>JABFTP020000103.1:63580755-66369505 GCA_013387265.2 Cryptolaemus montrouzieri
TGTTTAATATGTTACCAGAGTATCTCAAGCTATTACCCGCAGAGAAATTCAAAAATGAAATGAAGAAAATACTTACTTTCTAAAGTTTTTTATTCTGTCGAAGAGTTTCTGAATTCAGAATATTCGTGAAATGTATCCTCTGTAAATAAATCGTACGGTGTCTTGCTGTCCTGTTGGTGATTATGTTTTAAATATGTAGAAAAAATTAACTTTTAGAAAATTTGTCAATGTGCATATCACATATTTTATATTTATGACATTCACTTACCTACTTTTGTCATGACAATTCCTTATAAATATTGGAGGATTATAATAAATAATTATATTTGATTAATTAATATAAATAAAATTAATAAACTATGTATCCAAGGTCGACAATAAAATATTAGCCAAATTCACTTATTTCAAGGACGACATTCATGACTCGAACTTGGATTTGAACCGAGCACCTGCACTTAGCACTTTCCTACTGCTTGCGCATTAACCGCGCCGCTACCCAGGCAGTCAACCTCATATTTTAGAAGATGAGATCCAAAATACCGCAAATAATAGGATTATAATGACGCCGTATCATGAGGAGGTCTTCTGGTTCGTTGGTGTACAGTAGTATTAAAATATGTAGTGTCAGTGAAAAGCAGTAAGAGCAAGTGATTATTTTGATTGCTGTAGTTCAAAATCAGTATCACTTTGGACAGACCCAGAATAGGTGATAGAATATCTCTTATAATTTCTATCCCACTATTTTGGTGTTACACTGATCTTATTGACTTCCAAATTCTACATCATTAAACTTGTTCAAAAGATGAGAAAAAAGGACAAGAGTCTGCAAAATGTAATTGGGTGTCGATGTTTAAGGACTACGAACTGTTTCTCTAGCTCTGGTTTTTTTTCAGTTAGGTTATGTTGTTCTGACTGACTTTTGTTCTAATTTTTTTTTCTCGTTCAACTCATTGAAAATTTATTTATTATATTTTTCGTGCTCTTGCTGAGTTATCTTGAATCGTTTCAATCGAATCTGGAGCTATATATGAACTGCAAAAGATCAGAATTTTCTTCCCAAACCATTTTATGATAACAACATGACTTTTAGTATCGACTTTTCGATCGAAAGATTCACTACCTCTTTTCTGTAGATCTGCATCCGATTTCATTTCACAGCGTCTTAAACGGTTTGATCTAATAGTTCCCAAGTACAAACTACCATACTATTCACGAAGGTACATTGCTAGATTTCGACTCGTGAAGAAACTGTCGAAATAAACCACGGATAATGCTTTATCTAGAGTGTGGAGTACATAACAATGACAATCTTGGTACCAAAACCAAGGACTGAAAAAACTGCTGGTGACTAAACGTACCTTCGAACCCATAAGGGTTGAAATAAAACATACATACGGGAACTCGAAGAAATTTTGGAACCCCACTCCTTTGATTTGCTTCTCAAATATTGTATTCTGGAACCAGTTTATTGACTTTGTCTGAAACCATCATTTTATCATTCGAGTTTTTCTAGCTGGATATTATTCAAACCGTTTCTCCTATTTTTTTCCAGCATTAGTCTCACTTTGGAGTTACGGTTATTAACTTGGACTTCAGTGTTTGCTGAATACAGGGTTCTGGCATATTTTCGTGTGTTTAATACCTCTAAATAGTTCCGTTCTCAAAAATAATAGTGGAGAGAAAGTAGCAAATAGATCCACTGTAAAAAGGTTGGACAATAATATGAAAAATAATATTTAACCTATTATGTGGGAGCACTTAATAGTACAATCATGAAAATAAGCAAAGAAAATATTGAGTAATAATACGAAAGTTACATGTTAATGTTATACATCTCTGGAGGAAAGAGTGGAGAACTTAAAATTCACCTACGATTCGTACAATGAATCCTATCGTTTTTATAGTTGGCATCAGAACTCAATTGACTTCTGAATACTCAGATATTCTTCTGTGTCATCCCAAATTGCACAAAAGGTAATTATTGTGAAATCCTTCTATTCATAACAGATTGTTACTGTTTCTCAGGAAATTTCATCAAGGCTGCTGAATGAATGACAGGTATTCCTCATTGATTTGAATTTAAAAGTTTTTTTTCATAGGTGTCAGATAGTGGGAAACATGATGTTCAAATATTTAGAAGTTGCATACGAAGTTTCATCTTGTATAACCTCAACTTTCAATCAAAGAATAATGAAAGTTACAGGAAACATGCTGCTGCTTATGTGAATCACATTTTGGAAAAAAAAATTATATAGTATACAGGGTGCTTCAACGAAAACTAAACAGAGGCTATAACTACCAAAATATTCATTTCTGATCAAAACGTAAAAACATATCAATTTTTGTTTCAAGGGGGACATTTTTTGGGGTACAATAATTGCCTGAAATATCAACCCCCTAAGCGGGGGTTGCGATCCTTGAACATTCTGAATGGGGAAGATGGTTCGAGTGATGACTCAAAAAAAAGGTGATAACTTTGTCTATATTGACTTGAACGAATTTCCATTTTAAACTGAAAACTGTAAAAGATACAGGGTGAGCAACTGAAAGATAGGGAAGACTATTTCCCTGAGACTATTCAAGTTTCAGTGAGGTAAAATGGAGAGATCAATGCTGATCAATGACAGTCATCATCAAGTACCCTCATCTCGAATTTCAACCCCTAGAGCAGGGCTAATATTTCGATTCAGTGGTACCTTTCAAGTAAAGAATTTCGATTGCCTTCATGACTGCTCGCAATAATTCTATTCTCATTGAGTTCCGTAGGAGTTAGAGGATGCAAAACGGAAAAGTGACTGAAGATGCAATGCATGGTATACCATCTATCTTCGACCAGTTTCAAACGGGCGTTGATTTTTCACTGAATGAACACCTTTTGAAAGACAGTTACTCGTTTGAGACATTCGGTTTCAAATGTAATAAATAAGAAAAATAATACAATAGCTGAAAATATAGAGAGGAATAAACGAAAGGAAAAAATTAACGAGTAGAAATTGTACTTTATTACCCGATAAAATGAACGGAACTGAAGTTACTAAAACTCATGGTGAATGTTCGAATTGTTGGTCACCAACCTCCATGCACATAAACAAACTTTGGGTGAAACGTTCACGGACATTCTGAAAAATTTCAGGTGTGATTTGGTGACACTCATTGACGATGCGCTGTCTCAGGTCATTCAAATCAGCAGGTTCAGTTTTATAGATGATACTTTTGAGGTGGCCCCATAGGAAAAAGTCTAATGGACTGAGATCCGGAGATCGTAGTGGCCATTCCGTTGGGCCTCTCCTTCCAATCGAACGACCAGGAAAATGATCACCCAAAAATACTCGAACTTGTTGTGCAAAATGCGGTGGCACTCCATCCTGCCGAAATACAACCTCGTCCTCCGAATAGCGGGGGTCATTCTCAATGATCTCCGTTGTTGCTGGGTCGATAAATTCTTCCAATAGTTGATAATACAACTCTCCGGTAAGATTTCCAGGAATGAAAAACGGTCCAATGAGGAGATCGCCATAAATATCATCCCAAACATTTAGTTTTTGAGGCTGCTGAGTGAGAATTTCGTGGACTATTTGCGGTTTAGAATCTGCCCAATAACGGAAATTATGGCAGTTTACGGTTCCATTCAGAAAAAATGTACATTCGTCCGAAAAACACAAGTGAAATAAATAATGAGGATTTTTCATGTCTCTCTCACTAATGGTCTGGCAGAATTGAAGCCTTCGATCGAAATCATCTTCGTTCAGTTCTTGAACTAATTTGATTTTAAATGGATGAAACTTATGCCCCTTCAGAATGCGGAAAATACTCGTTTGGTGTACACCACTTACATCTGCCGATTTCCGCAGGCTTAGGGTAGGATCAACCACCGCTTGACCAAGCACCGCCACTTCCAAAGCTTCATTTTTTACTGTCCGCTCAATTACGCGCTTCTTATTTTGCACCGATCCAGTTTCACGAAATTTGACAACTAATTCTAGTTCATACTTCGAAGTTACTTTAGCACCTTTGTGGCGTTGTTTGAAGATATTGGCTGTTCTGTTCGCGCAACTATCAGAACTGAAAAATAGTTCAATCATTTCCACCCTCTCAGCTATCGAGTAAACCATGACGATTTTATGAAAACTACTTTTCTAATAGAAGAGAAACTATTGTGATGAATGCAACAGAATTTTCACAACGAATGTGGAATACATTTTGGACGATGAAATTGAATACAAAAACTACGAAAACATTAGGAATCAATTTTTTTGTTGAAGAAATCTGATCATTGTAACATCAACGTTCCTGATTCGTAGTGTTGATTCGTATCGTCAAATAATAGTCATTTCACATGATAACGATGATCATACAGTATCACCTGTGAAAACAAAAAAGTGTCCTTTTAGTCAACTGATAAAAACGCATGTACATGTGAACCCAACTCCAGATGCATTGCTCGCATATCGTACAACGAATGTTCAAAGTACAATGGAGTTACTATGACTGATAGTTTCATCCTTTTCCTTCAAGATTCATAATTCTTCATGATCATTTCAATGTTTTAGCTGCTCACCCAGTAATTTTGAAGGAGATGAAGAAACTTGCACACCATTGTGGAGACAAACAAAAATCCTTTCTTAGAAGGTTATAATTGGACCTATCTTCTGCTTTAAAAATAACACAGGGTGGTCACTCGTTCTCTAGAGGTAGAAATTTGAGATGTGAATGATGTTTTGGGAGATTACAGCCTTTGATTTGGAATGAATCTGCTCTATTTTTTGCACTAATACTTGAAAAGTCTCCTCTATTTTTCAGTAGCTCACTCTGTATCTTCTACAGTTTTCAATCAAAAATAAAAATTCGTTCACGAAGATGCAGACGAAGATAATACCTTTCTTTCGAGGTATCAGTCGACCCACCCTCCCCTATTCAAAATGTTCAGGGATTGCAATCCTCTTTCAAATTTTCAAGGGTGGTCACCCCTGCTCTAGGGGTTGAAATTCGTGATGAGAATGGTACTTGATGATGACTGCCATTGATCAGCATGGATTTGTTCCATTTTACTTTACTGAAACTTGAATAGACTCAGGGAAATAGTCTTCCCTATCTTTCAGTTTCTCACCCTCTATCTTTTACAGTTTTCAATTAGAAATGGAAATTTGTTCAAGGCAATGTAGACAAAGATACCACCTTTCTTTTGAGTTATTACTCGACCCATCTTTCCTATTCAAAATGTTCAAGGATTGTAACCCCCGCTTAGGGAGTTGATATTTAAGGCAAGTTTAGTACCCCAAAAGATGTCCCACTTAAAACTAAAATTGACCTGTTTTTTCGTTTTGATCAGAAATGAATACCTTGATTGATATAGCCTCTGTTTGGTTTTCGTTGAAGCACTTTGTATATTCTAACTATAGGTATTTTATAAAATTGAGTAGAATGAGTATGTTCATCACGTAATATGGAAATATAAAGTTGTTTCAATGCAATTTTGCCTTTCATTTTCATTTCACAGTATATTATAGAGTTTCACAAGAAAATGAATTGAAGAGAAGTAAAATTGAAGAATAAAAATTTCAATTATGAGAGCAAGTTTGCAAGAAGTTGACTGCTCGAAACCAGCTACCAACTAGTTAAGGATAATAGTTTAATTGAAACGGATATATAGTTCACATCTTTGTTTTGAATATGAGGGTACATAATGTAATTCATAAATTTGTGGTTGTTTGAATCTCATTTCTGCTTTTTACAAGAACACTTCAATTCAAATGTTTGTTATTTCTGGTTATTTTAATTTATAGAAAATAGTTATGTATAGGGCAATCACATAAGGTGGAATTTCTATGTATTCAGTAGTGTTCTTTTATTTGATTTCTCGCTTTTGCTTTTGGATGCTCTCAAAAAATTTAATTTGAGAAGAATTTTCATTTTCTATTTCATTAATATACTAGAGAAGTAATTCTTCCATCTTTGCTTCAAGCTCATATTTATTGTTTATTATAATTCATGAATCTTATTCGATTCTCATCTGATTTAATTCGAATCAGAACTGTTAAGTAAAAATTAAAATTTGAAGCTATAGATCCTTTTATATCGATCTTTCTGAAGTATATACTTAATGCGTTCAGTATAGATAGAGTTGGATATGAAAAGGCGTGCAGTACATTTGGGGTTAAGTTATATTAGGCGTATAGTATATAGTATATAAGGATATATATATATATATATATATATATATATATATATATATATATATATATATATATATATATATATATATATATATATATATATATATATATATATATATATAAAACCTCCGAATAACGGACACCCACGGGGATCAAAAAGTTGTCCGCTATTGGGGGTGTCCGTTATTTGGAGGTTCGTGATAGGGACAGATGAATAAAAATACTGAGACCAACAAATTTATACTATATTTTATTGTTTGAAATAATCTTGGATAGTGGTTTGTTTTGCTGTCTTCAATTTTTTCTTGAAAATTTCAGACTCACAGTCTAAAAGAGTTGAGGAAATATTTTTGGTTAGATGTGGATGGTTTATAATAAAAAGTTTTCTATATCTCTCAATTTTCACATACCTCAGGCAAACTAGAGATAGTGGTCACTAATGATTCTTCATCTTCACTATCTAAATCAATGTTCTCATTAGTCACTTCGAGACAACAGCTCTCAATAGAAACGTCATTGTTTTCTGTCAACACATTGTCATCAATTGAAGAATACACTTCCAAGTCGGCAAAAGTCTCTCCGATATTTGGGAACAGAAGCGATAGTGGGATGTTATCTTCATGATCTATGTCGGAATCGCGTACCGCACTGTCACTTTTATGGAAGCCGGCTTTGGCAAAACAGTTTTCACTACTTCCGGTGATAGTTTTCTCCACGCAGCAGCAATCCATATGAGTGCATTCGTTAGAGTTATGCTTTTCTCCACTTTTTCTAATGACTCTTCTGTATCCATAATCGATAGAAGTCTTTTCACGAGCAGGCTCCTATAAATTACTTTGAAATTTTGAATTATTCCTTGGTCCATTGGCTGGCAATATGACGTTGTATTCGGCGGTAGAAAAATTATTTTCACATTGTCTAGTGGAATACTTGAGTGCGATGTTGCGTTATCTAAAAGAGAACGACTTTCCGCTTTTCCTTTTCATTTTATCATCGAATTTCCTCAACCAAAAGGACATGATCTCCATTGTCATCCACGCTTTTTATTAGAGACCCATTCTAGAGGCAATTTATCGACATGGGCCCCTTAAAACATCTTGGATTCTTACTTTTACCAATAACTAATGGCTCTTCTTTTGACCTTCCATATTCGAACATAAAAGAACAGTCAGTCTCTCCTTGGCTGCCTTTCCTCCAGAGCACTTATCATTTTTAATGCAAAAGTTTTTGCAGGTAGAGCGCGGAAAAAAGACCTGTCTCATCAGCATTGTAAATATCCTTAGGTGAATAGTCCTGAAGTATCAACTTCAACTTCTGCTTCCATTCAGAAACATCCTGCAAGTTAACATGCGCAGATTCCCCACATATAGCTTTGAAAGTAATTTTATGTCTCTGACAAAATTTTTCTAACCAGCCGTTAGAAGCTTTGAAGTCATTCAGCTGCAAATTTTTGGCGGCTTCCAGTGCTTTCTCCTGGATTAAGGGACCAGAAATAGGAATATTTTTGTTGCGAACCTTACAGAACCAGTTAAATACGACTTGATCAATTGCAAGGCCATCAGTTTTTGGGAACGCCCTCTTCTGTTGAAGATTTCCACTTGTCTGGAACAACTTTTTTATTTCACTAGCATTCTTCACTATATCCCCTATCTGCGTTTTTCCGACGCCAAATTTTTCACTCAGCTTCCGAACACTCAATCCACTTTTTTCACTCTCATCAATAATATCTATCTTCTCTTTAATAGACAAACGTTTTCTCTTTTGTGAAGCCATGATATTGCAAGAACCTACAATTTTAAACTGAATGGAAATCAAGGTCCTCCAGGTGGTTAGGATCTTAATTTTGGTGATAAGGGAAAAACCGAGCATTTCTTGTTTCCAAATATTCTCGTTTTATTTCTATAGGTACCTATAAAAATATAAAAGGTACCTACCTACACAGAACTAAAATGACCATTTTATTATCCTCAGTTCCACTAACCATCGTAAATCCCGTTATCCCTAGTGTTGACAATTATTTCAATATGAATAGCGTTGAGAAGGTCGTATGTCCGATAGAGAGAGGTGAATTTACTGGTTTATGAGCAAATTTTGAATCTATCAGATGTCCGGGTCCGTTTTAGGGAGGTGTCCGCTTTTGAGAGGTATGAATGGCATGAAATATTCGTTTTGACATGTTGGGATTCTAAAACTGTCCGATATTCAGAGGTGTCCGCATTTCGGAGGTGTCCGTAAGCAGAGGTTTTACTGTATATATATATATATATATATATATATATATATATTTTTTTTTTTCTATTTTTATTTATTATTTGACAAATTCGGTGTTTTGATGGCCGCTTATGACTTGTTTTGCATGTTTTCACATTCGTAAAGGAATGAATTCCTATAGCATAGTTCCCGTTATAATAGGAAATAAAATTTATTTGTAAAAAGAAATATAATATAGCAAGGATATAGGAGAAAATCCTAGAATGGTAAATTTGTGGTTATGTCTGAGAAAAAAAAAATTATCGATAATGAAGTTTCACTTAGAAACGCGTGAAGGTATACATTTTGTCAAAAAAAAATACCGGAAATTTATGATTACAAAACGGTGCTTGGAACGATTGTCAACATTTTTGTTGTTGCTAAGTTGGCACAACTTTTTTGATACTGACGCAGGGTTGGAACGCAATCTGTCATTCAGTTCGTTTTCACAGCTCGATTTTGCCAGTTCTCACAAATGTGTTTTGCGCTTTTTACAATGAATGAAAGTTTCGAACAGAGAATTTCTCTCAAATTTTGTATTGTAAATTGGTGATTGAAACAGGATATTTAAGAGTCAAGCGATCAGTATTCTCAAGAAAAAATTTGATTTAAACCATATAAAATGAGAATATCCCAGTTTTTCAGCCAGAAGATTTCCAACGTCATCTCAGTTTTTGCAAATAGTTTTTGCAGAAATCTAGAGAAAATCATCAGTTTCGCCAAGAAATTATTTAGACTGAACATTGGTGGTCGTATGTGAACTAACATTGCCATATTAATATTCAATGGCAAGTCCGATATTGGTTCAATGCATTAAAAAATATTCGAGTAGTAGCGTATGTCTTTGGGATGAATTATATCATTAAATATTGAACAGCAACATTATCGATTGATATTTTGATTAATTGTCTAAAATAATAAATGTCTAGTCCTTTTTATAAAAGACTTAATAAAACACTTGAAGAACTGCAAATTCCTGAACCTTCTCACTTACCCCTACTTTCATCCTCCATACCTCCCTGGTGCGTACAAATAATGGATAAACTACCAACTTAGCTGAATAAATAAAATCTGAGACCAGCCCGGAGCTTCTGAGGACACTATTCCAAGAAGAACTACATAAACATCCAGAGGCCACATTCATCTACACCGATGCATCGCTAAATACATCCACAGGTGCGGTGGGCCGTGCTGTTGTTACACCCGAAGTAACCCAAACCTATGCGATTGAAAATGGTACTGTCTTTACTGAAGAAATTCTAAGCATTCATCAGGCCTTGGTATATAATCTGAATATCCCTTAATGTTCATACTGCATCTGTACTGATTAACTCAACTCAATTCAGAAGCTGTCAGAGTTATATTCAAACTGTGTTTTGGGGCAACAGATAAACCAACGGAGACATCAGATTCACCTGCTCAATATGTCATTACTTTTCGTACTCACCCCCTCTCATGTTAAAATTACTGGAAATGAAAGAGCCGATATTGCCGCAAAGAATGCTTCCAAAGGAATACCTAATCTCCAATACTTAACTTCAGGTGATTTTAAGTGTATGACCAAGAAGAAAGTCCGAGAAATTTGGCAAACCCAATCAGGGACATTTTTGAAACAGATTAAATCAAGGAGCTACAAAATTATTGATTCACCGAAGAAAAGTAAGATCAAGTTAAAATATCGAGACTTCGAATAGACCATACTCGTCTAACCCACCCACATCTAATGGCGAAGGTGCCTCCTCCAAACTGTGAGCTATGCAACGTAAGGTTAGACATCAGGCATATCATTGTAGAATGTCCGAAATATGACCAGGAGAGACTTGCATCAAACTTAAAGCCGACAATACAAGATGCTCTTGGAAGCATTGTCACCAATATATATGATACTCTCAATTATTTCATACTCATCAATTTATATGATATGTTATAGTTTCCATAACAAACTTATAAAAATATGTACCGTCAGTGCTAATGGTCTTTGCAATCGAAGCACTCAATCTGAAATAACAAAAAAATAAGAAACGTCTATTCTCAACACGATGAAGCTCCCCTTCATCAAACTTCGGCCGATTCTGATTTACCTGACTTGAATTGGCAATAATTGAATTGGATCTACGGGGTCAATAATATGGCCAGCCCGTTCCCTCGTGTTCTTACCAGGGACTTTTTCCTTTGAGGAAATATCAAGGATGTGTTATATGGACGAGCTAGTCGAAATATTGAAGAGTTGAGGCAGAATTTCAGGCACTGTCATGCTCCAGTTACATATATAAAAATGGCACTTCATTTGAATACCTAAATAGATTATTGTATTACAAATCGAAGAGATCGTACTACCACAGCATCTCAATTAACTCAAAAGCTATCACGAGTTCATAATGTACAAATTTCCGACCAAACTGTGAGAAATCGACTACACGAAGGTCAACTCCACTCCAGACGTCCTTTAAGAGTTCCACAACTGACCAATGGAAATCGCGCTGCTCGTTTAGCTTGGTGCCAAGAACACGTAAACTGGGATCAGGACAGGTGGGCCACAGTTCTCTTAAGTGATGAATCTAGATTAAGTTATTATCCCGATTCGGGAAGAATTCGAATATGGAGGGAACCTTGAAAGCAAAACCGTCTCCAGCATGCTCGAGAAGTTGCTAGACAGGAAGGCGGATCGGTGATGTTTTGGGGGAGGTATACGTCTTGGTGGAAGAACTGACCTCGATTTCATACAGCACAACCTCACGGAAAATTTCTACGCAAATGAGATAGTTTTACCTGTAGTGGTACCGTATCTCCAAACAATGGGTCAAAATCCACTCTTCCCACAAGATGCCCCTCCTCATCGTGCAAGAGTTGTCTTGAACGTTCTCGAAGATAATGATATCGATATTCTACCGTGG
Source organism: Cryptolaemus montrouzieri (assembly GCA_013387265.2). Classification (NCBI taxonomy): domain Eukaryota; kingdom Metazoa; phylum Arthropoda; class Insecta; order Coleoptera; family Coccinellidae; genus Cryptolaemus; species Cryptolaemus montrouzieri. The sequence continues at coordinate 63,592,073 of JABFTP020000103.1, forward strand.
CCATCCTTCTCCCCAGATCTGAACCCCATCGAGCATGTGTGGGACACCCTAAACAGAAATCTCCTGCGTCAAAACGTCTTCCATCATGAACAGGAGTTCCGATTAGCAGTTCAGGGGCTTGGAATGACTTAGGCCAAAATGTAATAGACAATTTAATATTGAGCATGCGGCGACGATGCCAAAGTGTCATTAATAATTGAGCCTTGACCTTTTGGGTACTGAAAAATATAAGTGCTTCCATATCGTTTCGAAAATATTAGTTTAGGATTTTTTTTTGTGTTTTACCAAATTTCGTCATTTTCAAATTTCATTTTTTTTTTATAATAGGTGCTTTGGAGAAGTCAAATATTATTTTGTTTTCTTGAGAATACATTATATACAATACATTCTAACAAAAACCGAATGATTTCTATAAATTCGAATCATCAAATTCATATTTTAATGACATTGGTAAGTGTTCCCTAGACTTTTATGAGGTGTTTAGATAATTAGAGTTGTGCCATAGTAGATCTAAGATTTCAAATGAATTAAATGAAAGATGTCTCTATCAACAGAATATAAAATATAAATGAGGCAAATCTATTTTAACTAACGCAATATGAATCCTTATGCTGTAGAAGAAATCATATCTAATCAAAATACACGAAAATATAATTTTATTCGCGGTTAGTCTGTCTAACATCAGGAAAATAGAAGAGATTCTCTGTATGAATTAAAACAAACGTACCACTCGGAATTGAAATAAAATAGTTCATGTGTCAGTAGGTAGAAAGTGGGTTTATTTTTATCGTTATTTATTTATAAGCCACTACTTCCAATGTTCTCGCAGATATCATATGTCTGTGATGCATGAAAATATTTAACTCATTGAGGTTTTGTTATCTAGGCGTATCGGGCATCAAATCTTTATGAGCAAATACTTGAATTTCACACAACATGAAGTTATGAGTTCACATAATTATCGAAATCAGTCTAGTGCCAATTTCTAGGTTGTTTAAGATGTTCTGTAAGAATGGTTTTGACATTCTTCTGGCCCTTTTACGCAAAAACAAACTACTTACGAAATTTTTTCACCGATGATTATAAAGCAACCTGCCTTTTGCAGCTTCGATTTCGTTGAATGGTTTTTTTTTAAATATATTTCAGATGCACTTAGTTCTTTCAACCAGCACGTGTTTTCACGAAGAACCGAAAATTGTAAAACTTCACCCTATTCTTATTTAGTAACTCTATTTTCATTCACAGAATTTTCGCGGAATTATAGAAATAGTTTGTTCTATGATCAGTGACAGTGTGAAAAAATATTTCCCCATTTTTCCATCAAGCGACTATGCCATACGGACATTTTGAAAAGTAACACGCAATCGTTATTTTGAAACAGAAAACCCACAAGATATTCTATTAGATGTAATAAAATGTATTACAATAATCCATTTAGGTATTCAAATGAAGTGCCATTTTCATGTATGTAACTGGAGCATGACAGTGCCTGAAATTCTGCCTCAACTCTTCAATATTTCGACTAGCTCGTCCATATAACACATCCTTGATATTTCCTCAAAGGAAAAAGTCCCTGGTAACAACACGGGGGAACGGGCTGGCCATATTATTAACCCCGTAGATCCAATTCAATTATTGCCAATTCAAGTCAAGTAAATCAGAATCGGCCAAAGTTTGATGAAGAGGAGCATCATCGTGTTGAGAATAGACGTTTCTTATTTTTTTTTTATTTCAGATTGAGTGCTTCGATTGCAAAGACCATCAGCACTGACGGTACATATTTTTATAAGTTTGTTATAGAAACTATAACATATCATATAAATTGATGAGTTTGAAATAATTGAGAGTATCATATATATTGGTGACATTTCTCCCAAGAGCATCTTGTATTGTTGGCTTTAAGTTTGATGCAAGTCTCTCCTGATCATATTTCGGCCATTCTACAATGATATGCCTGATGTCTAACCTTACGTTGCATAGCTCTCAGTTTAGAGGAGCCTCCTTCGCCATTAGGTGTTGGTGGGTTAGACGAGTATGGTCTAATCGAAGTCTCGATATTTCAACTTGATCTTTCCTTTCCTTTGGTGAATCGATAATTTTGTAGTTCCTTGATTTAATCTGTTTCAAAAATGTCCCTGATTGGGTCTGCCAAATTTCTCGGACTTTCTTCTTGGTCATACACTTGAAATCACCTGAAGTTAAGAATTGGAGATCAGATGTTCCTTTGGAGGCATTCTTTGCAGCAATATCGGCTTTTTCATTTCCAGTAATTTCAACATGAGAAGGGGTGAATACGAAAAGTAATGACATATTGAGCAGGTGAATCTGATGTCTCCGTTGGTTTATCTGTTGCCCCAAAACACAGTTTGAATATAACTCTGATAGCTTCTGAATTGAGTTGTGTGAATCAGTACAGATGCAGTATGAACATTTCGGGTTATCTAGAATATATACCAAGGCCTGATGAATGCTTAGAATTTCTTCAGTAAAGACAGTACCATTTTCAATCGCATATGTTTGGGTTACTTCGGCTGTAACAACAGCACGGCCCACCGCACCTGTGGATGTATTTAGCGATGCATCGGTGTAGATGAATGTGGCTTCTGTATGCTTATGTAGCTCTTCTTGGAATAGTGTCCTCAGAAGCTCTGGGCTGGTCTCAGATTTTATTTATTCAGCTAAGTTGGTAGTTTATCCATTATTTGTACGCACCAGGGAGGTATGGAGGATGAAGGTAGGGGTAAGTGAGAAGGTTCAGGAATTTGCAGTTCTTCAAGTGTTTTATTAAGTCTTTTATAAAAAGGACTAGACATTTATTCTTTTAGACAATTAATCAAAATATCAATCGATAATGTTGCTGTTCAATATTTAATGATATAATTCATCCCAAAGACATACGCTACTACTCGAATATTTTTTAATGCATTGAACCAATATCGGACTTGCCGTTGAATATTAATATGGCAATGTTAGTTCACATACGACCACCAATGTTCAGTCTAAATAATTTCTTGGCGAAACGGATGATTTTCTCTAGATTTCTGCAAAAACTAGTTGCAAAAACTTAGATGACGTTGGAAATCTTCTGGCTAAAAAACTGGGATATTCTCATTTTATATGGTTTAAATCAAATTTTTTCTTGAGAATACTGATCGCTTGACTCTTAAATATCCTGTTTCAATCACCAATTTACAATACAAAATTTGAGAGAAATTCTCTGTTCGAAATTTTCATTCATTGTAAAAAGCGCAAAACACATTTGTGAGAACTGGCAAAATCGAGCTGTGTAAACGAACTGAATGACAGATTGCGTTCCAACTCTGCGTCAGTATCGAAACAGTTGTGCCAACTTAGCAACAACAAAAATGTTGACAATCGTTCCAAGCACCGTTTTGTAATCATGAATTTCCGGTATTTTTTTAGACAAAATGTATACCTTCACGCGTTTCTAAGTAAAAGTTAATTATCGAGAATTTTTTTTTTCTTAGACATAACCACAAATTTACCATTCTAGGATTTTCTCCTATATCCTTGCTATATTATATTTCTTTTTGACAAATAAATTTTATTTCCTATATTAACGGGAACTATGCTATAGGATTTCATTCCTTTACGAATGTGAAACTATGCAAAACAAGTCATAAGCGGCCAACGAAACAATTTTCTACAAGAAAATATTACAATATTCCCCACTAAATAGGTTGAAAATATCATGTAGCATCGTATAACTAGTGAGCTCATTAAGGTCGCCTTTTATATCTAAACAGCTAATATAGTAAACGACTTATATATTGAAATCCTTATATACTATACGCCTAATATAACTTAACCACAAATATACTGAGCGCCTTTTCATCTCCAACTCTATTTATACTGAACGCATTAAATATATACTTCAGAAAGATCGATATAAAAGAATCTATAGCTTGAAATTTTAATATTTACTCAACAGTTTCGACTCGACTCGAATTAGATCAGATAAGATTCGAATAAGATTCATGAATTATAACAAACAATGAATATAAGCTTAAAACAAAGATGGCGGAATTACTTCTCAAGTATATTAATGAAATAGAAAATGAAAATTCTTCTCAAATTAAAATTTTCTGACAGTATCCAAAAAGCAAAAGCGAGAAATCAAATAAAGGAACACTACTGAATACATAGAAATTCCACCTTATGTGATTGCCCTATACATAACTATTTTCTATAAATTCAAGTAACCAGAAATAACAAACATCTGAATTGAAGTGTGCATGTGAAAAGCAGAAACGAGATTCAAAGAACCACAAATCTGTATATTACATTATGTACTCTCATATTCAATACAAAGATGTGAACTATATATCCGTTTCAATAAAACTTTTATCCTTAACTGTCTAGTCGGCAGCTGGTTTCGAGCAGTCAACTTCTTGCAAACCTGCTCTCATAATTGAAATTTTTATTCTTCAATTTCACTTCTCTTCAATTCATTTTCTTGTGAATTCTATAATATACTGTGAAATGAAAATGAAAGGCAAAATTGCATTGAAACAACTTCATATTTCCATATTACGTGGTGAACATACTAATTTTACACAATTATATAAAATACCTATAGTTAGAATATACAAGGTGCCTCAACGAAAACTAAACAGAGGCTATATTAACCAAGATATTCATTTCTGATCTAAACGCAAAAACAGGTCAATTTTAGTTTTAAGGCGGACATCTTTTGGGGTACGAAACTTGCCTGAAATATCAACTCCCTAAGCGGGGGTTACAATCCTTAAACATTTCGTATAGGGAAGATGGGTCGAGTGATAACTCAAAAGAAAGGTGGTATCTTTGTCTACATTGCCTTGAACGAATTTCCATTTCTAATTGAAAACTGTAAAAGATAGAGGGTGCGAAACTGAAAGATAGGGAAGACTATTTCCCTGAGACTATTCAAGTTTCAGTGAAGTTAAATGGATCAGATCCATGCTGATCATTGGCAGTCATCATCAAGTACCATTCTCATCTCGAATTTCAACCCCTTGAGCAGGGTAGACCACCCTTGAAAATTTGGAAGAGGATTGCAATCCCTGAACATTTTGAATAGGGGAGGGTGGGTCGACTGATACCTCGAAAGAAAGGTATTATCTTCGTCTGTATCTTCGTGAACGAATTTTTATTTTTGATTGAAAACGGTAGAAGATACAGAGTGAGCTACTGAAAAATAGAGGAGATTATATATCGCCCTGAGCTATTCAAGTATTAGTGCAAAAAATGGAACAGATTCATTCCAGATCAAAGGCTGTAATCTCCCAAAACACCATTCACATCTAAAATACTATCTTGTATATGATTCTATAAACGAGTGAAAAAACCTGAAGAAGGAACTCGTTTCCCTGTCGCTATTGTACTAGCAACAGCTTGTCTGTTTGAGATGTGTTAGTGTCGTGTTTACATAAAGAGTACCAAAGATTTTTCTGCTTAGCCGCTTCATTCTCTCTTGCATTCCATGATTTCCAAACGAAGACAAGGGTGAAAGGAAGGGGGTTTGGGACAGGAATCTGTAACAATGGAAAAAAAAACCAGCAGCAAAATATTTCAAATATCAAACTTCTTTTTCTAATTCAAGAAAAGATTTTACATAGCAAGCAAGGTCATGAAAGGGACTAGGGAGATAATAAAAAAATACATAACCTGCGATATTTCCTCAAATTCCTCTTCTGTTTGACCGGGAGAGCCCCGATGGCCAGGTTCAGTCTTCCAAGTGATGCCGATTTTGATCTATAGATGTTTTAGAATCATTATGGACCCAATAATCTGGGTTGACATCGCCCATATATTATTTCTTCGTGGAACTTGTAAAATATAAAGTCGTTCGAAAAATATGACAAATGTCATAATTTAAATAACATCAATAAATGCTTTTTTATACGTTTTTCGTTCCGCTCACCCAGAAAAAAATTATTCGGAATTTTGACTGATGGATTCTTGTTAGAGGTATGATTTGCTACAAAAAAGCCCATTGTGTCGAGTTTGTAATTCTGACAGGTTCGGCGAAAAATGTCTTTTGAGCTGAATTTTCACACAAATAGCAGTATTGTATTTATCTGCTCAACTATCGAAGATAGAAGAAATACGTACATGACAAATTTATAGGGGGCCTACGCCCTACAATTTTGTCATTAGATATATTCTCGTAGCTTTCGTGGTTTAGCAGTTGTAGCCTCTTAAAACGTAAAATTAACGATAAAATATATTTTTGACGTCAGTAACAACTAATTTTCTGAATCTAGGTTGAGAAATTTGTTTTCATTGTATTTTTGAAATTTTATCGCAATAAAAATTTTAAATCAGTTATTTTACAGCCATTACTACTTCTATGAGTTCATAATATCCAAAAAAAATTTATACACTTTTCACAGATAAATTATTCATGTTAGGTATTTAATTTATGCACAACTTAGTCATTATCATTTCTTCTTATCACGTTTTGACGTTATACATATATTGTTTATGTTTGTGATCTATACTATAATCATGCTCAGAATGAAACTTCTTTACATTAGATGGCAATATATAATTTATTGAAATATATTTCAAACAATTTTTGGAAGACCCAATTATCAAAGAATGCGTTTTTCAATAGTTTCCAATTATACTCTATGTTGCTGGGTAAGCCGCTGAAAAAGCAGTTTTAGTGCAACTGAAAATTCTTTTCATGTGGTGTTCGACAACACGTAATAAATATTGCTTCTGCTCTTCATTTTTTTGTTAAGCTATTATTATATTCTTGAATTAATGCCACTTCCCTCTCAGCATTATCATCAACGACACTCACTTCACTTAATATTTTTTTACAGTTTTTATACTCTTCATCTGATTTCCAAACTTCTGGATCTTTACTTAAAAAATTATAAGATAACTCAAATTGATCAAATAACACTACATAGTTCTTATTCGCGAAGTCACTGATATTTAATGTTAATGAATCATTGAGATTTTCAGCAATAAATCTTCTAGGATTTTCAGAAGTGCTTTCTTTGGTTAGAATAGCAGGAACCATTTTCCTCTCATCCTCGTTCGAAACATTATCATCGAAGAGAGCGAAGATCTTCCAACAAATACCATAAATTAGATCCGCAAAATTTCACGAATACAAATCGAAGAAAAATTATTAACAAACTAACGAAACTGCTCATAAATTAAATATCTAACATGAATAATTTACCTGTGAAAAGTGTATAAAATTTCTTTTCGATATTATGAACTCCTAAAAGTAGTATTAGCTGTAAAATTACTGATTTAAAATTTTTGCTGTGATAACATTTTAAAAATATAGTGAAAAACAAATTTCTCAACCTAGATTCAGAAATCTAGTTGGTACTGAAGTCAATAATATATTTTATCGTTAATTTTATATTTTAAGAGGCTTTAACTGCTAAACCACGAGACTACGAGAATATATCTAATGACATTATTGTAGGGCGTAAGCCCCCCTATAAATTTGTCGCGCACATATTTCTTCTGTCTTCAATAGTTGAGCAGATAAATACGATTTACTGCCATTTTTACGAAAATTCAGCTAAAAAGACATTTTTCGCCGAACCTGTCAGAGGTACAAACTCGACACAATAGGCTTTTATCTAGCAAATCATACCTCTAACAAGAATCCATCCGTCAAAATTCCGAATAAATTTTTTTTGCTAGGAGAGCGGAACGAAAAACGTATATAAAAGCATTCATTAATGTTATTCAAATGGATAAAATTCGAAAACGATGAGCAGTGGGTTAGATTAGTTATAATTAAGGGCTCGCATTATGTTCAAAAATTTTCTTTCTTTATAAGTTTCGAGATTTTCAGGTGAGACATGAAGAAAAAATTTTTTCCAATTATGAAGCACCCTTTTTATATATATATATATATATATATATATATATATATATATATATATATATATATATATATATATATATATATATATATATATATATATATATATATATATATATATATATATATATATATATATATATATATATATATATATATATATATATATATATATATATAAAATGTCGTTTGCATATTGGTACCAGAACACTATATGTTTATTTTCTGAGAGGCTATTTCATATTACTGTTCTTCCCAAGTTATCTATGAATATATCGGCTAGGAGGTTATCCTATGGGAAGTCCTGATATTAGTTGGTAAAATTTTGACTGATATTGAAAATAATTTTGAGATAGGCAGGATTTTAGAAATTCACAAAACTCATCAGTAACGTTTTATTTTGGTAAATATTTCTCTGACTATAGGAGAGCATTCATCTGTTGGAATATTTGGACATATCAAATTGAACTAATTTAAGATTTTGTGTTTTCGAATTTTGTGAGATCCATCAATTTCTAATTTAACAACTTTGCCACTTTACCTGAAAGTGTATTTTTATATGATACAACTGGTCTAGCGCATTTTTTTTGTGCAGCTTTATTAGTCGGTATAACATTGGAGATTGAGCGTTTATTGAAATAATTTTTCTTTTCTCCCATTCTGTATGTGCATAGTAATCTGTATATTCCAATCCTTGTTTTTATGTCTGTTATGAAGGATTTGGTCCGATCCTAAGGTATTTCCATTATGTTAAGTGTTTCTAATATATCTTGCGAAGTTGATTTATATATTTTCCGTGTAATTTTGCTCTTTGGGTCGAATGTTGGATTCTTTAATTTTTTCAGCAAAAATATGTTCATGGAGAATGGAATTGTGTTTGTGAAAATTAAATTGTGTAATTGTGGAAACTAAAAAATATTTTACTCTTCGTTGAAAATGAATAAATAATAATGAAAATATAAATAAAATGAATAAACTTGCTCATTATCTTTATTCATATTTATCCGATCGTTCTGTCACTTTCAAAATAATTGGTGAATAAAATATTGTGCAATTTGCAAGCCAACGGCTACCCTCATGAGTTGGTCGTTCTTAGCGGTTTACGTCGATTCCTATCCTCTCAGTTGATTGCTATGTCGACTTTGAAATTTACTAATAGAATCACTCATTGTTCTATAATGTATTGAAACACATCCCCGTGAAACATTCAGTTTCTATTGACTTAGCCTATTTTAGTGAAAAATTAAACATCTGTTTATATAAAATCCAAAAATTAGACATGTGCCATTGTAAACACATTATTTCTAGTGATAGGACAAGTCATGATATTGCCTTGTTGTTTGCTGTTTTGTTCTCGTTGGAACGAAAATCAAATAATATATTCTTTTTCACAGATGCTCGCAGCTGTACCACTTGCGATCGTGTACTAGAGGAGTTGGAGCAGATCGACGACGATACCGATTCGTTTGGAGTCGACTTCGTTAAGATTAACGACAAACGACTGGCCAAGCAGTATGGCATTAGTAAATTTCCAGCGCTTACTTACTTTAGGGAGAAGAAACCGATCATCTATGAAGGTAATATCCTAATATATAAGTACCCATAGTTTATACGCATTTTTATTAAATCTGTATAAATAATTTGAATACAATAAATAATTTGATGCTCGGAATTTTCAAACACCTAACATCGTTTTGATAAGTAACATTTTAGGCAATTAGGCTGCCACAAATGTAGAGGTAGTTCAAGATCTCATGGCACGTGCGTCATAAATATTCAGCGCGAGGGCGGCGCTTCCATTCGGGTAATTCGATATTTCTAAGAAAGCCTGTTCGCCACTAACGCAGAGAGTGCCTAGCGGAATAAATATACAGGGCTGAGCTAACTCAACCGATAGCATGCGATAATTGCGTTTTTCGAATGAATTGTTCACCGTGGTGATCATAGTTGTTTTGAACACTATTCAAAGCCAGATATTCAGTGGATTTGATAATTTCACCTTTCTATTAAAGTATGATTCAAAAACATGTGCAGACCAGGCATTCTGTATTTTAGTTAGATATTTTTCCCGGTTTCAAATCTTGAAATCAAAATTTCTCCTCTTGAAGATTGATACTAACCTCAGATAGGTATGTTCGTCTTTGATATCGAGGTAGACCTCATTTTCTGAATTATTTGCAATGAAATTTTTTAAGAACTAGCCAACTTTGACATGATGTCTATTATTCATTCATTCTTTCGAGAAATAGTTTTTTTATTCGTTTTTATATTTTTTGGGAATTGTCTAATTTGAGGAATTTTTTTTTGTAGTTGTGTTATAGGTTCGCTTGAACTTCCCATTTATGCGAAAGTTCTAAATAACCTATTTCTTCACTGTCAATTTAAAAAAACTGTCTCACGGATTTGCGAATGCAATACCTCAAATTAAAGGTATCAATGGTGGTATGAAATGTATGAAGTCGAATTCCATATGAGAAATAAAATTATCAGGGAGAACAATTTAATTGTCTCCAGTTGTTTTTTCAAATAGACGATATTCTCTTACCAATATATCGTTTTGAATAGGTCGGAAATAACTACAATTTAAGATATTTTCCAATTCCCTAGGATAAAAAAAAACTGATAAAGGTAGAATCTGGGGAGTTTTACGTGGCGGACCTTGTATATGTACTTATAAAAGTATAATAGATCATAGGACGATCATCATATTCCTTGAATTTCTTCAGAGCTTAAGTTTGTAGAGGTAATAATGAATCCTAATGAACGGTTGTTATTATAAGAATTTTATCGATAATATATGTTGATGTTAGTTACAGACGGGATGTAAACGATCGAAACTGAAATGAACTCAATTCACTAAATTGATATACCTTCCTGGATGTAAAAATTTCCAATTCAACTTGCATCACTCGGGCCACTTGCGCTACACAGGGATAGAGGATCACATCCTAAATCGGAATCATCGTCATCTGAAGAGAAACTTGAGTCTGAATCATCGCTATCTTCACCAACCTGTATAACTAGGTTTTGGATATCATCCATTATGAATTCCTTATTTATATATTCTTCTTCTACTTTTTCTACGTGATTGCACACATTTGTTCAATTTTCCACTGTTATACTCTTCAGTTGCTGAGTTGCGAGCTCCTAAAAGTCATCCAATTTGAAAGAGTTATTCTTTGCAGCAACCTCATCATTTAATATGGCCCATATTTTCCCTATCGAATTCAGCTCCGGTTGGTAGGATTGTGAACGCAAAACGGAGTGATTATGTTGAGCCAGCAGTCTATCCACTGCCAAAACGGGCGATCTGGTTTTGTGGAGCCTTATTTTGTTATATAACTCTGGTTTAGTTTCCTCGCCGGAAAAATAAATATTTTTTCGGTTAGCTACCTTTGCATTCCTGCTTTCTTCCAATTCGTCGTCGGATTTCGCTTCTCGGGGACATTATGATATGACGCATTATTAATTACTAGCACGGAATTTGCCATCAAATTCGGAATTAGTTTCTCTTCCAACTATTTCATATAATTTTTGTGATTCATGTCATCATGGTAGTCGCCAGTTTTCAGTCCTGATTTGAAAATGAGTTCTGCATTCAGAACAAAACCAGCTTTTTCTCCAGTATGCACGATTATGAATCGTTTGCCTTCGACCATCGGGGATTACAAACACTTTCCACTGTCATCACTCCAAGATTTAATACCGTTTGAGAACTACGAATGTAGGTTTAGTCATTGTATACGATGTACCTACCTGAAATATAAAGTACTTATATATAGAATCATTTAATCTGAAAAGTCAAAGATGAGACCGAAAAGCATTATATGAAAAATCCATGTGTTTTTAGCTACTTCTTCGGAACCGTAATTAAATGCGGTTTTAATGCATGTATTTAATCAATTTTTCTAGAACTGGAATTGTGGGTTAACATGTACAAAGGTAACTAATTACAATTAAGAGTACATCGCCGGAGACACCTTTTAGGAGTCTGATTTGAGTTGCATTAGTTCAATATACCTGCCAATTTTATTTCAATAATATCTTCCTTTTGCAAGATTTTAAAATATGAAATGCATATTCATTACCTTCCTCCCTATATATCTTCATTTTCCGTAGGAATTCTATTCTCCCGGAGCTGTTCTCGAATTTTTCAACCAGGACCTTTCGGTTGTCCTCGGATTTCCTCTAACGAAATCCGAAATTACTGACGATTTTTCTGAAACTGCTCAATTTTCCAGGAACCTCAAAGCCGCCATCTACAAGGCATTGATGAATGGTCCTCATGGTAGGTCTTCGGTGTTGAACATTCACAAAGTAGTAAATTGTATTCCGGATGATTTCCGCATCAAAATCATCTACCGTAGATCTTGGGCTGGGTTTGGCAATTGTTTGTATAGGTGAAAAAAAACCTTCGGGTTTTGAATCATTCTCTTGAACGATTCGACTAATTGTGATACTCTATCATTAAGAGAGTCGATGGGTATAATAAGATTCTTGGCCTCTTTTTCTCGTCGCATGAAATTGTACACTCGAAGAAAAGTTCCTCTCGCTTGACTATGAACAATGAAATACTTATCCCTGTTACAAAAAAAGGCAAAATTAAAATAAACTTTTTTTTTCATTAAACAAATACTGATACAGAAAATGGAATTTGTGACTGTAATATATACTTGGAAAGTCTGAAATCCCCAATAAGTTTTTTAATCATTCCGTATATCAGAAATGAAAACTACGTTCTTGTGTATCGCTTCATCAATAATGATTGGCTCTCTTTATTACAACTTCTTAGACAATAATAGTGATTATGTAATGTTGAACCAATATATTGGTAAAACTAAAAGCTAAAATTTCATGCTGGTTACGGCAGAATGACGAATTATGAATTATTATATCGATAGGTCTATGACGGATTATAATTGAATGAGAACTAAAATATTCAAATTCTCTTTGGAATTCAACACTTCTTTCATTTAAAGAGATAATACTTACATTTTCATGCAAAGCTGAATTTCAAAGTCTTGATAAAGTTTTATTCGATTATTTCAACAAACAAAAAACATAAATATACACTGGAGATTCACAACAGATACTTTCCTAAACACCGATAGATGAATGCGGCACTGTACTACCAGCTAGTTAAATCGGAGATGGACAACTTTTTCAGATAAGGGTAGTACGGACCGAACTTGGTCTTTTCGCGCTAGGTGACGCACGTGCCATAAGATCATGACTTATTTCTACCACTAGTAAGGCAACCAGTGGTTTTGAAGAAGTTCGGGTGTATTCGGAAATTTTCGGTTTATTTTTTTAGTGGCATCATTTGTAACGCGCCCATGTTACAAGAATTATCACATTATTTGCAGTTACCGAGCCTTTATCTAATGCATCTTAGCATTCTTCTTCATCGAAACCAGTGATCATTTTTTATATATGAACTCATAAATGTTTGTCCATCTATACTACACCTTTCACCCGATCACCTTTAAACTTGGAGAAATCTCACGAAGGTTTCTAGGTAGATCTATCTATTATCTTTATAAATAAAAATGAAACTTTGTTCGTTGGTAATGAATCACTGAAGAATGACTGGACTATTTTCATATCTTGAAATGCTTTGTGTATGTATTGGGTTTGTTTCCCTGATAAGGTGTATACACCTTCTTAAATACGTTGACCTGTTTGTTGATAAAATGATTCGAAGTATTCCTCATCCGGAGATGTTCGTTTTTCTGATTTGACTTCTTCCAATTCCCCGAATTTTTCGAGTGGAGATTTTTGATCGACCTACGTGACGAGATTTATTATTTCAAATGATGGCCCAGCTTTTTTCGTGTTGTCTGATAGTATATATATCCCAATTTGTTGTGTTTTGTGCCAATATACCATTTTCGGATTTTTTGATTCCATCCAACATGATTTGTGAATACATACCTACTCCCAACAGAACTTCGATGGGTCCTGGTTAAGTTAAGTAATATGGGTCGGCTAGGAGGACTTGTTCCCAGTCGTTGACAGAGTGATTATCTATTTCTACCCAGGCAGAGTAATTGTAAGCATTGGTGAAATGAGTAACTCCACCGGAGCTTGAAAATTGCACCTTATGTTGGTTTAAGTGGATGAACTTTTAAGGGTGAAACCAACACCTTGAAAAATGAAAAGTTATTCATATGAAAAAAAATCGTTAATAGCTAAAGATGAATATACTACATCTTTCTCCTCAGATATTGTTGAATCTAAGTCACCTTTGTGTTTTTCTTCTAGATTATCGTACTCTGAGTTGGTTTCAATGGCTAATTCCCTATAGGCAGAAACCAATTTATTGCTGTGTATACCGGGTGGCTCACCACATTCGCAACTGAAGATTGGGCATATTTTACGACCGATTATGAATTTATTTTTTGGTAGTACTATGTAGTCTTGTAGTGACTACAAACTATACAGAGTGTTTCATAATGAAGAGACGTACCAAAGTTATGAGTTTTTCAACGGACACCCTATATTCTGGTGCATTTTTGACTTTGTGAAAAAAAATGAAGAGGAGTTTGTTCGAAATTACTCATACCTATCTGTAGTAGTTTCCGACATATTTGTCATTTTCTGAAATTTGAAGACTGAAAAAATTTTTTTTTGGCGGGTGGCAGAAGCTGAAGGAAACGAAATGACAGTTGTAATGACTTTCGTTGAAATTCCAACAAGTAGTCAGCTGCAGATTGCTGATTAAGCGGGAATTAGTAAGGAAGTGTATCCAGAATCTTAAAAAATACGGATTCCATCCGTATCATATTCATATCCACCAGGAGCTATCGGAAGGAGATTTTGATAGTCGGCTTGAGTTCTGTTTATAGATGTCGGAAACGATCGGTAGAATTGAAAATTTTGCTGAAAATAGTACACACAACCAAAGTTATATGGAATCACCCGATATTTTGCACATTACCTCAGGGATTTTGGAAATTTCGAGGGATTGTGGAATTGACCCTTTTCGAGGTATATCAATTGAAAAATAAATTAAGGTTTATTTGAAAAAAAAAACAAATAAAAGTAAATGAGAGACTCATTCCGCATGTAGTATGAAATTGAAAATTGTTTTTTCGCGGAGTAGCTGTTTTTTCTGGACCTCAGTAGCTTGTATAACCTCTTCTTCCCCTGAGCCTGAATCCGTCTAGGCATGCTTTGCATTAGGTTTTCGACCTCTTTTGGGGGGATATTAGGCCACTCTTATGTGACGGCTTAAATGAGCTATTGTGCGGTTCTTGGATTATCCTGGTGTGATCTAATTTTCCTTTTGAGATCATCCCATAAATGTTCAATAGGATTTAGGTCTGAACAGCAAGCTGACCACTCCAAAATAGCGATTCTCTCATGAAAATGTCGCACAAGGTTGCTGGTATGCTAAGGAGCATTGTCTTGCATAAAAGTTAAATTCTCACCGTGGGCACCTGTCCAGATTCTCACTATTGGCTCCTCCACTGGGTCTACGTAATTTCAGCCGTTACACTAGCAGGATACGAAATAAAATCTGTTTTGCTTCCTACCATAATGCCACCCCAAAACATCACACTGCCCCTTGGTATTTCCCCCACTTTATCCTGCTGCTCGGAGTTTATCTTGTCTTCCACGACCCTTTAAAATCCAAATCCGGCGGTCTTCTGATTGAACACCAATTCTAGTCTCATCTCAAAAAAAGAACATTTCGCCAATTCTCAATATTCCGATTTTTGGTGCTCGATACACTAATTAGGTCTGTATTTTTCACTAATAAATGGATCGGTAGAGGTGGATTCCGAAATTGGCCTACAAGATCGCCTGATCTAACTTGTATTGAATTTTTACATGAGGTATGTGAAGTAAATTGTATTTCGAACTCCTCCAACAACGGCTGACGACATGAAAGAGAGGATTAGAGAAGCATTTCGATCAGTAACACATGACATGCTGAATAACTTTAGGAGATTATTTGAAAACAGGTTATCATTGTGTATCGTTCAAAATGGAGGCCTTCTTGAACATCTTATGTGAAAAATTATATGGAAAGATTTTCTTTTTTTTTGCAAATGTTTCGTTTTCTATAGTTGGTTTGAAGTATGAAATAACGTAATATTATGACCTCGAATTTTTGTCAATTTCTTACCTAATAATTGTTGGATGATTACGATTCACGACAATTATAATAGGAATGATTTCATCTTATTCGGTTTTTTCTTCTTTGGTAACAATCAGCTTAGAAAAAGTTGGATTGAAAAATTCGAATATTTCTTGAAATTTGATAAAAATTGGGTAAACTTTCGAATATCTTCGAAACAGCTGAAAAAAGACATAGGGAAACCAGATACCATTCGAAGGTATTGAAATATATCACCTACTTGAGCCTTTAGGAATATTATGAAGCTCGAAAAAATCATATGAAATGAGATATAGATTAGTCCCAACTTCATAATTATTTCCGAAGACCCGTTGTAACTTAGATCAACAGAATGTGTCATATGTTCAAGCAACAACACTAACTAACACATATACTAATTGTACATCTGAAGCTTTGAAATCAATATTGAGGGCACAATTTTACTTTTTATAAAGTCCTAAAAGTTCAAAAAATGTCAATTATTTCGGACACTACTTAGGATAGGTATAGGGGATTTCGAACAGATTCACCTTCAGTTTTCCCCACATAGTCAAAAATGCACCAAAATATAGGGTGTGCGTTAAAAAGCTCATAACTTAGGTATGTCTCTTCATTATGAAACACTCTGTATAGTTTGTAGTCACTACAACACTACATAATACTGCCCAAAAAAAAATTCAAAATCGGTCGTAAAATATGCTTAATCTTCCGTTGCGAATGGTATACACATCAATGAATGGGTTTCTTCCTATAGGAATTAACTATTGAAACCAACTCAGAATACATAATCTAGAAGAAAAACACAAAGGTGACTTCAATTCAACAATATCTAAAGAGAAAAATGTATTATATTTATCTTTAGCGATTAATATTTTTTTATAAGAATAACTTTTCATTTTTATAAGTGTTGGTTCCACCCTTAAGAGTTCATCCACTTAAACTAACATAAGGTGCAATTTCCAAGCTCTAGTAGAGTTAAATCAAAAATAGGGTGTCCCATTTAAAAATCATAACTTTGATATGTAACTTTATTGACTGAAATATTTTCAGTTTGTAGTCACTACAGCACTACATATTACTTCGCAAAAAAATGTCAATATTGGCCGTAAAATATGCATAATCTTCTGTCGCTAACGTGCTGAGCCACTCGGTATATTCTCCCACAACTTTTCAAGCAGTCAAGTATTATAATGTCGCGATTCACTTTTAGTTGTGCTTATGATGTCCTCACTAATATGCATGACAGGTCTGAAATTTATTGAAAATCAGCTATTATCGGGATAAAATATTGTGTTTTCTTTTATAACAGCGCACTATAATTCAAATGTTCGGTGCTGCTTTGCCATAACCGAAAAATGGTGAGGCTGCATCACACCCAATATGCTATGCGACTAAAATTAGTTTCAAAATGACATTATTTGGCCCATACATTGTAGCGAAGATGCTGTCTCTTGAGAATAAACCTTGGTATTTTCTGTTATGAAATGATTCAGCCAATAATAAAATTCTTTCATCTACACTTTCAGAACCAATATCAGTTTGTTTAGTGATTGAAGGGTATAGACCAGGAGTGCTCAAAGGGTCAATCGACAGGTCGATCGCGAGAGCTTTTTGAGTAGATCTCAAGAGGAAAAAAATTTTGAATGAGTAGGTAACTAAACTACAAAAATTCATTACCTACCTAATGAAATAATACTCTGCTAGCGGCTTTGTCAGAGAAATGCGCGGTACTTGTCAAAGAAAAGCTGCGTTTGTTATTCTTGCTGCTTTTCTAGAAATTCCGCGCGGCGCGTTTGACGGGAACATTCAAGACTTTCGTTTACGCCGATAAATATGTTGTGAATGCAGGAATTGGAGTCATTCTGGTTTGTAACTTGAAGGCAAGACTACGTCGAGACAAAGTTTTTTATTGAATAGTACAAAATGAGTGCAGCTAAGAAATCTGAAACCTATCATTTCAAGAACGATTTGGAGATAGAATTTTTCTTTTGTGTGGTAAAGGATAAGTGCATTTATCTTATTTGTCGTGCGTCAGTTAAAATATCTGAGCGTGTTAACTTAGAGAGGCATCATAAAACGGTTCATAAAAACTATGAAAAGGATTTTTCGCCACAGAGTGAATTAAGAAAACGTAAAGTACGTGATTTGATATCTTGTTTAAAAAAAAAACCATGTTCATAAGACCAGCCAAACAATCAAAAGCTGCTTCGATCGCGTCATTTAAAATATCTCATATATTAGCAAAACTCAAGAAAACATTCGAAGATAAATCGGTTGTGAGGCATTTATGTGAAGATTTCAAAAATTTATCAGAAATCATGTCTGCTATTAGAGAACTTCAGTTATCTCGTCCTACCGTCACAAGGCGTATTGAAATCATGAGTCAGGACATGGCAGATAAACTGAAACATGAAATCATACATACTTTTCTTTACAGTTCAACCTCCACCGATATGACAGACACTGCTCAATTGTGTATTCTCATTCGGATGGTGTTTAATAACATGTTGGCTAAGGAAGAATTTCTGACAATCATTCCTCTGAAGGGAAAGACCCGTGGCAAAAATATATATGACGTTTCATTCAATTTTGTAAAAAACTACAAGCTACCTATATATAAATCATAATAACCGATGAAGCACCAGCAACGACTGGAAACAAAAACGGTTTTGTGGCATTGTGTCTGGCTAATGAAGATTTTCCTTCATTTTGCATTCCATACATCAGCAAGTTTTGTGTTCAAAAATTTAAAAAAAAGGTAGTTGAGTCGAGGAAAGTTCCTAGAAAGATTTCAAGAACTAGTGCCTGAAATAACAGCTTTACTAGACGAAAGAGGTGACACTCAGATGTTGAAAAATGAAAAATGGCTGACCGATTTGACATCTTTGACTGACAAACGCATTCAAAAGTATTCCTCACTTGAATTATGATACGTATGAGGCTGAATTATCAAATATTTTGGGACAATTCGAAATGCGTTTTTATTATTGCAGTAATTTGGCAAATAAAACATCAATCATGAGTTATCCTTTTTCATGTAAAAACATGAGGAATTAGTTACTGAAATAGCAAGTCGGTTTAATATGAACTCATGTTCTGTTGAAAATGAGTTGGAGCGCATTATATCAGATATATATCTCAAAGCCACAGTATCTGGTACAAATTTCTGGTGTTTTATATTTGAAGATAAATATCTGAGGCAAATCGCCTTTCAACCTACGGCAATGTTTGGGTCAACCTACTTCTGTGAGTCTGAATTTTCTGAAATGAAGATTATTAAGTCGACTAACTGATGATCATATGTCATCGTGCTTGCGATTAGCACTCAGTGGTTACGTACCATCTTATGAAAAGTATGCTGAGGGCATGCAGTGCCACGCTTCAACTTCCAAAGTCACTCTTTAGTTAAGTTTAACACCATATGTTACTCATTTATTTTGTAACAACCGAAAAACTCGCAATTTTGAATAACTATGAGTTTTTTTATTGATATTGAGGTAGATCGCCAGTAGCTAAGCATTTAATTTATTGATAACTTAAATTCTACGTCTGCTCAAAAACCTAGCTCTAAAAAAATTAAAGAAACCTACCGCTTCGATGAGAAAGGGGGATGGACCATTTAAACTCAAACCAAACGTTTATATTTCATTTTCCAATTTCGGATAATGTTCCTCAATTTTTTCAGCTGGAAGACAATTTTTCCATATTCTATGGACTTCAAAAACCTCAAGTTCGCATTTTTTGTCGAGTAAGATGACTTCACTGAAGAAGACAGGAACGACATATTCTGTTGATTCTGTCATTATTTCGTTGATTAATTTTCATTAATAACTCCATTGTAAAAATGGAGGTCTAGATAAAACTACGAAAATCACTGAAATGTGGACCAGACGTCTGTAGAGACAGTTATTTATCAAATAAAATAAGTGTTCATAGAAGCGAGCTGTCGTAGAGAAGCACAACAAAAAAAAAGGTTGCAAGCTGGATCTTCGGTACTTTGATTGACCTCCGATAGGCAATCATGTGAAGGGAAAAAATAATTTTTAATCATCAACCGAATAATTTGTATGTCTTCAAAAAATTCCCTGCTCTCTTTTTGATAAGGTACAGGATCATTAGGAATCGAGCGTGATTTTCATGACAGGGAAAATGAAAAAAAATTACAGAAAGATGAAAGAAACTTTGTTTCATCATTAATGAGCTTTATTTTCGGAATACCAATAAGATTTCATTATCTCATTAATAGTACACACCAGCGTGGCTGACCTGTATGATGAGTTTTAATTTTACCAATCCAAATTCTCCTTAGAAAAAATTGAAAATGAAAAATTATCATTTGGAAAAGGGACTTTTCACCTTCATACTTTGATATTGGATAGTTGAATATTTTTCATCTCGACATTTATCATAGTAGAGTATATTATCTATGTTACATATTATTTTATTATAATTGAGTTGTTTTTCATTTTTCATCTGATTTCAATTCGGGTCTTCCAGAACATCCTAATTCCATTTTTAAGTTTTTCTTAATAGCTGGTTGCAGGGATACTATTATGTGCCATTTCACGATATTATTACTCACATTTATCGTCAAATTAGTTTTTGTTATTTCAAACCCGAGCGATGACTACTACAACGCATTATAAAAACAATATGGCCTCACTTTATTGAACTCAGAATAACACTCTATCCAGTACCTGTTCTCACTAATAATTTCAAAAAATAGTTGAATCAATTTCAAGTTTGTTGAATCCTTGATAACAAAAATTCAATTCAGACTTGGAAATACCAGATGCGAGAAAAATTCTAGGAATCGTATCCTTCGAATATTGTTTAATAGAGGTTTATAAACTGGAATATTGCCAGAGAAAATACTGTGACATTAATCGGTGTTGAATGAACGATATCCAATCAACACAATAATAAAAAGGTCTATTAAAAATAGTAATGTTCTATATTTGTAATGGTTATAACTGTGAACTGTGGAGAACTAATTGGACTTTGAATACTTCAAATAGGAGTATAAAGCGGGGATATAATTTCAATAATTCTAAACAATATTGAAGTCCTATTTTAAAAAGCGAAAATTCCATATTGAATCTATTGTGCAAAATCTTGTTTAATGTGTTCCCACACCAGTTCCCTCTTCGATCTGTCATTCGCATAGGAAATGGATGAAGAAGTATTGCCAGGCATTAAAACTCCGGCATTTTAAATGATGGACATGATTTGGATTTCATTTGCTAATTTGTTAATTGATTCCATTTACTGTGTATATAGTTAATACTCTCTATCAAAACATATTTCCTTTCAAGTCCAGAATTAAATTTTTCAACAAAAATATCCGTGTTCTAAAACGTGAATACAGAATTGAACAAATGGGATAAATGGAACCATAGAATTGTGAATATCTGCTATGATCTAAGTGAATAGATATGAATTCACGATTTTTTTAAACAGGCCTTAATTGAAGGTATTGATATAGAAGGTGATATATATTTGGAATGAAAAAATTAATCCTCTGTACTACTCATACTAAAATCACCTATAGTTCGTTTTTGAAAAAACAGAATTTTGTTCCAAAACTCAAAAACAGATTGACAAAAAAATTTCAAATACGTCCATGCATTCAATTGAGAAAGGGCTAAGAGTGTGCAAATGTTTTTTGTCTAAGTTCATAAGGATTTGAGATATCGTCACATATCGAAATACCGAAAACTCCAGAATTCCGGAATAACTCGACAACTAAAAAATGACAGCTGAAAGCCGTTTTCAGCAATGCGTTTTTCCTTATCAACAATATTCCAATAGCTGCCGTAATATAACAGCGAATTTGGTCCACCCTATACATATACCGGGTGTAACTGAAAGTAGGGCCACCCCTGTTAGTTTTTTTCTATTTGGAATATGTTGATGAAATTTGAGAATCGGATAATATTTTGAAATTGATAACATTAATATGTTTGTTGTTCATCTCATCCTACGATCTTTTGACATATTTAAAAAAAACCAATCTTTTTTTTGCGATTTTCATCTTT
Source organism: Cryptolaemus montrouzieri (assembly GCA_013387265.2). Lineage (NCBI taxonomy): Eukaryota > Metazoa > Arthropoda > Insecta > Coleoptera > Coccinellidae > Cryptolaemus > Cryptolaemus montrouzieri. The sequence goes on from JABFTP020000103.1 coordinate 63,614,103, forward strand.
CGTTCGAGAAGGCCATGAATAGTGACAATAGGCTTGGCTATATATCTCCTATCGCAAAAATACAAGATTGCATCTAAAACTGTAATTGCTCATTTTTTACGGGGTGTCAAAATTAAAAACAAAAGGGCGAACAGCGAAAAGGAAATAATTATAATAAATGTTCAAAAAATACCACCATTCTCACGAACACAACATCGCACACGAATGATGGTTCCCCTTACAGCATTATTTAACGGTTGGGCTGTAATGCCTGCAATAGCCTTTTTCAAACGGTTCTCAATTATTGTTGGGAAACTTCATTCTTCAAATGGACCACAGGGAGAAATCTAGTGGAGTCAAACCTGACGATCTAGCTGGCCTTCTTATGTGACCATTTGTTCCTCGACACGAGAAGGGTTCGGCAAAATTTCCGAGACAGTGAGGTGACAGAATTCCCCGGCGTGTCATTGGCCGAAAGGCGGAAATAGAGCACGTTAAAGGAATAAGAAACAAACAACAAACATTTGTACCTATCTATTTTTCGGGAAAAATTTCGTCGAGATACAGCGAGACCTCTCTCATGTTGTAAGGAGGTGCATTGTCTTGTTGAAAATATATTTCATTCACAGCAGCTAAGGGCAACTCGTCCAATTCATCTTGTCCTCAAAACTTCCAAATATCTCTCCCCTGTGAATGAACCTTCATTCAAAATTCAATTCATTCAAAATTTTGGATCCTATTAAATATCTTTCCATCATCCCCATCCAAACATTGAACCCAAAACGTTTTAGAAGTTTCCATCTTGATAGCCGTTCTCATTTAATTGTGTCCAGTACCTGGTATCTTTCCTATTAAAAATTCCATTGTTCATGAAACGTGATTCGTCACTAAATAAAATCTTTGTGGGATATTATGGATCATCATCCTAAGGTACTCTTCACAGTACTGGAGTCGCTTAACACTACCGTTAACATACAGGTTTTGGTGTAGTTGACATTTATATGAGCGGTATTTATGATTTTTCAAAAATCTTTCCATGCACTTTGATGGATAATTTCAAGCTCCTCAGCAATTTCCTTGTTGATGTGGTTGGATTGATATCAAAAAATGTCTATACGTCCATTTCGGTGTCTTCGTCGATAACGAAATCCTCCTCTTCAACAGGTTGCTCCCCACGAAATTTTCGCTCAACTTCAGAGAAAGTTCTATTCGGATGAAGTCTTTCCGGATAGCGCCCCCTGTACAATTGTTCAGCTTGAACAATATTTTGCCTGCACTCTTCATAAATAAGGAGCATACTGACATTTTAACTTTGGTTGTATCGATTCTTACTCAAAAATTCACTGATTAGCAATATCTGAAATAAACAACAATCGAATTTTGACATGTCACACTGATATTTTAATGATCACAGAATATTATAAGTATGAACAAAATTTTGCATCGCCAACGTAGTTATTGTTATTAGCGGATGAGGAAACTGCAAAAATTGCGTAGCTATTTCTACTAGAGCTGTTAAGAATAGAGTGACGTGAGTGGTATAAGAAAAAAGATAAAGAAAATACTGCTGCTGTAATACCGGATGGCCCGATATGGACGCGTCTGAAGAAAACCTACATTTTGAGGAAAAACTGAAATTTAAAACTTTGATACTACGTAAAGAATGAGTAATTAAATTTTCAGATATAATCTTGTATTTTCGTAATAGGAGATGTTGAGCTAAGCCAATTGTCACTGTTCATGGCCTACTAGAACGAAAGATTTGTTTTTCTTTCAAAAATATGTCCAAAGGTTAGATTGAGGGTGTCGCATTTGAAAATCGAAAGTCAAACATATTAATCTCAAACATATTATTGTAATCAAATTCAAAATGTTGTCTTCTATCCGATTCCCAAGTTTCATCATAATATTCCAAACAGAAAAAAAGTTACAGCGGTGGCCCTAGTTTCAGTTACACCCGGTATAATTGAAGACTGAACTCATCCGAAAATTATACACAACGGTACTCGTGTTGTGTAGTTGTCCAGGCTAATTTTTCAAACTTCTTGGGTGAAGGAAGTCCGAAAAACCAAAGGAACAGGTCGAATTTTTTCAATGAAGATTGACCCGATAGTGACGATAAAAATATAGTCAGATAATTGCCTGCATGTTCCTGATGGTATTCCCAGCTGACAATGCTTCGATTTATTTTTAGGTCTTCTAGTTCTGCTTCTCTCAGACATATCGTCAGTTTTTTGAAATCTTGCAGAACCTACAGATAATTTTTCAACAAACATACAAGAATCGTGGTACTTTTTGTTGTTGTTTACTACGCTTATGTATCGCAACAGCTCTGCTTCTTTCAATTGTAGTAACTTATGTCGAACTGTTATGAGTTAATAATATGATCACCCTTAAATTAAATAACAATAGAGTATCACGGAAACCAAAATTTGATAAAGCAGCGATAACAATGTGAGAAAATTGAGGAGATTTGACGAAATTGTGAAATATCAATATTAAATTTCTTTTCTGTAACGTAGCTACAATCTTATTATGTTGTAGATATGGCAATTTTTCAATGCATTTTACTCTATACTTTCAGTTCACCGTTGAATTTAATAATCGACTTCGTGACACATATACTAATTAAATAATTGTTGAGGGTCCCTTATAACCATCATATGATACTCTTTTCCTCTATCTTTATGCCTTGCTATCCAACGGTCTTTTATTCGAATACTAACCTCAGCAATACTGCTTAACTCAAGTGAACGTATACATATCCACAGATTGGTATGCAGTGAGTTGTTGGTTTCGACCACAAATTGTCTTATATTACGCGTAGTATTATTGCTAGAATTTCGGTGACATCCTTCATAGTCTAATGTATTTCGAGGATAAGATCACGAATAAAACCTGTTCTATAACAATCTTCAGAAATGAATAAGTATTTGTAGAGGGTGGACAGAGCTCGACGTTTTAGTACTGCAGATATATGAAATATAACAAATATGGATAAGTGTCTCCCATTCTCCGTATACTCTTTTCATATCACGGCTGTTTTGGAAATTATGAAAAATTGGTTTTGACGCTCTAGAACCATATATTCAAGTAGAATCTAACCAAGCGCGGAATTGTTTGTCCTATAGGTTTTGAATAACAATGCAAGCTTGCGTTTTTTCAATATGAACCATAGATTACTCTTATTTCGTTGAATAGAGGTTTTTTCCCTCTCAAAAATATATCACATATGCAATTTAATTTTTCATGAAAAATCGAAAATTGTACAACTTCTCAAAAATTTCACTCTATCACTAATTCACCGAATATGCAAGGAAATATTGAAATGGTTCTGTGCTCTCATTAGGACAGTTTGGAAATTTATTCGTGACGATAACCGTTCAGATAGTTTTTATGTTTCTTTATTAATCTACAATTTGAGTTTTGCGTCATAAAACTAGGTGTTCAAATGTACTGTCATTATTCTGTATGCATAATTGACAACGCCCGAAAATATTCCGACAAGCATCAGAAATTTAATTATAGGTACCCGAAGCAAGACAGGGTCTGATATTTCGACTTATTCTTCCAAATAACAGATTCTTGATATATCTGCAAGGAAAAAGTTCAGCGGCAACAAATCCAGGAACGGACCTGCCATCTGACTGGCCCTTTAATTCGTCATCTTTTAATGCACACCATTGTTCCCATATCGGCCTTGACATTGAATATTGTTAATAAGGCTATGTGGGTTTACATCGAACTATCAATGCTCATTTTGTCGATTGCATATTCCTTCACTACTGAAGTAAACTTCAGCAGTCCAAATTATTTCTCAGAAAAACTGCGGATTTTCTTCAGTTTTCATCAGGAATCAGTTGCAAAAATAGAGTCGCGGTTGAAAATATCCTAGGTGAATAGTTGGGAAATTCTCGGTCGATAAGGTTTTTATCTATTTCTTGTGAGAAAACTAATCGCTCGACTCTTAGGTACCCCAGTTTCAATTCCAATTTGCCTGCTTGAGATCGATGGGTTGGCAATAAGACTACCTATCACATCAATTGAACGCTTCTTCTCCATCAACCACTTTATAATATAATTTTTTTCCTTGAGATGTTGAATATGCAATGGTTTATGAATTTTTTCCTTAATTCATCGAATATAGTTTGTTGTCTTTGTCGCCTCGCAGGAAAACGATCCAAATAAGCAGCTTCTGCAGTATCCGCATCATAACTATTTTGAATGAAACATTCGATCGTATTGAACTCTTCAAAATTTGCGTTTGGCATGGTCAGTTTGTTATTACAAACGATACTACATTCACTCTATAGTTGTATTTTAATGAAAATTACTGAAAACGTGAATTGTCTTCGCAAGAATTGATTTTCGAACTGTCATTTCTGGGAGTGGACGTAAAGTTACAAGATGAAAGAAGATAAAAGTTACACACAATTTTCGATTCTTCATGAAATAACGACCTGAATAAAAAATTGTGTGCAAATTTCAAATATCTTTGAAAATAAATGAAATTCAATTCATGGAAAACAAAGTTAACTATTCACATTCAAAAAGACGTAAGTTTTCATTATAATTCAAAAAATCATTGGACAAAAACAAAATGGCCGCATGTAGTTCCATATATTGTAAAAAAGTGCATTGACAATGTCCAAAATATTTCAACATGATTCTAGAAACAACCGAGATATCGGCACTTCACTGAAATTTAAAGTTTCCAAATATCTCAAAAGCGAAAGAAGATAGCTTTTATCTATTTGTAGCAATGATATTCTCACACAAAAATATCATGGAAAAGAGGAGGTTATTTTTGTTATAATATTTTACATGGCTGCATTACTAAAACGTCGAAATTTCCCGAAGCTGTACATATTGTCTTTTTGTCTTGCGGTTTATCTATGAAACTGGAATACTATGCTGGCATTCCGTTTATAAATAATACAGATATTATTTGACTTGTATATGCTAAAATATTTGACAGCGAGGAAATATATCTTCCTTTTTCTGAAAAGTTTGTACTTGATTAAGTTTATATTAAATTTTCATTGTAAATATCCCTATAGTGTTCTTTGGATCCTACGGAAATAGCCGAGTAATCTCTCAGTATTCTCCAAGGTCAATATTTTCATCTAAAAACTATTATCCTTACTTATTATGATATGTTTGCATTGTCCGCCATCAAGATTCTTGGAGAATATGTTAATGATATACAAAACAGCGAAGTTATTTGTTTCTTCATATTTTATCATTTAAATAACTTTGAATAATAGAAGCAGTGAAAATAATTCGAGTTGAAGTCCAATGTTGCAGAAGAGAAGAAACTCAGAAGAAAAATTGAAAATAGAAGATTATCAATACTTAATTTCTGATTTGCTCCTTCGGCTTGTTTATTGTAATCACTTTCAGTGATATATGTAAGCAAATTCCTATAATGAATTAGATGAGATTGGAAGAAAACAAATTTTCGTATAAATATTACTTAACTATTAATGCATTTGTAGCACATTGTTTACATCCTCAACATTATTTCAACTTATCCTATTTCCCACAGTCCTAGAAGGTTCGCATGCCGATAATCTCTTTTTTCTTTTTCGGAGACTTTCAAACCGAATCAAACTTTTGATTTTATGAGAAATTTCTCACTTCATAACCGATATCATATTTTCGATCAGTTTCAATGTGAAATGTTATAAGTATTTTAAATCAAGATTGTTCTAAAATTTTGCAAAATCTTTGTATATTTCTCGTCTCAATTCACACAAACATAGATAGGTTTGGGTGCAACAAACGACAAAGTAATACCCAAATAAGCTTGGCTTATCACAAATTGAAATGTCATTCGCATTCCAGTGATTAATCAGCTAAAGAATCATACAGGGTAACTGTCTACCAAAGATATCCTAAAAACTATTGCAGTGCCCAAAAATTGGAAGAACACGTATCCTTCAGTTCTTTGGGAGCAACCTTATAATTAGAAAGCTATTGTATTCCAACTCAGCTTTAAATGGAAGTACTTATCTTGTGAAACATAAGGGATAGCCTATATCTTCCTGAGTACTGTTTTGTATTACATATCAATTTTTCGTCGTTTTTTCGTAAATTCACTGTTAAAAGCTGGAATCTATTATGTATTAGTAAAATTCACTTTGATACTTTGAATTCAGAGTTGGAAGCTCAGTTGATTATTAATAGTACAGGGTTAGACGTATTGGAAGGAGTTTTTGGAACGGGTAGTATACGTAGCGGTAAGTGAACGGAGGGGAGCGACTGAAGTCATTCTACTCAGGAGGAGTTACCATCTAGTTTACAATGGGTTATCTGGACAAGAGAGCACTGTGCGTTTGCAGTTGAAGAATATTTAAAATCAGGAGAGTCTGTCATCATCATGCAGCTGCACTCTCACCAGTGCTTCAACATTGGTCGTAACGCTTCAGTTCCAAAACGTGCCACGATCGTCCGATGGGTAAATTATGTCAGAACGACTGCGTCAGCAATGAATCAGGTACCTCAAGGTCGTTCTCGCAAAGTACAAAGTAAGAATACCAGCTTCCGTGGAAAGAGTGGGGTAAGCTGTAATTTAAAACCAAGAAATCTCTGTCCGAGAACGAGCTGCATCACTCCAAATGAGTAGTCGAACTGTTCGCAGAATTTCACACCAAGACCTCCGCTTTCACCCCTATGAGCTCATGGTTGTTCAGCACCTGAATGAATAAGATTTTGCACAATGCCGAGAGAATGAAAATGATTATCGCTGAAGAAAATTAACTAGTGATAATGAAGAGTGGAGAGGCTCATTTTCATTTGAGCGTTTCGGTTAATAAACAGAACTGCCGATATTGTGCAGCACAAAACCCCCGCGAACTGCATCAATCCCCATATCATAGTGAGAAAGTCACCGTTTGGTGCGCTATGAGCCGTGTAGAGGTAATGGGACCGTATTTTTTTGAGGATGAGAGATATCTTTTTCTGCTGGAGAACTTTTTTATTCCAGAATTGCGACGAAAAAAATTAACAGAAGAAATTTTTAGTTCCAACAGGATAATGCCACGGCACATACAGCCATATCCTCAAAGGAAAAGTTGTGCGTCGGACTTTTCCTGATCATGTGGTCTCTCGTTTTGGTGATGTTCCGTGGTCCCCTCGTCCCCCGAATCCCACTGCTTGTGATTATTTTTTGTGGGGAAACCTAAAGGCTAAGGTCTACATCGATAAACCTCAAAATCTGCGAGAGTTAAAAAAAGAAATCACAAGAAAAGTTAGGGCAATCGACGCCGATTTGTTAGAGTGGGTGTAGCAGAACTTTGAGAATCGACTACAGCAACGCATTGCGGAACACGGACGTCTTCTGCTGATGTTGTTTTCAGAATATTATTTTTTCACTTTTTCTACATTAAATAGTAACATTTAAGCTTTCATTTTATGTGATTAAAAATGTTCCTTGTTGAAAAACTACTGAGTTATTTTCATTTCAAAAACACCCTTTCATCACGCCCCATCCTGTAGAAAATTGCTGCCGAGTGCTCTGAAATTTTTCTGGTGGGATTCTTTTACACCCTGATTTATAACTTGCCACAAATTATCAATATTATAGGTTGATTTTGTATATGATAGATAACAGATATCCCAAAAAATGAAGTCATAACTAGTTAAATACTTATCAAGTGATTGGCAAACTTATCACCAGCTTGGTTGTTCCAGAACATAGTGTGGAAGCGCTTCATCATGTTGGGAAAACAGTTCATTTTCATTGAACATCTGGTTTCCATCGTTATCATGCAGATTATTGGCCACACCAGTTTTTAATGGATTTATAATATTTTCCTGTTTTTTGTTGATATGTGATACATAAATGTACTTTGGAAGATATGGAAAATGCAATAAAAGATCCAACTTCTGGGAGGAGGCGATGCCTATTATGCCACTACTGTGGCAGCCAAAGATGATTTATTGTGTATATATACTTGCCTCTTGAAGAGGACCAAATTGTAAGTCGTCGGAAAAATGTTGGATGGAAGTAACTCCACGGCATACTAGTCCTGAAGACAAAATAATTTTGACAGAGAGTGGTACATGCAGTGGATAGTTAGACCACTGATGAGAATTTTCCACGAACCTGGTTCTTTTTTGGAATTGGAATTTTTCCGGAACTAAACCTCTCAGTTCTTCAGAGCATTCACCATGGAAGTACCTGCAGAAAAGTGAAATATCAGGAACCGGCCACCTTTGGGCGAGACGCTGGAGATCACGTGTGATATACGCGTGGTCGATGAGGAGAATTGTTCTCTTCTGGACACTACTCAATGGATATATGGAGCTTCACACATAGGAACAGTATTCCAGATCAGGTCGCAACTGTGCCTTGTAGAAAACCATCAACTTTGATGGCGTGAAGTACTGCTTAGCCAAAAAAAAAAGAACTGAGTTCATTGAAAAAATAACATTTTTTTCGATTTTCGCGTCACAAGCGCCATGCCTTTCAATCTTGATCTTCAGAGCTGCGAAGTATGATGACTTCAAAAAGCCATCTAGAGGTTTCTCAGTGCATTGAAACTTGACAAAATAGATAGAAATAAACAAATTTTCTTGGAAATCGAACATTAATTTTCACACATCAAAACTAGACATTCTTGGACTATTCTCAAATTATGGAAGTTGCTTTCTGGACTCTATACGAGATCGAATGAATCCTTCATGGTATTTGGACGGAAGTCCATTTTTGATCTGGCACATCAAGTAAGCTTATTTCTGATTTAACGATTAACGTAGGTTCAGTAACTGTATGTTCTGTCCAAGAAACTAGTTCAGAATAATGGGTTTCATCTAAATTTTTCTGAGGAAGATTAAATGCTCACCATCCTGCCTGCCTCCTTTCTCGAGCTTTGAGAATACGCCTGATCCCAAGTTCTCTGTGCTTCGGGTCCTCGTCTGAGAGCAAAGATGATAATATGTTTTCTGGGTGTGTGAAAATTCCGTTACGCTGAACCTTTGGATGAATAATTTTTAAGTCACTTCTCGGGAAAAATCGACACTTTCCTATAAATTCGAATGAATGTCTGGCTCCACCTTCACAGAAAGGCATCAGTTTAACTTCAAACCAAAATGGAGTACATATTTTCATGACATATGTCATTAAAATTATGAGAGATTCTGAAGGACTTTCAGTTCCGATGTAAAGACTCAAGTCCTGTTTGTAGTGGTGAGCCAATGAGCGTGGGATAATTTTCCAGGATTTCTTATCGCTAGTGAATGAGGTACATTTCCAGTTTGGATCGCTTGGACAATCTGAAAAAGATAATCTTGGTCTGAACTGAGATCACATTCTTAGACGTTCATATCAAGAACGCTACTCGATATTTTTCCCAAATTCAATAACTGGGATAGTTTGGCATTTCTCTAGATTCTTTCCAATTTCAGTCCACTTCGTCCGCTCGTTTCAGCATCGAGCTCCATAACTAAATGTCGCAATGGCTGTTCGTTGAGGTGGAACAAGAAAACCAACCATTGTAGAGGGCATCCCAATTCAATTTCGGATAACCGAATGACTCCATTATTTACTCCGGTATTGATTACTGTGCCATCGCATCCAACTGCAGTTAGTTCTGCAGTATCGAATTCTTACACCAATAATTTCATGACGATTTTTTTATTTCGAAAGCACTGCCAAATTCTGGAGTCATATATCCATCGTTTCCTGATGCAAGTTCATTTACGATGGAAATCTGTTCTTCTGTTATTCGTTTCCTTTGGTAAGTTCCATCTGCTTTTTCGTTCATCAAAGATCTTTCCTTCCGTCAAAAAATAATTCGACAATTAACATTTTATTTTTGGCTGCTGTAGTCACAAATGATAAACGTTTCGCACATCTTACTCTTCTAATTTTCATTCTGTCAATCGTCAAGCTATCATTACTGATATCACAGATATCAAACTTAAGACCTTCAACATTGCACTAACTATTAGAAGAGCTGCGCGATCTGATACACCAGTTCTATTGCAAGCTAAGGCAACAAAAGGCAATTTAAGTCGCATTTTCATGGATAATTCTATGCCTAATGCTTTCGGTTCTTTCTGATCTGAAGAAAGAAATTATTACGAATTAAAATATCTTTTCAAACTCTAGGAATATTGCTATGACCTATATTTTGGATTCGGTAATGGATCAGGAGTTTCGAAAATTTCATTCTCCCCTTCTTTGTCTTCTATACTTGAGTGACTCGAAGAAAGTAGTGAGGACTCAAAACTCGCTGAATAACTGCTTGATGGCATGTTTTGCGATTCTCCCGACCGAACTTCTTCTTTCATCTTTTGTTCAATCCTATGTTTTTAAATTTTTGTGGAATTGTAGTCCATAGCACCTATAGCCATAATCCTATGAGTTCTTCGATCTGCGAGAAAATTTTGCCCATTGATGGGAACTTTATTCGTCTTTCCGCATCGACAGTTTCTCAAATCGCAATTGCAAATTGCTATATCGAAGAGGCAGCATGCTTTCTGTTTAAATTATGTTAATTTTTGCTGAATGGAAGGAGCGTTTTTTCTACATTTTATATTTTTTCTGAACTTACTTATAATTTTCGTGATATTTTTTCCACACATTCCATATGCGACGGCGAAATACAGTAGGTATCGATACCTTCTGCCAAATCTCTTCTATTTTTGGTATCATAACTTGCAATATTTTAACAACACTTGGTTTGTTTTGTGTTCATTTTGAATGAACAAATAATGAAGCATTACATCAGCGTAGGTTGGTAATACACGGTGATCTAGTATTTTAGGGTTACCAAAACTTCCACAGTAACTTTTACTTCTGGCATCCATAGCACTGATATCTTGAAACGCTCCACAATACACGACTAACGAACACAGAGCACTATCGAAAAACTGAAATGAAATGATAAAGTACATCGTGAGGTAGCATACAGACGATTTAATGACGGAAATGTCCCATTTCAGACCCCCACCAAGAGTTGCAACAGTCAATCGATGATATAGACTCAACAACCGAATCATGACCTTACGTGCATTGAACGCGATAAATACGATGTTGTGAGGAACCATAGAATAACAGATCTTCGGAAGTTTACTATGTGTATTATCGATTATTCTAGAACTTGTTGCTTGCAGATATTCTTATTTTTCAGGGGTGTACTCGGTTATAGATCAAATAATAAAAAGTGATATATTTCGCCGAAATGAGGCTTAATGAGGAGCCTGAAAATATCAAAATGGTGATGGGGAAGTAAAATTTTCTTTCATCTAAATCCATGTTTTGACGTTTATGACAGATTAATTTGAAAAAAAAATGTTTTCGTTCCACCGTAGTGTCTATTTACTTGCTTCTTGAAGAGCGTGGAAGTGAACTTCACAGCACATTAGCTCTGATGACAAAAAACTTTTTTAGAGGATGGTACATGGCGTGGATAGTTGAACCTTCCGCTGATAAGGTTTTACTTCTTCTTCTACTGCTCTTTTAGTATTCAAGATATTTTGAGTGGACAATCTTCAAAAAATCCCATTGTATATGACATAAATGAAGAAGGAGAGGTAACTGAATTTTGAAATTTAACCACCTGATTGACGTCCACAGGTATTTGAAAGATCTGTCAACTATCTTTTGGAAGAGTGTCAAGCACAAAATGTTTATAGACAACCACGTTGTTAACCCCATTCCATAATTCATACAATTTAAAAAAAAGACATGCTTTGTTGATTTCTTTGACAGTATGACTTCTTAGCAGAAACTTGATGTTCACCGGAAAAAGTGGACAACATGGTGTAGTTGTCAGTAGACTTGAAATATGTTTTCAGAGTTAAATCAATGCAATAGATACTGGAATTTGAAAGTTTGGAGTACACTTATATTAATCTAAAAACGTTACACCTTCGATAGAAGTTCATGTACTTCTTGTTCGTCGAACTAACCGTGTCAAAGGCTTTATAATAATAATATATTTATTCATCATTTAGGACATCACATAATGTATAGGACAAGTCATAGGTACATATTAACAACATATGATATATTATACAACTCGCATATACAGTGTGTTCCAACGAAAATTTGACCCCCCCTATAACTCCGAAATGAGTAACATTAGCGAAAAACACCAAGACACGTCGATTTTTGTTTCGAGGGGGAGCATTTTTCGAAATAATTCGAAACTTGTCAGATCAACCCCCTACCCCCAGCAACCCTAATTTCGAAATTCATCATAGGGAACAAGATTCGAGTGGCACCTTACTGTAAAGGTCTGTCAATTCTCCATTCTGATTTGTCATTTCTAGAATTTTAAATTAACATACAGGGTGTCCCAACCGAGGGTAAAGTTGAATTCCTGCAAATCCCAAATACTAAATGAAATCGATTTATTTTGGCATAATGCAAGCGCAGGTTTATGCTCGGTCTAGAAAAACGACCTACACTTGTGAATTTGGAGTTGGTGCAATCAACCCCCTATTTCCAGCATCCCCAACTCAAAAATCATTCGATCGAAAATAGGTCAAGTGGCACCTCGTTGGAAAGGTATTTCAATTTTCTCTTCGAATTTGGTATTTTCGAAATTCAGAATCAGCATACAGGGTGTCCCGGAGCAGGAACACTGAAAACCCAAATAACTTTTTGAAACTGGTTCATTTCGGTATAATACGAGAACATGTTTATGTTTGATTCGAGAATAAGACTCTCTTGCGTGAATATGGAATTTTGCAATCAATCTCTTCCATTCAGCATCCCCAACTCAAAAATCATACAAGTGATTACAGGTTGAGTGGCAAAGTTCCAGAAAGATTTTTCTATTTTCTGAATCACTGAGGCATTGGTTTCAGTTTGGCAATCGAGGTTTTCTGGCGTGAGGATCAGGATGAGGGATGATGGAGAAACTGATTGGATGCTCATCTAAACAGGAAAACGAGATTTATTGAACTTGTATTCAATTGAATACAAAAACTAACTTGATTATTACAACAATTGTTCAAAATGACCTCCGCCCACCTCCATACAGTTATACAGACGATTTTCGAACTCTCTTCTCACATTAGCGAAAACTTCAGGAGTCAAAAATCGGCATTCTGTGATAATCCTCATCCGCAGCTCCTCCAGGTTTTCTGGTCTTGTGGCATAAGCTTTAGATTTTAGATGGCCCCACAAAAAAAAATCTAGGGATTTAAATCTGGTGACCTGGCTGGCCACTCAACAGGTCCTCTTCTACCAATCCACCTTCCTGGGAAATTTTCGTCTAAATATTGGCGCACCCGAGCATCATAATGCGGAGGAGCACCGTCTTGTTGAAAACGCATTTCGTCCTCAGAAAGAGTTGGATCGTTCTGTAAAATTTCTGTCAATCTAGGATGTATGTGTTCCTCTAACAACTGTAGGTAGCCATTTCCATTCAGATTACCCTCAATAAAGAAAGGCCCAACTAGATGATTGCCAAAAATTCCTGCCCAAACGTTCAACTTCTGAGGCCTTTGCGTGTGGGCCTCTCTAAACCAATGAGGATTCTGTGTGTCCCAATATCGACAATTATGTCTATTCACTTCACCACTGAGCATAAAGGTGCTTTCATCAGAAAAACAGATGTTATTCAGAAAATTTGGATTAGCGTTTAGGTTTTCACTTAGATTTTCACAAAAACTGTAAACGACGATCTGGATCATCTTCGTTTATTTCATGCACTAATTTTACCTTGTAGGGTGAAATTTGTGATGTTTCACGATTCTATGGACAGTTGTAGCTGATACACCAGTCAGACGAGATAGTTTTCTGATCGAAGTAGTATTCTCCATTTGTAGATGACCCACTACTGCCACTTCCGTTGCCTCATTTCTGACAGGACATGCCACTTCATGTTTTTGTTTGCCACCGAACCCGTAGCTAGGAATTTGTCAACCAAATATTTAACGTACTGGTGACTGACTCCCTTTCTCTTTCAGGATGGTTCCTATCGAATATCCTTGCCGTTTCTTTGGCACAACTGTTATTTCGAAAATACGTCGATACAATTTCGACCCTTTCCTCAGTGGAATAAACCATTTTCAGATTAATTTCAACTGACGAACAACAACAATAATGAGGAACTGATCTGAATAATAATAATATTTCATTGCAAAATGAGAAATAACAGATGACTGCACGCCAGATGGAAATGAAAAAATGTGAACATTTTAAATGCAGAAATCAGCTTTATTTCTTCGTAATTGATGCTCAACACATCGTACCCCAATACTTTTAACAGTTTCGAATTAATTTTAGTTGATAATTTCAAATGACGATATTGAATTTTTCGAAAGCGACATCCTGTATGGAGAGCCGAACTGAATGAAATGCTTTAATCATTCTGGAATTCAAAAACCTTTCTGAAGATATGCCACTTGAATTATTTGTATGATTTTCAAGTTGGGGATGCTGAATGGAAGGGTTGATTGCAAAAATTCTATAACCACACAAGAAAGTCCTATTCTCGGATCAAACATGTTCTCGTATACCGAAATGAACCAGTTTCAAAAAGTTATTTGGATTTTCAATGTTCCTGCTTCGGGACACCCTGTATGATGATTCTGAATTTCGAAAATACCAAATTCGAAGAGAAAATTGCAGTACCTTTCCAACGAGGTGCCACTTGACCTATTATCGATCGAATGATTTTTGAGTTGGGGATGCTGGAAATAGGGGGTTGATTGCACCAACTCCAAATTCACAAGTGTAGGTCGTTTTTCTAGACCGAGCATAAACCTGCGCTTGCATTATGCCAAAATAAATCTATTTCATTTAGTATTTGGGATTTCCAGAATTCAACTTCACCCTTGGTTGGGACACCCTGTATGTTAATTTAAAATTCTAAAAATGACAAATCAAGGTGGAGAATTGACAGACCTTTTCAGTAAGGTGCCACTCGACCCTTATTCCCTATGATGAATTTCAAAGTTAGGGTTGCTGGGGGTAGGGGGTTGATCTGAGAAGTTTCGAATTATTTCGAAAAGTGCTCCCCCTCGAAACAAAAATCGACGTGTCTTGGTGTTTTTCGCTAATGTTACTCATTTCGGAGTTATAGGGGGGGTCAAATTTTCGTTGGAACACACTGTATAACAAACAAATTGTAATATCCCATATACAATTCGGAAAATTTAAACGATACAACAAGGACAATTTTCAACTTAGTCCCAATAGTGTAGTTAGCCTTGCGTAAGAGCGTGTTCTTAATGGTTTTCTCAAACGCCAACATAAATAATCGCCTCTCTGGATAGGGAAGCTAGATAGTGTAATATCTTGGTATTCGTTATCTCATTTGTGAAGAAGATTTCTGTACATGTAAATGTAGGGAAGGGTGAGAATGTTGTGTGAAATGAAAACTGATTTACACGATTCACGTGAGTTGAGTTCGAAGATCATTCGTATAATTAATTCTTTTCTAGAAAACAAGTGCCATTTGAGAGTCCATGGATTTCCCCCATATAATTTAGATCACTATAGACAAGGTTGTAGTATTGCAAGTAAAAAACAATTTTGATCGTCGTGAGTTATTATTTTCTTCAAGTACCTGATAATTCAAGAGTGGGGAATAATTGAATTTCCAAACGTTGTTCTAGTGGAAATTGATCAAACATATTTCAGAAAGCCATATCGTAACTTTTTGTATGAAATGAAGAAGTGTTAACTATTATTCCGGGACGCATTTAATTCAAACGTATTTATTGTTCCCTATCAAGTTTCTCATGTAAAGGAATGCAGTGGATGAGGATGTGATTTCATCGGCAGCAAATTGATTACACAAAGTGTTTTTCAAAATAAAAGTTTATGTGACCCAGCTTCGCAAATTTTAAGATCTATTACCAAAATTTTCAAATAAACTTTTTCTTGGATGAATCAAATTTTAACTTGAGACCTGTTTATCGCAAATGTCCATTATTAGGCATTACAGAATTCAGGAAAAGAGGCTCTTTGTGATATATATATTCTTTTGAAAAGAGATGATTTACAGAAATCAAATAATGTGAAATTGTATTTACAATAAATGCTTATATCTATAATTTTGGTGTGTGTCAGAAAAACAGAAGTGAGCTTAGGAAATATAACAGGGGAGCCAAATTATCTTGCGTATGATTCAATAAACGAGTGAAAATAAACCTGAGGAGAAAACTTGTTTTCCTGTCGCTATTACACTAGCAATAGCTTGTCTGTTTATGTTGTGTTAGTGTCGTGTGTACATGAAGAGTACCAAAGATGTATCTTCTTAGCAGCTTCATTCTCTCATTCTCATCTTGCACTCCATGATTTCCAGACGAAGACAAGGGTGAAAGGAAGGGGGTTTGGGACTGGAATCTGCAACAATGGAAAAAAAACCAGCAGAAAAATATTTCAACAATTATACTTGATTCTTATATGTCTAAACTAACGTGAATCTGAGAAAAGATTTCACATAGCAAGCAAGGCGATAAAAAGGATTAAGGAGAGTATCAAAAAGTATATAACCTGCGATATTTCCTCTTCCGCGGAGATGTTCTTCCGTCGCAGTGTGAGTCTCCTGAAACATAATCACTTCTTGCTTGCCAATTTTGAAGTATAATCGCAAAATCCCTTCAATATTCAAAATCAACAAAACAATTTCCTCTTTGTTTGACCAATAGAGCCCAATTACCAGGTTCGGTCTTCTAAGTGATGCTGATTATGATCTATAGATGTTCTAGAATCATTATGATAAAAATTAAAAATGGAAGATAAGTGATGTAATATCTGGAAAAAGAGTGAAAATTAAATATTTACTTGACAAAGAAATTACTAGATATTATGGAAATGGATTTGGTCAGTCATATTTCCCAAAAACACAATCGTACTCGTACAATCATATCGTAATAGCCGAATATTGGAATAAACCACACGGACCACGCAAACTACCTAAGAGCAAAAATCCATTAGGGAAGAGGAAGGAGAAATGAAGGACACTTTGGCTTGGCTATCCGAGCCACATAAGGAGGAGGGAGGAAGTGTTGCCGTATCAGTAAATTTCGCCACGAACCATACGACTTGTCTCATTGGCAAAACATAACAATAATGGGATGCTCCTCACATTCTTCTTTGAACATTTGTTGACAAACTTGAACTGGTAATGAACTTTTAATTAGTTAGAAGTTAACATCCCAGTATAAGTTACAGTGTGGGTACTAAACTGATAGTTAATAAAGGACAGGAAATCTTACTAAATGCTTAAGTAGGGGTTAGAGTGTATACTTTGATTGATCGTGATTTTAAAGCCATTTTGATGAATGGGAATTGGTGAAAAGGATAAATAAATTACGTCAGAAAAACCGATGAATATTCTTAGAAATAATTACTTTAGTTCCTATGTTTGATCCATTCAATTATCGTTGATCATGGGACCGTAAAAATGAATATTCAGTTCAATCGTTATATAATTCCTTCTAATATTTCAGTTACGTTGTTTGAAGATTTAAGGATCTC
The DNA here is from genome assembly GCA_013387265.2 of Cryptolaemus montrouzieri. Classification (NCBI taxonomy): domain Eukaryota; kingdom Metazoa; phylum Arthropoda; class Insecta; order Coleoptera; family Coccinellidae; genus Cryptolaemus; species Cryptolaemus montrouzieri. The sequence continues at coordinate 63,631,537 of JABFTP020000103.1, forward strand.
ATATTTACAGGTGACTTGATGGATGAAGAAAATGTCCTCGAATTCTTAACAAGCTTGGAAGCGATGGATTTACCAGACAGGATAGAAGAGGTCAACTCCAGAATATTAGAAAAAATTGTAGAAGAAACCGATTTCGTTGCCGTACTGTTTTGTAAGTACCATTTTCTGCTAACTGAAGAGAATGCCAAATGTTGTAATCAGCCCTATGACATATATCCTTGTGACTAATTTCTATGTTTTTTATATGTATTCATGTGCAGGTCCTGATGCAAACACATGTTCCAAAGGGGGAATCAGTAAGTAAACTGCGTTCAAATGCAGTGTTGCCGGAATTCTACCTTATGGCTTATTATTTCACTCAACAGTTATTTTAATGGCCTCTTTTCCAATTTTCTATGGTGAAAGAAATGCTTTCAGTTTAGTGTGTCAGAGGTTCATAGCTGAGTAGATGCTTAGAGAATTTTAATATACTCTATGTGATGTTGAAGCATATGGAAAATACTTGATTCTGGAAATTGAACATGATTGAGGCGAATCGAAATTAGTTTAGATTTTTCCGAATTATTTCATTATATTTTTTCTGCGCCAACATGCAACCTGAACCAAATTGCAATTCTATATTTCGACTTCTGATGTACAGATTCTGCGATAAAAATTTTGATTATGCTCCGGTTCTTACTCAATTTCTAGCAAATATGAATATTTCATTTATTTACGATTGCAGTAGTGTTGTTGGAACAATATAAGTCGATTGAAAGGTTATGAAGAATTATCTGAACTCTGAGGACAAAACTGGTATGATTTGGTTTGGTAGATATTTGGTGAATTGTAAGAATATTCTACAGCTCGAACGGCAATATTTTTTAGCCCACCATATTTCCAAATTTGGCAAACAGTAATATTTTTGCGTATAAAATTGAATGACTTTACTTTCACATGTCATCAAAACGAGTTTTCATATTAATAATTTCATTTTTTTCACTGATTCATTCATTATTTGGTCCTCGGCAGAGCAACCCGCAAAAAAATATGACCCCTATAGTTCAAGTAATCACCAATAGGGCGTTGACATACTTCCGATGGAAGAACTTAATAGAGATATTTTCAATGAAATAAAACTATGCTATTTAGATTTTCACTATATTAACAAAACTATGACCGGTTTCACCATACTGTGGCTTCATCAGATAGATACAATCTAATGAACAGAGTTATTCCTTATATATTAGTCTTATTTCCTACTTAATATTACAATAGGTACAAGAACAATGGGTATGTTGGAAAATCCATCGGAGTTGCTTACTTCATGAATTGAAAAGATTGAATAAAGGGAAGGATTTAGATCTAATTGACTATTATGTAACCTACCTGAATTCTTCTCTTTGTTATTCTCTAAAATTCACCATAGATTGAGTTTTTGTCTATTATTTTCATTGTGTGAAATTTTGAAATTATCATTACAGTTATGGTTTTCTTCGAGTAAGTGATCATAATAATGGAAATTTGAATTATGATAATTAAAACTACATTTGTGCTCGGATAATCTAACTTTGAAATTTCTGAAAGTTCTACCATTATAAATTTCATTACAATCCTCGCAAGACAGTTTATAAACACCGGATTTATTACCTTTATGAATTTTAGATTTGCAGTTTTTGATATGTCGGCCTAAAGAATTATCAGTTTGGAATGCTATATTGAAATTATAATGCGAGATGAATGATTTCAATTTTAGACTAGGATTACCAATATAAGTTGAGCTGTTGTGTTCGGAGTTAGAATTTTTTTATACTTGAAATTACTTCCTGGATTGCTTTTTGAAATTTTTTGAGTGAAGTTATGTTCTCAATCACATTAGGACTGTAACCGTTATTGACTGCTATTTGTTTAATTATATTTTGCTCTTTGAAAAAATTGTTTTGTGACATTGTTTCACTGTATCACTAGGTGAAACACTAGGGAAGAGATTTACTACATCCCGTGACATAAATTCAGCGTTCGGTGGTAATATCGTGTGCTGAATTTTATTCATAAGGACTGAAGAGTTTTTTATTGAGAATTTAGCTTCAAAATTAGAGTACTGTTGAATGATGTGTATGAGAAGGCGTGAAAGTTTTGCAGCTGGAGCTTGAAAATATGCAACTACTGGTCTAATGGGATGCCCATTTATGGGGTTTGATGAGGGAGTAAAGTTTTGGTGATTGCGGGTTGCCAATGAAATGTTTATATTTTTGGTTGGTAGGTATTACAGACGGCATACTCTAAAGCGTTTTTTACTATGGATTGAAATTTGTTAGTTAGATCTTTATCAATTTTTTCATAACTACCTGATTCAATGAAATTTTGGGATTTCAATAAAAGATCTACTTTATCTAAGGCTATGACTGTATAACCTTTGTCTGCTTTGGTGAATATGATATCTTCAGATGCGGACTTAGATTTAATGGACTTTAAAGTTGTATTTTCGAATTTCTCAGGTTGAAAACTATTGAAATCTTTTGAAGTAGTAACAATAATAAAAAACAAGTACTGTGTTTTGAGTAATTTTACTTAATAATTGCGATTCGTAACGCGTTTCACTACACCGTAGCTTCTTCAGACGAATAATTATGCAGAAAAATGTAAATGAGAATATAACTATAAATGTTTTTGAGTAATTAAAAGCTTATTGGTCGCCTCCTCCTAAGTGGTTATTTATGACAGGTATATCCCATAAAATTAAGGAATAGATTGCTCCCCGAAAAGATTCAATAGAGGTGAAGGGCTTAAATCGACTTGTTCATTGATGAGTCTACCTGAGTGTTTGTATTTATTTATTTCTAAAGTTTCCCAAAGATCTACCTTCCAATATTTATTATCTGTATGCAAAATTTCAAACTGTGGGTCGAAAGAATGATTATTTTCTAAGAGATGATTCGCGTAATTTGAATCTGATTTTTATTTGAAAAACTGCGTTTATGTTCCGATATTCTAATATTAAAATTTCTATGTGTTCTACCAATGTAGAAATTATCACAGTCATTGCAATTCAATCTATAAACACCTGATTTATTGTTTTTACCTGGATTGGTTTTATTATTTTATATATTTGCCTAAATTATTATTAGTTTGGAAAGCTATGTTGAAATTATTGCTACTTGAGAATGATTTCAGTTTCTCACTTGTAATGCCAACGTAGGTTAAGGTGTTGAATTTTTGTTTCAATTTATCGACAGGGTAAACTTCATTCAATGCGATTCTACTTTGTTTTTATTCAAAATATTATTTATTAGTTTGGGATTGTAACCATTATTTTTGGTTATTTGTTTAATCAAATTTAGTTCTTTGTTGAAATTTTCTGGTAATAGCGGGATATTAATCAATCTATGAATAAAACTATTGAATGCTGACATTTTATGTTGATATGGATGACACGACGAGTTATGTATTATAATATCTGTATGTGACGGCTTATGGTAAATTGCGAAAACATGTTTTTCATTTTCATTCGAAATTGTTACGTCTAAGAAATTTATCGAATTATTGCTTTCTATTTCGGTTGTGAATGCAATTTTGGATGTAATGAATTTATATGATTTTCGAAAATTTTCAACTGTATCTGTTCCTGTGAAGCAAATAATGATATCGTCTACATAGCGATTCCAGTATAAACAATATTTACTGAGTGGATGATTATGAATTAATTTCTCTAAGTTATTCATGAAAATTTCTGCTAACAAAGGACTCAACGGATTGCCCATAATCAAGCCGTCTTCAATAGTATAATATTTGTAATTGAAATGGAAATAATTTTGATCTAAACAAATTTTAATAATGAAAGAATATCTGATTTAATGATAGTATTGACATGATTCCTTTCTAATAATTCTTCAACTAAGTAATACGTATCTTTTGGAGGAATGTTGGGAAATGGATTCTTAACATCGAAAGAAATAAGTTTGGAATTAGGTGGTATAGTGGTATCTTTGATATTGGCAATAAGTTCGTATGAATTTTTGGCCGAAAATTCAAATTTAGATTTGCAATGTTTTATTAGCAAGTCGTTGAGGAATTTTGAAAGTTTGAACGAAGGTGCCGTTACATAAGAAACAATATATAATATATATATAATATATCTTATGTAACGGCACCTTCGTTCAAACTTTCAAAATTCCTCAACGATAAATTCTTAGACGTAACAATTTCGAATGAAAATGGAAAACATGTTTTCGTAATTTTGTAACGGTATAGAATTCCTCTTTTAATATAAATCACTTTAACAGTTTTCCTCTTTTCATATTATGTCCATCTTCCGGTATCAATCAAAATTAATTCGAAATCAAACAGTTTTAATTCAACATTAAAGGTTAATAATTATTCATAAGGATCACAGGTGGCGAGCATTGTCCGTATGTCTCGTAATTATTGTTTTATCGGCGCAGTAGATAAGATTCGTTACAGATTTACCATAATCGATCTAGTTTTCGACCTGAAAAGGGATAAGAAAATATTAGAATCAAAATTCAGAATTAGAATATTCCGTATCAAATTAATTATCGAATCTCAAAAACCCTTTTGATAAAAGGTGAGTGTTTATCGAGTCTAACTCCAATTGTTTCATACGTGAAAATAAACATTTTAGGGTTTCTTCTACCGGAGGCATAGCATTTCTTTTTCTTATACATACCTGCAAGAAAAGCATTACTGTTAATGCCTAGAATTCAATCCAATCCGATCAACTGGAGTTTTGGTTATCGTTCTGAGGACAGAATTTTCGAATACGCTTACCTACATTCAGCCACTCATCATCATCACTAAAAGCTGAAGCCATTTTGTTTCAAAGTACAGTTGTTCTATAGAACCTTCTCAAATCAAGGCCAGTATCAATCTACACTGTTATATTAATCAGTTCATCTTTCAACGCTAAATAATAAAGAAGAATTTGGTGTAACTTCAATATCGTATTACCTTCTCAAACATCTCCGTTTTCTTTTTATCATCTTTAGAGTTATATTATAAGTGGATTACTAACCCTTATTTTTCCGTATATTATAAATTGCATTTCACTACGTATATTATATTCTCATCAAAAATCATATTCTTCATTTACTGTTACCTAAAAGTAACACTGATTGTTTCTTGATTTTCAATCAGTCGATTCATATTAAGTTTATATTTCATAGCTTAAATCAAGTGGCGCCCAGTTCATTTTAATTATTCTTTTATTGGTACTAAGAGTTTTGTAAATTATACAACCCACTACCCAACTGTTCTCTGGCGAAAAGCTGCCAATAAGCGCAATTATGTAATACGTAAGAAATTACGTTACATAAAATTGGCGCCCAACGTGGGGCCGTAGTTCTATTTTTTCTGATTACTTTGCAATATTGTATGAAATTTTTTGAATTATTGATTACTGTTATTGTATTCTATATTGATTGGATATTTTGAGTGTATTTTGTATTTTCTTATTCTTGATAGCTGTAATGCACCAAACTTTTCTCTCTTTTTAATTTGTGTGATGATTGATTATCTTGATACTGTCAACATATGTGCTAGGTATTGCGGTTGTTGTTGAATTTATAATTTTATATTTGTTGTGAATAATGGAAATCGAAATTAATCCTAATCATTTGTCGATTAATGAACTCAACTATGAATTGAGAATAAGGGCGTTGTATCATGTAGAGGACAAGATGAAAAGAGGAAAATCTTGCGTAGATTATTAGTACGTCAGAAAACTGTAAAAGACTTAGAGTTACACGATCCTGAATTTTCATTCACTACTGAACAGAACGAAATTAATACCACATTAGAGTCTATAACGCAACTTGTTATCGAGTTCGAAGGTAATAAAGAGGATTCGACTTTTAAAAGAGCGAAATCACGTCTATCTCACATTTCAGAGCGAATTTCACGTTTACCTATTATCGTTGGAGATGATGAAAAGAACGTTTGTCATTTAAAAATGAAGCCTTTGCAACTTGTATCAGTTTAGAAGCTGACTTATATGATAAAATCACTGATCAAGCACCTACTGTCAATAACGCATCTAGTATATCGAATTCTTGTATACACAGTGTCTCCGGTACATCACAGTCATTACCAAATCCTCCTTACTATAAATCCATACCTGTTTATAAATGGGGTGAAACATTTTCTGGCGATAAGAGCACCTTATCTTCATTTTTAGAGAACGTAGAAGAGTTAAGAAAGGCACGACACGTAAGCAAAACAGAATTGTTCGAATCAGCTAGAGACCTATTTGTCGGTAACGCACGATGTTGGTTTCGACAGACTATAGGTAATGTTAAAGATTGGGATGCTCTTGTTGAGGCATTAAAATTAGATTTTAGGTCACCGTATCATGATGATGAGCTTTGGGAAGCTATAAAATGTAGAACTCAAATTAAGGATGAATCGGCCGTTATTTATTTTGCCAAAATGAATGAATTGTTCAATCAACTCACTCGAATCCTGCGGAGAGCACTAGACTCAAATATATTAGAAATAATTTGATCCCTGAGTATCGTAAGGCGATAGCAATGACAGAAATTTCTTCCATTTCCGAACTTTACAAGCTAGTTAAACGTTTAGAAGACAATGATTATTTGGACATAAATATTTCGTTGCCCTCGACTAGTCGTGCTGAAACTGCGAAAGGTAATTTTTCAAATCCAAAAGGATTCCCCGTACAATAATATTTCAAAACATTATAGTCGTTCACCCAAATTATTAACGATTGATAAAAAGATAATAATATTCCTGTTAACCCCGATGAATGCTGGAATTGTCATAAGAAAGGACATTTCTATAGTGAGTGTAGAGCTAGGAAAAGTAAATTTTGCTATCGTTGTGGATTACCTAACGTTACTGTTCGTACCTGCTCACAGTGTCAAAAAACTAATTTTTGGGGCGAAACTAAAAGCCCGAGATTCGTCCCAGTCGTTTCATTTGAGGGCTTCTGAATTAAATAATTTTGAAAATTTCCAAACTTCACGACTTTTCACTAAAATGACACACGATAATAGACCATACATCGAGGTGAAAGTATTAGACAATAAAATAGTTGGTTTGTTGGACTCTGGTTCCAATATTACAATTATCGGTAAAGGTGGCGTTGATTTAATACGACGTCTTAATTTAAAAATTTTAGTCCAAGTTCGAAATTTGTACATACTGCTGATAATAAAAGGCAACATGTAACTGGTCTTGTACATTTGCCTATTGAAATTAACGAGGAGTGTCATCTTGTAGAAGCTCTGGTTGTTCCGAGCCTGAGTCATAATTTGATTTTTGGAAGTGATTTTTGCCAAAATTTGCAATTAAAATAGATTATCTTGAGGAAATTGGGAAATACAACACAATAATGTTTCCTTGGTAACGGTTACTTCAGTCGATTCAAAAATAATCTGGACCATAAAATAATTTATCCCCAAACCAAAAGGTTGTGATCAATGAGTTGTTACAGGCGTTTGAAGAAGTTAGCGGTGTAAATCGTCTAGGTCGAACGGATAAAATCTCTCTTACTATAGATACTGGCGACGCAAAACCTTTTAGACTGAAACAATATCCGATGTCTCCATATATGATGAAGATACTTAACGAGGAATTAGATGACATGTTGAATTTAGGTGTTGTTGAACCATCAAATTCACCTTGGTCTAGTCCGGTTATATTAGTCAAGAAGAAGAATAATGAATATCGTTTCTGCTTTGATGGGCGTAAATTAAACGAAGTTACTAAACACGATTCGTACCCTCTTCCTCGAATCGATTGCATATTAAGAAGTCTTACCGGAGCAAAATTCATTAGTACTATTGATTTAAAGAAATCGTTTTGGCAAATTCCGCTGGAACCACAATCAAGAGAAAAACCGCCTTTAGTATACCTGGAAGAGGCTTATTTCAGTTTACAGTCGTTCCTTTCGGATTGCGAAATAGTGCGCAAAGACAACAGCGTCTTGTTGACAGTCTATTTGGTCCCGAATTCGAAAATAAAATTTTGCTTACCTCGATGACATTATAATTATATCTGGTACTTTTGAAGAACACGTTTACCTTCTAAAGCAGGTTATTGATCGTCTAAAACAAGCCAATATTACTGTTAATCTAAAAAATGTCAATTTTTCGAAATTCATTAAAATATTTAGGCTATATTGTAGATGAAAATGGTTTAAGAACCGATCCTGAGAAAGTATCTTGTATGGTTAATTTTTCGCGTCCGAATACAAGTACAGAAATAAAGAGGTTCGTGGGAATGTGCTCATGGTATAGAGCGTTTATCAAAGACTTCTCTACCTTACTTTCACCAATTAATGATTTACTGAAAGGCAAAAAGAAACGACAAGCTATTACGTGGACTCCTCAAGCTGAGGAAGCTTTTTGAAAATAAAAGAGGCTCTAGTGGCATCTCCCATACTTACATGCCCTAATTTCAATATCCTTTTACCATACAAAGCGACGCTTCTGCAACCGGTGTCGGTGGCGTACTCACACAATGTCATGACGGCGAAGAAAAAGTTATTGCGTATGCAAGCCGATCTCTCACAAGAACAGAAAGAAATTACACAGTTACTGAACGCGAGCTTTTGGCCTTAATATTCTGTTTGGAAAAATTCAGAGCCTATGTAAAGGTGTTAAATTCACCGTCATAACTGACCATTATTCGCTTTTATGGCTAAATAAACTCACAAATCCATCTGGTAGACTTTCTCGTTGGGCAGTTAGGCTGCGACAATATGATTTTGAGCTTATACATAGAAAAGGCAAAGACAATGTGGTACCCGATTTCTTATCCCGCATTCATGAATCGCAAGAGATTAATGTAATATCCTTTTATGACGATGATTTTGACAATTGGTATGTTAGCATGCGTAATAAAGTTAAACAAAGGGCAATTCCTATCCCCAGTGGAAGGTAGAAGATGAAAAGCTCTACAAGTTCGTTCCGTCGAACATTCATGTTCAATCAAATATTTCTGAGTGGAAGGTAGTAGTTCCGAAAAAGAAACGTAAGTCAATAATAGAAGCGTTCCATAACCCACCAACTTGCGGTCATCTCGGGTGTTTTAAGACACTCTCCCGAATAAGTGAACTTTATTACTGGCCAAAGATGAGAGCCGATATTCTTAAATTCGTGAAAAATTGTAAAATTTGCGGAGCTAATAAAATTTATAACCAACCAGGTTTAGGATTAATGGGGCAAGAGAAAATGTCCGTTTTCCTTGGCAAATTATCGCGTTAGATTTAGTAGGTCCTTTTCCCAGGTCCAAACATGGAAATACGTTTTTACTGGTCGTATCTGATTGGTTCACGAAATATGCCATTTTACACCCATTGCGTAAGGCTAGCGCTGAAAATGTCGTTAAATTTTTGGAATCAGATGTCTTTTAAAGTTTGGTATCCCACAGTTTATAATAGCTGATAATGGAACACAGTTCGCAGGGCGCGCTTTGAGGAATCTGGCCAGAGCATATAAAGTCCAGAAGATTTGGTTCACACCGGTATATTCACCTCAGTGTGATTTTGTTGAACGAACAAATCAAACCGTTGGTACTACGATTCGTTGTTATATAAAAGAACAAAATCATTCGGAATGGGATAAAGAATTACAAAAATTGCTTTCGCTATTAATACCGCTAAACATGAAGTAACAGGATTTTCACCAACTTTTCTAAATTTCGGTAGATATGTTCCGCTTAGTGGAGATTATTACGGGGAAATAGAGTTGACTGACGATATACAATTGTTACCTGAAAAAGGGATAGTTACGCAGTTGATATCGCACCGTTGTCTGATATTTTTCGAAATATTCGGGAAAAGCTTCATAAGGCTTATAGTAGAAATGCCCGAACCTATAATTTGCGTCGACGGGACTACAATTTTGGTGTAGGAGAGAAGGTTTGGCGACGAAATAAAGTCCTTTCAAATGCTTCAAAGAAATTCTCGGCAAAACTTGCACCAAAGTATGTATTGCGTCGAGTTTATCAAAAAGTTTCTGGTCTTTGTTATAATTTAGTAAATTTAGACGGTTCACCGGACGGTAAATGGCATGTCAAAGACCTAAAACCATATTTCGGCTCAAATTCTGATGTTTCCGTTTCATAATATTTTTTTTGTATCGCTCAAGTATTTTAAAGTTTCACTGTCGTTGAATACCTCCTTGTCGAAGTATTCATTTCATTATTCCTCCGATCGGTTAGTTTCTGAACATTATCAGGATTTGACCTATGGGTGTAGTATAGTTAGCTATAGGTTATTATTTAGGTTATAAATAGGTTAGATGAGTAGATAGATAGGTTAGATTATAACTAGATAAGTTAGTTTAGGTTGTGGCCGCAACAAAACAAAAATTAGCTGTAAGGAATAAAAACGATGAGAAACAGCATGACGGGGTTAGTAAGGCCTTCAATAATATATGCCTATTCCATATGAACTGAATATGTACTTCAAAAAAAAAAATTATATCAATTTTTTTTCTTTTTAGGAGAGGGTAGTGTAACGGTATAGAATTCCTCTTTTAATATAAATCACTTTAACAGTTTTCCTCTTTTCATATTATGTCCATCTTCCGGTATCAATCAAAATTAATTCGAAATCAAACAGTTTTAATTCAACATTAAAGGTTAATAATTATTCATAAGGATCACAGGTGGCGAGCATTGTCCGTATGTCTCGTAATTATTGTTTTATCGGCGCAGTAGATAAGATTCGTTACAGATTTACCATAATCGATCTAGTTTTCGACCTGAAAAGGGATAAGAAAATATTAGAATCAAAATTCAGAATTAGAATATTCCGTATCAAATTAATTATCGAATCTCAAAAACCCTTTTGATAAAAGGTGAGTGTTTATCGAGTCTAACTCCAATTGTTTCATACGTGAAAATAAACATTTTAGGTTTCTTCTACCGGAGGCATAGCATTTCTTTTTCTTATACATACCTGCAAGAAAAGCATTACTGTTAATGCCTAGAATTCAATCCAATCCGATCAACTGGAGTTTTGGTTATCGTTCTGAGGACAGAATTTTCGAATACGCTTACCTACATTCAGCCACTCATCATCATCACTAAAAGCTGAAGCCATTTTGTTTCAAAGTACAGTTGTTCTATAGAACCTTCTCAAATCAAGGCCAGTATCAATCTACACTGTTATATTAATCAGTTCATCTTTCAACGCTAAATAATAAAGAAGAATTTGGTGTAACTTCAATATCGTATTACCTTCTCAAACATCTCCGTTTTCTTTTTATCATCTTTAGAGTTATATTATAAGTGGATTACTAACCCTTATTTTTCCGTATATTATAAATTGCATTTCATTACGTATATTATATTCTCATCAAAATCATATTCTTCATTTACTGTTACCTAAAAGTAACACTGATTGTTTCTTGATTTTCAATCAGTCGATTCATATTAAGTTTATATTTCATAGCTTAAATCAAGTGGCGCCCAGTTCATTTTAATTATTCTTTTATTGGTACTAAGAGTTTTGTAAATTATACAACCCACTACCCAACTGTTCTCTGGCGAAAAGCTGCCAATAAGCGCAATTATGTAATACGTAAGAAATTACGTTACAATTTACCATAAGCCGTCACATACAGATATTATAATACATAACTCGTCGTGTCATCAATATCAACATAAAATGTCAGCATTCAATAGTTTTATTCATAGATTGATTAACGTCCCGCTATCACCAGAAAATTTCAACAAAGAACTAAATTTGATTAAACAAATAGCCAAAAATAATGGTTACAATCCCAAACTAATAAATAATATTTTAAATAAAAACAAAGTAGAATCGCATTGAATGAAGTTTACCCTGTCGATAAATTGAAACAAAATTCAACACCTTAACCTACGTTGGCATTACAAGTGAGAAACTGAAATCATTCTTAAGTAGCAATAATTCCAACATAGCTTTCCAAACTAATAATAATTTAGGCAAATATATAAAAATAATAAAACCAATCCAGGTAAAAACAATAAATCAGGTGTTTATGGATTGAATTGCAATGACTGTGATAATTTCTATATTGGTAGAACACATAGAAATTTTAATATTAGAATATCGGAACATAAACGCAGTTTTTCAAATAAAAAATCAGATTCAAATTACGCGAATCATCTCTTAGAAAATAATCATTCTTTCGACCCACAGTTTGAAATTTTGCATACAGATAATAAACATTGGAAGGTAGATCTTTGGGAAACTTTAGAAATAAATAAATACAAACACTCAGGTAGACTCATCAATGAACAAGTCGATTTAAGCCCTTCACCTCTATTGAATCTTTTCGGGGAGCAATCTATTCCTTAATTTTATTGGATATACCTGTCATAAATAACCACTTAGGAGGAGGCGACCAATAAGCTTTTAATTACTCAAGAACATTGATAGTTATATTCTCATTTACATTTTTCTGCATAATCATTCGTCTGAAGAAGCTACGGTGTAGTGAAACGCGTTACGAATCGCAATTATTAAGTAAAATTACTTAAAACACAGTACTTGTTTTTTATTATTGATAATGGAATTTTACCAAGTAAAAGCCTCCCAAATTCAAATGAAGTAGTAACGCTGAAAAGTGTTTAAGGTGTTTGGCTTGCGATTAATAATTTAGGGCTATTTCGGTTTCAATTACTAGTTAATCGAAATGGAGACGAGCGTTATTTGACTCTAAAATGTGTTTAAAACCCTTTTGTGAAGTGAAACTGCATCTTCGGAAAAATTAGCATCTGAAAGATTACTGAATCTATCATGAAATTGGTAATCGGAAAATATGGACTTGATTTTTGAAGTTTCAGGTCTATAACTCAATAATTTATTTAATTTTCGCATCTGAATTTTATACTTTTTGTGAACTAATGAATGAACTTTGAATCTTGTCACGGAATATAAAATGTTGTTAATATAGTGAAAATCAAAATAGCATAGTTTTATTTCATTGAAAATATGTATATCGATTTTCATCAAGTAACGACCTCCTCAATCAAAGTACTTAATAGAGAGCTCAGACAGGTATTTGTGGAAAAAGTTTTCTCATAATCGTAGCGTTGAGGAGTAATTAACTGTGAATTACTCTACTAGATGATAGTTCGTTTTTGTATAGATGTCACTTGTTATATTATTATGTGTAGACCATTAGATTTCCATTTATGTTTGCAGTTTTTCTCATGCAGATATTGTTTTTTGATGACTTGCCGGCCTACTGACATTGGTACTTATAGGATGACAATTGGCTAAAAGTTCAAAATCTTATGCTATCAATTGTTATAGGTACTATGGTATGAAAGGTATCTGCCAGGATATATTATGTCATTTCTCACTTGGAAACCTAGTGACAGAAAATGAAAATTCTTGAGGAGCTAGGGGACTCCATGTGAATTGTTCTCTGTAGTTTGAAGAGTTTGTTTCATTTCAACCTGTAGGGCTGAAAGGCTTGTCTTGAGTTCATATTACTTAGTACATACTAGCCAGATATGTTGGTGTGGTAAAATTTGATCATTCAGTGAGGGCTGTAGCAATAGGTGACAATGTCGCATCCCACTCCTCGAGACAGACTCTCTGTGCAATGATTGATATGAGGAAAGCTTTGTGGGATGAAAATTATTCATTTCAAAGAAAACTCATTTTTAAGGTATTCTAGGTTTTGTTTATTCCACGGAGTAAGATCATGGATGTGAAAATACAAGAGGGAATTGAAAGCAAGTGAAAAATGAAACAGAAACTCATATTTCCCATCTAGGTGTCATTTAATTTTCAACATAAACTCCTTTAAGAGGTGTACTGACCTAGGCGATATTGGAGATTCTGATGCCTTCCTCGTAGTAATTTTTCTCAAGGTTCTAGAAATGCACCTTTGATTCGGATATGATTAGCGAATCTGTTGAAAATCTCCATCCTTGGAGACATATGTTCATGTTTGAAAACAAAAATAAATCACTGGGAGCTACGTATGGATAATATATGGGATAAGATAGCAATTTGTATGACTACTGTGGCAGCTTGGCTGTTGCTATGTCAGAATTATGGGTAGAGGCATTGTCGAGATGAAGCAATATTTTCTTTATGCTAGAAGTGGCTGCTCTGCTTTGATTTTATCGTCGAATGTCGAAACCCTAGAGAAAATCTATGGAGTACGTCCCAGGAGACGGTGGTGGTGGGCCTTGCCGACCGATGTTATCGATGTTATGCTTGGTTTCACTGCCACCAGTCTCCACCATCTATTTGGATTTATGCTTCGTCCTATGTATGTTGAAATGTATTCATGTTTCCACTACCATTACAAAATGGCGCTGCAACTATTCTGGGCTATGTTCAAAGAGCCAAAAATTATCCTGAGATAGTTTCACTCGTTCATGTTTTTGGTTAATTGTCAAGAAACAGGGTACTCATCTTCCGATAGCTTTCTCGTAAACGAATGCTTATTCAACATGTTAAAAAAACGTTCGTATGAGGTGTTTATAATCTCTGTTAGCTCTTTCAACTTCATTTGTCAAACGTGCACATTTGTGATCAATTCCGGATTTAGTAAACCTCAAAACGTTCTAGGTAGTGGGCATTTGCCATTCTTATTCTGCCGTAACGATACTACAATAAACCACTTATGAATCATCCTGATGAATGTGATGGAAGAAAATCGCAAAAGTAGTTATCGAGAGTTATTTTGGATTTCGTGATCATTTCCTTGCGTGAATAGCAATGTTTTATTAACACTCGATATTCACACTATTTCATTCATTTTCACTTCACTTTCAATTCTGCATCGTAAATCCAGTCTCTTCGACAGATGTTGTTGTCAGTGGCGCTGGGAAGTAGAAGTTGCATTACCCTTCTGTCACTGATATGAAGTTTCTGAGGATTCGATGTATAGCGTTTCTTAAGGGGACGAACCTACAGTCCAGGATATTCATAATCATAGAATTTTCGCTATTTAACACCTTCTGCGTGACAATCTTGATTGCCAAATTTTTTGGTATTGTTTGAAAATATATGAATTATAAAACATTCATCCTTGAGGAAATCTAATTTAATAACAATATTTATTCAGTAGATTCAAGATAACTGAGAAAAATTCTTGTTTTCATCCAGAATTAAGGTGTTTCCACGCATATGCTCATCAACAATAAATACGAATCATTCAGACAAATGAAAAATATCCGTATTTATTTATAAAATGTTTCAGTAATGAGCTTGGCAACCTATAACTTAAAACTGAAAGTAAGATGATTCACAGTTTGTCCCTGATTGAGTTTCGGTTTTTGAATTATTTTACTAACTCCCAAGCATGTATTCTACTATCATTTTAATATCTCGGAATTAATATAAGTAATGAAATGCGCTTTATGTATTCTCAGTTTCGAATAATGTTGTGATTGGGAAAATACTTTAAAAGATGTGTAGAATCAAAGATTCAATATAACGCACAGAACTGTTTGAATTTAAGAGGATTGGCGATATAAAGTTGAATAATATTTTATTCCAATGATGCATTTACCATCAATCTGAAATAACTCAATAACATAGTTCATTTAATATATATCTATATATTTTTTGTGGTTGTTATATTTTTATCGTAGCCAAACTTAAATTCCTGCAAATCAATTCATAGAATTTGCAAAACAATATAGCAGATATTGACATTACTATTTCAACTGTAAACTCAACCCCATCAGAAGTTTATTGTCATTTTTAAAAAGTAATAGAATTTTTCACAGACGAAACATCTCTAATATCATTTTACGATTTATTTATTCACATTTTTCCAAATACAAACATTAATGAGATATAAATTTTCAATCTTGGTTTACGAAAAAATTCTAGTCTTTACTTTTCTGAAAAATATCATCGTTAAGCTATCAAGCTGAGCAGAAATATTTAATGTGAATCAGGCCCTAGAATAAGCTAAAAATATACCAGTGTTGGCCGCCTTCAACGACTGAATTTCACGGTATTTTTGGATAAAGTCTGGACCCATAACAATTGCAAGACACTAGCTTGATTAATTTCCATTAATTAGGTTCGAGCGAAATGTAATATTTGGCATTACCACCTAGTGGGAGACGCCTCATTTAAGAAAAATGCATTCATTAATTGTGTGGTATTGTTTAATCTGAGTCATCTTGTGCATTTAATATCAAGTTGTTTACATAATATGTGACCTTTATTTTAGTGAGTTTAAAATGATATAATATGTGAAAATTAATATGAATAAGAAGTGATAAAATTATGCTGAAAGCTTATTTGTACTGGGTTGGGCACACATTAATTCTGGTTAAAGTAAAGATTCTATTGAAAATTATAATAACAAAAATCTTATAGAATTTTTGTTCAAGTTGATTGTATACTTCGATATGGAACAATTATCACATGTTTTGATAAGACGTAATCGGCTGAATTTTTAACGGTTCACCAATAGGTTTTCAAAAGATCATTTATGAACTATCTTAATGATGAAAGGTTTGATATATATAGGATTTCTTTTATTTTCAGTATAAAGTAAACTATCGTAATGGAACGTTGTCATGTTTAAAATTTTTATGTTACCGAATATTAATATTATTTGCTGCTACAGTTTTTGCAATAGTTGTTATTTCTATTATAATAAGTTGCAGATGTCAACTTTGATAAATTCAGTGTAAAATATTTTTTCACTTTATGTTCAATACTGTGTCCAGTTACAAAAATTGAAACAAAAATGTTGTTGATGTTGATTTATTGTGAAGGCAGGCAGAGATTTCACATGATGTGTGCAATATTTTCAATGCAGCATTTCTCGTAGAACAATTCTACAACAAGAAAAATTGCACTAGCATATAAATGCTAAGTTCCTATACTTCCATTAAGGCTGCAGCTAATTTAATGATTGTTGTCTACACAATAATATGATTGGATCTGTGCGCAACATACCATTGAATGTTTTCTTCATTTTATTGCATATAGTCGTTTTTTGTAATTTTTCTATCACTTTTACATTGATTAGTAGAACTAATTTATTGTTAACTGTGGAACGTAATTCAAGACATCCTCAAGTATGTTTGAATAGTCGAGAAATATGGCGTAGAGATCTTGAAAAATCGAATGATCATGCGACATTACCTAGACAAAGTTACAAATGCTATACAGTGTTTCTCAAAGAATGCACCACTAGAAGTTTACTAACTCAACTCCCATCTGGTATTACGTTCTTAATAATACTAAAATGGCTAGAAAACGGCACCGTGTAGCTCTACTCAAGTGTGCTCGGGAAGACTTCAATAGGAACAAGCATGAATGGCTACGATTCTATGGAGTGACGAGCCCAGTTTATTCTGTAGTGCTCAATGTTCAAGAGTTTTCAGAATTGTAAACAAACAATTTGCCTAGAGAAACATTGCAGAAACAGTCTCTTTCGAAGGAAAATTTACGATGGTTGGAGAAGGCATGTCTTAAAAAGCTCAAACCCACCTTTATGTGATTAATCACAACAAACATACGACAAGTCAAAAATTTTAGGCAGTAACGGGGGCAGGTATATTTAGATATGTCACGAAACTACAAAAGTGAGACCTTGCAACATTGCATTATTAAAAACTCCCATCATTCATTAGTAAAGGTCTGATTACAAACATAACAATCCTTGGTGTTGGATCCGCAACAATCAATTCGAATTTACTTGAGCATTTTTCCTAATGAAAAACATTGACGTTAGTTAGTCAGTGTCCCATACGCTGAACGATTTCCGAAAAAGTTGAGCGAGTAATATGCTCCCAAGGAAACTTCAGAAATGTAGGATAATGATACATATTTTCCAATCTCGATGCTCTTACCCGCCTGGAAACCCGTTTATGGACTCACGAAGATAGCTCAACCCCAACCATTGTGAAACAGCAAAGGTTTGTCAAAGAAGCCGAAAATAAACATATACTGGCAGACAACTAGTACACCACATAATGTTTACCTACAGTGCCTGGATCTGACTGGATTTGCGGAATATTGTCAGATCACTACCATGCATCGTCATAGACAGCACAGCAAACAGTTTATATGTGAACATAAGGTGCAGTCATTCCATATCCGCCCTACTCGCCTGATTTCGCCATGTGTGATTTCTGGTTGTTCTTTAACTTAGAAAACTTCTAAATGGTCGATGTTTCATGACGGAGAAGGAGATCGATGGGGCAATTCATCACTTTTTTGAGAGTATACACTAAGATGACTGGTTTTCAGTCTATCAGTTGTGGCAGTTTTGGTTACAATGTAGATATGTATTACTTTGAAAAAAAAAGAATTTCTTGAATCTCAAAATATACAGCGTAGCCTTCTAACCTAATGCGTTTTTCGTTATAATCGATCAAGCCTTGCATCTCGCACTTAACCGCATAGTGCCGTAAAGATGAGAAATTATATTAACGCAACCGGGAGTAATGTTATAGGGTCGCCTCCACGTAGTTTTGATCAGAACCCGATTGAGCTTATATGGAATTCTAAGAATCTAGTCATGAATCCAGTTACAGCAGATCTTGAAACCCTTCAAGATCCTTTGGTGAGGCCAGACCATTATAAGCCCCATAATTGGTAACAATATAATTGGTAACAATCGAAGATCTGAGACAGCTAGGAGGAAATACCAAGCATTGTTAGCTCAGAATGTCATTTTTTCGATTGTTTGAAGTATAAATGATGTTATCTGATAGGTTGGTATACGAAATTTCGAAATTTACAGATGGAGATTATGGTGAGTGTCATGAAAAATAGGATAACTTAAAATAGATTACAAAATAACGTTTACAAATAATCGATTACGAAAATGGATTATTTCCCATAGTTCTACATCAGGGGTGCTCAAACGGTCGATCGCGATCAACCAGTCGAATCAACGAAACTCAGCTAGATGTTGAATTCTATTCGTTTCTGTGCTACAGAATTAGCATAATTTCTCTACAAACTTCTACAAAACCTGAATATCATAAAAAAGTTCTTTAAAAACAGCCCATTCGAGATATATCAAACATTATTCAGTGCTGGAAATTTGGAGAACACGTGAATCGTTTTGGCAGCCACTTCATGACAGTGTATCAACTCATTCTCTCAACCCCCGAGACTAAAACTGCTGCCGTGCACACTGAAATGTTACTGGTATAATTCTTCCACAAGACTCAGCTTTAAATATCTTGAGAATGTGCAGGCCAGTCTATTGTTCCCCACCTACCAAGGTATTGATTGACAAATCTTCACTGTTCAACCAATGTCCTATATTCAGGTAGATTATGGTGAAAAGAAGCTAACCATGTTCAAAAGGATGGCGTCAATAGTGGTCTAAAATGTTTTTATCGCTATCATGCTGATTTTCCACATCATGGGGTATTGATGGAATTTATACATTTTCTAGAATATTCACATGAACGAATGAAGAGTGCATATAAATATCAAGAAATACAAATTTTGCAACATGGAACTTGATAAGGATGCACAGCAATGGGGTCAAAAGGGAGACACTAAGTGGAGGAGAGCAGGATTATCAGGAAGTACTGAATGATATTAATACATTTTTGTGAATCTGGACTCCGAGTCGTTCAGCAATATAGGTGATTCAAGGGGACAAAGCTCTGGTCTGGGACAAACTGGTTCTTACCCGTGCAGCCTTGTGCTCTTGTCAACGGATTCTGAGGAGGCCATCAATCTAATCAGATCTTTGAAGAACACAAAATCTGTGGGACTGGATTAAATTCCTGTCAAAATTATTAAGATAGTTGCAGATTAGATCTCGCCTGTTCTGGCATATCTGATAAGTCTCACTTTTGACAGTGGTGTATATTCTTATAAGCTTAAGACGTCGAAGGTGAGATCAGTATACGAGAAGGGGAGCAAACAGCTTACGGAAAATTACATACCTATATCTATACTCAGTAAAATTGTCAAGATATTTGAAAGAGCTATTTACAACAAAATTGTCGCTTTTTTTGAGTCTTACAGGGTACTTTCAGAATACCAAAATGGCTCTAGAAAGGAAAGGACTACGACAAGAGTTATATAACAGGCTATAACAAAGATTCTCTTCTACTTAAACAGTGGTAAAATAACAATACTGATGTGTATCGATCTCAGACAAGCCTTTGACACCTTCAACCATGACAAGTTGATTGAGCAGATGTATGCGGTTGGAATTAGTGGCAGGCCTTTGGATCTGCTTCGGTCTTATTTATCAGAAAGATCTCAATGTGCTGCTGAAAAGGAGCCTACAACTGGGAAGATACTGCAGTCAACGATGTTGGCTATTAACAGGAGGTGCCTCAGGGGTTATTTTTGGAACCTATCCTTCACCTGCTTTATACCAATGATTTACCGGGTTGTACAACTGAATTCATGGTCCAATTTACAGCAACCTTCTCTGGTGCTCGCACATCCGGTTTGCATATTGAAAAGAACACACACTCAGATCTCATGGATATAAGACTGTCATGGTTCCATTTAATAGCCTTAAGTTCCTGGGTGTTTCGGTTGACTATCGACTAGATTGGGGTGATCATGTAGACCAACTTGCCAATGATATGGCCAGATATGTGTATGTACTAAGAACACTGTCTGAACTTGTGAATGTCTCCACAGCATTTACCGCATACAATGCATATATTGATAGTAGGCTGAGATACGGGATAGTTATATGGGGGAACTCATCGAATATCTTGAGTCTCTTTTAGTTGCAGAAGAGATGTATTCGTGGGATTCTTAATCTGAGCAAAACACAATCATGCAGAACTCACTTTGTGGAAAGATCAGTGCTAACTGTTTTAGTCTATATGTTTATGAAGCAATTATGTTCATACTTAATAATGGAGACCTGTTTGTAGAGATCAAGCGTGAACATGACCATAACACGAGAGCTAAGAACGATATGAGGCTACCCAGATTCAAGCATACGTTCAGAACAACTCTGTTTATGCTTTGGTGAAAATTTAAAACCACATTCCACAGGAGGCACTATGTATATTATGTTTATGATGACGTATTCTTCATATTCAATTTATGTTTATATGGAAAAAATAAATGCATTGATTGATTGATATATTGAAAGTAAGGGGGGGATTTATGGTAAATTGTACTAACACTTCAAGTTGTGTAATTTTCCTAACGGCTCAATTCTCTTGACGTATCTTATCCTATTCTGAACCTCTGGCTTCAATTTTTTGCACCAGTAAGGTGGTGTACCCATTAATGAAGATTGATACAGAAATTTGAGTATGGACTGATTGGAAAATCCGCCACTGCAACCCAGTGGTCTATAGTGGTACACTCTTCCTCAAATTTCACCTCCAAACTCCAACCATTTAATAAGGATTAGAAACTTAGGGGATGAAAGATTAATTAACTCATTTAGTTCCAGCTTGAGCTGGGCATTCGCACACGACCTGTACTATTAATTCTACTTCATTCGCGCATAGTCTTCATGTAGCTTCCTACATCAATCTTAAGTCATATGAGTGATTCCTGGAACGACATCCCCTTCAATATGGCAATTAGAATTCACAAATTTAGCCTTGGGAGTTTAAAAAGCCTTGTGTCTAAAAGTGCCAGCTCTCATACCTTTAGGTCCACTCACAGGTTATTTTACATCCTCGAGGTCTCCAAGGGAATTCCGTGCCTAGGCTCCGAAGCAATGAGACCCAAGGCTGCCCCTTCGGGAGGCCAATGAAACAACCTTCTCATTGCTTTCAATGCTCGAGTTGCCGGGACCCACAACAATCGGAACTTATTTATTTATTTCATATATATATATATATATATATATATATATATATATATATATATATATATATATATATATATATATATATATATATATATATATAATATCAAGGGTTGAACGATATTGCTGCACCATAAAGGACGTGCAGTTGCCGGCTAATAATGAATTTGGTGTAGCTAATAATTTTTGTCGACCATCTTGCCAATCCCCGAGCAAGAAGCTTACCACAGTAGTCAATGGTGTGCCAAGACAGAAAAACTATTTCATCGCATATTCTTCGGCTCAAATATCTTTGGCAATTTTCGGTCTGTCAGTATGGATGGTTCTTGTTGGTTCATCCCCATTTCCTGAGGCCATATGGTATATTGGTAGAATTCGGTATTTTATCTTGATTTTTCCTGATACCATCGGCAAAATTCTGGACGTCGCATCCTACAGGTGTAGAAACTGATATTTCCTCAACTCATAAGCTTGAAACTTATTCTTTCCCTTTTTTACGAAATCTAAGATTTTAGCATTGCTTCAATTTAAGTACATGAGAGTGAGCGATGTGCATTAACAGCTCCCAAAACTTCGAGTTTAGCTTTTTTATTATCTTCTTCATTATAACTTAGTGCTTATAAAAACCCATTGTCTATGCGATTCTGTTTCAATCTTTTGAATGTCAGAAAAACGAGCATTATAATTTTGTGAAGTTGCATCGAAATTAGAAATTTTCAAAATTAATGCACAACATTCTTAATGAAAAATTGCCAACTAATTATATCTGAATTTACAATGTGAATTCAGTAATGAATTAAGTTTGACATTCATTTTTGTGAATTGAAAACACTCGAGATGTTTTATGTAAATTCGCATCAGCATACTGATAGAAACTACGGAATGTTCAAAGAATCATTTTTCGAAAATCCTATATGTTTGAAGAAATTTGTTAGTCATGTTGGAAGAACATTCAGCTATGGTTTATGATCGAAATAACACAAGTTTAAACCGGCTCGGTGGCGTGGAAGAAACGATGCTCGTCTCCTGCGCGGAGTTACCTGGGTTCAATCCCCACAAAGTTTGTGCGACTTTTCGGATTCTGAGAATCGCTTGAGCATCCGTCTTTCGGAGGCCGTCGGTCCTGTCTAACAGAGATGTGTTGAACATTAAAGATCCCTTCCCTCGACACGAGAGGGGTTCGGCAAAATTCCCGGGTTAGTGAGGTGACAGAATCCCCCGGCGTTTCATTGGCCGAAAGGCGGAAATAGAGCACGTTAAAGGAAAAACAAACAAACACAAGTTTATATAATAGTTTTAATACTATTCAACAAAAAATATTGAATGCATTTTATTCAAGAAAGTGCCTATAAAATGCAAAAATAATTTTTACTCACTTTGATAGCAACCGAGATATTGGATATGCCGAAATCCCGAAAATTCGAGAAATTCGGAATATCTTGAGAACAAAAGAAGATTACTGCGATTTGTTTTCCGCAGTGAATTTTTATTGAAAATCGAGATGTCATTTTTCTTTACTTGCAGTATTTCACATAGCGGCCATACAAAAACAAGTGAAATGGACAACCATAATTTTTCTTTTAATTTCCACCACATCAGCAAAGTAATAACTCAATGATTGATTTTGAATGCATAAAACGATCGACCAAACGTATTACCTGATATACACCTTGCTTCTAAGAACGACAAATTTAGACAAAACAAATGTATTATTTGTTATTATTTTTATTTATATATAGTTTAGGAGAAGTTTTCTTAGTAAATGAGAAAAAAAAGCAATTCAATTAAAACTATAAAATATTTTCCGTGAAACAAGGTTTCAAAAGTGATAACAAATAAACCTACTAGTTTTTAATAATATTGAAAATAGCCAAAATATCCAAAGTGACTCGTTTGAGATAGAAAAATCTTCTCAGCAAAAAAAAATTTTGCTGAAAAGATTCTTACAACATTTACCCCGTTGCACTCTTCAATTTTGAGAGTTTCAAGCGCCCCAACTGAGAGAGTTGTATGTTAAAGCCTCAAATATACGTCAACAGATGTCCCCTAAATTAAATATTTAACGGATTTGGCTAAATATTTTCAATTTCTGCGGAATAATAATATATGTCTTGTTTGAGATAGAACATGGTAAAATATTTTTCCAAATTTCCTGCTCGGAAAGAAGAAATATATTTATATATCTAACCTTATACCAAAAAATTATCACGGTTAAAGTGAAATCTTCAGTATTCGTGTAACTAACTTATTAACTGTCCTATGAGTCAATCAAATTTTCAACGTTCAGAACTATTAACTGCATGAATGATCCTGAGTTCCAAAATTAAAATCAAGACTTTTCATATGCAATTGCAAAGTAATTGTTAACTGTATGTATCTGAATATATAGAGATGAAATTGAATTTGTTTTAGTTTAAATTTCTTTGACACATTGTATTTGAGTTTTGTAAAGGAATGTTAATGAGTCCAGAACAACAAGCTGAAAATTTATATAGGCGTAACGAATCTCCAAATAAGTAACATTGTTGAAATTGAAAACCTTGGTGCAAAATCTGCACCATATTCTAAAATTATCGGGAAATCGATGAATATTATCTTCGAATATTAATCATCTTCGAATATTAATCATCAAAGTACAATCTGTACGCTTTCAATTTAAGGTTTGGATGGTTAGAATGTTTGGGTGTATTCGAAAAAATGAACAAAACATTCGACAAGAATCTTTTGAAAATTTGGACTTGTCTAGTTTTTGCTCGTACAAAAAAATTATCATCAAATAGGAAAATGAGTGACATTTGGAAGCTTTGGTTCAATGGTTGTTATGATGTGAATTAACAAAAAATTCATATAAACGAAGAATCAGGATCATCGGCCTCGTCATCCACTGCTTCATCGCCATGTGGCAAAGTTACTCCTTCTCCTATAAGCTACCGCTGATCAGCACCTGATACATACTTTTCCACGAGAGTTTCGACATTCCTGATCTCCTTTTCGTTCATAGGTGAGGGATGAACTTGCGTAATCTTAAATGTTGCTAATGACAGATTCTGCAGTTGTTTCAGGTTTGAAACTCAAATAAACAATATGTGGAACTGAGAAATTTCGATCCATTGACCGTATTAGACAGTGTGGTTTTGAATATTGATCTCGAATTATTTATCTCATCATCATCATGTTTAAAGTTTTTCCGCATCAAAATCTTGCATTATTTTTTAACATGCACTCTTTCGTTCTTCCACAAACCATGACCGGGCTCTGGATAGTGGTCAATGACGTGTTAGATCCAACTGTTTCTATTAATAATAATAATAATAATTATAAGTACTCGCTTCGGCGGTACATATACTAAAATTGGAACGATACAGAGAAGATTAGCATGGCCCCTGCGCAAGGATGACACGCAAAATCGTGAAGCGTTCCACATTTTTCCCCGTATCGGGCGTAGGTTTTTGAAATCACCCCCTGTGATACCTCCATTGTGGCCGCTATATTCAACCAAGGAGTTTTTCCATCCAAACTCAAAATCGCCAAAGTGGTGCCGATTCATAAAAAAGACAACGTGAATGAATGTTCGAATTACAGGCCAATATACATTCTGCCAGCGATCTCTAAAATCTTTGAGTCGCTCCTCAAGTCGAGAATCACAGATTTCATCGAATCGAAGAATATACTGAATAACGCTCAACATGGATTCAGAACATAAAAATCACCAATAACAGTGATGACAGAGATAGTTGAGGGCACACTCGAAGCTTTTGAAGAAGGTGAAATAGCGCAGCTTTTAGGCTTGGACTTGAGCAAGGCTTTTGATCGTGTTGTAAGAGAAATACCCTTAGAAAAAATTCAATTTTATGGTATCAGAGGACCAACTTTGAGTATACTCAAATCATACCTACAGAATAGATATCAATCAGTATTTTGGAACGGAAGGACATCGCACAAAAAGTTGGTATAGTTTGGCGTTCCTCAGGGCTTAATACTCCCTCCACTCTTATTCATAATATATACAAACGATCTCGTATACAATGTCGATGCAGATGTAACTGCTCTTAATGCTGATGACACGAACTATTTAAAGTGAAGGAAGACTCAAGAACAAGCAGACGAGAGAACAAAGACAACAATAGAACAGGCTCATAACTCGTACGAAGCTTATAATAATAATAATAAATAATAACCCGAGGTACCCAAGCTGAACCTGGCAGTAGGTATAAAATGCAACTAATCCAATGATGTACAATCTAAGGAATAAACGGGTGAATCGACATTGTACCACCATAACCTCTTGTCGCGTTCAAGATTTAGGAAGAGGGTCTTGTTCGGAAAGTGAGTCACAGTCTCCTCGGTTAGCGACGGAAGCAGCGTGATATCGAGTAGGATACTGCAACACAAAACCAAGTGGGAAATAACATCAATACCTCCCAACCGACTCTTGATGTTTCAACGGCGGCGCAAGCCATTATGCCTACGACCACGAGAGCCGGACTCCCTAGGAAACGCATGAAGTGGACCCCAGGGATGAATTCCTTCATTATGCGTTCCTATTACAAGATTACAAATTTGGAATCGGAAATGACAGCATACAGATACGCGTTACATCTTGCGTTCGTAAAAAAATATCCTGAATTACAGCACATATCCGAGCAGAGAATTTCGGATCAAAGAAGAACAATCGTTAAAAACAGGCTACTTTCTTCAGAGACGCTGCAAAGCATACGAGAAGAGGTCATAATGGAACTTAGAAGCGAAAATGATACTCATAACGGTATACCTGCTGGAGTCAATGAAAGTGTTACAGATAACATCGAAGCCACGGAAACGAATATTAACATGGAACGCCCTCCTGAGCAGAATCAGCAGGACGAATATATGTATTTAGCAAGATCGGAACTCAACAGAGCAATAACTGAATTCAGTGGTAGTAACCCAATTAAAAGACCTAAACTGCCCAAACTCAAGACGAACAAGAACACCAATATTATCCTAGCAAGCGTGAATTCAGTGTTTGAAGAATATACCGACCAGAACACCTTGGAGAAGATTCACACTTTGATTTACTGTGGAGCAGTAGCGGTTCTTCGACTTCACAAACAACAAATCTCCACAACTCTGATTCAAGCTGAGCCAAAAAGTGTCCGAAAACCACCATGGCAAAAACGACTGGAGAGGGATATTGATAATATTAGAGCAGAAATCGGTCGCCTCACAGAATTCCTGAGAAACAGAAAACCCTCAAGGCGCTTGAAATCACATATACGCAAAATTTATAGGAAAATTGGTACAAACACAAAACACCCTGATCACAAACAACACATCGACGTGTATATGGACACTTTGAAACAGAAACTCCAAGCGAAAGCAAAGAGGCTTTCAAGATACGTCAAGTGTACTGAAAGGAAACACCAAAACCATAGGTTCCTCCAAAACGCAGCCAATTTTCATAAGGGAAATATTAAAACTGCGACCAACAATAACAGAGAAGTACCTGACGCACAGTGCTTGACCGACTTTTGGTCATCACTATGGTCGGACCCCAAAGAACACAATAGAGATGCGGAATGGATCACTAATGAAAAAGAACGCCTCGATATCAGACATATGGACTTCGATGGAATAACGGAGGAAGAAATCACAACAGTAGTTCGAGCGACCAACAATTGGAAGGCCACAGGTATAGATAATATCCACAACTACTGGTACAAGAAGTTTGATAAGCTCCATGGAGCCCTAGCGAAACAGCTCACATATGTTCTTCAACATCCCAAGAAAACACCCACTTTCCTAATGCAAGGCTTAACATATATGCTACCTAAGAGCGATAGAACACAGGATCCGTCTCAATATAGGCCAATCACGTGCCTGCCAACACTCTACAAAATACTCACCTCATGCATATCCAATCGAATATACCAACACCTTGACGACAACAATATATTAGCAGAGGAGCAGAAAGGATGCAGAAAGAAACACCACGGGTGCAAGGAACAACTCATCATCGATTCCGTGATAATGAAACAGGCTCACGTAGGGCATCGCAATGTTCATTCAACAACAACAATAAATCAATTAAAACCGACGAGATACCCATACGTCGTGGAATTTTTCAAGGAGACTCTTTGAGTCCACTATGGTTCTGTTTGGCAATGAACCCATTGTCCTCAATGCTCAATAGAACAGGATACGGATTTAGGATAAAAGCAGAAAGGAATTATCATACAATCTCCCACCTGCTGTATATGGATGACATCAAATTATATGCTTCGAACAAGAAGCAATTGGATGATTTGCTGAAAACTGTCAGTGAGTTCTCGGCAGATGTTCATATGAAATTCGGGATTGAAAAATGTAAGACCCTGAACATTCAAAGAGGGAAAGTCATAGATGGTGAAACACAACTTCCAAACGGTGATATTATACAGTGCATGAGAGATGGCGAAACATACAAATATCTAAGATACCAACAAGCCAGATTGCTAGACCAAAAACAATCAAAGGAGAAGATTCGTTTAGAATACAGTCAGCGTCTGAAGTCTGTGCTGAAATCGATGTTGAACTCGGGGAATTTAGTCAAGGCAATTAACACCTACGCCATTCCAGTGTTACTTTACTCATTTGGAATAATCAGATGGACTAAGACAGAACTGGATGATATTCAAAGGCAGACCCGAACGATACTAACAAAGTACAACAACCATCATCCAAAATCGTCTGTGATACGAACAACTTTGAAGCGGAAAGAAGGAGGACGCGGATTGATAGATGTAGTCAATTTACACACCGAACAGATAAAAAACTCTTCTCAGAAAAAGCTCTCACTTCTGACCTACATAGAGCGGTATCGTTGGCTGATAAGGGATATACACCTCTAAATCTTGCTACCAGAGATGACCTGCTGAATCTACCATTCCTATCAGATATTGAAAAACAAGAGCAATGGTCAAGAAAGGAATTGCATGGACGACATCACGATGAGATTAATCAACCACACATCGACAAAGAAGCCTCCAACAAATGGTTGATGAAAGGAGAATTATTCGCGGAAACAGAGGGATTCCTTATGGCCATCCAAGACCAAGTGATCGCTACAAACAACTACAAAAAATTTATTATGAAGGACGGAACATTACAAACAGATAGGTGCAGAAAATGCCATATAAGATCGGAGACTATACAGCATATTACGTCCGGATGTGAACAACTGGCCAATACATCTTCACAGGCATAATCAAATGTGCAACATTATCCATCAGAAACTTGCACACAAGTACGGACTTCTGAATACATTCCAGCCATATTACAAGTATCAACCGGCGCCCGTATTGGAAAATGACTCTATCAGATTATACTACGATAGGCCTATTATCACTGACAGAATGGTGACGAATAATAGGCCGGACATAGTGGTGTATGATAAGAGAGCCAAAACAGCAATGCTGGTGGATGTCGCCATACCGAATAATAACAACGTGCTGAATAAGTTCCAGGAGAAAAAGTCCAAATACACAGACCTTGCTATTGAGATCAAGCAGATGTGGCACCTCGAGAAAATAGATATTGTTCTTGTCATCGTATCCTCCACTGGGTTAATACCCAAAACTTTGCATGATAGCCTTAAGAAATTAGAATTGCATAAGAATACCTATGTAGAAATGCAAAAAGCTGTTATTCTTAATACATGTAGAATAGTTAGGAAATTTATGTCAAGTATATTGTAATCGAGCCTATTCCCTTTGATTGCTGAATCTGGGAAAGGTAAATTATATCCAGCTAACAGCTGAGATGGTGCATAAGTCCACGATAATAAATAATAATAATATTTATTTATCCAACAAGGTACATCAGTATATAGGACATGTCATGAGAGAGTATCATCCTCCATAAATTCTTTAATAGAATAATATGCCTTTCTCAGAAGAAAAGACTTAAGAACAGATTTGAACACTTCTGTAGGCTTAACTCTCAGATGGTGAGGTAAAGTATTGAAAAATTTGATACTCTGGTATGTTGGAGAGTTCTCAAATTTTGAAGTACGATGTTTCGGCAAGAGAAGAGTTGACTGACTTCTAGTTGCATAATCGTGATACATAGAGAGTTTCGAAAAGTTAGCCTCATTATCCTTTAAATACACTAAACATCAAATATACACACATGGAAATGTCAAAATGGCATTCTCAATGAAAACAGGTTTACATGACATTCTGGGGTTTATATTGAACATCATTCTCAGAATTCGTTTCTGAAGAATGAGAACCCTATTTACATCCACTGAATTCCCCCATAATACAACATTATAAGACAAATGACTATGAACAAGACTGTAATACACTGTCATCAGGGACGTAACTGGCAGCGAATCTTTTATTTTACATAAAGCAAAATAAGCTTTATTCAATTTCCTACACACATGCTCAACCTGTTCTGACCATGTCAGTCCACTGTCGATATGAATACCAAGAAATTTTGTGCATGATTCAGATGTTAAAGCACTGTCCACAATCAGATGTCTCTCATCAGCATTTCTCAAACCAAAGAACAAACATTCAGTTTTACCAACATTTAAAATTAGAGCATTATCATGACACCAACAGTTGAAAGAGTTAACAATTTTTTACAAGCACTTGCCAGCTCCTCAGGACTCCGCGCTGTGACACCAAATGAAGTGTCATCAACAAAAATAATGATTAGCATTAATATCTCTACTATAATATGATCTGGTAGATCATTAATGAAAAAAAAACAACAAAGGTCCCAGCACGGACCCCTGAGGAACCCCAAGTTTACATTGTAATCACTGGACCAACTGTCCTGTACCTTAACCCGAAAAACTCTGTCTGACAGGTAACTTTTATCCAATCCAGAAAAACACCTCTGAATCCTAAGTTGTACAGTTTATTCAGAATGAAATTTAAGTTGAGGGTATCAAACGCTCTGGAAAGATCAAAAACAGGCCTGCTACATATAGCCCCTCATCCAGGCTTTTATAAACATGATCTACGAAAGAAATCGCAGCTGACTGCGTAGATCTGCCTTGCCTGTAACCATGTTGACAGTCTGTCACAAGCTTGAACTTATTTATGAAGTCCATCATCCGATCAAGAACAATCCTCTCAAACACTTTAGAAAACACACTCAAAATAGATATAGGTCTATAATTGGCAATATTACTGGTGTCGTTCCTTTTGAATACTGGAATAACAGTTGATACCTTAAGTGCAGTTGGAAACTTACTTGTAGATATAGAGATTTAGAATGAAAGACAAATGAGGAGCAATCTGCTCAGCTATACACTTCAAAATTTTGAAGAAATACAATCAATACCAGTACTTTTTTTGATTTAAGTAGTCTAATGGTTGATATAATCTCACCTTCCGTAACCGGAAAAAAAAGAAATTGCAACTTTTCATTATTGACGATGTGCAGCATTGTGAAATGTTATTCCCGAAATGCTGATGAAGACATTTGTTATTTACTGATGAGAAGTATTCTCCAAACGCTGATACAATCATTTTAGGTTCTGAACAGATTACACCATCAATACATAATGAAAATTGGTTTTTATATGACGACGATTTCCTAATTCTAATATTAACTATCGTAAAGGAAAAACTTAATCATGGTCTGATTTTTATTCTGTACAAAGGCGTTATTTGAGGAAAGTTTCAATTTAATGTTGAAGGAAACTGATTAACTCATTGCTTCTTTTCTCCAATATTGATTGATTCATAATACAATTCAATGGTAGACAAACCAGGTTTGCAGAAAAAACACCAAAAATTATAATGTCAGACCTCGTGTTCATCAGCGGAATCGTGTGGCAATGGAGCATTCTGCTAAAAACGAAACAGAACATATTTACAGTAGCATCCGTTTTAGCTATCTCGGTTTTTTTTTGTTTCAGAGCAGTACAAAAGGACCCATCTTTTTGGATATGGAGCTACTTTCAGACTTTAGAACTCTTTTCATATCACAATTTTGATCAGCTTCAATAGATTTCCAAAGTATTTCACATGTTTGGAATTTCGATCTCTAGTTTCAGATCTTATACTCTTTCACGAAACAACCTAAACAAACCTGCTAGCTAAATATACAGTTTTCCATGTTTGCAAGTCCAAAGATTTCTTGCAAAATCTTATTTCTTTGATGTTCATTCACGTTAAGAAACAGCTACAACGACATTCACAATCGTCCTCTCCTTTTCTTCTTTCCACAACTTTGTTACTTTTGGCTGTTAAATATTATTCTCCGTGGCCATTCTGATCTTTTTAATACTTCTCCGCCAATATTCTGAATTTCTCGTTTGTTTTACCTTTTTCTGCGTTCTTCTTATAGGTTTGATTTCTTGATTTAGCTTCTTTTTTGCTATGTCATAATGATAAACATTACTCGATACTGCTATAGATCAGCTGTGTCTTATGGAATTTATAAGCCACACAGGAAATCTCAAATCATCCAAGTAGTCCCCATCGAATATTGTGGCTGCTGGTGTAAAAATGGGAGTATTCATGGATCTAATTGATTTTATTTTAGCCTCCGATAGTGGAAGCAGCAGTCGTTGGAGTTTGAATGTTAAACGTTGTTTTGTATTATATATATATATATATATATATATATATATATATATATATATATATATATATATATATATATATATATATATATATATATATATATATATATATATATATATATAGATATATATATATTTGTTAGGATGTATTGTATATAATGTATTCTCAAGAAAACAAAATAATATTTGACTCCTCCAAGGCACCTATTATAAAAAAACATTGAAATTTGAAAATCACGAAATTTGGCAAAACACAAAAAAAAATCCTGAACTAATATTTTCGAAACGATATGGAAGCACTTATATTTTTCAGTACCCAGAAGGCCCACCTCTGTTATTAATGACACTTTGGCATCGTCGCGGCATGCTCAATATTAAATTGTCTATTACATTTTGGCCTAAGTCATTCCAAGCCCCCTGAACTGCTAATCGAACCTCCTGTTCATGATGGAAGACGTTTTGACGCAGGAGATTTCTTTTTAGGGTGTCCCACACATGCTCGATGGGATTCAGGTCTGGGGAGCAGGATGGCCACGGTAGAATATCGATATCATTCTCTTCAAGAACGTTCAAGACAACACTTGTACGATGAGGAGGGGCATTATCTTGTTGGAAGAGTGGATTTTGACCTATTGTTAAAGAAACGGTACCACTACAGGTAAAACTATCTCATTTGCGTAAGAATTTCCCGTGAGGTTATTCTGTCAGTTCTTCCACCAAGGCGTATACCTCCCCAAAACATCACTGATCCGCCTCTCTGTCCTCGAGCATGCTGGAGACGGTTTTGCTTTTCAGGTTCCCTCCATATTCGAATTCCTCCCGAATCGGGATAAAAACTAAATCTATATTCATCACTGAAGAGAACTGTGGCCCAGGTTTCTTGATCCCAGTTTACGTGTTCTTGGCACCAAGCTAAACGAGCAGCGCGATTTCCATGGGTCACTTGTGGAACTCTTAAAGGACGTCTGGAGTGAAGTTGACCTTCGTGCAGTCGATTTCTCACAGTTTGGTCGGAAATTTGTACATTATGATTTCGTGATAGCTCTTGAGCTAATTGAGATGCTGTGGTTGTACGATCTCTTCTGGCTTGTAAAACCAAAGAACTGTCTTAGGCGACTGTAGTAATCCTGAAACGACCTGTATGACGTTCTTCTACGCTACCTGTTTCATTGAAACGCGGCCATAAACGGTTTAAGACACTTGGGCTACTTCCCAGAACCCAGGATATTTCCCGTTGTGAGCTCCCAGCTTGAAGCATGCCAACGGCTCGTAACATCTCTTCTCTAGTCAAATGTCGTCTTTCCATGGTCGAATCACAAAACTTGAATCTTTTATTTGTGCTGACAATAGAAACAAAGTGCCAACCAACTGATTTCAAACACTGAATACATGAAATGATTATAGGCATATATATGCAGCAGCGTCGCATCTGCTGCGTTTTTAGTTTTTTGTAAAAAAAAACTAAAATCTGTTGCGGCACTCTACATAATTTGGTGAGAAATTGATGCAGATGTTCATTTCTTAAAAAAATCATCCATATTGATCGTTCTGGATACGATATATCGATATTCAGAAGTGTTCCCTAGACTTTTAGTATATATATATATATATATATATATATATATATATATATATATATATATATATATATATATATATATATATATATATATATATATATATTTATATCAATTATTGATCGGCGACATTCCAATGAACAAATCCTACGAAAAACTGATATTTCCCGAAAATGGACTTGTCCAGTTTTTGCACCAAGGTCTTCAAAGGAAAACTTATATGAATTTCTATTATACGGCTGTGCTTAAATTAATTTATCAATTTATTTTACTTTAGAGCTCAATATGAGGATGTTACGAAAATGGGTAAGTTTATAAAACAAGGGATTGAATTGAGGGTATAATTCAATTTTAATATGATATTGGGCTTTGGAAGATCGATTTAATAAAATTACCAGTAACTACAAGTCATTGCTAGAAAGTATAAGAAGCTTGAATCATTTCTAAATACATTTTAATTATCGAGCATCGGATTCAACTTTTTTGAGGTCAACAGAGCTTAACAAGAACAAATCATAACAGCATGGATACACAACACTATTTAACGACACTTGGTCAAATTGTTGAGGAAGTAAAGAACGATTAATGACAAAATTCTTGAGACTCTTCAGACAACCAAAACAATTCACCACACTGTAGATTTGTATCTAATCTGCACTAGATAGAGAAATGTTCTGCTACTACTTTAACATTACTGTATTTTTGAATGCTCGATAGCTCTTCCAGAAGGGAAAAGGTTTAAGCTAGCAAACTGTATAAGAAATTTGTGGATATAGATCTTAGATAATTCTATTTCAGAATTCATCTTAATACTTTTCAAATCGCTTTGCACACATTGAAATATTTCTCTTTCAATATGTGCATTTCGCGAAAAGTGTTTTATGAATTCAAACATTCTCCAAATCATCATATTTATATAAACGGTTTCGAACGTATGCCCAAAAGGTTACGGGAGATTTAGCTTACAAGTTGACATCAGTTTGTTTGAATATCTCAGCTAGTCTGATAGTACAATCAATAAATGTGAGCTCCTCAATTCTCGAGGAGAAAACAGGAAGTATGGGTTTTTTATGTTTAAATAAATTCGTTATATTGAAGATAACGGTTTTTCTGAAGTTAACGTAAATCTGTAGCTTAAAGGGGAAAATGTTGAACTGTAAGGTTGTAGGTATAATCTATCAATATAAGCTTATTTACCATTACAGTATAATGGTATTTTTTCTCATTTTTCATACATACAAAATTCATCTTGTTTCTTATCAATCCCATCGTCTCCTTCCAATTCATTTTGCTCTGTTTCGACCCGTTTTTCACGGTATCTACATCTTTTACTTTTTCAATTCTGATAAGACGTCGAACCAACGTTTTCCTTCTTCATCATTTTGATTGGTTGACTTCATGTTCAATTCTTCTCTTAC
The DNA here is from genome assembly GCA_013387265.2 of Cryptolaemus montrouzieri. Taxonomy (NCBI): domain Eukaryota; kingdom Metazoa; phylum Arthropoda; class Insecta; order Coleoptera; family Coccinellidae; genus Cryptolaemus; species Cryptolaemus montrouzieri. The sequence goes on from JABFTP020000103.1 coordinate 63,666,818, forward strand.
CTTTTCGTTTCTTATGATATGTTCTTTTGGTTACTTATTAGACTTTTCAAAGATATTCTATTTTCATAGATTGCGGTTTGCTTATTTTCTATCTGCTTAAACCCGCTTTCACTTTAATGAATTATAACTGGACAGAAAATTGTGCTGAATGGGGTTACCTTCGTTTTCGTGCTGTTCTCTTCCCATCCTAAGATGATGTGATTCAAAGTACGGAATAGCCTTGACGTAGCTTTTATTCTCTAATTTTCATTTTCCATTCCCCTATACATGTACTCCCCAATATTTTCCCGTGGTGCCTTCCTCTGTTTTTCTGTGAATCGTAATCCTCCTCTGCGAATATAACTATATAATCAGCTTCTTTGCCAGAACATGATTTTGTGTTCTTTGTATAGAGATATCATCATCATCATAGTCACAATGTCTTAACAGACATGCTGTGAACTCATAAAGTACATTAAGTCGGAGTTAGAACGCGGCCTATACGAAGATTGTCATCTTTCATGATTTCTAGTTAGTTCGGTGGCTTTTGTGACACTCACATCCATCAACTGTTTCGTTGCATCCACCCAGCATGTAGGGAAATGGCCACGACGTCGCCCATTCAGAGCATGAGCTTGGACAACAAGTTTCTCCATATTCTCGCTTCGTCGGAATTCGCGTGAATTCAATGGAGGAGAGCCGCTTTGGATTACCAAGTTCATTCAAAATCGAAACATTTGTTCGATGGGCGGTATAAGGAATTCTCAACATTCTCCTCCAAGCCCACATTTCAAATGCATCAATCTGAGCGCGATCTACCTTTTTAATAGTCCAAGTTTCAGAAGCATATAGGAATATAGAGAAAATAAGAGTCTGAACTAACGACATTTTGGTGCTTTTAGTGATATTATTATCACGTCATATTTCAATGAGCTTCGTCATGGCCGCACGTGCTTGCTGTATACGTCATCTAATCTCATTTCCACAGCCACCAGAATTTTCGATCACAGAACCTTGATACACAAAACTTTGAACAACTTGACAACGACCAACAGATTTCATTTCAGAATAGTTGTTATGTTCCCTGTCTACGATCATAACATTGGTGTTATTATAGTTAATACTAAGACCATACGCTCCACTTTGCTGTTCTAGGTTACTCAGCAAAGCTAACAATTCTTCATGAGAAGCAGCAACAACGGTAGTATCGTCAGCAAACCTTAGATTAAACATCTTGATACCACCGATAGTTATGCCGCCATGTCAGTTTTCAAGTACATGTCTCATTACAAACTCGGAGTAGATGTCAAATAACATCGGAGATAATACGCATCCTTGACGTACTCCTTTTCTGGTTGCCACTTGATCAGACACATTACCATCAATTCTTAATTGAGCTGAGTTGAACATATACAGTTTCTGAAGGAGAAAAATTAGGTGGTAGTAAACTCCCATAGAACGCAGGATTTCCCACAGTTTAGGCCACTTGACGTTATCAAAAGCCTTGGAGTAGTCCTTAAAGCAGATTTACGCGGCAAACTAATGTTCTCTGGCTTTCTCAATGATCTGCCTCAAGTTCAAGATCTGTTCGCGCGTACCACGTCCTTTTACGAAGCCTGCCTGCGCCGGAGAAATTTTCCAGCCAATGAAAATCTCCAAACGAGACTGTAAAATACATAGTTACACCTTACTTGAATGAGAGACCAACGAGAGTAAACGAAAATTATCTAGCTTTGTGGGAGAACCTTTTTTATGGAGTGAAACAAAAATAGACGAGCACCAATCATCTGGCCAAACATCGGAGGACCAGACTATTACAAATACTATGTAAAAGAGAGATGCCGTCATTGCCCAAACATTTTGAAGTTTCGGCAGACACGGCATCTATGCCTGTAGCTTTGCCCGTTTTTAGTTTTTTCAGGGCATGCTCCATTTCTGAAAAAGGAATATCAGGCTCATGTTCATAATTCAACAAAAAAGCCTGGATGCCATCATCAAAGTAAAGGTTCTGACAATAAGTACGCTACATCCCGATCACCCTATCCAAGCTGGTGATTAACTGTCCATCGGAATTTTTGACCGCCCAAGTTCTGGGTTTAAAGTCCCGAGTAATATGTTTAATCTTTAAAAACATCTCTCCCGGCAGATGAGTATTGGCATGGGTCTGTATCTTCCTACACATGTCTTGCAGATACAAGTCTTTATCTCGCCGGCAAAGATTATTAATTTCACACAAGAGCTGTCTATACGTATTATGTTTTGTATCAGAATCCAGTTCCGAAAGCTTAAGGCTTCTGCGTGCCTCAATAACCGACAATGTATGGGTGGAAATCCATGACTGTTCTGGTTGTATGCTGCGCGTTGATTGAGCAGCTTGTAAAAGTGCACCTTTAAATGACAACCACATATTATTAGAACTGGAATGATCCGTTATAGAGGCATCTTGAGAGATTCTAGAAAATTCTGACCGAAAGGAAGCAGCGTCAGTGATTTCCCTTGTAGCTATCTGCTTTAGTTTTAGTTGGAGCTCGCAAATTAGAAGTTGGTGGTCACAATCTGAAGCTGGTAGAGTCTTGCAAAGGGTAACAGATAACCTCCACCGTGTTCCAACTGAAATGTAATCAATTTGATTACGATATTGTCCGTTCCTTGTGTCCGGTCGCCAATTTCACACTGACCTCCCCGGACGAGGAACACCGCCGATTGGTTCTGTGCTAAGTATAGTTAATTTCTGTTCATTTATCGCTTTGATGATTCTCGCCCTTTTGTATATGAGAATTATGATTTCCACCTTCGAGTCTCTTTTCCGCATTCCATATTTTATTGAACATATCTGTATTCTAAAAAGTTCTCTTCTTCCTAGTTTTCGATGATTTCTGATGTGATTTCATCGTGTCCAGCTTTCGGTTACTTTGGTTGATCTTGATCCAATGAGCTGCCACAAACTTCTTCTACGTTTTTTCTTTCCTAACCATTTTTTCACTTTTCCTTTTTGTCTCTAGTAGTTTTCGAATGCGTTTGCTGTTTTGTGCTGCCATTATTCCATCTCTTTTGTCTTTTTTATTTCAATTTCATCCTATATATTTCAGTTTTTAGTACTTGTTCAATTTAGGCATTCTACAAACTTGCTTCACTTAAAAGAAGGAAAAAATCGAGATATTTTATAGATTTTCGAAGAACATATCTGTTTGATTCGACCTTCGTTACATTGACAGCAAGTAGCAACTTGTGAAATTTTAATTTGCAAGAGATGCTGCAAAAAAAAATTTTTTTCGACGGCGGTTTTTCATATATATTTCGAAAAGTAATACATTGATCGATAGATCTTTCCAACCTACAGCCTTATAGCCTTCAATTTTTCTCGATTCTTATTACTTTTGATTGGACAAGGAAAGTGCATTTCGTATTAGTAGGTAGAAATAGATTTTTCTTTTAACTTATTCTGCCAGACTTGTACCAATTTTTAGTTGCAAATTCATTCATTTAGTACTGATAGAAAAAACTTTCAGTAGCCTACAATAAGGTTAAAAATATTAACGCTATCGTGTCCAGATGATTTTGGTATAGTTGGAGAATATTGGGGTTCTAATATTTCATTGAATAGATGAGCAAGTAATAATAATTTTCGTCCTTACTGAATCCCACAACTATTTAAGAAGAGAACACAAACAATTTTGTATATATCCATGCTTAGCGGAAACATTTGCTTCCTTGTCATCATGCCAATAGAAATTGTGTAATATATAAAGTAGACAAAATTAACTTCTTGTTTCGAATGCAGATCAACCTGAATGCAAGAAATGTGCTAAAGTGCTCCAGGAGCTGGAGAATATTGACGATGAAGCCGATCAACTTGGCATCGGTTTCGTAAAGATTAATGACGAAGCCCTTGCGGAAGAATATAATTTGGGATCCTTGCCAGCTCTTGTCTACTATAGGCATCAAATACCGATTATTTATGAAGGTAGGGAGCACGCAGTGTTATGGTATTTTGCCAATTATAACAATGCTGTAATTGAGTTGTATTAAAATTAATCTTTATACTGTAGAATATATAATGTCAATTTTCCAGGTGAATTGACTAAAGAAGAAGATGTTTTAGAATGGCTTGTACAACATAAAAGTACTGGAGATGAGACTGACGTAATAGAAGATGTAACAGCAAAAACTTTGGGAACTTTAATATCCAGTGTCGATCATCTTGCAGTATTGTTTTGTGAGTGACTTAAGTTGTATGACATTTCTTTATTTGGGATGAAATTGGTAGTTAAGGAGAGAAAAGGGGTTCATGTTTTGTGTTCTAAAATAGTATTTCTTTCAATAAAAAATTGTGATGAAATCAAAAAACAAATTTCTCTGAAGCAGAATTCTAATTTTACCATTTTACCCCAGATGATCATGGTGATGAAGAATCGATGTCTGCCCTCGATGAATTGGAACATATAGATGACGACTGTGACAAATATGGAATACAATTCGTTAAAATTGATGATGCTTCTGCTGCTGACGAATACGGTTTGGATTCCTTACCATCTATAGTTTATTTCGAAAAGGGAATACCCAATGTATACGATGGAGATCTTGAAGCGGAAGAAGATATATTGGAGTGGCTAGTACAGCAGCTGGAGAAGGATGAAATCGAAGATGTAACAGACGAAATGCTCGACAAATTGATCAAGGAAGGGAAGAATCTAGCTGTTCTCTTCTGTGAGTATCTTTGAAGACTTTCTCTAAAAGGTTACTAGGTTTTTCTATTATTATTTTTACGATTTAGTTGAGATATTTATATGAGAGATAGTTTTCGTTTTTCCAGTGTGCAAAACTCTTCTTATGGTGAATTATCCTTTTGTCTCTTCGAAGCACAATTCTTTATCTAGTTGATCGCTGAACGCCTTTATATGATTAACGATTTTTATGGAGCTTGCCCCTCGTTTACAAATGTCCGTAATGAAAACAAAAGGTAGCTTGAATTGCTACCATCCACCATCTAGTGAAATTTCTACGAGAAAACAATCATTATGTTAGTGTCTTTTCGAGATGTAATCAAAGTGTTTTTGAATAATATCGACAGATGAACCTGTCCTTGCAAAACCTTTTAAGTCTGGTGTGAGATCTCTCTGTTAGTTTTCAGTTTTGAAGTGGCATTCTGTAGCAATAACATCATACTAATGGATGTAGAAGATTTAGGTTATAGAATATCTTTTTTTTTATTTGATTGAGGAGGTCGTTACTTGATGAAATTCGATATACATTTTTCGATGAAATAAAACTATTGTATTCTCTAGGCCGCCATATCAAAAACTGCAAATCTAAAATTGATAAAAGTAATAAATCTGGTGTTTATAAACTGTCTTGCGGGGATTGTAATAAAATTTATATTGGTAGAACCTTCAGAAATTTCAGGGTAAGATTATCTGAGCACAAACGTAGTTTTGATTATAAAATAATAGACAAAAACTAATCTATGGAAATTTTAGAGATAAACAAAGAACAGAATTCAGGTAGGTTACTTGATAGTCAATTAGATCTAAATCCTCCACCTCTACTCAATCTTTTCAATTCATAAAGTAAGCAACTTCGTAGTTTTCTAAGATACCCCTTGTACTTGTACCTATTGTAATATTAAGTAGGAAATAAGACTAATACATAAAGAATAACTCTGTTCATTAGTTTGTATATATCTGATGAAGCAACAGTGTGGTGAAACCGGATATATTTTTGTTAATATAGTGAAAATCTGAGAACAATAGTTTTATTTCATTGAAAATATATAGAATATCTCAAAGAAACGTATATTTTCAAAAGCAGAAAACTCGATGGTTTTCAACTGCTTAAACAGGTCCTGGATTGGTGATAGTTTCAAAAGAGATTTCAATACAGGTATAGTTTTGGAAAACCTCTGAAAACTACTACTTGCGTAATTATCGCAATGTGTATACACATTGAAGAATTTTTATTCAAGGAACCATATTCAACGTTCCGTAGAATATTAAATATCTCAATGTGTCTACACATTGTGATAATTTCGCAAGTAGTAGTTTTCAGAGATTTTGTGTATGCCTGGTTGACAACCTGGCATGAGGAGCGTATGTTCTTCGACAGATCGCTTCCTAGCTGACACTGTGTGTAGCGTTGCGGTGAATTGTCGAACTAGTGTGACTGCTTGAAGTTTCCTGTTTACCTAGTATTTGTTATCATGATTTCCAGGTGGCAATGGTAAGGCGGCTTTTGTCTCGGTTCCTTTTAGGGCGCAGTAACTTTTACATGTTTACTAGTGCTCGAACGAATTGTGATGAGTAGGTGGTAGTGTAACCTGATGTTGTGAATATGGATGCAATGCTGACGACGTCAAATGGGACCGAAACAGCAGTCCATTGCTCTTATTCATCTGACCGTGCTGTACCACTGATGTGTAGCCGCGGTTGACGGTGATTATGAAGGGTGGAAAGGAAAACCAGCTCTTTCAGGAACGATATTCAACATTCTACAGAACGTTGACTATCGTTCCTTGAATAAAAATTCCTAGGTTTTTCGAGATTTCTCAAATTGGTGAAAAGCATTTTTTCTTTGAGGATGAAATGTTTTTGATGTCTTCAAGATATTCCATTCAACCTTTAACACAATGTGTTGAAAAAAACGCGCATTCTTTGAGAGAGTGATTGGCATTTCATGAAAGAAAAATTCGAATATGAATTCCGTAAATGGTTAACTCACTGAAATAGTAAAAAATACGCTTTTCCAAAACAGATAGATATACTTCGAATTATCGAATGATCTCTAATCTCATCAGTGTATTGCCACTTCGCAGATTATTTTCAGAGGAAAAAATTAGACGCTGCTAGTAGTTCTAAGAATATGATATATTTTCTAATGCCTTATTCAATTTTTGAGGATATATTTTGAGACATATTGGATTTGGGTAGTAAGAATAGTACATGCATTTATCATTATCATAAAAAATATTCTTTTAAAAATCAAAGGTTTAACTCAAGGGCAACAAAATATTTCATTATCAACATTTCTTCATGCAAAATGATGAAATTCAAAGTGAAAAGTGATCGATGCAAGCATCCAATTTTCTCAATGAAGAACTCTCCCAAAAACACCAGGATCGGTTCCTAGAGTTGAATTCAACAATGTTTCGATTTCTCAGGTCCATTAATGCAGTAACTTACAGAAAGAACTTCAAATAACCATACTGGAAAAAGTCCATGGACAGTGCAGGCAATAAATGAGGTCCACTTCATCTAATCCAGCGATTTCCCTATGTTTATGTGAAGAAATCATGAGAAACCTTACTAAAATGACATTGTGCCCTATGGTACATACATTATATTGTTCCTTTTATTTCCAATTGCATGTTCTCACAGCATGAATCAGTCGTGTCATACATTTCCGTTAAGTCCCAGTGATAGAAATACCGGTCACCCATAATCCCAAACCACAACTTCAACAAGAACATGGTTATTATAAAAATTGCATTATACATTTCTTGAAAACTTTTCATGATCGTTAAATATATGAGCATTGGTAGTTGAGAAATGTGAACCATTTAGGAGAAAAGGCATTGATAGAATGCGAACCCTGCAGAAACATCAGAATGAATAAATGCTCGAATAAATTCTTAAGGATTTGCCAAATCGTCCCATTACATATATCCAAAGTGTCAGCAATTTTTTGAGTCAAACAACCTGGGTACTCTTCAATCATATCAAGTCTATAGTTCTCACTGTTTTTGGCCTGTTCCTCCATTATATCCTATTGTGCTTGTTTCATAAAGGCGACATTGCTCCAGGAGGAATACAGTTAGATAATTTACAGCGTAGCTTCCTATGTATTGCTGTCAGCAAGTCCATGAATGAAGTGCATGTCAGTCATCTCGACAGTAGTATATGGTTGGATTGTTGAATCATCCACAAATATAGTTCTGGCAATCTTCTTCTACTTGTGCATATTTTAGAGCATCAGCGAAAATAAATCGAAAGAGTTGCAATTTACTATGAGCGTTAGAAAAAAAGGTTCACAAGCAGCAGGAGTACTTGTTGAATGGTTGGAAATTATGATATTTTTAATGATCTGGCATTTACTCCGTAATTTTGTCTCTATAAATTCTATAGAAATGTTGACATATCTATCAAATATTTTTTTTTTTTTTTTAATGCCAGTCAAAGTAAAAAGTTCCAAAATGTTTTTACAGAATGCCGCTTCAGAATCACCAAAAGTATTGAACTTATTTAACTGCATTTTGTGTACAAGTGCCATACCATCAATAATATAAACTTTTGAAGTATTTAAATTCAATAAATCTTGCTGAGAGTTTCTAGCACATTCATAATTTTTTTGAATTTCAACGAGGAGCTGTGATTTTAGTGACTTCCTGTAAAATCCGTCACTGTCAAATAGATACAGTAATTTAATGTTTCATGCGATGTTAATATCGTTTCTTATTGGAAGTATTTTTGTTTGGTTTGGAAAGGGTTTTTCAAAGTTGTGAAATTTGGTTTTTTGTCTAGGGTCCGATAATTTCTCAGTTTTCTTTACAAATAATTCATTTTCATGTTCACCAGGGAAAATATTGCGAAGCACACATTTTCCAAATGGATTACAACCTCAATGATACTTTCAACATGGTTTTTTTCGTATTAATTCTCGATTGTGTCCATTCATTAATTAATGTTACCTGTAGTGACAGATTGTATTCCAAGGCATGAAGTAGGCAATGAGTGAATGCTTTTTTTTTAAGAATACAGGAGCAACCATCCTTGCATTGTTCTTAATTTTTAGTGATACCAATTAAGCCTCTAGTCACTGCAGAAGATCGATTCTAGGACTGCTCTAGTACTAAGTCGCAACCAACTGCATAAAATGCTCCTGTATTTCGCTTGAGGGCTTGCATTCCTCTCTTCAGATGATGTACGACGTTCAGTGCAGTACACTTTAAACAAACACTAAAAATTGACTAAAACTATGATTATTTTACGTATACAAAAACACAACTTGTTAGCAAAGTAACATCTGTCATCAGTAGATGTAAAACAACACTAAACGTGGACGCGCTATGCTTACTGTATTGGCGAATAGTGGCATATAAAGGGGGAGGGAGGGACCATAAAATCTGGCGGCAAGATGTGTTTTGTTATTATTTAGGGTCTCAGGTATAAGAATCCGGTCAGAGTTACCGCCACTCGGATTTTGCATACGCACTTTCCTCTTGCGCCTGCACTATCTGAAATGTTCGATGAGGTGCAAAGACATATTACAATGAAAAAAATTTTATAAAAGTGTTTCAAGGCGAACAGTTATTTGCGAGGCAGGGACCTTGGCAATGAGTAGGAAAAACCAGCTGAGATTGAAACTGTGGGGAGAAAAATTTTGAGGAAGATTTTTGGAGGACCACGGCGTATAGAAAAAACGTAAATGAAAATAAATATGAATATTCAAGGATCCAGTCATATCGGGCATCATAGGATCGAAAAGTTTGCAATGGTTGCGACATATGGTGAGAATGGTAGGGAAATAGGTTGGTGAAGGATACTTGACAGAAGACACCGGTAGTATAAATGAAGAATGGACGTCCATGAAGGAAGTGTAGATAGAAAGAAGTGGAGGATATGAAAGAAAGAGGCATAAAGACCTGGACGGCAATTGCAAATAATCGGCAGGAGTGGTAAATGACTATCTCGCAATTGTGCTAAACGGCCTGTTAACGTTTAACACATATATTCTTATGTGTGAGAGAACATTGTCTAAAATTAAATACATAAAGATTGTTTATAGTTCTGAGTTAACGGACAAGCATCGAAAATCTCTTTCAATAATTCGTATAAGTAGATTTTGCCCACAACAACAAAGTATTTTTAGTGGGAAATCACAATTACATAAAACTTATTAGTACTATTTTCATGTGTAGATCTAAATGTTTGTCAAAAATGTAACCCAGCAAGTAAATAAACATGCGATGTTATCATTATCCATTCTGTCATCCTATTTATCACAGCAACAATAACAATCTTATAAGTTCACCCCACGAGGGTTGGCTATTACCTGCGACGGTCCGGATTGATAATACTGGCGGACCACCGGATTTGACCCACAAGCTATAAGTTGAAGACCCCAGTCCTACAATTAACTGGAAAAAATTTTCACACTGTAACGAAATATATAATAGTATAGTGCAAACCTCAATACTATAAACCAATTGAAAATGTATATCCAAATATTAATTTCATACCGCGAAAACGTGTTGCAAAACCGGTAGTCGCACAAACCTGCCAACTAGCAGCTAGTCCTTGTATCATGGGCCAAAATTATGCGTACAAAAATTGGTATGAATTGAACATTGTCGGATACTGCCCATATAGGAATCCTAACTGCATGTTCCTACATGAGACAAGTCTGTTTAGAATGATTCAAATTTATTACTCAATTTGGTTGTTTTCGAAATATGCACCATTATGAAGATATGATGAATATTTTTAAGGTTGTTTGATTTTCAGATGATGACGATGATCGAAAATCTCAGAAAGTTCTGAACGAATTGGAAAATATAGACGATGAATGCGATAAGCTCGGCATCGTTTTCGTGAAGATTGATAACGATGACGAAGCAAAAGAATATGGTATCGATAAAATACCTTCCCTTGTCTATTTCGAGGAAGGAATACCTACCCTCTACGAAGGCAACCTAGAAGACGAGGAAAAAGTCCTCAAATGGTTCGAGGAACAAACCAAGACCGATCAAATTGAAGATGTTACTGATGAAATGTTGGACCTTATCCTCGAGAAAAAAGCTTTTGTGGCTGTACTATTTTGTAAGTATCTATTTTATATCTCAATTTAAAACATAAGAGTATTGAAAGAATGCATTCAATATAATTTCAAAATATTTCATATTTAGATGACAAGGAACAGAAGAAAAGTCAAAAAGTTCTAGCTGAACTCGAAAATATTGACGATGAGTGTGACCAGAACAAAATCGCATTCGTGAAGATCGACAATGACGAAGAAGCCAAAGAATACGGTATCGATTCTATCCCATGCTTGGTGTACTTCGAGAAGGGCATACCGCATGTATACGAGGGGGATCTGTTGAAAGAAGATGAACTGCTCGGTTGGTTGCTGCATCAGAAGAAACATAGTGAAATTCCTGAGGTCACTGATGAAATGATGGATATACTCATAGAGAAGAAGAAATATCTGGCGGTGCTCTTCTGTATGTATTTGTTTTTCTTTCAAAACAGTTATCGCAGACGATATTTGAATGAACTCACTCTTATATCTTGATGAATAACCTGAATAACATTTACTTGTTAAGATTAAAAAACTCCGCCCAACAGAAATTGTGATGATTGAGTTATGGCACATGATATTAGCCTAATTTCAAATCGGTAATTGAAACTTTTATTCATCAGCTCTGGTTTAGAAAATATATGACATAGCACATTTTATGCTAAAACACAACTTCTTCGAATCTGATCGTATTATATTAAATTCTTGAATGAAAAAACCTTCTTTTGTGAGATTTTCTTACAGATGTTGTAGTCCATGAGCTATTATAAATGCTTCAATAATAGTCAGCCATCATATGTGCTTTCCAGTAGCCTTGATAGCGTTCCTCCATAGTACGACCGTCCTGGTGGAATAGTTGGCCCTGTGCATTACTACGATAGTCTAGAAGGTTGTGTAACTTGATGTTTATGTTACATTCAAGCATTTGGGATTGAATTATTAGTTTTTCTACATGTTGAGAGTGTCAAAACTTCTCTCATTTCTCAATTCTGAACTAACAGAACAAACTCATTCTATCATCATCATCATCATCAAGCAGCTCGTTCTGTCCACTGCTGGACATAAGCCTGCCGTAAACTATGCCACATCCTTCTGTTCTGTGCCGTCTGTATCCAATTCGTCTGGATGCGTTTTATATCGTCAGACCACTTTGTTGGGGACGTCCTATACTTCTTTTTGCTTCATGTCTTGGTCGCCATTCTAGAATTTTCTTGGTCCATCTTCCGTCGGTGGTTCTTGCCAGATGTCCGGCCCATTTCCACTTAAGTGTGGCGATCCTACTTATAGCATCCTCACCCCACTTCTTTGCCTGATTATGTCATTTGATATTCGGTCTCTAAGGTATAATCCGAGCATGCATCTTTCCATGGCACGCTGGGCCACTCGAACTTTATTGGCCGATTTCTTGGTCAGAGTTAAAGTTTCCGCGCCGTAAGTTATGACAGGCAACACACACTGGTTGTAAACTTTTCGTTTCAAACAAATTGGGATATCTGATTTTAAGATATTGCTCAGTTTACCAAACGCTGCCCAAGTAAGGCCAATTCTTCTAAAGATTTCAAGGTTTGGTTGTCTCGACTTATTTTGATTTCATGCCCAAGATATTTGTAGGCTTGGACTTGTTCAATTTCAGCATCACCTATCTGAATATTTCCACTTGTAACGAGATTGGTCATATATTGTGTTTTAGACGCGTTCAGCTTTAGTCCAACCCTTTCAGAAGCTTGTTTGAGCCTTTCAAGCATTTCTTTTGTAACTTCTATGTTGTCGAATATGAGGACGATGTCGTCGGCAAACCTAAGCTGGTTCAAGTATTCCCCATTAATATTTATACCCATATTTTCCCAGTCTATCCTTTTGCACATATACTCGAGTAGGGTTATAAAGAGTTTTGGCGAAATCGGATCTCCCTGTCGCACGCCCCTCTGTATTTCGAATGTTTCTGTTTTTGCGTGAAGTTTCAAACAAGCTGTGGCATGATCATATATGTAGTTTATCTGTACCATGTATCGATGGTCTATGCGACGTGCTATGTATCGATGGTCTATGCGACACTCAGCTAGAGCCTCAAACATTTTACGTTGGTTTATGGTATCGAATGCTTTTTCATAATCTACAAAGATGATAACCAGGGGTTTATTGTATTCGAGGCATTTTTGTATTAAGGTTTTAATAGTTTGTAGATGATCATTCGTACCAAATCCGCTCCGGAAACCAGCCTCCTCGTAGGGCTGGTAGAAGTCAAGCTTGACTGTCAACCTTTTTGTAATAATTTTCATATAGAGTTTGTATATGTGCGATAAAAGGCTGATGGGTCTATAGTTGTTAAGGTCAGTGATGTTTCCCTTTTTGTGCATTATCACCACCACGGCGTTGTTCCATTGGGTTGGAGTTACACCCTCCGTTAGGCATGCATTGAACAACTTCTGGATCACTCGCAGCAGAGTCCCTCCTCCTGCTTTCAGAGATTCTACCACAACCTCATCATCACCAGGTGCTTATTTTTCATCTCTGCTAATGCCGTTGATATCTCATCTATTGTTATATCTGGTATATCTGCTGACCCAACGTTTAGTATTTTAGGTAAATTCGGTTTGGTTTTCTCTTAGTCGATAGAGCTCTTGGTAGAAACGTTTGGTAATTTCAAGAATTTCATCTCTGTTCGTTGTTACGTTCCCTTCCTTGTCCGCCAACTGCCAAATATTTTTCTTTCCTGGACCCAATCTTCGTCTTAGTACTTTCAAACTCCTGTTCTCCTCAATCACTCTCGTAATCATCTCTGTATTGTAGTTTCGTGTGTCTCTTTTGATAGCTTTCGAAATAACTTTGTTCAGTTGCTTTAACTCGCCTGTATTTGTTGTTTGTTTATTTTTAAGTTGTCTTCTCCATTCCATAAGTGTCTTTGTTGTCTGACTTAATTTTCCCTTGTCTCTCGATGTTTTGGAACTACAACCTTTTTCGGCACTTTTAATGATCTCAGTTAGTTGTTGGTTTTGTTCGTCAACAGTTTTATATGTTTCGTTTTCTAGGTTTGTTTCTATCAGCTTTTGGAATTTGTTGATATCGTTAGGAGATGTCCATTTCATGTGGTTTGTCTTATTTATCATTCTTGAGCTTGCTGTCTTAGTATTTATCACTAATTTTGCTCTGACTAATCTATGGTCGCTTCCTATAGAGCAACTATTAAAAACGGTAACATCATGGACTATTTCTTTTTTGTGGGCTATTATGAAATCTATTTCGTTTTTGGTCCTACCATCGGGGCTTTGCCAAGTCCATTTGCGTTGGAATTTCTTTTGGAAGAAGGTGTTCATCACATAAAGTTGATGCTGCTGCAAGAAATTTAGGAGATCATTGCCCCTTTCATTTCTTCTGCCGATTCCATGGTTTCCAATCGGTGTCTCTGAAGGGTCTTCACTGCGTCGGACTTTTGCATTGAAATCTCCCATCACAATCGTATACTGTGTTGCTGCTTTCTGATGCATAGCTATAGAGAGATCTCCATAGAAGGTTTCAAGCTCTTCGTCAGTATGGGCCGTTGTTGGGGCGTAGGCTTGTATAATATTAAGGCAATATCTTTTGTTTAGTCTAAGTATCAGATAATGACTCTTTCGCTGATACTATCCACTTGTACAATGTTTTGAGAGTGTCTTTTGTGGATAAGGAAGCCAACTCCGCCATCTGAAGAGTTTTCTTGTTCCTTGAAGTGGAACACGTGACCCGCCTCCAGAGTTAATTGGCTTTCTCCTCTTCTTCTGATTTCACTGAGTCCTATTATGTCCCAACGTACGTGGATAAGTTCTTCCTCAAGTTCAAGCAATTTATGATCCGTTGATATTAGCACCCTCTACTCGCTGTCTTGACTGGCTGTTAACGTAGCCAGGAACATTTGAGTCGCCGGGGACTGAGGGCCTTTGATAGGTTTTGTCTTTCATAGTAGTAAACGGGGATTTTTAGCCTTACCTCCACCACGCTGGCCAGTGCGTCTTGGTAGGGGGTCGATTTAGAGAGATACATTTGCTTAACTCTCGATACAACGGTTATACCGCCGTGACTCGGTCGCCAGAGCCTCGTCAGTTGTACAGCAGGGTGTACCGAATGACAATTTTTTTTCATCTCTCGTGCAGGTGAGGTTGACATTTGGATTGGCATAGACCATCTCGCCATCACCCCTTACACCCCTCATTCCATGCACATCTCTAAATATCTGTCATAGTTATAATCTGATATGTGGTCCAACAAAGATTCCTACTTTCATCTTTTCTGCAATCGCATATGAAAATTCATTTGATTCAATTTCCATTTTTGTTGGGAGCTTCAAAAAATTATTTCATGAGCCTTAGTTTTAGATGCAGGGAAGGCAATATTATGCGATTCCTTGAAACTGAAGGTGGATTAAACAAGTTTTGTTGTCCTGGAATTAGCGCTCCCCGAGTAGGTCAATCCTTTCCAGCTTACTATCCCATAAGTAAAGAAAATAGGGATACTTTGTGTAACCACTCGATTGACCCAAATGAAACTCAACCATTTCCGAATCAGCTTATATGAGCCAATTGCTTTATGTATACTTAATTTTGTCCAAGGGCAAATAAATATATACCTTTTACTTTAGTAGAATGTGCAAGCGATCGGCAACGATACTAACTTATTCCCGTTTTGTGAGAGATCACATTTTATACTCCGTTTGGACGAATCTATGAACATACGTCATTCATAACAAACAAAATTTTGTAATTTTATTTCAGCCATGAAATCAGGTACATATTTATACAATACAAAATCATCTTTTTCCTAAAAATGTGGCAGGAAATTCTGTTCTCTGGTGCGGTAATGAAAACTTTAGTTCCTTTTGGTACAAGTTCCCTTCTTTTTCCTGTAAGCCAGGATATCTGCAGCACAAGTTGACGCAGATCTTTGCAAATTGTTGTGTAAATCATCTTGATTGAATAATTTCGGCGATATCAGGTCATATTCAAAGTCACTTACTAATCAGTTTCCATCAGAATGGCAATTAGCTTCTGCTGCAAAACATTAGCTTCAGGTACAGAGGATCCGTCTATTTGCCGATTGCATGGAACGATATTCCTATTTTACACGATTTTTTCAGTTCGTGCAAGTTATTTTCACCAAACAAAATATAGAAATAGCAGTCATTATAGTGATAAACGGGTTCTTTCAGATCATAGCAGCTTCGTACCTGAAAGTTATTTTTTCTTATTGTCTATGAACGTAGAAACTCAACGCACGTTTCACAAATGTTTTGGGAAATCTAGGGTTTATCACGCATACCCAGCAGATGCCCTAAATAATTTTGTTACAATCAAATGGTATTCTTTTGATATACAGGATGTCCGTGAATTGCGTGCACAACGTTATACCACAGATTCTTCAGCTGGAAATAGGTCGATGTAGGCCATTTTACCTATATGAAAAGTTTCTTCGTTTGGCCGTTAGAGGTCACCAAATCCAAAGATT
Organism: Cryptolaemus montrouzieri; assembly: GCA_013387265.2. Lineage (NCBI taxonomy): Eukaryota > Metazoa > Arthropoda > Insecta > Coleoptera > Coccinellidae > Cryptolaemus > Cryptolaemus montrouzieri. Next base: position 63,683,060 of record JABFTP020000103.1, read on the forward strand.
TTTTTCTTATTTTTCAAATAATTCGAAAACGACTCAATCGATAGAAACCATATTTGGTATGCGTAATTGTATGCGTTATTCACGTTTTTTAGCTGTTCACTCAATGACCTTGACGTTTGACAAGTGTCCCTAACAACTCGAACGTGTTTTTAATCAACCATAGTTTTTCAACTGTCTGCTTTTGAGCAAAACAGTTTCAGATATTGGGTAGCCAGGCTAATTATCAAACTTTTTTGTTTCTTGAGAAATTTTGATGTGATGAACGATTCAATCACAAAAAACAGTTTTTCAATTTCGTGATTTCATTTCTTGAATCACCTAGTAAGTCAAAAATATTACATTTGACCATGTTGGCTTTGATTTATTTCTTTGGTCTGGCAGATTTTATTTTATTAGGCTTGACAACCAGCTGTTGACACAACAGTGTTCCTTAAGTTATTAACTAGGTGTTTTGGTTTTATCACTATTAGGCACATAGATGTACAGTAACTCTGATGTGGTTGATAAAGTTATAGTGTACCGATTTTGTCAAGGAAATGGAGGTGAAAGTGCGAGACTATATGCTGAAAGATTTCCAGATCGCATAACTACCAAACGTTTGGACCTCTGGAGAGGCACCTCCGCGAGAATGGTTCACGCCCAGGAATTTAGATCGAGGACGACAACGAACAGTAAGGACGGTAGAACGCTATTAACAGATTTTAGACATGGTTGAGGTAAACCCACAATTAAGCACGAGGCATTTAGGTTTGCAGTTGGTCGTTCCTAAAACAATGATTCACGATGTCTTGAAGGAACAATTATTTCATCCTTATCACATTTAGAAAGTTCAGGAATTACTTCCCAATGATTCTGAGATCGCCTAAATTTCTGCCAATTTACCCAAGAGAAGAGAACTCAGGATCTCCACTTCAGTAAAATTCTATTCACTGACGAATGCACTTTTTTACGTCTGGCATCCTTAACCTTTACAATGAACACGTGTACAGTGTTAAAAATCCACTTGCCAAGTACACATCATAAGAATCAATTCAAAATTACCGTATGGATTTCAAGAATTGACAATTTCATTATTGGTCCGGTAGTGATTCCAGATCGATTAAATGGAGAGGCATATTTGAATTTTTTGCAATAAACTTCGCCGGATTTGTTGGACGATATTCTAGTATTCCTGCGTGCAGAAATGTCGTTTTATGCACGATGCTGCACCTCTCCATTTCACTTTAGTGGTTCGCGAGTTCTTACATGCACAGTATGCGAATCGTTGGACCGGAAGGGAAGCTGATGCCTCTGCAAGTTGGCCAGCACAATCTCCCGAATTGACACCGTTCGACTTCTTTCTTTGCTTTAAAATCGAGAGTCTACTCTTCTCTAATTGACATCCGAGAAGGGTTACATATGAGAATTTTAAATGTGGCCAACTCCTTCAAAAATGACCATGAAGTAATATCAAGGGTCCAGTTTAATTTCTCAAAGAGGATCAACTCCTGCATTCAACAAAATGGTGGAATTTTTGAACATTTACTATAGTTGAATGAAATTTTGTGTATAAACTAATTAATCGTTAATCTGAAGTGATTTGTTTTTGCTTATTTAGTTTCCAACTGGTCAACCTGTTTTCATAATCTCAAAAAGTCATTGTGAAAAACTTATTGAATTTTTTCTTCGAATTGAATTTCTTATTTGTCTGATCCGATTTAGCAACATAGAAAACATCATTTTGTCAACAAGAGGTTGTCAAGCATAATAAAATGACAATCTGCCAGACTACAGAAACAAATTCAAAGCCAACATGGTCAATATGTGATATTTTTGACTTGCTAGGAGGTTGAAGAAATGAAATCATGAAATTGCAAGTCTGTTTTTTGTGATTGGACCATTCATCATATCAAAATTTCTCAAGAAACAAAAAAGTTTGATAATTAGTCTAGCTACTCAATGTCTAAAACAGTTTTGCTCAAACGCAGACAGTTGACACATTATGGTTTATTCAAAACTCGTTCGAGTTTGTAGGTACACTTGTAAAACATCAAGGTCGTTGAGTGAATCACTGAAAAACGTAAATAATGCACCCGATCACGCATACCAAATATGGTTTCTATCGATCGAGTCGTTATAAAATTATTTGAAAAATAAGAAAAAATTCTTTGAATTTGGCGACCACAAGCTGCCAAATGAAGAAACTTTTCATATAGGGGAGTTGGTCTCAATCGACTTATTTCGTGTAGGAGCGGGTAAGAATATCTTCCATCGTATACCCTGCGTGTCGTGAAAGGCGACTAAAAGGAACCGAAATACTGTCGGTATAAATAGTACCCTGTTGCTAATCAACAGCTTCGGGTGGAAGAGTTAGTATGAGGCAGGATACCCTGTTGTCCTTGGGATGAGAAATTGTCCCTAAAGGCGGATGAACCAGCAGATATATTTGGTCAACGGCATGAGGATGCATAAAGCAAATGGGGGACTACTGCATTAAAGATCTTTATAGATATCCCAAGAGAAACTCGTAAAATGAGAAACGTCGGCATCAGTGAGGCCTCGGAAGAAAGGCTTCGCTCTCCAACTGCCAATCGGCGCTGTTCCTCGTCCGGGGAGGTCAGTGTGAACTTGGCGACCGGGCACAAGGGGTGTGACCATCAGGCTTCTTGTGGAAAATTTATTACTAATGAAAGTTTCAAGACACGACGGAAACATCGCCTGGCATCTTGGAACGTTAGAGGTCCTTAAGCTATCGGCAAGCTCAATATCATCGAGAAGGAGCTTACAAGGAATGGAATAGCCATTGCTGGTTTATCTGAGACTCATTATAGGGACTCAGGTCACTTCACTTTCAGCAGTGGTAGTTTTGTCTGCTTTTCGGGTAAATCCAACGAGAGCGTTAACGGTGTTGGTTTTTGGGTGGCAAAGGCACACGTGAGGACTGTACACGGCTACAAGTGTATTAGTGACAGAATAATATCGTTACGCATTAATGCGACCCCAACTCCAATTATTATTGTGCAGGTTTATGCACCTACATCTAGTTCCGATGGGGAGGATCTGAGGATCTTTTTGTAACGATCTCGAAACTACACTTGAATCTCTGTCGAATCGCGAGATGGTCCTAATTGTGGGCGATTTTAACGCTGAAGTTGGTAAAACAGTAGAATAAGAATATCTAGCGGCACACATTGGTAAATTCGGTCTCGGTGTCAGAAATTAAAAAGGTCAACGACTACTTCAATTTTGTATTGACCTTAATTATTCAATTGTCAACACTTTGTTCACCCTGCGACGTTTATATACTTGGACCTAACCGAGCGGACAACATCGTAATCAAATTGATGACATTTGTTATGTTATGTTACCCTTTGCAAGACTCTATACCAGTTTCAGATTGTGGCTCAAACCATCAACTTCTAATTTGCGAACTCCAACTGAAACTTAAGATATGTCACCACTCTAAGCGGATAGCTACAAGGGAAATCGCTGACCTTGCTACCTTTCGGTCAGAGTTTGCTAGACTTTCCAAAGATGCTTCTATAACGAATCATTCCAGTTCGAATAATATGTGGTCGTTATTTAAAAGTTCACTTTTACAAGCTACTCAAATATCTCAACCAAGCGCAGCATACAACCAAAACAATCATGGATTTCCACCCATACATTGTATGTTATTGAGATACGCAGGAGCCTTAAGCTTTCGGGTCTTGATTCGGGTACTAAACATAATACGTATAGGCAGCTTCCATCTGCAAGACCTGTGTAGGAAGATACTGACCCATGCCAATACTAATCTGCCGAGAGAGATATTTTTGAAGATGGAACATTTTACTCGGGACTATAAACCCTGAATTTGGGCGGTCGAGAATTCCGATGGACAGTTAATCACCAACTTGGATGGAGTGATTGGGGTGTGGCGTACTTATTGTCAGAACCTTTACTTTGATGATGATATCCATGCTCGAAAATTTAGGTAATTTTTCATACACTTATCCAATAATAATTTGACCCACATCAAAGTTAAACATTATAGCATAGTCAAAGTAGTCCCTCAATATTCTACTAAATAAATAATATGGAATCATAAGCTGGCATCAAGATCGAGTGAGGACAATATTTGCTAATAAAAACGATGGGTTTTACATCTTGAACACGATTGATTGGTGATAGGAAATTGTCTAATTTCATCACACATATGCTATTCTCATACACTTCCATACTAACGATAAGGATTTCAGCAGCGCCAGATGATACTCTATGTACTTCTTACTGCATGCACGACCGTAACTTGAAGCATTCTGGTCGCAAAATTCCTACATCTTTCAGAATCCCGTTTTCATTGGGATAGAGTTTTGACATATTCACATTAGCACTAGAAATACTTTACCAGCGATTTATATTTTGAGAACTACTTTAATTCAGATATTACATACATTCGTTCTTTACTTTCATGAAACTGTTTATAAATGGGCCCTTTTTATGTTTGCCCAAATAAATATTGCAAATAATACACTCTTTGGAATATCTACTATTCCCAGATTTTGCATTGCACCTTTTACCTGTAGAAATCAGTGCATCTATAGTGTGATATATTCTAGAATCTGTTGGTATAATCGTGGTCTTATGCCAAATTACTTATAACTATAATAAATAGAATAGTACAATCATTTTGGAATGTATTATTCTTCTTGGAAGCATATTTCACATCAATATAAATTGAGCTACCCATAATAAAGGTCAAATAGTTTATTTTTACTTAAGGTGTCTACTCTGGAATGGTTTTTGACGATATCTACACATATCTAGTTGGTCTTGTTGTAAATTTTCATTTCGATTGTGAAATCAAGGACACTACCCTCAAAATTAGACGAGGCTGGAGGTAAAATCAACCCGTAAATTTTTTTGCATCAATTTCGAAGAAACAAATATCTACCCGATATGTTAATGCTCGAAGTCGAAGACGCAAAGATAGACCATCTATGAGTCAATCAATATTCGAATTGTTCCTAGCATTTCACTCACACTTTGATCATCACGATCCTTCGAATAAACATAACCACAATCGAAAGTCAATGCTTAAGATCATCGATTTCGATCATATGGCCTGATGCTTCTGAAGACAATCAATAGATATCTTCCACTTCCAATCAATCCGGAATCGGTTTTCGTTTGATTCGAGTTTTATGTTTGTTTTTCTTTTTGTTATCATCGTTTCCCGGTGGCTCTGGTATCATCTGTGTCGCTTCGATGGGGGGAGCCAATTGTACACGTATACATACCTATATATGAACTTCATACGCATTAACGAATTGAGCCAAGTAAGAAGCAGTCTGGCTTGGTATGTGCGCACTACTGGCGAGGTCAAATGAGACCGAAACTGCTGTTGCTCCTATTCATGACATCCAACCAAATTCTACCATTACTATGTTACCCAGATTGACGATGATTGTAAAGAGTGGATCGGAAAACCAGATCCCCCTTAGAAAGATAGTTAATAATTTACGGAAGTTTCAAAATGTTCTCAGAATGAAAGTCTTCAAAATGATTACATATAAAGCGGTAAATTTCATATCAGATATTGGGATAAAATATAGATCATCTCGGAGCAGTTTTATGAAATTGGAAATAAGATGGGGCGATATATACCTCTCAGGTGGTTATCCTAAGCTGATTTCGTAGAAAACATATTCACTGGGTGGTACATTTATTGTGCTGCAACCCCCTAAGGAAAAGTTTTTCATCCTATGCCGATGAGTACTTTCATCTTATTTCTGTCAATACCTTATTATAGAACAGTTTCTATTAATCAGTTTTGTGAATATCACGCTTAAATTCGATGGGTTTTAACTATAATGATGCAGTTGAAGAATTATTAGCAAATAATCATGTCAATACGATCATTAAATCAGATATTTTTCATTATTACAAATTTGTTCAGATCAAAATTATTTCCACTTCAATAACAAATATTATATTAGTGAAGACGGCTTGATTATGGGCAATCTGATGAGTCCTTTGTCAGCAGAAATATTCCTGAATAGTGGTATCGCTATGTAAACGATATCATTATTTGCTTCACAGGAACAGATAGACAGTTAAAAATTTTCGAAAAGCGTATAAATTCATCACATGCAAAAATTGAATTCACAACCGAAATAAAAAGCAATAATTCAATAAATTTTTTAGACGTAACAATTTCGAATGAAAATGGAAAACATGTTTTCGCAATTTACCATAAGCCGTTACATACAGATATTATAATAGATAACTCGTCGTGTCATCCGTATCAACATAAAATGTCAGCTTTCAACAGTTTTATGCATAGATTGATTAACATTCCGTTATCGCCAGAAAATTTCAACAAAGAATTAAATTTGATTGAACAAATAGCTAAAAATAATAGTTACAATCCAAAATGATTAATAATATTTTAAATAAAAACAAAGTAGAATCGCATTGAATGTAGTTTACCCTGTCGATAAATTGAAGCAAAAATCAACACCTTAACCTACGTTTGCATTACAATTGAGAATCTGAAATCATTCTTGAGTAGCAATAATTTCAACATAGCTTTTCAAACTAATAATAGCTTAGGCAAATATATAGAGAATAATAAAACCAAATCAGATAAAAATAATAAATCGATGTTTACAGAATTGCAATGACTGTAATAATTTTTACATTGGTAGAACACATAGAAATTACGCTACATGAACGCAGTTTTTCAGATAAAAAATCAGATTCAAATTACGCGAATCATCTCATAGAAAATAGTCACTTTTTCGACCCGCAGTTTGAAATTTTGCAAACAGATAATATATATTAGAAGGTAGATCTTTGGGAAGCCTGTCATCAATAATCACTTAAGAAGGAGCAACCCAATAAGCTCTTAATTACTCAAGAACGTTCGTATTTATAATCTGACTCTTATTTTTATATAGTAGTCATAATTTCTGTACATTCATTCGTCTGAAGAAGCTACGGTGTAGTGAAACACGTTACGAATCACAATTATTATATTAGTGAAATTCCTTAAAACATATTACTTGTTTTTATTATTGATAATGGAATTCTACGAAGAAAAAGCCTTCTAAATTCAAAGGCTATGAGTTCTTGAATGAGTGCTTCATAAAAAGTGAACATCTTTCCTCGAATCACATTATACAGGGTGCTTCAACGAAAACTAAACAGAGGCTAGATCTACCAAGATATTCATTTCTAATCAAAACGCAAAAACAGGAAAATTTTCGTTTCTTTTGGGGTATACAACTTGCCTGAAATAACAACCCCCTAAGCGGGGGTTGCAATCCTTGAACATTTTGAATAAGGAAGATGGATCGAGTGATGACTCAAAAGAAAGGAGGTATCTTTGTCTACATCGCCTCGAATGAATTTCCGTTTTTAATTGAAAACTGTAAAAGATACAGGATTTGCAACTGAAAGATAGGGAAGACTATTTCCCTGAGACTATTCAAGTTTCAGTGCAGTAAAATGGAACAGGTCCATGCTGATCAAAGGCAGTCATCATCAAGTACCATCCTCATCTCGAATTTCAACATGTGCATACGTGCACATCATACCATCAAAAAAAAAAAAAAAGTTTTATCAAGTTATCCTACTTAAATCTAATACGACCCTGTGTGCAGTGCGTCTGTGGCCGTCTTACTATCTTAAGCGCCATTTGGCATCAACGCGATGATGACAAGGGAAACCACAGAAAACCTTGTCTCACGTAAGCGAGTCGTATGGTCTAGCTACTTACATTACATAATATCAATACATAAGAGCGTGGTGCAAAGCTCTATTTAAAATATTTAAATCTAAGATATATGTGCAATAACATATCTGAGGGGGGGGGGTCGCATCTACTTCGTATCTTTATTTGTCAATCACACATAAAACTTAAATATTAAAAGTAGCTGAAAAAGAGAAAAAAAAAACCAATTTACTAACCTAAGACACATAGAAACATGATGGGTTTATCATACGTTGAACAACTGCGTCTGTGAGTAGGTCCTAGATTCACTAGCGCACTGGTCGTTTAACAACACTACAACACTACACACACACACTCGTCTTTGGGCGCCACTTGGTGCTGTCTTCGGTCCAAGAACCGGATGCTCCATTCACAGCTGCTGCGGTAGTGGATTAATTCTGCGGTAGATGAATTAGACGAATACTATCCACGTGCGTCGTTGCTATTGTCTATTGTTCGCGTTGGTCCTACCACGTGCGTCGGATTCACCTCGTGTGCGAAAGTAGCGGAATTCTTTTCACTTGGATTCTCGTACAATATTTATCTGCTAACTCAGTCGGGATGGGTTCTTTTTCTCAACGGAGAAAACAATGCCCTAATGCACACGTTGGGCTCCACTTGCTACCGGGATGGGGTCACACACACGATGGAAACACTGATGGTTAACACAAACACTTTTTCTGAACGTAAATTTAAAATGAAATAAAACACGTGGTTCGTTGGTAAACAACGGCGGTTTGGCAATATGGCGTGGGTACGGAAAGCCGACTCGTGGCAACGCGTGCTGCAGCCGGTGTTCTGAGACAAAGTGAAGTCGAAGAGGTCGTTGAAGATGAAGTGAGAGAGTCTCCGAAATGCACGGATATTTAAACCCTCGGTTCAGGTAGGCCCAGAGTACGTTGTGTGCGTAGCCTGGTCGATGGGCCTACTTGGCGATCTGTGATTAATAAAGCGTGGTTAACACGGTAACACGCTTATTCGGAGGGGCCTAGAGCGATCTATGGTGAGATACCGTAGAGGGAAACGGTAACACCATGGAGCAGGAATGACAACCCTTGAAAATTTGGAAGAGGGTATATGGGTCGAGTGATAACTCGAAAGGAAGGTATTATCTTTGTCTGCATTTCCGTGAAAGAATTTTCATTTTTGATTGAAAACTGTAAAAGATAAAGAGTGAGCCACTGAAAAATAGAGAAGACTATCGCCCCAAGACTATTGGAGTATTAGTGCGAAAAACTGGAATAGATTCATTTTAGATCAAAAACTGTCATCTTCCGAAATCATCATCATCTCGAATTTCAACCCCTAGAGCAGGGGTAATATTTCGATCCAGTGATACCTTTCAAGTAAAGGATTTCGATTAATTATATTTTCATTGAGTTCCATACGAGTTAGGGGATGCATTTTTCAATCAAAAATGAAAATTCCTTCATGGGGATGCAGACAAAGATAATACCTTTCTTTCGAGGTATCACTCGACCCATCTAGCCTCTTCAAAATTTTCAAGGGTGGTCACCCCTGCTCTAGGGGTTGAAATTCGAGATGAGGATTGTACGTGATGATGACTGCCATTGATTAACATGGATCTGTTCCATTTTACTCCACTGAAACTTGAATAGTCTCAGGAAAATAGTCTTCCCTATCTTTCAGTTGCTCACCCTGTATCTCTTACAGTTTTCAATTAAAAATGGAAATTCGTTCAAGGCAATGTAGACAAAGATACCACCTTTCTTTTGAGTTATCATTAGACCGATATTCCCTATTCAAAATGTTCAAGAATTGCAACCCCCGCTTAGGGGGTTGATATTTCAGGCAAGTTTTGTACCCCAAAAGATATCCTCCTCAAAACAAAAATTGACCTGTTTTTGCGTTTTCATCAGAAATGAATATCTTGGTAGATATAACCTCTGTTTAGTTTTCGTTGAAGCACCCTGTATGTAGATTTGTGAAAAGATAATAGTTTCAAGAAACGTCGTCCGAAGATGTAAGTGTATAATGCAGAATTTCACAAAAAAATTATGTATATTATCAGTATTCACTGATTCAATCGATATTAGCGTGCTTCATTGTCTGGATAAAATAACAGTTTTTCTTCACAATGGCGAACTTATTAAAAATTTCATCTCTTAATAACACCAGAAAACCTCATATCGTTGTTTCTTTTTCGTGGTGAGCAATGAATAAAAAACATAATGCTGTACTTGAAATACGAATGGTCAATCATACGCAGCTGACATTTACGTTTTTGGCCGCCTTTAGGTAGATATTATCTATTTCTGTTAGGGAGTCACCATCCTTTTTCAGTCACCGCAAGGAAAGACTCCCTCTCTCTCTCTCTCGCTCACAGCTTGTGATTTTGAGCTTCCACGAGCAAATGATACAGCTACTATCTACAGTGAATACACCAAAATAATTTTGTAGAATTTTTCAATGTTTTCTATAACAGCTGTGAAGTTTGAATGACCAGAACGTTCAGCATCGTTTGTGTTTGAATGGGTAAGCCCCAAAATCAGCAGCATCGAACTTACTGAATAGTGAGTTGTTAGCAAGTTATTTGTACCAGAGACTACAATTGCTCGCAAATATATTGAAATTGATGCACATTTGTTCATTTTGAATCTCAGTATTATGATTCAGAATGTAGAGTAGAATAGTTAACAATCCGGAGTCAAATTTGATTTCAACTTCATGAAAAATGCACTCTGGTGATTTATAATTATTTTTTTTTGGTACAAGAGATTGAACTCATATTAGTTGCATAACAGGAACAATTCGCTCATTAGAAAAGAACTGAAAATCAATCAAACACGCATACAATTCAAAGTTACACTTTTTCTAGATGACAAAGACGATAAACAAGACATTCGAGTCTTAAACGAGCTGGAGAATATTGATGACGAATTAGATTCGGAAGGTATTGTAATAATTAGAGTTGATAATGACGCTGAGGCGAAAGAACTGGGAATAGATCACCTTCCAGCATTGGTTTACTACGAAGATAAAATACCCTCGATTTATGAAGGTAAGTTCGTATCTTACTGTATTATTCAGAAAAATATCTGATTTAATACCCTAAAAGTTGTAAGATTGTGAGATTGAAGCATTCAAGATCGGTTCAGCAAATAAATAATATCTACTTTCAGGGGATCTTATGAATGAGAATGAGGTTCTTCAGTGGCTCATCGAACAAAAACAAACTGCTACAATAGAAGAAGTCACTGACGAAATTCTGAACGACTTAATCCAAGAACATGAATACGTTGTAGTTTATTTCAGCGGCAAATGTGAAGAAGGTGAAAAGTGTGATGATATCCTTGAAGAATTGGAGAACATCGATGATGAACTTGATGAAACTGGTATCATTTTCGTAACAACCGAAGATCTGACATTTGCAAAGAAGAATGGCATCAAAACTTTTCCCAAACTTGTGTTCTTTAGAAATAAGGAGCCTTTAATATATCCTGGAGACGTTGAAGATGAAGACGAGGTTCTTGCTTGGTTGACGGACGAAAACACTCTAGAAATACCTGATAGGATAGAAGAAGTGAACAGTAAGATGTTGGATAAGATCCTCAGTGAAAATGAACATGTGGTTGTCTATTTTTGTGAGTATTGAAACTAGTTAACCTTCAAGATTTTAAAAGTATTCTCTTTCGTAATATATTTAGTATCTATAATTTATGTGGGAAGATTATTTGATATGAATTTTTCCCATTTGAAAATTTTATTGTAAAAGGGTTTCTTATAATTGTAAGTACTATGAAAACGAAACATAACAATTTCTAGGTTAAAGTTTCTGCTAATTTCAAATAATATCATCGAGAATACTTACTGAGTGAATATTATTTATCATCTTCAGATAAGGAAGGGGAGAAGAAATCCCAAAAAATTCTGCAGGAGCTTGAAAATATTGACGATGAATGTGAAGACAAAGATATCGACTTCGTAAAAATATCAGATGAAGGAGTAGAAAAAGAATATGATCTTCCTGGCCTTCCAGCAGTCGTTTTCTATAGAAATAGATTCAGAGAAATTTATACTGGCGATTTGATGCACGAAGAAGCAATTTTAGAATGGATTACAGAGCTTAGGGATTCCAAACCAGATGTCATCGAGAGTGTCGACAGAAAAACGCTTCAGGTACATTTTCACATTCTTTAAAAAATGTCAACGAAACCGAATATTGGCCTAGGCCACGATTTCACCTATATTTCGCTTTGTTTGTTCATTCCTTTCTCAGTTCTTCTTTTTTCATGTCACTCTTCTTTCTCTGATAGTCTTTCATAGCTATTATGCTCATTCAAAAATTCTTTAGTTCTTACGCTGAAATGTGTGGGGGTTCCATCAAGCGTAAATCATAACTACTGTATTAATAGCATTTGTTTTCCCATTAGCCATATGATTTACGAAATGCAGCCATATTTGTATTCGAAATGAAGAATAATTACAATTATACCTGTGAACTTCTAGAAGTTTGCAGTAGATAAAAAAATTACACTGGTAGACGGAAATGAGAGAGACAGAGCGTTAATGGAATTTATTGATATGTCAGATGAAAAATTCTTTTGCTTTTTGCTTCATTTTTCATAAACACGCCGGCATGTAACATTAGGCATCAACTAAATATCAAGTTCACTGTTGTTTATTGTGAAAATTCATAGCGGAAAAAATTAACTTTATCTGGAAAATTATTTATATTCAAAAAATAAGTTAAATTTAATACTAATACTTGAAATGATTGTAGTTTATATGCAAAATAAAAATTTAGTTTCATTAACATGGTTGAAAATGATCCGATTATAGCGAGGTTTCAGAACTGATAATATGTGCTGAGTATCGAACGACTTCAATTATAATAATATGAGGAGACCTAAAACTTTTGGGTGCCTTCAATACTGCAATTGCTCAGTTCGACTTCGAATAGCTCCTAAACTGAGCGTCGTACAAACAAGTAGAAGAATAGTTGTTCAGAAAAATTGATGCGCATTTCGGGAAGCCTTGTTTAAAAAAAGGGTGGTTGAGTACCATGGTACGCTACTGGTTACATTCATTATAATAATATTGCTTCGCTAGGGATACAGTCTAAGAATGAGCAAGTTTTTAATAATCTACATTTCAAGGTTCCCAAGTTATATTGGTTTTCTTCTAAGAAATATCAACCTGGACACCATATATCTCGAAATTATCCTAAATTCTGTCAGAACAGTACCATGATTATTCAAAAAAAATGGTTGAAACGTTTGCCAAATGATTTTTGTTGTTGCTTAGTTGGCAAAACTGTTTTCTATACTGATGCGGAGTTTGAACGCGTTTATTTACAGTGCTTTATCTTGTCAGTTCTCATAAGTATGTTTTACGATTTCTACAATAGATAAAAATAGTAAAGGAAAAATTTGGCTCAGATTTTGTATTGCAAATGGTTTTTGAATGCGGAATCGCTGAAAATGTTACAGAAGGCTCACGGTGAATCGACTTGTGGTGAAAGATTTTCCTCCCTCTGGTTGGTCATAAACATTTTAACAGAAGTTAACATCGATTAAATGAAGAAAATGGTAATTGAAAATCGTCATTTAAGTTTGAGAGAGAGGTAATCAACTATGCCTGATGATTCAATTCGTACCATTTTGAACGATTGGTCAGGTATGCAACGCGTTGCCAGTCGACTAGTTCCAAACGACCTGAACTTTCTTCTAAAATTTAATTGCGTAAGGTTGCTGGAAACATGCTAGAACGAGTTTATTCATACCCGACATACATGAAACACATTGTAACTGGTGATGAGACATGGGTTTATGAGTTTGACATGCAAACCAGTCAACAAGCTTCGGAATAGCGCCTTCCAACTGAACCGAAACTGAAAGAACCATGTCAAAGTGGATCATAAGTAAAGGTAATGTTAACTGTTTTCTTTGATTATCGCAGTGTTGTGTACTCGGAATTTTTGCCGGAAGGTCAGACGGTAAATAAGTAAATGTTACTTGAGCGTTATGCGGTATTTGAAAGAGAAAATTAGTCGAATAAAGCCAGATTTGAGAGAAGGAAACTCATGGGTTTTTCACCACGATAATGCACCATCTTATAAGGTATCATTGGGCATGAATTGCTGACCTGAAACTCAACAAATACCATAGAGCAACCACCTGATGAAGTTCCGGTCGACTTTTTTGTTTTTCCAAATCTCAAATTACTACTTCGAGGAATCCGTTTTGAATCGATAGAAGACATAAAAGAAAATACGCGGCGAGAACTGAAGTCGTTTCAGGAAGGAGCGTTTGAAAAATGTTTCGATGATGGTATTACTCATTAGCGTAGATGTATTTTTCGGAAGGGTCTAACTTTGAAGGCGATATGATAATTTGTATAAAAATTAAATATTTTGTGTTCCTTTGACCAATTCCTTGTACATTTCTGACAGAATGTATGTCATGATCTCATAAAGGATAACCCTGTATAAACAAAACAGTTAGCGACAAACTGCCGACACACAGCTTATGCCCATGAGTGGTTAAACTAAAGAATTTTTCTCCAATAATAAATCACTTCTTCATCGGACATCCTTCCAGCAACTGAGTTTCCTTGGTGAATTGTTAATTATCTAACTATTAACTATTTTATATTCAAAAAATAGTTTTTATCGTAAAGACGAAAGATCTTAACAAGTGAACGGCATCTTTCTTGGCATGCAACTAAAACACTTCAAGTGATATTTCTATCGAGTTCGTGAACGTGAACTTTCTGGAAAGAGATTTCAGTTTTTCGAAGGAATTTTGCATCGTACGACAGTTGAATCATCCAAACTCCGTTGACTCTGAAGACTATTTTAAAAGTGTGTATTTGTGTCGAAAATTATTGGTGTTTTTATTCTCAATCGAAGAATAGTTCGTCGATATATCTTCAGCCCTTAGTCCCATTCCATTAATATATGATCCCCATGAGAACATAAATGTGAGAACTTGCAAGTTTGTATTATCGTTGAATAAATTTAGCTGGCACAAAGTTTATTACTTTTATGAACACATAATACTCGGAAAAATATCAGGTTTCTGTGAGATAATGTAGAATCAAAATATAGTTTCTATTCGAACTGTTATATAATAGTATGTCACAACTTGAGGAGTTAAATATACGTGCAATTTTAAAAAAAAAGTTCAAACAATCATAGGTCCGCAAAATCTTTGTTACAGAGCCACAAGGTGTTTCCAGAAAAAATTTTTTTCTTCAAAAATCCTGCAGTTTTTGAGATATTCGGCCCAAATTTGGAATGTAAGCTATTTTTCACAGCCTCCATCATTACACCTCCTAGATTTTAACAGAAATTTACAAGGTGTTTTCCTTTCAGAGACCATGTATCCTTTTGCCCTTTCAAACTTTTTTGCAGTACACCACTGATCAGCGACAATAAATTTTAATCATCTTCGTTTAATTTAAAAACTTTTTTCGCATCTGCAGCCGTTTTCGAGTGAAAAATTATTGAATTTGAAATATTTGAATTGTATATCATTCGCTAAATAAAAAAAAACAGAAATACTAGATAGGTATGCCCAAAAATTGCTTTTATTTTGATAGCTCGTATTCTGAGACTCAACTCATACTTATTCAATATCAAACTAAAAAAAAGAACAATTCAAAACTAAATAAATTGCTGGAAGTGTCCTCCACCTGCAAGAATACAGGCCTTTGTCCTTCTTCGCATATTTCTTATCGTGTCACAAGAGGTTATTATTCAATTTCTCAATTCTTCTACAATGTTCACTGGAGTGGTATAAACTAAACTTTTGAGATATCCCTATAAGGAGAAATCTAAACTATTTAAGTCTGGGGACCTAGAAGGCCATGGTTTTGGCCCACCCCGACCTATCCATCGGTTTTTGAATGTATTATTCAAGAATTCCATAGCTTCTTAACTAAAATGTGAAGGTGCCACGTCATAATGTGGTTCATGCAACTCCTCAAGAAATTGCCGATAAGCGGGACCGTTTAGTCTGATAGGCGAAAATGATGGCCCAATCAAATAATTTTCAATTATTCTCACCCAGGCATTTAGTGCGAATTGTTCTTGATGATGAGATTCTTCAATGAAATGGAGGTTTTCCTCAGCCCAATAATGATTATTGTGAAAATTTGTGATAGCAGTTCTCGAAAAGTTAAGTTCGTCTGTGAACATTATTTCACTATCAAAATGAGCAGTTTCTCTAATTTCATAGTCGGCAGAAATTCAGTCTTGGAGGAACATCTCGAGAAGTAGAGTTTGGACGCGTTGAATATGAAACGGGAACAATAAAAAGTCTTGGAGAATCCTACAAACTAGAACATGTGAAATATTAAAGTGATTTCCAATTTTTCTTGTACTCACATGAAAATTCAAATCAATACAATTCAAAAATGTTTCCTCAATATCTTGAGTTCTCATAGTTCATAATTCATAGTTCTCTTGAATTGCACCTTTTAAATGATTACTTGCAGTAAAATTACCAGTTTCCCTCAACCTTCTGTGGATATTTGAGAATGTTCGCCTGTCTGGTGTTACTCGATTTGGAAAATGCACCTGATATAATCGCCAAGCTTCTGTTGTGTTTCTGTCAGCCAGACCGACCGTACATGTAATGGATATCAGCCAATTCGGCGTTAGTAACATTAGCCATTTTTTCTCACAACAATAACTTCAAAAGTCTTAAAACGAATCGTTAATTTAATAAACAATTCGAGCAGACACTGGTTCAACTTTAGCAACTGTCAAAATGAATAGATAAATGAAAAAATCAAAGCCTTCTGTCATTTTTTAAATAAGAAGTGCTTTCAATTCACCGATTGCATACAATCCTTTAATAATTTTTTGCTCGAGAACGGTTTGAGGTACGAAAAAATTACATTTGTCAAAAACTTTCTACATTAAACGAAGATGACGAAAATTGATTTTACGCTGATCAGTGGTGTATTGCAAAAAAGTTTGAAAGGGCAAAAGAAGACAAGGCTCCGGAAAAGAAAACACCTTGTAGATTCTAGTAAAAGTTTAGGACGTGTAATCATGAAGGCTGTAAAAAATAGCTTGTATTCCAAATTTCGGCTGAATATACCAAAAACTGCTGGAGTTAAAAAAAAAACAAATTCCGGAAATATCAACACGAACAACGAAGCTTTTGCGGACCCTTGTTTATATGAACTCAAATTGTGACATACTATCATGTAAAACCTTGGACACAAAAAATAGGGTAAAGAGATATCTTTAATTTCTTGGAGATCAAAATACGAATTAAAGTTCATGTGGAAGTTTTTTGACAAGAAATTTGTGTATCAGATCATTATTAGAAAGTGAGAAATATAAGTATCACCATTAAACTACAAATGAGTCTAGTTCAAGCTGGGAAACAAATAATGTAATAATTCAAACTAATATTTCGCCAGATATATTCAGGATCAAATGATGAAATAGTTTTTGCATAAGAATCAGGGGGTTTTAAAGCGTGAGACCTCTTCCATTATTACGAGTGGCTAAATCGCGTGTTTGAGCTAATTTAATAAATAAGCTTGTCCAAATTTTCATCCATTCAACTACATTTTCTGTAGCTTACCTAGTTGACAATCGAACTCAGCGTAAACATTGTGTACGCAAACTCATTTTATGATTGAGCCAACGACTCAAGCGATAGACTAAAGCGAACAAAATTGCTGATTATTCTATAAATGATATTTCACTTTATAACTTAGTTGAGATCTCCATTTGATCCTCGTTTGTTTTCTGAATTGACATATTTTGCTTTCATACCGTAGGTTTTGATAAATGATGTGGAACATCTCGCGGTGCTGTTTATTCGAGATGACTGCGAAGAATGCGACGAAGTTCTTGAGGAACTGGAGAATATCGATGACGACACAGATAAAGAAGGCATTCAATTCGTGAAATCAAAGGATTCTAAGCTTGCGTCCGACATTGGTATTTTCAGTTTTCCCGCCCTGGTTTATTACGAAACAGGGGTACCAATTATGTATGACGGTAAGAAAAGCCTGAGTGTGTAACCATTGAGAAAATAGTGATTTTTGTGCTATTTTCAAATCGAATGAATATGTTATAGGTAAACTGACTAATGAGGACAAAGTTCTAGAATGGCTAAAAGAACAGAAAAGTAAGATTTCTCTCTATCTATATATATTTATGTCATATAAAAATTTAAAGTATCAAAAATGTTTCGAGTAAATTAAAGACGAATCAAGTCAGCTTAATGCTTAGGAGGCGGGCGTGTGTGTTGCATGAATTTTGCATGAGCTGTAATTTCCTAGGTGACGATAGCGATAATGATGAGGATGATGATAACGACGACGACGATGATGATGATGATGACGATGATAATGATGATGATGATGACGATGATGATGATGATGATGATGATGATGATAACAACAATGATGTCAATAATGATTCAAATGAAAATGATAATGGGCCATCTCTCCGTGTCGATGATTTGGTTAACTTCGTTTCAGGTATAGGTAAAGCCAGATGATTCAGTGAGCGATTGAAAAGTCGAAAGTACATTCAACTAACCTATTTCCCCATTTACATCAATCAGAAGGAGTATTGGTTCTGCAACAATAAATTTGCTAGATTATTCGGGAATGGCCAGGTTTGACCACGTTGAGTTTAAATTCAGATGAATTAAACTAGATGTCAACTAAATATATATATTTAACTAACACTTCTTTAGAAACTGATTTCACATCTGTGCTATAGGTTAACTGTATACTATATTGTGATGTTGACCTCAAGGGTGCTAGTAGATGAATGAGTGGTAACTGAAATATTCTCATAATTTTACGTAGAATATTTAGTGAAAGTTGATCCCTTCAGGTAATAAAATGTACCTAGATAGGTACAATGAAGATAAAACCAGATAGTTCAACCTGTGTTCCAACATTTACTAGGTACTATAAAATCGTTTCTGGGAAGTTGGTTACGGTTTCACCCATGATAATCCAAATAGCTCTGAATATACTCCCGCCTTTTGAAAGAGCAGCTTTCAAAATAGTACAACTAAATATGCAATAAATTACAGATAAAATAATGAGGAGAATGATTCTTAAAGATAATAAAGTTTATGTCACTTGTGTTCACTTAAGTACTAAAGGATTCATATAGTTTTAGAAAGAGTTTCGTTTATCAATGTCTCTAGGAAACAAACTTAATCGCGATACTGCTCTAGCAGGTTGCCCACTTTTCGTTTTTAACTTCACTACCCGCACTATGCCATCTTTTCCTCGTTGTATTTCCACTATACGCTCAGTTGGCCACTTTAGTGGAGGAACGTTATCTTCTCTCATGAGTACCAATTGTCCAATGGCTGGTTCATGTCCCCTAGACCATTTCCACTTATTACGTTGTTGTAGTTGATGGAGATGATCTTTGCCCCATCGTTTCCAAAAATGTTGTCTCAGTGATTCTATCCTCTGCCACACAGATAGACGGTTTTCTTGAATCTCTGTTAGATTCGGTTCAGGATACGAGGTGAGTATTCCAATAAGGAAATGTCCAGGTGTGAGGAATGTTAGATCGTTTGGATCTTCGGACAGGTTAGTTATCGGACGGGAATTGTTTCTATTTGTCTTCATATCGATCTACCAATCGTTGCCAGGCTAAAGGATAATTTGCTTCCGAAATAGAAATTGTTTGTATAACCTTGGCAGCGTCTCCTACCAAAGATGCTTTCAAATACTGAAATTTATCTACATCGGATAGTAAAGGATTAGAATTGACTATTGACTGAAATGCGTCATGAAAATTTGTCCAGTCTGTATACGTTCCATTGAAAGTTGGTAACTTAATGTCTGGTAATTTAATGTTATACATTGGTGACATGGACTTACCGATATTTCTTTTATGATTTGATTTATTTTCTATTAGATCTTTTACTAGCGCAATACATTTAGTATATGAATTTGTGAAATTATCTCGAATCTTTAAGTGATCTTCTAATTCTACAATAGGAGTGTTCAATCTCCGATTGACTCTCCTCAAATTCATTATTTAATTCTAGGGCATTTTGATATTTTAATTCAAGTAAGGTGGTTGAATGGTTTTCGCTTGAGATTTTGAGAATTTACAAAATTTTCAAATGATTGAAACTGGAATTGAACTACCGCTAACCGCTTTTTTAAAAGATTAAGTCTTTCACCACAGTTCTCCATGACGAAACAGTTTTAACTCAAATATTTTGCAAGAAAGGATAGTTAATATTCAAGGATAGATTATGGGAACTCACCAATAACTTCGTGGATTCGCCTGCGCTGGATGGCTGGAACGATTCGCTTCCGAATATGTGGCACTAATTCCGCTGATGTATGTGATATTGTCCGGATTCGTTTATCCGGCTCGAAGGACCAATGTTAGAGTATTCGGGAATGACCAGGTTTGACCACGTTGAGTTCAAATTCAGATGAATTAAACTAGATGTCAACTTAATATATATATTTAACTAACACTTTAGAAACTGATTTCACATCTGTGCTATAGGTTAACTATATACTATATTGTGATGTTGACCTCAAGGGTGCTAGTAGATGAATGAGTGGTAACTGAAATATTCTCATAATTTTACATAGGATATTTAATAAAAGTTGATCCCTTCAGGTAATAAAATGTACCTAGATAGGTACAATGAAGATTAAACCAGATATTTCAACCTGTGTTCCAGCGTTTGCTAGGTACTATAAAATCATTTCTGCTCTAGCAAGTTGCCCACTTTTCGTTTTTAACTTCACTACCCGCACTATGCCATCTTTTCCTCGTTGTATTTCCACTATACGCTCAGTTGGCCACTTTAGTGGAGGAACGTTATCTTCTCTTATGAGTACCAATTGTCCAATGGCTGGTTCATGTCCCTTAGACCATTTCCACTTATTACGTTGTTGTAGTTGATGGAGATGATCTTTGCCCCATCGTTTCCAAAAATGTTGTCTCAGTGATTCTATCCTCTGCCACACAGATGGACGGTTTTCTTGAATCTCTGTTAGATTCGGTTCAGGATACGAGGTGAGTATTCCAATAAGGAAATGTCCAGGTGTGAGGAATGTTAGATCGTTTGGATCTTCGGACAGGTTAGTTATCGGACGGGAATTGAGGATTGCTTCTATTTGTCTTCATATCGATCTATCAATCGTTGCCAGGCTACAGGATAATTTGCTTCCGAAATAGAAATTGTTTGTATAACCTTGGCAGCGTCTCCTACCAAAGATGCTTTCAGATACTGAAATTTATCTACATCGGATAGTAAAGGATTAGAATTAACTATTGACTGAAATGCGTCATGAAAATTTGTCCAGTCTGTATACGTTCCATTGAAAGTTGGTAACTTAATGGCTGGTAATTTAATGTTATACATTGGTGACATGGACTTACTGATATTTCTTTTATGATTTGATTTATTTTCTATTAGATCTTTTACTAGCGCAATACATTTAGTATATGAATTTGTGAAATTATCTCGAATCTTTAAGTGATCTTCTAATTCTACAATAGGAGATAGGTCTTCAATCTCCGATTGAATCTCCTCAAATTTATTATTTAATTCTAGGGCATCTTGATATTTTAATTCAAGTAAGGTGGTTGAATGGTTCTCGCTTGAGATTTGGTTTGCAAAATTTTCAAATGATTGAAACTGGAATTGAACTACCGCTAACCGCTTTTTTAAAAGATTAATTCTTTCACCACAGTTTTCCATGACGAAACAGTTTTAACTCAAATATTTTGCAAGAAAGGATAGTTTATATTCAAGGATAGATTATGGGAACTCACCAATAACTTCGTGGATTCGCCTGCGCTGGATGGCTGGAACGATTCGCTTCCGAATATGTGGCACTAATTCCGCTGATGTATGTGATATTGTCCGGATTCGTTTATCCGGCTCGAAGGACCAATGTTAGAGTATTCGGGAATGGCCAGGTTTGACCACGTTGAGTTTAAATTCAGATGAATTAAACTAGATGTCAACTAAATATATATATTTAACTAACACTTTAGAAACTGATTTCACATCTGTGCTATAGGTTAACTATATACTATATTGTGATGTTGACCTCAAGGGCGCTAGTAGATGAATGGGTGGTAACTGAAATATTCTCATAATTTTACATAGGATATTTAGTGAAAGTTGATCCCTTCAGGTAATAAAATGTACCTAGATAGGTACAATGAAGATTAAACCAGATATTTCAACCTGTGTTCCAACGTTTGCTAGGTACTATAAAATCGTTTCTGGGAAGTTGATGATAATCCAAATAATTCTAAACAAAATTAGTACCAATAATCATTTTAATCACATCGGAAAGTATGAGAGGATTTTCTATCTTTTCTGTCCAATCGCTCAAGAAACTATGAATCCAATTAACGTTCTTTTTTCTTCTTATATTCTTATTGGTACAGACAGCTTTTCGAGATAAAGTGATGTTCATTCTGCTTCTCCGAAATGGCATACTTTTTTATTACGTTATTCTTACAGAACTTGTTTATAGTGAACGCTCTTATTTATTTGATTTATGTACGCTCGTCACCTTCCGTGAGAAACGTCCCATGCAAATGTTCCTTACAATATAGTTAAGTTATATTTAATGCTTTTTTGCAATGTTATCATTCGTTATCTGGTTATATTTCAAGTAAGTGTCAGAAAAATTGAATGGTGTGATATTTATGTCTTTAGATGTGAATAAAGCGAAAAAACAAGAAGATAATCATGAGTACAATTTTCTTTAAAAGAAGTTTGTCTGTTTAATTTTTTTTCTGTACGTGATTTTCATTATTCGTCCACTATGCTCTTATTTCTTCAATTTGTCTCTTTATCTCTTCCAGGGGTGACCTTGGTTCTTCGGCAAAACGGTGATTTGTCATTTGTTGTTCCTACAACACTCTGCCTGCGTTGATTTTGCCGATCTGAGCATTTCATTCCTTCTTCCCTCATAACATCCAATTATAATATTTTTTCCTGACCTACTCTCTTTATATTGTCACTTCTCTCTTTGTTCAGAATTGCTCTTCAAGCTATTTTGGAAGAGGTTTGATATCTGCTTTCTTCAATAACTGTTTAGTTTTGGTAGTTCCAGGTTCCAGTATGTCATAACAGGCCTAACATCTTGGCTTTAATCTTAGTGTTTATTCTTATTGATTTGTTCAATATATATACTACAGAAATCGACATCGAAGATAAGTTGCTAGGGCTAAAAAGTGATGCTGATCAGATGATAAAACTAGTTCCTTTTCGCGCAATTGATCATAAGAATTGTTTTTCGTATGTGCAGTTGTATAATATAATCATTAGAAACATTGATTTTGTTTAAATCAAATGCATATCTAGACTCAACTAACAATGAAGGTTAAGTGCGAATTTTCAACATCCTAGAGATTGAATTGTCGTTCATGTTCGGCTACACAAACTCCAATATTTGGAGTATGACGAGAACAAATTGGTCCATCAGATATATTCCCTATTTTAATGTATAACAGTGTGGTATCTATCTTAATGTATAAAAAATTGTGGTTCTTATATCTTCATTTAAAATAAAGAAAAATACGCGAATATTTCAGTACGGATCAGTGATAATGAGTAATAGCTCAATAAATTCGTATAGTGAACATCGAAACAATAACGGTTAGGAAAACTCTATTCATAAAAAGTTGCCATCAATGGTGAGAACTGATTCGATCATTTCTAGAAATATTTGTGGGAACACTATTTTTCGCTCTCAAAAGAGGATACTTTCAGATCAGTAAACTGCTTGTATTAGTAAAGAGTCAAATCTGGAGATCGAAGCGATAGATGAACTATTTAATATATACATAAGCAAATTCATATGAATCACTTGGTATTTCACATTACTGATTAATTTTAACCATGGATCCTTGACTACTTGTGGAGAATGCATTTTTTGTTGTAAAAAACTAGATAGTATGATGAGAAATGTTGAATTATCACAACATGTTCGGAGTATTGTACTCAGTCGTCACTGAGATTTGAAACTGTAAATATCAAAATTTAAAAAAGCCTCTTATCATAATTGGAAATGCGTTACGTTGGATTGTCCGATGTGCAGAGGGGTCGAATAGTTGCTCTCGTCGAAAAAGGGATGACACGAAGGGGTATAGCGGTCACAATGGGGGAATCACAAGGTGTGATTTCAAAAACCTACGCCCGATACGTGGAGCTACAATTTCTGCAAAATAGGCCTCAAAGAAGTCGTAGGAAGATCATTTCTGAAGAATGATACCCCTTTTTGTGCCAAATTGCAAGAAGAGACCCTTGTGGGTCGCACCCCATACTGCAAAGGCAATTTCTGTGAGCAACAGGCATCAGTGTATCACACGAAACGATACGTTAAAGACTTCGTTCAAGGGGTTTATACAGCAGAAGGCCCTAAAGAGTTCCAGAACTAACCAGACAACAAAAAATTAACAGACTAAATTCGTTTACCGAGCACCAAAATTGGAATATTGAGAATTGACAAAATCTTCTTTCTTCGGATAAGACCAGAATTGGTGGTCGATCAGATGACCGCCAGATTTAGGTTTTAAGGGGTCCTGGAAGACAAGCTAAACTCCGACAGTAATACAAATTCCGAAATACCGAAGGGCAGTGTGATGATTTGGGGTGGCATTATGCTGGGAGGAAGAACAGATTTGGTTTCGTTCGCTGCAGTGTAACGGCTAGAAATTACATAGACCTAGTGTTGGAGCACATGGTGGGACTCTGGCGAGGTGCCAATGGTGAGAATCTCTCTTTTATGCAAGATAATGCAGACCTAAATCCTATTGAACTTTTATGGGATAATCTCAAAAGGAATATTAGATAACGTCAGGATAATCCAAGAACCCCACGACAGAAGAGTGGCAGAATACCACCAGAGGAGGTCGAAAACCTAGTCCAAAGCATGCCTAGATGGATTTAGGCTTGTATCAGGGCAGAAAAAGGTAATACAAGCTACTGAAGTCGAGAAAAAAAACACCTACACTGTGAGAAAACAATTTTTTCACTACATGCGGAAAAAATCTCTTTTTTTCTTTTATTTGTTTCTTTCTGAAAATAAACCTTAGTTCATTTATTCTTTCAGTTGAAATATCTCAAAAAGGATCCATTTCAAAATTTCTGAGGTAATATTGGGTCAATCCATATAAATTTGGTTGTGAGTACGTGCAATTTACAATGAATTACTATTGCTTCGTTCTAGGTGTAGCATTCTGTATTACTATGATACAAAATCAATATTTTCATTTTCGTTAAATACACCAAAACCGTCATTATATTCAGCATTTGTGATTCTTCTTCTCTGAATGTTATATAAAAACAAAACACCTCAATACAAGGATCTAAACTCATCAGCTGACAACTGCATTTTCATTCTATACGGCTTCTTTACCATTATCCATGACATTAATGGAATTATTTATTTTGAAAAAATTGTTTATGATAATATTTTCTTAACCTAATAATCACAAAAAAGTCAAAAAAATTACCACTCAACACTTTTCTTTCTTTTCTAACCGACCTTTATAAAAAACGATAGTAGTTTAACCTATTATTATATTATTATTGTTAAATTATTATATTATATATTTTAAATGAAAGTAAAATAGGTACATAGGCAAATATGAAAGGAAATTCAAAACATTATGTTGGACTATGATAAAAAAGAACAATCTTTTGGATACAACCCCACGTTACACTTCCAGCAAATAAAGGAAGATTTTTTGGAATACACTCCACATCTCCTTTGCTTAACCTGATGAATTATTCAAAAGTTTAATTCATCAAATTCAGATGTCTCATGCAAGCTCTTTTTTGCATTTACTGGATCCAGGTGCATCAAATATTCGGTTAATAGAGTTTTCCACCTTTTTTCTGCAGTTAATGGTTTTAATTCTCTTCAAAGGAGCAAAATAAAAAAGAGGTAATTCATTCTCGGCGCCGTATTCTACTTCTGTTGTTCTTACATCAGAATTATTAGAAACATTTGTTAGATCTAGAACCTTTCAGTTTTGAATAACTGCTTCTACTGAAACCCGTAGATTACTACCTTGATAATTGCTCATTTCAACAAGATCCTCATCTGCAATATTAATATTTGCATTTTCTGGCAGAAAGGTAATAATTCGATTTGGAGCATCTAGCACGTCCTCCAT
Source organism: Cryptolaemus montrouzieri (assembly GCA_013387265.2). Taxonomy (NCBI): domain Eukaryota; kingdom Metazoa; phylum Arthropoda; class Insecta; order Coleoptera; family Coccinellidae; genus Cryptolaemus; species Cryptolaemus montrouzieri. The sequence continues at coordinate 63,708,949 of JABFTP020000103.1, forward strand.
ATCTTCAATTTTTTGCAACAATTCATAATGTATCAACGGGTGATGAAGGGGCCCTCAGAAATATTAACTTTTTTATAACACTTTGATGAGCATTTAACCTATTAAAATCTAATAATCGGAATGTAACTATATAATCTTTTCATAAATCCAATTAATTCTTATGTATCAACCAAATATTACTTACCACTAGTTATTACGATCCACTTTCTTATCATTATTCGAAATTAGAATACTCCCACAAGTTTAAAATCTCGATTTCCTAACCTAAATCTATTTAGTACTTGAGAAAGCAATTACAGAATTACTATTATGCCTAGCGCCAACTATTGGATAGAAGCCAAACCAATAATTTCCACGAAATCAGGAATCAGTTTCTGTGTCCTTTCAAACGGACCCTAGTAATGTCTGGATTAACATACATAAAAAGTTTGTTTACAGTTTTTAAATAGCTCTAAATAGTACTTTGAATCATTGACGTTGTCATTCATCAGCTGTAAATAAATGCAGAACCTTTCTTTTTTCTTCTTTTCCATGAACAAAAGTTCATACAATAATGTGAATACATTGATATCTTTGAATTAGTCAATTTTACGAAAATTTAATTCATTGTCAGCGAAAAGTGTTTATGATTTTTTCCGTGTATTCTATAAGCATTTTTATCGGCCTCTTTAGAAATCAGTACACCATTTTCTGTACCGTTTATCTTGAAACAAATCTCTATTGGAAATATGATTTAGTTTCCAGTATTATTTGTATATAATGGAAATAAACTCAATGAATTTATTTTAACTCGAGATTGGATTAGTTTGAAATTATGTCTCCTAATACTTGAAGATCATCTTACGAACGCATCTAATAGTGAACAAGACAATCAATGTCAAAGTACAATCAGATACAATTTGTTCAACAACCAATTATTCGTATAATTTGTGAATATTATAATTACTTTAAATTACTTGCCCCATAATTTATTGAGTGAGCATAACTTCTTCTCTTTAATGCTACTGTACTCGTTTATCTCTGACGATAATTTCAATTCAAACTTTCTGTGTAAAAGATTGTGAAAGTTTAATATATTCCATTAACTCATAAATTGCTTGGAGACAATAACATTGAATTGAATAAAATGAATCGATTTCGGGTTTTGAGATTCAAGATAAAGAGGTGCGTTCAGGATAATTTCAACAATTACTACTTTATCGAATAACATTAGAAAATTGTTATCTTCAATCATTAATTTTTTCTCGGTATATATTTAATTTTGTAATACTCAAAGAGTAGTTCATCAATATCTCTCGCTTTAATTTCTAACATTTAATATGAAATATTTAAAATTGGAATTCATCTATGAACAAAGGATATTTTGATGGTACTCTATATTTCCCCTTAATATTTTCATGGTTAAGATACATCCTCACTTGGAACATCCTCTCTTTTGTGAACCTTATCACCCATTCTGTGTGAAAGTTAAATCCTCTATGTCGCTCATTGAGTTATCTGGCGTTCACTTTGGAGGTTGACCCTTGGATAGCAAGCGTGCTTGGAACAGAGAACGCCGACCCGGCTGACCTGGACGGTGTATTGCTTTTGGAGTGGGCATCCTTGTCTGTGCATGTTTTCCTTCCATACTGCATGCAGGGCATAGTGTCAGACTCACTCCTTGTACCGTCCAAATTACTAACAGCTCTAAACTGGCAAATGCTCTTTTAATATTTTTGAATGAACACTTAATATTTATATTGAGAGTGATATCTGACATTATGTTTCCTGCTGCAGGGGATCAATGCTTCTACATTGGAATGGGAGGTAGGGAAGCGTTTCCGACAAAATCGTATGAATCGTATCAGTGTTGTCCTAGTAAGCCCGCTGGAGGTACCAAAGTAGCGAAGTTGGCTTCTTCAAAAAGTTCGAAACAAGTTGCTCCAGCACGACCTGAGTCTCGAGTTCAAACCAAGACCGTAGTGAAAAAATCTCCAAAGGTTGTTACCCCTCCTCCGAAGACAAACCCTGCGAAATTGAAGGATACTAAGGAAAAGCCAGGAAAGGCTATACCAGCTGAAAAGGAAGGGAGAGCAAAGCCGAAGAAGGGACTTTTTGGGACCGGTAAATATATATGGTGGTGGTAGGTACAGAAATGTAATCAACAAAAATTTTCCATCCATTTTACATGATGAAGATGCTTGAACTCGGCGACGAAGGTCTTCGTGATAACACTTGGTCATCCAAACACTTCCTCTCCTATGCCGAATTTCGTACGCTCCTATGAAGGCTCTCGGTGGCTTACTGACTGAACTGACGATACTAATATTATTTTCTACTTTTATCTATCAAATTTTGTTATTCGATTGTTTTGTTAAGTTTTCAATTATCTTCTGTAAATTTTTCTTTTTTGTTGAGTCATTATACAATTATTAGAGATTTCAGTTCATATTCACAAGTACAAAAATCTTTGTTGTGTAAATCATCATTTTGCTTTATTTCTTTGTCTCAAACAAACTTTGTTTCTCAAAACTGGGATGATTTTATACAACATAAGATAGGATTGCTTTAGATCGAAACAATAAGGTTTTTGTTAACTGTGAAGAGTTCAAGCTGAGTTGATTCGAAGGAGAATTTTGTGAAAAAGATTTACTTTCGATATATTAGTTGTGAATATTCTTTAGTTTTGTGTTTTGGCATTATTGTTAATTGTTAATTACTTTTCAATCTTTTATAATTTATTTCGATGTCAAAAAACTCACCTATTACTTATTCGCTCAATATACATTAAAAGATATAATATAAGTTCCTGTTATAGACTCAATGAAGTTTTGAACATCTTGAAGGTTCTCAAATAATTGTTTTCCATATTTCACCTTATTATTTATGCGTGTTCTTATTTTAATTGTGGTATTTGAAACTGAATTAATCTTCTAAATGACAAAAAGCTTATCAGTTAATATATACTTACATATTTGGACGAAATTTCTTTCATTAAATTTTATATTTACTGAATATTCAGTTCATTTTCGACTTTGTCATATATACTCACGAGGACATTTGAACTTTTTTCAGGAAATTTCCCAGAATTAACGTTTTCCAGTTGACAAAGACTCAATTTGATTTGATTTTATAATTTCTCACCTACATAAAAACTGGAGATATTATTCACCTTCAAAATAAATGATAATAAAACATAGAGTATCGCAATGAACCAACGAGAATCATTCAATCATTGTTAAAATATCCCAACTATCAATAGGATTGATGACGATGTTGTTCATTTGATCCGTTTGTAATTTTTTTGCATTTTAAGTGGATGACTAGGTTCCTATTTGCGCATCCTAGCTGACGACACCTTGTATATGGGAAAGATTTTTTTGATGATTGTAATTTGGTTTAGGTAGATTCTATTTAGATATTATAGGAAGGCACGCTTTACTGAAGTTTCCATAATAATAACAGAAAAACAGTCCACTACTTTGGTTTTTGTCAACGGCGATCTTTGTTGACATACTCTAGTATTTGTTGCTCAGTGAATTATTGAAGAATATTCTTTGATATTTATTCATTTTTTGATTCTTGTCGAAGAAATATTTCCAACTGTTCAAATGTTAATCTGGACAATAATTATGTATACAACAGTAGTGAGAACCAATATAAATCCGAATTGTGCACTAATATTTTCTTCTTTTCATTTCAATTATTACACGAAGAACAGCTTAAAACATTTATCAGCGAAATTGTAGATTACTGAGGATCAAAGTCTGATTAAATTGTGAACAAATATGCACTACTGCCAATAACATATAAATATGTTTGAAATTTATTTTTGGAGGTTATAAAGATTTCCAGTATTTTATGAAGGAAAAACCCCTCGACTGGATTCGCAATAGATGTTGCACGATATGTGGCATTATACATGTTATGCATTTAAACGTATTGTCTTTATTACGAAGAGAATGAAAGGACCAAGTATTTAACATTTTCCATTCAATTGAAATCAAATAATGGGATAGCTCCGAAAAAAATCAGCTTTAGCAAAATTTTTGAAGACACTTGCTCTTGGTATTTATTTTATTTAATACTAGTATAGTTGGCTTATTTATTATTCAGGATGAAAGGCCACAAAAGTAGTTTTTACAGACCAATTGTTTTAATTTATAAACACGTTTACGTTATTTTCTATAGAAGTTGTGTACATTTGTGACATAATAATGTACTGATTATATCTTAACCAAGGCTAAACATTCTATTGAATTAATCAAAATTAATACTCTTTTACGTCGTTTCATCTCATTTAGCGATATCATATCATGATTATCTTCTGACCAATAAGTAGCGAGTTATTTTGTGCACGTATTTTGTGAATTTTATGCTTAAGAAGCTGTTACTTACATAAAGGTGTCGCTCAACTGTCATTTACATCTCTAGACTTATACTCATTTGGAGTTTCTTGAAATCTCCCATTTTTCATTCTCTAGTACTTCAGATAATAACGTTGCTTTTGGGGTTACTACCAGCTGCTGTTGATCTGTCAGCTTAGAACATACTGCCGCACAAAATCGCATGTAAATAACATTGTTATATCACATTAATGTAATTTGATTTGCAATAAATTGTTTTCTATACCGTTTATTCAATGATTATTATTATGCAACATGCTCGCTCTCTCACCACTTAGACGATGGAATATAGTTTCATCCTGTTGCTACGAACAAGCATGTAGATGTCGAAAGCTTGTAATGTGAAAATATTAACTTCCGGTAAGTTTTGTTATAGAAATAAGCCATTCAGAAACTTTAACTCAAATGTTAGCTTATTTTACACAACCAATATCTTTCTCGATCAGTAATTAATACAGATTTATTAATGAATAACTTATTTGATATATTTTTATATGCATTTATATCATTTTTCAATGATTTTAGGTAATTTACTGGATGAAACCGAAGTTTTGGAATGGATGGCTGCCCAGAAAAATGATGAAACAATAGAAGAAATAAACAGGGAGCAATTATTCAAATATAGTGAAACTAAAGAATTTCTTGCAGTGGTATGGTGTAAGTATTAATAGGCTGAAATACGTTACTTGAATATCTATTTTAACCCATTGAATAAATATTTCTTTAAAAAAGTATATTCACACTGTAAATTTTGTGTTTGAAGAACAAATTTATATTTGGCTCGAAAACGCAGCTGACTGTCATGGCGTCTTTAATGACGTCATGCCGTGCGAAACAAAACGAAGTAACCATATCTGTGTATAAAAGTAGTTAAATTTTCTTAATTGAAAATGATTATAAGTACTCTTTAGTGCCATAGTGTAAAAGCGCATCTATGAAAACGCCAAACAAATTATACACTTTATACAGTAACATATTATAGGAACAGTATTATGTTGACTTGCAATTAAAATTACTATTGATTGTATATGTAATACTCCTTAAAACTTCGTAAATATAACCTAAAAACTGCAATAATTAATTTGTAACTTTATTAAAGCACTATATTATCGTTCATAAAATGGAAATGTTACTATTTAGCTTGTGTACTTACATCAATGTTCCAACATTGCTGAATCGCAATGAGCAAAAGTCACTGGTTGACGCGAAAAGTCAGCCAAGCATAACGGCGTCAATTTTGGGCAAATTACTACTGTTTCCTTATCCCGTTTCCATTGCAAATCTATATTCGTTCTATGATAAATAACTAAGGACACCTGTCTCAATATGAGAAAATGATGATTTCAAATGAAAAAACATCAATCACTTGTTCTGTTCTACAAAACTGTCAACAACATTGACGATGTTTCGCACGGCGTGACGTAAGAGTTTCTGATTGGCGTTTTCTGGCACTTGACTGAATATTTAATTTAGCCGAATTTAAATACTGAAAATATAAAGTATTTTTATTCATATAAATAAATAATTCTGTTTGCTGTAACCTCCATGTCTGTTTTAATCATTCGATACTTCAATCTTTTATATTTATTCTCAGTAAACACAAACTTATTGTAGTGGGAAATTCTTCACCAAAGAGCTTGTTTTTATTGAGAGGATGATTGATAATGTTGAAACTTCATCAACTATACGGAAACAATATTGAATATATTTAAAGTTCTTTCATATTATATTTATATACGTATAAGTACATCAAATAATAATGTATAAATTAATTGAGTGAATGTTTTCCAAATTCTCGTGGTGATCACTGGCTTACACATGCTTATAGGTGTGTGGAAGGAGGTTGGTTAGCAAATTTGAGTTTGAGTTATCATATAAGAGTTCGTGAAGTCAATTTTTTATGTCGACTTCCTTTGCTTTCAAATATTCATTAGTTTTTCAAAAATTCAATCCATAGATAAGGAAGAAGATCCCAATAGTCCCAGAATACTTAGACACATGGAACTTATTGATGATGAAGCATCTGAGTATGGAATAAAAATAGTGAAAACGAAGGATCGACTCATGGCTAAAAAATACGGGTTCAGAAATCCACCCGGCATAACCTACTTTAAAAAAGGCAAAACTATGAACTATGATGGTGATATTGATGATGAAGAAGAAGTGTTAGACTGGTTGACAGATCCAGAGAATATGGAGCTCACAGATCACATAGAGAAAGTTAACAAAAAAATGTTTGAGAAAATTCGACAGAGATCTGACTATGTGGCCGTTTTTCTATGTAAGTAAAAAGAAGTAATAGTGATGTATTCATTGGGATGTAGGATATACTCGGTTGTTGCATCTTATTATTTCAAGCTTTTATGGAAATTTTTTCGATATTGAAACACCCCCAACCCCGGTCTGTGAAAGACGATGCAAAATGCATCGTTTTATGTAAATTGCGATACCTGAATTATCTTATTTTCTTCCCCATTTTAATTACACCTGAGACCGACTGAAGTCGGTCAAATGAAAAGCCATGTGATCGTCTTGTACCTGAACTTGCCTAGAAGTTCTTTTATATAAAATAGGACCCTTTTCTTTGTTGTGTTGTGTATTTGTAGCAACCTATTCAAGTTCTTTTATGTAAGGTTTGATATGATACGACCAATTCTTCGTCGCTTAAACCATAGATAAGAAAATCAAAGACAGATACGGTAATAATGTCTATTTGATCTTTGTAGTATTTGTATTAAATTCTTATCCTTGCATTCTTTGGCGTCTTTTAATGAATTTAATAAAATATCAGATCATTCAGATATAGGCCCAATTTGCCCTCACCCATATTTTGAATGGAAGTTGATACATTAGATTTTTATATACAGACCTAATTGGTCCTCACCGATATTTCGAGTGGAAGTTGGAATATTTAATTATTCTGAACAGACCTAATTGGTCCTCATCCATATTTCGAGTGGAAGTTGGAATATTTAATTATTATAAACAGACCTAATTGGTCCTCATCCATATTCTGGATGGAATTCGGATATGAGATTATTATAGAAAGGCCTAACCGGCCCTCACCCATCTTATGAGCGGTAACTGACCCGATCTAAGGGTTTTGGTAATATGATATCATGTTTTCTGAAGAGGTTGTTGCCCTGATACTCAAAACTCTGGAAGATTTGCTTTTAAAATTCTAAGGAACACGTCCACAGCTGACAACTTGCAGCGTTAATTCGCTCGAGTATTTTTAATCGAATTCAGTATTTCGTATAGTATTAAAACGTTAAATATGGAACTAGAGGTAAGCCCGTAAAGCCATACGTGATTCTTTTTGTTCAACTGAGCTCCAACGGGCAGTTTTATTATTATTTTATTGTGTCACTGACTGCGGATTATATTCTATTCTCATATCGCGGATTTTCCAACCAGGGAATCATGCCCTCAGATAATACACCTGTATGTACCATAAACGTAACATACATTCCACCAACTCAGACATTCTTCAAAACTTTCATACCGACAACATACAAACCCCAATGTCTGTGGCTCCATACATGCGTATCGTCCCTAAATCCATTTATTTATACTAATGGGTAATGATATTATTCGTAGGTGATCATTACACCTGAAGGCAGGGAAAGTTCCCTTATTGAGCTTAAGAGTATCGGACATCATATCAATAATTTGAAAGTAAGATCTTCCCCATAGTTGGATACAATGAAATATAAACATCTTCGTTACAGTTTAAGTATGTTCTGCTAAGTTATAAAATGAGATAAATAGAAATACTGAATGAAAGGATTATGATAATTCAAATAGATAATTGGCCCATTATAGAAGCAAAGATGAGAATCAATATTAAATGTTCCCACACAACCCTTATTGGGTTGATTCTTCTTAAGTGGTTATTTATGACAGGTATATCCAATAAAATTAAGGAATAGATTGCTCCACGAAGAGATTCAATAGAGGTGAAGGGCTTAAATCGACTCGTTCATGAGTCTACCTGAGTGTTTGTATTTGTTGATTTCTAAAGTATCCCAAAGATCTACCTTCCGATATTTATTATCTGTATGTAAAATTTCAAACTGTGGGTCGAAAGAGTAATTATTTTCTAAGAGATGATACGCGTAATTTGAATCTGATTTTCTATTTGAAAAACTGCGTTTATGTTCCGATATTCCAATATTAAAATTTCTATCTGTTCTACCAATGTAGAAATTATCACAGTCATTGCAATTCAACCTGATTCATTGTTTTTACCTGATTTGGTCTTATTATTTTTTATATATTTGCCTAAATTCTTATTAGTTTGGGAAGCTATGTTGAAATGATTGCTACTCAAGAATGATTTCAGTTTCTCACATGTAATGCCAACGTAGGTTAAGGTGTTCAATTTTTGTTTCAATTTATCGACAGGGTAAACTTCATTCAATGCGATTCTACTTTGTTTTTTATTTAAAATATTATTTATTAGTTTGGGATTGTAACCATTATTTTTGGCTATTTGTTTAATGCAATTTAATTCTTTGTTGAAATTTTCAGGTGATAACGGGATGTTAATCAATCTATGAATAAAACTGTTGAATGCTGACATTTTATGGTGGTACGGATGACACGACGAGTTATGTATTATAATATCTGTATGTGACGGCTTATGGTAAATTACGAAAACATGTTTTCCATTTTCATTCGAAATTGTTACGTCTAAGAAATTTATCGAATTATTGCTTTCTATTTCGGTTGCGAATCCAATTTTTGGATGTAATTAGTTTATATGATTTTCGAAAATTTTTAACTGTCTATCTGTAACTGTGAAGCAAATAATTATATCGTCTACATAGCGATACAAGTATAAACAATATTTTGAGTGGATGATTATGAATTTATTTTCTAAATTATTCATGAAAATTTCTGCTTACAAAGGACTTAACGGATTGCCCATAATCAAGCCGTCTTGACGATCTATGACAGATAGACAGTTAAAATTTTTGAAAAACATATAAATTCATTACATCCAAGAATTGGATTCACAACCGAAATAGAAAGCAATAATTCGATAAATTTCTTAGACGTTACAATTTCGAATGAAAATGGAAAACATGTTTTCGCAATTTACCATAAGCCGTCACATACAGATATTATAATACATAACTCGTCGTGTCATCCGTACCAACATAAAATGTCAGCATTCAACAGTTTTATTCATAGATTGATTAACATCCCGTTATCACCTGAAAATTTCAACGAAGAATTAAAGTGGATTCAACAACACCTTAACCTACGTTGGCATTACAAGTGAGAAACTGAAATCATTTTGAATAGCAATAATTTCAACATAGCTTTCCAAACTAATAATAATATATAAAAAATAATAAAACCAAATCAGGTAAAAACAATAGATCAGGTGTTTATAGATTGTTTATAGATTCTACATTGGTAGAACACATAGAAATTTTAATATTAGAAACATACCAGAGTTTTTCAAATAAAAATCAGATTCAAATTACGCGAATCATCTCTTAGTAGCAAATAATCACGCTTTCGACCCACAGTTTAAAATTTCACATACAGATAATAAATATTGGAAGGTGGATCTTTGGGACATTTTGGAAATCACTTGAGAAGAATCAATCCAATAAGCTTTTAATTACTTAAGAACATTTTTATTTATATTCTCATTCTTATTTTCTGTACATCCATTCGTCTGAAGAAGCTACGGTGTAGTGAAGCACGTAACAAATCATAATTATTAAGTAAAATTCCAAAAACACATTACTTGTTTCTATTATTGATAATGGAATTTTATCAAGTAAAAGCCTCCCAAATTCAAAAGTTACCATAATTCCCAATCGGAAAACCAGTTTTTGCTTTTTTTAAGCCGGTTCCTCCTTTGCAGTCCACTATTTGGACTGTATTTTGTTCGTCAACAGAGTGTTGAAAATCTACATTCGATCACGTTTTTGGTCTTACGTGGCACCCAACGCGCGGACAGCTTTCCCATGTGTAAATCTTGATTTAATATGTGACAAACGTTCTTTTGACATGTTTTTATCCTTTGATTTGTCTCTCACTTCAATTCGGCGGGCGATATTATCGTCGCAGTTTTTGGACGAACCGAACGTTCATCGTCGCACAAGCTCTTACAGCCACGTTCAAATACATCTACCCAAAATTTCTGTATAATAAATGATAGCGCAGAGTTCCCATACACAGAATCTAACTCCTCCATAATTTGCATAGACGTATTGCCGTTCAAAAACAAATATTGAATGACACTCACACTTACTAAATCAAACTACTGTTTCAAAACAACTGCGCTTCTAAAATGGCTGAAACTTTGGTGAGTAACTGTAAACAGACGAACAATAAAAATTCCATAGCTTTCATTTGCTTCCTTCTTCACGTGGAGGTCAGAAACTTTTCAGGCCATTCTTGTATGTCTTTATAACGTTCCGAAATTAAAATAAATACTTCAAGATCAATCAATTTGTTGAAAAGTCCTTAAAAATTTTATTTTCTTTCCGATCATAATTCTTGCTTTCGATAAAAATTTTTGCTCTCATGTCAATTAATTGGACTAATGATCTAGTTAACGAAATGCAGTGTAATATGTTTCTATAAAAAATTCAATAGGTTTGAATACCCAGCAAACTCGAACGCTATAATCAAATAGGTATTAGTGAAGAAGTATACAATTTTTCCAAAGGTTCAAAGGAAGTTTTCACTATACTGGGTGGTTCACCAGTGGCGCTGGGCTCTAAAGCTCGTAAGCTCTTAGAAATTTAATTTTTGTCGAACGGTATTGAATTCAGAAAGTAAAAATCTACTTCAGCAATTCATTTTGAAGTAAACCGGGTGTCCCAATTTTCTATAAAAATATCTTGGGTGTTTTTTCAGATTGGAAGACCACTTTTTTATTGAAGATTCAAGAGCGTCCTAATCTCTGCTATGGTGTCTTTAAGTTATAAGTTTTTTTGGTGAGTAATTTTGTCACAAATTTTTTTTTCAGTAAAAATTCATGAAAATAGGCTCTCACATCATTGCATGCTCCTTCGGCCAGAAAGGATGAATACTTTTTTCCTTTCGTTCTCTCATTGCCAAAGGATAGCTTTATTGATGAATTCAAAAAGATTATCCTCATTTTATACAGGAGTGACTCAACAAGTTATCGAATATTGTAATTTTGAAAATACCATATCTTGATTTTTTCAAATGGAACATCCTGTATTTTATTATTCATGTCAACGCATAGATTATTGTGCAACATTTTTGCAGAAGTAACCTTATCTTTATCTTCGACCATTTTCAAGATAAAAAGAATAAACTAAATTAATAAAATCTGAGGTTGCGAAAGAAGAGTTTATTAGTACATATCATTATACTTAATCAGAGAAATGGAGATATTTTAAGGAATACGTGTATGAAATACGTAAATGTTTGGTTTCTGGTGGGATGATCCACAAGGTGTTGAACTATTTCAATATTTCAATAAGTGTTCGAAATGTTGCCCGTTTCCTTGTAGACACAACTCAATCCTTCTAAGGAAAGACCGTTGAAATCTCGACAACCTTTGGGGATTAACCGACTGAAAGGCGTCGGCTATTGTCTGTCTCATATGCAACTATGTTATGGAAGGAATCTCGTAAACGATCCCCTGAATATAACCCCACAAGAGAAAATCTAGAGTTGTAAGGTTCGGAGACCTAGCTGGTCATCTAACAGGACCACCAGGTCCTATCCTATTTGGAAATACATGATTCAAATGCTCCCTAACCCGATGTGAGTAATGTGCCGGTGCTCCATCCTGTTGAAACCACAAGTCTTGACTTATATGCTCTGATACATCGGCAAGTAACATTGGTAGATGATTTTGCAGAAAATCTGAATACATTTCACTATTTATGTGCCCGTCGAAAAAGAGCGGCCCAATTAGATATCCATCTACTATAGCAGCCCTACATTCAAGGACCAACGATGCTGGTGATTTACTTGTCTCATAAGGTGTGGATTTTCCGTGGCGTAAAAATGAAAATTGTGCCTGTTAACAAGCCCATTCTTGTGAAAAGTTGTCTCGTCCGAGAAAAGAACTCTGCTAAACATAATTAGATTTTCCGCTACTTTGTCACCTGCCCAATTGCAAAAATTGATTCGATTTTCATAGTCTTGATTGTTCAGTTTCTGGTGCAGCTGTACATGATGTGCATGAAATTTATTCACTTTCAAGATTCTCTGGACGGAAGTTCAACATATATCTGTTAAATGAGAAGTCTCTCTTTGGTTTTTATATGGGTCCTCTGTCACTGTCAACATAACTGATAACTGGTTATCTTCAGCTGTAGCAGTTTTTGGTTTTTCATGTTTTTTGCTATATTACCCGTTTCGATGAATCTCATTAGAAGTTTTTCAAAGAATCTTGCATCAGGATGCCTCTTATCAGGAAAACTCTGTGGATAAACTCTACTTGCCAACAAAAAATTTTTATCACGCTCACCCAGCATAAAAATCATATCAAGCATTTCTTCTTTGAAGAACAATGTTTAATAACAAAACACTGATAAGTTCACCATGTAAAATTCAGAATATGATGTCCTGACACATGACAGAAAGCACAAATAAAAAAAAATGTCAACACATACCTCGATTTACGTTTTAATTATTTTGATTTTATCATTCGTTAAAAGAATTTTCTTGGTTAGGTTTCATTTTTACTACCTAATCATTACAGAAAAAAAAAATTCTGTGCGAATAATGATGCATGTTGATGAGTTTGATACGGTCTGTACAATTTTCATCAAAATTATACAAATACTCGAATATTTCGAAAATGATCACAGATAAAGATAATGTTAGTTCTGCAAAAATATAGCACAATATTTTATGCGTTGACATGAATAATAAAATACAAGGTGTTTCATTTGAAAAATCAAGATATGATATTTTTAAAATTACAATATTCAATGATGTTTTTGAGTCACTCCTGTATAAAATGAGGATAATCTATTTCAATTCATCAATAAAGCTATCCTTGGGCAATAAAAAAACGAAAGGAAAAAGTATTCATCCTTTCTGGTCGAAGGAGCATGCGATAATGTGAAAGCTTATTTTCATGAATTTTTACGGGAAAAAAAGTTGTGACGAAACTACTCACCAAAAGAACTTATTACTTAAGGACATTATTTCAGAGTTTAGGCCACTTCTGAGTCTTGAACAGAAAAGTGGTCTTCCAATCTGAAAAAAACACCCAAGATTTTTTTATAGAAAATTGGGACACCCTGTTTACTGCGAAATAAATTGCTGAAGTAGATTCTTACTTTCTAAACACAATACCTTTCGAACAAATATGAAAGCTTCAAGAGTGTACGAGCTACAGAGTACCGCGCCACTGGTGAATCACCCAGTATAGCTTTAGAATTCAAGACATATTTTCATCTGTGTTGGTAAGTTCGTAGTATATCTATCATTTGTTGAACATGTTTCAGATAGTACGGACTGCAAGCAATGTCCAAGAGTTCTTTTAGAGGTGGAACACATAGATGACGAGGCTGATGGGGCCGGAATAAATTTCGTCAAAATCGACGATAAACAAATGGCGAAAGATCATGGTGTTTTTGCCTTGCCTGCAATTTTGTTCTTCAAGCTCGGTAATAAAGATCCTGTGATTTATGCAGGCGATCTATACGATGAACAGCAAATTCTTCAGTGGTTGTTAGTCCAGAAGGATCCGTCAGGAGATGTTATAGAAGCCTCTGAAGGAAGTGAACTATTGGATTTGATTCAGAAGAAAGACGCATTGGCGGTTTATTTCTGTGAGTAGATTCAAACAATTTTCAATTAAATTGAAGGTAATATCTGCGATTATGAGAGAATATTGTTTCGAAAAATTTTGGGTATCGAATGTTTAATTCATATGATTTACGCATTTCATCATACGCTTTCTGCTTTTTGCTGATTAAGAACACTCGCCATAGATGCTACCTCTCAGAGAAGTCCCAACGCTTTTGAAGATCTATACGGCTAACTGGTTCATCTCATTTACATTGTATTCAAATTCAGTGGAATAGTTTGCAAAGCCTTCGGTTTAACTTAGAGCCCTGACTAAATTTGATACCAATTATGTGATCGAATGAACTGCTGATACAAGTTTGAGAAACTATTAGAGAAGTTACAATGATTGCTAATATGACATTACTGTTTCCCACAGATTAATTTGCATTTATTATTATCCATTTCTAAAGCAGCTTGCAGATAAAATAAGGAGCCCATGTTGGAATAGTCAGTTAGCTTAAGTAGTTAATAGGTAGTAAGAATATTTTCTCAGAAGAACTACCCAAACTAGATCCCAGATTTTTTGGCCTTTAGTTCAATAGTTTTCCCGATAAGAAGGAAAAGTCAGTCATATTAAAACAGCCGTTCACCATTCAGAGACTTCAGGCGGTTGTTATCATTCGTTCAGTGGATAGAACAGACTGCAGTTTCTGTCTCGTTTCATCTTGTCAGAATTACATATCCATTTACATCTTCTGACATCAAGTCAGAATGCCATCACTTGATTGGAAATGGATTAAGTACATGTAACAGTATACATACACAACTGATGAAGAATAACCACAAGAGCCACCAGAAAACGATGAAGCCAAGGAGTAAATCAAACAAAGAAAATTTCAAATGGCCAGATTAGTTTGACTCTTCAC
The DNA here is from genome assembly GCA_013387265.2 of Cryptolaemus montrouzieri. Classification (NCBI taxonomy): domain Eukaryota; kingdom Metazoa; phylum Arthropoda; class Insecta; order Coleoptera; family Coccinellidae; genus Cryptolaemus; species Cryptolaemus montrouzieri. The sequence goes on from JABFTP020000103.1 coordinate 63,724,016, forward strand.
TGCAATGCTGCTCACACAAAGAAACCTTCAAGAAGCCAGGCTAGTTTGACTATTCACTGCAACACTGCACACTGTGCCTCCTATTTACAGTGGTCAAAGAATGTGTGAACACATTGAAGAATTTTATTCAGGGTGCAATATTGATTCTTCGGAAGAATGTTGAATATCTCTCCTTAACATTCTAGGAATGGTTGACTATTGCTTCTTTAACAAAAGTCTTTGGAATATATTCACATATTCAGTCTCAATGTTATGTTGGCTATTGTAAGCGGCGGCAATACTACAGAGATATAAAGCGACACAATGAACAAAGTTCCCGAATTGATATTTGTGTCTGTATTAAAATTATCAGAGTTAGTAAAATAATAGTTTATATATTTTGTATCATTTTTCAAGAGTCAAGTAGAAGATATTCTTTGTTGTTTTCTTTCAGAACTTGAAAAACTGAAGATTTGTTTATCTATGACAGAATATTTTCATTCACTAAAAAAAATAAAATTAAGTTATACGGTTACAAAATAAATAAGGTAACATTAAGATACTTTAACAAACCAAAAACCGAGTGTAGAAATGGTAGCATACAGCCAACGAACGATATACGTATCTCTTGCTGGAGACGGGAGCCAACGAGCTGAAATAGCTTAAAGGGGGTCCTTGTTCTTAAAGGAGCTTCGAACTAAATTGAGCGATTCTGATTTTGCACTAGTAAGCGAAAGACTAGTAGATAATGCATCAAATATTTTAGTCTAGTCGACAAGTTAAAAATAATACAAAATTTGTGATATCTGCTTGGATCAGAAATGGTGGCATATAAAGTATTGCGCATTGGAAGTTATGACCAATTGGAGATAAAAAGAAAAGTATTTAGTTTTTGAAATGATTAACTGTTCAGTTTTTAGTTTCAGCCTTTTAGACAGCGAGCTTTGCGTCAAAACCGAGTGCGTCACATTGAATAATTCTTATTCGGAATTAAATTTTAATCAAAAAATTTGGAAAAAATATAGTGTATTCTGAATACTTCAAAAGATTCCTTCCCGTCGGGAATTCAGCCTAATGTGAATTTTTCTACAAGTTGAACGATTCCCAATTCGCACAATTTTTAAGCTTAACTTAATATTTTTTTTTGGATACAATAAAGACGAAAATTCATGAAAATAGTGCTTATTATATATCGTCGAATTGGTTGAAGAATTCACTTTCAAATAAATTTGTAAAGAGAAGAATTTCTTTTATACGATCAAAACACTTCATAATGTTTTCAAATTTTTAATTTAATATTAATAACTTTAAAAAATATTCAATGTGGCGTGTAATGCAAAACTGATAAACGAAAGCGTATTTTCAACTTTCAATTAAGACTTCAAACAACGGAGGAGTTCTTGAATTAGGGTGCTTATTATTGATGATTTCCTACTCTTTAAGAATCTGTTCTTTCAATAGCTTAAATAATAATTAATTCTGGGATACCGGCAAAATTTTAAACACCATTTTTCTGTTTTCAACTTCACTATATTTTCTTTAGAGATTTTCAAATCGCACTATAAAAGATGTTGTAGTAGAGTTAATACATTTTACTGGACCTGTGAGACTGATAAATTTAGAATCTACTTTACATGTTGGATGGCAATAGTCGTTTCCACTGAAAACGATTTACCTCTCTCATCTCTTATGTTTCTCTATTGAACCTAGCTCAAATTGACATAATATAAAAGATAACATAAGGTAACTGTAAGAATTTATTTGTTTTGAACCAGTTCTTTTCTACTTCATGACTTCTTCAATAACGTTGTCGCCATCTAGCGTTTTGTTAATGGCTCAAAGCGCCATTTAGTTGAGGTGAGAGCTTTGCAGCGATTGAATGATTATACAGTTTCAACGATTCTTAACTAGTGATAACTTCTTAGGGTTATAATCGTGATTAGTAAGAAGTATGATCAAGGGAACTGGCTAAACCACATATGTGGTTATCAAATTAAAACAATATAATGCTTCACCTATAAATATAGAGAATATTGTGATGGAAAGAGTGAGATACTCTAAGTATTTGCGTACGCAGAAATTAATCAGTAATAAGTACAAACATGGATCTGATCATGCGCATACTAATGAATGGTAACAGTTATTTCAACTTTGTTTTATTGCATAGAAGCTCGGTTACTTTTTTTTATGCGCGCTTTCCAGGAATACGCGAACCTGTTACACCACATGAGTGGGCCCCTGGAAAGAAGTGAGGAGTCTGTTTACTCGCTTCTTGAAGGCGGCCAAATTGTAGAATATTGAAAGATGTTGGACGGAAGCGAGTTCCACAGCACACCGACCCTGTAAACATAGGAATTCTTAAAGAGAGAGGTTCGAGGGGTCGCTAAATGTACCGCCACATGAGGAGAACTCCTTGCCAGCCTAGCGTTGCGGCAAAACATGAGTTTTCCCGGAACAAAATTTTTCAACTCCTTGTAGCATCTTCCGTGGAAGTATCTGGAAACAGAGAAAGGTCAGCAAATTGTCTTCTGAGAGCCAGCGGTTGGAAATCGCGGGTGATCTTTGGGTGGTCAATGAGGCGCACAGTCCGTTTTTGCACACTATCCAACATCTGTGACGAAACAAAGCAGGTCGAATCTGCGTCTTATATAGATGCCACAGCTGAGATTACGTGAAGTATCGCTTGGCTCTAAAAAGAAAACTAAATTTAGCTGGTACAGCATCGAATCTTTTGATGCAATTTGTTGGCCTTGCATCGTTAGAGGAGGTTCTACAGCTTGCGTCTTGCTCGCGTTGAAGCTCGTCAGGTGCTACTGAACCCACTCCGATATCTGAGCGCATCTCTTGTCGATCTTTGCCTGCGAAAACCATACTGACCGTAGTTAATAATTCCCTGCAACTCAAGATATTTGATGAGTTCATCGTTTATGACTCTCTCCATCACTTTAGACCTGATGTGAAGAGCTGTAACAGGGCGATAGTTTTTGGGGTAAGGACTTCTTTCCTTTTTTGGAATCGCTATTTTCCAGCTGCTCGGAAAAGTCTGGCCTTCATAACAAATTTGAATGGGTGCCAGTTTGGGAGCATATTTTCTCCGGACCATTGGCGGTATTTCGTCTAGACCAACTGCTTCTTGCAGTTTAGCTACTCGAGAGCCCGTCTCACAGTACGAACTCTGAATTTGATTTCTGCCATGGAAGAATTTGTAGGTGGAATGTTCGGTGGTATTGCGTCTGATGAATCTAGCACAGAATTCGTTGAGAACAAGAGAGCAAAGAGATCTGCTCTCTCTTTCGGAGATGATGCTATACTTGCGTCTCCTCTAATTAGAGGTGGTAAGGCAAATTCACCGAAATTGGTACTGACAGTCTTCGCCATCGACCAGAACTGTCTTGTTCCGCTTGCCTGTTCAAGGAGTTTATTAGTTACTCCTTCGGTGAAATTTGCATTTGCCCTTGCAGTTGTTAGGTTTCATACGTTCCGTATTCGTACGAAGATTGTTTTTGTTTTCTCTGTTGGATTCATCTTCCACGACTTGTAAGCTCTGTTCTTTGCTGCTTTTGCTCTTTCACAGTCTTTGTTGAATCATGGCTTTTGTGCTGTTGTTCTTGCATGAATGATCTCTGTTAATGAGGGATGTAGAGATCCATTCTTGCATGAATGATCTCTGTAACAGATTCAATGCACACAATGATGTCAGGATCAGAAAGGCATACATCACTGAATGGGACGCATGAAAAGAATTCAAGCAGCTCATCCCAGTTAGCACAGTTTTAGTGCCAAATGCGTCTGGGTGGTTTAGATTCTTGGTTGAGACCACTACAAAATCATCTGGATCTGAAATCAAAAACAGATCCAAGATGTTCGTGAAATCGGTTGGGTGATCAGGTATTCTTGTCGGTTCGTCGACTAGCTGCGTTAAATTATGGCTGATTGCAAAAGTTTCAGCTTGTCTTCCCGCTTCATCTGTAGTATTATTACTGAAGAGAAATATATATGTCAGAGATTTTTGACATGTGAATTTATCGCCAGAAATTTTCTGGATAGATTATGTGGCCTATGAATGAATAATTAAAAATTTAGATTTAGAAGACAACTAAATTTCTCCAACGGTCAGATCGAAGAACCCACTACAGAGTCTATTCCAATTTTATCACGAATTTTGAATTTGTGTGGTCTTCTAATATTCAATTTTTTTCTTGGCGTTATGATGGCACTCATATCTTTGACTTATGCCAACAAGGTCGGCCATCTTGAGTGATTAGTTAATTTCTTACAGTTTTCTTGGATATGTTTTCGCCACTTTTTGTCTAATCCAAAATAATATCAGAGGACAGAGAAGATACAAACGACGAAAAACGAGCCAGACGCCTGAGCATGTTAACAACGAACGAAAACATAGATAAAAAGAAGAAAGTATAAGTGGCGACTCGTCAAATCGCCGAATGAATTAGCTTGTGCCGTTTGAATCATTGAGCATGAAAATGGTTTCCACTTAATTCGTGCCAAAACTGCTCAATTTTGACCTAAAACAGATTCTCGTTTTTACTCTAGTGGGTCATAACTAGTGAAGAATCCCGGTTCATGGTAATGGCATGGAAACAAAAACTCAATCATGCAAGTGGTGTCGCATGAGCCAAGACCTAGAAAAACGCTCCCAGTTCAGGCGGATCTGAAGGTTTTGCTTACAATTCTCTATGTTTGCAAGGTGGTAGTGCATCATGAATTCTACGGGGTACGACGGCCAATGAAAAATATTTTCAACAAATTATGCGCAAGTTTTGACCAGAAGCAACGAAACAAGATAGTATTGATGCCATTGGCACCGTATTCGCCATATCTGCACCCCGCTTGTAAATTTTATTTTGTTTCTAGAACTATATAAAAGGATGACGCTACGTTATCATTAAGAACATATAAATGGCATAAAAAGATCATTTGAATATATCACCAAAACTTCTTCTTGAAAGTGTTTTGAGAAGTGGAAAAACGTTGACTCAACTAAATTATATCCGAAGGCTGAAGGACCCAAGGTCGATGGCCATTTGCGCAGTGCGCAGTGCAAAAAATATACTTTTTCTTACTTACTTACTAATATCCGAGAATAATTACTCTGAAGAAGATAAAATGGATCTTCATGAATAAATTAATGAGTTTTGAGAAAACAGAAAATTCGCGATTCTTCTTGAAATGATCTGGTATAAGAAAAATGTTCCCTTTCTTGAGTAATAAAAATATTGTTAAATCATTTGTAATGGTTTAGTTTCTAGAATATCTTAAATTGGAGATATATTTCAATTCTACTGGAACTAAGAAATTTCAATAATGGAGTTTAATGAGATTCAATTATAAAAAGTCTAGTTGAAGAAAATTGCAATTGACACTACGTATTAATACGTATGCATAGCTAGATCAGAGTCCCTTTATCCCAGTGTATGAGATTTTTGTCTAGAACCTAGGTCCTAGATAAAGTCTTAGGAATAATACTCATCACTTCATTCAACTAGCTTTATTACAAGATAAATTTTGAAATCACAGTAACTGATTAATAAATTACTAACTCTAACCAAGGTAACTAATACAAAAAAAAACGCAACTAAAATGATTAACCAACTACAATAAAAGGAGTCTCAGACGAGATGAACTTAAACTACATAATACAAATTTTCAATTCAAAATAATCTGACCTTTTCAACATATTGAAACTCAATGATAGAGCTCAGTCAACTCTTAACGAAGATAGAAAAGAAGAATTTGATCATAAAGAGAAACTTTTAGCTTTTTAGGAATGAGATTAATTCCCACGATGATTGTATTTGGTGTTTTACATCAGTTTTCTGGTATTCTTGTATCTTACAGCTTACAGGTTACTCGATTGGCTGAATATGATTCGCAAGGTGACTGCCCTAGGTGGCAAGACTAGTTCCCTAAAGACGTGGTTACCCCAGCCGTGAAATATCAATGTTTGGCATAGAGATGAAAACTCATAGAATATCTTGACTGTGAAAAAAAATCTATAACAATACCATATCCCTCGAATATATATTTTTAAAATGAACAGAATGAATTTGACTTATCCTTGGAATAGCCGATATCGATCTAGGTTAATATAACAAAAAAATTCGAAATCTCTCCACTCTCTAATTGAATTGGTTGTCGAGGAAATCCGACAAATTTACCGACTACTTATAACGCCTCAGACGATTGGAAATTATCCAGAAAATCAAAGAATACTTAATTTCTATTACTGAAAATTAATCACTCCAATCGCTACAACACATCTCCAATAAAATTTCAAACGATTCCGAAGATTTCTAAATGGAAAAGAGAGAATCTAATGAATTCCGAACTTATATATACTCGATTCTATAAAAAACTATTGATTTTCAAAAAAACTAATGCAAAGCAAAACTATTCTCTTCACAACAATAAAGTGGAAACGAAATATAGAATGAGTACTGCTTTCCGTTCTCCCACAGAAACTAAAAACAATCTTCTTTCGAGTACTAACCTCACAATTAAGCGGTGAACAACCTAGATAAATACCAGCGACACCTTACGGATATAACTATAATTTTCATTGAGTATCATTACCTGTAGATTCAAATTTCAAACTGTTTGAATATTCAACTTGATGAAATGAGATTGAATTAATGAAATTAGGAAAACTGAGTTTGAAAGATATAAATGATTAATTCGAGAAAACGGACTGTTACACATTTTCAAATGTCTTTATATAGACTGAGATAGATAATTTCAATATAAGTGAAAGACTCTTAGATGCCTTTAGTTTATTTGCTTCCGAAGGTATTTGAATAGTATAACATTTCTATTAATCTCATATATTTCTCGATTGTATTAATATGCTTCTTTTGATGCTTCGCTAACATTAACAGGGAACAAGACCGTATGTGACTTATGCAGTGAGCAAGAGCAGCAAACACGGAAATCCCACAAAAACAAAACAAGATCTACAGAAGATATAGTGCAAGGAAAAAACGGTACATTTTCCCTTTGTGTAGTGTGTATCCTACTCCATTCAACTATTTGTACACCATTTCTACCTCAGTGTTTTACGAACAAAAAACACACTTACTAAACTCAATCATGCTCTGATTCAATGTTTTTGTTGGTTCCGTGAACAACATCGAGCTTGAACACGATGGAAAGGTTTGAAAGGTAAAATGATGAACTATATACAAATCAATGGGTATTTTTGAGATACACTACAGTCAAATTAATGACAACAGCTCAATATTTATAATTATTTATGTCTGTCGCCTTTACTTTCAGGATTTACGAGTCGACCAAAACATTTATTGTTGACTCCTTCAGCAATTTTTCCAAGATTGAAAATAAAATACTTTCAAATTGACTCCTTGAACTCGGCGTTTTAATAAAGCGTTCAATTTCAGTATGAAACAATTTCGATAAGCTGGCTTCAGTCCTAATCTCGGTCTCTCATTTTCAAGCAGTTGGAGAATAAATGGGTTAAAACAGAAACTTTATTTCCCTTGAAAGACACTCTGTCTTAGAGGTTACGGATGAGGAGATGTCGAAATCAAAATTAACTACGCCGTTGTTGATAGAAAAGTTAATCGTGAATGCGAGTGTAGAAATGTATGAATCAAAAGTGTAGGCCTAACTGTCGTGATGAAATCACAAAACAAACAAGGGGAAATCAATCGAGCAGTAGAAGTTAATTATATGTAAATACGTGGATTACTAATCCTGACGATCAAAAATTGAGTGAAACCTAAATAACGTTGGATAGTCTATCTTAAGTTATGAGAGAAGCCATTCTTTTTACCTTTCAAACCAACATTAGAGTGATTTCTGTGAGTTCAATTGAATCTAGATAATTTTTCTGAAAATCTCTGTTCATAGATGGCGATGACTGTGAACAATGTGGTGGAATTCTTGAGGAATTAGAGAATATTGACGACGATTGCGAGCGACATGGAATTACATTTGTTAAAACCCAAGATCTGAAGATAGCAGAGCAATATGGAGCTACAGAATTTCCAGTCTTGATGTATTTCGAAAATGGCATAGGTGGTATATTCGAAGGGGATCTTCAAGAAGAAGAAGAGGTTCTTCAGTGGCTTATACAGCAGAGAACTGAAGATCGTATCGAGCTCATCACGCGGGTGATGTTGGAAAACCTGGTTGAAGATACTCAATACCTGGCAGTGTATTTCTACAAACAGAACTGTCATATTTGTGAACAAATTTTGGAAGATTTGGAGCAGATAGATGATGAATGTGATGTTTACGGTATTCATCTAGTCCGGATACAAGATCCTCAGCTCGCTAAAAGATATTCTATCAAAACATTCCCAGCTTTAGTTTATTTCAGAAATGGAAATCCCCTATTGTTTGAAGGAGATCTGCAAAATGAAGATTCGGTGTTGGAATGGTTGACGGATGATGACAACAGAGAACTGGCAGATGAAATTGAATCAGTGAATGAACGAATGTTGACAAGATTGTTGAACGAATCCCCCTTTCTAGCAGTTTTTTATTGTGAGTAATCCGCATTTTCACCCCTATATTAATATTTCAATATTATATCATCAATAACTTTTAAACTATTGCTGGCTACCTATTTGCATATTTCTTTAGAGCTCATCAACTCTTTACTCTTCCTTTTTGTGATATTTCTTCCATACTTAAGTTCTACCATTCAAGCTGAACGTTGTCTATACCACATTCGATAGAAAATAAAATGCCGAATTGACGTAAGTTGGTATCAGTAACGCAATGGGTTCACTAAAGCATCATCTCTCCACTTTGGCATCATTGTCGTGAAGTTAGATGTGTACGACAATTATTAGGCCATGAATTACAACTCATCGCGTATGTATTTGTGTATCCTCTTTTGAGAATAAAATTTTTATTTCGCAGAATTTAGTAGAAACGCCTCTGTACTGCATGAAGAAAGAATATCTCTGCTGCATAGTATTATCTGGGGACTACTTGGTTCACAATACAAACGAACGCAAGAGATGAGATCTTTGGCTGTTATGGAGTATATAAAGTTACCATTGACAATATATTCAAATATCTCTGAGTTAAACCCCACCAATAATAAAATGATGATTCGCATCTTTCTGATCATGTAGCTCAAGTGCTGAAAATCTCAAATTAAAAAAATAACAACACAGAAAAGATATAGAAAAATCAGAATTACTGTTTCCCAGAAAGAATAATAAATGTGAGTGAGAAAAACAAAATAGTTTTTTCGGAAATGTCCGAAATGAAAAACTTGGCCAAGTAGAGACAACAGATATGATTGTCGTGATCAAGAAAGATGTGTCCACAAATTTGTATAAGGCACTGTATTAAAGACTAAAAAGTCAGCTTGAGAGGAAAGTGATTGATGAAGATATAGGTATACCGGGTGGGGCACCTAAACGAAAAAGACTCAATAACTGCTAAACTATTCGTTTCTGGACAAAAAGCAAAGACAGATTAATTATTGTCTGAAAGGGGACATCTTTTAAAATACGATGATTTCATTTTACATCAACTCCCTAAGCAGGGGCGCACAAAACTTAATTTTTCGAATAGGAAAGATAGGTCGAGTGATACCTCATTGGAGTGCACTTTTAATTCTGAACGCAAATATGTAATGATTTTTGAGTTCTGACATATTCGGAAGAAGATACGGGCTGGTTCTTTAAAAGCCGATTTCGAATCTGTCGATTTCGAATGAACATTCACCGAAATACTGTTGTATTTTGGAGAAAAACATCTTTAATCAGTGTTGCTTTCACACTACCCCCTCAGACACCCCCACAGATGATAGTGTCAACCCCTCAAATCTTCTAATTGATCAGTTAGTCCGAGTTATAGCTCATTGGATAAGTATTTAGAATTTTCTGATTACAGCGAACGAATTCTCAAATCCGATTATATTTCGATGAGGATGCAAGTTGGATCATGGAGAAAATTCAAACACAGTATAAGAGCCTCTTCACAAAGAAGCGATAATCGCTCCGCGTCATCAATTGAATCGCAAAATATGTTCCCCGTCGGTGGACTTATGGAACGCAGACATGTGCAGGCAACCACTGGGGTAATGGCCCGCACGCCTCACGACCACATACGCAACCGGTCGTCGTATGTAAAAAGCCACTAACAGCATGGTATCCAAGATTGAAACGAAACGAACTCAAGTAGATTTCTCGTTACAGAAAAATATTCATCCAAAACCACACAGGTGTAATGCAGATTTGTCAACAACAAACGAGGCAGTTTTCATTTTTTTTCCAGATTGCTTGTATCTGGTGAATGAAATTCGAATTAGTTTGTTTACATAGCTGCTTTTCACACGCACGGGTTGCATTCACACCAGTATAATGGTTTATTCAATAGCTAAAAGAGTAGAAATTATTGAACTTTTTCCAGCAATAATATTTGTGCAAATAGGGCAGTTGCTATTTTCAATGAACGCCATGACGACAAATATTTAAGTGCCAAGTGAATTTTGGAGTTGGTGGAAAAATTTAGAGAAACTGACTCTATTCAGAATAGGAAAAAAGAGCATGTTCGAAGACCCATACAAAATGAGGAAATGGAAACTGCGTTGCATGGGAAGTAGTGATTGATCCCACTCTGAGTACAAGAAATTTGGAAAGTGTTTGGTATGAGTCGAAGAACTATTGGACGAGTTTTCAAACAATAGAAATTCCATCTATATAAAATAAAGATGGTCCAGGAATTGAAATAGGATGACTTCAACCGAAGAGCGCAATTCTGTGAAATAATAAGTGAGCGAATATCAAACAGTCACCTACCTACTTTCTCTACAATATTTGCTTCTCGGACGAATGTACTTTTCTTTTTGAATGGCACTGTATATCGTTATAACTGCTGTTTCTGGTCGAACTCTAATGCCACAATCTTTCGTGGAGTACATACCCAATATCTTGAAAAATTGAATGTTCGGGTTGGCATCTATGGGAAACGTCTGATTGGGTCATTTTTCTCACCAGGAAATCTGACAGGAAACATGTATCTCCAACTACTTGAAGAACTAATCAATCTTGCCATAACTGAAATTTTGGAAAATGATCCTAGCTATTCAGAAGAGGATGTTGTGTCTCAACAGGATGGTGCCCCCCGCATTTTGCACTTCCTGTTCGACAATATCTAGATCGGGAAATCTAACCTGATCGATGGATCGGAAGAAGAGGCCCTACAGAATGGCCCCCACGTTCCCCCCATGTGTCACCAATTGTTTTTATTTTATTGGACCACTTGAAGAGTCGAATTTATAGAACTGATCTAGCAGATTTGGGAGATTAACGACAACGGATTGTCGTCTAGTGTAATCGTATAACCCCTGAAATGCTACATAATGTCAGGGAACGTTTCGGGTAAAATCTGTATTTGTGTTTGGAAGTTTCCGGCGAACACTTGATATCAAGTTGACCTATGAAATATATCAGGTATAATAAATCAAATTGTTTTTTCTATTTTTCAATTTTCAATTTTTCATTATTCACCAACATGTAGGTTATTCTGTGAATAGGCTCTATTATTTGGAAACCAAAAAAAAAGTGCTGAATCTCCATCCAAAATCAGCAGGCCTCTCAAACACTGTATCGCTCTCTATTAATGCACATAATTCATCACAATGCAGATGAAACAAAAATTTTTTCTACAATATTCTAGGAATTCTTAAACATTTCTAATGAGTTATTACTCAAATTAACTGATCAATTCGGAGATTGGAGGGATTGACAGCCTCATATGAGGGAGTGTAGTGGAAGCATCACTGCTTGAAGATATTTTAACCCAAAATACAACAGTATTTCGGTGAATGTTCGTTGGAAATCAACAGATTTTGCAATCGCTGAAAATAACTCGTCTTTTGACACAGCAGCCTGTACCTTCTTCCGAATATGTCAAAAGTCAAAAATTATTACACATTTATGTTGAAAATCAAAAGAGCTTTCCGATGAGTTATCCTTTGACCTATCTTCCATATTAAAAAGATTGAGTTTTGTGCACCCCTGCTTAGGGGGTTAATGTAAAATAAAATCACTGTGTGTTAAAAGATGTCTCCTTTCAGGCAAGAATTGACGTGTTTCTGCTTTTTGTCTAGAAACGAATAGTTTAGCAGTTATTGAGTCTTTTTCGTTTCAGCTGCCCCACCCGATTATGAATCAGACAAGGGAAGTACAGTAATCTAAATAGTCATAAGCTTCAAAGTGAAAGAAAAAATTGAATATGAAGAGGGTAATCCAATAACCGATGAGTTGAATGCATTTTTTGCCCCTGTCGACGAAAATCTTTGAAGAATTTTTAGATCAGTCAAATGTTGCTTGTGATTATCTACTGAAAAATAAATTGATGAAAAGTCTTGGTTCAGTGTTCTCTTTTCCTACAGCAGCTCAGGAAATCATGAAACCAGTCGCTGGACAGTGCAGCTCATAAAATGAATCGTTAGGTACCTACCTAAACCACCCTCTCACCTCATGAACTCATGTTTCAAGCATGGTTACTGCCCTAAGAAACATAAAGTACACAGAGTAATTCTCATTTTCAAAACATAAAACCCATGTATATGTGAAAACCATAGACCAATTTCGATCTCCCAGCAATATCGAAAATCCTTTAGACAATCTAAAGCAGTGATTATCCTAAAGTCATCCTCACTTCTGCATTATAATCAATACTAATTTAGGAAAATAAATCAAACAAATAGTGTAATTGGAGATGATTAGCTTCATTTATGAAGCCTTTGATGTCATGGTAGAAGCTATGATTACCTGCCTACTCGACTAGATTAATGCCCTTGACTGACCTAACCTCAAGAAACTTCTCACAAAATTAGAACACATCAGTTTCAGAGGTCTTTAACCTTCATTTAATTCTATTTGCATCAAACATACTAGATAGTAGACTGGAGAGGTACCATGTCAACTTCTTTTTCTTGAAGTGCTTACCATCTTTGGATGTTAGCGATCACATTAGCTCACATGATTTTATTGACTGCGGCTCTGAAAAGTGCTGCAGATGGAAGTCCACACCATTGTCGGAGGTTTTTTAACCGAGATAATTTTCTTCGACCTGCAACTCTTTTTACATCGATTTTACGCTGCAATCTCAACTAGAGAATGCGATATTTTTCATTTCTCATGAGATGTCCATAATTTGCCGTTTTTTTTTTAATTTTACAATTGGGATGATTTCTAACTTTTTATTCATTCTCTTTAGGACATTATCGTTCGTAGCTTGGTGTATCCATAATATGTATAACATGTGTGTATAATACCACATCTCAAAAGCAGAAAGTTTTCTGGAAGACGCCTCACTAAGAGTCCAAGCCTCGATGCCATACAAAAGTCTAGACAAGACGTAACATCTGAGGACTCTATTTCTCAGTTGTATACTCATACGATTAAAGCAGAATCATACGATTAAAGTCACTCCTGGCTTTTTCTACGCCAATCCCTATTTCATGGGAATGATCCCACTCTTTGTTTAGATTGCATCTTAAGTAAGACAGTTTTTCGTCTTGTTGAAATACCATCCTATTGAAATGGAATTATGTATCCGCAGTTCAGTTACATCAGTTCAATTCCATCCCGAATCGTGTACTCACCTCTTCTACATGATTTATTAGGTTTTGAAGACCATCCGCGTTATCTGCAATGAGGACAGTGTCGTCTGCGTACCTAAGATTGTTGTTTTCGCCGTTGATAAATAAACCATCTTCTGCCTCATGTAAAGCTTCCTGAAACACCCTTTCGGAGTGTAGTTCAAAAGGCATTGGTGAAATCTAATCTTGCCTTACTCCTCTTTTCACACAGAATTCAGCAGATTCTTTCTGTTCTACGCGAACTAATGCTGTTTGGTTCGCGTGAAGATTTCTGATGAAGCGTAGATCATTATCATCAATATCAGATGTTTTGAGTATTTCAAGAAGTCCCTGAGTAATATTATGTCAAACGCTGTTTTATAGTCAATGAAGCACATGTCTACATCGCAGTTAATGTCTCGTTCTCTCTGTATGAGAACCTGGATGGCGAAGAGTGCGTCTCCAGTACCAAGACCGTTCTTAAACCCAAACTGCGTTTCTGATGTTCCCATCTGATTTTCTATAGATTCGTGTCCGAATAATATTCAAAAATACTTCAAGGCATGACACATCAGTCTGATAATCAGGTGTTCCTCACATTCCGTTGCGTTCTTCTTCTTGGGATTGGTATAAAAGTCGATTGAAGTCATTCTTTCGTAATATTTCCAGATTCATATATTTGATCTAATAAACGGGTTAACAGTGTTACTTGTTCAGGGTCCAAGAGTTTTAAGCAATCACCGTATACACCATCAGGATCGGGAGATTTGTCGTTGATCAATCCCTTTATAGCCACCTGAACTTCATCCTGTGTTATCTCCGATTCAATTTGTTCCCTGTGAAACCTCCTCCATCGTTTGTCCGCTATCAATAAATTCCTCTAGGTGTTCCCTCCATGTATCCAATCTCCCTTTTCTATCGCCTATAAAGTTGTTCTCTATATCTTTGAGTATGCTGATGTTGCGTGACTACCATTTTCTAGTTGTTTGTTTGATTTTTTTATGTAGGTTGAAGCTATCGTGCTTGCTTTGTAGCTCCTCTGTTACATGACAGTTCTCCTCCAGCCACGTTTACTTTGCCTTGTTGATCTTCCGGAGTATGTGTTTGTTAATCTCCTTGTGTTTCTCGGGCTCAACATTCTTGCATGATCGTCTATCTTCCATGAGATCCAAAATTTCATATCAACTCGAAGTCAGATAACCTGTGAGGTTACATGGGACTCTATCTTTGGACCGATTGTGTTTGCAGTTTTAATTGACGATCAAATGTTCAGTTTACAGTCAGGGAGAAACATAATATCTGCTGATGATGCAGTATTATTGAATAGAGATATTCATCAACAAAAAGACGTGTGAGAGAGGTGCGTTATAATTCGAGGCCAACAATCATCTAAAGATGATTAAAACTCAGAAATGGGCTATGTCCACAAGACACATTTGTCTAAGAGACATTGTAACGCTATTGGAATACACTACCGAGAGGGCACGATATAAAGATTTTTTGTGTCCAAGAATTACTATACATCTTTTCCAATAGGTGCATTAAGCACTCCTCTAGTATTATATTGATTTTCACAGCCAGATATGTATGGTGTGCTGACGAGTGCACATCTAGGAATATGGAAAGGAGGACCCCTCCAGAAAAAAAACAGTGATAGTAATAGTTTTTCGCAAATCACATGCTGCAAAGGACTCATCAGAGGATTCGGTATATTCACATTGACCAATTGCAACCATCTAGAGGGTTTGACGTATGAAACCAAAGATTGAAAACACTACGTGGTTCCGAAATACCGTTTGAACCTCTTTCAGAACGACATGTGGGTGGAAAGTTATCACAAACATCCACGAAACATGTGGAAATTAGTGCCAAAAAGTGGCTGCTCTAAATTAGCTTTTTGAAAATACTGCAAAAAACCTTCCTCTATAAACTGGAGAAGTACGTCACTCATAATTTTGAAATGAGAAGTTCAACCAGTGTCGTCTCGGGCAACTTATTTTAACGGTTGTATGTGAATTATCTTGTTGGGTTTCATATCTTAATACTTTGATTCGCTCTGTTGATGTTCATTGTAAATTTAAGTGGTATTGTCGAAAGAACTAAATATCGACGTTTGAAACTAGACTGCTCTATCAGCCTATCTCAATCCCGTTCAGCAAGCTTGGGTTATGCTTCAGTGAAGAATTATCCGAGACAACAATGTCTAAAGATATGGACAATTTGATGCTGAGTAAAGAAAAATCTATAAGCATTGTAACATTATAAAATAGAAGTTGATCATCAGAGAAAAATATAATTTACAACTAACATTTCATCGTATTCTTATGTTTGGAGCTTTTTACTTTCTAGAAGAAGTCTTTTGGATAAAATATTTTCTCTAATAATTGAATGTTTTTCCTCACACTATGATTTCAAATTTACTACAAACATCAGATTCTGTTAATCATAATTGGACTTACATAATGATGCTTTGTTGTTCTAGTGCTAGTTTGATTATTTTTGGCAACTCTTTAGTTTAAGTTAGGGTAGATCAGAGAAAAATTATACTGGGTGATTCATCAGTGGTTCGGTGCTCTGTAGCTCGTACACTCTTCCAAGATTTCATTTTTGTTCGAACGGTATTGTATTTAGAAAGTAAGTACGTACTTCAACAATTTATTTTGCAGTAAACAGGGTGTTCCAGTTTTCTATAAAAAAATTTTGGGTGGGTTTTTCAGATTGGAAGACCACTTTTTTGTTCAAGATTGAGGAGCGGCCTAACGTATGCTGTAATGTCTTTAAGTATTGAGTTTTTTGGTGAGTAGTTTCGTCACAATATCATTTTTTTCCGTAAAAATTCATGAAAATAGGCTCTCACATCATCGCATGATCCTTCGGCCAGACAGAATGAATACTTTTTTCCTTTCGTTTTCTTAATGCCCAAAGATAGCTTTATTGATGAATTGAAATAGATTATCCTCATTTCTTTCAGGAGTGACTCGAAAAAATTATTGAATATTGTAATTGTAAAAATATCATATCTTGATTCGTTCAAATGGAATACCCTGTATTTTATTATTCATGTCAACGCATAAAATATTGTGCTATATTTCTGCAGAAGTAACCTCATCTTTATCTTCGATCATTTTCGAAATATTCGATTATTCGTGAAAATTTTTGATGAAAATTCTACAAACCCTATCAAACTCATCAACCTGCATCATTATTCGCAAAGAAGTTTTTTTTCTGTAATGATTCAAGTACTAAAGAATGAAACCTAAACAAGATAATTCTTTTAACGAATGATAAAATCAAGTTGATGAAAATGTAAATCGAGGTATGTGTTGACATTTTTTTTATTTGTGCCTTCTGTCAGGTGTCCGGACATATCATATTCTGCATTTTACATGGTGAACTTACCAGTGTTTCGTTATTGAACATTGTTAAATTAAGGTTCGAACCCAATTTTCTCAATTGACTGCCATGAAGTTTTCCAGAAAAGAAATGGTTGATATCATTTTCATTCTGGGTGAGAGTGATAGAAATTCTTTGTTGGCAAGTAGAGTTTATGCACAAAGGTTTTCTGATAAGAGACATCCTGATGCAAGATGCGTTGAAAAACTTCTAATCAGATTTATGGAAACGGGTAATATCGTTTACAAAAAACATAAAAAACCAAAAACTGCTACAGCTGAAGACAACTAGTTATCAGTTTTGTTGACAGTGACAGAGAACCCATATAAAAGCCAATGAGAGACTTCTCAGTTACCAGACATAAGTCAAACTTCCGTCAAGAGAATCTTGAAAGTGAATTAATTTCATGCATATCATGTACAGCTGCATCAGGAACTGAACAATCAAGACTATGAAAATCGAATCAATTTTTGCAATTGGGCAAGTGACAAAGTAGCGGAAAATCCACATATGTTTAGCAGAATTCTTTTCTCGGACGAGGCAACTTTCCACAAGAATGGACTTGTTAACAGGCACAACTTTCATTATTACGCCACGGAAAATCCACACCTCATGAGACAAATAGATCACCAGCATCGTTGGTCCTTGAATGTATGGGCCTATAGTAGATGGATATATAATTGGACCGCACTTTTTCGACGGGCACCTCAATAGTGAAATGTATCAATATTTTTTGCAAAGTCATCTACCAATGTTACTTGCCGATGTACCAGATCATGTAAGACAAGATTTGTGGTTTCAACATGAGCACCGGCCAATATTCACATCAGGTTAGGGAGCATTCAAATCTTGTATTTCCAAACAAATGGATAGGACGTGGTGGTCCTGTTAGATGGCCAGCTAGGTCTCCGGACCTTACAAGTCTAGATTTTCTTTTGTGGGGATATATTAAGGGCATCGTTTACCAGATTCCTTCCACAACACAGTTGGATATGACAGAGGATAATCGACGCTTTTCAGTCAGTTAATTCACAAATGTTGTCGAGAGTTCAACGGTCTTACCTCAGAAGGATTGAATTGTGTCTACAAAGAAACCGGCAACATTTCGAACACTTATAGAAATAGTTCAACACCTTGTAGATCATTGCATAGTACATAATGTCACTTCTAAAAAACATGGCACAATATGTTATGAGTTGACATGAATCAAATATAAAGGATGTTCCATTTGAAAAACTCAAGATATGGTATTTTTAAAATTACAATATTCAATAATTTCTTTGAGTATAAAATGAGGATAATCTATTTCAATTCATGATTAAAGCTATCCTTAGGCAATAAGAAAACGAAAGGAAAAAAGTAATCATCCTCCCTGACCGAAGGAGCATGCAATGATGTGAGAGTCTTTTTTCATAAATTTTTCCGAAAAAAAAATATTGTGACGAAACAATTCACCAAAAAACCTATCATCTAAAGACATTATAGCAGAGTTTATGAAGCTCTTGAATCTTCAACAAAAAAGTGGTCTTCCAATCTGAAAAAACCTCCCAAGATTTTTTTATAGAAAATTGGGACACCCTGTTTACTTCAAAATAAATTGCTGAAGTAGATTTATGTTTTCTAAATACAATACCGTTCGAACAAAAATGAAATCTTCAAGAGTGTACGAGCTACAGAGCACCGCGCCACTGGTGAATCACCCAGAAATATAATTTGGTATCTTTAAGGACAATTGATAAATTAGCTACTACTGGTTTAACCAATTCGGATAATAGAAGGAAAGTTTTTCAGACAGAATTCTTCATAATGAAGTTCAGCTATTGAGCTCTGAGACTATCTGGCGTTATCCGATCCCTTCTCTAGCTTTGTTAATATAAAAAAGTTGAATAAGTAACTGACTCGACGATAGAGCTATCTGTCCTTATATCTGAGAACTTTCTTGCTCATATCTTTTTTCAGTAATAAAACTTGTCTCAATTTTCATTTCAACTTTTTCTACAGACGATGAGGACTGTCCTGAATGTGATGAAATCCTAGAAAACCTGGAAGAGATTGACGGAGAAGCTGATCTTTTTGGTATAGATTTCGTGAAGATATGTAGTGCTGAAGCCGCTGCTGATCAAGGTTTACATACTTTACCAGCACTTATGTATTTTCGAAAGAAAACTCCAATGGTTTACGATGGAGACATGACTCAGGCTGACAAAGTTCTCGACTGGTTAACGTCCCAGGACGTGTTCGAAATCAAAAATGAAATCGAGGAGGTTAACAAGAAGATGTTGGAGAAATTGCTGGAGGAAAATGAATTTGTCACCGTGTTCTTCTGTGAGTATTCTGTAATCTAATTTGTTATGATCATAGTCGGAATGCAATCAAGGGTTTTTGAATCAATTGTAGCACCCATTCCCTTGATAGTTCAGAATTAATGTTTCTTTCAGATGAGATGAATTCGGATGAAAGCAAACTCATTATGGAGAAACTGGAGAATATCGACAGTGAAACCGACAATTTTGATATTACATTTGTCAAGATGGCCGATCCGCGGTACGCTAGAAAGTGGGGAGTGACTAACCTACCAGCTATCGTTTATTTTCGACGACGATTTCCGAGTATTTTCAGGGGAGATCTACATTCCGAAGCTGACGTTCTGGAATGGATGCGAAAGAACCGGTTTCGTCAGCCCGAACTAAATATTTTTATGTACGCTTTATTCGCAATTAGTATCGCATTTGTAATTTATACAGCTTTTCTTCTGCAATGTTTCAAACCACCTCAGCAAGCTGTTGTTGTACATCCGAAAGCAGCATGACGTATTGTGTTACATGCGATTTGAGTAATTTTTTAAATTTTGACAAAGTATTTTTATAACCTCTGCCCAATTGAAAATACACGAATGATGATGGGCTGTGTGTTT
The DNA here is from genome assembly GCA_013387265.2 of Cryptolaemus montrouzieri. Taxonomy (NCBI): domain Eukaryota; kingdom Metazoa; phylum Arthropoda; class Insecta; order Coleoptera; family Coccinellidae; genus Cryptolaemus; species Cryptolaemus montrouzieri. The sequence goes on from JABFTP020000103.1 coordinate 63,743,896, forward strand.
AAGTGAAATGTATTTTTGCAACTTTTTTTGAATCTCGAATCAATATGTATGATTCAAGGAATAACCCTGATATTCCGGTCTTGACATTATGTTTTTCGCTTTTTGTTTTCTGTTTTTGTGCTTTTATAAGTTTTCATATTTTGATATTTATTTTCTCGGACCAACATAGTTTGATTTTTATAGTTTAAGGTTATGCTGAATAATTTAAGTAGATTGTCCTCATTCATTCCCCAGAGTATATTCGAGGCAGATTGTAAATAGACAACTGTATATTATTGTTACCTACCTATTTTTAGGTAGAATAACATTATTGTATATAGGTACTCTTGTAAATAAAATGTTAAAAAGAATTTCTTCATTTTGATTGAAGTTACTACTCTCATTGGATTAGCTTGTTTGCTTGAGATATTGAAAGAGGGTCACTACGGTTGGCACCAATGTTCAAACTGCTCATTTGCTTTTTAATTGAATTGAACAATGATTTCAAAAACTTAAGTGAATTCACAAACTAACGACGCGTTTTTCACACTGTGGCTTCATCAGATGAGTAATACATTTAAAAGGAATATGTACCTAATACAGGGTGTTACATAATAGTATGATACAACTTGAAGGTGTAAATCTACGTGCAATTTTGAGAAGGAAAGTTTTTATAACCATAAGTCCGCAAAGGCTTCGTTACGGAGCTACAGGGTGTTGAAATTTCTGGAAAAAATTGGAATTTTCTTGAAAACTGCTGCAGTTTTCGAGATATTCAGCCCAAATTTGAAATTCAAGCTAATTTTTACAGCCTCTGTCATTACACGTCATAGATTTTAACTGAAATTCACAAGGTGTTTCCTTTTTCGAGGTCATGTCTCCTTTTGCCCTTTCAAACTTTTTTGCAGTACGCCACTTATCAGCAAGCAATCCATTTTCGTCATCTTTGTTCAATTCAAAATCTTTTTTGACACTTGTAATTTTTTCGTATGTCCAACCGTTTTCGAGTGAAAAATTATTGAATTTGAATTATATGCATTGTATGTTATTCGCTAAATAACAAACAAATAATAGGAATGCTCGATAGGTATGCCCAAAATTTGCTTTTATTTTGATAGCTCGTGTTCTGAGACCCAACTTTTTCTTATTCAGTAACAAACTGAAGGAAAAAACAATTAGAAACTAAATAAATAGCTGCAAGTGTCCTCCATCTGCAAGAATACGGGCCTCTGTCCTCCTTCGCATATTATCAAGCACTGTTTGAAATATTCCTGGGGTATTTCTTATCGTGTCACAAGAGGTTATTATTCGATTTCTCAATTCTTCTACAGTGTTGACTGGAGTGGTATAAACTAAACTTTTTAGATATCCCCATAAAAAGAAGTCTAAACTATTTAAGTGTGGCGACCTAGGAGGCCATGGTTCTGGCCCATTCCGACCTATCCATCGGCTGTTGAATGTATTGATCAAGAATTTCGTAGCTTCTCCATTAAAATGTGCTGATCCCCCGTCATGCATGAGCCACATTATGTTTCTCGCCAAAAGTGGCACATCCTCTACCAATAAAGGTAACTCCTCTTCAAGAAATTGCCAATAAGCGGGACCGTTTAGTCTGTCAGGCAAAAAAAAAATGGCCCAATCAAATAATTTCCAATAATTCGGACCCAGACATTTTGTGAGAATTGTTCTTGATGATGAGATTCTTCAATCAAATGGGGGTTTTCCTCAGCCCAATAAATATTATTGTGAAAATTTGTGAAAGAAGTTCTCGAAAAGTTAGCTTCGTCTGAGAACATTATTTTACTATCAAAATGAGCATTTTCTCTAATTTTCTCTATGAACCATCGGCAGAAATTCAGTCTTGAAGGAAAATATCGAGGAAGTAGAGTTTGGACGCCTTGAATATGAAACGGGTACAAGAAAAAGTCGTGGAGAATCCGCCAAACTAGAACCTGTGAAATATTCAACTGCTTCGATACAATTCCAACTACTTGCTCAATATCTGGAGTTCTCATAGTTTGAGTTGCACCTTTTAAATAATTATTTGCAGTAAAAGTACCAGTTTCCCTCAACCTTCTGTGGATATTTGAAAATGTTCGCATGTCTGGTGTTACTCGATTTGGAAAGCGCACCTGATATAATCGCTCAGCTTCTGTTGTGTTTCCGCCACTCAGACCGTACATGTAATGGATATCAGCCAATTCGGCGTTAGTAAAATTAGCCATTTTTTCTTACAGCAATAACTTCAAAATTCTTAAAACTAATAGTCAATTTGATAAACAATTCGAATAGACGCTGGTTCAACCCTAGCAACTGTCAAAATAAATAAATAAATGAAAATAATCGAAGCCTACTAGTAATTTTTTTAATCAGAAGTGCTTCTTTCAATTCAGCGAATACATACAATCGTTTAATGATTTTTTGCTCGAGAACGGTCGGAGATACGATAAAATTACAGGTGTCAAAAAAGTTTCTGAATTGAATGAAGATGACGAAACTTGATTGTACTATGATGAGTGGCGTACTGCAAAACAGTTTGAAAGGGCAAAAGAAGACATGGCTCCGGAAAAGAAAACACCTTGTAGATTCTAGTTAAAATTCAGGACATTTTATGATGGAGGCTGTAAAGAATAGCTCGCATTCCAAATTTGGGCTGAATATCTCGAAAACTGCTGGAGTTTGAAAGAAAAAACCGTTTTTTTCCGGCAATTTCAACACCCTGTAGCTCCGTAAAGAAGCTTTCGCAGACCTATGTTCATATAAACTTTTTTTCTTGAAATTGCAAGTAGATTTATCAACTTAGGTTGTGACATACTATTATGTAACACCCTATATATCTTAATCTGACTCGCTTGTGTATCTCAAAATGACGGATTTTAGTGCACATTCTAATAAGGGTCACGAGTTTGCGTTACATCCAAATCGTTAGATTATTATACAAGAACATTTTTTAGGTTCTCTTAACATCCCCTTAGAAAATCTGACGCGCTCGATTAAATTTTCACTTTCCATTTTCAACCCACGTACGACCATCTCTATTATGGAAACAATCAGATTAACATACGTACATTTTCAAAAATCCGTAGGATGGTATCAATATCTGATACACTCGAGTATGTCCGTGCAACAGTTTCTTTTTACAGTTTTGAAAATCTATAGACGCTTCCCCCACCGATGAAAATGTATACAGTGTGATTCAGGAGGAGAGGAGATATTTTGTGGGGTGATAGGAAACGCTCTCGCTGTATCGGAATCGTACTTTTTTTTAATCGTCGCGCTTTCCTTCAGACTATACAGGGTGTTAGAAATTTCTTGCCTCATAGCTCTTAAACGACTTGATCGGTTTGGATGAAAATTTCAACGTTGAATTCAATTGATGAGATCTATTATACGAGATTTTTGATTTTATCTCGAACCAGGACATTCTCATGAATAATTTAGAGTAAAACTCAATATTAAACACAGATTTCGCTAAAAAACACATTTTTTTTCTGGTACAGATATGTAGATGACATTTTGGTTGGTTTTCGTGGTTCAAACAGACAAATTCAGCAATTTTCAAATTTCCTGAATAAAATACATTGCCGCATCAGCTTCACTTCTGAATTAGAAAATAATAACTCAATTAATGTCCTCGACTTATCCATTACAAATTCAAATAACCAACTCACTTATAAAATTCACAGAAAGGAAACATTCACAGACGCATCGATTCCAATGGACTCGTTCAGTCATTTTGTCACAAGCTAGCTGCGTATAACTACATGATTCATAGATCTCACTTTGTTCCCCTTTCGAAAGAAAATTTTCAAACTGAACTTAATATCATTAGAAAACTTGCCGCAAATAACAACATACCACAACATTTTCTAAATACAATCATTAAACGCAAAGAACAACGTATTACCTACCAATTACTATATAGCATTGTAGAATCCCTAGAAAAAAGATACACTAGTCTCACATACACCGGCGAACTCTCTAACAAAATCAGTAACTACTACTCTAAATTGAACATAACTACTTCATTCTCAAGCGGCCCCAACTTAAGCAGATTATTATTCAATGCCAAACAAAAAAACGATAAATTCAAGCCATCAGGAATTTATCAAATCGAATGCAATGAGTGTCAGGTAGCCTATGTAAGACAAACAGGTAGAAGTTTTGAAGCTAGATTCAAGGAACATTTTTCCTCAGATAAAAATTCGCCAATATCTGAACACACAAAATCAACTAACCACTTGATATCATTGAATAATCTCAAAATCCTTCATAAATGTAACAAAGGGAGAGAGATGAATTTGTTGAAAAGTTTGGAGATTAACAAGCTATGTAAAAACCCATAATTTACTACCCTCAACAGCCAACTAGAGCATAATGGATCCCCACTACTCAATATTTAGGATAAATTTCATTCTGTACTTGTACTTGCCTACTCATGTATTATATTGTAATTCACTTGAAAATGACCGATCTTCGAATTAGGTCTATATTATTTCTTAAAATTTCACAACTATCCGTAATTATTTGGATCAAATGTTCTCTTGGCAGTATTTCCACTTGAAAAACATCTTTCATATAGCTCCATAAGAAAAAATTAAGCGGACTCGAATCCGGGGATCAAAGTGGCTAACTTATCGGTCCAACTAGACCAATCCATCTATTATGATGTGTTATTCAAAAAATTGACTATATTATTAGTAAACTGAGGGGGAGCCCCATTTTCAATTCCGTTCAGAAAAGTTGGTAGCGTATTCTGAAGAAATTCTAGGTAACTGCCTCCATTTAGTCTATCTTCGAAGAAATGAGGACTACCCAAAAAACCATTCACCACTTCCAACCAAATATCCACCGAAAACCTATGTTGAAAATGGTTTTGGCGTGTTAGTCTAACATTTTCCTGTGCCCATTCATGTGAATTGCGCGAATTATAAACTGGTTTTTGTAAAAGTGGCCTGAATAATATTCCATACACATGTGGCTGATGTCCAACGATCCAACGGCAAAAGGTCAGACGGAGGTTGTAGTCATTTTCTTGGCATTCTTCACTTTTTGATAATGATATAGATGGTATTTCGCATTTTTCAAAACTCGTCAAGTTGTTGGTTAATTTTCACAAGCTTGGAGAACTTCTTTAGCAGGCTAAATATTTGCTCTATCTAGATTCATACTGCTTGTAGAAACAGAAAAATTCGAGAAGAAGTCTCATTACTCGGATGTCTGCGTAGGGAAAAACGCCTTAGGTATTTTAATTTAGCTGCATTGCTACTTCCGTTGCATAATCCATGAATGAATACCATATCTGCAAATTCTTGATTCGAAAATGGAAGAGGAATAATCTGTCAGCTAGTAAAATATTTTTTTCTGCAAAAAATCGAACGATTAGCAACAATAAACACTCATTACATAAGAAGAGGGATTAAAGTGATATTAACACTCAGAGAAAAACAAAAGTACCAGAATAAATAACTGATATTTTGTATTTATTGTGTGACCTCTGAATCTCGAAACATTTTCTATGTTATAATAATAGTGGATTAGAGAGTCATTACATATTTATTGTTACTAAATTATGGAAAAACAAATAATTTCTTAACATAAAAATGAAGAGAAATATCTATGTTGTTGTGATCTGAAAATTTGATAGTGATCATCATCCATGAAAGCTCGCTGCCATTGAATTCAATGTGATAAGATAAGAGTGACCTATTTTTCGAGGGAGGTTTTTACGGAATGTATGGCATTCGAGTAATACTCTGAATGTACGTCCGCACCGTAGTCAACTTATTATCTACATTTTGCCAACTTTATTCCTCAAATATTTAATGATCGATGAGAGATATCGACTTGTGAGCAAGAACCGAATTTGATGAAACAGATTAAAGTATCCAAATTGTTATTTCGCCAGTCGCCATAATGTCGTCGAGAACAGTTTTTGAATGAGTTCAAAATGATATGATTACCAATATTAAATGTAACACCCTGTAGATTTTATTGACGTTTTCAACTGAAATTCAAAATAAGTCATCAACTGTTAATCGCATAATATTCAGAATTCTGTCTGAGGATTGGACTGAAAACTAACGTTATTCCAAAATGAATATTTTGGAAATAAAATACCTTGTGTGATGAAAAAGTTCTGTTTGCATATTGAAAGAGCTACCTCTTCTTGTTCTGACAATATATTCAGAATTTTGCTTAAGTGATACAGGGGGAGTTGTTTTATCATCGATTCATAAAATTGAATTTTTACAGTGTCGCCTTGTACGAGAGAAAAAATGAGAATAGTTGGTCTACTAGGTGACTGAAATTTAGGGATGTTAGGGAGCTCAGTAACCGTAACCGAAACTATCGGATATCCGATATAAAAAATCATCCGTAACCGTAACCGAATCCGAAATAAAAGTTTCGGATAATATCGGATAGGGGCGGAGCCTAATTGAGACACGTTATGACAAGTTGTTTTGATCGACCGGTCGCAGCCAGCACTGACACACAAGCCGCACGCATTGTTTCTTTTTCCTTCTTTTATCGTCATAACATTCCCGTAAACAACTGACTTGTGAGCAATTTTACAATGGCAAATATTTCGACAAATGTATTGTGTTACGAAATCGATTGAATTTGTACAAAATTCGTCCTAAGTCGAGTGTAATTTGGTCATTTCTTGATGAAATGACGGTCAATTCCGCAAAATGTAAACAATGTTGTGAAACCTTTCCCGGAAAGAAGGTGGGACTTCATCTTACGTCACAGCACAGTGATAAGTACGAAGAACTTTTTCTACTGGAAAAAGTAACCAACAAAATTTGTTTGTTTTTTCTATGGACCTACAGTTTATAGTGGACTCCGAACCACTCACCTAGACCGTGCAGTGATAACTGCCACCTCTCAGGATTACAAGTTATCTGGCCTTCAGAGGTTATGGACTCAACAACTATGATTATGTATCCAATCTCTATGTACGTCTTTGTCAAATTCACTTTTTTTGTTCAAGGACAACATCCATGACTTGAACCCGGATTCGAACCAGGCACCTCGGCTAAGCATATTCCTACATACTTGCTCACTAACCGTGCAGCTACCGAGGCGGTCTAACCAACAAAATAAGCCACAAACAGCCAAGCAGCTGACACCTTAACAAGAGTGTGAAAAACAGTTGACACTAAAAGATTCTTTAAAAAATAGAGGTGCCTGGGATGAAAGTAATACCAAACAAAAAAATTTAATTTTGTAGAAGGTGTGGGATTTCAAAGATTAGTGCAGGCAGCCTTACCACGTTATAATCTTAGAGGTCGGCAGAACTTTACTAATTTACTATGCAATGATATCTACAATAAAATGAAAATAAAGATTCTGGACTTATTGAAACAATTTGAAAAGTTATCATTCACTACAGATGTGTGGACCGTGCCCAGCGCAAATGTCTCGTTATTTAGTCTTACTGCTCATGGCATCACGAATAATCATGAAAGAGTTTCTGTAATACTCAAGTTTCAAAAAATTGACAGGTAAAATTGTAGCGAATAATTTAAACAATATTTTGCATGTTTGGGACAAAGGATCTTATATGACAAAACTATGAGTACGGCCAATTTCCCTGATGCAAACTGTACTATTTATCAACTGCAATTATTGAAGCCGGCTCGGTGGCGTATGGGATATGATGCTCGTCTCCTGCTCAGAGTAACCTCGGTTCAATCCCCACAAAGTTGGTGCGATTTTTCGGATTCTGGGAATCGCTTGAGTTTCCATCTTTCGGAGGAGATGTAAAGACATCGGTCCTGTCTAACAGAGATGTGTTGGACAATAAAGATTCCTTTCCTCGACACGAGAAGGGTTCGGCAAAATTTCCGGGTTAGTGAGGTGACAGAATTTCCCGGCGTGTCATTGGCCGAAAGGCGAAAATAGATCACGTTAAAGGAATAATTAACAAACAAACTGCAATTATGTGTTCGGTCAGCATTGGAAACCGAAGGCTTTATCTCGCCAGTGGTTATAATATGCAAAAAAATTACCACTTACTGATAGCTCAAAAAGGATTAAAACAAATTCAAAAAGAAAGACTGAACCAAACAGAATTATGTATCGTTCTACAAGGTAAGATATTCTCATTTTAATTCAAGATAAATGTATACAGGGATATCAACTGGGACCGTCCGTTAAAAAATTGGAGTGAAATATTTTCGAAGTGATACCATTTCCGGTTATACCGGAAGGGGGTCATCACTTTGTTATTTCAAATGGCAATCTACCTTTTTTATTATACATCTAGAACCGACATTTGAGTAAGGCATAGAATACCCAAGTTGTTGGCACTTATCTGTCAAAACTTTTGACAGATTTAATTATTTTTGTTATAAACTCGATTTTTGAGGAACATTTATGAAAATTGTAACTCGTAGATCTTTTGCACTACAGACACAATTTTTGCTTGGATCGATAGAAGAAGGATCAAGGAATTTTTTAAGCAGTCTACACATGTCAAATGTTTATTGCGTTGTTTTGTATGATTTTTTTCAATTTGGCCTTTTTCAAACAACAATTACTCAATTTTAACAATTTGCACGTGCAATTCTTATATCGTCATCAGATAAAGCGTCAAATTTCAGATGGAATTGTACCAGAATGTACTATACCCATCTCTTATAGTTCCGAAATAATTTGGGAATATATTGAATTTTAATGATTTTGCAAGAACTAACAGAGAATGCTTTGAAATGTTTAAATCAAGAAGCTGATCTGGCTACGCTCACCTGACAGGTGCCTAAAATTAATGTACTTGTCACTTCGTTCACTCGAATTTGATATTTCAATAAGAATTGTTGGTAATTTGAAGTGAGAATTTTTGGAAAACACCAGATTGACAATAAAATGGCTGATTAATCAAACGAGAATATGTTCAATCTCTTTTTAATTCATGGCGAATGTCAAAAAGTGATGGATAAAACTCACAGGCAATCAATAACCTATTCCCAAATTTGGCGCCTATGAGTAAAACAAAATTTCGAAGGATTAGAAGCAGTTTTCTGAAATTTGGTGGAACAAAATACATAGAAACTAGAAGAAAACCAATTCTCGAGGACGGCGATAATCAAATTAATACGCTAGCGTATTTTCGTGCCAATCCACATGCGTCCATGAAGTCAGCATCAATGGATATTGGATTGAAATATACTTCCATTCAAAAGATCCTTAAGAAACATAACATGCATCCGTATTCTTTTATCAGACTACAAAAATTGAAACCAACTCACCTTCCCAAGCGGCTAAATTTCTGTGAAAATTTATTAATTCGGCTTCATGAAGATGAGACATTTCTGCAAAAAATTATATAGTCTGATGAAGCCAAGTTCAATGGAAGTGGAGTAACCAACAGGAGAAATCGACATTTTTGGGCCACAAAAAATCCTCATTTCATTGTGGTTCCAAATTAAATTCAGCGTGAACATTTTTGCAATTTTAATGAAAGATTTGTTGGTTTATCACATTTATGAGGAAAATCTTAATGGACAAAGATACCTGGAAATTTTGAGAGGAAAATTAGCTAATTTTTTAGATGGATTACTCCTTAACATTCTGAGTGATTGCTATTACCAAATGGATGGTGCACCAGCACATAACACACGAACTGTAGATCGGCAGCTAACAGAAATGTTCGAGGATAGATGGTGGGGTAATCAAGGACCAAATTTATGGCCTCCGCGTTCTCCCGACCTGACGCCCCTTGATTTTTATTTATGGGGCAAAATCAAGAGTGAAGTGTATCTAATTCCTGTAAGAAGTAAAGAAGAGTTACTAAAGCGCATTCATAATGCTTTTCGTAATATTGATCCTGAGGAAACTAGGAGGGCAACTCATCATGTTCGTATACGAGCTGTCAAGTGTATCGAGCAAAATGGGGCCCATATGGTACGTTTATTCAGATCTTAAATTAGTTTTCTCCTATGATATTTGCTATCATTTATTCGTATTAATGTAATTATCTTCGATGATTGGTTTTCGCTTAGTTCCTACAATTTTTATTCATCCGAATGATAGAAAATTGCTTCTAATGCTTCGAAATTTTATTTTACTCATAGACGGTAAATTTGGAAATTGGTAACTGAATTGCCTGCAATTTCTACCCACTACCTTATGACATTCTAAAATGAATTAGAAAAAGATTAAATATATTTTCGTTTGAATATCCAGTGGGTGTATTCCAAATGTGTTGTATTTTTTGGATATTTTCAATCTGAGATAACGACAATTCTTGTTGAAATATCAAATACGAATGAACAAAGTGACAAGTACATTAATTTTTGGCACCTATCAGGTGAGCGTAGCCAGTTTAGCTACTTGATTCAAATATTTCGATGCATTCTCTGTTAGTTCTTGCAAAATCATCAAAATTCAATATATTCCCAAATTATTTCGGAACTATAAGAGAAGGGTATAGTACATGCTTATACAATTCCATCTGAAATTTGACGCTTCATCTGATGGCGATATTAAAAATTGGCACGTGTAAATTGTTAAAATTGAGTAATTGTTGTTTGAAAAAGGCCAAATTGAAAAAGGCCAAATTGAAGAAAATCATGCAAAACAACGCAATAAACATTTGACATGTGTAGATCGCTTAAAAAATTCCTTGATCCTTCTTCTATCCATCTAACCAAAATTTGTGTCTGTAGTGGAAAAGATCTACGAGCTACAAATTTTTCAAATGTTTCTCAAAAATCGAGTTTATAACAAAAATAATTAAATCTGTCAAAAGTTTCGACAGATAAGTGCCAACAACTTGGGTATTTTATGCCTTGCTCAAATGTCGGTTCTAGATGTATAAGAAAAAAGGTAGATTGCCATTTGAAATAACAAAGTGATGACCCACTTCCGGTATAACCGAAAATGGTATCACTTCGAAAATATTTCACTCCAATTGGAAATCGCTAGTTATGGCCGCGTATAAAATTTCAGTTTGATATTGTAATTGGAAGTTTTTAACGGACGGTCCCGGTGGATACCCCTGTATAAAAGTTTTTTTTTCTTCTGTACTTTATTTAATTTCATATATGTTTTATTTTTTCACAGATGGAATTCGAGTCATTGTATGATGGAAAGAATATTGAAATTAAAATACTCATTGATACTATTCGGGTATTCGGGCGCGCATACTCTACCGATTCCTACTGCTGACAAATGGCTCGACTTTGGTTTACTCACAATGCCCCGAGATTTGACAGTTTTGAATTGGATAATCCCAACGTCATATGAGTGAGTCTAAGTGAGAAATACATATTATAATTGCAACAATGAATTTTACCCAAGAATAGTTAATTAATATGATTTATTGTTTGGGAGAAGGTGAGAGGAATTGTTTGTTGGCGTCACATATTTATTCCCAACGTTACCCAAACAGTAGACATCCTAGGAAAGAGGCATATATATACCTTTTTTTCAAAAATCCGATAGAGATTTCCCAGAGAAATTCGAAATTTATGTGAGGTTTAGGTATTTCTTGCAATAAACACGCTGTTGATAAAATTCAGACATTGAAATATGCAATTTTCAACACAAAATTAGACTCTTTGCTATTCAATGAAACTCAAACATCAAAACTCTAAAGGTGTATCGAAATTTCTTCACAAGAAAAGATTCATTTGCGAAATTATCATTTGTGCTCAGAGCTAAGTCTTCACTTAATTTAACTTACTCAGTTCGAAATTATCTCAATGAATGTTCAAAATGTCAAAATATCAAAAAGATCGAGAATTTGAAAGGTTTTTCAGAACATCTCACAATCTTCATTCCGTATCATTTGAGTGTGACAATAATTATGTTCTTGGTGATCCAACGAAAATAGAATTTTTCGAGATAAAAGAACTATTTTCGAAATGTAACACCCTGTTCTCTTCACTGAACTTGTATTACTTTTACAATTGCCCAAAATATTTCAGAATTATCATTAAGAAACGAAATTGAACTGCTTGTCGTGAATGAAACATCCACTGAAAAAAAATGCAAATCAAAATCATAAACACCAATTTAATTCTATTTCAATAAGTTTTCAAATCAAATTAGATGTTCGAAATGTCCCCCATTTTGACGAATACATTCTCGAACACGATTGTTAAATGATTCGGTCACTCTCTGAAAAACATTCGACGTTATACTCCTATATGCTTCTGTAATTCTCTCCATCATATTTTCCTTGGTTGTTGGGGGGTCTCGATATACCCTCTCTTTAACATACCTCCACGAAAAGAAATCCAATTTATTTCAAGTCGGGGGACCTAGGAGGCCATCCTAAAGGACCTCCACGGCCTATTCAATTGCCCTCAAACCAACCAACGATGTTGGTATTCAACAGTTCTCAGGAAATGAGGATTTTGAGTATCATAATAATGAAAATTATGCCGGTTCACCAATCCATTCTTATGAAAGGTGGCTTTACCAGAGAGAAGTACCCCACTGAAAACATTCGGTTGGTCTGCTATTTTATTTAAATACCTTCTACAAAAATCCAATCTCCGCCCTAAGTCCAGGGGCTCCAACTGTTGGTGGAGTTGAACACGAAAAAGATGGAACTTTTTATTCCTCAAAATTCTTGATACAGATGTCTGACTAATGCCCAAGTCTCGACTAACATCTCTTGTTCTAACATGAGGATTCTTTATTGGGCTCAAAACAACCTGCATGCTATTCTCTTTATTGAGTACACGCTTAGCTCTCTCATTCTTCTCATACCCAACTTGTCTAGTTCTTTCAAACCTTTCCTTTAGTCTCTCGAATGCCTCTTTCCTAGGATGTCTACTGTTTGGGTAACGTTGGGAATAAATATGTGACGCCAACAAACAATTCCTCTCACCTACTCCCAAACAATAAATCATATTAATTAACTCTTCTTGGGTAAAATTCATTGTTGCAATAATAATATGTATTTCTCACTTAGACTCACTCATATGACGTTGGAATTATCCAATTCAAAACTGTCAAATCTCGGGGCATTGTGAGTAAACCATAGAAATAATTCTTCTATGGGAGTATGTGGTTTAAACCACATACTATCGAACATATGTTCTATTTTTGCTACCGGGATGGGGTCACACACAAGATGGAAACACTGATGGTTCACACAAACACTTTTTATAAATGTAAATTTAAAATTAAATAAAAACCGGCTCGTGGCAACGCGTGCTGCAGCCGGTGTTCTGAGACAAAGTGTATTCGTAGAGGTCGTCGAAGAGAAAAAAGAGAGAGTCTCCGAAATGCACGGATATTTAAACCCTCGGTTCAGGTAGGCCCAGAGTACGTTCTGTGCCTCGCCTGGTCGATGGGCCAACTTGGCGATCTGTGATTAAGAAAGCGTGGTTAACACGGTAACACGCTTATTCGGAGGGGCCTAGAGCGATCTATGGTGAGATACCGTAGTGGGAAACGGTAACATTTTCATGTGGTATGCCCGTAGAAGTCATACTTATCTCTATGGTTTAATCACAAGTTGGATATGAGAAGAATGAAGGAGTTAAGCGTGTACTCAATGAAGAGAATAGCATGCAGGTTGTTTTGAGCGCAGTAGAGTTTTTGAACATCTATTGAAGATTTCGAACTGAGTAATTTCGATTGAGTGAAGACTTAGCTCTGAGCACAACTGATAAAATCGCAAATAAATCCTTTCTTGTGAAGAAATTTCGATATATCTTGAGAGTTTTGATGTTTAAGTTTCATTGAACAGCAAAGAATCTAATTTTGTGTTGTAATTTGCATATTTCAATGTCTGAATTTTATCAACAGCATGTTGATTATATTTTAATTAATTTAAAATCTACCGATAATTGTTTGGGCACGAAACAGATATCGTTGAAGAGAGCATTCAAATTGTAATCAGAATGAAATAAAGAATACAAGGCGTGACTCACCCGGTATACAATAGCTTCTTATCTAGTTCCACGCTACAAGCTCAATTTTTTCACTGAAATTACTCAGAAACAAGTACAGACAGTGATTCTAGGAATCTTTGGGTGTTCAAGAACTTCTCATGATGAAGGTCCTTCATCACCGAAGAGATCACGGACTCAGCTGCCATCAACAAGTCCATACTTTCAATCTTGTCTAGCTGAAATATTAAGCGCAAGTGACGAAGAAGGACAAAACATAGGTGGTGATGAGGATGATACACTACACAATTAATTAATTGTCAAAAAAACATTACTAATGAATACAATAGAGAGAAAAGGTTGGCACCCAGTGAAAATCCACTTTCATTGTGAAAAAGTACAACAGTTTAAGTGCTTTAGTAAGACAGTACCTCTCGCCGCCGCCTGGCCGTGTACCGAGTGAGCACTTTTTTTTTAAGAAATAGACTTTCTGGTGATAAAGCTGTGAAATTACTTTTTGTCAGGTATAATTTGCCTTTGATAAATTTTGATTATTGAAAATGTTTAATGTTATTATAAATTAATGTAAGACAATGTATGATTAAGTTAAGAATTGAAAAGGAAGATATGATTGTTATGTTTGCACAAATTATAAAAAGAAAGCTATGATTGTTATGTTCGTCTCAAAATATAGTTATAGTAAACTAAATTTAATTCTGATTTTGATATTTTCTTTGAATACGATTATTTATATCCAATTTTATTTCAAATAGCTGTAATAATTACTAACAGAATGATTGAAATTCCTGACAAAAACTGACGAATAAAACCACTTGGAATAAACATATATGTATTATACTTTTGAAATTCCTTGATAGATAAATATCCGTAACCGAAATTATCCGAAACTAATGGATAATCCGAAACTAATGGATAATCCGAAATAATTTATTATCCGTATCCGTAACCGTATCCAGTATAATAATCATTCCTAAATCCGTATCCGAAATTTCATATCCATAACATCTCTGGTGAAAATTCTGAAATTTTCATTCAAATCGGACCAGCGATTTCAGAGTTATGATATCTGGAAAACTTAGCCAGTTCAAACTAAATAGCCTGTATATGTGAAATGGAGTTGCGTAAGTTAAAAAGATGTATCATTCCAACACACCAGGAATGTTGCCTACCACCACCGAAAATATCTCCGTCTCCTCCTGAATCACCCTGTACATTATATGACATTTCTTTTTGTTATCATCTAAGCTTCGCAACCCCATAAGTCTTTATGACGCTCGAATGAATCCTGATTTAGCATCGTGGGCTACTATTATCATTATGACTTTCATGAGATTAGAATTTTTCTCTCCTTCTCAGCTGAATAAATAAGGTTGTCAATATATATGGATATTAAAGAGTATTATATTTCCGATTTATCCGATTGATAGAAAGCGAAGCGTTCTCGTTGAAGCTGATACCGTCAATGACAAATAATTGTTTGAGTTCAGTAATTATAAAAGTCTTTCAAGAAATTATGTTTACTTAACCTTTGACACGAGCTATCTTTCAGAGAGAAGATGCCTTTCAATTTCATTTGTTTACAAGCATTGGCTTTGATACTTGGTAAACTTATTGCGTATTCTGTGAATTGACGGTTTCATTAGCTGCGTTGCAAAAATGCAGAATAAAACTTTCTTGCTCTTTTTGATCATTGCTTCCGCTTTTTATTTAGGTAAGTTGATTTTGTTCATTACATATTCTTTCGATGCAGTACATTTTTCGTAACCTGTGATTATGAAGCATTCGAATATACTGTTTATATGATTATTTGTGATATACGTTGATATGTGCAGCAGAGGAACATAGGCGTACCGATAGATAGATTGCAATGAACTTACCAAAAATAAGCATCTCAAATATACTATGGGACTCCTAGTTACAAAGCTACAGAGTGTTTAACGAATCTTAACCAATTATTGCACGCCTTATATCTTCTTGCTCTTATGAGCAAATATTTCCTTGTTTTGAGGTTTTTACATTTAATAATAAAAACAAGTAATATTTTTTGAGGAATTTTACTGAATAATAATGATAAAAATTAGAATGGAAATTCAAATATTCTTAAGTAATTGAAAGCTTATCGAGTTTTTTCTTCTTAAGTGGTAATTAATGACGTGTATATCCAATAAAATTAAGGAATAGATTGCTCCCTGAAGCGATTCAATGGAGGTGAAGGGCTTAAATCGACTTGTTCATTAACAAGTCTACCTGAGTGTTGTGTTTGTTGAATTTTAAAGTTTCCCAAAGATCTACTTACCAATATTTATTATCTGTACGTAAAATTCCAAGATGTGGGTCGAAAGAGTGACTATTTTCTAGTAGATGATTCACATCATTTGAATCTGATTTTTTATATGAAAAGCTGCGTTCATGTTCCGATATTGTAATGTAGAAATTTCTATGTGTTCTACCAATATAGGAATTATTACAGTCATTGCAATTCAATCTGTAAACACCTGATTCATTTTTTTTATCTGATTTGGATTTATTGTTCTTTATACAGGGTGCTTCAACGAAAACTAAACAGAGGCTATATCTACCAAGATATTCATTTCTGATCAAAACGCAAAAACATGTCGATTTTTGTTTCAAGGGGGACATATGTTGGGGTACTATACTTGCCTGAAATATCAACCCCCTAAGCGAGGAATGCAATCCTTGAACATTTTAAATAGGGAATATGGGTCGAGTGATGACACAAAAGAAAGGTGGTATCATTGTCTACATTGCCTTGAACGAATTTCTATTTTTCATTGAAAACTGTAAAAGATACAGGGTGAGCAAATGAAAGATAGGAAAGACTATTTCCCTGAGACTATTCAAGTTGCAGTGAAGTAAAATGGAACAGATCCATGCTGATCAATGGCAGTCATCATCAAGTACCATCCATGAACGAATTTTCATTTTTGATTGAAAACTGTAGAAGATACTGGAGTCAGCTACTGAAAAATAGAGAAGGCTATCTATCGCCCTGAGCTATTCAAGAATTAGTGCAAAAAATGGAACAGATTCATTCCAGATCAAAGGCTGTCATCTTTGATCTAAATGAATCTATTCTAGTTTTTCGCACTAATACTCCAATACAAAGCAAGGATCTGTTCCATTTTACCTCACTGAAACTTGAAATATCTCAGGGAAATAGTCTTCCCTATCTTTCAGTTGCTCACCCTGTATCTTGTACAGTTTTCAATTAAAAATGGAAATTCGTTCAAGGCAATGTAGACAAAGATACCACCTTTCTTTTGAGACATCACTCAACCAATCTTTCCTATTCACAATGTTCAAGGATTGCAACCCCCGCTTAGGGGGTTGATATTTCAGGCAAGTGTTGTACCCCAAAAGATGTCCCCTCTAAAACAAAAATTAGATTGTTCTTGCGTTTTGATCTGGAATGAATATCTTGGTAGTTATAGCCTCTGTTCAGTTTTCGTTGAAGCCATAAGCTATTATTAGTTTGGAAAGCTATGTTGAAATTATTTCTACTCAAGAATGATTTCAGTTTCTCACTTGCAATACCAACATAGGTTCAGGTGTTGAATTTTTGTTTCAATTTATCGACAGGTGAAACTTCATTCAATGCGATTCTACTTTGTTTTTATTCAAGATATCATTTCTTATTCTGGTATTATAACCATTATTTTCAGCTATTTGTTCAATAAAATTCGATTCTTTGTTGAAATTTTCTGGTAATAACGGGATGTTAATCAATCTATAAATAAAACTGTTGAATGCTGACATTTTGTGTTAATTCGGATGACACGACGAATTATGTATTATAATATCTTTATTCTATTTCGGTTGTGAATTCAGTTTCTGGATGTAATGAGTTTTATAATTTTCGAAAAGTTTCAACTGTCTATCTGATATCGTGTACATAACGATATCAGTATAAACAATATTTACTAAGTGGATGGTTACGAATTAATTTCTCTAAATTATTCATGAATATTTCTGCTAATAAAGGACTTAACGGATTGTCCATAATCAAGACGTCTTCACTAGTATAATATTTTTTATTGAAATGGAAATATAATTTTGATCTAGACAAATTTGTAATAATGAAAGTATATCTGTTTTAATGATCGTATTGACATGATTCTTTTCTAATAATTCTTTAACTCAGTAGTGCGTATCTTTCGGAGGAATGTTGAGAAATAGATTTTTTACGTCGAAATAAATGAGTTTGAACTTAAGTAGTATAATAGTATCTTTGATATAGACGATTAGTTCGTATGTATTTTTTATCAAAAATCCAGGAGTGAAAATGCAATGTTTTATTGGCAAGTCGTTAATTTGAAAGTTTGAACGAAGGTGCTGTTACATAAGCAACAACAGGTCTAATAGGGTTATTAGGTTCATTAAGATTTATCAAGGAATATAATTCGGAGGATTGTGGATTGGAGTTATGAATTTATATTTTTCGTGGTCTGTAATTACTGATTTTGCTGTCGAAATTACGCTTTCAACTTCTTTCTGATATTTAGCGGTAGGATCCTTAGTTGATGTTATATAATTTCCAGCAGTTAAGAATTCTTCAGTTTTGAAATATAATCGGTTATACTAATCGCGATGACGGTGTTACCTTTATCTGCTTCAGTGAATACTATATTGGTACCATTTTGATGAATTGTACTTTTTATTTTATAATCGAAACTGCAATGAGCTGATAATTTCGAAAAGTATTCTTTGATCATTTTTGCTGTTTGATTTTTAGCTAATATATTATCTTTGGAATTTTTGAGAATGATTTTGTTAATACCTAACTGTTCAAAATTAGTTTTAGTATGTTCTGGATGTAAATTATGTTTGAATCCTTTTCTCAATTGGTGGTTGTTAAAAATCGGTTAAATCAGTTAAATTAGTAAATCTATCAAGAAATGTATGGTCTGAAAATTTATCAGTTGAAGGTTTGGGTGGAGAAATTTTGAGTTCAAGTGAATTTGGCTTTTTCTGTTGTTGCTGAACCTTTTTATGAATTAAAATTTTGACATCTGAATTCAGATTCTAAAATATCGAACTCAACAGGGTGCAATCTAAACAATAATTCTGTATGGATTATCTTTAAATATATATTACTAACATCCCTCTTGTTATACTGGACTCAGTATCAAAGATACCATTATACCACATAATTCCAAACTCATTTCTTTCGACGTTAAAATCTATTTCCCAACATTTCTCCGAAAGATACGTACTACTTAATTAAACAATTATTAGAAAATTTTCATGTCAATACGATCATTAAATTAGATTTTCTTTCATTATTACGAATTTGTTTAGATCAAATTTATTTCCATTTCAATCACAAATATTATAGTAGTGAAGACGGCTTGATTATGCGCAATCCGTTAAGTCCTTTGTTAGCAGATATATTCATGAATAATTCAGAAAAATTAATTCATAACCATCCACATATTGTATATACTGGTATCGCTATGTAGACGATATCATATTTTGCTATATACTGCAACAGATAGAAAATTATATAAACTCATTACATCTAAAAATTGAATTCATAACCGAAATAGAAAACAATAATTCAATAAATTCCTTAGACGTAACAATTTCGAATGAAAATGGAAAACTTGTTTTCGCAATCTACCATAATCCGTCATATACAGATATTATAATACATAATTCGTCTTGGCATAAAATTTACTTAAACAAATAGCTGAAAATAATGGTTATAATCTCAAAATGATAAATGATATTTTAAATGACAAACAAAGTAGAATCGCATTGAATGAAATTTATCCTGTCGATAAATTGAAACAAAAGTTCAACACTTGGACCTACGTTGGTATTACAAGTGAGAAACTGAAGCCCTTCTTGAGTAGAAATAATTCCAACTTAGCTTTCCAAACTAATAACAGCCTAGGAAAATATGTGAAAATTAATAAAACCAAATCAGACAAAAAGAATAAATCAGGTGTTTATTGATTAAATTTCTATGACTGTAATAATTTCTACATAGGTATAACACATAGAAATTTCATTATCAGAATATGATGAACGCAGTTTTTAAATAAAAATCAGATTCAAATTACGCGAATCATCTCATAGAAAATGATCACTTTTTCCACTCACAATTTGAAATTTTACATACAGATAATAAATATTGGAAAGTATATCTTTTGGATACTTCAGAAATCAACAAACACAAACACTCAGGAAGACTCATTTAATGAACAAGTCGATTTAAGCCCTTCACCTCTATAGCATCTCTTCAGGGAGCAATGTATTCCTTAATTTTATTGGATATTCCTGTCATCAATAACCACTCAAGAAAAAGAAACTCAATAAGCTTTTAATTACTTAA
The DNA here is from genome assembly GCA_013387265.2 of Cryptolaemus montrouzieri. Taxonomy (NCBI): domain Eukaryota; kingdom Metazoa; phylum Arthropoda; class Insecta; order Coleoptera; family Coccinellidae; genus Cryptolaemus; species Cryptolaemus montrouzieri. Next base: position 63,764,113 of record JABFTP020000103.1, read on the forward strand.
GAACATTTATATTTATATTCCCATTTTCATCTATATATAGTTGTCATAATTTCTTTACATTCATTCGTCTGAAGAAGCTACGGTGTAGCTCAGTAAAATTCCTCAAAATCATTACTTGTTTCTATTATTGATAATGGAATTCTACCAAGTAAAAGCCTCCCAAATTCAAATGTTTTTATATTTCTTTTGGATCTAAAAGAATCGCTAAACTCAAAAAATGAGTTATATTACTTTGAAGACCGAAATTAGCACATTTTAAATTTGGGTATTATCCTCCATAATTTACTTAACCGATCAAGAAATCCTTTGTGTGTCACATCAAGAAGAATAGCTCTCTTCTTCATCTACCTGAATATTCAAATTCTGAGATTATGAAAGAACTACTACTTAAAAAAAAAGAATTTGGATTCTCTGAATTGAAATTGACCGAAGTACCAAGTTTTTGTATATCGATTTTCACAATAAAATCGAACAATAATAAGCCATATCAACCTTTAATCGCCTGAATTTTTATGCGTTTCCAGTCTGTGATCATTCTAAAGTATCTTGATTGCATTGGGCTTCATCGTAGAATTCAAATTGCCACTTATCTATTTGCGAAAGGCTATGCGGTCAGCGTTGTCAGTGTGACTTCTACTCGTAACAACTGCAAGAACAAAGGCCAATTTCAACGAAGGGGTAACTGATAATCTCCTTGAACAGGCAAGTGAGACTATAAGGTTCTGGTTTATGGCGAAGACTGCCAGTGCCAATTTCTGCAACTAGCTATGCTGAAATCTGAAGAAAATCCGCAGTTCTTCCGAGGAATAATTTGGACAGAATAAGTTCACATCAGTAGTGATGGAATATTCCATCGTCAAAATAAATATTGTTGATAGCATATAAACCCAAATCGCTATATTGACATTCCACGTCAAGGCCCATATGATTTGAATGTATGGTGTGCATTGAAAGATAATTGCGTATTAGCGTATGTGATTTAAATCATCGTGTTGAATAACATCATAAAATTGTTGGTCTCACCAATATCGACGGATATTTTGGTGTACTGTCTCTTGTTGAAAAAATAAATATCAATTTTCAACATAATGGAAAATGAGTAAACTATGGCCTTTGCTGATTTGAGTGACTCTTTTCCTTAATTCAAGCTATTAAGTGTACATAAGTGACCTATCTGCTATACATTCATGAAGTAATATTATGTGTAAAACACAAAGTATCATCAAGAAGTAATGTACTTCCTCATCATCATATATTGATATCACAAGTTTTAAGAATAACAATACTATATTTATTTGTACGCTCTTACATGAGGGATTACTAGTAAAATTGAACTACAGAAAATGAATTCCGAGTTTATATAACTTCGTTAGGAGTATTGTTCTTTCATCGTTGTATAGGGGGCATTTTCAAATAACTAGAATCAAATCCTGGTTTTCATGCCTGCACCCACATAAAGGATCATTTATTATTTTAACTTGGGCGTGAGGAGACGCTAAATTATGATGGTTAGCTCGAAATCTGATAATTGCCGAGGAAGATTTTTATTATAGAACCAAGGTTTATGCTTGGACGAGTAGAAATGGAAGCTATTAAAAAGATAAAGAGACTGAAGGTTGATGTTCTAGGAATAAGTGAAATGAGATGACAGGGAAGCGGATCACTGAATATGCCCAATCACTATATCTACTACGCTGGAAACGATGAGCTTGGACACTGGAGATGAGTAGGATTCATCATCACCAAGGCTGTCAACGCGACTATTTTGAAATTTATACCTTGATTGGATAGTCAAAATGAATCTTATACACCCAGAGCGAACTGCGATGATGAAGAAATAGAACGCTTGTATGAAGAGCTGAAGAACCTGATACGAATAACAAAGAAGAAACAAATCAATAATGTAATGGGTGACTTCAACGCCAAAACTGGTGCCGAGGAAACCCCAGTAGTGATAGGAAAGTTTGAACTTGGAGAGCGTAGTTTAAGAGGCGGAAGACCGATTGAACTTTGTCAAGAAGAAGAGATGGTTCTAACCAACACCGTTTTTCAACGACCTGTTAGAATCAATCAGAGCACATTGTTCGAAATCAGATTGACTTTATTGTGGTCAAAGGCTTACCCTGGTGCAGATATTGGAACCGATCACAGCATTGTTATTGTAGATGTTTGTATTAGGCTGAAAGCAATGAAAAAGGGCATGAGGAAAGCTGCAATTAACATACGGCGAGTGTAAGAGGAAGACCCGAAAAACTGATTTGCAGACGAAATTGCTTGCAGTTTCAATGATGCACTAAGGAATTCTGAAAATGTCGATGTGGAGGAGATGTGGATGAAAGTGAAACGAAAAAACAATGAGTTAAGTAAACATAACTTGAAAGCAGCAAGAAGGCCGCACAAAGAGTGGATGACAAACAAAATTTTAACACTTATGGAGGAGAGAAGAAAATGACTGAATGTTGACCGAACGAAATACCGAGATGCGCACAAATGTATTCAAAGAGAAGCCAGAGGAGCTAAGCAACGTAGAGAAGAGAAAAAATTTCCAGAATAAGAACAACTGCAAGAACGACATGATTCGTTTAATCCCACAAAAAGATTCGAAAGGCGCTAAGAAAAAGACGAGGAAGAGAAATGAGTGTTCTTCAAGATCCACTCGGCAACACTATCAACGAGATTGAGGACAAAAAGCGAATATGGGTGGAAGATGTTCATCAGCTCTTCCATGATGTGGGAGGAGAATCACTCGACTTGCAAGAAGCGAGTACGGCACCAAACATCCTGGAACATGAAGTTCGATATGCAATTAAACAACTCAACAATGACGACGTACATGGAGAGGTCCTGCACGTGCTCGATGATGGAGCAGTTAAATATCTCACCTGACTGTTCAACAAAGTGAACAGAGAAGGCAAATCGTCAGTGAATTGGTTGAAATCTCATTTCATCACTCTGCCGAAGAAACCCAATGCCAGGAAATGAAGACCATCGCACTATTAGTCTCATGAGCCACGTCCGTAAAGTATATCTCAAAATTATACTCAAGAGAATATACAGACAATGTGATGAACACATCTCTAGCGAACAATTTGGCTTCAGGAACAGATTTGGGACAAGAGATGCGCTGTTTGGCTTGCAGATACTCGGGCAGAGAAGCCTTGATATGAACCCCACGAATTTGCCTGTTTTATTGACTACGAAAAAGCCTTTGACAAGGTTAGACACACTCCTTTCATCGGAATACTGAAGAATAATGGTGTGAACGACAGAAATGTATAAAATATTGCAAGTTTATATTGGAATCAAGTGGCGCCAGTTCTTGTGAACTCTGATGAGACAAGAGATATCCCAATCGTAAAAGGAGTGAGGTAGGGATGCGTGATTTTGCCTATACTTTTCAACCTCCATTCGGAAAGAATACTGGCTGAAGCTTTTTAGGGTGCGACAGAAGGAATTTCAGTGAATTGAATACTTGTCAACAACATCAGGTATGCAGATGACACAGTTCTCATTAGCTCGTCGGCAGAAGGCCTACAACAGCTACTAGACCGAGTACATGTTGCCAGTAAAGTATGGTATTCAAATAAATGTCAATAAGACGAAGTTTATGGTAATTAGTAAGATAGATGATGTACCGGATACGCTATAGCTGGATGGACAACAAATTGAGCGGTGCACATAGTTTAAATATATTGGCTGCCTAGTAAGCAGCAAGTGGGAGATGAAACTTGAAATACAAAGCAGAATCGAACAGGTAAGCGCTGTCTTTGTGGAGATGAAGAGGCTGCTAACGAACAGAGATCTAGGTCTCGCCTTGCGTCTGCGGATAGTTCGCTGTTGCGTCTTCCCCATTGTGTTGTATGGAGTAGAAGGCTTAACTATAACTAAATGTCTCGAGAATAAAAGAGCTGCATTTGAGATGTGAGTGTACCGGTGAATGCTTCGCATCTCATGGTGAGGCCACGTGACCAAGGCCGAATTGTTCCGAAGAGTAAACAGCGAAGCTCAAGTACTCACCACAGTGAAGCCGAGGAAACTCCAATACTGCTTCATCTCATCGTTTTAGGCAAGATACAACAAAGGCGAGCGCCCGGCAGAAGAAGAACATCTTGGCTCATGAACCTACGATAGTGGTCAACAAGACTACGAAGCCACTGTTCAGAGCTGCGGCCTCCAAAGTGAAGATTGCCCTTATGATCACCGATCTTCGTTAGAAGAGGCACCGTAAGAAGGAGAAGAAGAAGAAGAGTAGAAATTTTTGAAATATAATTGGCCCTTAGTTACTCCCATATTTTCTATGTATTGATTTCTGTTAGTGATTGATGTTTTCAGAAAAGTTTCGCGGAAATCTGCATGTGGAATTTCAATTGGGTCGGCTGCTTAACGACTTTCTTCTTCAGCCAAAGCATCGGCTTGTTTATTGACACCGATACCAATGTGTGATGGAATCTAGAACATCTTGATATTCCTATTTTGTGCAATTTCCGAATATTTTTTTCGATTTGAATAAAGTTATGAATTTTTTTCAATATTGGTTATTTGGTTTTGTAAGTTTTCTAGAAAACTCGACGAATCTGAAGGTATCAATTTATCGGAAAATGGATCGTTCTGTTCTATGCTGAGTGCATCGAAAATAGCAATGGCTTATATTGTGTAAATAGAGTCTTATTTCTTCAAAGTTCTAGTGTTTGAAATGTTAAGAGAGGAACATAGACAGGCTTTGCCAGTATAGGGAGATGAATTGCTGCTGCTTTTATCTGTAAAAATTTTCTAAACAATACTCAAAAACAAACTAGAGTGGTTGGTCGAGTCCCAAAGTGGTTTTCACAAAGATCAGTCATATATGAACACTTTGACAATACAACTTATTCAAGCTTTTGAAAACGTTGAGGTAGTGTATGCTCACTTTTTATTCATTATTTATTTTTCTATTACCTCTGATTTTAATTACGTCATCAGCAATACACTGCTCCAAAAACTAGCAGAAATTAAAACGACTCAAATTTTGACTTCTCAAATAACAGCATTCACAAGTTTTGAAAAATCATTCAGATGGTTATATAAATAGGTCTCTCCAGGAGGAGTAAGTAGTCCTTTTCTGTATTCTATTTACGTCACGAGTAATACTGAAAATATTCCTGAAAAAGTTACTTTCTTACAATTTGCCAATAATATTGCACTCTTTGCTACTAATAAAGCATCCCTCCAATAAGCTGCGGAAACAATTGTCAAAAGTCGATCACTAATAGGCCTCGACATAGCACCTCACAAGTCTGTTTTCGTTTCTTTCAATAACAAGAATATTTTTCAGAGGCAATCTAACATAAAAATTAATGATTTAATAAAAATACTATTTCACCTAGTGAATCGACAAGACTACTAGATTTAATATTCGATTACGAATTCACATTTCAGCCTCAAATTGCAGAACGAGTGTCTTAGAGCTCTTAGTATTTTGAAGAGAGGTGGGTCGCTAATCCGCAGACATTGATTACTGGCTTTGAATTGTTTGTTTATCCTATTTTAAATTACAACTGCTTTTTTTATACACCAACGCGTAAAAATATCGCGAACAAAATAGAGCAAATCCTTTTTTTTTCGCGATAATTCTGGCCTTAGATTTCCGCCAATCAATATACTTCTAGTAGAGTCAAAACTAACTACCTTATCTAATAGATCCAGATATTCATGTTGTACCGAAATATCGAAAATTCTATCTAACAATAATCTACCTGTACATAATCATATCATTTCTTCTTGAAAATCCTACTTTTTTTATTTGCGCTTCCCAGAAATAGGCGAAACTATTACACCACATGAGTGGGCGCCTGGAAAGAAATGAGTTGTCTATTTACTTTTGAAAAGGGCCAAATTGTAGGATGTTGGGAAGATTTTTGACGGAAGCAAGTTCCACAGCTCACCGGCCATGTAAACAAAGGAATTCTTATAGAGAGAGGTTCGAGGGCTCGATAAATTTACCGCCATATGATGAGAACTCCTTGCTAGCCTAGTGTTGCAGCAAAACATGAGTTTTGCCGGACAAGGTCTTTCAGCTACTTGAAGCATCGTCCGTGGAATTATCTGTAAAACAGAGAAACGTCAGCAACTTGCCTTCTGAGAGCCTGTGGTTGAAGATCGCGGGTGATCTCCAGGTGGTCGATGAGGCGCACAGCCCATTTTTGCACACTATCCAACATCATCAACGAATGTTTGGGCGCAGATCCCCATACATGGGAACAATATTCCAGAGCAGGTCGAATCTGTGCCTTATATAGAAGCTGCAGCTGAGATTACGTGAAGTATCGCTTGGCTCTGAAAAGAAAACTAAGTTCAGCTGATGCAGACTTAGCTACTGGTGATACATGTTCATGCCAGCAAAACATGGATTTGATCGTTATTCCGAGAAGGTGCATCGAATCTTTGTATTCAATTTATTGGCCTTGCATCGTTAGAGGTGGTTCTCCAACGAGGACCTTTCTAGATAACGTAGCTGCTTGTGTCTTGCTTGTATTGAAGCTCACCAGGTTCAACTGACCCCACTCCTTTGTAGGTCAGTGTTTAAGTTATTCATATGTTGATATCTCTGACGCTGAGATTCCGCTGCTGTAATCAGCCGCAGACTACTGAAAGACGAAACCAGGGTACAATCGTCTACAAAACTGAAGATATTGTACTCTGTAGATGACAGAAAATCATTTATTCGCAACAGAAACAAGGTTGACTACTTATCCAACCCCGCAATTTTTCGGGAAGCCTATACGCAGCAAGTCTATTCAACAAGGCTGCATACCAAACCCTATCGAAGGCTTCAGAAATGTCGAGGGCTATTGCTATAGATTCCCCATGCTTCTCCATCGTTGATATACAAGCATGACAGGCGTAGGCGAGTAGATCTCCTGTCGATCTTTGTCTGCGAAAACCATACTAACTGTCGTTAATAATTCCCTGCAATTCAAGATATTTGAAGAGTTCATCGTTCATAACTCTTTTCATCACTTCGGACATAATAGGAAGAAGTGCAAATCTATCAAAGGATTCCTCTTTCGGAGATGATACTATGAAAGTTTGTTAAAAAACTGATAGGAAAAGAAAACGAAAACGACTAATTAAAACTCGTATTTTTGAACTAGAGTAAGTCTTTTCATTAATAGATGATTCTGATAAGTATAAACCTTCCTTTATGACTACATCATTGCAACCTCTATACCATTAGACAAATCCCTAGGAAAATCACTCAGTCTCTCGAAAAGTCCTCAGGCAGAAATTAACGACAAATTCATAGTCTTCATTTGCCTGACTTTATGTGAATTTTGGCAACAGTTGGGGGAGGCTAGTAAGATATATCAAGAATCTATTGTACAAAACAGATAGTTGAAATATTGAAGAGTTAAAGCGTCATTCAATTTTAGACATTGCTTCGGTAACCAATATTCAAATGTCCAATGCGAGTCGAAGGCGTTGTGAATTATGCATAAAGAACACTGGCAATACATTTAAATACCAACATTGACTATTTTCATCAGATTTCTTCCATATAATAGAAAAGTTTGTTAGTTTTCTGTTTTAAATGCAAATTGTTCTTCAAAATTGTCATACGCTCAGGATGCTATATTCACACAAAAATAGTTACTTGAAGAAAAAACAATAAATAATCAATCTGAATGGTTATTGCCAGAATTGATTTTTGAACTGTCAGAATAAGAGCACAATAGATACTTCAGTTATTTCAATCATTCTGTGTAAAATCTGTGAATGTACTAGAGTTACTAAATGAAATTATAGAGAAGATATATAATTTTCGGTTTCTCTTAAAAACACGGCCTGGATGAAAAAATTGAGCACATTCGATATATTTTTGTGGGGCAAAAGAACTCTATACGTATAATTCATATTTAAAAGAGAAAGTTTGTTTCGTAACTCAAAAACATGGAAAATATTTCCGCATGTTTTGATTCGATGATGTAAGGAAGTTCTCGTATAATGTCTTAACATTTTTGATATAACTTCAAAAACAACCGGGATATTGGCACTTCACTGTTTCCAAAACTAATAACTTAAAAACGAAAAAAGTTAGCTCGAATCAGTTTTCGGTAATGAATTCCTCACTCAAAAAAACACAGGAGAAGGGGATGGGTATTTTTCGTTTCTTACAATATTTCATGTAGTTGCAGTACTGAAACGTCGAAATTTGATATTTTATGAAATAAGTAGAAAAATCATTTGAACCACTTAGTATATCTGTCAATTCTTCTTTGATATTCTTTCGCCATACTCAGGCCTAACTTATTCACTTTCATGACCTTAGAGTCGGAATTCAAAAATCTTAGACTGAATTGATGATTTTCAAATTCGGTTCTACAGGGAGTTGTTTTTTGATATACCGGGTGGGGGCAACTGAAACGAAAAATACTCAATAACTGCTAAACTATTCGTTTCTGGACAAAAAGCAGAAACAGGTCAATTTTTGCCAAAAGGGGGACATCTTTCAACACACGGTCATTTTATTTTACATCAACTCCCTAAGCAGGGATGCACAAAACTCAATTTTTTTAATAGGGAAGATGGATCGAATAATACCTCGAATAATATACGAAAGCTCTTGTGATTTTCAACAAAAAGAAGTAATAATTTTAGAGTTTTGACATATTCGGAAGAAGATACAAGCTGGTTCGTCAAAAGACGAGTGATTCTCGGCGATTTCAAAATCTGTCGATTTCGAATGAAATTTCACTGAAATACTATTGTATTTTTAGAAGATTCATCTTTAAGAAGTGGTACTTCCGCTACACCCCCTCAGACACCCCCTGAGGTGAGGGTGTCAACCCCTCAACTCTTCGAATTGATCAGTTAGTTTGAGTAATAATTGAGAAAGAATTTAAAATTTCTAGAATATTGTGGAAAAATTTTTTGCTATATCATTGTGATGAAGGTACAGGGTGAATTAATAGAGAGCGATACAGTGTTTGTTTGTTTTTACTTCAACGTGCTCTATTTCTGCCTTTCGGCTAATGACAGGCCGGGAAATTCTGTCACCTCACTAACCCGGGAATTTTGCCGAACCCCTCTCGTGTCGAGGGAAGGGATCTTTAATGTCCAACACATATCTATTAGACAGGACCAACAGCTTTACATCTCCTCCGAAAGATGGACACTCAAGCGATTTCCAGAATCCGAAAAATCGCACCGACTTAGTGGGGATTGAACCCAGGTAACTCTGCGTAGGAGACGAGCATCATATCCTATACACCATCGAGCCGGCTGAATTTTAATTAGCCCCACTCAGAGGGCATTTCAACAAATTAATTTCTCAGTTCATATGACATTGCTGCAAATCCCATGGACCAGAATTTTATGAGAATTACATCAATACCTATTAACTAAATTCATTCTTAATCACTGAATTCACTCTAATGAGTAATAACTCATGAGAAAGATTTTAAAATTTCTAGAACATTGTGGACAAAATTGTTGCTTTATCATTGTAATGAAGATACAGGCTGAATTAATAGAGAGCGATACAGTGTTTGCGAGGTCTTCTGATTTTAAATGAAGATTCAGAACACGTTTGTTTGGTTTTCAAATAGTAAAGTTAATTCATAGAATTACCTACATGTTGGTGGGTAGGGAAAATTTAAAAACTGAAAAAAACAAATGAATGTATTATACCTGATACATTTAATAGCCAACTCAGTATCAATCGAGAATCAATGTATCAATCGAACAAATGTTCAAAGTGTTCGCCGAAAAGTTCCAAACAAAAATACAGATTTTGCTCGAAACGTTCCCAGACGTTGCGTAGCATTCCAGGGGTTATACGATTACACTCACTTTTATAAATTTGACTTTTTAAGTGGCCTCATAAAAAAAATCCAATGGTGACAAATCGGGAGAACGAGGGGCCATTCTGAAGGGCACCATCCTGCTGAAACACAACCTCCTCTTCTGAATAGCTAGGATCATTTTCCAAAATTTCAGTTATAGCCGGATTGATTAGTTCTTTAAGTAGTTGGATATACATTTCTCCCGTCAGATTTCCTGGTAAGAAAAATGGTCCAATCAGACGATTTCCATAAATGCAAACACAAACATTCAGTTTCTCAGGATATTTGGTATGTACTCCATGAAAGATTCTGGGATTAGAGTCCGACCAGAACCGGCTGTTGTGACGATTTACAGTGCCATTCAAAAAGAAAGTACTTTCATCCGAGAAGCAAATATTATGAAGAAAGTGGGGATTGTTCACTATTCGCTCACTTATTATTGCATAGAATTTCACTCTGCGGTTGATATCATCCTCATTCAATTCCTGGACAATCCTCATTTCATAAGGATGGAATTTGTATTGTTTGAAAACTCGATCAATAGTTCGTTGACTCACACCAATTTCACTTTATAATTTTCTTGTACTCAGAGTGGGATCAATCGCTACTTGCCCAAGCAACGCAGTTACCATTTCAATTAATTTAATAAATATCATATATTATATTGGTGGCCTCGCAACAATATATAGGCCCTTTTCTTGAGAATCATCAAGTGAATAGGTAAATGGCGAAAACATACCAAATGGGATTGCTCACTTTGACACCCTGTATCTCTTTAACTAGACATTCTCGTACACTTTTCTCAACGGAACTTTGAAGAGGAAGATCCCTAGTATGAAATATCAAAAGATGAGAAAAATTAACCAAAACCACTTCTTTGTGAAAAACGTGCGAGGCCCATTCCTTCATAATTCCTATAAACCGGGGCCACGATAGTATTGATACAATCTAGTCGGTTGTCTGGATTGATATTCATCTAACTACTGGTAGCCATCTGTGTTCGTTCGTTGTAGGAACTCACGCTCAGGGGAGGTGGATGAGCATTGGGCACTTTTTTACATAAATGTTAATAAAACTATTATTTTTATCATAAACATGTACATGTCCGAAGTTTTGAGCACCCCAGAAGAGTGGTTTGGGTCAATATATTCAATACGTATGATATTGCTTTACTATACTGCTATATATTTTTGTATGTACTTTAGAGAAATTAAACAAATGATTAAATATTCGATGTCCTCGAAACATAAACGTATTTCTTATCTTACTCACTCTCTTGCATTCGACAGTTCCATAGAGAAACTAACCTCATTGATTACTCCAACATAATAATGGAATCACTGTCAATTTCTTGCACAGTTCTACATCAAAAAAACTGTCTTACATAATGATAGACAGTTTTTTTGGTGTAGAACTGTGCAAGAAGTTGACAGCTATCAAGGCGGTACAGTAATGGTATGAGGTACTTCAGTATTGGCAGAAGAGGCTAACCCGTTTGGCTGTAACAATTTGAAAACGAACTAAACTATTGAGAGCTAATTCTCTAGCAATGTGTCATTCCATATGCGACTGAAGGAGGATAGACTTCATTTTCATGCATGATGATGCTCAACTTCTCACAGCTGCGGCTAATATGCAGTATTTGGAATAGAATCGAGAAACTGTCTTAGATTAGCCTTGATCAAATGTGAAGCATGCTTGAAATAACTATTCTAACATTCAATCACAATTTTCAACAGAGAAACCAATTATTCCATATTCTTGAGAAAGAATGAAACATTTCTGCTTTTGTAAGGCGAATATTGAATTGCTTTGTTCAATTTTTTTTCAAAAAAATGAAATAAACTTTGTGGTTTTCATCTGCTCTCGAACAACCAGTACGATTCCAAGATTATTTTGATGAATGTATTGAGGGATATTTTAGTGATGACTAATTCATATTAAAGAAATCGTATATTGGATAGCGCTATATGTAGATTATGTTTCTGCTCAACATAGTCAGGCAAGGGTAATCATTTGAATCAATGTTTCATATTTTGTGGATTTTCAGGTCATTGTCTCAAGTGTTATAAATGTGACTCAACATCTTTGACTGAATTTGATGACGACTGTGCGTTCGGCAGAGTTATGGAAAAGGAATATTGTCCATCTAGACAAGGATATGTATGTGCTGAATATAAGTATAAATGTATGTCAAAATACTTATGCATCAGATTTAATTTCTGATTTTGGCCTTTTTTTCAGTCTCTGTTTTGAACACAACTACTTATGCAACATCGAGGTCATGTGAAAAAATTGTCAAGGGAAATATGTGTGAAGCAGAACGATTAGAAGCCAAGAAATTCTTCTATGGAATAGTGAAACTGAGCAGCTGTTACATTTGTAATAAAGACCTTTGCAATGGAGTTATAAGGAAGAGATATTGAAATAATAACTAATAATTTTCAATAGATATTTCTGCTGTAGCATTATCTTAAGTTATATATTCCCAAATAAATAGATATATTGATTATTTTTAAATAAGGTGACATTCTATTTTTGGTAAAGCAGGATGCTTACGGAATATGACATCGAAATGAAAGAAAGGGCCTTTATTTTTCAACTATAGCATCAATAACATCTCAACCACAAATGGGTAGATACTTTCTTTACTTTCAATATATATATATATATATATATATATATATATATATATATATATATATATATATATATATATATATATATATATATATATATATATGTAAACTTGAGACAAGACGCATTATTCAAAAGTCCGTAGATCAATGAATAATCCTCCTGACAAGAGGTAGTTCCCAAATCTGCCCGCCATGCACGCAGCCCCCAAGCGCCACAATAGTGCAACTATGATAGGGCACCCCAATGTAGCTTGGTAGGATGCTCAGAAGCGATATGCGACATTGACGACCTCCTAATAAGGGCGAAACTGCAGTCTGCCGCTTCGTTTCTCGGCATCCTGCTTAGTTGCACTATTGTGGCGCTTGGGGGCTGCGTCCATCGGTGGCAGATTTGGGAGTTCCTAAAATATATATATATATATATATATATATATATATATATATATATATATATATATATATATATATATATATATATATATATATATATATATATATATATATATATATATATATATATATATAAATACATATATATTTACATCTTCCGCTTTAAACTTCGCGAAGAGTCTACATATGTAAACTTGAGACAAGACAAATTATTCAAAAATCCGTAGATCAATGAATAATCCCTCCTGATAAGAGCTAACTAGCTCTCTAGAAAAATTGGAAATTAGTTGAATATTTCACATGTTCTAGTTTGGAGGATTCTCCACGACTTTCTATTGTATCCGTTTATTCAAACTCTTCCTTCTCGAGATTTTCCTTCAAGACTGAATTTCTGCCGATGGTTCTTAGATAAAATTAGAGAAAATGCTTATTTTGATAATGAAATAATATTCACAGACGAAGCTACTTTTTCTAGAACTGCTATCACAAATTTCCACAATAATCATTATTGCGCTGAGGAGAACCTCCATTTGATTGAAGAATCTCATCATCAAAAACAATTCTCACTAAATGTCTGGGTCGGAATAATTGCAAATTATTTGATTGGGCCATTTTTGTACCTAACAGACTAAGCGGTCCCGCTTATGGGTAATTTTTGAGGAGGAGTTTCACTCGAGGATGTGCCACTTTTGGTGAGAAACATAATGTGGTTCATGCATGACGGGACACCAGCACAATTCAGTGGAGGAGCTAGGGAATTCTTGAATAATACATTCAAGAACCGATGAATAGGTCGGGGTGGGCCAGAACCATGGCCTCCTAGGTCCCCAGACTTAAATAGTTTAGACTTTTTCTTATGGGGGATCCCAAAGGCTTAGTTTATACCACTCTAGTGAACAGTGTAAAAGAATTGAGAAATCGAATAATAACCTCTTGTGACTCGATGAGAAATACCCCGGGAATATTTCAAAGGGTGCGTGAAAATATGCGAAGAAGGACAGAGGCCTGTATTCTTGCAGGTGGAGGACACTTCCAGCAATTTATTCAGTTGTTAATTGTTCTGTTTTTAGTTTGATATTGAATAAGTATTAGTTGAGTCTCAGAAGACATTTAGCGAATAACATACAATTCAAATAATTCAAATTCAATAATTTCTCACTCGAAAACGGTTGGAGATACGAAAAAAAAATATTAAAAAAGTTTCTAAATTAAACGAAGATGACGAAAAATTGATTGTACGCTGATCAGTGGCGTACTGAAAAAAATTTGAAAGGGCAAATGAAGACATGGCTCTGGAAAGGAAACACCTTGTGGATTCTAGTTAAAATTTAGGACGTGTAATGATGGAGGCTGTAAGAAATACCTTGCATTCCATATTTTGGCTGAATATCTCAAACATTGCAGGAGTTTTGAAGAAAAAAACAATTTTTCCGGAAATTTCAACACCCTGTAACTCCGTAACGAAGCTTTTGCGGACATATGTTCATATGAACTTTTTCTATTAAAAGTGCACGTAGATTTTCCCCCTTAAGTTGTGACATACTACTATGTAACACCCTGTATAATAATTTGTATGGAATTCTCGCTCAGCACTTTGTGAAACTTAATGAAAAAATAATTTGTTTATCACTTGGGAAAGATTTCACAAATATTTATTAAAAATACTCGACATATGGTTGGCGTTTTTAGCCCATTATCAAGAGTATTACAATACTAAATTCAAAACGAGTGATTTTTCTCATGTATAACGGCATTCCCAACAGGTAGTATATTGAAGTCTAGTTGGTCGTTGCAAATTGGCAGGTTTTTCCTATGAGCGGACGTAATTTCAATAATCTCCAAATTGTCCATCCTTTTTCCTTTATTAACTGATTGTATGAGTTCCATATTCTCGAAATCTATGAAATGATTTTTGTTGATGCAGTGGTCTTTGTAATGAAAGAGAGACTTTTAGAGAAAGGTTTGTAAATATTGTCCCATATGAATAATTTGAACGATTCAAAAAAGTTAGCCGTTAACTTTGAGATAGCTTTTAGCTCAGTAGAAGTGGTAGATGATAAAGATCATGGAGAAGTAGTATGTGCTAAATATGTATAACATTCAAGATTGACCAAAAACAATAGGGAACTAGCAATTGTTAGATCCAAACAAACAAAGCTTAAAGACCATAAGTTAACTCTTTGTAAAGTTGACAAAGGTAAACCCTATTACAATTTCATAAACTGATAATTATGTTGAAAAAACAGAAAGACTATTTATTCCAGAAAATTCATAGAATTACATATTGATCCTCCTTACAAATTTCAAACCCAAGTCATATCTCTAATTAAAAAGTGTACTAATTTATTGCAGAAAGAAGGGTTGAAATTGACTGTTATAAATCCACAAGCTCCAATTTTATATTTATTATCCAAAATTCACAGGGTATATTGTCCCATGAGACCTATTGTTTCATATGTAAGTGCTTCAGCTACTAAATTATGTAAATATTTGAACTTATTCCCAAATCTGATACAACACAATCCAAACCACTGAATGAAAAACCAATCACTTGAGATCTAAATTCCATCAATGCTAAATTAGTATCCTTTGATATAATTAATCTACAACTGTCTACACTCTGCCGTGATGTCAAATCCACAATTAATCAACAACCTAAATCCAAGAGTACATTAAGCCTCACTCATATAGAAGAAACTATGTCAGCTGTAAACCTATGTCTCCAACAAAGTTATTTCAGGTACAATAATGAAATATGTCAACAATTAGGTGGTTTACCTATGGGCTCTCTATTATCTACGTTATTAAGTGAAATATTTATGACAAATTTAGAAAATAGAATTTTTATTTCCTCCAATATCCTAATTAAAAATGTATTTTTATGAACTTTTTGGAGTTGTCCCTTAGTAGGGCTCATGACTCACTCGCCCTTAAAATATACAGAACACCAACCTATTCGGATACCTAGATTCATAACAGTAGTTCCCAATGCCAGAGTATCAAATTGAGTGCTCTTCATTCATTTGTGCGCATATTGCTTTCTATTCCTTTGTTAGCTGTCGATTTTGAGAATGAAGTTCTACTTTCAAAATTAATCGCTAAGAATAACGGCTATGAATCAAAATTAATTGACACCTTAATAAGACAAAAATGACATAAACTTTTATTGCTGAGCATTTATCCTATTCATACTGAGAAATCTAATAGAAAATTTCCAATTAACTATATTTCTAATATCAGAACAAGATATGTAACATATTACACAGAAATAATATTAACACCATTAGCACAAATAAAAAGAATTTGGGGTTTTTGTAAGTTAATAATAAAGATAAAACAAAATTATTGGATAAAAGCGAAATATACAGGGTGCTTCAACGAAAACTAAACAGAGGCTATATATACCAAGATATTCATTTCTGATCAAAACGCAAAAACAGATCAATTTTTGTTTCAAGGGGGACATCTTTTGGGCTACAAAACTTGCCTGAAGTATTAACCACTTAAGCGGGGGTTGCAATCCTTGAACAATTTGAATAGGGAAGATGGGTAGAGTGATGACTCAGAAAAAAGTTTATATCTTTGTCTACATCGCCTTGAAAGAATTTCCATTTTCAATTGAAAACTGTAAATGATACAGGGTGAGTAACTGAAAGATAAGGAAGGCTATTTCCCTGAGACTATTCAAGTTTCAGTGAAGTAAAATGGAACAGATCCATGCTGATCAATGGCAGTCATCATCAAATACCATCCTCATCTCGAATTTCAACCCCTGGAACCGGGATGACAACCCTTGAAAATTTGGAAGAGGGTAGATGGGTCGAGTGATAACTCGAAAGAAAGGTATTATCTTTGTCTGCATTCCCGTGAATTTTCATTTTTGATTGAAAACTGTAGAAGATACAGAGTGAGCCACTGAAAAATAGAGAAGAATATCTATCGCCCTGAGCTATTCAAGTACCCTGCTCTAGGGGTTGAAATTTGAGATGTGAATGGTGTTTCGGAAGATGACAGGCTATGACCTGGAATGAATCTGTTCCATTTTTTTGCACTAATACTTGAATTGCTCAGGGCGATAGATATTCTCTTCAATTTTTCAGTAGCCCACTCTGTATTTTCTACAGTTTTCAATCAAAAACGGAAATTAGTTCACGGGGATGCAGACAAAGATAATACTTTTCTTTGGAGGTATCACTCGACCCATCTACCCTCTTCCAATTTTTCAAGGATGGTCACCCCTGCTCTAGGGGTTGAAATTCGAGATGAGGATGGTACTTGATGATGACTGCCATTGATCAGCATGGATCTGTTCTATTTTACTTCACTGAAACTTGAATAGTCTCAGGGAAATAGTCTTCCCTATCTTTCAGTTGCTCTCCCTGTATCTTTTACAGTTTTCAATTAAAAATGGAAATTCGTTCAAGGCAATGTAGACAAAGGTACCATCTTTCTTTTGAGTCATCATTCGATCCATCTTCCCTATTCAAAATGTTCAAGGATTGCAACCCCCGCTTAGGAAGTTGATATTTTAGGCAAGTTTTGTACCCCAAAGGATGTCCTCCTTGAAACAAAAATTGACCTGTTTTTGCGTTTTGATCAGAAATCAATATCTTGGTAGATACAGCTTCTGTTTAGTTTTTGTTGAAGCACCCTGTATAAAATACACTGCAGTGAATGTAAGACATTCTATATAGACCAAACCGGAAGATGCATCGAGAAGAGAGTCAAAGAACATAAAAGATCTATTCTGCAAAATGAAAATTTTACGGGTTTTTCGGACCAATGCATCAACAAAAATCATGTCATAGATTTCAAGAATATGAAACTCATGCATCTAAGTAATAAAAGAAAAAGAATGGACATTTTGGAGAATATTGAAATTACGTCCACTCATAGGAGAAACCAGCCAATTTCCAACGACCAACTAGACTTCAATTTATCTCCTGTTGTGAATACCGTTACACATAAATGAAATCACTCATTTTGAATTTAGTATTGTACTACTCTTGATAATGGGCTAACAACCCGAAATATATGTCGAGTATTTTTATTTGGAAACCTCTGCCATTATAATATTATATAATATATTATATAATAATAACTTTATTTCAATTACTAACTTAAATTTTCTAACTATTAGAAAATTCTTATCTCATAGTATGAGTGCTATCATGAATTAAAGTAGGTAAGAACATTAATATATATTGATAAATAATTATTTAATACAACAACAACAATACTTGATGGGCCTATATCCCTAATATAAAAAGAGGAAAAGACAACAGTAACATAGATTTCGACATAAAATCAAAAGACATAGTCCCACTGAAAAGCGAAGCAACAAACGTATAGAAGTATTTTAATCAGAAAGACCCTGTACACATATGTAAGTTAAGTTGCGTTTTTCAACCATTAAGTTGGTTATAAAGAATCGGGTGTTCAAGAGAACACAAGGTGGTCAAGCTACTGATATCCGTGGCAACATATTGAAAGTTCGAGGTGCTAAGTATGAGAAACACCTCTGACCTGCCGTTTTCCGCGTTCGAGGAATGACGAAGGACTTTTTAGCATATCTAGTCATGTGATCATGCGAGATTGGTTCGTTCGTATTTCCGCCCCTGAAGTGATGGCAAAGAATCTTCTCACAGAATAACTGTCTCAAATCCAAAATTCGGGTCTCGGCATAAAGTGCATCTGAAGGGTAAGTCTTATTTTCCGAATATATAATTTTTAAGAACCTTTTCTGAATGATTTCTAACTTCTTCAAATATATACTTTCCACACCCTCCTATACTACGATTTCGTAGCCGAGAACAGATTCAACCAGAGCAAAGTAGAGTATTCTAAGCTACTTTACTTCACAAAACCCCCTCACACAACCTGAAAAGCGAAAGGAGACCCCTCAATTTCTTAACCAAATACTCCATATGTCCATCCCAAAGTAAGTGGGAATCAAGTATCACCCCAAGGTATCTCACTTTATTTACTCTCTTTAATTTGAACAGTGCATTCTCCTTCCGAATATTCAAGGTTTCACTCAGGAATCATTTATATAATAATCGTTATATAGATTTACAATAATTATTAATTGATATATTAGTGTTGGTGTGTTTTCCAGAGCGAACTTTTCTTCCCTAGTTAGATTCAGGAGGACAAATAACATGACATAGCGACAGTTCTGCCGAAGGTCAGCATATTCATAACACAAGTCCATATTTTACAAAAGATTTCGAGAAAACACCCTCAAAGCATTCTTTGAAGGGGTCATGCATGTTTCTTTTCCTAACTCTAGTATTTCTTGCTAATAAATGAAAAATTCTCTCAGCTAAACTCATGTTTTAAATCTTACAATAACACACCCAAATGTATACAACTGAGGAATTTTAGAATATCATTTAATTTATATTCTAATTAAGCTTTGATGAAAACCTTCTAATCAGTACTAGGATTTCCTACATAAATTTTCACTACTTTGTGGTGTATTGAAAATATTCGAATTTGCTCCTTCGGTCTCTTGATAATTCTTTCACGAAATTTTTAATTTTTTCAGAATTCATAAAGGATCAATTTCGAAAATAACAATTCAGTGTTCAATAAGGATACATAATGACAATTCGTTCATTGATTATACAGGTGGATTCAGTTAGAACTTTACTTACGTCAACTGGAAATTAGTGGTGCACAGTGAAATACACCCGCAATTCATATGATAAAATTTTTTTATAGAATACATATACAGGGTGTTTCAAGAATGAATAAAAAGATTTTTATGGTAGATAGAAGGCAACCAGTAGTGTTACTAATAAGACTCAAAAAGCTAGGAAAGGCCACTGTTTCCTAAGGTACAGGCTGTTTTATGAATCTGAGAAAAATCTTTTATTCGTTATAATCTTGTGATCGATTCATGTCAGATTTGGTACAAGTGTTAACTACCCGTATTTCAGGAATTCACCCAGATAATAATGGAATATTACAAAGGAGGACTGAGAAAATATAGTTTTTTATCCAATATTGAACTGAATACCTTGTACTTGGGGTTTTTCGGAAAATTTTTCAATCTCGCTCAAATCACAATAAAAATATCAATCCACCAACAGTGTTTGCTGAACTGTTGCACTCGATTAAAGAAAATTATGACGATTCGAAATACTATCCCACGCATTTTGTCCCCGTTATGGCTCTGTCCGTAGAAGATAAAATGTCAAAAACTGGCTATTCTGAAACATTTTCTGGAGGATTCCATATTATTCGTATCACCGGCGTATGAATGAATGTTTTAACTTTCATTTCGAAGAAAAAACGAGAAAATCAACAAAAAAGAAATCGAGAAAAGTAAAACTGATAGAAAAAATCAAGAATTAAAAACGAATTCAACATACGCATATAGCGCAAGAAATATCTGAACCATTGGCATTCATAATAAATATATGCTTCACCTCTGGAATCTTCCCAAATCAATAAAAAAAAGCATATGTGAGGCCTATTTACAAGAAAGACCAGAAAGATAACATTGGAAATTATAGACCCATTACACTTTTATCTAATATCAGTGAGATATTTGAAAGGGCCATTAATGATAGAGTTGTGGACTTTTTTGATACGTTCAATCTCCTCACCGAGTTTCAAAACGGTTTCAGAAAGGGAAACTCCACTAGTCGAGCTATTTATCAGGCTCTTGAGAAGATAATTAGAGCCATCCCTGAGAGAGAGAGTACTGTTCGATAGCATGAATTATGTAATTTTGTTGGAAAAATTACAAAGACTGGGAATCAGAGGAACACTCTTGAAATCATATCTGATGAGTAGAACGCAAGTTGTTGTTGAAAAAGTCCCAATTACTGATGAACTGATCGAGTCTTCGGAGATGGTGTTGAAAAGAGGGGTACCTCAGGAGTCTATTCTTGGACCATTGCTCTATATTATATACTTGAATGACCTACCTGAGAGTAAACCTGAGAAGCTGGTTCTATTTGCAGATGGTACATCTCTTGTGCTGTCAGATAACTGTGGAGAAATAAACTGCAAAATATACATATCATTAGAAAGGCTTGAGCAATGGTTCACTGAAAATGAATTCCAGTTGAATACTGGAAATACGCAGATTATAAATTTCAATTATGGCACAGAGTTCAAGAGCATAACATACCCCAATGACAAAAAAGGATCGCTTAAATCTTCTGAAGGTGTATGCTTTTTAGGCATACACTTGGACCACAGACTAAGTTGGAAATCTCATGTTGATGTTCTATGCAAGCATATGGCGAGCTATACTTATGCGATAAGAGCTCTAGCATATTCAGTGAGTACACATGCGGCTCTACTGGCATATCATTCTCACGTGCAAGCTAAATTGAGGTATAGGATTATATTCTGGGGGAATTCTTCAGAGATAGACAGAATTCTAATTTTGCAGAAACGATGTATTCGCAGTATTTTCAGGTTGCCTTATGATGTGAGTTGTAGAAGCATATTTGTGGAAAAGTCAGTACTTACTGTTGTTTGCCTTTACATTTATGAGAGTGTTCTATTTGTGGCTAGTAATCCTGATCTCTTTCTGCAATCGGGAGCCAAGCATAAATATGGCACAAGAGGGAAACATAACTTGGAAATCCCTAAACTGCACTTCACCTACCTTCAGAAGAATGCTCAGAATATGGTGGTTAAAATATTCAATAAAATACCAGAAGAAATAAAATACCTTCCGAAGACGAAACTGAACAGCCGACTTTTTGGTTAATTAAAGGACAGACCACTTTATACATTGGAGGAATTCTTTGAAGACTCATGGACATAATATCAGATGTATATATATTTTCGGTTTTATTCCCAATTTACTCTATATTTTTGTTGTTTGTTGATGCAAGTGATGTCATTTACCCTTATGGTTCATTAATTCGTCTTTTATTTTTACTACTAAGTACCACTGACTTTATTAAAATTAGAATTATATTGACATGTTCAATACCCTACTGGGGTTAATAATGAATTAATAAAGAATATTGCCCTACTGCTTACATATGATATCGGGTTGATTTTTTATTTGTTCATCGGCCTCATCGATTCTATGAATCAATGAATGATGAGAGCCATTATTCTTTTTATGATTGTTGTTGTAATTCCATCTGCCATTGAATTGCTCTGTGATATAACAAATTGGATGAAATTAGTTGAAATTTAATCTCGTGAAGATGCCTGTGTTTACATATGTTGAGTACGTTAATTTGTTATTAGCTTATTGTTTCACTTACTGTAATTCACTATGGGAGTAAGGGAATATCGAAGAATGTATCCAGATCGTGTAGAATTCCAAATCATTGAACTTTCGTTAATATCTCGCGATGCTTGCGTGAAAATAATGGTAAATTTCCTTCGTATTCCACAAGAGAAAGGATCGCTTTGGAAAATAAAAGAGAAATTAGTAGGGTAGAACAGAACCCAATAATTAGTGTTCGTCGAATGGCCTTGACAATTGGTGTCAACCATTGCCAAGTTTGAAGAAAACATCGTTTACATCCATCTCATCCTCAACTAGTTTAATTTTTAGGAGACGAAGATGCCAGGCTGACTTCCTGTCGATGGGTACTACGCCATCGCCCTAACATCTATAGAATTTTATTAACAGATGAAGCGCAATTCACTAGGAAAAGTTGATGTCTGGAACTCTCATGTTTGGCCCAGAGTATATCCAAGGGTAACAAGAAGACGAAACTCGCAAAGAAGATTTTTGTTTAATGTTTGCTTTGCGATCTACAATAACCAATTATTTGGACCATTCATTTAACCACCACGCTTGAAGGGTGATGCTTACCATAGTTTTCAGGATGGTAAACTGCCAAATATTATTGCGAATGCGAACATCGACATGAGGGGAGCTTATTTCCAGCATGACGGAGCATGACAAGGAACGTTACTGATCATCTTAATACGACCTATGCCTTTGGAAAAGGTGGGCTTCATAACTGGCCTGAGAGAGCACCGGGCGTATCTAGTCTATTTTGGGGATCATGAAAGTTATCAGTTTATAGTCAAGAAATTTTGGATAGGGCACAATTGATTCATAGAATCAACTAGACCTGTGAACAGATAAGAAATGAACGCAATATCATACGTAGTTCTGCTTTTTTCGTTTTCTTTTCTGTTGTTGCTCTCAGTTTTTCATAGTTATTTTCCTTCCAAATAAAAGTCAAAACCCCTGTACATGCTACGTTCTACGGACAGTGCTGTAACGGGGACATGATATGTGCAATAGTATTTCGAGCCATAACTTACATTAATCGGGTGCGACAGTTGAGTCAAAACTATTGATACATGGATATTTTTGTTGGGGTTTGCGCGAGAATGAAAAAAATTTCGATAAACCATGTACAGGATGTTCAATTCCATATTTGATGAAAAACTACATTTTCCCAGTCCTTCTCTGAAATATTCCTTTAATATTCGGGTGAATTGTTAATATACGGTTGGTTAACACTTGTACCAAACCTGAAATGAATCGATCACAAGATTCAACAGTTATAGCGAATTAAAGATTTGGCCTGTATCTTCGGAAACAATGGCCTTACCTAGCTTTTTGAGTCGCATTGCCAACACCACTGGGTGTCTTCTATCGACCATAAAAATCCTTTCCTTCATTCCTGAAACACCCTCTATTTATATTTACCACCATAATTCCTGACTCTCTTTTGATTCTGGTTAAAATTGGTGGAGGTATTTCGTGCATTTAATTTGACAGCCTGAAGATGTGATAATGAAAAAATTACTATCACACATGTTTATCTGCGTTAATGCTCTGTCAGGATAAAAATAATTTTCGAGCAATTCATCAATAGATGTTAGATTTCATTCCTCACAAATGTTAATTAATGCAGTGCTATGTTCATTTATTTGCTCTGTAACTAAGTATTCAGAAATTTCATCGTGACTCCTCAATTTCGGGGCACATATTGAACAAATGGATTTCTGCTATTGAACAACAAAAAATGTTCTATCAAATAGTGTTTTCGTCTAAACTGTTTGGGATACCAAAATATTATCTCTTACTGTCTTATTTGGTCCATTTGATTTCTTCATTCATTACATTTGTCAATGTAGAAAGCTTTATTGACTGGAGATATGTGAATGAACTATCCAGTTAATGAGCTATTCAACCCCATTCATAAATCATTGAGGGAATCTGTTAAAAATGTCTTGAGACGACGCATACCACAGGGATGCTGAGTTCATCTTTATTAATTTTACAGACGCTTATGAAACAACTTATATATGGATTTTAGCTGATGACGTATATTTTTTCACCATATCATACCCATTACTGAAAAGTCGAAAAAATACATTAGCCAGGTGATTTTATATTTTAATTTTAAATTAAAATACTTAATTAAATTAAATTACATGTCTAAAATTGACAATTGTCAAGTTAAAAGACTTTGTTTTTCGTTCGTCTTTTTTCGAAAAGGAGAGGGGGGTTTCCAACCTCCAAAAGCTCTTTCGATTTCTTTAGCAACAGCTAAGCATAGGCGATCACAATTTGGAGCTCCTACCACCTGAAAGAAAAAACATAGATTTCATTCTTAACATGCAACTCTGAAAACTCATGGGCTTTGTAACTGAATACTGGTCAAGAAGAGCACACAAGAAATTTTAACCATAAAGTGAATCGACTAGACAAAACCCATGGTAAATTTGTTTAAGATTTGGAAGAATTCCACATTGATAATGGTACAAAATTGTTACAAAAATCAATAATTTTGTCAACTAATCGTTGTCGTGTTTTTACATTCTCTCAAAAAAATATTTCCTTCAATCGACTTCAACTGGAATAGTGGATGTATTTGAAGTCATGGGAACTAAGTGCGCATGCAATCTCTTGTTATATTACATCTAATGTTATACCTAAATTATTGCAATTCAAAAGTCGTTTTAAATTTAAAAAAACAGAATGGGAGGTATTCTCAGAAGATTCAGGAAAATCCGTTTTCATTTGATATGATCAATTGATAGAATGTCTTGAAAATATCGCAAGAGGACGCATATCACGAGGATACAGAGTTAAATATTTTTTTGGGAGCATCTGACAAAACATCTTTTTGACTAATTAAGAAATTTTTGGAGGTCGACGAGCCTGTAAGACCATTTTTGTGATTACTCAATTTATAAAGAAAGTAACAAAAACAGCAATGTATTCATCAGAGCAAAATAGGAAACATAATGCAGTTTTGATATTCATAGCGTATTTTCTATTCGACGTCGGAGTACCTCCAAAACCATAATTTAATTTGGTGGCAAACGCACAAAACATCACAAGTTTGTTGGTTCTTGGTTATTTATTGTTTCACACGTAAATTGTAAAAGATATTAGGAGTAAACATGAAGTCCACGGCCTGGTGAAAAAGGTAGTACATTCTCATCGCCGCATCATTATTGGACTACTCTATTGCCAGAAGGTAAGGTAGAATAAAGTGGTTGTATAACATTCGAGACAAGCATTTTATTAAAAAGTAATATTAGATGTGTGAAAGGTAAGTTTATATTGATTATTCAAAATATAACCTTAAAATAACTCATTTTATAGAAATACTAATCCATAATATATTTAGTTCTTGAAAAGTTTGAGTTATGCTCTAGTCAGAGACGGCCAACAATTTGGTACGAAGGTACACTCTACACTCAATCACACATCAAGCGTTAAATATAGTTTAATTGTTTATCTGATTTAATTAACTTATTTGGTGTGGCGGCGTAGTAACTGAAAACAGGGTCTATTAATTTGAGAAGCTGCGAAATATAGTCATCTTTAATGTGAATAACAGGGTAGAAAAAGTTTGTAAGTAAAACCTAAATACAAAAGACTAATTAAGGACTTGGCTAAAGATCCTAAAAATCGGCCAACAATAGAGTAAATCCGAGGTTAAAATAGGTTAATTCAACTAACACATAAAACAGAGACATCTAGAAGAAGTTAATAGAACTGTGGCGAACTGCTTTTACCAGCATTCTGGCAAAGCATACGGTCCTACATTGACGCCCAGAAGTCGCATTTTCTTGACGCCGGGATTTTTTAGTATGTACTATAACCAACAGATGGCGTGAAGATGAATATTCTTTGATATAATGCAACGATTCGTTGTCAACGAAAACAATCATACTTTATTGATCATGTGTTCATTTTTTTTTAATTTTAATCAGGTGGCTCATGCTTAGTCAATGCCACCTTCGTGATTTGAGCTGACAAAAATTTTTGTCTGCTTGAATTAACAAAGGTGTCATCGTTCGATGGAGGTGATGAGACTTTTTCCATCTGGAGAGGAAGGATAGGAGAGGGTGGGAATGAATTATTTCCTATTTACTTAGTCCTATTTATTACAGAAACTTACGGGGACGAATGAATTTTTGAACTAGAGTATTCTTAAAAAATAAAATTATAGTTTCAGATGTAAGTAGTAAGTTGAAAAAAGTGCCCAGCGAATCGTATCGCAGTTTTTCTAATTTTCTATTTGATTTGCATTTTGGTTCCTCAATCGATTTTGACGACGAATTTCCGCACTTAAACATTTTAAATTATAGTAAGTTAATGTCCGACTGAAAATATCAAACATAAATTTACGATGATCACAAGTATTTTTCATCCATAAACAATGACATTTTGACGATTGAAAAACCAACAGAAAACGTTTGCGAGGGTTAATTTCATGAAGCGTAGGTTTAATTTATTCTAATTTATCTTCTCCATTCGTAATCGTCAGCAATCAGAAAAACGCAATCCTTCGTTATCAATAATTTTTGTATTCAAAAACCGTCATTCAAATTTACATACATACATTTACAATACATTTGGAAGAACTTATGGAGAAAATGACGGGGAAAATGCTTGTAGAAATGGCAAACAGTACGGAAGAAGTGGAGAGCGAAATAAGAGCTGTTAGGGAAGAACTTAGGATCAAAGAAGAAAATTGGAAGCAAGGTAGAAACCAACTAGAAAAGAGGATGAAAGTGCTGGAAAATAGAATGAAAAAAGAAGAGAGAAGCAAGAGAAAAAAAGCAAAGAAGGAATTGAAACATTCATACAGAAGGAGCTTCTCGTTCCGGCAAAAATAGCACGAGAGGGAAAAATAGGGAAAGGAGACAAAGAAATGTTTATAGCGGAAGTTGATTCTTGAAACGGCAAGCGCGACATCATGAGAGCAAAGAACAAAGTGAGGGGCAAAAATATCTACATTGATAATGATTTGACATGCAGAGGGAAATAAGAAGTATTGAAAAGGAACAACGGGCTTTGGGAAAAAAATGTTGAAATAGGGTACCAAAAAAACATTATAGATAAGATTGAACACAGGTGGGACAAAAACGAACAAGCAGTAGTAGAATGGAAGTGTGACAAACCCATTCCGAAAAATTGAGAGGAAACACTAAAACTGCGCATCCACCAAAAGAAGACGACAAGGGCATATACAAGTTAGAAAATGATAGCCAAGGTAACCAAAAACTATTCTTTGGAGTACTGAAGGAGCAGAAAAAAGGAAAAAGACAAGATTCAATTGCAATCCAGGATTCTAAAAGAATAATATTAACAGAAGAAGGTCCAATTATGGAAATATGGAAGGAATATTTCGACCACTTATTGAATGAAGGAAATGACAGAGTGGAGACAAGAACACACTTACAGAAAAAGAGAAACGACGGAAAATCCACAGGAAGCAGAAACCGAAGAGGAAATCAGAAGGACCGAACTAATTGAGGCAATTAAAACTTAAAAAAATGGAGAAGCACCGGGAGAAGACAAAATAACAACTGAAAAGATTAAAACATAGAAGACGAGGGAGAAGAACTGTTGCTGACTATAGTTAATAAAGTTTGGAAAGAAGAACGGATACCAGATGATTGAAGGGTAGGTTTGATTTACCTATATACAAAGACGGAGATAGCAAGAGCTGTAGTAATTATAGAGGAATAACACTTCTTAGCACAGTGGTGAAATTAAACGAAAAAATATTAGAAACCAGATTGAGAGCTATTATCGAACCGACATTACTAGAATCACAAAGCGGATTCAGAGGAGGCAAGAGCACACAAGACCACATTTTTACTCTGAAAGAAATCACCAGGACATTGGCTAGCGACAGAATATTGTACCTAGTATTTATAGACCTGGAGAAAGCATTTGCCGAAGTGAAGAGGAAGATAATATGGGAAATATTGGAGGAAAGTAGGAGATTCGATCTGCTTTGGTGTATTGTTCCTATGTATGGGGATCTGCACCCAAACATTTGTTACGGATGTTGTATAGTGCCCAAAAAACCAATCACTAGCTCTCAAAAGACAAGTTACTGATCTTTCTCTGTTCTACAAATACTTCCATGGAAGATGCTCCAAGATGCTCCAAGGAGCTGAAAGACCTTTTTCAGGGAAAACTCATGTTTTGCCGCAACACTAGGCTGGCAAGTTGTTCTCATCATATGGCGGTACATTTAACGACCCCTTGAACCTCTCTCTATAAGAATTCATCTGTTTACAGGGTCGGTGAGTTGTGGAACTCGCTTCCGTCTAACTTCTTCACAACATCCTACAATTAGGCCCTATTCACGAAGAGAGTAAACAGACATCTCATTTCTTCCCAGGCGCTCACTCATGTGGTGTAACAGGTTCGCCTATTCCTAGGAAGCATGCATAAAACAACAACAAAAAATATCGAAATTTTGGTCCAAACTGTGTAAGGTACTTTGTGAGTCCGTGAAATTAATAAAATTTTCATTTCTGTGTTTCAAGATTACGTTTAAGGCCTCACTCATTCACAGTAGAATTCTGGAGATCTCAATTCTGAACTCAGAACAGAAGCAAGAAAAGCCCGCAGCGCCATTGCTCGAAATTTTACTTCCATCTGAAATAATAGTAATAACTCTATTATCAGAAAAATATTTTCGTAGGAAGAGAGAGGTAATTCCCAGATGGCATTTTTTCTACCCATGTTAAAGTTAATTGGAAGTGGTTGGCATAAGACATTGTAATCTATGGTGAAAGAAAGATAATTGTTAGTTCGCGTCAGAAGTGTGAACTGAAGGTATCAAATGCTGAATACAGTTTTTAAGTATGCTTGGACACCAATACGAGTGCAGCAGATTGACAGATTTGAGAACTAGTATTGAAGAGGATTTGTGCCTGAAACCGATTACTCACGAGTTTAGGCCGTTCTTTTCAAGTTGTGAGCTTTGTTTCAGCAAGTTTTATATTTGTAGGGGTAGAATTTTCTATAGCCAATTGCTTTTCTGATAGCTCAATTCTGCAATTTTTCGACTTTTCCAATAATTCTTTGTGTTTGGGGAAATATATGAAAATGCCATAATCTATAATTGAAACCAAGAAACTCTTGCGTAATGTGTAGTGTTTCGTAGTAGGCACTGCCAAGTGCCACAAGTAATTTAATGATGTTGAAGGATTTTAATCTTTTGCTCTGAATAAGAATAAGCTGAGAAAATAAAAGAAGTTTTTGACATTCTAAAATGAATAAAAAAAAAGGATAAATATATTTTCGTTTGAATAACCAGTGCTTTTATTCCAAATGTGTCGTATTTTTTGGATATTTTCGATCTGAAATAACGACAATTCTTGTTGAAATATCAGATTTGAATGAACGAAGTGACAACTACATTAATTTTAGGCACCTGTCAGGTAAACGTAGCCAGTTCAGCTACTTGATTTACATATTTCAAAGCATTCTCTGTTAGTTCTTGCAAAATCATCAAAATTCAATATATTCCCAAATTATTTCGGAACTATAAGAGATGGGTATAGTACATGCTGATACAATTCCTTCTGAAATTTGACGCTTCATATGATGGCAATATAAAAATTGAAACGTGCCATTTGAAAAAATTGAGTAATTGCTGTTTGAAAAAGGCCAAATTGAAAAAATCATACGAAACAACGCAATAAACATTTAACATCTGTAGTCTGCTTAAAAAATTCCTTAATCCTTCTTCTATCCACCCAAGCAAAAATTGTGTCTGTAGTGCAAAATATCTACGAGCTACAATGTTTTCACATGATCCTCAAAAATCGAGTTTATAACAAAAATAATTAAGTCTGTCAAAGTTTTGACAGATAAGTGCCAACAACTTGGGTATTTTATACCTTGCTCAAATGTCGGTTCTAGATGTATAATAAAAAAGGTAGATTGCCATTTGAAATAACAGAGTGATTACCCACTTCCGGTATAACCGGAAATGGTATTACTTTGAAAATATTTCACTTCAATTGGAAATCGCTAGTTATGGCCGCGTATAAAATTGCAGATTGATATTGTAATTGGAACTCAAAAAGTTTTTAACGGACGGTCCCGGTGGATATCCTTGTATATTCTACAATAATTTCTTTAGTACATGGCTCAACGCGTTTTCACACATTGAGCACAGATTAAACTCAAATCATTTTCCGCTATTCGTATATTCAAAATTTTTTCTGCTCTATTCGATATTGTATGAAAAATCGAACCTACCTACGATTATATTAAAGTTTATACGTCCTATCTGCAAGTTAACTCACGAATGTGGTGCCATATTTTACTTACTTGTACTCCAATAGGCATTCCTTGCTCAGTTTGCATAACGGGACATGCAGTTGAAGGTAGTCCAAGTGAATTGAATATAGAACAATAACCGAAATCGAAGAGCATTTTGAACACATCTCCATGTGGTGGGGCATCCCGTGTAGAAACAGGAAGTATTAATACACTCTGGTCATCTAAAATTTGTAATATTTCTTGTTTGAGAATTCTGATGTCATTTAACGTTTCCTTTATGTATTTTCGTGGTATAATCCAAAGCCACCATCTTAAAACTCCATATAATATGCTAGTGATTACTGATTTCGACATACAGAACAGGAATTTCAGTAACTCCCAATGTGATCCTTCACCTTTTCCTTCAAATAGATTATCTACATTATCTACCAATAACAAACGTAGATAGGAATATTCAGAAGCATGTTTGAGTAGGTCTGGGTTTATCTGAAATATTAAAACACTTTAGACGGAGCTATAGTATATAAATGGAAAAATGCATTAGATGCACAATAAGTTTTGAAGTACATGAATAGATTATATTTGTATACTTTGAGCAAACTTGTCATAATTAATTGATTTCCTCCTGAAAACAAGCAAATTTAATCAGATACGAGGTTAGCGATGTCTTCTTTAAGCCCTGATTATGGAGCTATAATCAATAACAGAAAGCTTTCTGTTATAGCTGTTGAACACTTTTCTGCTTTCTAAAGTATTCCCCAGTAAGATTAGTGCACTTTTGCATGCGCTTGAATTAATTCTAGTAAAAGTTTTTTGGTGGGTACATATGAAATTGCGTTTTTGAATACATTGAGTACTTATTCTTACGTCTGGAATCTTCAATTACACGGTCCATCTGGTACTCAAACAACAACGATTCGACATTAGTTGCTTGCACTGTACTTCTGATGGGATACTCGATTTTAAGAATCGAATTCGATTACTCGGTTTTACTTATTTTTATTATGTTTTTTTTTGTGCGCGCTTCTCGCGAATAGGCGAACCTGTTACACCACATGCGTGGGGGAGGCCTGGGAAGAATTGAGGTGTCTGCTTACTCGCTTCTTGAAGAGAGCTAAATTGTAGGATGTTGGGAAGATGTTGGACGGAAGCGAGTTCCACAGCTCACCGGCCCTGTAAACGAAGGAATTCTTATAGAGAGAGGTTCGAGGGGTCGTTAAATGTACCGTCGTTAAATGTACCGCCATCTAATGAGAACTCCTTGCTAGCTTAGTGTTGCGGCAAAACATAAGTTCTCCCGAATCAAGATCTTTCAGCTTCTGGGAGCATCTTTCGTGGAAGTATCTGTAAAGGTCAGCAACTTTTCTTCTGAGAGCCAGCGATTGGAGATCGTGGGTGGTCGAGGAGACACACAGGCCGTTTTTGCACACTATCCAACATCCGCAACGAACGTTTGAGCAGAGATCCCCATACATGGGAACAATATTCCAAAGCAGGTCGAATTTGCGCCTTATATAGAAGCAACAGCTGAGATGACGTGGAGTATCGCTTGGCTTTGAAAAGAAAACTATTTTACTCCTGCTTGCAACCAGAAACAATCGAATGTAATACCGTCAAACACAACTTGTATCGATCTTTTTGAAATAAAAATACTTATCCAACCCCGCAGTTTTTCGGGAAGCCCATACGCAGCAAGTTTATTCAACAAGGCTGCATGCCAAACCTTATCGAAGGCTTTAGAGATGTCGAGGGCTATTGTTCTAGGTTCATAATGCTTTTTCCATCGTTGATGTACAAACATGAGTGACGTAGGCCAGCAGATATCCACTCGATATTCGCCTGCGAAAGGCATACTAGCGGTCGTTAATAAATCCCTGCATCTCAAGTGTTACGTGTCAAAGTCTGTAACGCTTCTTTTCTATTATCACCTTGTCCAATTAGCGCGCCGCCTCTGGTAATGAACCGTGATGCTGAAATTGATCCATCATAGAATTCGAATATATTGATTTATTGAAGAATGATAATACCGTTACGCTCAAAAGAGGGGAGAGATCTGATAAAAAAATCGTTTTCAAGGGCTGAAGCGAAAATCTAACTCGTTCCTTTTCTTCTGACTTCCTTCGCCGTGAGCAGAGTTGACTTGGTTGAAAATCTCAACTGTGATATTTTTTCGTATTTGATTAAGAAGTGACTGTGGAAGTTCAATACATGATTTTCTTCGCCTCCAATGAGAATAAGGGTAAGTTTCATGATAATTTCAACATGCTTCTTGGCTTCATTTCTTTTCTGGTATTACGGATATTTATTACTATTGAAGTTTTTATTCTTTTCTTGTCACACACGCCTTTATGATTTACACCTTGCATAATGCTATTTCTTGCTTAAATATTCCACATGATTGATTAATATAAGAAAAAAACCATAATTTCTACGTCGTACATAGTTTTTTTCTAACACGAGGTTCAGGTTTTTCTGAATATATTCATTTACTCTATGAATGACGGTGGAATGCAATAAAGGGAAATTTGATAATTCATTTTCAAGAAACACTTCTTCGTAATATTTTGTGGCAGGTTATATCTAAGTAGGTATTTGATGGACATTGTTTTTTTTGCAGGTTTCATTTTCATATAGTTTTTTTTTGGTTCTGCGCATGTTATCTAACTTTCATCCATCATTAATTCATATCATTTTTTTTAAATGTGTCTCAGGCATAGGCAGCACTTTGTTACAAGTTTAAGTATCCCATGATTTTTTTAGTTTTTTTTTATCCTGCAAGTGCAGAATATTCGCTGAGACATAATGTAAGCTTAGAGGCAAAATTTTGACTTATCTTTAGCCCGTAGGTCTGGCTGAAATCCCTCAAAATTTGAGAAAATGTTTTGCCCGTTGACTTGGATACCTTCTCCTTTGTTGAAGGATTGTAACGTCCCGAACAACTGGAATTGACGTTTTTCCTGATATATGACAACCTACCATTCCACAAAATTAAAAGCTGTTTCTTGTAGCTGAAGTAGGAGTTCGGAGTGAAAGTGCAGTTTGGGATTCACCTACTTTTACGAAGATAAGTCATTGCCTCATATTTCATTGTCTCACATTTCCTCAACCATTGTTTATTTTTTTTTATTGAAATCACATTTTTTCTTGTTTCTGATTACATAATCTATAAATGTTCAGCCTGTAAATTTATTTTTGTTGTCGAACTTACATCATTTTATTATATTTCCAGTTGAACTTTCGTGCATGTTTTACTTGTCTTTATACTCCAACAGTGTGATAGATAATAGAATTTCAGGGTCTCATGCCACTTTAATTTTACACCTCTATAACTAGAGGTGTAAAGGGTAAAGCACCTTAATTCCAGAGGGTTTAGGGGTAACACAAGATATTTGATGAGTTCATCGTTTATGACTCTCTCCATCACTTTGGACATAATGGGAAGAAGTGCTATAGGGTGGTAGTTTTGGGGTGAGGACTTCTTTCCTTTCTTTGGGATCGGCTGAATTCTCGCTATTTTCCAGCTGCTCGAAAAAGTCTAGCTTTTATGAGAAATCTGAAACAGACGGTTAAGAATGGTTGCCAGTTCGGGAGCACACTTTCTCAGAACGATTGGCGGTATTTCGTTTAGACCAACTGCCTTCTCGCAGTTCAGCTGCCCGAGAGCTCGTCTCAGAGTGTGGACTCTAAACTTGATTTCTGCCATGGAAGCATTTGTAGGTGGAATGTTCGGGGGTATTGCGTTAGATGAATCTAGCACAGAGTTCTTCGAGAACAAGAGAGCAATGAGATCAGCTTTCTCTTTCGGAGATGATGATATACTTTCTTCTTCTCTAACAAGAGCCGGAAACGCAGATTTGCTGAAATTGACACTGACAGGCTTCGCCATAGACCAGAATTGTCAAGTCCCGCTTGCCTGTTCAAGGAGTTGAAATTGGCCTTAGCTCTTGCAGTTGTCAGGTTGCATACGCTCCATATTCGTACGGAGGTTGTTCTTGTTTCTTCTGTTGGATTTATCTTCCATGGCTTGAAGGCTCTGCTCTTGGCTGCAGAGACTCTTTCGCAGTCTTTGTTGAACCATGGCTTTTGTGCTGTTGTTTTTTTCATGGAATGAGGAATGTAGACATCCATTCCTACACGAATGATTTCTGTAACATATTCAGTGCGCACATTGATGTCAGGATCTGAAAGGCGAACATCACTGAATTGGAAGCACGAAAAGAATTCACGTAGCTCATCTCAATTAGCACGGTTATAGTTCCAAATACGTCTGGGTGGTTTAGGTTCTTGGTTTAGCGGCAGCACAATGGTTCCAGTAGCAGATATAAGGTTGTGGTCTGAGTTGCCTAGCGGTGCTGAGACCTCTGAAGTCAAATAAGATCCAAGGTGTTCGGGAAGTCGGTTCGGTGATTAAGTATTCTTGTCGGTTCGTCGACTAGCTGCGTTAAATTATGGCTGATTGCGAAAAATTCGGCCTGTCTTCACACTTCATATGTTCTATTGGAGTGTCGGAGCCGGTTTGTGTTGTGAATGCTGAAGTCACCCAGTACAATGATCTCAGAAGTGTCTGAATCCAATCCACCTTATCACCTAGATACTGAAACAGTCTAGCGAACTGAATAACGTTTGTCGAGCGATATAGACAGCATGAGAACATGATGTCTATATCGCTTATCCTGAAAACAGATTTCAAACCACGCAAGGTCGAAAGCGTCGTCTTCCATCGTGTCCTCTCTCTGGCATGCAACATCCGATGTGGCGAAAACACAGAGGTCCCCTTAAAATCTACATCTCGTATATAACTCATACCCATTAAAACGTAAATACGTTGTGCCGATTTTTGACTTATTTGGGTTTCGGTTAGGGCCATCACATGGGGTTGTGCGTTTTGCAGATGCTGGTGGACTGCATCGATATTCACGTTGTTGTGCCCCAGTCCTCTGATATGTCAGAACTCTATCAGGAGTTTGCTTTCTTTTCTAGAACGTGAATGAATAAGTGAATTCGCCGGAGGAGTGCTCGACTTACCCGCATCATGAGCAGGACCGTCCGCCAGATTCCGAAACTGAGTCACACAGATGACCACTTCACGGGACTTATAGCTGGATGTGGTGGTATCACACCAGGCGACGGGGGTGAGACCGCCTGCCATCTGGTGTACACCTAAGATGTGTTTCTTTTCTTCATAAATAATTTTAAGTTTGATCAATTATGTTCAGAAATTTAAACAACTTCCGTTTTTCTACCTTTGGCCTGCATAGTAAAAATTTTCACTGAGAGGATTTTTAGGAACTAACAAATGCGGAATATTAAATATAAGATTAAAACACTAATTTCAGTTGGCATTTAAATCCGGCAGAACTCGCTAAGTAGAGAATGCAGTAATCACTCGAGCTGTACTTCCAGTTAATGTAATATATGCTTTGGCTACTCGATTTGAGTCCATGAACAACAGTTTCCATCTGTTGACAGTAGTTGGTACTCGGTACAAGCTGGATCGTACGATGTGTATGCGACGTTTGCATACCTTCAATTTGTAATAATTGAAATATAAGAAAGGCCAGAGATGAATTTGAAAGTAATTCAATATTTGAAAATGAAAATTTAATTTCCTCAAACGGAACAAAACATATCCTGATTATTGAAAAATAATGAAACGATATAGCAATGAAATGAATTCAGTATTATTAAAAGGATGAATAATTGAAAAATAGAAAGGAAACCACTTTAATAATTTTCACAAAATATAATGTATTGAAATATGTTTCATGTTTCAACCCATTTTCCAAAACTAGAAGGAAATTAAAATATTACAATGCCATTTATACCTGAGAAACAGATAAGAGAAGTAGGCACAAACGAAAATCAAGCTATTGGTTAGTTTGAATTGTGGAGGCCGTTACTTGATGTAGATCCATGATATAAATGAGATAAAAAACACAAGGTTAACTTTAATCTACACTTTATTTGAAAAAATTCGACGACGTTTCGCTGACACAGCAGCTTTATCAAGAATGAAAAACAGAATGAAGAGTATGGTATTATAAACAAATCGTAGAACAAGTTGGATGAATAACAGCCATTGTACAGTTAGTATGAAAGGTAATAAAAACTAATTAAACAAGTTAAGTAGGGGTGAATAATTCACATCTACCTGTTCATTCAAAAGCTTGTCCGAATGTTTGTATCTATTTATTTCTAATGCTTCTAGGAGATCTAATTTTGAACTTTTTGATTTTATATGTAATATGTCAAAGTTATTATTGAATGAATGGTTTTCTTTTATTAGATGGTTTGAATAATTTGAATCAGATTTATTTTTATCGAAGCTACGTTTATGTTCAGATGTTCTTATGCCAAAACTCCTATAGGTCCTACCGATATAAATTTTATCACAAGAACCGCAATTGAGTTTATAGATTCCTGATTTACTTGATTTTCCAACACGAGATTTATTATTTTTAATATGTTTACCTAAGTTATTAGAAGTTTTGAAAGTTATATTAAGATTTTGTTTGACGAGAAAGGATTTAATATTTGTACTTGCAGAACCGCAGAATGTTAAACTGTTGAATATTTTATGGTCTTTATGATTAGGATATACTTCATTTATTGCTTTCTGATACAGTTTTTACGAATGATTAGATCTATCATATCCGGATTATATGAATTATTAATGGCTATCTGTTTGATGATGTTTAACTCTTTATTATAATCTTCTACTGATAAAGGTAAATTGAGTAACCGATGTATCATGCTCTTTGAAGCTGCAACTTTGTGTTGAATTGGATGTAATGAGTAGTTATGTATAATTGTATTGGTTAGTTATTTATATGATATCAAATTATGTATGTGGTGTGAAATAATTTCTACAAATTCTAATAAATCTTGCATTTGTTACCTGAATGAAAACTTTTGTGGAATCTAACAAATGATTCTCGAATATTCTGACAAACCACTTGTTAATTTATTATGATTTGATGATTTTATGCCCATCTCTTCTAATAATGCTGGGACAACCCGTTTGACAAGTAGGACAATCATCACAATATAATTTATACACATAATTTTTGTACATATATCAAGTTGACATGAGTTTTGAGTTTTCAGAATCCATTACATAAAAAGTTCACAACTTCATACCTCAAATATTCATAAGACATTTGCATAATAACATCAAATAATGAGAAAATTGAATATTATATAGTCGATTACTCGCAACAGTGACTTCATTCCGAATT
This sequence comes from Cryptolaemus montrouzieri, assembly GCA_013387265.2. Classification (NCBI taxonomy): domain Eukaryota; kingdom Metazoa; phylum Arthropoda; class Insecta; order Coleoptera; family Coccinellidae; genus Cryptolaemus; species Cryptolaemus montrouzieri. The sequence continues at coordinate 63,801,713 of JABFTP020000103.1, forward strand.
TAAGAGATACATATTTTAGCATCCAAATCATCTGACTAGAATTAAGTTGAATTAATTCACACAATGGAAGATTCCATTAATTGAGAACGTTGATTTACATATCCAATTTTGCTATAAAATAATAAAATATTTAATAAAATGAAATTATATGATGCATGTCTACCTTCTGTGGTCAGAAAAGATGAAATAATCTATTCGATCATTGTATCCAAGAAGAAACAATTTCAAATATTCAATAACTAAACATATTTTTCTTTCTACGATAGGGTAGTTTCGCCATTTTGAAGAGAATGCGGAAATTTGTTACACTAAACTTCAGCTGCCCTCTCACCAGGCTATTTCTATGTAATGAACTTATCGAACGTTTCTTGGTCGTTTTATGAAGAAATTATTGATGGAGAATTCCCTGAAGTGAAAATGGTCACAAACAGACCCATTCGCATATACAGGTAACGCTCTCCAACGAAACAACACAGAAGACTACCAAGACCAACGGGATACGAATAAGAAGAATTGGTTCTGTGATATACTCAGATTCATTTCGGTTTCATTTGAGTATGTCAGAGTTGCATACCTATTCACAACACCTGCAATCGAACCACAGAAGACTATCAGGGCCACCGAGAAATGAAAAAGACAAAAACGAGAACTTCAAAAAGAAGACTAGTTTGACTATTAACTGCTAGTTTGCACACTATAGCAAGTTTTCTTCGATTGATCTTCGTTTCCCGGTAACACTGGTAGTGTTCTGTGTCAGTTTATTGGAAGTTACCACTTATATATGATATATTCTAATGAATTGATATAGGTAGGTGGCCGTCTAACTCGCTGTTGTGTAGATTATACATCTTCTATTGTGGCCTCAATTACGATTATTACAAAGGTGAATCGAGTACCAACCAAATAAGTAGTCTAGCTCATGATGATTTGGACACACTGAATATACAAGACAATAGAGAAAATTCAACAAACATTTTAATTTCCCGATTGAGAAAATACGTTAAAGGTTAAGTAAGACCATGTACTAATTGATTACGTTAAGTACCAAGAGACGCAGATCAAGAATGTGGTAGTCAATAAATACAATAAAAATCTCCTTTCACACTATTCACACTGTAAAGAGAAATGAATTCATTCTAGTATTAATCTATGGAATTTACTTTCCTCTAAACAGTTAAGCCTGCCACTACTACTGTAACAGTTGAATATTTTAATGAGATCTTTAGTTTTATCGAAACACCTACAAAATTAATACTTGATATGGAGTCTTCGTCAGCAGGGCATAAGAATTGAAATATATATGTACAATAAGAAACACTGAACCAGAGAATTACAACAGCTTCCCAAGCAAAGAAGAGTTGAGTAGTGTAACCAAAATCGAGTTTACCAAGCTACAAGATAAACGTCATACAGTTTGTTCTCCAATTTTACACCAAAGTCTTTAGATCGAAATCAATACAATATTAATTGGATGATATATCGAGAAATCCAAAACGAGAAAAAGATATGGAGAAAAAAACAAGATATGCTATAAGACTGGATGAAGAAGATCTATCTAGACAAAAGAAATGTTATATTGGATAATAAGAGCGCAAAAGCAGAATAATTTGCACCAGGTGATTTAGTGATGATACGAAGAGTTGCTCAATTCAGATTTTTACCAAAACATTAAAATTGTGACAAAGAAATTGGAATACGATAAATATTTGATAGAAAATTTATCAGAAATACAACGTAATCAAAATTTTTATAGAAATAGAGGCAATAAAAAGTTTATCACATCCATGAAAAAAAATGATTGAGTGAATTAAATGAAGAAATTATTAAATCAAAAATTGAAGGTTATATTAAGGAAACAAAACCAATTAGAAGTGTCGAGGGAAATGACGACATTCGATGAAGAAGATGATGAAGATATTCTGGAAAAAAAAATAGACAAAACAAAAGAAGATGAAGAATCAAAAAAGAGGAAAAAAATGGCGAAAACAACCATTGGAATATTATGGCAATATCAAGGACGAGAAGGTCCCATACAAACTTTTCAACCCCTTTTATGTAGTCGCGAAGGTAATTATGTGATTTAAGTTGAATTTTAAAATTAAAAACTACAATTTTTTCAACCTTAAAAATGTGCGATTTCCATTTAATATTAAAACACCTTCGATGGTTTTTCCAAAATTCTGAGACAACATTTTTTCTTTATGATTTTTATATATAATTTCTTGTATCGTTTTCAACCTCTATTCCTCACTTTTGGGAGTAACTTTTCCAAAAATGCAAAAATCATGTATTTTCAACTTTACGATTGAAATCTCAAAAACAAATTTTTATGTATGCCACATTAAAAGCCATAGAATTGCTATACAATAGCTCAACCTTTATTTTGCAGTCTTACTGGTAGAATTCCAAGACATAAACTAGCCCATGTAGACCCGTCTCTGAAGGTATCAAAGTATCGTATTTCATCAAAATTCGTTATTTGAGTTAATCTTGATAATCTGATGATCTAACTGACAGAAATAGTTACATCCATCTTCATAATATTAGCATGGATTTTCAAGGATTAATTTAGTTGTAATGAGTTACAAGGATGACATAGGACTTTTTAATTACTTACCTCAGTACATATAGATGTCTCTGTATGACTATTGAAGAAGGTAACGACTCTTTCAATTGCCTTTTTTATGTCACTGCTCGTTCGATTCATGAGGCAGTTCCTTATATCCTTCAGATAATACACTTTTAATTTCTTCAAATCAATCTACAATACAAAAAGAAAATCATGGTCTAGTAGGATACGATGCGTACTATATCAAATACATCAACTTCATAATATAACGAAAACAATAAATTGCCCGAAATTTTCAATCAAGAATTGAATTTATAGTCTTTTTTCGTCATTTCACTTTGATCCATGTTACACAACATCCAAATATGTGACAATTTACTAAGTGTTTTGAATCACAAATTTTTCTCAATTGTTATATTTAACTGCTGAATTTTGACCAGTCTTTGGTTTAAAGTTAGTTATTTGACTGCTTCTATATCTCAATATTTTTGGATTTTGTTCCTTCTGGACCTTCTACAGCTCCAACGAGCCACCATGTATATGTCTTTTCCTGTGGTGATTGGAACAACTGAACAGATAAAAGAGATCAAGCTATACATACTTTAAAAGCTAATGGAATCCTCATCAGAGCGGTGTATGAGAAAAGAAAACTTACGAAATGTTTTTTGCAAATATCCATTTTTATATCAAACAAACTAGCTTTTTCAGACGAATTCGTCTGGTGGAGCTACGGTGTAGCGAAATGAGTTACGAGTCACAATTATTCAGTAAAATTCCTCAAAAAACATTACTTGTTTATATTATTCACCTTGAATATTTCTGTTTCTTTTTGGATTATTACGAATCAATTTTCGTTTTGAAGCATGCATGTACCAGTAAATTCACTAACCTTGAGGTTTTAGATGATGAGAAAAATAAGTTTTGTTTTAAAGTGTTTTGAAAACTCTGACAATAAATGAAAACATTTGTCTTGACATAATTTTTTGTTTTTAGAAGCAAGGTATTTATCCGATAATACGCTTGTTGAATCACTTGACACATCGTTAATCAACCATTCAGCTTATACTATGCGGATGTGTTTAAAATTTCGAAAATCATTTTGTGTGCAAGAACTTATTGACCTTGTAAGCCCTTATTACCAAAATAAAAATTGCGCCCGAGTGGCTGCAATGGTGTCTAAGCGAAGCCATTTGTAACATAGAGTTCACCCAACCTACGTAATGAAATTTTAAACAAACGAAAGAAGAAAAAATTGACAATGCTAGAATAAAAATATGTATCTTATATGTATATCTCAGTAGCAGTGAAACTTCATAAAAGGTGGCAAGGTCGAAGTGTACAATAGCCTTGAATTTACGTTTGAAACCTACTGAACCCGGCTTCACAGAAAGATAAAGCTATACTGTACAAACTTAAACAGAAAATCAGAGTTCTAAGAAGCAGAATAAACAGATATAACGAGGGGGTAAAGAGATATAAGGGAAACTCTCACTTCAATAAATATCAAAAACTATTTTTCCGTAATTTCGAAAAACAAGGAAAGATCCCAAGAGAACCACAAGAGAACCAGCAGAGTCAAATTCTGTACACGATTTCTGGAAAGAAATTTGGTCGAATAATCTGCAGCATGACGCTAAAGCCGAAGTAGAGTACAAAAAAAAACCAACTCAGATGGGTCCAATAGAAATCACTGAAGACGATGTGTCCTTTGTCTTGACGAAAACCAAACACTTGGCAGCTTCTGAATCAGATGGCGGACATAACCACTGCTGGAAATAATTCTACAGCAACCATTCCACTTTTAGCGAGACTCTTCCACAAGTATCTCATAAACCCAACCGCTGTACAAGAATGACTAGAAATTACGCTTCCAAAACTATAGACCCGTCACTTGTCTATGAAACTTATACAAATAACTGGAATACTGGAAAGGAACTTCAAAAAAAGACTCTTCTTGAAGAGGCTATACAGTAGAGTAAAGTTAATACTGGGGAACGGGTTCAACTCAAAAGCGATTTTTATTGCCTTGAATATCCCCGCCGTTCCAACTATTACGTATATCTTCACAGTTGTTAAGTGATCGACAACTCAGTTTCGATGCATAGATACAAGCTGGGCACAATGCTTATGAAGCACGAAAAACAACACGCCTCCGAAAACAGCCTCTACCTTCCGAGACAATAGGAAGGAAGACGAATGACATCAAAGTCAAGCATTCAATGAACCTCCTCAGCCTTCGGCAGTATTTCTTCAGCAATAACACGCCATCACAATAGTCGATATGATGAAAACTATCGAATGCCATTATGCTGATAAAATCCTATCCACGGCTCAACTGTTAGGAGTGGTTGTCTAAACTTCTTCACGAGAGGTATCCCGAAAATCTTCAAAGCCAGTATGTAAATAAGACAGAGTAGCTTGCTCATTCAACTTAGGGTTATCTTTTCCCGGATACGTACAGGCGTCTCATGGCTATTCAGCATCATTCATCATATTTTTAAAACGACTGTCAAAATTTGTTCTCAAATTTTTCTTTAAATTAAACAAGATCTACGAAAAATAATATTACGGAGATCTCAACCCAAATTATTGGGTTCATAATGATTCTAGAACATCTATAGATCATAATCGACATCACGTAGAAGACCAAACTTGGCCATCGGGGGCTCTCTCGGTCAAACAGAGAGAAAATTGTTTTGTTGAGTTTGAATATTGAAGGGATTTTGCGGTTATACTTCATAATTGGCAAGCAAGAACAAGGAAGTGATTATATTTCAGGAGACTCACACTGCGACGGAAGAACATCTCCGCGAAAGAGGAAATATCGCAGGTTATATAACTTTTGATTATCTCTTTAGTCATTTTTATGGCCTTGCTACCTATGTTAAATCTGTTCTTAGATTCAATGGAGTTTATACATATAAGAGTCAGGTATGATTGTTAAAATATTTTTCTACTGGTTTTCTTTTTCCATTGTTACAGATTCCTGTCCCAAACCCCCTTCCTTTCACCCTTGTCTTCGTCTGGAAATCATGGTGTGCAAGATGAGAATTGAAGCTGCTGAGCAGAAAAATCTTTGGTACTCTTTATGTACACACGACACTAACACGACATGAACAGACAAGGGAAACGAGTTTTTTCATCAGGTTTTTTCACTCGTTTATTGAATCATACTCAAAATAGTATGGTTCCCTGTTACGTTTCCTGAGCTCACACTTGTGTTTTTCTGACACAAACCAAAATTATAGATATAAGCATTTATTGTAAATATAATTTTTCGAATTTTTGTAAATCCTCTCATCTTCAAAAGATATATATATATATATATATATATATATATATATATATATATATATATATATATATATATATATATATATATATATATATATATATATATATATATTACATATATGGATAGGATCATTTGGCGCCAAAAAGAAGCTATCATACATACATATATCATTTACCAAGTCCCAATGATCAAAGCCGGCAATGTGGGTGAGCCTTATAATCTATCCGAAATATCACCTCATCTTGCTTGATAAAGGTCTAGAGACCTTTATCAAGCCTGGATAGACATCGATATTGCCAAAATATACTATGAAGCAATGGCAATACAACTAGGGCGGATAAATACCACCCAAAGGACTTCAAACAATACTGGGAAATCTAACCTAACCTGCCAATCCCACATTATAGACCTGTATTCCACGAGTAGGACTGAAAGGCCTTCATTTTGGATGTAACTGTGCCAGCCCATGATACCACTCATAATATCATGTCAACTTGGTTCGGATATATTTACTCCACAACACCATTAGTATGAAGGTGAATAGTTCCATAGTGGCAGCAGCTCAGAAGGATATCGTATTGAGTACAACTTGGATTGTCAGAAGGTTCCTTAACCATGATGTATGACAAAAGAATCAATCACAATATGAGTAGTTCAGTGGAACCCTCTTTTGAAAATACTTGTTGGCGTTTACATGATTTCTCCGATATGCATTGGCGAGAAAAGGAAGAAACAATAGTAATAAGAGTAGGGAAGAAGTTAAAAACTTAATTTTTTTAGGATATACAGGTGTTCGAAAAAAATTGGGTTGATATATAACTTTTGAATATAGGATCTAACTAAGTAATCCTAGGTCACGACGGACCAATAAAAGTCTTTCGTTCACAAATGGAACAATGGATGATTACATCAGTAGAAGAAGCTGTCTGCGTTTTCTTTTTCACGACTCACTGTGGAACAAAATCATTATAGGTATGTGGGGACCAAAGAATATAATCACACAAGTATATTCATGATGGATTCAAAAATTCTGAGTGATGAAAGAAAATGGGCGAAACACTTTTAGACGTAGAGGGGAACATATTGTAATTGCATTTCATCATTATTTCATTCTGTAAATAATTATAATCTATATACTTTGCTGACTTACTCATTCAGTTCAGATGTTTGTTTTATTGGCCATACTGTTTTTCTGTAGAGTTTTATGTTGTGTTATGTGGGGAGCAAATACTATGATTACATAAGGATATTCATGGGAATTCAAAAATTTTGAGTGATGTTAGAAAATGGGCGGAACAGTTTTAGATGTAGAGGAAAATGTTTTAATTGCATTTCATCATTATTTCATTCTGTGAATAATTATAATCTACATACTTTGATGACCTACTAATTCAGTTAATATGTTTGTGTTATTGGCCATACTGTTTTTCTTTAGAGTTTTATGTTATTTATATACTTATTAATTTTTTCCTTTGACATTAAATTGGACCAAATGAACGCGACTATAATAATTGTCGAAATGAAGACATAATGAAACTGCTATGCACAGAAATTATCAGCGCTTTCAAAGTCGCAACATTATTAGATCCAATATATCCAATTTCAACAAACTTGAATCCTTGATGAATCCAGAGATCATCGTCGATTAAATTCATTCACGAACAAAGAAGTAATTACTAATTATCTATAATGAATAATAAAATAAAACAAGTTACTATGTTTTAACTATCACTAATTTATTGATGTAAAGAATGACAAAATTTTTACGTTGGTAGGACCGGTTTCGGACATACGTCCATTATCAACAACAAGCTAATGAAAACTGAATACTCATGTATAATACAGGAATTACCATCGATAAAATGCTAGTAGAGGTTACAGTAAATTGAACAATGATGATTGGTAGGTAATTAAGTCTAGCTGGTCGTTAAGGAGCTTAACCCTTTCTACCCTAGATGACTTGAAAATTTCCATCCATTCAAAGAAATTGAGTTTATAAGATTTATCACAGGAATGAAGCATTTCTTGCTGTTCTGGAAAGGGATGACAATGTGCAGCTAAAGCTGAATCATATTTCTGATGTAGGAATGACCAGGAATGTTCTTTGTATCTAGCCTTGAAAGGGCGTCCTGTTTGACCTATATAAAAGGAATTGCACTCAGAACATGTTAATTGGTATACTCCTGATTTTTCGAATTTATCGGTTTTATTTTTTGTGTTGAAAAGCAGGCCTGACAATTTGCTAACTGGTTTGAATGCAATATGAACTTTTTTACTATCAGACAAAACTCTAGCAACCTGTTCTGACGTCTTCCCAAAATATGTTAGAGACATAAATTTTTCGGGCTTTTCTCTCTTGGATTGGGGATATATCATGTTGAATGTGTTGCGTATTTTTCGATTAATTAAACTCTCTATTGCTCTTATATCGAAGCCGTTGTTCTCTGCTATTAACATAATGGTGTTAAATTCATGGTGTTAAATTCTGATTTTCGGTCCATGTCCGATAAAAGCAAATAAATCGCTCTGTCAATCATGGGCTTGAAGGCTGCTTTTTTTTCAGAATACGAGTGAAATGAATCTATAGGTATGACATTATCCGTGTACGATGGTTTTCTGAAGATATTGATTGATAAACGGTTATTATTCTCCCGGTTAATTGTTAGATCTGAGAAATTGATTTTACTATCGACTTCTGTTTCTACTTTGAACTTAATTTTAGGATGAATGTTATTAATGAAATTCAGGAAGATTTCTAGTTGTCTATTCGTTCCAATGAAACAGGCTAAAATGTCATCAACATATCTGTACCAAAATAGGATATGCCTTTTCGTCAAAGGTGACGTCATAATTTTAGTGTTTTCCAAATTAGACATGAGAATTTCAGATAGAAGTGTACTGAGGAGTGAACCCATAGCTAAACCATTATTTTGTGAATATATCTTATTATTGAACTGAAAATAGTTTTGGGTCAAGTATAAGTCAAACAGAGACGAAGGGGGTTATTTTCCTTATGTGTTTCAATGAGACCATATAATTTAAGAATTCTAGGATTCATTTTGATCCAGTTTAATTAATCGAAAAATACGCAACAACAAATTCAAAGTGATATATCCCCAATCCAAGAGAGAAAAGCCCGAAAAATTGATGTCTCTAACATATTTTGGGAAGACGTCAGAACAGGTTGCTAGAGTTTTGTCTGATAGTAAAAAAGTTCAAACCAGTTAGAAAATTGTCAAGCGTGCTTCTCAACACAAAAGATAAAACCGATAAATTCGAAATATCAGGAGTATACCAATGAACATGTTCTGAGTGCAATTCCTTTTATATAGGTCAAACATGACGCTGTTTCAAGGCTAGATACAAAGAACATTTCCGGTCATTCCGACATCAGAAATATGACACATTATCTGAATGAATGTCATCCTTTTCCAGAACTTCAGCAGCTGAAAATTCTTCATTCCTGTGATAAATCTTATAAACTCAATTTCTTTGAATCGATGGAAATTTTCAAGGCATCTAGGGTAGAAAGGGTTAAGCTCCTTAACGAACAGGTAGACTTAATTACCTACCAATCACCATTGTTGAATTTACTGTAACTTCTACTAGCATTTTATTGATGGTAATTCCTGTATTGTACATGAGTATTCAGTTTTCGTTAGCTTGTTGTTGATAATGGACGTATGTCCGCAACCGGTCCAACCAATGTAAAAATTTTGTCATTCTTTACATCAATAAATTAGTGATAGTTAAAACATAGTAACTTGTTTTATTTTATTATTCTTTATGAATATCAACTATCACGTAGTTCAGGCTTCATCGATCAATTATTTGACTAATTATCTATATTTTTATCAGAATGATAACACTAAACCGTTTACCTAAATCTCATTGTTCTTACCGAATGTTATAATATTTAGTGGTTAGTGATTGGTATTTGTGGTCAAGTGATGAAGAGGAAGATCTATTCGTATTTTATTTATTCATTTGAGAAAGATTATAAATATAACAAGAAAATAATTTGACTTTCGGTAGATGTATATTATTTTCGTTGAATATCTACAGCAATTTTTCATTAATAAGCGATGAAATAGCTCACAAGAGAGACGAAATAATTGATAAATAGATGAGCAAACTTACAGGCTTCTTCAATTTAGTTTTAGCATTGGGTTCCACTAAAATTTCAAAAAGTATAGATAAATCGGACGCATATCGGCTTATCGGTCCCACATGAAATACATCTGGCCATTCTTCCTCTGGACATGAAGGGTAATGACCTTCGACTGATATAATTCTAGGAGAAGGCTTATGTCCCCAAACACCACAATAGTTCATGGGTAGACGTAGTGACCCGGCAATGTCAGAACCGATTCCTATGACAGACGCCCCTGCACTGACCAGAGCTCCCTGAAAAATTAATAAAAGATTTAAAATTTATTTCAATATGCAAGCAATTCTATAGTCAATATAAAATACGGTCACTGAATTCGAAACGAGGTACGGAAGGAATTTTCAATTTTTATTGGAAACGAAACGATTTATTTCATTGGAGTTTTTCTGAATCATTAACTTCTGATGAGATTTCTATAAATTATTGAAAATTAAGTATTATAAATCATTATTTTTATCTACTACCAAATACTAATTCAGACTCTTTTCATAGGAGACAAAGTGGTTAAGTATTTCATATTTCCTCAGAAAATTATTGTTTTGAATTTTTGCGTTCAAGATTTCTTGAATGAAAATATTTCCTCCTGAAAATCTTTGATACTACTGCATGAACAAGACCGAGAACAGACATGAGTAGAATAGTGAATAATGGTTTTCAATATTAGAATACTTCTAAATCCCATTCACTGTGTACATAGGTATTAAAAAGTTGATGTCCTGACCAATAGAAAATACTTGTGGATATCTTAAAATTCATTCTTCAACTCAACCTCTTATTAATATTTATTCTCTTCATAATGATAGTCAAATGGAGTGATTGAATTTGTCAATCCCTCAAAATATTCCTTAAGGACAGGGGTACTCATACGGTCAATCGCGCTCGATGGTTTTTGAGTAGATCTCGAGAAGAAAAAAAATTTCAATAAGTAGGTAACTAAACTACAAAAACTTATAACGTAATAAAATAACACTCTACTGACAACAAAAGGCGGCTTTGTCAAAAGAATCCGCAATACTGGTCAAAGTAAAGCCGCGTTTTTTATTCTTGCCGCTTTTCTAGAAATTTCGGGCAGCACCTTTGACGGAAACACTCGAGACTTTCGTTTACGCCGATATAAATGTTGCGTCTGCAGGAAGTAGAGTCATTCTGAATAGTAACTTGAAGGCAATAGTACCTCGATACAAAGTTTATCATAAAATAGTACAAAATGAGTACAGCGATGAAATCTAAAACGTATCGTTTCAATAACGATTGGAAGGACAAATTTTTATTTTGTATGGTAAAGGATAAGAGACGCATTATAAAACGGTTCATAAACTATGAAACGGTTTTTCCAACACAGAGTGAATTAAGAAAACGAAAGGTACAAGATTTGATATCTTGTTTGGAAAAAGAACAAACCATGTTCACAAGACCAGCCTAACAATCAAAAGCTGCTACGATCGCGTCATTTAGAATATCTCATATATTGGCGAAACACAATAAATCATTCGAAGATGGATCGGTTGTGAAGGAAGCATTTATTGAAGCGGGTAAGACTTTGTTTGGACATTTTAAAAATAAAACATTTATGTCATTAGAGAACTTCAGTTATCTCGTCCGACTCGCACGAAGTGTATTGGAGTCATGAGTCAGGACATGGCGGATAAACTAAAACATGATATCATGAAATGTATATACTTTTCTTTACAGTTCGACGAATCCACCGATATGAAAGACACTACCCATCTGTGTATTTTTATTCAGATGATATTCAATGAAATATTGGTTAAAGAAGATTTTTAACAATCATTCCTCTGAAGGGAAGACTGTAGCGAATATATATATATATATATATATGACGTTTTCTTCAATTTTGTAAAAAACTACAAGCTACCAAAATATAAATTAGTGTGCATTACAACTGATGGAGCACCAGCAATGACTGGAAACAAAAACGGTTTTAAGGCATTGTGTCGAGCTGATGAAGATTTCTCTTAATTTTTTTCATTCTATGGAATTATACATCAACAAGTTTTGTGTTCAAAAGTTTTAAATACGGAGGAAATTGTGGGCATTGCAACAAAAATTGCGAATTCCATCCGTGCACGTAGCTTGCAACGGCGGCTCTTTAAGTTGCAATTGGAAGATAGGGAGTCGGCTGAGCACACCGATTCAGTTCGTCACACGGACGTCAGGTGGTTGAGTAGCGGAAAATTCCTAGAAAGATTCCATGAATTATTGCCCGAAATGAAGGCTTTTCTAGACGAAAGAGTTGATGACACTCAGATGTTGAAAAACGAAAAATGGCTGACTGATGTGGCATTTTTGACTGGCATCACAATGCACTTAAACACCACCAACTTGGAGCTTCAGGGTAAAGGAAAAAATATTATTGAGATGATTAGCGCAGTAAACGCATTCAAAAGTAAATTGCAACTTATGATAGATCAGTTGAAAAGAAAGGATCTGAAACATTTTCCGTCTTTGAAATCAAGGATTCCTCAGTTGAATTATGAACGTATGAGGCTGATTTATCGAATATTTTGGGAGGATTCAAAATGCGTTTTTATGATTGCAGTAAATTGGCAAATATAGCATCATTTATGAGTTATCTCTGTTCATGTAAAAACATTGAGGAATTAGCTACCGAAATAGCAAGTCAGTTTAATATGAACTCATGTTCTTTTGAAAATGAATTGGTACAGATTATATCAGATATACATTTCAAAGCTACCGCATCTGATACAAATTTCTGGTGTTTTATATCTGAAGATAAATATACAAATCGCTCTTCAACTGACGGCAATGTTTGGGTCAACTTACTTGTGCGAGTCTGCATTTTCTGAAATGAAGATAATTAAATCAAAATATCTCAATCGACTAACTGACGATCATATGTCATCATGCTTGCGATAAGCACTCATTCACATCCAACGTCACTCCTTAGTTAAGTTCAACACCATATGTAACTCTTTTGTTTTGTAACAACCAATAAACTTGCAATTTTGAATTACTATGAGTTTTTTCATTGATATTATAGAGAAGAACCCAACTAAACCTAACCCAAACTTTGACTAAAATAATGTATATTGTGCAGAAAGCTAATATCTATATATGCTACGGTATACCCTACCTAGGTAAGTAAGTAGGTAGGGTGTATCGTGTATGTACGACAATCCTGCATCACACATACTTGCAGCCTCTCAGACTCGATCGTAAGTAGTCTACAAATATTGAGATAGATCGTCAGCAGTTCAAGTTCGAGCACCCCTGCCTTAGGGCATTTCGACTTCTGTTTCTTTGTCTGAAGCTTTTTACTTCAGAAACGTTTCGTCAGAGAAAACCTTTTCAGAGGGCATTATTTTCACTGTTAGTTTATTTTCAGGAGAAAAATAATGGATTCTCGTTTCAAAAACAATTATGAATTCTGTCACCAAAACTCCCTGAAATTATTTCCGTACCTTGAAACATTTTCTTTCGGCCAATTTTTTCAGCTCAATTTTGAGTAATTTTGATGTAGATATTAGAAGTTTTCAGCTATTTCATTCAATTTTAATCTAGGGTCTTCTATCGATTTCTTTTATTCCACTTCGCTGAATACGATCTCATTGTGTGACTTCGTAAAATGAAGAACTTATTTTCTCGGCCGTTAAATAAGTTGAAGACGAATGCATCCATTTCGAAATATATTTTTCCGTGTACAGGTTTCAGATGTCTGAAATGAAATTCTTCGATATTCGTACCTTTCTCCAAATATTAAGATTTAATGCTGGCAACTTCGATAGATTTATATGAGGCTGAAATAATAATCCACTTTCATAAACTTAAGCAACGTTTTCCTAAGTATTTATTTTGTTGTTTTATTCAAGATTGCGTCTTTAATGGTATCAACTGCTTGTTGTGACGACCATTCGACCATGCAGTGCATATTTGAATTTCGGGACAGGTAGAGAAATCATTGGGACTCAATTGATAATTTCTTTAGGCTTTTTTGGCAATTTTTGAATGAATAGGTATAAAAACGACGTATTCCTCTTGGTCAGCACTAAAAACTAAGTATGTTGGAAAATTCTTAGGTGGATGAAATATAATGACTACCTGTCAACATCGAGTTACATGTTTTCTTCTCGCTTTTTATATAAATGTTAAGCATTTCGTATGACTAGATCCAACATATAAGCTGTAAGACAAAAGTACTACAGTAAAACGGGGTGACTTTGTGCCTGCAGAGGTGAGATTGTGCCACTGAGTTTTTTCAAGGTTATTTGAATTTGGCGTCTCTCATGAATTTCCGCCACACCAACTACATATCTTCATGATGAGCATACTTGTAGAGCTATCTGGTGGCGCTGATTCGAACTACGCAACCGAAACCGTTGAATCGAGAGTTCCTCTTGAATGAAGTTCGATGTTATCACGATTATTGCGAAGTCCGTAAAATTTCAGGTCCGGACAAGTCTGGTGTAACGATAGAGTAATCCAGGTTAGTACTATCAACTACAAATTCATTTGCCTTCATCATACCTCAATAGCGATTCAATATCAATTTTTTTTCATGAATTATGAAAATTTTTTGTCAGAAACTCAAATTTGCGGGAGGACTTTGTTCCACTTGGTGGTACATTGCCACCCCATATTCTAAAAACTAAATTCTACAAATTTGAGATATTTAGATATTTCCATTCTTTCCATAATGAAACTACGTGAGAAAACCAGGAACAAGGCCTTATAAAAATTATCGCCCTGAGACAATTGACCTAATCTTAGATGAGATAAGACAAAACAAAATTTCCATCCACAGCGCTGATAAAAAATATGGGATCCACCTAAATACTATCAGTAATAAATTGAAGTGTAAACGTGGCCCATATTGTCAGCCTTTCCAGTTATGGGTTTTCGGTGGATAAAACCGAATTGCGATTCATCGTTAAGAGTATCTTAGATAAAGAAGGCAAAACAGTTGGAAAATAATCTTCCTGGAAAGAAATGGGCCGATTCTTTCGTTACGAGACAGGCACAAGAAATTTCAAAACGAACCGCGAGAAACATGCCTCACAATAGGACAATAGGAAACGGAGGTGTTCCACCATTGAACATATGATATTATGACGAAACTTGCTTTCTTGATGACCCAGGAATTTCCAAAGTGCTCGTCAAACGAGGCTGTAAATAACCTGAAAATATTAAGAATTCTTCTAAATCCAGTAAGTCTATAATAATGTGTGGAAGAGCAGGGGGTGAATTGGCACCAGTCTACGTCATCTATAAAGCTACGAAGATGTGGAAAAGTGGGACCGAAAACTGTCCAGAAAAATGCCGCTCAACCGAACCAAATCAGGATGGTTCGACTTTCAATGTTTCGAAGATTGGTTTATCAGCCAAATGCTGCCAATTTTGAAGAAACAAGAAGGAAAAAAGTTTTGATTGGTGATAACTTAAGTTCTCATATTAATGGTAAAGTTATTGATCTTTGCCATGAAAATAACATTTCCTTCATTGCTCTGCAGCCTAACACCACTCACCTGTTACAACCATTAGACGTTGCATTTTTTAGACCTGTGAAAATTGCTTGGCGTAAGGTACTAAACGAATGGAAAGAAAATATTCCTTAGTCCCTAAGGATGAATTTCCAGGACTTTTGAAAAAAGCTCTGGAGAAAAATGCAGCAGACAATATCAAGGCTGGTTTTCTCCAATGTAGTATGGTTCCTTCAAAGAAGCAGGAAGTTTTAAATAGATTACCTATGCATACTATTGAAGCTCTACCCGAAGTGAAAGCTCTGATAAGTGAAAGCTTTAAAAAAAACCTAAACGCAAACAGGCAGCTCATCTCATCAACGAGTACTAACAAGAGAAGAAAAAAAGTTAGGGTCCTGCAGGAAAGAGTATCGCAGCGTCTGACCTCAATCCTCGAAATAACAATCAAACTCCTATGAGCATGGATCAACCCTCAACTTCTTCTGGACAGACTAATGATGAGCCATCTAATATTAACCTGATAGGCGAATCTGATAACGACGATGAAAGCATAGGGCATATCTCTTATGCAGAAAACGATGACAGTCCTTATCATTCTCCCCAACTAATCGCCGCTTCTGACACAGATATGCAACCTATCGAGACTAATATACAAAAAAAAGAAGTGAGTTCTTGTTATTACTTTGTCGTCACATACGAAAACCACCTGTACCCCGGCCAGGTGATAGAAACAGCTGATGATGCAGTTTTGGTATCAGCAATGGAGAAGTACGGAGGAAATTGGAAGCAGACTCAATTTGGTATAGCTATACATATATAAATAAAAAAATTGATAAACCAGTTCGTATATCAAAAAGGGAAATCTTCAAAAGTTCCGGAGTTATCTTAATTAATTCCATCATTACCTATTTCATGCTCAATTAACTCCAAGTCCTGTGAAATATAAATTCACCATTTTTGTAATGAGGTTTTTCAAAAGTAAATTATTTTCATACCATCTAATAAGTTTTACTCAGTTCTCTTATCCATATTCATCTGAAAGATGAAGGGAGAATGTGCCACTCTTTATGAATAATGCATAGAAAACTGTTCTGGCACATTGTCACTCCAGATCCTGGGGTGGAATTGTGCCACAAAAACTAATTTTTCATTTGAAAAGTGAAAATTTTTCGATGTTTTCATATGTCCTAATGCATGTGGGAACAATGTAGCCATATGTATTCAGTCTTGAATTTGAATTTTTGCCAGACATTTTCTCGTAATAACATGAAAACCCAAAAAAGTCACCTCGTCTTACGGTACTTCCGAAAATAGATTTTCTGTAATAACTAATACTGTCATCACATCTTTCAACACCATACATTCAGGAATTGGATAAATGCAAGAAAGATGTCCCACTATAGTTTACCTTCTTTCGATAAACTTAGAAGTGTTCGAATGGGTTATACAGGGTGGGGCGTAATGGAAGGGCGTTTTTTTTGAACGGGTGACGGTGAGTGAGTAAAGGAAAGCGGCTGAGGTCATTTGACTCAGAAGGAGTTACTATTTAGTACACAATAGTTATCTGTGCAAGAGAGCCCCGTGCGTTTGCAGTTGAAGAGTATTCAAAATCGGGAGAGTCTGCCATTATCATGCAGCGGCGCTTTCCCCAGCGTTTCAACATTGGTCGTAACACTTTAGTTCCGAAACGTGACACAATCATCCGACGGGTACAGAATTTCAGAGCGACTGAATGAGCAATGAATCCGAAACCTCAAGGTCGTCTCCAAAGTGTGAGGACACCAGCTTCTGTGGAAATAGTGAGGAAAGCTGTTATTCAAAGCACATGGCGCTCCGTCCGAAAACAGGCTAGGGCACTCCAAATGAGTAGTCGAACTGTTGGAAGAATTTAACACCAAGACCTCTGCTTTCACCCCTATAAGTTCATGGTTATCCAGCACCTGAATGAAGGAGATTTTGCACAGCGCCATCAGTTTGCCGAGAGAATGCAATTGATTATCGTTCATTTTCATTTGAGCTGTTCGGTTAATGAACAGAACTACCGGTATTGGGCAGCAGAAAACCCCCGCTAACTGAATCAATCCCCACGTGAGGAAGTCACTGTTTGGTACGCTATGAGGCTTCTTGGGGTGATTGGACCGTATTTTTTTGAGGATGAGTGAAGGCAACCTGTAAACTCTCAGCCATATGTTTTCATGCTGGAGAACATTTTTATTGAAGTACTGCGACGAGAAATAATGAACAGAAGAAATATTTGATTCCAACAGGATGGTGCCATGATACATACAGCCAGAGTCTCAATGGAAGTTGTGAGTCATTGACATTTTTCTTGGTCATGTAATCTTTCGTTTTGGTGATGTGCCGTGGCCCCCTCGTTCCCAGGATCTTGTGATTATTCTTTGTGGGGAAATCTAAAACTTAAGGTCCACGTCAAGAAACCTCGAAATCTACAAGAGTTGAAAGAAGCCATCACAAGAGAAATTAGGGTTATCGATACCGATTTGTTAGAGCGGGTGATGCAGAACTTCGAGAATTGACTACAGCAATGCATTACGGAAGACAGGCGTCATCTGCCTAACGTTATTTTCAGAACATGATTCTTCTAACTTTTTTCTCACTCAATGGTAATATTTTAGCTTTCATTTGAAGTACTTAGAAGAGTTCTACGTTGAAAAACAGCTGAGTTATTCTCATTTCAAAAACGCTCTTCCATTACGCCATTCCCTAATTTGTAATTTTCAGTAGCAAAGATATTAATATCATTCCATTTTATAGTTAATATTTCATTTTCAGTAAACGAGTAATAAAATATAACCTGAGGGCATTCTTCATGAGTTTGAAAGAAAGGATATAATGAAGTAGTCTTCCCGAATACTACCAGTGGTTCTAATATTTCGCAATAAAATTAGAAAAAATGTTAAAGATGAAAAAAAAAATCGAAATATATGTAATGAGAAGAATATTGTATTTTTGATAGAACAATAGAATTCTGTAGAAACATAAAAGGTCCCAATCCAAAAGACTTCTATACATTCGAGATTTGGGTATTTGATCCGTGAAATAGTTCTACCCATACACAATAACCATTGCATGCGAGGCTAGAAATTTCCATCATACCCATTTTAAAATGGAAGCGAATAGTGCTTTTCATAAGTTATTCCCACCTATGTCACCCAAAGTAGGGTCCATTGATTCGCCAACAGTATGATTTGGAAAAATGGGACAATAACTTTTGAAATTTCAATTCACTGTTTTGAACAGTAACAACACTTTAGCTTTTCTATCAGTTGGTGAGAGATAATGATTATCACTACAATGATAATACCTAATAAACTCAATCCAGTTCCTTTCCATGGAATTGTCAACTAATTAATTGTGTGTATTCGTACTACTTCGCGAAAATATACGACTCCCTGATATTGATGCATATCCAATTTTAAGAACTAAATTTATACGATAAAATAAGGTTTAATCATTGTAACCATGTTCCTTTAGTAGTAAAATTTGTGTTGGAGATAACATAGAAAAACAATTCACAATTCATTGTCAGTAGCTTCTAAATCCAGTAACAAAGCAAATTGAAAAATACTATCAAATGAATCTTAATCACTAGCTGCCTAATGAGATAAAGACCTCGATTCGAACACCCTGCATGAACACAATGTGTTGACCAAATTTCAGGGCTTTAAGACACCTTTCCAATTACGTGTCCCATGATGTACGATTGAAATTCGCGAAAAGGAGGATGTTGAGAGTATGGTTGATCTCTATACTTTCAAATCAACATGCTAAAATAAATTCATCATAACTGATATCAATCTGTCTACAATTTATTCAAAATAAACCGATTTCAAGGGGTTGTTCGAATATTCTATGATAATATATTTTTTTATAACGTTAATCGAAAACTTTTCTTAAAAATATGATGGATTCATAATCGAAATACTTATGTGCCACTCGACTCCTATTGCATAAGATTATTTTGTTCTGACGGGACAGTGGGAATAGGGGATTAAACAGACGTGCTTAAAGTCTGCGAAAATAATGGTTCCGAAACAAAATCGACCTGTTTCTCTGCGTTTTCCGCTAATACTACCTTCTTCTGAGTAAGAGTGGGAGTCACATTTTAGTTGGAATAGGCTGCGTATACAATTGAACGTAATGCGATCAATTACAGGACGAAACAATAATATAACCGTTAAAAAAAATCCTGAAAAAATTCATGGGTACGAGATCCCCGAAGCCGAATCTGCAGTTTGTTTGAACTAACCACCTCCTAGATGTCATTCTGAAGTCAAGGAGAGAAATAACTGGGAAAAGAAAATGTGAAAAAATCACGGGTTGGTTTTTTAGATCACCGAAATCGGTGAAGCCATTCAAGGTCATTTCCAAATTATTTGAATACAGACGTCAAAAAAGTCTGCCTGCACGTGGTGACTATGGGCAACAAAGTTTATTTATTTATTTATTTATTTATTTATTTTGGCTCTTTGGGGTACAACAGGCCAAGGCCCAAAAAAGTACCCACTTAATAGATATAAAAAAAGTGAACTTAAATTATCTTAACGCTAAAAATTTAAAAGTACCTATAAGTATATAAAAGTCTAAATAATATGATATTAAAAATCTAACGGTTAGTTCCAAATTATAGTTATCAACAGCAGTGTGAACACATATAGCATAACAAATGAAAATGGAGAGAGACTCTCATTTAAAATAACAGTATGAGAAGAATAGAAAAATATTACAGAAAAACTAGATAAAACAAGAAAAATATATAAAACACTAGAGAGGCTATATCTTCTCATGTAAAAACAACAATATGAGAAAAACATTACAGAAAAACTAGATAAAAACAAGAAAAACTCATAAAACACTAGATCTTATATGTCTGAATTTAAGAATTTGAATTTCAAAAGCTTCTTTACTTGGAAGAGTGATAAATGGAAAAATCGATTCCTGGCAGTGATCATTATGGAGTGTAATCATTCTATTTATCGGGGAGTTCTGAGCAGCATTTGTACGATAAAAGATGGACGAAAGAGCATATGCGATCTTAACTGGCGCTGAGGAACACTGATTGATAATTGCTCCAATAGTTCGGAACAGTCTATAATATTGTTCAATATTTTGTACAAGAGGGTCAAATTAAAAACTATTCTACAATGTTGAAGGGAATTCAATCCGCATTGTCGTCTTAAATCAGGATAGTGGTGATTAAGATGAATATGAGACTTGTATGCATACATACGCAGGAACCTATTTTGGACACTTTCTAATCGTTTGATATAAACTACGTATTGAGGATTCCAAACAATCGAACCGAAGTTAGCCCACTATCCGGCCAAGGCCTTGGGCTAAGGGGTTATGCCACCATGGCAGCTAAACCAGAAAATATTAAGAGATAGGGTTCCAGAACTCCAGAATCAGGCGTTAATCAGGGAGGGAAAGCGGGCCGCAAGCGTCATCATCAACCTACCGTCACCCTACAGAGGTAGGAAACTTGGCTACTATAGAGTCAAATACTATAAGAGATTCGTCATGTCATGTTGACGTGAACAATTTTCGAGTTGTTTGTGAAAAGGTTTTTCCAGAAAAGTAGAAGTTTTTGTTTTCAGATTCTTTGTACATAAGATATAATAAACATTAAAATATTGATATGAGCTCCCTGTATAACTCATATACTCTGGAAGGTATATGTATGGGATACCTCTTGGTAACAAGCGGGTATTTCTAAACTAGTAATATAGAGATCCCCAACAGATCAAGCTAGCGATATAGGATGCACACCAAGAAATGTTTATTGCTTCATTTAAAAGTAATATTGCTACACAATGGAACTGTTTATGGCCCTCTGCATGTTGCCCATTCAATTGAGTTAGATAAAGAATCCCGTAATCTTGAAAAATTGAAGTGAAACTAGAACTAGTGGAAGTTGTGTACAGATTTGACAATGACTATTTAACTAGGGCAACAATCTGGAAATGCATCTAATTCATGCTTCATTTGGGAATCCAATAGTCGAGCTAGAGATCTGAATTATGTGAAATAAGATTGGCCATTGAGACAGCAGCTAATTCCCGGCGAACTAATATCGTAGCACCTAGTTTGATATCAAGAAGGACCTTACTTCTTCCACCATTTCATATAAAATTAAGTGTATGTCACAAAAGGGGGAAATTCGAATAGGTAAATTAATTGCTGAAAAAAACTTTGTTGAATTGATTATATCATTAGGATTTCACCTCATATCTAAACTCTATAAAATCGTATTTAAAGGATTGATAGGGGACCGTTCTGCTCAATGGCGCGCAATTTTCTCCGGCACCGCCCATCAGTCTTTGGACGACATCCACATCGATTTCTCGTATCTTCTGAAAGATTCTCTGTCTCAAACCTTCTAGACTTTGCTTGTCAGTAAACCCCAAAAATCTTCAATTGGTCTCGCTTATGGAACGTTTGGAGGGTTATCTCTGCGAGGTACAAATGGGATATTATAAGCCTCTGAACAATCTCTCGTAACTGGCGCATATTGGGAAGACGCCAAGTCTGGCCAAAACATGATTTCGTCATCAGCGTGATAGGTATTGATGAAATCTAACAATTTCAGTATATAGGTTTGCATCAACAGCTTCGCCTCTCACATGTCCTACATATGGTCTTGAAACCCCAGCACACAGAAATAGCACACCAAACCGAAACCTTGTCTTCAAATTTTTTCTTCGTTTTGAATTTTACTTCGTTTGGACAGTCTTCCATGTTATTTGTATAGAAACCAGCATTACAGTCGATTTCAGAATGGAATAATGTAAAATATTTTTCATCATCCAAAATTATGGTTCTGTCATTTGCGAAGTGAATTTTTCTTAAGGCGCGGCAACATCTGGACATATTTTCCAATTGATTCTGGGTGTATTTTGGACGCTTGCGCCCTTTATGATATTAACATCCCGCATTCAGTGAATCTCGCCTTATTGTCCCATAAGAAGTACGAAATCTTCTGGATAATTTTCGTAATGATGCTCCTATTGTGTCATTCAGAGCCCTCGGTCGACCACTTTTTGGCAAGTTTAAGCATGGTATTCCTTGCTCACATTCACTTATTACTCGATAAATAGTTGTTTTAGAAATATTCTGACCACGAAAAATGTTGATGATTAGGATTGATTAGGAAATCGCCCAACTAAATTGTGAATACTTCTTCGAAGTTCTAATTTGTAAGCCATTTTCGTGAACTTATTCAGACTTTTGACAGAAGGAATACTCAATATAAATCATAAATGAAATCTGTCGATCACGGCAACTAGATCTTCCACGAATTGCGGTAACTATGCATGAAGAATTCTTTTCCCAAGACTTTCGTGACATACGTTAAAACAGCTTGTCAAGGCCATAAGCCGAAAATAAAGTCTCGCTTTTATGCATGTTTTCCAAGTACTACCTGGTATTTCCGTAGGAAAGATAAAATGAGGCATCTTTACTTAACACCGATGTGGAAACTCTCGAAAAATATTGAACTTGAAAGGAAAATTAAAGGAAAGGAGTAAGGAGCTTGGTTTAGTTTTACGGACTTGAAAACTACAAAAACCCTGTCGCAAAACATATTCAGAATTCTGCAGGAATGAGGTATTGAATGAGCCTGAAACTACATCTTTTCGACCGACATCTTGACTGGTTCCTATAGAAGTTGGTAGCTGTGAAATGAAACCGAAAAAAGATATCAAGGTGTTTGGGGGATAAATATGCTGGCAGACTACTGCTGGAGGCTGAAGAGAGTCTCGAAGAAAAAGCACTAAAGAAAACGAATTCGAAGATCATTCTAGAAGAAACCTAAGCGTCCTCGTTTAGAGTAAGCCTTGAGTAAAGTGTCAGGTATGAAATTCGTTGCTTCAACCATCCTGAAATGTTTGCCTTGCCTCAATCAGCTGGATCGTTTTCGTCTTGCCTCAGCTGGTTTGCAACTTTTTCGTGCCGTTAACAACAAAAAACTCAAGCCTAGCCTTCAGTACTAAGAAAGTACTCCCTGTTTTGAAAACTAACTAGTATATAACTGACTCTAATGATTTCACAAACAAACTCATATGTAACGGATGATTCCGTTAAGATAGCTGCATAAGGCCCAACAACTCAGAATGTACAGCCTAGTACAAGTGATGTATGTAACAGTGATGATAAAGGGCTAGCTAGCTGGTAAGGAAGGTACCGGATATCTCGTCCAACCTTGTCCAATAACATGATTTCTTCCATATTTTATCTGCAATTTCCTCTAAATATTTTTTAAATGATGCTCAGGGGTCACAAGTTTAAGCAAACTATTAATTCAAATTCAGATACTTTGAAAACGTACCCATAAATTTTTCAAGGTTTTCTTCACTGTAATTTCTGAACTTGAACTTGACCAAAGGAACTCGAAATGACATTGAATGACCTCTAGGAGAGATAGTATATTCTAACAGAGTACGGATTTCAGTTTTTTGATCTCGAAAACATACTCATGAATTTTTTCACCTTTTTTTAATTGTTATTTCTCTACTTGACTTTCAAATGATCTTGAACCTGACGTGATTGAGCTGAACCAACCACCTCACCGTAATCTGCAACCCAAAAAACCTACTGCGATCAATCAGTGTTAAGTGCATCCGATTTTATCAGAGAGTTTTAGGGTTGACACGTATAATATTTATCAATTCCTTCAGCATAAATTTTATCGCGAACTAGAATTTTTCAATTTGTAAGTGATAAAAACTAGTCATTTAATAGTATGACTTGAATTATCTTTAAAACTGCTACTGAGCACAAAAATAATATAAATATACGTTTTAAGAACTACTTTTATACCAAAATCTCGAAACATACTTGGAAAATGCAAAAACGTATTATTCATACATCTTAAAGCTTGTATTGAACCCTCGGTGCTTGAATCCTACTCGAACTAGGCATATTTTTGATACTGACATTTTGTAGAAACTTTTCTGATGCCCCTCGTATAGTTAATTTTCAGTTACTAGCTTCATTTTCAATATTCAAATTTAATGAATACTTATTCGAATGGATTATTCAGTGATTCCATGAATATCAACACGACTCTCTTTCGTGGTGTTAATATCTTTAGTCTACCGGTTTATGTTAATTTATTTTCGGAACCATTAAAACAACATTGCAAGGTTTAAACTGAATAAAAATGTGCATGTCGTTAAAATCTTTTTTGACGCCTTGACACTGATAAAGAGATTTATTTGACGATTGATCTGATTTCGGTAATTCATTTCCGCATCGAGGACAACTTAACTTCAGATAATATCAGTGTTGTATCAAATGCGGAAACTGATCAATGAGTGGATGCACGTAATGCACATTTATACAAATCGATTTTGAAATATAAATAATATTCCATTTTTGCGTGAAGATGATTTTTGATTACTGCACGATCTAATTTACGCGTCAACTAAAACGGATAATTATAATATTTTTGAATCTCTTAGGGAAAAGTATTTTACTGATTTCATTTCGAGAGAAGAGTGTCTGTCTGAAATATTTTTTGTGGTTTAGACTATTCTCTATATCAAACCCGAATTATGAACACAATATATGAATTGAGGAATTCGTCTGTTCCACGCCTTCTTAAATTTTTTCATTATATAAAACATAGTATGGTAATTCCGTTCGATTGTGTTAATCTCCAACAGCTAGTTTTTCGTTAAAGACCTACAGGGTCTTCCCTTTCAAATGAGCTACCTTGTATATTTCTTATCACGTAGGGATTGGAATAATTTGTCAAAATCCGTCGAATGATTGTGTTTGACGTTTATTCAAAAATTTAACGAGCAACACCCTTAGAGGGCACTTCAATCCTCAGAATTGAATAGTGTAAAGGAGTAGAGCGATGCCTCATTTCAAAGCTCTTCGATATATACCAGTGTATAAGTAAAGTAATTTCGAGATATCTTTTTCGCAAAAAAACATTTCATATTTCAAACGAGACGCCTTTAATAATTTCTGCAATCTTCAAAAATATTGAAAAATGGGGAAACAAATCAAGGGAATCCTTTCGAAGCTAGTTAACACCGTACGCGACAGTAAATTCACTCACCTTGAGGTCGTGAAGGATGAGGAAAGTCGGTTTTGTTGTCCGGTCGTTAGGAAGCCCTTTTTACAAACTGCAAAAATCATATTGTTTTATCATGTTTGCAATCATTTTTACCTCCAATTCATCATCAATAGACTTCAAATACTCAAAAAACTTGTGTGTGTTTTTCTCACTCAACTGAATTATTAGATTCAAAAGTTATTGCACGACACGAAAATAATTCGAAATATCAAATGGTAAAACTGCAAATTCTACCATAAAAATGCTCACCGGTCATTCACGTAAAGTATAATGGAACAGTACAATCAAGTTATATTCACTAGCTACCACTAACTAACTACCTTATTCGCGTAGATTTTTGTCGTTTTATGTAAAGAGGGTTGAAGGAAGCATAAGCAGTAACCCAAAAATTTTTTGGTGTTATTTCAAAAATAGAACCAGTAACTCCGGAATACCTAATGCGATTGTTTATGGAGATCAGCAGGCCAACTGTGGTGATGGGGTATGTAACCTTTTTATGGAGCATTTCAGCTCAGTATATGTCAATAAAAATAACGTTTTAACTGAAACCGACATCGAAAAACTAAGTTAAGTCGGTAACTTCGCGATAATGTCTTCATATCAAATAAGCGACTCTGATATTCATGACCGGGACCAGATGGCATCCCGCCAGTATTTTTGAAGAGATGCTTCAAGTTTGATGCATCCTTTGAGTCTTGTTTTCAATTGGTCATAGCACGAGGGCTATTTTCCAGTAAGATGGAAGGTGTCTAAGGTAATACCCATTTTTAAATCCGGGAATAGGAACGATGTTACCAACTAAAAGCCTATATCTATTTTGTCAGCAACACCGAAACTTTTCGAGTCATTAATTTATGATTTTCTTTTCGAGTATTTGAAGCATGTGCTGCCAGTTCTGCAGCACGGTTTCTTTTCGCACAGATCTGTAGAGTCAAAGCTTGTAGAATATGTTCAGGTTCTTCTTGACAGCTTGGAACGTAGGTATCAGGTGGACTCTGTGTACACCGATTTCAGCAAGGCATTCGACATTGTCAGAGTATATCTGTCAGGAAGCTTACTGAGGTCGGTGTGCATGGCCCACTGCTCCGCTGGCTTCATTCGTATATGTCTGAAAGATCCCAGTATGTTGCATTAGGTGAATTATGTTCTGAGATATATAACACATCGGGAGTGGCGCAGGGGAGTCATCTGGGTCCTTTGTTATTTTTGGTCTATTTATATGATATTCCAGAGTGCTTTGAAGACAGTTTATTTTAAGCTTTTGCGGACGATTCGAAAATTTTCAAAATAATCAAAGATCACTCAGACTGCATATTGCTTCAGAACGACCTCGATCGTCAAGTGAAATATTGTAGCGATAATCAACTTTTTGTTGATTTAGATAAATGTCAGTCCATTAGCTTCTCGAGGAAAAAGTACGTTTTACACTTTCAGTACACCCTGGGATCACACAATCTCGTCTCAGTGGACTCGATTTGTGACCTGGGGGTTATAATTGACAGCAAGCTTCTTTTTGACAAACATGTTGATTCTATATGTAAAAAAGCATCCCAAATGATTGGTTGTCTTCTAAGAAGCTCTCAGCAACGCGAGCGTATAAAATCATTAAAGACTCTTTATTTTCCATATGTCAACAGTAACTTGAACTTTGTGACATCTGCCTGGAACCCTCAGTATCACGTGTAAATAAACAGAATTCAAAACATTCAAAACCGATTTATAAAATTTGTTGACTACGAAAATGCAAGGATACATAGAGTCGCTGAAATAGCAGCTTCAGATTTAGGCATAGTTTCGCCACAGACTACTAATGAAATCCACGATATTTGTTTCATGTTGAGACTGCTCTTCGATTTTATAGATTCCGGAAGTTTGCTTTCCAGGGTAGGTTTTAACACCTGGCTACAATGTACGTAGACTTGACTTGTTTCACACTCCTATTACAAATACGAATGCTTCTTTCAACTCTCCTAAGGTGCGGATAGCCAGGATATTGATTTTCACGTGTTCTTAATACAACTATTCGACTACAAATTAAATAGGGAAATTTCTATTGATATTTTTCAATTTCTAAACTTTCGATTAGTTATTTCATAATTCTTACTGTTTTTTATATACTTCATAGATAAGGCTGTGGGTCTTAAAGGCCTGTTATAGTATCTTTCATACTCAAATAAATAAATAAATAAATGAAACTATCGGAACTATGTTTAAGCTACTGAATGGTCACCGTCGAGGTCAAGGCCATAAGAACTCTATCAGCTATGAATCATTCAACTCTAGTGATATATTGTAGTCCGTTGTTTCCATCGTTCTTTGAAGTGAATAAGCTATGAAAAAATGCGAATATTTGCAGATAATTCCGGAGAAAGGAGATACTAGTGTTTTTTGTGAGATAAACTAGTATTTTGTTGACCTGATATTAGTGATTTTATAAATGTTCCTCCTTTATATTATTGGTTTGAAATAAACCAGTACTAATGGTCTGTAATTATTATTAGCGAGCCGCCAAAGATTCTGGGGATGCTCTGAATGATAAGTTGGAATTAAATCATTTTTTCTTCACTCAAGTACCCAATAGTCTCTTGGATGGATTTTCCTTTTTGAGGATTTTGCTTAAATTTAGATAAATATTTCTCTATATTAATAGTATACTTTATGAAGATACAGAACAACCAAAACGCTTTATGTGATTTCAGAAACATGTAGGATTTGGATAATTTAACCAACTTTTAGTTCGGTATTGAATTCTATCAAGGACATCTTTAATCAAAATTAAATAGTCGAAGAGTACCTTTAGATTTGTAGAAATTGTGGAAGAAAATAATAATGGAAAATAATGATGCCATTCATATTCACAGGAACTTTGATTTGTTATTGAAAGTATTAATTAATTTGCTCATGTTTGTACACTATATCGGTGTGTTTTATCTGAAAATATGAATCTTACTTTCACTCTTGTTCTTGTCCTGTATTTATGTTCCTTCAATAGCTTTATGAATTCTTTTCTGATTCTTACGTTGAATTTCATTTATATATTTCCCTATCAAATATTGAGTATTATTTAAACCTTTATTCTCGCTTTTATTGAATATAAGAGGAAGTTCAATGTTTTAATTCAATTGTGTTCTCATTCATACTTTCCAGTTCTGCAGTTCAAGAAGCTTGAATTTTCGAACTTTTTTGAAAAAGAAGCCTTATTTGAATTCGAGTCCAGTCAAGCAGCTTGATTTTCAAGTCAAGCGATGAATCGTTAAGGTGAATAAATTATATGCAACAATACTAAAAATGAGAAAAGAAAATTTTGTCTCACCTCTCCACCAGAAGAACCGCCAACACTCCTCCTCAAGTCGTACGGATTATTTGTTGTTCCTATCAGTTTATTTGTCGTTTCCCAATTCAAACAAAATTCGGGAGTATTTGAAACTAGAAGTGGTATTGCTCCCACTTCTCTCACTCTTTTCACAGTTTCGGCATCTTTCAAGGCTCTTTTAGTTCTTAGAAGTACGCCAGCGCTATGCTGTAAACCTTCTACGGCCAAACTACCTGAAGAAAAATTTTATAACTTGAAAATGAACGAATACAACAAAGCTTACATTAA
Source organism: Cryptolaemus montrouzieri (assembly GCA_013387265.2). Taxonomy (NCBI): domain Eukaryota; kingdom Metazoa; phylum Arthropoda; class Insecta; order Coleoptera; family Coccinellidae; genus Cryptolaemus; species Cryptolaemus montrouzieri. Next base: position 63,830,916 of record JABFTP020000103.1, read on the forward strand.
TTTGTAGAACAAATCATGACAATTATAATTAAATTACGGCAGATTGTGGTATCTATTTAATACTAGTAGCAAAAAACATGTTCCAGTAAATGACGTCCGTTCTTGCCTAGACGTAAACTATATGTTCTTGAAACTAGTTTTCACTCATCATGCGATCTCGTAATAGATTCATGCTTTCAGCTCAAACAATTCATCTTACCCCTCGTTCCCTTCTGCAGAATACATTTGATTGTACCTGCCTTAGCTCAAGAAAAACTCTTTTCTCACTTTGTAGATTTTCTCTGAAATGCGAGCTGTACGTTAAGCTGAGTAAAACTTTCGAAAACGGATTTATCGCTTATGAAGAATTCTCTATCAGAGAAAAAAACATGAGAAACTTAGACACATTTCAAGCAATTATTTTGAAACTCATTCATGTCAAACAGATATTGAGAATCAAGTAAAAAAAATGGTCTTTTTCTCAAACTTGAATGAAAGAGTACACATAACCAAATTTAAAGGGAATCACCCGATAGTTTTAATATTACCTCAAGGATTGAGGAAATTTCGAAGGATTGTTAGAATTCATGCTTTTTGAGACATTTCAATTGAAAAAATGAATTGAGGTTTATTTTGGGAAAGAAACAAATAAAAAAAATAAGAGACTCTTTCCGCATATAGCAAAAATATTGGAATTTGTTTTCACGAGTAGGTGATTTTTCCTCGACTTCAGTAGCTTGTATTACCTACTCTTACCCTGATACAAGCCTGAATCCATATAGGCATGCTTTGTATTAGGTTAACGACCTCCTCTGGGGTGACATTCTGCCACTCTACTGTGGCAGCTTGAATGAGCTGCTGTGAGGTTCTCGGATTATCCTGGCGCGATCTAATTTTCCTTTCGAGATTATCCCATAAATGTTCAATAGGATTCAGGTCTAGAGAGCAAGCTGGCCAGTCCAAAATAGCAATTCCCACTGTTTCAATATAATGTCGCGCGAGGTTGCTGGTATGGCATAATCTTGCATAAAGGTGAAATTCTCACCGTGGGCACCTCGCAAGAGTCTCACTATGGGCTGCAGCACTAGGTCAACGTAATTTCTACCAGTTACACTCGCACGAAACGAAATCAAATCTGTTTTGCCTCCCAGTATAATGCCACTCCAAAACATCACACTGCCCCCTAGGTATTTCGGATTTTGTTTTGCTTCTCGGAGTATAGATTGTCTTCCACGACCCCTTAAAACCTGAATCCGGCGGTTATGTGATCGAAAAACCAAGTCTGGTTTCACTCGAAAAAAGAACATTTCGCCAATTCTCAATACTACAATTTTGGTGCTCGATACACCAATTAAGTTTGTTAATTTTTTGTTGTCTGGTAGCTCTGGAACTGTTAAGAGCATTTTGCTGTATAACCCACTTGAACGAAGTCTTTGACGTCGTTTCGACAGATACACTGATGCCTGTTGCTTCAACAAATTGCCTTTGGAGTATAGTGTCACACCTTCTTCAGCGAGAGTAATTATTCGACCCCTCTGCACATCGGACAATCCAACATAAGACATTTTCAATTATGATTATAGGCTTTTTTAAATTTTGAAATTCACAGTTCCAAATGTCAGTGACGACGGAGTACAATATCCCGAACATGTGGTGATAGTTCAACATTTCTTAGCATTCTATCCAGTTTTTCACAACAATGTTGGTTGGTTAAAAACTTCTTCAATGTAATGGAACTTTCTGCCATTCCGAAAATGTTACGGTTATGGTTATGGTATTTATAACTGTATTAATCTTTTTTTTTCTATTTTCATGGTTTTGTTCTAAGCGCTCAGTTTTCGAAATGTTTACTACCTCTTTCGATTAATTTTCGTGGGTTCTAAAACATTTATCAGCAAAGCAATAGCTTCTTCATGATAAATTGCTTCGTTATGAAGGAGGTCAGGTTAGGTTAGATTTTCTTTTCCAAACTTGAACTTTTTAAACAGAGTTGTTTCATGAACACCTGCGAATTTTGCAAATAAAACACACGATTTGAAAAATAATCCATTCAACATTTTCGAGAACGTCATAAGTTAAAATAATTCGAAAACAATTAACATTTTATATCCTTGTCATTTTTTCGATGAGTGGAATATGGAAATTATAAATCGTTGCCGAGAATTAAGCATTTTCTCAAATATTATACTTTTCTAAATCCGACGTTACCTAGTTGATAACTAAACCTCAAGTAATTTCCGAAGTCAATTTCTTCTTTCCATTTCATTGACAAATTTGAAATTATCTGTGCTTAAAAAAAGGAAAACACCATTCCATTCAATCAAAGGCCAATATCCCTTTTACCTTTGATCTCTAAAGTAATGGAAACAGACATCCATTTTGAGCTTATTAAATGTGTAGAATCTGTTGGTATTATAAATGACCGACAATATGGTTTCAGGCACCAGAGATCAACAGGAGATCTACTTGCGTATGTACTCACATGTTGAAAAGTTCTATTGAGAAATTTGGGGAGTCTTTGGCTGTGGCTATCGATATTTCGAAAGCTTCTGATTGCGTGTGGCACAAAAGTCTGCTTAGTAAATTGTCCGCATATGGTTTGTGCCAACGGCTATGCCTATGGATTTCGAGTTTCCTCTCTGATAGATCTCTCAGTGTGGTCGTGGATGGGGTTAATTGTGACACACTTGGCATTAATGGTGGTGTGCCTCAGGGCTCCATCTTGGCACCAACTCTGTTTTTGCTTCATATGAATGACCTCATTACTGTTACAGATTGTAAGCTCTACAGCTCTGCGGATGACAGTACACTTCATACATCTTCTTGCTCGATAAAACCACTGTCATCACAAGACATGAACGAAATACTAATCCAGCAGTGCAACAAAGTCAATAGCGACTTGAAATCAGTTTTCAATTGGGGATCTACTAACCTGGTACAGTTCAATGCTAGTAAAACTCAAGCCTGTTTATTTTCTAGGAAGATGAATAGCACTGTCCCGGATATAACGATGGCGAATGAGACCATCTCACTCAATTCCTCAATAACAATGCTTGGAGTAACTATCGGTGACAATCTATCATGGCATGACCATGTTGTGAATATTGCTTAGTCAGCATCAAAAAAAACTGGGATTTCTCTATCGCGCAAAGATATATTTCCCTTCGAACCAATTGCTTACTCTCTAGAAATCCCAAATTCATCCTGTTTTAGAGTATGGCTTCCATGTATGGGGTTCTGCTCCTAAACACAGCTTGAAACTCCTGGAGTCCGTCTAAAAGTGAGCATTTTGATTAATCGAAGGCAATGCACTCACAGATTCCATTCCACTATTGAAACATCGAAGAAAAGTTGTTGAGTTGTCTCTTTTTTACAGGTACTTTCATGGAAGATGCTCTGAGGAACTTTCTACGCTTGTTCCACCGCTTGTTTCTATTTTGAGGCAAACAAGGCGAACTGTTGTCAATCACCCATTCGTGGTTGAAATAGAGACACCTAGAACACCTCTATTGAAGAATTCTTTTCTTCATAGAACGGCAAAACTTAGGAATTCCCTTCCATGTAACGTATTTTCTCAAGCGAAATATTAACCGTCTATCATTTTCAGGTACTCGTGGTGTCGTCAAGACATAATAGGATTTGCTTCCTTACGCGAGTAACGTTCAGATGAAAAAAAAAGTATATTCGAACGAATGAGTCGAAATTTATTGCACACATATTCGCATATAAACTCTACGCTACTGGTTTCTACGGTTTCAAGGTGCAGAGGTAAATGTGAACGAGGTCTGTATAACTTATTCATTTTTGCCATCTATAAAGTTAAAAACTGGATTATTTTAAATTTTAAATTCGGATTCGAAATTTGAATTTTTCCTTGATTAACAGGTCCGAGAATGTTCATAAAAATTTCAAGTTCATCAAAAAAGACTAGTTTTATCGGGCATCAAAATTTTTAATTACCTTTAATCGTAATAGGTACACCTAAAAGGGGATATTGATCTTCTATTTCTTTAATACTTGTAGCATTGTTGAGTACCTCTTCTACTTGTTTGGCTTCTTCTAGTGCATCTTGAAATCTCTCATCTATCACAGCATTTAAAATTGGATTCACTTCTGATATCCTTTCTATATAGGATCTGATAACTGTTTCACTTGAAATCTGCAATCGAACAAAATAAGTAATTCAAACAAAAATTTAAACTTTATCTGAAAGGTAACATTCTTTAAGACCCACTCCATCAGATTTTATCCTGTACTTCATGTGCCAAAGTGATTCAAGTGTCCTTTCTATCTCGCGAATAGTTTTGCGTGGTAATGGTTTCAGACGGAGCGTCAGTGCTCATCAACACTAAGTTGGTGGCTGCGAGCTCACAAGCGAGAACTACGCTCTGAGATTGACGCCTTGCTGGGGCGTCATAGAGATCTCCGCCATAGACGATCAAATTTCTTCAGGCTAGACATAAAGGTAAAAAGCAGATGCCTAATTCCTTAGAGAGACTAAATGTCCTGTTTCAGATCCCTCGAGGTCCACTTTATCGAAGAAGAAGCCACAGGCTAAGCCTCCTGGTCTGTGTGAAGAAAAAACCAGAGGAAAATAGAAATAATGACAACAAGAAGCAACTCTTTAATTCTGGAGGAAATAATTATATGCTTCATCAATCTAAGTCCCCTAAGAGAAAGGAACTATTGACAAGAAGACTCGCAGTACAATGGCTGAGGAAACCCCAATTATTGACTTGTAAGCGTAAAATAAACCTATGAGGATTCGAGCCTTGGAGGTTATGTATTTTCTGATAAACAAGTTCAAACTAGCATTAAAGACGATGTGCACCAGTTGAGGTTACCATGTCATATATAGTAGATGGCATGGTATCTCAACATCACGACGTAGACTGCGGAGAAATTTCTTCAACAATTAGTAGGAGCCAAGCAATTCACAATACTTGAAGAAAGTGCGAAGAAGAATATGAAAACTACATTTTGGTATTAGCATTATTCTTGGCGAAATCACAAGTTATTCCCTACAATGGGTTTCGAAGTGATTCTCAATCAACCCCATTTTCTAGTACTATGCATGTTTTTCCTGTTTCCTAATTTATAAATCTGGCTTGGTAACTACTTTGTAAAATTTAAGACAATCTATCTTTTTGATGGATAAATTTGTAAACTCACTGGATCAAATTCCTCACCGTCGACTAGGTTGAAAAATTAGAATCATGTTATCACATCAATTTGATTTGGCTATATAGTGAAAAAATATATTACTCACCTCCCTATTCCTAATCTTTGCAGCAAGTGCTGAGGCTGGTAAGAAAAGGATGTCATTTGTTATAGGAGGACAAACTTTTTTCTTATAAAAGAGTCTTATTATAGTCAATGGTATGAAGGCAACTTTGAACAGCTTCAGGACAATCCACACGATTATTCGGAAGATGAATCGAATCATATCGAATTCTGAAAGAAAAGAAAAAGGATGACTCAAAAAAAATAAATTATCGTAAACCTTAATGTACATACATAAAAATTAATTATCATGCGTAATTCTATGAAATCAAGGAAAGGACTTGTTGTCTACTTCGGATTACATCTCATTTATATAAATGATCTTCTATATTGTACCTCTGAAGTGTTGTTTATGATTTTTGTCGATGACACTAGTGCAGTTTTTAAAATTATTGATTTCAACATTTTAAATAATAAAAGATAATAATAAATAACTGGCTGCTTGCAAACACAAAAGAGTTAAACCATGTTTCAATCTTAATTACTTCTCACTCAAATCTCCCAAGAGTATTGCGTCTAGCATCACTTTATTCTTGAGTTAGTAATTGGAAGGGCGCTATTGTAGCAAGCTGATGCAGATCCAATAGTTAATAGATTTCGCCGTTACTCTGTGATGGTTAAATATAATGAAAATAAGAAATTAGACTATATTTTGGCCCTATCAGCGGAAAGATTCCAAATGTAATTTCAAAATAGTATAAAATCAGCTTTCAAAATCCACATGAAACATATTCAACAATATTGGAGTTTAGAAATTGTCCTGCATGGATTTTGAAGACGTCTATATAGGTCAGACTGGTCGTTCTATCAAAACTAGATACTAGAGCAACAATCAGATTACAACAACCAGAGAACCAACAAGTTAGATTTCTCACAATCAATCGAAATTTTCAAAATCCAACAAACTCCGCATAGGGATAATGTGCTGAAAGAGCAGTATGGCTCGGCTAATTTGTCCATATTTGATATCTTTAAATATTACCTGATTTCATCATAATTTGTTAATTACCTTTTGTTTGCCCCCTTACTAATTTTGTATCCACCTGTTTATTTATGTATGTATATTCAACTTTAGTCCAGTACTAAACGACACAGTAGTTTTAACCAGGCGGAGAAGAAGCGACGAGGCGAAGAATAAGGGGCCGAAGGTCCCCGCGATTATTTTTTTCCGGAGGAGAAGGGGCTGAGAAAGGTCCGTGACAAATTTGGAGCCCCTAGTTTCAACGACGGAGCTCTGAAGATCGATCGAGCGAATATTCCCAAAGAAAGGGGATAATCACGTGGGACTTTTATGTCTATACAAATTTTTCCATCGCGTTTGATCGTTTCGAAACCTAGACAAAGAACAAGCCTTGAGTTTCGCATGTTGCGCCGCAATAGTTTCATTCCCGTTAAACCACGGGAAAACTAGAAAATCTTCGATTCAACGAAGCGCTATCGCTGGACTTCTGAGAGTCTGCATCATATGAATATTGAAAGCTATCCACTAAAGGCTATATCTGTATTGAAATATTTCAAACTGGATGTCAATAAGACTGTGCCATTTCAAATTGAATTTTCGTTTCAGTTTATTTAAGAGGACGTACGTTTCTATTCTACGATTATCCAAATGCAAAAGTAAATGAGATTCAGTATGTTTGACAATGTTTAAGTGAGATCTCATAACTCTGTGGTTATAATCTTTGAGAGCTAACCTAATCAGATATATTTGGAAAACATAAAAGTAATACATGAGAATAACGAATCATTTATCTATCAATTGAATGATCATTTTGTCAGTGGTTTAAATGTGAGCTGTTATTTTCAATGCAAGTTCAGTAGTTATTATTTTTGAAATACTTATTTTAGGTTACAATCCATCTGTGAAGAGGAACTATGAAATAGATCCACTGTAGAAAGGTCGGAAAATAAAATGAAACATAATATTTAACCTATTATATGAGAGCACTTAATAGTACAATCATGAAAGTAAGTAAGGAAAATATTTAGTAATAACTGCAAAGTTACATGTTGATGTTATACATCTCCGAAGAAAAGAGATAGAGTAGAGGGCTCGAAATTTACTATTGTTTTCATAGTTGGTATTAAAACTTGATTGACTTCTGAATACTCAGATATTTTTTGTGTCATTGCACTAGAGTTAATTATTATGAGTTCCTCCTATTCATAACACAATGGTACTCTTCCTCAGGAAATTTTATTTAGACTGTTGAATGAGTTACACGTATCCTCATTGATTCGAAGTTGAAGGTTTCTCTTTTATAGGTGTCTAATAGTGGGAAATATGATGTTCAAATATGTAGAAGTTGCATACGAAGTTTCATTCTGTACAACCACAACTTTCAATCTAAGATTTATGAAAGTCACAAGACACATGCTGCTGCTTATGTGAATAATACTTTGGAAAACATTAAACTACTACTCGGACAATGCTATGTATATTTGACAATTTTTGTTACAGGTAATTGTACTATAGGTATTCTGTATAATTGTGCAAAATTAGTACGTTCATCATGTAATATAGAAATATGAAGTTGTTTCAATGCAATTTCTTCCTTTCATTTTCATTTCACCTTATATTATAAAGTTTCACAAAAACATGAATTGAAAAGAAGTAAAATTGAAGAATAGAAATTTCAATCTGTCAACTCGACAGTTATGGATCTAGGAAATTAACAGTTACAAGAAATAGTTTTATTCAAACTGATATATAGTTAATATCATTGTATTTTATATGAAGGTTCATAATGTATTTACAAATTTGTGGATGTCTGAATTTCATTTCTGCCTTTCACAAGAATACGTCAAGTCAGAAGATGTTTGTTCTTTCTGGTAAGCAAATTGTGTGAATTTTGGTCAATTTGAATTTATACAAAATAGTTATGTAGGGCAACCACATAAGGTTAAATTTCTATGTGTTCAATAGTGTTCCTTTATTTGATTACTAATGTCTCGCCTTTGTCTTTTGGATACTCTCAATAAACTATAAGTTGGGAAGAAATTTCATTTTAATACTTTAGAGGTAATTCTTTTATCTTGCTGTTTTGAGCTCATATTTTTGATATAATCCGAATAAGAACTGTTAAATGTAAAATTAAAAATTTCAATCTATAGATCTGTATATATTGATGTTACTGAAGTATATGTACAATACTTTTGAAACTGAAAATTTGGGATATAGTGAATTAATATTTGAGTTGATTGAATTTCTATGCCTAAAGGAGGATTGAACAATTTGTTTTTTGAATCAATGTTGGAACTATGGTAATTTCATCTTATGCTAGCTCAATTGGAGAAAGTTGAGATTTTCAAATTGAATGTATTTCTTCGAATTGGGATATTAGTGAATAGTGTTGAAATTTGTACAGTGATGGGTCAGTATCCATAAAACAAAAGGCGTTCAGTATATTTGGAGTTCAGTATATTAGGCGTGTAGTATATAGGGTTTTTTTTATATCAGGCGTTTGGTATATTAGCTGTTCAGACATAAAAGGCGATCATAATGGGCTCACTAAATTTTAAGAAATCTCTTGTGTTAGTATAATACACAGTTTAATTTCTTGTTATCAATGTATAGATCCTGTAGTGTCATCTGCATCCAGTGCTCTATTTGCACTGTGAAATTTGTATGGAATATTGAGAAGGTTAGGTTAGGTGAGGTTTTCAAGTAGGCTTTCATGCTGTGGTTGAATCCAAAGGTGCTTGCGCTACTCTAGCTTGGGTTCATAGAGCCTCTGGTCAGAGAGACTACATTGGAAAGAAAAGCACAGGGGGTGTAGCTGGATTAGGTTACCCTGATGATTGTAGAAATCCTTTAAGAAAACTAATGGGTGTTCACTCTCCCATCAATTCATATTTTTCAATGTCTATCACGTGGCAAATTATGATCCGAGGTACAATTTCCTCTCCCTGAACACTCGATTCAGGCAACACTCGATTCAGGCAACACTCGATTCAGGCAACACAGTCAAGTACCTCTTCATCGTCTTAGTAAGAGCCAAAATGTTCTAAAGTACTGAGGGCCGATATTCTTCAATGATTCAATTGACGATGCTTCTACGTGATAGAAATCCATTTTCACAAATACAAATAAACGATGACTTCTACTAAAATATTTATTAAATGCTCGACGCGTTTCGATACACAGTATATTTGTCAAGAGCGAATGAATACTACAAATATATCTTACTAACATATACTTATATATACCAGACAGGCAATCCACTCAGAGCTATCTGTATTTGAACTAGTGTTTAGGAAATAAATTTAATAAGGGTGAGTTATTTATATCTACCTGATCATTAAGAATTTCCGGTGAATACCTAAATCTGTTCATTTCAAGTACTTCCAGAAGGTTGAGTTTTTACCTGTATTCTCAGAATGTAGGATTTTAAATTCTGTCATATTTCGTCAAATTATTGATCATATTATACGGATCTTTCGGTGGAATACTTGGAAACAAATTCTTGATGTCCAGAATTCCAACATATAAATCCCATCGGTGAATACCAATATAAGAAATTCAATACTTTAACATATATGATCAATATTAGCAATAATTAGTGAAATCTTTTCTTGAAAATTCAAATTAATGTAGCGTTCAAAATATCAACGAATTTAGGTTCATTAATCAGGAATTATAAATCTCCAATTGATTAAGAAAATAAATCAGGTGTTTATAGATTGGATTGTGCAGATTGCAATTGTTTTTATATAGGTAGAACAGGAAGAAATTTTAATGTCAGAACTTCTGAACATAAACGCAGTTTCATCAATGGAAAAACCGATTCAAATTATTGAAATCATCTTAGGGAAAATAGTCACTCTTTCAATTCAGAATTTAAAATACTACATTCTAAGAATAGAGGTATAAAATTCTACCTCCTGGATGTACTTGAAATTAACAGATTTAGGTATTCACCGGAAATTTTTAATGATTAGGTAGACATAAATAGCTCACCCTCATTAAATTTATTTCCTAAACACTAGTTCAAATACAGATAGCTTTGAGTAGATTGCCTCTTTGGTATATATGTTACTCTAAAAGCTGGAACTACGGTAAATCTTAAGATTTAAGTGTAAGTCTTAGGATTCACCAACATGAGTTAGTGAATGTAAGTATTTCTGAAGATACGACGATTTTTTCGAGCTTTTACCATTCGAATTCAGTATATGCTAGGTTTTACCACTGTCAGCTGGTAGATGTTGCTTTTAGGAATAAAACAATGAGTAATTCTTGATTATTTACTTTGAACTTTTAGACAAAAAAAGTACATAATATTATAAAGGTACAATAATGATAATAATAAGAACAAACTAATACCAACTCATTTAAATTATTTTGAATAAACACATAATGTATATCTCTGAATATCTGAATCTCTATCATATCTATTTAACTGAATCAGTACTTCTCTATTGGAAATTTAACAACGAAATACAAACATAATGCTTGCAAAAGCTAGTCTAACTTAATTATTATTTTTCTAATTATTTGGTTTAGAAGTAAAAAATGACAATCAAATGTAATTGATTAATAGGTAAGGTACCTAGAAAAACATTTCACTTGTTACAATACGGATTGCTGTTGTGCCATTCAGCATTACAATATAATCCTGATGATCTGCAGGTGCATTTTTTCGTCGAGCATTTTTTTTGAGAAATACATTTTTTGAATCCTTGTCCTCCAGTTAACGACAATTTTCCGACAACTTCTCGAAGACTCACTTCTTTATCCGTAACAATTTCTTCTATCTTTATGAAATCTTCAGAGCATGCGGCGAACTGATTCTTGATGTAAAGCTGTTTCAGTATTCCCATTTTGGTACCTAGTTGGTAAAACTCATTGTCCTTTACATCTATCACAACTGCAATAATGATTTTTGGGTCAGTTTCAGCTCTGTCAATTTCAGGTACTTTCAGTCTTACATTTTGGCCCACTTCCACATTTGAATATACATCAGCTGACATGGTTATCATTTTTTCATCTTGGTTTTCCAAATGAAATTTTGCTTTTGTTCCTATTGTTTGAATATATTCTATCTTCTTTGGTATTGGATCTTGTTCAGCTTGAATAGCGCTTTCTATCTCTGAATCGATTTGTATTTGAATAGTTAGATTGGTATCATCACTATCATCGGTTATTTGTTTCAGTGCAATAATTGCTTTTTCTTATGTTTTGTTGTTCACATTTTTACTGTTTTTATTCCTTCTGACACATTACCAACCACGTTGTTTTCCTTGTCCTGTTCTATCATATTTTCATCATTTTTTCGGGAATGCAACACATTTTCCAAATCTTCTTCATAATTCAAAAGTCCAATCATATCTTTAGAAATAGCTGATGTCGCAATGACCGTTTTCATTGGAATACCAAACATTTCTTCGTAAGGAGAGCACCTCATGATATGCTCGATTTTTTTATGGCCTGGATAAATTTCAAGCGTTCTGACCACTTTGTAATCTGACTAGTTTCCATCCACGTACTGAGCATATTTTCTATGTCTTGATTTGCACGCTCTACCGATCTTTGACTCAGGCTATGCCTTGGCTTTCCATGTACGATTTTAACGTTTGGCCACATAGAGCATAAATTTTCAATTATTTGATTACTAAATTCCCGACCATTATCGGAATGAAGGATGTTCGGCGCTCCAAAAGTGGTAAAAATATCCAATAGATGATATGCGACTTCAGTTCTCTGAGCATCCTTGTTCTTCCACCGTGTCCAACAGCAAAATGCTTTTTCTCGAGAATGTTAACTGAATCGTGGTAACAAACATAATATTTGATTTCTCCATTATCTTCCTTCATCGGGGCAATTAGCTTTTCTTCGCCGCTTATAGTCAAAATATTGTAGCGTTTTATACGCCTGTGATGAACAGCTTCCTTCTTTTTAATGTTCTTTGCAGTTTTTACTTTCTCTAAACACTTATTGCGTTTTTGTCCTTATCGAGATGAAAGTTATTATCTTTCTTGTTTGCCACAAGCTCGTCGATTATTTCATAAAATCTTTGCTTCATACTCATTTTCATTCACAAATAAGTTTTGAACACAAAAAATATAATTAGAAATCAATTTATCGTGCTAGTTCAAACGTGTCAAACAAGCGACTAAGGCGCGCTGAGTGGCGGAGACGGTGAGCGGGTAGCGGGGGCGGCAAGCTACAAGTCGATGCGCTGAGCACGTTAAGAAATGTTTTGTTTTTCAACATTTACCGTGCCATTAATATAAATCCTAAGACTGACCAACGGTATGGTGGTAAATGTTCGAATCGCAAATCTTTTGGGACATTTACCATTATGAATTGGTAGATCTTAGTTCCAGTTCCAGCTTTCACAGTAACATATATAAGTATATGTTAGTGAGATATATTTGTAGTATTCATTCGCTCTTAACAAAGATACTGTGTATCGAAACGCGTCGAGCATTTAGTAAATATTTTAGTAGAAATCATCGTTTACTAGTATTTATTCTGCAATAAACTCAACTGAATTATAAGAGGATTGCTACTAAATTAACGAGGATTATCTAGTACAGAAATATTCTATCCTTACAGTGATTGTATGGTTCATCTTTTCTAAGATTTTGTTCCCATTACTTTATTAACAGAAGTGACTCTTTTACCTTTACTGTTTGTAGTATTCAGAAGATGTACCAAATAATGGAACCAATATCTTGAATTATGTACTTTATTTCAGTTTTTGACTGATGCAAGCATGTTTTAATGTAAAACATCAATAACTCGAAATCAGATTGAATATATAGTATCCGTGGCAGGCCAGTTCGACAACTATAACATCGATAACTGTTATTCAATACTTGGAGTTGTATATCTAATAGGAATATAAACAATTCTCTTTCATAGAGTAATAGAGCATTTTTTGACATTCATTTCATTCTAGGTAAATTGACAAGATGTAATTGAAGGTAGCTTCAATCCTAGTATCAATTAACCTTGAAAATGGAATAGAACGAGAATAACTGGGAAAACACTTATGAACAACGCTATTGAGACCTTTATTATACAGTGAAAGTACAAAGAAGAATTTGTTTTGATTTCGCTCAACCCGGGGTTTTCAACGGTTTTGCTATTTGATTTTAAACGGCTGTGGTTTTACGCGGTCTTCTCGATGACCATCAAAAAATCACTAAGGCAGTTCTAGGAAGTTAATGGAAATAATTTGTTGTTGTTTATAGTTGTTTCACGAATGTCGCTTGTTCGCACATTCGAATACATATTTATTTATTTACTTGCCAAAAATAATTGAAAAAAATAAAGTTTTCTATGAATTTTTACATTGAACTTCACTTATTGAACTCATTTGAATTACAAACAAAATGATCGATAGATGACATTATCGCTTGATATTTGAATTGAGCATCTAGCGTCACATCGTAATAGTCTTAAAATTGGATGAGTATTTAACACATGCACACTGGTGGAATTCTCGTAAAACATGAACTAAAGTGGAAAAAAGGTGACATTAATATCGAAAGGTGTTATTTTATTTCTCGAGAGTTGCTGATGAATACTATGATATCGGATTGAGAAAATTAGAATAGCGGATACAAAATGGATGAAACTTTTGAAATATTTTCGATCGATTCCTAAATAGAACGGTAAATATGCGTTTTCGGGGTTGCGGATAACGATTTCGTTATCAGGTTTAGAAAATTCAGCTGACATTTTTGATTGCTTTTGATATAAAATAGTATGCAAGGTGTTTCACTAACAGTTGAATATATTTCAACTGAGGAATCCTGGACTCAAAATTTCAATGTTCATGTCAAATTTCTTCAATAAAATGTGCCTCCCTACTGAGATGCAGGGTGTGAAAGTTTCCTGAAAATATTGGATTTTTGATAATATCTCGATGATCTTCTGTTGAATTCAATTGAAAATCGGTAGTGATATTCAATGTAACAGGAGGTTGAAAATTTCGATGAAAAACAGCACGCCACTGATTTGTTTTTTAATTTTTGTATCTTTTTCCGATTGCTCTATTCAAAATACAACTTTCCTTTCCGGTAAGTTTTTTACTCATCTGTTTTAGTTTTCGAGATATAAAATGAGAACCACTCTGTAACCGGTCTGTAATACCAAGTACAGAACCCTAAAACTCGAAACTGAGGCACATTTTTGATCCAGAGCCAAAACAAAAGTGGTTCAAAATTGTTCAAAGTAAAACATATCTCAAAATGAGATAATTTATCCGGAACACTAAAATCAGTGTATTTTATACAGGGATATCCACCGGGACCGTCCGTTAAAAACTTTTTGAGTTCCAATTACAATATCAAGCTGAAATTTCATACGCGGCTATAACTAGCGATTTCCAATTGAAGTGAAATATTTTCGAAGTGATACCATTTTCGGTTATACCGGAAGTGGGTCATCACTTTGTTATTTCCAATGGCAATCTACCTTTTTTATTATACATATAGAACCGACATTTAAGCAAGGCATAAAATACCCAAGTTGTTGGCACTTATCTGTCAAATCTTTTGACAGATTCAATTATTTATGTTATGAACTCGATTTTTGAGGAACATTTAAAAAAATTGTAGCTCGTAGATCTTTTGCACTACAGACACACTTTTGCTGAGGTGGATAGAAGAAGGAACAAGGAATTTTTCAAGCAGTCTACACATGTCAAATGTTTATTGTGTTGTTTTGTATGATGTTTTCAATTTTGCCTTTTTCAAACAGCAATAACTCTATTTTTTCAAATGGCACGTGCCAATTTTTATATCGCCATCAGATGAAGAGTCGGATTTCAGATGGAATTATATCAGCATGTACTATACCCATCTCTTATAGTTCCGCTATAATTTGGGAATATATTGAATATTGATTTGCAAGAACTAACAGAGAATGCTCTGAAATATTTGAATTAAGTAGATGAACTGGCTACGCTCACCTGACAGGTGCCTAAAATTAATGTACTTGTCACTTCATTCATTCGAATTTGATATTTTAACAAGAATTGTTGGTAATTTGAAGTGAAAATTTCTGAAAAACACCAGATTCATAATAAAATGGCTGATTATTCAAACGAGGATATGTTTAATCTCTTTTTAATTCATGGCGAATGTCAAAAAGTGGTAGATAGAACATGCAGGCAATTCAATAACCAATTTCCAAATTTGGCACCAATGAGTAAAACAAAATTTCGAAGGATTAGAAGCAATTCTCTGCAATTTGGAGGAACAAAATACATAGAAACTAGAAGAAAACCAATTCTCGAGGACGACGACAATGAAATGAATACGCTAGCGTATTTTCGTGCCAATCCACATGCGTCCATTAAGTCAGCATCAATGGATTTTGGATTGAGTTATACTTCCATTCAAAGGATCCTTAAGAAACATAACATGCACCCGTATTCTTTTATCAGACTACAAAAATTGAAACCAACTGACCTTCCCAAGCTGCTAAATTTCTGTGAAAATTTATTAATTTGGCTTCAAGAAGATGAGACAATTCTGCATTATATGGTCTAATGAAGCCAAGTTCAATGAAAGTGGAATAACCAACAGGAGAAATCGACAGTTTTGGGCCACAGAAAATCCCCATTTCACTGAGGTTATTGATTTCCAAAATAAATTCAGCGTGAACGTTTTTGCAATTTTAATGAATGATTTGTTGGCTTAATACATTTATGAGGAAAATCTTAATGGACAAAGATAACTGGAAATTTTGAGATGGATTACCCTTCAACATTCTGAGGGATTGCTATCACCAAATGGATGGTGCACCAGCACATAAAACACGAGCTGTAGATCAGCAGCTAACAGAAATGTTTGAGGATAGATGTTGGGGTAATCAAGGATCAAATTAATGGCCTTCGCGTTCTCCGGACCTGACGCCGCTTAATTTTTATTTATGGAGCAAAATCAAAAGTGAAGTGTATCTTATTCCTGTAAGTATTAAAGAAGAATTACTAGAGCGCATTCATAATGCTTTTCGTAATATTGATCCTGAGGAAACTAGGAGGGCAACTCATCATGTTCGTATACGAGCTATCAAGTGTATCGAGCAAAATGGGGCCCATATTGAACATTTATTCAGATTGCAAATTAGTTTTCTCCTATGATTTTTGCTATCATTTATACGTATCAATGTAATTATCTTCGATGATTGTTTTTCGTTTGACGCTTCATCTGATGGCGATTTCAATTTTAGATACATGTTGGAAATGTGATTCCTGGAATAAATGTGGATTTTCAGTATTCCAGCTATGACTGTTTCTCCAGTTAAAGAGTCCACTACTAGTGAAAGTGGCTTCATCAGTAAAAAGAATTTTCCTAATGAAATAACGATCTACATCTTTTTTTATTCATCATCCAGTGGGCCAAATTAACTCGTGACAGGTAGTGCAGGTGTGAAGTGTGTGTTTATTTGTTTGTTATTCCTTTAACGTGCTCTATTTCCGCCTTTCGGCCAATGACACGCCGGGGAATTCTGTCACCTCACTAACCCGGGAATTTTGCTGAACCCCTCTCGTGTCGAGGGAAGGGATCTTTAATGTTCAACACATCTCTGTTAGATAGAACCCACGGCTTTACATCTCCTCCAAAACATGCATACTCAAGCGATTCCCAGAATCCGAAAAATCGCACCGAATTTGTGGGGATTGAACCCAGGTAACTCTGCGCAGGAGACGAGCATTATATCCTCCACGCCACCGAACCGGTTCGGGTATGAAGTGAAATGATTGAAGATTTTCTTTCCTCAATATACAGAAAACTGAAAAATGACTCACTCCAGGCATTGCTGATAAGAGCCTAGTGCTTAATTCAGGGTTCTCAGCAACTCGCACTGAAATGTCATCCTCCTGTTCAATACATATTATTTTAGGTCGTACCATGTCACTTTTAGGATTAAATTGACCAGTTGCCCCTAACACAAGAAAAAGGTTACTGAAAATTTGGCAATTGGGATACACTCTGTTAGGATAAGTTTCGTGATATCTTCTAGCAGTAGCTAGACAGGAATAATTTTCTTGTACATAAATACAGATCATATTTTGCATTTC
Organism: Cryptolaemus montrouzieri; assembly: GCA_013387265.2. NCBI lineage: Eukaryota > Metazoa > Arthropoda > Insecta > Coleoptera > Coccinellidae > Cryptolaemus > Cryptolaemus montrouzieri. The sequence continues at coordinate 63,848,219 of JABFTP020000103.1, forward strand.
AAGATGAGTGCAATTGTTATGCCGTGGTATTTTCATTTAAGTACGTTTTTTCTCTTTACAACGATAACGATAAGCATTTTTTTGTGACAGTGTCATCAATTAACATAAATTACACCTTCCAACTAGATCAAAATTACACTGGTCTACAATGGTTTTGTTGCCCTAGATATGAAAATGATTTTGGGTCTATTTATGCACACAGTTCGTGAAACTATCAATGATTTTGTAGGATTTGCTCTGATTTCTTTTTAAATCTTTATTTTCATTTTACATAACAAAAATCGTAAAACAAGAAACAAAATAACAGATATATTTATAATGTCAGTTATGTTTTGAGAAATTCGGATACATCGAAGTAAATAAAGAGGAAAATGTCGAAAAAATATTTCATATGTCCATAAAACGCCTTTTATGAGCTTTTCTTCTATAATTTTTCAGGGGACAATCTCTTTTCAAAGACCAGCAGTAATCTGCCATCATGTGACAATCCCATCGACCTTGATACCTTTCTTCCATCACTTTTAGATCTTGATGAAGCCGCTCTCCCTGTTCCTCACTATAATTTCCTAAATTATCCGGAAATTTATCTAGAAGATTGCGGAGATAGTGCAACTTAATACTCATATTTGCTTCTAAAGTCTGAAAGTTTGTCAGCATATTTTGCACAATTTCTTCATAATTTGCTGCTTTATGGTTACCTAGAAAATTTTTGACAACCAACACAAAACTTTTCCAAGCTTTACTTTCCGGAACAGTCATAACTTTGATAAAATCTGAGTCTTTCATCAATTGCCGTATTTGAGAACCATCAAATATTCCACCTTTCAATTTTTCCATACTAAGCTTCGGAAATTTTCTGCAAATGTAATTAAAACAATTTCCGTCTTTGTTCAACGCTTTTACAAATTGCTTAATCATACCTAACTTAATATGTAATGGTGGAAGTATGATTTTGTCTCTGCTCACCAGCGGCTCCCTTATTACGTTGGCTATACCGACAGTTAAAGAATTTCTTACAGGCCAAACATCTTGCTCCCAATGAAGTTGCTTTGCTCTACTATCCCACATACAAATAAAGCAAGGGTATTTTGTATATCCACTTTGTTGGCCAAGTGAAAAATTAACCATTTTTAAATCCACACAGATCGGCCATTGATGCTCAGAGTATTTAATTTTCTCTAAAACTAATTTTACATTTTCATATTCTTCTTTGAGTTTCGTTGAATGGGCAATTGGAATTGATGCAAATTTATTTCCATTGTGGAATAAGACGCATTTTAAGCTTCTTTTGCAACTATCAATAAAAAGGCGCCATCCAGTAGATTTGTACTCTTTTAAACCCATGTCTTTAAGCAGCTTCTCGATATCATTACAATACACTAATCCTTCTTTTTCACTAAAAAATTGTAATAACTCTTTTTCTCGCGTTCTGTATGTTGTAATTGTTACTGTTGGTGCCAATAAATTTTTTTTTTTCAATCTTGAGGCTAACAGTTCGGATCCTTGTTTTGATAAATTGAGATCACGTATTAAATCACTGAGTTCATTTTGAGAAAATAACTTTGGCGTAGATGTTTCACCTTCCCATTCACTTCCACTAGTAGATGGTTCCGATTTCTGTGAATTTGGTAACATCATTGTTTCTGAGGGCATGCGAATTACTTTTGAAATGTATATGGGCCGAGGGAGATTTTCACTGTGTAGAACCGGACATTTCGTAGACTGTAAGTCTGGGTATCTCCACGTTTGATTTCGATTAAAACCTTTAACATCTACTACGCAAAAGTAACGATCATCTAAATGATTCGTAGGCTCCATCCAGATCATAGGAATACCAAAGTCTAATCCAGAACGTTCACCTTTTTTCCACAACCGTAAAGACTCAACACAGGACTGACAAACTTTATTAGGAACCCATGGTTTACCTAATTTGTCCATTTTGAAACCAAAATATTCAACATAAGTCTCGTTGACAAAGTCTGTGATATTTCTTTTTTGTTTTTGGGTATATAAACACCGCAAATATAACAAAATAAATCACTACAATATTTATACTTTCTTCGTGACGAACTCATATTTTAGACTAGAAGACAAATATATAAGAATGGACATTCAGTAATTGAAACAAAATATTAATCCATGACACTTTATCCAGATTTACGTGTACATGTACTTCAATATTGTCAAATAACTGAGATCTCAGCTGTTCTGTGGAGCAAGGGGTCTGAGAGTGGGGATCAGGTGATGTTTGTATGCGCGAAAAAGTTGCGCAGAAGCCTAATCATGACTGGAAAATTAAATTTCATTTCTAACAAGCTTATAATTGTTCAAAATATAAGAAATGCAAAAATCATGAAAATACGAGCACATTGAGAACTTTCATGAATATATTCGTAATCTGGGCACTTGAAAACATAAAAATTTGCGATGATATCCAGGGCAACAATAAAAAAAATTTTTTTGTAGAGCTGTGTTATTAATATTGACGAAAAACGGAGAGTGCAAGTGTATGAACCAAAAACGAGATATCTTCAAATAATTGTAATCCACTGTGATTTAAAGTGACTTATATTTGATTAAGGACACCCTGCAACCCAATGAGAGCAGCTTTGTTGTCCTGTGACAGGGAGGAAACAAATGTCAAATTTCCAACTACCAAGGACTTGAAATTAAACAAGGGCCGTTTTTCATTTATAATTTTTATAATTCGATCCATAGAGTCTCAATAATTAAGGGACACGCAAGGTTAGTACTGATTTCAGTGTACCGGTTAAATTTTCTGATTTTGAAGTATGTTGTACTTCGAACAATTCTCAACTTTTTGTTATGGGTCTTGGTCAAAATTGTGCCTCTGTTTCGAATTTTAAGGTTCTGTACTTGGTATAACGGACAAGTTACAGAGTGGTTTTTATTTAATATCTTGAAAAGTGAAACAGATACGTTAACAAAGTAGATAAATATGAAAAAAATATGAAAACTGAAGAAAAATCAGTGCGTGCTGTTTTTTCATCGAAAGTTTTGGTTGACCTGTCTGCCGGGACACCACTGGAATCGATAAGTTTGAACAAACAAAAGTCAAATTAGCCTCTTGTTATATTGAATTACACTGCTGATTTTCAACTGAATCAAACAGGAGATCATCGAGATATCAACAGAAAACCAATTTTCTCACGGAAGTAAGACACCCGGCATCTCTGTAGGGGACACATTTTATCAACGTGAGTTGGTTTAAATCTTAATATTTTGAGCCCAGGATTCCGTAGTTAAAATATTTCCAATTGTCAATGAAACACCCTGTATATGGGTGTTCGGGAACGCGAACAATGTTTTTTTTATCGGATTCAGAAAATTTAAGATGGTTTATTTTTGACATGCATTAAATGATAATTATTAAAGAAACGCATCAAACAAGTTTACGGTACAACACGACTGTCAAGAATATGTAGGAGTTTCAATTCGGCTTATGCTGCATGAAAAGTCGTGAAAATACTCATAAATCCTCATCATATCATTTTATATAAAACATAAATTTTTTAAATAATAGAGCAAATTTGTGTAAATGTCATAGGAAGATGGATTTACAAAACCACAAAAGACAAAAAATTTGTGAAGCAAGTATCTTATTCGTTGCGAAGAAGCTCTCCGAGAAAGTTGTAATTTAGCAAATAAAATGAAAACAGGAAGAATCAATCTTCCAGAATATTTTCAGGATATTCTTGATATTCACAAAATCAAATGGGATAAAAGTTGTGCGATGCGACTATCTTGATCTTTCAGAAAGATTTCTCAGGGAAAGTTTTTGCAGTTCAATGAACAAAATGAAAAACAAACGGAAAATCAATTTTTCGAAATATTTCCAAAACGATCTAGCTCATTGTTTTGAAAACGAGATCGAATATTATTTTTGAGCTTTCACAGTTGACGATCTGTACTTCATGAGCTTCAAATTTGGGTCATTCGGTACATTATTATTGTTGTTGGCTCTTTGAACGTGGCGAATAGAAAACTTCTTTGAACATTGCATTTTTTTCTCTTATACAAATAATAACTTACATTCAATGTCATTCAGCTATTCAAATATCAGGTAATGGAAGAATAAATCTCGAAAGCAAACAACGTCGGAACGTCGGAACGAGTGTCAAATATTTGATTATATAAAATGTCTTCTTTGAATTATTTAATCAAACAATTAGCAATGGAATACCTTGTTGAAATCTTCGAAATCTATTATGGCAAAGAACGTTCAAATAATATAAGCTTAACCATTTTCAAAACGCTTATTCATCTAACCGAATATGTCCTTGCAAATGTTGGTAAAGTGTAAAACTCAAAGCAATTGCATTCATAGCAGATATAACGTACTAATCGACAACTTGCGTTGCACAACCTAATCTAACCTATTAGTTATCGCATGTAACAATTAAAGTTATCCACGACCACATTTTATATATATATATATATATATATATATATATATATATATATATATATATATATATAAATGATATTCATATGAAATTTGGGCTTCCAAAATGTAAAAATCTTTCTATTGAAAAAGGAAAGATCACCTCTGATTATATAAAGATTTCCAATATCGAAATCGAGCCAATGCATCAAGGAGATACATATAAAAATCTTGGATTTTGTCAAGAGAAGACAATTAACCATAGCAGCACTAAAGAAATTATTAGAAGTTCATATTACAAAAGACTAAGAATTATCATCAAGAGTTATTTAACTAGTAAAAACCTTTTCAGAGCTATCAACTCCTATGCTGTTCCTATTCTTACATCTTCTTTTGGAATTATTAAATGGTCTAAAACTGATCTAAATGAATTACAATGTCAAACGAGGAAAATGCTCTGTAAATATCATAAGCACCACCCAAAGTCAGCTGTTCAGAGAGTTACACTACCTAGACATCTTGGAGGTCGTGGATTAATTGATTTGAATAATCTTCATAGTAAACAGATTTTTCATCTACGTTCCCATTTTCATGATAAACAGAGAACGTCTAAATTACATGATATTGTTGTTGCTTCAGATAATAATCTTACACCTCTGAACTTGACAATGCAAAAGGTAGATTTTGATATATTTGATGATAATTCTAAAAGAGAAAGTTGGATGCAGAAGGAATTACACGAAAAGCACCCTAAAGAATTGAAAAATGATTATATTGATGAAATTGCATCGAATAAATGGTTAGTATCTGGAGAATTGTTTGCTGAAACAGAAGGCTTAGCAATTGCGATCCAGGACCAGGTTGTTTTTACAAGGAATTATAGAAAACATATCATCAAACAAAATATAGATGATTCTTGCCGTAGATGTTTCTGTTCTTCAGAAACAGTTTTTCATATATTATCATCTTGCTCAGTCCTTGCTTCAACAGATTATTTAGAAAGACATAATGCCGTCGCTAATATTATTCACTTCAATCTAGGAATTAAACATGACCTAATTCCCAAAAGAAAAAAATTTCAAAAATATGAACCTGAGATTATTTGTGAAAATGACAAATATAAACTTTATTTTGATAAAACAATTCTGTGCAACAGAGCTGTAAAACACAATAGACCAGATATCGTTCTTAATGATAAACAGAATCAAATAACATATATAATTGATATTGCTATACCCGACAGACATAATATACAAAATAAATACAATGAAAAATTTCTAAATATATGATGCTTGGCGACGAGATTAAAAAATGTGGAAAATGAAGAAAATATTTATTCTACCGATTATTATTTCTACAACAGGCGTTATTCCTAGAAATCTTCACAAAAGTATTGAGATTTTGGGTCTGAAGAAAAATTTGTTTGAACAGTTACAAAAGATAACAGTCATCAAATCTTGTAATATTCTTCGTAGGTTTCTTTCCGAAAATAATAATGAGGTAGAGTCATAGGTTTCTCTTTAGTTTATACTGCTCAGAATCTCATTTCATATTTTATTTATTTGTTTATATAAATGTAATATAATTAACTGACAATTTTGTCATATTTATATTCAAAGCAGTATTCTATTTGATCGTTCACCACTTCACACAAAGGAAACTATTAATGAGTAACATTCAGTGTTACTTGACTAAGGTCCGTACACTGGATTTTTCCGGGAGAAAGCCTCTGACACTACTCGTTGGTACATTGATATCATTGTCTGATGATGCTATAGTATGTATATATTCTGGTAGATTGATATATTCTCATAAAATTTAACGTTATCCTAATATATAATTACTCCAGGATATGTTTTAATTATAATCATTGCCTGGCAATGGTATTAATTACCGGGTGGTGGATTTATATTTTTCATGAAATCAGTTTGATTGCATGAACAGATATATGGGCAACTCGTCGGGGTAAAACCCTATATATATATATATATATATATATATATATATATATATATATATATATATATATATATATATATATATATATATATATATATATATATATATATATATATATATATATATATATATATATATATATATATATATATATATATATATATATATATATATATATATAAAATTCCTTTTACCATGTGAAATGGTATAGGGTCCACAATATATTAACATTTTAACATTTCATGAAAATTTATATATATATATATATATCAACATTATTGTTTTTATATGAAATTTCTCCATTCAATCTTCTTTTTAGCTTCTGTGCAATTTTCGCCCCGTTGTTCCAATGTTTCCGCTATTACTCCATCCCATGTTTGTCGTGGTCTACCTCTTTTCATCTTTCCGTAAGTCTTTGTCTCCCATATACGTTTGTCTTGCCCAGTATTATCCATTCTTTCAATATATCCCCACCAGCTGAGCTGCCTTTTCTCTATAAATTTCAAAGTTGATTTAATTCCTAATTCCTTTCGTATGTCAATGTTCTTTAGCTTAACTCTCTTTGTGACTCCTCTTACCCTCATAAGATATTTCATTTCGACATCTTGAATTTTACTTTTTTGGTTTTTATCTAGAACACATGAATCACATCCAAATGTCAGTTTTGGCCTATAGATAGATGTGAATACTTACATTTTTGTGGCTCTTGACACTTCTTTCTTATTTATGAAATTGTTGGTGATAACATAATATGCCTTCAGGGTCTTTTCGATCCTATCATTGATTTCAGCATCTTGCTTTCCTGATTCTTCGAGTTCAACTCTAGTACTCTCAAGTACTAATATTTTTCCACTTGCTCTATTTTTGTCCCCTCTATCTGCATATTTATGTCTTCCTTTCTATTCCAATCACCATTACCTTAGTTTTTTCTTCGTTCATTTTCATACCACTTTTCTCTAGTTCTCTGTTCCATATATTCAAGTTCTTCTGAAGATCTTTTTAATTGCTGGCCATTATCATTGTATCATCCGCGTATAACCTTTCTGATACTTCTACTTGCCGTAAGTTTCTATATCCAATCTGGATTTTCCTCACTTCTGTCGAGCAATTTTTTATTATTTCATCCATAAAGATTATAAATAACAGAGGACTAAGCCCACATCTCTGTCTGGGTCCCTCCGTTGTCTTGAAATACTCCGATCTCCTGTTTCCGCTTATAATGTAATTTCTATTACTTTAATATATATTTATTATCAGTCTTATAATTTTTGCTTTGATTCCTCTTCTACGTAGTATTTTCCTTAATCTTCGTCTAGGCACCCTATTTTCTTTTGCATCCTGTTAGATTTTTCCATTGATATCTTCATGCTGAATATATAATCTTGAAGACTTCTTCCTTTTCGAAATCCACTTTGTGTCTCTTCCAATGTTCTTTCAATAACTGGCCTCAGCTTCATATCTATTATTTGTTCATATATTTTCATAGCCGTTCATAATAACGTGATTCCTCTGTTGTTGCTACATTCATGTTTGTCACCTGATTTGTAAATTGGGATCATCATTGAAATCTGCCAGTCTTCCGGTATTCGTTCTTCTTGCCACACCCATAGACCACATTATACGGAATGTTAATGATTTCATGAAGGATTTCCCTTTATGCTCTAATACCATTTAGCTAACTCGTGATCTGAAATTCGGTAACCATTTTCAACGTCAAGGGTTTGTTAGTTGGTTGCGCATGTTAACGTTAGCGTCTTGAAAAAACTTACTCAGTGAAAACCTACGTTGGTTAGTGAGTAGTAAATATTTGGTTCAACAAAACTTAATTTTTTCATATATTTAGATAACTCCATAATATATTTTTGATTTGCTTTTTAATATTTCAGAAATTTTCTTTCAAATATTGAGTTTCCTCTAGTAATTTCACGCTCATGCTGTGAAGATTGCATTAAAATACGACGTATATGTTACCGAAAGACCGAAATTGGAGAATGTCACCGGTGAATGTCAACGAATATCAAAGACGTCGGTGAAAGATCGAATATTTCATTACGTTCTTGTACATTCGGACCATCACCAGTGTATGTCAACAACCATGAAAATACTCTGATGGAGGTAGAAAAGACAGTAGCTTGAATGTCTCTCTCCCTTGCGGTAACTAGCGTGAAGCTGTAACGTTACGATCCGTACACTCAGGCCCGGAGAGAATTATTACTGACGTGCGCTAGCAACGCGATTATCGAGAAGGCCCTGAACCGAAAAAAGGACGACTAGCTGTTTCCCGCCAAATATTTTGTTTTGATAGAATCAGTAATCATTGTCAGTCTTATGCAAGATTTGATGGTGAGATACCCTAATTTATACATAAACGATACTGCAGTGAATCGTGATATTTTTTTTTGAAAAGTTAAATGCATTTATTGATGGTAAACGAGAAGACCATTGACTTTGATTTTCTCAAGAAAAGTACTCTTAAATACTTTCTGAAGTGGTTTCTGCTACAAATAAATGCAGCACATCTTTGGATTAGAGACGATTAAAAAGTGTTGACGTTTTGGAATGAATGATGAGAAGGAATCCATTGTACCATTAAAACCAATGAGCAGCTGTTCAGTATGCTATATGAAACTCACACCAGAATATGCCCTGGAGATAGAACATAGAAGAAAATATTACATATGAAGTTGTAATGTTGTATATAAATTATGCAAGCAGTGTTAAATGAAACAGTGAACATAAGAAGGGTATTGTAATGAAACCAAAGGTTAGCTCTAAGTTAAACTCAAGATATCAATTGATCTGATAGATCTGCAATCAAAGGGAGATGGCGAATATAAGTTCATAATGGTGTATCGAGATCATTTAACTGAGTTTGTCCAGCTGCGATCTTTGGAAACTAAGAATTTTTGAATTTTTCGTTAACGGCTCGAGATATTGAGGTAATATTTTGGGGGTGTTGTAAATGTCAAAAGACGAAAAAATATTTTGGACTCACTAGTGGCACGGGTATGGGAATAATGCAGGTTATTCAGAGAGAAAAAACTAGGACGCTACTGATTTTTCCAAAAATGAAAAAAATTTTGAACATTCTAATTATTTTACAGAAAAAACGCCCTCCTGACATTTTTTTGTACGACGCCCAGTTTTTGAACAAAATTATGTTGAAGTTAGGAGACCTTGCGATTCCATTGATAATATCTGTTCTATGCTCACTCATGGATGTGTTCAAAAATGATTAACATCAGTGTCATTTGAGTATTTCTGTTTTTCAAAAATTTTGAATATATCTATAGAATTTAAACCATATCATCAAAGAAGTAACTCAATGATTGATTTACAATGCATCAAGTGATCGCACAAACGTATTATCATATGAACACCTTGATTCTAAGAACAAGAATTGACTCAAAACAAATATTTTAATTAATTTTTCTTTCAATTATACATAATGGGAGAAATTTCTCATCAATATTATGACATAATGAAATCTTTTTGAGATGGTTGTAGTTTGTAAAAAGGGCTCCCAGAATACATTATATCAAAAATACTTTCCTTATCGTCTAAAATCTCATGATAAGTAAATTCACTAATAGATACACGCCGGTGTTAACAACGCTTGGAAGGTTTTCCCCAAAACAAGAATTGATTTGGTTTGCTCTCTTTACATAATCTTGATAATAGAAGAAATATTCGAGGTGGTTTGTTTGAGATGAAACTTCTCTCATACGCCGTTGCAAGGCTTCGAAGAACTTTCAAATAAGGTCGATCATTTTGCCCCTATCAAGTTTGCGGGAATTGTACCGCGCCTCCTCGGGTGGTTGCTCGTTGAAGTCTCAAATATACGACAAAAGATGCCCCCAAACAAAATAATTCGACTTTTTGCGGCAAATTTCTTCAATTATATAGGAATGATCATTCGAGATGAAACACTCTGTATAGTCCTATTGGTACATTTTCATTGAGTAAGGTAAGAACCCTTTTATTTAGGAGAAGGCGTCTTAAATAATATCTGGCAGTTTAACTACTGTGTAGTAAAGTACGAACAGTTACCAATATGGTACCTTAAAATTATTCAAATGGCATGCATCTTGCAAGCAAATAATGAACATTATCGATGATAGCAACTCAATAAATGAAGCTATTTCAAAGAAAAGATCAAAATGTCTACCTCAAGATTAACGTGCAATCGCATTTTTGTCTATTATGTTGAAAGTCATGAAAAGATGAGTTCATAAAATATCTCGAGTTACAGGGTATAATCAGTGATCGACAATACGGTTTTCGTAAACAAGGATCAACTGGTATCTTCTGTGCAATTGTTACGCATTTTTTGATGTCAACAATCGAAAAGGAAGGTGAATCGAGGGCTACTGTTCATCATATCTCAAAGGCCTTCGGCTGGGTTCGGCATGCAGCCATGATGAATAATCAATTCGTATATGGACTTTCTGTAGCAGTTCCCTAAAGTTCCATACTCCCGGCAACTAGTTTTCTCTTGCACATTAATGATCTACTCCACTCTACTGAAAACAGCATTTTTGGGTGTACGGACTATTGTACTCTGGTGTTCTCATTTTCTAATCAGTGTCCAATAACAGGTGAGGAGTCACGTCGATAAAGATAACAACAGAAAATGTCACAGTTTTCTGACTTGGAGAAGATATCAGAGAGGGCCGGTTAAACTTGGTCAATTTTAACGCAAAAGAAGTAATCAACAACGTTTCCCAAAAAGTGACTGCTGGAGAACCCCTTCTGACTATCCAAGCACATCGAATTTTCTGGTCAGGAATACTGTTCTCATGAGTGGGGCTCCACACCTAAAGATTCATCACATCTATTGGATAGTGGCCAGAGGAGATTACGCGCGATCTCCAGCCTCTTACTCAAAGACGGTAAGTTGCTGATCTTTCTCTTCTCTATAGCTACGCCATGTACCTCTCTCTATAAGAATTCTTTTGTTTAAGTAGCTGATGTTGATCGAATTAATGCGGCGTGTGATATAGATTTCGATTAAAAAAATCCTCGTTCGTAGTTGAAACACATCATAAATCCGAAAACGATTGGTAAAAATGTCAAATACGTCTCTGCATTCTGCTCAAGATGTTCCTGTAGAATGTGAAAATATTCTTTACCTAAATTCAATTAGATTCGAGATAACGTCACATGTCAAAATACTGAAAAATCCAGAATTCCAGAAAAACCCGAAAACTAAAAAGGACAGCTGAAATCCGTTTTCACCGATGAGGTTTTCTCGAAAATTGAGCTGAGGAGAGGAAGGATAATTTTTCTCTATCTACACATAGCTGCCGTACCGAATCATCGAATTTGGTCCACCCTGTACAAAATAAATTTATAGGACCCCATTTCTTCAATGGTTGATTAACTGGAAGAGTTTATCCACGTTCTTCTTAGAACTTCTTACCATATTTTCGAAATAGAGCTAATATCAGTATGAAGGGTGAGTGGTTTCAGCATGATGGTGCAACATCTCATTTTAATATAGTCTCTATAAATTATTGAGATTTCGAGTAACTCAACAGTTGCATGGACCAAGATGAAGAATTTTATTACAATTTATGATTTGGTGGGATAATTTTTTTGAGGATCCATTTATACTACAATCGGTTCACATTATTTGTGAACCTTCCAATTCAACTTAAGAAACGTGACAAAGACAAAAGACTATAGTAGGTATATGAAACGACATGTCTGCAGTACCTTTTCGAGGTACATCAGAGGTTCTTTATGTGTCCTTCGTTGGAAAGCTAATTATTTCTGATTCTTTTTCATAAAACTGAATAAAGAGTTGGATAAACGAGTATCTAGATTTCCTTTCGTATAATAAAGTTAAAGATTTATTCAGGAGGTTTTTTTTTACTCAATGAATCAAAGAAGATGAGATTGACTGAATTAGTGGATTTCCCATAACTTTTCTCTAGTCTGAAGCAACGAAAGACCTGACAGAAATAATTCACAGTTTTGTAGTCCATACCGATGATAAATCATACCTTTTTCTCTTTATGTAGTTACAACCATCTACTATACTATATCGGGTATTTCCAGTTCATTATTTGAAACAAAACTATGAAATGTCAAAATATGTACCACTTTCTATAAGAGTGAGATTGTAGAAAATTTGCAAAATCTGCCAGCCAGAACCAGAAGAAAGCAGAGTAAGAGCAGGACGGTTTCAAGAAAAATAGGAAGACGAAGCATACGTGTGACAAATGCAATTAATTCTTACGTTTATCCGATCATTGTGTGATTTCTAATTGAACATTTTCGTGCAGTTTCACAACAATTTCATAATATTTTTTGGGTATCAATTATTTTTTTTCATGTGAGTTTGAGTTGAGTACATGAATGAAAGATTTGTTCTTCAATTTTGTTTTTCTCCATAAAAACAGTCGAATATACGAAATCTGTAATTCTGGACTGTGTGCAACAAATGGTGTTACAAAATGAGTGCGACCACTGAAAGGCTGAAGATTATTTATTATTCACTTCAATAATAGTCAGTATGTATCAGATGTGTCTATTACATTTTATGTCAATGATAAAATTCCTCAATTACTTCTAGAAAATTAAAATCATTGTTTGAATGATTTTAAAATTATGAATTCAATTGTAGTTTTCTATGAACCAGAAGTTTATTTATTGTTGAAGAATCATAAGGATACATTGAAGCTTAATTCTATTCTTTTTTTAATTAAATAAAACAATGCGGTTCAAATTTACGTTTTAATTTCAATGAAATTATTAATTGGAGCACCATTCAAATCGATTCTGTATTGATTCTCTACGAGCCTAGTGGATATTTAAACATTCTGACCACAGTTTCCCCAATGTGGACACAATTTCAATCTTTTTCGAAATTGTGAAAAGTTATTAATACTATTTCATCTTTTCGTTTGATGGTAAAAAAAAATCAGATCTTTGTTCGAATTGTCAATGTTATTTATCCCTGAATGAATTTGTTTAATTTTTATATAAAATCGTACATGATTACCGCTCCTTGGATAATGTATATACCAGTATACTATTTACGCAGATAGTATTTTTTCAAGAAACACAAAGCTAAAATCCAAACTATTAACTTTTTACTAATTTCTTCGAAGTACGCGCGGAAAAGCTCAAATGTGTCGAGTCACCCGATTGTGAGGTCCGACTTAAGCAAGTACTCCATCGTGTCTTTCCTAAACGAAAAGTATCAACAGAAAATAGCTTATTTCCCGAGCTTATAATTAATTTCAAAATTTACAAATTCGATGAAGTCTCGCTCAGCAAACAAACAAAAGGAATGAGTATTAAATTTTCATCATGTTCCAAACAAGATAATTTTGGGAATCAAACGCATAACTTAAAATCTCTACTTGAGAAGAAATATATAAGGTGCGCCAGAGAAAATCGGACAATTTTTTTCCGTTATAACTTTCGCAATTTTAGAGAAGGATCATTCGTTCTTGCTTCATTGGAAATCCAAAGGCCAAACTTTTCAGAAATTGTATCGAAATTTCACTGAAATCCAATATGGCTGACTCATTCGAAAATTCGAAAATGAGCAATATTTCAAGATAACTCAAATTTTAACAATTTTCCACGCGCATTAAAAAATTTTTCGCGATCGTAATGAATCAACTGCGGTATTCAATCACAGGATTGAACCTTTCCCATCATTGTGAGGGGTCGAACTCCAATATTGATTCAGAATTGTGCCAATTGTCCTTAATAATGTTTCTCTTCTTCGCCATCATTAAGCACCTTCCGTTGTGAAACCTATGAACTACATGCATTGACTCTATGAAAAACGAAAAATAATGAATTGTCATTGAGTTTCAGACGATATCTGGTTTGAACTCGAATTTATATCTTGGTGTTGCTTGTTTTTGATGTTTGAAATTGTTAAAAATGGTTTTAACAAATGAGGATAAGCGTTTCATTGAATGTTTATTTGTGCGTGGCTATACTGCTAGGAAAATATTACCCCAATTACCAGCCCCTAACTACAAAAGAAGTACAATCTATGATCTTGAGGAAAAATTTCGGACAAGGTCATTAGGAAGAAGATCAGGTACTGGTGCAGCTAGAACTGTAAGAACACAGGTACTCGTCTTTTGCATAATCTATTTCAAGCATCAAGTCTACATTTATTGTATTACAAACTCAATTGACAATTTCAGGATAACATTCAGCGAATTTCTGCATTAGCAGTCGTCATTACTAGAACTCCAGGAACAAGTTTGACTGTTTCCAAATATCTCAGAGATGCCAAATCTCAAAAACCTCCGTGACAAGAACGATTTGAGTCTTAAGTATTTTCGGAGGCACTATAATTTTCAATTGACTTAAGTTGTCAAAGAGCGGAGATTCGAGCGATGCAGAAATTTATTAAATAGATTTAGAACACGTAGACAAATTGAAAATATCTGGTTCACAGATGAAAAAATTTTTAGTGTTGCCATACCAAAAAACAGCCAGAATGACAGAATTTGTGTTCAGACGAATGAAATCAAGAGGAATGTGCCTTATATTCGTTTGCAGAGGGACAGACAAAAGTTTTTCCAGGAATGTAATGGTCTCTGTCGGTATTTCGAGGAACTTTACATCAAATATCTTTTTTTCAGAACAAGGCATAATATTAGATTCGGGAAATTATTGTGACATAATTCTCGATTATAGGTTACCAACTATTGAGGCGTCAACTCCTCTGTTCACTTTCACGCAGGTGAATGATTGCTATTTTTTGTATGACATGAATAATTATAGTTGCCACCAGCTGAAAATAAACGGATGAGCAATTGAGTAGCTTTTCGGTTGATTTTTATTGGTTCAAATCTTCTTTGGAATTCTACAATTTTTTCCATATTCTTCTGACAACCTTTGTCAAAGAAATGTACAACCAGTACTATATCACAAAAAACGCTACTTACTCTCAACTGGCCGTCAGTGTACAGGATGTCCCAAATTAGATGTATCTAAATGAAATCATTTCAATTAACTTCAGGATGGAGACAGATGTCATACCAGTCACTATACTATGGACTATCGAACCAAAACAATGGCCTCAAAATAGTCTCGATCTTAATCCATGCGACTATTTTCTGTGGGGTCATTTCGAAGGAATGGTGTAAAAAAATGGTATTATTTTCAATAATTGTGAGAAGCTGAGGCAAAAATTTCAAATATGTTGAACAATCTTGATCAAGAAGTAATTTCCAGATCCATATAAAGCTGGAGAAGACGGGTGTAGATTGTTGTGGATGCTAAAGGAGGTCAAACTTCATTGTGATTACTTGATTCTTTTTGTTGAATGTTTTTACTCATCTAATTTGTTAAACAAAATTATGTCGTATTATTATTCTTCCAGATGTTTTTAACAGTTGACATTTCTGAGATATTTGGGAAACAGTCATCCTCATCTTCTCCCTAATGACTCTGTTTTTTTTTAAATCATAGATTGTACATCTTCTGTGATGATGGGGTGGAATCTGGCAGTATTATTTGCCTAGCAGTATAACCACGCACAAATAAACATTCAATGAAACGCTTATCGTCATTTGTTAAAACCATTGTTAACAATTTCAAACGTCAAAAACAAGCAACACCAAGATAAAATTCGAGTTCAAACCAGATCTCGTATAAAACTCGATGACATTTCATATTTTATGTTTATCATAGAGTTAATGCATGCAGTCTATGTTCAGAGGTTTCACAATGGGAGGTGCATATGCTAGTGAAGAAGAGAAACATTATTGACGACAATTGGCACAATTCTGAATCAATATTTTAGTTCGACCTCACAAAATGATGGAAAAGGTTCAATCCAGTGATTGAATTACGCAGTTGATTCATAACGACAGAGAAAAATTTTTCAATGCGAGGGGAAAATTATAAATAATTGAGGGTCGGTCATTTTAAATTCGAACGAAAACCAAATTTTAGGTTGGTTTTAGTGAAATATGGTTAGTTTTGTCTTCCTAGAACATTCATGAAAAAAGAAACAACAACTTCAGGAGTGCCAACGCCATGAGTTGAAAATAATAATCAGAATAAAAAAAATTCTTCACGCTACTTTTTTACCAATTCTTGGAATATTTTTAGATCAATATGTCAAATTGTTCAGAAAAGGCTGATTTAGCGACTGAATGCCCCATTAGAATTTTTTATTGAAAAAAACGTTCCAGCGATCTTGAAATATTGCTCACTTTCGAATTAGTCAGCCATATTGGATTTCACCGAAAGTATAATTTCGATACAATTTCCGAGAAAACTAGTCCTTTGGGTTTCCAATGAAGAAAGAACGAACTATCTAGTTCTGACATTGCGAATGTTATAACGAAAAAAAATTGTCCAGTTTTCTCTGGCGCACCCTGTACATTCTGTCAAAAGTAGTTCTCACAAGTGTGTTCTGCAATTTTTACAATGGATAAAAATATCGAAGAAAAAATTTGTCTCAAATTTTGTATTGCAAATGGAATTTCGTGTGCTGAATCGTTGAAAATAATACAGATGACTTACGGTGAATCGACTTCATCAAAAGCATGTGCATATGCGTATTACAGTATTTTCACGGCCGAGATTTAGTGGAAGATTTGCCTCGCTCTGGTATGCCATCAACATCTTCAACTGAGGTTAACTTCGATAAAGTGAAGGAAATCGTAATTGTAAAGCATCATTTAAGTTTGAGAGTTGTAGGTAATGAACAACTTGTGTCTCAAAAAGCAATTCGCACCATTTCAAACGATTATTTGTGCATGAACCGCATAGCTGCTCGAGTTGTTTCAAAAACCTGAATTGAAGACATGCTGAACGAGTCAATCACGACTACACATTCATAAAACGTATTATAACTGGTGATGGGACATAGTTTTCAGAGTTTGACATGCAAACCAATATAAATCAATAACCTTCGGAAAGGCGCTTTCCAACTGCACCGAAACCGAAAAAACCACGTCAAAATCGATCGAAAGTCAAGGTAATGTTGACTCCATGCCACAAGGTCACACGGTAAATCAAGAATATCACCTGATCATTATGCGGCATTTGAAACAGCAAATTTGTCGAAAAAGACCAGATTTGTAATAGGAAAACTCATGGAAAACTGAAAAGGAAGCTGGAATGCGTTTTCACCGATGGGATTTCTCAGAAATTGAGCTCGAGAGAGGGAGGATCTTTTTTCTCTATCTACAAAACATAGCTGCCGTACTGAATCATCGAATTCGATCCATCCTGTACAATTCAACTTATAGGACCCCATTTCTTCAATGGTAGATTAACTGTTTCAGCATGATGGTGCAACTTCTTATTTTTGTTCAGACTTGATAAATTATTGAGATTTCGATTACCGCAAAGTTGGATGGACGAAGATAAAGAATTCTATTACAATTTATGATAGGGTGGAATAATTTTTTATTTTTTGGAGGATCCATTCATACAACAATCAGTTCATATTGTTTGTGAAGCTTGCAATTCAAGTTAAAAAACATAATAAAGACAATAGGCTATAGTGCTATAGTAGGTACATGAAACATATCTGCAGTACCTTTTCGAGGTACAGCAGAGGTGAGACCAGCTGTAGCAAGTAAATCTTTATTGATGCTTTATAAAATACATTGTTCGCATAGGTCAAATTTAATGTAGAGTGTTACTCAGAACGAATATATTATACAACAATAGTCGTATGAAATAATGAAAACAAGCATATAAACGAAAATGCAAAGATTCAAAGTGAAAATCAAGAAAGATTTAATCCCAGAAATTCATCCACCGAGTAAATGGCACTATCAATCAGGATTCTTCTCACAGTGTTTTCGAAAGACATCGTGGATTGACTTCTAATGTGACCCAGGAGATTATTGAAGAAAATTTTCGAAAAGAAATTTGGCCCATTTTGTGACTTGCTGAGCCTAAAGCGATCAATTCTCATATCTAGCTTATTTCTCGTGTGGTGATCGTGAATATCAGAGTTCAACAAATTAGAGTCCCTTCTTCCGTGAGCAAAAAGTAGACATTCCAGCATAAATAGACTAGGAAAAGTGAGGATTCGCAAGTCTCTGAATGCCGCCCTGCAACAGTCTCTACAGTTCAGTCCAGCCACCCCTCTGAGGGCCTCCGTTGGAGTCTAGATAACTAAAGGTGAGATGCGCAGTTTCCCCATGCCACGATACCATGTCTCAAGTGGGATTATTTGTTAACAAATTAAACAGTGCAAAGAACAGCCACCTACACTGAGGACGCAAGCTGTCTCAGAACAAAAATATTCCTACCGATCTTGGTTGATAGATTTCTAGCATGTAAATGCCACCTCAGTGTCAGCTTCATCAATAAAACAAGGAAAATCATTGATGGAGTCCAAAAACAATACCGGACCCATGATAGACCCCTGGGGGACCCCGTTACTGATCGGCATGTTTCTTGAGTATTTGTCGTTAACGAAAACATGCAAACTTATGTTGGATAGAAAAGATACTAAGGCCATACTGACATCGTTAAAACCGTATTTGTGAAGCTTAAACAAGAGCTTGTCTCGTAACACGCAGTCAAATGCTTTGGTCAGGTCCACAAAAATGTAAAGAGAGTGAAGACCCAACTCAAAACACTCCATCGTACGACCGATAAAAGAAAGAACCGCATCAGCTGTACTCCTACCCCGCCTAAATCCGTACTGATCAACCGAAAACAAGCATTTACCCTCAAAAGAATCAATTATTTGTCTGCAGAGAACCTTTTCGATTATCTTCGAGAAAACCGGTACCAATAAGATAGGGCGGTAATTTTTAACGTCCTAAACATCCTCCTTCTTGAATACACAAGATGCATTTATTCATCAATTTCGTAAGTGGATGTATAATGGAATCGATATTTCTCTTAACGATAGTGCTTGAAGAAACGGTAAAAATCAGTTGACCTGGTATTTTTCAGGGACCCCACTGCGTCACGAAAAGTGTTGTGGCCTACCTCTGAAGAACATTGTATTGGAAGGTTCTTGTTTCTTGAATGTATCATTCAGATTTGTATCAAACCTAGGTATATTGGATGAAATAATATCTGTTACAGTGTGGTAAAGTACTCATTGTACCTATTAGCATCCAGAGACCATCATGTTTAATTCTATTTTCATCCAGCATGCTTATCTGAAGACTTTTTGATTTGGTTATCATTATGTGGAATTTTGGCCTTTCGGATTTCCAGGCGATAAAGATATTTCAATCTATTTCTGTGCTTTTTTAGGTCATCAGTTTTGCATTGGTCATATACTTCGCCGACGAAATTCAGCTGCTGTCTCATTTGTACTGGCTCATTCGTGAACCGCCCACCCCCAGACTGAATAGTTCGATCGCGAACAACTATCTCAGGAAAAGATATAAGATTACACCCCAAGTCATCATCAACATAATCCCAATCCGAGCCAGCAAGGTCATCATGCATAGCAACAAATCCACCCAGCGTGAGGTTAGATTTGCGTCATGGTCAGAAAACTCAACTTCGACTACCCTTGCCATCTCCTCCAGTGGACAAAAATTTAGGAAAGCATTATCGAGGCAACTATTGCCCCTCATTGGATGATAAATCTTACAGCAAAATCGAATAGAACTTAATAAATCACACAAGGCAGAAGCCCTTTTGTCAAAAACATTAAACCTAACATTAAAATCCCCACACATAACTATACTACTATAACGTTTGGCAGAGGGCTCATTCAAAAAATAATAACAGAATTTGTGCATTTGTTACTTGAAGAGACCCGAATTTTAGATTTAAGACAGTTATTCTGTGAGAAGATTCTTTGCCATCACTTCAGGGGCGGAAATACGAACGAACCAATCTCGCATAATCACATGACTAAATATGCTAAAAATTCCTTCGTCATTCCTCGAACTCGGAAAACGGCAGGTCCGAGGTGTTTCTTATACTTAGCACCTCGAACTTTCAATATGTTGCCACAGGATATCAAAAGCTTGTCCGCCCTGAAACTGTTTAAAAAAAGCACCAACAATGGATTCTCTCGAACACCCGATCCTTTATAACCAACTTAATGGATTTGAAAAACTCAATTTAACTTACATATGTGTACAGGGTCGTTCTGATTAAGCTACTTCTATACGTTTTTTGTTTCGCGTTTCAGTGGGACTATGTCTTTTGATTTTTTGTCGAAATCTATGTTACTGTTATATTTTCCTCTTTTTATATTAGGGATATAGGCTCATCGAGTATTGTTGTTGTTGTTAGAATCAGGCACAAGGATTATCCTTTTCTGATTCACAGTTCATTAGTAGCAGACAATTCTATTAGTTGTATTTGATAATTATTTCTTAATATATTAATGTTCTTACCTACTTTAATTTTCATGATAGCACTTATACTATGAGATAAGAATTCTCTTATAGTTAGAAAATTTAAGTTTGTAGATGGAAATGAAATAAAGTTATTATTATTATTATATTAAAATACATTCTCATATTTCAAAGAATAAATCAAAGCTACCCTAGGGGGCAGGTAAAAACAAATAATCGTTAAATCAGTATCGCTCAAATAAACAACAGACACCTCACAGTGGTCTTTGATTGACACATTATTAATATTAGTAAGACAAATATGATTCGGATCTTTAACTAGGAACATGGATCCAACATGAGAGCAGTGTTAGACCGTACATAAATAGAGCTAGTGATTCAGCTCTGCATAGCAGATAGCGAACGTTCAGACTGATTCAACCAATGTTTACTGAAGTACATCACATCATAATCTTTATTTCGGGCCTGAATAAAGGCCTCAATATCACAGCACTTATTTTTAATGCTGTGTATGTTTATATGGAGAAGTGAGAAGGGATGACTCATGGTCAACAGTATCATTCAGGTTTGTAGTGTTTAGACTGAATTGCAAATCTTCGTCTGCGGTCTGTGAAAAAAACCTTGTAAGTAGAGCACTCTCCAGCCAGTTGTCAGTGTTTTTTGCGTCGTCCAAATTATCCATCTATAGTCACTTTAAATGAACAGTATGATTCCGGAAATTTCGAGACAAGTGTTTCACATTCGGCTTCAACAAACTTGTTCCTGACCATAGAAGTAGAATTTTCGATGGTTGTTTTAGGTTCGATTCGTGAGACAAATAGGAAAGCTTTCTTGCATTCAGCTTTAACAGTAAACGTTTGGGAAACACCTGTTATTGACCAGCCATTGCTTTTATTATTTTTATTGTTTACTCTATTTGTATGCGAGTTGCGGTCATATTGTTGAATAGTAGTAGATTCAACTGTATTCTGGGCAACCTTCTTCAAACCATTTTTGTTATTAGTTGAATTCTTCTTACCTCTACTGATGACAGTATTCTATTCCGTGATATTATAGTCAGTCACAGAGTCGAGTGAATCCGATACTTTATTGTCAGTATCACCTTGGTTGAAAGTAACGCCATCTCGAGTTGATTGAGAGTGAGATATCTTAGGAGGCACAACATTGTTAACACTAAGGTTCACAACAGGTGTTTATTTTTATGTCATCGTTTTAGTTGCGATTGATTCATTGGTATCAATTTGTAATGACTCGATTCGTATATTCAGAATTCCAATTAATTCTTCTTTGTTGGAAATAATCTTGCACTTATCATTTATGATATTATTTTTGTCAACTAGGGCGTTAGTGAGAAATTCCACTAGACGCTGTAGAGGGCTTACATCGTTAACAATATGATCGAGTTGACCCATATTACTGCAACAAACGAAAACTGCACTATCACAAGGAATTGCGATTTCAGCGTAGCCGCTTTACTGAAGACATACTGAACGAGTCAATCCCGATTCCACATTCATAAAACACATTTTAACTTGTGATGAGACATAGTTTTTTAAGATTGAAATGCAAACCAGTCAACAACATTTGGAATGGCGTCTTCCAACTGCACTGAAACCGAAAAAACCACGTCAAAGTCGATGGGAAGTCAAGGTAATGTTGACTTCTTACCAGAAGATCAGACGGGTAATCAAGAATATCACCTGATTCTTATGCGGCATCGGAAACAGCAAATTCGTCGAAAAAAACCAGATTTGTGAGAAAAAAACTCATGAACTTGCATCACGATAATGTGCAATCTCACAAGGCTATTATTTTGAATGAATTTCTGAACAAAACCTCAACAAATACGGCCAAACAACCACCGTATTCACCTTATATGGCTCCGGTCAACTTTTTTCTTTTTCCAAAACTCAAACTACTGTTTTAGTTCCGGTTTTGAATCGATAGAAGAATCGATAAGAAAAATTCGCGGCGAAAATTGAAGTCGATTCCAGAAAAAGCGTTTGGTTAAAAACTAAATAATTTTTGGTTTCATTGACCAGTTTTCGGTATAATTTTGCCAGAAAATATAAGTGTTCGATAATAAGCAAATATATAAATTTATACTTGTTCTGCTCTTCTATATAAATCTTGTTATCAATTTCAACTGGCCATTTATTTTAGTCTAAGTTTCGAAATGACATAGATAAAAAGAAAGCAGTACGGCTTCAAAACATTGAGTACCTACCGTCACTCGGGGTGACTTCGGAAAATTTTCACTATTTTTTGTACATAAAAAGCACAATTTCCCCACAAAAATTTCGAAAAAAATAATTCAAAGTATCACATGTTTCTTCTTTCGAGTTCCGTACTGAAACCATCGAAAAATAATTTTTTTTATATTTGAATAGTCTCCGCCTTCGCCTCTATGTGTGGGGAGAAGATGAATACCCTGTTTTTAGTCAAGAACAATTCGCTTGGTACCTGTAGATGGGGGATTTCGGACATGAGTACTCGAAATAATATATATTTGGTCAGGAACTTTTATATTTCCGGTAAAAAAAACTGGTGAATATTAAAATATTATATACTGGGTGATTCACCAGTGGCGCGGTGCTCTGTAGCTCATACACTCTTGAAGATTTCATTTTTGTTCGAACGGTATTGTATTTAGAAAGTAAGAATCTACTTCAGCAATTTATTTTGCAGTAAACAGGGTGTCCCAATTTTCTATTAAAAAATCTTGGGTGGTTTTTTCAGATTGGAAGACCACTTTTTTGTTCAAGATTCAGGAGCAGCCTAAACTCTGCTATTATGTCTTTGAGTAAAAAGTTTTTGTGGTGAGTAGTTTCGTCACAATATTTTTTTCCGTAAAAATTTATGAAAATAGGCTCTCACATGATCGCATTCTCCTTCGGCCAGAGAGGATAAATACATTTTTCCTTTCGTTTTCTTATTGACCAAGGATAGCTTTATTGATGAATTGAAATAGATTAACCACATTTTATACAGGGGTGACTCAAAAAAATTATTGAATATTGTAATTTTGAAAATATCCTATGTTTCTTTTTCGAATGGAACATCCAGTATTTTATTCTTCATGTCAACGCATAAAATATTGCGCCATATTTTTGCAGAAGTAACCTTATCTTTATCAATAAAAGAAAAATAAACTAAAATAACAAAAGCAGAGGTTGCGAAAGAAGAGTTTATTAGTATATATTATTATACTTGATCAGAGAATTGGAGATATTTTAAGATAGTCATGTATGAAATACGTAATAGATTGGGTTTTGGTGATATGATCTACAAAGCGTTGAACTATTTCAATAAGTGTTCGAAATGATGCCACTTTCTCGATCATTTTGAAATATTCGATTAATTGTAAAAATTTTTGATGAAAATTCTACAAACCGTATCAAACCCATCAACATGCATCATTATTCGCACAGAAGTTTTTTTTTTCTGTAATGATTCAAGAAGTAAAAAAATGAAACCTAAACAAGATGATTCTTTAAACGAATGATAAAATCAAGATGATTAAAACGTAAATCGAGGTATGTGTTGACATTTTTTTTTATTCGTGCCTTCTATCAGGTGTCATGACACATAATATTCTGCATTATACATGGTGAACTTATCAGTGTTCGTTATTAAACATTGTTAAAGTGAGGTTTGAACCAAATTCAAATTCCTAGTCTACAAAGAACTTTTACTTTAGCCGGATCATCTGAAAAGTTGCTCTCATCGTAATTGATTATATTTGATCGACAGACATTTTCAATTGTTAGTTTAAAATTTTAAATTAAATATAAAATATGGCTGTACTACTTCCTTCGTGATATTGACTTTGGATCTCTTTATATTCTGAATGAATCGTTCCGTTGAAATTTTATTCCTAGAGATAAAATTATAGTACCAATCAATCCCAGGATAATTTTCTTTGAATGCTTCGACTTTTTCTCCTTTCCTGTCAAAGTAGTCTTTAACCAATAATCTCATGTCTGTCCTCGTCAGAGTAAAACCCCATTGGGAAAATTTCACAATCCCGTCGGCCAACATTTTTTCTTCTGCAACTAAAATTGTGTATTGACCACCATGCTTTTTAATCTCAGTTTTGTTCAATCTGTCATGTAACGTGGACTTTGGAACTTTATAATATTCCGCTGCCTCTCTTGAAGTTTTCTGTTTTCTTTCAATATCTTGCAGAGCTTTCTTTAAGTTTGAACTATTGTAGTTCATGAAATTGCCTTTGATTTCTTCTTATACTGCCTAACCATTGTGTCCGTCTTCACCCCTACAAATTGACGTCTTTTACTATTACTAAAACGAGAATAATTTCCAAGAACGAAAATAAAATTGACTTTTTTAGTGTTGGTTCACTAATCATAAACCATGTTACAAGATGTAATTAATTGTTTTTGTGTTTTTTTATGTCCACTACAGCCCTCTGTGCAACAGTTTCTTTTTGAGTTATTGGATTTTCAGGAAAAAACAGTCGCCACAAAATATTTACTTACGCACTCTGCCACTTCTGTACACACTCACTGCCAAGTAGTAACTGACGAGAATATACATGTTGTTTCAATTTCTATAAATTCCCACTCGCATACTAGATATAAACGTTCACCAATAACGGTCTGTCCGAATCCACCCCTACTGTTTGAAGTCACCCCGAATGACGGTATTTAGAAGGAAGTTTTCGATTTTTGGATAGACAAAATCTTCATTTATCGTAAGAAACTCTTCCAACATCAGTGAATCAATTGTTGACATTTTATAGAAATAAACCATGTTCCATTGATGATAATTCTTGAATCTTGTGTTTATATCACAAAATCGCTAATAATCAGCACAGCAGTTGAATATGACAAAAATCAATTAATTCAAAATGTTTATTAACTGCAATGTTTAAATTTAAACTGGGTTATTTTATCGAAGCCTCTAAAAGTATTTTTTCGTTTGATCATTCTTTATTCTTTAATTCTTGCACTATGGCTACATGATTTGCGAGAACCTGAAGCAAAATGTTTCTGAGATGAAATAAATATTCATTCATGGGTACAAAGAGAAATTCATTGGTTTCCTAATCATTTGAATGTTGCAGCGAAATAATATTTATTGAATCAAGCATCAGTTTTTATTTCGTATATCTAAACGTTTAATATAATTGATAATCATTAATTGTTGCTTCATGGTTATCATGAATCCAATTGAAATAAAGTATTCAACAACTAATTATGAAAAAACCTACCATCTAGAACTCTAAATGATATAATTGTGTATGAAAAAAAGCTATTTGTGCCAACCATGTATTTTGATTTAGAACGTAGACTTTCAACTAGTGTCTCATATATAAATTTTAAAAATTAACATAAATGAAATGAAACCTTTGTATTAGTGATATATACTTCAAAAATTGATATATCTTAATTCGGTTCAATTACTAGATAAATATTATCTGTAATGAGTTATTCGTAACAAACGTATCAAGCGTCAATGCATTGAAAATAAAAATTTGAAATTGTATCTACACATACCTATATTTTTTGATCTTTCTTATCCAATTTTTTTTGAGCTATGCATCACTCGAAGGTTAGTACCGCTATTGCCGAAATAAATACCGACTTTTAAAATTATTACAAGTATATAATGTCCGTATTGAATCGGAATATTCGTGGGTTTATTCAGTATATAAATCCACTTAAGTCATTCAACTTTACTACTCGAAACGAGACAACCGTCATCGCCGTTGGATATGAACTGATCGTACCGAACGCCGAGTCATTTGTGTACCTACTCAAAAGTCAGTACTTATTAATTCAGTCCAAGAGTTCAAGCGTATATTATAGTGGTCGGAGAGGAGAGCTAGCTCATAAGAAGAAATGTGGAGATGTGTTAACGTGACAAAGGGTGTAAGGTTGTGGTACCTGTAATTTGGAAAAATCTGATTGAAAGTTGGGAAAAATTGATTATTTATCGAAAATTCAGATTGTTAAGAAGAATTCCTTAGAATGGGGCAATTTTTGGGCCTGACAGCACCGTAATACTTTTTCAGAAACCAAAATTACCTTGTTGAACTTCAGTTTCTGAAGTAGTTTTCAGTTTCAACAGCATTAAAAAAATTCTAATCACATTTTCACAACTAAACAAAATTTTTATACTTATTCTCATAAAGACCAGTAATGGGGCTACTACAAAATATGCTGGAATACGTTTTAAATTGCAAGGGGTTAGGTGAAAATCAAAAAATGAAAAGGATTTATTGTTTGTATTGATCCTACAAAAATTAAGTTGAAAGAAGTGATTGTATATTCTTTCTCCTTAATTGCATCAAATTCTTAAACCACGAAAATTGTCGCATCACCTGGTATTCTGAATTCCACATTCGGTTAAGCAACTCGATCGCAGTTTCATTGTCAACATATGTTTTTGGACATATGAGGGGAAAAAAATCTTATCTATGTAATAACATTTGTTTCCACATGTTCTCACACACGCCTGAAACAAGAATGAGTTTATTTGACTATCAGTATTCATTCAATTTCTATTCAGTTTTCACGCTAAATTAATGCAAGTTTTCTGTATTTCTTGTTGATTTTAGAATCTTAGAATTCACTGTAATGGTTGCTGATCGTCATGGACGCTATTTGAGTGATCATGAAGTGGTAAGAATTGTAACATTTCTAGAGCAGGGGCGAAGCCAACGTTACGTGGTTAACTTGTTGACTGTTAACCAAAGCACTATTTCAAAAGCAAGAGCACGAAACAGGGGAATATGGAAGAAGGGCCGGACAGGGAAGAAATCGGAGAACAACACCAGTTGATGATTGTTGGCTTCGTTTAACTGCACTAAGAGTTCGGCACTGTACGGCTAAAATGCTACAAAATGAACATGCACCTTCCAGAAATGTGCATATTTCATTGCACACTGTTAGAAACAGGCTCAGAGAAGACGATATCAAACGATATCAAAAGGTTGGTTCCACCGACCCGGGTCTCACCAGAGAGTGACTGTTCTCTTTTCCGACGAGTCCATGTTCTGTCTAGTATCAAATGGTAGACGCATGAATGTATACAGACGACCTGGAGAACGCAATGCAATATCCGGTAAACCGAAGACTTCGAAGCGGGCTCAGTAATGGTGTGGGGAGGCATTTCTTTCCATGGTCGAACTGAGTTAGTTCTGTGAATAATGGAAGAATGACAGCGGCCAGATACATCGCAGATATCTTTGAAACCCATGTTGTACCCGTTGGTCCATTGATTGGTGGAAACTTCATTTATATACATGATAATGCTCGGTCTCATGTAGCTAGAAGAGCTACAGAATTTCTGCAAAATGCCGAAATTGATATTTTAAGATGGCCAGCCTGAAGTCCCGACTTGAATCCCATAGAACATATTTGGGACAACATAGGGTGGCAAATTCAGCAACGTAGGATGCCTTGTAGAACACTCCAGTAACTATAAAATCTGCTTCCTGAAATGTGGAACTCAGTGACTCAAGAGTACATTCAAAATTTGTTTGAGGGGCTTCCGAGACGTATACTGGCAGTAATTAGGGCCCGGGGAGGAAACACTCGATTTTGAAAATGATTAGTAACCATTCGATGCTAGTTGATTGGTCTCTTCGCGAATGTTTGAAGATGGTAGAATTTTCCAATTTTACATTATGAAAATTATTGATATCTTCCAGCATAAACTCATCTCTTTTGAATGATATCTTCTTATTTTACACTTCTGAAAGTTACCAAGCGACTCTTGAATGACCAACCTAAAAGTTAATATAGTATTGTCGTAAAAGTAGGGTGATGCGACAAGTTTTGTGGGGAGTGTATTTGCATTTTTCAAAATAAACAAGAAAACAATAAGGTACACAACTTGAAAAATATCCTGGAATCTATCTAAAACAAGAACAAGATATGTGAAAAAAGGGACCAATTATCCTTTTCAGTCTTCAAATTCTTTGAATTTTGATTGACCTCTCCTTAGGGTTCCACTAATGGCTAGCCTTATTATATTTTTACTCTTTCAATTACCCCAATATCATCTACGAATGGATATACATAGTTGTTTGTCTTTTCAGAGCCTTAAAATTAGAATATGTTACCATTTTCTTAAAGGTAAATTACTTCAGCTACAATTTTTTTCGAGGATCCAGATTCTGGTTTCGAGTAGCAAAAACCTGACCACCGCATTTGCAGTTTCCAGATCAGAATCACTAACATCAAATGGATCCACCCATCCATGGATCTTTTTGTTTACTTAGACTGGGTGGAGACACTTTTTTTTCAACACTCTCAGACCTTGAGCTTGATGAGTTTGATGACAGCGGGAAAGTTTGCATTGGTTTCGTGTTGTTGATGATGGAGTTCCATCAACAATATCTTCTTGACAAATTTTTTGCCATGTTCCAGTGGAAGCTTTTCTCTGCGTCCAGCACTAGACGTTTCTGCTTTCAAGATGTAGCCTCTTGAAAATTAATAAAAACAAGTAATGTGGTATTTGAATGATGATTGAATGAATTCACATTCATTCGTCTGAAGAAGTTACGGTGTAGTGAAACGCGTTACGAATCATAATTATTAAG
The DNA here is from genome assembly GCA_013387265.2 of Cryptolaemus montrouzieri. Lineage (NCBI taxonomy): Eukaryota > Metazoa > Arthropoda > Insecta > Coleoptera > Coccinellidae > Cryptolaemus > Cryptolaemus montrouzieri. The sequence goes on from JABFTP020000103.1 coordinate 63,877,449, forward strand.
CAAAATTCCAAAAACGCATTACTTGTTTTTATTATTGATAATGGAATTTTAACAAGTAAAAGATTGTTTTGAAGTTTCTTTCATAATGTTTTCTGCTTGAGCTGCCCCTTCTATATCTTCAATCGTAGAGAGTTAGCAAAGGATTTTGTGGCAGGTGCTTGGTACTATGCATATCGCTTCGAATACAGATTTGATATTATCTGATTAATTCCGCCTATCCTTTATAGACACTTTTTCAACTGCATGTTTAACATTTCTTGCCACCATCTATCTTAAATTGGCCAAAAAATACTAACGTCCAAAGGCGGAGACGAGTGGATGCTGTTAGCTGACAGCGAAACTAAGCAGGTGTTGTTACCTTCACGTTTTCTAATAACTTCGAGAGGAATATTGCTGTCAAATTGTTCCCTATAATATCCCTTCTAATTGAAGGTGATGACTTGGAATATGTCTGAGTAAGTTTTAGTAACGAGTCCCTATACATAATTGCATCAAACCACCTCGAGTGACTTCTTTCATGTCGTCCATTGAATGGTCCACGTTGTCCATAAGGATAAGAAACAACTTCGCGACTAAGAGAGAGGCTATTGTGATATTAGTAAAAGTATTTCGACAGACATAAGAAACACATATGAGGGTTAGCTTCGTGAAAAGGGAAATATCGCAAGATATATTTTATTTAATTATCTTCTAGCCCTATGTATGGTTTCGCTTTCAATCATATGAATTCTTCTTTTGATTGTATGCAGTTAGTAAGGAAGTCATTTCGTGCTATTTATTCCGATATACAGCCACTTTCCTTTCATATGTATATGTTATCACATTCCTTCTTTGTTTGGGTTGAAATTTTCAAACCCACTCAGTATATCTTATACCATTATTGTCGGTATATCCCCTTGAATAAAATTGCACACAAATATTCCTACAACCCAAGACTTTTCAGAGAAGAAAATTCTGGAGAAATGTTTTCATAATTTCTGACAGAAAAATTATAATGATGTTTTTCTAGGCTCTAAATACACATCATCAGAGCCGCTGAGTTCGTCTCCTACAATCATACAAGCAAACACAATGGCTATAACTTTGTGTTGCCAAAATAGTTCACGAGGAGAGATCAGCTACATAGATTCATATACTAAGACAAAGTTAAGCTCACAAAAATTTTAGTTATCTGAATAACCCAGTTTTGGAAATTCATCAATCCCTAAGGATACTCATCATCATTCATCATAATTAGCTCATACTGTCCACTGCTGTACAAAAGCCTCCCTTATTTCAATCCATCTTTCTATGTCTTTGGCATTCTGATTCTTCTAATCTAACCCAGCTACTCTCTTCATATCATCAGTCCATCGGGTGGGCGGTTTTCCTCGGTTTCTGTGGGCCTCGTTTCTTGATCTCCACTCGACAAGTTTTTTGGTCCATCGACCATCCTGCATTCTGGAAACATGTCCATTTGAATTGGAGAATTGCTTCAACAGGGTCTTTCACTCCGGTTCTGTTTCTGATAGTCTGGTTAGGTATTCTGTCTCTCAGAGTAACTCCAAGCATCGATGTTATATTCTCCTTTGCATCACTTGTATTCTGCTGATGTTTCTTCTTGTCAAAGTGAGTGTTTCTGCTAAATATATCAAAACAGGAAAAACACACTTATCGAAAACCTTCCTCCTCAGACACACAGGAATATCGGATTTGAGTATGTGCCGCAAATTTCCGAAAGCTGCCCAAGTCAGACCTATTCTTTTCTGTATTTCGTGAGTTTGATTATCCCGCCTGATACCGATCTCATGTCCCAAGTACTTGTATACATGCACCTACTCCATATTTGTGTCACTCATTTTCAATGAGTAATTTAAAACAAGATTTGTCATATACTGGGTTTTCATCATGTTGATTTTTAGGCCGAACTCACTCGAGGACTCCTGTAATAATTGAAACATAGTTTTTTTACATTGTTTGTTATCAGGACGATGTCATAGGCGAAGAAGAGGTGGTTAATTTTCTCGCCATCGATATTAATTCCTGTATTTTCCCAGTTAATTTGTTCAGCATGCTTTGCAGCAGTGTTACAAATAGTTTGGGTGATAACGTATCCTCCTGTCTGACTCCTCTCCCAATTCTGAACTTATCCGTATATTGGGTTTGCGATGTTTTAACAGCTATTGAAGTATTTTCATATTCGATTTGATTATTATAGAATATCGGTGATCGATGCGGCACTCGGTTCTAAAAGTTCTCCCTGGTTTATTGAGTCGAAGGCTTTTTTGAAATCAACGAAGATAAGCATTATAGGTTTGTTCTAAGGCTGAGGGAGAAGTTTGCCTCTGAACGGTGCCTGGCCACGAAAATTCTTGGTCTAAAGCTAGCAAAAAATTTTACTGACTATTCATCGAAAAACAGTCTACAACTTCTCTGTCTAGTGACGAAAAGGGGTCTTCTAACAATCCACTGCTCACTGAGATACGATCTCGTTGAACAGTCAAGTCAAAAGCGAGAATATAAAAAATGTTCAATGAAGCGACAAAACCAACAATTATTCATAAGATACATGGACAGTTCGGGAAAGTGAGGTGGAAGTAAAAACTCCCAAAGCCATTCTCTATTTTATAAAAGAACTAAATCTACTGGGAAACAATAAAAGCAAGTTTATAAACAAGAGATCAATTCTGGTCATTGCTCCGAGAGGCTTTGAAGCCAAACGAAACCGTTCAGTGTTTTCACCACTATCCTGCATATAACCTGAAGAGGTTGATTTAAGCCCGGTACTATCATAAGCCTGCGGGATCACATACGTAATGAAGAAATAAGAAGGAGAACAGGCGTAGAGGACGTAATCACGAGAATAGCTGCATTGAAGTGGAGATGGGTTGGACATGTAGCAAGACAACAGGATGTAAAATGGACTAAGCGAATAACTCAATGGAGACCACGCTTATACAAAAGGGGAGTGGGGCGCCCCCAGAGAAGGTGGCTGGATGACATAAAGGAAAAGTAGGAAGAGGATGGTATAATATAGCACAGGACAGAGAGAGATGGAAGCTAGAAGGGAAGGCCTATGTTCAGGAGTGGACAGAGAAGGGCTGAAAAAGAAGAAAGACGAAAGACTATCATAAGCGTAAAGCTGTCTGCCGTTCTCATTCTTAGCAGAAGCAAGTTTTAGATCTTCTTGCTTAGTCAATTTCAACAGGCTGCCATATAGCAATGTAGGCTAGTAATTTCTTTAGATATTCTCTTGCATATTCATATTTAATTGCGACTAAACATAGGAAACAATAGAACGGCAGGTCGGATATTCTTCTCAATTTTACTATTCCATCGGACAATTTCTATAACTTCACAGTTATTTCCAATAACTTAAATCGTTCGAGATAAGTAAGTTTTAAAAGAATGATCAAGTTATCCACTGCTAGGGAATGGAATGTGTAAGTGAATGAAACCGCTAACGAGATGACGAGGAAGTAATGAAGAAAGAAAGATGAGATTTCGGTCATCTTATGCTTTGGAAAGATTCTGCTAGGCCTAATTTCATGTTCCTCCGTAAAGTTATTAAGCTTCATTGCAAAAGCGTAACTACAGGATGGCAGGGTTGACAATATGTCACGGAGTCCCGGCCAAAAGAGAGGATTCCCGGTCGGCGTGCTCAGAAATAGCCTAACATTTTGTACAAAACTTAATGAAAATTATAAATTTTATTTGAGTATTTAAAATCAATTCATTCAATGATTTGTTCGTTTTTTGTCTTGGTAATTTGGTGCTGCGAGCGAGCTAGTGGTACTAGCAAAATTCTTGTATGAATTTGTATGAAACATTCTTCGTTTGACTAATATAACAATAGGTCATTTGAGCTTTCGACTTCTCGTAGCTCTTCTTTTAGTGAACCTGTAAACTGAGTTAAATTATAGTTTATTCCGAAAGTTGAATACCAATATGTCTAGTTCTATGAAATACTTAAGTGGGAGCGACAAACGAAAGAGAGAGACTGAAAGAAAAATTAAAAAAGTTACCTAAAAGTAATCATTGTTTTGAGAATACGAGGGTGATCTGAAAAGTAACCAGCCTAACAAAGACCCAAGTTATTTTTTCGGAATATTTTTTTTGTTTTTCAACATAGTCTCCTAGTAATACTACACACTTTTCCCAGCCAGCTTCCATTTGTGTAACCCCTTCAAATAGTACTCAACGTTTTTTTATGCCAAAAAGTGGTTCACGAAAGTAACTGACTGCCTCTTCATTTGACGAAAATGTCTGTCTTCCAAGTGCAATTTTTAGATGAGGAACAAAACGAAGTCGCCTGGGGCTAGATCTGGTAACCAACGCAGAAGGTCAAGCCGTTCAAACCGTAATTCGTGAATTTTCGCAATGGCATCCACTAGGGTGTGAGACGGTGTGTTCCTTTTGTGAAACCGGATTTTCCCTTTATGTAAATGTGACCGTTTTTTCTGAAGTTCTCGTTTTAGTCTGTCAAGTCATGATGCATTTGTGAAGGTTTTCTGTTTTTGAAAATAATCGATCAGAATAAATCCTCAAAAAGACTCGCCGTCACTTTCTCAGTCGAAAAAACTGTTCCTGCTCTTTTTGGAACCAGTTCCCCTCTTGCATTCTACTGTTTAGACTGTATTTTGTTTCTGTTTTCATCTATTTATAATCGGAGCCAAAATTCGGATTTATTGCGTGTGTAAATGTTGATTCAATATGTAAGAAACACGTTATTTTGAAATGTTCATAACCTTTGCTATCTCTTTCACTTCAATTCAGCGATCATCTAGCACCATTTGGTGAATTTTGGCGATGTTATCGTCAGAAGTTTACGTTTTTGGGCGTCTCGAATGTGCTTCGTCTGCCACGTTTAAATTCAGTGGCTGAGAATTTCACAGTGATCAATGATGATGCACAGTCCCCTATTAATGCGACTTATTTCTAAATTGTATAGAAAAAAAACAATATTTAATGACAGCTGGATTTTATCCGTTTTCGCAAAAACCCACTAGAACGACTATTCCATGCAATTGCATGTCCAAAACAGCTGAAACTTTGATGAGTGACTGTAAACAGATGGGCAATGAAAATTCTCTAGCTTTTATTTATGAGACTTCTCAGACCATATTCGTAATGACTTCACTGATGAAAAAGCGAGGTAATGATGCCCAAAAATGAAGAATTCGATGTGACTAATAGTAAAAGCACAACAGTTTCAGCACCCGGCACCAGAGTTTATGCAGATCCAGAACAATCACAACAAGTTACAATCAAGAATCAAAGTGAATAATATTTTGATATTGCATCAACACCAAATGTTACTGATAAGGATAATTTTAAATACCTAACTGATCAAGTGTAACTGTTCTTGATCGAATACGAACATTAAGAACTTAAGGGCATTTTTTCAAAACATCTTTGCTAGAAAAACATTACTATATTGTTTCCAAGTCTGACGTGAAACTTGAACGAACATTGCTTTCCTATTCTTTAATATTTCAGAAGATCAATTGTGCACCATGTTGGTTATTTGCAAACCGGCCATGTACAAAAATATGTTCCGATGGAAGGTTATGGTGACAGGAAACATATTGTAGATGCCATAGAAATGCACAAGGCATCGAAAATTCACCTGAATTCTTGTATTACGTATCTAGAGTGGCAGTTACCTGAAACACTTGATGAAGAACAAGAGTCCATAATCAGGTAAGAAATATCTTTTTGGCTCCAAATACTCCTTGGACTACTGTTACTCTGATATTTTCAAACCTGGAATTAAGTCTTTCGCGACGACAGAGATAAGGTAGATATCAATGGTCTAAACTCCTAGGAATTGTGGAGATATTGTGGAATACGTTGCAAACACTCAAGAATTATTGAGTAATTCTAATAGCCATTTCAAATTACCGAAGTCCAAAAATAAATAATGAGCATTTTTCCCAAACTGGTGTAAAAACAGCTGCAAATCTTTCCTTTGTAAAACGTTTGATTTTTATCCCAATATTTTAAAATTTTAACATCCTAAAAGTGTTCAAAGGATCTAAACACTGCTTGATCTAGAGGCTGTAGCTCATGAGTAGTATTGCTATGGCGGCACGGCAATACGACATCATATTCCTCTGCCTCAGTTGCAGTTGTAATATCGAGGTGGCATGCCGCTCCGTCAAATATTAGTAAAACTTTTCCTGGTGGTTTGTAAATTGAAAAGTGATCGAGCCATTTGCAAAATGATTCCGGTAAATTGTCGGTATATGTTGGCTTTACACGAACTCCTTCGAATAGAATCATTGGCGGTTTTGTGTTGCCTAAAGCATTTCAACACCCAACAAGGGTCACGTTTTCAGCGTGTTCATATGACACCAGATGAATTTTTTTTGATCCTTTTAACGCCAAAACTGATTGCTGATGGTGCAAGGTCAAACGGCAGCCTTTCTCGTTCATATTAAAAATTTTATTGGGTGAATATTTGAAATCAGATTCCTCAAGTATTGAGTTCCGTTTCGAAAAAAAAATCTCTTACAATATATGTGTTCACTTTCTGAGATCTCGCTGGTTTCATCGATGAGCTTCTCTTTTACTGATTCGTGAATGGCTTTTCAAAAATGCAGAGTACTAATCTTTTCCGACAATTTCTTTATCTCCCTCTTCTTCAATTCAAGTCGATGCGATTAACTTTTATGAAATTGTAAACACTTCCCCTTGAAGCGTTTAGAGTAAGAGGTAGACCAACATTTACTAATCGAATTATTGTATTTTCTAAATCTTACTCTTGATCTGTCGTGAAAATTGGTTTCCGACCTAGGCTTCTTGAGGTTCTGTTATTCTTTAGATGGTTTCCTAATGTACGTCGGGGGATACCTATTTGTTGTTCTACCTGTCTTAGGGAATGCCCTTGTCCTAAAAGCATTAACGCTATGCTAGACCCGGTTGTTAATACGGCTTTAAGATTATCCATTAGAGCATTTAGAACTAGCCCCACCAACAGCATTCTGGTTGAATCAAACTCGATGCCTCTAAGTTTCAGGAGAATGGAATTATGTTTGAAATATGGCATAAGGATATCAAGACAATCAGAAAATCCGGCATATAAAGCCACGTTCAAAGAGAATTTCCATGATCTGTACGATAAACAATTTAGAACACCTAAACCACTCAATTATAGATTGAAAAAATACCTGAGCAAGACCAGCATTACCTTATCCCTAACAAATGAAAATATTCATCAAACTTGGCCTCCTTGGACGACGAAAGCACCTAAAGTAAACCTGCAACTGGAAGCAATCGGCTCGAAAGCCAACACCAAACCAAGCCACTACCAACGTTTGCACGACAGAATCCGCAAAAACCATCCAGACCACAGTTACTATTACACTGACGGATCGAAAACCAATGAAGGCGCGGGATGCTCAATAGTTCTCGACACCATTGAACCACAGGTGTGGTCTTTCAAATTACCCAGTGACACAGCAATATTTACATGCGAGGCCTTTGCCATTCTAAAAGCTCTCGAGATCGCGCGTGAAAAACAAAAATTCTTAATTCTCACCGATTCGAAAAGTGTTCTATCAGCCATAGGTAATTATCACTCAACGAATATATTAATAAAAAAAATCCAGAATATCCTACATGAATATCAGACGGTCAAACAAATTACGTTAGTATGGGTCCTGTCCCACATGGGTATCCGAGGAAACGAAATAGCGGATGACAGGGCTAAAACTTCCATAACACATGGGGCAAGGGCAGGGGTAGATAGGACAATACAAGAGCTACAAAAAATAGTTAAAACTGAAATTGATGAATTATGGAACAGAAAATGGGGTGAAGGCATGCCGAGTAGAATATCTGAAGTTAGAAGCAATGTCCACGAAGCTTTTCCACATCTGGAAATCCGCAGGCACCAAACAATCATCCAGAGACTTCGAATAGGACATACAAACATAACACATTTACACCTATTGTTAAACGAAGAACCACCAATCTGCGACGTCTGTAGAGAACCACTAACGGTGAAACACGTATTATCAACATGCCTCAAGTATTATAATCAGCGTAACCAATTTTTGACCAACAACTTCAAGGACAACCTGAAAAAACAACAGCAGTGCCTAAAGACGATACAGTTTCTCAAATCCATAGGATTATACACACTTATTTGAAACAGTCTACAAGAAATTGCTTAAGTATTTATTATCCTATTACTGTATGAATAAACCATTGTGATACTGTTGAATGAGCAGTCGCTAATGACCTCGATGTAGATGCGACTTTAAATAAAGGCAAAAAAAACAAAATTTTTCACATTTGTTGGTCCGGTTTCGGACATACGTCCATTATCAACAACAAACTAAAGAAAAATGAATACTCATGTACAATACAGGAATTAACATCAATAAAATGCTAGTAGAGGTTACAGTAACTTGAATAATGGTGATTGGTAGGTTATTAAGTCTACCTGGTCGTTAAGGATCTTAACCCTTTTTACCCTAGATGCCTCGAAAATTTCCATCAATTCAAAGAAATTGAGTTTATAAGATTTATCACAGGAATGAAGAATTTTTAGCTGTTGAAGTTCTGGAAAATGATGACATTCATTCAGACAATGTGCAGCTAAAGCTGAATCATATTTCTGATGTAGGAATGACTGGAAATGTTCTTTGTATCTAGCCTTGAAAGAGCGTCCTGTTTGACCTATATAAAAGGAATTGCACTCAGAACATGTTAATTGGTATACTCCTGATATTCCGAAAACTGATCAAATGTATGAACTTGACAATTATTACGTGATTTAGGAAGTCGATAACGAAGTCCCAATGGCGCTCGTTTTCAAAGAATCATTTTCCAGAAATCATGAGATTAGAGATGAAGTTACTCTATGAAAGTTCATAATGTGGAGATCGATAACTCATAAAAGATATCGAGCCTAATCCTGTATATGTTCACTTTGCAGTTTCACGACGACGGAGATAAAGTAGATATCAATTATCTAAACTCCTATGGATTCTTTAGAGGATTGTGGAGATATTAGTGGAATACGATGCAAATACTAAAGAATTATTGAGTAATTCTAATGGCCACTTCAAATTAAAAAAATAATGAGCATTTTTCCCAAACTGGTGTAAAAACAGCAGCAAATCTTTCATTTGTCAAACGTTAGATTTTTATCCCAATATTTTAAAAGTTCATTATCTTAAAATTGTTCAAAGGATCTAAACACTGCTTGATCTAGACGCTGTAGCTCATGAGTAGTACTGCTAGGGCGGCACAGCAATACATCATATTCCTCCGCCCCTGTTGCAATTGGAATATCGAGGTGGCATGCCGCTCCGTCAAACATAAGTAAAACTTTTCCTGGTGGTTTGTAAATTGAAATGTGATCAAGCCATTTGCAAAATGTTTCCGACTTCATGCTACCTGTTGGGCTCATGAAAACTACTCATCCAGTCGGTAAATTGTCGATATATGTTGGCTTTAGACGAACTCCTTCGAATAGAACCATTGGCGGTTTTGTTTTACGTACAGCATTTACACACTCAACAATGGTCACGTATAGAGTCAGTTTCAAAAAATAATCTTTTACAATATATATATTCAGTTCCTGAGATCTCGCTGGATTCATTGATGAACTTTTCTTTTACTGATACGTGGATGGCTTCTCAAAAATGCGCAATACTAATCTTTTTCGACAATTTCTTTATCGCCCTTTCTTTAATTTAAGTCGATGCAATGAACTTTTATGAAATTGTAAACACTTGTCCCTAAAGCTTTTGGAGTGGGAGGTGGACCAACATTTGCTAAACGAATTATTCTATTTTCTAAATCTAACTCTTGATCTGCCGTGAAAATTGGTTTCCGACCTAGGTTTCTTGAGGTTTTGTTCTTTTTTAAATGGTTTCTTAAAGTACGTCGAGGGAAACGTGTTGGTTGTTCCACCTGTCTTTGGGAATGCCCCTGTTCTAAGAGCATTAACGCTTCTTTCATCATATCGCTATTCCAATTGGGTCTCAATCCCCGACATTTATATCTAGCCACTTAAAATAGAACATTCACTCATGTGTGAAATGCTTACCACTCTGTTTTACTCTATCATCTTCCATACAACTCAAGATATTCCAAAAAATGAACAAATGTGTGAACTTGACCGTTATTATGTGATTTAGGAAGACGATAACGAAATCCAAATATCTTGAGATTAGAGATGAAGCTACTCTATGAAAGGTACTTATGGTGGAGATCGATAACTCATAAAAGATATCGAGCCTAATGCTGTATATGTTCACTTTGCCGCTAACAACCTAAATCTAGTAATGAATAATAAAATAAAACAAGTTACTATGTTTTAACTATCACAAATTTATTGAAGTAAAGAATGACAAAATTATTCACATTTGTTGGTCCGGTTTCGGACATACGTCCATTATCAACAACAAACTAAAGAAAAATGAATACTCATGTACAATACAGGAATTAACATCAATAAAATGCTAGTAGAGGTTACAGTAACTTGAATAATGGTGATTGGTAGGTAATTAAGTCTACCTGGATCTTAACTCTTTCTACCCTAGATGCCTCGAAAATTTGCATCAATTCAAAGAAATTGAGTTTATAAGATTTATCACAGGAATGAAAAATTTTTAGCTGTTGAAGTTCTGGAAAATGATAACATTCATTCAGACAATGTGCAGCTAAAGCTGAATCATATTTCTGATGTAGGAATGACTGGAAATGTTCTTTGAATCTAGCCTTGAAAGAGCGTCCTGTTTGACCTATATAAAAGGAATTGCACTCAGAACATGTTAATTGGTATACTCCTGATATTTCGAATTTATCGGTTTTATCTTTTGTGTCGAAAATTTGACAATTTGCTAACTGGTTTGAATGCAATATGAACTTTTTTACTATCAGACAAAACTCTAGCAACCTGTTCTGACGTCTTCCCAAAATATGTTAGAGACATAAATTTTTCGGGTTTTTCTCTCTTGGATTGAGGATATATCATGTTGAATGTGTTGCAGCGTATTTTTCGATTAATTAAACTCTCTATTGCTTTTATATCGAAGCCGTTGTTTTCTGCTTTTAACATAATGATGTTAAATTCTGATTTTCGGTCCATGTCCGATAAAGGCAAAGAAATCGCTCTGTGAATCATGGATTTGAAGGCTGCTATTTTTTGAGAATACGGGTGAATTGAATCTATGGGTATGACATTATCCGTGTACGATGGTATTCTGAAGATATTAGTTGATAAACGGTTATTATTCTCCCGGGTGATTGTTAGATCTAAGAAATTGATTTACTATCGATATCATGAGTATTCAGTTTTCATTAGCTTGTTGTTGATAATGGAAGTATATCCGAAACCGGTCAAACCAATGTAAAAATTTTGTCATTCTTTACATCAATAAATTAGTGATAGTTAAAACATAGTAACTTGTTTTATTTAATTCTTCATTATGAATATCAACTATCACGTAGTTCAGGCTTCATCGATCAATTAATTAAATCTAGTACTTTATCATGGAGTGAGAGAGGTTAATCTGCAAAACAACTTTGAGATAGTTTATCGAATTTGATTAAATTAGAGGTATTAGGAGATAGTATCAGAAGTCGGAATATTTTATCAAGTTTTAAATCAAATGAAGAAAGGGAATCTTCAACTTCGATTCCATCAATCTGCTGAGAAACAGTTAAAGTAGATTTATGAACAAAAGATCAATTTCGGTCCTAGTTCCGAAAGGTTTTAGTGCCAAACGATCCCTTTCAGTGTTTCCACGTCAGACTGGCCATTTGTAAAGTAGGAAGCTGTGAATTATTTTGAGCATCAGACATTTTACTATCATATCTATCACACCAAAAACGTAAAATGTACAGAAATACAAGTCTCGCAATGAAAACATTCGGCCGTAAAAAGGTGTGAGATATCATGTGAAACCAAGTCGATCATTTCAATTAATATCCACACATTTGTATTTATATAGAAGAAAAACATAATGACTTGGCAATCGCTCTACAACACAATAACATATGGTTTGGAATTACAATATTCAAAGAATAATATTCTCGATTGGATGAGGCAACAGTAATATCAAATACTGAAAATGAGGTTGCTGCTAAATTTTATCATATCGTGCCATGCGATTGCCCAGTCTTTATTTTTTTTCTATATAAATACAAATGTGTGGATATTAACTGAAATGATCGACTTGGTTTCACATGATATCTCACACCTTTTTACAGTGTTTTCATTGCGAGACTTGCATTTTTGCACAGTTTGTATTTTTAGTGGAATCGCATCTCTTTTTGTAAATAATCATTGGCTACCTTCACGAAGGATGAACATGAACAATAACTTTCATATGGTTTTCAAAATTGATGCAAGGTACCAATCTAACGAGAAAATTGTTAAACAAGAAACACAACAGAACTGAGATTAAGCAGATAATTCTGTATGTCAAAAGAGCTGGTTGAAAAATTTTTGACAGCATTTGGTCTGTGATTTCTTCAATCATAGAATATAAGATTTAATCTATGCGCCACACACTATTCGATGTAATATATTTAAATTCAATTTTAATATATTCATTTTCAATTATGGCTATTTTGAATTAAAGAGAGCCTATGTCGTGGATACATTATCTACAATATAGATATTTCCCCCAAATTAGGAGGCCAAAGTAAGCCGCACAGCCAATAGTGTTTTGTTGAGTATTGCTGGTTGCCTGAAGAATCGTTTCTTAAGGGGCGCGGCGGTTCAACTCGTTCTTCCATAGAGGCCGCCTTAGAAGTTCAATAATATGGTCAATATTTCGTGATATTGAAAATATTATTAATCGTGTAAGGATGAAATATTAATGGTTTACTTCCATATTGATGGATTGATGTCAATATTTTTGACTTAAATATTGACAATATTATTGACCGTGTGAGGCGCAATTCTAAAGTTTTTTTTATGCCATAGGAATGAGCGGACTTCTGTTTATGATCTCAGTAGCGGAGGAATATACTTTTAGTGAGGTTATTAGGTTAAACCAGAATTGCGATTAGAATGAAAAGTGCTAAATTTTATGTAATTTATGTGGAAGTTATGACTCTTCAAGTGAATATTTGTGTTCGAAACTTCTGCAAATTCTTCTCAGAGCCATACGAATGATGTCGTATCTTTCGTTTCACGACGAAGAATATTACGTACCTTTCTCGAAGTAGTTTTCCAAACTGAGGAACACTAGGTATGTGCGAAGCTCGAATTCAGAAAACAACCTAGATTCTAGAATTTTGGAATTTTACTTACTCTGTGGGATTAACAATGAATAAATCCAAAATTTGAAGTATGTGTGTATGCTAGAAGTTATCAAACAATGTGATGATCAGTGAGTCAGTTATTACAGAAAGAGATAAGAATGGAGAAGTTCTACATTCTGTAGTTTCTTTAATATAGGTGATATGAGCAAGAAAATTTGTAGAACGTGTAATTTTGGTAGTATTCCTTGAATAATGAAAGCACAGCTAGTCTCCTTTATCCACAATAAAGTTATAGAAGGTCTAAAAAGCTCTAAAACGGTTCCTGAAAAGGATGGTACGGCCGTGCGTTTGTATTTTGTTCGTTTACTTTTCACGATGTTTATTTAATTCTGCTTTTCACTCGACTTGGCAGGGGCACTGCCGTGCCCCCAGATGCTTGCATATCACCTGAAGTGGTTACTTTAAACCTAATACTATCGAAAGCGTAGAACAGTCTGTCGTTGCCGTTCTTAGCTGTAGAAAGCTTCAAGCCTTCTGGCTTATTGAATTTTAGCAACGTTACAATACAGCATTCTAGGCTGGAATTTTTTTTAAGTATACGACTCTTTTCCCCATTCAATTTGAATGTCGTTTGCACATAGGAAACACTAGGATGATAAAATGAACATTCTTCCCAATTCCAGCCCTACTTCTCGGACAATTTTTAAAACACTAGAGTTATTTATATAGTTTTAAACCACCCACGATCAACTCACTAGCCTTGGTTCATCTTTAGAACGGTTTCTGCAAATGTTATATCTTTTCACAAAGAGAAATACGCTTCGTCACATGGGTATATGTGATTTGGAGTGAGTTTAGGTTATCATGAATATGATCAAGTCATATTGGAAATATAATGTATAAGTAGATGAAACCTCAATCATGGTAGTGAGGAAGTAATGAAAAAAAAAAACATGGCTAACCTCCCCTCTCATTCTTTGGAAAGATTCTGTGGAGCGACACTATATCTAAAATATTAAGTACAATATGCATTTTTCTCACTATTCGGTACTAACTAGTAGGTCCAATTTCATGTATCTATCAGCGCTGTCAAAATACCACGTATCCCCAACCAGAACGAGAAGGTCCTAGAAGCCGCGAGTTCAGAAATAACGTTCATAAGGTCTTCGGGTCAATTTCGACCCATTTTGAGATAAAAATGTAATTTTCTCAGGAAATAAGCGTTCGAGAAGTTTCATATTCCATGACTTTCAATCATTCGCTTCAATTTACTTTTTATCGGAATAAGTTTATCAAAAATGATTAAAATATTCCACATATAATTTTTTTTACTCTAACAGTCTCCGGGTCAGAGTTGACCGCAACTAATTACAAACGCACAGCGCATCTGTTATCGTCCCAATTGGTTATGTATCGTATAACTTTTGAAATGAGACGTTCTTTTGTTCTACCCACACAAGTCTCAGTGTTATATTATAACATCAATCGAACAACACGTACCCTAGTTTACAGTGGTGACAACGTTATTTGCCTATAAAAAATGATAGACAATCAAATAGAGGCGGCGTTATTAGATGAAATGTCGGATAGTAGAATCTTGTTCTGAAACAAAAGATTATATCGAAGAAGCTGAACCATTCGATAGCTCGGATGATGGTAGTGAATTAGTGCTTGTACCAACAATGACGTCAAAAAATGGACAAATAAAAAATTCCTGAAACCCCGTCACACAGTCTTATGGAAGAACTTCCAGAGAAACATAATGAACATGTTACCAGGTTGGACACGATACGCTTGCTCAAGGATTACCTTAGAAGAAAGATCCAGTTTTGAATTATTTTTTTGATACACACCATATTGAGATATACAAATTTGGAAGGTTAGCGTGTTTTCGCTGATGATTCGAATGACATTTACGATATTGATCTGTTCGCATACATTGGGCTACTATTACTATCTGGTGTATTTCGTTCAAATAATGAAAGTACCGAAATCTTATGGAATAATGAGAAAGGCAGACCTATTTTTGGGGCAGTGATAACACTAAAAACTTTCTAAAAATTGTCAAGGTTGATTAGGTTTGACAATAGAGAAACTCGATCCCAACGGCGCTGCTGGATAAATTTACTCCAAAATTACTGCCAAAATTTTATAATCCTTCTGAAAACGTTACAGCTTGTAGAATTCAGGGGAAGATGTCCATTTCGACAGTACATGCCATCGAAATCAGTTAAATATTGCATCAAATTTTGGGTTCTATGTGAGTCTGCCACAAGTTATGTTTGGAATATACTACCCTATACGGGCAAATAGGAAGTGTGCTTGAAAATATCCAAGGGATGCGTGTAGTCCTTGATTTGACACGCGGCCTGAGAGGAAATAATCTTACGGTGGATAATTTTTTCACATCACATCAACTTGGAAAGAATCTATTAGAGTGTAATAAGGACTATACGTAAGAATAAATCGGAATTGCCTCCAGAAATAGTAACAATAAAGGAAAGACCGTTATATTCATCATGTTTTGCTTTTACCAAAGATGTTTCATACATACCCAAACAAACTAAGTCGGTGAATCTTCTCAGCACTTTGCATCACAACTCAGAAATGAGTAATCGCGCAGACAAGAAGCCAATATTTTAGCAAATAACATACAATTCAATTAATGCAAATTCAATAATTTTTCAATCAAAAACGGTTGGAGATACGAAACAATTACAAGTGTCAAAAAACTTTCTAAATAGAACGAAGATGACGAAAATTGATTGTACGCTGATCAGTGGCGTACTGCTAAAAAGTTTGGAAATGCAAACAACAGTTAAAATCTAGGTGTAATGATGAAGGCTGTGAAAAATAGCTTGCATTCCAAATTTGGCTGAATATCTCGAAAACTGCAGGAGTTTTGAAGGAACAACGAATTTTTTTCTGGAAATTTCAACACCCTGTAGCTTCGTAACGGAGCTTTTGCGTATCTATGTTTATATGAACTCTTTTTCTTAAAATTGTACGTAGATTTACATCCTCAAGTTGTGACATACTATTATGTAGCACCCTATATACAGGAACTGAGATACAGATAGTACTCGAGATTTTTCATTGTAGCCCTCCTATATATGGTGCCTCTATCTTCTCAGTATTTCTTCCTAACGCGAACAAATTTTGATTCAGGAATCTATTTCTTTCTTGTACTGATCTATTTTAGTCAGTTGCGAGAGCGCCGTTGGTTAGATACACGTGAAAGTCTTGCCGTGATGTTTGGGTAGCCTATGCTATCGGCGCAAGGAAGTTCAGCTAATACTAATTTATATATCTTATTATCAATGAAAACAATATTTCCATCATTGTTTATTGAAATTATTGATATTAGATTGAATAGAATAAGGAAAAGTTTTCTTATTTGAATAACAATTCGTGGAAAGTATTCTATTTCAATTGCTTTTTTGAAGTATGAACGATTCGTTTTTGAAACTGATTTAATTATTACGCTGTCATTTATGAGAGCGCCATGCGTTTAGATATACGGGAATATCTTTCCTTGATGACCTTAGCATTGTATTGAACTCAACCGTGATGATATACATGGGTATACCATTTGGCCTCCGGATTTTCGCATTCGCCTCCGATTTTTGATGCGAGTTGGTTAATAAGATTATGCAAATCGGAGTTTATGTACCAGTTTTCATAGTGGTTGTTTCATTTGGAAAGAAGTTGGTGCCCTATGCCACCATATAAAGACGAGTTGTAGTGAAGAAATCACAGAAAAACGTTCTCCATGAAGGAAACATTTCAATATGCGAAGATTGTAGATGTTTGTTCAAACGTTGGAATTTAGTGCGGAGATACAATTCCAACCTGCGCGAATACCGATCACTAGTTAAGAGGGATGGAGGCGATCAAGACTGATCAGTGACTAAATAAGATATTGAATATTTTTATCGAATCTCATGTACATCTTCAGGTTCAAGGGGGAGCGTTTATATACAGAAACTTAGATACAGATAGCACTCGAGATTTTTTTATAGTAGTCCTCCTACATTTGGTGCCTCTATTTTCTCAGTATTTCTTCGTAACGCGAATAAATTTTGAATCAGGAATCTATTTCTTTCTTGTGACTGATATATTTTTGTCGGTTGCGAGAGCGCCGTTGGTTAGATACACATGAATGTCTCGCTGCGATGTTTAGGTAGCCTATGCTATGGGCGCAAGAAAATTCAGCTAATACTAATTCATAGATATTGTTAATGAAAAAAATATTTTCCTCATTATTCGTTGGAAATATTGATATTAGATTGAATAGAACGAGGAAGAAATTTGTTATTTGAATAACAATTCGTGAAAAATATTCATTATTCATATTCAATTACTTTTTTGAAGGGTAGGAACGATTTATTTTATGAAACTGATCTAATTATTATTGTCATTTATGAGAGCGCCATGCGTTTACATATATATCTTTCCTTGATGATGAGTAGTCTACTCTATCGGCGGATACAACGTTCGGATTATAGTTTATTGATTATGTCAGTTGTGAAAACAAAATATGAATGTATTATCCATCTTCACCTACCAGAAATAGTCACAATAGATAGAATTGAATGAATTGAATGTTTATATTCCTATTTTAATTCATATGAATAATTTTTTTTAATTTTCGGCTTACATACGATATTTCAGCACTAGCGTCTCCATCGTCAGGATGGCCGAGCGGTCTAAGGCGCTGCGTTCAGGTCGCAGTCCACTCTGTGGGCGTGGGTTCGAATCCCACTTCTGACACAATATTTTGTAAAAATTCCTAGATTTTAAATTTTAAATACTCCTAGACCTAAAAAATGTGTATGAAGTGTTATAAGAAATTCGAAGTGAATGTAAGCAGATATAACTGGCAGTGCGAAGTGTATTACTAAGCACTTCATCTGTATTGAGCATTTAACATCTCATACACACAACCTTTCAGTTTCATAAGTGTTCAATAGATGGTGATGTGAGTTATTCTATTTCATTCATATTTATGTGCCAGCTCCACTGCTTGGAAGTAGAGTATGGCAGAAAAACCTTATTGCTCAGATGTAAAACCGTCTTTATCACATTTTCATGTTCGCATTAAAAAGTCGACAGAGCATAAGAATACAAATTTCAACAAATACTGTCAACTGATCTACCATAATCTGAAACGTCATGCGAATAAGCTCAATGCTCACGACCTTACATATCCTGAGCTGTGGTTCCCGTAAAACTAACGACATATAGCGGTGGATCAATTCCAACGGTCACAGTGCTATCACGATAAGTCGGATCAATGAAAACCAGACTAATTCGAACTATCAAATTCGTATTATTGAACACTGTTAAGAGTGTAAAAACTCTAAATCAATGTAACTTAAATTCAATATATTCAAGAAGATAATAAGGTGGGTGGACCATGCAAGGATTCTGTCACGTATAAACAGTTTTAATTACTTTATTTTCTGGATAAACAAAAGATACAAATTATTAATTAACACTGTTTTATAGTGGAACTTTTCCTATTTTTTATTCTGAATGTAATCACTATTCATTAAACTCAACTTACATTAAGCTCTTTCAAGCGGCCTCGTAAGGAACAGGGCTCAATACAAGGCCAATATTATAAGTCAGTCGTTTTTTCAGAAAACTGAAGCGGTAATAATCAAAATATCCGCTTTTAGTTAAACTGCCCAGAAAGTATTTATATTTGAACATAACATTACGTGCTGAACATATTATAATCTTTGAAAAACTCAACGAATATTCCTTCAACACCATCGTATATATATATATATATATATATATATATATATATATATATATATATATATATATATATATATATATATATATATATATATATATATATATATATATATATATATATATATATATATATATGTACTTCAACAAAAACTAAACAAAGACTATATCTACCAAGATATTCATTTCTGATCAAAACGCAAAAACAAGTAAATTTTTGTTTTAAGGGGGACATCTTTTGGGGTACAAAACTTGCCTGAAATATCAACCCCCTGAGCGGGGGTTGCAATCCTTGAACATTTTGAATAGGGAAGATGGGTCTAGTGATGACTCAAAAGGAAGGTGCTATCTTTGTCTACATCGCCTTGAACGAATTTCCATTTTTAATTGAAAACTGTAAAAAATACAGGGTGAGCAACTGAAAGATAGGGAAGACTATTTCAGTGAGACTATTCAAGTTTCAATGAAGTAAAATGGAACTGATCCATGCTGATCAATGGCAGTCATCATCAATTACCATCCTCATCTCGAATTTCAATCCCTAGAGCAGGGGTGACCACAGTTGAAAATTTGGAAGAGGTGATTTCGAAAGAAATGTATTATCTTCGTCTACATCACTGTGAACGAATTTTCATTTTCGATTGAAAACTGTAGAAGATACAGAGTGAGCTACTGAAAAATAGAGGAGACTATCTATCGCCCTGAGCTATTCAAGTATTAGTGCAAAAAAATGGAACAGATTCATTCCAGATCAAAGGCTGTCATCTTCCGAAACACCATCCACATCTCAAATTTCAACCCCTAGAGCAGGGGTGGCCACCCTGTGTTATTTTTAAAGCAGAAGATAGGTCCAGTTATAACCTTTTGAGAAAGGATTTTTGTTTGTCTCCACAATGGGGTGTCGTAGTCATAGAAGCTCCATTGATCTTTGAAGATTCGTTGTACGATATGCATCTAGAGTTGAAGGGAAGACAGAAAGGAAACTTTTTTGGTTTCACAGGTGATACTGTATGTCATGTGAAATGACTCTTATTTGACGATACGAATCAACACTACGAATCAGGAACGCAGATGTTACAATGATCAGATTTCTTCAACAAAAAAATTGAGTCTCAATGTTTTCGTACTTTTTGTATTCAATTTCATCGTCCCAATTTCATTCCACATTAGTTGTGAAAATACTGTTACATTCATCACAATAGTTTCTCTTCTATCCGAAATTTAGTTTTCCTGAAATCGTCATGGTTTACTCGATAGCTGAGAGGGTTTAAATGATTGAACTATTTTTCATTTCTGATAGTTGCTCTAACAGAACAGACAATATCTTCAAACAACGCCACGAAGGTGCTGAAGTGACTTCGAAGTATGTACTAGAATTAGTTGCCAAATTTCGTGAAACTAGATCGGTGCAAAATATGAAGCGCGTAATTGAGCGGCCAGTAAGATAAAGCTGTGAAAGTGGCGGTGCTTGGTCAAGCGGTGGTTGATCCTACCCTAAGCCTTCGGAAATTGGCAGATGTAAGTGGTGTAAACCAAACGAGTATTTTCCGCATTCTGAAGAGGCATAAGTTTCATCCATATAAAATCAAATTAGTACAAGAACTGAACGAAGATGATTTCAATCCCAGACTTCAATTCTGCGAGACCATAAGTGAGAGAGCCATGAACAATCCTCATTATTTATTTCACCTTTTTCGGACGAATGTACATTTTTTCTGAATGGAACCGTAAACCGCCATAATTGCCGTTATTGGGCAGATTCTAAGCAGCAAATATTCCATGAAATTCACACTCAGCAGCCTCAAAAACTAAATGTTAGGGTTGGTATTTATGGCGATCACCTCATTGGACCGTTTTTCATTCCTGGAAATCTTACCGGACAGTTGTATTATCAACTATTGGAAGAATTTATCGACCCAGCAATAACGGAGATCATTGAGAATGCCCCCGCTATTCGGAGAAGGAGGTTGTATTTCAGCAGGATGGGCGCCCCCGCATTTTGCACAACAAGATCGAGTATTTTTGGATGATCATTTTCCTGGTCGTTGGATTGGAAGGAGAGGCCCAACGGAATGACCCCCACGATCTCCGGATCTCAGTCCATTAGACTTTTTCCTATGGGGCCACCTCAAAAGTATAATCTATAAAACTGAACCTGCTGATTTGAACGAACTGAGACAGCGCATCGTCAATGAGTGTAACCAAATCACACCTGAAATTTTACAGAATGTCCGTGAACGTTTCACCCAAAATTTGTGTATGTGCGTAGAGGTTGGTGGCCAACAATTCGAACATTTACGTTGAGTTTTAGTGAATTCAGTTCGGTTCATTTTATCGGGTAATAAAGTACAACTTCTACTCGTTAATTTTCCCCTTTCGTTTATTTCCCTCTTAATTTTCAGCCATTGTATTAGTTTTTTATCTATTACATGCGAAAGGTGTTTATCCAGTGAAAAATCAACCCCTGTTTGATACTGGTCGAAGATAGATGGTATACCATGCATTGCATCTTCAGTCACTTTTCTGTTTTGCATCCTCTAACTCCTATGGAACTCAATGGGAATTATTGCGAGCAGTCATGAAGGCAATCGAAATCCTTCACTTGAAAGGTATCACTGGATCGAAATATTACCCCTGCTCTAGGGGTTGAAATTCGAGATGAGGATGGTACTTGATGATGACTGCCATTGATGCAACCCCCGCTTAGGGCAAGTATTCAAGCAAGTATTGTACCCCAAAAGATGTCCCCCTTGAAACAAAAATTGATATGTTTTTGCGTTTTGATCAAAAATGAATATCTTGGTAAATATAGCCTCTGTTTAGTTTTTGTTGAAGCACCCTGTATATTAATGAAAATTATTCAAAAATTATAGCAACGAGTTTTATATCGATAAAGAATAAGTTGCCAGTGCGTTTTAGAATGAATATATCCAACGTATTATATACCTAACGCCTAATAAACCAAACGCCAAATATACTGAACGTTCTTTCATACCAAACTCTATCTATACTGAACGCCTCATTATATTCGCTGCCATTCATACTCGTTTGATCTTTATGTTATATTGAATCCCTCATATATTTCATTGTTATGTTAGAGCAGCTTCGAGTATTATTTTATGGATTCCGGCTTATTCATCATACAAATTTCAAGACTATTCACTACTTCCAATTCGAGGAGATATATATTCAAAATCTCAACTTTCTCTAATTGAACTGAAATAGGTTGAAAATAAAATTGTTTTAATCCAATCACAGCGCAAATAATAAATCAAACCAACTCATATTGAATTTCGAGTATAAGGAAGGGTTTTTGAAGGTAACCAGGAAAATATTCTGCCAGATGTCAGCAGCCAAATCAGTGAAATAAATAGTCAAATAACCAAAAGGAAAATATTAATTCCAAATTTGAATTCGACGATATAAAATCAGAAGTTTCAATCTCTTTGATTTCTCTCCCTACTTAACTGTCGTGATTCAAATAAGAACCACGAATTTTAATCATCCACACCAAGTAAAAACAGATAAAGGATAAAAACCGCGAGATGAAAGAATTTATTTCAACAAATTACTGTCAACCTAAATCTCTGATATTCCTGATAATTTTTTCAGTTACTAGTTTGAAATCCTTGAATTACCCCATGAAACTACGTCTTCTCAGAAAATATCTTGGAAATTCCAGCATTTTGTAGAATTTAGTTCCTTCAATTTTCGATTGTCTTTGTATACTCTTAATTCATATTAATCGAAACTGAACAAACTGAACATCGTAACATTATTCTAAAATTTAATCTTACTTAAGAGTCGTATCAGCTGCTTCATAAAATACCAACTTTTTTGATTGCACCTGTAACGGACATTCTTTCAAATCTCAGAGATTATTAAAAGTCTTCAGATTGTTTTTGGAGTTTGTGGATTAACCCTATCTTATATATGCTTGAGAACTCAATAACATTAATATTTAAATTTGAACTTATAGTTATTCAAGAAAGTTCTTCAGACTCTCTTTCAAGAAAATTGAGACTTTAATAATCAAAACATTGCAAGTATTACATTTTCATTTACTTGAACTCAACATCAGTCTCAAAGAAGAGTGGAAAAATTTCTTAGAATATTATAATCATTCTATGACTACTCGAATCCAATTCACATTTCGATATAACATAGAAGACGGGCGATTGCTCCCGCACGACATTTTTTGTTATGTGGGAAAAGTATCTGTGTTAATATATATGTCTGTGATTGCCTTTTTCAAACTCTAATTTAGTAATTAATTTCTAATGAACCATTCATGTTCTTGATAAATTCACAACTATATATAAGATATCAACATTGATATGTCAAAGAATGATTCAAAATATATATTTTCTTCATTACAAATGTTGTACGTTTCCATACCTATCAATTAAGCAACAAATTTCAAGCAACACCTATTCTTTAAATATATAGTTCATTATTATAGGTTGAGGAAATTGAAATATTTAAGAGAAGCATAAGATTATAAGCTTCAAGCATAAATTTCAATTTTTCCAGTTCTTCCTGTATTGTTCTGAATTTATGTTATTACGTATTCAACAAAGAACACAGTCAAAAACAATAACAGACATTTACTTTCAAAACAGTCAAAGGTTAGATAGTTTCAAATCATTCAAACATCCCTCGTACATTACCAAATTCATAATTACGAATAGTCTCAGCAAGAGTTAGATAATGGATACATGGTATCTAATGAATAACTTTCAATATTCATATCATACCAAATGTCTGAGTGAATATTCTTTCAGTAGAAATATACACAGCAAAGTCCTGGGAGATATTCCATTATTATTTAGTTTCATTTCAATTCAGGAATAATATTACACAATTCTCGTACAGGACTATTTGAATTCAGTAATAATAACACACATGATTATGAATTTTTCTAAATTTTATTGCAGTTATAAGAACAGATATATAACAAATTGATGGCATGTAGTGAATAACTTTCAATATTTCTAACATACCAAAGGTCTTTAGGAAAACAGTATGAAGTTGCCTTGAAGAAAATTATATACAGAAAAAGTTTGACCTGTTAATAGCGTCTTGAATCTCATAATTTTCTCTAGGATAGTCTTGATTGATTTCATACAGAATACTTCCTATTATAAGTTCAACATTCGAGGGCCTCAGAATCACAAAATCAGTTAGAGTAACCTCAAACTTGTTATGGTTTCATCTTTTAACGATGTGCTCGGGAACGTAGCCCATTTACACAGTGGACCTACAGCTAAAAAAGGATTCCGAACCACTCTACTAGACCGTGCAATGATAACTGCCACGACGAGGATAACAAGTTCTCTGGTCTTTAGAAATTTATGCCTCCTTTAAGCGACTCTTTCCAAGTATCACTTTTTTGTTCAAGGACAACATAACCTCAAACTCTAAACGTTAAATGACTTACTAAACAATACTAAAACGAAATAATCATTAAAATATACAGAAGAAACATCAAATTTCGTTCTTTTACTTAAAGTTCCTTACAGTAAAAATAAAGATAAATAACAATAAAATATTGTGATAATGCAAATATATACATTATTGTGACAGAATGAATGTATTCGTATGACTCTAGAGTTTATATTGATATTATGTTTTTATTATTCTTCACATTGTTCTCCATCAGAAGAGAGAGCTCTATATTTTAGATATTCGTCATACTAACTTACGTAGAACTCGGCTCAAGGAGTGTCTTATGAGAAAGTTCGATGTTTCTGATTCTCTCTTCGAAAATCTAGGTCCGAAAAATGGTTCCAAACTCGAAAATTAAGTCGTAAAATGACTATTTTTTTTTCACGAATCTATTGCCGAGATCATCATCTGTCAACCATCCTAGTCCACTGCTGAACATAGGTCTTCCTCAACGATCTCCATTCCTCGCGATTTTGGGCCGGATTTATCCAGTTCGTACACTCTCGCTTGATATCGTCTTTCCAACGAGCTGGTGGACGTCCTCTACTTCTGTGGGCTTCATTTCTGGGACGCCACTCCAAAAGACGCTTTGTCCATCTACCGTCCGTGGTTCTTGCTAGATGACTGGCCCAGTTCCACTTTAAATTAGCATTTCTCTCGAGAGCATTCTGGACTCTAGTTCGTTGGCGTATGATATGGTTGGGAATTCTGTCCCGTAGTGTTATGCCTAACATAGCTCTCTCCATCTTACGCTGAGCAACACATATTTTATTAGCTGATTTCTTTGTTAGGGTCAGGGTTTCTGCACCGTACGTCAAAACTGTTAAAACGCATTGATTGTATACTTTACGTTTCAAACAAATCGGTATCTCTGATTTGAACAGATCTCTCAGTTTTCCAAATGCAGCCCATGTCAGCCTTATTCGCCTTTCTATTTCTGTTGTTTGGTTGTCCCTGCCTATAGTTATCTCATGCCCCAGATATTTGTATGACGTTACTTGTTCAACAAATTCACCATCGATGGAAACTGGTTGGCTTGGTACTAAGTTGGTCATCATCTTAGTTTTCGACATATTTATCTTCAATCCGATTATACTGGATTCCTTAGACAACTGCAAGAGCATCTCATTTGCATCATCTAATCTGTTTGCTATAATGACGATATCGTCGGCGAAACGAAGATGACTTAATCGCTCACCATCCACATTTACTCCCCTCTGATCTCATTCCAATTGCTTGAACATATATTGCAATAGGTTTGTGAACAACTTCGGGGAAATAGTATCACCCTGTCTTACTCCACGTCCGATCCTGAATTTTTCTGTAGAATTGTGAAGGCACACTTGTGAAGTGGCATGCTCACATATATATTTAATGATGGCAGTGTATCTATGATCTATTCTACAGTCAGCCAACGCTTTAAGCATAATCGCCTGTATCACGGTATCGAAGGCTTTCTCGTAATCCACGAATATGAGAACCAGAGGCAAGTTGTATTCTATGCTCTTTTCAGTCAAAGTCTTGAGAGTTTGGAGATGATCATTAACACCAAATGTTGCCCGAAGTCCGGCCTGCTCTCGAGGTTGGTAGGTGTCCAGTTTGTTTGTGAGGCGCTTTGTTATTATTTTGGTGAAGAGTTTGTATAAGTGCGATAGAAGGCTTATAGGTCTATAGTTCGAGAGATTTGTGGGGTCTTCTTTCTTGTACATAATTATTATTATAGCATTATGCCAAGACTCTGGTACTTTTGCCGAGATATGTACGAGATTTTTGATAACATACCTCCCGGTAACCGGGAGCTGGACCCCAATTGTGACAGCTCGTCTATCGTTGATTTTTTCAATTTCTTGACGTGGCGGGGGTAATTTTGAATTGAGTTCGATTTTTGGATGAGATGAGTTTGAAAGTTAATCTATTCAGTAAAATTTGGAGGTCGAAAAGGAATGCTCACATTTTCTAATGAGGAAAAGATCGGAAAATTCGATCTAGAAATACGTTCTTGAAAGGCTTAAAAACGCCCACTTCGCAGGGTGAATGTACGTCCCGTCACGGCACTCCATATGGCCTGGGAAAAGTCGTTTTCGGCGATCGCTCAAACCTAGTTTGAGGCGGATTTCTCCAGAACAGTAAGGGATATAAAAATGAGACTACGCTATGGGAATAAAAAGGGGTTAATATTCCCCCCTACCAATTCAATGCAACTTTCGAGTTTTTCTCGAAACCTCTCAGAGACGCATTTTTCGAATTTTTCGACCATGAAAAAAGCGTAGTCCTCGTTCGGAACTATCGAATTTTTGTTTTCCAGTAAAACTTCTTCAAACCAATTTCAACTAGAGCGGCGCTGGCGCGCTTTCTTCATTTTTTTCGAGGAACCCTAGCGTCGTCCCTGAATGTTGCTCCGACGGTATAAGAAAGGCCAAATATATCCGAAAATATTGTCCGCTAGTGGGAAAAAAATTGTCCGTCTGAAAAAGCACCTTCCAATATCCCTTGCTTTCTCCATCGAATTGTCTCACTTGTCTACGCCCATTCCTTAGAGCAGGGATGCTCAAACGGTCGATCGCGATCGACCAGTCGATCACGAGTGATTTTTGAGTAGATCTCGAGAATAAAAAAACTTTCAATGAGTAGGTACCTAAACTAAGAAAAATTATTAGGTAATAAAATAACACTCTGGTAGCGGCAAGAGGTGGCTTTATCAAAGGAACGCGCCGTACCTGTCAAAGAAAAGCCGCGTTTTTAATTCTTGCCGCTTTTGTAGAAATTTCGGGCGGCGCATTTGACAGAAACATTCGAGACTTTCGTTCACGCCGATATAAATGTTGCGCGTGCAAGAAATGGAGTCATTGTGAATTGTAACTTGAAGGCAATACTACGTCGATCCAAAGTTCATTATTAAAGAGTACAAAATGAGTGCAGCGAAACTACCTAAAACCTATCATTTTAATAACGATAGGGAGGAAGAATTTTTCTTTTGTATGGTGAAGGGTAAGTGCATTTGTATGGTAAGGGTATTTGGCATGCGTCAGTTGCAAGTGTGGAACTTAGAGAGGCATAATAAAACGGTTCATAAGAACTATAAAAAGGATTTTCCGCCACAGAGTGAACCAAGAAAACGAAAAGTACGTGACTTGATATCTTGCTTGAAAAGAGAACAAACCATGTTCACAAGACCAGCCAAACAATCAAAAGCTTCTACGATCGCGTCATTTAAAATATCTAATATATTGGCGAAACACAAGAAACCATTCGAAGATGGATCGGTTGTGAAGGAAGCATTTATTGAAGCGAGTGAGACTTCATTTGGAGATTTTAAAAATATCACAGAAATCATGTATGCTATTAGAGAACTTCAGTTATCTCGTCCGAGTGTCACAAGGATGTGTATTTTTATTCAATGACATGCCGGCTAAGGAAGAATTTTTGAAAATCGTTTCTCTGAAGGGGAAGACCAGTGGCGAAGATATATATGACGTTTTCTTCAATTTTGTAAAAAACTACATGTTGAAAATGTGTTCTTTCACATTTTATTTTCACCCCGGATCCTGATCACTCAAAGATTTAGGAAAAATTCATGAACACTCTTAACTTCCGCATAAAATATCATGTCTGCTATTAGAGAACTTCAGTTATCTAGTCCGACTGTCACAAGGCGTATTGAAGTCATGAGTCCGGACATGGCAGATAAACTAAAACTTGATATCATGAAATGCATATACTTTTCTTTCTTTACAGTACAACGAATCCACCAATCTGATAGACACTGCCCAGCTGTGTATTTTTATTCGGATGGTATTCAATGACATGTTGGCTAAGGAAGAATTTTTGACAATCATTCCTCTGAAGGGGAAGACCCTTAGCGAAGATATATATGACATTTTCGTCAATTCTGTAAAAAACTACAAGCTACCAATATATAAATTTGTGTGCGTTACATCCGATTGAGCACCAGCAATGACTGAAAACAAAAACAGTTTTGAGGCATTGTGTCGAGTTAATGAAGATTTCCCTTATTTTTTTCATTTCATTGCATTATACATCAACAAGTTTTGTGTTCAAAAGTTTTAAGCACGGAGGAAATTATGTGCATTGCAACAAAAATTGTAAATTCCATCCGTGCACCTAGCTTGCAGCGGCGGCTCTTTAAGTTGCAGTTGGAAGATAGGGTGTCAGCTGAACACGGACGTCAGGTGGTTGAGTCTCGGATAATTCCTAGAAAGGTTTCAAGAATTATTGCCCGAAATAACAGCTTTTCTATACGAAAGAGATGATGACACTCAGATGTTGAAAAACGAAAAATGGCTGACTAATTTGGCATTTTTGACTGAAATGACAGTGCACTTAAACACCATTGACTTGGAGCTTCAAGGTAAGGGAAAAACTATCATTGAGATGAATAGCGCAGTAAACGCATTCAAAAGTAAATTGCAACTTATGATAGATCAACTGAAAAGAAAGGATCTGAAACATTTTGCGTCTTTGATAGCAAGGATTCCTCAGTTGCATTATGATACATATAAGGCTGAATTTTGATTTTGGGAAATTCATTTTTATGATTGAACTAAATTGACAAATATGGCATCATCTATAAGTTTTCTTTTATCATGTGAAAACATTGAAGAGTTAGCTACTGAAATAGCAAGTCAGTTTAATATGAACTCATGTTCTGTTGAATTGAGTTGGTGCAGATTATATTTGATATACATCTCAAAGCTGCAGCATCTGATACAAATTTCTGGTATTTTATATGTGAAGATAAATATCCGAATCTAATGCAAATCTCCCCTCAACTAACGACGATGTTTGTGTCAACTTACTTGTGCGAGTCTGCATTTTCTGAAGTGAAAATAATTAAGTCAAAATTCGCAATCGACTAACTGACAATCATGTGTCATCATGCTTGCGAGTAGCACTCAGTAGTTTGGTACCATCTTGTGAAAAGTATGTTGAGGACATGCAGTGCCACAACATCCAAAGTCACTCCTTAGTTAAGTTTAACATCATTTGTAACTCTTTTGTTTTGTAACAACCAATAAACTTGCAATTTTGAATAACTATGAGTTTTTTCATTGATATTATAGAGAAAAACCTAACTAAACCTAACCCAAACCTTGACTAAAATAATGTATATTGTGCGGAAAGCTAATATCTATATATGCTTCGGTACACCGTACCTAGGTAGCTAAGTAGGATGTATCGTGTAGGTACGACAACCCTGCAACACACATACTTGCAGTCTCTCAGAGTCTATAGTAAGTAGTCTGAAAATACTGAGGTAGATCGCCAGCAGTTCAAGTTCAAGCACCCCTGCCTTAGAGTTTTGATATATTGTATATGTTATAACAAAAAATTTGATCTATAATAGCCTGCTTTTCGGTTGGTTGTTTGGAAGGCGAAAATATTCCTAAGAAGGCTAAACTAACAATTATCATCTATGACACCTTTTTTTTTTAATATTTTATGAAGTAATAAACACTGCACACGTAGTGTGTACCCTTATTCCATCACACTTAAACTGTCTTCATCCCATGTAAAACCTCCTTTTCTAGGTTCTGATCCTGACATTCTCGAAATATGAAAACATGCGTATAAAATTTAATCATCCGTTCAATTATCGACTATTACTCGTAGCGATATTTATAGAAATAACCTTTCCATAAAAGAAACATTCGAAGATATATCTGTTATATAATAATTTTAGGAGGAAAATCTGTTCAGTCTGAATTATGAAGCTACATATCCCTTATAAATAATAATATAAACATAAGACAATATCTCATCTTTCCCGGTACGTATTCATTACTAAAACCTCATTGTTAATCAACCAGTTTTTTAGGAAATACAACAAATATTTTAATAGATGTGGGAGCAAAATTATCACTTCTTTTTAGTTCCATAGCAAATCCTCTGGAGACAAATTATAGTGACTCGCCGCTGAGTATGTGTCCTTGAGTTTGATTGAGCTTAGTGTGAGTGGGATAAATTTGTCATCACATGGCAATAAATATGACTTTTACATAGTTAGCCTTCGAAGGAGCATGGCCTTCCAAAGTCGACCCACATTACATACACACATGACATGAAGCCCAAAATGTAAACAAATAATCAACTGGTAAACAAACTCAAACATGATTATAAAAAATGTCAGAATCCCCAATACTCTAGGATTTTTTTTGATTCCAAAATGAAATCTTCTTTCAATTTTAATCTTCTTTATTTATTTTCTTCACTATGTCGAAAAAAAATTGTAAATTTTGATTGCCGATAACCCTTTTGATATTTTTCGAAAGCCTTTCCTTTTAGTTTTTGCAGTGTCATGATGTTTCCAAAAAAAAGTCATTCTTTGTAACCCAATGAGAATAGAGATTCAAACTTGTAACACTTTCTTCTCGATTCTCATAGAATTGACAATTTCCATTGCATCTTCCTCAGAGTCAGAACAATCATTGATTTCATTTATATGCACCCTGTCAAGCACTGTGATGCCATCAACATCAATCAAATCAACACGTTCACTGACATCCATGTTCTGAAGTATGACAAATATCTCATTAATTGCTTCTTCTACAGGGCGCATTATATATATATATATATATATATATATATATATATATATATATATATATATATATATATATATATATATATATATATATATATATATATATATATATAGTACAAAGTTATCTCAGGTTCAAATGAAAATATTTCTGGAAATGGAGTTCCTAAAATTGATATTCTAACTGATTATTGGTCTTCAATTTGGGCAGTGCCAAGGCAACACAATTCCAATGCAAGTTGGATTTTAAATGAAAGGTCTCGATTTTCTAAAATAGAATGCATGCAATTTGAAAAATTATCAAACGAAGATATAACATCAGTTATCAAACACACAAAAAATTGGAATTCTCCAGGTGTTGATGGTATTCATAACTTTTGGTTCTAGAAATTCTCTTGCGTTCACGAAAAATTGGCTGAATATTTTTCATTTATAATAAAGAACCCCTCAGCTACTCCTTTATTTTTCACACAAGGAATTACTTATTTAAAACCGAAAAGTGCTAATACTATTGATCCGTCTCAATATAGACCAATTACTTGCCTTCCAATAATATATAAAATTCTAACTACATGTATTACCCAAAAAATTTATATTCATTTGGAGAATTATAATATTCTTTCCGAACAACGAAAAGGATGTAGAAAAAACCACCTTGGTCCTAAGGAGCAACTTGTAATTGATTCTGTTGCTTTGAATCAAGCTCAAACTAAGAAGAGAAATATTCATGCAGCCTTCATTGATTACCAAAAGGCTTTTGATAGTTCTCCCCATTCATGACTTCAAGAAATTTTGGAAATTTATAAAATTGATAAGACACTTCGTCTTTTTCTTGAATTCGTAATGAAAAATTGGAGAACCAATCTTTATTTAAATATTTCAAAACGATCGTTAAAATCCGAAGTAATTCCAATCAAAAGAGGCATTTTTCAAGGTGATTCTTTAAGTGCTCTTTGGTTTTGTCTTTGCCTTAATCCATTATCTCATGAATTAAATGCTACTAGTTTCGGCTTCAAAATAAAGAGTCTATCAACTGAATTCAAAATAAGTCACTTAATTTATTTAGATGATATTAAATTATATGCCGGAACCAGATCTCATTCAAAAAGTCAACTTGAGATTACTTTCAACTATTCCAATGATATTCATATGAAATTTGGGCTTCCAAAATGTAAAAATTTTTCTATTGAAAAGGAAAGATCACCTCTGATTATATAAAGATTTCCAATATCGAAATCGAGCCAATGCATCAAGGAGATACATATAAATATCTTGGATTTGGTCAAGAGAAGACAATTAACCATAGCAGCACATTTCAAATTGTTGGGAAGATGTTGGAGGAAGCGAGTTCTACAGCTCACCGGCCCTGTAAACGAAGGAATTCAAAAGAGGCATTTTCAAGGTGATTCTTTAAGTGCTCTTTGGTTTTGTCTTTGCCTTAATCCATTATCTCATGAATTAAATGCTACTAGTTTCGGCTTCAAAATAAAGAGTCTATCAACTGAATTCAAAATAAGTCACTTAATTTATTTAGAGATATTAAATTATATGCCGGAACCAGTTCGATTACTTTCAACTATTCCAATGATATTCATATGAAATGGGCTTCCAATAAATGTACCGCCATCGAGCCAATGCATGAGATACATATAAAACTCTCTACAGCTCACCGGCCCTGTAAACAGCCAATATGTACCGCCATATGATGAGTTGCCAGCCTAGTGTTGCGGAAAAACATGAGTTTTCTCGGAATAAGATCTTTCAGCTCCTCGGAGCATCTTCCGTGAAAGTATCTGTAAAACAGAGAAAGGTCAGTTACTTGTTTTCTGACAGCCAGCGGTTGGACATCGCGTGTGATCTCCGGGTTGTCGATGAGGCGCACAGTCCGTTTTTGCACACAAACCAACTTCCGCAACGAACGTTTGGGCTCAGATCCCATACATGGGAACAATATTCCAAAGCAGGACGAAACTGCGCCTTATATACAAGCAACAGCTGAGATGACGTGAAGTATCGCTTGGCTCTGAAAATAATACTAAGGTTAGCTATTGCCGACTTAGCTATTCCTGATACATGTTCATGCCAGCAAAACCCAAAGTTGTTCGTTATTCCGAGAAGGTACATCGAATCTTTGGATGCAATTTGTTGGCCTTGCTTCATTAGAGGAAGTTCTCCTGCGGGGACCATTCTAGAAAACATAGTTGCTTGCGCCTTGCTCGCGTTAAAGCTCACCAGGTTCAACTGACCCCCCTCAGATATCCTCTGTAAGTCAGGGTTTGAGTCATTAATTTGTTGACATCTTTGCTGAGATTCCGCAGCTGTAATCGCAGACTACTGAAAGACAAAACTAGGGTATAATCGTCTGCAAAACCTAAGATCTTGTTCTCTGTAGATAACAGAAGATCGTTTATCTGCAACAGAAACAAGGTTGACGAAAGAATAGCTCCCTGAGGTACACCTACTTGCAACTGGAAACAATCAGATGTAATACCGTCGACCACAACTCGTATTGATCTATTTAAAAGAAAGCTACTTATCCAACCATGTAATTTTTCGGGAGGCTCATATCCAGCAAGTTTATTCAACAAGGCGGCATGCCAAACCCTATCGAAGACTTTAGAGATGTCAGGGGCTATTGCTATAGATTCCCTATGCTTTTCCATCGTTGATGTACAAACATGCGTGACATAGCCGAGCAGATCTCCTGTCGATCTTCGCCTGCGAAAATCATACTGACGGTCGTTAATAATTCCCTGCAACTCAAGATATTTGATGAGTTTATCATTTATGACTCTCTCCATCACTTTGGACATAATGGGAAGAAGTGCAACAGGGCGGTAGTTTTTGGTTAAGGACCTCTTTCCTTTCTTCGGGATCGGCTGAATTATCGCTTTTTCTCCAGCTGCTCGGAAAAGTCTGACTTTCATAAGAAATCTGAAACAGACGGTTAAGAATGCGTGCCAGTTCGGGAGCACACTTTCTCAGGACGATTGGCGTTATTTCGTCTAGACCAACTACCTTCTTGCAGTTCAGCTCTCGAGAGCTCGTCTCACAGCGCGAACTCTGAACATGGAAGAATTTGTAGGTGGAATGTTCGGTGGTATTGGGTTAGATGAATCCAGCACAGAATTCTTTGTGAACAAGAGAGCAAAGATATCGCCTTTCTCTTTTGGAGAATATGCTATACTTCCATCTTCTCTAACGAGAGGCGAAAACGCAGATTTGCAGAAATTGGTACTGACAATCTTCGCCATAGACCAGAATTGTCTAGTCCCGCTTGCTTGTTCCAGGAGTTTATTAGTTACCCCTCCGTTGAAATTGGCTTTTATTCTTGCAGTTGTCAGGTTGCATACGTTCCGTATTCGTTGTACGGTAGCTTACGTTGGGCTGACAGGTGGAAAATTCGAAACCAGATTTAAGGATCATTTATCAAGAGTTAACAAAATTGTTTGCAATGAGAGCACGGTGGATTATGTTGGGCTGACAGGTAGGAATTTCGAAACCAGATTTAAGGAAAATTTATCAGGAGTTGATAAAATTGTTTGCAATGAGTGTACGTAGCTTATGTTGGGCTGACAGGGGGGAATTTGGAAACCAGATTTAAGGAATATTTAGAAGGAGTTAACAAAATTGTTTTCAATGAGTGCAGGGTTACTTATGTTGGGCTAGGCA
Organism: Cryptolaemus montrouzieri; assembly: GCA_013387265.2. Classification (NCBI taxonomy): domain Eukaryota; kingdom Metazoa; phylum Arthropoda; class Insecta; order Coleoptera; family Coccinellidae; genus Cryptolaemus; species Cryptolaemus montrouzieri. The sequence goes on from JABFTP020000103.1 coordinate 63,912,109, forward strand.
GGCCCGCCGCTAGCGGTTTGAACGCCGGTGTGCAATTCCTATCGTGCCGCCCCTATCTAACTACAAAACCTAGGTGTTTATAAAAATGTGAAAAAAAATGCTGTACAGTGAAAAACTATGTTATATTAGGTTATTTTATACAAGATAGATACACTAATACGACATTAAATGAAAAAATGAAGGCAAGAAAGGTGCAGTTTATACATATTATGTAGGTAGGTATAGGTATTAAGTTATTTTACAGAAACTGCACTTTTCTTGCCTTCATGTTGGCAAAATCAGCTATAGTTTTTTTGGTGTCTAGTCTATTTAGAATCCCATGTTCAATTGAAATTATTGCTAAATTACTTAGTCTTTGCTGGTGCATAGTTGATTTCAAATAGTTTTTTATTATTTTTAACTTTGAAAATGACCTTTAACCAGATGCAACTGAAACCGGCAATGTAAGTAGTATCCTTAGCGCTATTGCTGCATTCGGAAATGTTGACATTAATTCATTAGCAAAAATGTATTGCAATAGGGTTTGTGGATCATTAGACTGGTTTTCAGTTAAATGCAACTTTAAAGCATTGATTTCATTAAACATATCTATACCGTCAATATCTGCGTCACTACTTGAACTATCTTTTAGCTTCATATGCAAATCTTTACAATGTTTCATTAAATCATCTTTGGAGTAACTAAACAAGTTATTATTGGTGAAAAAGCCAAAAACGTCGGTAAAAGTTTCCAACTCATCGAATCTATGTTTTAAAGAAGTTAAGGTTTGGTCCAGGATCCTAAAAAAAACATCTACCTTGTATTTTGTTTTAGGGTCTAGTAAGACTTCATCACTCTGTTCATACTGAAATTGAGTTGGTTTTCTTCGTGGACGAACGGTATCTATAGGCGGAAAATCTGCATCTACATTAAGTTCCCGAGCCACAGTGGTAGCTTCTTCTAACACCCTTTCGAAATGCTCATCTGTGCGATATTCGGTGAATTTATGAATCAATTTATTTAACAAATTTATGAAGATTTGAGTATTTATTGTGGGGTTTTGCATCATTTCGCTAATAGCATTAATTTCGTTTAAAATATCAAACCAAATTACAACTAAGCAAATAAATCTATAATTTTGAATATTCAAAGCAAGCGAATGTGCTTTGTGAGTTGTTGTACAATCCCATTCCGACGAATTGTTATCTGATATTTCAAGTAAAGCGTCAAATATTTTTTCGAGGTGATACCGTAAAGGTTTGACTGCATCGGTTCTGCTAGACCATCGCGTGGCACTTAATGCTTTTAGTTTTAAATCAGGTAAATGCTTGCAAATTATGGACCTTCTTTTGGTAGAAGATGAAAAGAAAACGTAAATTTCTTGAATTAAGTTGAAAAAGTTGACCGTGTCGTGCGTTATATTTGCCGCATCGTTAACGGCCAAATTGAGACTATGCGCCGAGCATGGAACGTAAAATGCACGATTATTCATTTCCAATATTTTTTTTTGTAATCCATTGTGTTTTCCACGCATATTAGAACCATTGTCATAACCTTGGCCACGTAAGTTTTTAATATCAAGGTTTAATTGCGAAAATAAATCTAAAACAAAATTTAATAGTCCTTCACCTGTGGAGCTGGTTATCGGACAAATGCCAATAAAACTTTCGCATATTGTAACATTTTTAGTTTCACTGTTTGAAAAAACATACCTTAGTATAACTGTAATTTGTTCTGTGTGACTTACATCTGGTGTGCAATCTAATATGATAGAGAAATATTTTGATTCTCTGACTTTGTTCAGGATATAATTTTTTATGGTCGTGCCGAGTAAATCAATGATTTCATTCTGAATCAAAGGATGCTATCATTTCTATTGCTTTGAGAAAATTACCATTATCATGTTCATATAATATTTTGGACGAGCCCCTAAACGCCAGACATTGATGAGATAAAAATTTTATAACAGCTATGATCCTTTCCAATACATCACACCATTGTTTTTTTTCAGATTCTAATAGTCTCAGTTGAATTTGATTTACAGTAGTTTTATTTTTTAACATATGGTTTAGTTGGACCCAACATTTTAAATTTTCGCTATGGGAAATGCTTGTTTCGTGTCGTTTTAAGGTATATAACAGATGTTGCCAATCGGAAAAACCGCTTGGAGCTGACAGACTACTTTCAGTTTTACTGAATATTTTACAACAAAAACAATAGACTGAATCTTTTGACGTAGAGTAAACAAGCCATTCTCTGTTAATTTTATCTCCACTAGGAAGATTTCTAGAATAATAACTGTTTGAAAATTTTCTTCCATCGATATTAGCAGGAAAATTGTGGTTAAACAGCTCCACGGGACCACGGCTAACCAAAATATTAACAATATCATTAGTCATACTGGCGGGCCACGAACCGGGATCATCACCACAATCTAAACAGCTACTTGATGACGATAAATTGCTTACAGGTTCTCTAGCACTACTTTCTCTTTTTTTAGTTTCACTGGAGTCTCCTTCTGAAGGACTAACATTTTTCTCTTCAGATACCTCCATAACTTCTAGATTTGAAGCTGCGCTTGTTGAAGCTACATCTACGTCAACATTCTCTTGACATTCAGAGTCCCTATTTTCTGGTTTGCTAAAAAATTTCTCAAGAGATCCGGCTAGTTTTTTTCTCTGTATCTTTTTCTCGTTTTTGCCGTCGAAATTGAGCTCCTGAAATTTTTTTCCTTTTTTGCGGTTCCTGGAATTTTTTTGAAAAAGTATAGCATACGGTTGTACAAAAGTAACTTAAATCCCAAAAGGGGGTCGATCATTCCACCCATTATTGCGAACAACCTTTACTAGGGGTCAACCCTGAAATCGCGAAAAATCAGCTTTTCCATACATTTTGTATGGAAAAGTTATTTTTTCGAGATTTCACCGTTGACCCTATAGTAAAAGTTGTTCGTATTTATGTAGAATGACTCCTTTCGGGATTTAAGTTACTTTGTTACACCCTGTATAGGTATAATTTTAATATTTTTTTATAAATCTTCACTCTTAAGTTGTATAACAGAAAAAATACCCTTTAAATCACAATAACAATCACAATACAACTGCGAAAAAAAAAATGTTCACGCCTACTGCACACAAATGTAATGGAATAACTAATTTTTTTTTCGCGACTTCAGAGTTGACCCCATAGTAAATGTTGTTCGTATTGATTAGATGCAATGTCCCCCTTTCGTTACTTAAGTTACTTTTGTTACACTCTGTATTAATTTTAATACATTTTTTAATAAATCTTTACTTTAAGTTTTTCAGTAAAATAACCTTTAAATTTCACATGAATACCTGCTGTTTATATGAATGCGCCCATATGCTGATTAATTAAACAAAGACACTTACCATAATTATGATTTTTGCGCCGACGGATAATATAAAAATTTTCTAAATTATTTTTATAGTCACACTTCGCACAAAAATATACAGAATATTATTAATTTTAAGTAGCCTGGACCGTTTCCGGATCTCACATTAGGGCTATAACCAAATAATTGAAGTTTGTTGTTCACTCACATCACTTTCGCATTTGTGTTAAATAAATAAAAACAAAGAAATGAGTATATAGTTTTAAGGGGATTTCCCCTAATATCCGTGGGATTTCCCTATTTCGCATAGAGCACGATACGGATTAACTTTGTTCTCATGAATTTCAATAGATGGCGCTATGAAATGCTACGATGTAAAAGAAATATTTGGGCGCCGTTCATCATATTATTTTTATAAGGATAATCTTTTTAGTATTGTGAGGTGACAATGTTTGAATTTTAGTCGATGATTGACTGATTTGCCGCCCCCCTGAATGCGCCGCCCGCGTGCATTGCACGCCTTGCACGCCCGCTTACGGCGGGCCTGGGGCTAGGGTAGGAATTTTGAAACCAGATTTAAGGAAAATGAATCAGGAGTTAACAAAATTGTTTGCAATGAGTGTACGGTAGCTTATGTTGGACTGACAGGTGGGAGTTTTGAAACCAGATTTAAGGCAAATTTATCCTGTAATAATAGTTGTCCAATATGTGAACATCAAAAACCTCAATATATTCAAAATTAGATAATATCTTTTTAATTCTGACGAAGAAAAGGATATGAAGCTGTAGGAATCTTTGGAAATCAATAATCTTGGCGAAAACCCGAGTAAAATCACCTATAATAGCCAGCTAGACATTATTACCTCTCTCTTACTCAATATGAAATTGAGATAGTAGCTGTACTAGTAGTTTCCAGTAGTTAACCAATTGAAATTGACTTGACTGTTGAAACCAGTCGTGTTCGTGAAAATAAAATTGTGGAAAGTATAAAATATATTCTACTTCATCTGGAAGGAAAAATACGAAAAATATAAATTTGTAGTTGAATGAGAAAAAAACGTATTTTCTCAGCGGCTGTATGAATTTCAAATTAATTAATCATTCTTGTTGGCTTGAAATGATGAAATTCTACAAGGTGAAATATTTAAAAGCATACCACGGTATAGGAAATAATAAACTTGATAATCAAATCAAATTATGCAAACTCGATTTCTAGGAATATTAGCAGATATTTCAGCTGTGTTGTGGAGCTTTGGGTTGTCAGAATATCAAACATATTTGAAGCCCTTGGTACGCCAATCCTATCCGCACTACTCAAAATTTTTTTCAGTACTGTACGGAAATACTACTGTACAAATATATCCTAATAATTGTTTTACCCTTTCTCATACAAGAAAAATCGACCTACTCTTTCTAGAATAACATTTTCTCTAGAGAAAACTATATTTCGGTACGCTTTCGGGTAAGAACTTTCGCTTCAATTTCAATCTTTATTTAGGCGCACTCCCTTTTCCTATAATTTTATTGATATTTATCGGTAAGCGTTAAAAAGAAACAATTTGAAATTAGAAATTGATGCAATTATCTGACGCGTCTCGAATTTAAATCTCCACACATTAATGATAAAAAATCAGTGTAATGAGTATAAAAGCGTAATGAAATTCAGTCTACGGGCCGTCATAGATAAAGATAACTGCGGACATAACAGAGAAACAGGCAGATGGCGTATAAAGCTCGACTTGAATCCGAGTTTCGAAATGGGGTGCGCAACCTTAAACGATACATCACAGGCACCCTCGGAATCCCCTACCACCTTCACTTTGTGCTCGCAGAAAATTGAGTTCACCCTATTTACTACCGTACAGCACACCACTTCTATTTTATGCTATTAGTTCAACAAGAACCAACTCGGAGAGAGGCGACTCTGAGCACACTGGAAGGGGTAGTAGAAAGTTTGGAAACTTCTTACTTTTGAAGCTATTGAGTATTAATTCTTCTAAACTCCCATAAAGATACTGGCACAACTGTGATACCCTAATAAACTCCTGAATTAAACTAAAAGAAAACCTTGACACAACTAATTTATCTGATAACAAAAATGAAATACAATTTTTCTAACATTCCGGTTATTTTCATCTTCCTGACGTTCGGTAGAATGTCTTGTTCAAATTATTATTTCGTTGATAAATTCAATACGTTACCATAAAGAAAGTAGAATAGTTTTCGAAATCACGTATTAACCAAACAATTCCACCAGATTTGAATTTGGGAGGCTTTCACTTGGTAAAATTCCATTATCAATAATAAAAAACAAGTACTGTGTTTTAAGGAATTTTACTTAATAATTGCGATTCGTAACGCGTTTCACTACACCGTAGCTTCTTCAGACGAATGAATGTAAAGAAAAAAAGAATGAGATTATAAATATAAATGTTTTTGAGTAATTAAAAGCTTATTGGCTGCTTCTTCTTAACTGGTTATTTATGACAGGTATATCCAATAAAATTGAGGAATAGATTGCTCCCCAAAGAGATTATATAGAGGTGAACGTCTTAAATCGACTTGTTCATTGATGAGTCTACCTGAGTGTTTGAATTTATTGATTTCTAAAGTTTCCCAAAGATCTACCTTCCAATATTTATTATCTGTATGCAAAATTTCAAACTGTGGGTCGAAAGAGTGATTATTTTTAAGAGATGATTCGCGTAATTTGAATCTGATTTTTTATTTGAAAAACTGCGTTTATGTTGCGATATTCTAATACTAAAATTTAGATTTAAACGGCACCTTTTTTCAGACTTTCAAATTCTTCAACGACTTGCTAATAAAACATTGCAATTTTAAATCTAAATTTTCGGTCAAAAATTCATACGAACTAATTGCCAATATCAAAGATACCATTATACCACCTAATTCCGAACTCATTTCTTTCGATGTTAATTCGATAAATTTCTCCGAAGTAACAATTTCGAATGAAAATTCCAATTTACCATAAGCCGTCACGTACAGATATTATAATACATAACTCGTCGTGTCATAAAATGTCTGCATTCAATAGTTTTATTCATAGATTGTTTAACATCCCGTTATCACCAGAAAATTTCAACAAAGAATTAAATTTGATTAAACAAATAGCCAAAAATAATGGTTACAATCCCAAACTAATAAATAATATTTTAAATAAAAACAGAAAAGAATCCCATTGAATGAAGTTTACCCTGTCGATAAATTGAAACAAAAATTCAACAACTTAACCTACGTTGGCATTACAAGTGAGACACTGAAATCATTCTTGAGTAGCAATAATTTCAACATAGCTTTCCAAACTAATAATAATTTAGGCAAATATATAAAAATAATAAAACCAATTCAGGTAAAAACAATAAATCAGGTGTTTAAAGATTGAATTGCAATGACAGTGATAATTTCTACATAGGTAGAACACATAGAAATTTCAATATTAGAATATCGGAACATAAACGCAGATTTTCAAATAAAAAATCAGATTCAAATTACGCGAATCATCTCTTTCGACCCACAGTTTGAAATTTTGCATACAGATAATAAATATTGGAAGGTAGATCTTCAAGAAACTTCAGAAATCAATAAATACAAACACTCAGGTAGACTCATCAATGAACAAGTCGATTTAAGCCCTTCACCTCTATTGAATCTCTTCGGGGAGCAATCTATTCCTTAATTTTATTGGATATACCTGTCATAAATAACCACTTAAGAAGAAGCAACCCAATAAGCTTTTAATTACTCAAGAACATTTATATTTATATTCTCATTCTTATTTTCTGTACATTCATTCGTCTGAAGAAGCTACGGTGTAGTGAAACGCTTTACGAATAGCAATTATTAAGTAGAATTCCCTAAAACACACTACTTGTTTTTATTAGTGAATTCCACCAGATAATAGAATCAATATTTTTTCAACAATTTGGTGTGAATACTTTAGTCATCGTAATAACATCAGAATATATACTGCTTGACATTTGAAATGGATGATTCATTAATTTTGATTTCAAACTGCAGCAAGCCTAAAAATTTTGTGAATTACAGATTTTGCCAAATATCGTGATCATATTTTGTGATATATTTTAAAGCAGGTTTCGTATAATTGTAATCGCGCAACATAATCTCCCCACCTATGTGCCAGGTGGGAAATTCGGAGGTTCTGCTTCACCTCATTCTTATACAGGGTGCTTCAACGAAAACTAAACAGAGGCTATATCTACCAAGATATTCCTTTCTGATCAAAACGCATCAACTGGTCAATTTTTGTTTCAAGGGGGACAACTTTTGGAGTACTATACTTGTCTGAAATATCAACCCCCTAAGCGGGAGTTGCAATCCTTGAACATTTTGAATATTGAAGATGGGTCGAGTGATGACTCAAAAGAAAGGTGGTATCTTTGTCTACATGCCTTAAAGGAATTTCCATTGAAAACTGTAAAAGATACAGGGTGAGCAATCGAATGATAGGAAATACTATTTCCCTGAGACTATTCAAGTTTCAGAGAGGTAAAATGGAACAGATCCATGCTGATCAATGGCAGTCATCATCAAGTACCATCCTCGTTTCGAATTTCAACCCCTGGAGCAGGAGTGACAACCCTTGAAAATTTGGGAGAGGGTAGATGGGTCGAGTGATAACTCGAAAAAAACTTATTATGTTTGTCTGCATGCCCGTGAAAGAATTTTCATTTTTGATTAAAAACTGTAGAAGATACAAAGTGAGCCACTGAAAAATAGAGAAGACTATCGCTCCAAGACTATTGAAGTATTAGTGCGAAAAACTGGAATAAAATCATTTAGATCAAAGATGACAGCCTTTGATCTGGAATGAATCTGTTCAATTTTTTTGCACTAATACTTGAATAACTCAGAGCGATAGATAGTCTCCTCTATGTTTCAGTAGCTCACTCTGTATCTTCTACAGTTTTCAATCAAAAATGAAAATTCTCTCACGGGGATGCAGACAAAGATAATACCTTTCTTCCGAGGTATAGCTCGACCCATCTACTGCCTTCCAAATTTTCAAGGGTGGTCACCCCTGCTATAGGGGTTGAAATTCGAGATGAAGAAGGTACTTGATGATGACTGCCATTGATCAGCATGGATGTGTACCATTTTACTTCACTGAAACTTGAATAGTCTCAGGGAAATAGTATTCCCTATCTTTCAGTTGCTCACCCTGTATCTTTTACAGTTTTCAATTAAAAATGAAAATTCGTTCAAGGCGATGTAGATAAAGATACCACCTTTCTTTGTGTTATCACTGGACCCATCTTCTCCATTCAAAATGTTCAAGGATTGCAACCCCCGCTTAGGGGGTTGATATTTCAGGCAAGTTTTCTACCCCAAAATATGTCTTCCTTGCAACAAAAAACGCCTTGTTTTTGCGTATTGATCAGAAAGGAATATCTTGGTAGATATAGCCTCTGTTTAGTTTTCGTTGAAGCACCCTGTATAGCGCTTCAAGTAAAATCTAAAATAATTGTCACGTCACATAGAAAAAATGTATAACTAAGAGTGATACTGAATAAAATTATTCAATTAGAAATTTTGAATTGATTTTATTCATTTTAAATACATGACATTGTCTTGCGACGAATGAAAATAAACGAGTGACCATTCAATTAATTTTAATTGAACTAGTGAGCCCATTAAGATCGCCTTTTATATCTGAATAGCCAATATACTAAACGCCTAATATACTGAATGCCTTATATACTAAACGCCTAATATACTTAACCCCAAATATACTGCCTTTTCATATCCGACTCTATCTGTACTGAACTTATTATATCCATTTCATTATTCATATTTATACTTAATAGTTCTTTATGTTACATGGAACTCTCTCATATATTGCCTCAGTAATTCTTAGGGTAACGCAGCTTCCAGTATTGATTTATGGATACTGGCTCATCAACCACACAAATTTCAACACTATTTACTACTATCCCAATTCAAACAGATACATTCAATTTGAAAATCTTTCTCCAATTGAGCTTGCATAAAATGAAATTAAAAACATTTCAACATTGATTCAAAAACCAAATTGTTCAATCACCCTTTAGGCATAGAAATTCAATCATCAACAATTCTAATATGAATTCACAATATTCCACATTTCTAGTTCCAAAAGTAATAAATATATACTTCAGAAAGATCTATATATGCAGATCTATAGTTTCAAATTTTTAATTTATACTCAACAGTTCTGATTCGTATTAGATCAGAAAAGAATCGAATAAGATTAATGAATTATAATAAACAACATATATGAGCTTAAAACAGCAAGATGGAAGAATTACTTTTCAAGTATATTTATGAAATAAAAATAAAAGTTCTTCTCGAATTAAAATTTCTTGGGAGTATACAAAAAACGAAAACGATAAATTAGTTATCGAATAAAGGAACACTACTGAACACATAGAAATTTCAGCTTATGTGATTGCCCTACACGTAGCTATTTTATATAAGTTCAAATCGACCAAAATTCACACAATTTGCTTACCAGAAAAGACAAACATCTTCTGAATTGAAGTGTTCTTGAGGAAAGCAGAAATGACATCCACAAATTTGTAAATTACATTATGGACCCTCATATACAATGATGTTAACTACATATCAGTTTCAGTGAAACTGTTTCTTGTAACTGTTAATTTCCTAAATCCTTAACTGTCGAGTTGACAGTTGGTTTCGAGCAGTCAGCTTCTTATAAACTTGCCCTCTATTAATTGAAATTTCTATTCTTCAATTTTACTTCTCTTCAATTCATTTTCTTGTGAAACTTCATAATATACTATGAAATGAAAATGAAATAAAGAAATTGCATTAAAACAACTTCATATTTCCATATTACGCGATGAACAAACTCATTTTACACAATTATATAAAATACCTATAGTACAACTGCCTATAACAAAAATTGTCAAATTGCATAGCATTCTCGAAGTAGTAGTTGAAATCTTTTCCAAAATATGAGTCATATAAGCAGCACTGTGACTTTCATAAATCTCGATTGAAAATTGTGGTTGTACAAAATGAAACTTCGTATGCAACTTCTACATATTTGAACATCAGGTTTCCCACTATTTTGAGATCTTATTTTCTTCGGTTCAAACTTCAATATTGTCAAACACATTGAATCTCATTTACTATTACAGTTAGATAATTGTGGAATAGAAACGAACTTCCTTTTGAATAATCTGAAACGAAAATTAAATTTGAAATAGCACGGTGTTATTGACATCCCGTTTGAAATATTTTAATACAGATATAGCCTTTAGTGGATAGCTTTCAATATGCATATGAAACATACTCTAAATGACCTAACGAAAACTCTATCGAGTTCCTTCCAGAAAAAATATTGTTATATATATTACCTCAATACCTATCAATAGCAATTCAAAGCATATCCCATCATTTTGTAAGATCCCCCAATTGATGAATGAAATGAAAATCATAGTAATTCCAGGACATTTTTCAACGCATAGAAGTAAGAATAACTATGAAAGAAAAATGAAATATGTGAACATTCCGTTTCAATCACGTTGCTTAGGTTAGAAGAACCACAAAATGTTGAATTTATGAATTTTGAAAGTTTTTCGTTTACAGATCGAATATAAGACTAATTGAAATAAGGTTAGATTCGATTGTCACTCAGAAGAGAGAGAGCACTATATGATGTAGATAGATGTAGTACCGAAATTATGTTGGTGAAATTAAAAGTTACTATTATACTACTATAACTATTTCCATCTCAATATTTTCATTCAAAAGAGAGAGAGCATTAAATTTTACACGTTGGTAAAGCTCAATTCCGACATTGAATAGCGATCTAAGGAGCAGTAGGAGTGTGACTGGCTCCGCCCCCGTATTTCCGTTCTATTTCTGGAAAGTCTAGGTCTCAAAAATTATTTCAAATTCGAGAACTTAGTTGTAAAGTAACGATTTCTCTTCGGGGATCCGATCTCGAGATATCTTGGAATCGTTCGACACCCGAATCCATTATCCCGGTAACCCCGTATAAGTAGGACGGATGCAAGAAAAACACTTATTTTGACAGCTCGACGTTAGTTAATTTCTGGAGATATGCGAAATGAGGAAAATGGAGCGAAATTTTGCAAAAGTCCGCCGATAGCCCTTTGTTGAATCGAAGATTTTCCAGTTTTCCCGTCGTTAAACGGGAATGAAGCAATTGCGGCGCAACATGCGAAACTCGAGGCTTGCTCTTTGTTCATGTTTTGAAACGATCGAACGCGATGGAGAAATTTGCATAGACATAAAAGTCCGACGGAATGTTCCCCTCCACTCGCGAAAAATCGGAGACCTTTTTTATTTTCGCTTTTTAGGGGCTTTCTTCATGAATTTTCGCTCGATCGATCATTCCGATCGCCTTCCAAAAGACCGAAGTTTCCCATTCCGAAGAAATCTCGCCGTTTCGACTTTCCGTTCGCTCTTGGCGACGTTTCGGCGAAAATTTTCGAAAAATCCTCAGGGCTCCGTCGTTCTAGCTAAGAGATCCAAATTTGGCACGAACCTTCCTCAGACTCTTCCCCTCCGGAAAAAAATAATCGCGGGTGCCCCCGATTTCTTGTCGCGTCGCTTCTTCTCTGCCCGTTTCAAACTATCGTTATCCCATCGTATTATTTGCGAAAAAGGCCTTGCGACTTTAATAGTATAGATTTTTCACTATACCACGTGAATTCAAAGTGAGTGAAAATGCCACCAGTGGATCAAGTAGCAGAAAACCAGCATCAGGCAGGTGCAATTGGTCAACTACGTGAATTTCACATGAATATCACGGACTGGTACATTTACAAGGAAATATTGATGAATGATTTCAATGCAAATGACATAAGAAACCATAAACGGATAAAATAAGATCAACTTTACTCAAGATGCTGTATAAAGAAGCGTACAAATTAATCTTCAATCTAGTAAGTCAGTAATCTGTAATCTAGTAAGTCCTGCAACCAACACCTTCGATGAATTATCTGCTTTATTGGATTTGCATTTTACGCCTAAGAAATCAATTTGAGCTGTAAGATATGTTTCATTCAGCACATAAAGAAATGAACGAGTCGATAAAAGAATGGGCAGCACGTATACCTGGATTAGCGGTTTCCTGTGAGTTTGGACGAGAATTGGACACCTTTCTTCGCGATAGATTTATATGCGGAATGGGAAACGGAGCAATATTGGAGATTTCATTGGCTGAATCCATCAAAGTTGCAGAAAGTAAGATGGAGTACACTCGAAGTTACCAAATTGCGTCATCAACAGTGAAGTCAGAGCCGTTGCTCTGTGCAGTACTTTGAATGGATGGCTCAGAGACAGTAGAAATCGTCATCACCAACGTCATGAGGGAGCGCACAATAGAGCTGCACCGCAAGAAAATGGCCGACACTGTCGACTCAGATGTCAAGTCAGCGGAAAAACAGGACACAATAAGGATAAGTGCTATTTTAAATTTTATTTTTGCAATAAGTGCAAGTTACAGGGTCATCTATCTGCTGTTTGTAGAGGAAAATTTTCATTTTCGAGAGATGCTAGGCATAATTTCATGGAAGATGATTTAGTTGGTGAAATTTGTTCCAATATTGATGAAAATTTGCACTTGTACTCCTTAGGTGATTCATCATCGAACGTTCCTTTTTATGTTTCACTATTTATGGGGTCAACAACAGTTCAATGCCAAATAGACTCTGGAGCGAGCATATCGTGTATTTCAGAAAAGATATAATTTGGATTTCATCTACTTAGTGTTTCTGATCGATCACTTCACTTTTATAATGGAATGAAAGTGAAGCCCATAGGAATATTAGAGATACAGGTCGAGTATAAAAATATTGAAAACAATATGAAGTTTTATGTTTTGAAAAATGGAAGTAACCGTCAGTGGGTATATATTTCCTGAACATTTATTCGCAGGGAGCACGACGAAAGCGACATCTGATGGTAGCGTAAAATCATGCTCGGCAATGGTATGACATGTGAAAGATCCGTATAAATAACAGTGAATTGTTTCAAAAAATGAATTTAAAAATAAATATGTGTTATAAAAATCTGTGATCGTGTTTTTTAAATTGAAAAAACTCATTACGATGGAAAAAGTGTGTATAAAAAAATTAAGGAACACATTTGACACAATTTATATGTTATAATATAAAAGCTTGTCGCGAGATATAAGTACTCGTATTTACTTTATCAGTTTGAAATATTAACAGGTAGGCATAACATATAAATTGTGTCAAATGTGTTAAATTTGAAATGACGTTATAAGTTAACAGTAAAAGATTTAGTGTGAAAATTAATTTTTTTCTATTTAGCGCATTTAAATAAAAGGTTGTTTTTAAAGAATTTTTTGAACTTAATTTCATTTTTAGTTATTCTTGGCAATCTTTCATTTGGTACCCATATTGTAGGAACGAATAAAATAAAATTATCCGCCATTCCGTTTTGCATTAAGAACAATTGGTCCACCGCCTTGTTGGATTTAGAATGACGTCACATAGTTAATCATGCATTGTCATCCAAACTCAACGTGTATACAAAATTTCAGCTCAGTTGGTTGAGATCAAGTGCCTTAAAATTGAGTTGTAAGATTTCACCCGAACATACAAACATACATACATTGCAAGTTAAATAAAAGCTTGTAAATTTGTTTATAAATAACTAAAAGGAGTTTTAAGAATCCCATGGGGTTAACCTGTGAAATGTTAACAAATTTAATACATGACAACTGCAATATTGAAAATTACAAAAAGTTTTGATTGTTAATATGATTTTCAGAAATAAAATGAAAAATTAATGGCAATGTAATTGCGAATCGTAATTTGAACATACATTACCCTAGTTGCATTGTTTCTGAATAATGTTACACACTACTTTGTTTTTTCTTTTAACATCATTTATCCATTTATTTCTTCCATCCATTTATTTCCACTTGGCCACTGGAAATGTGTAAAATTTACATTTACTGTTTCTAGCTGTATTTTGCAATCAACAACACAACAACTATTATGGATCATTTTTATTTAATGTTAACGTGTTTATTTATGATAAAAGCATGATTTAACGATAATTTGACCACATCGAGCGCTGTGATCGATTCAGCTGTCCCCACTATATACTCCGCTCCCTGCCAATAATGTAAGTTTCAATATGAATTTTTTGAATATTGAAAATTAAAATATCAGGGATTTAGCTAAGGAATTAGAAGAAGTTTTTTCAGGAGGTTTAGGTCATTTTAATAAATGTCCCATTAAATTGAATTTAAAAGAACCCGATACATCCCCAAAATTTAGAGTCCGTCCTATCCCCTATGCCATTAAAGATAGTGTAGAATCAGAAATACATAGGCTTATTTCTACAGGAATTTTGTCACCAGTGGACTTCTCGAATTGAGGCACTCCAGTTGTACCAGTGGTTAAAAAGAATGGCGCCATTCGTTTGTGTGGAGACTACAAGGTCACCATCAACCCTTTCATGGAGGTAGACCAACACCCTCTTCCAAGGATAGTGGATCCGTTCAGTTGTCTATAAGGTGGAGTGCAGTTTTCTAAACTGGACCTGTCTGCAGCTTACCAACAAATTGGTTTGGATGAAAAATCAAAAGAGCTGACCACTGTTGTCACACACAAAGGGCTTTTCTGGTATGATAGAATAGCATATGGTATAGCTACAGCTCTGGTTAAATTTCAAAAGCTTATGGAGTCGTTGCTGAGTGGTATGGATGGGATTACTGTTTTTCTGAATGACATATTAATCGGAGGAATGTATATAAAAGTTTTGGAATTTTGAAAAATTGCAATTGAGCCTTCAAAAATGTAAATTCTTTCAGGATAGCATTGAGTGCATGTGGTTATCGATGGATAAAGTAGGATTGCATCCAAACAAATCAAAAACTTCTGCTATCGAAAACGTGAAAATTCCTAAAAATGTAACTGAGTTACGCTCTTGTCTCGGTATGGTGAACTAATATACTTAATTTACAAGAAACCTCTCTGCTATTTCCATTCCATCAACTCTTGAGAAAAGATTCCAAATTTCTGCTGATATTTTGGTGCAATTTTTTCCAAACTTGGAGTAGAAATTAGTTTAGCCCTTATAAGGAGCTCATCAGTGTCACATATCGGTTCTCAGCATCCTAGCTACATCGGGGTACCCTATCGATTTCAGAAAGGACGCACCTCGTACATACGTATGAGAGTCGCCCTTTATGGACCGACACGGCGAACCCGCTACCGGATTTCGAGAAACAATTGAACAATAACAGATGTGGAAACGTTAAAAATTCCAAACATTTGGGAGACATATTTCGCCGTTCCGTGAATCACATCAACGGTAGAAAACGAGCGAAATAATCCCGCTGGAATAGTGCTTGTAGTCTCTGTTTCCGAGATAAAACCTCCCGTCGGTAAATAGATGATAGGCAGATTTGGGAACTAGCTCTTGTCAGGAAGGATTACTCATTGATCTACGGATTCTTGAATAATTCTTCTTGTCTAAAGTTTACATATGTAGACTCTAGCGAAGTTTATCGCGGAAGATATTTGTCCCATCATGTATATATATATATATATATATATATATATATATATATATATATATATATATATATATATATATATATATATATATATATATATATATAGTCTATAAGATGCGAAAGTGCCATAAAGCTGCAAACACTCTCTATATATCTATATATATATATATATATATATATATATATATATATATATATATATATATATATATATATATATATATATATATATATATATATATATATATATATATATATATATATATATATATATATATATATATATATATATATATATATATATATATATATATATATATATATATATATATATATATATATATATATATATATATATATATATATATATATATATATATATATATATATATATATATATATATATATATATATATATATATATATATATATATATAATGAGTGTTTGCATATGCCACTGCATCTTAAAGACCATAGCCTCCGATCTTTGTTCGTTATTTCTCTTTCAATTTTTCAAAACAAAATTATTGGATAAAATCGGAGTAAATATAAAATATACTGCAGTGAATGAGTGAATGTGAGAAGTTCTATATAGCCCAAACCAGAAGATGCATCGAGAAGAGAGTTGAAGAACATAAAAGGTCTATTCTCCAAAATAAAAATTCTACGGGTTTTTCGGACCACTGCATCAATAAAAATCCTTTCATATATTTGGAGAATATTGAACTCAAGCATCCAGGTAATAAAGGAAAAAAGATGAACATATTAGAGATTATTGAAATTACATCCGCTCATAGGAAAAACCAGCCTATTTGCAACGACCAACTAGACTTCAATTTACCTGCTGTTGTGAATGCCGTTATACATAAGTGATATCACTCAGTCTGAATTCTGTATTGTATTACTCTTGATAATGGGCAAACAACCCGACACATATGTCGTATATTTTAAGAAATCTAACCTAACATTTGCCTAGTGATGAACCAATCATTTATTCAATGAATTTTATTGAATCCAATGATTTTGCGGTTTTATGTATATGAATATTAGCTTTGTTTGTCAAACCACCATATAGGTCAAACTGGTCATTATGTCTATATTGGAGTATATCAATAGTTCATAATAAATTAACAACTGATTATCACAACATTGTAAGAACGACAAACACTTTCTTAGATTTCAAAAAACCAAATTACATTCAGAGAATAAAAGAAGAAAGATATGAGATGTGATATTTTAATTTCCTCTTATAGTCTGTTCGCGTTAAGTTGAAAGAGACGTCATAGCTAGGGATGTCTGGTTGGAAAAGATTGCAATGGAAAAGAACTAAAATAACTAGTTTGCGTAAAGGAACTACTAGTGACATATGGTGACATTTGGTTATGACAGTTGGCATTGAAAAGCGGCGTTGACGTATTTTTATTGTTTATTTTAGTTCGCTTTCTTGTGCTGATTGAGATTGGATTGATGTGTTTTTCTCGAAGTTCTGATAATATTTGAATCATTATTTTAAAATTAGTTCTTTTCAGAACTCAGTGTTTCGAATATTCATTCTATATAAATGTGAAAATGGCAAGAGCTTTCTCGACCCAAGTCCAAAACATGATTGCAACATTATGCAATTATTTCCAACAAGAACGAGATCATGGGGGGCCTCTTCTCCCCCTTACAGCTGTAAGAGATGTAAGTACAACTAAAATTAATAACAGAAGAGGCCTTCCGTTTTAAAAAAAGAAATATTATGAGACAACTTAACTTGTTCATCTGCTGGTTTCCAAATTGTCTACACATCTACATACTATGAACATTTTTGCTTAAAGAGGGTAGCGAGTGCTTTACAAGTAAGCATTTCATCCATTAGCAATATTATAGCAAAGACAAAGAGTGGTGATCCACTGAGAAGTCCAAGAAAAAAGGAATCGTGAAAAACCTGTAGTACATACATATTGACGATTTGGATCAAACTATCATATGAAATACTATCTATGACAAGTTCCAGAACAGTAAGTAGTCATTAAAACCTTTGTCTAAATCAAGTTTAATATTATATTCTTTGTAGAGGAACATATTACGTTGTCTGCATTAAAAGTGAAACTCCACGAAAGAGATATGTTTAATGGGTGTAAGACATCTCTGTGGAAAATTGTACAAAACATTGGATTTAAGTATTCCAATGATAATTCAAGAAGAGATTTGATGGAACTAATACATATTGCATTGAAGCGTATCAATTTTCTGCAATAATATATTCGTTTAAAAAAATGAAGGATTACGTGAATTTGTCTATCGTGGCGAAACATGGATTTTCAGAGATGGTACTATCTGTCGTTCGTGGCAAGATGACAATATCAAAAGTGTGAATAAAACAAAAGTTGGTGGAACCAGGTGAGGTTATCAACTATTATTTGTACTATTTCAAGATATTCTAAATTTGATACTCGTTTCAGATTCATTGTACTCCATGCAGACAACAGGCATGGTTTCATTCCTGGTGCAGAACTTGTTTTTTCTCAAAAACTTAAAACTTTGGACAGTGATTACCACAGGGAAATGAACCAAGAAAATTTCAAGCATTGTTTTGTACATGAACTATTGTTGAATTTGGAAAAGCCTTCAAGAATTATACTCGATAATGCGAATTCTCCTACAACTATTTCGAATAAAGCCCCCACAACAGCAACTGAAAAGGTTGAGATTCAAGAATGGTTAAAAAGCAATAATATTGCTTATAAACAAAGTGATTTGAAACCACAATTATTATTGAGTCTAGTTCAAATTTAAGTACTGAATTCAAATAGATTTTATTTCAACTAGTAGGAGTGTTTTCAATTTGAATATGTTTCACAGGAATGAGCCAAAACCAATATATGAGATTGATAATCTAGCTGAAGAATATGGACACGAAGTATTATGTCTTCTTCCCTACTACTGCATTTTCAACCCAATTGAAAACATTTGGGGTATAACCAAAAACAATTATCGCGACCATGTAGGGAAGGAAGGGAGTTCTGCTGAACAATCTCTTTCTGTATTGAAAGAAGCTCTTCAGAAAATTACTCCAGAGGTATGGAGTAAAACTATTGAGCATACGGAAAAAGAAATTCATTTTGATCTTGAACATGTTCCCCCTTCGATAATAAATATGGACGAGAATGACAGTGACAGTGAACCATTTTTAGACGAACTTTCAGAATAAAACGGAGTATTTATTTTTTCAATTAATTTTAACTTTTCAACCTTTCCTTTGAAAAATTATCATTAAATAAATGATTTTGTTGATTTCTGTTATTAGATAGTTTTACCTGTTTGAATCTACAGGTACCAAGTAGACTAAATTCTAGTTTATGTTGAAAGATTGAAATATTTCGAAAATAATTATTATTTCATGGCCTAGTGAAAATAATTTTGTATCAGTCAAAAAGTAACGTTTTGATTTAAATTTTGGACTTACTCTAAAACCTGATTTTCTCTAAAACCTCATTCATTTCCATTGTACTTCAAACTCAGTGAGATGGCCAGTGCTCAAAACCTTCATTGAACAAAGCGCATAATGAAAATTTCTTCTTTTTCCTGTTTTTATATTAAACAAAGGTCAACACAATTGAATTGAATTATGCTTCATGTGTTGCATTTATAGGTAAGTACTAGTATTCTGAAGATCCAGCATGATCATCAGGTCGATTTCTATTTTCAAATCGAAATTTTTTGGTCAAAGAATGTTTTTTTCCTACGTTCTTTGAAAGCTACAGAGATTATTTTTCTGAATGTTTTGATACCCCACACTTGGGGTCTGAGATGCGTAGTTTTAGATATAAGGATGCTCTATTCAAGAGATATTGATATTAATGATTATTGAAACATTTTATTTTCGGGAAAGGAAGGTCGTGAATTAATTTCGTATGCCTCAAATTGGCATCAGACAAATTTTCTCAAGAGAAAAGTCGAAGTGACTATCGAACTTATTCTGAGAATAATTCATACCACTACCTCTTGAAAGAAACAGCCTGTATTTCAGACCCCTACTATGGGTATCAAAACACTCAGAAAAATAATCACTGTAGAGTTATGATGAAAAAATATGGCTTGTAGTTCTTTAAAAACGGTTGATGACGTCATATCTTGCGAATCACAAAAAAACATTCTTTCTTCCAAATAATTTCGAGTTAAATATAAAAATCGACCTGTTTGAGCGTTTTGCACGAAAATCAAAAATAAAGAAATTGCTTGATAACGTCACTTTAAACTTAACGTGACAGACTATAGTTTTTGAAAATTGGTTAAAACGCGAAACATTTGTCGAACATAGGTTTAGTCATTATATTTTGTAGAAGTTGAGCTCATTGTTTTTTCTTCAATTGTTGAATTACTTATTATTATTATTATGAATATTTTGGGATGAACCGTCCGATTCAAGTTAGTTCTGAATATACATATTGGTTCAACAGAGTTGTCGAGACAACTGTGAGAGCATTCGCTACTTGAAGCTTCATTGCGGAAACCGTCGTCAAAATTAATTGATTTATATACGTGATTATCCAGCAGAAACAACGAATATTAGGTATCTAGGTACGAAATACCACATTCATCAATCTGTCGGTGGAGAATACCTGTCCCTATCCTAGAATTTGGAATAGCAATATACACGAGTATTGCTTTCATATCATAGCTGCATACAAGCACTATAATTAATTGTGCCTCCGCACACGATTTCATGAAATTTGAAAATGAAGACATTTTTTGGAAACCCGCCAATAAAAGAGCTGATTCGAAAATTCCTGAATGAAAAGAAAACATATATATCTCATCCTGATTATTTTCAATAAGATGATGAAGTTCACAGGGCTGGATAACGATCGAGTATTGGATACACCCATTCATTCTTGTTGATGAGTGTATAGGGTCGGCAAATTTATTAGTTCGGCAGCTATGTGATATATTACAGAAAGAGAAAAATGAACCTTCTTCTGTGGATCTTATTTTCAGGGACTAGTTTAGTGGTGCTGATATCTCTTTCTGTTCTGGACTTATTCGAAATTTCTAGAATTTTGTGGAAATCGTCCATCGCGGATATCTCGATCATCATCAAAGTTACATAAAAATAAGTTCGACATTCTACAGGCGCAATAAATACAAACCATACGAAATTTTACCTCTATTGGATGCAGCAATTTTTTTCCTTTTCAGAAATATATAATACTTGCAGACAGTTGTTGCATTCAATACCTTTCTTCAGAGAAAAACCTGAAATTTCCACAATTCCATTCATTAGGTGCATGCTCATCAACGATTCATATTGTTCTATCACTGAAAACCACAGATTCTAAAGATCTTTTTCAAGATCATGGTTATTTCGATGGTTTGATTCGATTTAGACAATAGTAATTAATTGTGGTCTATATGTTCGACAATCACTTCTACTCTTCATGAATCGAATTACAGATGAACATTAATTTTTTTGAGATTTGAAATTTGCCAACCCGAGGAATCTACGTAACATATGAGTCCATGCATGTTGCTTTGTTAATATTCTATTAGAATGATTAGAAAGTTATGCGAGTAAATATATATATTATCATGAAAAACTCTAACGAAAATCAAAAACACATACGAAAATCTTTAACAGAAACAAAAAGTTCTAACGATAAAAATGGGGGAAACTACTTTATCGCAAATATCCAAAAGTGTTGCCATTGTTTTAAATGCATAAATTACATCGCCGAGAAACACTACAGCAGGCATTGTAAATATGAATATTGCTAACAGAAGCAAGTCATTCCCTGAAATTCTGTTTTAACTCTTCTTCATTGTTACTGCTCCTCTTGTATAGTGAATCCTCAACATAACCCCAAAGAAGAAAATCTAGTAGCGTCAAGTCAGGGAAACGAGGCGGCCATCTCACAGGACTCCTAGTCCCTATCCAATTACACCCAAAATTCAAATTCAACAGATCATAAATGGACCTTGTTTGGTGAAAAGAGCAACATCGTGTTGAAAAAAATTTGATCTTTGTGCTAACGGAAATTGATTGCGAAATCCTTCAATGATATTATTGTTGACGATTTCTTCATAACGTGCTTCATTCAAATTTCATCAAATATTTCAAACGCCAAACCGCGACTATCTCTAAGTGCACACCACACATTGAAACAATATCTTCCTTGATGCTTCACATTAATGAAGCGTTGAAGATTTACATCGAACCACAAATGTTCATTAGATCGATTAAATATCCCATCCCTAGTGATGCAGTCTTCATCTATCCATATGATTTCTTTAAAAAAGTCTGGGCGTTCTTGGATATTTTCTAGATACCAATTGCATAAATTTAGTCGGCTAGGGGGATCCCCTGGCCGGAAAATTGGGAAATTCGCATTTTGTAGGGTTTAAACAAAATGCCGAGCGCCCTACGTCTTGAAATTCCTCTTTCTGCTTCTATTTGTCTACTCGAAATTGAAGGTTTTGCCGTTTCAGCAGCTATTTCAATATTCAATAAACATCAATACCTACACTGAAACTGGAATTGTAAGTGTCAAACCCTAAGACCACTATTAATTTCTATGGTCTAAATCGAATCAAACCATAGAAATACCCATGACCTCAGATAGGATCTTTAAAATCTGTGGTTTTCAGTTATTGAACAATATGAATCGTTGATGGGCATGCACCTAATGAATGAAATTGTTGCAATTTCAGTTTTTTCTCATAAAAAAGGTTATGAATGCAATAATTGACTACAAGTGTTATATATTTTTGAAATGGAAACAATTTCTGCATCCAACAAGGGTAAAATTTCTTATGGTTCGTATATAAAAAATACATATTTGCATTATAACTCGAAAACTACTGAGCTAAAAAAAAAATTCACACAGCACTATAATTTACTCGAAAAAGTGCGCCTGTAGAATGTCAAACCTATACTTATGTATTGTTGATGATGATCAAGATATCCGCGAAAGACGATTTTCCCAAAATTCGAGAAATTTCGAATAAGCCCAGAGCGGAAAGAGATATCAGCTAAACTTTGGCACCACTAAACTATTCCCTTAAAATAAGAGCTCTATCTGCAATATTTTACATAGCTGCCTTACAAATACATCGAAATTTGTCCACCCAGTACAGGCTATTTTTGGAAATTTGCCAGAAGTTTCACATTAACCTGAAATTCGAATTTAGTCGTCAAACTTTTGGGTCGTTAATAGCATTGCAGCAAAAGAGATGGTCGAAGAAAATTCAATAGTTACTGTAAAACACAAAGCTTGCCACTCGTCATTGGGTGTGATGCCAACGCTCACTATGCCTTATGGGGAAGCTGAGCCATAACATGAGGGAAGCGAAGCCAGTTGAATATCTTTACAGCGCCAACTTCACACTACTTAACGCATGAAAGGACAACTTTTGTCGCATCGAAAGGAAAAACGTTTTAGACCTTACTTTTTAATTCCAATTTGGAGGGTGGCCATAGAAGTAGTATGACCATCGACATATCTGTTTCGACATCATAAGTGTACTGAATCAATTTTCAAAGCCTTACAGGAGCCCTAAGAAAACTGAATCGAACCGATATCGATAAAAACTATCGGAAATGATAAAACCAATTAAAGTCACCGAGATACATCAAGTATCAAAAACCTGTAATTAAGAAACTGCGAACCAATATCATATAAAAGTTGCCCTATACAATGCAACAGGGGAGAAAGAAAACCTATGGTCGAAAGCTGAACTCACTGCTCAAATTGCAAATAACAGACACTTCCTCAACAATGCAATACAAATTAGCATACACCATGATTAGGACAAATAACATGCAAAGGATTTATCAAAGAATCGAGAAAATAACATGGAAATCCATGTGCGAGGAAATAGAGGCTGTACCAGAGGCAAACCGTCTTTGGCGTATCCCCTCTGTAGCAGTACCCATCGACATCCAAGTTTTGATAGACCGGAAGGAGTAAAAACAGACATAAGATAAAATACTGAGATACCTGGTTGGAGTCCACACCCCAGGTTTCCTCATCAGCGACACTGCAATCCAAAAATCGTCACGTGGATGGACAGAAATCTGTATTCTGGACGCTCTACATCTCGCAATAAAATAAGAAAACTCCGACCTGATTTTTACATAATGGGAAATCGAATAAGAGCTTCTCATCGCTTTGAAGAATGCTTCAAGGTCGTCTTTCCAAATTTTGGTCTACGTCCCATACTCTACTAATTGCAAAGGGTCAGAAATGGTTTATGTACGGCCCAAAAGCAGGACGAGTATAGAAACCGGCATCTACAGTCTCAAAGTAAACATTACTATTGCTTAGGAGACCATGTGACCGTAACACACGTAGAAGTATACGCTATTTTCAGAAGCGTGCAGGAAAACCCTCATTGGAACAGCAGAGACGCTTATGTCTACTTATCCTCTGATAGCCCTGGAATACCTGAACGAAGGATGATACCCAAATTAGTTAACAGATGCAGAGGAGCACTAAGACAACTTGTGAATAGAGAAAGTAGACCGCCTTGGCTAAAATGCAATAGCTGATATGCCGATAGCACAGGAACGATTTTGACTATTTCATAGAACCACATACTTTCCTTTTTCAAGATTGGCACACTACCGAGGTCCTAAATTAGGACTGAGACACTCAAAACGGTTCATCAAAGGTCCCTTATTGAAGAAGGGGGTACATGAACAATGATCCCTTAACAAGAATTCTATTGGGATCGTAGTTGGCATACTAATAAGACACTAACACTCAGTGAATATCCAAACATAATCGCCATACAATGTCGTGGTTGCCCAGAAAATTAACAGTACATATACTCTTTTATTAATGTTCCGCTTATAAGGCCAACAGATTTGAGATATTAAACCCTGAAACATCAAGTGCCCCCAAGATCTAGGAGGCTCTCTCTGCAAGCCTCATAACACCAATATATTACGAAAAGCTTAATGGGCCAAAAGGCTTGAGTACTGCCATAAGGACGCCGTACATGAAGAAGAAGAAGCATAGGAGCAGAATACTTCAACGTCACACACAATTTTCTAAAACTGAGTGCAGTTTCAAATAACACATTCTTTTTTCTGTAAAAAGTTTTCCGCACAATAGTTTTAGATGGTTTTCGAAGTAAAGGAAAAGCAGATCTAATATCGCTGAAAAATTTTTGTTTCCGATTATAATTTTATGACAACTGCAACCAAACTATCGATACGCACCTATTTTGAGACATGGAGAGAATGAAGGACTCTTCCAGCATTTGTTTCAATTTTCTTTCAATTAAAGAAAAAATTATTAAGTGAAAAATGGTTTTATATCAAGTATACGGTGAAAATATAATAATTTATTAAATTCAAACCGTAATTTTCATATTTGAAAAACAAACAAAATTATTTTCACCTTAGTTTAAAAGCCCTTAAATAAAATATATGAAAAGGATTGATGTATGTGTACTTCCAAAAATCCAAGGTAAATCTTGAATAACTCTACAAGAAACAATAATGCGGCTTCTTAGTCATCATGTCTTGAAAAAGAGTTCTTTATACCAAAGTTTTCAGCTCTGCCATTTTAAAAAATCGAACGGATTCAAATCTAGTGAACGAACTAGCCAATTTTAGAGTCCTCTTCAACCTATTCAACGATTTGTATCTCGTTCTAAAACTGATGTGCTCTTAGCTAAAATTGGCAGGGAAATACTATAAAGTAGAACGGCTCTTCGCTTAGAAACTAAGTATTTGAATATCCATTTAACCTTGCAGTGGACGCGTGATCTAAAGTTACACTCAGAAACTCGTAGGCTCTCACAGACTCAAAATGAATAATGTCTCATTTTCTCGAAAACAAATTATTTTCCTAAAAAATTGATCGATATTACAAGAAAGAAACATAATAAAAAGGTCTAGAAAAAAAATATTTTTCAAACGATAAAGAAAAAACAAAATTTCGGAAATCAAATGAACATCACTAACATCTAACCTGTCACGAAAAGATTGCAAATGATATTTCAAAAGAGAATGAACACATGACCCACATAAAACTCTCCCAGGAATTCAGGAATTTTTCAATAGTAAAGATGAAACTGATTGATAATACTGGAGTCTATAAATTTTACTGTATTGATTCTGAGGGCGCCTTTATATGTCAAACTGGTCGTTCTTTCAAAACGCGATATAAGGAGCATCAGTCAGAATACAATAACCAGAGAACAGACGAATTTACTTTTACTTTACATTGTATCGAAAATGGTCATCATTTTCCACCCATGGATCAACTTAAAATTATTCACAGAATACCTAAAGGGGGAAACTTAGATTTCTTGGAATCAATCGAAATTTTCAGATTGCAACGAACGCCCCATAGAGATAATCTTCTAAACGACCACTATGGCTATGGTTTATTCGTCTCTATTTGAAATCTTAAAATAATACCTGATTTTATCATAATTATTTTATAGCATCTTGTTTGCAACCTTATTAATTTGTTACCTGCCGAATTGAATATGTATGTATTTTCAACTTTAGTTACATACTTTTAAATTTTTGATTTTCAATAGAATCTCTCGTGATAGTATAATATATAGATTTCATTTCTTATCATCATCAAAATATCAAAAAGAACACTTGATACCAGATAAATATTGCCCTGTAGAATATTATGACCATTGCAGTAGTTAAAACTGAAGAAATCGCTCGCTAATAATTATCTACCCCTTGTATAAACCCTACTGTTGTGGTTGAAAATGAGCAGGTTCTCCCGAATGTCTTGAAACATATCATTATTGATCAAATAGGATCAGGTGTAATGAATTTACATTTGAAAATAGAAAAATTTTGCGCCTCCTTGATCTCGTACATCTTTTGTGCTAAACGTTGTATAAATAATAAATCGCAATCATTCTTACATCTTGCGCTTTATAAAAACGAACTCTAGTAGAAAGTTGTCAGTGGCGTAGAAGTTATGTTTGAAGATATATTCATTAAATATTATGCTAAGCTGCTGATTGCCATCTTCGAAAGTTGCTCTGGAACTTGAATTTGCTTCAAATACTGTCTATAAATGGTACAAGTTTGAATCATATTTGATTCAGTTATTCTAGATTATAATGATTCATCTTGAAGAAATAATTGAAGAGCTTATACCACCTAAACAAAATATTTGAGATACATTGTGTCATCTGAATTGACGAGATATTGCCCTGTTGAAATTCATATTCAGTAATCAAATAAGATCACTCAAAGTGGCACTCAAGTTACAAAATTCATCTAAATTTCTCAGAAACTGTAGGAGCTAGAAAGAAAAAATTGAAAAATCTTGAGATTTCATTAGAATCTTTTTTCAGAGAAAATTTTGTGCTATTCAAAATATGCAAAGAGAAACTCTAGTAGAAAATTGTAAGTGGCGTTCTGTTTGAAAAATAGCAACTGGTTGAATTCACCGAATGTTGCTCTAGTGCTTGATTTGCTTCAGATACTGTCTAAAAATGAGACAAGTTTAAATCATTTCTGTTTCAGGGTTCCGAAGCTACAACGATTTATCTAAGAAAAAATTTATTTGGATAGCTTGCACCTCAGCTAAAAAATCATTCAAATACTGAATGTCTTCGGTATTGTATGAGGAATCAAACTCTGAAGTCACGAGTTGTTATTAAGTACTTTCATATATTGTAAACCAGGGGTGCTCAAACCTACCTAGGTAGGGTGTACCGTAGCATATATAGATATCAGATTACCGCACAATATACATTATTTTAGTCAAGGTTTATTGGTTGTTACAAAACAAAAGAGTTACATATGGTGTCAAACTTAACTAAGGAGTGACTTTGGATGTTGAAGCGTGGCACCACATGTTCTCAGGCATACTTTTCATAAGACGGTACGTAACCACTTAGTGCTAGTCGCAAACATGATGTAGTATGATCAACAGTTAGTCGATTGCGATATTTTGACCTAATTATCTTCATTTCAGAAAATGCAGACTCGCACAACAAGTTGACCCAAACATTACCGTCAGTTGAAGTGCGATTTGCCTTAGATTCGGATATTTATCTCAGAAATAAAACACCAGAAATTTGTATCAGATGCTGTAGCTTTGACAGGTATATCTGATAAAATCTGCAACAACTCATTTTCAACAGAATATGAGTTCATATCAAACTGACTTGCTATTTCAGTAGCTACTTCCTCAGTGTTTTTACATGAAAAAGGATAACTCATAAATGATGCAATATTTGCCAATTTACTGCAATCATAGAAACGCATTTCAACTTGTCCGAAAATATTTGATAAGTCAGCCTCATACGTATCATAATTTAACTGAGGAATCCTTCATTTCAAAGACGAAAAATGTTTCAGATTCTTTCTTTTCAGTTGATCTATCATATGTTGCCATCTACTTTTGAATGCGTTTACTGCGCTAATCATCTCAATAATAGGTTTTCCTTCAGCTTGAAGCTCCAAGTTAATAGTGTTTAAGTGCATTGTGATGTCAGTCAAAAATGCCAATTCACTCAGCCATTTTTCGTTTTTCAACATCTAAGTGTCATCATCTCTTTCATCTAGAAAAGCTGTTATTTCGGGCAAAAATTCTTTGAACCTTTTTTGGAATTTTCCGCGACTCAAACACCTAACGCCCGTGTGAAGAACTAAATCAGTGTGTTCAGCTGACTCCCCATCTTCCAACTGCAACTTAAGGAGCCGACGTTGTAAGCTATGTGCATGGATGGAATTTACAATTTTTGTTGCAATGCCTATAATTTCCTCCGTGTTTAAAACTTTTGAACACAAAACTTGTTTATGCATAATGCAATGGAATGAAAAAAAAAAAGGGAAACCTTCATTAGATCGACACAATGACACAAAACCGTTTTTGTTTTCAGACATTGCTGGTGCTCCATCGGTTGTAAAGCACATTTATTTTATATATTGGTAGTTTGTAGTTTTTTACAAAGTTGAAGAAAAAGTCATATATATCTTCGCCCTTCAGCGGAATGATTGTCAAAAATTCTTCCTAAGCCAACATGTCATTCAATACCATCCGAATAAAAATACACAGCAGGGCAGTGTCTGTCGGTGGATTAATCAAATTGTCAAGAATAGTAAGCACAATTCATGATATCATGATTTAGTTTATCTGCCATGTCCTGTCTCATGACTTCAATATGCCTTGTGACAATTGGATATCAAATCACGTACTTTTCGTTCTCTTAATTCATTCTGTGGCGGAAAATCCTTTTCATAGTTTTTATGAACCGCTTTATGATGCCTCTCTGAGTTACCACGCTTAGGTATTGCAACTGACGCACGATAAATAATATAAATGGACTTCACCATGCAAAAGAAAATTCTTCCTCCAAATCGTTATTAAAATGATACGTTTTAGATTTCTTCGCTGCACTCATTTTGTACTATTTAATAATAACCTTTTGTATCGACGTAGTATTGCCTCCAAGTTACAATTCAGAATGACTCCAATTCCTGCAGGCGCAACATTTATATCGGCGTGAACGAAAGTCTCGAATGTTTTCGTCAAAGGCGACGCCCGAAATTTCTAGAAAAGTGGCAAGAATAAAAAACGCAGCTTTTTTTTGACAAGTAACGCGCGTTCCTTTGATAAAACCGCCATTTGCCGCTTGCAAAGTGTTATTTTATTACGTAATGAATTTTTGTAGTTTGGTTACCTACTCATTAAAATTTTTTTTTCTTCTTGAGATCTACTCACTCAACTGGTCGATCGCGATCGACCGTTTGAGCTCCCCTGTTGTAAACTATATCTACTCAAGTTGTAACACTTCAAATTGCATGATAACTATTGATCAGGATAAATATTGGTTTTAGTGTGTCATGCAACTCACATTCCTATATTTAACTTCTTTTTTAGGTGTTTAAAAACAGCAAAAGAAATGCAAAAATTTGCTTAGCCTACTCCCACAATTTTTCACTTTTTTGGAGTTAACGCCATCTTTTATAAGTGTGGCATACATGATGTACGATGTTTCCTCATGGTATCGAATTCTCTTAGTTTGAGATAAAAAAATATCGTAATCGTGAATCTTCATATACGATTCTAAGAACTTGAAATCCGAGAAAATATGAACTTCATATATCAATTCATCGAATTCGGCTTCTCGAACGTTTTCCATGAGTCATTCCTGATATTATCGTCCTAAAAAAAGATCACCAGACGACGTTCGGAAACGGCAATAAGAGCAGTCTTCGACAAACTGTAATAATCCGGTGCCGGTGACATGGGAAGTGTGTCGGAATCCAACAAGTCGCGGCGCCTTGGCGCTCCAGGCGGTCAACTGGAAGGCGCCTCTCCTCCACCCCCACAAATCACCCCCTAGAGTCCCCCTACCCCAAATCCCACCCTCCGAGACCCTGGTCGGTCGATATCACCGAGAAACCCTCCACTTTCAACGCCTTTGTTGCTTCGGCTAACCTGTTAATTGTTTTGTTTGGGATTGATCTGTCTGTGCGACATTGAAATAAATCATTGAAGGAAGTTGATTTCATGAAATATTATCGCTGATTGCTCATTTCTTTATGGATTATCTAGACAGAAGATTAAATAAGACGCATCGTTTTTTAGTTTAAAGTGCTACAGAATATCCAGTATTTCGAGATTCTGTCGAGATATTATGAAATAAATAATATAACCAACACAGAGGATGCGAATAACAACTGTCTGAAGGCATCTAAGTATGTCTCATCTAGTCTCCAGGCTATTCAAGTTACACAAGGGTCAAGTAACAAGTTTAATTTCTAATAAAACCGTGATCTAACGAACAATCCTTAATACACCTAAGGATTGTTCGTTAAATCATGCTCTAACTAGAAATCAAATTCTGCGGGTATACATCAGAGCAAATTCAAGAAAATGAAAATAAAGTTTGCAGGTCGTTCTAAATAGACCAACTGAATGATAGGTACGTTAGCTATAATTCTGATGAAACTGAAAAGTTTCCGATGAAATACCAAAAATCCCTAGCTGTTTTATACCTGCATAAAATATCCAAATATTTTAACAGTTCATCAGATTTTCTCGTGAAAATTAAGCGTTATCGTAAAAATAGGACCGACAAAAGTGGTAGATAGGATAAGTTCACGGATCTTCCTTTGAATACTCTCGAAATAAAGCATACTTATACATTCCAAAAATTCAATTGACGAGGCTTTTGCATGATAGAAATCCATTTTCACAAATACAAGTAAACGATGATTTCTACTAAAATATATTACTAAATGCTAGACGTGTTTCGATACACAGTATCTTTGTCAAGAGCGAATGAATACTACAAATGTATCTTACTAACATATACTTATATATACTAAAGAGGCAATCCACTCAGAGCTATCTGTATTTGAACTAGTGTTTAGGAAATAAATTTAATAAGTCTACTGATCATTAAGAATTTCCGGTGAATACCTAAATCTGTTACTTTCTATAACTTCCAGAAGGTTGAGTTTTATACCTCTATTCCCAGAATGTAGGATATTAAATTCTGAATTGAAAGAGTGACTATTTTCTCTGATTAGAAGATTTGAATCGGTTTTACATTGATGAAACTGCGTCTATGTTCAGAGATTCTAACATTTAAATTTCTTCCTGTTCTACGTATATAAAAATAATAGCAATCTGCACAATCCAATCTATAAACACCTGATTCATTTTCTTTATTAATTGGAGATTTGTAATTCCTGATAAATGAACCTAAATTTGTTGATGTTTTGAACGCTATATTTAAATTTGAATTTTCAAGAAGGAATTTCACATTATTGCTAAGATTGCCTATTGACTATTGAATTTCTTGTCTTGGTGTTCACCGATTGGATATATATATATATATATATATATATATATATATATATATATATATATATATATATATAGGGATATCCATCGGGACCGTCCGTTAAAAACTTTTTGAGTTCCAATTACAATATCAAGCTGAAATTTTATACGCGGCCATAACTAGCGATTTCCAATTGAAGTGAAATATTTTCAAAGTGATACCATTTCCGGTTATACCGGAAGTGGGTCATCACTTTGTTATTTCAAATGGCAAACTACCTTTTTTATCATACATCTAGAACAGACATTTGAGCAAGGCATAAAATACCCAAGTTGTTGGCACTTATCTGTCAAAGCTTTTGACAGATTTAATTATTTTTGTCATAAATCGATTTTTGAGGAACATTTAAAAAAATTGTAGCACGTAGATCTTTTGCACTACAGACATAATTTTTGCTTGGGTGGATAGAAGAAGGATCAAGGAATTCTTTAAGCAGTCTTCACATGTCAAATGTTCATTGCGTTGTTTTGTATGATTTTTTCTATTTGGCCATTTTCAAACAGCAATAACTGAATTTTTTCAAATGGCACGTGCCAATTTTTATATCGCCATCAGATGAAGCGTCAAATTTCAGATGGAATTGTATCATGCTGATACTAACAGAGAATGCTTTGAAATATTCGAATCAAGTAGCTGAACTGGCTACGCTCACCTGACAGGTGGCTAAAATTAATATACTTGTCACTTCGTTTTTTTCGAATTTCAACAAGAATTTTCGTGTTGGTAATTTGAAGTGAAAATTTTTGAAAAACACCAGATTGATAATAAAATGGCTGATTATTCGAACGAGGATATTTTTAATCTCTTTTTAACTCATGGCGAATGTCAAAAAGTGGTGAAAGAACTTGCAGGCAATTCAATAACCAATTTTCAAATTTAGCGCCTATAAGTAAAACAAAATTTCGAAGGATTAGAAGCAATTTTCTGCAATTTGGAGGAACAAAACACATAGAAACTAGAAGAAAACCAATTCTCGAGGATGACGACAATCAAATTAATACGCTAGCGCATTTTCGTGCCAATCCACATGCGTCCATTAAGTCAGCATCAATGGATATTTGATTGAGTTATACTTCCATTAAAAGGATCCTTGAAAAACATAACATGCAACCGTATTCATTTATCATACTACAAAAATTGAAACCAACTGATCTTCCCAAACGGGTAAATTTCTGTGAAAATTTATTAATTCGGCTTCAAGAAGATGAGACAATTCTGCAAAAAATTATATGGTTTGACGAAGCCAAGTTCAATGAAAATGTAATAACCAACAGGAGAAATCGACATTTTTGGAGCACAAAAATTCCACATTTCATTGAGGTTTTTGATTTCCAACATAAATTCGGCGTGAACGTTTTTGCAATTTTAATGAATGATTTGTTGGCTTATCACATTTATGAGGAAAATCTTAATGGACAAAGATACCTGGAAATTTTGAGAGGAAAATTAGCAAATTTTTTAGATGGATTACCCCTTAACATTCTGAGGAATTACTATTACCAAATGGATGGTGCACCAGCACATAAAACACGAGCTGTAGATCGGCAGATAACAGAAATGTTCGAGGATAGATGGTGGGGTAAATATCCAGAGTAAATATGAAACTCAATTGATGAAACTTAATAACCTCCGTAAAAATAAACCTAATTTTATAAAAGTTATTTACAGTAAATGCTTATATCCATAATTTTGGTGTGTGTCAGAAAAACACAAGTGTGAGCTGAGGAAGATGCAACCATACTATCTTGCGTATTACTCTATAAACGAGTGAAAAAACCTGAGGAAAAAACTCGTTTCCCTATTCGTTTGTTTTTCCTTCAACGTGCTCCATTTCTGCCTTTCGGCTAATGACACGCCGGAGAATTCTGTCACCTCACTAACCCGGGAATTTTGCCCAACCCCTCTCGTGTCGAGGGAAGGGATCTCTAATGTCCAACACATCTCTGTTAGACAGGACCGACAGCCTTACATCTCCTCCGAAAGATGGACACTCAAGAGATTCCCAGAATCCGAAAAAATCGCACCGACTTTGTGGGGATTGAACCCAGGTAACTCTGCGTAGGAGACGAGCATCATATTCCATACCCCACCGAGCCGGCCTTTTCCCTGTTGCTACTGCACTAGCAATAGCTTGTCTGTTTATGTTGTGTTAGTGTCGTGTGTACATAAAGAGTATCAAAGATTTTTCTGCTGAGTTGCTTCAAGTCACATCTTGCACTCCTTGATTTCCAGATGAAGACAAGAGTGGAAGGAAGAGGGTTTGGCACAGAAATCTGTAACAATGGAAAAAGATAATCAGCAGAAAAATATTTCAACAATCATACCTGACTCTTATATGTCCAAACACACTCAAATTTCAGAAAAGATTTTACATAGCAAGCAAGGCCATAAAAAGTACTAAAAAGATAATCGAAAAGTACATAACCTGCGAGATTTCCTCTTTCGCGAAAAAGTTCTTCCGTCATAGTGTGAGTCTCCTGAAACATAATCATTTCCTTGTTCTTGCTTGCCAATTTTGAAATATAATCTCGCAAAATCCCTTCAATATTCAAACTTAACAAAACAATTCCCTCTCTTTTTGACCGAGAGAGCCCACGATGGCTAGGTTCGGTCTTCTAAGTGATGCCGATTATGATCTATAGATGTTCTAGAATCATAATGAACTCAATAATTTGGGTTAGGTTAGATCTTCCATTTATTATTTCTTCGTGGTTCTTATTCAATTCAAAGAAAAATTTGAAGAGAGACCTATAATGGGAAACACCTTAAGCCCTCTCTTAGCAGAAATCTTCATGGATAATATAGAAAAAACTATTCATAAACATCCGCTTAGTGAACATTTCCTATATAAGCTTAAATTTAAAGAAATTAACATCAATTTGTCGAATCATCCATTTTTCAAAAGATACATAAATTTAACCGAAACAAATTTCACCATTGATTAGACGGCGTTATTGGAGAAAGGATTCAAACATAATATTAACCCTAAATATCATACATCAAATTTTGATCAATTAGCAATAGATACTGAAATTTGCCTCAGAAATGTTGACAACAATAGCTCCCTGAAACACGCGATCAAGAAAGAATACCTAAAAATCTTAATAGACCAATTAGAGATTACATATTAATCAAAAATATAAAAGTTAAATCAACATCGAATGACATCATTTTCACAAAATCAGATAAAGGCAATACAGTTATAGTGATAGATAAACAAAATTACATTTCCAAAACATTAGTTTTCATTAATGATTCTAATCATTCAGTTATATCCGAGATCCAACTAATAAATTTGATAAGGAAGTGAAGACAGTCATTGAGAATTCAAAATCCATCATTACAGGTCGCGAAAAATTTAAACTTGTCTTACCGAATCCTTTACTATCTCAACTTTATTCTTCAGTTGAATTGCACAAAAATGGTTATCCAATAAGACCAGTGGTATCATTCACACATGCCCGAGCATTCAAGATTTCCAAATTTTCGATATATACTCGAAACATTTTGTAATTTTGAACCGTCTTTTTCAATAACAGAGGGGAAGTACTGACCGCAAAAACTGATAATTTTCGACACCCAATTTCAGAGTTTATTTTCAAAATAGCTTCCACCTTTATTAATACTATAATGATATGCAGTTATGCCAGGTTTCCTTCTGAATAATTTCAGGGTTTCCTCTGACGAAATCACAACTCTCTGTGATTCTTTCTAAGAGTTATTCCCTTGTGTGAATTTACCCCTGGTAAACTCTTTCTTTAAGAAAGCCCCAGAGGAAATAGTCAACCGGATTCAGATCCGGTGACCTAGGTGGCCAAGCAATGGGACCTATTCGGACAATCCATCGATCCGTATAAGGTTGATTCGAATAATCCCTCACTGAAAGTGCGTAATGAGGATCAGCCCCATCATGGTGGAATATAAGACCCCTCATATCAACTTCAGCCATTAATCTGTGCAAGTATTTTCTCTAAAATTCGAGATACCGTTCCCCTTAAAGAGTTTCATTGAGAACATGAGGTCCTATTAGTCGATTATTATGAAGTGCACACCAAACATTAACTGAAAATTTTTACTGTGATCTTTTCTTCAAGATAGCTCTCGGATTTTCATAGGACCATAGATGCCTGTTACGAGAATTGTATATTGACTCGTCTGTAAAGAATATCCTACCGATGGATCTCCTATGGTTGATAATATAATTGCAGAAGTCCAATCTCGAAATTTCATCCCCAGGTTCCAAACGTTGAGCAGGTTGAAGATGATAGGGGTGTAGTTTTTCTCTATGCAGAATTCTCCATACTTTCATGAACGCCATGCCCATTTCATTTGCGATCCTTCGAGTGCTGATGGAAGGATTCTCTATTGCTCTGGTCATTGTTATCAATATTTCTATGGCGATCACGTTTCTTCTCCGCAGATGGAAATTTCCCATGAGTTCTCGAAAACTGGTAAGTTTGACTGAAAGTCACATGGCTAAGAAGTCTTCTGTTCGGAAATCTTGTTTGGTATTCTCTAACCGCAGCTCGGGCGTTTCCGTCGCAATATCCATACACGAACAGAATGTCAGCATATTCTTCATTAGAGAATACGAACATTTCGGTTAATTAAGAAACATAAATTTGGTTTTTCAGAAAAAGAACGACAAAATACTATTTCCTAATTTAAAATTATTCATACTGACATAAGTCTACTGCCAGAAGATCTATGGTACAATTATAGAACGCTCTCATAGAAATGAGTACCTATGATTGCTTCAGTAGTTTGAAACTAAAAATGGATTGAGATGCTTCTTATAGAGAATGAAAGGTTCTGCATGTTTTAAAAATTCACAAAGTATTGAACGACTGAAACTGTTTTGATGCTCATACACTTAGTATCAGTTCACCCACAAGTTCCATTATTTTAAATAATCATTAATTTATTCAACGTGCACGGATCACTTGGTTTAAATTAAACAGTATACCTATTCTTTGGTGGCTAATAGATATCTAACTGCCATAGTCAAATAACAAATTTCTTCTTGAAAAGTCAGATGTTTGACAGAACGCCGAGACATTATCATTCATTTATTAATGATTCCAGTATTTTGATGGCGACATTCTTCATGATATGAGCAACAAAATATTCCACTAATAGTCCAGACCTGTATTGTGAGTGGAAGACCATACACAGATAAAACAAGAAAATCTGAGGTCTCAAATGATGCTACATTGAATACGAATTAAGATATATTTATATACAGGTTTCAAACACGTTTATTTGTTGTAAAAAACGAAAACAATTGTTTTTCAGATGGATTTTTCGTCATTCAGCAGAATCAAATTTTATTATATAGTTTGTACACACTGTTTGTGCGGTTCGAGCACCAGTGAAGAAATCATTGAAAAAACATTATACGAGGTGTTGTATCGCTCCAAACACAATTTTGCACATTTATTCAGTCCGGTCCTGAATTTTTCGACATTTATGTTTCGTCTTGGGAAGATCCTGCAAAGGTGATCCTGTGTGCCGAATTTCTTGGTATTAGGCGTAACAGTTGCAGAGTTGTGAATTTTTGAATATTAATCGAAATTCAGAAAACAGCCTGTATATCTGAAACGAAGCTCCTCCGGGTGTTAATAGGGGGTGTTTGGAAATCACCTCAGTCACGTCTATCTTCCTTCAAGCCATGTAAAGCCTTATGAGATACACCCTGTATAGGCAATATTAGCAATAATGTGAAAACCCTTCTTAAAAATTCAAATTTAAATGTAGCGTTCAAAACATCAACATATTTAGGTTCATTCATCAGGAATTATAAGCCTCCAATTAATAAGGAAAACAATTCAGGTGTTTATAGATTGGATTGTGCAGATTGCAATTGTTTTTATATAGGTAGAACAGGAAGAAATTTTAATGTTAGAATCTCTGAATATAAACGCAGTTTCATCAATAGAAAAACCGATTCAAATTATTCAAATCATCTTAGGGAAAATGGTCACTCTTTTAATTCAGAATTTAAAATTCTACATTCCGAGAATAGAGTACTTGAAATTAACAGATTTAGGTATTCACCGGAAATTCTTAATGATAAGGTAGACATAAATAACTTACCCTTATTAAATTTATTTCCTAAACACTAGTTTATGCCTCTTTAGTATATATAAGTATATGTTAGTAAGATATATTTGTAGTATTCATTCGCTCTTGACTAAGATACTGTGTATCGAAACGCGTCGAGCATTCAATAATACATTTTAGTAAAAATCATCGTTTACATGTATTTGTATACTTAAACACCAATAACTTGAAAAATCATTACCGCCAATACTTCAATGCATAAGAGGTACGCACACAGACAAAATTTCTGTGCGCCTAACCAATCTTGTGTAGAAAAATAGTCAGTGGTGTGAAGAATAAGATAAATATTTGGACAGTATACAGGAGAAAGATATTTTGAGTGATCCCAAAACAATTTTCAATGGGGACGAAAGTGGTTTTGCTTTTTGTCCAAAGACAGGAAAAGTTTTGGGCCCAAGAGGGTTCGAAAACTAATACCAAATAAAACCAAGTAACGAAAAAGAAAACATTACGGTTTCATTAACAATAATGCGAATGGAGATATGTGTCCAACCACCAAAAACTGTAGTGAATAGTATGCCCCAAGATTGGTGCTTAGGCAGATCAGAAACAGTTTGGATGAGAGGAGAAGTTCTCTTTGAATACATCACCAACGAGTTTCACAACTGGATAGTGGAAAATAATTTCGAAAAACCCGTGGCATAAATCGCATATGTCATTAATGCTGAGTAAGGCATGTGAACCAATGCAAATTATTTTGTATGCCCTTTCGCCCAACACCACCCATATTTTACAGCCAGCTGACGTTAGCGTATTTGCACCGGTAAAACCATATTAGAAATCTACAGTCAGTAGACAGTAGTACAATTTTTCAAATCCAGAAAATTTCAATTCTGCCGTCACAAAAACAAACCTCTGCACATTAAAACATCCAAACGTGTCCAACAACATCGAAAATGATTTTAAGCGATGCGGTCTTTAACCATTCGATGCAAATAGTCCAGATTACACCAAACGTGTCAGAAATACTTTGGAGAAAGTACAGGTCGTTGAACAACAATCACAAGACTTTACCCCTCTCGGACATTGAAAGCTTCAAAAAAGTTTTGAAACACCTGAAGCCAACACTGAAAGGAAAAGAATATTGACATTCGAACTATTACGAAAGCAGTCAATAGTTTGAAAAAGTCTCTGCCTGTAGAAGTAGGATTTGCCGAGATCTCTATTGAAACTGAATCTGAGAAGTCAGATAATATGGAACTTTCAATAGAAAAAAATAGTACTATTGATTGTGAATTGGATACAAATGAAGAAAACTCCATCTCTTCATTACATGCAGGAACCGAGAACAAAAATGATCAAGTAACCACAGATCCTACTGTACAGGTTCAAACAGTATCAGTCATAATACATTCATCACCAGAAGCATTAGCCGAGACTTGTCTATCAAAAATAACAACCAGCAATAGAAATCAAGCTTCTTCAATTATCGATACCAATGAAAACGATTCGTTTCCTGACTTGCCCCTTTCACGTTACATCTTTCTGGCAGTTAATTCGACGTCGACTCTGTGGTGTCCTTAAACAAAGTTCTAATTTTATCATTTCAAGATATTGCATCATCATCCACTATGTCAAGTGTTGAAAAAGAAACTCTTACTAAGGAACAAACACCGGAACCGCCTTCGACTACTACGATTCATACAGTATCAGTTGTATTGCTACCTCCTCGAGTACCACCAGATTCAGCAGTGCTTGGAGAATTAACACAAAAAAAACTCTGATCCATTTAAAAACTACCTGATGCTACCTGAAATCGCTAACAAAGCAAGAAAAGATAATCGAAGAATTCCAGTAGCCATATCTTCTTCTGCATGGAGAAAATATTATGATAAAGATAAAGAGCAGATCAAGAACGAAAAACAGGTAGCAATAAGAAAAAAAAAGTTAGAACGATTGGAAAAACAAGAACAGAAAAAACTCTAAAACACTCTCAAACTGTTCGTAAAACTGCTCCGAAACGAAAAAATGAAATACATCCTCTTCAAGAACTCACAAAGAAAAACTTAGATGTGGAAATTGAGAAAGAAAATTTACCAGCAATGGAACGAGTGAAATGTCCTGAATGTGACGATATATTTATTTCAGATGTGGAAGACGACGATGAAAAGAACGTTGGCTGTGACAAGTGAATTAGATGGTATCATCTGAAATGCACGCGATTAGTAGGATTAAGTTATTTAGAGGCGAAAGTTAAGTCTTGTGAATGTGACTTTTGTCAATAATTAAAATTCTAGGGCTGTAATAATCATACCTGACTCATAATCACTAGGATTTAATTTTTTTTTGTAGTTGGATTATTCAAAATTATTTTATTGTTTTGATGCTACAATATAGCCAAAAACTTATTATTAATCGAGGCTGATCTTTAGCTTATTTACATTCCTCCTTTATACGAGGTGTGGTTATTAAACAACTAGATTGTCGATAACTGCTTTAGTGTTTCGCGGAAAGAATGTTGAATATAAGGATAGAGTAATAAGTTTTTGTGAAATTTAACATGAAACTTGGATAAACTGAACCTCAACCTGCTATTATCTGGCACGCGTTTAGGGTTTTATGAAGTCAAGCAGCATGAAATTTTTTCGAAAAGCTTGGTTCAACTTGAAATTCAAGCTTCTGAAAAATCAAACGTTTGACTTGACTAGATTTTGCAACCCAAAAGCTCGACTTGACATCAAGCTTTTTCAGGCTGCTTGAAAGCTTCATACCTGTGAGAACATAAAGTTAAGTTCACTTGAAATACTTTGGCTGTTACTATGTGATATGTAACTGACATTATGAGGATTGTGAAAAAAATTTCAAACTGAACATAATATCATCAGAAAAATTACCTCAAATAACAACATACCACAACATTTTCTAAATATAAGCATTAAACGCAAAGAACAACGTATTACCTCTCTTTTACTATATAGCATCGTAGAAACCACGGAAAAAAGATACACTAGACTCAGATACACCGGCGAACACCCTAACAGAATCCATAACTACTTTTCCGAATTGAACATAACTACTTCATTCTCAAGCGGCCCAAGTTAAGCAGATTATTATTCAATGCCAAACAAGAGAACGATAAATTCAAGCAATCAGGAATTTATCAAATCAAATGTAATGAATGTCAGGTAGCCTATGTCAGACAAATAGGGAGAAGTTTTGAAGCTAGATTCGAGGAACATATTTCCTCAGATAAAAATTCGCCAATATTTGGACACATAAAATCAACTAACCACTAGATATCATTGAACAATCTTAAAATCCTTCATAAATGTAACAAAGGGAGATAGATGAATTTGTTGGAAAGTATGGAGATTAACAAACTACGTAAAAACCCACAATTTGTTACCCTCAACAGCCAACTAGAGCATAATGGATCCCCACTACTCAATATTTAGGATAAATTTCTTTCTGTACCTGTACTTGCTACTCATGTATTATATTGTTATTCACTTGAAAATGACCGTAGGCTCGAAACCGGTCGTGATTATTGAAAAAATTCTGGAAAAGTGACAAAAGTGCCTCATTTCGTTTTACTGTAAGAATGAATTTCCACAAAATAAATAAATCATCAATACTATCAATAGTAATTTATAATTGTAAACTACTTACGAATCCCTTATAGTGGGGAATAACATAAATCAGTCAGGTCATTGAATAATATTTGATTATTGTCTGTATTGTGTTTGACTTTGAATATTTCTAAGGATTCACGATTATTGAGTTTTATCTATACAGGGTGGTCCAACCAAGACTTAACACCTCGATTTTCCGGATTTGAAATAAAAATATGGAGAATCGCTCGGGCCCCTCGATTTCTGGTTCGAGAGGAACAACTTTTTCGATTTTCTCCTCCTCATTTTGAATAGGGATGAGAGGTGTTGCGATGCCTCCTTTTGAGGATCTTAGCGAGTACTATCTTACCCTAAATTTTCGCTCCAAAATTGTCATCGTTAACGAAATGGCAGCTGAAAAAGTGCAAGCCTAATTATTTTTGTGATTAGTTTATTAAGTGCTGAAAATGGCCACCACTCACTTCCATGCAGTAAAGAACGTTGGTGTGTTGTTAGCTTATGTTGAATTTACCTCGAGGTATGCAATGATTTTATTTATTTGTTAATTTTTTGTTCGAAAAAGTGGACAGACCATGTGTATGATTTACCCTAGTCTCTCGTTAGTCTATCGTGAATTTTCAGGAACGTTGAAACTATGCTAAAGCTATGGTAAATTTGTAGTAGGATTGAAATGGTGTAATCTGTAGAAGAAAGGGTGGAAAAAATAATATTGTTTTTTAGAAATAACTACTCTGCACGATCAACATCGGCTTTATTTAACGAACGACATCCTAGAAAAATGTATCCGCCGCTTACGTTGTGCAACTGGTTGCAAAATTTGAGCTACTGGTTCAGTGGGCAACAAAAAGAAGGTGTATGTAGGAGACGAAGCGAGGGGAGTGGCTTTCTTTGGTCACGTAGCGATGGATCCGACCGTTAGTACTAGGAAATTGTCCAATGTATCTGGTTTTTCACGCACAACAATCATGAGAACTTTAAGAGAACATAAATGTCATCCTTTTAAGATACGATTGGTTTAGGAAATAAATGAGGATGATTTTGATCGTCGACTAATGTTCTGTGAAGTGGTCAGTGAAATTATTAACAATAATCCAAACTACATGTTTAATATCTGTTTTTCGGATGAGTGTTCATTTTACCTTAACGGCGCTGTAAACAGGCAAAACTGTCGGTACTGTGCAGATGAAAATAAAAGATTATTTCGAGAAGAGCATACTCAGCATCCCCAAAAGTTAAATGTTTGGGTGAGTATTTTTAGAAATCTTTATACCCAGTAATATCACTGGCCAAATTTATTTTGAACTATTACACAACGCTAGTTATGCAGCCTTCGTGCAAGTATTTGAGAATGAAGAAGATCATGAAACGATCATTTTTTGAATACGATGTCGCACCACCTCATTTCGTCGAACCTTTGCGTCAGTTCTTAGATGAAAACTTTCCCCAGGCCTGGATTGGAAGATGGGGACATATTGAGTGGCCACCCAGATCACCTGATCTGGCACCACTGGACTTCTTTCTATGGGGTCGCCTGAAATCTAATTTTTACGCTACCCAACCTGAGTCACTGGAAGATTCGCGAATTCGGACCATTAATGAATGGCGTCAAATTGCACCAGAAATGTTGAGTTATGTACGCGAACGATTTGAGCAAAACTTATGTTACTGCATGGAAGTGAATGGTACTCGTTTTTAGCACTTAATAAAATAATCACGAAAGTAAGTAGTCTTTCACTTTTTCAGCTGCCACTTCGATAAAGATGGAAATTTTGAATCGAAAATTTAGGGTCAGATAGTACTCGATAAGATCTTCAAAATGAGGTATCCTAACACCCCTCCTCCCTCCACTCGAATCAGAAATCGATTGGTCCGAGCGATTTTCTTATTTTTATTTTAAAATCGGAAAATCGAGGTGTTAAGTTTTTGTTGAGCACACTGTATATATATATATATATATATATATATATATATATATATATATATATATATATATATATATATATATATATATATATATATATATATATATATATATATATATATATATATATATATATATATACATAAATAGATACAACAAATGAGGATAAGCGTTTCATTGAATGTTTATTTGTGCGTGGCTATGCTGCTAGGCAAATATTCACAAAAGAAATATAATCTATGATCTTGAGGAAAAATTTCTGAAAACGTTTGTCAAAGAAATAAACAACCAGTACTATATCACAAAAAACGTTACTTACTCTAAACTGTGGGGTCATTTGGAAGAAATGGTGTATAAAAATGGTATTATTTTCAATAATTGGGAGGAGCTGAGGCAAAAAATTCATTCAAGAATGTTGGAACAATCTTGATCAAGAAGTAATTTCGAGATCCATAGAGAGCTGGAGGGGACGGGTCCAGATGGTTGTGGATGCCAATGGAGGTCATATTCCATTCTGAGCACTTGATTCTTTTTGTTGAATGTTTTACTCATGTAATTTGTTAACCAAAATCATGTCGTATTACTATTCTCGCAGATGTTTTTAACAGTTGGCAGCTCTGAGATATTAGGTTGTAGATTTGTAGGCTAATTGTACAATGGGAATTTCGATGTTATTTGCGATTTTTTCAGAAACTGTTAATGGGAAATATTAATGTGTGAGGCGGTCAGAAATATTCTGAAGATAATTATTGTTATAGGCATTGTGTAAACGTTTTTTAGACACATGTTTGTCTATCATTGAGGGAGAATAGACGTTATTTTTTGCAATAGTTTTAACTAACAAAATTTCGTTATTCAGGTTTGTAATGGAGAGAGGTAATGTGACAACTCTGTGAATCATTTAATTGAAGGCAGCTAATTTATGTTGAATAGAATGAGAGGAATCAAAAGGAATGTAAATGTCTAAGTAGGCAGGTTTACGATATATATCGAAGGTAAGAAGATTATTTAATCTAAAATGTTTAAATCTAATTTAATTTTAATTTTATTGTTGATCTTTTATAGTTTGAATTTAATTTTTATATGAATAAAGTTTTAACTAGAAGAAGAAATCAACAATCAAATAAACTTCTTAGATTTAACCATTTTAGACCAACAATCTTCTAACCTTCGATATATATTGTAAACCTAACTACACAGACATTTGCATTGCTTCTGATTCCTCTAAT
Source organism: Cryptolaemus montrouzieri (assembly GCA_013387265.2). Taxonomy (NCBI): domain Eukaryota; kingdom Metazoa; phylum Arthropoda; class Insecta; order Coleoptera; family Coccinellidae; genus Cryptolaemus; species Cryptolaemus montrouzieri. The sequence continues at coordinate 63,956,702 of JABFTP020000103.1, forward strand.
CCTATACAACATAAATAAGATGCTTTCCATTTTATGATTCACAGATCTTTCACATTACCTTTCTCCATTACAAATCTCAATAAAGGAATTTTGTTTGTTAAAACTATTGCAACAAATAACCACTATTCTTCCTCAATGATGAATAAAATTGTGTATAAAAAATTTATGCAAAAAGCCTAAGCAGTATTTAGCCTCAAAAGAGGTCTGACAGCCTCGCACACCAATGTTTCTCATTGATCTATTTGGGCTCAATCTCTAAAAAATCGCAAATAACTTCCTAATCCCCAATGTAAAATTAGCCAACAAATCCACTAGCAAACTATCAAAATAATTCTTCAATGCCAAAGAAAAAAAATCAAAAAATTCGATAATTCAGAAGTGTTTCTACTAAAATGTCCCAAGTGTAATGGAATTTATATTGGTCAAACAGCCATGTCGTTTAAAACTAGATATGAGACAGATCAATCACTTTTTTGTGGAAACAGTTTTTTCTGTTATAACTTTCGCAGTTTTAGAGCTAGATCATACGTTCTTGCTTCGTTGAAAATCGTAAGGACTAGGTTTTTCAGAAATTGGATCGAAATTTTTCTTCCGGTGAAATCCAATATGGCTGACTCATTCGAAAAAGAGCAATATTTCAAGATCACTAAAAATTTCGAAAGGGGCATTCAGTCCATAATTCAGTATTTTCTGAACGACTTGACATATTGATCTTGAAAATATTCTAAAAATTGGTAAAAAGGTAGCTTAAAGAATTTTTTCCTCCTGATTTTCAGCTGAAATCGAAATATATTTTTCACCTCATGGCGTAGGCAATTGGAATTCCATTGGAATTCGAAATGGCCAACTTCCTCAAATATTAACAATTTTCCCCGCGCATTAAAAAAGTTTTCGCGATCGTTATGAATCAACTGCGTAATTCAATCACTAGATTGAACCTTTTCCATCATTTTGAGGGGTCGATTGATTTTCAGCTGAAATCGAAATATATTTTTCACCTCATGGCGTTGGCAATGTTGAAGCTGTTGTGTTTTTCATGGACGTTCCAGGAAGACAAAGAACCATTTTTCACTGAAACCAACCTAAAATTGGAATTCCATCGGTATTCGAAATGGCCGACTTCCTCAAATATTAACAATTTTCCCCGTGCATCAAAAAAGTTTTCGCGATCGTAATGAATCAACTGCGTAATTCAATAACTAGATTGAACCTTTTCCATGATTTTGAGGGGTCGAACTCGAATATTGATTCAGAATTGTGCCAATTGACGTCAATAATGTTTCTCTTTTCCACCATCATATGCACCTCCCGTTTTGAAACCTCTGAACATAGACTACATGCTTTAACTATATGATAAACAAAAAATAATGAAATGTCATCGAGTTTTAGACGACATCTGGTTTGAACTCGAATTTCATCTTGGTGTTGCTTGTTTTCGACGTTTAAAATTGTTAACAATGGTATTAACAAATAAGGATAAGCGTTTCATTGAATGTTTATTTGTGCGTGGCTATGCTTCCTGGCAAATATTACGCCAATTTCCAGCCCCGTATTACAAAAAAAGTACAATTTATGATCTTGAGGAAAAATTTGTGACAACAGGGTCATAAGGAAGAAGATCAGGATGACTGTTTCCCAAATATCTCAGAGATGCCAACTGTTAAAAACATCTGCGAGAATAGTAATACGACATGATTTTGTTTAACAAATTACATGAGTAGAACATTCAACAAAAAGAAATATGATCTTGAGGAAAAATTTCTGAAAACGTTTGTCAAAGAAATTAAAAACCAGTACTATATCACAAAAAACGCTACTTACTCTAAACTGTGAGGTCATTTGGAAGAAATGGTGTATAAAAATGGTATTATTTTCAATAATTGGTAGGAGCTGTGGCAAAAAATTCATTCGCGAATGTCATAACAATCTTGATTAAGAAGTAATTTCGAGATCCATAGAGAGCTGGAGGGGACGGGTCCAGATGGTTGTGGATGCCAATGGAGGTCATATTCCATTCTGAGCACTTGATTCTTTTTGTTGAATGTTTTTACCCATGTATTTTGTTAAACAAAATCATGTCGTATTACTACTCTCGCAGATGTTTTTAACAGTTGGCATCTCTGAGATATTTGGGAAACAGTCATCCTGATCTTCTTCCTAATGACCCTGTTGTCACAAATTTTTAATCAAGATCATAAATTGTACTTTTTTGTAATAAGGGGCTGGAAAGGCGTAATATTTGCTTAGCAGCATAGCCACGCACAAATAAACTTTCAATGAAACGTTTATCCTCATTTCTTAAAACCATTGTTAACAATTTCAAACGTCAAAATCAAGCAACACCAAGATAAAATTGTAGTTCAAACCAGATGTCGTCTAAAACTCGATGACATTTCATTATTTTTTGTTTATCATATAGTTAAAGCATGCAGTCTATGTTCAGAGGTTTCAAAACGGGAGGTGCATATGATGGTGGAAAAGAGAAACATTATTGACGACAATTGGCACAATTCTGAATCCATATTCGAGTTCGACCCCTCAAAATGATGGAAAAGGTTCAATCTAGTGATTGAATTACACAGTTGATTCATTACGATCGTGAAAACTTTTTTAATGCGTGGGGAAATTTGTTAATATTTGAGGAAGTCGACCATTTCGAATTCCAACGGAATTCCAATTTTAGGTTGGTTTCAGTAAAAAATGGTTCTTTGTCTTCCTGGAACGTGCATGAAAAACACAACAACTTCAGGATTGCCTACGCCATGAGGTGAAAAATATATTTCGATTTCAGCTGAAAATCAGAAGGAAAAAATTCTTTAATCTACCTTTTTACCAATTTTTGGAATATTTTCAAGATCAATATGTCAAGTTGTTCAGGAAAGACTGAATTAACGACTGAATGCCCCTTTCGAAATTTTCAGTGATCTTGAAATATTGCTCTTTTTCGAATGAGTCCGTCATATTGGATTCCATCGGAAGAAAAATTTCGATACAACTTCTGAAAAACCTAGTCCTTACGATTTTCAACGAAGCAAGAACGAATGATCTAGCTCTAACACTGCGAAAGTTATAACGGAAATTGTTTTCACAAAAATGTTAATGATGTGTCGTATATCTAATTCTAAACGACATGGCTGTTTGACCAATATAAATTCCTTACAATTGGGACATTTTAGTTCAAAAACTTTTGAGTTATCGAATTTTTTGATTTTTTTTCTTTGGCATTGACGAATATTTTTGATTGTTTGCTAGTAGATTTGTTGGCTAATTTTACATTGGGGATTAGGAAGTTATTTGCAATATTTTAGAAATTGAGGCCAAATAGATCAATGAGGAACATTGGTGTGTGAGGCTGTCAGAACTCTTTTGTTGCTAAATACTGCTATAGGCTTTTTGCATTTTTTTATACACAATTTTATTCACCATTGAGGAAGAATAGTGGTTATTTGTTGCAATAGTTTTAACAAACAACATTTCTTTATTGAGATTTGTAATGGAGAAAGGTAATGTAAGCTCTGTGAATCATAAAATGGAAGGCATCTAATTTATGTTGTATAGAATTAGAGGAATCAGAAGCAATGCAAATGTCTGTGTAGGTAGGTTTACAATATATATCGAAGGTTGGAAGATTGTTGGTCTAAAAATGGTTAAATCTAAGAAGTTTATTTGATTGTTGATTTCTTCTTCTGGTTAAAACTTTATTCATATGAAAATTAAATTCAAACTATAAAAGATCAACAATACAATTAAAATTAAATTAGATTTAAACATTTTCAGATTAAATAATCTTCTAACCTTCGATATATATCGTAAACCTACCTACACAGACATTTACATTCCTTTTGATTCATCTCATCCTATTCAACATAAATTCGCTGCCTTCAATTAAATGATTCACAGAGTTGTTACATTACCTCTCTCCATTACAAACCTGAATAACGAAATTTTGTTAGTTAAAACTATTGCAAAAAAATAACGGCTATTCTCCCTCAGTGATAGACAAACTTGTGTCTAAAAAACGTTTACAAAAAGCCTATAACAATAATTTCCCTCAGAATATTTCTGACCGCCTCACACATCAATATATCCCATTAACAGGTTTCTAAAAAAATCGCAAATAACATCGAAATTCCCATTTTACAATTAGCCTATAAAACCACAACCAAACTATCAAATATATTTTTCAATGCCAAAGATAAAACTCCAAAATTAGATAATACAGGAGTAAACCAACATGTCCTAATTTTAACGGAATTTATATTGGTCGAACAGGCAGGTCGTTTAGATTTCACCCAGGCATAATTTTTCCATCAATAGACGATCTATAGATCGTATACCAAACACAAAAAGGCAGAAAACTCAATTACCTTGAATCCTTAGAAATTCAAAACCAAATACAATACAGATAATAATCAAATATTAATCAACGACCTGACTGTTTGATGTTATTCCCAAATATTTGGGATTTTTAGATAGTTTAAGTATTTTACCTGTTCTGTGAGCCCATTTTCCTGTACCTTCATATAAGAAAATTGTTATCATCGTATTTTAGTTTTGAACTCATACTTCTCTTATGTTGCGATAAAGCTCCAAATAGCTATAAAATTGAATGCCATCTTAAATAGTAATATGTTTTACGTAGTAATATTCGCAGTCCTCATAATGTTAATGAGTTCACTTGCTAATCGCTTGTTTCTGTATCAGTACAGATGCAATACAAGTAAGTAGTATCTCTAGTCTCACAGTATTTTTTAAATAGCTGCGACACAATAAGATTTCAAAGTTAAGTACGTTCGATTTAGTCAATTCATTTCGCAGCACTACGAGTAGATACAGAAAGCTTCTCGAGGGAATTTGGTTAGTTTGAGGAAAAAACGGAAGGAACCGACCAGAAGTCAAATCAGAAATTTCTGTATTCAATAACATCACTCAACGAAATATTAATGTCTCCTACAATTTACGAAATATTTCTTTATAAAATAAGAATAGATTCAAATGAAATGATTCTTTCTTAGGTTTCTTATCATTCTGTAAAAGCTAAAGGTTTACTAAATTTGGCGATATTCAGCACAACCCTCTCGTAGAATGCGTGAATATCCGAGAATCGAAATTCAACGGTGATTCCCCGTCAGGCGAGAGTCAGTGACTTCCTCGAAACTCGTATATAAAAAGAAACGCTTTCCCCCTTCTTACTCATCTTTTTTTGGTATACTGTTGGTGCTACCAGTAAAAGAGGAAACTTGAGAGGTAAAATACACGTTCAATGTTCAAAATGTTCGGCTTTTATAGAAAGAAATTCTCAAGAGCTCCGTTAATAATTACCAAGACTCGAAACAGATTGAGTCACAAATCAGTAAGGATGTTGATGTGTCTAAATTCTTGATTCAAAAACAGCGAACTCTCAACTATCTAATGAAGTGGAAATGTAGTTTCGCTTATTCTTATCCTTTTGACTCAAATTTCAATGAAGGTATTTCATTTATTTTCACAGAAGTTTAATTCAGTTGTTTTAAATGAAAATATACATTTCATTTTCACTATTATTCTGCATATGTTTCCTTCAACAACTTTATGAAGTCTTTTAGATTATTTTGTTGAATTTCATTTAAATATTTCCTATCAAACATTTAGTATTTTTCAAACCTTCATTCTCGCTTTTATTGAATATAAGAGAAAGTTGAATGTTTTATTGCATTTGTGTTCTGATTCTAGCTTTCAAATGTTGCGATTCAAGAACATTGAATTTTCAAGCCTTTGTGAATAAAACAGCATGACTTGACTTGAATTGTGGAAACAAAAGTTCCAATAGATTTTGGGTTAAATCAAGTTAAGCAACCTGGTTTTCGAGTCAAGCCGCAAAGTCCTACACCTGATAATCTTCTAAATAGTTCAATTGGATTTATCAACATGCTTTCAGCATCAACATGCTTTTAACATGTTGATTGTTAATTGATAGGAAACTATATCAGAACTGTATGGAGGATGACGTAGCTGCACAAGATTCGATGAATGTGTTGTCGCATTATCGTAGTGAGGTTGCGTTAGATTTCAATCATAGATTTCACGAAGCTGAGGCCGTGTCTTCGTATTGCGTCAAGCGAACTTTCCAAAATTCGAAATAACATTCGTTGTAGAATATTTGCCCTCGAGGAAAATATTTATAGTGCATAACAATATCATTGTGAAAAAACGCTCGACATCGACTTGAATTTACAAGTTGTCCTCATCAATATCAACGGGACAACTATTCTACTCATTTGACTGCAATTTTGAAGTGAATTTCTTATACACGCATTCCATCTTCAAATTTTCATTTAAAATTCTCCAAGCACTACGTTTCGATATTTCAAGGTCTCATTCTACTTGCCACACAGTCAACCATCTTTACTGTTTCAAAATACCAAACTCCCAATGTTGTCGTCTGTTGTTGTTTTGAGCATGGGTCGCTCTCAATAGATCCTACTAGCATTTCTGAATCGTTTTTTTGTGATGTGATTTGCCACTACACTCTATCCCAAATGCAGTCGTAAATACTTCGATATTTTTAGCACAAATATTAATTTCTTCCTGCTATTTCTCCGTCAAATAAAAAGTTAAGATTTTGAACACACCAATGCGTTCTTCCGCTAACAAATAGTTTTAGGGAGTTTGCAGAGCCTTTGTGGTTACGTCTAGGCTTCGCAGAGGTTGCTTGAACATAGATAGGGTGAATACTTTGAGACAATTCTCGTATTACAACGAATACTTTTCTAGTTTTTGAGAGGTTAAGACTTTTCAATTTCGCCGAGAAGACATTCAAGATGATTCACGCCTGGGTAGTCTTTCTAAGTCAAAAACGGATAACAATATCAAATCTAATTTTATCTAATGCTCTAGATGAATTGCGTGAAAGGATAAGGTAAAATTTCTTCTCCTACCTGCATTGAAGAGAACAAGATTTTACTCCGTCGAGAATGTAAAAATGCTCATATGCTGAAGTAACTGACAGAAATCTTCTATAATTCATTTTAGCAATGGAAGATTCGCTTGGAGGAAGTAGAAATAGGAGATGTTAGGTTAGGTTAGATTTTTGTTCGTCTCAGTCTTATCACTAATAGCCATTCTTCCTTATCTTCTGATGAAATTATTAATCGATTTATGACGTGTCAATTACCCAACTACTTTGTTTTTCGAATAATGATATGTCTTGCTCGAGTGTCAAGAATTTACAATTGTTGATTCCTCAATATTACTGACTGCACAAATTGCAACTGTTAGAACTATTCAGTTTTGGAACTTGGAAAAGCCCAAGTACAAACAACAATATATTCATTGTAAAGTTTAACTGCATATCCAAAATGATAAGCTCATATCAGATTCTTGCATGTAATAAGTGGCTGTGATATTGAAGCAGTTTTCAGAACAGGTGAGACAGTGGTGGGGTTAAAATCACCCAGTGTTATTCAATTGCGCATCACAAAAACACGGAGACTGTCAGTGTCCCCACCTCTTCAGTACCAAACCTCACCCCAAAACACCACTGACGTTATCGATTAAAGACAATTTTGGTGATAACCACCCCACCACACTATTTCTTTTTCTACAAGTCATACAGGTATGTTTTGTGATGTGGGGTTAGTTTTTAGGTGATAATTTTTTTGTTGGTTATTTAGAGAAATTAGTTACGAAGAACAACAAAGGAAGCTTCTCGCCTTATGGCATGATCTGGAAAATGATGAAGACCTTGTCGATTCGAGCGATTCTGAAAATGAAGATATAGTTCAAGAAACTGCACATGATTCTGAGTCAGAACAGGAAGATGATTCGGAACAAGTTGACGATGACGAAAGCGTTCTTTCAGATGATGAACAAGATGACAATCTAACAACATCATCTAATACAACGTTATCAGATAATTGTCAGAAGAGATAAGAAAACCATGTGGTCAAAAATTTGTCTCAACCGAGCAGCACGACCAGATCGGAAAACATAATTAGGGGTGAGTTCTCAGTAGTACGGCCTGCTACAAAGAACCGCAAAACAGCTGAAGAATGCATCGATATTTTTTTTGATGAGGTAATTAATACTAGTATTATAAGATATGCCAATCAGCGTCTGGCTACTATTCGGAATCTTTATGATTATCATCAGCACAAATATGTGGTCAAAGAAGTGGATGCTGCCAAAGTTCATGCTTTTTTGGGTCCCTTTTTCTTATCTGGGGTGTACAAAACAAATCGTTTGTATCTAGAGGACCTATGGAAAAATAATGGTTTGGGCATTGATATATTCAGAAGAACTATGTCTCTGCAAAGATTTCAATTACTTCTCAGATGCTTGCGTTTTGGTAACTCCGAAAACAGACAAATTAGACTACAAATTGATAAATTCACCCACATAAGAGCATTCTCCACTAAGTTTGTTGAAAACTGTCAAGGCGCTTATGCTCCTAGCGAGTAAGTCAGCATAGATGAATGGCATTTCGTGGTCAATATCCTTTTCGAGTATATATGCCAAATAAAGCTTCGAAGTTCAGATTGAAAATATTCGCTTTAGTTGATGCAAAATCATATTACGTGGTGAATATGGAACCATATGCGGGTCAACAACAAGATGGCCGTTCAAAGTATCCTATTCACCGTTCGATGTTGTTGAAAGATTAGTGGCACCCAACAGTCAAACTAACCGAAATGTGAGTTCCGACAACTGGTTTACCAGTTTTCCGCTGATGGTCCATCTGTTGAAAAATCACAAACTCACTTCCGTTGGCACCATAAGAAAAAATAAAACTGAGCTTCCACCTGCGTTTGTCTTTTCTAACAAATTTAGTTTTCAAAAGGACACTACCATATTATCATATATAACGAAGAAGGAAAAAAGTAGTACTGGTTGCCTCCACGCTTCACCACGACGATAAAATTGCTGAAAGAACTGGAGAAGCGAAAAAACCTGAGATAATAGATTTTTATAATATCACCAAATGCGGAGTGGATGTGGTCGACGAACTATGCGGAAACTATGACGTATCATGTAACAGTAGAAGATGGCCACTAACCATTTTTTTCAATGATGAACGTCGGGGCTATCAATGCTAGAATAATATATCAAAGCAACACTAAGGATATACAAAAGAGAAGAGAATTCCTTTTGGATTTGGGTTTGCAGCTTGTGCACAAGCATCTTCTGTCTCGTAAAGATAATGAGAGGTTGCCAAAGCAATTGAAAAATTCAATTAACTCTCCATTGAATGGGAACGAATTAGAACCGAATGAAAGAAAGCCAAAACGCCAGAAAACTATTAGAATATGTGGAATGTGCCCCAGGTGTAAGGATAGGAAGTGCCAAAAGAAGTGTGCCAACTGTGAATTTTTTTCGTGTCTGGAGCATAGTCTTGTTCTATGTCAAAATTGCTATCAATAGAGCACACTGTAAAATTTTTTCCTTTAATATTTCTAGTTCGCGTTTCTCTCTTTGATTGAATCATAGATTTTTGTTCATTTATTTGATATTCAGTTTCTACTGAATCATAACGTTTTTTATATTCTGAACAGAAGAATTGTCTGTTTTTTTCCATTAAATTATGTCGTGAAAATATTTTCTTTCTATTATATTCTGTAGGTGGGTGAATCAAAGGTACTTTTTTCTGAAAAAATATGGTTTCTGTTAACGCAGTCAATTAACAAATTGAACATATTGAACAAATTATTTTTTCACACGAAAAACCAAAAACCAAATGGGGTGAATTTCACCCCACAGCACCAAACATGTAACATAAGTTCACCACACCACCACACCAACGCCAGGTTAACTGATTTGCATCATGGAACTGGACACAAAACCAAAATAAATACACAGACATATTTTGCTTAGACGTGTTTTGACCCATTTTCGATTATTGTGAAAAAATGGATAAATCGTCTGTATCAAATTTTGTGTAGCAAACGAAATTTCGTTACTGCGGCATTCGTTTAGTTGCGAAATAAAAACTGACGAAAATATTGATAAACGGAAGAAAGTTGTATTGGTCAATCGTAACACTACCGTAAGAGAAATAGCTGAGGAGCTAAACAGATCGGGCTCGTGGCATTCGAATTTCACCGAAGATTTGGACATGAGAACGATCGCCATGAAATTCCAAATTGATCCATTTTGGCCAACATCATCATTGCGGTAATATTTCTCTGGAACTCTTATACTCGTTCCTCGACGAATCAAATTTCCTCCAGGGTATCATAACTGGTGTCGAATCATGGGATTATGGATATGACGTAGAATTCTAAGCTCAATCATTCCAATGGAGGCTGTCACATAAGCCAAGACAAAGAAGAAAAAAGTGCGCCAAGTTCAGTCGAATGTAAAGATTCTGCTTACAGTTTCCTCTGGTTGCAGGGGCGTGGCGCATCAAGAATTCATGCCACAGTAAAAGACGGTGATTAAGGCATACTACCTTCAAGTCTTGCGCAATTTGCCTGAAGCAATCTACTATATTTGTTGATATTTTGAAATAATTTCATAAAAGTAAAATATTTATCTATGTTACTTTCATGTAAACACGTACAAAGTGCGCGACGTCATGACCTACAAAATATACTGACATTCGATAAAAACATTGAGATTTTCGTGATCAGTTTACTGTTGAGAAAAATGAAGAAATTTAGTAATTACTTGTCCGTGAATAAATTTTTGATGGTTTTAGATAGAACCAGGATTTATTAACGGGAAAAATCCAACTTGGATATAGAGTTATGAGGGCGAAGATACTCTGCAAGCGATAAACATTTCTGGGCAGGGAATTTCCCAATGTGAAGACATTAGTAAACTATTTCCATAACGATATCATTGATGGTCCAAATTCAGATCTAGTTAATTCAATATAGAAATTCTTATGCAGGTCAACCTACCAGAATCTAAGGGAAAATAGCAGCAAAAAAGGTATTAATAAATATTGCCTTAGTACCTATGCTCTTGCTGGAAATCTCACTCACACTTTCAAACTATCAAATTTTAGTTTTCCATTCTTTTCATTCAAACATTCTTCAATCTAGAATTTTATTCGTCTTTCAACAGCCACATGAAATTCACGTCTTTTTTCTATAGAAGTTGGAATTTAGTTGTTAAAAAACTGGTTTCGTTCGTATTTGAGACAAAAATCCATTGAATGATATAACATAATGTTTCCTATGCCATTTGGCATCTTATGTATGATTGTTGAACATAACTTATACATATATCACAATATTGTTATACTTAGACTATAACATAACATAAAATTGCCTTATAATAGTAGTTTTACCAAACTGATTTTCAGAATAATATAGATTTCTTTATGTCAGTGTTTTAGTTCTCCTGGCAAGTGGAAATCACTGTTTTCTTTTCAATTGGTTCGTACGCAAATTGTTATTACAGTATTTCGATATTTGTTCGGCATAAGAAGCCGATTTGACATTACTGTAACAAGTTGGTATTCATTTTAGTTCATTTCATGGAAAATTAAGCCTAGAAAAACATTTTATAGATCATTGTTGTTACTTAGTAGGTTGTGACGTCATACGACACCATAACAAAAATTAGCGATCAAGTGGATAGTTTCGAAACAATACTCATTAAATGGTATTTTAGTTTGAAACACTGATGTATTTTCTTAATATATTCGTAAGTAATATCGAGTATATAGCTACAAACAAATACATTTTCGAAAAATCGTTTACCTTCTACTTAGAGAAAAGAATTGTAACATCAATTGATTTATTCCGTTCACTAGTGTGTACAAATTATTAAGACTAGTATTTCTCTTATATGATATAAATTGAAACAGAACCGATTGGGATTTAAAAATGTGTATGAGGAGACAACTGATGCATCTTTTTTCTTACAATAATCTATAGAAATCCAGGAAGTGGAAAAGTAGCATAGGTACATAATTATTATAACTACATCATTACCAATAGAGATATTTTTCAGTTGCCCAATGAAACTTAATTAGAATAGATCATGAAATAAGACAGTAGAATGAAGAATGCGACATCTCCAACTATTCAAATCGTGATATCTGAGGAATGATGATTTGTATGAAAAATGTAGCAGATGGTATTTGTAGGAATTAAAACTATTATCTGACCCATACTCATAAAATTTGATTTTCATGTAAATTCAATAATAAACTGTTGCTCAAATATTAGGCTTAACATTTCCCAAGCGAAACAAAATAAAACTTTGATCCAAACTAAGACTACAGTCAAACGGATTTGTCTGTAGAAAAGGCTTCACGTTGGCGTTTTGTGCAAACTCACATGTTCTGTAACAAATCAGTCATATTATTAATAGTCGCACCTCGTATATGAGTTGCGTATGCTCGCATATTATTTCTATTTTCGTTATTTGACAACGCGATACCTCAGGAATGGTGATAATATGAAAGAACTATGAGAATCCCTTTTGTACAGAATTCCATAAACTACAGCAATTATTTGATATATTTTTAAGATAAATACAACAGTTTAGGAGAAAAATGGAAAATATCAACATATATCACATAGATTTTTTCATGCGAGTAAGGATCGATGGACACTTCAGATAATTCATTCACATAATTTATCAAATTTCAGCTCTATAAAAATTATTATAACCTCAAATGTAGAGATAAACCGTCATTGACACAGCTGTCAGTTAACATACAAAGCTCAGAATGTGTAATGAACTGGCATGCACTACATTGAAATGATCAATGACTACAGGGTTTTGGCATATTTATTTTTCCTCGTAGTTGTCAGAATGTCTGAAACTATCAGGATTGAGAAGCACTCATATTAACAAACAAATAAATAATGAAGCGGAGTTAGCCGTCCGCGAAACCAGAATTCAGCTCGAAAAATTTCTCGAAAACTGCAATGCTTTTTATAATAATAAACGAAAGTTACCATCACTTCCTGAAATACTTAACAAAAAAGAAATTATAAAAATATTGCTTTAGAGAAACGCTAACCTTCAACACGTCTTAACTTTAAGCCTATGATGTTACATAATATGAACTTTTTCCATGAATTGTTTTTCAGAAGTCGTTTTCTTTGTAAATTTTCAAGTATGGTTATTGCGCTGAAGCCTATCCTGTTTAAAATCTCAACTGATGCATGTATGTACAGTTGCCTAATGTTACGGGGCAGTCACAATCCATTTTATATAGCATTCATTGAAATTTATTCATTCATATATGTATAATGCTTGATTTGGAATGATCAATATACTTTAAATGAAAACCAATAACATAATCTTACAACACATATCTTGAATACCTTCAGCAATATAGTGTAACTTCTAGATGGTACCATATCAACATCTTTACTGACAAACTTTTCCATCGGGGGTGTAACTCAGTGGTAGAGTGTCTGCTTCGCATGCAGAAAGTCCTGGGTTCAAATCCCAGCTCCTCCACAAAACTTTTTGTTTTTGTATCACCACATACGTAGACTACTCTTATGGCAACTTTTTTTTTGATACAGAAATTGAATATGATGAAGATCAAAACGATTTATCTCAAGAGTTAATACAGGAACAAATAGATAAGAAATATGCAGAAATAGTAACGAACTGCAGTTATTGGTGATTAATTAGGTAGCTTTATAATTAAATAAAGTCATCGACGCAAATGATTCTTTTAAGTGGACCACTAAAACATAGTTGATTTCTAATAATCGTAGAACATTGAAATTTTGCGTGCGGTCTCAAGTTATGCAAAAAAATGTGTGAAACGCGTTATCATAATTGAGACGATTTCGGTCACATCGGAAGTTGACTACAACTGTTATTTCAAATGGTATTATTTCTTTTTCTTTTTAATTCTCAGAATAACTTCATCTCACGTTTGTTACATCCAAAATTTACGAAAAAGATGATCATCAAGAAATCGCATTTTTCGAATGTTGCAACCTTTTTTCCACATCATTGGAAATCTCAAAAATTGAATTAAATTGAATCTCCCTTTATCTGAAACCGTTCGTTTGGAAGAAATTCTTATTTATTTCTCACATTCGCTTTGCCTTTAAAATTGACTTGATTAATGATATTGATTATTTCCCCTTATTTGTATCCAAAAAATTGGATATTCAAACAACTTTATTCAACTGAGTTCTTGAATTCGCGTGATTCCGCCTGCATACCGCCCCACGTGTTGATATGAAAATAAGCTGACCAATCATTCTTCTATGAAATATCGTCGGTTTCGCAACGTATCAAGCATTTAGTGAAAACAATGATGAAAAATACACACCACAAACATTGTCGCATCACCTGGTATTCTGAATTCCACAATCGATTAAGCAGCTCGATCGCAGTTTCTTTGTCAACATATGTTTTTTGGACATATGAGGAGAAAAAATCTTATCTATGTAGTAACATTTGTTTCCATATGATCTTAAATACGTCTGAAAGAAGAATGAGTTTATTTGACTATCAGTATTCTTTCAATTTCTCTTCAGTTTTCACGGTACATTAATGCAAGTTTTCTATGTTTCTTGTTGATTTTCGAATCTTTGAATTTATTGTAATTGCTGCTGAACGTCCCGGACGCTATTTGAGTGATCATGAAGTGGTAAGAATTGTAACACTTCTAGAGGAAGGGCAAAGCCAACGTTACATGGCTAACAAAGAGTTCGGATCTGTACGGCTAGAATGCTATAAAATGAACTTGCACTTTCCAGAAATGTGCATATTTCATTGCAAACTGTTAGGATCAGGCTCAGAGAAGACGATATCAGACCAAGGGTGGCTTCTACCGGCCCACGTCTCACCAGAGAGCATCGAGTTGCTAGACTTCAGTTTGCGAGGGAACATGCGAAATGGGGTATTCCAGAATGGTCGAATGTTCTCTTTTTCGACGAGTCCAGGTTCTGTCTGGTATCAAATTTTAGACGCATGCCTATATACAGACGAGCTGGGAACGGTATCAGCAATGCAATATTCGGCAAACCAAAAAGTTCGGAGGGGGCTAAGTAATGGTGCGGGGAGGCATTTCTTTCCATGGTCGATCTGAGATATTCCTAGTGAATAATGGAAAAATGACAGCGGCCAGATACATCGCAGATAACCTTGAACCGCATGTTATACCCTTTGGCCCATTGATTGGCGAAAATTTCATTTATAAGCATGATAATGCTCGGCCTCATGCAGGTAGAGTAGTTACAGAATTTCTGCAAAATTCCGAAATTGATATTTTAAGATGGCCAGCCTGAAGTCCAGACTTGAATCTCATACAATATGTTTGGGACAACATGGGGTGGTGAATTCGGCAACGTAGAATGCCTTGTAAAACACTCCAACAACTAGAAAATCTGCGTCCTGAAATTTGGAACTCAGTGACTCAAGAGTACATCCAAAATTTGTTTGAGGGGCTTCCGAGACGTATACTGGCAGTAAGTAGGGCCCAAGGAGGAAACACTCGATTTTCTTTCATCTTTTTTGCATGACATCTTCTTATTTTACACTTATGAAAAATACCAAGCGACTCTTGAATGACCAACCTAGAAGTTAATATGGTTTTGTTGGGAGTGTATTATTGAGTCACAATTTCTAGAAAAAAATAAAGTGAGTGTCAAGTACGGTAGCTATGTGAAGTACTACAATTCGAGAGAAATGACCCACCGAACTCAATTTCTATTCTCGAAGAAAATTTATTGGTGAAAATGGATCGCAGCCATCTTCTTTTGTTTTCAAGTTATTCCGTATTTTTCAATTTTGCGGGATTTGGGCATACGGCAATATCTCAGTTGCTATCAATGTTACGTGGAAACTAGTTTGGTAATCTGGAGCCATTTTTTTGAGCAGAATGCAGGGACGTATGCAAACTTTTTTTTCTTGAATGATTTTTTAATTATAATATAATCTTGTGTTTTCCTAAACTATAGGTGAGTTTGGATATAATAAAATATATATTACATAGCTGACAAATTTCGTCACATTTGCCCCAAACATTCCAAATGTATGCAGTTCTATTCTCACAAAAATAAATGTCCAAATTAGTCGTTTATTCAATTCAAATTTTTGGTTATCAAATAATAAGCTGAAAACCATCTGATTGAAAAGTGTTCATGAATTTTAAAAACTTTGAAGCATTCGACATGTTAGAATGCTACGTTTAGAATGGGTGCGGGTCTGATGCAGCCTCAGAATATTATTCTGTTTTCCTGACAGAACGCAACCTCATCTAACTTTATTACAAAGATTGAAACTGAATCCCATAACAACTGGTTCTCTCAAGCACTCAGAGAAAAAAGTTTCAAGAAGTAAGAAACGAAGAAGGTACAATGCAAGTTTTGGTAGCTGTTACTTCGAATCCATCAATTTCCAGTAGCAACTTGAAGGAGATAGTCCAATACCATAATCGAAGGTTTGGCGAATCCTCAGAAAAAATAAGTTATCGATCTTATAAGGTGTGGAAATCCCAACTTCTGAGATTATAAGCTATGGCTAGAATTTTAACAACCGAATCAGTAAAAGTCAAGAAAATATACCGAATCCTACTAGTTTACCATATGGACTGAAGAAGTGACCTTTACGAGTCACTTGACCAGAGAGCTATTCAATAACTATAATGAGTATTACTGACCGGATATCAAACCCCATGGAAAGTGAATATTCAACAGCTAGGCCGGCAAGGAGTTCTCATCATATGGCGGTACATTTAGCGACCCCTCGAACATCTCTTCGTGTGGAACTTTAATGTGATGTAATAAATAATGAGAACATAATTGAGACTTTTTCGGATGAAATTCCGTTCGCTCAGAGAAGGTTTGGTATATTCACAAATGACTTTGTGCGGTTAAACCAGTCTTTCGGTGATATCTTGGAGAGAACGAGAGGAACAGCGAATGACCACCTCGTTCACCAGATTTTATCTAGTAGATTGTTTTTTTTTTTGGGGCTACGACAAGGATGTATTACATAGACAAACTCATTATGATATAAAAGAGTCAAAATGCACGAGAAGTGTTGCAGCTCTTACATTTCGAATAATGGAAACACTTTTGAGTATGTAACATTGTTTTCATTTGTTTTTCAGTTACTACTTCTTTTGATATTTCCTTATACATGACTAATGAATAATATTCGTTTTTCCTTATCATGAGAATTTCTTGTGGTAAGCATAAAATTGAGATATTGCAACGATATCCAATCGTCCCTGAAGCCAACCCTGTCACCGACCGGCAGACTGACGAGTACGCGGCACGTTCGAGAAAGATTTAAGGGTTACTGAGAAATCATTGTTGCAGTTTCCGGAAGGTTCTCGAACGAAGATCTGGAACAGAGCCGAAGTTACGCAAATGTTCTAGAACAATTCGTACTTGTATATAAGAAGAGAGCGCGAAGCGCAGAGGATTAAGTTTGAAGACAGAGCGCGAATAAGTGGACAAAGTGTTAGAGATAAATTGAGCAGTATCGATTGGGTTATATAAATTAGTCATTCAGTTTGGTGTTATAATTGTTCAGTTTACGTGTAAATAATTTAGTTAGAGTTTTGCAACGTTGAAGTGTTTGATTTGAACCCACAAACAATTTTAAGAAACGTTACAATTGGTGTCAGGTGTGGGGTATAAGTGAATAGAAAAAAACCCTAATAAGTTTATGCCTGTTACCCTCTCGCAACAGAGAACTATGGAGACGGAAGCGTTGAAATTCCTTCAGCAAGCCCTGATGGACCTCAATAAGAAAATGGACAAAAATTCAAGTAAATATAAGGAAACGATGCAGGATAACTCAAATAAATTGGAGGAAAACTCGAACAGACTTGACGAAAATTTAGCTGAAAATCAAACTAATTTAGAAGAAAAAATGTTGGAAAATTTGAACAACCTGAAAGAAGATTTCAATGAGGTAAAAGGAAAAATAGATGAAAATCTGAACAAGGTTGAAGAAAAGATGGAGGAAAATTTGTACAAGGTTAGGGGAGAAATGGAAGGAAATTTGAATTTGGTTAAGGAAAATCTGAAGGAAATGAGAGGTAGAATGGACGAAGAAATAGAGGGAAAGATCAACGGAAATTGAGCGGCTTATTCGATTATCTAGATGAAAACGAAGAAAAACTAAAAAGGTTGAAGCAATCATATAGAGTGAAAATGAATGAAAAGCCAATTTTGTCGAAAGTAGAACATGATGTTGAAGCTCCAAAAATGAAAACAAACCCTCCTACTTTCGACGGAAAAATTCCTCAGTCGACGTACCATAAACTATTTGAGGCGGCTGCTACAGCCAATGGATGGAATGAGGAGGAAATAGCAACGTCTTCAATTGTAGCTCTACGTGGAGAAGCACTGAAGATTTTGCAGACAATACCAGCAAGCCATAAGGTATGCTACGACACGTTAACATCCAGGTTACAAATGAGCTACGGGGATACTTGTTTAGAATAAGTATACCACGCTCAAATCAAGTATCGTAGCCAGAAATCTACAGAGAGCTTGCAAGAATTCGAGATTGATATAGCGAGATTAGTAGGATTAGCCTACCCTACTGCTCCGGATACCTTCTCGGCGCAATTAGCTGTTCGTAGATGGTATCAGAGATGGTGAAACTAAACAGGTCTCGAGATTGGCTAGGCCAAAAACAAGTGATGATGCTCTGGCCCAAGTATTTGAGTTTGAATCTGCAAAACAGGCATCGAATAGTGGAAGTAGCCGTTCTAAAAGAAACATCACTGAGGAGGAAGAAACTATAGAACAGGTGATTCTTCGGCTCCTGGATTAAAGGAAGATAAAAGGAATCAGACGCTGGATTTGCGAAGAGATTGGTCATATAAGAAGGAATGCAAAAAAAACTCTTAATGAGCATCAAGCTGGAACTAGCCACAAGAACGCAGATGCCCTATCGCGAAGGCCCTGTCCAGTAAACTGATGTCACTGCTCTCGGTTGGACGAAAAGAATAGCCTTATGAGGACATCGGTTGTTGATGAGAATTGGTTGCCAGCTGAACTAAGGAAGGAACAAGAAACAGACCCTGAATTGAGTGTAGTTATGCAATGGAAAAGAGATAATGAACGACCGAAATGGGAAGCTGTCTCCAGGATGAGTAGAAACAAAAAGGCTTATTGGGCGCAATGGGAAACACTGTTAGTGAAAAATGGTCTGCTGAACCGACGCTTAAAAAACGAATCTGGAGATGAAGAGCAGCTTCAGTTAGTTGTGCCAAGAAGCAGAGTGAAGGCAGTTTTGGGGAAGTTACATAATGAAGCTTCAGGAGGACATTTCGCCATCAAGAAAACTCTCGAGAAGGTCAGAGCTAGATTTTTATGGGTCAATTCAAAGGCAGATATCCGAGAGTATTGCAGGAAATGTACGACTTGCGCTTTGATAAAAGGACCTGATGGAAAAGGCAAGGCCCCGGCCCGATGGAACGTGTTGCTGTACATATAGCGGGACCCTTTCCAGAAACTGATAGCGGCAACAAATACATTCTAGTTGCCATAGGCTATTTCACCAAGTGGGTTGAAGCTTATGCTATACCAAATCAGGAAGCTGCAATCGTCGTTGACATCTTGGTGAAGGAGTTCTTTTGCCGTTTTGGAGTTCCCTTAGAGTTACATTGCGATCAGAGGACAAATTTTGAATCGAAGCTGTTCCAAGAAACGTGCGGAAGGCTAGACATCAGAAAGACCAGGACAACAGCGCTTCATCCTCAATCAGACGGAATGGTTGAAAGAATGAGTAGAACGATGGGACAATACCTGGCTACAGTGGTACCGGATCATCAGCGAGATTGGGACCAATACCGTACACCTTTTTGTAATGGCCTACAGAGCTTCAGTGCAAGAGTCGACAGGAGAAACGCCAGCTCGAGTTATGTTAGGTCGTGAGATGAGGTTGCCATGTGATCTGAAATTTGGGTGAAAGGCTGGAGAGAGAAATTTGGAACGAAGAATGGATTAAATTCATAATATGGTCAGACAGCACATGCGGATTGCCAGTGATAAAATGAAAAACCACTATGGCTTCAAAGTTTTTGAACGTGGATTTTCTGTAGGAGATCTCGTAAGGCATTATAACCCACAGAGAAAACGTGGCTTGTCTCCAAAACTACAGCGACATTGGGTAAGGTCCTTATGAAGTCATGAAAAGGATCACCGACATCGTGTATCGCATAAGGAATTCACCGAGGGGGAAACCTAGAGTAGTCCGTTTCAATCGATTGGCTCCTTTTGCACCTCAATCGATAGATTATAATATCTAACAGTTTTGTTTAGAAGTTACTGCAAAAACTTTATTCTTATCGAAGATGGCACGTTCAGAAATAACTAATTATGGCTCTGGGGCCAAGACTTGATCCAGAGAATCAATATAGTAATGTACTCTTTAGATCCCAAGGTATACTAATAGGGCAGAATATGAGGGAACTAATTTGTGTTTGAACCAAAACGGTTGCCACATTAAACATCTTTTATAATATGATAATTTGATATTATGAATTGTGTAAGATTTTTCAGAAATTTCTTAATGATGAAAATCGAATATGTTCAGAGATCTTCATCTAAATGTATCTATAATATTTCGTGATGGTCAACTATGTATATGAATGATTTTTTTTTTCATTCGTTATGCCTGTTTCACAGGCAAGGACGATGAAGATCGAATTCTGGTGAAACATCAGATTTTCGAAATAAGAATGAATATCTTTTAACGAGGCATTTTAGGCATCAGGAAACCGGATACAATTCAATTCTATTTTTAGGAAGGGTAGCAATGATGGAAAAAAAGGTTGTTTCATATAAAAAACTTCGCCGCTTAAAGTTAGTATGGCGTTTGATTTTTGAACATCCTGTGTGTTGTAGACAATTAGAGAGGTTCTATTCATCCTTCGTCTGTTGCTTGGAAAGGAAAACTACTTCAAAGGAAATCCAGTAACTTATGTAAGGTTCGGAAGCAATATTGATATTCTAAAAAAAAATATTACTGTTTTCGTGAATTTTAGGCCCAACAAATGAGACATAAGGTTAGCTCTTAGCACTTTCGTTCTCTTACTTACAGACAAAAAGGCATATCCAGAACTACAGCAGGACAAATATATGAAATAATCTGTCGACTACTTCCGGAATACGAAATGTTTATTACGGCAAAATGTTGTAATACTGTACCGAACGGGATATACAAAGCATAAACCACAGCTCTTAGAAAAATTACTGAAATGCGCCATCCCAATAGTTCTCAGCATAATCCATGAAACGCATAATTATATGCCGTCACAAAAGATCAACCAATCCTTGAAAAACTGTAACTTATGTGCCGTAAGTTTGGCGCTGAAGATAATACTTTAGAGCAGCGGTGCTCAAACGGTCGATCGCGAGTGCTTTGTGAGGAGATCTCGAGAAGAGAAAAAATTTTAATAAGTAGGTAACTAAACTGCAAAAATTTATTTCGTAATAAAATGACACTCTGCTAGCGGGAAAATGCGGCTTTATCAAAGGAACCCGGTGTACTTGTCAAAGGAAAGCCGCGTATTTTATTCTTGCCGCTTTTTTAGAAATTTCGGGCAGCGCGTTTGACGGGAATATTCGAGACTTCCGTCAACGCCGTTATAAATCTGCGCCTGCAGGAATTGGAGTCATTCTGAATTTTAACTGGAAGGCAATACAACGTCGATACAAAGTTCATTATTACATAGTACAAAATAAATACAGCGAAGAAATCTGAAATGTATCATATTAATAACGATTGGGAGGAAGAATTTTTCTTTTGTATGGTGGAGGATAAGTGCTTTTGTCTCATAGGTCGTCCGTCAGTTGCAATACCTAACCGTGATAATGCATCATAAAACGGCTCATAAAAACTATGAAAAGGATTTTCCGCCACAGAGTGAATTAAGAAAACGAAAAGTACGTGATTTGATATCTTGTTTGAAAAAATTCAAACCATGTTCACAGGACCAGCTAAACAATCAAAAGCTGCTAGGATCGCGTCATTTAAATTATCTCATATATTGGCGAAACTCAAGAAACCATTCGAAGATGATCGGTTGTGAAGGAAGCATTTATTGAAGCGGGTAAGACTTTATTTGGACATTTTAAAAATAAAACAGAAATCATGTCTGCTATACGAAAACTTCAGTTATCTCGTCCAACTGTCACAAGGCGTATTGATGTCATGAGTCAGAACATGGCAGATAAACTAAAACATGATATCATGAAATGTACATAGTTTTCTTTACAGTTCGACGATACCACCGATATGCCGGCTCGGTGGCGTACGGGATATGATGCTCGTCTCCTGCTTAGAGTTACCTTGGTTCAATCCCCACAAAGTCGGTGCGATTTTTCGGATTTTGGGAATCGCTTGAGTATCCATCTTTCGGAGGAGATGTAAAGCCGTCGGTCCTGTCTAACAGAGATGTGTTGGACATTAAAGATCCCTTCCCTCGACACGAGAGGGGTTCGGAAAAATTTCCGGGTTAGTGAGGTGGTAGAATTTCCCGTCCGAAAGGCGGAAATAGAGCACGTTAAAGGAATAACAAACAAGCAAACCACCGATATGACAGACACTGCCCAGCTATGTATTTTTTTTCGGATGGTATTCAATGACATGTTGGAAAAGGAAGAATTTTTGACAATCATTCCTCTGAAGGGGAAGATCCGTGCGAAGATATATAAGACGTTTTCTTCAATTTTATGAAAATTTACAAGCTACCAATATATAAATTAGTGTGCATTACAACCGATGAAGTACCAGCAATGACTGGAAACAAAAACAGTTTTGTGGCATTGTGTCGAGCTAATGAAGATTTCCCTTAAGTTTTTTCATTCCATTGCATTATAAACCAACAAGTTTTGTGTTCAAAAGTCTTAAACACGAAGGAAATTATGGGCTTGCAACAAAAATTGTGAATTCCATCCGTGCACGTAGCTTGCAACGGCGGCTCTTTAAGTTGCAGTAGGAAGATAGGGAACACTGATTTAGTTCTCCACACGTCAGGTGGTGGAGTCACGGAAAATTTCTAGAAAGATTTCAAGAATTATTGCCCAAAATAACAGCTTTTCTAGACGAAAGATGACACTCAGATGTTGAAACACGAAAAATGGCTGACCAATTTGGCATTTTTGACTGACATAACAATGCACATAAACACCATTAACTTGGAGCTTTAAGGTAAAGGAAAAACTATTATTGAGATGATTAGCGCAGTAAACGCATTCAAAAGTAAATTGCAACTTATGATAGATCAACTGAAAAGAAAGAGTCTGAAACATTTTCCGTCTTTGAAAGCAAGGATTCATCAGATGAATTATGATACGTATGAGGCTGAATTATCAAATATTTTGGAACAATTCGAAATGCATTTTTATGATTGCAGTAACTTGGCTAATATAGCATTATTTATGAGTTATTCTTTTTCATGTGAAAACATTGAGGAATTAGCTACTGAAATAGCAAGTTAGTTTAATATGAACTCAAGTTGTGTTGAAAATGAGTTGGTGCAGACTATATCAGATATACATCTCAAAGCTACAGCATCTGATTTTTGGTGTTTTAAATCTGAAGATAAATATCTGAATCTAATGCAAATCGCCCTTCAACTGAAGCAATGTTTGGGTCAACTTACTTGTGCGAATCTGCATTTTCTGAAATGAAGATATTTGATTCAGAATATCGCAATCGACTAACTGACGATCATATGTCATCATGCTTGCAATTAGCACTCAGTAGTTACGTACCATATTATGAAAAGTTTGCGGAGGACATGCAGTGCCACGCTACAATATCCAAAGTCACTCCTTAGTTAAATTTAACACCATATGTACTCTTTTATTCTGTAACAACGAATAAAGTGGCAATTTTGAATAACTATGAGTTTTTTCATTGCTGACATAGACAAGAATCTAACTAAATCTAACCCAAACCTTGACTAAAATAATGTATATTGTGCGGAAAGCTAATATCTAATTATTATATATCTAATATCTATTTGTATTATTTTTAATTATTATATATTTTTCAATTTATTTTTGCTCTTTCAAAAATTGGATATATCTCGAGAACCGCATGAGCTACTATAATAATGAAAGTTGTTTTGCAAACAAGAAACCATGCGGGATATAACTCATATCCGACTTAATATCAGTCAGTATAGAGAGTGCCCTTTTTTCCTTCTCACATTTCGAAAAGAAGAAACATCGAAAACTACGTTTTTCAAATTTTAACCCTTTTTTTTCAATTCATTAGATTCGCTGTAAGAAACTAAATAAAGTAACCCATACATACCCTGTACCTGAGATTTCCTGTTTTTAAGTTATAACGAAAAATCAAATTCTACGTACCTACCTAAAGTTGGCTGAGGCGGCTTAGATTCCTGCCAGGCATAGGCAGGTCTGAGAGCATTAACAAATAACTGTCCTTTTGTCGTTGGATAATTGATAAATGAAGGGAAAAAATGCGAAACTGCAGTGGCTGTCGAATTTTCAAAGTTAAATTAAAAAAGTACAGAACGAATTGAAATCTATTTTTCTTAATTTCATAATAATTGCTCAAAATGAAGTCCATTCACTTCTTGACATTGTTTTACTCTACGCATTACACCCTGTGAAGTGGCTCGCCTCAGTTCCTCCACATCATCATGTCTTGAAGTAGCAGTTGCAGAATGAATTTTATCTTTCAATGTTCCAAAAGATAAAAATCCATAGGCGTTAGGTCAGGCGACAAATGCACTTATCCTTCACCATACAGAAGAAAAATTCTTCCTCCCAATCATTATTAAAATGAGACTTTTTAGATTTCTTCGCTGCACTCATTTTGTACTATTTAATAATGAACTTTGTATCTACGTAATATTGCCTTCAAGTTACAATTCAGAATGACTCCAATTCCTGCAGGCGCAACATTTATATCGGTGTGAACGAAAGTCTCGAATGTTCCTGTCAAACGCACCGCCCGAAATTTCAAGAAAAGCGGGTTCCTTTGATAAAGCCGCCTTTTGCCGCTAGCAGAGTGCTATTTTATTACGTAATAAATTTTTGTAGTTCAGTTACCTACTCATTGAAAATTTTTTTCTTCTCGAGATTTACTCAAAAAGCACTCGAAATCGACAGTTTGAGCACCCCTGTTCTAGGCTATGTCTATGCACGTTCAGAAATCTAGGCCTTCTTTGCCAACTTCAGGTAGGTAGGTTAAAGTCGATTTTCCGCCATAACTTGAAAACTATAAATCTCAGATACAGGGTTTGCATTGGAAACTTTGTTCAGTTTTTTACGGAGAAACTAATGAATTGAAAAAAATATAGGTTACAATTTGAAAAAACGTAGTTTTCGACGTTTCCTCGTTGCGAAATATGAGGCTGAAAGAGATAACTCTGGACTGAGATCCAGTCGGATATGGGTTATAGCCCGCAAGTTTTCTTGTTTGCAAAACACCTTTCATGGTATGGTAGCTCACGCCGTTCTCGAGATATATCAATTCTGTCAAAAAGCAAGAAATCGAGAATTTTCTAGTAAAACTAGAATATTTCATGAACGAAACAAGCTAAACTTATATGTTACGTGTTTTGTAATTGAAATAACAAGTGTTAACGAACCATTAATCAATATATATATATATATATATATATATATATATATATATATATATTGTTCTATATTGAATAAAAAGTTGGTATGCACTTCAGGCATAACCGGAGGTGCCATTAAGGTGGAAATATTTCAGAAATAGAGTTTCGGACTAGCTGAATCAACTGCCAAAATTTCAGCACGATAGTATTATTAGTTCTCTAATAGGCCACCCAATTTGGGATACACTGTATAGATGAAAAGACAGGTAAGTATTTAGTATTTACGGATTAATAACGATTTCAGAATTTCACTAGAAAATTTTCAATTTTATTTCAAAAATGAGGTTTCATACTGTTCAAAGATTTATTCCTCTCTTTTTGAAATTCAAAATTAATCAGCTTCACCCATATCTATTGATCTATTTATCTACGTAACAGTATCTTCGACCTTTGTTTTAAGCCACTTAAAGACATCAGATTTAATTCTTAAACTTCGCATACTTAGTAATGCTCGATAACGATATGATAATTCGATAAGATTATTCCAATATCCGAAGCTAAAGATTTCAAAACAAACACTAGTTTGAAGAACTAACAAACCGCTTTTTAAGCAGAACAAACTAATAGGTTTAACATAACCGAGGAAATCTAACCTAACAATGAGAGAAGTGCTACTAACTTGGTACAGTAATCTGCGCCCAAATATTAACGCACAAAGTCGAAAATATAAATTCATTCAGAAGAAATTTAGATAAGTTGAACAATTATTTTTCCAATAGTCCACCACCACTAAAAAATATTTGAGAACAATTGTAATAAAAATGGTACTCATAGAAGTTGAAATAAAATTAAAAGTGAAAAATATAACAAAAAAAAGCCCCAAAAACATGTTCATACCAGATATTTCGACACCTGGCGAAAATTACTGCATGAAATCTACGATTCATACGTGAAATCAATGACCTTATAGCATTGAAGGTAGTTCCTTACGATATGACCAGGTGAGGTTTGGCGTTGTTATGCAAAAAGAAAAAGTTTTCATCAATCTTTGTCTCAAATGGTACAAGATGTTCTTCTTACATATCTGAAACGTACCTATGCTTATTCGGAGTTCTATTATTTACTATAATCTGATCTTGATTTTGAGGAAATTGGTGGAGGATATAATATATATTTGAAAACTGAAAGAATACTCTGTCTTTTTATTCAAATTCACCTATGGATTACATTAGATTACATTTGAAAACAATAGTTCATATTATAATTCGTAAACCTTTTGACAGAAACTTGAATACGTCTCTGTATTCCTCACAAAAAAGTGCTTCTAGAGAGTCAAAATAGTTTTAACCTAACTTTGGAAGGAAACGAAATAATGGCATATGACAATGTTGGAACGCTCTAGTTTTATGATACTCAAGAGCTCCTTTGGTTATTTCAACTAACCGTTTCTCTAGGCCTCTAAGGCTCTTTTATAGATTTCAGGAAGCAAGGAAGGAAAAAGCTGTACAAGTTTTATCAGTTGGAAGATAGCTAATGCCAATTATGCATGCAAATTTTTGGCCGTAATTCCGGAAAATCGAGAAGTTTGGAATGTTTAAATTAAACATACCTTTGGTTATTTCAATTGGCTGTATCTTTAAGTGTTCATTACACTCTCTTTCAAAGATTTCAGGTATCAAGGAATGAAAAGGTTGTGAAAGCCTCATCAACTGAAAGGTAGCCAATAACAATATGCAAGCAATAATTTTTATTGTCTCTAACATATCAGTTCTCAAGCATTGTTATGTTATGTATTATTGTTATTAGAATCTAGTCAGTAATCAGAGTGTCCTTTTCCTTGTGAGAACAACAGCAGTGAGGAGAAATTTAATACCAGGCGAGAAACTTTATTCACTTCGATATGCTATGCTAATGATTATGGAGGGGTGTGATAACAACATGGTTTCTTTTATTTATGAATATGACTTCGACGGGAATGTGGTCTGAATGAGAGCGACGCCACTACTTCGCTTTAGCCTATTGTAGTACCTGATTTTGACGTAATGAAAATATTTTGCCAAATTTCTATATATACCTCAAGTAAAAATCTCGTGTAGATATTAATTCAAGACCACACCGAAGTCTTATTGTGATAAACGCATTGGACAAGTGCGCACTTAACATTGCCATAACGACGAAATTGATCAAGTTGTACATGTTCCTATATATTCAGATAAGCCTTAATGATCATAGCATGCAAGAACACTGCCAAGATGTTGGAAAAGTCCAAGCGATTGTTAAGAGGATAAATGTCAAACATCATCAAATTAGCCCTTTTCATCATTAGAAATTCAATACTCTGCATATTTTTCGCCGATGTTCAAGAAGAAAACAATTAGTTTATTTGTGATTGAGATAAATTCCTCATTGTGACCGACATACATTGACAAGGAAATCCAGCGAAATCGATTCTGAATGGGTTGAAGGTTGAATAGGAAAAATAGTGTTTTCAGTATATTATCGACAATATATGCACCTTGTGATTTTCAATAATATCGATGAATGTATTAATTCCATAGTAAGAATGAATTTTGCATGATTACAATAAATTCCACAATCAAATTTGGTATATCTCAACATTATAAAATAAAGCCCCGTCACAGCCTGTACCATCAAGGTCGTTCTTCACATCACAATCGATGATATTTTATAGTCTTTTAGACACTTTCTTATAAGCATATCTAGTCGTTAACATAAGCTTATTAGAATTTTACTTCGCTGACAACCCCCGTTTTTATGTTGAATCGCTATAAGAACGCCAACAAACTGCTTATCATAAATTGATACACCAAGCGCCCTCGTTGATTAACATGAATCGCGGTAGCATGAGTTGACATAAGGGTGGCATTCGTCACCACCCGATAGTGTCCATGATCTACAATTTCACGGACCGAGGGAAGCCGGAACCAGACGAAGCTTGTATTGATTCTGTATTTCGACAAATGAAGTAACACCAGATTAGAGTGGGGATATGTGGTGTAATGCTATATATCTCGTAGGATGCGATATATGGGGGCTGTTCATATATTTTTAACTTGTTATGTATGCGTGCATGAGTTCTAATAGGAAAATAAAAGAAAGGTTTTTCAACTGTTTCAATTTACATCTATCACGAAATGTAATTGAAAGTCAAATATTTCATCATGAATCTAAATGAAGATTTATAATCATATTATTTTCACAGCCAAAATTTTTAATCTTATAATATAATCTAGTAAGAAGAATCTAAAGTAGGATTTTCGAATATTCAAGTACTGTCAAAGGAGACTACAGTGTCAAAAAGGGTTTGCAAATTTTACTGATGTAATCTCGATGTTGAAGATGCATCATTTTCTGAGAGGCCAGTTGAACCTGATTAAGAAATTAAATACAACGGTACTCCTGTCTTGTATGCCCAAAACGAGTCAATCAACTGTTCTAGATCCAATATTAGATCAATGAACGTTTTCACCGAAGCTGGTTTTATCATATTCAGAACTTAATGCGAAAATCATTACTGAGAAACATAAATCGAAACGTATCAGCAAGCAGCAAATCATCTAGTATACCTACAAGCCAGAATACTTTATTGTTTTCTGGGTCGCCAATGTTTATGTTCTGAATAATTTGGAAACATCAATGAAAATCACCAATCACATTCATTGAAAATTTTGAAAAAGATTATCTTATAAGTCAAATGTATACTTCCGTATATTCGATAAACCATTAATGAGATCTAATAAAATACTTTGGAAGTGCCTCCTTTTCTCAATCTTTAGTTGAAATTTATCCCGTAAACTTTGTTTTGAAGGTATTATGACATAGGTGAAGTAATTTATATTATTAATTGACTAAAAAGTATATGTATATATATATATATATATATATATATATATATATATATATATACCACCCAAAGTCAGCTGTTCAGAGAGTTACACTACCTAGACATCTTGGAGGTCGTGGATTAACTGATTTGAATAATCTTCATAGTAAACAGATTTTTCATCTACGTTCCCTTTTCATGATAAACAGAGAACGTCTAAATTACATGATATTGTTGTTGCTTCTTACACCTATGAACTTGACAATGCAAAAGGTAGATTTTGATATATTTGATGATAATTCTAAAAGAGAAAGTTGGATGCAGAAGGAATTACACGGAAAGCACCATAAAGAATTGAAAAATGATTATATTGATGAAATCGCATCGAATAAATGGTTAGTATCTGTAGAATTG
The DNA here is from genome assembly GCA_013387265.2 of Cryptolaemus montrouzieri. Taxonomy (NCBI): domain Eukaryota; kingdom Metazoa; phylum Arthropoda; class Insecta; order Coleoptera; family Coccinellidae; genus Cryptolaemus; species Cryptolaemus montrouzieri. The sequence goes on from JABFTP020000103.1 coordinate 63,986,449, forward strand.
TTTGCTGAAACAGAAGGCTTGGCAATTGCGATCCAGGATCAGGTTGTTTTCACGAGGAATTATAGAAAACACATCATCAAACAAAATGTAGATGATTCTTGCCGTAGATGTTTCTGTTCTTCAGAAACAGTTTTTCATATATTATCATCTTGCTAAGTCCTTGCTTCAACAGATTATTCAGAAAGACATAATGCCGTCGCTAATATTATTCATTTTAATCTAGGAATTAAACATGACCTAATTCCCAAAAGAAAAAATTTCACACATAATATACAAAATAAATACAATGAAAAAATTTCTAAATATATGATGCTTGGCGACGAGATTAAAAAATGTGGAAAATGAAGAAAATATTTATTCTACCGATTATTATTTCCACAACAGGTGTTATTCCTAGAAATCTTCACAAAAGTATTGAGATTTTGGGTCTGAAGAAAAATTTGTTTGAACAGTTACAAAAGATAACAGTCATCAAATCTTGTAATATTCTTCCTAGGTTTCTTTCCGAAAATAATAATGAGGTAGAGTCATAGGTTTTCTCTTTAGTTTATACTGCTCAGAATCTCATTTCATATTTTATTTATTTGTTTATATAAATGTAATATAAATAACTGACAATTTTGTCATATTTATATTCAGAGCAGTATTCTATTCGATCGTTCACCACTTCACACAAAGGAAACTATCAATGAGTAACATTCAGTGTTACTTGACTAAGGTCCGTACACTGGATTTTTCCGGGAGAAAGCCTCTGACACTACTCGTTGGTACATTGATATCATTGTCTGATGATGCTATAGTATGTATATATTCTGGTAGATTGATATATTCTCATAACATTTAACGTTATCCTAATATATAATTATTCCAGGATATGTTGTGATTATAATCATTGCCTGGCAATGTTATTAATTACCGGGTGGTGGATTTATAATTTTCATGAAATCAGTTTGATTGCATGAACAGATATATAGGCAACTCGTCGGGGTAAATATATATATATATATATATATATATATATATATATATATATATATATATATATATATATATATATATATATATATATATATATATATATATATATATATATATATATATATATATATATGGCGCGGTGCTCTGTAGCTCGGTAGCTCAAGATTCAAGTGCGTCCTAAACTCTGCTAAAATGTCTTTAAGTAATAATTTTTTTGGTGAGTGATTTCGTCATAATATTTTTTATTTTCGAAATAAAATCATTAAAATAAACTCTCACATCATCGCATGCTTCTTCGGCCAGAGAGGATGAATACTTTTTTCCTTTCATTTTCTCATGGCCCAAGGATGGTTTTATTGATGAATTGAAATAGATTATCCTCATTCATACTGGAGTGAATCAAAAAATTATTGAATATTGTAATTTCAAAAATATCATATCTTGATTTTTTAAATGGAACATCCTGTACTTTAGTATTCATGTCGCATAAAATATTGTGATATATTTTTGCAGAAGTAACCTTATCTTTGACCATTTTGAAATAAAAAAAAAATAAAAAATCAGAGGTTGCGAAAGAAGAGTTTATTAGTACTTTATCATTATCATTATACTTGATCGGAGAAATGGAGATATGTTAAGGTTATCGTGAATGAAATACGTAATAGATTGGTTTTTGGTGAGATGATCTACAAGGTGTTGAACTATTTCAATGAGTGTTCGAAATGTCGCCCGTTTCTTTGTAGACTCAACTCAATCCTTTTGAGGAAAGACCGTTGAACTATCCAAAACATTTGCGGATTAACTTACTGACGTCGACAATTCTCTGTCTCATATCCAACTGTTTTGTAGAAGGAATCTGGTAAACGATGCCTTTAATATAATCCCACAAGAAAAAATCTAGACTTGTAAGGTCAAGAGACCTAGCTGGTCATCCAACAGGACCACCACGTCCTATCCATTTGTTTGGAAATACATGATTCAAATGCTTCCTAACCTGATGTGAGTGATGTGCCGGTGCTCCATCATGTTGCAACCACAAATCTTGTCTTAGATGCTCTGGTACATCGGCAAGAACATTGGTAGATGATTTTGCAGAAAATCTATATACATTTCACTATTGAGGTGCTCGTCGAAAAAGTGCGGTCCAATTAAATATCCATCTACTATAGCGGCCCATACATTCAAGGACCAACGATGAGAGTGATCTATTTGTCTCATGAGATGTGGATTTTCCGTGGCGTGATAATGAAAGTTGTGCCTGTTAAAAAGCCCATTCTTGTGGAAAGTTGCCTTGTCCGAGAAAAGAACTCTGCTGAACATATTTGGATTTTCCGCTACTTTGTCACTTGCCCAATTGCAAAAATTGGTTCGATTTTCATAGTCTTGATTGTTCAGTTCCTGGTGCAGCTGTACATGATATGCATGAAATTTATTTACTTTCAAGATTCTCTGGACTGAAGTTTTTGGTTTTTCATGTTTTTTGTAAGCGATATTACGCGTTCCGATAAATCTAATTAGAAGTTTTTCAAAGCATCTTGCAGCAGGATGCCTCTCATCAGAAAATCTTTGTGCATAACTCTACTTGCCAACCCAGAATGAAAATCATATCAACCATTCCTTCTTTGGAGAACTTCATGGCAGTCAATTGAGAAAATTGGGTTCAAACCTCACGTTAACAATGTTCAATAACGAAACACCAAGTAAAATGCAGAATATGATATGTCCGGACACCTGAAAGAAGGCACAATTAAAAAAAACTGTCAACAAATACCTCGATTTACGTTTTAATCATCTTGATTTTATCATTCGTTAAAAAAATTATCTTGTTTAGGTTTCATTTTTTACTACTTGAATCATTACAGAAAAAAAACTTCTGTGGAAATAATGATGCATGTTGATGAGTTTGATACGGTTCGTAGAATTTTCATCAAAAATTTTCACAAATAATCGAATATATCAAAATGATCGAAAATAAAGATAAGGTTCTTTCTGTAAAAATATAGCACAATATTTTATGCGTTGACATGAATAATAAAATACAGGGTGTTCCATTTGAAAAAAGCAAGATATGATATCTTTAATATTACAATATTCAATAATTTCGCTCCTGTATAAAATGAGGATAATGTATTTCAATTCATCAATAAAGCTTTCCATAGGCAATAAGGAAACGAAAGGAAAAAAGTATTTATCCTCTTTGGCCAAAGGAGCATGCGATGATGAGAGAGTCATTTTTATGAATTTTCATGGAAACTACTCACCAAAAAAACTTACTTAACTTAAAGACATTATAGCAGAGTTCAGGCCGCTCTTGAATCTTGAACAAAAAAGTGGTCTTTCAATCTGAAAAAAAACCACCCAAGATTTTTTTATAGAAAATTGGGACACCTTTTTTACTGGAAAATAAATGGCTGAAGTAGATTATTTTCTAAATACAATACCGTTCGAACGAAAATGAAATCTTAAAATAGTGGGGGTCCTACAGCCTTTGCCGCTTCCCGCATTTCGATCGCCAGTTTTCTCGGTCTAACGAGTGCTCGGTCTTCCATAGTTTTCTGTATCCCTTGTAAATACGTTGTTGCTGGTCTTCCCCGTTTCCTTCTACTGTTTGGTACATATTCCAAGGCTCTTTTGTGCCATCTCTCATTCCCCATTCTCTTGACGTGTCCGTACCATATTAACTGTTTGGCTTCAATTCTATATGTGCTGCTGTAGACTCGTCGTGTCTTGCGCCTTATTTCTTCATTTTCAATGTGCTGCAACCTGGAGATGCTATTTTCATAAAATCCATTTCTACAGTGTCGATGAGTTTCTTGTTTTTTTCCTGTAAGCTGCCAACATTCTGAACTATATATCACAATTGGTTCCACAATCGCTTTATAAAGTTCAACTTTAGTTGTAAGTCTAATCTGATGAGACCATAATAGGGAGTTCAGGATGCGAACGCTGGCTCTGCCTTGCTGCGCTCTGTTCTGAATGTCTTTATTGGATGTTCCTTCTTGCGCTATGATACTTCTCAAATATTTATATTGTTCACATTCTTTAATTTCTTTGTTTATTTGCAATTCAGGATAATTCGTTGTTCCATCGATAACTAAATACTCTGTCTTTCTCAGATTCATTGTTAGTGCCCAGTTTTTATATTCATCCTTTAGTTTTCTATACATGAGAATTTGGGAGGCTTTTACTTGGTAAAATTCCATTATCAATAATAAAAACAATTACTTAAATCGACTTGTTCATTGATGAGTCTACCTGAGTGTTTGTATTTATTGATTTCTAAAGTTTCCCAAAGATCTTACTTCCAATATTTATTATCTGTATGCAAAATTTCAAACTGTGGGTCGAAAGAGTGATTATTTTCTAAGAGATGATTCGCGTAATTTGAATCTGATTTTTATTAGAAAAACTGCGTTTATGTTCCGATATTCTAATATTAAAATTTCTATGAGTTCTACCAATGTAGAAATTATCACAGTCATTGCAATTCAATGTATAAACACCTGATTTATTGTTTTTAGCTGGTTTGGTTTTATTATTTTTATATATTTGCCTAAATTATTATTAGTTTGGAAAGGTATGTTGAAATAATTGCTACTCAAGAATGATTTCAGTTTCTCACTTGTAATGCCAACGTAGGTTAAGGTGTTGGATTTTTGTTTCAATTTATCGACAGGGTAAACTTCATTCAATGCGATTCTACTTTGTTTTTATTTGAAATATTATTTATTAGTTTGGGATTGTAACCATTATTTTTGGCTATTTGTTTAATCAAATTTAATTCTTTGTTGAAATTTTCTGGTGATAACGGGATGTTAATCAATCTATAAAGAAAACTATTGAATGCTGACATTTTATGTTGATATGGATGACACGACGAGTTATGTATTATAATATCTGTATGTGACGGCTTATGGTAAATTGCGAAAACATGTTTTCCATTTTCATTCGAAATTGTTACGTCTAAGAAATTTATCGAATTATAACTTTCTATTTCGGTTGTGAATCCAATTTTGGATGTAATGAATTTATATGATTTTCGAAAATTTTAACTGTATATGTGTTCCTGTGAAGCAAATAATGATATCGTCTACATAGCGATACCAGTATAAACAATATTTACTGAGTGGGTGATTATGAATTAATTATTCATGAATATTTCTGCTAACAAGGGACTTAACGGATTGCCCATAATCAAGCTGTCTTCAATAGTATAATATTTGTTATTGAAATGGAAATAATTTTGATCTAAACAAATTTGTAATAATGAAAGAATATCTGATTTAATGATAGTATTGACATGATTGTTTTCTAATAATTCTTGAACCAAGTAATACGTATCTTTCGGAGGTATGTTGGGAAATAGATTCTTAACATCGAAAGAAATGAGTTTGGAATTAGGTGGTATAACCATGAAAAATATAAATTCATTAACTCCAATCTAATCTTTTGTATATATCGCTTCAGATTTTCATGAATTTCATTGGCTCAAACTTGTTTGCCAATCTGCATTTGTACAGAAATCGGCATGATTCATCTTTCAGGCTGTCCAAGTTGAATTCCATAGTGTCAGGCTTTCTGATGTCACTGTCGTGCACAAGGTCTTTTGAGTTTTTTTTTAAATTTACAATTACCTTTGTTATCAGCATATAATGATATGATCCGCACTCTGAACCACGCTATACCCTCACGTCCGTAGTTTTTAATTTTGAATTTTCACGTTGAATAACGTAGTAAATTATATACTGTAGTCCTCTTGTTGGCTGTCTCCACGTCAATTTATGTCTATCCTGGTGTTGGAAAAAACCATTCGTTACTTTTAGGTACAAACTTTGACATAGGTATCTCAAACGCATTTCATTATCATTTGTTGTTGTGTCGCCAAATTTTCCTACAACTGAATCGTTTTCTTCGACTCCTACTCTTCCATTCAAATCTCCCATCAAGAATACCTCCTTATCCCTCTTGACTTTGGATAAAACATTGTCTAGTGGAATGTAGACAGAATGTTTTGTTTCAGCATTAGCGTCATTACTTGGAGCATACACTCCCACTATGACTATATTTTGATCATCTTGTTGATTTCCAACATTATTATTTGCTCATTGGTCTCTTCCCACCTTTTGATACTTTTTTTTAATTTTTGTGTTTAGCTATAGAAAATAATGTTAACATTATCTATACTAGGGAGGCGGTTGTTGTTATATAGGCAATGCTGTGCAATTGTGGAGTCACTTTTGTTTTTACAAAAAAAAGAGTGATGTTCTTTATAATAATAATAATAATAATAATATTTATTTATCCAACAAGATACATCAGTATATAGGACATGTCATGAGAGAGTATCATCCTCTATAAATTCTTTAATAGAATAATATGCCTTTCTCAGAAGAAAAGACTTAAGAACAGATTTGAACACTTTTGTAGGCTTAACTCTCAGATGGTGAGGTAAAGTATTGAAAAATTTGATACTCTGGTATGTTGGAGAGTTCTCAAATTTTGAAGTACGATGTTTCGGCAAGAGAAGTGTTGACTGACTTCTAGTTGCATAATCGTGATACATAGAGAGTTTCGAAAAGTTAGCCTCATTATCCTTTAAATACACTGAACATCTATAAATATACACACATGGAAATGTCAAAATGGCATTCTCAATGAAAACAGGTTTAAATGACATTCTGGGGTTTATATTGAACATCATTCTCAGAATTCGTTTCTGAAGAATGAGAACCCTATTACATCCACTGAATTCCCCATAATACAACATTATAAGACAAATGACTATGAACAAGACTGTAATACACTGTCATCAGGGACGTAACTGGCAGCGAATCTTTTATTTTACATAAAGCAAAATAAGCTTTATTCAATTTCCTACACACATGCTCAACCTGTTCTGACCATGTCAGTCCACTGTCGACATGAGTACCAAGAAATTTTGTGCATGATTAAGATGTTAAAGCACTGTCCACAATCAGATGTCTCTCACCAGCATTTCTCAAACCAAAGAACAAACATTCAGTTTTACCAACATTTAAAATTAGAGCATTATCATGACACCAACAGTTGAAAGAGTTAACAATTTTTTACAAGCACTTGCCAGCTCCTCAGGACTCCGCGCTGTGACACCAAATGAAGTGTCATCAACAAAAATAATGATTATCATTAATATCTCTACTATAATATGATCTGGTAGATCATTAATGAAAAGAAGAAACAACAAAGGTCCCAGCACGGACCCTGAGGAACCCCAAGTTTACATTGTAATCACTGGACCAACTGTCCTGTACCTTAACCCGAAAAACTCTGTCTGACAGGTAACTTTTATCCAATCCAGAAAAACACCTCTAAATCCTAAGTTGTACAGTTTATTCAGAATGAAATTTAAGTTGAGGGTATCAAACGCTCTGGAAAGATCAAAAACAGGCCTGCTACATATAGCCCCTCATCCAGGCTTTTATAAACATGATCTACGAAAGAAATCGCAGCTGACTGTGTAGATCTGCCTTGCCTGTAACCATGTTGACAGTCTGTCAGAAGCTTGAACTTATTTATGAAGTCCATCATCCGATCAAGAACAATCCTCTCAAACACTTTAGAAAACACACTCAAAATAGATATAGGTCTATGATTGGCAATATTACTGGTGTCGTTCCTTTTGAATACTGGAATAACAGTTGATACCTTAAGTGCAGTTGGAAACTTACTTGTAGAGATAGAGATTTAGAATGAAAGACAAATGGGGAGCAATCTGCTCAGCTATACATAAAATTTTTGAAGAAATACAATCAATACCAGTACTTTTTTTGATTTAAATAGTCTAATGGTTGATATAATCTCACCTTCCGTAACCGGAAAAAAAAAAGATATTGCAACTTTTCATTATTGACGATGTGCATCATTGTGAAATGTTATTCCCGAAATGCTGATGAAGACATTTGTTATTTACTGATGAGAAGTATTCTCCAAACTGATACAATCATTTTAGGTTCTGAACAGATTACACCATCAATACATAATGAAAATTGGTTTTTATATGACGACGATTTACCTAATTCTTCATTAACAATGCTCCATACAGTTTTATTCTTGTTGTGAGCTGTATTCAAACGGTTTTCCATGTACTCATATTTGGTTTCCCTTAATAAACATCTATAATTTTTCTTTGCCTGCCTGTACTCTAGATCTAAGCTCGTGGAATTTAAGTTCACCTTTAATCAGTATAAATTTTTCAAGTCCATACTTGCTCGCTTAACTACATCAGATACCCAAGTTTTTTTACAGTTACCAATCGTGAGACGTTTTAAGGGGCAACATTGACCAAGTGAATCCTGTATAATGAGCAAAAATTCCCTGAAGCACGCATCCACGTCAGAAAAACAATAAATTTCACTGAAACTCAAGTTGGAAATCAGAGTCGTGAAATCTGCAAGATTTCGTTCATGAATATTACGAACAATTTTTTGTTGCGGTTTATTATCAACCAACTTTTGATCACTGACGTTATATTCTACATAAATGGCCTTATGATCACTAATATGTGGTTCGAAAACTCGAAATTCAGAGATGGTTACATTAGAATTAGTGATGACTTAGAACGTGAAATCAGACCTGACGAGGACATAAATTCTCTAGTAGGTTCCAAAGATGAGACTTTGAGATATAAACTTCTTAAGAGATCATCAAGCAATTTCCGAGTCAAGCACCTGTCATCCAGATAATTAATGTTTAAATCTCCACATAAAAATATATATTTGCTTTTACCGCAACAGCGTTGTAAAATGTGCGATAATCTATCAAAAAATATCTCTAAACTACCTAAAGAAGGTCGATAGACACTAATGATGTAAACTGATGACTTATACGTATATAGCTTTATGACACAAAACTCACAGTGCATTTCTTCACAATATTTGGACCAGTCAATTTTTTCAAACTTGATACATTTCTTGACATAAATCATAGTTCCACCGTGCCCTCTAGTGGGCCTACAATAATACACAGCCTGGGTATAATTGATCAAAGATGTGGCTGCAATACTTTGATCGTAACACCAGTGCTCCGCCACACTAACTATGTCAGGATTCATGGTAGATAATAACACTTCTAGAGTGTTCAACTTATTAGTTATACACTGAACGTTCAATTGAAGCAACTTAAGATTGAAATAACATTTAATTTCGTGCGAAATTGTTACTGATCTTTGTTCGGCTTTTTGCGCTGAAAAAAATGGTATACATTAGCCCTGTTGGGCCAGTTTGTGGCAACAAGAGCTTTGTCATATTCATTATCTGAAACCATTACTTTGAAAGATGCGTAGCTTTCTGGATATTTAGAAACTAATAGTTCGCACTTTACGTGCAAGAATTTATCCTTGAGAAATGTAAGCAGATCATCTTCTGTGGTCCCAGGCTTCAAATTTGTCACATGCAGGGCCTTAAATTTTTGTACACCCTCAACCTTCGAAGGACCTGAGAAATTTCCAACAACTAAAGTTCGACTTTTCCTAGGACGTTTATGTTGACTGACCAGTTTCCAAGTATAACTGATGCTAAAAGATTTTTCTGTGTGGCCTATGTATATACCGGTAAAATCAGGGAAACACAGTCCGTCTATGGCATTAAAACACAATTTTAATAATTAACATGTAGGTTTGAAGTCAACTTTTCTGTTGTGACTTGTCATTTGATTCGCACTTTGCTATGAAATTGGACCAAAATAAGTTAAGGCAAGAATTTTTGAATATCGGTATTTGGTTACATGGGGATATATATGATTATGAGCTAACTGTGTTTGTTTTTTGAGAACTATTCTGATTACTGTGGTAGGGGGGTAACTGACGATATTTTTGATGAAGTAAATTTCTTTGATAAGATTTTTAGTAGAAAGTGGCAATAAAAATGCTCTATAAACCATTGAGTTGAAAACGGCTAGTTTCTGTTGGAAGGGGTGAGAAGAGTCATGAGGAATGCAAATATCTGTGAAAGTAGTATTCCGAAATATATCAAATGCAAAAAGAGTTATTTTTTCGGGAAATGGTTGAGTCTAAGAAATTCATTCGGCTGTTCGTTTCTACTTTTACCTTGAAATTGATTTTTGGGTGGATATTGTTGATGGAATTCAGAAAACGATGAAATTTTCCTTATGTACCAAAAGAATATTTGTGAAACTCAGGGATTTATAAAATTTTTTCTTCTATATGACTCAAGAATATTTCAGCAAGAAGTAGCAATGAAGGAAAAACCCATAGCAAGGCATCCAGACTGTTCAAAAAATTTATAATTAAATTAGAAATAGTTTTGTTGAAGACAAAGGTTGAAAAGAGAAAATAAAATCATGCTGAATAACAGAATTGATATGTGAACGGTCGAAAGTGCTGGAAATTATTGGTTGACATTTATCTCCGGGAATATATTTAGGTACTGTAACATCTTCTAGTTTTCCGTTCTAGGGAGTTTTTTATGGAATATTTAGGGATAAAATTCGTAAGTTTTCTGCAAATGTATTTTAGCTCTTTTGAAAGTTTGTACGTTAGAGAACTAGTGTAACAGACAACTGGGCGGATGGGAGCATTTTCTTTGTGAGTTTTAATAAGTCTGTAAAGTTTGGATGCTGAATGTTTCATATTAATGAGGGACCATTTTGGTTATTGAAGAAAGTGGGTGAAATTTCGATAAGAAAACGTTTAAAGGATGTTTGGAATTTAAGAGTTGAGTCACACTCCAATTGGAGAAACGATGTATTTTGGAGAAAAGTGTTCATTTTTGCGTCGTATTCATTGAGGGGGATGATGATGGTGGCATATTCTGTACAACGGAAGATTGAAGAAAATAATTTAATCTTTACAAAAGCGGATAAATCTAATGCCACCATCATGAGACCTCGCAATGAATACAATGCAAAAATGAACAGAAACAATCTGACCCTTCTTAACGTCAACACAGACCTATGCTATCTTTCTTCTCCTTTCAGCCTTCATTCATCCAATGTTGGATATAGGCCTCTTCAAATTTCTTTCATGCATTTCTGTTTATAGCAGTTCTCATCCATTGGTTTCCTGCTATGACTTTCAAATCGTCTAGCCACCTAATTTTGAGTCTTCCTACACCTCTCCTCGTTGTTCTTGGTCTCCAGAATGTTGTTTTATTTGTTCATTTATCTGCACCCTTTCCAGCGACATGTCCAACCCACTGTCACTTAAGGCTCGCTACCCGTTCCATGATATCTGTTATTTTGGTTCTGTTTCTTATGACATCATTTCGCACTTTATCCCGTAATGATATCCCTAGCATGGCTCTCTCCATAGCTCTCTGCGTGACTCTAAGTTGGTCCGCGACTTTTCTCGTTATGGACTTGGTTTCCAGTCCATACGTAGCCACAGGGATTATACTGCTATTATATACTCTTCTTATAAGGGAACTTGGTATATTTCATTCCTTTAAAATGAAAATAAGTTTCCCAAAAGCGGCCCATGCCAGGTGGATTCGACGTTTTATTTCGGCAGTTTGATCTTCCTCACCAATTTTTATCGTGTGGCCTAAATAGTTATAATGGTCCACTGTTTCCAAGACGAAGTCATTGATATCGATTCTGATGTTGCCGTTACTCATAATTTTCGTTTTGTTCGAATTCATTTTGAGTCCTGTTCTTTCGGAATGATTGTTAAGCTCGGTCAGCATTGATTTCAATTCTTCTTCGTTGGAGCTAATCGAAACGATGTCATGAGCGAATCTCGAATGACTCAGGTACACTCCGTCGATATTCAGCACCTTTTTCTCCCAGTTCAGCTCTCTAAAGATATTTTCCAGTGCTAATGTGAAGAGTTAGGGAGAAATGGTATCTCATTGTAAAACAACTTTTTCTAGAGGTATTTTATCTGTTCTTAAATCATCGTCTATCTTAACATGAAAAATTGCATTTCTATAGATGTTTTTGATCTGTGTAGAGTATCTCAAATCGATTCTTGCATCGTCCAAAGCACTGAGAATTGCCCATGTTTCAATACTATCAAATGCTTTGTGATTCTCGATGAACGCAAGATGTATAGGGTAGTTCTTTCTATTACTGTTCTAACAGTTTGAGGGTGGTCTATGGCCTCGTAGCCCTTTCTGAACCCCGCTTGTTGATATGAGTCCATCTTCTTGGTTAACCTGTTAGTTACAATCTTCTTCAAGAGATTTTAAATATATGAAAGCAGACTTATGGGTCGATAGTTTTCAATATTCGTGCTGTCGTCTTTTTTTGTACAACAGAACTACCCCAGCATTTTCCATGATTCTGGTATATTTCAGATGGAGATTTTCGTTGTTTCATCTGTTTGAGTGCATGTCTGATCTCTGAAGAAGTTATTTCAGGCAAGTCTTCAGATTCTACATTCAAGATGTTCTTGTGTATGCTATCAGGACATGGCATGGTCGAAGTATAAAGTTCTATAAAGAATTTGAGTATTTCTTTTCCATTTTGGTTCTTGATTTTTGAAATTTTTTGTTTGCCTTGACTCAACCTGGATTTCAGTTCTTTTATGTTTTTACTGTTTTCGAAGGTTCCTAATATTTGTTTTACTTTAAACTGTCTCAGTTCTGCTCGTACTTCCTTCTTCACCATTCTGTTTATTTTGTTTTATTCTGCAGCTTCTCTTTGTGTATTTCGTCTTTTCGTTATCAATTCGATTGTTTGCGGTCTTAATTTGGTTTCCTTGTGATTCTTCGTTTTGCTACATATGTATTTTGTCACTGTATGTCATCAGTTATCTTTCTCGCAAGATCATCAATAGACTTATGCTATTCCCCAATATTTGGGATTTTCAAGTAATTATGATTGTACCTTGGAATACCTATCTATATTCCAATAGTATAAAATTGTTGTTTTTCTCTGTCTTCATAAATCATACCTGGTTTTCTATATATGAGACAAATTGTGCAACTGTATCTTTCAACCAACTCACAATTTGTTAACGTCTTAAGATGATGAAGATTTCGAAATAGCTATCACGTATGATAATTCATTTTCCATCTGTTTTTGTGATATTCTTTACTAAGTAAATCAAACTCACCGCATAATGATGAAATATCACTTATTAGCGGCCGACTCAATATCGGTTTTGAAAAGTCTCAATTTTTATAAAGAGAAGACATGCACTTTGAGAAATTAGTTTACGATGATATATCATCATTTATTGAAAACACTAAGAATTTCTAATCTCTAGATCTTGACGGTATTCATAATTTGTGGTACATAAAATTATTTTGTATTCACGAAAATTCGGCTGAATGGTTTACATCTACAATCAAGAACCCATTTATTGTTCACACAAGATAGTATTAATTTGAAACGGGAGAACCAATCATCAATAGAATATTTTTACGGAAACGTTAACGTTCGAAGTAATTCTAATCAGTATATGCAATCAATCAAGGAGATTATTCAGCTGGATTTAAGTAAACTCATGTAATATATCTATACGAAATTAAATTATATGCTGGAACTAGATCTCTATTGCAAAATCTGCTTGAGATAACTTTGAACTTTTCCAAAGATATTCATATAGAATATGGGATTCCTCAATGTAATTGAGCCAATGTTTCAATGAGATACATATAAGTATTTAGGATTGGAGCAAAAAACACTGAAGCACCACTAAAGATGATGTTATAAATGTACACTCCATACAAAAATTGTCGCATCACCCTACTTTTACGACAATACTATATAAAATTTTAGGTTCATCATTCAATAGTCGGTTCGCAACTTTGAGAAGTGTAAAATAACAAGATATCATTCTAAAGAGATGAGTTTATGATGGAAATATCAACAATTTTCGAGTAATGAAAAATTAAAAAAATTCTACTATCTTCAAACCTTCGCGAAGAGACCAATCAACTAGCATCGAATGGTTACTAATCATTTTCGAAATCGAGTGTTTCCTCCACGGACCCTAATTAATGCCAGTATACGTCTCGAAAGCCCCTCAAACAAATTTTGGATGTATTCTTGACTCACTGAGTTCTAAATCTCAGGAAGCAGATTTTCTAGTTGTTGCAGTGTTCTACAAGGCATCCTACGTTGCTGACTTTGCCACCCCATGTTGTCACAAACATGTTCTATGGAATTCAAGTCGGTACTTCAAGGCTGGCCATCTTAAAATATCAATTTCGGCATTTTGCAGAAATTCTGTAGCTCTTCTAGCTACATGAGACCGAGCATTATCATGCATATAAATGAAGTTTTTGCCAATCAATGGTCCAAAGGGTAAGACATGGGGTTCAAGGATATCTGCGATGTATCTGGCCGCTGTCATTCTTCCATTATTCACTAGGACTAACTCAGTTCGACCATGGAAAGAAATGCCTTCCCGCACCATTACTGAGCCCCCTCCGAAGTTTTCGGTTTGCCGGATATTGCATTGCTGATACCGTTCCCCAGGTCATCTGTATACAGGCATGCGTCTATCATTTGATACTAGACAGAACCTGGACTCGTCGGAAAAGAGAACACTCGACTATTCTGGAATACCCCAATTTGCATGTTCTCTCGCAAACTGAAGTCTTGCAACTCGATGCTCTCTGTTGAGACGCGGGCCGATAGAAGCCAGCCTTGGTCTGATAACGTCTTCTCTGAGCCTGTTCCTAACAGCTTGTCGCTTCAGATTATCACACATTCTGAATTCGACAATATAACCGATTGATTTTGATATATCGGAAAATAAATCTGAAAAAGAAAGTTGAATGCAGAAGGAATTACACAGAAAGCTCCCTTAAGAATAGAAAAATTATTATATTGATCAAATCGCTTCCATCAGAAGTTCGTATCTGGAAAATTGTCCGCCAAAACAGAAGGCTTGGCATTTGCGATCCAAGATCATGTTTTCACATGAAATTATAGAAAACACATCATAGTAGATGTTCTTCTTCTTCAGAAACAGTTTCTCACATATTATCATCATGCTCAATACTTGCCTTAAGTTAACAATAAAATATGAGCTCATTCCTAAGAATAAGAAGAAATATTACAGATATGACATTATGTTGTGAAAATGACAGATATAATTTCATTATGAGAAAACAAACTTTATGCAATAGAGTTGCGAATCACTATAGACCAGATACCATTCTTATGGATAAACAAAATCACAAAACTACATAATTGATATTACTATACCCCATACGGATCAAATACGAAATGAATTATACACGCAAGTGTATCCTGAGATATTTACAATGGATAAAAATTTCGAACATAAAATTTGACTCAAATTTTGTAGTGCAAATAGAATTTAGTGTACTGAATCGCTGTAAAAGTTACAGAAGACTCACGGAGAATGGGTTTTATCAAAAACATGTGCATATGAGTGGTTCAGTGCATTCAACAGCAACCAAGATATAGTGGAAGATTTTACTCGCCCTGGTCGACCATCAACATGTTCAACTTAAGTTAACATGGATGAAGTGAAGGAAATGGTAATTGAATATCGTTACGAAGAACTGGAGAACCCATCATAAATTGAATATTCTTATTCAAAACGTTAACATTCGAAGTCTTCCTAATCAGAACATGAATGCTTATGCTGAATTTAAATTAACTCATTCAATATATTGAGATGAAATTAAATTATATGCTGAAACTACATCTCATTTGCAAAGTCTACTTAAGATAACTTTGAACTTTTCTTAAAATATTCATATGATATTTGGGATTCCTCAATGTAATTGAGCCAATGTATCAAAGAGATACATATAAGTATCTAGGATTTGTGCAAGAAAAAAAGTTAACCAAAGCACCACTGAAGAAAATGGTCGAAATGTATTAAATAATAGACAGACTTAAATTTGGTAATGCAAATGGTATTTAGTGTACCGAATCGCTGAAAACGTTACAGTCGACGTATGGAGAATGGGTTTCATTAAAAATATGACAGGTTCAGTGCATTCAACAGCATCCAAGATGTTTTGGAAAATTTTCCTTGCACTGGTCAGCCATCAACATATTCAACTGAAATTATTATCTATAAAGTGACGGAACTGGTAAGTGAATATCGTCAGGAAGAACTGAAGAGCCAATCATCAATTGAATATTCTTATTCAAACGTTAACATTCGAAGTCATTCTAATCAGAACATGAATTTTTCAGCATGATTTAAATAAACTCATTCAATATATTTAGATGAAATTTATTTATATGCTGCAACTAGATCTCATTCATGAAATTCAAAAATCTACTTGAGATAACTTTGAACTCTTCCAAAGATATTCATATGGAATTTTGGATTCCTCAATGTAATTGAGCCAATGTATCAATGAGATGTAAATAAATATCTAGGATTTGAGCAAGAAAAACAGTTAACCAAACTCAAGAATATGTTTGAAATGTATTTAATAATAGAGTGAGAATTATCATCAAGAATCATTTAACTAGCGAAAACCTTTTCAAGGCTATCAATCAATTCTTATGTGGTTCCTATTCTAGCGTCCTCTTTCGGAATTATTGAACAAATCTAAATGAATTACAATGGAAAACAAGGAAAATGCTTTCTGAATATCGTGAGTACCAATCAAAGTCAGCAATTCAGAAAGTTACATCACCTATTTATCTTTGAGGTCTCAGACTAACGGATTCTAACAATCTTCATGGTAAATAGAATTTTCTGCTACGTTCTCATTTTCATAATATACAGAAAATAATCTGAATTGAATGATATTTATGTCGCTTCGGATTATAATCTAACATTCTGAATTCGAAAATACAACAAGTTGATTTAGATATATCGGATAATAAATCTGAAAAAGAAAGTTGAATGCAGAAGGAATTACACAGAAAGCACCCTTAAGAATTGAAAAATGATTATATTGATCAAATCGGTTCCATTAGAAGTTCGTATCTATTGCCGATAGAAACAGACGGCTTGGCAATTGCGATCCAAGGTCAGGTTGTTTTTTGTTTTCACATGAAATTATAAAAAACATATCATGAAGTAGAAGTTCTTCTCCTTCAGAAACAGTTTCCCATATCATGCTCAATTGCCTAAAGTTGACAATAAATTATGAGCTCATTCCTGAGAATAAGAAGAAATATTACAAATATGAACCAGTCATTTTTTTGTGAGAAAGGCAGATATAAACTGTATTATGATAAAACGAAGTTTCTGCAATAGAGCTGCAAATCACCATAGACCAGATACCTATACCCCATACGGATCAAATCGATTATACATAAAAAAGTTTATAAATACATTCTGTCAAAAAATTATAGGGACCTGAATAATTAAAATACATGCCTAAAACGATTCTCGAAATTTTAGTTATTGCTATGTTGGCACAACTGTTTTTTATACTTGGACGCGATCTACTGTTTACATTGCTCGATTTTAATAGTACTCGTAAATGTGTCTTGAGATTTTCACAATGGACAAAAATATCGAACGATGAATTTGACTCAATATTTGTATTGCAAATGGAATTTAGTGTACAGAATCGCTGAAAACGTTACAGAAGACTTATGGAGGATGAGTTTTAACAGAAACATGTTCATATAAGTGGTTCAGTGCATTCAACAGCAACCAAGATGTTGTGGAAGATCTGCCGCGCTCTGGTCGGCCATCAACATGTTCCACTGAAGTTAATATCGATAAAATGAAAGAAAGGGTAATTGAATATCGTCATTTCAAGTTTGAGAGACATAGGCAATGAACTTCCATTCCTCACGAATGAATTCGTACCATTGTAAACGATTTTTGGAGATGAAACGCGTTGCCGCTAAACTAGTTTCAATGGGCCTGAATTTATTTTCAAGAATTGGATTGCGTAAAGGTCGCTGAGCATAATCTAGAATGGGTCGTTTCCAACCCCACATTCATAGAACGCATTGTAACTGGTGATGAGTCATGAGTTCATGAGTTTCACATTCAAACCAGCTCACAAGCTTTAGAATGTTGACCGTTTCTTTGATTATGGCGATGTTGTGCACTCAGAATTCTTGTCAGAAGATTAGACGGTAAATAAAGTTATGTGGAGTTTGAGGGAGCAGATTCTTCGAAAAGTGGCAGGTTTGTGGAAAGAAACTAAAGGATTTTGCATCATGATAATGCACCATCCCACAAGGCATTAATTGAGCATGCATTTCTAACCAAAATCTCAACAAATATCATTGAACAACCACCGTAATCACATTATATGGCTCCAGCCGACTCTATTTCCCACACTCAAATTACCAGTTCGAGGTGCCAGTTTTGAATCGATAGAAGACTTAAAAGAGAATTCGCGATGAGAACTGAAGTCGTTTCCGGAAAAAGCGTTTGAAAAATGTTTTGATGATTGGATTATTCATTGGCGTCCATGTATTATTTCAGAAGGGGCTTACTTTGAAGGCTAAGCAATAAATTTGGATGAAAAATAAACATTTAGTGATTCATTGCCGAATTCCCGGTAGTTTTTTGACAGAATGTATATGATACTAGTCAACGAGATAGAAAAAATGCAGCAAATGTAAAACAATTTATTCTAGCGATTATTATTTCTACATCTGGAGTAATTCCTAGGAGCCTTCGCAAAAATATTGAAATTTGATGTCTGAAGAGAAGTTTATTTGGTTTGTTTCAGGTGATGCCAATCATCAAAGTTTGTAATATTCTTGAGTTTGTTTGTAATAGTGAGGTATAGTCACAGATATTCTTTTCGGTTTCATTTAATTTGAATATGAATGAACCATAATTTCTGATTATTATATCATTTATTATTTTTATAGCATTTCTGAATTTTATATCAACATGTTTATCCTTTAACCTTCGTATGGAAAACTTACAAATCTTGAAAGACATCCTTCGACAGTATAACCACAACCAAATTTATATGGAATCACTCGGTATTTCACATTATTGACTGTTTTCCACCATGGATCTTTTAGTACTTGTGAAGAATGAAGTTTTTCGATAAGAAATGATGAATTATCACAGATGTTCGGGATATTGAAACTGTTAATTTCAAAATTTAAAAGAGCTTATATTCATAATTGAAAATGCCTTACGTTGGATTGTCCGATGCTCTCGTTGAAGCAGAGGTGACACAGAAGGATATAGCGGCCACAATGGGGGTATCACAGGGGGTGGTTTCAAAAACCTACGCTCATTACGTGAAGATACAATCTCTGTAAAATAGGCTTAGAAAATCTCATTGGAAGATAATTTCTGAAGAATAAGACCGCTCTTTGTGCCAAATTGCAAGAAGAGGCCCTAGTGCGTCGCACCCCATACTTCAAAGGCAATTTCTGGAAGCAACAGGCATCATAGTATCAGTCGAAACGATACGTCAAATACTTCGTTCATGGGGTTTATACAGCAGAAGGCCCTTAAGAGTTCCATAGCTAGCCAGGCAACAAAAAATTGACAGACTTAATTGGTTTACCTATCAAGCACCAAAATTGGAATATTGAGAATTGGCGAAATTTTCTTTCTTCGGATAAGGCCAGAATTGTGTTCGATGAGATGAACACCGCATTCGGGTTTTAAGGCGTCGTGGAAGAGAAGCTAGACTCCGAGCAGCATATCAATTCGGAAATATCGAGAGGGCAGTGTGATGTTTTGGAGTGGCATTATGCTGAGAGGTAAAAGAGATTCGATTTCGTTTCCTGCGAGTGTAACGGCTAGTAATTACGTAGACCTAGTGAAGAAACCAATAGTGAGACTTGAGCGGTGCCTACGGTGAGAATTTCACTTTCATGCAAGATAATGCTCCTCCGCATACCAGCGACCTCGTGTGACATTATTTTGAAACAGAGGGAACTGCTATTTTAGACTAGTCAGTTTATTCTCCAGATCTAAATCATATTGAACATTTATGGAATAATCTGAAAAGGAAAATTAGATCGCGCCAGTATAATCCAATTTAACAAACCACACAATGGCTCATCCAAGCCGCCACAGAACAGTGACAGAATATCACGCCAGAGGTGGTCGAAAACCTAATCCAAAGCAAGACTAGACGGATTCAGGCTTGTATCGGAGCAAGAGGAGGTAATACAAGCTACTGAGGTCGAGAAAAAACACCTACTCCTCCAGAAAACAATTTTCAATTTTTTTATTACAAGAGAAAAGAGTCTCTTATGTTATTTTATTTGTTTATTTATTAAAATAAACTTTAATTTATTTCTTTTTTCAATTGAAATGTCTCAAAAAGGATCAAACCTAATAATACTCCGAAATTTTTGAAACCCCTGAGGTAATATCCAAAATATCGGGTGATTCCATATAAATTTGGTTGTGTGTATATTGATTCATGTGAATTTTCCAACAGAGGCGCAATCTAATAATCATCCTCTGAAATTATTGACCATGATGTGTTAATCAATTTAATTGTAAGCTGAGTGTTATGCGGGTTGAAGAAATTTGGCGGCCTGAATCTCAATTAAGTATCATGAACCCAAAACTCAGAGCTCAAACAAAATTAGTCAGAAATTATTATCGAGTCGTATCAATAAGTCAGACGACATCGAAGCTTTTGAAGCACGCAAACAACAATGATTTTAATTAGTTAATTTCGAATATATTAGTTGAAATAACACTAAGGGGCGCCTGACCTCGGTTTGGTTTATTTCGAGCATGTCCCAATTGTTGGATTAGCTTACGGCTTTTACGTTTATTAAATTTGCATAGAGTGAGTGGTTACCTCGAGAACCTAGGAATGTATTGCTCCTGAATATACTCCATTCTTACGATAGGGTATAAACCATTAATCTATCAATTATAATACGGACTATGGAGTTGCATGCTGATTGTAATGTATTGGTTCAAATTACTAATCATTGGGAATGAGTAAATTTCAGCTGTGAACTATCTGCAAGAAATATTCTACGGTTTTAAAAAAAGTGTCGCTAGTCACTCAGGGAAAAATTTCAACTCAATTAATAAACAATCTACTAGTCTTGAGTTTCATAAATATAATGGATGAAAATATATTTCACATATAATAATAATAATAATAATAACTTTTATTTTCGCTAAATATTTACACAAATAACACAAATGATATTTTATTCAAATGAAAACACGGTAAAGGGATTGAAAAAGTTGGTATGGCATAACTCAAATTGACAATTCAGTATGGATTATTAATATTATAGCAACCATTGGAGGCGAGCTTTGTGCATGGTTAGTGATATATAATTTGAAACACATATGTTGAGAGCCTTTTTTTCAACATTTATTCTTATTTTCTGTTACTTCTTAACTTTTTTTTCTTCTTTCTATTTAACAGGTGCATTTTTCAGATCAATATAGTTTGCAATGGTAAAACAAGGCATAGACAACAACCATTTCCTCCTATGTCTTGAAATTATTCAGATGCCGTATATTTTTCAGTTCAAGCGGCAAAGCATTAAATATCCTGGAAGCCAGATAACGAAAACACCTCTGCCCACTGTTTTGAATATTCTTGGCAGATGGTAACTACGCATAGCATACCTCGTAGCATGATTATGGGATATCAATTCTTCATCAGAGTTATTATATAACTGGAAGGTTAGGATTATCAAACAATAAAGTTGCCTCAAATCTAAAATGTTCGTTTCCTTGTACAGGCTATCTAAAGGATAGTCTAGTTTTTTGCCCAGTATTATCTTCAAAAATCATTTTTGAATAACCTTCAGCTTTCCGAGATGAACATTCTCTACTCCACCCCATACAAGAATTCCATAAGACAAGATTGATTGCACCAAAACATATTAAACACTTATAAGTTGTATAAAACTACAAAATTATTTGCATATTCCAAAAATCGGTAGAAGTCTTCTGAGCTTGTTGATAATACACACACCACAAAAATTATCGCATCACCTGGTATTCTGAATTCCACAATCGATTAAGCAGCTCGATCGCAGTTTCTTTGTCAACATATGTTTTTGGACATATGAAGGGAAAAAAATCTTATCTATGTAGTAACATTTATTTCCATATGATCTCAAAGATGTCTGAAACAAGAATGAGTTTATTAGACTATCAGTACTCATTCAATTTCTCTTCAGTTTTAACTCTAAATGAGAGAGTTTCTTGTTGATTTCCGAATCTTTGAATTTATTGTATTGGGTGCTGAACGTCCTGGACGCTGTTTGAGTGATCATGAAATGGTAAGAATTGTAACACTCCTAGAGGAGGGGCGAAGCCAACGTTACGTGTTAACCAAAGCACTATTTTAAAAGCAATTAATCGGTACCACGAAACAGGGAAATATGGAAGAAGCACCGGACAGGGAAGAAATCGGATAACAACACCAGTTTATGATCGTTGGCTTGGTTTAACTGCACTAAGACTTCGGCACTGTACGGCTAGAATGCTACCAAACTAACTTGCACTTTCCAGAAATGTGCATATTTCATTACAAACTGTTAGGAGCAGGCTCAGAGAAGACGATATCAAACCAAGGGTGGCGTCTACCGTCTTGTGCTCGCCAGAGAGCATCGAGTTGGAAGGCTTAAGTTTGCGAGGGAACATGCAAATTGGGGTATTCCAGAATGGTCTGATTTTCTCTTTTCAGATGAGTCCCAGGTTCAGTCTAGTATCAAATAATAGACGCATGCCTGTATACAGACGACCTGGGAAACGGTATCAGCAATGTAATATCCAGAAAACCGAAAACTTCGGAGGGGGCTCAGTAATGGTGTGGGAAGGCATTTCTTTCCATGGTCGATCTGAATTAGTCCTAGTGAATAATTGAAGAATGAGAGTGGCCAGATACATCGCAGATATCCTTGAACCCCATGTTGTACCTGTTAGCCCATTGATAGGCGAAAACTTCATTTATATGCATGATAATGCTCGGCCTCATGCAGCTAGAGTAATTACAGAATTTCTGCAAAATACCGAAATTGATATGTTAAGATGGCCAGTCAGATGTCCCGAAGTGAATCCCATAGAACATGTTTGGGACAACATAGGCTGGCAAATTCAGCAGCGTAGGATGCCTTGTAGAACACTCCAACAACTTGAAAATCTGCTTCTTAAAATTTGGAACTCAGTGACTCAAGAGTACATCCAAAATTTGTTTGAGGGGTTTCCGAGACGTATACTGGCAGTAATTAGGGCCCGGGGAGGAAACACTCGATTTTGAAAATGATTAGTAACCACTCGATGCTAGTTGATTGGTTTCTTCGCGAATGCTTGAAGATGGTAGAATTTTTTAATATTTCATTAACTCGAAAATTGTTGATATTTTCCATCATAAACTCATCCCTTTTGAATGATATCTTTTTATTTTACACTTCTGAAAGCTACCAAGCGACTCTTGAATGACCATCCTAAAATTTTATATAGTATTGTCGTTAAAGTAATGCGACAATTTTTGTGGGGAGTGTATCAGTAATATGATGATTTCACCTCAGATGTTCATCAATAGTTATCCCTAAATACTTTATTTAACCCCTTTTCGACACAAACAAACAATCTCTCCCTGAATTCGAATATTAATTGTATTAAATTCGGGTAAACAGGATGAATAGCTAGAGAAGGATGCAAAATACGTTTTTTGAGAATTGAAGGTAAGTAACTTACTTCTGAAATAGCTTATTACAATAGCAACGTCACATTCAATTTTCTCCTTCAGTGACTTCCATGTCTGGTCCCTATAGAAAATCATCGTGTCGTCAGAAATGGAGACAATTACTCCATATACAGGTAAGTTAAACATATCATTAATATCTATACAAAACAGGATAGAGCCGAGGACATTTTCTTGCGGCACCCCACAGAATAAACGCTTTCTGGACCTCTCGACGCCGTCCACCACGAAAATCCGCTCACTCTCACTCAGATAATTTTTCTTAAGCTTGCAAGTATTGTCTCCGAATCAAATGTTCTCCAATAAAGAGAGCAGACCATCGTGGAGACCGCATCGAAAGCCTTTTCAAATCAAAAATATACATATTGCTAGAACACCTCCATCATATATATATATATATATATATATATATATATATATATATATATATATATATATATATATATATATATATATATATATATATATATATATATATATATATATATATATATATATATATATATATATATATATATATATATATATATATATATATATATATATATATATATATATATATATATATATATATATATATAAAAATATGAACCTGAGATTATTTGTGAAAATGACAAATATAAACCTTATTTTGATAAAACAATTCTGTGCAACAGAGCTGTAAAACACAATAGACCAGATATCGTTCTTAAGGATAAACAGAATCAAATAACCTATATAATTGATATTGCTATACCCGACACACATAATATACAAAATAAATACAATGAAAAATTTCTAAATATATGATGCTTGGCGACGAGATTAAAAAATGTGGAAAATGAAGAAAATATTTATTCTACCGATTATTATTTCTACAACAGGCGTTATTCCTAGAAATCTTCACAAAAGTATTGAGATTTTGGGTCTGAAGAAAAATTTGTTTGAACAGTTACAAAAGATAACAGTCATCAAGTCTTGTAATATTTTTCGTAGGTTTCTTTCCGAAAATAATAATGAGGTAGAGTCATAGGTTTTCTCTTTAGTTTATGCTGCTCAGAATCTCATTTCATATTTTATTTATTTGTTTATATAAATGTAATATAATTAACTGACAGTTTTGTCATATTCATATTCAGAGCAGTATTCTATTCGATCGTTCACCACTTCACACAAAGGAAACTATTAATGAGTAACATTCAGTGTTACTTGACTAAGGTCCGTACACTGGATTTTTCCGTGGAGAAAGCCTCTGACACTACTCGTTGGTACATTGATATCATTGTCTGATGATGCTATAGTATGTATATATTCTGGTAGATTGATATATTCTCATAACATTTAACGTTATCCTAATATATAATTACTCCAGGATATGTTTTGATTATAATCATTGCCTGGCAATGGTATTAATTACCGGGTGGTGGATTTATATTTTTTCATGAAATCAGTTTGATTGCATGAACAGATATATGGGCAACTCGTCGAGGTAAAACCGAGGTGATTTTGAAACTGGCTATTTTGTGAAATTGAGAAATAGTTTTCATTCATGCAATATTCTGATAAAGCAGCTATAAGTTCATTTGGAATTATAGATGTAATGTATAATTACTATCATCTTCGTCAACTCTAATATTGATGGAACGTTCAGTTTGATCTATGTAAAAAGCAGGACAATCAATACAATATAATTTATATACTCCACCTAATTCTACTGTATCAAGTCTATCCTTGTTATTAGCCAACAGTGAACATAAATTTTTGTTATTATTGTATATTGTGTCGATTGTATTCTTCTTTAATACATAGCATAATTTAGTGTGCATAGCGAATTGGATCGTACAGTAAAATGAATTTAAGACCCATTGGAATTCCAATTCCTTACTTCAAAGCAACTTTTATTAACAACATGGTTTCTAATTTGGTTTGAGGGGTCAATGTTGTTGGTTTCTGATAGTAAATTTGAGTTCCTTATTCAGGATGACAAATCAAAGCATCATGAGCATATTGAGTTCTTTAAGCTCTTCTATTTGTTCTAAAAGATTTCTGACTGAGTATGCTGGGTGATGTTCTGTTAAATTTGGTTTTATACAGTCAAGATGTTTGCAAAGATGGAAAATTGAGAACATATTTGCACAGGTGGATTTTTTGTAAATCTGTTGTTGTAATGAAACGATTGTATAAAGGGCTAATTCTGTTCATTTTTGTTTAACGTGTTAGGGTGATATTTTAATCCTTTTACAATAATTTTAATTCCAGTTTTTAAAATTTCCTGACTGTGTATTATGGAATTTTAAATTATGTTTACTATTATCGAGAGCTTGCCTGATTTTTTTGGCGAAGAAGCTTGTCAGCTTGTTATTTATATTCGGAATGAGAAAACGGTCATCTTCCTATTTTATCCAAAAATACCTTGGTTATATTTCAAGACAGAAGTTTATATTTCTATTCAAAAATCATTCAACAAAAAACTTCCGGATACATCCCTGCTTTCTATTCAAAAAAAGTGCTCCTAAAATGTCGAAATAGTTTTGATCTAATTTTTATTGCAACC
Organism: Cryptolaemus montrouzieri; assembly: GCA_013387265.2. Taxonomy (NCBI): domain Eukaryota; kingdom Metazoa; phylum Arthropoda; class Insecta; order Coleoptera; family Coccinellidae; genus Cryptolaemus; species Cryptolaemus montrouzieri. The sequence continues at coordinate 64,012,495 of JABFTP020000103.1, forward strand.
TAGATATTGGCATATGTCAAAATCCTGTAAAATTGATAACTCTGGAATAACTCGAAAACGAAAGAAATAGCTGCGATCTGTTTTGACCAATGAATTTTGCTCGAAAATAGAGAACAGGAAAGGGGTAGGTTTTCTCTATTTGCAATATTTCACATAGCTGCCCTACTGAAACACCAAAAATCTGTACATCCGTCTGAAATCAGATAAAAACGGGAAATGTAAAAAAGTTCAGCGCCGTAAAATTAATTAATAGTTTCGCATTAAAATTCTTTATTGAAAATAATTCTTTGAAAATTTCTGAGCGGTGCAACCCTTCAACTTTTAATATAGAGATTCACGATGTCTTCGCGGTAGAGAACAGTCTCCTGAGTGAACACAGTACCTCAATCATTTTTTTCAAAGTGATGAATATGATTTAAAAATTTGATAAAATTAAGGTGTCATCTGAACACTTGAAAGAAAAAGGTTTTGTAGAAAGAAAATTTTTTATTCAATTCTTGTTTGGCAATTAGCAAACTGATGAAAATATTTCCGCGAATTCACCTCCATTGAAGAAATCAAAAAATGTTAAAAATGAACATGAGAATACAATATAAATTCATTACCAAAAAATAAATAATTTTTCACATTTTTGAGCTCTCCTCATATAAACCTTAACGAGAAGGGACCATCGCGATTGGTAAAACCACTCATATTTCAAAATCTGAAGAATTCGTAACAGCCGGAAACTAAATAATATCAATTAAGGATACTAACGCTAAATTTCAAAAAGAAGTTGAAACAGTTATTTCGACAGCAAAATCAGTAATTTCAGACTACGAAAAATATAAATTCATTAACTCCAATCCACTATCCCCCGAATTATATTCGTTGATAAAACTGCATAAACCTAATTACCTTATTAGACCTGTAGTTTCTTATGTAACGGCACCTTCTTTCAAACTTTCAAAATACCTTAACGACTTGCTAATAAAACATTGCAATTTTGAATCTGAATTTTCGGTCAAGAATACATACGAACTAATTGTCTATATCAAACATACCATTATACCACCTAATTCCAAACTCATTTTTTTCGACGTTACAAATCTATTTCTATTTTATTGCAGGGCATGTATCCGTTGCATACTAAGAAATCTAACAGAAAATTTCCAATTAACTATATTTCTAATATTAGCAGCAAAATATGTAACAGATTACACAAAAATAATATCAACACCATCAGAACTAATAAAAAGAATTTGGGTTCATTATTGGTTAATAATAAAGATAAAACAAAATTATTGGATAAAAGCAGAGTATATAAAATACAGTGCAGTGAATGTGAGGCATTCTATATAGGCCAAACCGGAGATTCATCGAGAAGAGAGTTGAAGAACATAAAAGATCTATTCTCCAAAGGGTTTTTCGGACCACTGCATCAATAAAAATCATTTCATAGATTTTGAGAATATCGAACTCATGCATCCAGGTAATAAAGGAAAAAGGATGAACATCTTGGAGATTATTGAAATAACGTCCGCTCGTAGGAAAAACCAGCCAATTTGCAACGACCAACTAGTATTCCATTTTCATCCTGTTGTCAATGCCGTTATACATAAGTGAAATCACTCATTTTGAATTTAGTATAGTATTACTCTTGATAATGGGCTAATAACCCTAAACATATGTCGAGTATTTTTAATAAACATTTGTGAAACCTGTGCCAAGAGATAAACGAATCATTTATTCATGGATTACATTGAAAAAAAGTATTAAATATAGTTTAGACGTATATTTAATACAGTTTTGGCTTAAGGAAGATAATTAGGGAATTAAAGATGAGAGAATTCTACGTACGAAGAACAGAAAATCCGGAAACTGAATTTTCAGATAAGACAGAGTAGGCGCAACTATATGAGTGGAATTCGAGAACAAGATTGGAATATATTATGCTTCTATCAAAGTTCCTGAGATAATTGCAGTAAATAATCTTTGTTTATTCCAAAGTAATTGAACCGTTCACTGAAGTCCATTGTGAATATAGATATTTGTAGGAGTGAGTGCTGAGAAGAGCACATGGTAAATCGGGCATGAAGGGCTTGGTGACATTTAATCAATATCAGGAGCTCAGTGGACACTCGACGATTTGGCCTGTATATGGTTAGCTTGCGCCGAGAATATGTAGCATCTCCTCTCCTTTCAATTTGTCGTTTCACGCTGTCTATTCCTCTCCAAAATGATTGTATTATTGTCGGCGTCTTTTTATACAGCGTGAGATAATACAATATTCCAAACTTGAAATTGAACTTACTTAATTATATAATTAAAATATATATGTACGTGTTGTTTTCAATATATTCGTTTAAAATATTTAAGTTATTGAATTTCAATATATATCTTCCTACGAGGGTGCTCTTGTTGAAATTTTATCGTGCCAGAGTCTTAAAGAATATTGATTACTTTCGTGATATCGTAAAGGGCTATCAACTTGGAGCTTCAAGGTATAGGAAAAGCTATTATTGAGATGATTAGCGCAGTAAACGCATTCAAAAGTAAATTGCAACTTATGATAGATCAACTGAAAAGAAAGGATCTGAAACATTTTCCGTCTTTGAAAGCAAGGATTCCTCAGTTGAATTATGATACGTATGAGACTGAATTATCAAATATTTTGGGACAATTCGAAATGCGTTTTTATGATTGCGGTAAATTGGCAAATAAAGCATCATTCAAGCGTTATCCTATTTCAAGGAAAAACCTTAAGGAATTAGCTACCAAAATAGTAAGTCAGTTCAATATAAACTCATGTTCTATTAAACATTCTGCATTTTCTGAAATGAAGATAATTAAGTCAAAATATCGCAATCGACTAACTGACGATTATATGTCATCGCACTCAGTGGTTACATACCATCTTGTGAAAAGTATGCTGAGGACATGCAGTGCCACGCTTCAATATCCAAAGTCACTCCTTAGTTAAGTTTAACACCAAATGTAACTCTTTTGTTTTATTTCAACCAATAAACTCGCAATTTTGAAAAACTATGAGTATTTTCATTGAGATCATAGAGAAGAATCTAACTAAACCTAACCAAAACCTTGACTAAATTAATGTATATTGTGCGGAAAGCTAATAACTCTATATTCTACGGTACACCCTACCTAGGTAGGTAGGTTGGTAGGGTGTAACGTGTATGTATGACAACCCTGCATTACACATACTAGCAGCCTCTTAGAGTCGAACGTAAGTAGTCTAAAAATACTGAGGTAGATCGCCAGCAGTTCAACTTTGAGCATATCTGACGTAAAGGGCTAAGCGTTAATTCATTACAAAATTAGGAATTTAAATCCTGTGAAGTATTTTCAGATATTGGATTGGACATTGAAAATATACTACGAATTGTGGGAGATCCGATAATTCTGTAGAAAATATATTTCCGTTTAAAATATGTTCGTAAAATTGCTCGAAAAGACATAAAATAATTTTCAACATTTCATCTACGATGAAAATACATGTGATTGATTGTAATTCTGATGACGAAACTCGTAAGCCAATCTAATCGTAAGCAGGATGACATATGATCGTCAATTAGTCGATTGCGATTTTTTGACATAATTATCTTCATTTTTGAAAATGCAGACTGGAACAAGTAAGTTGACCCAAAAATTGCCGTCAGTTGAAGGGCGATTTGCCTTAGATTCGGATATTTATCTTCAGATATAAAACACCAGAAATTTGTATCATATGCTGAAGCTTTGAGATTGGGTATATCTGATATAATCTGCACCAAATTATTTTCAACAGAACATGAGTTCATATTGAACTGACTTGCCATTTCAGTAGCTAATTCTACAATGTTTTCACATGAAAAAGGATAACTCATAAATGATGCTATATTTGCCAATTTACTGCAATCATAAGAACGCATTTCGAGTTGTCCCAAAATATTTGATGATTCAGCCTCATACGTATCATAATTCAAATTAGGAATCCTTGCTTTCAAAGACGGAGAATGTTTCAGAACCTTCCTTTCAATCTATCATCTATCATAAGTTGCAATTTACTTTAGAATGCGCTTAAGTGCATTGTGATGTCAGTCTAAAATGTCAAATCAGTCATCCATTTTTCGTTTTTCAACATCTGAGTGTCATCACCTCTTTCTTCTAGAAAAGCTCTTGTTTCGCGAAATAATTCTTGGAACCTTTTTAGGAATTTTCCGCGACTCAACCACCTGACGACGTGCGTGTAAAGAACTGAATAAGTGTGTTCAGCTGACTTCTATCTTCCAACTGCAACTTAAACAACCGCCGTTGCAAGCTACGTGCACGGATGGAATACACACTTTTTGTTGCATTGCCCATAATTTTCTCAGTCTTCAAACTTTTTAACACAGAACTTGTTAATGTATAACGCAATGGAATGAAAGAAATGAAGGGAAATCTTCATTAGCTTGACACAATGCCACAAAACCGTTTTCATTTCCAGTCATTGCTGGTGCTCCTTCGGTTGAAATGCACACTAATTTATATATTGATAGATTGTAGTTTTTTACAAAATTGAGGAAAACGTCATATTTATCTTTCGCTTCAGAGGAATGATTGTCAAAAATTCTTCCTTAGCCAACATGTCATTGAATACCTTCCAAATTCAAATACACAGCTAGGCAGTGTCTGTCATATCAGTGGATTCGTCGAACTGTGAAGAAAAGTATATTTCATGATATCATGTTCTAGTTTATCTACCATGTCCTGACTCATGACTTCAATATGCCTTGTGACAGTCGGACGAGATAAGTGAAGTTCTCTAATAGCAGACATTATTTCTGTTTTATTTTTAAAACCTAAGTCTAATTCGCTTCAATAAATGCTTCCTTAACAATCGATCCATCTTCGAATGGTTTCTTGTGTTTCGCCAAAATATGAGATATTTTAAATGACGCGATCGTAGCAGCTTTTAATTGTTTGGCTGGTCTTGTAAACATTGTTTGTTCTTTCATCAAACAAGATATCAAATCAGGTACTTTTCGTCTTCTTAATCCACTTTGTAGCGGAAAATCATTTTCATAGTTTTTATGAATCGTATTATGATGCCTCTTTAAGTTACCACGCTTAGGTATTGCAACTGACGCACGACAAATAAGACAAATACACATATCCTTCACCATCTTCTTCTTCTTCTTCTTTTTCAGCCCTTCTCTGTCCACTCCTGAACCTCCCCTTCTAGCTTCCATCTCTCTCTGTCCTGTGCTATATTATACCATCCTCTTCCTACTTTTTCCTTTATGTCATCCAGCCACCTTCTCTGGGGGCGCCCCACTCCCCTTTTGTATAAGCGTGGTCTCCATTGAGTTATTCGCTTAGTCCATTTTCCATACAATAGAAAAATTCTTACTCCCAATCGTTATTAAAATGATACGTTTCAGATTTCTTCGCTGCACTCATTTTATACTATTTAATAATAAACTTTGTATAGACGTAGTATTGCCTTCAATTTATAATTCGGAATGACTCCAATTCTTGCAAGCGCAAAATTTTCATCGGCGTGAACGAAAGTCTCGAATGTTCCCGTCAAACGCGCAGCCCGAAATTTCTAGAAAAGCGGCAAGAATAAAGAACGCGGCTTTTCTTTGACAAGTACTGCGCGTTCCTTTGAGAAAGCCGCCTTTTGCGGCTAGCAGAGTTTTTGTTTTAATTAATAACTTTTTGTAGTTTAGATACCTACTTATTAACAATTTGTTTCTTCTCGAGATCTACTAAAAAAGAACTCGTGAATAACCGATTGAGCATAGATAATAACAATAATTTTTAATATTCAATGTAAATATGAAATTTTCCAAATTGCCTGATGACTCTCATGTTGCAAGATTAAACTTTAGCGCTAGTTTAGGCATTGAAAATAGCGTTGGTTCCAAGAATGAGCGACAATTTTTACAATTGCTATCTAGTGATATATTACGTTGTATCTAGAGACGTTTTTGCCAGTCCATAATGTATCAGCCTTCAGAACTCACTCATAAACAGTTTCAAATCTAGAGGTGGCGTGATAATTTCTTATTGTTGTCCCTAATTTCATTCAATTGCAGACCTCAATTACACATCTATTGGTCCCTACCATACTTCTCGAGTTTTGTACGTTGTTTTCTTCTGGTCGGGGAATAATATTATTTCTAAAAGCTCTTTCAAAATGTAATTCATTAGGTTATTTTCGGCATATTGCCTTTATCGTCTCTGACAAGTTTTCTTAACAGTAGTATCTTCTAATGATCACCAAAGTACATCTTATTTTAGGTGGCAACACTGGCTTGTCTATTAGGATCAAAACAAGGGTTACCACTTGCTCATCACATTCTAAGACTCCCTTTGACTTAATGTAAAGGACGGCAGTTGCAAATGCAGAATATCTTTTGGACAAAATTCAATGAGGCTCTCGCCGGGATATTATGAGTGTCCTTTACTAGTAGATGAAAGGTAGTGGCGGTGGAAATTATCACCTAAGAGCGTGCGTTTACCAAATCATATTAGGTGGGATGCAGATTCTTTATGTCCTGTTACTACAGAGGTGAACACTCCACAACAGTAGTTCTTTTTACTCATTATTACACCCATTTGTCATATTTTTAAAACGACTGTCAAAATTTTCTCGCAAATTTTTCTTTAAATTAAACAAGTTCCACGAAAAAATAATATATGGGCGATGTCAACCCAAATTATTGGGTCCATAATGATTCTAAGACATCTATAGATCAAAATCGGCATCACTTGGAAGACTGAACCTGGCCATCGGGGCTCTCTCGGTCAAACAGAGAGGGAATTTGAGGAAATATCGCAGGTTATGTATTTTTTATTATCCCCATAGTCCTTTTTATGACCTTGCTTGATATGTAAAATCTTTTCTTAGATTTGTTTAGACATATGAGAAGTATGATTGTTGAAATATTTTTCTGCTGATTTTCTTTTTCCATTGTTACAGATTCTTGTCCCAAACCCCCTTCCTTTCACCCTTGTCTTCGTTTGGAAATCACGGAATGCAAGAGAGAATGAAGCGGCTAAACAGAAAAATCTTTGGTACTCTGTATGTACACACGACACTAACACAACATAAACAGACAAGCTATTGCTGGTGCAATAGGGACAGGGAAACGAGTTTTTTCCTCAGGTTTTTTCACTCCTTTATTTAATTATATGCAAGATAGTATGGTTCCCCTGTTACATTTCCTGAGCTCACACTCGTGTTTTTTTTCACACACCAAAATTATAGATATAAGCATTTATTGTAAATACAATTATTCAAATTTTTGTGAATCCTCTTCTGAGCCATGAATTCGGTACTGACTATTGGATCTGATAACTTTTCGGATGAAAAATTTGATAACTTTTGAATTTTTCAATCTTTTCTGTGGCGCGTGTCTAACTCTAACTATACGACGATGGGTTCCAACAGCTCACTAAGCCTATAGGTTGGATCTCGTAGTAGTAAGATAATGAAAAAAAATGTAGATGAGCCTAATGCCGAAAGTGAGATGAGAAAAGAGATTTGCCTTGTCGATACATCTAACTAATTGAGTTCTAAATAATTGAAGCTGCTTTTCTGATCACGAGTATGAAGCACAAAAGGACCAATTGCTTCATGGCTATTTTAAGACGGTATACCACCTTGAGGAACTGAAGGCTAAAGTGGAGAGAAGGTAATAGAGGGAATAAGAATGTATTTTTCAAAAAAAATATGCTGATCAAGTCTCAGTAACATTGCTCACTGGTATGTCATTTTGTCCTTATTTACTAGAGAAGATATATTTGGATTGTAGGTATTGACTTTATTTTTGTAAGGAAGTTGAATTGTATCAAATCGCAAAAGACTTTATTGTTGTAAGGAAGTTTTAATGAATCAAATCTCAAGATCTGAATAGTCAATTGAATTCAAACTTGCAACACTCCATTCGATAAATTTTTTATTTCAGGTAAGACTGATAGTCACAGGTTAGGAATTATTCAATTATCAGCTTTTCCCTATGTATCGTATTGCTTTTAAATGGAGAAGTCAATGATATTAGGTTGGCACGAGAGGGTATTTATTCAAACACCATGTTTTCCTCTAATTTTCCCTGTTCTCTTGAATTCTATGAAAGATTGCTTATGGCTTATCCTGTTCTTCCTTTTTTCCCTGCTAAGATTTTAGAGACGATCCTAGGCGATCATGTGTGCTCCGAATTTCAATCCTTGTATATACTGACGATGTGGTGCTGATCGGAAAAAGAGCCCAAGTGAATTAGAAAAAGTGCTTGAAGAGCTAAGTGAAGAATCTCTCAAGGTGGTTCTTAAGTCAACTCCAACAAGACTCAAGTTATGAGCCCAGAAACAGTAAACATCGAACTTCAGGGACAATTACTTGAAAATAAAAACGAATGTGTCTACTTAGGGCACAATGTCAAGCCTGGAACAGCAAACCAAAGAGCAGAAGTGACGAGACGCGTGGGACTCAGTTGGGCTGAATTTGTTATGTTAGGCTATGTGTTTAAAGACCGAGAACTACCCATAAACTTAAAGAAGAAAGTTTTGACACTTACGTCCTTCCTGTCATGACATACGTTCTCGAAACTGTGTGCCTCACAAAAACGTCAGCTAACCGACTCACCTTCACCCACAGAGCAATGGAAAGATGCATGTTAGGAATCTCGCTCCTTGACAAATTTCGAAATACCACTATAAGAACAAAAACAAAATGAGGTCATGAAGAAAATTACAACAATTAATCGACTGCGACTGGGTGAACCTGGCGCAGGATAAACGAGCATGGAGGAGGCCTATATCCAGGAGTGGATGACAACAGGCTGAGAGAAGAAGCATACACTGTGTTTCCCTCCTTTCATGGAAAATTTGCCAGTATGATATAATCAATGGAGTTTTAGAATTTCATATAAATCTTTCTTTGTTATTTCAATTATTAATTTGCACCAGCATCATTTTTATAGGGAAATAATTAAATGCATTGGCATTTAAATAAAGGTTCTTCCATTTTCTTTTATTCAAATTTAACTGATAACGAAACCACGGGAATGAAAATTTTCAAATGAACACAATTTTATTTGTTTTCCGTTCACAAATTTCCGTTTCTTAAGTATCGAATTTATGTAGTAATCGATCGAGTTGAATACGCAAAACAAATGAGTTATCCGTAGCCACCCCTATCATTCTAGAAATTGATCATATCCCTCGTTAATCGTTTTGGATTTATGAAAACCAAGGGCACGTAAGTAGCGGTGAAGTAATATTAACACACGTGTCTCGTTTTCCGCGTACTATACAGATGGCCCCATCTGTCACGAATTCAAACAATGCGGGGGTGGATTGCCTTTAGTTTTCGCCACGGCAAGTCATTCTGTCCTTTTATCTGCCAGTGGCGTAATGTAGATATGGTAGTGTTAGTTTGGATTAACTTTTATTACATACAAGGAAAACTTGAATGTTTTTATAATGAAAATTAATTATAGGTCATGAGAACACCTATGAAGCAATTTAAAGTTTGATTTCGCTTCGGAAGTTCAGCTTCATATGAAATATCTGTTGCATTTTATCGATAGTTACCCCACTGTCTGCTCATGTATTGGATACGCGGTATTTCGACGGTTTGTTTTGGGATTATGGTTATTATGATATCAAACAATGATTTGGCTTTTCAATTTCATTCACTGTTTGATATTGAGAAATTATATATTGTTTTTACTGAGGAAACTGTTATTGCATTTTATTAACTTATGAGTACATTTCATGTTGGAAAATTCAACTTTCTGTACTTTGATTTTTAAATGAAGTTGTGCAATAGCCAATAGCAATAGTTGGGTTAGATTTGTTGATGAGGTGTGGCGGCCATGTAATTTGGCGCGTTCAACAAAATCATTCGTGGTCTGATAACAAATTACCATTATACAATTGAATAGTTGACTTTTTTATCACACAAATATTCCTTAGTTCAAAAATTGAGCACGTAAGATCCAATGTGCTTCAGACTCGGGGGCCCTTAAATAGTTCAACTTCTTCTTCATCTCGAGACCAATTAGTAGACAAAGTTATATTAATGAGCAGAACTGCATTATAAATAAGAACACCTCACTCCTACGACGTTTAGTAGGTAGACCAAATGTTTCTGTTTGGTGCGAACTTTGAGCTGGCGATGTCATAGGTACGGCTTCTTTTGGAAATGACATTAATGGAGCCTCATCGCTTACTCCACAGATCGATATTTACAAATTGTTGTTTCCAGGAATTGAATGTTATGTACAGGATGGACAAATTTCAATGTATTTGTTTGGCAGCTATTGCAGATAGAGAAAAATGAAGTCCCTTCTCTCGATCTTATTTCAGGGACTAGTTTAGTAGTGACAACATTTTGCTGATATCTCTTTCCATTCTCGACTTATTCAAAATTTCTCGAATTTTGGCAAAATCGTGCTTCGCTGATATCTCGATCATCATCAAAGTTACATAAAAATAAGTTTGACATTTTTTAAGCAGAATACAGTGCTGTGTAAAAATTTTTCTGAGCTCAGAGGTTTTTGAGTTAAAATGCAATATGGTTTTTTTAATACGAATCATGGGAAATTTTACAACCATTGGATGCAACAATTTTTTCCCTTTCAAAAATATATAACACTTGTAGTAAATTATAGCATTCAATACATTCTTCCAGGGAAAACCTGAAATGGTTACCATTCCATTCATTAGGTCCACGCAAATTTTTCTTCAAATTGAACAAAATCTACGAAGAAATAATATATGGGAGATGTCAACCCAAATTATTGGGTTCATAATGATTCTAGAACATCTATAGATCATAATCGGCATCACTTAGAAGACCGAACCTGGCCATCTGGGCTCTCTCGGTCAAACAGAGAGGAAATTGTTTTGTTGAGTTTGAATATTGAAGGGATTTTGCGATTATAGTTCAAAATTGGCAAGCAAGAGCAAGGAAGTGATTATGCTTCAGGAGACACACACTGCGGCATAAGAACATCTCTGCGAAAGAGCAAATATCGCAGGTTATGTACTTTTTGATTATCTCCTTAGTCTTTTTTATGGTCTTGCTTGCTATGTGAAATATTTTCTTAGATTTAAGTGAGATTAGACATATAAGGGTCAGGTATGATTGTTGGAATGTTTTTCTGCTGGTTTTTTTTTCCATTGTTACAGATTCCTGTCCCAAACCCTTCCTTTCACCCTTGTCTTCGTCTGGTATTCATGGAGTGCAAAATGAGAATAAGAGAATAAAGCTGCTAAGCAGGAAAAATCTTAGGTACTCTTTATGTAACACACGACACTAACACAACATAAACAAACAAGCTATTGCTAGTGCAATAGCGACAGGGAAACGAGTTTATTCACTCGTTTATTCAATCATACGCAAGATAGTATAGTTCCCCTGTTATATTTCCTGAGCTCACACTAATGTTTTTCTGACACACACCAAAATTATAGATATAAGCATTTATTATAAGTACAATTTTACAATTTTTCCAATTTTTGTAAATCCTCTCTTTTCAAAATAATAATATATTCATATGTATATATATATATATATATATATATATATATATATATATATATATATATATATATATATATATATATATATATATATATATATATATATATATATATATAAACATCTAAACAGTTTAGGAACACTTACCAATATCTTTGAAATATGAATTTGATGATTCGAATTTATAGAAATCTTTCAGTTTTTTTTTTTTAGAATGTATTGTATATAATGTATTCTCAAGAAAACAAAATAATATTTGACTTCTCCAAAGCACATATTATAAAAAAATTTGAAATTTGAAAATGACGAAATTTGGTGAAACAAAAAAAAATCCTGAACTAACATTTTCGAAACGATATGGAAGCACTTATATTTTTCAGTACCCAGAAAGTTCTCCTCTGTTATTAATGACACTTTTGCATCGTCGGGGCATGCTGAATATTAAATTGTCTATTACATTTTGGCCTAAGTCATTCCAAGCCCCCTGAACGGTTAATCGAAGCTCCTGTTCATGATGGAAGACGTTTTGACGCAGAAGATTTCGTATTATGGTGTCCCACATATGCTCGATAGGATTCAGATCTGGGAAGCAGGATGGCCACGGTAGAAGATCGATATCATTCTCTTCAAGAACGTTCAAGACTACTCTTGCACGATGAGGAGGGGCATTATCTTGTTGGAAGAGTGGATTTTGACCCATTGTTTGGAGATACGGTACCACTACAGGTAAAACTATCTCATTTGCGTAAGAATTTCCCGTGAGGTTGTTCTGTATGAAAACGAGGTCAGTTCTTCCACCAAGGCGTATACTTCCCCAAAACATCACTGATCTGCCTCCCTGTCTAACAACTTCTCGAGCATGCTGGAGACGGTTTTGCTTTCCAGGTTCCCTCCATATTCGAATTCTTCCCGAATCGGGATAATAGCTAAATCTAGATTCATCACTGAAGAGAACTGAGAACTGTGGCCCACCTCTGTTGATCCCAGTTTACGTGTTCTTGGCACCAATCTAAACGAGCAGCGCGATTTCCATGGGTCAGTTGTGGAACTCTTAAAGGACGTCTGGAGTGAGGTTGACCTTCGTGCAGTCGATTTCTCACAGTTTGGTCGGAAATTAGTACATTATGAACTCATGATAGCTCTTGAACTAATTGAGATGCTGTGGTAGTACGATCTCTTTCGGCCTGTAAAACCAAAAATCGGTCTTGGGCGACTGTAGTAATCCTGAAACGACTTGTATAGCGTTCTTCAAAGCTACCTGTTTCAATGAAACACGACCTTAAACGGTTTATGACACTTGGACTACTTTCCAGAACCCTGGATACTTCCCGTTGTGAGCTCCCAGCTTGGAGCATGCCAACGGCTCGTAACATCTCTTCTCTAGTGAAATGTCGTCTTTTCAAGGTCGAATCACAAAACTTGAATCTTTTATCTGTGCTTACATTAGAAACAAAGTGCTCACTAACTGATTTCAAACACATACATACATATTGATCGTTCTGGATACGATATATCGATATTCAGAAGTGTTCCCTAGACTTTTGAGGTATATATATATATATATATATATATATATATATATATATATATATATATATATATATATATATATATATATATATATATATATATATATATATATATATATATATATATATATATGCCCATCAACGATTCATATCGTTCTATCACTGAATACCACAGATTCTAAAGATTCCATCAAAGATCATGATTTGATTCGATTCAGACCATACGAATTAACCGTGGTCTTAGAGTTAGACACTTACGATTCTTAGTTTCAGTATAGGTGTTAATATTTATTGAATTTCGAAATAGCTGCTTGTTAGTTGTTTGTTCCAACTATTAAATTTAAGAACTTGTTCACCTTAGACTTTGGTTGCTACAGAATAGAAATCATAACTATGAAAGTTATGAAAAGTTCGATATGATGGAATGTTATATTCTTAGTGGGTATAATACAGCAGCAATGGCCGAAACATATTTCAATCGGAATCCTATAGGCACCAGCCAAATAAATCTATTCTTCGAATAATGAAAGTGAATCTTATTGATAGTGGCTCATTCAGGAAATCAAGGAATGAAAAATATCATGTAAGTGATAGAGAGGAAGCTACTATCGAAGTGATATTTTCTGTAATGGCCAAACCTACAATTTCGAGTAGACAAATAGAAGCAGAAACCGAGACGTCGGCCGCTCGGCATTGTGAAGGAGAACCAGTTTAAACACTGCAAAATGCTAGTCTCACGATTTTTGAAGCTAGGGGATTCCCCTCATCGACTAAATTTCTGCAATTGGTATCTAGAAAATATCCAAGAACGTCCAGATTTTGAGAGCAGTCATATGCACAGAGCAAGTCCGCATCACTCGCGATGGGATATTTAATCGCTCTAATGAACATTTGTGGTCCAATGAAAATAATCTCAATGCCATATTGTGCAGCATCAAAGAAGATAAGGTTTTAAAGTGTGGTGTGCACAAGATAGACACGTTTGCGCGTTTGAAAATTTTGATGAAAATTTGGATGGATCAGGTTATGAAGAAATCACCAACAATAATACCATTGAAGGATTTCTTGATCAACTTCCGTTAGCACAAAAATCATATATTTTTTCAACACGATGGTGCCCTTCCCCACCAAACAAGGGTCATTACTGATATGTTGAATATGAATTTTGGACATAATTGGATCTGGACTAAAAGTTATGTGAGAAGGCCGCCTCGTTCCCCTGACTTGACACCACTAGTTTTTTTTCTTTGAGGTTATGTTGAGCATTCACTCAACAAGAGGAAGGTAGCAATTTAGAAGAGTTAAAACAGAATTTCAGGGAATGCCTTGCTTCTGTTAGCAATATTCATATTCACAATGCCTGCTGTACTGTTTCTCGGCGATGTAATTCATGTATTGAAAACAGTGGCAACACTTCTGCATATATGCGATAAAGTAGCTTCCCCCATTCGTATTTGTATTCTTGTTTCTGTTGAAGATTTTCCAATGTGTTTTTGGTTTTTGTTTGAGAAAAGTTTAATGTTATAGGTCTTGTTTTTCATAATAATATATTTTTTTACTCGCATAACTTTTTAATCATTCTAATAGAATATTACCGAAGCAACATACATGGACTCATATGTTACGTAGATTCCTCGGGTTGGCAAAGTTTCACACAAATTAATGTTCATCTGTAATTCGATTTATGAAGAGTAGAAGTGATTGTCGAACTCTAAGATCACAGTTGATTACTATGATCTGAATCGAATCAAACCATAGAAATAACTATGATCTTAAAAAGGATCTTTAAAAACTGTGGGTTTCAGTGATAGAACAATATGAATCGTTGATGGTCATGCACCTGATGAATAGAATTGTGGAAATCTCAGGTTTTTCTCTGAAAAAAGTTATTGAATAATTGTTGTAAAATTTCTGAAAAGAAAATGAAATCGCTGCATACAATACAGGTAAAATTTTTTATGGTTCGTTTTGAAAAGAGTATGTTTGCATTATAACTCGAAAACCGCTGAGCAAAAAAAAGATATTCACACAGAACTGTATTCTACTTAGAAAAGTGCCGGTAGAATGTCAAACTCATTTTTATGTAACTTTGATGATGATCGAGATATCCGTTCAGTTCAGAACAGAAAGAGATATCTCAAAAATGTTGGCATCACTCAACTAGTTCCTGAAACTAAGATCGAGAGAAGAGGGTTCATTTTTCTCTATCTGCAATATTTCACATAGCTGCCTTACAAGTACAACGAAATTTGCCCACACTGTACAGCTATCAGCATGACTGTGAGCTACAAAGTGGATGTCACTATACTTAATTGTTAATTCCTAATTTTTAATTTATTAGCTCATCAAAGTTACATTAGATGTCGAAATGCTTATGCGCAATACCCAAGTACAAAGAAAGCGAAACGAAAAAGTATTAAGAATACCGCACAACAAATAAATATTACTATAAAACTATATAGAACAACAATGAAATAAAATATTACTATAAGACACTAACAATATCAAATAGAGAGATATTATCAATATAGTACAATAATTAGATGCTCATCTTATTACAAACTTTGAGGAACTTATATATTGTATCTATATATATAAAAATCAATTGGTGTTCGTAAGTCTCGCTAAGACTCGAGGACGGCTGAACAGATTTATTTCATCTTGGTCTAGGAATGTTCGTGGAGGTCTAGGAAAGGTTTGAAAGGTGAGAAAATTCAAATAACTACCAGGAAAATCATAAAAATAGCCCTTTTTAGTTTCCCACGCGTTTTCTGAATAAAATGTAGAGTCAATTTGAACTTTATTGCCATTAAATAAAGTTCATATTGAATTATTATCACTCACTGTTGTCTGAGCATTGTAGGTGTGTTCCTAAAGTTAAAGAGTCAATGTGCAATTTATTACTGATGCACCAAGTTCAAATTCAATAATATCTATCAAATTCGTCTTCGCGTGCGCGTTGGACGATCTAATATCGCGTTCCGAAACCAAACAAAAGTGAATAGCTAACGCGACAAAATTGCATAGTCTCAAAATGAAATAAATCATTACTATTACAATTGTTTTTAATAGATTTTTTAATTGTTTAGTAACAAATTAAATTTCTAAACGCAACCATAATATTTGATATTAGATCGTCAATCCATCCTGTTGCACTTCAGAACACGGAAGAAAGTATTACTATATCTATGCGTGCACCCTTCTATGTTTGTGAGTGAAGATTAACGCTACGTGCGCGAGCACTTTCTTTACTTTTGTGATCCTTTGTGATGGTGCTGTTCCAAGTAATGTACCCTGTTTTTTTGATATTCTGTGATAGTGACACTTTACTGCTAAGTTAGCATGAAATTTTGTCACTTTGATTAATTACAATTTACGATGCCGAGGAGAAGGAGACCTGACTTAGGTCGTCGCAGTCAATCAAATTTGCGAAGAGCTACCTTACGTGCTAACCGTACTGATGACCAGAGAGAGACAGATCGGGAATATGGTCATATTGCCGTATCAGAATTGCGTTATTTAGTGAGTAACAATGGAGTAGATAGGCTTAGAACGCAGCGAGTTCGTGCACATCAAATACAACAATAGCAAGCACGACGTAATGAAATTGAGCGAATCCATAGACGCAGTGCTCCTGTGATTCTTGAACGAGCTTCATTCCTCTATGATCCAGCAATTGTTAACAATAGGGGGAATGATAGTAATTTGTAAATATTGTAAGGCTAATAAAGGGGTCACAACCAAGAAACAGGTTATATGAACTATTGACCCTCGATAAAAAGTCTATTGGGATAGTAGTTGGCCTATTGACGAGACATCAACTTAACAAACACTTACACGTCATGAGACTCTCGAGAACCAAACGCTGCTGTTGTTGCCTAGAAAATGACGAAACAATGGAAAACATACTCTTCGAATGTCTCGCTCATAAGGTGACCAGACTAAATACCTTGGGCACTGAAACACTCAGCTCCCGGATGATCCAGGATGCCAGCTACAACAGTCTTGCAAGCTTCTTCAAAAAGTTTTGCCAAGACATAAAACAAAATAATACAACACAGCAAGTACAATTGGCCAAACAGCCTGAGTGCTGCTCATAAAGGTGCCGTGCAAGAAGAAGAAGAAATAAATGGTGAATCTACTGGCAAAGTAATGTTGCCACAATTTGTCCCATCTCCAGATCCTTTTCGCCCTTTACTTTCTGGGATTGGCAATGATTCTGAGCACTTTTTGGACAACATTCAGAAATACAACAGCTGTATTCAGATTACATCGTTTGATGCTACACATATTATACAGGACTAGTTCATGACCACTTTCAAGATATTATGCCATATTATTTTCTTATAATATTCAAGTTTATATAGCAATATATATCGGAAATGATTATTGGACAAATCTTTAAAAACTACAGATCAAGAACAAATTTATCACTTACTGGGGGCGCTGTTACCACTACTAGATGCGTATCATCATTTTTCACAAATTTATTTTATGTGCAATTCAAATGCGGAAGTTGATAACGGTTGTGCTCAAAATCCTACAATGAAGAGAACCATTGTCCGAGAATTACAAATGTTTCTTCATCATTACATTTAGTAAACATGTTCAAAATATCATTGGATCTTATTAATTACGGATTACTTTTGTTTGCTTTAAGTTTATTCTATACAAAAGTTTGGGTTTCTTATTTATCGATTGAGGCAGCAACATATATTATTCAGGAAAAACCGTTTGATAAACATTTTCGGGTTGACCTGCCGAAGAGCGGTAGGTAAGGCTTTATACGATTCTGTACCACATAGCTAAAACTCTTCTGTACAAGTGACAATTTATGTTGAGGAATAAGTAATTTATTTAAACTCGAATTTAATGGCTGTGGTTCCTGCCCATTGTACCAATAAGTTCAGATGCTCATGGACATAGCACACAATGCATTCTGTCAACAAAGTACTGGGAATTGGTTAATGAAACACAAAATATTCATTGTACTTCCAAATTCATTGTATTACCTTCAGAGTAGGCTCCATCCAAAATAATACATTTACACCAACAAATAATCTAATAATTAAAATTTGAATTGTAGAGGCCGTTACTTGATGTAGATCCATGATATAAATGAGATAAAAAACACAAGATTTAACTTTAAACTACACTTTATTTGAAAAAATTCGACGACATTTCGCTGATACAGCAGCTTTATCAAGAATGACAAACAGAATGAAGATTATGGTATTATAAACAAATCGTAGAACAAGTTGGATGAATAACAGGAAAATCCACTCCGAGCCATTGTACAGTTAGTATGAAAGGTAATAAAAACTAATTAAACAAGTTAAGTAGGGGTGAATATTTCACATCTACCTGCTCATTCAAAAGCTTGTCCGAATATTTGTATCTATTTATTTCTAATGCTTCTACGAGATCTAATTTTAAACTTTTGATTTTATATGTAATATGTCAAAGTATTTATTGAATGAATGGTTTTCTTTTATTAAGTGGTTTGAATAATTTGAATCAGATTATTTTTATCGAAGCTACGTTTATGTTCAGATGTTCTTATGCCAAAACTCCTATAGGTCCTACCGATATAAATTTTATCACAAGAACCGCAATTGAGTTTATAGATTCCTGATTCATTATTCAAACCACTTAATAAAAGAAAACCATTCATTCAATAAAAACTTTGACATATGACATATAAAATCAAAAGTTTAAAATTAGATCTCCTAGAAGCATCAGAAATAAATAGATACAAACATTCGGACAAGCTTTTGAATGAGCAGGTAGATGTGAATTATTCACCCCTACTTAACTTGTTTAATTAGTTTTTATTACCTTTCATACTAACTATACAATGGCTCGGTGTGGATTTTCCTGTTATTCATCCAACTTGTTCTACGATTTGTTTATAATACCATACTCTTCATTCTGTTTGTCATTCTTGATAAAACTGCTGTGTCAGCGAAACGTCGTCGAATTTTTTCAAATAAAGTGTAGATTAAAGTTAAACCTTGTGTTTCTTATCTCATTTAATAATTAAAACATTTTTCAAACACGCTTTCGGGAATCAACTTCAGTTCTCGCCGCGAATTCTGTTCTGTCTGGAAAGATGATAAAGTCGGCCGGATCCATATCAGGTGAATACGGTGGTTGTTCAATAGTATTTCTTGAGATTTTGGTCAGAAATTGATTCACAATGATAGCGTTGTGAGATGGTGCATTATCGTGGTGCAAACTCCATGAGTTATTTATCCACAAATCTGGCCGTTTCAGAGGAATTTGCTCTCCCAAACGCTGCATAACGCTCAGGTTATATTTTTATTTTCCGTCTAGCCTTCTGGCCAGAATTCCGAGTGCACAAAACCGGGATAGTCGAAGAGAATAGTCAACATTACTTTGACTGTTGATCGACTTTGACCTGGTTTTTTCGGTTTCAGTTCTGTTGGAAGGTACCATTCTGAAGCTCGTCGACTGCTTAAACTAAAAAACCCAAGTCTAGTCACCAGTTACAATGCATTTTAAGAATATGGGGTCGGAATCGCCACGTTCTAGCACATCTTCGGCGACCTTTTCGTGTTTCAATTTCTGAAGAAAATTCAGGGCTTTTGGAACTAGCCGAGCGGCAATGCGTTACATGCCAAAACAATCGTTTAAATGAAAGGTACGATTTGATTCGTGAGATATAAAAAGTTCATTACCGATTTGTCTCAATTACCATTTGCTTCACTTTATCGATGTTAACATATTCAATTTACATTTTAGTGTAGGTGCAACAGAAGGCACTTCGTGGAGCAAGGCAGATATTTGGCCCTCAGGGGTTATCTTGAGGACTTCAACTTCAAAGTTTTTTTTTCACTTGAGAAACACTCATCAACCTGGAAGATAGATCCTAGTATCCCTCAATCTAACCAACCATGTCAAACAGTGTAGTGAATCTAGAACTTATCTCATCGAGGAAGTGTCTAACTGCGGTCGATCAAAATCTTCAATCTGTTGGTACCGCCTATAACTGATTTTCTCTTTTCGCCATTGAGGAGACTGTCGATTTTGTTGCCGTCACAGAACATTGGAAGTGCTTGGACGAATTGAATACATATCGTTTGGCCGGTTACAAGTTGCTATCAAGTTTTTGTCGAGAAAAAGGGTCACACGGAGGTACCGCAATATTTTGCCGGGAAGTTTAGCAGGAGGCTGGACCTTGAATCTTTAAGTAAACCAAGGGTTTTTGGGTGCTCTGCAATACAGTTATTTATTGTCACATTTAAACTAACTGTTGTTTGTATATATAGGCCTAACACGCCTTCTTCTTGTGTTTGTGACGTATTTTTCGAAAAACTGATTATCATTATGCAGAGGTTATTGCATAAACAATCTAACTGGCGATTTTAATCCCAATATTTTAAATAATTCAACAGAATCTTAAAATATCTGGTCAATGCTACAAATGTTCTCTATGAATGTTATCATCAATCGGCCACTCTGAAGCTTGTCTTGATAATATTCTCATCAACATTGATGGTGTCTCTTCTGGAATTGAAAGCCACATATGTGACCACTCCGCACAGAAATTTGTTGTTTTTGACACATTACCTGATGCCCCTGCTTGCAAGTCAACTTGGAAAATGCGCATAAACAGGGAGTCTTTGGATGTTTTTTTTGAGATCTGACATTTATGAATTTAAATCTTGTAATGTTAATCCAATATGGGAGAGTTTCTCGAACATGTGTAGGAGAATTTCTGATCGAAATTTTCTTTTTATCAAGATGAAGATAAAGAAATCTAATGTTAGGGAAAGTTTTTAGTGTTAGTTCTGAAGTTAGGAACATCAAAGATTCTTTAGATAAGGTTTATATAGTTGCTAAAACCAGACCGGAATTCAAATCTGTATACAGTAAACTTAAAAGAAACGATGACTTGATTATTCCAACTAAAATGAAGACATATCATGGAAACATCATAAAGAATGCCCAGAATAAACCTTAAGCCACTTAGAAAGTCGTAAATTCTCCAACTAATAATCAGAGAGATAATGCAGATAGCTTCAAGAATAATGGTGATTCATCTGTTTTGGTGAACGAAATAAACAAGTTTTTCTCTAGTATTGTTCCAACTATGAGCAAAAAACTAGCTTCAGGTTCTAGGAAAACCATTCAATTAAAGAAGCTGGTTAAATTCTTCTATGTGTTTGATACTCAATCATCTGAGGTGGTACTCGCTATAAAGTCTACAAATGATAAAAACTCAGCTGGTCATGATGAGGTTCCAATGAATATTGTAAAAAATCTATAAATCTGATCTCCAATCCTTAGGCATTCATTATGGTTCGTTCTTTTGAAGAAGTTATATTTCCAAAATGACTTTAAATGGTCAGACGTCTTCATAAGAAGGGTGACATTAATGACATGGGACACTATGGACCTATAAGCCTCCTCTCCACTTTATCAAAAGTTTTCGAGAAGGTTCTGTCTAACACAGTACTGAAAATTTTCAAGAAATTCAATGTCATTATGAAGTTTCAGCATGGCTTTATGAAGAACAAAAATACTGAGACAAAGATTTATGAACTCACTCAGTCGGTGATCTTGGCTCTGGAGAAGTACATATGGGATTTTTGCTCGATCTGACCAAGGCCTTTGACTGTGTTTCTGAAAAAGTTGGGTACGTGTGGAATTCGGGATGATCAACTGAAACTAATTATTAGCGATCTCACCAACAGAAAGGAGAGGGTGGCCATAACTATTCATGGCGTCTTTTATGCCTCTGATGAGGAGAATATCACTATCGGTGTTCCGCAGGGAAGCATATGGGGACCCCAATTGTTTATTATATATATTAACGACTTATGGCAGGTTGTTCCTGTTCCAGGCATTTCTACTCAGTCTGTTCTCTACGCGGATGATACCATTATATTGCTGACTTCGATGGACCTCTGTACTGCAATCATCTCTTGCAGAACATTATTGAACGATGTAACAGAGTAGTGCACCTCTAATAAATCGATTATTAACATGCATTACACAGAATTCTAATTTTCAGAACCGATGGATCACAACCTGTTTCGTTGAGCTTTGATGGATTGGTGGCGAGTGTGGCTAAGTCAGTCAGGTTTCTTGGAGTTATCATAGACAGTCACTTAAAATGGGGTCCACATATTGAACAGATCAGGGAAAAGGCTGAACTCAGTCATCTTATCTTAAGTGGAACTGGTGGTTGGATGAAGAATATTTATTTCGCATGTTTTCAGTCCATATTGTCTTATGGTATTGTTTTTTGGGGAGGATGATCTCGCATGGAAGACATCTTTGTAACTCAGAAGTTGGCCATAAGGGTTTTTTTGGTTTGAGACATCGTATACTTACTGCTTATGGGCTATATATTTATAGACTACTGCTATTTCTCCATAAACAAAAACACTATTTTGAGGATTGTAGAAATTATAATTATACCTGATAAATTTTTCCTCATTTTTTTCTAATACATTCGACTACAAAGAGAGAAAATCACGAACTATATGGCTCTGAAACTGTTTAACAAACTTCCCAGAGAAATTCGACATTTGAGGCTTTCAAAGAGATGATTTTAAGTATTATATTAGGATGTGAACCATATAGCGTGAATGAATTTGAATAGAATCGTAGTGATATCGTAAATTTTTTATAGTAAGTGGATATATGATAATATATCGATATTTTGTTCTTGGCTTTTTCATATTTCATTATTGTAAATTGTGATGTTCTGTTCTTGTAGCAATATTTCTATGAAAAGAACTATCTATCTATCTAGCTATCGAAGATGTTGATGGGCGACCAGAACGACGTTAATCTTCCACCACATCTCGGTCACTGTTGAATCACTCATATGCACGTGTATTTGATGAAGTCGATTTACCTTAAGCCTTCTGCAATATTTTCAGCTATTCGGCACACGAAGTTCTATTTGCAGTATGAAATTTGATACTTTCATCCATTGTAAAAATTAAAAACTCTCTTGTGACAATTGACAAAATCGAGCACTGTGAGCAAACTGAGATCACGTTCAAACCTCGCTTCAATATAGAAAATACTTGTATCAACTCAGCAACAAAAATTTTAACAACCGTTTTACTCACATTTTTCATTCAATTTATTCCCGGTACATTTTGACTGACTGTATATAGCAAGAAACCAAGGTAAGTATCCTGTACTTTGCAAATATGATTCTGCAGCTTTTATGTTATTTCGCTCCGGCTATTTGTCTGACTTGTTACTTGGTATGTGCTGCAGCTCCATGTTCAAACCTATATTTTCAAACTAGCGAGTGGACATTTGGATCGACGTTTTTCATGCGTGAGCATTTCGAACTAATACAAAGAACTTATGAGCTGGGACATTGTTACAATTTCAAGAATAGGGAAGTACGCTGCTTTGTGGCCGATCAGGATAGGCAATAATCAAAGCGTTGACTATCTACATCCAAGCATACATTGAAAATATAATCTTGACGGATCTTGATTTCTTTGTCATAAAGATTGCAGGAGGTAATATCAGCCATCCACTGATTAAGATTAGCTGAAAATTGACAAAGTTATACTTGAGGCAAACATTCTTCATGAACAACAAATTAAATAGGTGGGGAGATGATTACGTCCAAATATCATCACTTAGCCCGAAACAAGCCTAGTATGAGCAGCTGCGTGTTTGAGATTCTAATAGTTGAAATTGAAGCCTATGAGATTTAAGGTATGAGAAAATTTGACATATTCCCCGAAACTAGGGTTTCATCAAGTCAATCAATTTGAAACCTTCTCGAAATACTTGTCCTGGCTTGAAATTCAAGCTTTTGAAAAATCAGGTGACTTAACCTGATTTTGCAACTAGAAAGATGGACTTAACATGAAGTTTTTGCACTGGAATTTCAAAACTTAGTTCGTTCGATCTAGTCAATTCGTTTCGTAACGCAACAAGTAGATACAAAAAGTTTTGCGAGCGAATTTGGTTAGTTTAGAGGAAAAAGGATAGAAATCAACCAGCAGTCATTTCAGAAATGTGAAGAATTTTAGTATTCAACAAAACACTTAACAAAATGTTGATTTTTCCAGAAGTATATGTATACATAAGCATATACTAAATATCTTATAAAGGATTGGTAAGAATAGGCGGCTTTCAGCTATAATACTGTGATTGGTTGTGTAATACTTATAAACTTAAAAAGGAATGAAACTGATTGTATTCAAGACATTCGAATAGATTGTACCACACTATTGTAGCCCTGGTCAACGATGATTATGATGAATCGAACGAAGAACCAGTTCATTTAGTAAGGAATATTTAGTATTAATTAAATTTAAGTGCGTTGAATACTGCTGCTTGTATTAAAGATTTCGATGTGTTTACACATCAAGCGATAGCTTTTTATCTGATATTGGGATATGATGTATATCAGGTTTAATAGCCAAATACTGTAGCTTTTGTTGATTTGATCATTGCATCGAGCAGACATAGTATGTAGAGTTGCGGTGAATAGTTCAACTAGTATAGATTATATATATTCAAAATTTCAAAACATTCATGAAAAGTGGATCGGAAAACTAGCCCCTTCAAGGGAGGATTTTCAACATTCTACGGAAGGTTGAATATTGTTCCTTGAATAATAATTTTCTTCGATGTGTCTATACATCATTTCTTCCAACGAATTGATTCGAGTAAGTGGGAGGCTGGCTTTATGTTATGAATGGTTATGCAACACTGACAAGTTCAAACTAGAATAATAATAAACTGTAGTCTGTTGCTCCTATGCATGACGTCCGACTAGATTGCACCACTATTATTGTGGCCCAGGATGACGA
Organism: Cryptolaemus montrouzieri; assembly: GCA_013387265.2. Taxonomy (NCBI): domain Eukaryota; kingdom Metazoa; phylum Arthropoda; class Insecta; order Coleoptera; family Coccinellidae; genus Cryptolaemus; species Cryptolaemus montrouzieri. The sequence goes on from JABFTP020000103.1 coordinate 64,037,370, forward strand.
TGAATATGATGAGTAGTTTAGAGAACGAACTCTGCATATAAAAATTTTCAATTTCTCCTGTTTGTATTTCTTATGTAGAATTTTTGGGAAAATTTAGAGTATTTGAATCATTATGCTGTGGAATTGGTCTTCATTGGTTATTTATGCGATTTTTTTTTAAATGGAAGCATGGAAGTATATAAGTGAAGGTAAATTTCTACCAATCATCCGTTAATTTGCTCTTGCAAATAATTTAATATGCTTAACGATAACAAAGACTGTTTTGTGTTATTGTTTTGATAATTTGATCACCCTCGTTAATCCATCTAGACCATTAGCAATTGTTTATCGTTATTCTGACATTGTTACATTGTTTAGCCAATGAGTTCCTTTTTCATTGGTGGGCCTAACAATATTTCATCTTAGCATAAAGTATTGAATTCAATTTCACTTTCGTCTTCGAAGTGTTCATGCATATGTTGTTCCTTTTTCATAACTGTTGGTCTTCTACTGCTGTTGATTTATTTTGCTTGTACATTCGATCTATTCCATTCATGATCTTTATCGCGGTTTCTTGTAAAAAAGATAAGCCCTGGCAAAAACATTTACTTGAGTTTTGTGTTGCAGTCTTAGTAATTTTTTTTTAAATTTGTTAATTATAGAATCCAATTCAAGAAATCTTAACCGGGATGAACTAGTACAAGCCATTTCATTGTTTTATACGACAATTTCTTGCGTGAACCAGATGCTGTACGAGTCGACAAGATCATCTGTGAACATCCGGTTGAAATAGCCCCTCCCTTGGTTGCGCATTAACTTTGCCGGTCACGTGGCCAAGAGCTCAATTCTTATTGAATCCTCCAAGTTTCAACAAGAGACAAGCGAACAGGATCGGATCTCGCGAATTTCATTTCAATATTTTTAAGTTTTGGTGAGGATGGAGTTCGTTTCCAATTTGAAAGGGAAGAAAGTTGGTGGGCAATTCAGGGAAATAATTGCAATTGTCATTTATTTCATGAAACGAGAAGGGATGCAGAATGAACCTGTAATTTCCTTGGAAAAGGTTCAGAAACGTGTAGCTGTCGCAACAGAAGTAGGTTTGCGAACTGTGCAAAAAATTTGGAGCGAAATGAAGAAGATCGAAGATGGCGAAAGTAACATTTTTTCATCTCGAACGATACCGTGGATGGAGTTCATTTCCAGTTTGAAAGAAAAAAAATTGAGTGGGTAATCTATGGAAATAATTGCGAATGTCATTAATTTTCACCACCACCTGTGGCCTGGTGGGAAGAACACATGTTCCCACTTTGCACACATGCGGCTGCCCGTTCGAGTCCGGCGAAGGTATGGGTATTGTAAATGCCCATATGTTTAGGAGCTATTATAACTAGTTGTTGCATAAATATCTAAATCGACAAGTCCAGACCTTATAAAAAAGGTCAAGGAAAGAAGGACGTGGGCTAATTTGCCCGCGTCCCTCCTTCCTTCAAAAAAAAGTCATTCATTTCATGAAACGAGAAGGGATGCAGAATGAATCTGTAATTTCTTTGAAAAAGTTTTAAGAACGTATAGCTGTCGCAACAGGAGTAGGTTTGCGAACTGAGCAAAAAATTTCGAGCGAAATGAAGAAGATTGAAGATGGCGAAAATAACAGTTTTTCAACTCCCGATAAAAAGTGAAGAAAATCAGCGAAGAAAACAGATCTCGATTACATCGATAAAGCTCTGCTTCCTAGGTTCGTCGTCAATTCTTACTTCGTCGAGAAAATCGTACCCACATTAAACCGAATCCATCTAAAAATCGTCGATGAGAATGAATATGCAGGATCACGAGAGAGCATTCGAATAGTTTTGAGAGGAAAGGGGTGCCGTTGGATTGAGACGAAAATGAATAGAAATATACTTATGGAAAAACCTGAAATAAGGAAAATACGTTAGAATTATTTGAGAAGCATCAAACAATACGGTCAAAAAAAGAGACGAATAATTTACATTGACGAAACATATATTCATTCCTTCCATACACACAAGAAGGCTTGGAGTGACTAGACAAATGACGGCCTAGGTCAGCCTGTTTCAGAAGGACCAAGACTGATAATTTTGAACGCCGGTAGTGAATGAGGATTCGTAAGAAACGCATATCTGGCCTTCAAATTCAATTGTAAAATCGGTGATTATCACGATGATATAAATTCCGCAAACTACGAAAAATTGTTGAGAGAAAAACTTATTCCAAATTCACCACCAAAAAGTGTGTAAGTGATCTATAACACTTTATATTACAATGTACAAACAGAAAAATACCCGAACATGGCTTCCGAAAAGAAGAAATGAAAAAGTGGCTGCAACGTCGAAATATTGCCTTCGCAGATGGAATACACAAAGCAGAACTTTATTATCTAATTAAATTGCAGAAATTCAGATATAAAACGTATGTTATTAAAAAACTCCTGAATGATCAGAGCCACGATGTGCTTAGACTTCCCCCCTATCATCCTGAGTTAAACTCGATTGAAAAAGTTCGGGCAGCCATGAAAGTTTATGTAGCAGACAGGAATGTTGATTTCTCAATGAAAAATGTGAAAAAATAATGTGGTGTGTTTTTTCTTCGTCTTCTGGAGATCATTGGGAATCATTATGCGACAATACTCAGAAAATTGAACGATCTTTTATGGAGGAAGAACCTATGCTGGATGAAGTTATCAACAATTTCATGATTACTTTGCAAGCAGATGATAGTGACAGTAACAGCGAGTCTTCTAGTTCTGATGAAGAACTCTCTGACAGAAAATTTTCAATTTTTCGTTATTTAACTCATTTTATGTTTCATATTTGATTTTTTTGCCAAAATTATCTAGATAATAGAGTTTTTACCATTTTTAATGAATTTATATTATTAAACTGACAACCAGGTAAATCAAGGTGTCGTCTTCACGATAGTGCAATACGATTGTACCTCTTGAAATTTCCGCAAATCCCTATTGAATATCAACCTTCCATTATTATATTTCATCCTATTGTACAGATTTCAGGTATTCTTGAAAATTTGAATTATAAGGAGAAAACAATAATGCTTATCATTAAGGATCAGTTAGAAAAACCCCTGCTCGAAAATTTCCTTTACGATCTGTGAGTCTGTAACTTACTTCTTTGTAATAGAAATTAAAATGATGAGTACTTTGAAATGCCATATGCCTAAGAGGAATAATTTTCTATAAATGCCCTTACGCCGACCCTGACAGCTATTTGACATTAGAATCCACAACGAATCTCACTTCCTCCGCTTGCTATCTCATTTGTTCTATGCGCATCTTCTGAGAATCTCAACCGCACAGATATTATTGTCGACTTGTACTTTCGTTGTCAAAGATCGCTGTATTCTAATGCGTGCTTTGAATAAGCACTTCACCTCTACTCAAAATGTTCCTTCTACATTTCATCACGCATATCGTTGTTGTTATTACTGAAATGATTGAAAAACGATACGCAAAACATAACCTTCATCCTAAAAGATCTTCCCTATTCTCTAATGAGCAAAAGTGGAAACATGTTCTATGAAGTGATCTGTATCGATCGAAGAACAGAAGTTTCCATATGAGAAAATGAACAAATTTGCAAATGCAACCTTGCAGAAACCGGTGGTTTTGGCGATGAGTCTCCGATAGATTGGGGGTCATATACGCCTACTGCATTGGTGGTTAAAAATTTCGTTGAGGAAGCCGAAATCGAAATTTTGAGGTGACCCCCATGGAGTCCTGATCAGAACTCTAACGAGTAGGGTTCCCTGAAAATTGGACAGCGAGCCATGAATTCACATGCAGCAGATCTTGCAACTGTTCGGAGTCATCTGGTTGAACTTTGTACTTCGACAGATTGGACATCCATTAGATGGACCATAAAGCGTATGAATCGAATATGTGAAGTGAGTATGAGCACCCGAATTGGAAAGACCCAGTATTTATATCTGAGAATATATAGTTTTTTCGATTGTTAGAATAATGTTTGTTCAAAACAGATCGTTCCTAGATTTTATTATTTTATTGTTTTTATTAGACTCCTTCGCGAACGCATTATTTTCTTCTTAGTACATCTTCCATTCTCCAAACATGCTATGTAATAAGAACACGTAGAAAATGAAACGGTCTCAAATAATTTCGCATAATGTAAGCGGAGCGATAATTTCTTGGTGTAGAGTAATTACTCTGAAAACATAAATTCCCCTTTTATTGTGGTATCCATTTCGGTACTGATAAAATGATTAAATAATATTTCATTACCTTTTAAAGGGGCCTCGGTAGCTGCACGGTTAGTGAGCAAGTATGTAGGAAAATGCTTAGCCGAGATGCCTGATTCGAATCCGGGTTCAAGTCATGGATGTTGTCCTTGAACAAAAAAGTGAATTTGACAAAGACATACATAGAGATTTGACACATAACCATAGTTGTTGGTCAATAACCTCTGAAGGCCAGATAATTTATATTCCTGAGAGGTGACAGTTATCAGCGCACGGTCTAGGTGAGTGGTCCGGAGTCCACTATAAACTGTAGGTCCATAGAAAACAAAATAACAAATAAACCTGTTGAAGGGGAAAATTGATACTTTAATACGATATATACAAGTATGATCTGAAAAGTTTCCGTCCTGGCAGCACTCGTAAATAAAAGCTGGTGAATTTTGATTGTTCTTCTTTTGATAGTTACTCACCGAAGTTCCAGCCATTTTGTCGCGCAGTTATCATGGAACAGTCGTTTGAATGAATTCATATTAGTGATTTTGTGAAAATGGATAAAATCGAGTATCTATCTGTTATTTAATATTTGATTTTGGAAGGCAATATGTACAAAATAATGATGAATTGGATTCCGTGTATGGGACTCTGCACCATGATTCACAAAGTGAAAATTTGGGCAGCTTAATTAAAATGCGTTTGTGGGAGCTTGGTAGACGATAAACTTTCGGGATGTCTAGAAACTGCTACTACTGAAGATAACATCGCCTAAATCCACCAAATGGTGCTAGACGACAGCCGAATTAATGTATGAGATGATATAAGCATCTTTGGGGGATACTCACACTAAACATTTACAGATGAAAACAGTTGCTATCCGCGCGTTGGGTGCCGTATTTGCCAGCGTTAGACCAAGAGTGTGTTCGAAGAATAATTTGCAACGCTCTGTTAGCGCAGTTTCGGCGCCGATTAGCTACGACAGATAAAACTTGGATACACCATTATATGCCAGAAACAGAAATATGGTCTATACATTGAACTGCAGGAGAGGAACTGGTTCCAAAAAAAGTAAAAATTCATTTATCGGCTGGGAAAGTGCGACTGTTCTGTAGCATAGTCATGGAATTATTCTAATTGATTATCTTGAAAAAAGGTGAAACCATCACAGGAGCATACTATGTATCATTACTTGAAAAGCTAAAAGCAGAACTTGCGGCAGAACGGCTACATTTACATAAAAAGAAAATCCAGTTTTACCAAGACAACGAACCGTCTTGCACCTAAGCAGTAGCCATGGTGAAACTCCAAGAATTACGGTTTAAACCGCTTGAACATCAGTCTTACTTAACAGATCTAGTCCCAAGCGACTTCTTTTTGATCCCTCATCTAAAAATTGCGCTCGGAGTACAGGGATTTTCGTCGAATGAAGAGACAATCACAAACCACTCTTTTGCAGAGAAAAACACCGAGTATCTTCTGAACGGGTTACAAAGATGATAACATCGCTGGGGAAACTGTGTAGAGTTACTAAAAGACTTGTTGAAAAATAAAGAAGAATATTCAGAAAAAATGTTTTGTACCTCTGTTAGGTCGAAAACTTTTCAGATCCCCCTCGTAATCTTGACTACCAGTTTTTGATGTTGCAAGATAATCAATTTATCTCGTCAATGCTTATGCAATACAATATTTATTTAAATTTCTGTGACTTAGAGCTGTACTATTTCATGGGTATGCATTAATGGATGAGGTTTCCTGGTTATTTAGATTTTGTATCCCCGTATTAATTTAGTAAACGTCTCTCTTATACAGCACTTAATTCATTACAGGATATTTCCGATGCGTCAGCTTACCAGATGGCAGCGCGGATTAGCAAGGGTGATTCTTCTACTCTTCTCCTATCATTTTTCAATGGTTTTACCCCCCCTTCCAGCATGTTATTCATTGTCTGAAGGGATACTCACACTTAACAACTTGTTCCTGCTCTTTCAGCTCATTCATTGATTGATTATGATCGCAATCAAAATAAACAAATTGAAGAACATTTTATGCAAATTTGCTGTTTGTTTTTCTTCTGCTGTATTGATTATTAAGACTTAATTACTTTTTGCAATAAAAATATTAAGTTCCATCAAATTATTTATCAGGGCATCGGCATGAACCGGAAATGCGGCTTGCAGCCATTACTCTTCACTTGTATTATTTGATTTGCGTTTTTCGTTTTAACTAAAAATGTTTTTCGCGCTGAATTTGAGTGTGAATTTACGTCGCATATATGGATAATATTAAGGTTAATGATTCTAGATAATTAAGGGGTGAATTCCCAGATGCGGAAAAATACGCAGTTCTTAATACATATGGAGAAATTTCCCTATAAGTGATTCTTCAGTGTGTTATGTACCTAAATATCTGTTGTTTTCGAATGCCTTCATTCATAATTCTTATAAATGATGAATGATCTATTCCTGAACTAATAAATAATGTAAAAAAAATAACAATTCACGCAACGCAGACCTTTTAGCGCAAAAAGTTGTGAGATACGATATGAAACCAAGTCGGTTATTTCAAGCAGTATTAATTCAACAACTTCGTCCCAAAATGTTATGTAATTTTCTATCTAACATTCATAAATGTAAAAATGTAATTACTTAATTTCCATTGTAAGTAGGGTTGAACAGTTATTTAGAATACAGCATTTCAACTATGGAATTATGTGGCCATGCGATTGTCATTTTATGTAAGCTATTGTAGAAATAATGATGTCTTATGTATGTCAGGAAGGCTCTTGTCAGGAAGGATTATTCATTGATCTACGTATTTTGAATAATTCTTCTTGTCTCAAGTTTACAATTATATATATATATATATATATATATATATATATATATATATATATATATATATATATATAAAGATTTCCCATTTTCCAATATCGAAATCGAGCCAATGCATCAAGGAGATACATATAAATATCTTGGATTTTATCAAGAGAAGAAGAGAAGACAATTAACCATAGCAGCACTAAAGAAAATATTTGAAGTTTATATTACACAAGACTTAGAATTATCATCAAGAGTCATTTAACTAGTAAAAAAACCTTTTCAGAGCTATCAACTCCTATGCAGTTCCTATTCTTACATCTTCTTTTGGAATTATTAAATGGTCTAAAACTGATCTAAATGAATTACAATGTCAAACGAGGAAAATGCTCTGTAAATATCATAAGCACCACCCAAAGTCAGCTGTTCAGAGAGTTACACTACCTAGACATCTTGGAGGTCGTGGATTAACTGATTTCAATAATCTTCATAGTAAACAGATTTTTCATCTACGTTCCCATTTTCATGATAAACAGATAACGTCTAAATTACATGATATTGTTGTTGCTTCAGATTATAATATTACACTTCTGAACTTGACAATGCAAAAGTAGATTTTGATATATTTGATGATAATTCTGAAAGAAAGTTGGATGCAGAAGGAATTACACGGAAAGCTAATATATATATATATATATATATATATATATATATATATATATATATATATATATATATATATATATATATATATATATATATATATATATATATATATATATATATATATATATATATATATATATATATATATATGCAAAGGTTCATTGAGACCTGAGCTCTTGGTCAGGTGACCGGAAAGTTAACGCATAACATGCAGAAGGTATATTTCACCCTCACATATGTTCTTGTCGACCCGTACTAAAACCAACTAAGTATTTATTGTATGGAGACATATTTTCATATTGTCGTTTATTGTGGAAGTAGACACTATTTTGAAAATTCACACTAACAGTTCAAGCAGTTGATAGCCTAAAGTGTTAAAAAAATTGTGGGCTCTACTGCGGAACTGTTTCCTCCTGAATATATTGAATTGAATTAAGTCACGAGTTACCAAATTTATATCCATTAATAATTAAACAGTGTGTTTCAATGAAAATTTGCAACCCCCTCCATCTCATTGTGACTGATTTTGGCGGAAAAAAAGACGCATATTAATTTTTGGTTAGAGGAGGACCAATTTCTGAGCTGGTTCGAAGCAAGTAAAAGCAACCCCCTACCCTCTACAGTTGCTAAGTTGAAATTCATTATAGCGGAAGTGAGTCGAGTGACATATACTACGAAAGGTCTTTTAATTCTCTATTCAAAAATAATATCTTCATAAAAAATTATTATCATATAGACAGTTCACAAACAACGGAAGTTTTGTTTCAACAAAAATTTGACAATGCCAAAAATCAAATTACATACCTACATACAATAATATGAACGATTCTCGAATTCACTTCTAATAATTCGAAGAACTTCTGGAGTCAAAAGTCGTCGTTCTGTGTCGATTTTTCTACAGGTGTAGCATATATACACGATTCAAGATGGCTCCATAAAAAGAAATCTGATGGACTCATAGCACAAGTAATCTGGCCAGTCAACTGTTCCTCTTGTGACAATCCACCGACCTGGGAAATATGCATCCAAATATTGTCGCACACGAAGATCGAAATGTGATTCCTTTCTGGAAGTTTACAAATGTAGACTCCTCGCGAAGTTCATCGCGGAAGATATTTGTCCCATATATATATATATATATATATATATATATATATATATATATATATATATATATATATATATATATATATATATATATATATATATATATATATATATATATATATATATATATATATATATATATATATATATATATGGTGATGCTTTGTCAACCCTCCAACACAATACGGCCTGATTTTGGCTGAAAAGAGGAAGACACATCAATTTTGATTTGAGTTGGCGAATTTTTCAGTTGACTTGGAGCATATGGAATCAACCACTTTTCCTCAGCAGCTCCTTAGTGTTGAAATTCATTACTGGGAAATTGGATCGAGTGACATATAATCTACTCAATTCTATTCAAATGTGTTATCTTTATGACTTTTTAATATGGTAAAAACACTCCAAACCCAACAAAAGTTTGTTTTCCCACGAAATATTGACCATGCTTAAAATCAGATTGTTTTCTCAAAAAACCTCAACCGACATCCATTCAATTCAACTTCTCTGCTATCATTAATAAGTAACGATTCTCTTCCTTAACACTTCGAATTTTTTGATTCACAAGGATATATAATAATTTGAGATATTGATAAAGATCAATGTTTTCCAGGGAACGTACACTTGTTTTCTTCACAACCATCTGCTAACGATAAATCTCTTTTACTTTTGTCTTTGATTTTGCAATACTTTTAATGACAGTTGTCGTTTGTTAGACGTTAAAATGGTTTACTCAACTAATGGGCGAAATTTTTCAATTTATTATAATAGTTGTGCTAGAGAAATGGAAAGAACTTTTAATGTGAACCATCCAAAAAAGAGGGTAGGATGCCAGTTTATTTTATATTTGATGAATGTTCATCTTAGAGTTTGGAGGCTAATAAAAACCATGAAGTTCAACACCGTAGTGTACGAAACGAAGCAACTGCAGTGTCAAGCAGGTTAGGGCCTCCTACAAATGGAAAACAGTACTTCCATCAGAAAATTATAGCGTTTGTCTGGTGTATCAGTTTCAGTAATCTACATGATCGAGAAACATCACCAAATTCACCCTTATAAAGTGAAACTAGTTCATGAAATAAACGAAAACAATCATGATTGCTGTTGGCAATTTTGTGAAATTTAAAGTGAGATATTAACAATAATCCACATATTCTGTGCAATATCTGCTTTTCACTTCATAATTAGGAGTGAAGTTAACTCTTAATGATGAAGTAGAACGGCATAATTGTTGATATTGGAATAACCAGAATCCTCATTGATTCATTCACGCATACACACAGACTCAGAAATTGAATGCTTGTCTTGGAATTTATGGAAACCTTATTGTCGAACCTTTTTTTTTCGAAGGTAACTTCAATGGAGACACTTATTTGCTGTTACTTAATCCCAGGCTCACATCAATTTTAGAAAATTTTTGAGCTTTGCTCTTTTCACCATGATGCTGCTTCATCATATTTCGACCTTCGTATGCAAAAATATTTGGATGCATATTTCCCAGGTCGGTGGATTGTCAGAAGAGGAACAGTTGACTGGCCAGATACTTGCTATGAGTCCTTCATATTTCTTTTTATGGAATCATCTTGAATTGTGTATATATGCTACTCATCCTGAAAACTTGGAAGACCTGTAGAAAAATCGTCACAGAACGACAACTTTTGACTCCAGAAGTTCTACGAATTATTAGATGTGAATCCGAGAATCGTTCGTTTCATTGTAAGTAGGTATGTAATTTGATTTTTGGCATTGTCAAATTTTCGTTGAAACAAAACTTCCATTGTGTTTGAACTGTCTATATGATATTATGTTTACAAAGATACTATTTTTGAATAGAGAATTAAAAGACCTTTCGGAAGATATGCCACTCGACTCACTTCCCTTATAATGAATTTTGACTTAAGAGCTGCTGAGGGTAGGGGTTGATTTTACTTGCTTCGATTGAGCTCAGAAATTGGTCCTCCCCTAACCAAAGATTGACGCGCTTCGGCTTTTTCCGCCAAAATCAGTCCATCTTGAGATGGAGGGGGTGGCAAACTTTCGTTCAAACACACTGTTTAATCAATTAATTAATGGATATAAATTTGGTAGCTCGTGAAATTTAATTCAATTCAATATATGCAGGAAGAAACAGTTCCTCGGTATAGCCCAAAATTTTTTTTTACACTTTAGGCTAACAACTGCTTGAAGTGTTGGGGTGAATTTCCAACATAGTGTCTACTTCCACAATAAACGACAATATGAAAATATGTCTCCATACAATAAATACTTAGTTGGTTTTTAGTAGGACAAGAACATATGTGAGGGTGAAATAGCCCTTCTCCTTGTTGAGCGTTAACTTTGTCGGTCACGTGGCCAAGAGCTCAGTTCTCAATGAACCTTCGAAGCTTTAAGGAGAGCCAAGCGAACAGGACCGTATCTTGCAAATTTCATTTCAATAAGTTTTGTAAGGATGGAGTTCATTTCCAGTTTGAGAGAGAAAAAATTGAGTGGGTAATCAAAGGAAATAATTGCGAATGTCATTAATTTTCACCACCACCTGTGGCATGGTGGGAAGAACACATGTTCCCACTTTGCACACATGCGGCTGCCGGTTCGAGTCCGGCGAAGGTATGGGTGTTGTGAATGTCCATATGTTTAGAGGCTACTATAACTAGTCAAGACACTTATAAAAAAAGGTCAAGGAGGAAAGGACGTGGGCCAATTTGCCCGCGTCCCTCCTTCCTTCAAAAAAAAACATTCATTTCATGAAACGAGAAGGGATATAGAATAATCCTGTAATTTCTTTGAAAAAGTTTTAAGAACGTATAGCTGTCGCAACAGGAGTAGGTTTGCGAACTGTGCAAAAAATTTCGAGCGAAATAAAGATGATTGAAGATGGCGAAAATAACAATAACTCCCGATAAAAAGAGAAGAAAATCAGCGAAGAAAACAGATCTCGATTACTTCGATAAAGCTCTGCTTCGTAGGTTCGTCGTCAATTCTTACGTCGTCGAGAAAATCGTACCCACATTAAACCGAATCCATCTAAAAATCGTCGATGAGAATGAATATGCAGGATCACCAGAGAGCATTCGAATAGTTTTGAGAGGAAAGGGGTGCCGTTGGATTGAGACGAAAACGAATAGAAATATACTTATGGAAAAACCTGAAATACGGAAAATACGTTAGAATTATTTGAGAAGCATCAAACAATACGGTCAAGAAAATAGACCAATAATGTAGACGGAAGAAACATATATTCATTCCTCCCATACATAAAAGAAGGCTTGGAGTGACGAGACAAACGACGGCCTACATCAGCCTGTTTCAAAGCGACCAAGACTGATAATTTTAATCGCCGGTAGTGAATGTGGATTCTTACGAAACGCATATCTGGCCTCTAAGTTCAATTGTCAAACCGCTGATTATCACGTTGATATGAATTTTGCAAACTACGAAAAATGGTTGAGAGAAAAACTTATTCCAAATTTACAACCAAAATATGTGTTAGTGATCGATAATGCCCCTTATTACAATGTACAAACAGAAAAACAACCAAACAGATGGGATGCACAGAGCAGAACTGTATAATCTACTAAAATTGCACAAACCCAGATATAAAACGTATGCAATTGACAAACTCCTGAATGATCAGGGCACACAATGCACTTAGACTTCCCCCATATCGTTCAGACTTAAACACGATTGAAAAAGTTTGGGCAGCTATGAAAATTTATGTAGCTGACAGGAATGTTGATTTCTCAAAGAAAAATGTGCAAAAACAGTGTGGTGAGTTTTTCTCTTCGTTTTCTCCAGATCAGTGGGAATCATTATGCGACAATACGCAGAAAATTGAATAATCTTTTATGGAAAAAGGATCTATGCTGGATAACGTTATCGACAATTTCATAATTACTATGCAAGCAGACGATAGTGACATCAACACGAGTCTTCTTATTCTGATGAAGAACTATCTGACAGAAAATTTTTAATTTTTCGTTATTCAACTCTTTTTTGTTTCATATTTGTATTGTTTACAAAAATTATCTGGATAAATAGAGTTTTCACCACTTATAATGATTTTGTATTATTGAACTGACAACCAAGTAAATCCAAATAATTCGTCCTCACGATAGCACAATACGATTGTACATCTAAAATTTTCCGTTTTCTTTGTTATGTCGTTAATCCTATATAAACCCATCGAGGTATCAAGAAGTAACTAGGTACTTAGGAAATCCATAGTTACTAATCCATTGCCTCAAATCCCTATTGAATATCAATCTTCAATTATTATATTTCATCCTATTATACAGATTCCAGATGTTTTTGAAAACTTTAATTATAAGGAAAAAACAATAGAACTTATTATGAAGCTCCAGTTAGAAAAACCCCTGACTCGAAAATTTCCTGTAGTCTAACTGGTGATGAGTCTGTGACTCACTTCTTTGTAATTAAAATTAAAATAATGGGTTACCTCATATGCCAGGGAGGGATAATTCTTTCAAGAAGCCCTTACTTCCACCCTGATAGATTTGACATAACATTGCAGAACGTATTATTCATCTTACTTCCTCCTGTTGCTATCTCTTTCATTTTTCGCGCATCTTATAAGAATCTCAACCGCACAGATATTCTTGTCGACTTGTAGAATAAATACTTGATTGCATCAGATGGTAAGTTTCATAGACAGCGATATCTTGTTTTAATGTTAGTATTAGTACGATTAATAGCGTTTCAATTCATGTAAGTCATTTTTCAAGCAACTTATATCCAAATAGTTAATTGATTCCGCCGGTATTACGTGAAAGTTAATCATGATAATATGAAATTAATTTATTTGTTATACCAACACAAGAGATTTATTGAAAATCAAGATTGCCAACAAAGACAATGCCCCAATACGTCCAGTAGTATCATTCATGAACATCCCAGTATATAAATTGGCAAGAAAATTAAATCTTGTATTGAAAAATTCAACAAATTTAACATCTAGATATTCTATAAAAAACTCAACTCAATTAACACAAAAATTGAAACAGGTTCAAACCACAATCAAATCACATTTAATCAGTTTGGATGTAGATAACATGTTTTACAACATCCCTGGAGACGAATCCATTGGTCTCAGATATCTTAAGGAAACCTCACGTCAATCCGGTTTTACAAAATGATTTCATGTTTTTGCTCAAGTTGTGCATACAGCAGAATCATCTCAAATTCAATAACAAATTCTATGAACAATCTCACGTTCTACTGATGGGATCACCATCGAGCCCTTTACTAGCTGACGTTTTCATGGCGTATATTGAATAAATCAAATCCAATTCCTCCAGATCAAAATAAGTACATTTTTGTATAAAAATGTAGACGATACACTAGCTTGTTTCATAGGAACTGCTAGACAAATAGATCAATTTTTAACTAACATCAGTAGCATTCATCCCATAATCAAATTGAAAATAGAGAGAGAAGTTAATAATCACATTCACTTTTTAGACCTAACAATCTCTCATATAAATAACACACTATGTTTTCATATATATTGAAAACGCACCTTTACTGATATGTTCTTTCCTGGTGACTTTACACACCGAAAATCTCATAAATACGCTGCATTTAATTCAATGAATCATAGGGCTTTCTCTCTGCCATTATCCGACGAAAATATGTCCAGAGAAGTGTCAACTATCAAAGAAATGGTTAAGATCAATGGTTATTCCTCAAATATAGTAAACGAAATGATCCGAAAAAGCAAATACAAACAGTATATCCTAATATTTTCCCACGTATAGAATCAACTAACACAGTATATATATTTCATTAACATATTTTGGTCCTATCAGCAAAACTATTGCAAATGTCATTTCAAAACAGAATAAGAAAGTACCTGTCAAGACCCACATGAAACTCTCCCAGGAATTTTTTGATAGTAAAGATAAAACTGATAAATTTGACTATTCAGAAAAATACGGGTTTAGGTTTACAATGCATTACTACCAATAAATTATAGAATATACACGGTTGCTGCAGTTTCAAATGTTTAACATTCATCTTCAGACAGAATAAGTAAACTGAATACAAAGTCCGATTACTAATTATATTTGTGATTTGAATCGTAGATGGAAAGACCCCAGCAGTAAGTAAGGGGTGGTACTATTTAAAAATATCATAGATTTGGTATTTCCACAGATCCAGCTGGTCGTTAATTATTTATGGGCTCCTATTATGAAGTGATTTGAAGATTTCAACTGATTTCAGGAACCTCAATTTCTTGCGTTTAGGAGCAACGTGTAAAATTTCTAAACTGTCTATACTAGGAAATGAGTGCCTATTTTCGATACAATGATTGCCAATAGTTAAATCTTGTTTATTCTTTGTGAACGAAGTCAAGTGTTCTTTATATCTAATCTCGAAAGATCGACCATGTCTAACATAGTAGATAAAATATTCAATTATTATTTACGAATCGAAATACATTTTTGGTACAGATACGCAGATGATAAACTTATCTGCGTTAATGGCAAATCTAGACAATTTGATAAATTTCTAAGCCTCATAAATGGTATCCATCCCAAAATAAAACTTAAAGTCGAAAAACAAAAACTAATGAGCAAATATCATTCTTAAATCTATCAATATCACATTCAAACAATATAATCCGCTTCAATATATATATATAGAAAATATATATGTATACCAATAGACTCTAATCACCCTAAATCGCATAAAATGTCAGCATACCATTCAATGATAAACAGAGCTTTCCCTTTGCCCCTTTCATCCAAAAACCTACAGTTTGAAATTGAAACCATCAAAACTATAGTACATAACGGGTTCTATCATGAACTGATAGACAAAATAGTGCAATGAAAAATATCAAGCATTGCTTTCAGTCAAATATATCCAATCGTTAAAGTATATAACACATATTTTTTACTACGAGCATGTAAGTGAAAATGTTGCTAACGTTCTTTCAAGTCAACATATAAAATTGCATTCCGGCCTCAATATAAACTATCTTCTCTGTTATTCAATGCAAAAGATTCAAACCAAAACCTAGACAAATCAGGAGTTTATAAGTTGACGTGTCCAGATTGTAATAATTTTTACATAGGTCAGACTGGTCGATCTTTCAAGATTAGATAAAAAGAACATCTAACTTCTCTCACTAAGAATAAAGAAGATTCAACAATCGTCAGTCATTGAATCTCACAAGTAAGTTGACCCAAACAATGCCGTCAGTTGAAGGGCGATTTGCCTTAGATTCGGATATTTATCTTCAGACATAAAATCACAGAAATTTCTATTAGATGCTGTAGCCTTGAGATGTATATCTGAAATAATCTGCCCCAACTCATTTTCAAGAGTACATATTAAACTGACTTGCTATTTCAGTAGCTAACTCGCCAATGTTTTTACATGAAAAACGATAACTCTTAAATGATGCTATATTTGCCAATTTACTGCAGTCATAAAAACGCATCTCAAATTGTCCCAAACTATTTGATAATTTAGCCTCATTCGTATCATAATTCAACTGAGGAATCCTTGCTTTCAAAGAAGGAAACTGTTTCAGATCCTCTCTTTTCAATTGATCTATTATTAGTTGTAATTAACTTTTGAATGCAATTACTGCGCTAATCATCTCAATAATAGTTTTTCCTTTACCTTGAAGCTCCAAGTTGATGGTGTTTAAGTGCATTGTGATGTCAGTCAAAAATACCAAATCAGTCAGCCATTTTTTGTTTTTCAACATCTGAGTGTCATCACCTCTTTCGTCTAAAAAAGCTGTTATTTGGGGCAATAATTTTTGAAACCTTTCTATGAATTTTCCGCGAGTCAACCACCTGACGTCCGTCTGAAGAACTCTGCCAACTGCAAATTAAAGAGCCGCCGTTGCAAACTACGTGCTGGGATGGAATTCACAATTTTTGGGGCAACGCCCATAATTTCCTCCGTGTTCAAAATTTTTTAACACAAAACTTGTTGATTTATAATGCAATGGAATGAAGAAAAATGAAGGGAAATCTTCATGAGTTCGACACAATGCCACAAAACCGTTTTTGTTTCCAGTCATTGCTGGTACTCCATCGCTTGTAATGCTATTTAATTTATATATTGGTAGCTCGTTGTCCTCTACAAAATTGAAGAAAACTTCATATATAGCCCCGCCACGGGTCTTCTCCTTCAGAGGAATGATTGTCGAAATTTCTCTCCTAGCCAACATGTCATTGAATACCATTCGAATAAAAATATACAGCTCGGCAGTGTCTTTCATGTCGGTGGATTCGTCGAACTGTAAAGAAAAGTATGTACATTTCATGATATCATGATTTAGTTTATCTGCCATGTCCTGACTTATGACGTCTATATGCCTTGCGGCAGTCGAAGGAATGGTTTCTCGTATTTCGCCAATATATGAGATATTTTAAATGACGCGATCGTAGTAGCTTTTGCTTGTTTGGCTGGTCTTGTGAACATGGTTTGTTCTTTTTCAAACAAGATATCAAAATACGTACTTATCGTTTTCTTTATTCTCTCTGTGGGGGAAAATCCTTTTCATAGTTTCTATGAACTGCTTTATAATGCATCTGTAAGGTACCACGCTTAGGTATTGCAAACAACACACGATAAATATGACAAATGCACTTATCCTTCACCATACAAAAGAGAAATTCTTCCTCCCAATCGTTATTAAAATGATAGGTTTTATATTTCTTCGTTACACTCATTTTGTACTTTTCAATAATAAAATTTGTATCGACGTAGTATTGCCTTCTAGTTACAATTCAGAATGACTCCAGTTCCAGCAGGCTCAACATTTATATCGGCGTGAACGAAAGTCTCGAATGTTTCCGTCAAACGCGCCGCCCGAAATTTCTAGAAATAATAAATAAATAAATAATAAATCTCTTTTTTATTTCGAATAAATAACCCAAAACATTGTAAGTGAGTTGCACGGGTGAAATAAACGTCAAATATTGATAAAGAGTCCCAGATTCTAGCTCTCCATATATTCTTCTTCAGTGTATGGTTCTAGATCAAGTAGTATCTTGAATATCATCCTCTCGAATTGGTGAAAGTCTTGTATGGCTCTTATTTGCGGACTTAGTTTATTGTAGAAGGTAACGCAGGCATATTCTGGACCCTCCTCAGTTTTTGATAGTCTATGTTAAGGATACTTAAGGGATGTTGTTCGAGTATTGTATGTGGTAACAGTCTTTTTTCAAATAGATCTTTATGTTCAGACAAAAATAGCAAACATTTTTGAATATCTATAGCTGCCAATGTAGGGAATCCATTTTCCTTGAACTTCCCCCTACATGAGTCTTTCACTTTCAGTTTCAAAATTCTTCTTAGGGCTCTTTTCTGAAGAACAAAGATGTTTCCAGCTCTAGCCGATCTCCGCCAGAATATGATTCCATGTCTTACCCCCTATTCAAATATAGCGTGATATATATTTACCATGTCAGCTGCATTTAGGTGTTGACCAATTATAGAGAGAGAATAGCATATCGAAGATACTTTGCCTGATAGGTATGTAATGTGTTTTCGCCAATTAAGCATTTGATATATGTGGATACCCAAGAAAATTGTCGACTCTTCCAATTCAACCACACATTTTGTTAACTTTGGCTGTTTTCGAGTTTCGAATCCAGCGTGTGCTGTTTTAAAGAGAACTGTCTTGGTCTTTTCAGGGTTCATGCATAGTTCATTCCTTATAAACTATTCATTAACATGCTGCATTGTCGTATCAGCCTGTTGAACTGCCTCAGGATATGTCTCACTACTTAGTATTATATTCGTATTGTCCGCATAATTTACAACAGATGTTTCTGGAACTTCATTCGTCACGGAATCTAAATCATTTATGAATACTACAAACAAGATGGGTCCTAGCACACTGCCCTGTGGAACTCCCAACCCGATTGCAAATTCGTCAGATTCAACTTGCCTGCCTTCATCGTTTATGCGCGTCTTCTGTGCTCTGTTTGCCAGAAAGGATTTCATCAGTTGTAGTGAGGTTGATCTTATACCATATTGCTCCAATTTATTTTTATGTATTCATGATTCAGGGTATCAAATGCTTTTGATAAGTCCAAGAACAGACCTATAGCAATATTTTTGTCCTCTTGTGCCTGTAGTATGCTTTTGATGTATGCATATACTTCTGTTTGGGTTGAGTTGCCCTTCCTGTATCTATGCTGGGTTGATGAGATGATGCTCTATTTCATGAGGAAATCAATCAGTTTACAAATAATCATCTCAAATATCTTAGGGAATGAATGTAATAAACTGATTGGCCTATAATTATTCATGTTATTTGTTTCACCTTTTTTGTTATTGCCTGTTGCAATGCTGTTGAAAAAATTCCAAACTTCATACAATTGTTTATTACTGGAGTCAACGGTTCTGCAATTTGGCGAACACAGCATTTTATTATGTTTGTGGGATTTCCATCATAACCTGAGCTGTTCTTGTTTTTCAAAAGTTTCACAATATGTACAATTTCTGATTTACTTTCTGGTTTGAATATCGAGGTTTTTGGTATTCTTTGTATATTGTGGGTGAAAGGCAGCTTTTCCATGTTTTTATCACACCTTCGCCTGCTTTGGCAAAAAACCTATTCAAAGTATTTGAAACCTCTGCAATTTCTCCTAGAATCTGTATACTGTTCCTAGATGTTTTTCCTTCAATCTCTGACACTAAATTCCAAAAAGTTTTGTTTTTGTTATCTGATTCTATAATCTGTTGCTTGTATTTGTTTCCCTTCTCAAATTTGATGAGAGCATCATATTCACTTTTCACCTGCTTGTAGGCCTTCAAGAAAATTTTGTTTTTGGATTCACAAGTGTTCAAAATGTCGAGTCACATTTTGCAATTTTCCGTATTGCTATTAACGATTGCTTTATTTTGTTTTGTTGTGAATATAACTTTCTTCAGGTGACAAGCTTTTTGAAACTCAGTGTGAAACAATTTTTCGAAACAGTTCCATTGTTCATCTACTTTACCTTCATAATATGGATTATATATAGGTTTCCAATACACATCCTTAGCCTATCAACAAGATCATTTATTTTTTCCTTATGTAACATTCTTGCATGGTGGTATTTTGGTGTGTCAAAGCTGCATGTTAGGGTAATTCTTTGTGCTGTGTTGTGATCAGACATGGTTGTTGGTATTGTTTTTACTATGTAGGTATCTGCATTTGTTATAACGTTGTCTATACAGGATTTACTATCTGGTGTAATTCTGGTAGGTGCCGATATAGTGAGACGTAACCCATAGGAACCCAGAAGTTCATAAAAAGCTGTTGTCCATTTATCATATTGGTTTAGCAGGTTAATATTGAAATCCCCACAAATTACTATAGTGATTATTCCCTGTAGTACCCCCTCTAATCTATCAAGGAATCTTTCTGTTTCTCCAGGCATTGTATATATTGAGACTAGAGTTCTTTTCTCATCTTTGATTTTGATGTCAACAGCAGAGATTTCAATGATCTCTTTCATTAATATTTTTTTGAAGGTCTTTCCTCTCATTGTAAGACACACCCGTTCTAACGTAAATGGCACTCCCGCCATTCTCATACTCATTACGACAATAACAACTTGACAGCCTGAAATTTTCTATTTTATAATTTCGTAGTTGCTGTGTAGTCTTCCAGTGTTCTGTAACGCAGGTTGCATATATCTTGCGTTCTTCAGACATTCCATTCACTAGTAACTCCAATTGATTTATGGAGTTCTCACTATTGCAAGTTTCGATGTAAGATCCCCAATACATTTTTACTTTTTAATTTGGGAAAGTTAGCATTCGAAGTAGCTACTGATGCAGGGCTTACTTAAACAGTTTTTTGAGAGGTTATGCGTTCTTTGTTGCTTTGATTCTCCTCCAAAAAATGCTGTTCATTGTTTAATTCTCTGTATTTTTGGATGTCTAAATGCTTTATACTAACACCCGAAGGCCAGAAGTCGACATTATATATTTCATCCTCGCACTGAAAAGGTGCTTATACCATAAAACGTTTAAGCCCACCTGTTATCCCATCAGTGATTTCTTTGACCTCTATTTTACGGTTTTCGAAATTTTGCTTGTTGGATACATACTGTTGGATATCATCTGCTGTTACGTGCTGTTTTACTCTGTACATGATTAACGAGACTTATTTTACACACCCAGTGAAATCCTTTTCATCGCTTACTGAAGCTGTGCAAATTCTTTTTTCTTTGCGATACCGTTTCTCACCAGATGATTTAGGTTGATTTTGGTATTTGTAAGACGACGAGTTCTGTTGCTTTCTCCAGTTACTGAGTTGTTTAGTGTTATATTGTTGATTTTTCATATTAGAAATAGAAATTGAGCTTTCCTTGTTATTTTGGCTGGTAGTTCGATTAGCCGCTTTCGTAGGCACTAGTGTATTTGAACTACTGTTGACTTTCGTAGTAATTTCTGTTGACAGTGTTGACACTTCAGATGATAC
Source organism: Cryptolaemus montrouzieri (assembly GCA_013387265.2). Taxonomy (NCBI): domain Eukaryota; kingdom Metazoa; phylum Arthropoda; class Insecta; order Coleoptera; family Coccinellidae; genus Cryptolaemus; species Cryptolaemus montrouzieri. The sequence continues at coordinate 64,058,628 of JABFTP020000103.1, forward strand.
CGTGTCTCCGTTAATTTGTTTCGAATGTTGACGGATTTGAAATTGATGTTGCTATTTTTTCTGTTGTTTTCCGTGGCCGATGCTGCATTCCTTATCGCCTCGCTAAACAGTGTTTTTGGTTTGTTATCAGTAGATTCCAATCTTCGTAACATTAAACTATTATTTTTAATGAGTATTTGATTTCTATCTTTGTGTTCTTTCAACAATTCTTTCGAGTAATGATTTTCGAGAGTGACCTGTTACAATTTGTATTTAATTTCTAGTTCCATCAGTGATGATTGCATTTCCGTTTTTGTTTTTGCGGCTTCATTTTCATCTTCATTCTTCAACTCGGTTTGCCGCTTGTACTAAACACGCAGGATGAAAACTATCACTGCACTTTGCACAATTTACATCATTTTCTTGTTACAATTACCTCATATTGTCTCATTTTTACCCGTATTTTTCGAATCTGAAGCGCCGCGATCCTCATGAGGATCATCGTTGCTCGCCATCTTGTAATATGAAGAAAAGCGGCAAGAATAAAGAACGCAGCTTTTTTTGACCGCACGTTCTTTTGATCAAGTTACTCTTTGCCGCTCACAGAGTGTTATTTCATTACGTAATAAATTTTTGTACTTTAGTTACCTATTTACTAAAAATAGTTTCTTCTCGAGATCTATTCAAAAAGCACTCGCGATCAACTGTTTGAACAACCCTGCTCTACTGTATAAGGAAACCATGTCAATAAAATAATGAATAAAACTTTCCTTTACCATAACAAAATATTCATCATATCATCGCATCATCTCATGATGATGCGATGACATGATGTTATCTTGATTATCTGATGATGCACCCTAATTAAACGTGGTAAACTTTGATAAGAAATTTAAATTCTAGTGGAGATAGTTTTGTTTAGAATGTAAAGTAGGCAAATATGATTTGATTATCTGATGTAAAAATCAATAATCCGACGCGAACATAATAACATGGGTTAGATTGTTGCAGGCCTTGGAATCATATTAATTCCTAATGATCCTGGAATATCAATGGTTTCTAGTGGATGCAACAGAGCCATCCAATATGTCTAATAGTGACGTGATTATGCGATGCTATATTATCACAAGCGATACTCTCCACTTTATTAGTCATAAATTTCCCCCAACGGGTCAAGTCCCTAGTAGATTGCCCTATAGCTCGCACCGCACTCACAAAGAAGCACGCACCAACAACGAGGAACACAAAATCTCATTCAACTCTGCCAACCCCTACGAGCAGGTGGTCTATATTTCCACGAATCGATGAGACAAACTATTCGGGGTGTGGTATACACCAAAATTGATTAGACTTTTGCATAACATATATGAACGTGTTGCTAATTCGAACCTAATATAAATCTTTCCTTGATACTGAAAAGATTCTTGAATAAAATTATGATACAGTAAAAACTCTGAAATGATATTTCTCATTTTACATAGAAAATAATAATAATAAAAGGTAAATTATATCAAGCTAACAACTAAGATAGTGCATAAGTCCACGATAATAAATAATAATAACAGTAGTTTATTGCCAGTAATATTAATATACAACGGGCCATCGACTTTGAGTCCTTCAGTATATTTTAGAAAATATTAAACTTGTAGATTAATAAATTTCATATTTGAATCAGTTATTACAGGAACGACACATGTGACATATTTACCTTTCTGGGAAAAAAACAAACACCATGGCAATTCAAAAATTCACAAAAATTTGGTTATGTAAACAAGATATGTTTGAAACATATGGCCCTGTTTCCGTAGTGAAAATCTCAATAGAATGCCAGATACGATATTATGAATAAATTATAGGTTTTCAACATTTGAATTGTGGAGGCCGTTACTTGATGTAGATCCATGATATAAATGAGATAAAAACACAAGGTTTAACTTTAATCTACACTTTATTTGAAAAAATTCGACGACGTTTCGCTGACACAGCAGCTTTATCAAGAACGAAAAATAGAATGAAGAGTATGGTATTATAAACAAATCGTAGAACAAGTTGGATGAATAACAGGAAAATCCACACCGAGCCATTGTACAGTTAGTATGAAAGGTAATAAAAACTAATTAAACAAGTTAAGTAGGGGTGAGTAATTCAAATCTACCTGTTCATTCAAAAGCTTGTCCGAATGTTTGTATCTATTTATTTCTAATGCTTCTAGGAGATCTAATTTTGAACTTTTTGATTTTATATGTAATATGTCAAAGTTTTTATTGAATGAATGGTTTTCTTTTATTAGGTGGTTTGAATAATTTGAATCAGATTTATTTTATCGAAGCTACGTTTATGTGCAGATGTTCTTATGCCAAAACTCCTATAGGTCCTACCGATATAAATTTTATCACAAGAACCGCAATTGAGTTTATAGATTCCTGATGTATCACATCAAACAGATAGCCATTAATAATTCATATAATCTGGATATGATAGATCTAATCATTCGTAAAAAACTCTATCAGAAAGCAATAAATGAAGTATATCCTATTCATAAAGACTATAAAATATTCAACAGTTTAACATTCTGCGGTTCTGCAAGTACAAATATTAAATCCTTTCTCGTCAAACAAAATCTTAATATAGCTTTCAAAACTTCTAATAACTTAGGTAAACATATTAAAAATAATAAATCTCGTGTTGAAAAATCAAGTAAATCAGGAATCTATAAACTCAATTGCGGTTCTTGTGATAAAATTTATATCGGTAGGACCTATAGGAGTTTTGGTATAAGAACATCTGAACATAAACGTAGCTTCGATAAAAATAAATCTGATTCAAATTATTCAAACCACCTAATAAAAGAAAACCATTCATTCAATAAAAACTTTGACATATTACATATAAAATCAAAAGTTCAAAATTAGATCTCCTAAAAGCATTAGAAATAAATAGATACAAACATTCGGACAAGCTTTTGAATGAACAGGTAGATTTGAATTACTCACCCCTACTTAACTTGTTTAATTAGTTTTTATTACCTTCCATACTAACTGTACAATGGCTCGGTGTGGATTTTCCTGTTAATCATCCAACTTGTTCTACGATTTGTTTATAATACCATACTCTTCATTCTATTTTTCATTCTTGATAAAGCTGCTGTGTCAGCGAAACGTCGTCGAATTTTTTCAAATAAAGTGTAGATTAAAGTTAAACCTTGTGTTTTTATCTCATTTATAGGTTTTCCTCACTTGTGCTATTTCTGCAGTAAGAACTGTTTTCTCCTCTTTTCTTACTTTCCTGAATTAGTAATTGCACAGGAAATTATTACAAGAGTAGTTTATTTTGCAGGTAGGTCAAAAACCCTTTATTAGTAAAAATATAATATCTGAAAATATTCTGCAATTCAAGTTTTCTTGGTTAACGAAAGTGATTAGGTAAGTCCGATTATTCAGTCTCTGAATCACCTAGAGCCGCTACTGCTATACCTCTCTCTGTTGGCCAGTAAAAGATTTTGTTGTTAAAGGATTCATAGTCCACAATATAGCTGATGAGCTTTTTCAAGTCGATCTTCTGGTCGTTTATTGGCACTTTTCCTAGTGGGTATGCTTTCGTAGTTGGCAGAACTTTTTCCTTTTTTGTTGGGAGTACTCGGATTCTTTTTCTGTTTCTTATGCGTGCTTCCCAGGAATAGGCGAACCTGTTACGCCACATGAGTGAGCGCTGGAAAGTCTGTTGACTCGCCACTTGAAGACGGCTAAATTGTTGGATGTTGGGAAGAATTCTTATAGAGAGAGGTTTGAGGGGTCGTTAAATATACCGCAATATGATTTGAACTCCTTGCCTGCCTAGTGTCGCGGCAAAACATGAGTTTTCTTGGAACAAGCTCTTTCAGCTCCTTGGAGCATGTTCCGTGGAAGTATCTGTAAAACAGAGAAAGGTCAGCAACATGTCTTCTAAGAGCCAGCAATTGGAGATCTCCGGGTGTTCTATGAGGCGCACAACCCGTTTTTGCACACTGTCCAATATCCTCAACGAAAGTTTGGGTGCAAATCCCCATGCAAGGAAACAATATTCCAAAGCAGGTCGAATCTGCGCCTTATATAGGAGCAACATGAAGTATCACTTGGCTCTGAAAAGAAAACTAAGTTTAGCTGATGTCGACTTAGCTATTGCTGATACATATTTAATTTATGCCAGCAAAACCCGGAGATGACCGTCATTCCGAGAAGGTGCTTCTAATCTTTGGATGCAATTTGTTGGCCTTGCATCATTAGAGGAGGTTCGACTCTAGCGGGGACCTTTCTAGAAAACGTAGTTGTTTGCGTCTTGCTCTCAGTCCGATTACTTCTGTAAGTAAGAGCTTAAGTTATTAATTTGTTGACATCTCTGACGCTGAGATTCCGCAGCTGTAATCAGCAGCAGGCTACTGAAAGACGAAACCAGGGTACAATCGTCTGCAAAACCGAAGATCTTGTTCTCTGTAGATGACAGAAGATCGTTTATCTGCAACAGAAAAAAGGTTGGCGCAAGAATGAATCCCTGAGGTACTTCTGATTGCAACTGAAAACAATCAGATCTTATACCATCGGCACAACTTGTATTGATCTATTCGAAAGAAATTTACTTATCCAACCCCGCAATTTTTCGGGAAGCCCATCTGCAGCGAATTAATTCAACAAGGCTGCATCCCAAACCCTATCGACTTCAGAGATGTCGAGGGCTATTGCTCTAGATTCCCCTGGCCTCTCCATCGTTGATGTACAAGCATGAGTGACATAGGTTAACAGATCTCCTCTCGATCTTTTCCTGCGAAAACCATACCGACGGTCGTTATTAATTCCCTGCAACTCAAGATATTTGATGAGCTCATCGTTTATGACTCTCTCCGTCCCTTTGGACATAATGGGAAGAAGTGCAACAGGGTGATCGTTTTGGGGAAAGAATTTCTTTTTTCTTTTTTTGGGATCGGTTGATCGCTATTTTTCAGCTGCTCGGAAAATTCTGGTTTTCATAAGCGATTGGTGGTATTTCGTCTAGACCAACTGCCTTCTTGCTATTATCTAGCACAGAATTCTTTGAGACCAAGCGAGCAAAGATATCGGCTTTCTCTTTCGGAAATAATGCTATAGTTCTGTCTTCTCTAATGAGAGGCGGAAACGCAGATTTGCAGAAATTGGCACTGAAATTCTTCGCCATAGACCAGAATTAGCTAGTCCCGCTTGCCTGTTCAAGGAGTTTATTAGTTACCCCTTCGTAGAAATTGGCCTTTGCTCTTGGAGTTGTCAGGTTGCATATATTCCGTATTCGTACGAAGGTTGTTCTTGTTTCCTCTGTTGGATTCATCTTCCATGACTTGTAAGCTCTGATCTTGGCTGCAGAGGCTCTTTCGCAGTCTTTGTTGAACCATGGCTTTAGTGCTGTTGTTCTTTTCATGGACTGAGGGATATAGACATCCTTTCCTGCATGAATAATTTCTGTAACAGATTCAGTGCACACACTGATGTCAGGATCTGAAAGGCAAATTTACTAAATGGGAAGCATGAAAAGAATTCACGCAGCTCATCCCAATTAGCACGGTTATAGTGCCAAATGCGTCGGGGGGGTTTAGATTCTTGGTTTAGTGGCATCACAATGGTTCCAGTAGCAAATATAAGGCTGTGGTCTGAGTTGCCTAGCGGTGCAGAGACCTCCACTCCAAAATCTTCTCGTTCTGAAATTAAAAAGAGATATAAGGTTGGGTTGGGTGATCAGGTATTCTTGTCGGTTCGTCGACTGTCTTCCCGCTTCATCTGTTCTATTGGAGTTGAGAAGCCAGTTGGTGTTGTGGACGTTGAAGTCACCCAGTACAATGACCTCAGCTGCCGGATTCTGTGTCTGAATCCAATCAACCCTATCACTTTTATACTGAAACAGTCTAGAGAATTGAATATCGTTTGGCTAGAGATATAAACAGCATAAGAAGAGTGTTTTATCATGCAAACAGATTTCAAACCACGCAAGGTCGAACGCGTCGTCCTCCATCGTGTCCTCTCTTTGGCATACAACATCTGATCTGGCGATAACATAGAGGCCCCCTTTAAACCTATATATCGTATTTAACTCATACCCATTGAAACGTAAATACGTTGTGCCGATGGTTTGACCTATTTGGGTTTCGGTTAGGGCCAGCACATTGGGTTATGCGTTTTGCAGATGCTGATGGACTGCATCGATATTCACGTTGTTGTGCCCTAGCCCTCTGATATTGCAGAACTCTTTCAAGAGTTTGCTTTCCTTTCTAGAATGTGAATGAATTAGTGAATTCGCTGGAGGACTTACCCTCATCATGATCTAGGCATTCCCCCTGGAGATCCGCATGGGAGACTATTTTAACTCCACATGATTTTGTCCCAGAAGAGCTCATCATGCTTCGTTGCTAATCCATTCCACCCTGGAAACCGGACCATCCGCCAGATCCCGAAACTTAGTCCCACAGGTGACTAGCTCACTTGAACTATAGCTGAATGTGGTGGTATCACATCGGGCGACGGGGGTCAGGCCTGCCACCTTTGTATTTTGATATCATAAAACTCTCTATTTTCTTTAGGTATTCCCCGACCACTCGTTTCGTCAGATTCTGCCGTTTTTTTGTGTTTGCTGGGCCACCAGTCTTCGAAAGCGATATGTTTAGTTCGTACATAATGAACATTAAACCTCCCGTGCAGTTCGCTCGTAGAAAGAGTTTCTCATACTGCTGAGGAGTGCAGATTCGATCAGTCTTTCTTGTGAGATATTTGATGCTCCTAAAATCACGGTCATAGGGGAGAAAAGAGTGTGAACGAACAGGGAAATAATGACGATGAATTAGCTCAAACCTCCTAGAGTCACAGAAATTCATTAAAAATCTGACTACAGAATAGTTTTTTCCTGCTCGGGTAATTCTTCTTCTATGTAGTCCTTCAATAAACTGCATACTTCATCAGGGGATTTTTTTGCGTTGCCCTTATGGTAAAGGTACAGCTTAGCTTTGTTAGTTTTGACGTCGTGGGTGCCCAAAATATTGATCCACAGCTGCCGTAAATAGAACATCTCTTGCACAGGAATCAGAGGCAAATGTTGTTTTTGCATGTAATCAAAAGCCTTTACTACAGTGTCATAATCCTTGATGCAGTTTCTTACAAAGATGAATGAAATTTCTTAACTCGCCTTTTGTGAATCATAAGCTCTGCCTCTAAATTTCTTCTTACATTGTGACTCAAATCGGGATCTTTCAGTTTTGCGGCAAAATTTTCGCATTATAAAGAGACGTCTACTTGGGGACGCCCGAAACAATAATCAAAGTTTTCCTGAAAAAAACTGTACTTCATAATACTTCTGCACTCAGGGTGGTCTTTCAGAACGTATTGGTGCATAAGGGTCACATTAAGACGATCATCCTAGTACTTTTTGGGCTTCCCACCATAATGAGTTTGTTTTACTCGATACTTTAAAATATGGCAATGAATTTTTGAGCAAATTTTGCCACTCATGGCGTTCCTACTTCGGTTCAAACCCAGCAAATCTTTGGGTGTCTTTCTTCCAGTCAGTAGTTTACATAATCGACTAACTCGAGACAAAGTAACGCCATGTAAGTGCATGAAAGTAATTTTCAAACTGTGACAATTTCTCCATCAACCTTTATGTTGTACTTTGCTTGGGTTTTGTCCTTTGACTATCACTACTTGGACACACTTTACGCGTTCGTTTCACTCCACGCACTTCAATAATACTATGTAGGTATACATCTTGTGTGTTTTTACTTTCCAATAAGTGAAAATTACATCACCAAACTTGTCTGTTTTCAGCAGAGACATTATAATAACATTCGTCGGTACTTCTACAGAGGAGTGTTTGTTGTTATTTGGCTGCATCATCTTTATTTGCATAAGGGGTTACATGGGTTTCACGGTTTCAGAAAATCGAAACTTTTTTTTTGTCTTTTTAAATTCTATAACATCTCTAGAATATTGTCCTGAATTTCAAGTTGATCCGACTAATAGTTTCGGAGATACAGCCTTGAAAAGGTGGACGCTTGAGGTCAGGTATAGGCTGAGGGCGCAATAGGTATAGCGCAGCTGCAGCTCATCTATTGTTAGCCGTAATTATTGTCCCTTTTTTTCTTTATAATAAGGTAAACTACTGAAAAATATTTCATTTGGTGATTTCTCGTTAAACTACGAAGTTCATTTTGAGTTTATAAGTGTTTGTTGTGAATTTTATTCGATAAAAAATGCCGTTTAAAGTGTCTTGAACCCAGATAACAGAAGGTGTTCGTAGAAAAGATAGACTTAAGAAGAGTAAACAATCGTTTAATCCAAAAAATCCTGAGGTAGATGATAATTCTTTCACGAGTACGTCGGCAAAAAAATTAAAAGGCGATGACAAACAGCACGTGCCAGAGGAAGCCACGCTACAATATTCGATCATTGACTTTGCTCTGTTTTTTTCTACACTTTCGTGTTTTGTACGGTGTTCAAACATTATTGAAAGTGGAGGTGAAGAAAAATTTTGTAATGGAAAAGTAAATTTTGAACAATGTTTCCAATTCGGTCTGGGATTTAAACTTGTGGTAGAATGTGAACGATGTATGCCAAAATATATTTTATCATGTCAACAAATTGGCAGAACGTATGAACTAAATCGGCGGTTCATTTTTGTTATGCGAGTATTGGGTTTGGGTCTTGCTGGATGCAAGAAGTTTTGCGGTTTGATGGATCTAAGCAGCTCATTTTTGAATCAATCAACATACGACTTTTATATTAATAAAATACATGAATGTATTACCATAGTTACTGAGAAACTGTTCTCCTCTGCTGCTACAGAGGAAAAGCAATTGACAAGTTTAGCAAACAACATGGAAGATATGACAGATGTGACTGTCTTCGGTGATGGAACGTGGAAAAAGCGTGGTTTTGCATCACTTTATGGTGTCAGTTCTCTAATCAGATATCACTCAGGAAAAGTCTTGGATGCCATTGTTAAATGTTCATACTGTAAACTATGTGAGTCTTGGAAAAAAAAATTAGATACGGCAGAATTTGAAGAGTGGAAAGAAGAACACATCAAAAATGAACAATGTACCGCCAATCACACTGGAGCATTCAATTATTGAAATATAAACATTCTATTGTAAAACATGGCTTGAGGTACGTAAATTATATGGATGGAGATTCTAAAACATACTCTGGTATTCTCAAAGCCAAACCTTATGGTGAAAATTTTGTTGTCAACAAGAAAGAATGCGTTGGCCACGTACAGAAAAGGATGGGAACCCGGTTGCGTGATTTAGCGAAGAAAACTGTTTAGGAAAAAATAGTCAATGGCAAAAAAACTCAAAAACAAATTCTTTTTGGTAAAGGTAAATTGACTAGTAAATTTATTGACAAATTAACTGTATATTACGGCTTAGCGATAAGAAGAAACAGTGATTCAGCTGATAAAATGAGGGATGCGATATGGGCAACTTACTACCACTACAGTTCTACAGACAAAAACCCGCAGCATCAGAATTGCCCTGAAGATCCAGACACGTGGTGCACCTGGCAGCGAACATCAGCATCAGGTACTCTCTCATCGTGCAAACACCAATATACTCCATTACCAGATGATGTTTTGACTGCAATGAAACCAATTTATGAAGACCTGAGTAAAGATGAGCTTCTGGATCGGTGTGTTGGAGAATTTACACAAAATAACAAGGAAAGTTTCAATCAGTTGATTTGGAAAATTACTCCCAAAATACTTCCAGCTGGGTCGATAATCGTTCAAAATGCTGCATTAATCGCTGCTTGTGTTTTCAATGAAGGGATATCAGCATTATTATTAATTATGCACGGTATGGACCTAAAACTTGGTCCAAATTCCCATGAATATGCCCGAAACATGGATGAGAACCGGGTGACCGAAGCCGAAAAGAAATCTACCAGCGAGACTCGTGAAGCCAGGATTCGTCATAGACTGGAGCAAAAGGATGCCCTGGACATTGCAGCTGCAGCAGGTTCTCTACTTTATGGCCCAGGAATCGACGATTCAATGTAAGTTAGAAAAAAAAAATTTTTCCCACTTTTATTGCCTCTTAAAACTTTAAACGCGTTTTTCTCAAAACTATGTTTTCAAAGTCGGCTGTCAAGATTTCTCGCGAACTACTCAACCGATCTTGGTAAAATTTCACACAGGTCTTCGAGATATCATTTACAAGGATAGTTGTGAATTTGAACGAAGGAATTTCTTTTAATTACAACTATTTTAACAAAAAAATGTCGAGAAATTTTCATCGAAATTTGCATTTTTCATGAAAATGGCTGCCAAAAATCAAATTTTCATTCATTTTTTCCTTCGTCCAATTCCAGTTTATTGTCCAGTTTATTGTCTTTACTAAAACAAGTATTTTTATTTTTATTTCAGATGATCCTGAAAGAAGTTCTGCTGACAACGCGAAGGCACCTTTTTTCCGAGGGACTGCCGGAAATGGCGTCGTAATGACCGCCATTTTGATACTTTTTTTCGAAAATTTCAAAAAATGTTTATTAAATATGTATTAAAAAAAAATTCCATTAAAATATTTCATTTTTTATATGTAAAAAAAATTATTGAAAAAAGGCCGTTTTTTGCCCGAGGAAACCCATGTAACCCTTGTCTTGTAAGATTTTCCTTGAATTCGACTTTTGCTAATAATATTTCGTTGGTATTTGTCCTCATTACTCACACCTTTCTTCCTTTTATCCGGAACACTGTCATCTGTCACTACAAACAAGGGAAATCAAAGCTAAAACGTGCTTCAATATTATAATAGTAAGGCACCAAACTAATAATGTGAGCCACACGATTAGGTTCAATAACATGATTTGATAAGTTTTTTATCAAATCAATGATCTTGCGAACTTAACAACAAAATAGGTTTTTCTGCAGAAACATAATAAGTTATTCACTTGCATTGTTTCTGTTCTAAACTAAATCTTTCAACTCAAATGTTGTTCATGGAATATGTAATGAATATGCACTAGAACATGCGTCAAGGATTTCTATATCAAAATTTACCATCAACTCAAAACGACCAAAAATGTCACATGTGTCATTTCTGTAATAACCAATTCATTTGATTAATTGTACCGTATGAGCTCTTTATTCTCTCTCTTCATTCCGTAAATATGCCGCGAATCCAGAAATTGTGAATATTGAATGGTAATTTACATGGGATTATAGGAAATACATTCCTAGGGGACGAAATGAAAAATAAATATATAAAAACTCAATTTGTTTGTTTTTCCTTTGACGTGCTCTATTTATGCCTTTCGGCTAATGACACGCTGGGGAATTCTGTCACCTCACTAACCCGGGAATTTTGCCGAGCCCCTCTCGAGTCGAGGGAAGGGATTTTTAATGTCCAACACATCTCTGTTAGACAGGACCGACAGCTTTACATCTCCTCCGAAACATGGACGTTCAAGCGATTCCCAGAATCCGAAAAATCGCACCGATTTTGTGGGGGTTGAACTCAGGTAACTCTGCGCGGGAGACGAGCATCATATCCCCTACGCCACCGAGTCGGCGAAAAAAACTCAATTTAGTTGAAGTTTTTGACTGATTAATTAATATCTTAGGGCTTAGGCAATAGTTTTAAGGAATTTTGTGATTTTTCCTGCTTGGCTGTTTTTAAAAACTTCTTCAATTCAGACTGATATGCAGCAGTGGCATTGCCTCTCGAAAATATGTCTTCGTTCAGTAGACGGATCAATTCTCAAAAAGAAATCACAAAGCTCATTTGCCATTCTTAAATATTCATTGAGTTCCTTCAAATTAAATGTCACGTTTCTAGTGCTTATTGATGTCCCGTTATTAAGAGGAGGTGAATTTAACACTTACTCCAAGGCGGTTTTAGTCGAAGTTTCATCTTCAATGGAAGCAACTCCTGAACATCTCTGGATATTCGAACCAATTTTTATTCCATTCACAATTTCGGCAATGTTGCAGATAAAGTGTGCGTTATTTTTCGGAGTCAGAAGAGACCACAGTTTCTTCCAGCATGTTTTCAATTAGTATGGGTTTATTCCTTCCCATGATTCTTTCATGTTTTTCAAATCAAATCAAAAAGCGCTACAATCCTGGGTCGGTCTTGGCTAACTTCACAATACTCTTCCCCTTATTGCGATCTTCCACTAGATTCGGATCAAAAGTGATATTTAATTTAGACAGATCTGCTTTTATATTAACCCGCCAACGCAACCTTATCTCCTTAAAAATCAGCTCCACTAGCCTTTCGTTCCCCATCTTCTGGACATGACCTGCCCACCTCAACCAAGGCTGCGCCTTGATGTCCTGGAGGATGTTACTGTCTCTGTATAGCTCTTTTAGTTCCACATTAGTTCTTGTACGGTATTGATCTGTAGTGGATTGTGGATGGGGCCGTAGATTTTCCGTAGGATCTTACGCTCGAACCGTCTAAGCTTTTCCCCATTGTCTTTGGTTAGTGTCCAGATTTCACACCCGTAGGTGACAATAGGTATTATTATTGATTCATAAACTTTTAGCTTCGACATTCTAGATATATATTTGGATCTCAGAAGCTTCTCCAGAGCATACATGCATCGGTAGGCCGATTGGATTCTACGTTTTATCTCTTCTTTCATGGCGTTATCTGCTGTTATTGTAGCTCTTAAGGTATTTGAATTGCTCTACTCTTCCGAAATTAGAAGGTTCGATTTTATATTTTGTCTTAGCCTATCCCCCTGTCTGTTGGGGCATATGTACTTTGTCTACTCCTCGTTGATTTTCAAGCCCATCTTTCTTGTTTCTGGTTCTAGTCTCTTGAAGATTCCTTTGCTAGTGGCCACTGCATTTGCAACGAGATCTTCATCATCTGCATACGCAAGCAATAGTGGGACCCGTAGCTGTGGGAAACTCCGCTTTTATTTATACGAAGTTTTGTCATATTAAAGAGCGTTTTTGGTATAGAGAGCTCCGACATTGCGTTTCATGTTTGTGCCCTTATTATGCTGTCGTACTCCTGCCGGAAATCCATGAAGAGGTTTTGTATGGTTCGATTGTACCCCACCCTTTTTCAAGTATTTGCCTTAGCGTAAACAGGTCTATTGGTCTATTGTGAATCTATTTTTTCTGAACCCGGCCTGATAATCATCTATAGAGTTTTCCGCAGAGGGGGTCAGCCTATCCAGGATATTTGACATAATTTTGTAGGCTGAATGGAGCAATGAGATTCCTCTATAATTCGTGCATTTGGTTCTTGCTCATTTTTTGTGAATTGGGAGGATAATGCTTCCTTCCTCACGTATACGTTCAACTAACAAATGCAGCTGGAAGTGCAGATCATGACCTCCGTACTTGAGCATTTCCGAGGGGATGTTGTCTAATCCCGGAAATTTCCAGTTCTTCAGATTGTTTATTGCCCTCACTACTTTTTCAAGGCTAGATTCTTCTACTGGTAGGTCTGCAGTAAGGTATGTGCTTTCTTTATAACCCTCTTTATGTGTCACATTCAAGAGCTCCTCAAAGTGCATTTTCCAAGTCCCAATCACCTCGTCTTCATCGAAAATCAGATCTCCTCTCTCCTTCTTCAGCGACATGACCGAGTTGGGTCTGAAACATCTTTTTACTTTCGATACTCCGATGTAAAACTTTTTAGAGTTTATCATAAGTCTTTCCGCCCCGATTTGTTCAAATTCTCTTTCCTCGTGTTCTCTTTTCTTTTTCTTCATGAGAGCCTTTGTCTTCGCTCGTACATTCTTGTATTCTTCCAGATTTGCTAGAGTATTATTTTGTATTAGTGCTTTTCTGCTCCGTTCCCTTTTGGTTACTTGATCTCTACACTCTGCATCAAACCAGTCCTTTGATATCTTCACATTTTGTGTTCCAGTGTGAATTTTCGCCGCCTCATTAATTACTTCTTCAATCTGATTCCACAGATCTTTCACTCTCTTCCTCCTTTATTTGTCTTATTTTTTGCGCAATGTGTTTCTTGTATTCTACTCCTTCGTCTATGCGTAGGTTGTCTAGATTCCACCGATCAATTGCCTCATTCTTCGACGGTTTCTGTGTTGTCATTCGTGCTCGTATCTTTGGTCTCACCAGGAAAAGGTCTGTGTCCCTGCCCACACATCTAAGACTTCTCGCGTACATTATACTGCTTCCTCTTCTGGTCTCTACAATGATGCGGTCGATTTGATTTAGTGTAACGTTGTCATTTGAGGCCCTGGTTTGCTTGTGTATATATTATTATGTTGAATTTAGTGGAATTTATGAGAATATTTTTGCAGCCAACAGCTCTACCAGTCTTTGTCCGTTATCGTTCGAAACGGCATGTATGCTATGCCTTCCAATTGTTGGCCTCAGCTTCGGTTCTCTGAGGTAGTGAAGCGCATTTTACGACTCATTGCTGGGTTTGCGTCGTTTAGCCTCTCCTACTCAATTTCGATTCCCATCTCCTAGCGATGAACCCTGGAAACCGGAGTAACCCTATCGAGGAAGTTTGGGTATCCAATCCCAGAGAGAGGTAGAGTCAGGGCTAATTAAAGCGGAAGAAATGGTCCTACGAAAAGGGTGTTGGGCGCAAGGCTAACAACCTATCCCCGTAAAAGACTAGATTGTTATGAAAACTACACGCAAGCCTCGGAAAGAGACTGATCTTTTAGGTTTTTGCTATGCCAAATTCATACCAGTATCCATTACAGTTATATCAGGATCACATTCCATATTATCTGATATGATTTTGAAGGTTCGTCTAATGTAATAGACCTTAAAAGCTCATTTCTTGTTCCATAGGTTGAAGCAAAGACGTCGTGTTGGGAAGTAAAAATGTCATCTTTATGTTTGGATGCATAGTTTCGAGTTTCCAAAGATGACCTGGTGCATTGTCCAAAACTTGAAAAGTTTTAATGTTTGAATTATGAATTGTTTCAACTTATGAAACAAAACAGTTCCGGAACTTTTAGCGCTGGTTATCCATGCTTTCTTATTAGCACATTAAATACTGACATTTCGTTCTTGTTTTGATTCTTAAAGCATGAGGATTCAACGGCCTCTAAAGCATTAGTGATTTAATGACATAATCGCTTGATGCATTCAACAATAGCAGCAACATAATTCTATCCTTAGTTGCCTGAAATCCAGAGGCAGACTTGGTGTATTTGGAAATGAATGTTTTGCGTGGCATTCTACCATAACAGTGCAGTTTCGTCTGCATTAACTACTTGCTGGTTGGTATCCTCCATCGGCTACTAGGTTTGCAAATTCTTCTGAAGATGCAGCTTCTCCAACGATTTCAATGCTCTACAAAGATTGTTGCAATTTAAATTTATTGCGATGCTTGAAATCCTCCATTACCACAACTACCATCAGGCTTCTTAAAATGTGCGTAAAGACGATTCGCTTTCTCCAGGATTATTGGACCAGTGAGGAGCAGCCTCTTTTGGTTTGGTTCTCGATCCATAATGACAACGCCACTTCAATTTTTCGAAGCTACTGACGACCTCATTTTAACTTCGAACTCTTTTGTCGATCGTATAGTTGATTCGATAACGTAAATGAGCGTGATATGGATGCAAACGACTCTCCAATGCGTAAACAATCGAGCATTTCTATTTTCACTTCAAGCGCAACACTGATAGAAGTACGTTTTTCAATACTTTTAGGCGACATTGCATTTGGTTCTTGTTCATTTCTTATGAATTGGGAGGATAATGATCTCTTCCTCACGTTTATTGACCTCATTACTTTTTCAAGGCTAGGTTCTTCTACTGGTAGGTCTGCAGTAAGGTATGTGCTTTCTTTATAACCCTCTTCATGTGTCACATTCAAGAGCTCCTCAAATCGCATTTTCCAAGTCCCAATCACCTCGTCTTCATCGAGAATCAGATCTCCTTTCTCCTTCTTGAGCGACATGACCGAGTTGGGTCTGAAACAACTTTTTACTTTCGATACTCCGATGTAAAACTTTTTGAAGTTTATCATAAGTCTTTCCGCCCCGATTTGTTCAAATTCTGCTTCCTGGTGTTCTCCAATGCGTAAACAATCAAGCATTTCTATTTTCCCATCAAGCGGCAACACTGATAGAAGCTCGTTCTGCAATTCTTTTAGGCGATATTATGAATTAGGAAGACAACGGTAGAGACGTATTACACGATCACAATTATTTTAAAGGATGGAAAAATCAAACAATAAAAAACGCAGGGCGGCTTTTACCAAAGTAATGAACGTCTAATAATTGGCATTTAATAATATACTTGATACATTGAGTAATAATGTCGCTTTACTTGAACATTTTTTTGTGTACACTCTCAGAAACACCGACCGCGGCGAAGGCGGCTTATGTTAAAGCAAAGCCCGAACCAATGCAGCGGCGATATCATTTAAAAACATGAAAATATAGGAATTGGGTATAATTTTCATTATCCGCGAATAGTGAGAACACGAATGTACGAAGCGCAAATGAGAAGCTTTTACTGTACTTAAAATAACTTTTCCCAATGCAAACAGTTGAAAAGGAATAATTCCGTGGTCTTGGGAATAAGGAGATAAATCCATAAACACGTTCAGAGCATGGAGAAGAAAGTATATTAGGGTGTAACGAAAATGGAGTTTTTTAAATTTTTGTTTCTTTTAGTTTTTTAATGGTGGGGAAATCTTTCGTCTTTCAAAAAGAAGAGAAAAAAATTTGGTTGCTTTGCTACCAGGTCTCGCAAAGGGCTTGAAATTGGTGAGAACTTTAAATACTGGAAGGTTTTGAACTTCCTTATTTTAATTTATAGTTTTCTCACTAATAACCTGACAAAATTGCTCTAAATATGTTTATATACATTAGGGTGGAGCGAAAATATATGAAATTTTAAAGAATATTTTTTTCAACGGCATAGCGATGAAAAGTTGCCTAGTTATATACAAAAAAACATAGAAAATATCGCACAATTATCTTAACATTCTGAGGTGCCCCAGCAGGATTAAAACAAACGAAAAACATTTTTTATGTTTTAATTATTTATTACAAGAAATATCCAGAAACATTAAAAATACAGTTTGAATATTAAATTTATTCTTTGTGTTAAAACTAGGCATATAATGACGAGATAGTAATATTGCTCTCATAAAACCATATCGTTTATTTTACCAAAAACTGCACGCGATGCTTCTGTCACCCACTTAATGCACTCCACGGCTTGGGTGTGGCATGGAAAATCTTTAATCATGTGCCGAGACCATTTTTTACAATTTCCTTCAAGGTTTCATCAGACAAATTTGAAGTTAGAGGAGGCGATATCACAGTCACCCCACAAAATAATGTCAGTAGAGTCTTTAGCATCGAAATTGAACACCGGTACCTTGAATTGTCGAAGTCTTCGAGTATTTTGGATCTTGATTTTATAATTCTTCGATATGCCAGATCTCGGATAACCTCTCCGTCATCGCCAAGCATGGCAATGATGATATTTTCTGGATGACCGAAATATCCATTTCGTTGGATTACTTTGTCAATGATAGCCTTCATATCGGAGTTCAAATAGCGACTAAGATTTATAGTTTGCCAAAGGTGCTTAGGCCCGTCGATGCACGAGGAATTACATTTTATTGTAAACTACATCGGTCCATAAACTTTCATTACGTACGTGGCTAATACCACTAAGTTTCCTTCAGGGTCAGTTTTTGTGGCATACAACCTTAGAATTCGATTAGCTGTTGTTAGCCATTTAGAATATTAGCTAAATCAGAAGTAAATATACCGGTACTGATAGCGGTCATAATATCGTATAGATACTTTTGGTCGGTGCTCAGTTCTGTCCTAGTAATTTCAGGTAATATTGTGGGTATAACGGAGAATGCGACTATCGGCATTGTTTGACAATTTTGAAATTGAGATCCAATGGCACCTGAAAAGCATTTCGGCCCTGTAGTTTTTCCATCTAACTGTAATAACAAATGTCGCAGTGGTAATTCATAAGAATGCAACTGGCAGATAAACCACTGTAATGGTCTGTTTAGCTCTACTTCCACAGACGAATAACGCCACCTTTAAAACCTGTATTGACTACTGTTCCATCGCAGCCAACAACAGCTATTTCACTCAGCTTTACTGACTAAGAATTTAAATGAGTTATTAAAGTGTCTTTAATACTCAATACTCCCCCCGACTGACAAGCGACATGCCCGAAATAGTTGCTTTCTGGTTCTGATAAAATGACATAATGATCTTCTATCTGTCGTTTTCTGTAAAATTTCCCTTCTTTCACAATACGAACCAAAGTCTCATCCTTCCTGCCATCAAAATATAAACCGAGAAGCATTTTATTGCAGACCGTTTCTTGTAAAGTTAATCTGACCTTAGTTCTTTCACGGCGCAACTTTGAACGATCAATGACACGACTTGGATCGTTTGAGGAAAAAATGCCAACATCTTTCAAGACAGAAGAAGCTATAATAGCAGCGGCTTTATCGGATATTTCAGTACGATCACAGGCAAGGGCTAATGATGGTAAGTTTAACCTCTTGTTTTTGTGAAGTAGTGAACCTTTAAGTTTGACCTGTTCTGAGTTTTCATGGTAAGGATTAGAAGATAATACGGGTGAGCTAGCTCATGAACTGCTGCTTTCGATTGAAGAATCATCGGTCAAAGAACGGGAACAACAAGGTTTGTCAACATCTCTGTTCCGCGATAAACTTTTTTATTTTCTTTCTTGTTTCTTCTTGTTTTTCACAGTTGCAATCTTATCGATACCGCCTATCATCGTTTTTCTGTATGTTCTTTGGTCAATTAAGAAACTTGCTTCCTCCTTGGGAACACGACAATCTTTTACACAGTTACAATCACATATAACTTTGCATTTGCCACTGCCAATATCAAACAGTCTATGGAACTCTGATATAAATGTATTAAACTTTTCTAACTTATTTAACATTAGTTTGACGGCCAAGATACGGTTTCATTAAGCTTCTATATTTGTCGTGGTAGGCACGAATCAGTTGTAAAACTCTTTTTACACTCACAGTAGGCAGCGACGATTTTTGCCATATTTTATAACTTCGTGAGCCAATCTTTCAGATATTTCATGAACTGTTGGCTCTTTTGTTGTTTTATCAGTTTTCAACTCATGTTTTTATGAACAGATAATTCTTAATAACATCGTTATAAGTTGGTAATTGCGATGCTGGTCTCTTTTGCGGCAATCCTCAGACAGGACAGCTCGTTGTTTTTCGTGTTTTAACAGACATATTTCTGCAAACAATACAAATAATAAATACTCTAATATTACAGTCAGGAATTAAACTACAAGCATGAAATATGAAAATCACTACTTAAAATAAACGTCACAATCTCAGTTAAAGATAAACTAATACAATTTGATGCCTCAAATAAATGAACGGCAAACAGATGAACTGCTGTAAGCGCGCGAAATTACTAAATGTCACTCCATCGGTGTTTGGGTATGAAGGCCTGGGGAAGGGGTATTTCGCCGAAATACCCTTCCCCCGCGTCCCGCTACCTTAGAGTCTCAACACGAATGTTTCTACCGGTAATAACTGTCGCTCAGGAGTTTCATAAAATGTTTGCGATGTTTTGAAAAATTTTGGCAAAACTCATAATTTGCCTAAATTTTTCAAAACTTTATGACGATGGAGGCACCTTGACACATAGCATAAGCTAACTGATTTTTTTGTGCTTAATGTTGACCAAAAATAGCATGAAATCGCTCCACCCTGATATACATACTTAATGGAAAAAACATAAATTAATTGCAAATGATTGATGTTAATGTCAAATTATGTGTATTTTTGCTAATTTATGATATTTTTGAACTAGTTTTGTATAACAAATAGTTGTTATTAAAATAAAAGCAGATCATTTAAATTTCTTATCATTTTTATCGCAACACATGAATAAAACATTCCCAACAGTAAAAAGTTTTGTTACTTAATTCTGACATTAAATTGATTTTTTCGTATCAAATTTTGGCATCTTCTCCGTGAATCAATCTTTGCACTTAAATATCCTTCCTTTGGCAATGACCCACACACATTCTGTGCCAATTCCCCTACCTTTTCACAGTGCTTTTCACTGCTTGGGTGTGACAAGGAAGCCGTAGAAAGTCTATATGCAGATCGGCGTTACTATCTGATCGAGCATCAATCGTCTCGTATAAAGGCATTGGGAAAGTCAAGAGAAACTTGTTTCACCAAGGGAGCTTCAGTAACGGTATTTTTAAACCATGAGAACATGTCAATATAATTTTGTGAGTCTAAATTTACCGGTGGAAATTTATACTTCCAGACCTTTCCTCTGTTTTATGTTCATGCTTTTAAAACGTCGTAAATCAAGTTATCCAATATTTTTGTAGTCATCCCATAACAATGGTATGGAGAGATTTTCTGGATCAGGAAAATACGAATTTCTTTCAATAACTGTATCCAGAACATTCTTGATATCAACAGAGAGGTATTCCGAAAATGAAATATACTCGAACAGATGTATGGAATCATAAATAGCATGAAGTGTGGGGAAAATATTGATGGATGCAAAATTATGCTAGAAACTAGCCCATACAGATTCCATGTTGTTGTCCTAACCCAAACTTGTCAGGTGAAGGATCTCGGAATTTTCAGTATTCCTGGGTATTCGATTGTTTATAGCAATGGCACTTTTAATAAAAACGATGGAGTGATTGTATACGTTAGTAATGATTCTAATTTTGAATCTGAAATAATTAAACTTGAGCAAATCACAGCTGTAGAAATTTCAATAAATCTCCTAATAAAAGTATAAAAATAACATGTATATATCGGTCTCCAGATTCATGTCCTTATATATTCAAACGAACTTTAATGAACTACTTAGAACAAACAAAAGTTACTGATTATCACGTGATTACTGGAGATATAAATCTGGACATATTGCAGACCGAAGACTTTGTTGAAGAATTCAAAAATTTTTTGGGCTCTTTTGGTTTTGACTCGTATATCAACGAGGTCACTCGTCCAGCAAGTGGTACCTGCTTGGACCATTTCTTTATGAGGGAATAAAGACAAATATGTGCAAACCATCATTCTGCCTTTGTTGTACAAAGTGGTATTACCAACCACTATCTTATAATATTGAGTATTAATGTGAGTTTAGCCCCTCTCAAAAAAGAGCTGATGGAGTCAAGAAATTTATAAACGACGATACCGTTGAAGTTGACTTGAGGAATATTGACTGGTCATTCAAAAAACGTTAAGGAATTCACGAAGTTATTTATTGAGAACTTAACGCACTGTATACATAAAAATAAAAAAATAATACACTGCAGCAGAAGGTTTGGTAAAGCAGACTGGATGTGGCATACTGAATCTGTAAATAAAAGAATTGAATTATATAAAAAACTTGCCAAAGATCCAGGCAAAGCTATTCTCAAAGAACAATATACTAACTATCGGAATACACTGCATAAATTAATAGCACAAGCTAAAAAAGAGCATTTCCAAAATATTTACACATGAATAGATCCAAAACTAAAGCTTTGTAGAAGTACGTCAACAAACCTGAAACAAAAATATAGTCCATGATAAGAGCAGATGGAGAGCTAACTGATGAAATCAGTTAAATTGCAGAACAATTCGTCGAATGTTATAGTGAATTAGGAGGAAAATTTTCAAAGGAAATAAAAAATCCAGAATCATTGGAAGAGGGGGAAGATTTTGTGAACAAGACATTGTTTCTGTATCCTACAGATCCAGAAGAAGTAAAAAAGATTATAAGTGACCTCAAGGATTATAGAGTTCTTAAAAGAATAAGCAACGAAATAGCTTACCTCATTTCCCACTTGGTTAATTTATGTTTTGAAACTGGCACATTCCCAAATCTTTTGAAAATTGGTATAATTAAGCAATTAGACAAATCTGGAGATAAAACCTTGATGGAAAATCAAAGACCAGTTGATGTCAAACGTAGGAAGAACAGTTGAAAAAATTTTGAAGAAACGAATTAAAGAATTTCTGGACGAACATAATTTCATATTTCTTTTAATCAGTATGGATTTATTTATAGATGGTTGGATGAAGAAAAACCTGCCCTATGTATTTTCGTGGATTTAGCGAAAGCATTCGATACTGTATCACATAGGAAACTACTGAGAAAGCTACATGTCTACGATTTCCGAGGAACAGCATATAATTAACTTGAAAGCTACCTTAATAATAGGAAACAGTGTGTCGAGATTGAAAATGAAAGAAGCTCTATGAGAGAAATAAAACTCGGAGTACCACAAGGAAGCGTGTTGGGGCCTTTACTTTTAATTATTTATATGAATAGTCTTCTCAAACTCAAAAGTAAACAGAAAATTATCAGCTTCGCCGTAATACCTGAAACGGAGAATATAAAATACTTGGGGATTGTATTGGATCGTAATTTAAAATGGAATAAACAAGTCGACTGGTTGATGAAAAAATTACGGGGACTCAGTCATAAATTTAAATATTTGAAAAACTACCTCAGTATCAAAGACATGAAGACGTTATATTTTTTACTGATGCAATCACAGCTTGTATATGGAATAATAGGATGGGGTAGCGCGTATGCGGTTACATCAAAAAGTTGAAAGGATGCAGAAATATATACTTGAGATAATTTACGGCAAATCACTATTCTATTCCAGTGATGAACTGTATGCAGAGTCTAATATTTTGGATGTCCGACAGTTAATTGCAATGCAAATTGTTATTTCAATTTACAGAGGAAACCAACCTATTATCGACAGGAGCAAAAAAATCGAAAAACATAAATCAGTTCAAAAGACAATTAAACGGCTGGGTTAGGGATTGCGGACGAAAAAAAATGAATAAAATCATAAACTAGTTTTACTAAAAGACAATGAAATTGCGATTCAAGTGGAACCTAAAAGTGACAATTTAAAACCCAAAAGTGACGAACTAATACCTGGAAGTGACAACTAATCCTGAAAGAGACAATTTTTCCCTGATGGGACAAAATAACCTTAATAGTGACAAATTAACCTAATTGAGACATATTAACCCTGACATAAAGAGTGTGCGATAATAAGAACAAACTGTACTAAAAAAAAAGATCAACAGATTGTGATCGCGTACAGAAGGATTAAATTCATCTCTGCGATTTCCTATCGTTCATTCGGGAAACCTATCAATATGTAATGATAAACCAATCTAAGAATGTAAAGCTATCTACCTACTTACCTTCTTGAACGAACTATGTATTATTATTATGAAGGTTTTAACTTAATATAAAATCACACAGGGGCAAACACATTGACAATATAGTCAACCAGGGTCTGAAGATTCTAAGTCGGGTTTCAGTTGGTATATATAATATTAGTATACGGCTTGCTAATGTAAACCACTCGCATTGAGTAAGACACCCTGGTTTTCTTAGAGGCAAATCTAGAGAGCAATCGCTACTTGATGAACACATATCGAATAAAGACTTCTAATAAGCACTCAAATCAGTTATGTTCTCCAAATGAGCAAGGTTAATTTAAAGTTTAACGAAAGTAACCACCGGAAGATTACCACAGCATTCCAACTGCTGACTTATTTCTCCTACAAACCCATTGGGTCAATTTAAATGACAAAAATCGTGTCTAATACGCAGCTCAATTCCGTGAAATAAACATGTCAACCATTGCAAAGATTTTGCCAATACTTTTTTTATTATAATAATAACACCATTCTTATATACAACGGTTCCATCACACTTTATGGAAGTGAAGTTAAAAGAATCTTCATTTTTTCCTCTCTCTTTAGGAAGTTCTCCCGTTTCTGACTTTTGTGATGATAGATTTAGATGTGATGTGACCTAGAAACTTTGAGTTTGGTTCCTCTATCAAAGAAGCGTGCTCTTCTGAAATAACCTTTTTTCATTATTTGTGTCCTTGATTCTTGAGTAATCATTTTGTGTTGTCTTCCGTCAAAAAACAATTCTTTATTATCGGATATCCCATGACGCAAACTATCAGTAATAGATGTCCTCGATTTTTCATCTTGTTCGTCTAATTCTCATCCTGTCTATAACTTGGGATTCAACTTAACCAGAAGCTACACCTCAGCGCGTGGAAGCAGCAAGCTATAGCTGCGGGAACTCTATCTCGTATTCCAATATCTGTCTTAATTTCTCGTCTTTTTTTTATTTCAAAGAACCTGATATATCTGTCTCTTCTTGTATATTATTTTAAGGATCAGGTTGGTTTGACTCTTCTGGTAAATAATTCTGCTCTTCTTCAATAAGCTTCAATTCTGTTTGCTCTTTCATATGTACGCTTTACGGTTTCTTGACTCAATCTTTTTCTGCAGTTCTTTTTTCATTCTTGATTTGTTTTTCTTCTAGGGTTTTGTGGTATCAATATTACCTATAACCATCTTCCTGACCGTGTGCTGATATTTCAGAAATCCTTGTTCTAAAAGGGGTTCATTTTTCACAAGGTATTTACATTTGCAGGCATATCAGACAATCGTTCAGCTTCTCTAAATTTTGCTAGGTTCGAATCAAACTCCTCAAACCTTTTCCCACTTTTAGATTTTAGTAAATTCCTATATTTAGAATGACAAGCTTTTATCATTTGTGAAGTCGTAAAATGTCGGATATTTCACCTATAGTAGGATCCTCACCTGACGCAACTTTGAGGTTATGTCTGATGAATCTGAAGCACTTCATTCCGTCGTCATAGGCAGCACAACTAAACGCAGATCATTGAACCTTCTAAGAATAGGACTATCAGAAATTTGAGAGACAAGAAATATTATGAAAATGGCGGAAAATTCACCTTTGTTATCAAATTTTACCGCCCTTGCATTTCAAGACATAATCTATAAAGTTAAAAATATTATGCCTTATTTGATATAATTAATACTTTTTTCTTACTATTTCGAATTCGTGAAAAAATTTCATAAAAAAGGAAAACTTAAAAAGTTGACTAAAATAGTAGATTTATGAAATTTTACCGCCCCTGCGGCCCATCAGAACGCGCTGCAAAAGTTTTGAATTTTGTTTACACCAAAAGGTAACTTACGCACACAATTACATATTAAAAACGATAACTTGATTTTTTTGATTTTCACCATATATCAATCGAATAGTGTTCTATTTCCTATTGAAATTGATATCGAGCATTTCACATATTATTTGAGAAATATTTCTGAGTTTATCATGAAATAGAAGTATTTTCAAACTGCTAACCTAACTTAATGTTCTGGATAAAGTGTAAGGGTCGATCTAGTTTTCGATGTGGGATATTCAATCTTCCAGATCCTGGACGTAGTGGTGATATTGGCATGAAAATATGACTGACATCCCAAAGATTAGCTGGAAAATAGTCTAGGTGGATGTGAAGAAAGTTTGATTGGATGCTCATGTTACATCCAAGTAGGTGGCAGGTGGCCTCACCCCCGTTGTCCGGTGTGATACCACCACATCCAGCTATCGGTTCCGTGAATTGGTCACCTGTGTGACTAAGTTTCGAGATCTGGCGGTTTTCACGGTGGAAGGATTGGCAACGAAGCATGTTGTGCTCTTCAGGGACAAAATCATCTGGAGTTAAAATAGTCTCCCATTTGGATCTCCGGGGGACTGCCTCGATGGGTTAATGATGCTGGTAAGTCGCGAATTCACTAATTCATTCACATTCCAGAAAAGAAAGCAACAGCAAAGCACTGGGGCACAATGACGTGAATGTCGATGCAGTCCATCAAAATCTGCAAAACGCACAGCCCCATGTGCTGTCCCTAACCGAAACCCAAATCTAATCTAACCCAAAGTGAAATAACCGACACAACGTATTTACGTTTTAATGGATGTGAGTTACATACGGCATTTAGGTTTAAATTGGGCCTCTGTGTTTTCGCCAGACTGGATGCTGCATGCCAGAGAGAGGAGACGATGGGGGACGACGATTTCGACCTTGCGGGGTTTAGAATCTCTTTGCAGGATAAAACACTATCTAGGTGATAAGGTGGATTGGATTAAGACACATCATCTGTCAGCTGAGGTCATTGTACTGGGTGACTTCAACGTTCACAACACCAACCAGCTCCGCTACTCCAAAAGAACAGATGAAGCGGAAAGACAGGCTGAAACTTTCGCAATCAGCGGTAGTCTAACGCAGCAAGCCGACGAACCGATTAGAATACCTGATCACCAAACCGACTTCCCGAAACCTTGGATCTATTTTTGATTTTAGATCCAGATATTTTTGGAGTGGAGATCTCAGCACGGGTAGGCAACTGAAAACCACCTAACGCATTTGACACTATAACCGTGCTAACTGGGATGAGGTGCGTGAATTCTTTTCGAAATTTCCATTCACTGATGTTTGGGTTTCCGATCCTGTGTGTGCACTGAATCTGTTACAGAAAACATTCATGCAGGAATTGTTCTCTACATCCCCCATTCCATGAAAAGAACAACAGCACAAATGCCGTGGTTCAACAAAGACTGCGAAAGAGGATCTGCAGCCAAGAGCAGAGCTTACATGAGATGGGAGATAAATCCAATAGAGGAAATAAAAACAACTCTCGTATGAATACGGAACGTATGCAACCTAACAACTGAAAGAGCAAAACCAATCTCAACGAAAGGGTTACTAATAAATTCCTTGAAAAGTAAGCGGGACTAGACAGTTCTGGTCTATGGCAAAGACTGTCAGTGTCAATTTCTGCAAATCTGCGGTTCAGTCTCTTGTTAGGTGAGAAGCATAGTATAGCATCATCTCCGAAAGAGAAAGCCGATTTCTTTGCTCTCTTTTTTTCCAGGAATTCTGTGCTAGATTCATCTAAAGCAATACCACCGAACATTTCACCTACAAATTCTTCCATGGCAGAAATCAAGTTCAGAGTTCGCATTGTGAGACAGGCTCTCGAGCAGCTAAACTGCAAGAAGGCAGTTGGCCTAGTCGAAATACCGCCAATCGTCGTGAGAAAGTGGGCTCCCGAACTGGCACCCTTTCTCAACCATCTATCTGTTTCAGCTTTCTTATGAAAGCCAGACTTTTTCGAGCAGCTCGAAAATAGCGACAATTCAACCGATCCCAAAGAAAGGCAAGAATTTCCTACCCCAAAACTACTGTCTAGTTGCACTTATTCCTATTATGTTCCAAGTGATAGAGAAAGTCCTAAACGATGAACTCTGCAAATATCATGAGTTGCAGGGAATTATTAACGACCGTCACTATGGTTTTTGCAGGCGGAGAGCGACAGAATATCTGCTCGCCTACGTCACTCATGTTTATACATCAACGATGAAAAAGCATGGGGAATCTAGAGCAGAACCACCGACATCTCTAAAGCCTTCGATAGGGTTCGGCGTGCAGCCTTGTTGAATGAACTTGCTGCATATGGGCTCCCCAAAAAACTGCGGGGTCGGATAAGCAAGCAGGGATCCATTCTTTTGCCAACCTTGTTTCTGTTGCAGATAAACGATCTACTTTCATCTACAGAGAAAAAGACCTTTGGTTCTGCAGACGATTGTACCCTGGTTTCGTCTTTCAGTAATCTGCGGCCGTTTACAGCTGCGGAATCTCAGCATCAGAGATGTAAACAAATCAATAACTTAAACTCTGACTTACAGAATATATCGGAGTGGGTTAAATTACAGCTGATGAGCTTCAACGCGCGCAATAAGCAAGCAACTACGTTTTCTATAATGGTCCGCTGAAGAACCTCCTCTAACGATGTAAGGCCAACAAATTTTATCCAAATATTCGAAGCACCTTCTCGGAATAACGCTCCACTTCGAGGTTTGCTGGCATGAGGATATATCAGCAATCGCTATGTCTAACTCAGCTAAACTTAGCTTTCTTTTCAGATCCGAGCGAAACTTCACGTCACCTTAGCTGTTGCTTCCATATAGGGCGCAGAGTCGACCTGATTTGGAATATTGTTGTATGGGGTTCTGCGCCCAAAGGTTCGTTGCAGATATTAGATAGTGTGCAAAATCGGACCGCGCGTCTCATCGATCACCCTGAGATCACCTGTGATCTCCAACCGCTGGCTCTCAGAAGATAAGGTGCTGACCTTTTTTTGTTTTACAGATACTTCCGTGGAACATGCACCAAGGAGCTGAAAGACCTTGTTCCAGTAAAACTCATGTTTTCCGCAACATTAGCATGGTCAGTAGTTCTCATCATATGACGGTACATCTAAACACCCCCCGAACCTCTCTCTATAAGAATTCCTTGTGAGCTGTGAAACTCGCGTTCTTCCAACATCTTCAAGAAGCAAGTAAACAGACACCTCAATTCTTCCCAAGCGCCCACTCATGTATTGTAATAGATTTCGCCTATTCCTGGGAAGCGGGATTAAAAAAAGCAGTCGAGACTGTTTCAAAAATACTCATAACTTCTTTTATTTCTCGAAAATTTCTGAATAAGCCAAACAAACTTATTCAGTGGTTTTTCCTCAATCTCTATTATACTTCCCGTGGAACTTATATCTTTTATCAATGATTTAATCTCTGCACAGAGGTCTGGGAATTTTGGGATAAGAAAAGGAAAAAATTTCCATTTTTGGAACAAATAGTTTCGTGAGATCTTAATTTTATTTGCAACGGAAGTAATATTATGCGATTCCTTGATACTTCAACAGGATTTATCACGTTTTGTGTTATTGAATTAGCGGTTTCCCGTGTAGGCCAAAACTTTTGAACCCAGTGTTGAGTTTTAGCTTTCCTATTCCACAAGCAGAGGAAACAGGGATACTTTGTGTTACCAATTTGTTAGACTAAAAGCAAGGTGACCACTTTTGCATCAACACATATGAGCCACTTGTTTTCTATATAGTTAATTTTGTCCAAAAATCAAAGAAATCGATGAACATTATTTCTTTACTTTGGTAGAATGTGCAATCGGTTAAGAATCTAATTTGTTTCCAGTGTGTAGGAGAACACATTCAAGACTCCGTTTTGCGGGATCAATGAATAAACGCCATTTATAACAAATACTATTTCTTATTTAAATTGCAATCAATATATCAGGAACATCTTCACAAAATACAAAATCATGTTCTTCATCAAAATATTTTAGGGAATTCTATTCTCTGGTTTGATAGTGAAAAACTTTAGTTATTTTTGGTATCAAGTTCCTTACCGTCAGCCTAAAAGCCACAATTGCTGAAGCAGACTTTGACAGACCCAGATCTCTGATGCCGTCGTTTAAATCATCTTGATCACAATCAAAGTCACTGTAACTACTCAGTTTTCGTCTCAATGCCAATTGAGACTGTGAAACATTAGCTTGAGGTACAGGGGAAGTTCTGGGGCTCAGAATTCGTCTATGTACCTACTGGAACACAGGCTATAGAACTTCCACTGAATGCTCCACCAAAAACGTTGGCCCTAAAATTATAATTTCAACCGCAGAAGAAAATCCCCAGCGAACATCACAATACAAATCATCCACGATCAGGAGAGAAAATATCCAGATTGTAAACAAATCCGAAAAAGCATCTTCAAACCAAGAAAAAGGGGGTGTACTCGGGATCTCAGAAAGCATGGAGGAGGAATCTGACTCTAACACGCTGAAGAAAAAGATCTCTACGATGCATGGAAAACTGTAACCTACAAAAAAAATTAAGAAAGGAGAAACACATCAGGAATAACGAATGTCTCATCCGGAATTAAAAACTTATCTATCGATGATACATCTCAAAATAAAGAGGGAGGTTCTCCATCAAGGAACAGAAAACAAGACGGCCCATAATAGTGGGAACCGCAGCTTCAGATCTGACAAGTGACTTCCTGGGAAAGACACGGAGAGCATGGTTGTTTGTAATGAAGGTGAGGAAGGCAACCGAATTCATGACTCTTCAGAACTACTCAAAGCAAAAGTTTGAGAACCTTGAAGTCACAGTAGAAGATCTAAAATCGAAAAGTGAATTCCACGAATCATTTAGAGTTGGCGCAGCACTGGCCAGGTATGAGAAACTGATGATAGATAACGTGTGGCCAGAGATCATTTGAAAAAGATACTTAATGAAAAGGACATTGATTTGCCGTGATCACTGGGCACTGGCTAGCGGAATCTTTACCAGACCAACTTTATCTACAAAACTTTTGAATTGGATCACACTTCTCTAGAATAAAAGGATACGCAGGCGTGCTAATACTTATACACAAGGATCATTGCACCAGAAGTTTGCCACAGATTCAGGTGCACCCCTTGAAGGGCGTGGTTGAAATTAGAGGCATAGTTGCGAAAAAATTCAATAAGATTGTTTTAGCTATCTAAAGACCGCCTCAGGGTTATCCTGACCATTTTCTATCCACATTGAGAACATGTCTGGAGGAGGTGAATGACTTAGAATAAGATGATATCTATGTAGCTGGAGATTTCAATATCGACTTGCTAAAGAATAATAAAGCATCTAGAGACTTTTTGGAGACTTCGGCTTGAGGCAGCTATTTGTCGAACCATCCGGAATTGGCAAATCATCTGACACATTAATTGACAACATCTTCGCCTTTGAAGACCATGCAATTACGCAAATTTCCCAACCTCACCTCTTCGATCATAAAGCACAGTTGCTACAGAGCTTTTCATTTATGAAAAATGAACCATCGCAAGTAGAAAAGAGGCTAAGCAGATTGCTGAACGATACCAATATTTCAAAGATGAATGAAGAACTAAACAAATATGGCTCTCATGTCTCTCTTCCTCTTCAGCTCAAGAAGCATTTGACATATTTTGGGAAGAGAAATTAAAGAAGAAGGAGTACATATTAAAACAGGGTCTTTAAAACAAGTGATTTTGTGAATCTCAAAAATCAACACGATGCCCTAGCTACAATAAGTGAGGTGAGAAAGATACTACTAGTCGAAACGCTCATAATGCTATCGAGGACATATATAGATCGAAACAGAAAACAAAATGAAAGTCAACGCAGGAAATATGGAGGAAGCAGATAACAAGACGAAGGCAATGTGGAGACTATTAAGGGTGAAAGAAAAGCAGATAAGTTCGAAACAACAGATACTCTGAATCAATACTTTGTGGAAATAGGAGTGAACACTGCAAGTTCTTGCCCAGATTCAGGAGAGACACCTACAAATCTACTGAAAAAATCTAAAGAATAGATAGAAAACTCAATATTCATGGGACCAGTAACTGAGAGTGAGGTTATTAGGGTAACAAGAAAACTGAAATCAAAAGACACGCATGGAATGTCGACAAGCCTATTGAAAAAGATCAAAGCACAAATTGCCCACCCCAACAGCATCCTCGTTGCAAGGTGCTTTTCGGAAGGATATTTTCCAGAACAACTTAAAAGAGCAAAAGTGATAATCGTACATAAAGATGGGGATCTAAATGTACCAAGTAATTACCGGCCAATATCTGTGGTACCTGCTGTATCGAAGATCTTTGAAACAGCCATAAAGATTAGACTAACAACTTTTCTTCAGCATCATAATGTATTTTGTATGGAACAACATGGTTTCCCAGAACAAAAATCTACTTCGTCTGCACTTGATGATATTCTGGGGCGAATAGCTGATGCTCTCGACAATAGACGGAAATGTGAACTATCCGCTTGTGACTTAAGTAAAGCCTTTGACAACATCGTCCATCTCGTTATGCTCGAGAAACTTAAGTTTTTTAGTGTTAGGGGGGTAGCATAACAGCTTCTGATGAGTTACCTTAGTGATAGAGTTGAGCAGATTTCCGGAGCGCTTCCTTTCAATGGCGAAGAGTGCATGGCAGTGTACCACAGGGGTCGATTTTGGGCCAATTGTTGTTCCTCCCATGTGTACACGACCTCCCGGGAAGTATGAATTCCGATGATTTCATCTTGTATGCTGATGGCACCACCTTCATGAATATTGGTGTTGACATAGGCGAGATCAACCACCAATCTGAGGAAACACTAAGACAGGCAAAATTATGGTTTGATACAAACAAGTTGAAGATTAATGCCGACAAAACGCAAAACCTCATTTTTCAAACTAAACCCCAAAATAATGGACATTTATTTTTTTGGGAATCATATTATAGTCAGATCTAGGTTTTGGTCGCCATATTGAAGATTTGGCAAGTAGGTTATCTGGGGCAATCTTTGCGGTAAGGAGAATAAAACAGATTGCTGGCCCATCATCAGCCAAAACTGCTTACTTCGCATAATTCCACAGCCTTTTATCATATGGCATTTTATTTTGGGGAACCATCAGTAGAGTGAGAAAATGTTTATCAAGCAAAAATATGCAGTGCGTATTCTCTGTGGCGCCAAGAAAACTGATAGTTGCAGAGAATTGATCAAAAGGGAGTGCATTCTCACTCTGTCATCTTTGTTTGTGCTTGCTGGAGTTCTCTTCGTCAAGGATTGTAAAGCTAAAATAGAATTGCCAAGGAATGGCTCAAACCATACCTACCTCACCCAGAACGCAGACCAGTATAGGATTCCCTACCACAGAGTGAACGCATCACAACTCAGCGTTGATTATACTGCTCTCAAACTTTTCAATAATTTACCGCACAGATACAAAAATATGGAAAAGAATAAGCTCCAAAAAGAGGTTAAAGAGACTCAGATGCAGAAAGCATATTATTCCCTCGCAGAATATTTTAGTAATGACCGTTTCTGAGATGGTTTCAATCAATTGTAAATATTGTGAATTCTGAATATTGTGTATTGTGTGTTTCAAATATCGCATATTTTTAGTTATTTTGTGTTGGATTTTACTTGTTTTATGTTTGGTGACATACACGGGAATGTGTGTTATTGATGGGTCAAATTTATTTTTCTAATTTGTAAAACTACTGTAGCTGCATGAACAATGAAAGATTGATTGAGTGATTGTAAGGAAGGATATTTCTATTTGGCCCGATTTCTTCCGTAAATGCCATTTAAGTTTACCAAACCAAAATAGCAGTCATCGTGGTGGTTAATAGGTTCTTTTCGAATGGAAGTAGATTCGTACCGAAAAAGTTTTCTTTTCCTATTTGCCCATAAATGCAGAAACTCAATACACGTTCAACAAACTTTTTAAGGAAGTCAAGGCTCATCACACACAGCGGATGCCTAAAATAATTTTGGTAAGCTTCATTTCCGAACTCTGACACATTTAAACCGTATTCTTCAAATATAAACTCTCCGCAAATGAAACGAAAATGATTTGAATCATTCACCTAAATTCTTCTTGACAATGCTATATCAAATTATAGCTAGTTGAATCATCTTTCGTTTAATTAACAGCAAATTGTTAGGATAATATATGTTCTTTTTTTCAATGAAAGCTCTAACTCATGAACAAGAGCTGTCAGATAATAAATGGGGGTATATATAGAACAAGCGACACCAAATTAGTGAACATAAAGTGATATAAGTCATTTAACAGACGAAAATTGCAATTTTGTTGTCCAGTGTAATAAATCATGAGTTTATCAATTGCGAATACAGATAAAAGAACTCTATTATCAATAGCCAGCAGCAGTTATTATTTTTCGTTCGTATGTGCAAATAGGAAATCCTATGATTTGTATACATTTGAGGTACACAATCATTGATGAAGTTTTTCGGTACGAAATAAATATTTGAATGACTCGAATCACAATATCTATACTAACTTCAGAAGTTTTTCATGAAAACCCACTGAAACTGACCTATACGCAATGGTTAAAGCTTAGTTCAGCTACACACAACCAAATTTATATGGAATCACTCGGTATTTCACATTATTGATTGTTTTCAACCATGGATCTTTGACTACTGGTGAAGAATGAAGTTTTTTTGTTGTGAAAAACTGGATAGTATGATAAAAAATTTCGAATTAAGAGATATTGTAGTCAGTCGTCACTGAGATTTGAAACTGTGAATTTCAAAATTTAAAAAAGCCTTTAATCATAATTGAAAATGTCTTACGTTGGATTGTTCGATGTGCAGAGGGGTCAAATAGTTGTTCTTGTTAAAGAAAGGAAGACAGAGGGATATAGTGGCCTCACAGGGGGTGATTTCAAACACATACGCCCGATACGTGGAGGTACAATCGCTTCAAAGTAGGCCTAGAAGAATATATATTCTCCAAAGGTAATTTCGGGAAGTAACAGGCATCAGTATATCTGTCGAAACGATACGTCAAAGACGGGGTTTATACAGCAGAATGCTCTTAAAAGTTCTAGAGCTAACCAGACAACAAAAAATTAACAGACTTAATTGGTGTATTGACCACCAAAATTGGAACACTAAGAATTGGCGAATTATTCTTTTTTCGGATAAGACTAAAATTGGTGTTCGATCAGATGACTGCCAGATTCGGGTATCAAAGGGTCGTGGAAGACAAGCTAGACTCCGAGCAGCAAGACAAATTCCGAAATACCAAGGGGGCCGTGTGATGTTTTGGGGTGGCATTATGCAGGGAGGCAAAACAGATTTGATTTCGTTTCCTGCGAGTATAAGGACTAGAAATTTTGTGGACCTAGTGCTGAAGACATTGTGAGACTCTAGAAAGCGCGCGGTGAGAATTTTACTTCTATGCAAGATAATGCTCTTCCGCAGACCAATAACCTCGCGCGAAATATCTTGAAACAGAGGGCTACGCTATTTTGGACTGACCAGCTTGTTTTCCAATCATATTGAACATTTATGGGATAATCTCAAAAGAAATATTAGATCGCGCCAGAATAATCCAAGAATCCCACAACAGCTCATCCTAACCGCCACAGAAGAGTGGCAGAATATCACCCCAGATTAGGTCGAAAACCTAATCCAAAGCATGCCTAGACGGATTCAGGCTTGTATCAGGCCAAGAGTTTCTTATTTTCTTTCATTTGTTTCTTTCTTAAAATAAATCTTAATTTATTGCGTTTTTCAATTGAAATATCTCAAAAATCAATTCTAACTATACTTATATATTTCCAAAATCCCTGAGATAATATTCAAAATATCGGGAGATTCCATATAAATTCGATTGTGTGTATGTAGTGTAAGAGAGAACCGTGCACCGAATTAGATTAATGCAAGAGCTGTTCATTAAGTTCCTAGAAAATTATAATGCAAAAATGTTTTTGACTTTTACATAATATGTGTGAACAGGTTGTTTAATCGAAACAAATAGAGGCTGATCTATTCGTGATCCAATACAGATTCTTGTGAAACATTTTGATATAGTATAAAATAAGAAATAACATTCCTAATTTCACTTGGGAAGGAATGAATGTTTAACTTCGAAATAACAATTTTAACGTCAGATTTTACTTTTACTTTTTTCATTTCAAATTTCCGAAGAACGATAACTTACATCTTGAAATGCTTAACATGAAAGTCAATATATCTTAGCAGGAGGTAAACATTTTTCCCGCATTAGATAGATCTACATTGAGTTTATGTTTAAGAATAAAATTTGAAATGAATTCCCTAATTTACCTTAGGAAATATTAAATTCTTAGTTTTGAAATAATATTTTTACCGCTTTAAAATAACTTCCTTCAATTCAAACAATCGAAAAAATTGAGAAACGACGTTTGTTCAATACGACAATTCTCGAAACAAGAGGCTGTGAGCAGCGTCAGGTGCACATGCGATACGCGTTCGATATGAGTTTGAACAAGCTATAGTCATTTGTTTGCCCGTAGCGTTAGTTTTCGTGACACAATTTTTTTGTTGCGTTCAAAAATGTTGTTGTTGTGTCAATGACCCAGGTTTTTCGATGGTTTCAGGCATTCTCAGAAGAATGAGCGTCGATTGAGAATAGACCACGAAGTGGTGGGCTCTCAAATGCAAAAAGCGATGATAATGTCAACAGAGTCCGGGATATTATGCATTCAGATCCATGGTTGACCGCCAGAATGATTGAGACTTTCTCGAGCGAAAAAACACTGTTGGTTGCATCACGCCATGTCTAACTGCAATCTCAATACTGGAGTTTTTAGCCACTAAAAAACATTCTTGTGGCTCCACAGCTTTCTTAATCACCAGACTTCAGCCCTTGTGACATTTACCTCTTCCCGAGAATTAAAAATCACTTTCGGTATCCGAGCTCCAGTAATGATATGATGACTATTTTGAAGGAGACAATATTGCATTGTAATATTATTTGAATAAAAACTTGAAAAAAAATCAGTCTCCTTACCTTATTGACACACCATGTATAACTTGAAACGTCAACTTGAAATTCAAAATATCTCATTGTATAGTATTAAAGGAAGTTGATTACTAGACCAGATTATTGTAACAAGAGTCATTGAACAATCTCCGTAGATCTACGGAGCGTACCTGAGAAACCTTTAAACTCTGATTTCTAAGGACTGATTTTCAGAATATCCTTGAGATAAACATCTGTTGTGGTGAACGTTTCTATTTTAAGAGAATTTTTTTCATTCAGAATTTTATGATTGTAGCAATTGAACCTCCATAGGTATGCTTTGGGCATTATCTTGATGAAAAAGAATCGTATTTTTCTTCAAATGAGGACGATTCGACTTCTTTTATTCACTCAATTAGTGTTATAATGACTCACAATCTTCTCCAGTTACTATTCTTCTTTTCCAAAATAATCAATAAGGAATATTTTGAGTACATCCCATAAAACTGTTTTAACTCCTATTTAACCTAACCGAATTAAACCTCTCGTTTTCTTCAGAGTATGCACGACAAAATAATCCAATATTTTGATTATTCTTTTATCTCTGGAGTATAACATTCAATCCTTATCCTGTCAAGAATTATTGTTCAGACATTAGGATTAGGACGGAAATGTTCAAAAAGAGATGCAGTCAACTTCACAAGTGCAGTTAGTCTAGAACAGGCACTAATTCACTAGAAACTTTTTCAAACTCAATTTTCAGTGCGAAATTGAAAACTGTGTACGTTATGTCTGTGGCATCAGCTATTCCGCACACCATTAGATTAAACGTTCGCGTAGTTGTAAGAACAAGCTGTTAATTCAAAACAAATATAGGTAAATTTGTCATTGATGCGGAAAAGATTCTGGAAAAACATTCTGGTACAGTATAAAATGAGCGAAACAATTTTTCTGAATTTTTGTGAAAAGTAATGAATTTCCAATTCTTATTAAATGATAATTTTACGACCAGAAACTTGAGATTTGATTATTTTGAATACTTTCACTTTTGAAATAACTTTTGTCCGTTTAAATTTTCGAAACAATAGAATTATCACCCTAAAATGCCAAACTTGATAGTTCAAAATATTTCGACATGTTGTGTAGAAAAATTGATTTACTGGATTAGATTAATGCTATAAATAATGAAGAGTAAGTACTGTGTTCTAAGGAATTTTACTTAATAATTGCGATTCGTAACGCGTTTCACTACACCGTAGCTTCTTCAGACGAATGAATGTACAGAAAATATAAATGAGAATATAACTATAAAAGTTTTTGAGTAATTAAAAGCTTATTGGGTTTCTTCTTCTCAAGTGGTTATTTATGACAGGTATATTCAATAAAATTAAGGAATAGATTGCTCCCCGAAGAGATTCAATAGAGGTGAAGGGCTTAAATCGACTTGTTCATTGATGAGTCTACCTGAGTGTTTGTATTTATTGTTTTCTAAAGTTTCCCAAAGATCTACCTTCCAATATTTATTATCTGTATGCAAAATTTCAAACTGTGGGTCGAAAAAGTGATTATTTTCTAAGAGATGATTCGCGTAATTTGAATCTGATTTTTTATTTGAAACACTGCGTTTATGTTCCGATATTCTAATATTAAAATTTCTATGTGTTCTACCAATGTAGAAATTATCAGTCATTGCAATTCAATCTATCAACACCTGATTTATTGTTTTTACCTGGTTTGGTTTTAGTATTTTTATATATTTGCCTAAATTATTATTAGTTTGGAAAGCTATGTTGAAATTATTGCTACTTAAGAATGATTTCAGTTTCTCACTTTTAATGCCAACGTAGGTTAAGGTGTTGAATTTTTGTTTCAATTTATCGACAGGGTAAACTTCATTCAATGCGATTCTACTTTGTTTTTATTTGAAATATTATTTATTAGCTTGGGATTTTAACCATTATTTTTGGCTATTTGTTTAATCAAATTCAATTCTTTGTTGAAATTTTCTGGTGATAACGGGATGTTAATCAATCTATGAATGAAACTATTGAATGCTGACATTTTATGTTGATATGGATGACACGACGAGTTATGTATTATAATATCTGTATGTGACGGCTTATGGTAAATTGCGAAAACATGTTTTCCATTTTCATTCGAAATTGTTACGCCTAAGAAATTTATCGAATTTTTGCTTTCTATTTCGGTTGTGAATCCTATTTTTGGATGAAATGAATTTATATGATTTTCGAAAATTTTTAACTGTCTATCTGTTCCTGTGAAGCAAATAATGATATCGTCTACATAGCGATACCAGTCTAAACAATATTTACTGAGTGGATGATTATAAATTGATTCTTCCAGTTATTCATGAATATTTCTGCTAACAAAGGACTTAACGGATTGCCCATAATCAAGCCGTCTTCAATAGTATAATATTTGTTATTGAAATGGAAATAATTTTGATCTAAACAAATTTGTAATAATGAAAGAATATCTGATTTAATGAAAGTATTGACATGATTCTTTTCTAATAACTCTTCAACTAAGTAATATGTATCTTTCGGAAGAATGTTGGGAAATAGATTCTTAACATCGAAAGACATGAGTTTGGAATTAGTATATAATGGTATCTTTGATATTGGCAATTAGTTCGTATGAATTTTTGACCGAAAATTTAGACTAAAAATTGCAATGTTTTATTAGCATGTCGTTGAGGAATTTTGAAAGTTTGAAAGTAGGTGCCGTTACATAAAAAACAACAGGTCTAATAGGGTAATTAGGTTTATGAAGTTTTATCAACGAATATAATTCGGGGGATTATGGATTGGAGTTAATAAATGTATATTTTTCGTGGTCTGTAATTAATGATTTTGCTGTCGAAATTATGTTTTTAACCACTTTCTGAGATTTTGCGGTAGGATCCTTAGTTGATGGTATATAGTTTCCGGCTGTTAAGAATTCTTCAGTTTTAGAAATATAATCGGTTTTAATAATCGCGATGACGGTGTTACCTTTATCTGCTTTAGCGAATACTAAATCGTTCTTGGTACTATTTTCACGAATTGTTTTTATTATCTTATAATCTGAATTGCAATGAGTTGATAATTTCAAAAAGTCTTCCTTGATAAGTTTTGCTGTTTGATGTTTGGCTAAAATATTATCTTTGGAGTTTTTGAGAATGATTTCGGAGTCAATGCCTCCGTTCAACTGTTCAAAATTAGTTCTATTATGTTTTGGATGTAAATTATGTTTGAATACTTTTTGTAATAGATCTTTTTGTGGTTGTGTAAAATCGGTATCAGTTTAATTAGTGAATCTGTCAAAAAGTTTATGGTCTGAAAATTTATTAGTTGAAAGTTTGGGTGGAGAAGTTTTGAATTTAAGTGAATTCAACTTTTTCTGTTGTTGCTGAAACTTTTTATGAATTAAAATTTTGACATCGCATCTGGATTCAGAGTCCAAAATATCAAACTCAACAGGGTGCAATATAAACAATAATTCCGTATGGATTACCTTCGAATATATGTTGGTAACGTCCCTCCTGTTGTACTGGATCTTCATATCCTCTTTGAGCCATATGCGTTGGCCTTTCTCGATTGCTCTTCTTGCTGGTCCGCTGTTGTTATGTGTCTTCAACCGTATGTAATTGGGAGTCAATCTGTTTTTCAAGCACATTGAGTAGAACCATATATTCTGAGTGTGACCTGCACATCTTAGTAGTATTTTGAAATTCCACAAAGCAAAAAAGCCGGTATCAGCTTTCTTTATCATTTGAATTTGGGAGGCTTTCACTTGGTAAAATTCCATTATCAATAATGAATTTTGAACAGTTAGGCATTGACTCCGAAATCATTCTCAAAAACTCCAAAGATAATATTATAGCCAAACATCAAACAGCAAAAATCATCAAAGAAGACTTTTCGAAATTATCACCTCATTGCAATTCAGATTATAAGATAATAAAAACAATTCGTGAAAATAGTACCAAGAACGATTTAGTATTCGCTAAAGCAGATAAAGGTAACACCGTCATCGCGATTAGTAAAACCGATTATATTTCTAAAACTGAAGAATTCTTAACAGCCGGAAACTATATAACATCAACTAAGGATCCTACCGCAAAATTTCAGAAAGTGGTTAAAAACATAATTTCGACAGCAAAACCATTAATTACAGACCACGAAGAATATACATTCATTAACTCCAATCCACAATCCCCCGAATTATATTCGTTGATAAAACTTCATAAATCTAATTACCCTATTAGACCTGTTGTTTCTTATCTAACGGTACCTTTTTTCAAACTTTCAAAATTCCTCAACGACATGCTAATAAACATTGCAATTTTAAATGTAACTTTTCGGTCAAAAATTTATACGAACTAATTGCCAATATCAAAGATACCATTATACCACCTAATTTCGAACTCATTTCTTTCGATGTTAAGAATCTATTTCCCAACATTCCTCCGAAAGATACGTATTACTTAGTTGAAGAATTATTAGAAAAGAATCATGTCAATACTATCATTAAATCAGATATTCTTTCATTATTACAAATTTGTTTAGATCAAAATTATTTCCATTTCAATAACAAATATTATACTATTGAAGACGGCTTGATTAGGGCAATCCGTTAAGTCCTTTGTAAGCAGAAATATTCATGAATAACTTAGAGAAATAAATTCATAATCATCCACTCAGTAAATATTATGTATACTAGTATCGTTATGTAGACGATATCATTGTTTGCTTCACAGGAACAGATAAACAGTTAAAAATTTTCGAGAATCATATAAATTCATTACATCCAAAAATAGGATTCACAACCGAAATAGAAAGCAATAATTCGATAAATTTCTTAGGCGTAACAATTTCGAATGAAAATGGAAAACATGTTTTCGCAATTTACCATAAGCCGTCACATACAGATATTATAATACATAACTCGTCGTGTCATCCATATCAACATTAAATGTCAGCATTCAATAGTTTTATTCATAGATTGATTAACATCCCGTTATCACCAGAAAATTTCAACTAAGAACTAAATTTGATTAAACAAATAGCCAATAATAATGGTTACAATCCCAAACTAATAAATGATAATTTAAATAAAAACAAAGTAGAATCGCATTGAATGAAGTTTACCCTGTCGATAAATTGAAACAAAATTCAACACCTTAACCTACGTTGGCATTACAAGTGAGAAACTGAAATAATTCTCAAGTAGCAATAATTTCAACATAGCTTTCCAAACTAATAATAATTTAGGCAAATATATAAAAATAATAAAACCAAACCAGGTAAAAACAATAAATCAGAGGTGTTCATAAATTGAATTGCAATGACTGTGATAATTTCTACATTGGTAGAACACAGAAATTTTATATTAGAATATCGGAACATAAACGCAGTTTTTCAAATAAAAAATCAGATTCAAATTACGCGAATCATCGCTTAGAAAATAATCACTATTTCGACCCACAGTTTGAAATTTTGCATACAGATAATAAATATTGGAAGGTAGAT
Source organism: Cryptolaemus montrouzieri (assembly GCA_013387265.2). Lineage (NCBI taxonomy): Eukaryota > Metazoa > Arthropoda > Insecta > Coleoptera > Coccinellidae > Cryptolaemus > Cryptolaemus montrouzieri. Next base: position 64,100,151 of record JABFTP020000103.1, read on the forward strand.
CTTTGGAAACTTTAGAAATCAACAAATACAAACACTCAGGTAGACTCAACAATGAACAAGTCGATTTAAGCCCTTCACCTCTATTGAATCTCTTCGGGGAGCAATCTATTCCTTAATTTTATTAGATATACCTGTCATAAATAACCTCTTAAGAAGAAGCAACCCAATAAGCTTTTAATTACTCAAGAACTTTTATAGTTATATACTCATTTATATTTTCTGTACATTCATTCGTCTGAAGAAGATACGGTGTAGTGAAACGCCTTACGAATCGCAATTATTAAGTAAAATTCTTAAAACACAGTACTTGTTTTTCATTATTGATAATGGAATTTTACCAAGTACAAGCCTACCAAATTCAAAAATAATGTTATAAGATTCGTTCAATAATTTTCTAGAAAAATATAAAGGAAAATGGATCAGACTTTGACATAACGTGTTGCTAATTCGTTGAAAATATAAATCAGTCTCTGATGCTGGAGAAGTTCTTAGAAAACATTCTGATTCAAAATAAAATATGGAATGACAACTCTGATTCTGATTCAAGTTCAATACTAGATTTGATTGATATTAAAAATAGGGTTTCAACAAGACAAGCAGTTCGAAAATTTTTTTCGAAAAGCTTGATTTTACTTGATTTTGAAAAATCAAAGGATTAACTTGACTTGATTTTCAAACAAAAAACTTGACTTGACATCAAGCTTTTTCAAGCTGCTAGAAAATTTGATACTTCTAAGCTACATAGAGTTAAATTCACTTGCTAATCGCTTGATACCGTGCCAGTACAGGTGCCATAGATGTAGGTAATATTTTCTGTTCATGGAGTTAACTGTCATATTTTATGAAATGTCCAAAATTTCTGCCTATACTCAAATTTCATTTTCGGTGTGGCTCATCCAGTTATGAGCAAGAAAAAATCCATAAATTACTTGTATAATAAATGATGACTGAGCATTTTCCATTCAATTTTTCCGAAGATGAAGTAAGTGAAACTATTTTGAAAAGTTTGAATCCTAGTGCAAATTTACCTGGTACCAGCTAACTTCTATATTAACAAGCACATTCGGAAAACAACAAAATATGCTGCGACAATTTCTTGAAAAATGTAACAGAAAATCGTGTTTCAAAATTGTTGGATGGTTGTCTTTCAGTATGCAAGGGAATTATGGAATAACTGCCCATTTTATAGATAGCAAATAGAAGCTTCATTATTTTTCCAGTTCTGCTATTTAACAATCTAGAAAGTTTCGTATAGAGAAAAAGAACCAATAATACAAACAGCAATTTCACTTTCATCAATGAATCAAGGCGCTTTATTCCTGAAATTGATACTCAAAATAACCACTTTGTGTGCTTTGTACATATCCTCAACTTAGGAGTAATAGATTTCATCAAAACACTCGATTCTGACCTGTACAATATTATTGAAAAAAATCCATCTGACACGGATGAGAATGAGGAAGAAAATTGAAAAATTTGTAAAATCTACGAAACGATTTTGAAAAATTTTGCAACAGTGTTAGTTTGAAAAGGACGATGCCAAAACTACCACCTTCGAAATGTTGTACTGGGTTTCGAGGTTGAAGAGGCCATTAAATTCCTTTGTCAAAACACAACAGATTGGCTAGTGAGAGAAAGTGTGTAAGCACCTCAAAATCATTAAAACTATTTCAAAAATATTAGAAGGTGAACTCTATTTTACACTTCCTCTTGTAGTTATTGGCATCAATATGCTCCGAGATAAATTAGAAAACTGGGCAATCGAGCATGATAATCAACCGAAAAAACCAAAAAGATGAAATCGATGAAAGTTTAATATGCAGTACACAAGAGGCGTGGGATAAAATAGTGAAACATTATTGAACCCTTGCCACACGGTGAAAATATTTCCAAATTCTAGTTGTAGAAACGATAAGAAGGTTGAATCAATTACTAATTGCGAGAAAATTTATAAAACAAAATATTTTAGGCCCAACACAAGCCCACATTTTTCACCAAGACCGTCTGCATCCAAGCGGGCGAATACAGTGACTCGCAGTCGAATCAATTCCAGATAGATCTACTAGGACACACAAAAGCTCTTTTGTGCCCGCACCGAATGATATGTGGCATTGTCAGATGGATAAAGAGCTGAGTGACTTCTGAGCAGAAAGCTTGGAATACATTGCCAAATTTGGTCAACAGTGCAAGAGACTTTTAGCCATTCCTGCATGTTCGTCTTCTATTAAGATGCAGTTCACAATAACTGCTTTAACTATTACCAAGACTAAAACGAATTGAGTCAAAAATTAGTTAGGACGATAATGTGTATTAATTCTTGGTTCAAAAACAGCAAACTATCAATTATCTGGTGAAGTGTAAATGTAGTTTCGCTTATTCTTCTTCTTTTTGACTCTAGTTTCAATGTAGGAATTTATTTTATTTTCACAGAAGTTTGAATCACTTTCTTTTACTCTCCCGGAAGTTCATTTCAGTTGTTTTGAAGAAAAGTTGTTTATGTTGTTGTTTTGATGCTATGGCAGTGCTTTATTTGAAAATATTCATTTTACTTTTACTCTTAATCTTTATCTGTATTTTTGTGGTTCCTTTAACATTTTTATGGATTCTTTTCAGATTGTTAGGTTAAATTTCATTCAATTATTTCCCGATCAAATGTTGAGTATAACTAAAATGTTTATTTTCGCTCTCATTTAATATGATGGAAATTTCAGTGTTTCAGTGCAATTTTGTTCTGAATCAAGCTTTCAAATTTTGCGATTCATGAAGCTTGAATTTTCAAGTATTTGTGAGAAAAAAAGTTTGACTTGACTTAAACTCTGAAAGTTGCTAAAGTTTCTTAACAATAATCATATATTTTCCAAGCGTACCGGCCTTCTAATTTCTAAGTGTGAGATTGAGGAATACTCTTAAGAGAAGCAACAGAGCTTTTCTGTTTTATGAGAACAGAATGGTAGAGTTCAGCAAGGGCGTATAGAGATAATCGGAATTCGCCGGAAGTTTTGTTTTTGAATGAAAACGCCTCTATTCAGCAATCTATTTCAGTTATTGATCCATTGTCAAATATATGGTGCTAGTAAAGAATAAACATTTGTATGACCATGTTAAACGCCTCTTTTTTCACCCAACGTGTGAAACTCATGGGCCTTGATTCTTTATGATTCGAAAAGAAGTTCAAACAGTTTTATGCAATATTCATTTCAAATTGAGAACTAAATCAATGTGTGCACAATACTTTTATATGAATATTTTTTCAATAGCTATCACCAAGCAAGAGAGTTACTACAATCTAAAGGGTTCGTGATATTCTACTGGAAGGTCCTGCCTGAGGTTCATTTGTGTAAACTTGAACATTTTCTTATTAGTAGATCTGTATTTTTTGTGGCCAGATAGCATTTTGTCCTTTCACATCACTTTTCGTGACTTCTTTCATGCCTCCGTGTCTCCCTTTGAATAGTTGTAGGTCATCCTTACTTTAGTACTTTATTGATTTTGAATGCGAATTTGTAGACAGGCTACGTAGAGTTGAAGTGATGGGAGTTCTGAAAAATTACAATTCTCAATACGGTAACTCACTATCTAAACATCAAAAGAACTGGGTTTTTTCTTTCTGATAACATAAGATTAATAAGTTGATCTGCCATTTCAATAGTCGTCAGCGTTTCAAGCATTATACTGCATAAACTAGAGTTATTGACCGAATTGAAAGTCTCGTCTTCTTTAGATCCTGTTCGTCTTAAGAATCCATTACTTTGACTATTTTTTCGACTCTGGAGCATTGAACGGCATTGATTCCACATTTTGTCTAAAATTATTGTATATACATTACGATTGCAACTGAAATGCGTGAGAATAGATAAAGAGTCCAATCTTTTCTTTATTCTTCAATGACGCGGGATCCATTGTGACAGAAGCTTTTGCACACTCAACTTTTAGTACAAAATTGTAAACAATGTACCTATTGGTAGCTTCAGCTATTTCGGGCTCTATCATTGATGGATCTTTTTAAAATATATAATGGATATTATTAATCATTACTGGAGTAGACATTTTCACTTAACGTTCCAGATCATGTTAATATTATATTTCATGCAGGGCTATGTTTGAATACCAATTGCAATTACTAGGTGGAGATACCATGGACTATATCTAACTCTCCTTCAATGTTTTCAGCCTTCAAATTATGAAGTTTTTGGTCTCTTCTTGAAACTAAATTTTTTCATTTTTCTGACTGAACAAATGATGCTTAAAGAACGAAACCATTTTATGAACTGAACTTCTCAGATATGTAAAATGAATGATATTTTTTGAGAACAATTACTTTATTGTGCTACAAATGCTATCTATTGGATTTATTGAATGAAACTGATACGTTACGTAAAATTCACATTCACATTCATGAAACTACATTGCTCTGGTATCTAAAATAATCGAAAGCCACACGTACATCTACCCTGAACTTAAATGCTGAAATTCAATGTTTCCATGCGGCAGCATATTATAAGTAAAAGTGAAAAATGGCACAACCCTCTCGATGTCTTTTTGATGTCAACCTTGTCAATTCGCTCTTTTTATCGCGAAGTATATCTTGACATCTACGTTCATTTCAAGCGCTATCTCTTTAGTAATTTTTCTCCATTCTCTTGATTTCGGTTTCGTAAATTGTAATCAAAATTAAAGTCTTAGTTTTCATAAAAAACTTCTGGAAGTATGATGCTACGCATAATTATTGTGTGATTTCCAAGGTTGTATTTCAAACAGTTTTATAGAACGACTGAGAACGGAGGAGGTAGTTCGATTTTGATGATGCTTTTTTTGGGAGAGAAGTTGATGTTCCTTAAATTTGAAATGAAAATGTCGGTGCCAGGAGTAAAAATGACTAGTTGTAGGAGTTTCAAATGAAATGTTAGTGCTTTCACGCTTCAGAAACGAATTCGACAACAATCGGAGAATCCGTGATATGATCGATGTCAGTGTATACTTCTAAGTTTAATCATTATCATCTTTCTTCATTTTGAGTTCGGATTTTGTTAAGCTAACAACTGGAAAATTTTCAGTTTTCAGGTATATATATATATATATATATATATATATATATATATATATATATATATATATATATATATATATATATATACTTGCCAAAAATGCTGATAGATCAATTGTTCTCTAGAGTTTTCCAGAAAACATGATGATCTAACTCAACTACCAAGTTGGTTTGGATGAAAACAAAGTCTTGAACGGTTGCAGTGCGCATTTGGTGATGACAGTCGTTCACGGGTATCTGGGTTACGGTGGATAGTGAATTTGAGTGAAGAGGAGTATTAGCGCTTGTAGATGTGCCAAGTGTGGGTAGGACCTTTTTGACTGTGACAACATTAAGTGAGTGCGACGTATGACCGAAGAAGATCCAGGATACATCTATCGAGATATTAGATAACACTGGCTGTTATAAGAGCATCCCCATATGGAAAAATTGTTTGTCGTTGAGTGTCTCATACGCTGAACAATTTACAAGAAGCAAATCGAGTAAGAATCTCGCGAAAAATATTAGAAATAATAATTAATGGTATTTTTCGTATTCTGTCTGAAATCTTTACAGGTAATGAAACATACATTACGTATTCCGATGTTCCTACCCGCCACAAGAGCCGCCTGTGAATTAACAAAAATGAGTCAATCCGAAACGAGACCACAACGTTAGTACGTTCAATTAAAAACCAGTACTGGGAAACTTATTCCAAAAGCATGGAGAATGACTTCTACGGGCTACAAAAACAAATATGGAGACTAATCCGATCACAACGGCAAGAAATAAATGAGTTAGTTGAAACAAAGCATATAACCAGTGAGACCTGGATCGAGTACCTAACTGATCTATATTCGACAGATGATACAGAAGAAGACCTAAGTACACCGGAAATAATAGTGAGCGAGGATGCTGAGGTGAATGTGGATGACGTACAGTTAGCCCTACAAAAATTAAAGAATAGGAAAAGTGCCGGACAGGACGGAATTAGCAACGAACTACTCAAGTATGGCGGACAACGTCTTACTCAAGAGTTGACAATTTTAATTCAAAAAATCCTTTACCATCACAGAATCCCAGATGAATGGCGTACAAGCACTACTATTCTTATGTTCAAGAAAGGAGACAAGAAAGTACCTTCGAATTATAGAGGAATAAATCTGTTGAGCACCACGCTGAAACTTACTACGAAGTGTATAACAAACAAAATAAATAGCCTCACCTCTTTCGCTGATGAACAACAAGGATTCAGATCTGGAAGATCTTGCACCGACGCCGTATTTGGCGTGGCAAATCCCACGTAATATAATAAAGACTATCGAAAATATATATACTGCGAACAAGATCCAGGCAAGATTAGACGGGGAGCTTACCACACAGATACCAGTGAGAAGTGGTATTCGCCAAGGAGATTCGTTAAGCCTCTTCTGTTCAACATCATCATGGACGAGATAATCAAAAAATAAGAGGAACGAGGGGCTACAAAATGGGGGACAAAGAGATAACTATCCTGTGTTACGCCGATGACGCTGTGTTGATTGCAGAAAATGAAGATGATTTACAGCGCCTCCTACACCAGTTCAACCGTACAGCCAAATCGTTTAATATGATAATTTCTGCCTCTAAAACAAAATGCATGACTACATCGAAAACACCATTGAGATGCAAGCTTGAGGTTGATGGTAAATCTATCCAGCAGGAAATGAAATTTAAATATCTCGGCATAGAGATTTCGGGCTACGGAGATGTCGATGCGGAGGTAAGGGATCAAGCAACAAAAGCAACAAGAGTAGCAGGATGTCTGAATGACACAAATTGGGCAATAAGCATATCGGAATCGAAGCCAAGGCACGAATCTACAAAGCAACTGTAAGGCCCATTATGACATACACTGCAGAAACTAGACCAGAAACAACGAAAACCAGGCGACTACTGGAGACAACCGAAATGAAGGTACTTCGCAGGATAGCCGGGAAAACACTGCTCAACAGAGAGAGGAGTGAGAATATTAGAAACATGTGCAAGGTGGACAACATTAACAACTGGGTATTGAACAGAAAACAGGAGTGGAATGACCATATAAACAGAATGGATGACAGAAGAATAGTGAAAATTGCCCGTGATAGATCTCCACTGGGGCGCAGAAGCGTGGGACGACCACGAAAAAGGTGGAGTGATAACTTGAACGTTCTGTAACAGGCAAACGACCGAAGAATGAACAGGCGGTTTCGCCTAAGATAAAGTTGGAGGAAGGAGAAGAAGAAGAAGAAGAAGAGTCAATCCCAATCATTGCGAAAACGCAAATGTACACAAAAAAGTTATGTACTCAGTTTTCTCTCAGAGTACAGGATTATTGAAAAAAATTAAGCATGAAAATCATTGCACAGTGACACCCAACTGGTACATCTCCAAATGTTTACCTACAGTGCTTGAACTAGTCAGGATTGGCAGGATACACACACAAAGCAAAGAAAACAGTTCACTTTTCACGTGAACATAAGGCGAAAGTTATTCCACATCCACTCTACCCGCCTGATATGACTATTAGGGTGGAACGAAAACAAAAATTTTTCAAGTTGTTTTGTCATAAACAGCAAAACCTGCATTTGGACGAAATAAAATTATACTCCAAAGTTGACATCACTATTTTGACATTTTCAGGCTCCTTATTGAGTTCATTTCGGCGAAAAATATAATTTTTTATTATTTGGTCCATAACCGAGTACATCCGTGAAAAATGAGAATATCTGGATGCAACAAATTCTAGAATAATCGATAAAGTGCTCATAGATAATACACACCGTAAACTTCCGAAGTTCCGTTATTCAATGGTGCCTCACAATATCGTATTTATCGCGTTCAATACACGTAACGCCATGATTCGGACGTTGAGTCTATATTATAGATCGGTTGTTGCAACTCATGGTGGGAGTCCGAAATCGGACATTTTCGTCATTAGATCGTCTGTATGCTACCGCACGATGAACTTTGTCATTTCATTTCAGTTTATTGTTAGTTCTCTGTGTGGAGCCTTAAAATATCAGTGCTTTGGCTACCAGAAGTAAGAGTTGCTGTGAAATTTCTGTTAACCCTAAAACACTAGATCAGTGTGTAGTGCCGACTTACGCTGATGTAATGCTTCATTATTTGTTCATTCAGAATTAACTCAAAAACAAACAGTCTGGTAAAGACCCAAGTGTTGTTGAAATATTGCAAGTTATGATACCGAACATAGAAGACATTTGAAAGAATGCATCGATACCTACTGTATTTCTTCGTCGCATATGGAATATGTTGAAAAAATACCACAAAAATTATAAGCAGGTTCAGAAAAATATTGAATCTAGAAAAGACACTTCTTCCATGTAGAAAAAATTAACATCCCTTAAACAGTATGCATCGTTCCTTTTCGATATAGCAATATGCATATGCGATTTGAGAAACTGCCGATGCGAAAAGACGAAAAAAGTTCCTATCAATCAACGAAATTTACCCGCACATCAAAGAACTCATAGAATTATGGCCATAGGTGCTGCGGACTACAGTTCCACAAAAATTGAAAAACATAAGATGAAAGAGAAAGTTCGTTTGAGAGAATCGCAAAACATGCCATCATGCAGTTATTCAGCTGATTTTGAGTTCTTTCTTCAAGGCACTCAAGTAAAGTAGACGAAAAAGGGGAGAATGAAATTTTCGAAACTCCTGATCTATTCGGTAATTCGTAATGTAAGTCATAGCAATATTTCTAGAGATTGAAAAAATATTTTTTTTCAGATCAGAAAGAACCGAAAGCATCAAGTATACAATTATAAATACAAATTCGAGTTAAATTGCCTTCTGTTGCCTTAGCTTGCGATAAAACTGGTGTATCAGATCACGCAGCTTCCCTACGACTTAGGTTTGATATCTGAGGGTAATGATAGCAAGAGCAAGATCTGCAGCAGCAAGATCTGCAAAACGTTTACCATTGGCGACAACAACAGCCGAAAATAAAATGTCAATTGTCGGATTATTTTTTGACGTAAGGAAAGATCAAACTTTGATGAAACCAAAAGGCAGATGAAAGTTACCAAAGAAAACGAATAACAGAAGAACACATGTCCATCGTAAATGAGTCTGGATCAGAATACGTTGGACATGTGACTCCAGAAAAGGGCAGCGCTTTCGAATTAAAAAAAATCATGATGAATTTATTGGTTAAAGAATTTCATACTGAAGAACTAACTGTAGTTGGATACTATGGCACAGTAGTCAATACAGGAGTAAATAATGGAGCACTGATAACTTGACGATTGACAGAAGGAAAACTAGAAGCGCAAGATTTGGAAAACGTTTATCATTGGCGACTACATCAGTCGAAAATGAAATGTCAATTGTCGGATTATTTTTGACAGAATGAAAGATCAAACTTTGATAAACGTAAAGGCAGATGAAACTTACTAAGGAAGACGATTGACAAAAGAACACATTCTCATCGTAAATGTGGCTGGATCCAGATTAGGTTGGACATGTGACTCCAGGAAATGGCAGTGCTTTCGAAATAGATAAATCCATCATGGAACTATTGGAGAAAGAATTCGTTACTGAAGAACTAACAGTTGGATGCCATGGCACAGTAGTTAATACAGAGTGAATAACGGAGTCATTTGGTTGTTAGAAATGGAATTGGGACGCCCTCTACAATGGTTGGTTTGATTGTTTTACTTCAATGAACTGCTATTGGGACATTTACTTAGGGACCTCAATGGTAGAATGAGCGGACCACGTGGACTGAAATGGAGAATTGGAAAAAATCTAGAGAAATGCGAAACCATTCCAGTGGACCTCGATGGTAGCGTGGACCACGTGGACTGAAACGTGGAATTGGAAAGAATCTAGAGAAATGCAAAAACATTCCAGTTTTTGAATTTGTGTAAATATCATTCATCATATGAACGTCAAAGAATGTGATCTCAGTACAGACCAAGATTATCTATTTCAGATTGTCCAAGCGATCCAAACTGGAAATTTATCTCATTCACTAGCGATATGAAATCCTGGAAAATTATCTCACGTGTGTTAGCTAACCACTGCGAACAGGATTTTGAGGTTTACATTGGAACTAAAAGTCATTCAGAATCTCTCGTTATTTTAACGACATACGTCATGAAAGTATATACTACTTCATTTCGGTTTGCAGTTGAACTGAAGCTTTCTTGTAAAGATGGAGCCAGACATTTATTCAAATTCATAGATAACTGTCGATTTCTCCCGAGAAGTGTCCTACGAATTAATCGCGTTATTCACATCCGGAAAACATATTATCATCTTTGCTCCGAATTACAGAGATATTGTAAAGAGAACGAATTCTCAAAGCTCGAGAAAGGAGACAGGCAGGAGTGCGAGCATTTGATGTTTCTCAGATAAATTCTGATGCAACATATTATTCTGAACTAGATTTTGGACTGAAACTCCGTTAACCGTAAAATCAGAAATGAGCTTACTTGATGTGCCATATTCAAAAATGAACTTATGTGATGTTCTGTTCCATACTCAAGCAGCTGAACGCTGTGTTCGTCTTGTTAGTGAAGCTTCCCTTGCTGTTTATGGTCACGGAAACCGCGAAGGATTCATTCGATCTCGTATAGAGTCCAGAAAGCTATTTCCATCATTTGAGAAAGAATCCAATTATTTCAAAACGGCCAAGAATGACTAGTTGTCATGTGCGAGAATTAATGTTCGATTTTCAAGAAAATTTGTTCATTTCTACCCAATTTGATGATATGATATAAAGCAGTATATCAGATTTGTTTGATTTTTCAAGTGAAATTGAGCTTAATTGAATATTTCTTCCAGTTTTGTCGAGTTTAGAAGACTTGCTAGAACGGCTAGCATAGCGCTTCTGACGCGAATATTGTAAAAAAAAATTGTTTTTGTTTTCAAATTTTCAATTCTATTGTTCGGTGAGAAACCTGTGAATGACGCCATATTTTCAATAAATTTTATATCCCTATTCGTGACTACCATTCGCACGTTTTGAGTCCTGTGACGCAGAAATCGGCGCGATTTCGCTGTTTTCGGCCTTTTTCGTTCCACGCATTGATGTAAGTGGTGATTACTTTGGATTAATTAATAAATTTCCATCAGACCCTTCGTGTATTTCTTGAATCTTAACATATGCAATGTAAACCTCATGATCCGCCAATTTGTTAAAACAAAAACAGGCCAGACATTGTATTAAATTCTTTGAATTTCAAGGTTCACACATCAACCGGTAGAGTATAATTATGTTTTCAGGACAACATGCAATTGCTACAATGTAAAAAACGAAATTAATTAAATGCAAATTTTAATTATGTTTCGATTCCTCTTTCATCATTATGTTAACCAATTCTTGAATTATCTACTCTTAGATCTGTTCAAATTCGATGTTTTCTCGACGTCTCAACGATTTCAATTTGGTTGCACCAACTCTGTCCATAATTTTTTAAATAAAGTCTTTTTTATTGAAATGAATGAAGAAATACTTTTAAAATTGTTCTTCAACAACTGTGTAGATATAAAACCAATGATACAAACAGGCATCACCACTATGCTGAAGAATTGTTGTTTCACTAGCTTTCAATTCTGATACAAATTATATAGGGTGGGCCAGAGAAAACCGGACAATTTTCTTTTTCGTTATAACTGTCGCAATTCAAGAGCTAGATTATTCTTTCCTGCTTCAATGGAATGACAAAGGACTAGGTTATTCAAAAATTGTATCGAAATTTCACAGTCGATGAAATCCAATATGGCTGACTCATTCGAAAATGAGCAATATTTCAAGATCGCTGAAACGTTTTTTCACTAAAAAATTCGAATGGGGCATTCAGTCGATAATTCAGTCTTTTTTTGTATAATTTGACATATTGATCTTGAAAATATTCTAAGAATTGGTAAAAAAGTAGCGTGACGAATTTTTTTCATTCTGATTTTCAGCTGAAATCGAAATATTTTTATCAGCTCATGGCGTTGGCACTCCTGAAATTGTTGTATTTTTCATGGATGTTCTAAGAAGACAAAGACGCATATTTTACTAAAACCAACTCAAATTTGATTTCCGTTCGACTTCAAAATGGCCGACTTCCTTTAATATTAACAATTTTCCCTGCGCATTAAAAAATTTTTCGCGGTCGTAATCAATCAACAGCGTAACTCAATCACTAGAGTGAACCTTTCCCATCATTTTGAGGGGTCGAACCTGAATATTGATTCAGAGTTGTGCCAATTGTCGTCAATAAAGTTTCTCTTCTTCACCATCATATGCCCCTCCCGTTGTGAAACCTCTGAACATAGACTGCATTCATTAACTCTATGATAAACAAAAAACAATGAAATTTCATGGAGTTTCAAACGACGTCTGATTTGAACTTGAATTTCATCTCGGTGTTGCTTGTTTTCGACGTTTGAATTTGTTAACAATGGTTTTAACAAATGAGGGTAAGCGTTTCTTTAAATGTTTATTTGTGCGTGGCTATACTGCAAATATTACGCCAATTTCCAGCCCTTATTACAAAAGAAGTACCATATATGATATTGAGGAAAAATTTCGGACAACAGGGTCATAAGGAAGATCAGGATGACTGTTTCCCAAATATCTCGGAGATGCCAACTGTTAAAACATCTGCGAGAATAATAATACAACATGATTTTGTTTTACAAATTGCTTAAGTTAAAACATTCAACAGAAAGAATCAAGTACTCAAAATGGCATATGACCTCCATTGCCTTCCACAACCTTCTGCACCCGTCTTCTCCAGCTCTCTATTGATCTCGAAATTACTTCTTGATCAAGATTGTTCTAACATTCTTGAATTTTTTGCCTCAACTCCTCGCAATTATTGAAAATAATACCATTTTTGTACATCATTTCTTTCAAATGACCCCACAGATCGGGACTATTTCGATTAGTTTAGATTCAATGAAACGCTTATCCTCATATGTTAAAACCATTGTCAACAATTTCAAACTTCAAAAATAAGCAACACCAAGATAAAATTCGAGTTCAAACCAGATGTCGTCTAAAACTCGATGACATTTTATTATTTTTTGTTTCTCATAGAGTTAATGCATGCAGTCTATGTTCAGAGGTTTCACAACGGGAGGTGCATATGATGGTGAAGAAGAGAAACATTATTGCCGCAATTGGCACAGTTCTGAGTCAATATTCGAGTTCCACCCCTCAAAATGATGGGAAAGGTTCAATCTAGTGATTGAATTTGGCAGTTGATTTACTAGTTGCAGCATCATAATCATAATTCAATTCCATATTTATCAATTGATTTCCTGAAAGATTCACAACTTTTGATTATTATCTCAAATTCCGTCTCCCAGATTGAAAATGTTTTTTCTTATATCTGCTTGCTCTTCTTTTCCCCATATTTTCTCTTCTCCATTTCAACTTTCAATGAATACTAATGTATCATTCGAAGTCTTGAGCCAGAAAAAAGCAAGCTCTATTTGAATTACTATAAAACATATTTTCTCTACCATCTATTTGTATTTTGCTTTTTCTTATTCAAATCATACCTATCTAATAGGTGTCATATGTCTATGAGATTATTCTGAATGTAGAATATTTTATCCCGACTTTTTGACGAATTTTTGATCAAATATGGGATATGGCATCCTCGTTTTTGGTGACCATAGTATTTTTGCTTGAGCAGTTACACATAATTACAATCATCTTGAAGATCGAACCTGGTTGTTTGGCTCTCCAGATCAGAAAGAAGCAATAGTGTATAGTAGTGTTTGATCATTGTAGATTTCCTAGAAGATAAAAATTATTGTGTTTCCAGGTTGGCAAGATGATGGTGCAGAAGAATTCACCTTCCTATAAACATAAGCTGCGGCAGGGAATCTACATCCTTAAAAGGAAAGAGGCAGGTTATGTACCATTTGTTTACCTTTTGAGTCCTGTATATGATTTTGTTTCTTACAATATTTTTGGATTAATCATATTCGGATGGTACAAAAGGATATTTTTCACATACGCTATCTCATTCTGCTCTTTTATTTTTCACTTTGCTCCGTCCCAATACAAATCGAAGATCTGATTTCAATTAAGATTAAAAAGTAAGAACAGTAGTTCTGACTTATTTCACAAATCACTCACTGACAGGGTTTATCCTCAGGCATTTTAACCCTGTTATCTTGAATCGTAGGAAGAATTGCATATGGTTCGCCAGTTTCTTTTCGTTTTTCTAAGCTTACAATTCAGGGCCTTGATGTATTTTGAAAGTTTTACATACTGTTCTTTCCTCATATCGTGTTTTGACTCACATCAAACTTTTTCATAATCCGTTTAGTCCTGCAATTTTGTGTTGCACTCTATCTCATTAGAAGAAGTAAATGAAAGTACAAATAAATGAAATTCACAAATATATCCAAATAACATATGTATATTAAAGCATGTTTATAGTTTACCAATGAATCTTCCGCTGCTTTGGTGAAGTTAGCATACCTTTTGTTGTCCCTAATATCCTGGATCCTACATATTATGGAAACGTCGAGTCAAATTTCATGAATATAACTAAAATTAAATGAATAAACTTTCCAAAAAATGCAGTCCTGCATTTCCTCAACTCGACAGAAATTTCTGAGGTCGTCTGCAAAGAGAAGAAACTTACAGTTTACAAAACAGTTGGTTATTTTGTTCATGTAAATCAAGAAGAGTAAGGGACCCAGCCTTTTATCGCACTTGCACAAATTACTGACGAAAATAATGACAAATAGATTAACCAACAAAATGGAAATCAATCCTTCGAACAAGCCGACTTTCGGAAATGCTCATAGAAAAAACCTCCGAGTACAATGTGATATTGCACATGGCATTTATAGATTTCAAGAAAGCTTTTGACTTGATTAAAACTTGGGCAACACTAAGAGCACTAGATAACGCAAAAGTAGACAGTAGATATTTAAATCTCATCAAATACATATACGAAAACGCCACAATCCAGATAACGATAGACGAAAAGACAACATCAAAAGAAATTCCCGTGAAAAGAGGTATACGACAGGGAGACACAATCTCTCCAAAATTATTTACATTGGCTCTGGAGGACGTGTTCAAGTGTTTGTAGTGGGAAACGAGAGGCATAAATATATATGGTGTACGTCTGAACCATCTTCGATTTGCGGACGACATAGTTCTTATAAGTGATGATGCCGAAAATCTCTGCACGATTCTGTAAGAACTATGGACTCGAGATGAACCTGGATAAAACGAAAGTTATGAGTCCTGAAAATTTAAGAATCAGTATGTATCGGTAACCAGGAGATTGAAGATGTTACAGAATTCATTTATCTAGGGCATAAAATCGTACATGGCAGGGAAAATCAAACCTCTGAAATATCGAGACGAATTGGACTAGGTTGGGCTGCATTAGGAAGACTGAGTCATGTGTTGAAATCTCGAAAAATCCCAATAAATCTCAAAAGAAAAATGTTTGAGATATGTATTATGCCAGTCCTCACATACGGTCTTGAGTCAATGACTCTCACCCGCGCATACGCCAACAAACTCCAGGTGACACAACAAGCCATGGAGAGATCGATGCTTGGCGTTCTTTTGCGAGATAAGATCAAAAATGAGGACATAAGTCGAAGAACATGCGTAACGGACAGTTTGAGATGAATAGCGGAACTCAAATGACGCAGGGCTGAACATGTAGCCCGCCAAGAACCAAACAGATGGTATGGCGCCATACCGAGAGAGAGAGAGAGAGAGAGAGAGAGAGAGAGAGAGAGAGAGAGAGAGAGAGAGAAGGAAGGGACCCAGGTGAGATCCCTGGGGAACTTCTGAAGTTGTGAAATAAGATTCATATCTGAAACACTCTACAGCAACGTACTGCGATCTATTCGACAAATATGAACTGAACCATTTAAGTAAGGGGTCAACAACGTCTGCTTCAGCAAGAGCAAAAACCCAATTATCTATACTCAACATATTGAATGCCTTGCTGAAGTCAGTATGGATTGTGTCGACTTGAAAGCGATTATTGAGAGACTCATGCAAAAATTCAAAAAAATCTACAAAGTTCATTAAATTTGTTGCGAGATAAGATCAAAAATGAGGAAATAAGACGAAGAATATGTCTAACGGACATTTTGAGATGAATAGTGGAACTCTAATGGCGCTGGGCTGGACAGGTAGCCCGCCAAGGATCAAACAGATGGACTCATAGAATAATGGTATGGCGCCCAAGAGAAACCAATTTTTTCGTTATAAGTTATTGAGTCTGGAAAATGTTTATTTCTATCCTTAGTTGAAATAAAACTGAATAACTTCCCTAGACTAACCGAAACCTCTGCCTGAACCAAAGCAGTGTATTTTTTGAAGTCTAATTTTATGAGTTCTTTCGACCTTGTTTGAAGTTGCCTGAATTCAAGAAACTCACTCAGGCCGCCATAAATTTTCTACCACGTATAGAGTTTATTTTCACATTTTATCAGCTTAATTAAACATAAGACACCTGTAAATCTAAATTTATATCATTGGTATTCTGTAGTTCTGCACAATAAATTTTATTGATATTTTGGTTAATTTTATTATAGTCGGATTTTTTGAAGTTTAGAAAATATGTAGTGTCAGTGAGAAGACCGTTTTGATGTTCAGTTTCAAATAGAAATTCCAGAGGAGGATGATGGTTACCTCATTGACTAAAGGACTATCACATTGCTTCAGATTTTCAACTTTATAGGTATTATTCTATATTAAATCTAAAATTTTGTCATTCTCATCAGTTATGTTATTGAATTGGAGCAATTCTAGGAAAGAGAATGAATCTATCAAATTCACTAAACCTGGTTCAACATTGAAAGCTTCTAAACATGAACCCACTTTATTGTACACCCACGACTTTCATGAAAATCTGAAATCTCCTACCAGAAGAACATTACGGTTTTCGATGTGTTTTCTAGTTGAGTTCAATTTGGTTTTGAAGTAGGCACCAGCAATGTTGTTTCTGGGAGGCAAGTAAACACAGCTCAGGAAAACAATCTCACCAACCCAGAGATCTTTAGCATCGCTTTGGAAATCTTGAATGAGGAGAGGCTGCAAACTATTTCAAGCCACTATTAGAACTCCACCCCTGTCATGTTTTATACTCGCAGATGAAGAATGGTCTCGGCGGATATCGAGTACTGCGCCGAGTCCACCAATTCACAGTCATGAATCTCTGAAGTTAACCAAGACTCACAAATAAAATATATATCATGATTATTAGCTGAGATATTCAATTTGAATTGACAAAGTTTAGTTCTTAAACCAAGTACATTTTGATACTAAACAACACAGCCATCGATGCAACGAGAACATTTTTAGAGGTTTATGACTAGAAGATCAAATAAGAATGTTGAAGTTTAGCCTAATAAGAGTGTTAATTCATATGGATTATTTTCGAAGAATCATTTCTGCGCAATAAAATATCCCGTTTTGATTCCAAACAAATTTCGATTGTTGTTAGCAATGCCCCTTACCTCCTCAAACAGTATCTTGTTTTCTATAGTTGAATGTTCATTTATGTACAATAGCTCCGAAACATCATCTACCCTCAGCTCAGGCCTCTTATCGTCAACACTTAGTTGTTTGCCTTGTAGGCTGCTGAAAATTTGTCTCTGTTTGATTTCGATAGAAATCTTACATAATATTCTTGGGTTTATTCGCCAGCGCTGAAGGAACACGTGTAATATAGTCAATAGATACGCCATCTACTTGTAAGTCAAGGTGGTTCCCGATTCTCGTAGCCAGTTGAAGCAGATTTTCCTGTGCTTTTTCGGGAATGTTTTGGATATCAACTTATCTAATAAAAGTTATTCGATTTTTTCGCAAATTTTTCTTTAAATTAAACAAGTTCCACGAGAAAAAAATATATGGGCGATGTCAACCCAAATTATTGGATCCATAATGATTCTAAAACATCTATTGATCATAATCGGCATCACTTGGAAGACTGAACCTGGCCATCGGGGCTCTCTCGGTCAAACAGAGAAGGAATTTGAGGAAATATCGCAGGTTATGTATTTTTTTTAATATCTCCCTAGTCATTTTTATGACCTTGCTTGCTATGTAAAATCTTTTCTTAGATTTGTTTAGACACATAAGAAGTATGATTGTTGAAATATTTTTCTGTTGGTTTTTTTTCCATTGTTACAGATTCTTGTCCCAAATCCAGTTCCTTTCACCCTTGTCTTCGTTTGGAAATTATGGAATGCAAGAGAGGATGTAGCGGCTAAGCAGAAAAATCTTTGTACTCTTTATGTACACACGATACTAACACAACATAAATAGACAAGCTATAGCTAGTGCAATAGCGACGGGGAAACGAGTTTTTTCTTCAGGTTTTTTCACTCGTTTGTTGAATCATATGCAAGAGTATGGTTCCCCTGTTACATTTCCTGAGCTAACTCTTGTGTTTTTTCTGACACACACCAAAATTATAGATATAAGCATTTATAGTAAATACAATTATTCAAATTTTTGTTAAATACTCTCTTTTCAAAAGAATATTATATATATATATATATATATATATATATATATATATATATATATATATATATATATATATATATATATATATATATATATATATATATATAAACACCCCAAAAATTACAGGAACACTTACTTTAAAATATGAATTGAATTTATAGAAATCTTTCTGTTTTTGTTAGGATGTATTGTATATAATGTATTCTCAAGAAAACAAAATGATATTTGACTTCTCCAAAGTACCTTTTATAAAAAAAAATTTGAAATTTGAAAATGACATAGTTTGGTAAAACACAAAGAAAAATCCTGAACTAATATTTTCGAAACGATATGGAAGCAATTATATATTTCAGTACCCAGAAGGTCCACCTCTGTTATTGATGACACTTTGGCATCGTCGCGGCATGCTCAATATTAAATTGTCTATTACATTTTGGCCTAAGTCATTCCAAGCCCCCTGAACTGCTAATCGAAGCTCCTGTTCATGACGGAAAACGTTTTGACGCAGGAGATTTCATTTTAGGGTGTCCCACACATGCTCGATGGGATTCAGATCTGGGAAGCAGGATGGCCACGGTAGAAGATCGATATCATTCTCTTCAAGAACGTTCAATACAACTCTTGCACGATGAGGAGGGGCATTATCTTGTTGGAAGAGTGGATTTTGACCCATTGTTTGGACATACGGTATCACTACAGGTAAAACTATCTCATTTGCGTAAGAATTTCCCGTGAGGTTGTTCTTTATGAAAACGAAGTCAGTTCTTCCACCAAGGCGTATACCTTCCCAAAACATCACTGACCCGCCTCCCTGTCTAACAACTTCTCGAGCATGCTGGAGACGGTTTTGCCTTCCAGGTTCCCTCCATATTCAAATTCTTCCCGAATCGGGATAATAACTAAATCTAGATTCATCACTGAAGAGAACTGTGGCCCACCTCTCTTGATCCCAGTTTACGTGTTCTTGGCACCAAGCTAAACGAGCAGCGCGATTTCCATGGGTCAGTTGTGGAACTCTTAAAGGACGTCTGGAGTGGAGTTGACCTTCGTGCAGTCGATTTCTCACAGTTTAGTCGGAAATTTGTACATTATGAACTCGTGATAGCTCTTGAGCTGATTGAGATGCAGTGGTAGTACGATCTTTTCAGGCTTGTAAAACCAAAAATTGGTCTTGGGTGACTGAAGTAATCCTGAAACGACCTGTATGGCGTTCTTCTACGCTACCTGTTTTATTGAAACGCTACCATGAACGGTTTATGACACTTGGGCTACTTCCCAGAACCCTGGAATCTTCCCGTTTTGAGCTTCCAGCTTGCCAACGGCTCGTAACATCTCTTATCTAGTCGAATGTCGTCTTTCCATGGTCGAATCACAAAACTTGAATCTTTTATTTGTGTCTACAACAGAAACAAAGTGCCAACTAACTGATTTCAAACACTGAATACATGAATTGATTATAAAGCAGCGTCGCATCTGCTGCATTTTTAGTTTTTTATTAAAAAAAAAACTGAAATCTGTTGCGGCATTCTACATAATTTGGTGAGAAATTGATGCAGGTGT
This sequence comes from Cryptolaemus montrouzieri, assembly GCA_013387265.2. Taxonomy (NCBI): domain Eukaryota; kingdom Metazoa; phylum Arthropoda; class Insecta; order Coleoptera; family Coccinellidae; genus Cryptolaemus; species Cryptolaemus montrouzieri. The sequence continues at coordinate 64,120,256 of JABFTP020000103.1, forward strand.
TTATTTCTTAAAAAAATCATCCATATTGATCGTTCTGGATACGATATATCGATATTCAGAAGTGCTCTTATTTTTGAAACAAATGATATAGAATTTTCATAGCATTCTCAACAGGAGAGATGATTGCATAACTTTTATATACACTCATAACTTCGCAAATTTTGGTGTTTCTAAATTACAACTGGCAGATGCTTAACATGGGCCAGTATCGGCACCACCATATTATTTTCACATAAGTCAGCAATAAAATAATATTACAATGCAACATTATTCTCTTACGTATTATCCTTCAACAATGATTCTTTAATAAAATGATCTGAAATAAAATAACCTTGTAGAAACATGTACCTTTTCACGAAAACTTTTGGTTTTACCTGTAGTAGCATCTTTATAATAATTCAATTATATGTTCCATCAATCAATCGTTTGGAAGATACCCAATTTTTGATCAATATCTCAAGTTCCGTCACCTTATAGACCTCCTTACCAGTTTGAAAATGTTTTTGCTCTCGTCTATCTGCAAACTTTAAGTTGCTCTTCGTTTCAAATTCTCATATTTCCCCTCTAATATTCCAACTTCTCGATATATATTGCCGCATGAATTGAAATCTTGCGTCAGATCCAAACAGGCTTTGTTTGAACTGCTTTCCAACATATATTTTCTTGCAGTATATATTGCTACTGCTATTTTGATCAAACTCATCTAACAATTAACATAAATAAATGAAATAAGTCTGAATGTCGAATATTTCATCCTCAATTTCTCGTGAATTTTTAGTTGGTGGTTAAACATATTCACTATCTTCTGGAAAATTCAATCTGGTCATTAGACCTTAAAAAGAAGATATTGTGTTGTAGTGCTCGATCGATAGTATTTCCTATTCGGCAAGATCCCATATGGCGTAAGTATTCACCGTACTATAAATACAACTTGCAGCCGAGGATCTGCATCTTTATAAGGAAATAAATGGGTTATGTATTATACACTGTTTCAAGAAAGTATCCGAAAATTTGAAATAAAACGCAAACATCTTAATTTACTTCAATATTTATTAAATCTCCTTAAAAATGTGCTCCATTTGAAGCGATACACATGTGCCGACGTTTTTTCTAATCATCGAAACATATTTAATAGGCACTTTCCGGGATGGCCTTCAGCTCCTTCTGCGAATTTTCTGTTATGACTCTATGGAATCAAACTTGGTTCCTTGGAGCCTCAATTTAGCACTCTAACTATATCCTCTGCTGCCTTATATCCAGGGGTAGGCTCTTGTTATTGAATATATATGTTCTGTGTGGCCGTCTCTTCCAAAAGAAAGCAGATTTGTCTGCATTAAGTACTTACTCAGATTTGTATCCTTCATCAGTTACATTGGTTTGCAGATTCTGCTGGATATCTTTCTGCTATAGCAGTGTCTGCAGATGCAGCTTTTCCAACAGTTTTGACGCAACGCAATGATTTTTGCACCTAAGATTTAATGAACCAACCTTCAGATGCTTGAAATTCTCTGCTACCATAATTACTACCAGGTTCTTTAAAATGTGCGTAAAGATGCTTTGTCTTCTCCCGGATAATTGGACTACTATTTTTTGTTGCGGTCTTCGATCCATAATAACAACGTCATATCCATATTTGGATTAGAATTTAGATTAGATTAGAATAAAGAAATCTGTAGCCGCGAATATAGGAATATGGTGGCATTTCTTTTTATGCCAGAATAGTGAAAACTCGAATATATGAAGCGTGAATAAGGAGATATTACTGTACTCCTTTCTATTTCGATATGAATTGTGTAAAGTATCGAACTTGACATAAAAATACTATAACCGAAGATACGAATAACAGATTTTGAAAATAAACTAAATACTTTTTCTGGAATATATCGAGAGAATATATTAAGACTATTCCTCTTTTTCAGTAGATGAGGGTTTGCCGCTTATTTTACTCTCGTTTTCAGGTTAACCAAGCTATAGTTCACAGCCATCGAATGTGTGGTATTTTTCTGTTGTCGATTTCCTACTGTAACATTAACTCTGCCCGATGGTAGAGAATATTATGAAATTTCATGATAGCACGTGTCCCCCTATTTCGAATATTTGAGAATGCAACCAGCAATGCACCTAGTACTTCTATCGGTTGCTTGCATTGTTACAATATGGATGAGCTGTTGTTCGATGTTTAGTGAATAAAATAAAAACAAATCAAATGAGTCCATAGATAGACAGAAATTTAGTTTTCTGTTCAAAAATATAATCCAACTGTGAGCTGTTATTTCGAGAAGCGATGATTCTACACCTAATTCACAAAAAATTTAAAAAATAATTTATTCCGTGTTGAAGATGTTCACGGTGGTCAGTCAAAACTTCTCTATATTTTCTTCTCGATTTGGCATATTGAGAATTGATTTTCCATGGTTCATCGTTCGGTTTTCAGTTCAGCATATCCCTTAAATGTTCGATATGATTTAGGTAAACCGCCTCGGTAACTGTGTAGGAATATGTTTAGTCGAGGTGCCCGGTTCTAATCCGTGTTCAAGTTATGGGTGTTGTCCTTTAACAAAAAAGTGATAAATGAAAAGAGTCGCCTAAAAAGGGCATAACGTTTCGAAGACCGGATAATTTGTAATCCTTGTGGTGGCAGTTATCATTTGACGGTCTAGGAGAGTGGTTCGGAATCAACTATAAGCTGTAGGTCTACTGTGTAAATGGGCACATGATTGAAAAAAGAAACAAAACCAAATGATTTAGGTTAGGTGATTAAGTACATGCTTACAAATCACTCCAGCAAAACAAGATCAATTTCACCAAGGCTTTTACGAACCAACTTATACAAGATCAAGTATCCAAAACATTTCCAGTCTGTTCTCATATGCGAGTACGTCATGACTCTGGATATAAACCGTATCTAGATTCATCGCTGATAATCCAGTAAGGTTCAGTGGGCAATGACATTTTCAATGTGATCTGTAGCCCAAATTGCTCTTTCCTCGCAATTTCCTAGTGACAATCCTCAGTGAACATCTGGCATGTCGATTGAATTCATCTTTCTTAGAGTTTGAATATTTATTAGTAGTGGAGGTTTCTGAGCTGTACATTTTGTTGATTCCAGGTGTAGGTGGGAACCGGTTGAGAGCTATTCCTCAAATTGCTGTTTGGAAATCTGTCTTGTTTATATGCTTTGATTTTTTACTTCGCCAGTTTACCTATAGCAAATACATCACACAACAAACGACATATAGTCTGATTGGTCTCTGCCGCAGTCACAACAACTATTTGGATAGCCAGTTTCGAACAAGCCATTTACTCGCAGTTACATAGATAGTTGACGTCTTTTATGTCTACCTAAAATTTCGGAACGTGAACTTCACAGTTCAAATAAGAGATGACTCAGTAAAGTGAACGCAAATATGATATTATTAGTATTTGATTTGTGTTTGCAAATGATCTTGAAAACATTTTATGGCCTGATGGTAATAATGGGCATTCTTCATTATCATGTAAAATCTAAAAAACGAACATTGATTTCAATTGCAATATGGTTACAATGAATTCAATCAAATATATCTGTTTTACTCTCGATTTTTTTGATATGTGTACTTGGGAACACTATCTCAACCTTTATATCATGCGGGAGTGTCAAGTTTTCAAATTTTCAGTTAAAATATGTATTAAAATGTTAAAAGCATTTGACACTTGCAACGTAGTGCTTTACCTTTACGAAAAAGAAGTAAACTGTTTCAAAGCTCCCCAAAATCACGATGAACATACTTTTGAAAATGATGTGAATCTTCTAGGAATTACCATCGATAACTCTCTTACCTGGGGGCCACATACAGACTTACTAGCTGGAAAACTTTCCTCCACCATCTTCCAGATCAAGATTTTCCCCATTCGATCATAGAATAGTCAGATCTACGTATTTTGCCTTGTTCCATTTAGTCATATCATATGGGGTCATACTGTGGGGCAATTCCACCAGGTAGGAGAGAATATTTAAATTGCATAAGAGAGCAGTTAGAGTTCTGTCGGGAGCCAGCTACTCAGATCACTGTAAACCATTATTCATCACAAATAGAATAATGAGTCTACCATCAATGTATATATTCTCACAAATTCTTCGTGCTCGGTCAAAAATAGTCAAATTCGCCTCTCATGCAGAGGTACATAATTACTCAACTAGGAACAGGTCAAACCTTGTTTGCCCAAGATAAAGGCTGATCAGTTCTATTAATAATTCGCTGAATGTGAGGTTCTATAATAAGCTATCCGGTTCTTGGAGACAGCTGCCAGCTTTGAAATCTAAAGGACTGCTCAAAACTTTTTTGATAGATCAATGTTTTTACAATGTCGATGAGTTTATGTCCACTGATATCCCAACGACCCATGCGTTTATATTTTATTATTCTTTCAAACTCAAATTTTATATGATCTTCATTATCTGTTCTACTTTAATTTTATAATTTTATTAGTTCTAAGTTTAATTATTTTTAAGTATTAATTTGTCATAAAACGTAAAGTTGTTGATGATGAATAAAGCATACTACTATTGTAGTGATTAATACGCAACTCGTAACCTTGCTGCTCTTCTCGGTCGATAAATGCCTAGGAGTTATCATGGAATATACCAATCTGCACGTGTTTTGTAGCATACGAACCACGGAATTTCACAGAAATATTCTTCCACGCGTATGAGGATGGTATAGACGTCAACATTGCTGTTAACTTGATTACCTCTCATGTATGTTGAGTACGAATATTTTTCAATTGAATTCAGAATTTTTGCTTGCAAGGAATCATCAATATAGCCTGAAGATACTCCTGCATATTTCCAACCACCATGCAGTTTCGAACTGAGCAAATCACCATTAGCATCTACTCAAATGGTGACCGACGAGCGCAGAAAAGAATGTTCTTTGTAATGATTTGCATCAGGCAAACCCAGCGAACTCGCTATTATCTTGGGTTTTTGGCAATTGTTTTGAGAACTTTTTGTCTTGTGCACTTTCCATTTTCATAATAATTAACAAAGAATGATTTTCAACAGTTTCACAAAATTCTCTGAAATGATGAAGGAGCGCCGAATATTAAACTGGAAAGTGGGTTATGTAGGGTTAGGTTAGGTTAGAATGTTCAATTTTAAATGCTGAGTTAAATATATCTTATCCAAGCTGCATTCTTCAAAATCGCTTGATTTCATCAACATTAAGTTTCCACAATATATTTCTTTGAAAATCATTTGATTTCCTCTCGAAGAAAGCTAAGAGCTTGGGATACTGAGAAATGTTCGTCCTTGAAAATATGCAATGGGTGACCAAAAGAATGTGGGCTTCATTTTGTATGACAGCTCTTGAAAATAGCTGGAAGAAACATTATCCGATAACAATTTCGTTCTGTTTTATATTCCTCACTTTATGAAGTTACTGTACATAACATCGTATCGCTAACACGATTTATCTGCAAGTGAATTGTTGGTGGTCTGTTGACTTCTTGATTCCTCATCAGGCGAAATTCTTTCCTATAATACCAGTACCAATTAGAAATACATTATAACTGAGAATTTCTATATGCTTCAAACTTCCAAACTTAAATTGACACCTTCCAATATTACTTGAGATTGAGTTATGTTGATATCATTTCCTATGGTTGTAATTAAACGAGCTGAGAGATGGTGCAACAATACCTACTGTGATTAGTGTGACTAAATCAGCATCAACGATAACAAGTCACTTGATCGCCCAACTTTAGGAATGTGCACGATGTCAACCTTTTTCCTGCACATTGTGCAGAAAGATGATACTTTCGCTAAATAGATTACTGCCCCAGGCAAAAAATCAGGGGGTGATTTTATATAGCACGAATTACATATAGTTGTGTAGTATCGGTTGAGAAACAAACTTCAGACACCAAGTCGTCAATTCTAAGTGGTACAGGTGAGAGCACTTTTACATAAGACTGTACATGACGTCTCTATTGTTCTTTGGGAGCTAATGGAAAAAACCAAGTTCCGTCGACAGATAATGGTACCGGAAGTTTTTGCATTTGCCAATTTTTCCCTTCCCCCTTTCAGTTAACCGAATACTTGACGTCGTTGATTGAGTTAGTTTTAGTTTTCATTAAAGATTTATAAAATAACTACGCCGTTAGAATAAGCTGGTACATGGGGTCTGAAATTGCGACGCAATCCCTTTCATTCACCCTTATCACAAGATCATTCAAAATTTGACGGCATCGATTTCAAATTGAGAGTAAACATATATAAAAAGTTATGGTTCTTGCTGATATTGATAAAGAATTACTTAAACTTCAAGGAGAAAAATTTATGGTCATCCATTACAGTACGATTTATGATTTTTTAACCTACTAATAACTTATTATGGTGGCATAATAATGCCGTCATTAATCGATGGATCCCAGTTATAATATATACTATAACTAAAATGAAAAATGTTCAATCTTCGAAAATTCTGAAAATTCTCCGTTAGATTTGAAGCTTTTGACATTAAATATTTGAATACTCTTGGGTTACATTACCTTTTGTTTTGTTCATTAATGACAAATCAGCAAGAGGATAATGATTATATTCAATATTAACTTAAAATTACGGTGCCGTCAGCAATAAACCAAATTTTTGTTTAATATGAGAACTTTGAAGGATAATTTTGAGAATATTCGTTTTCGGTACAAAAATATATGTTCGAAAAGAAACTTCCATGGACGGATATGTAATATATCATCAAATAAGAAGTGATTTACTGATAATTTCAATTTGAGTGAATGGTAAAAGATTTAAATAACAATGTAAAAATCAATAAAACTTTGTGAACGATTCTAAAATTTGTAAATTTTATCCTCCACACTATCATTTTGGAGCGCTACACGTTTTAAAATATTTTTGTATTCAATTTATCATAGTTATAATCAATAAAAAGAATTTAATAAATGCATAATTCGAATTAGACAATATTTTCCTGAATCAGAAACATTGTGCATGAGTTGTAAAATATTGGTCTCTAATCGTTATTTTATTCCAGTATATTATTACCGCCATTTCGAGCTTTTACTTATGTTTTTTTCAATTCCGAATTCATAGACAATTAACCTTGTACTATCTAATGAATCATCATCAGTTTAAGATTATTCTGTAATTTTCGTTGCCTTCTTTCCAGAGAAATTGATCACTTTTCTGTAGCAGTTCTTGTGATACCTTCATCATCCAGAATCTGGGTATATTAATTTCAGAAAAATCGAATGGTTTGCTACTATCTAAAAGTTGCTCATTTTTAATTTCAATAGCTATCACTCAAAATTTCACTAGTTAATCCTTTCAATTTGTTATCTATTGTATCACCAGGGAGATTGCAGATGAAACAATGTTTTTCTTGATTTTCAACACTATTATAACTGTCAGATTCTATAATTTTATATTTTTTTTCAATTTAATTCAATCCTTCTTTTTTTTTGTTAATTAAAACAAGATTCAACACAAAACATGAACAAACTGAAAAAAACGCGTGCTTTACTCGATAAACGAGCAGGAAGGTAACTGAAAATTTTTAAAAGGGCCTTTAGGCAAAAGTGAAATTACATCCTTATCAACCCATTTTGCCTTACTGTCCTTGACTGAGGTTGTCAACCTCACACCTTTCGGATGAAGTACTCGATTCTAGATGGCGCCACCTGTATAGCATAACAAGTGATCTATTCAAACCTGTTAAGACGCGCAACCGTTGCAGACTTAGAATTTACTTGTGATTAGCCAGTGTTGAAGTGAAGTTGAATAATATCGATCGAGAGATCCAAGAGGTGGTAAGTAAATTCTTTAATTTTGTATAGTATGATTTCATTTCATCTGATATTTGAGTTCAACAGAGTCCGCAGAATATTTCCAACTGCATAACCTCACTTTTTTTTCATACTCCGCTAAATACGAGACAATATAAAAAAACTGTCCTTTTAAAAGGACAGAAGGTTCATTTGCTACCGTAGACTTAATTGGAATCTTTTTGTTTCCGATACAAAGATGATCGTTTTACACCTTCAACCTTAGCTGAAACAATGGCAAAGATCGAACAAATTGAAAATGAGGTTTCTGAGAACGCCAATGATGACTGCGATACAGATGAAGACTCCGAAAATAAAAACACGGTCTTATTGGGCAATTTACCGGGACCTCAACTCAGAGCTCCTACGGAATTACTGAAGATGACTGGGGCAGCGACGATGATAAACCACTCGCAGAGTTTGTAGAACGAAGACCTACACTTCTGAAAACTTTCGATTACAAAGAAGGTGATTAGGACTAGAAAATGTCAAAATATCATTGGCGGATAACAGTCTTTCACCAGTTGCTACGTTCCAGTTATCCTTCGATGAGGAAGTGATCGATCTTATTATTCAATTCTAAAACACTTTCGCCAAGCAGAAGAATCATGCCGGGGATATAACAAGAAATGAGCTACTTTGTTTTATTGGAAATCTATTGCTTAATGGCTATGTAACTCTTCCACTGAAAAGGATGTTCTTGCAGAATAGGGAAGAAACCAACAATAAGATCGTATGTGAAGCTATATCGCGTGATAGATTTCAGCATATAATGAGCAACATTCACTGCAATGATAAACCAGGATTTGGAGGACGAATATTCGAAAATGACATTGACTTTTTGACATTCTGAGCTTAAAATTTTTTGAGCATGCCTCTATCGAAAAAAATCATAGTATAAAAAAGTCAATGATACCATATTTTGGACGTCACAGTGTAAAGCAATTCATATATGGAAAACCTATCAGATGGGGATGAGTTTTGAATTGGTGCTCTCCGACTAGGTTATATTGTTCATTTTGACCCATACTAAGGTCCTTCAAGTACGTTGCCAGATAAGTGCAAACATATGACGGAGGCACGACGATTTTTCGGAAAATTTCGCTGAAACCTTGCCCCGGGCGAACGAAAATCTCTCGGATGGAGTGGATAATTTTCCTGGACTTTTGCAGCTATACAAATTTTTCTATCGCCTTCGATCGCCTCCAAAATTGGATAACGAAAAAGCCTCGATTTTCGCATATTGCGCCGCAATATTTAGATCGCATAAAACCACGGGGAAAAGGAAAATTTTTCGTTCGAACGAAGGTCTATCGGCCGACTTTCGCAAAATTTCGCTCTACTTTCCTCATTCCGAAAATCTCCGACGTCCAGAAATTAACGAACGCCGAGCTGCCAAAATAAGTGGTTTTCTTTCATCCGACTTATACAGGGTTACCAATAGAATCGATTTCGGTGTCGAACGATTCCTGCATATCTCGAGATCAGATCCGCGAAGAGAAATCGTTACTCTACGACTTAATTTTCGAATTTGGTACGATTTTTGAGACCTAGATTTTCGAGAAAAATACCGGAAACACGGGGGCGGAGCCTGTCGCCTCTCCTACCGACCCTACGATCGCTATTCAATGTCGGAAGTGAGCTTTACCAACGTATAAAATTTAATGTTCTCTCTCTTTTGAATGCAAATTTTGAGATGGAAAATGTTAGTAATTTCAGTCTCACCAACATAATTTCGGTACTATCCACATCTAGAATATAGTGATCTCCCTCTTCTGAGTGACAATATGAGACGGAATGAAATATCATCGAATCTAACCTTAATTCCATAAGTCTTATATTCCATCTGTCAAAATAAATTATTTTAAATTTTATTTGAATAAAAAGTTCAACGAAAGTTGAAAGAAACTTTCAAAGGTAAGTAAACGTAGTTTGATGTTTATTTTGTCCCCTTTTGTATATATTTTGTTTAAGGAAAGCAATGACAAACTTTCCAATTTTATGAATTTAACATTTTGAGGTTATTCGAAACTAAATAATGCGATTCAAACGGTATTTATTTAATGTAGTGTCGATAGTCAAAATTCATTGAAAAAGTGTTTACCAACTAATTTTGGGTCCCAGAATCCAAATCTGACATCATTTTGCCCCGCCCGGCTATCATTTAGGAAAAACCAAAAACCAAAATTTCCTTGAAAGTCCTCTTGTTTATATCCTTCAAACTCTATAACTGTTTCATTAAAATACCTTGTTACTATTACAATGGGTAATATATACACACATGTACCATTAGTCAGTAATTCTAAGCTCAAATATACATTAATTTCTTATTGAAAATCTTATTCCTAAGTTTATTTTCTAAACAGACCCGCTATATTTACAATGATTTCATGTTACATGTTATAACGACGTACGGCTCAAAACGATGCAAGAAAGAGAAAAATCTATCTCTCGTTAAGGTTATTACATTTAAAACATTGTCAAACATAACTTAAAAATTTTGAAAATGATACTAAATAGAAAAACACATTAATGTCCTTGAACTCTGAACAGGTATGTATTTATTTTATCTAATTACTGTTATTGTATTCGGAAGTAGAATCATCAAACTTGAAAAGTAATAACTTGGATTAGTTTTTTAAGTAGGTATAATTTTCTATGATGAAAAACATCTATAAACGGGGAAAACTAATGTATTAGAGGAGAAATCGAGACCAGAAACAATCACGGAAGGTGGCGGAAGTTGAACGGCGAAAGGGTGGTGGAGCTAGGTGGCGCCAGCGCGCTCATCGCAGCTCCGCACTGCGTTCCATTGTCACGACGGAACGGACAGAATAGTTTTGCAAATTACACCTAACAGATCCGTATTATTTCTTACATACATTGTGTATTATTCCATTTCGGTGTATTTTCTATCAAGCAACCACGTCCTCGTTACGCTTTATGAAGCCTGTGTGTATAAGCCTTCTTCGCGAATTGTATGATGATTTTCTTTTTATCTGCATGAAAGAATCATAGGCGAGGGTTAGAGATATTGGGATATTTTCAAAAAGAAACCTTGAAGAAGCGAAAATTCATCTTCATTGGCTAAATTTGATGTTTAATGATGAAAATGAGATTCCACAATATTGAAATCATTAACCATTTTTGAAATACAGAAATTAAAATGAAAATGAAGGAAGCAAAAGAGATTAGATATCAAGGATGAAGAGTTGAAATGACAAAGTGATGAAATTTTATGCTCTACCCGTTATCACTTGAAAGGTCATTTCACGTTGTTGGATGCCACGTCGGTTTGTTGGACATTGGCCATCACTTTTCCCTTCCAGGGATCTGAAGTCCTAGTCGGTTGTTTGGTTGTTTATTGGTACCCAATGCAAGGTTCTTTTAGGCAATTTTGTACTTTCCATTCTTCGAATGTGACCGTACTACAGGAGTGCTCAAACTTGAACTGCTGGCGATCTACCTCAGTATTTTGAGACTACTTACGAGGCTGCAAGTATGTGTGATACAGCGTTGTTGTACATACACGATACACCCTACCTACCTACCTACCTAGGTAGGGTGTACCAAAGCATATATAGATATTAGCTTTCCGCACAATATATATTATTTTAGTCAAGGTTTGGGTTAGGTTTTGTTACTTTCTTCTCTAAAATATCAATCAAACTCATAGTTATTCAAAATTGCGAGTTTATTGGTTGCTACAAAACAAAAGAGTTACATATGGTGTTAAACTAAACTAAGGAATGACTTTGGATGCTGAAGCGTGGCACTGAATGTGCCGAGCATACTTTTCATAAGATGGAAAGAAACTACCTAGTGCTAATCGTAAGCATGACGACATATGATCTTCAGTTAGTCGATTGCGATATTTTGACTTAATTATCTTCATTTCAGAAAATGCAAACTCGTACAAGTAAGTTGACCCAAACCTTGCCGTCAATTGATGGGTGATTTGCCTTAGATTCGGATATTTATCTTCAGATATAAATCACCAGAAATTTGTATGAGATGCTGCAGCTTTGAGATGTATATCTTATATCATCTGCACCAACTCATTTTCAACAAAACATGAGTTCATATAAATTGACTTGCTATTTCAGTAGCTAATTCCTCAATCCTTTTACATGAAAAAGGATAAAGTGTGGAAATATAAATGATGCCATATTTGCCAATCTACTGCGATCATAAAAATGTATTTCGAATTGGCCCAAAATATTTTATAATTCGGCCTCATACGTATCATGATTCAACTGAGGAATCCTTGTTTTCAAAGACGGAAAATGTTTCAGATTCTTTCTTTTCAGTCGATGTATCATAAGTTGCAGTGTACTTTTGAATGCGTTTACTGCACTAGTCATTTCAATAACAGTTTTTCCTTTACCTCCAAGTTAATGGTGTTTAAGTGCATTGTGATGTCAGTCACAAATGCCAAATCAGTCAGCCATTTTTCGTTTTTCAACATCTGAGTGTCATCCCCTGTTTCGTCTAGAAAAGCTGTTATTTCGGGCAATAATTCGTGAAACCTGTCTAAGACTTTTCCGCGACTCAACCACCGTCAGTGTGAAGAACTAAATCAGTGTGTTCAGCTGACTCCCTATCTTCCAACTGCAACTTAAAGAGTCGCCGTTGCAAGCTACGTGCACGGATGGAATTCACAATTTTTGTTGCATTGCCCTTAATTTCCTCCGTGTTTAAAACATTCGAATACAAAATTTGTTGAGGTAAAATGCAATGGAATGAACAAAATGAAGGGAAATCTCCATTAGTTCGACACAATGCCACAAAACCGTTTTTGTTTCCAGTCAATGCTGGTCTTTAATCGGTTGTAGTGCACGCTAATTTATATATTGGTAGTTTGTAGTTTTTTACAAAATTGAAGAAAACATCATATTTATCTTCGCCACAGGGCTTCCCGTTCAGAGGAATGATTGTCAAATATTCTTCATAGCCAACGTGTTATTGAATACCATCCGAATTAAAAGACACATAAATATGTACATTTCATGATATCATGTTTTAGTTTATCTTCCATGTCCTGACTCATGACTTCAATACACCTTGTGATAGTCGGACGAGATAACTGAAGTTCTCTAATAGCAGACATGATTTATGTTTTATTTTTAAATAAATTCAATAAATGCTTACTTCACAACCGATCCATCTTCGTATGGTTTATTTGTGTTTCGCCAATATATGAGATATTTTCAATGACGCGATCGTAGCAGCTTTTGATTGTTTGGCTGGTCTTGTGAACATGGTTTGTTCTTTCTTAAAAAAAGATATCAAATCACATACTCTTCGTTTCTTAATTCACACGCGGAAAATCCTTTTCATAGTTTTTATGAACCGTTTTATGATGCATCTCTAAGTTACCACGCTTAGGTATTGCAACTGACGAACGACAAATAAGACAAATGCACTTAACCTTCACCATACAAAAGAATAATTTTTCCTCCCAATCGTTATTAAAATGACACGTTTTAGATTTCTTCGCTGCACTCATTTAGTACTATTTAATAAAAAACTTTGTAACGACGTAGTATTGCCTTCATGTTACAATTCAGAATGACTCATATTCCTGCAGGCGCAACATTTATATCGGCGTGACCGAAAGTCCCGAATGTTCCTGTCGAATGCGCCGCCCGAAAGTGGCAAGAATAAAAAACGCTGTTTTCTTTGACAAGTGCCGCGCGTTGCTTTGCTAAAGCCGCCTTTTGCCGCTAGCAGAGTGTTATTTTATTACGTAATAAATTTTTGTAGTTTGGTTTTCTACATATTAAAAATGTTTTTCTTCTCGATATCTACCCAAAGCACTCGCGACTGGTTGATCGCGATCGACCATTTGAGCACCCCTGCCGTACTATATAAGCTGCTTCCTTTCAATGGCTGTTGATGACGTTCTATCTTTCACCATGTGTTGTCGTGAATCATCTTAATACACCCAATATTTACCTGAATACGTACATCTAAACTCCCTTCAGTCTTTTCCTGTTCTTCGCAATGATACGCCGTGTTTCTGTTCCATACAATAAACTATTCTTTGGCAGATTTTCATATATGTATTTCATGTTCTCAAAGTTTTTCAGTTACCCAAAAGATTCCATTCGGAATTTGACTAAGAATCTTCAAAGCATAAATCGATTTCATTATGATCGAAACGGACTATTGTTAGGTTTGCTGTGATGGGAGAACACTAGATCTTTCTTGTATTAATTTTTCAATTTCCGTTTATATTCGTTCAGCAATTTTTTCGTATTTGGGTTGGTCGTCCTTATCATTCGCAATAATAATCTTGTCAGCTGCGAGCAGTGGATTATACAAGGTGTTACATGATAGTATGTCAAAATTTGAGGGGTTAAATCTACGTACAATTCTAAGAAAAAAAAGTTCATATAAACAAAGGTCCGCAAGAACTACAGGGTGTTGAAATTTCGGGAAAAAATTGATTTTTTCTTCAACACTCCTGCAGTTTTTGAGTTATTCAGCCCGAATTTGAGATACAAGCTATTTTTTACAGCCTCCATCATTTCACGTCCTTAATTTTAACTAGAATCTACAAGGTGTTTTCTTTTCCGGAGCCATGTCTTTTTTGCAATTTCAAACTTTTATTCAGTACGCCACTGATCAGCGTACAATGAATTTTCGTCATCTTCGTTCAAGTTAGAATTTTTTGACACTTGTTATTTTTTCGTTTTTCCAACCACTCCCGAGCAAAAAATTATTGAACGATTGTATGAATTCGCTGAATTGAAAGCATTTCTAATTAAAAAAAATGACTAGTATGCTTTGATTTTTTTCATTTATTTATTTATTTATTTTGACAGCTGCTAAAGTTGAACCAGTGTCTGCTTGAATTGTTTATTAAATTAACGATTAGTTTTAGGACTTTTGAAGTTTTTGCTGTAAGAAAAAATGGCTAATTTTACTAACGCCCAATTGGCTGATATCCAATACATGTACGGTGTGGCTAATGGAAACACAACAGAAGCTAGGCGATTATATCAGGTGTGCTGTCCAAATCGAGTAACACCAGACAGGCGAACATATTCACAGAAGGTAGAGGGAAACTGGTACTTTTACTGCAAATAATCTTTTAAATATTGTACCCGTTTTATATTCAACGCGTCCAAACGCGTCGAGATTTTCTTTCGAGACTGAATTTCTGCCGATAGTTCTTAGATAAAATAAGAGAAAATGCTCATTTTTATAGTGAAATAATTTTTACAGACGAATCTAACTTTTCGAGAACTGCTATTACAAATTTTCACAATAATCATTATTGGGCTGAGGAAAACCCCCATTTGATTGAAGAATTTCATCATCAAGAACAATTCTCACTGATTGTCTGGGTCGGAATAATTGAAAATTATTTGATTGGTCATTTTTTTGCCTAACAGACTATGCGGTCCCGCTTATCGGCAATTTCTTAAGGATGACTTACCTTTATTACTCGAGGATATGCCACTTTAGGTGAGGAACATAATGTGGTTCTTGCAAAAAACATTCAACAACCGATGGATAGGTCGGGGTGGGTCTCCTAGGTCGCCAAACTAAAATAGTTTAGACTTTTTCTTATAGTGATATCTCAAAAGTTTAGTTTATACCACTCTTGTGAACACTGTAGAAGAATTGAGAAATCGAATAATCTGACACGATGAGAAATAAGGAATATTTCAAAGTCTTCTTCTTTCTCCTTCTTAATAGGCAGTTCTGCCTGTTCAATCTTCAAAATCTTCCCTCGGCATTTTTAAGTTATCACTCCATCTTTTACGAGGTCTTCCTGGACTTCGGCGACCCAACGGAGATTTATCCCTTGCTATTTTTACAATTCGAGAGTACTCCATTCGGGTAATATGGGCATCCCACTCTCGCTTCCTCACAAGTATCCGATTATTCATATCTGGTGTTCCACATTGCCTGCGAATGTTCTCGCTCCTTTCTCTTTCCCATAAAACTACTACAACCTTCCTAAGAACATTCATTCCTGCTGTGTCCATCATTTGCTTGGTAGTCATTGTATCATGTCTGGTTTCTGTAGTATATGACAATATTGGCCTAATAGCAGTTTTATAAATTCTCGATTTAGTTTCGATGTTTATATGTTTATTGAACCATATTGTGGTCTTGAGGGGTCCAGCTACTCTTGATGCTTTCAAAATTCGATTCCTTACTTCCTGTTCGACGTTTCCAAAACCTAACAATTCGATTCCCAAATATTGAAATTTCATGAACTGCTCAATTACCGTACTATCCAGGTCCAGCTTGCACCTTAAAGGCGTTTTCGATGTTGTCATACATTTGGTTTTGGTTGCAGATATTATCAAATTGAAACTTTTTGTAGTTTGGTTGAACGCATGTAGTAGCCATTGCCCTATCAGGGCTGCATCGTCGGTATAGCATACAATATTGATCTCTTCGTCTCCCATTTTAGTTCCTTTAAGCGGTCTTATCTTTTTCATTATCGTATTCATGACAATATTGAAGAGAAGAGGGCTCAATGAATCTCCTTGTCGAATGCCACTTTCCACCGGGAATAAACCTACTAGTTTTCTATTTATTTTCGGGATCGTTTCGTTATTCTTATATCTATCTTCGATAGTCTTCATTAGATGATGTGGTATTCCTGAATTGTAAAGTAATGTTATGATGTCTCTTAGCAGAATGCGGCAAAATGCTTTCAATAAATCAATAAAGCATGTAAAGCTGGCTTATTATACTCAATGGACTTCTCTGTTATTTGCCTTAACACATAAACTGCGTCTGTACATGATCGAAATCCTTGCTGTTCATAAGATAGTGAAATGATGACTGTATGGCTGTCGCATAACACGATGGTCATGCTGCCGGTCCTAAGCCCGGAAAAGGAGGAAGGTTCTTAGGTTAGGTCAGCTCCCTGCCTAAGGTAAAAAGCTGAAGTGGCTCAAAAAACCAAAGGCTTGCCTCGGGACAGGACACACTCACAGAAGACTACCCATGCCTGAAATCGGACAAGAGATTGGAAAATATAAAATCTTTCAATAATAAAGAGCAAGAAACAATGCAAGAACTGAACGAACACAAAATAATTCAAAGTGTGCGTGATAGTATGCGAAGAAGGATAGAGGCCTGTATTCTTGCAGGTGGAGGACACTTCCAGCAATTTAATTAGTTTTCAATTGTTCTCTTTTTCAGTATAATGTTGAATAAGTATATGTTGATTCTCAGAAGACGAGCTATCAAAATAAAAGCAAATTTTGGGCATACCTATCGAGTATTTCTATTATTTATTTTATGTTTAGTGAATAACATACAATTCAAATAATTCAACTTCAACAATAATTTTTCACTCGAAAACGGTTGGAGATACGAACAATTATAAGGGTCAAAAAAGTTTCTAAGTTGAACGGAGATGACAAATTGATTGTACGCTGATCAGTGGCGTAATGAAAATTAGTTCGAAAGGGCAAAACGAGACATGGCCTCGGATAAGAAAACACCTCGTGAAAATCAGTTAAAATTTATGACGTGTAATGATGAAGGCTGTAACAAATAGCTTGCATTCCAAACCTGGGCTGAATATCTCAGAAACTGCAGGAGTTTTGAAGAAAAAAAAACAATTTTCCGGAAATTTCTACACCCTGTAGCTCCGTAACGAAGCTTTAACGTTTTTTACGTTTATATAAACGTTTTAACTTAAAATTGCACGTAGATTTATCACCTCAAGTTGTGACATAATATTATGTAACACCCTGTATAAACAAGTTTCTCCGATATCGATACAAATTCGTATTTCGTGATGGTACTCTATTATCTAGTTATTGTGAAGTAGACTCATCGAACAGCCCTTTTAGGAACCTAATTAGTGTGAGAGATGTTAGCTTCCAGAAGTGCTTTTCATGAGTTAATTACAGGATCCGCATCCTATGCTATATGGAGGTCAATGAATATAATGTTTCTATTAGTTTAACTGAAATTCCTTCTGGTCCGTAGGCTCGACCATTTTTCAGATGCATGATGGCCTTTTTTAGGTTTAAACTTCGATATCAATGCTTTCACCTTCAATAACTACCAATGCCAGACATCTTTTAGCGTATTCGTCCTTACTCTTTACTAGTGATCTTTCGTGTTAGGTGTTTCAATCAATTACTGATATCAGTTGTAATTCAGCTTGTTTTCTTCGGTTATCTTAATTTGATCTATGCATTTCAATTTTTTCCAACGTTTTCCATTCTTCCAAGTAGGTGTTTATTACCTATCTCTTTTTTTTCACATCAACTCTTTTAGTGATGTTATTGTTTTCCTTATTCTTTTCAGTTCAAGCATTGCTGCCTACTCTGCTTTTGCGGCATGCTTCTTCATATTTGGCTCATTCACCTGACTTTAGATACAGCATTGAAACGTTGTGGATTACTGCGAATGAGGACTTTCTGTCCTTAACAAAACGACAGAATATCGAGCCTCATCTCCACAAGATTTTCAACATAATTTATACGCGTGTTTTGGTGAAGATTAATTTTTCATGACAATTGCGTAAATTTGGAGGTTATATATTGCACATGTACCTCTATTGGTGACAGAAGATTTCGTTTAAGCCCATTTTAGATTGACGTGTCATGTGTCCAACCATCCAGTCGGAAAACCCAATGAAAGCTTCCAAACGGCGTTGTTATTCTACATAATTCCGTATCATTTGGATTAAAAAGTGAAAGGAATGATGTAGCCTCCTGTGAATTGAAATATTCTCCAAATCATGAATATTTTATATTCTATAGCTTCTGAACATGCTCCTTGAAGATTTAATACCACAAAAAAGTGGAAGCATAATCAAGATATCGATCAAACTTTTCAATGAAATACTTCGGAGACCATCCTGAGAGTGTAAACAGAGATGAAAAAAATTTGTTTTAAATGAAATTGATGATAGGAAAATTGAGTCTAAACGTCCCAAAGTGATGCAGGAAGAAGTTTAAGTAAAATATCCCGATGTGGTTTTCATTGAAGTTGGTAACTATGGATCGGGAAGGGCTAAACCAATGGAAGTCTTCAAACTCTGAGTTTATATTATTATTTTGTTGGTAGCTGTGGAACTCGCTTCCGTCCAATATCTTCCCAGCATCCTACAATCTGATCCTCTTGAAGGAGCCAGTAAACGAACACCTCAATTCTTCCCAGGCGTCCACTCATGTTGTGTAATAAGTTCGCCTATTCCTGGAAAGCGTGCATAAAAAAATATATATAAATATAATTAGGTCAATGAATAACTGGCAAGAGCTAGATGGAATCGTTATTGTGTTGCCTCATTTTGAATATAAACAGTACGTAACTTTGATTTTGTTCAGTAGAGCTTTTTTTCTTTTCAAATATATATCCCATATCCACCCAATTTTTCATTCAGGATGTGATTTTGAAGAACTAAAAATTGTTCAACTTTTCCCTAATTTTATCTAGTAACTCTATGACCAATCACAGAATTAACTAGGAATGACTGAAATAGCTTAAGCATGTTAGGAGCTTTCAATACAGCAGTTCTAAAATTAATTCTTGGAAAAACAATTTAGATCAATTACTCGATGTTTCACCTCAATTTTTGATCATTCAGTGAATAGTATCGTATTTGATAACGAAGCGACCATTCCGTATGAAAATTTTAAAAAGTTCAATACTATTGAATAATATATTCAAAATAATTCTGATGCAGAAGCTGCTCATTTGGATCGTTTTCCCGAGAAGCGATAACTGTATAAAAGTGTATTCGATGAATTGAAGAAAATTCTTATGAACCATGGAAAAAAGAATATGAAGTAGCTAATGTGTAAGATACAACAATATATGTAATAGTTGGTGTTACTGATAAGCCATCGATTTCGAGCAGGCAAATTGAAATGGAAACGTGTATCTAAGAGTCAAGCGTTCAGTATTCTCAGACAAAAATAGACATATAAAGCAAAAATATCCTGAATTTGCAGCCAGGACATTTCTAACGTTGACTCGAATTTTGCAAATGGTTCCTGCAGAAATCTCAGAAAATTAAAATTGAACTGATGAAGTTCACATTAGTGATGAGATAATTGATCGTGAAAATGAACATGGATGGTCGGATGTAAACCCACATCGCTGTATGAATATAAAACGTCAAGGCTGATATAGGTTCAACGTATGAAGTGCATTAAAAGATAATCTATTAGCGTAAGACAGGGGTGCTCAAACAGTCGATAGAGTGCTTTTTGAGTAGATCTCGCGAAGAAAAAAAATTTAATAAGTGGGTAACTAAACTATGAAAATTGATTGCGTAATAAAATAACACTCTACTAGCGGTAAAAGGCGGCTTTATCAAAGGAACGCGCAGTACTTGTCAAACAAAAGCCGCGTCTTTTATTCTTGTCGCTTTTCTAGAATTTTCGGGCGGCGCGTTTGACGGGAATATTCCAGACTTTCGTTCACGCCGATATAAATGTTTGGCCTGCAGGAATTGGAGTCATTCTGAATTGGAACTTAAAGGAAATACTACGTCGATACAAATTTTATTATCAAATAGTACAAAATGAGTGCAGCGAAGAAATCTAAAACTTATCTTTTCAATAACGATTAGGAGGAAGAATTTTTCTTTTATATGGTGAAGGATAAGTGCATTTGTCTTATTTGTCGTGCGTCAGTTGTAATACCTAAGCCTCAGAGAGACATCATGAAACGGTTCATAAAAACTATGAAAAAGATCTTGTTTGAAAAAACAACCAACCATCTACACAAGACCAGCCAAACAATCAAAAGCTGCTACGATCGCGTCATTTATAATATCACATATATTGGCGAAACACAAGAATCCATTCGGAGATGGATCGGTTGCGAGAGAAGCATTTATTGAAGCGGGCGAGACTTCATTTGCAGATTTCAAAAATGAAACATAAATCGTGTCTGCTATTAGAGAACTTCAGTTATTTTGTCCGACTGTCACAAGGCATATTGAAGTCGTGAGTCAGGACATGGCAGATAAACTAAAACATGATATTATGAAATGTACATGCTTTTCTTCACAGTTCGACGAATCCACCCATATGACAGACCCTGCCCAGTTATGTGTTTTTATTCGTATGGTATTCAATAACATGTTGGCTAAGGAAGAACTTTTGACAATCATTCCTCTGAAGGAGAAGACCCGTGGTTAAAATATATATGACGTTTTCTTCAATTTTGTAGAAAACTACACGCTACCAATATATAAATTAGTGTACATTACAACCGATGGAGCACCAGCAATGACTGGAAACAAAAACGGTTTTGTGTCATTGTGTCGAGCTAATGAAAGTTTCCTTCCATTTTTTTCATTCCATTGCATTATATATCAACAAGTTTCATGTTCAAAAATTTTGAACACTGAGGAAATTATGGGCATTGTTGCTTACAATGGCGGCTCTATAAGTTGCAGTTGGATTTCGCAGAAAATTCCTAGAAAGGTTTCAAGAATTATTGCCCGAAATAACAGCTATTCCAGTCGAAATAGGTGATGACAGTAAGATGTTGAAAACGAAAAATGGCTGACTGATTTGGCATTTTTGAATGACATCACAATGCACTTGAACACCATTAACTTGGAGATTCAAGGTGAAGGCACAACTATTATGGAGATGATTAGCGCAGTTAACGCATTCAAAAGTGAATTTTAACTTATGATGAATCAACTGAAAAGGAAGAATCTGAAACATTTTCCTTCTTTGAAAGCAAGGATTCCTCAGTTGAATTATGATACGTATGAGGATGAATTATCAAATATTTTTGGACAATTCGAAAAGCGTTTTCATGATTGCAGTAAATTGGCAAATCTAGCATCATTTATGAGTTATCCTTTTTCATGTAAAAACATTGAAGAGTTAGCTACTGAAATAGCAAGTCACTTTAATATGAACTCATGTTCTGTTAAAAATGAGTTGGTGCAGGTTATATCAGAAATACATCCGAAAGCGACAGCATCTGACAAAAATTTCTGGTGTTTTATACCTGAAGATAAATATCCACTAGTAAGGCAAATCGCCCTTCAACTGAAGGTAATGTTTGGATTAACTTACTCGTGCCAGTCTGCATTTTCTGAAATGAAGATAATGAAGACAAAATATCGCAATCGACTTACGACTAACTGACTATTATAAGTCATCATGCTTGCGATTAGCACCCAGTGGTTACGTACCATCTTATGAAAAGTATGTTGAGGACATGCAATGCCACGCTTTAACATCCAAAGTCACTCCTTAGTTAAGTTTAACACTATATGTAACTCTTTTATTTTGTAACAACCAATAAACTGACAATTTAGAATAACTATAAGTGTTTTTATTTATATTGTAGAGAAGAACCTAACTTAACGTTACCCAAACCTTGACTAAAATAATGTAAACACCTCAAAAAGTCTAGGAACACTTACCAATATCTTTAAAATATGAATTTGATGATTCGAATTTATAGAAATCTTTCGGTTTTTGTTAGGATTGTATATAATGTATTCTCAAGAAAACAAAATAATAATTGACTTCACCAAAGCACCTATTATAAAAAAATGAATTTTGAAAATGAAGAAATTTGATAAAACACAACAAAAAATCCTGAACTAATATTTTCGAAACGATATTGAAGCACTTATATTTTTCAGTACCCAAAAGGTCCACCTCTGTTATTAATGACACTTTGGCATTGTCGCGGCATGCTCTATATTGAATTGTCTATTACATTTTGGCCTAAGTCATTCCAAGCCCCTGAACTGCTAATCGAAGCTCCTGTTCATGATGGAAGACGTTTTGACGCAGGAGATTTCTTTTTAGGGTGTCCCACACATGCTCGATGGGATTCAGATTTGGGGAGCAGGATGGCCACGGTAGAAGATCGATATCATTTTCTTCAAGAAGAGTGGATTGTGACCCATTGTTTGAAGATACGGTACCACTACAGGTAAAACTATCTTATTTGCGTAAGAATTTCCCGTGAGGTTTTTCTGTATGAAAACGAGGTCAGTTCTTCCACCAAGGCGTATACCTCCCCAAAACATCACTGATCCGCCTCCCTGTCTAACAACTTCTTGAGCATGCTGGAGACCGTTTTGCTTTCTAGGTTCCCTCCATATTCGAATTCTTCCCGAATCGGGATAATAACTAAATCTAGATTCATCACTGAACAGAACTGTGGCCCACCTCTCTTGATCCCAGTTTACGTGTTCTTGGCACCAAGCTAAACGAGCAGCGCGATTTCCATGGGTCAGTTGTGGAACTCTTAAAGGACGTTTGGAGTGGAGTTGACCTTGTACTGTCGATTTCTCACAGTTTGGTCGGAAATTTGTACATTATGAACTCGTGATAGCTCTTGAGCTAAGTGAGATGCTGTGGAAGTACGATCTCTTCTGGCTTGTAAAACCGAAAATCGGTCTTGGGCGACTGTAGTAATCCTGAAACGACCTGTATGGCGGTCTTCTACGCTACCTGTTTCATTGAAACGCGACCATAAACGGTTTATGACACTTAGGCTACTTCCCAGAACCCTGGATACTTCCCGTTGTGAGCTCTTAGCTTGGAGAATGCCAACGGCTCGTAACATCTCTTCTCTAGTCAAATGTCGTGTTTCCATGGTCGAGTCACTAAACTTGAATCTTTTATTTGTGCTTACAACAGAAACAAAGTGCCAACTAACTGATTTCAAACACTGAATACATAAAATGATTATAAAGCAGCGTCGCATCTGCTGCACTTTTAGTATTTTATAAAAAAACTGAAATCTGGTGCGGCACTCTACATAATTTGATGAGAAATTGATGCAGGTGTTCATTTCAAAAAAAAAATCATCCATATAGATCTTTCTGGATACGATATATCGATATTCCCTAGACTTTTTCGAGGTGTTTATATTGTGCGAAAAGAAGGTAGATGTACGTGTATTTACGATAACCCTGCATCACACAATTTTCCAGCCTCTCAGAATCGATAATAAGTAGTTCAAAAATATTGAGGTGGATCTCCAGCAGTTCAAGTTTGAGCACCCTTGGCGTAAGGGATTTTGGATGAAAATCTTCGAGGTGAATTATATCATGAAATTGTTAATAACATTATGGATATGTATTTTGATAAATTGTCTCTTGCTGAAAGAAGAAATATCTATTTCAAACATGATGGAGGTCCTGCTCATCAAATTAAGGTCGTTGCTAGTTCACTTGACTTAATTTTGGCAATAAATAGATTAGAACTAGGGAGCCAGTTAGATGGCCTTTCCGTTTCGTTTTATTTTGGCATAACTCTTGCAGTTTAATTTTCGAAATTTTCGTTTATATAAACTATATTAGGTATATTCACACAAAAGTTGTGATTTGAAGAAAGAACATTATATAATTCATCTAAATTCTCATTACAAGAATTAATTTTCGAACTATCATAATGAGACCACAGAACATCCATGTATATATGTTAATTTGAAATGAATGAAAAATGAAAAATGCAGTGCACCTGTTATATATTTATGTAAAAGAAAAGAACTCTATTCATGGAATTCACTATTTTCTATGATTGGTATTTAAAAACATTCAAGTGCGTATTATAACTCGAAAATAGTTGAACAGAGGAAAATTCCATAGTTAGTTCGATTATACGTAAGGGCCTGTAAAATATCAAACCATTTTCACATAGTTTCAAAAATATCCGAGATATTGGAACTTGACTGATTCCGAAAATTTTAAAAATTTTCAAATAACTGAAAAATGGGGAAAACTAGCTAGAACCTGTTTGCGCTAATGAATTCCTCACACAAAAAGAATATAGGGATGCGGAGGTCTTTTTTTCTCTATGTACAATATTTCATACAGCTGTAGTACCGAAACTTCGAATTCTGTCCACCCTGTACATCCGGTAGAATGTAACATATTCTTCACTAATTAAAAATATCCTCTTTGCATCAGTGTTTGCTTGCCGAAGTTCCTAAATTGTTAGCATTCCTGAATCTTTAATGTCATGTAATGTTACCTGGTTGATTTCGCAGGTTTGTCAAGCTCCTGTAATTCAAAAGGCATCAATAACCTTAGCCATTGAATTAACTTTGTAGGGAGCATTATTTAAGAAATCTCTACTCTGTGTACTCCTAAATATCCCAATTTTCTAGGGGCGTGTAAACATGATTAGTTTGGAATATTTTGAAATGTCAATATTGTAATTGTTTGTTTGTTTGTTATTCCTTTAACATGCTTCATTTCCGCCTTTCGGTCAATGACACACCGAGAAATTCTGTCACGTCACTAACCCGGGAATTTTGTCGAATCCCTCTCGTGTCGAGACACATCTCTGTTAGACAGGACCCACAGCTTCACATCTCCTCCGAAAGATGGACACTCAAGCGATTTCCAGAATTCGAAAAATCGCACCAACTTTGTGGGGATTGAACCCATGTAAGTTTTCGCATGGGACGAGCATCATATTCTCTACGCCACCGAGCTGACAATATTGTGATTGTAAACATAAATAAATCATTGAATAATCATACCACACTATTGATGGCTTTTGTTGTGCTAGTTCCGAAATATATGCCAATAATACCGACTCAGAGAGACAATTACATGTCAATTTCCTGCGATTAAGCTGGTAATATTCTTTGTGATGTTAATTTCGCTGCTTGTACTAACTTCGGAGAAGTATGTGGAATTTCGGAATCAGACATTTTCTTAACTTTATATTATTCAAAACAACCGCAAAATAACCAGTAAATTCACAACAAATCAAATAAAAGAATTAAATAGACTGATACTTTGATAACTTCAAACGTTTCCTTAGTAAGTCTAGTTGTCGATATAGATGCAACTAGGGATGCAACATTGCTCATAAAAATATCGATATTAGAACATCGATATTTTGAAAACTGTAACATCGATGTTGGAAATATCGAAGTTCATGAACGAGATATATCGATGTTTCTTTAAGAAATAAGACACTATTTTATGATTTTTGACGTTTTTTTTTGAATAATTATTTTATCTCAGCCGAAAACAAGTATGTATTTATTTTTTAAAACAGAATTCAAAAATAATAATTTTGACAACCTGGTGCCCAGTAAGAGATTTATATTGTTTGTGTGATTGTAGCTTAGTTCGTTGATGAAATGATTATTAAACAACAGACAAAACAATGGGCGATCGAAGCGATCTTGTGACCAAGAAAGATATATGTTTGCGAGTGTAGCTGGCACCGTTCATAAAGAACTATGTTACATCGATGTCTCGGTTTCGATATCGATGTTAAAACATCGACATATAGTATACATACAATACAGTCTGGTCTGAAAAGTTTTTTGAAAATTTTTTATTATTCAACATTGTAACAAGGACTCTACACACTTTTCCCAGTGATGACCCCTCCTTTGTAACCCGTTCAAATAGTACTCGAAGTTTTTCTCTGTAGAATAGAATTCTATGAAGGTGACTGTATCTTCATTTAATGAAAATCTCTGTCCTTCGAGCACAATCGTAAGATGAGGGTACAAAAAGAAGTCCCTTGGGGCTAGATCTGGCGAGATAGGTGGATTGTTAAGCAGTTCAAAGTGTGTTCGCAGAGTTTCGCTTTAGCAACCGCTGAGGTATGAAACGATCCGTTGTCTTGGTGAAACGGGATTTTCTTATGTTGTTATATTTGATTTGCGTTATGCCTTTTGGGGCCGTCTTCGATTTTCCATTATTTCCTCTAGGCTACTAAAACGCGTTCTCCCGGAGCGGTTTTTTCAGTCGACCGAACAGAAAAAAGTCACAGGGAGCCAAATCAGGTGAATTTGGTGGTTATTGGATGGTATTGGTGCTGTTTTTAGCCACGGATGACGAAGGAATTATGAGACGGCGCGTCATCGTGGTGTAAAATCCATGAGTTGTTTTGCCACAATTCTGGTCGTTTTTGGCGAACAGTTTCACGCAAATGCCTCATAAATAATACTCTTTGTTATTAGTTTGACCTTCTGGAAGGAATTAATGGTGCCCAACACCATGGTAGTCCATGAAAACCACACGATAACAAAATCGGGAAATTTTTTTATCAAGGTGGTATAATGACGTACCAAAGTTTCATATTCAGTAATCAATTGGACCCAATTGTTCAGGTTTATTCGAACACGTTTTTACTCCAACGTGAGCAAACGCAGCACACAATGTGTAAACAGCTATCTCATATGTAAAATTTGATTTAATTTATTACAAAAATGTTCCTTTTACATGTTTATAACCTCTACTATCCCTTTCTTTCTGTTTCGGCGGTCGTCTAGAACCATATGGTGAGCTTTCGCGATGTTATCATTGGTAGTGCTTGAACGTCTTGAATGTCCTTCGTCTATCAAGCTCTTATGGAGACGTTTAAATTCAGCTACCCAAAATTTAGCTGTTGTAAATGATGCTACATGGTCTCCATACTTATAATCCAAGTCAGCTATAACATACTTAGGTGTATTGCTTTTCAGAAATAAATTATTAATGATATCTCGATACTCGATTTTGTCCGTTTTCACAAAAACACTCACATCAATTTACTCAGACGACTGTTCAATAACAATTGCTAGTTCAAAATGGCTGAAACTTTGGTGAGTAACTTTCTACAGATGAATAATGAAAATTTCTCAGCTTATTCACGAATATTGTCTTTTTCATGTAGTCGTCGCAAGCTTTAAAGACTATCCTTGTAGGGCGATATCTTCCTTAACGAACTGAATTTTGAGGTCTCTTTCAAGACAGAACTAATTTTGAGAAAATTTTGTGGTTCACATTTGGAGTTCATTTCAGCTACCGCAAAACCAATACACTTCAACCCTACGAGGTTACTGGACCCAAATCGGAAAAAAGTTTGAACTTCCCGCTCTGAAGTTTGTGTGCAACATCTACTCTATTTCCTGAATCAATACATTTCAGCCTTTAGCTAACTATCATAATTCCTCTTTAATTGGCGCGAGTTACAATTCGCGAAGATTTTAGACAAGTGGCTGATAAATTTTTATGGTTGAGGAAGTGGTAGAAACTTTCTTTCGGAACTATATTTTCTGATAAGTAACGTTATATTCGTTATTCAGATATAGAAAGTAGAATCGATATCTTTATTATATTTTTCCAAACACTGAGAAATTGAAGGCCGGTATATTTTGATTCAACAAACAGGGGGTTTTTATTTTTAGAGTCAAAGTAAGGCTCAGTAATCCAGGTTATTCTTACCACCTCAAGAACTGTGACTCATATATCCGCGCTTGCGAATATGGATTTCCTTTTTGTGCGTTTGACCTACTAATGGTCAAAAATTATTAGCAGTCTCAAGAAGGAATAGTTCAACAGTTCAAGAACAATATTCCTTCTAAGGAATGTTTGCTAAAAAAAAATTTGAAACCACACGGAGGATGAACAAGTTGGTTTACTCATAATGTTGAAGGATACGCCATTAGGTATCACATGAAGTAATTTCCAACTACTTCAAACTATCGGCCAACGAATTATATAGAATTTCGATCGAAAACTTATATAACTATATGATGACGATACGAATTCGTGCGATTATCCATGCGAAAAAGAAGACAATCTTAAGGCGTGGGACCCAAAACACCAGTAGTTATGATGAGGTCAACAAAATGAAGCTCTTCTGTGATGTTCTGTGGAAATGCAGTAGGTGAGTTTGTTCCTTCCTATAAGTTTTACAGGTCGGAGCATTGATGGTCCACATTAATTAAAAATGCGCCCGATGAAGTTCGCTACGATATGACAAAATCTGGTTGCATTGGTAGCGCTATGTTTGGAGTTTAGTTCATTTTCCATTTGTCATCAATTATGAGGAGGAAGTCAGGGCGGAATTATTGGGGATAATTTGGGATCGCACATAATTGTGAAGGCTTTAGAACAGTGTAAGAAAAATAATATTAGTCTAATCTGTTTGCCACCAAATGAAACCCATAATCTACAGCAGTTGAACATTATTTTCGCCTACTGAAGATAAAATGGCGTACGGTGTTCATGATCTTGAAACATACTGAAGTTGGTAGAAAACTAACAACAACACTATTCCTTGGTATGATGAAACAGGCCTTGAATACTCTTAATGACGCAAAAAAAATCAGACTTCCGATTTCAAAATATCAGGCATTGAGTCTCTAAAGAGATTGCCGAAACAAGACAGAGTTTTACATCTTGAACTTTTAACAGACTCTTTCTTGGAACTCTCGCGCTGATGACAGTTTAACTCAGCTGAAAATCTATTTCAAATGCTGATATTTCGGAAGCAGGTACATCAGGTGAATGAAAAAGGAGACAATAAATCAAGCAACCCAAGGGGGAGAGATTGGGTGGCTCTGAAAATTCGTTGAAATCTTGTAGCCTATTCCAAAATAAGCCTGGCTCCATTAACAGAAGATATGGACTTATCATATTTATCCGAATATGACCATGAGAAAGATGATACTCCATTATTTAATCTCGAGGAACAGTCTCAAGAGGAGCAAGAAATTTACAAGAACGCCAAATATGTCATTGTAAGATGGAATTCGCGCATGTGTCTTGAATAAATAAATGCAAAATAACCAAATGTACAATGGTCAGTCACATATCCCTGGAATTGACAATAATGTTTCTCAGGAACATCCAACCTTCATGAGCATTCTTTTAATACAGTATAATTTATATTTAATGAGCAAGAATTTATCCTTATTACTGAACTTTCAACAGAATAAGGTTAGATGAAACTACGACATCTCGAATATGGATTTGTGACCTATTACTGGATTACTGGATATAAACTAACTTCTTACAACATAAAATTAAGAAAAATAAATTCACCTCATAATTCCCTGAGCGGTTTTGAAACTATTTTTCTCGTCGATCCTTAACAATGCTTCTATCGAAAAAAAAAATTATAAATACTAGCTTCGGTAATAGATTAGGAGACAAAAACCACGAACATTTTGGCCAAGGTACGGTTTTATCGTACATTTTTTGAGTTGTCCAGTTTCGAAGCGAGAAGCTGAACTTTTGGGGAATTACCTATTTCTGTCTGGAATCCGAAATTGGCAGAACAACTTGCAACTACGTTTTCAACTATTTAGCGGTTCTAACACTTTTCTCCTCATTTCATCGCTCGAATAATGTATCTTTAGCTTCTGGCCCTGAAACAAAATTTCTGAGCTCATTTTATCAAATAATTTGAACGTATCATTTTTGGTATCAACGTGCGCATTGGTACATGGAATGTCCAGAGCATGTCTCAATCTGGTGAAACCCATATTATAATCCAGGAAATGAAAAGGCTCAATATTAACATACTGGGAGTAAGCGAGGCAAGATGGCCCCACTCAGGACAATTCTCGACAGACCATAGAACAGTATATTACTCCGGAAACAATGATGGCCAACATAGACATGGTGTCTATTCTAGTCACCAAAGAGTTCAATAGAGCAGTAGAAAGTTTTGTCCCGATCTCCGAAAGAGTAATGCTCCTGCAGTTAAGGACATCGCACGCTAGACTGAACTTAATACAGGTGTACGCTCCAATAACAGATGGAGACGAGAACGAAATGAAAATGTTTTACCAGCAGATCGAGGTAGCTCTGAAAATAACTAAACATAGAGAAATCAACATAATCCTGGGCGATCTCAATGCAAAGATCGGCGAAGGACAAAGTGGGCGGAATGTAGGATATTATGGTTTAGGGGAACGTAATGTTGAAATTCTGCCAAGAGCATAACCTCATAATTACTAACACATTTTTCAAACTGCCTAGAAGACGATTGTATACATGGCGATCACCTGCAGATAGACCGGAAATCGTCAGAAACCAGACAGACCATATCATGATCGATGAGAGGTACCGTAACTCAGTTAAATCGGTGAAAGCATACCCCGGAGCAGATGTTTCCTCCGATTAGAATCCACTCATCGCTACTGTCTCACTCAGACTCAAAAATATAAAGAAGCAAAGAATAATGCCCAAACTAGACACGCAAATGCTTAAAAAACCTGAAATAATGGGAAGTCTCCAGAAGCAGTTGGACGAAAACCTTGATACAATAAATATGAACAGCAATGATAGTGAGGGACAGTGGAAATCACTAAAGCAATGCCTGCTGACATGATGGAAGAAAGGAGACATTTTAAAAATACTAACCATCACAAACACAGGAAGATGAACTGCGAGATCAGAAGAAAGATAAGCGAGGCCAAGAAAATCTACTTTGAAGAGAAATGTAAAGGAATCCAAGATCTGCAAAGTAGGTACGATTATTTTAATCTACACAAGAAAGTAAAAGAGTTGACAGGGTTGAAACGACAAATTCCTTCGAGTATACTTCTTCTTACGGTGATTTATCCTTAAGGACGTTGGCGATTACATTTGCCCATCTTATTTTATTTGTTGCAGCTCCGAACAATTCTATAGAGCTCATATTAGTCCAATGACGTAAGTTCTCAAGCCAGGAGTTGCGTCTTCTTCCCGGTCTCTTTTTGCCATTGATTTTTCCTTCGATGATAAGTTGAAGCAGTTCGTACTTTTGGTTGTGACCGAAATATTGCGTCTATCTTTCTTTTATTATCTGCACAAGTTCTCGATCCTTTCTCATCCTCTGCATAACTTCTACGTTTGTCGTATGACTTATGTAAGATATTCTGAGCATTCTACGGTAGCACCAAAGTTCGAACGATTCTATTCTTTTTTGTGTTGTTTCCGTCATTGTCCATGCTTCAGCGCCATATAGCACGGTGGAGAAAACGTAGCATTTCAGTATTCGAACTCTTAATGAGATATTTAGTTGGCAGTTGCATAGTATTTTTTGCATTTTATAAAATGTAGCTCGTGCTTTTTCCAGGCGTGTTTTTATCTCTAGTGAGTGATCCCAAGTTTCATCGAGGCTACTTCCTAGGTATGTTATTTTTGTTACTTGTTCTAATTCTGTTCCGTTGACCCTAATTCCAACCTTTCTGTTTTTGTTTTTGCTGATAGCCATCGTTTTTGTTTTCTTTGTATTTAGTTTCATTCCAAATTCTTTACATGTTATCATCACTCGGTTCATTAGGCATTGTAGTGCTTCAGCGCTATCTGCTAGAATAACCGTTTCATCTGCGTATCGCAAGTTGTTAATGCATTGTCCATTTATTATTATGCCATCCGAGGTATCCTGTAGTGCCTTCCTAAATAACTCTTCCGAAAAAACGTTAAACAACAACGGGGAAAGAACACATCCTTGCCTTACTCCTTTCTCGATGTTAATGTCTTCAGATGTCTCTCCATTGATTCTAATTTTAGCCTTTTGGTCTTGATAAAGGTTTGATATGATTCTCAAGTCTTTGTCGTCTATGTTACAAGACCTGAGAATTTCTATTAGTTTATCGTGTTTCACCAGGTCGAAAGCCTTTTGAAAGTCTATGAAACACAGATATACATCAGAGTCTACATCCCTACATCTTTCAACAAGCCCGTATTGAAAAAAGTGCCTCTCTTGTTCCAAAGCCATTCTTGAAGCCAAATTGTGTTCGTTCCGTGTGTTCGTCCAATTTGTTATAAATTCTATTGTGTATTATTCGGAGGAACAATTTCAGTATATGATTCATCAGACTAATGATCCTATATTCTTCACATTTCCTGGAGTTCTTCTTTTCTGGTAGTGGTATAAACACCGATGTCAGCCAGTCTTTTGATATTATTCCAGTTTCGTATATTTTATTAAATAGGTTCTCCATAACATCGATGTGTTTGTCTGAAATTATCCTTATAATTTCAATTGTGATATTATCTTCTCCAACAGCTTTTTTGTTTTTTAGTTGTTTTGTTGCTTTAATAATTTCCTCCTTTGTGATGTAGGGTCCAGAAGCTACTTTCTGTACATCTATGCTTTGTCTCTCCTGGTCTTGAAACATGTCTTCTATGTATTCTTTCCACCTGTTTATTTGATCCTTTATATTCAGTAGGGGTTTCCCATGTTTATCTTCGATGAAAGATGAAGAGGATTGCTTCCACATTCCAGCTCCTTCCTTTATTTTTTTGTGTAAGTTGAAAGTTTCATGTTTTTGTTCTAGTTTCTCAATTTCTTCACATCTTTCGTTTAGCCAGGTAACCTTAGCTTCTTTGATTTTTATTTTGATGTTTTTATGTATTTGTTTATATCTTGTTTCGTTTTTATTATTGAATTTTCTTCTCTCTTCCATCATGTCCAAGATTTCTTCTGACATCCAAGATTGATTCTTTCTCTTGGTCTCCTGCTTAAGGTGCTTCTCTGTGACATTTTTTAGTGTTGTTTTAATCTTTTGCCAGTCTTCTTCAGAAGTTTGCATCGTTTTTCGTTTATATATCTATGTATTCCTTCCTTTATCTTATTGTACGTAGATTCCTCTTTCAATTTATCGGTGTTTATAATAGTATACTCCTTGACAAAAACGGCTAGAGGACCAAACTGAAAGATGGAGAGAGTATATTGAGGAATTATTTACTGATGAACGCGGAGAATTAGACCAGATAGAAATCCCGCCAAAAGAAATGGGTCCGTATGTCAAGACAAGAAGAAATATATTATACGCTCTAAAAACAATGAAGAATGGATGAAGCCCTGGATCTGACGAACTCCCCATAGAAATGCTGAAAATAATAGAGGCAAAACACATGCATATATTGGTGAAACTCTTCAACGGAATATACAAGTCAGGTGTCATACCCACAGACTGCTTACCTCAATCTTTGTCTCTCTTCCCAAGAAGACAAATGCCAGGGAATGTGCTCATCATCGTACAATTAGTTTGATGTCGTATACGTTGAAGTTGCTCCTGAAAGTCATCCAGAATAGCGTATATCATAAATTAGACATGGTTATTGATGAGACCCAATTTGGATTTCGCAAAGGCTTAGGAACACGTGAAGCTCTCTTTTCGCTTAATGTGTTGATCCAGAGGTGCATGGATATCAACCATGATTTGTATATATGTTTCGTCGATTATAATCGAGCGTTCGACAAAGTCCTACACAAACATCTTATGCCTGTCCTTAAAGCAAAACATGTCGACTTTAATTATCTCAGAATAATTGCAAACCTTTATTATAGACAACGAGCAAAAGAACGCGTCAGCGATCATCTCTCGGAAGAAATTCAAATCAGAAGAGGAGTGAGACAAGGTTGTGTAATATCACCACTCCTTTGCAATGCATATTCAGAAGAAATACTGAAGAAAGTTCTTGAAGAAGAAACAGCCGGAATAAAGGTAAACGAAATATCGATCAACAATATCAGGTAGAACTTAGAAGATCTTCAAAGACTGATGAACAAGATGGTCGAGTATGACGAGGAATACGGTTTATCGTTGAACATCAGAAAAACCAAATTCATGAGAATATCGAAAACTCCACTAAACGAAGAGAGTCTTACCATTATTGGCACCAGTGTCGAACAAGTAGAAAAATATACATACCTGGGTGCAATAGGCAATTCCACAAACGACTATTCCCAGGGAATAAAAGTTAGAATAGAAAACGCAAGGGAAAATTTCAACAAAATGAAAAGAATATTATGCACAAGAAATTTGAAGTTAGAACTGAGAGTTAGATTGGCGAGATGTTACGTATTCTCGACTCTGTTGTACGGAATGGAAAGCTGGACACTGAATGCGACTACCACAAGAAGATTGAAATCTTTTGGATACTGGGTGTACCGGCGAATTCTAAGAATATCATGGATAGAACACTTCACCAACACCGAATTTTTGAAAAGATTGGTCAGAAAAAATGGAGATCACACCTACAATTAAAATTAGAAAACTACAATAATCTAGGTCACATAACTCGCGGATAGGTACACCATGCTTCAGTTGATAATTCAAGGAAAAATCCAAGGAAAAAGAAGCGTTGGAAGGATGATATCTTGGCTGCGAAACCTGAGAGAATGGTATGTATGCACGTCTGGTGAACTCTTCAGAGCAGTCGCCTTCAAAGTCCGCATAGCTATGATGATTGCCAATCTCCGACGCGGAGAAGGCACTTGAAGAAGATCATTTTTGGTAGAGTGAAACCTAATTGAGTAGAGTTCTTTGCCCTGGCACACTTTTAAGTAGAGCCTTCAAGCTCCTCGATAACTATCGCACTTTAATATTCAATTAAATTAGTGAAAAATGAAACATTCATTATATTAATTGAATCTTAACTGTACCTCCGTTTCCTTTAGCCTTTTTATAGCTCAGATTCTTTTCAAACAGATTTAAATTATTTCATTCGCTAGGTTATTTTACACACTATTGAATCTGTGACCAACTTTCTCTGCCAGGGCTAATTGAAAACTGATCTCTGATTGGCACCATTGGATAACAATAAATAGTGGTATAGCTATGTGAAAGAATACCTATTCGACGTACAATAAAACCGTAACTCGCACTGCCAAATGTTCAGTTAAACTACTTTGACGATAAATTTTTCAAATTTTTCTCCAAAGTCCAAAGTCAACATTGTACCACGAAAAAGTTCAGTTGTTCAATGTTTAGGATAACTTCAGTTATGAAAATTTGTTTGCCATCATATAATAAAATATGTATGGCCAAATATACAAACACTCTATAAATTTTAGATCTATCAAAAGAGTAATAGTAATTTATCAGTTTGATAATATAGTAGCATTTTTTCTTGTTCATGAGTATTAACGGCGCACCACGTTCAAGATGTCTTTATGAAATCAACACTGCTGATATAGAAAATAGTAGAATATTCTCAGATATCAATTGAAAGTGTCTTAAGTGAGTTGCACGATCAAATAATCTTGATAAAAGGTTTGAATTATTTTAACATTCTTTTGAATTGTAAACCACGCTTAAAATGACTGAATCAATAAATTGATGGGACATTTATCTTTGAGCGTCTTGAAATTTCCACGTTTTTCTTGAAACAATTTTGTCTTATTTCGTATTGCTATGCCTTCAACGTAAGAAAACTTGATAATGCACGGATATTCATCGTTTTCTGTGAAATCTTAAATAAGCTTTATTTCACAGTAGTCATAAATTGCATCAGATCTTTCTCATTCAAGATATGTTAAATATTACTTATAATAGCAGTTCAGTATCTGAAGAAGGGCCCCCGTATAATTTGCGTGTATTTTCCATCACTCTGTGTTGTTGACGCAGTTCTGGAGTTTTCAACCTTCAAATCGGGTAGGATTCCCGCTAATCACTCGTAAACAATCATCATTAACTGCCGAAGTGAGACGATTGGCGGACAGAAAGCGAGGTTATTCCGTTATATGTTGTCACGTGACCTCTAATTAGGCGAGAGAGGCGGGAAAAGGGCAAGGGTAGTCCTGAGGTTGCGGGTAGCAGCGTCGGCCCTTGGGACTTCCCGGAGCGGAAAGTGTACGGCAATCCTCCTCCACACTGATCGATATCGTCTCCAACGTTTCAGATAGACTTGATACGGAATTTTGTGATAGCAAGATGAGGAAGATTCACTTTGAATAGATATACACTGATACTCCTATGTAAAGATTCTTTCGACAGACTACAAAAGAGAATAATACGGTATTCATTCGATGTAGATAATGCAAAAGTACAGAAATTTGTCATTTTCATCAGAAAGGTTGACATAAACTGTTACTACTAGAGTAATAATATCTAGATGAACTATGATTGCCATTTTCTACTACTTTGTAGTATTGCTAATGATTTTATGCGTTTTATGCTCGTAATGAATACAGGGTGCGCAACAAAGACTTTATCAATAGCTCTGAAAAACGTTATTTCTGAATAACAAGTTGTTGGAAAAGAAACAACTTTCTATGTAGGGTGCTTTTCTAGAACGTCTGCCCTTCAGTAGATGTGCCTACCACTTAATTTTCTGAGAATAGAAAGAAGATCTAGTGGTACCTCATTAAAATCCTGATTTGTGCGGTTACTTGACTGTAGAAGAATATTTATTTTCTTCCACAATCTGATTAAAATACGGGGTGAATCATCGAAAGCCTAGAAAGACTGAATAATTTTAAGGTTTTTCAGTTAACAAATCCAAGTCTCAAACAGAGTAGGGAGAACATTTATCTGCAAGTAATAGTTTCTCAAATATTATCCACTAAATTGAGGATATTACACTAAACATTTTGTGAACAGCAAAAATCGATCTAATGGAATTTTTTTCCCAACAACATACTGATAATATGACTAACATTCACGATACAAATTTTTCTCGATGGAAAATGCTAGCGATGTGCATTCAGCACTGTTGTTTCTGTTGCAAAAAGGTTTAACATGATTGCATTGTTTTTTTGCAAATGGTTGTAGTGCTAATGCAACAACCAATATTCTTGTTAACGTCAGGAAGATAAAAATGCAGATGTGCTCTGCACATATTCACTCATATAAGTCCAGTCTCCCGATAACGATTTCTGATGCTCGAGTTGGCGCTTCCAGCTGTTTTCATATATTTGCAGTATCAACTTGAACCATTCCGACCTCAAGCAATTCCACAGCTTTCGCTATCTCGTTTTCCTTTGAAGGGGCGTCACATTAGAGTTGTAGTACCTATAATAGGCGTTCTCAAACGGTCGATCGCGAGTGCTTTTTGAGTAGATGTCGAGAAGAAAAAAAATATTAATAAGTAGGTAACTGAACAACAAAAATTTATTACGTAATAAAATTACACTCTCCTAGCGGCAGAAGGCGGCTTTATCAAAGGAACGCGCGGTACTTGTCAAAGAAAAGTCGTGTTTTTTATTCTTGCCGCTTCTCTAGAAATCACGGGCGGCGCGTTTGACATTCGAGACTTTCGTTCACGTAGAAATAAATGTTGCGCCTGCAGAAATTGGAGTCATTCTGAATTGTAACTTGAAGGCAAAACTACGTCAATACAAAGTTTATTATTAAATAGTACAAAATGAGTGCAGCTAAGAAATCTGAAACTCATCACTTTAATAACGATTGAAGGATAAGTGAATTTGCCTTATTTGTTGTGCATCAGTTGCAATACCTAAGCATATAAACTTACAGAGACATCATGAAACGGTTCATAAAAAATATGAAAAGGATTTTCCTCCACAGAGTCAATTAAGAAAACGAAAAGTATGTGATTTGATATCTTGTTTGAAAAAGGACCTACCATGTTTACAAGACCAGTCAAACAATCAAAAGCTGCTACGATCGCGTCATTCAAAATATCTCATATCTTGGCGAAACAAAAGAAACTCTTCGAAGATGGATCGGTTGTGAAGGAAGCATCTATTGAAGAAGGTGAGACTTAATTTGGAGATTTTAAAAATGAAACAGAAATCATGTCTGCTATTAGGGAACTTCAGTTATCTTGTACGGCTGTCACAAGTCGTATTGAAGTCATGAGTCAGGACTTGGCAGATAAACTCAAACAGGATATCATGAAATGTACATACTTTTCTTTACAGTTCGACGAATCCACCGATATGAGAGACAAAACCCAGCTTTGCATTATCATTCGGATGGTATTCAATGACATGTTGACTAGGGAAGAAATTTTGACAATCATTCTTCTGAAGGCGAAAATATATATGACATTTTTTTCAATTTTGTAAAATACTACAAGCTACCAATAAATAAAATGGTGTGCATTACAACCACCAGAAATGACTGGAAACAAAAACTGGTTTATCGCATTGTGTCCAGCTAAAGAAAATTTTCCTTCATTTTTCCCATTCCATTGCATTATGCATCAACAAGATTAGTGTTCAAAAGTTTTGAACACGGGGGAAATTATGGACATTTCTACGAAAATTGTGAATTTCATCCGTGCACGTAGCTTTTTAAGTTGTAGTTGGAAGATAGGGAGCCAGCTGAACAAACTGATTTAGTTCTTCACACAGACGTCAGGTGGTTGAGTCGAAAAAAATTCAAGGTTTCAAGATTTATCACCCGAAATAACAGCTTTTCTATAGGAAAGAGGTGATGACACTCATATGTTGAAGAACGGAAAATGCCTGACTGATTTGGCATTTTTGACTGACATCACGGTGTACTTCAAGGTAAAGGAAAAACTATTATTGAGATGATTAGCGCAGTAAACGCATTCAAAAGTAAATTGCAACTTATGATAGATCAACTGAAAAGAAAGGATCTGAAACATTTTTCGCCTTTGAAAGCAAGGATTCCTCAATTGAATTATGTTACGTATGAAGCTGAGTTATCAAAAATTTTGGAACAATTGAAAATGCCTTTTTATGATTGCATTAAATTGGAAAATATAGCATCATTTGTGAGTTATCCTTTTTCATGTAAAAACATTGAAGAATTAGCTACAGAATTTGCTAGTCAGTTTAATATGAACTCATGTTCGGTTGAAAATAAGTTGGTGCAGATTATATCAGAAATACTTCTCAAAGCTACAACATCTGATACAAATTTCTGATGTTTTATAACTGGCGATAAATATCCGAATCTTAGGCAAATCGCTCTTCAACTGACGGCAATGTTTGAGTCAACTTACTTGTGCGAGTCTGCATTTTCTGAAATGAAGATAATCAAGTCAAAATATCGCAATCGACTAACTGACGATCATATGTGATCATGCTTGCGATTAGCACTCATTGGTTACGTACCATCTTATGGAAAGTATGCTGAAAGTCACTCCTTAGTTAAGTTTAACACCATATGTAACTCTTTTGTTTTATAACAACCAACAAACTAGCAATTTTGAATAACTATGAGTTTTTTCATTGATATAAAAAAGAACGTTACTAAACCTAACCCAAACATTGGCTTAAATAGTGTTTATTGTTCGGAAAGCTAATATCTATGTATGATACGGTACACCCTACCTAGGCAGGTAGGTAGGTAAGGTGTATCGTGTATGTACGACAACCCTGCATCACACACACTTGAAGCCTCTCAGAGTAGATCGTAAATAGTCAAAAAATATTGAGGTAGATCGCCAGCAGTTCAGGTTTGAACACCCTTGAACTAGATCTCATTTGAAGATTCTACTTAAGATAATTTTATACTCTTCCAAAAATATTCATATGGAATTTTGGCTTCCTAAATGACAAAATATATTTCGGAAAGCTAATATCTATGTACGCTACGGTAAACCCTGCCTAGGTAGGTAGGTAGGTAGAGTGTATCGTGTATGTACGACATCCCTGCATCACAGGTACTTGACGCCTTTCAGAGTCGATCGTAAATAGTCTGAAAATATTGAGGTAGATCGCCATCAGTTCAAGTTTAAGCACCCTTGAACTAGATCTCATTTGAAGAGTCTACTTGAGATAATTTCGAACTCTATATGTATATGACAAAACATTTCCATAGAAAAAGGAAAGATCACTTCTGATTATATGAAGATTTTCTAATTTAATAATTGAACCAAAATATAAAGGAGATACATACAAATATCTAGGATTTGTGCAGGAAAAGACAATTGATCCAGCACCACTAAAGAAAATTATGAAGTGTGTATTATAATAGACTAAGAATTATTATCAGAAATGAGTCCTTCAATTAGTGAAATCTGTATCAATTCCTATGCGGTTCCTATCATAGTTTCCTCTTTTGGTATTATTAAATTGTCCAAAATAGATCTAAAAGAATAACAAGGCAAAAGAAGGAACATGCTCCGTAAAAATCGTAAGCACCACTCAAATTAGCAGTTTAAAATGTTACACCACCAAGAGATCTTACAGGTTGTGTACTGACTGATTCAAACAATTTTCATAGCCACCTGATTCTTCTTCTACATTCTCCTTCTCATAATAAACAGATAACATCTGAATTGCATGCTTTTGTTGCATCTTACACCCCTGAATTTGGCAATTCAACAGGTTGATGTTGATATGTTAGTTAAGAAATCTGAAGAAGAAAGTCGGATGAAGAGGGAAGAATTAAAAAATTATTATATTGATCAAATCGCTTTCAATCGATTGATAGTATCTAAAGAATTGTTTTGCTGAAACAGAAGGCTTGACCACGGTGATTCAAGGTCAGATTGTTTTTATAAGAAATTAGAGGAAACATACCATCAAGCAAACTATGATGATTCTTTCCGTAGATGTTTTTCTTCTTGAGAAACAGTTTTTCATATATTATCATCTTGCTGAATAGTTGCCTCAACGGATTATTTGGAAAGACATAACAAAGTCACTAATATTATTCATTTTAATTTAGCAATAAAGCATGACCTCATTCCTAAGCGAAAGAAACATCACAACTATGAACCAGACCTTATTTGTGAAGACGAAAAATGTATATTATATTTTGAAAAAATAATTTTCAACAGTGCTGTAAATCACAATAGACCAGATACCATTGTCACGGATGAATAAATTCAAATAACATACATAATTGATACCGCCATACGCACAATATACAAAATATATTTATTTGTTATCAAATATTTGTGTTCAATGAAAAAGGTTATAAATATACAATGCTAGCCGATGCGATTAACCAAATCTGGAAAATGAAGAAATATTCATTCTATATCGAGATTTTTGACAGTTGGAGAAGATAACAGTAATGAAATCTTGAGATATATACAGGTTTTTTTATCAGTTAATCCTGTTGAGAATCTTATTTTATATCGTCTTTATTTCTATATATGCATTTTACATAATTTGCTGAAAATTTCATAGTTTATGTTGTGAGCATTATTTGATTCGATCATTTATCTCACAAAATTATAATGTCAAATAGTTATTTGATTCCAACGTTACTACGCGATAGTTAATCATGATGATAATAAAAAATTAAACAATGAATTATACTATCACAAAAGATTTTTTTTTATAGAAAATCCACCTTTACTTATGACACACCCAAAATCTAAAGAATACGCAGCGCT
Source organism: Cryptolaemus montrouzieri (assembly GCA_013387265.2). NCBI lineage: Eukaryota > Metazoa > Arthropoda > Insecta > Coleoptera > Coccinellidae > Cryptolaemus > Cryptolaemus montrouzieri. The sequence continues at coordinate 64,161,828 of JABFTP020000103.1, forward strand.
AAATTCTATAATTCATAGGACTTTAGGGCTTTCTCTCTGCCATTGTCTGAAGAAAACGTGTCCACGGAAGTGTCAACTATTAAATAAATAGCTAAGAAGAAAGGTTATCCTCAAAAAACGCAAATAGCATATCATAATATCTACCAACGTATAGAATCAACTAATACAGATAAATTTATTTGATCAACATATTTTGTCCCTATCAACGAAAATGTTGCAAATGTCATTTCAAAACAGAATGAAAATGTAGCTTTCAGGACCCACGTGAAACTCTCTCAAGAATTTTTCAATTGTAAAGGTAAAACTGGTCGTCCATTCAAAACTAGATACAAAGAGCATCAATCAGATCACAATAACCAGAGAACCGAAGAATCTACTTACGCTTCACATTGTATCAAAAATGGCCATCATTTTCTTTCCATAGATCAACTTCAACTTATTCACAGAATACCTCAGGGACGAAAGTTGTATTTCTTGGAATCCATTGAAATTTTCAAACTGCAACAAACCCCACATAGAGAGAACCTTCTGAACGATCAGTATAGACTGATTCATTAGTCCCTATTTGAAATCTTTAAATAATACCTTCTTTTATCACAATTAGTTTATTACCTCATGTTTGCACCCTTATTACTTTCGTATCTACCTTTTTATATATGTATGTATTTTCAACTTTGGTTCAATACTTGTTGTCAGCTGATGATGGTTGAGAGACCGAAATTGCAATCCTGATTTTTAATAAATCTGTTCTGATAGTATAATAAATAGATTAATTTTCATTATCGAAATGTAATCTCACGCAGTGTTACATGACTATAAGCTCCATACACTGTATTTTTCCAGGGAGAAATCATCGGATATTACTCGGAGATGCATTCATGCAATGGCTTCAAATGTTATAGATTATGTTTACCCTAATATATTGATATATTTTCATTGTATTTAAGGTTATCCTAATATACAGGGTGTTACATAATCGTATGTCACAACTTGAGAGAGTAAATCTACGTGCAATTTGGTGAAAAAAGTTCCTATAAACATAGATCCGCAAAAGCTTCGTGACGGAGCTACAGGATGTTGAAATTTCCAGAAAAATTGTTTTTTCTTCAAAACTCCTGCAGTTTTTGAGATTTTCAGCCCAAATTTGAAATGCAAGCTATTTTATATAACCTCCTTCATGTCACGTCCCAAATTTGAACTATAATCTACAAGTTGTTCTCTTTTCCAGATTCATGTCTTGTTTTGCCCTTTCAAAATTTTTTGCAGTACGCAAAATCATATGGAGAAAAAAGTCATTCAACGATTGTAAAAAGCACTTCTAATTAAAAAAATGACTTGTAGGCTTTTTTCATTTATTTATTCATTTTGAGAGTTGCTAAAATTGAATCAGTGTCTTGCTCGAATTGTTTATTTAATTAACGAATAGTTTTAAGACTTTTGAAGTCATTGCTGTAAGAAAAATGGCTAATTTTACTAACGCCGAATTGGCTGATATCCATTACATGTACGGCTGACGAAAACAGAACAGAAGCTAGGCGAATATATCAGGTGCGCTTTCCAAATCGAGTAACACCAGACAGGCGAACATTTTCAAATATCCACGGAAAGTTGAACGAAACTGGTACTTTTACTGCAAATAATCATTTAAAAGGTGCATCTCAAACTATGAGAACCCCAGATATTGAGGAAGCAGTTTTGAATTGTATTGATTTGAATCCTGATGTGAGTATAAGAAAAATTGGAAATCAGTTGAATATTTCACATGTTCTAGTTTGGAGGATTCTCCACGACTCTTTATTTTACCCGTTTCATATTCAACGCGTCCAAACTCTACTTACTCGAGACTTTCCTTCAAGACTAAATTTCTGCCGATGGTTCTTAGAGAAAATGCTCATTTTGACAGTAAAATAATGTTCACAGACGAAGCTAACTTTTCGAGAACTGCTATCACAAATTTTTACAATAACCATTATTGGGCTGAGTAAAACCTCCATTTGATTGAAGAATACATCAAGAACAATTCTCACTTAATGTCTGAATCAGAATAATTGGATATTATTTCATTGGGCCATTATTTTTGCCTAACAGACTAAACGGTCCCGCTTATCGGCAATTTCTTGAGAAGGAGTTACCTTTATTGCTCGAGGATGTCCCACTTTTGGTGAGAAACATAATATGGTTCATGCATGACGGGGCACCAGCACATTTCAATGGAGAAGCTAGGGCATTCTTGAATAATACATTCAACATCCGATTGATAAGTCGGGGTGTGTCACAACCATGTCCCCAGACAAATAGTTTAGACAATTTCTTATGGTGATATCTCAAAAGTTTAGTTTATACCACCTCAGTGAAAACTGTAGAAGAATTGAGAAATCGAATAATGTGACACAATAAGAAATACCCCAGGAATATATCAAAGAGTGCGTGATAATATGCGAAGAAGGAGAGAGGCCTGTATTCTTGCAGGTGGAGGACAGTAACAGCAATTTATTTAGTTTTCGATTGTTCCTTTTTTTAGTTTGATATTGAATAAGTATAAGTTGAGTCTCAGAAGACGAGCTATCAAAATAAAAGCAAATTTTGGTCATACCCATCGAGTATTTCTATTATTTTTTTTATTTAGCGAATAACATACAATTCAAATTCAATAATTTATCACTCGAAAACGGTTGGAGATACGAACAAAAAACAGTTGTCAAAAAAGTTTCTAAATTGAACGAAGATGATGATAATTGATTGTACGCTGATCAGTGCCGTACTGAAAAAAAATTTGAAACGGCAAAATGAGACATGGCCTCGGAAAAGAAAACTTCTTGTGAATTTCAGTTGGAAATGATGGGAGTTGTAAAAAATAGCTGGCAAGTTTCAACACCCTGTAGCTCCGTTACGAAGCCTATGTTTAAATGAACTTTTTTTCCTTAAATGTGCACGTAGATTAACCCCCTCAAGTTGTGACATACTATTATGTAACAGCCTGTATTATCATTCTAAGATATGTTTTTTAATTTAACTTGGCAAGTTTAGAATTTATTATTTTGTTTTTTATGCTAGATATTAATTTCGCGAGAAGGGGACTCAGGGAAAATTCCATTCTCATTTAGCACTAAAAATTCTGAATATAATTTGAATGATAATAGAAAATACAATTATCTAGAATCAGTAGAAATTTTTTTACACCTTTTAATGACAACTTACATCCATAATCCTGATTTTTTTGTTTTCGAAAATCCAAATAAGGACCTACTCATAAATAGCACGGCTCTTTATACTCGGTTTCATACTGTTCGGAATGACGCTATCAGTGATTTAATAATATAAATTATTTGTTTGAAGTAAAAAAGGAGTAAAAATTTCATTCACCATTACTAATTTTCTCTATTTTTCTGTACAAGCTTGATCTTCCTTTGATTTACCCTTTTTCTTACAAATTTACAAACGCTCTCTTCTCAGTCTTTTTCAAGACCAAATTTAGTTATTTTCTGTTAAGAACTTCTGGAAACTGAACATCATTTCTTTACCTATTGAATATACTGCAAGCCTCTAAGAACATTTTGGCGTAATCTACTGAAGATTCCATTTCGCTGTGGTCCCAATAAGGCCGAAATGGTAGAAAAAAAGTTCTAATGAAAGATTGGCCAAGAAAAGTCGACTAGTAAAATCAATTTCACCCCATTCCACAACAATGGCATTTTGTTTGCTTGTGAGGAGTATTCTCATTTTGAACCTGATATTAATCATGTGGAATCAGTGTGGTTGGGTTATGCGATATCAATGAGATTGAGTTGGACAGTAATAGTCTTTTATGTGTTCCATTCATTCTTTCATTTCCTTCACCGATAGCGTCGCGGCGCGTCTCCCAACTTAATCTACATAATCAACGTTACCTTCATTATTCAGTTGCTTTAGTCGGAGTGGAGAACAACATAGATTAGAGTAAAGTAATCTTGGGTAGTCTCATGGCAGCGAAGTTGTCCGCTTATAAACTATCAGCGGACGAGGCTCGAGGCGTCTTACCCTTGAGTTTCTCCATCTCTTGTGAATTGAAACTCTAATTCAGACAAGGGTGCAACAACCACAGTAATTGCCTCTACAAAATAAATTTTAATCATCATCGTGTGATATCAAAATATATTCAACTGGTGGATACTGATCACTGCTATGTGTTATTACATTCATGAAAATAGAAATTCACTGGTTCTGAAGAAAAACAATATTCCAATGAATTTGGTTCGTACGAAACAAGGAATAAACTAGCAAATAAATTGTACGGCATGTTCCAGAATTCATGCGCACATTATGTACCTTGCTTTGGATTCTTTACTCATTTGGAATAATCAGATAGACTAAGACAGAACAGGATGATATTCAAAGGCAGACCCGAACTATGCTAACAAAGTACAACAACCATCATCCAAAATCGTCTGTGATACGAACAACTTTGAAGCGGAAAGAAGGAGGACGCGGATTAAAAGATGTGGTCAACTTACACCCCGAACAGATAAAAAATCTCAGAGAATTATTCTCAGCAAAAGCTCTCACTTCTGACCTCCATAGAGTGGTATCGTTGGCTGATAAGGGATATACACCTCTGAATCTTGCTACCAGAGTTGACCTGCTGAGTCTACCGTTCCTATCAGATACTGAAAAACAAGAGCAATGGTCAAGAGAGGAATTGCATGGACGACATCATCATGAGATTAATCAACCACATATCGACAAAGAAGCCTCCAACTAATGGTTGATGAAAGGAGAATTATTCGCGGAAACAGAAGGATTCCTTATGGCCATTCAAGACCAAGTGATCGCTACAAACAACTACAAAAACTTTATTATGAAGGAAGGAACATTACAAACAGATAGGTGCAGAAAATGTCATAAAAGATCGGAGACTATACAGCATATTACGTCCGGATGTGAACAACTGGCCAATACGGAGTATCTTCACAGGCATAATCAAGTGTGCAACATTATCCATCAGAAACTTGCACACCAGTACGGACTTCTGAATACCTTCCAGCCATATTACAAGTACCAACCGGCGTCCGTATTGAAAAATGACTCTATCAGATTATACTACGATAGGTTATCGCTGACAGAATGGTGACGAATAATAGGTCGGACATAGTGGTGTATGATAAGAGAGCGAAAACAGCAATGCTGGTGGATGTCGCCATACCGAATAATAACAACGTGCTGAATAAGTTCCAGGAGAAAAAGTCCAAATACACTGACCTTGCTATTGAGATCAAGCAGATGTGGCACATCGAGAAAATAGATATTGTTCCTGTCATCGTATCCTCGACTGGGTTAATACCCAAAACTTTGCATGATAGCCTTAAGAAATTGGAATTGCATAAGAATACCTATATAGAAATGCAAAAAGCTTCAATTCTTAATACATGTAGGATAGTTAGGAAATTTATGTCAAGTATATTGTAATCGAGCCTATTCCCTTTGATTGCTGAATCTGGGAAAGGTAAATTATATCCAGCTAACAACTGAGATAGTGCATAAGTCCACGATAATAAATAATAACGAGAAACACCACGGGTGCAAGGAACAACTCATCATCGATTCTGTGATAATGAAACAGGCACACGTAGGGCATCGGATTGTTCATTCTGCTTTTCTAGATTATCTGAAGGCATTCGATAGTACCGCCCATTCTTGGCTTGTCGAATTATTGCAGATATACAAAATTCATCCGGCCCTGGTAGAATTCGCTGGCGCACGTCTCTGCAGGTCAACATGAGCAATAAGTCAATTAAAACTGACGAGATACCCATACTTCGTGGAATTTTTCAAGGAGACTCTTTGAGTCCACTATAGTTCTGTTTAGCTATGAACCCATTGTCTTCCATGCTCAATAGAAAAGGATACGGATTTAGGATAAAAACAGATAGGAACTATCATACAATCTCCCACCTGCTGTATATGGATGACATCAAATTATATGCTTCGAACAAGAAGCAATTGGATGATCTATTGAAAACTCTCAGTAAATTCACGGCAGGTATTCATATAAAATTCGAGATTGAAAAATGTAAGACTCTGAACATTCAGAGAGGGAAAGTCATAGATGGTGAAATACAACTTCCTAACGGTGATATTATACAGTGCATGAGGGATGGCGAAACATACAAACATCTAGGATACCAACAAGCCAGACTACTAGACCAAAAACAATCAAACGAGAAGATTCGTTCAGAATACAGTCAGCATCTGATCACTGTGCTGAAATCAATGCTGAACTCGGGGAATCTAGTCAAGGCAATGAACACCTACGCCATTCCAGTGTTGCTTTACTCATTTGGAATAATCAGATGGGCTAAGACAGAACTGGGTGTATTCAAAGGCAGACCCGAATGATGCTGACAAAGTAAAACAATCATCATCCAAAATCGTCTGTGATACGAACAACTTTGAAGCGGAGAGAAGGAGGACGCGGATAATAGAACTCTCACTTCTGACCTCCATAGAGTGGTATCGTTGGCTGATAACGGATAGACACCTCTTAATCTTGCTACCAGAGATGACCTGCTGAATCTACCGTTCCTATCAGATACTGAAGCAATGGTCAAGAAAGGCATAAGAGCAATGGGCAAGAAAGGAATTGCATGTACGACATCGCCATGAGATTAATCAACCACACATCGACAAAGAAGTCTCCAACGATTGGTTGATGAAGTGAAAATCATTCGCGGAAACAGAAGGATTCCTTATGGCTATTAAAGACCAAGTGATCGCTACAAATAACTACGAAAAATTTATTATTAAGAACGGGATATTACAAAAAGATAAGTGCAGAAAATGTCATATAAGATCGGAGACTATATAGCATGTCGCCATACCGAATAGTAACAACGTGCTGAACAAGTTCCAGGCGAAGAAGTCCAAATACACAGACCTTGCTATTGAGCAAGCAGACGTGGCACCTCGATGAAATAGATATTGTTCCTGTAGTCGTATCCTCGACTGGGTTAATACCCAAAACTTCGCATGATGTCCTTAAGAAATTATAATTGCATAAGAATACCTATATTGAAATGCTAAAAGCTTAAATTCTTAATACATGTAGGATAGTTAGGAAATTTATGTCAAGTATATTGTAATCGAGCCTATTCCCTTTGATTGATGAATTTGGGAAAGGTAAATTATATCCAGCTAACAGCTGAGATAGTGCATAAGTCCACGATAATAATAATAACTCAACAGAGCAACAACTGAATTCAGTGGTAGTAACCCAACTAAAAGACCTAAACTGCCCAAACTCAAGACGAACAAGAACACCAATATCATCCTAGCAGCTGAGATAGTGCATTAGTTCACTATAATAATTATAATCGTTTTTTGCTGCGAAAGACTCAGATAAGGCACACAGCGTGTCAATTAATTGAAATGTTACATTGAAATAAAAAAGAAATATTCACACCAATATTACGTAAAATGAAACTACATAGACTAAATTACGGGTACAAAAAAATAATTCTGATGACTTGAACACTATTTTACAGACACAATTGTCTAGAGAAATACTCCCCAAGGGTATAAAATATATTTTCTCTCAAATAAAGATGCTATTACATCTTCAGTTTATTTGCTGGCCATTTTCTTGCTTCTCGAGGTATATGGTTATATATTCTTACTACCATGTAGGCCGCAGCATTTTGTATGTAGGCCAGACCAGTGCGCGGTGGACTGAGATCATATTGCCCTCTTGTTTTATATTCATGGGAACTCTCTTGAAAGAGATCTCTATTTCTTATTACAAACATAACAGATAAATGTAGAGGTTTGTGATAGTTGGAATTAATTTTTCTTTTAAACGAGACCTACAGCATTCCATTTTAGTTAGATTTGAAATTGCTCTCAAGCATCTTTTCTGATGAATCAAGAGCCTGGAAACACACGGCGAGCCACCCCGAAAGATAAGACCATAGAGCAACCGACTTTCAACATATGCTTTGTAAGCTAAAATAGCAGTTTTCTCATTTATATGCGCCGATATATAACGTAGAGCGTAGATGTACCTCGGCAAGCCTGTCGGCAGATAATTTATTTGCTCACTCCAAGTTAAACGGTGATCCACTCTGATCCAAGGAATCGAAGGTGCTCTGAGGAGGTAACTGCCCCATTTTGGTAAGTATACGTTTCATTTTCCATTCCTCTGCCATAACCAAATTTTACTGTTTGTTTTTTCTCCATGTTAATTTTAAGGCCATTCCAAGAAAACCATCCATGGAGGTCGGACATCATATTTCTTAACTTTTGATCTATGATTTAGGGTCTGACAGTATCACTGAGGTGCCATAGGGAAACTGAACCACCGCCTACGACACGACTTCAGGTATGTCATTAGCGTAGACACTATATAGCAGAGGTTCCAGGATTGATCCATGTGGCACTCCCTTATGAACAGGAAGTGTTTTTGAGGTAATAGAATCACCAGTTTTCGAATAGTGCTCTACAACACACTGAGTACGTCCAGTCAGAAAAGATTTTATTAGATTTAAAGGAGTACCTCTGATTCCCACCGGTATAATTTCTCCAGCATCAGGTCATGACTAACACTATCGAAAGCCCGACGGATATCCAGACACATGAGTGCTGTCAGTTTATACTTATTCAAACTGTCTAGTATATAAGTTAGTGCTTGATATATGGCTCTCAGTGTGGAGTTTCCTTTTCTAAAACCATTTTGGGTTTCAGCAAGCACCCTATAAGTTACAAAAAAATCATCTGAAGTGATAATCACTCGGATTTGAATCTGGGAACGTAGTAGGCCTATTGGCTGGCCAGGTATTGTGTTGAGCTTTGAGTTTTTATTTTTCCTAAAACATTCTAGTCCAAAGAAGATGATTCTTGGTAGTAGTATCTTTACTATCGTATTTATTAAGGACTAATTGGATTAATTTGAAAAGAAAACGTTGTCATATCTTTGCGTTGTCATTCGAAACTTGAGAGTCGGTTCTGAGATATGACCTCTCAAATTTTCTAGGTCATATGTTTACATGTTCAAAAATATTTCAATGGCAGGTATTTAATCTAGAAGATGGTCGAAGAGTCTGACTGTTCGCATCGAGATATAATGTGATTTACAGTGCAGCTGAAGTTTGTCTGAAAACCATCAGATTTAACGTCTTCAGATTAGCTTACTATATGCTTTTCTTGTAGTTTTGCAGCAAGCTCATAGTTCCCGATCCATAGAGGGCGTTCCTAGTATGAATGTGCGGTGCGCATCCATACTGGAATCGATATGTTGTTCAAATGTGATTCGGATTCGTTTGAGGGTAGAAACGTGATATGCGGCATGCTTATTGAGTGGGTTTGATATCTTGCTCTGTAGGGAGGTTTATTCTCGACATTTTCAGAATTATAATACTCCCTAGTATTTATTTGATAACATTATCAGAAAATTTTATTTCTTATATTCAGAAATTATGAAATATTTTGCTAATTTGTATTTAGCCGCAAAACATCACAAAATTGGACGACTCTTATTTTCTGTAATGCTTCATATAAATTTTCTTCGTCAGACCTAATATTTCGATATTTTTGAGAAGATTTTCCGAGATTTGTAGACGTAGAAAAAATCTCGGCGTATTACAGGGTGATTCACGAGTGATAGTACAGAGTATTACTGTAGTAAGGGTACACTTAATGAGGAACACAAGGTAACGCTTCATTCGTTTTCGATATACAGGCTGTTTTATGGACGTGGTTCGAATTTTCTAATCACTAATAACCGATTTCTTCGATATTTCGTACCACAAATAACATGGCTGATGATAACAATATTTGTTGACGCAAATCAAACTCCAGGAACGGACTGACAAAGGAGTTTCTTCCTCGAAATATTAAAACAAACACCCTGTACATGCTTTTTACGAGAACTTTTGCACACAATCTTTAATCAGCAAGAATTGCTTTGAAAAATAAGCCTATTGCGAAAACTGTCACATTCCACTAAACTTTTTTTATTGAGGTAATATTATGAGGATAGCTCATTTTTTTGTTTTCGAAAAACTTCACGATCACCAAATGTGACTTACCTTCTTACTAATAAGTCAGCATTGATTATTTATTGTTTTTGTCCAAGGAATCCTTCAGCTAAATCTCTCCCCGCAGAATGAAGTCGAGGAATAATTACCATTGAAAAAATACAGTATGCGTCCATGTCATATCTCAGAAAGTTTTCCAACCCCATGAAAATTTCAAGACAACATTTTACTCTCAAGATTTGCTGTCAATTAGAGAAGTACCAAATAACTCGGAAACGGAAAGAACTAGCTCTGGTTGCAACAATGAATTCTTCACGCGAAAAAGATACGGAAAAGAGAGGGATGATTTTCCTTTACTCATAATATCTCACATAGCAGCAGTATTAAATCATCGAAATTTGTCAATCCTGAAAAGGGAGGAGAATCTCGATATTTTAGTATAGCAGCGAGTTGAAATGTGAAGTTAGATGAAAATCTTGAACTTTTTTCAGGGATCAGTTCAATGGTGAAATTTTTTCTATATCCCCCTCGCTTTGTGTTATTCAAAATTTTTGGAATTTTTGGAAAGCCGCAATTCGTGGAAACCTCGGTTATATAAGAGTTACATTAAATTGAGTTCGACAGGTATTATTTTTACCAGTCTTGATTTCGTAGGGAAAACTTGAAATTGCTCAAGTTACATTCATTAAGTGCATGGGCATAAACGTTTTTGATTGAAAACTGCAGATTTTGCAGGTCCTGTCAGAGACCATGGCTCTTTGATTAAATGTTAACCATTCTCATTATCAGTGGTATTAGAGTTTGAAGAGCGCGACTTTAGTTTTGAACTACATTGAGGCAAGAAGTTCACACCCAGAATAAAGAATTGAAGTTTATTCAGAGGAAATTCAGATATATTGAAGAATTATTTTTGTATTTTGTTATGTATGATAACAATCAAAATGGAAATAGTAATTATAGAAATTGAAATAAACTTAATATTGAAAAATGTAAAAATTTTGGAGTCCCTAATTAGATATCCATCTAATATAGCGGACCATACATTCAAGGACCAACGATGCTGGTGATCTATTTGTCTCATAAGGTGTGGATTTTCCGTGGCGTAATAATGAAAGTTGTGCCTGTTAACAAGCCCATTCTTATGGAAAGTTGTCTCGTCCGAGAAAAGAACTCAGCTAAACTTATTTGAATTTTTCGCTACTTTGTCACTTGCCCAATTGCAAAAATTGATTCGATTTTCATAGTCTTGATTGTTCAGTTCCTGGTGCGGCTGTACATGATATGTATGAAATTTAGTGACTTCAAGATTCTCTGGACGGAAATTTGACTTTTATCTGTTAACTGAGAAATCTCTCTTTGGCTTTTATATCGGTTCTCTGTCACTGTCAACAAAACTGATAACTGGTTGTCTTCAGCCTTAACAGTTTTTGGTTTTTCATGTTTTTTGTAAGCGATATTAGCCGTTTCGATAAATCTAATTAGAAGTTTTACAAAGAATCTTGCATCAGAATGTCTCTTATCAGGAAACCTTTATGCATTACCTTTACTTGCCAACAAAAAATTTCTATCACACTCACCCAGAAATAAAAATCATATCAACCATTTTTTCTTTGGAGGACTTCATGGCAGTCAATTGAGAAAATTGGGTTCATACCTCACTTTAACAATGTTTAGTAACGAAACACTGATAAGTTCACCATGTGAAATGCAGAATATGATATGTCCGGACACAAGATAGAAGGCACAAATAAAAAAAATGTCAACACATACCTCGATTTACGCTTTGATCATCTTGATATCATTCCTTGAAAGAATTCTCGTGTTTAGGTTTCATTTTTTATTACTTAAATCGTAACAGAAAAAAACCTTCTGTACGAAAAATGATGCATGTTGATGAGTTTGATACGGTATGTAGAATTTTCATCAAAAATGCTTATCAATAATCGAATACTTCGAAAATGATCGAAGATAAAGATAAGATTACTTCTGCAAAAATATAGCACAATATTTTAAGCGTTGACATGAATTATAAAATACCTGGTGTTCCATTTGAAAAAATCAAGATATGATATTTTTGAAATTACAATATTCTATAGTGTTTTTGAGTCACTCCTTTATATAATGAGGATAATCTATTTATATTCACCAATAAAGCTATCCTTGGGCAATAAGGAAACGAAAGGAGAAAGTATTCATCCTCTCTGGCCGAAGCAGCATGCGATGATGTGAGAGCCTATATTCATGAATTTTTACGAAAAAAAAAATATTGGGACGAAACTAATCATCAAAATAACTTATTACCTAAAGACATTATAGCAGAGTTTATGCCCCTCCTGAATCTTGAACAGAAAAGTGGTCTTTCAATCTTAAAAAAAACCACCCAAGATTTCTTTATAGAAAATTGGGACACCCTGTTTACTGCAAAATAAATTTCTGAAGTAGATTCTTACTTTCTTAATACAATTCCTTCGAACAAAAATGAAAGCTTCAAGAGTGTACGAGCTTCTGAGCACCGCGCCACTGGTGAATCACCCAGTATATATATATATATATATATATATATATATATATATATATATATATATAGGGGTTTTACCCCGACGAGTTGCCCATATATCTGTTCATGCAATCAAACTGATTTCATGAAAAATATAAATCCACCACCCGGTAATTAATACCATTGCCAGGCAATGACTATAATCAAAACATATCCTGGAATAATTATATATTAGGATAACGTTAAATGTTATGAGAATATATCAATCTACCAGAATATATACATACTATAGCATCATCAGACAATGATATCAATGTACCAACGAGTAGTGTCAGAGGCTTTCTCCCCGGAAAAATCTAGTGTACGGACCTTAGTCAAGTAACACTGAATGTTACTCATTAATAGTTTCCTTTGTGTGAAGTGGTGAACGATCGAATAGAATACTGCTCTGAATATAAATATGACAAAATTGTCAGTTAATTATGTTACATTTATATAAACAAATAAATAAAATATGAAATGAGATTCTGAGCAGTATAAACTAAAGAGAAAACCTATGACTCTACCTCATTATTATTTTCGGAAAGAAACCTACGAAGAATATTACAAGATTTGATGACTGTTATCTTTTTTATCTAACTGTTCAAACAAATTTTTCTTCAGACCCAAAATCTCAATACTTTTGTGAAGATTTCTAGGAATAACGCCTGTTGTAGAAATAATAATCGGTAGAATAAATATTTTCTTCATTTTCCACATTTTTTAATCTCGTCGCCAAGCATCATATATTTAGAAATTTTTTCATTGTATTTATTTTGTATATTATGTGTGTCGGGTATAGCAATATCAATTATATATGTTATTTGATTCTGTTTATCATTAAGAACGATATCTGGTCTATTGTGTTTTACAGCTCTGTTGCAAAGAATTGTTTTATCAAAATAAAGTTTATATTTGTCATTTTCACAAATAATCTCAGGTTCATATTTTTGAAATTTATATATATATATATATATATATATATATATATATATATATATATATATATATATATATATATATATATATAGCTGACCCGGCAGACTTCGTACTGCCTCATCGATAAATAAAAGACCTAATCTTTTGTATAAAATGATTTTAAAACAAACAAATCGAATCCGTATTTAATAAAAAGCATTTATTGAATAAAGCATGAATTATTATATTATATTATTTTCGATACATCATGTTGCTTACTTACAAAACAGAGTTTTCCTGAAATACTGGCTATTTATAAGGTTTAAATTTGATATTCACAGACACACACTGTTAAAATACAGTCTGTTAATTAATTTAAAGCTTTCTCATAAACTATATTTTTGTTTTGTTTTGTGGTGCGTAAATAAACAAAGAAGACGGTTTTCCGACGCGCGAACACGCGACGTATAATTGTCCATGCGCGAAACAGGAAACTCCAAGTTGATTCCACAAACTTCTAACGACTGTCCTTGCGATTTATTTATGGTCATCGCAAAGGCCAGACGCACTGGAAATTGTAACCGTTTAAAATCGAATGGTAAGTCCGTTGGAATCATCGGTATCCGCGGGATCAAGACATCCTCTCCTTTGTATTTTCCTTTTATGATTGTCGCCTCAATGACGTTATTCATCAGTCTTTTCACAGCCAGTCTTGTTCCATTGCATAGTCGAGGTTGATTAATGTTACGCAGCATGATGACAACTGATCCCACTTTTAACTGCAAATTGTGAGGTGGTAATCCAGGCAATTCCAGTGAATTTAAAAACTCAGTGGGATAGTTGACTACGTCATCCTGGTTCATTACGGTGTCGACTGATTTGAAGGAAACCATCTGTCCTGGAAGAAAATTCTGAATGGTCGCATTAAGATCCTCGACATCTTTATTTTCGCTGCTAATATTGCTCGTTCACCCAGCCAATTATGGTTATTGAACTTTTGCGCTATATCTGGGAAAACTCGCTGAATAAGCTCCACTTTTGAGTCTGTGATGTGACAGAAATCTGTAGGTAATGTGATGAATCCGGTCGAGGTGTCCACTGCAACTTTATTATTTCCAATGTCTAACAACTGCTTCGCAAACACATTTGCAGTTTCATCTTGTTGCAAAAATACTCGCATGTTAGTTGTTAAGTGGAGTGTCTTTACGTACTGCCACAAATTTGATGATTTTAGGCATGCATTTAGTTCATCAGCAACAGTTGATCGGGGAATAACTGGAAGAGTCTGACGAAAATCACCTGACAACAGAATCATGGCCCCACCAAAAATATTTTGGTTGTCACGAAGATCTTTCAACGTTCTGTCCAGTGCCTCCAGTGACCTCTTATGGGCCATTGTGCATTCATCCCAAACAATCAATTTGCATACCTGTAGGATCTTGGCCATTGCGCTATTTTTGGCGATGTTGCAAATTGGTGTTTCGGTGATTTGCATGTTTAGTGGTAATTTCAAGGCAGAATGTGCAGTCCGCCCGCCTTCTAGCAGAGTTGCAGCTATTCCAGATGAAGCCAACGCTAGAGCAACATCATTTCGCGATCTGATCCTCGCCAAAAGCAATGAAATTAAAACGTTTTTCCGGTTCCTCCGGGAGCATCAAGGAAATAAATTCCACCAGATCCACTGTTCACAGATTCTATCAAAGTGTCGTACGCAATTCTTTGTTGTTGATTTAATTGTGGAACATTTGTACGAACTGTTTCGGCCAATGCTTCAATGTCGTACTGATGTTCTCTTTGCAACTCGTGGTTTAATGCATCGTGCATATGACGATTGGTTGCTGTCATTCCCAAACACGACAATACTTTATTTGCCATCAATAAACACATATCTTCTATCATGATCAATGTGTCATTGTAAATTTCTTCAGTCATTTGTAGTGTATGATTCAAAGTTTGACGGCGCACACGATGCAAAACATCCTCAGACATGTCATCTCTATACTTAACCCACAAATCTTTTGGATTCGAGGGAAACATGTCGATATGATAATCGCAAACAATGTACGAATTTGATGCGGCGATGAAGATATTACGGAATCCTTGAGCGTATCATCCCAGTGCGAATCATTCTCAAGTAAATGTAATAGTTGACATGCCTCACGGTAAGTCGCACACAGCTGTCCATTAACTGTTCTCAGTTGTTGAAACGATGTCGGACCACGAACATTCACCAACAACAACCGCAAATAATAACATTCATCGTTATTTGGATGTACTGTGTAGATGCGACCCAGAGCATCTGAAGCAAATACATTTGGATGTCCTTCAACTGGTGTTCCTTGTTTTCGACGCTGAAACGATTTCGATGATGCGTTCCATGTGTAATAGCGTGGCATGTCAGCATACAGCAAAGTGCGAGCAAAATCATCAGTTTGACAGACTGTGAAGAAACTTGTTAATGTTGTCGACGGTGGATGTGCCGCCCTGTCTGCCGCGTTAGATGCATTAAAATAAACTCGTTGACCATTTTCTAAATGGACTGCCAAATGGACTACTGTAGGGTGTCTTTCATGGATCGCAAATGAAAAGATTCGCCAAATAGCTTCATTGCTACTTACATAGCGACCCATCTGGTACTGTGATATTTCATCATTTGCATTGGTTACACCGAAGACAGCCATATCACTACCTTTATTAACATATTTACATATGTATTTTATCGACTTCACAGAATTACAATATTCCACATTGATGTGAGTCTCAAAAGCTTTGGACAATATTGGCGAGTATGGCACAATCCAACGATTGTCTACATCAACATTTTGTCCTCTTACCTTCACAACTACCGATCGCCCACTGTCTGCAACTGATCGCCGACGATACAATGGGTATCCATCATTTCCCGTTATGGTTTCAGCAAGCAGGTCTCTTGGGTATCGCTTGGAACACCTACCGTCGACCATACAGTGTGAATTGTAGTTGAAATGTCCGCAAGGTCCATGTATCATGTGTTTGGTAACTACTGCATGTAATTTTGGGTCAACTATTTCATCTGGAATTTCAGCTGAAATTATGGAATCAATCTCATCTGGCCTTATTTTGTCCACTAACCAGACTAAAATGTGCGCATGTGGCAATCCACGCTTTTGCCATTCTACAGAGTACATCCAACAACGGACTCGGCCATACACACAATGCTTTATTAAAAATTCATGAGAGATTTTAATTTTTGTTTAAAAACTCTGGCGGTTATGTCATGTCTATCAACTGGTGTTTGGCTATGTAGTAATTCCTTCTTGATTTCGGACCATTTTGGGTTACATGTGAATGTAACAAATAAGTCTGGACGGCCATAATGCCTAACATATGACATAGCATCCTGAGCATATTCATGCATGTGGCGTGGGCTTCCTATATAAGTAGCTGGCAAAATTGTCATTCTTCCTACATTATTCACATTGCCATCAGCATTTATAGCATCGCGGAGATGAATGTATTCCTCTGACCGTAGCCGTCGTTGGTTCAAACGGATGTATGTCAATCGTTCAGTCTCAATTTTGACATACATATCAACTGCAAACTGATGAAAAGTCGTTGACACATCAAAATATGATTTACTTCACCTTGACGGATCATGAGTCTGTATGAATAGAAATTCATAGCACTAACTTTTTGTTGGTTTCAGCACCTGCAATCAAAAATGATAAATGTTTAAATTGTTACTTCGATGAATTGAATTTAAAAATATTATTTAATCTTGTTCAATTCATTTACCTGTTACTTGATTTACCATTTTGATATTAAAATGGTATCCATCTTCCCCCTGCCAGAAGATCAAAGGATATTGTAGTGCATCATAACTCCTGTGTGTTTCAGATACACGTTTTAAATCACTATTCCGACGATGAAGCACAATATCTCTAGATTGTAAATTTTCTCCCACAATGACAACAGCCACTTCATCAATGGTAGGTGAATTGAACCTCCTTGTGTGTTCACCGGCAGGTGTTTTGTCAGCTCGAATAATAATGTTATGGCTATCAGATGGCATCCGATCCAATGCTATTTTGAACATGTTTACTAAATTGTTATTCTGATGAAGAAACATTTGTAATTGTTGGACAATGGTTCTCTTCACTGTTGGATTGTGAGCACAACGATTATTAATTTCCGCATCTGAATTGCCCATAAAATAAATTTGTAAAATTGATGATCTGCATCAGGTAGTGGTAACAGAGTTCCCAGTAAGTGATAAATTTGTCCTTGTATCTGTAATTTTAAAAATTTATCCATTAATTATTTCCGATATATATTTATTTTAGTACAAACTTGAATAATATAAAAAATATTCTTATATAATACCTTGAAAGTGGGCATGAAATTGTCTTGTATAATATGTGTAGCACCAAATGATGTCATCTGGAAACAGTTGTTATATTTCTGAATGTTGGTCAAAAGTGCTTAGAATCATTTCCAATCCCAGAAACTAAAGAGCGTAAAGGATCTGGTGGTGGGACCAATTGTGGCAATTTTACTTTGCCTTCAGCACAACATAATCCAGTAGATTCACCAGTGTATTTTAACGCCTTACAATATTTACAAATTGTTTTCATTTCCCCAATTGTTACTGATTTGTCGGCACAATAATCAATTGCCGGATCATAGTGGAATGCAGCTCGTTCAAGAATCACAGGAGCACTGCGTCTGCGGATTCGCTCAATTTCATTATGTCTAGCTTGCTGTTGTTGTGTTTGATGTGCACGAACTCGTTGCATTCTAAGCCTATCTCCTACATTGTCACTCACTAAAGAACGCAATTCTGACATAGCAATACGACTATTTTCTTGATCTCTCTGTCTCTGGTCATCAGTGCGGTTAGCACGTGAGGTAGCTCTTCGCACATTTGATTGACTACGACGACCTACGTTAGGTCGTCTTCTCCTCGGCATCGTAAATTGTAATTGAGAAAATTTCCCGCTTATTTAGCAGTAAAGTGTCACTATCACAAAAAAGAGCACATTACTTGGAATGTCACTATCACAAAGGATCACCAAAGTAAAGAAAGTTCTCGCGCACGTAGCCACAAAGATAGAAGGATGCACTCATAGATATCGTAACTCGTAACACAATATAATATCGTAATACTTTTTCCGTGCTCTGACTGAAAAGCGACAGACAGGATGGATTGACATATTAGTTGGTTGTCAAATCTAATGTCAAATATTATGATTGCGTTCAGAAATTTAACTTAAGATTTATAATTTAACGTTTGTGACAAAACTTAAGATTTATCTTTCGATTTCTATATAGTCTTATTAAAAAAATAATCTGACAGATTAACAACTGAAGTTAGCTAAAATTAATTTTCTCGAAGCTATATGAAGCTGTGAGACTATGCAATTTTGTCGCGGTCGCGATTCACTTTCACTTTTTTTGAGTTTCGGAACGCGATATTAGATCCTCCAACGCGCATGCGAATTTGAACTTTATACAGCGGTAATAAATTACAAATTGACTCTCCATTTTATTTAGAAAACGTTTGTATGGGAAATAGAAAAATACTGTTTTGAGGATTTTCCCGGCAATTAATCGAATTTTTCTCACCTTTTAAACCTTCCCTAGACCTCCACGAATAATTCAAGACCAAGATAAGATAAATCCGTTCAGCCATTCTCGAGTTTTAGCGAGACTAACGAACAACAATTGATTTTATATATATATATATATATATATATATATATATATATATATATATATATATATATATATATATATATATATATATATATATATATATATATATATATATATATATATATACATAAATGTGCAGAATATTATAAAAGTATAAAATTCATGATTCCCTTTATTATAGGATTCTAGTGAAAAATGTTCGGACAGGTTAATTTTTATAATTTGTTCGAAATTTTTGGGTGAGATATGCCCTCATCCATTTTATTCAAACTACAGGAACCATTATTTACATTTCCATGGTTAAGTACTTATTTTTCTATGTGTTTTGCCCGATATAGGTCATATACAAGCTGTTTCAAGCGATATGAATAGCCATGAATATTTCTCAGAATAAAGTCACTAAATGGAAACAGGCATACTAATTGTTTTGGAAATGATACTTTCTAATGTTAATTCTAAACATGCGAAGTTAACTCCACAACCCTCTGCCATGTGAGAATGATAGGGAATTTATGTCAAGTAGTGTGTTATTCTAAACACGGAAATAATTCCATTTTAATTCGTCATACAGAGTGTTCGATGAATATACGACTCATATCCTGAAATTAATTGAGGATAAATTTCATTTCAGATGAAGTAAGTACTTGTCACTCTACTTGTGTGCCCACATTCGAATTCGGAATTCAGATTCGGGTTCTTGAATATGTAAGTACAGGTAGAATTACGTCTGCACTTGGCTCGCAGAGTTATGAATCTAAGTTTTCATCCGAAAACCGTATCAGGATTCCTTATCTGTGCGCCCAGCCTAAGATGAATTTTATTAACCTGAAATTCACAAATTTGCTGTGAATTTCTTAGTTCTGCATCTGCCAGATATGCAATTTTCATTTTGGTTTATCCTTGGCTATCTTATGTTTTTCATAAGATTAGTTGATGATTTTCTAATGCTTGTGTATGAATCTATGATAATTGAATATTTCTCTTTCAAGTGAAAAAAAAAAGAATATAAATTTGGATTTCTCCCGTTTATAATGCAGTAAAACGCCTCTAATAAAATATCTGCGTTTAATTCCATAATGAATATCTTCCAATCATTCAATCACTAGTCCAGGTCGTCCTAAAGCTTCCATACTAAGCTGGACATTCTTATTAGTCTACAAGCAACTAGCTTTGAACCACGAGATCGGTCGGTGATGAAGTATTTGAAATTAACGAAGATGATCCAGATCGGAAGGTGAAATTTAGCTATTCAATGATGGCTTCGTGAGATGAGAATATAGTGTTTCTCTTCAGAATAATATATTCTATTGAAACAATGTTTACTCAATCTTATACGCGCTTCAGTTAGGCTATATCTCAATATCAGTGACTCTGCCGTCTCTGACGAGTCGATATAATTTCAGAAAGATGTAGCTGCGCCATACTATGCAGTACAAAACTTCTTGATAAAGGTCTTTGAGTATCGTTTTATTGATAGGATATATCCTGTCGAATGCCCTGCTCGTTATTCCGATTTGAATCCTTGCTTGAATTATTTTTTCTGGGGATACCTAAATGTGAAGCATATAAAACCGAAATTGTTGATCTGAATGATTTGACCCCTTCTTAGGGGTTTCAAAACACATAGAAAAATAAGCACTACCCCACGAAAAGAAGAAGAAAAAAATACAGAGAAATAAAAGTTTTCGCCAACAACGAAATTTCGAGCTACATATAAAAATTGATCTGTCCGAGCATATCACAAAACCCAAAATTGAAGGAATTATGATTTTTTATGCTTGATTTTGCATTCGCACGGTATAATTGAATCTTCTTTCATTCCAATAAATAAATACATCAAAATGCTATATAAATTATTTGTTCCTTCGAGGATTCAACAGAATGGAAAATCTATTTTAACGAAGTGTATTCAATGAATTTGATTTGTAAAACCATCTTCAATTTCTTACTTTTCTTTAGTCTTTGTCAATGTAGTCGACTAGAAAAACTTTCACTCCCAAAATGATTTCATATCGCAAAAAGTTCCCATACCAAATGAACAAAAAATCATCACTAATAAACCCTACGGTATCCACAAATTGCACCGACTAACAAGCAAGCAATATTTCAAGAAAGCTCGATATTCCATGTAGTATTCCCAGTGGTAGCATAAGAAAATTTTATCGTTGGCCGCCATCCGGCCTTCTGTCGCATCTGGTCCGTGAGAAAATGAACCCACAACACCCCGCCCCGTTCATTCAATCGAGGCCCATCCGTGGGAATGACTAAAGGGTGTATATTTGCCTGGTTAGACGGTTGATTGTGAAGCGCCTTCAACCGAACGTTAGTCAGTTCCTTTTCTTTGCTCATTTACGCTTTGTGTAGAACAGTGGGAGTCACCTACCGTTTAATTTGGTATATTTTTATACAGGACGTATATTAGTAGGATATTGTAACAGAAGCACATTATCGAGTGCTTAATAAGTCTGTTGATTCATTGAAGCGTTTTCTTCAGCATAGTCTTCCGAGGTATTTCTATAAGGGTTACTATTTGTTATCCGGACAAACTGAAATGAATATTTATATTCCAAAGGTTTTAGTTCTATCTTATACTACATTTTAATCCGATTTAGGTATTATATCTAAAGTTACAGTCGTTAGTCCACTTTATTTTCACTTGTGAGTAAAATAATGAGGTTAGATCAAATGAAGACATCCTACATGTTCAGTTAGGTTCAAAGTTCAATTTCACGAAAATTTACAGAGAGCTAAAAATTGAAAAAACCTCCAATACATTGGCGAGCAAAAAAATTGTGGACATTATAGAAATGTAGCGTTTCTTTTTAATATTTGATCAGAACTACAACTTTTTCTGCAATATTTAGAACGAAGTCATAGTCAGGTAAATTATAGCGAAACGCAGTGAAAAACAACATTGGCAATGTTAAAATTAATAGTTTCTTGTAACGTGTATTTTCTCCTGTTGCATTAATGACTTATTGGAGTCTACGAGGTAAGCTGTTGATTAAATTGAGAATTACATTTCGGGGGATATTATTTCACTCACTCTGCAACAGTTCTCTCAGCCGCTAGGCAGAATATGTTCACAGGATTTAAATCGGGATTAAGGACACTAAAAATCCTTATTGCCCTTTCATTCAGATATTGCATAACGTTTCTGTCGGTATGTGGCCTGGCAATATCTTGCATAAAAATGCCACCATCGCCAAAAGTTATCATAAATGATATTGTATCGTCCTCGAGAACCACTGCAATGCACCTCTGATCGGTTAAAGAGTCACCGATAAAGACCAACTGAGTATCCTGTTCCGAAGTAATACCCACCAAAATCTTAGCAGACGCACCACCAAAAGAACACCTCTCATCAATGCCTGCTGAAGCCTATAGTTCTCCAGCTCTCCTTCACATAACCCTGCTGCAATCTTCATCATTTTGAGCCGAGTGATTCGGGCAAAAGCCAATCTTCCAACTCTTTATCGGCGCTAAAGTGGTGGACCTGTATTCATTCTTCTACAATAGAGTCGTGCTGCACGAAGCTTCCTTATGATAGTCCACTCACTAATATTAGCATTGCTTCTTCTGCTTCTTCTCCATAAACTCGCACATACCAAAAAACGGTCGTCTCTTTGCGTGGTGGTTTTGTTGGACTGGAACTTGGTGTTCTGATTATTAATTCTGATAGCGGTGATTTACTTTATGAACTGAACTAAGACTCTTTCTAATAATTCATAGTATTCTGTGGTTGTGATCTGTGTTACCACAGGAAAGTTCACTGAAACAGGAGACCGCCCGGTATCCAGAATTACTATCATGCTTATCGTCTAACACATCAATTGACTAGGTCTGAACACAATTGGCGTCAGTGTAAGAGCGTATATTTCGCTGGAGGGCACCCGTTCACCTTATGCTCTACTTTATACAATACACCCACACCCAGAGAAAAGCTCAGACGAACTTTTAGGAAAGAAGATGTATTATGCAAGTAAGTAAGCAAGCAAGCAAAATCAACCTTAAAACCAGGCACAGATTGCCAATACTTTAGCTTTCTTTTAATATACCTGATACTTTAAGAACAACTTCAACAGTTAGCATGACAATATTTATTGCTATCTATTTGAATTACCGTGCTTCTTTTTACCCAGTCCTTTTTCCCTGCGTTTTTCTTCTGCAAGCACCCCAAAACGGGGTTTTTGGAGGCTTCAAAGTCGATATTTACCCCGATTCTTTTGATTGTTCTTCTTTTGAATTAAAAAAAAACCTAACTTAATGATAAGTAGTTATTGATGTCAAGCTTGCTATTAAGGATGGTATTGTTCCTTTACAGATTCCTTTCCTTTCCTTTGTCGTAATTATGAAGAATTTCGAGATTGCCTATCGTTATTTTATGTTTTGTGATTCAATGTTCACATATTTTTGCGAATTGTTTGTCCAACATAAGCAACTGGGCACTCGTTATGCTTACGATTCTTAGAGTTTGTCTGTTTTCTGTTTGGCATTGAATAATAGTTTGCTCAGATTTAAAGAGTTGGAATAATCTATATCCTTATAACCCGCAAGTCGTTCAACGCTTGAAGCTAGACGATGATATAGCTTGTGTAACATTCTGAAGATGCTCAACACGTGTGAATTCGAGTTCAGCAGTGCAATACATGAGTCGAGAGGCTCTGAAACTATTTCTGTTACATTGATAGGATGCTCTTATCATATATGTATCCTTTCGATTGCCGCCTTTCATACATCTCAACTCTCAAGTGAAATAGTCTCAATACAAAACAATAATGATAATGAGCAGTTACCTAATCAAATAAAATTTTTGTTAATTGAAAATGACATACACCATAAAACTATAAATATTACGCTGTGATTTTCAATATTGTTTCCACGGCACAAAGAGTGCTTCACAACTTATCAGTTTTTCGTTCTGTTATCAATTGTTCTTCACCCAAAATATGGAGGTTTTATTTCATTTCAATCGATCAACTATAATCTACCTAGCCTTAATTTGCTACTATTATCTTTCACTTTCCTGTATAAATATGTCATAAGACACCTAGGCAAAGTTGTTAATTACTTTTAGAATTGGAATTGGCTGCTAGGGGTGTTGCAAACCATAAAAATTATTTGCCTGGAATTTGGCAACTTCTCAGTTGACAAAGAATCTGATTCGTCTTGTCTTCCTCAGTTCTATATTTCTTGATTCTTTATGAATCTAGAAACGAGAGATTGGGAACCGAGTTACTTCTAATTGCCTGCTTTTCTGAAGCATTGTACAGCTCTGTTTCTATCTTCAGTTCTGATTCACGTCAAAACATTATGGAAAACTAAAATGTGACCCCTCACTAAAATAATCCACTATAAGTCAAAAATCACTATGAGCACCAATGTGTTAATAATGCAAAATTAATGATTTCGATATAAATCATAAAAAAAAATCGAAAATATTTGATAAGACTATCAAATTTGGTAATTTGGTAACACTTCATATTTTCCCACTTCTGTTCGACGCCTATGGGATATCTAGAATTGTTAGGTAAACAGCAGGAGTATGCGCATAGACAACCGGAAGGAAACGGAACGCAAGTGCGCAAACTTTGTTCGCTGTCACCAAAGTGTGAAGTAGCGACAAGCAAGCACCCATATTTTATCACGCGTTAGCTAGATATGATTCGTCGCGGTGATTAATTTGCGTTCGCAACACGTATATATATAATATATATACAGGGTATCCCAAGTTGAGTGGCTTATTAGACGTTTATGGAGAACTAATAATGCTATCGTTCTGAAATTTTCGTAGATGATTCAGCAGGTCCGAAACTCTATTTTTCAATGGCACTTCCGGTGATACCGGAAGTGCATACCAACTTTGTTGTTCAATATAGAACACCTTGTATATTGATGACTTGTTCGATAACACTTGTTATTCCAATTACGAAAATACTTAACACATAAGTCTAGCTTGTTTCGTTCATGAAGTATCCTAGTTTTACTCGAAAATTATCGATATTTTGCTTTTTCAAAAATTGATATATCTCCAGAACGGCGTGAGCTAACAGAATAATAAATGGTGGTTTCATTGGTCCAAAATCTTCAAGCTGGTGATCCGCAGCTTCGAATAGAACTGTGTGAGATCCTTCTTCTCAGAACAAAAGAGGATTTTCTCGAATGGATTATCTGGATGGATGAAGCCAAATTTTCTAATGAGGGGGTTTTCAACCAGGGTAACCCCCACTTTTGTGCCGACCAAAATCCTCATATTACGAGGGAAAGAAATCCTCAAAATAAATTTCGTTTTAATGTGTTTGCACTTTTGAAGGGCAACAGGTTTTCGTATTTTGTGTATGATGAAAACTTAAATCATGAACTTCATATGAAGATATTGAGTAAGGTAGAAAGTAACTTCGTTGACACTTCATCAGTAATTGAATCAAGACGTTGTCGGTACCAACTCGATGGATCACTGGATCATCGTACAAATGAAAATTATAGAAATTTAACTGATATGTTTGAGGATAAATGGATTGTAACGAACGGTCCCGCCTTTGGGCCTCCAAGGTAACCTGACCTAACGCCTATGGATTTTCGTGTTTGAGGAACGCTGAAAGATAAATTCTATTCGGAGCCTGTGACTTCAAGTAATGATTTGCATAATAGACTGCAAAATCGTTTCATGCAGCTGTATGTGGAGGAATTGAGGCGAGACACATGAGTGTTATGCGATGATTAGAACTATGTCTAGAAGTGAATCGTCATCACTTTGAACAAATATTATGAGATTTAGGAAAATAGAGTTTAATTCGATTTGATATTTTTTTAATTTTACTTTCGATATTCGACATCAGCTGCAGTTTCGCATTTTCTTTTCTCTTAATTTATCAATTTTTCAATGACAAAAGGACAGTTATTTGTTGATGATCTGAAAACTGTCTATGCACGTGCAAGAATCTAAGCCGCCTTTGCCAACTTTAGGAAAGTATGTAAAATTTATTTTTACGCCATGACTTGAAAACTTGAAATCTCAGGTGCAGGGTTTGTATAGCTTTGTATAACTTCATTTAATTTTTACGGCAAATTTAATGAATTCAAAAAAAATATGGGTTGCAATTGGAAAAAAACGTTTCTTCGTGAGGTGGAAAAAAGAGCACTCCGTTTAGTTACTGAAATTCAGTCGGGTATAATTTATGTTCTTCTCTTGTTTGCAAAACACCTTTTATTATTTTTAGCTCTCGGTGTTCTCGAGATATATCAATTCTATCAAAAGCATATATATATATATATATATATATATATATATATATATATATATATATATATATATATATATATATATATAATGCCGTCGCTAATATTATTCACTTTAATCTAGGAATTAAACATGACCTAATTCCCAAAAGAAAAAATTTCACAAATATGAACCTGAGATTATTTGTGAAAATGACAAATATAAACTTTATTTTGATAAAACAATTCTTTGCAACAGAGCTGTAAAACACAATAGACTGGATATCGTTCTTAATGATAAACAGAATCAAATAACATATATAATTGATATTGCTATACCCGATACACATAATATACAAAATAAATACGATGAAAAAATTTCTAAATATATGATGCTTGGCGACGAGATTAAAAAATGTGGAAAATGAAGAAAATATTTATTCTACCGATTATTATTTCTACAACAGGCGTAATTCCTAGAAATCTTCACAAAAGTATTGAGATTTTGGGTCTGAAGAAAAATTTGTTTGAACAGTTAGATAAAAAAGATAACAGTCATCAAATCTTGTAATATTCTTCGTAGGTTTCTTTCCGAAAATAATAATGAGGTAGAGTCATAGGTTTTCTCTTTAGTTTATACTGCTCAGAATCTCATTTCTTATTTTATTTATTTGTTTATATAAATGTAATATAATTAACTGACAATTTTGTCATATTTATATTCAGAGCAGTATTCTATTCGATCGTTCACCACTTCACACAAAGGAAACTATTAATGAGTAACATTCAGTGTTACTTGACTAAGGTCCGTACACTGGATTTTTCCGGGAGAAAGCCTCTGACACTACTCGTTGGTACATTGATATCATTGTCTGATGATGCTATAGTATGTATATATTCTGGTAGATTGATATATTCTCATAACATTTAACGTTATCCTAATATATAATTACTCCAAGATATGTTTTGATTATATCATTGCCTGGCAATGGTATTAATTACCGGGTGGTGGATTTATATTTTTCATGAAATCAGTTTGATTGCATGAACAGATATATGGGCAACTCGTCGGGGTAAAACCCTATATATATATATATATATATATATATATATATATATATATATATATATATATATATATATATATATATATATATATATATATATATATATATATATATATATATATATATAGAGTGTTACATAATAGTATGTCACGACTTGAGGGAGTAAGTCTACGTGCAATTTTAAGAAAAAAAGTTCATATGTCCGCAAAAGCTTCGTTACGGAGCCACAGGGTGTATAAATTTACGAAAAAAATTGGTTGTCTCTTCAAAACTCCTGAAGTTTTTGAAATATTCATCCCAAATTTGGAATTCAAGCCTTTTTTTACAGTCTCCATCATTACTCGTCCTAAATTTTAACTTGAATCTACAAGGTGCTTTCTTTTCCGGAGCCATGTCTCCTTTTGTCCTTTTAAACTTTTTTGTAGTATGTCACTGATCAGCGTAAAATCAAATTTTGTGATTTTCGTTTAATTTAGAAACTTGTTTGACACCTGTAATTCTTCCTTATCTTTAACCGTTCTCGAGCAAAAATTATTAAACGACTGTATGCATTCGCTGAAGTGAAAGCTCTTATAATTAACAAAATGACTAGTACACTTTGATCTTTTTTATTTATTTATTTTGACAGTTCCTAAAGTTGAACCAGTGTCTGCTTGAATTGTTTATTGAATTAACGATTAGTTTTAGGACTTTTGAAGTTATTACTGTAAGAAAAAATGGCTAATTTAACTAACGCCGAATTAGCTGATATCCATTACATGTACGGTCTGGCTGACGGAAACACAACAGAAGCTAGGTGCGCTTTCCAAATCGAGTAACATCAGATAGGCAAACATTTTCACAGAAGTTTGAGGGAAACTGGTACTTTTACTGCAAATAATCATTTAAATGGTGCAACTCAAACTATGAGAACTCCAGATATTGAGGAAGCAGTTTTGAATTGTATTGATTTGAATGTGAGTACAAGAAAAATTGGAAATCAGTTGAATATTTCACATGTTCTAGTTTGGACGATTCTCCACGACTTTTTATTGTACCGGTTTCATATTCAACGCGTCCAAACTTCCTGGATATTTTCCTTCGACACTGAATTTCTGCAGATGGTTCCTAGATGAAGTTATAGAAAATGCTCATTTTCATAGTGAAATAATGTTAACAGACGAAGCTAAATTTTCGAGAACTGCTATCACAAATTTTCACAATAATCATTATTGCGCTGAGTAAAACCTCCATTTGGTTGAAGAATCTCATCATCAAGAACAATTCTTACTTAATGTCTGGGTCGGAATAATTGGAAGTTATTTGATTAGGCCATTTTTATTGCCTAACAAAATAAACGGTCCCCCTTGTCGGCAACTACTCGAGGAGGATTTACCTTCATTTCTCGAGGATGTGCCACTTTAGGTGAGAAACATAATGTGGTTCATGCATGACGGGCACCAGCTAGGGAATTTATAAATAATACATTCAACATCCGATGGATAGGTCGGGGTGGGCCAGAACCATGGCCTCCTAGGTCTCCAGACCTAAATAATTTAGACTTCTTCCTATGGTGATATCTCAAAAGTTTAATTTATACCACTCCAGTTAACAGTGTAGAAGAATTGAGAAATCGAGCGAAAACTTAGTTGCTCACCTAATAATTGCTGCAGCCAGGAGATATCCAACGTTAACTCGATATTTGCCAGTGGTTTCTGCAAAAATCTGACGAATATCCGTAGTTTTTTCGAGAATTAATTTGAACGAATGGAGTTCACATATGTAGTCATGGCATATTCAATCATTAAAATGAAAATTCGTGGTCATATCCAAACCCATTTCTCCATATAATAATTCCATGTCAAGGTCGATATGCGTTCAAAATTCTCGTACAGCATGGTTTTCGCAAGTTTAGATTTACGAACTGTCATGATAAGAGCGTAGATATACTAGATCTATTTCAATTATTCCATGTAAATTTTGCTAATGGACATAGAGTTACTAGATAAAAATTGGAAAAAGTTATACAATTTTCGGTTCATCATGGAAACACGTTAATCGAGTGCACACGTCATATATTTCTGAAAGAGAAAAAAAGTTCGTTTAACAAAATGATAGATTTTATGTGATATAATTCTGAAAAAGTAGAAACCTCTATTTAACGAAATAAAAGTTGCATATGATACACATTTGAAGGAACGAAGTTAGCATTTTAACCCAGAAATCGTTCGACGGAAAAGAAATTTCCGCACGTACTCAGATTCAAGTACAACCGAGATATTGGCACTTTACCTATTCCGGAAATCGTCAAAATTTGTAAGTAACTCTAAAACGAAAAGACATAGCATGAATATGCTAAGAACAATATTTTATTCAAGGAGAAATAACACCGGGAAGGGGATCATTTTCCTCTATTCACATAGCTACAACTTTAAAACGCCAAAATCCACCCTGTGCACTGGAAATCGGCTGAATGACCAAGGAAAGTAACAATAGGTGCCGGGCGACCTTCATATGTATTTATCCTTCGCGAAATGAATTGGAACTTTGGCGACCGTCCTTTCTCGCACTTCCCCTGTGGCAATAAAGAATATCGTAGTAACCCCAAGCATTGCCGAGGCAACCACCCTTTCTACAATGTTCCCATGAGCTCATTTATGATCCTGCTAATTGAGCAGAATATTCATAACTATAGCTCGTTCTTGGGTTTGCTTATACTCAGTATTGTAACAAAATAAACTCTTATGCTGGTTAAGCCCAGAGAAAAATGTGCAATGAGACTCTAATTCAATAATTGTCTGAAATCTTGGCAGAAAAGTCGATGAAATTTAGCTCAGATATTTATATTAATTACATATTATAATTATGATACATAATGTCACAAATACTTCTTTATATCTTATATACAGGCAAAAGGACTTATCTTGGTGAAATAGTTTCCAAACGTTCTTGTTCTTACTGCTTCCTATGGGGGAAAACCTCTATTCAGCTTCGGATCTGGATTTCTGGACTCCAGGTAGCAGTTATTACATCTCAACCTCTGAGCTCCACGTACGAGTCTCTTCCTAGGAATCTTCACCTAGGAATTTAAGTCTAGGACTCTCCGCCTACGAATTTCTGTCTATGGCTCCCCACCTAGGACTGAAGTCCACAAATTAGACATGTATCACCAAGATATTCTATGCTCTAACGTAACAGCCAGCTACACCAGGTAATTTAAAATAACATTATTTAAAGACAAAAATTAATAGAAAAAGTTACAGAGATTCTAAAAAAGTAAACTCGTGCTAGGTGTTCAGGTAGGTCATAGAATTAAAAGATAAGTTCTATAGAAAGCGAGGAAGCATCTACAAAAACTATTCACAATTAAAAGAGAAGCTACACAAAATGCGAGGAAGCATCTATGAAAACTATTTACAAAAATTACAGAGGTTTGGCAACCATTTTGAAAATTTGAAAGAATTTCATGATTTACTTGATAATTTCACGAAAATTACTTGGAAATTAAGGAAATGATGATTGAATATAGGAGTTTGAGTTATTTTTGTCGTTTTCTACTAAGAAAAATTATTTTGATTGAGTTTATTAATAAGAAATCTATCAAGGTTAGGTTAGGTTATTTTTATAAAAAATTGTAGAAATTAAAGTTATCCGATTAAGAAATCCATCGTGAGAAAAGGACAAATTCAATAGAGCAGAATTTGAATTTTTAATAGCTACTATAAGGCATTCAAGCAGTTAATAAAAAAATGCTGTAAGGAAAAATTATAAATCAGATTTTCAAGGTTAAGTGCGGCATTTTCTGAATAAACTTTCAACTTACCTATATTTTGATATAGGTCACTACACAGTATACAAGATAAAGATATGAATTTTAATAAAATTTAATTATTTTATCCACAAGTTAAGAGGATTTTCAAGTTCAACTAATTAGCTTGAAGGTCTGCAAAAAAAAAGCACAAAATGAAGAATTTGAAGAATGCTCGTATCACATGCACATACCATCTGATAGCCGGATTATGTTCATAAGACTGTTAACAGAGATAGAGTGTTGACTGGAATCAGGTGTTTTAATTCAAATTATTGTGACGTGATTTTATCAAGTTACAGCATCTATATATGTTGTACTGTAGATGGAGAAAAATGATCCTGCCCCCCTCGAGTTCGTTTTTCAAAATAAACTTATTGGTGAAAACGAATTTCAGCTATCTATTGTAGTTTTCGAGTTATTTCGGGATTTCGATATGTGACAATATCTCGAATCCTATTGAAGTTAGGTGGAAAATATTTCCACATTCTAGGTGCTCCTTTTTGAGTAGAATGCAGGGAGTCATGATTTTTTTTTACCGAGTGGTTCCTGAGTAATGAAGTAAACTTGTGTTTTTTCAAATACGAACAACACATGGTTTTGGCAACAGTAGAGAAGATTATTTATCTCTTTCCAAATATATATCATATATATTGTTCTCCTAAGCACGTAGTGTTCTTTTTTCGCGACACTATTTCAACTATTCAATCTCATTTATAAGGATTCATTAAAATCTGTATTTGAAGCAATTGCTGAATTCAATCAATAGCAATGAATCATGTCATAAGTTTATGTTGCTTTTCTCACTGTGTTTAGAAAATTTCTTCCTATAACTTAATCGTTATTATACAGAACTGGTATAATTCAGATTCTATGGAGGAATCTTATTTCAATAGATTCTCTGAGAGGAGGCAGCCGCATAAGACTTTTTTAAAAAGAAGAAAGGACAATTTAATTGCAGGAGGTTTTATCAAATCACAAGAAAAGGTGCTATCTTTGACGTTTTAGGAATTTATTGTATGAACAAAAACGAATAATATAGATAAGCAAAAACAAAGTGTAATTTCTGGTTAGAAGAATTTTAGTAATATTCATATATGATACGCATGCAAAAATCTTGATAGGCGTTGCAGATCCTTCATTTTAAATGATGGAAATACTTTCATTAGATAACTTGTATAGTGATTCAATTTGTTGAGTATATAATTATTACTTTTGATCAGAACGTTTTCTTTCAAGTCCTAAATTAAATTATCCAACAAGAATACTGAATTGAATAAAGAATTGAATTAATTGGATCTTTGACGCACACAGATGAACGTTTTCTATCATTCAATTGTGAATATCTGCTATGATCCCAGTGGATTGAACTGAATTCCCCTTTCTCTAAAGGCTTTAGTTGAAATAATTGATATGGTATGTGATATATATTTGAAGAGAAAACATCTCTTTTGATACCAAAATCACCTAATATTCGTATCACATACTGTATGAAAATTCCCTGCATTCTACTTAGGAAAAAGCCTATAGAATGGTACAATATTTTTTTGCCAACTGCAATAGGATTTGAGATATCGTCACATCTATTGTCCGAAATAACTCGAAAACTAAATAAGATAATGAGTCTTTGTCGAAAATGTAGGGCAAGAGTGGGAGCTCATTTTACTCTATCAACAATATTCGATATATCTGCCATACTAACACATCGAATTTCGTCCACCCTATTCTTATATACCATAACCGAAGAATTGACTCATTCGAAAATGATAATTCATATTGTGTCCACTCTGATTTTTCTCACTTGTCTTCTTATGTGAAGGAATTATAAGTCCGAAAACCCAAGGGCGCAGGTGTGGAATACTGATTCAAATTTTTTCAATGAAGATTTACCCAAAAGAAACGTTGAAAAAAGAGTCTGCATGTTGATGATGGTATTCCCAGCTGACAAAGCTCCATCTTGTTTTTTTGGTTTCTATGTTCTACCTCTTTCAGACATACCATCTGTTTTTCAGAGAATC
The DNA here is from genome assembly GCA_013387265.2 of Cryptolaemus montrouzieri. Taxonomy (NCBI): domain Eukaryota; kingdom Metazoa; phylum Arthropoda; class Insecta; order Coleoptera; family Coccinellidae; genus Cryptolaemus; species Cryptolaemus montrouzieri. Next base: position 64,195,070 of record JABFTP020000103.1, read on the forward strand.
TGGAGATGATTTTTTGATGAACATTATAGAATTGTTGTTGCTTGCTACGCTGATGCATTGCAACGGCTTTGCTTTTCTGAATTGTATGTCGAACCGTTGTGAAAGCTGAAATTATGAGCACCCTCTGAATTGAATAATTATAGAGGATCACGGAAACCATGGTTTAATAAAGCAACAACAGAACTTCGATAACGATATAAAAACAATTAATAGGATTTGACTATATTATGAAATATCTATATTAATTTTCTTCTCTGTTACTTAACTATAAGAAAATTTAAAAGATGTATTCGGGACGAAATATCAATGAAAATGTAATATCGCCCCAATTTTTTCAAAACGATTGACAATGAAAATAATGATTATAATAACATCGGAAATGACAGCATAGAAATAAGCGTTACATCTTGCGTTCGTAGAAAAATATCCGGAATTACAGCACATATCCGAGCAGAGAATTTTGGATGAACGAAGAGCAGTCGCTGAAAACAGGCTACTTTCTTCAGAAACGCTGCAAACCATTCGAGAAGAGGTAATGATGGAACTCAGAAGCGAAGATGATACTCATAAGGGTATACCTCCTGGAGTCAATGCAAGTGTTACAGATAAGATCGAAGTCACGGAAACGAATATTAACATAGAACGTCTTCCTGAGCCGAATCAGCAGAACGAATTCATTTACTTAGCAAGATCAGAACTCAACAGAGCAACAACTGAATTCAGTGGTAGTAACCCAACTAAAAGACCTAACCTGCCCAAACCCAAGACGAACGAGAACACCAATATCATCCTAGCAAGCGTAGACTCAGTGTTTGAAGAATACACTGACCAAAATACCTTGGAGAAGATTCACACTTTGAATTACTGTGGAGCGGTAGCGGTTCTTCGACTACACAAACAACAAGGCTCCACAAATCTGATTCGAGCTTAGCCAGAAAGCGTCAGAAAACCACCATGGCAAAAACGACTGGGGAAGAATATTAATAATATCAGAGCTGAAATCGGTCGCCTCACAGAAATCCTGAGAAACAAAAATCATCAAGGTGCTTGAGATCATATATATGCAAAATTTATAGGAAAATTGGTATGAACACAAAACACCCTGATCACAAATAACACATCGACGTGTATATGGACACTCTGAAGCAGAAAGTCCAAGCAAAGGCAAAGAGGCTCTCAAGATCCGTCTAGTGTACTGAAAGGAAACACCAAAACTGAAGGCTCCTTCTAAGAGCGGCCAATTTTTATAGGGAAAATAACAAAACTGCGACCACAATAACACAAGGCTTAACATATATGCTACCTAAGAGCAATAGAACACTTGATCCGTCTCAGTATAGGCCAATCATTTGTCTGCCAACGCTCTACAAAATACTCACCTCACGTATAGACAATCGATTATACCAACACCTGGATGACAATAATATATTAGCTGAGGAGCAGAAGGGATGCCGAAATAAACATCACGGGTGCAAGGAACAACTCATCATCGATTCTGTGATAATGAAACAGGCACATGGAGGGCGTCGGAATGTTCATTTAGATTTCCTCGATTATCTCTTGGCTTGTCAAAGTATTGTAGATATACAAAAATTCATTAAGGCCTGGTAGAATTCTTGAAGACCACAATGACACATTGGCGCACGTCTTTGCAGGGCAACATGAACAATAAGTTGATAAAAACCGACGAGATACTCACACGTCGAAGAATTTATCAAGGAGACTCTGTGAGTCCACTATGGTTCTGTTTAGCTATGAACTCATTGTCTTCTATGCTCAAGGGACCAGGATACGGATGATTAAGGATAAAAGCAGATAGGAATTATCACACGATCTCCCACCCTACTGTATATGAATGACATCAAATTATATGCTTCGCACAAGAAGCAATTGGATGATCTGCTGTAAACTGTCAGTAAGTTCTTGGCAGATGTACGTATGAAATTCGGAATTGAAAAATGTAAGACTCTGAACATTCAAGGGGGGAAAGTCATAGATGGTGAATCACAACTTCCAAATGGTGATATTTTACAGTGTATGAGGGATGGCGAAACTTACAAATATCTTGGATTCCAACAAGCCAGATTACTAGACCAAAATCAATTAAAGGAGAAGATTCGTTCAGAATACAGTCAGCGCCTGAAGACTGTCCTGAAGTCAATGTTGAGCTCGGGGAATCTAGTCAAGGTAATTAATACCTACGCCATTCCAGTGTTGCTTTACTCATTTGGAGTAATCAGATGGACTAAAACAGAACTGGATGATCTTCAAAGGCAGACTACGAGATTAATCAACCTTACATCGACAAAGAAGAATAATAGGCCAGACATAGTGGTGTATGATAAGAGAGCCAGAACAGTAATGCAGGTGGATGTCGCCATTGCTAATAATAACAACGTGCTGAACAAGTTCCAGGAGGAGAAGTCCAAAAACATAGACCTTGCTATTGAGATCAAACAGATCTGGTACTTCGATAAAATAGATATCGTTCCTGTCATCATTTCTTCTACTGGGTTAATACCCAAAAGTTTGCATGATAGCCTTAAGAAATTAGAATTGCATAAGAATACTTATATAGAAATGCAAAAAGCTGTAATTCTCAATACATGTAGGATAGTAAACTAGCCTATTCCCTTTGATTGCTGAATCTGGGAAAGGTAAGTTTCCAGCTAAAAAATGAGTTAGTGCACAAGTCCACGATAATAATAAATAATAATAGATAAGGTGCATGTATCAAGTAGACTTATTATTATATTAAAAACTCTAGAAAAGTAACGATTATTTTGGCTGTTTTCTTTTTAGAAATAATCAAAACGACAGTTCGTTATAACACATATTTTCAATTAACCGTAGGTACATACTGCACCAATCAATAACTGAGACTTAACCAAGCATAGCCTGTTCGATTTCCTTCTTTGCCAAACTGCCAGCTGTTTCATTGCCATTGCATCTGTCATTGCATTTAGCTAGCTTACTGAAATCATATACTCTGCAGCTGCACAATCAAAATTATGTTTCATAAACAAAAAAATATGTTGGCTTATATTATATATCAAAAATCTGTTTGATGAGCTTCTCATTCTCAAGGAAATACATGCTCTAGATCGCTCTCAATCTGTTCAGATGATGATTTATCTATCAAAATTTATGTTTATTTGATTTGCGTATTCTTGTTATAAAATTCATAACTGACGAGAGTATTTTCCATTATAAAATACACTTAAATACAGAAAAATCACTGAATCAGCAGTCAATGAAACATCCGGATATATTCGCCGAATGAGGAAGTTGTTATACGGAGTTCAGTTTTAATGACCTCCTGATAAACTGGTCGCAAAATCGTTCTATATTATGGCGTGGCTTGGCAAACAAATAATACATAATCAATAACGATATCTCGATAGAAAGCCGGTTCAGTTGTCAGCAAATGAAGGGGGGCCATATGTGAGACAATGCACACACAGGTTTCCCTTACTAATACTGTACCCCTGCTAAGTGAATCCCCAATTTCCTAGTTGATTACATGAAGCCAGACAGCTTTGTTCACCCTTCATTCTTCGATTTTGTTCACCACTCTCGATTGTTATTTCACCCGGTTATTTCTTTTCAGAACAATATCCTCATTTAGCTTTTATTAGGATATTTACAGATATAATCGACCCATACTTAATTATTCAACTTAAACTAATCTTCTCGGACAAATTAAAAAAATTACAGTAGTTTGAAAGAAGTTTTGCTTTTAACGATATAAATATAAAAATATTGGACAGACGGTGCAGATATTTTAAAATTCATCCAATGTTTAGTATGATCTCAGATATTAACGCGTCAGAATGTTATATTCAGTACCGTTCTTGAATAATGATGGATTTTGTGGCGACATTCTTTCAATTTCAAATCTATGGAAATATTTGAGTTTTGATGAAGTAATAATTCTTACTGAGCAACAACCAAGTGAACTAAATGAAATGAAACATTTTATAATCTATAACAAACTACGAGATGAAGACTTTGAGAAACTCTGACACAATTCATTAAATAATGAAAACTTTTTACCAATGAAATTAAACATAAAACATCGATAGCAATCGAGTAGTCTAAAGGTTTTTTACGAAACAGAGCTGGTTGCCAAATGGACAGTGAAATTTCTGAGTCTTAGAGGATTATCTATAAAGATGAAAAAGGTTCTAACTCCTTAAAAATATGTTCAAAAAATCTGGCCAAGTTCAGATGCATATACAAATGATAAAATGAAAAATGTTCGTAAATGCTCTTTAATACTTGAATACTTCAAGTTATACTGCCGATGTTGAGCTCCGCATAGAAATAAGGTGATCTTCTAAATGATTTGTATCTACAAAAGTTGTATGAAATCTCAATCGAAAACAGGTATCTCTAGAAATAAAGTTGCAAAATCAAATTTGGGATTGAGATTCGAAATTCTTTTCTTCTGAACTATAATTTATATCTCTTATAGAGGTAGAAAAACTAGAGTTTCTTCCCAAGATGGCCTGACACCTAAAGCCTGTACAATCCCAAAAAAATACACAACCTATTTTCACAATGATAAAATTTGAACCACCGATTTTTCACAATATTGTCTGAAGCCTAAAGTAGAATTATTTGGAAGTTATCAAAATTTATACATTGTTTAATTCAAAATTTGGTGGAAACTACGAGATGAAGATTCTGAGAAACTCTGACACAATTCATTCAATATTGACAAATTTTTACAAATGAAATGAAACATAAAATATCGATACCAATCGAGTAGTCTAAATGTTTTTTACAAAAAAGAGCTGGTAGCCAGATGGACAAAGAAATGTCTGAGTTTATAGAGGATTCTCTATGAAGATGAAAGAGGCTCTAACTCCCTGAAGATATGTTCAAAACAACTGGACCCAAAATTCAGGCCAAGTTCAGATGCAGAAATTGGACTATACAAATGATAGATTGAAAAAAGGTTTAAAAATGCTCTTGAATACTTGAATACTTGAAAACTCATCTGAGGTGTTCTTCTAAATGATTTGTATCTATAGAACTTGTATGAAATCTCCTTCGAAAACAGATATCTCTAGAAATATAGTTGCAAATTCAAATTCGGAATTGAGATTCGAAATTGTATCTTCTTCTGTACTATAATTTATATTTCTTATATAGGTCGAAATACTCGAATTTCTTCCTAAGACGGCATCACACGTAAAGCCTGTACAATCCCAAAAAATGTACAACTTATTTTCACAAATTATTAAACCGGGATGGTGACTCGACCAGAAACCAAGCAGAAAAGGTCAGAGCATTGGATTTCAAAATGGATCGTGAAAGGCTGATATCAGTCGTTTGAAATGAAGATATGATGTGGAGATGCACTCGAACAGCGTCGTATTGTCAAACTGTACAAGATGCTGATTTTAACTGAATAAGCATACGTTCATTGTTTTTACACTATCGGATGCGAAAGATATCGATTAATGTCTTCATTAGACAATACAAATAGTAAAGGCATACCATATAAATGAGGATCTATAGTTATTTATTTTCTAGTGTCAAATGGACTGTTGGTTTAGTAGACAAAAACTGTATCAGGTGACAATATTCTAATTGGGAATAAACAAATAAATTGAGCATGTTCACTACTGTCGATTTCCGAAAACTAAATTAAGTATTTGAATTTACCGACTGGAAGGCGGTTCTGCCTGTGGATGACATTGAGGCTATGTGGAAGCGTTTTCTGGAAATATATAATTCCGGATTGGAGAAGTGTTCGACTAGAAGGGAGCTAGTCAGCAACCCTAGTAAACCCTGGATTGGCCCAAACATTCTGAAAATGATAGGTCATAAGAGAACATTAAGGTATTTATGTGGAAGACAAGAAGCAGAATACAGAAATCATCGTAACTTCTCCAACAAGCTGAGCAGCAAAATTGGTAGATCCAGAATAACTTTTGAGCATGGACTTGCGGCCTCAAAATAGAAAGAAATTTTTCAGATATGTAAGAACACGAACATTAAGATATCCGTGCCCCAGGTTCGTAACTCCAACAGGACAGGTCTGTGAAGATCATCAAGAAACTGCTGAGATACTGGCAGCCACGTTTGCATCTTTCTTCACTGTAGAACCCCAGGGACCTAAGCCACCACTTCTGTTCCAACCATGCGCCAATAGTCTGTGTGAGATAAGCTTCTGCCCTGCTTTGATTGAACAACAACTGAGCGTTCTGGATCTCTCTTTTTCACCTGGAATTGATAGTTTATCTTCTAAAATTCTGAAAAAATGTTCATTAAGTCTGGCTCTTCCCTTATCCATTATTTTTGAAGAGTCGTTTCGATCAGGAGCCTTGCCAAGTGACTGGCTTATCGCATCAGTGACTCCCATTCACAAACTTTCTGCCGAAAACCATCGACCGATCAGCCTCGTTTCCATTGCTGCTAAGCTCTGTGAGAGAATTATCCTGGATCAAATGTTGGATTTTGATTCCATCGATAAGCTTATACCTGAGCAGCAACACGGTTTTCTTCCTGGGCGTTCTGTGATAACGAATATACTCAAATGTATAAATGATTGGAGTAAGTCAATGAATAATATGATACCTATCAATGTTGTGTACCTAGATTTTGCGAAAGCCTTCGATAGAGTACCACACGAGTGCTTGTTGTTCAAACTGAAAAACTTAGGAATTCAGGGACCTCTTCTCGCTTGGATAGGAGCTTTTCTTAGGAGCAGGATATATTTTGTCAAAAACAAAATTCCAAATTTTGGGTCAGATCGGTTACAGGCCGCGTTCCTCATGGCTCTGTTCTGTGACCTCTTTTATTTCTGTAATACCCATCTGATCTCCCATCACTTCTCTCTTCCAGTTGCTCTATCTTCGCGGATGATATCAAGATCTACAATGTTCCTTCCCTTAGTTCGAACACTCTTCAACAGGATCTAGACTTTTTATCGCTATGGTGTTCTGACTGGCTATTACCACTCAATGCAGATGAGTGCAAAATCCTCTAGATTGGTAAAAATAACCCCCACTTGAAATATCACCTAAGTGGAAAAAATCTCAATAGCACCCGAAAGCAGCTTGATCTTGGTGTAACTGTTACAGCTGACTTAACGTGGTCTGAACATACTAGGAATGTGTTCACCAAAGCTTCCTGTCTCATCTATCTACTCGAAAGATCTTTTAGGCGTTGTGAACCAAAAACTTGTGGTTTACTCTATAAAACTGATGTACGACCTATAATGGAATTCGCTTGGCCGGTTTGGTCTCCTGTTTTGAGGAGTGACGTGGATCTACTGAGGTCAATCCAAAGAAGAGTGACAAGAATTGCCTATGGCCGCTTGAGACCATATTATACAGAGAGATTAAGAATTTTCGGTATCCCATCTTTTGAGAACCGCCGTCTCCGGGGAGACCTCATAATTACTTTCCGTTCATTGCGATCTCTATTCACCTGCGACCCCTCAAATATCTTTCCACTGAATCAGAATAGACACCTTAGAGGTCACAACTTTGAACTGCATAAGGAAAGTTTCAAAACTACTCAGCACCAGGGCTTTCTCCCGAACCGGGTATTCTCCAGATGGAACTCGTTGCCAAACTGTGTCGTTGATGCTTCTACTATCAACGCTTTCAAGAATTCCCTCGACGAAAGGTTGACCGATTAATAACAAACTCTTTAATATATTTTTGTTTTCTCTTTCTTATATAGGAAAAAAAAATTTTTTGTATTCATTAATTCATTGAGTTAACTATTAGTTTTTTGGTTACACGCGCTAGTACTTCCAATATTTTTTTGATTTGTATAACTTTTAGAATAGGCACCATTGTTCTTTTTTATTTTGTATTTGAGTCATAATAGGCAAATTTGCCTTGACTCTTAATAATTGTTTAATGAAAATAATGAAAGAACTCATTTAATCCATTGCAATGAATATTCGCCGTTATGTAATCCGTTTTGGTATAGTAATTATAAAGCATAAAATACCGTACACTCGAAAACAGTATCATCAAACTGTTGTACACTGTATCTCAATATTTATATGTCTAATTCGGATAAAATTTGACCACTGAGTAATCAATATCTATACATTGTTTAACTCAAATTTTGGTGGGAGTTCGAGTTCTCCTTGAACAGCTACAATTTCTCCAAAAATATTTTTCCAGCTCCTTAACTCTAGTTAAATTTCAGCTATTACCCTTCTCAATGTGCAGTATTTGTTTTTTCTTTTCAAACAATACTGGTCGAAGAAATAATTTCATAACGACAGTAGGAAATTCGAAGAAATGATTTCACTACACGACTCGTACCGACATTTTTATTTGTTTAAGAATCTATTATACGTTGAAGTAAAATGAAGGATAATTTAATTTATATTACTAATGGCCGAGTCTGAAAGAAATATTATTGTTATGTATATTTTAAAGAGTGGTGCAACCAGTCAAAGTCAACCTTATTAGTTATCCTGAATACATTTTGTTGTAAAAAGAAAATAGTGATGCCTCGTTGAAAACAAACCCAAACACAATAGATCAGTTAGTTATGTGTCCTATTCAAAACGTAAAATTAGCCACAACACAATAGAAACAAAATTTTCCGGGTTTTATTTCGGCGGTTAGATAGAATAATTCTAAAAAAATCACAATTGAATAATGAAAATTGGTAGAAATATTCGAGGAAAACGCGACCGAAAAAATTTCAAAGTCCTTCCCTTATTCTTTGAATTGAAATTATCTCCATCAATTTTCACTAGTACAGTGCAATTCTTGGAGAAAATGATGAGTCATAATCCCCTTTCCACCACTATCAGTCAAGATGTCCCAAACAAGAACGTCTTTTTTCGAAGAAAGCGTTTATCTAGAAAAGTTTCAAGAATTCTTAAATTGTAGAAAAATCGCAAGGTTTTCTAATATCTCTCGAAAAGTAAAGCACACATCGATATAAAATGAAAAACCAGTCAATATATCTTGTGAACACTTACTTTTAACCTCAAAATTCAACACTTTCTTCCCTACGAGACTTAGTGTTTTTTTGATTCAAGAGAAACCTTCTTTTCAGCTTCCCCAATTTCTTGAATGTGAGAGACTTCAAAGATCCACCGAAAGAAAACGCAACTTAGAGATTAGAATTTTTCATCTCATATGATCTAATTTCTATATTCCGTTAAGATGTTTGGGTAGGTCTTACATTATTGAATGAGCTCTTTGTAAAACAGTTTTGAAGCTAGCTTCCGTCAATGTTACATAATCAGTATTTTTACTGTTTCTACAACCAAATAGTGGAAAATGCTGAAAATGCTACTTCCTGAATGCGTTTCAGGGTTTATCATTCATTTATATTAAAACTTAATCAAAATTGGCGGCACTGCTTACCCGCAACTATGGAAAACGACAGGCGAGATGTTTAATGTACCTGATTTCTACGCAGAATATAATTCATAGCCGTGAAATTCGAAGGCGGCTTGTCGGGATCAGCAGGCGTACCAAAATATTCGAACAGCGGTGGGAAAAATGATCATAGTTCCCAGGAGGAAAAAACAGATTTATTGAAAATAACTCAATTTCAGTTTATTTGAAATAATTGAGAAAAAATATATTTTGTATCTTCTCCACGAGTATCTTATACTTAAATAATCATGTATCGTGCATGCCAATTACCATATATACCGCTACCCTCTATCCTAGGGGTGCTCAGATCATCGATCGTGAGTGTTTTTTGAATAGATCTCGAGAAGAAAAATTTCAATCTATAGGTAACTAAACTACAAAAATTTATTACGTAATAAAAAACACTCTGCTAGCGGCAAAAGGCGGCTTTATCAAACGCGCGGTACTTGTCGAAGAAACGCCGCGTTTCCTATTCTTGCCGCTTTTCTAGAAATTTCGGTCGGCGCGTTTGACGAGAACATTCGAGACTTTCGTTCACGCCGAGATAAATGTTGCGCCTGCAGGAATTGAAGTCATTCTGAATTGATACTTGAAGGCAATACTACGTCGATACAAAGTTTATTATTAAATAGAACAAAGTGAGTGCAGCGAAGAAATCTAAAACGTATCAATTTAATAACGATTGGTAGGAAGAATTTTTCTTTTGTATAATGAAGGGTAAGTGCATTTGTCTCATTTGTCGTGCTTCAGTTGCTATACCTAAGAGTAGTAACTTAGAGAGGACGACTCCACCGATATGACAGACACTGTCCAGCTGTGTATTTTTATTCGGATGATGTTCAATGACATGTTGGCTAAGGAAGAATTTTTGACAATCATTCCTCTGAAGGGGACGACCCGTGGCGAAGATAAATATGACGTTTTCTTCAGTTTTGTAAAAGACTACAAGCTACCAATATATAAATTATTGTGCATCACAACCGATGGAGCACAAGCAATGACTGAAAACAAAAACGGTTTTGTGTCGAGCTAATGAAGATTTCCCTTAATTTCTTTCATTCCATTTTTTTTTGTCATATTTATTAAATTAAACAAGTTCCATGAAGAAATAATATATGGGCGATGTCAACCCTAATTATTGGGTCCATAATGATTATAAAACATCTATAGATCATAATCGGTATCACTTGGAAGACTGAACTTGGCCATCAGGGCTTTCTCGGTCAAAAAGAGACGGAATTTGAGGAAATATCGCAGGTTATGTTTTTTTTTATTATCTCCTCATTTCTTTTTATGAGCTTGCTTGCTATGTAAAATCTTTTCCTTAATTTGTTCAGACGTATAAGAAGTATGATTGTTGAAATATTTTTCTGCTGCTATTTCTTTTTCCATTGTTACAGATTCCTGTCCCAAACCTCTCACCTTTGTCTTCGTTTGAAAATCATGGAATGCAGGAAAAAATGAAGCGGCTAAGCAGAAAAATCTTTGGTACTCTTTATGTACACACAACACTAATGCAACATAAACAGACAAGCTATTGCTAGTGCATTAGCGACAGGAAACAAGTTTTTCCTGAGGTTTTTTCACTCGTTTATTGAATCATATACAAGGTAGTATATATATATATATATATATATATATATATATATATATATATATATATATATATATATATATATATATATATATATATATATATATATATATATATATATATATATATATATATATATATATATATATATATATATATACACTATATATATATGCACCTATTTTAAAAAAATTGAAATTTGAAAATGACGAAATTTGGTAAAACACAAAAAAAATCCAGAACTAATATTTTCGAAACGATATGGAAGCACTTATATTTTTCAGTACCCAGAAGGTTCACCTCTGTTATTAATGACACTTTGGCATCGTCGCGGCATGCTCAATATTAAATTGTCTATTACATTTTGGCGTAAGTCATTCCAAGCCCCCTGAACTGCTAATCGAAGCTCCTGTTCATGATGGAAGACGTTTTGACGCAGGAGATTTCTTTTTAGGGTGTCCCACACATGCTCGATGGGATTTAGATCTGTGGAGCAGGATGGCCACGGTAGCAGATCGATATCATTCTCTTCAAGAACGCTCAAGTCAACTCTTGCACGATGAGGAGGTGCATTATCTTGTTGGAAGAGTGGATTTTAACCCATTGTTTGGAGATACGGTACCACTACAGGTAAAACTATCTCATTTGCGTAAGAATTTTCGATGAGGTTGTTCTGTATGAAAATGAGGTCAGTTCTTCCACCAAGGCGTATACCTTTCCAAAACATCACTGATCCGTCTCCCTGTCTAACAACTTCTCGAGCATGCTGGAGACGGTTTTGCCCTCCAGGTTCCCTCCATATTCGAATTCTTCCCAAATCGGTATAATAACTAAATCTAGATTCATCACTGAAGGGAACCTCTCTTGATCCCAGTTTACGTGTTCTTGGCACCAAGCTAAACGAGCAGCGCGATTTTCATGGGTCAGTTGTGGAACTCTTAAAGGACATCTGGAGTTGAGTTGACCTTTGTGCAGTCGATTTGTCACAGTTTGGTCGGAAATTTGTACATTATGAACTCGTGATAGCTCTTGAGCTAATTGATATGCTGTGGTAGTACGATCCCTTCTGGCTTGTAAAACTGAAAAACGATCTTGGGCGACTGTAGTAATCCTGAAACGACCTGTATGGCGTTCTTCTACGCTACCTTGTTTCATTGAAACGCGACCATAAACGGTTTATGACACTTGGGCTACTTCCCAGAACCCTGGATACTTCCCGCTGTGAGCTCCCAGCTTGGAGCATGTCAACGGCTCGTAACATCTCTTCTCTAGTCAAATGTCGTCTTTCCATGGTCGAATTACAAAACTTAAATCTTTTATTTGTGCTTACAACAGAAACAAAGTGCCAGCTAACTGATTTCAAACACTGAATACATGAAATGATTATAAAGCAGCGTCGCATCTGCTGCATTTTTAATTTTTCATAAAAAAAACTGAAATCTGTTGCGTCAACTTACATAATTTGGTGAGAAACAGATGCAGGTGATCATTCCTTAAAAAAAAACATCCATATTGATTGTTCTGGATACGATTTATCGATATTCAGAAGTGTTCCCTAGACTTTTTTGAGGTGTTCAATGAATTTTTCTCATATTCTGATTCAAGGTTTTACGTTTTGCTATTCAAGAATTATGAAAAGATGTTGACTTAACTTGAATTTCGAAATCAAAAGCCTGACTTAAGCATGACTTGATTTCAAATCGAGTCAACTCAAACAACTTAAATTTCAAGTCAATCCATAAATCCCTATTCCTAATGAAAAATGCAAATATAAGAAAAGGTGGCATTCCTCAGAAATAAAAAAATTAATTGTTCCTTGCAATGAAATCAAATGAATTTAAATCATTTTCCGGATGAAATATTCCACTAAAATCGATGCACAAAGTGAATCTGTCACGAATTCCAATCAGGAAATGCGAAAGGATCAAATTGTTTCACAATCAGAGGTCGAAAAGCATAAAGCTAGGGATCAATCAGAAATTTGCAATTGTAATAGGGCATCGGTAGCCCAAAAGCAACAAGAGAGGTAAACACATTAGAAAGTGATTACAGTCAAAAAGGGAACAGCTGCAAGTGCGAAGCTAGCTGCAGATGCAAATCAAATACGCGAGGCCGCCAGTAATTGTCTTCCGAAAGGGGCGATAAAACGGTTGTACATTTTACTTGATTAAATGAAGTTTCGGCGTATCACACAGTTTTAAAATAATGATTTAATCGAGCATCTTAAAGTGAATTGACGTCGAGAAAATTTGTATCGTTTTTACTATTTTCGAAGTCAAGCAAATAATATTTTCAATGAGAACATAACAAAATATCTCTCCTCAGAATAATTTGATTGAAAAGAAATTCATCAATTTCAGAGGAATTGTACAAATACTTCTTGAATAACCTGATAGTATTATTCTAGAATTTCAGTCTAGAATTCAGTTTCACTCCACTTTCTGATCTCATAAATGAATGTTTTAGTATGGGATGTTTTCCAGAGTGTTTGAAAAACGGCATCATCAAGCCACTACATAAAAATGGAGACAGAACTAAAATGTCGAATTATAGACCAGTTATCCTCATTTTCAATATTGCAAAAATTTTTGAGAAAACCATTAAACACCGAATGGTAAGCTTTCTGGACAAACACAATCTACTGTTGGAGAGCCAATATGGGTTCAGAAAACACAGATCGACTGAGGACACAATAAGGGAGTTAACTACGTATATTTACGATCGCATAGATAGAAACATACCGCTGCTTTACATATTCATAGACTTATCTAAGGCCTTCGATACCATTCCCCATGATAAATTTCTAACTAAGTTGCAGAAATATGGATCCAGAGGTGTGGCATTGAAATTATTAACAAGTTATTTAGATGGTAGGAAACAAGTGGTTAAAATTGGAACTGATTTAAGCGATGAAAAGCAGATTACTTACGGCGTTCCCCAGGGAACGGTATTAGGCCCATTATTATTCATATCATACGTGAACGACCCTTTTCAAATGGAACTTCGTGGAAGTGTTTTGAGTTTCGCTGACGATACCACAGTACTTTATGGGGCCAGCACATGGGAAAATCTACAAAAAATAGTGGAAGAAGATTTCGCGAAAATAGGGAAGTGGGTAAAACATCATAAACTGACACTAAATGCAGACAAATCACTATACTTACCTTTCACCTCTTACGAATCCAATCTTTTAAAGCAAGGCGCACTGAATATCGACAAGGACACTATCATTAGTGAGACCACTTCAGGCACAGTAAAATCTTTGGGCATTGTGCTTGACCGACATATGAGGTGGGATCACCACTGTAGTTATGTGGCAAAAAAACTTCGGAGGTTACTGGGCATTTTCAAATACTACAAAAGTGAAATGAATATAAACCATCTGAAAATATTATATCACGCATTGGTGCAAGTACATCTTACATATGGGAATGTTGGGTGGGGAGGAGTTTATGACTGCTATGTTGAACAACTAAATATTTTTCAGAAATGGATCCTGAAAATCATGTATGGTAAAGGGCGCATAGTTTCGAGTGAAGAGATTTTTGCTTTGTCAGGAATGCTTGACATTAGACAGTTGTATGCTCTGAAACTAGTAACTCAAGTATTTACGAGTAAGATGAATGTAAACCCCATTGATCATAAATATGATACAAGGGGAAAAGACTCAGATTACAAAACACTACGCTCGAATAAAAGAATAGGACAAAGATCCAGCAAATATCTGGCACCACGAGTATATTCGCGTATACCAGTAGACTTGCGAATCTTGAAAAACTACAAATGTTTCAAAAAGAAAGTGAAGCTTTGGATTCTTTGTGCCGGAAGAACAGATATAGACAACTTAATTAATCAGCGGAAAAACGAAAGTGCCTAGTTTAAATACTGAGTTCAGAAATTTCGCGGAGTGACTTAAAAAAAGGGAAGAAAAACATTTCTAAAATGTGAGGAAAAAAAACTAAATTGTGACTAAAATACCGGATTTGACTAACGCCCGATTGTGAAAAAAAATAAACCTATCGTGACGAACAATTCAAGAAACATAGTGACTTTTTGTTTCGTAATTACGTGCTGTGAAACTAACTTTACTTTCAAATAGAAAAAAAAAACATTCCACACAAATGAAGTTGTTATAAATTTAAATTTAACAAAATATACCTATCTCAAAGGCGAATAGGCGAGACATTCTTAGAAATGATTAAGCCCCTGCTTTTTCATTGTTTATTACTCTGTATATATGAAATCAATTGTAATAGACTTCATTATTATTATTTATTATCGTGGACTTATGCACTATCTCAGCTAGTAGCTGGATATAATTTACCTTTCCCAGATTTAGCAATCAAAGGGAATAGGCTCGATTACAATATACTTGACATAAATTTCCTAACTATCCTATATGTATTAAGAATTACAGCTTTTGCATTTCTATATAGGTATTCTTATGCAATTCTAATTTCTTAAGGCTATCATGCAAAGTTTTGGGTATTAAACCAGTCGAGGATACGATGACAGGAACGATATCTATTTTGTCGAGGTGCCACATCTGCTTGATCTCAATAGCAAGGTCTGTGTATTTGGACTTTTCTCCTGGAACTTATTCAGCACGTTGTTATTATTTGGTATGGCGACATCCACCAGCATTGCTGTCTTGGCTCTCTTATCATACACCACTATGTCCGGCCTATTATTCGTCACCATTCTGTCAGTGATAATAGGCCTATCGTAGTATAATCTGATAGAGTCATTTTCCAATACGGGCGCCGGTTGATACTTGTAATATGGCTGGAATGTATTCAGAAGTCCGTACTTGTGTGCAAGTTTCTGATGGATAATGTTGCACACTTGATTATGCCTGTGAAGATAGTCTGTATTGGCCAGTTGTTCGCATCCGGACGTAATATGCTGTATCGTCTCTGATCTTATATGGCATTTTCTGCACCTATCTGTTTGTAATGTTCCGTCCTTCATAATGAATTTTTTGTAGTTGTTTGTAGCGATCACTTGGTCTTGGATGGCCATAAGGAATCCCTCTGTTTCCGCGAATAATTCTCCTTTCATCAACCATTTGTTGGAGGCTTCTTTGTCGATGTGTGGTTGATTAATCTCATGGTGATGTCGTCCATGCAATTCCTTTCTTGACCATTGCTCTTGTTTTTCAGTATCTGATAGGAATGGTAGATTCAGCTGGTCATCTCTGGTAGCAAGATTTAGAGGTGTATATCCCTTATCAGCCAACGATACCACTCTATGTAGGTCAGAAGTGAGAGCTTTTGCTGAGAAGAATTCTCTGAGATTTCTTATCTGTTCGGTGTGTAAATTGACAACATCTATTAATCCGCGTCCTCCTTCTTTCCGCTTCAAAGTTGTTCGTATCACAGACGATTTTGGATGATGATTGTTGTACTTTGTCATCATCGTTCGGGTCTGCCTTTGAATATCATCTAGCTCCGTCTTAGTCCATCTGATTATTCCAAATGAGTAAAGCAACACTGGAATGGCGTAGGTGTTAATTGCCTTGACTAGATTCCCCGAGTTCAACATCGATTTCAGCACAGACTTCAGACGCTGACTGTATTCTGAACGAATCTTCTCCTTTGATTGTTTTTGGTCTAACAATCTGGCTTGTTGGTATCCCAGATATTTGTATGTTTCACCATCTCTCATGCACTGTATAATGTCACCGTTTGGAAGTTGTGTTTCACCATCTATGACTTTCCCTCTTTGAATGTTCAGGGTCTTACATTTTTCAATCCCGAATTTCATATGAACATCTGCCGAGAACTCACTGACAGTTTTCAGCAAATCATCCAATTGCTTCTTGTTCGAAGCATATAATTTGATGTCATACATATACAGCAGGTGGGAGATTGTATGATAATTCCTTTCTGCTTTTATCCTAAATCCGTATCCAGTTCTATTGAGCATTGAGGACAATGGGTTCATTGCCAAACAGAACCATAGTGGACTCAAAGAGTCGCCTTGAAAAAATTCCACGACGTATGGGTATCTCGTCGGTTCTAATTGATTTATTGTTCATGTTGACCTGCAGAGACGTGCGCCAGTGTATCATTGTTGTCTTCAAGAACTCTACCAGGGCTGGGTGAATTTTGTATATCTGCAATACTTCAACAAGCCAAGAATGGGCGGTACTATCGAATGCTTTCAGATAATCGAGAAAAGCTGAATGAACATTGCGATGCCCTACGTGTGCCTGTTTCATTATCACAGAATCGATGATGAGTTGTTCCTTGCACCCGTGGTGTTTCTTTCTGCATCCTTTCTGCTCCTCTGCTAATATATTGTTGTCGTCAAGGTGTTGGTATATTCGATTGGATATGCATGAAGTGAGTATTTTGTAGAGTGTTGGCAGGCAAGTGATTGGCCTATATTGAGACGGATCCTGTGTTCTATCGCTCTTAGGTAGCATATATGTTAAGCCTTGCGTTAGGAAAGTGGGTGTTTTCTTTGGATGTTGAAGAACATACGTGAGCTGTTTCGCTAGGGCTCTATGGAGCTTATCAAACTTCTTGTACCAGTAGTTGTGGATATTATCTATACCTGTGGCCTTCCAATTGTTGGTCGCTCCAATTACTGTTGTAATTTCTTCCTCCGTTATTCCATCGAAGTCCATATGTCTGATATCGAGGCGTTCTTTTCATTCGTGATCCATTCCGCATCTCTATTGTGTTCTTTGGGGTTCGACCATATTGATGACCAATAGTCGGTCAAGCACTGTGCGTCAGGTACTTCTCTGTTATTGTTGGTCGCAGTTTTGTTATTTCCCTTATGAAAATTGGCAGCGTTTTGGAGGAACCTTTGGTTTTGGTGTTTCCTTTCAGTACACTTGACGTATCTTGAAAGCCTCTTTGCTTTTGCTTGGAGTTTCTGTTTCAAAGTGTCCATATACACGTCGGTGTGTTGTTTGTGATCAGGGTGTTTTGTGTTCGTACCAATTTTCCTATAAATTTTGCGTATATGTGATTTCAAGCGCCTTGAGGGTTTTATGTGTTTTATTATTATTATTATTAAACTGGACATTAAACTCATATTTTATGCCTTGCCTTTTTCTGGGAGTTAGGTTGGCATTTTCGAAAACATGTCTTTTTCCCCGTCTTTTGTTTCATTTCAAAATTGTGAGGTACATATCGTTCAATGTGACTGTTTTGGGGATTATATTATGAAAGGTGATTGGTGCGGAAGAATACGCAGGCCAACCATGGACCCAATGCATTGAGGCGTCATGAATTTTGGCCAAATTTGTATCACCCTGTATCTTCACAATACTGAAGACAATTTATTCTCGTTTTGGGTTCTAATGCTCATTCTTGTGCCTAAAGAGGCACCAGGCTGAATGGATGAGAAATACAGGATCGGACTGAAAACATTTCTTGCCATTCATAAGTCGAAGATCACCCTGTAATTTTAGACATGGGCTCTTCATGAAATATCCCACCGAATTGTGCTACCAGTAATTTCATCAGGTCCTGAACGAATTTTCAAAATATTGTATCTTTCTTGTACTAACATATTAGAAAAATAATACTTTCAGAATATTTTGAGTTTTGAAATGAACAAAATTGCAAAGTGTTCAACCTTCCCCTCAAATGATTTTCTGATCAAAATTTGACAAGAGGACTAAATGAAACATCCATTTCATTAAAAATGAATGAAATAATACAAGATGTTAAATTTAAAAGAGAGGTAAGTTATGCCTAATGACCTAGAGGTTATTAATCGTGAGCAGAACATTGAAAAGCGTCCATTACAATAATGACGCACGACAGCCTCATGACATGTGAACTTTATCATATTTATATTTATTTTCACTCATGGTTGGTGTTATAAACTCAATTTTGGTATGATAATTTTCATCAAAAAATGGACGACTTGATCCTACTTCGCTAAGAGTATGAAAAATTACAAAAGAACACTCGATAGAAGTTGAACTTCGCGAGAGTGAGAGATAAAAAGAGTAAGAAGAAGAGTGGTAGTTCAAAAAGTGAACTATTTCTTTCGCGCAAGCATTATGCTTCTCACGCGCCCATCTCCTAACTAGGCAACGTCCATGTGATCAGTGATTCAACAGTATCTACTTCTTCTGCAAGCGCCCATAAGTAGATTTATCTATCCACGCACCCACTCACATATTCGTTTGCGCGTACGTACGACAGTTTTTCACCTGGTCTTCTCATTGTCCCTGTACTGCGCTAGCTACAAACCTTATTATTTTATCGCTGTTTGTCCCAACTTTTGTATCGCCGGAATATTTCTCATTCTTTTACTGAATAGTTGTAATTCGTAACGCCTTTCACTACACCGTAGCTTCTTCAGACGAATGAATGTACAGAAATTATGACAACTATATAGAGATAAAGATGAGAATATAAATACAAATGTTCTTAAGTAATTAAGTGCTTAGTAAGTTTCTTAACCATATAGAGTTACTTCTTCTTAAGTGGTTATTAATGACAGGTATATCCAATAAAATTAAGGAATAGATTGCTCCCTGAAGAGAATCAATAGAGGTGAAGGGCTTAAATCGACTTGCTCGTTAATGTGTCTACCTGAGTGTTTTTGTTTGTTGATTTCTAAAGTTTCCCACAGATCTACTTTCCAATATTTATTATCTGTACGAAAAATTTCAAACTGTGGTTCGAAAAACTGAGTTTTTTCTAGGAGATGATTCGCGTATCTGATTTTTCATTTGGAAAACAGCGTTTATGTTCCGATAATCTAATATTGAAATTTCTGTTTTCTTCCAATGTAGAAATTATTGCAGTTATTGCAATTCAATCTATAAACACCTGATTTATTATTTTAACCTGATTTGGTTTTATTGATTTTTATATATTTGCCTAAGCTATTAATAGTTTGGAAAGCTATGTTGTAATTATTTCTACTCAAGAACGATTTCAGTTTCTCACTTGTGATACCAACGTAGGTTAAGATGTTGAAATTTTGTTTCAAATTATCGACGGGGTAAACTTTATTCAAGGCGATCTTATTTTAGTCCTTTATTCTAAACATTATTCATTATTTTGGGATTAAAACCATTATTATTAGCTATTTGTCTAATTAAATTTAATTTTTGTTGAAATTTTCTGGTGATAACGGGATGTTGATCAATCTATGAGTAGAACTATTGAATGCTGACATTTTATGTTGATACGGATGACACGACAGATATGTATTTTATTTTATGATTGAATCCGTTAATTCCTTTCTTAGCAGAAATATTCCTGAATAAATTAGTGAAATTAACTCATAATCGCCCAATTAGTCAATATTGTTCATACAGGCATCCCTATGTAGACGATATCATTATTTGCTTCACAGGAACCGATAGACAGTTGAAAATTTTCGAAAATTATAGAAACTCATTACATCCTAATATTGAATTCACAACCGAAATAGAAAGCAATAACTCAATAAATTTCTTTGACGTAACAATTTCGAAGGAAAATGGAAAACATGTTTTGCAATCTACCATAAGCCGTCACATACAGATATCATAATACATAAGTAGTCGTGTCATCCGTATCAACATAAAATGTCAGCATTCAGTTTTATTCATAGATTTATTAACATTCCGTTCACCAGAAAATTTCAAGAAAGAATTAAATTTAATTAAACAAGTAGCTGAAAATAATGGTTATAATCCTAAAATAATAAATAATATTTTCAATAAAAGACAAAGTAGATTCGCATTGAATGAAGTTTACTTGTCGATCAATTAAAAAATTCAACATCTTAACCTACGTAGGTATTGCAAATGAGAAACTGAAATCAATCTTGTGTAGAAATAATTTCAACATCTAACCATTAATAGCTTTGGCAAATACATAAAAACAATAAAACCAGATAAAAATAATAAGTTCGGTGTTTATATATTGAATTGCAATGACTAATAAGTTCTACATCGGTAGAACACATAAAAACTTCTATATTAGAATATCGGAACATAAACGCAGTGTTTCAAATAAAAAATCAGGTTCAAATTACGCGAATTATCTCATGAACAATAACCACTCTTTCGACCCACAGTTTGAAATTTTGCATACAGATAATAAATATTGGAAAGTAGATCTTTGGGAAACTTTAGAAATCAACAAACACAAACACTCAGATAGACTCATTAATGAACAACTCGATTTAAGCCCGTCACCTCTACTGAATCTCTTCAGAGATCAATCTATTCTTTAATTTCATTTGATATACCTGTCATCAATAATTACTTAAGAAGAAGTAACTCTATATGCTTGAGAAACATAGTGAGCACTTATTGCTTAAGAACATTTGTATTTATATTTTCATTTTCATCTATATATAGTTTTCATAATTTCTGCACATTCATTCGTCTGAAGAAGCTAAGATGTAGCAAAACGCGTTTCGAATTACTATTATTCAGTGAAATTCCTCAAAAACATTACTTGTTCGCATTATTGATAATAGAATTCTACCCAGTAAAAGCCTCCCAAATTCAAGAATTTCTCTTTACGTCCCCATGTAACGTGAAGCGTACTTAAAATTTCACTCTTAATACTTAATTAAAATGAATTGATTATCGAATTGCATCCTAGAAAGGTTCACTTCAAAAAGTAGACTACAGATAAGTTCAACCAAATAATATTAGGAAAGATTAACTGATTTTCTTATCAATATAGTGCAAATCGCAATATACTCAAATCTGACTGATCCAACACAGTTTTCAAATATCTGACTTCCCTTTAAATGACATATTTCGTCTTCCGATAATTCTTCATCATGCAGATCTACTGATTGCTATGTTTGGATTCTCTTTTATACTTTGAGAGCTAAATAATCATTGTTGAACCTTATCACCGTTAGAAGATGCTTTGGATATAATAGTTGACCACATCCCTAAAAAGACGCCCATTTTGTACTGCAGTAAAAAGCTAGGACGGTTCCATCAATCTATTGATCATTGACATGTACAAGGTGAAAGATACTCCAGAAGCAGATAGAATGACATCTTGTATTCAACTTAAGGTAAAGGACTAGGAAGGCATAAGTCAAGGTTTACTTAGGAAGATAGAGGAAGAGAATTTTAACGTTCCCAAAACAAATGTACAAATTTTATAGCGCCCGACGAAGAAATATAAGATTACTAGGAACATAGACATATCACCAAAATGATTATTAAACAAAAGATTTTTGTAGCTGCAAATATTATGTGAACAATGGGTGTCACAATTGCTGATTATTTTTTATTATAAACGCCTTCTAAAAGTTATTTCAAAGAATTCTAGGACTATAGTTAATCCCCATTTATAGGTTGCAGCCTCTAATAGTGAAGTAAAATCGAATTAATATAAAAGAAGATCAGAATAAGCAGGGAAATGAAAACAGAAAATCAATTTCGCAAAAGATCACTTTTTCCTTCCGACAATACTTAATTATACAAAGCCTATGAATACAGGATATTCAGCTTCAAACGGGCTACTCTGTATATTTCTTATACCGTAGAAAAAATTTTCCAGAACACAAATACACACAGATTTTATTTGGGGGAACATCTTTTGGCCTCTATGTGAGGTTTTATCGGGCTACGACTTAAGATGGGGCGCTTCAATCCCTACAAATTGAATAGTTCAAGGGGTTGAATGATACCTCATTTGAAAGCTCTCCGAAGCCTCTTCTCAACGGTGAAAGAGAAAAATAGTATTGACGAATCATAGATAATAATTTTTGTCTCAAATGAGCCTCTTTGAATATTTTGGCTATTGGAAATGGGAAAACAAAGCAAATTTTGTTCTAAGGAGAAACCTTTCGAGGGTAGTTAATGTCTCCGTGCATTAACCAGTATATTCACCCACCTAAGGACAGTGGACTTTGTTGTAATGTCATTTGTCAGCCCTTCTTATAAACTACATAAATCTTGAAAAGATTTTATTGTTTTCTGATGTTTACTATCAAAAATGTGAAAACCAATGATTTCAAATCGAATGTTTAATTTGTCCTCCATTCACTTCCATCAAATAATACAATCTTGACTAAAAACCATCCCTAACATGGTTCAGCATGTTTGTTATTGAAGCACACTCATCTACAACTCGCTGGCGTAGACCACTTAAATTCTGGGACAGAGTCACAGAAAATTTGCACTTAAAATTTCTCCACAAGTAAAACTCTACAAGGTTCAGGTCAGGTGATTAGACAGGCCACTCTATAGGAGCTCTTGTTCCTTTTCAATGACTAATATTGAGGTATTGTCAATTTGGTGACGAGTAGTGAGAAATAGCTCCGTCTTGTTGGAAATGCAGTTGCTGTTCACTTGGTAGAGGATCTTTTTCTAATTTCTCTGCAATCATTATATAAACCGTGTTATCTAGTATATTGAGAAAACTTTCGTTGTTTAAAATTATTAGCAATAAACAGAGGACTTATTAGGTGGTCTCGCCAAATTCCTACGCGAACATAAAGCTATTTTCTGGATATTGACTGTGGGTTTCTCGGAATACAAAAGGATTTGTATCAGTTCAAAATCTGCAGTTATGCTGCTGGTTCACCTCTCCATAAAGCCTAAAAGTGCATTCTTCAGAAACGCAAAAACGTCCAGGATATTGTTGGTATAGATTGCGTTTTTGGTATAAGTTTTACAGGTCCCAATAACTCCGAGCTACAGAAACTGCTTCATCAATAGAAACTCCAATGGGCCTCTTTTTTTAACTATTTGATATCAATTCCATTACGTACTTATGGAGAATGCTACAATCTAGGTTGCTATAATTGAATATCCTTGCAGCCTCGTGCACAATTTTGATTTAGTTAATGAAGTCTTACCAGCTGAAAAAGCTCTGGCAATGTGTACACTATAATTATTTCTAAAATTTAAATTACATCAGGAAAATAGCATCTCAATAACTGATTAACGAAACTCCAAATGATCACACAAGCGTAATATCAGATAAACTCCTTGCTTCTAGGAAAAAACAATTTAGTCAAAACAAATGTGTTAATTTCTTTGTGATATACATGGTTTCGAAAAGTTTTCTTATTGAATAAAAAACAATAGCAATTCAAATGAAACAAAATATTTGTAAGAGTGCATTTGTAAAAAAGCTTTTAGATGGTTGATGCACGCAGGAACTAACTACCCTCGAAAGGTTTTTATTACGACTCTTCTGGAATGTTTTCTCGAATGAGACTTAATCCTGATTGTGACTTCTTCCTGATTGTGACATTTTTTTTACCCGGACGTGACAAAAGTGGAACTGAATTGAAATTGAAGTAACAATTCTGAAGCCATTTAAATGAATTGTTTAATTTGGTTATGGTACTTGAAACTGCTCGGGTATTGAAGAGTATATTTTTGAGTTTAATAGGACCTTACAGCGATACACTCAATTTGAGTGTCTAACATCTGCTATCTATTGTTTATTCAGCATCAGAAGTATGTAGGCACAAAATGTTATGTAATTATCTTCACACAGAACATTATGGTTATGCAAATAAACTTTATTATTATTATTATAAAGAAAACTTCATTTGTTCTCTCTTTTTCAGTAATCTTGTGAATAACCAGAATGGCGAAAAAGATTCGTCTCAAATGCAATTCTCATACACCATTTTGAAGAGGCGTCGAAGAACTTTCAAATAAGGTTCGACCCCTTTGTCAATTCAATTTTGAGAGGTTGAAGCACCAGCCCCTTATGTAGTAGCTCCTTAAGGCCTCAAATATATAAAAATTTCAACCAACTAATTCATTCGACGTTTTTCGGCAAATTTTGTAATCATTACGGTTGAGAAATATACAGGATGGCTCATTTAAGATGCAAAACCCTGTATGTTTCCTTCTACGCCTGTCCTAGGTCTCCAAATAATACCATCTAGAACACATTTGGTGTTGCCGTCATTATCTGAGACATTTCTTTTAAATATTTAACTTACTTATAGAATGAGATCTATTTTAATCTCATCCCTAAAAATATTCCCTCCCTTTCAAACTTGACTCTTGTTTGTGATGGTTATAAAACTAGCAAATGATCCGTCTAATAATACTCGGAAGAAGTACGAATATAGCTTCTCGTGTTAGATATAATTAGATGTTCAATAATTTGTTAGTCTATGAGGAAGACTAGTGTGTTTGGGGAGTTGAGGAGATACAATTTCGAAATGTCTGTCGTTCAATGACCTATAATACAAAAACTTGAACAGATTTTATTATGATATTCAACTAATCGTAATTATTGTAATACCAAGAAATTCGGAGAGAAGTCCGAATAGCCGTAAAATTATTGGTATCCAAAAATCTTTGATCCTTCGGTGGAACTAACTGCCTAGACTATTCAAATAATATCATTACTGGGCAAATTATACCGATTTTCATTTCGTTCAGTTGGAAAAGCTAGATTTTTCATTATGTTATTTCAACGTTTTCCGTGAACCATAGTTTTTAGCCACCGACCTGAATAATATTGTTATTCAACAAAATTTATATTTATGAAATTTATTTTATGGAGAAATTCTATGTATTAATTGCATTTTGCTCATATATTAGGTATATTCGATGATTTTCATCATATCTCAATATGCAATATCACGCGAAATGTACTTGACTAAGGGCTTCTTTGTCTTCTCATTTTTGCGAAAGTCTGTGTTTATATAAAGTTGAAACTGTGATTGATTCAGTTGATTCAGAACCCTGCACAGAACTATTCTTCGGAAACAACCTTTTGCCGATGATAAGCTGATCTCAAACGAGGTCGTAAGACCATCGAAGACGCAGAACGCTATGAATGGCTAAATAAGCTGATTACGTTAGAATATATCAAAAGAGTGTAGAAATTTGTTACGGGTTATAGTAAAGTGAAATTGCAGGAGTTATGTGACAACATAAAGATATCGATAAGCACAATAGGCGTACTCAACATTTTTCGAAGTGAGTGGCACGTTTTCTCACAATTAAACAAATTCAACAATGAATTGGCGGATACGAGTATTGATTGGATCTTTCAACCCTGCAGTAGTCGCGCTACGTCTGACAGACTCAGCCCTCCGAATATTAGCAAGCATTCGAATATCTCGTCGCACCACTTAGTTGATTTCGTCAACAGCTTAGTATACTCTGTGAGTTTGTTTCGAAGTGTCACTCATGTTGAAGCTAGAGTGTCGAAGAGTCTTCTAGACTCCCCGCGACCTGTTGTGTACCTAGAATGGAAGGTGAGTTCTTTTGCTGAAATGAAATATAATTATAATTCTTCTTCAATAAACTTTTGTTTCCAGTATATTATGAGTTACGAAGAGCAACAGAAGAGATTACTTCGTCTTTGGGAAGAGGCTAAGTCAGATGATGACGATATTCAAGACGACAGTTCAGATCAAGAGGAGGACGTGGTGAAAAACAGATCTGAAGAAAGTAACACGGAAGTATAGGCAATTAGCTCCGACGAAGAAGAAGAAGGAGGAGAACAGGATATAATACCTGCAAAGAAGCACAGAGATCTTTATTTCATTGGTAAGGATAATTCAACAAAATGGTTGAAACACATGCCCACTCAGAAATAGAATATTGAAAATCGTCATCGAGAATACCAACGAACATATTACATCATATTTCAATAATTACAGTAGAGAACGCGATTGCAAACTCACGAATATGGCAGAAATAAAAGCTATCTTAGGTATTTTTTACTTTGCGGGTATATTGAAGAGTAGTAGGCTCTATGTAGATAAATTATGGGACAGAAAAGGGAGAGAAGTAAAAATTTTCTGGCTGACAATGAGTAAACAAAGGTTTCTATTTCTTTTACGGCACTTACATTTTGGTGACTCTATCACAAGAGAGGATCGGAAGAAGACTGATAAGCTGGCATCAATTCGTACATTCTTTGATTTGTTCACAGATAACTGCAAAAAGCATTATACTATCTCACAAAACGCCACAATAGACGAGAAGCTTGAAGGATTTCGTGGCAGGTAAAGTTTTCATCAGTATAGACCCTCAAAACCAAATGAATATGGAATCAAACTTTTCGCATTAGTTGACTCAAAGATGTATCATACATCAAATTTAGAAGTTAATGTAGGGCAGCAACCTGAAGGACATTATTAGGTCAAAAATGATGCTTTAGCAATTGTCGAGCGTTTGGTGTCACTAATATCTTGAGCAAGAAATCTAACTGGAGAAAATTGGTTTGCCTCTGTTGCTCTAGTGAAAATGTTAATTTCAGAGCATAAGTAAACTCATGTTGGTACAAGTAAAAAAAATAAAAGCAAGTTATGAAGAGAATTTCTTGAAACGTAACAACGTCCAGTCACGTCGAGTATATTTGGTTTCCAAGAAAATCATACTCTCATATGTACCTAAGAAAAACATAAACGTTCTGATATCGAGTCTGCATAAGAGTGATGTAATTGATCACAGCACTGGTGATCAAAATAAACCAGAGATGATAACCTACTATAACTCTACAAAAGGGGGTGTAGATACAGTGGACGAGCTTTCTGCAATATATAACGTAGCAAGAACAACTAGACGTTGATCCATGGTGATCTTCTATGCACTGATGAATATAACAGGAATAAATAGTCAAGCTATTCATACTGCAAACAATGAAGATCCTGGAAATGATTTGACGAGAAGACATTTTCTGAAGCAAATAGCTCTCGATTTTTTAGATCCTCATTTGAACAGAAACTAATGTTCCCCATGCAGTTCGACAGAGAAGGCAAGAAGTTGCTGGTACATCAGCTAATAATGATCAGAAATCAGAAATGCCGGGAAATATCCGAAAATATTGTTTCGACTGCAAAAATAAAAATAGATCAAAATATTACTGCCAGAAATGCAAAAAATTTGTAATTCTAAAACACGCCAAAATTTGGTGCCGTCTCTGTACAGAGAAAAACTT
This sequence comes from Cryptolaemus montrouzieri, assembly GCA_013387265.2. Taxonomy (NCBI): domain Eukaryota; kingdom Metazoa; phylum Arthropoda; class Insecta; order Coleoptera; family Coccinellidae; genus Cryptolaemus; species Cryptolaemus montrouzieri. The sequence continues at coordinate 64,222,921 of JABFTP020000103.1, forward strand.
CAACCAACATGTGTAAAAAGCATGTATACTGAAGATTCAATTTCACTATTGTTTTCGGCTTTTTTTTCGTATTTCATTTTTTAGCATTTAAAAAAAAATTTCATGAAAAAACAAGCATATTTTTAAGAATTTTATTTCATGTTGAGTTTGATGTTAATTCCAATGAAACGCAATACAGTTTTGTTCAATAATAAACGTTTTTTCATATACTGCATTTTATTTAGTAAAAGGCTAAATTTTTCTTCAATTATGCACTGTCAAAATTTGGAGTCCCTCAGACTCACCGCTACTACTAATGTTACAGAATAGGGCGCGACTATTCCAGGGTTAAAACCCGTTAAATTTATGCATGAATATGTGATCACTTATGAAATATGGATCTGCCACTACCTGCTTGAGCCGAAAAGAGCATTTGCTGAAGCAGACGGCAAATATAATCCTAAGCGACCGAAAGACAAACTTGCAAATCATCGGTTTGCAAGTTTATGGCTTCCGTATTTAGGGATACGCAGGGAATATTGTTCATCAACTATCAAAAGAGAGGCCAGATAATCAAAAGTGACTTCTATATTGCCTTACTTGACTGATTGCGTGACGAAATTAGGCGCAGACGAGCAAAATTGGCAAAGAAGACAATGCACCAATCTACATGTCAGTAAATGACGATCACTATCTGCTGGATGTAGGCTCTTCCTTCTCCATCCATTTCTTCCGATTTTTTGCTTGTCTCATTCATAGAATACCCGCTGTCTTTTTTAGGTCGTCTCTCCATTTGGTGTTCGTTCTTTCTTGACTTCTTCGTGATTCTTTTGGGCGCCTCTCCTGGAGATGTTTAGTCCATCTGTTGTCTGTTCTTCGGGCCACATATCCTTCCCATTTTCACTTCAGTTTCGCTGTTCTTTCTACGACATCAGTCAATTTAGTACGCTCTCTTATTCAAGTATTTCCCCTACGGTGAGATACCAATCATAATTATTTATTGTGCTCTAGCCAGTTTTTGTGCTAGTTTTTTCGTTGGGCACCAAGTTTCAGCTCCATACGTAAGTACCAGGAGAACAGACTGGTCGTAAAGTGTACTCTTCAAGCAGTTCGGAAAATATTTGAAGTGAAAATATTTTTTAGTTTACCGAAACCGCCCAAGTGAGAGAAATTCTTCGTGTTATTTCGTCGCTTAGATTATCCTTTTTTCGTGTCATTTTTTGTCCGAGATATATATAGCTTTGAACTTTTTCTAGTTGTTTACCTTCTAAATATATTTGTGTGGGTAGCTCAATGTTTGTCAACACTTTGGTCTTAGCGATATTCATGTTGAGGCCGACTTTTTTTGAACGGTTGTTCAGATCTTAAAGCATTTTTTGCAACTGGTGAGGATCACTATTTATAAGGCAATGTCATCAGCAAACCGAAGATGATTTATGTATTCTCCGTCTATGTTTATCTCTTCACTAGACCAGTCTATTCCCCTGAAGATGTTGTCGAGGACAGAGATAAACAATTTAGGTGAGATAGTGTCTCCTTGTCGGACATCTCGCTTTATAGATATATTTTCCGTCTTCTTCCATAAGACAACGTGCATCTTCACCTCAGAGTTTGTATTTTTATAAGTCTCGTGTATCTACTATCGATTCCGCATGTGTTTAGTGAGTTTACAACTGCCCACGTCTCAATAGTGTCAAATACTTTCAGTTATTCTATGAAAGCTAGGTAGAGATTTATGTTGTATTCGTACCATTTTTCCACAAGACTCCTGATGGTAAGAAGGTGGTCATTTGTATTACATCCTGATCGAAATCCCGCTTGCTCACGAGGTTGTTGAGAATCGATCTTGTTAATTAATCGGTTAGATATAACTAGTGAACAACTTATACATCAGCGACAGCAGGTTAATAGGCCTGTAGTTATCGAGACTCTTTATATCGCCCTTCTTGTGAATGAGGATAACCTCGGCTTCTAACCAGCATTCAGGTATCTTGCTCTGTTCTGAACACCTATCAAAGAGCTCTTTCGTTTTAGTTACAAGCCCTGATTCACCTTCCTTGAGCATCTCCGGGAATATAATATCCACTCCCGTTGTTTTATTGTTTTTGAGCGTTTTTAATGCGGAAATGATTTCTTCCTCTGCAATTTAAGGTACATCTTCAGACCCAACATTTTGTATTGTCTTTTTTCTTTCTGTCATTTGTCGTTCACTGGGTTGAATCATGCTAGAATACAATCTCGAGTAATATTTTTCGATTTCCCTGAGTGTATCATTTCTGTTTGTAATCTCTTTTCCGTTGCTGTTTCTCTTGAATATTTTTGGTCCTCTATTATTTTCTATGGTTTCTTTGATGACTCTTGTGTTGTATTTCCTAATATCCTCTCTCACATTTTTTTGAATCAGTTAGTGTTACTTAGACCATTCTATTAGGTCCTCTTGCTTGTTTAGTTTAATTTCTCTTATAATTTGGAATAGTTTCAATGTTTGGTCGCTTAGTTTTTCAGAGGCTCGGGACACGTCTACTTTGATTTCCTTCGCATTTTCTCTTATAATTGTTGTAAATGAATCGGCTAGAGTGTCCAAATGGTCGTTTGTTAGTTTTGCTTCTAATGTTGTCTGATATTTTTTATTCGTGGTGGCTATAATTTCTTGGTCTATTCTTTTGTGTTTGGTGTACATTTTTTTTTGTGTAACTTGTAGTCAGTTTGATTTTTGCTCTTACCATACGGTGATCGCTGTCTACATTTACTGTATTGACCACTGTTACGTCTTGCACTATACTGTTATTGTTCGAAATTATGTAATCAATTTCGTTTTTGTATCTGAAATCAGGACTTCTCCGTGTCCATTTTCGATTGTTTGATTTCTGAAAAAAGGAATTGCAAAAAAGTTGTCCATCTGCAGAAAATTGAATAAGGTATCGCCTCTTTCATTTCTTTCGCCAAAACCGAAGGGCCGCACTGTATTTTCGTTATCATTTTCTTAGTGTCGCGCTTTGCTTTGAAATCTCAGATGATCAATATTTTCGCTGATGGTTTCTTACTCATGTAATTCTGTAGTTGTTCGCAGAACTCCTCTACTTCATCTTCTTCAAGCGCTGATGTTGGCGGATATACTTGGATGACTTGAAGACTGCATGTTTCTGAGAACTGCAGCGTAACATATGCTATTCTATCTGTGACACCATTATACTCTGTTACAAATTTAGCTAACCCTAAATCATTGGCTCTTAATTAATTATTTCCTTTGAGGAATAGAACGTTACCCGATTTGAGTTTCACTATTTTTTCACCGAGTCTTCTAACTTCGCTTAATCCGACTATATCCCACTTAATGTCTTATAATTCCTCGAGTGCTATTAGTCTATCATCAGATGAGAGAGATCTTACATTATAAGTTTTTATCTAGATTTTCCAAGTCTTGGCAGCGGTCGTCTTGGTATGGCAGCCTGGTCGAACCCAGGAACTCTTAGCACCCTCTTTTCGCCTGACCGCTCCCTTGGTCAAAAAGTCTAGCTCTGATAGGGACTGGGCGCCAATCAATTTTGACTTCTCTCATATAAACGGAAAGGAAAGTTTAGCCGTAATCTTACACATTGGCCGAACGGGTTAGAAGATTTCGCAGTGTTATGGTTGTACTAATCGTCATCTGATTAGCGTCCATAACTGAATCTTTAATCAAGCCCCCGGTGGAGTTTTTTCTCCACGTGCCCTGACCCAGTGAAGTTGCAGCTGCTGCTTCATGTCGGTAAATATCAATGCAAAAATCAACGATTTACGCTTGGCTTTGTTGCTGTACCCACCCCATTCTCCAGATCACGCACACAAGTGATTACTGGATTCTTACTGATTTGCAAAATATGTTCCAAGGAAAGAGATTTGGGTCGAACGAAGAGGTTCTCGCTGAAACTTAGCAAAAGCTATATCTTCTACAAGAAGGGCAAGGAAATGTTAGATACGAGTATGAATAATTGTAGAGTGAGGGTATATAGTAAAAATAAAACGAAATTTTTCTGTTTCATTCACAGTATGTTTATTTTTGATACACATGACCGGTGTAGACAGTAACGTTATTTTCAAGTTCCTAGAACGAACAGTTATAACTCATACCATTAATTAGATCATAAAGGACAGTCAATAGGAATTTCGAGAGAAAAATATATTCTTATTGGTTAGCCTTGGGCTTTCTAACCTATTCTACCTCATTCAATTAATGAGTGTATTCTAAGCTTTATTGAAGCAAAAAATATAAAGAGTTTCCTAAGTAAGCGAACCTTCTTCATAGTGGTGATTCCTTTTAGGGCCCCTCATTGTCGAGATATGGCTGCTCCAAATGGTTAGATAAAATGTAGACTCAAATTTTCCTTTAATAATTAATTAATTAGAGTAATCATAATAATTATATGAAAAATGAGAAATATAAAATATAATAAATCGAATAGTCCAGCCAAGAATTCAGCTCAGCTATTGCCCTGAATACTGTCAATCAGTCAACTTTATACAATGCCCATATTTAATAAAATTTTACTGCGACTTAATGGACAAAGTAAAATATTGAATATTCTCCATTAGTATAATGATCAACAACCATCAATTGATCTACATTTCGAATTTCAAAGGAATGGACAGAATCACTCGATGTTTCATTTTATTTCATTGAAATTTAGTGTTAGAAATATAAATATATCAATAAAAGTGAATGTAGTAAGAAGTAAAATCCCAAGCGACAGATTAAATTGAAGATAGTTGATTATCATTCATTTCGAGCTTTCATATCCTTCCACTTTAAAGCCTGGTCTTACTAACAGCACTATATGAATGTTGATTTTGGGAATGAGAGAAATAATTCTCTATTTTACTAACAAATGAGTCAAAATTTCACATATATCTAGTTATCATTAGGAAAATCTTAGTATTTGATATATCTTGCATTTTCAAATTTCTCTGATTAAATAACCCATTTTTCTAATCTTGTCTTTACATTTCCGTTCTATCATTCGGTAAATATTTTTCAAACATTTTCAAGATATTTTTCAATAATAAGCGAAAATGAATAAAAACATGGAAACAAACATGAAACAACCATATTAATAGTATTATTCTTGTTTGTTTGTTTTTCCTTTAACGTGCTCTATTTCTGCCTTTCGGCTAATGACACGCCGGGGAATTCTGTCACCTCACTAACCCGGGAATTTTGCCGAACCCCTCTCGTGTCGAGGGAAGGGATCTTCAATGTCCAACACATCTCTGTTAGACAGGACCGACAGCTTTACATCTCCTCCAAAAGATGGACACTCAAGCGATTCCCAGAATCCGAAAAATCGCACCGACTTTGTGGGGATTGAACCCAGGTAACTCTGCGTAGGAGACGAGCATCATATCCCATACGCCACCGAGCCGGCAATAGTATTATTCTTGTTATTATAAATTCACTTTAAACTACTTCAAAAAAAGCCTTCTTGAATCATCGTGCAAGCATTCATTTTATCTTAAACAAGTTTTATAACTTTGTAATGTCTTCCGAACATAATTGATACAATATAGAGTAATAAACTTTTGTACCCAGTTAGTTAAACTCGTTGTTCATTATGTCTACCAGTAACTCGACAATGTTTTTGGGGGGAATGGCCAACATTTGGATATTCATTAGTTAACGTTCTTTCAATTTTTTTGGCGTGGATCTCCAAATTAAAATTTGCAGTGTTCTTTGAGATCAAGATAGATTCCATTTTTTCTATATTAATTCATGAATTATAAGAATTCGGGAATGAGTATAATGTTTCTGAATCAGTATATCAAAATAGAAATGAAAGGTTTAGGAATATTCATTGCCGTATGCCCAAAACCAATATCTACCACTGTTTACCCATTGGAGCTGTACACTCCAAAAACCAATATACGAACCTATGCTATCGTCTCATGACACAAATCGGGACGGATCTACGACGCTATGCGCTCAAAGACTTTTCTCAGTTGAAAAATAACCGAAATCATATCGTAACATCAGTTTTTTCATATATTAAATATGGTCGAATGAATGTAATTAGGACAGAGAAAATGAAAATAAAAAACAGAACAATAAACACTGAAAGCAGGAAATTTCAAAATTGCTTTTCATATTGTCGAATGTTATTCATCGAAATGCTCTTCAGAATATAAAGGTGTATCTGCTTTTGTTCTTATATACAACAATTTTGTCCATAACAATTTACGAAATTATCGTTGTATGTGTAGACACATTGAGAATTTTTATTCAAGGAAAAATATTCAACATTCCGTAGAATGTTAAATCTTCTTCCTTGAAGGAGCTGATCCACCTTTCATAATCATCGTAACCCAGGGCCACACAACAGTGGCACAGCTCGGTCGAATGAAATAAGTAGGAGCAATAGGCTGCAGTTTCAGTCTCTTTGGCCTCATCAGTAATACATACCGATTTTCAACATCAGGCCAGACTGCGACCTACTTATCTCAATCCGTTGGAGCATAACAAAACATGTAAATAATATTGCGCCCTCCAAAGAACTGACACAGAGGCCACTCATCATCGCCACAGAGCAACCTTTCTACTGAAGGTTGAATATTGTTCTTTGAATAAAAATTCATCAAGGTGCCTACACATACAGTGATAATTTCGCAAGTTGTGATGGATGAGATTGTGGTGTATGCCTGGTTAACAACCAGATATGATTAAGGAGCGTTAGTCTTTCGACAAATCGCTTCTCTGCTGACACGATATGTAGCGTTGCGGTAAACCGCAAACCAGTGTGATTCTTGAAGTTTCTGTTAATCTAACCTCTGTTTTGATGGTTTTCCCGTGGCGACGGTGAGTGGCCTCGATGTCAGTTAGTTGTAGGGCGCAATAATATTTACGTGATGTGTTACGCTCCAACGGATTGAGATAAAAAGGTGGCAGTTGCGCCTGATGTTGTGAAAGGGTATGCAATACTGACGAGGTCAAATGAGACCGTAACTTCAGTCTATTGATCCTATTCATGATTTTTGACCGAGGTGTACCACTGCTGTGTGCCCCTAGTTGATGATAATTATGAAGGTTGGATCAGAAAACCAGCTCCTTCAAGGAAGGATATTTATCATTCTACGGAAGGGTGAATATTGTTTATTGACAAAAAATTCTTCAATGTGTCTTCTTATGCCCTTTATAGCAGGCAGAGCACTTTTCTCGTTTCTCATGTTCTCTTGATAAACGAATTAATTGGTGTTAATGTTCGGGTCGATTCCATTGTCAGTTGAGGAATAATCTTCACTGAATCATCAGATTCTTCATAATTAAAATAATCCGAATCCGCATCACATAGGTAGTTTTCTCTATCGAAAGTAGACATGATGTTGTGAATAGCTGTAAAAGCCTACTAAGTAGATCACTTCATAACTTGCTAATGCAAATCAAAACATAACGGCTACCCCATACCAATAAAACCGAATAGACTCCACCACTCCTGTGTGGCCTTGTTTCCTATAAAACTTTCTACTACAAGAAATTCTGATATGCTACAAATGCATATGTATCTATTTTCCGGTTATTTCGAAATAAACAGCATGATGCAAAGGGGAGCATCAAGATGAGCAGAGGACACTTTTATATGATGCACACGGGTGCCTCAATAGTTAAGCCGTAATTGGGCTTAATCTTAGTTACCGAAAACTGAATGACCAGGATGGATGTGATGGATAACGAAGAAAGTAATGCATTATAGGCGAAAACATCTTACAGCATTAATCATATAAACAAACAGCAGATAGAAACAGGACAAGAGCTCCAAGCTTCTGCTTATTAGGAAAAAATAAGCTCATTCCAACAAGGAGTATCATATACTTTATCATATCCTAAAGTGGAGGAAAATGTGCATTAAATTATAAAGGACTCAAAGTAGTGTCATGTTTTGCCATAACCATGACAGCAGATTTTACTGAAAATGTCGACATATTTGAGCCGTTACAATAACATATAATACATTAAAATGAAAATTATTATTATTATTTATTCTTTAATAGTAACTTATTCGATAAAGGCACTTTGTATATTATTAAAACTGAATGTTATTTGAACCAGAAAATTGAACTTGAGAAGGCATACTGGTATATTATGTACCTCGTTTCAGAGTGAAGATAAAATACAACCCCTTCCATAAACTTTTATTGAAGCAAAAATCAATTCAAACTGATTATGGACAAAATTTTATGGGAACCTCTTTCAATGCATAATAACAATAGACAATTAAAATATCACCCCCATATTCTTTTATAATGCTTGTTGCATGAAAATCATAGCAGGGGTTCTTGTATTGCTGAAACGGTACATACGGCTTGAAGGACACGTGTTCACTTCATGACGCATTTTCTTCTAAGCGTCGGAATACATTCGATTCTCGAAATATGTAGTTGCCCTGTCTGGTTCATGAAGGGTATTCAGGGTCGTATTTAAACAAGATGGGGTTCATTTCTAATTTTTTTTTTTTTTTTGAAGTATTGACTTTAGTGTTTACTAGTGAGCCCATTAAGATTGCCTTTTATATCTAAATAGCCAATATACTAAACGCGTAATATACTGAACGCCTTTTCATATCCAACTCTATCATCTATACTGAACGCCTTTTTATATCCAACTCTATCTATACTGAACGCCTTATTATTTTCACTTCATTATTCATATATTTACTCAATAGTTCTTTATGTTACATGGAAATCTCTCATATATTACCTCAGTCATCCTTAGGGTAACGCAGCTTCCAGTATTGTTTTATGGATATCATCAACCACACAAATTTCAACACTATCACTACTATTCCATTTCGAAGGGATACATTAAATTTGAAAATCTCAACTTTCGCCAATTGAGCTAGCATAAGATGAAATTAAAAACATTTCAACATTGATTCAAAAAAACGAATTGTTCAAAAACCCTTTAGGCATAGAAATTCAATCATCAACAACTCTAATATTAATTCACAATATTCCAAATTTCTAGTTCCAAAAGTATTAAATATATACTTCAAAAAATCAATATATGCAGATCTATAGTTTCAAATTTTTAATTTTTACTCAATAGTTCTGATTCGTATTAGATCAGATAAGAATCCAATAAGATTCATGAATTATAATAAACAACAAATATTAGCTTGAAACAGCAAGATGGAAGAATGACTTCTTGAGTATATTAATGAAATAGAAAAGTTCTTCTCGAATTAAAATTTCAGTGTTCACTACTGAACAAATAGAAATTTCACCTTATGTGATTGCCCTATATGTAACTATTTTGTATAAATTCAAATTGACCAAAATTCACACAATTTGCTTACCAGAAAGATCAAAGATCTTCTGAATTGAAGTGATCCTATGGAAAGCAGAAATGAGATCAACAAATTGGTAAATGACATTATGGACCCTCGTATACAATACAATGATATTAACTATATATCAGTTTCACTGTTTCTTGTAACTGTCAATTTCCTAGATCCTTAACTGTCGAATTGGCAGTTGGTTTCGAGTAGTCAGCTTCTTATAAACTTGCTCTCTAATAATTGAAATTTCTATTCTTCAATATTACTTCTCGTCAATTCATTTTCTTGTGAATCTTTATAATATACTATGAAATGAAAATGAAAGGAAAAAATTGCATTAAAACAACTTCATATTTCCATATTATGTGATAAGCATACTCATTTTACACAATTATATGAAATACCTATAGTACAACTACCCATTACAAAAATTGTCAAATAGCTTAGCATTCTCCAAGTAGTAGTTGAATTTTTTCCAAAATATGAGTCGCATAAGTAGCAGCATGTTTCCTGTGACTTTCATAAATCTTGGATTGAAAGTTGTAGTTGTACAAAATGAAACTTCATATGCTACTTCTACATTTTTGAACATCATGTTTCCCACTATCAGACACCTATAACAGAGAAACTTTCAACTTCAAATCAATGAGGAATTCCTGTCATTCATTCAATAACCTTGATAAAATTTCCTGAGAAACAGTAACTATGAGTTATGAATGGAAGGAACTCACAATAATTACCTTTTGTGCAAATTTGAGATCTAATTTCTTTGGTTCGAAATTAAACATTGTCAAACACATTGAATCTCATTAACTTTTACATTGGAATAATTGTAGAATAGAAACTTACTTCCATTTGAATAAACTGAAACGAAAATTCAATTTGAAAAGGCACGGTCATATTGACATCCAGCTTGAAATATCTTAATACACATATAGCCTAAAGTGGATAGCTTTCAATATTCATATGATACATACTCTAAATGACCAAACGAAAACTTTATTGAATTCCTCCCAGAAAACATGTTATTATATAAAAGAGCTCAATACCTATTAATAGCAATTTTGTAAGATCCTCCAATTGATTTGTTAAAAATCCTAGTAATTCCAGGATATTTTTCAATGCATAGGGGTTAAAATAACCATGAAGGAAAAATGAAATATGTGAATTGTGAGTACATTTCTTGAGCATGCCTAAAAAATATACATTAAATTACATGAATAAACCTCAAATTACATTCACTTACCTTTCAAACATTATTGTAAGTCTCCTTAATTCCTTTGTATTATAACATTTCGTTTGAATCATATTGTTTAGGTTAGAATAACCACAGAATGTTGAATTTATGAATTTTGAAAGTCTATCGTTTCTTTCCTTAAACAAATTATATATCAACATGGATAAAATAAACATCAAACTACGATCACTTACCTCTGAAAGATTATTTCAAGTTTCGTCGAACTTTTTATACAAATAAAATTCGGAATCACTTGTTTTGACAGACGGAATATAAGACTAATTGAAATAAGGTTAGATTCGATTGTCACTCAGTAGAGGGAGCACTATATTCTAGATGTTGTTGGTACCGAAATTATGTTGGTGAAAATCAAAGTTACTAACTATTTCCATCTCACTATTTTCGTTCAAAAGAGAGAGAGAATTACATTTTACACGTTGGTAACGCTCACTTCCGACATTGAATAGCGATATAAGGGGCCGAAGGAGCGGTGACTGGCTCAACCCCCGTGTTTCAGTTCTATTCTTCGAAAATGTAGGTCTCAAAAACCGTCGCTAATTCGAAAATTAAGTGACATGACGATTTCTCGTCGGGGACCCGATCTCGAGATATGTAGGAATCGTTCGAAGGTCGAATCCTTTCTCCCGGTGACCCCGTTTAAGTAGGATGGTTAAAACAAAAACCCGTATTTTGACAGCTCGAGGTTTGTTCATTTCGCAAATTTCTGGCCGTCGGAGATTTTCGGAATATGGAAAGTAGAGCGAAAATTTGCGAAACTCGGCCGATAGCCCTCCGTTCGATGGAAGATTTTTCCGTTTTCCCGTGGTTTTATGAGAATCTAACTATTGCGGCGCAAAATGCGAAACTCGAGGCTTTTTCGTCGTCCAGGTTTCGTAGCGATCGAAGGCGATAGAAATATTTTGTATAGCTGCAAAAGTCCATAGAAATTATCCCCTCCATCCCGGAGATTTCGGAGACGTATTTTATCTTCGCTTTTTCGGAACTTTTTCCCGGAATTTTCGCCCGGTCGACCTCTCCGATCGCCCTCCGAAAGATCAGAGCTATCGATTCCGAAGAAATCTCGCCGTTTCGACGTTCCGTTCGCCCGGGGCGACGTTTTGGCGAAATTTTTCGAAAAATCGTCGCGCCGCCGTCGTTCGAGCTAGGGGGTCTACGGACCTCGCTTTTCCGCGCCGACCCATTCTTTCTGCCCGGTTCAAACTCCAACCGTCCCCTCCACTTTCCTCGAAATAAGGCTTACTGCTTTAGTATTAAATGGACTCGATTCAATCATCAAAAATTATATGGGTACTGTTACAAATCATTATGATACACAGTTGATGATGAATATTAGAATAATATATCATTGATGATGACGCATGCATGTGGGGTTCATACAAATTTTTTAGCGTTGCTAAGAAACTGATAAAGGTGTGTGTAGATTTTTATGTTATTAGCTGCCAATAGATCGTCTAGATTCAAAGGACCACTTAATTTTAAAGATCAAATTATGTTGAACATAAATTCTCTGTTCCTATCATAAAGTGGACACAATAGAAATATATTAGTAAGTGTTTCCTCCTCACCACAGGAACAATTGGGAGTAGCCTTCAAACCTATTCTATGCACGTGTTGAGCGTACATTCCATGATATGACCGTATAATTAATTGTCACTATAAAATGTCTGTGAATTTGTAGTCTGTGAAACCAAATTTTCTTAAGCGGAGTATTATTGACGATATTTTTGTATTTCAAACCTTTCCTATCGTTTCGAAATTCTTCGCTCCATTAAACAAAAATTTCCTGCAATTCCTTTGTGTGAACGGACCCAAATGATCTCTATATTCTTTCCTCGTGTTTCTGCCATAAAAAGTTTCTGCCTCAAGTCGATTGAAATATGGTTATTTTTTGAAGAAAAGAGAATTTAACTAGTGGTTCTTGGACACGCCGGGAGTCAGAGATGATTGGAATATCATTACAGTTCGAACATAGACAATATTCGACAGCTTTCTTGATTGCCAACATTTCGCATGAGAAAATTGATAACGTATTGGAGAGACGAAACAACAACTTTCACCAGAATATGAATCGTAGATTTCACAACCCGATCTACCATTTTTAACTGAGCCTTATGTATATTTGAATTGTGGAGGCCGTTACTTGATGTAGATCCATTATATAAATGAGATAAAAACACAAGGTTTAACTTTAATCTACACTTTATTTGAAAAAATTCGACGACGTTTCGCTGACACAGCAGCTTTATCAAGAAAGAAAAATAGAATGAAGAGTATGGTATTATAAACAAATCGTAGAACAAGTTGGATGAATAACAGGAAAATCCACACCGAGCCATTGTACAGTTAGTATGAGAGGTAATAAAAACTAATTAAACAAGTTAAGTAGGGGTGAGTAATTCAAATCTACCTGTTCAGCTTTAAACAGCATGGTACATCGGTTACTCAATTTACCTTTATCAGTAGAAGATTATATTAAAGAGTTAAACATCATCAAACAGATAGCCATTAATAATTCATATAATCCGAATATGATAGATCTAATCATTCGTAAAAACTCTATCAGAAAGCAATAAATGAAGTATATCCTATTCATAAAGACTATAAATTATTCAACAGTTTAACTTTCTGCGGTTCTGCAAGTACAAATATCAAATCCTTTCTCGTCAAACAAAATCTTAATATAGCTTTCAAAACTTCTAATAACTTAGGTAAACATATTAAAAATAATAAATCTCGTGTTGAAAAATCAAGTAAATCAGGAATCTATAAACTCAATTGCGGTTCTTGTGATAAAATTTATATCGGTAGGACCTATAGGAGTTTTGGCATAAGAACATCTGAACATAAACGTAGCTTCGATAAAAATAAATCTGATTCAAATTATTCAAACCACCTAATAAAAGAAAACCATTCATTCAATGAAAACTTTGACATATTACATATAAAATCAAAAGTTCAAAATTAGATCTCCTAGAAGCATTAGAAATAAATAAATACAAACATTCGGACAAGCTTTTGAATGAACAGGTAGATTTGAATTACTCACCCCTACTTAACTTGTTTAATTAGTTTTTATTACCTCTCATACTAACTGTACAATGGCTCGGTGTGGATTTTCCTGTTATTCATCCAACTTGTTCTACGATTTGTTTATAATACCATACTCTTCATTCTATTTTTCTTTCTTGATAAAGCTGCTGTGTCAGCGAAACGTCGTCGAATTTTTTCAAATAAAGTGTAGATTAAAGTTAAACCTTGTGTTTTTATCTCATTTACCTTATGTATATATTTTTGAAAAATGATTTATATATGCTTAAAATTCTTTTCTCAAGAGGTAATCACGTAGTTCATTCAATGTTATTTCTGTAGTGCGAAAAATTGTTTCAAAATTGTGTAGAAAATTTAGGTGGACGTGACTTTTGAAGATCGAACACCAATTGTTCGATTTATCTACTAAATTGTCAAGTAAAGGGAGATTTTTTTTATTATTCAAATATGGTAACTTCAAATTAAAAATGCTTAGGTTGTATAAATCATCATAAAACGGACTGCATTTGCTACGAAGATGAAGGATGAATTTGGTGCCCATTAGTTTCGATCTCTTACTCAGTGGAATCTCGCCTGCTTCAGATAACAGTGTTGATGTAGATGAGATGTGGATCGTAATAACCCTAAGTGTTGTCGTAGACATTTATACTGAAGACCATCTAGCTGCTTAAGAAATCCTTTCGGTGCAAGATGATATAACTATGAGCCATAATCGATAATAGATCTCAGGAAAGATTTGAAGAAGTTCAAAGAAATGGATGGATGGGCAACCCATTTCGTTTTATTAACTGAGCGAATAATATTCAACCATTTTTTGCACTTTTTCAGAATATTTTGAATGTGACTTTTGAAATTTTATTGGTTGTCGATTGGGATGCCAAAAAATTTCACTTCGGTTTTTTGGGAAAGTTCTGAGCCTCACGTGTTCAAGACTGGAGGAAGTAGAATTTTTTTACTAAATGAAACCATCAATGCTGATTTTTGTGGTGAAATATCTAAGTTTTTTGACTAAAGAAAGGGTTTCATCTCTGTGAGATATGTTGACATATTTTGATGAGCTTCAAGAAATGTTTTTGCTGATGTGAACACACATATATCATATGCAAACTGTATGAATTTTATATAATTAGGAATTACACTTTCCAAGTTTTTTGAATAGAGAATGTACAAAAGCGGTAATAGGATATCACTCTGGGAAAGGCCTAAAGAAGTGAAAAAATATTCAGAGTTGTGGCCATGAAGTCTTAGAGAAATTTTCTTGTTTGAGAATATTTTGAGAATGTTCGATACGATGATGAAAGGGAGTATTCCTAAACAAATCAAATCATTGTATAATACATTCAGAATGACGTTGTTATATGCTCCTAAAATGTCCAGAAAAGTCACAATCATGATTTTATCTTCAAATAGACTCATTTGTACTGAATGAATCAATTTTGCCAAGTTTTCTTGAGTCGAAAACCCCTTTCTGCAGCCATACTGAGTGCTAGGAATTTTTCTATTATGACCTAGCCCCATTCTAACCTGTTTTTTATGAGACGTTCATAAGTGTTTAACATGCAAGAGCAGAGAGAAATTGGAGGATATGAAGATGCTAAGGAGGAAGGTTTACTTATATTCAAAATAGAAACAACTATTATCCTTTTCAAATCAAATGGTAGTTCTGGACCTTTTCGGAATTCATTGAAGATATTCAAAAGAAACTTTTTTGCCTGTAAAGATAGGTTAGAGATCATTGGATAATGGATATTATCTACTCCCCGTACTGAGTTATTGTGGAAGCCTAAAGCAACCAATAATCCTTCCAATGAAAATAGATGTGATGGAAAATCTTCTGCGTCCCGAACCTCTTCATTGAAGGAAAACGGCTGATCGACGTAGGGAGGAGCGAAAGAATTCATAAAATCTTCGGACCTGGTGTCGAATTTACTAGGGGGTGGGGAATTCGTTTTTTTTGGAGATTTCATCTGTCTGCACAGTATTCTTTCCAACTATTTCGACGGGTAAAATTGACAG
This sequence comes from Cryptolaemus montrouzieri, assembly GCA_013387265.2. NCBI lineage: Eukaryota > Metazoa > Arthropoda > Insecta > Coleoptera > Coccinellidae > Cryptolaemus > Cryptolaemus montrouzieri. Next base: position 64,238,524 of record JABFTP020000103.1, read on the forward strand.
TTTTTTAACAGGAGCATCGGATTCCTACTTAAGATTCTTCACAAAATTGATTTGTTCACGATTATATGCTTCAATTCTATTATATGAGGATATGACTTATTATTAGGTGGCAACACAATTAAAAATTCCATATAATTCTCATGACAGTACGAGTCATCTGAATTCAACCGTTTCTTGAAATGAAACTTATGAATAATATTCACTGGTAATTCAACTACCCATTTTTTCATTTAATTTTATTTATATTCCACAAATGAGCACCTGGTCCTGCTTCACGGTTTTCCTTTCATTTAATTCTCGCTTCTCTGTCGCCAAGGATATGAATAATTTTATGTTAGTTAAAGAATTGATTCTGGGAATAATTATTTTATACAAAGAGTGTTTAGCAATGTTTACCCGTAATCCTAACGAGTTTTTGTGCCGTTTTGTTACTGTGGACGAAACATGGAACCATCATGATACGCCAGAGACCAAGAAAAAATCTAAACAGAATCAAAGAAGACCAAACAGAGTCTATCAGCCAACTAGGTCATGGCACAGTTTTTTGGGATGCACGCGGTGTCAGTCACATCGACTACCTCGAGAAACGTAAAACTATCACCAGCGAATTTCATTCAAAGCTTTTGAACATATTCGACGGAAATTTGAAGTAACAACGGCCGCATTTGGCGAAGAAGAAAGTGCTGTTCCATCACGACAATGCACGTGTTTACACTTGTCTAGTCTCGATGGCCAAAATTCACGAATTAGAATACGAACTGCTAACCCATTCAGCATATTCTCCAGATTTAGCCCCCTGCGATTAGTTTCTGTTTCCAAACCTAAAGAAATGGCTGGGCGGTGAGAGATTTGAGTCGAATGAAGAATTGGGAAAAACTCGGGACTGAATGTATCGAGCTAATGGGGTCATTATATAGTAGAAAAATAAAATGTTTATTGGCCGAAAATTTTTTACATTAAAAAATCACTGAATCATCAAACCGCCCTCGTATCCTACCAATATCATTTAGTAGGTAAAGGAATTCAGCTATTATTTCGCGATATCGAATATTATTGTGTCTTTTTGAAATAAATGGCCCAACGTACATATCAAACTTCCCTGAGGATGAATTGGGTTTCCACGAATCAATGACTGGTGAATTTTCCTGGCTTCAAATAAAACAATTTTGTTATTCATAGAAATTTCAGATGCTTCAGCAAAACTTTCACGAACGACTCAGTTTGGCTTCGCACAGTACAATTCCGTATTTAATCTTCAACCGTACCTGTTTCTTGTTTGATTGCAAGACTGTAAGTGGTGTATTAGCGCCCTTCCACCGTTTCTCTGATAATTATTGTGTTTATTTTGTGTTGCGAGGACGTCTTTTATTATGTTTCGCATGCTGTGATATAGAGGACAGAATTAATTAGCTGACAGTATTAAAATAGTACTATGATTTAACCGGTTCGGTGGCGTGGAGGTTAGGTCGCTCGACTTCTGCTCAGAGTTACCTGGGTTCAATTCCCACAAAGTCGGTGGGATTTTTCGGATTCTGGGAATCGCTTGAGCGTCTATCCTTCGTAAAAGATGTAAAGCCGTCTGTCCTCTCTAACAGAGATGTGTCAGACATTCAATATCCCTTCTCTCAACACGAGAAGGGTTCGGCAAAATTTCCGGGTTACATTACATTACATTGGAGGGGGCCGTTTGGCTTTGCAAGCCTTTTCGAACTGCGACCAAGTTGGTCTTTTGTTTGTAACACTTCTTATTCATTTCCCTGTAGATTTAGTTCCCTTACAAAGTTAAGAATCTCCTGGGAGATTTCGCTTTTATTTCGTGCGGTTCTAGTTTGTTGCTACCGAAGTGTGTATATCTCACGACATGCCCATAGGCACGATGTAGCCTTGAAAAGAGTTTTGTCAAAGTGTAAATTCCAGGTGAGTCTCTGATTTTTGGGTTAACGCTAGATACTTACCCTATTCCGAAAATTTCAGGGTATGTCCATTCAGAAAGAGGGGCTTTAAGTTCAACTCTCTACGTCTTGTGAATGGAATTAGAATGGTTTTGTCCGGATGGATGCTAAGCCCCTCTTCAGCACACCATTTATTTATGATGTTAAGGGTTTTTTTGCATCAGGTTCGATTAGATTCCATCATGCTTTCCCCTTATGATGATAACTAGATCATCAGCATAACCTTGTGCGTTGAAGCCAGCGTTGTTCAGTTTTTGTAAGAGGCCATCACCAATGATTTAAGTAATTTGAATCAGATTTTTTATTTGAAAAACTGCGTTTATGTTCCGATATTCTACTATTGAAATTTCTATGTATTCTACCAATGTAGAAATTATAACAGTCATTGCAATTCAATCTTTAAATACTTGATTTATTATATTTATCTTATTTGGTTCTGTTGTTTTTATATATTTGTCTAAACAATTATTATAGTTTGGAAAGCTGTGCTGAAATTATTTCTACTCAAGAATGGTTCCAGTTTTTCACTTGTAATACCAAAGTAGGTTAAGGTGTTGAATTTTGTAATTTATCGACGAGGTACACTTCATTTAATGCGCTTTTGCTTTGCCTTTTATTTAAACAATATTATTTTTATGGATTATTACCATTATTTTCAGCTATTTGTCTAATTAAATTTAATTCTTTGTTGAGATTTTCTGGCGATAAAGGGATGTTAATCAATCTATGAATACAACAGTTGAATTCTATTAATTCTAATTAATTCTATTAATTATGGTAAGGATGACATGACGAGTTATGTATTATAATATCTATATGTGACGGCTTATGGTAGATTCGAAAACATGTTTTTACATTTTCATTCGAAAATGTTACGTCTAAGAAATTTATTGAACTATTGCTTTATATTTCGTTTGTGAATGATATTTTTGGATATTATGAGTTTATATAATTTTCAACAATTTGTTCCAGTGGAGCAAATAGTAGTATCGTCTACATAGCGATACCAGTATAAAAATATTTACTAAATGGATGGTCATGAATTAATTTATTTGAAATATTCATGAATATTTCTGCTAATTAAGGACATAACGGATTGCCCATAATCAAGACTTTTTCACTAATATGATATTTGTTATTGAAATAATTTTGATCTAAACAAAACTGCAATAATGGAAGAAATCAGATTTAATGATCGTATTGATATCATTATTTTCGAATAATTCTTTAACTAAGTAGTACGTAAATTCCGGAGGAATGTTGGGAAATAGATTTCTAACGTCGAAAGAAATTAATCTGGAATTAGGTGGTATCTTTGATATTGGCAATTAATTCGTATGTATTCTGGACCAAAAAATCAGATTTAAAATTGCAATGTTTTATTAGCAAGTCGTTAAGGAATTTTGAAAATTTGAAAGAAGGTGCCGTTACATAAGAAACAACGGGTCTAATAAGGTACTTAAGCTTATGAAGTTTTATCAACGAATATAATAATTACTTGTTTTATTATTGATAATGGAATTCTATCAAGTAAAAGCCTACCAAATCAAACTTTTTCCTATAATTTAAGCTGGTCATTGTTTAGCTTGTTGGGATTATGCGCATGTAAGGTTAGCTCTAAAGATTAAAGATTTTCCAACAGCCTACACTGTAACTATTTGGATTATATACACTAGGAAATTTTACGGTAATTTAAGCTTTTTTATTTGGAGAGGCTTATTCTCAAACCAATTTTCTGGTAATTGCACGAAAAAGTTCCAATGTGCTTTCCTCCAACCACCTATTAAGCAGTAATTTCCAGGATAAAATTCTGTATACTCTATCAGTTCTGGCAACGTCGCTTAAAATATTAACCAATGGTTCCAGATTTTGCACTTTCCTACACATGTGTAAGTTGTTTGATTTAGGTTACAAATGGTTGCGTGGAATTTTCAGTACACCCCAGGTAGAAATTGGTTCTCTCTCAAATATTTTGACTAGTGAAAAAAGCTAATAAACCTCTGGAGATGCCTACTTTAAGAATTGATGAAATGAGGCTGGGATGTTGATGGTGAACAACTCAGACAAATGTTGCACAATCGATGAGTATTACTTATATTGTTTATATTATTTATATGAGTATTACGTTATTTTGCGATTGATATCTCGGAATTGAGAAAAACAAAGAGTGAGATTGAATGCCATGTAGATAGACATCACCAACTATTTCACAAGATCGCTTTCTTCAACAACGCAACACGTTTAAGTGAGAATTTTAAAGGTGCGTCTGTAAATACAAACAGATACTGTTCTAAGACTTATGGAGGTACACAGCTAGAGAAGAGGCAGTAAGATGATTTGATGTGAAATCTATTTTAAAGGCAGAACTGACCATGTTTTTGTTAGTAGTTTTCTGAAAGCAAACTAATTCGATAATCAGATTCTAAGTCTAAACTAACCCTCAGTGCCTCTATATCCTGCCGCAACTGGGAAATATTCGCATTCATGTATTCATACCACAATGCAGATACGACTGATTTCTTAAATCTGCATAGAATCAAGATCTTGGCCTGCTCAATCGCATCGGCGATATTTGATATACTCCAATTGGCTTGGCACATGAATCTTTCAATTATTTAATTTCGAGATGAGATATTTTTCAGTTATGCCAGTTTATAATGAATTCAATTTGATTCTACTATTTCAATATTATTTCAAGAAATTTTTGTGGAATTTTAATTTAAATTTTTTTTTTGGAGCGCGGGTATTCGCTTTCTTTAATTCCATTCAATAGCTAACTTCGAAGTACCGCATTTATTTACACTTTTGCCATGGGCGTACAAACCTTTAGCGAGCCATCTTCAAATTGATACGTTATTTGTACAAGCCGTTATTGATACATCCTCCTTTGCAAGCTTGGCTATGTCGATTATAGCTATACAAACCAAAATTAAGTGATTCCCAAAAAAATGACAAAATTTCTTCGTTCTTCTTGACAATACTGGTATCCTGGCACCACAATTTCACAATTTCTAAGAGTCTTCTGGGCCTAGCGTAGAGATTTCAATGTTGTTAAGAAGTTCCCTTGGACTTATCATTGACAACCTTTCCTTTTTGGACGCTCACAACCGCACAATTATCAATCCTCATCTCCATATTTATCGCACCGCTGAATGCTGAAACAACCTCGAGTTGTCTTTTCATCAGAGCGGAGTTTGAGGTCGTCCATGTGAAGTTGATGTGTGATTCGCTGATTGGCATCTTTATCTGTAACGTAGCCATTCTCATTGACTTTGAGCAGTGTGCTCAAGGGGTTCAGAGCCAACCAGAACAACAATGGACTTAGAATGCCTCCCTGAGAGGTTCCACGCTTGATCCTTATTTCTTTAGTGGTTATCTATCCTTTTTTGTATATAAATTCAAAGAGGTTCGTCAGGTTTTCATGAGGTGTTCCAGCAACTCGATTATGCAGTCCGCTACTCCGTGCATTCTTAATACTTCAACGGGCCACCTGTGGGGTAAAGAATCATACGCCTTCTTGTAATCGATTCAGGCTAGTGAAGTACTCTGGAGTTTCATCCGAGTTTGTTTTGTTATGATGCTGTCGATCACCAGTAGCTCCTTTCAACCCATGGTTCCCGCGCGGTACCCCTTCTGTTCAGGAGCTAGGATGTTATTTTTTTTGATGTACCTGTTCATGTGGACAGTGATGATTTCAGTAAGTACCTAGTAGATAGCTGGCAAACATGTTGTTGGCCTCCAATTTTTCGGGTCTTGACTGTCATTGCCCTTTGGAATCATGGTAGTTATGCCTAGGGTGAAAGAATCTGGTATAAGCGCCAGATCTTCCAGAGCCTCTTGGAAAAGTGTGGCAAGTTTGGGGTGAATACTTTCGAAGGTCTTCCCCCAGTAGTTATGGATTTTGTCCTATCCTGGAGCTGCTCAGCTATTCGTTCTTTCATTACAACAGAAACCTCCTAACTGATTATGATTATATTGTCCATTCTAGTTTTTGGTTTCTTCTGATTCACTTTCTCCAACCAGAATGCTTCAGTAGCGTATGATTCATCACGAGACCAGATTTGACTCCGAAATTCTCTCATCTCGGTTGGGTTCGAATTATCCTCCACCTTCACCGCCCCGTCTAGTTCTCGAATGAACTGCCTTTGGTTGGTATGGTAGAGTTTGTTATTGTTTATTGTCTAGGTCCTTTCGTTGTACCTCATTATTCTGCATCCTAGCGCATTTATTTTTGTTTCAGGGTATCGCATATGGTATTTATTTCTTGCCTAAGGGATGCATCTTTTGGTTTCAGCGCAAACTCAGAGGCAACTACCCTGACAGATTCGAGGGGTCTTCCGAATGGTTCTAACGTATTAAGGTAAATATGCAGTACTCCAATTTTTTTCCTCATATTAACTACTCTTATTTGCAAACGGACTCTCCACAGTGGCTCACTTCTAGCCTTAGGGGGGGAATTTGTGATGTTGATTGGCACACCGTGGATTTCGCAGATTGAGATTGCTGTCGCGTACACCAGATCAGTAGCGTTCGCTAACGAGGTGATCTATTCGAGATTTCTTCCGATCCCAATATCCATTTCCCTGACAGTATTCAAAAGTTTTTTGAGCACTTCAGTATGGGTATTGGAGGTCTTGATTGTGCATTCATTAAAGAAAATCGCAGGAGATTTCTAGTGAGTCCACTCTCTATTGCGTTTGACTGTTTTTCCTCTACCTGTACAGCAACGGCTTCACCTCTCTCTCTCTCTCTCTCTCTCTCTCTCTGCTCCTGTTCTCCTTTCATACAACTAGCATTGCCAGCAATACTCCTCCTACCCGCACCACGCGTCTTCCACCTTCGACCAGTTCTCTTGGCAACATCCAATTCAGCGATAGTTTCTCATTCCTTGTGATCCAGCTAACCCTATTAGCAACGACTGCGGTTTTTGCTTGCTTATCGGTCCGGATATGCTTCATTCCAACACTCTGTAAGCAATTTACGGTATCATAAGCAAATTACTATTCAATGCCAATCAAAAAACTAATAAATTCAAAAAGTCTGAAATAAACAGAATATAATGTATCTAAATTCTCTCCTCTGAAAATAAATCTGAAGTGCCTTAACATAATAAATCTACAAAGCACATAAGTACATTAGATAATTTCGAAATTCTCCATAAATGTAATGAAGGGAGGATAGTAAATCTGTTGATATGTTTGGAAATTAACAAACTTCGTAAAAACCCATAATTCATCACTCCCAAACTAGAATTAATTCACTTCCTCCAACCAAACATTTAAAATAGGTATAGTTATAATATTCTTTCTCATAACTGTTACTACTACTAGACATAACTATCGGAACCGTTTGTGTGTATGTATTGAAAATGAAGAATTCCCCCCATCTACAATTCAGTTTGACTCTAGACCATCAAAGGTTTTGTATCTCTGCCACGATTTCATATGCCAAAGAAAGTCAAATTAGGAAAGATTGAATACCAATGTAGAAAATCTTCAAATAGATTGTCAATATAACTCACCCACAGCTAAATAAAAAACTTTGCTGTTAGCTGCAAATTAATCCACCTGGTACATGCCTTACATACACTCGTATTTCTTAAATTTTTTATAATTATCCCAATTGGGGATTTTTCTTGTACCCTATTTTACCTTAATGACGGCGCCCATGTATATATTATTACAATCTTATAATGATCCATACGGGTACGTATGTGTGATATACTGAACCAGTGATGAATTATGACGTCACTCAGAAAGAGTGCAGATGGAAACCTTTATCACGCCGGCCAAATATTTGAGATTTAATTTCTAGGCATCAAGTTGATATATCAAAATAATTTCAAAAAAGGATACCAAGAGCTAAAACTTGAGATTAGCGAATATTCTTCATTGTTAATTTCAAATCAAGCCGTACAGATGATTTAATGATTCTATAGCATGACGATGTTTACATTGAGAAGTTTTAGAAGAAAAACTAACTAGTGTTAAATTTGGAAATCATTTCAGTACGAGAACTCGTGAGTTTATTGACGAAGACAGTGTCGGTCGAAAATTGGCTAGTAGGAATTTAAAAGAGGTTGAAACGCTATTTATATAATAATATATCAATATTATTCTTCCTGATGTTATTGACGAAAAATTAGCTTCAAAACTAAATGATCACTTTTAGATATCCTCTTTCCTCTTAATGTCTACGGCACTGCATGGAAATATTCTCATCTCCTGGAAGAGTTATGTTGGAACTATAACAGGAAATGGGAGCGGTGTACCGACCGCAGTCATCTCTTAAATTCGCCATATTCGGGATTTCCCAAAAGCACAATCAATCGTAATAACATCACAAGGTAACGCTGCAAGGACATAGATATCCGTGAAAAACAATTTATTTATTAAACAAAAGCTCTTGTGAGAATAACACTTTTCTAGAGTTTGTTTCAAGTTTCTACTTGATTTGTTCTCCCAACCATTTCTGAGGCTAATAAAGGTTGTTCGGTTAAGGGGGACAAATGTTAACAGAAAAAAGAATAAGTTTTTATCTTAGGACTTCTGTTATTTATTGAATTATCTTATTTCGTTGAACTGAATTTTTCGGGGAAGTTAATGTTCATTGAATATTCACAGTAGTTTAGTAGATACACTTCAACTGCTTGTCAAAGTGATGGATGAAATTTGTGCAACGTATTTTAACTATGGAGTTGTCTCAAGCTTGCTAGAGTTGCCATTTTTCAGGGATAAAACCACAGAAAGGAGTTTATGAGCGTCTAATCATGGGATATCTGTTGCCAATTGATTTTGCTGTTTCAATTGACTTGAAGGGTTGAAGCCTTCTCCACTTAGGCGATAGCATTTGTGTCGCACTGAATTTGTGCATGGAAAACAAGTGAACCGTGAAATATGTGGATACTGCTTTACCTACGCCTGGAAATTTTTCCAGGTAGGTATTTACTTGGAGGAGACCACAATTAGAGCAACACTGATTTTATTGAGCTTGCTGTTCAGTTATATATTTCATCTCGTCCTCCTTGGATGAAAAGTAACTATGAATAGAGTGAACATTCAGTTCTTGTTTTTTGATATGAGGAGCATTTTTTTCAAGTGGAAGGCTCGAAAACAATGAGGTTACGACTGGAACAATTTTATCTCAAATAAATTGTGATGGTGTCTTCTAATTATACTCGCCCAAACATTTCATTCTTGAACATACTCATACCACTAGAACCAATGTATGCTACTGACTAGAATGTCTACAGCATGGTTGCTCAAACGGTCGATCGCTAGTGCTTTTTGAGTAGATCGTGAGAAGAAAACAAATTTTAATAAGTAGATAACTAAACTACAATAATTACGTGATAAAATAACACTCTGATAGCGGCAAGAGGCGGCTTTGTCTTAGGAACGCGTGGTACTTGTCAAAGAAGAGCCGCGTTTTTATTCTTTTCCAGAAATTTCGGGCGGTGTGTTTATCGGGAACATTCCAGACTTTCGTTCACTCCGATATAAATGTTTCGCCTGCAGGAGTTGAATCATTCTGAATTATAACTTGAAGGCAATAATACGTCGATACAAAGTTTATTATTAAATAGTACAAAATGAGTGCAGCGAAGAAATCTAAACCGTATCATTTCAATAACGATCGGGAGGAAGAATTTTTCTTTTGTATGGTGAAGGATAAGTGCATCTTTCTTATTTGTCGTGCGTCAGTTGAAATACGTAAGCGTGGTAACTTAGAGAGGCATCATAAAACAGTTCATAAAACCTTTGGAAAGGATTTTCCGCCACAGAGTGAATTACGAAAACGAAAAGAAGGTGATTTGATATCTTGTTTGAAAAGATCAGCCAAAAAATCGAAAGCTGCTACGATCGCATCATTTAAAATATCTACTAAATTGGCGAAACACAAGAAATCATACGAAGATGGATCGGTTGTGAAGGAAGCATTTATTGAATTGGCTGAGACTTTAATTGGAGATTTTAAAAATGAAACAGAAAGCATGTCTGCTGTTAGAGAACTTCAGTTATCTCGTCCCTCTGTCACACAGCGTATTGAAGTCATGAGTAGGGAAAAGGCAGAAAAATTAAGACATGATATCAAATGTACATACTTTTCTTTACAGTTCGACGAATCCACCGATATAACAGACACTGTGTATTTTTATTCGGATGGTATTCAATAACATGTTGGCTGAGGACGAATATTTGACAATCATTCCTCTGAAGGGGAAAACCTGTGGCGAAGATATGTATGACGTTTTCTTCAATTTTGTAAAAAACTACAAGCTACCAATATATAAATTAGTGTGCATTACAACCGGTGGGGCACCGGCAATGACTGGAAACAAAAACGTTTTTTTTTTGACATTGTGCCGAGCTTATGAAGATTTCCCTTCATTTTCGCATTTCATTGCATTATACATTAACAAGTTTTGTGTTCAAAAGTTTCAAACACAAAGGAAATTATGGGCATTGCAACAAAAATTGAGAATTCTATCCGTGCACGTAGCTTGCAACGGCGGCTCTTTAAGTTGCAGTTAGAAGATAGGGATTTAGCTGAACTCTAATTTGGTTTTTCATACGGACGCTAAGTGGTTGAGTCGCGGAAAATTCCTAGGAAGGTTTCAAGACCTATCGTCCGAGATAACAGCTTTTCTAGATGAAAGAGGTGATGACACTCAGATGTTGAAAAACGAAAAATGGCAGACTGATTTAGCATTTTTTACTGACATCTCAATGCACTCAAACACCATTAACTTGGAGCTTCAAGGTAAAGGAAAATCTATTATTGAGATGATTAGCGCAGTAAACGCATTTAGAAGTAAATTGCAATTTATGATAAATCAACTGAAAAGAAATGATCAGAAACATTTTCCGTCTTTGAAAGCAAGGATTCCTCATTTGAATTATGATACGTACGAGGCTGAATTATGATTGCAGTAAACTGGCAAATATAGCATTATTTATGAGTTATCCTTTTTCATGTAAAAACAGTGAGGAATTAGCTACGGAATTATCAAGTTAGTTTATAATGAACTCATGTTCTGTTGAAAATGAGTTAGTGCAGATTATATCAGGTATACATCTTAAGGCTACAACATCTGATACAAACTTCTGGTGTTTTATATCTGAAGATAAATATCCGAATCTAAGGCAAATTGCCCTTCAACTGACGGCAATTTTTGGGTTAACTTACTTGTGCGAGTTTGCATTTTCTGAAATGAAGATACTTAAGTCAACATATCGCAATCGACTAACTGACGACCATATGACATCATGCTAACGATCAGCACTCATCTTATGAAAAGTATGCTGACGACATGCAGTGCCACGCTTCAACATCCAAAGTCACTCTTTAGTTAACTTTAACACCATATATAACTCTTTTGTTTTGTAACAACCAATTAACTCGCAATTTTGAATAATAATGAGTTTGTTCATTGATTTATAAAGAAGAACCAACTAAACCTAACCCATACCTTGACTAAAATAATGTATATTGTGCGGAAAGCTAATATCTATATATGCTATGCTACACCCTACCTAGGTAGGTAGGTATGTAGGGTGTATCGTGTATGTACGACAACCCTGCATCACACATACTTGCAGCCTCTCAGAGTCGATCGTTAGTATTCTAAAAATATTGAGGTAGATCGTCAGCAGTTCAAGTTTGAGCACACCTGGTCTACAGTCATGAATATATGAAGATACACCATTGCTAACCAGGCAATACGTAATATGTCATTTCTCAGTGCAGCCAAGAGACTCTAAATCCAAAATTTTATGGTAAAGTTATTATTACTCATTGATAGGCCAGCTACTATTAAAACAAGGGATAACGGATTAAGTAGTACGCAATATGAGCATTGTCTATTAACAAAGGCTTGGAGCAACAGTAATTATTCCTTGAGTTCGGGTCACTCACACCATGCAATTTGAGTCAATGAATCAGTTAGATTTGTATCCAAGGCTCCGAGGGTAAGATCAGAACTAACTTGCTGTTTTTTCTATGGAAGTGAGCAAAGAAACAAATACTAATTTGGGAAAACAGGGAATAAGGCTCACTAAGAAGCTCACTCGGAATTTCCTCTCATCGAGAAGAAAAAAGTAAAAGGGTCGCTTTAAGATGTTTCAGACTATTGGCGACTACCAGATGGATCATCTGAACACATGGTGACTAAGGACCCGTTTATGGTCAAGGTTATTTAGGCGTAAAGGAGTAATAAAATGAAAAAAAAAATTCCTGGTTAGATTACACTGAATTCACGTTTCCATATAGCGTTCAACTTAAATTCGGTTTTCGTTTGGTCAATTTTTGATGACCAAGTCGTCTCTTTGAGAACATATGCGATAGGTGGCCTTGTTCAGCTATTTCAGTAAGTAGTATAACATTGCAAAGAAATTTCACAACTTTCAGAAATTTAGCTCTTTCCAACGAGCATATCTCAGTTAACAAATAACCTAATATAACTAATAATACTTTTTTCCTCGTGTGTCCTTTTAGTGAGTTCTCGGTGCATAACTCTGTTCTTGTTGAATGTATTCAAGAAATATATCGATGGTGTTTAGAGAAACAGGGCAATATTGAAGGAGATGTTCATATAAACATAGGGCGGCAAATAATTTGTTACCGATTAACAGTGTGTTGAAATATAATCGAAAGATGCAGTTAAATTTGAATTTTTCATAAGCCGCTTCAGAAATTAAAAAAAAATTTTAGGGGTATCAATAACTTTCAAAGACGAATAATTTTCAATACGAAACAATATGTTGAATTCACCAGTGGGTCGTGTATTGGCACAACGCAGATTATTCTCAAAGAACACACTAAGAAGCTATTGATTTTTTCAGAAATAAAAAAAAAATCGAGTTCTTCAATTATTTCTCAAGAAACAATCTCTCTTGTCATTTTTTTGTACGACGCCAAGTTTTGGGTAAAAAAAGTTAAAGTTGAAAGAATGAAAAGAGGAAGTTCATACATTTTATTTTAGTCTTCGATTAAAAGAACCATCATAGCTATTTTTTTCCTTTTTTCCTTTATTATTAAATAACCTATGTTTGGAAATCGAAAGTTTAATTCAAGGGCAAAACAAAGACATTTGAGTATCACCAATAACCCTAAGAAATTACAAAAGCTGTTCAAAGTGACCTCACCTAGGTCGGATGCAAGATTTCAGTTTCTCATTGATTGACGAACTTTTTCAAGAACATCAGGATCTGTTTTTATCGAGCTGCACCTGGCGATGATTCTTTCCCATAAGTCCGCAACCCTTGCTACGGAGGAAGTGTAAACCAAAAACTTCAAATTACACCACAGGAAGAAATCCAGGGGGTTTAAGACTCGAGACCGTGCAGGCCAAACTGAGGACCACTGCGATCAATTCAACGATTTTATACTCTTGAGTTAGGAAGTCTCGAGCAAGCAGACTAAAATGGGCAGGTGTGCCATCGTGCATAAACCACATCATTTGTCTTATTGCCAAAGGTACATCGTCCAAAAATTCTGAAAGCGTGTTTTCCAAAAAGTGGCGGTACACCTCTCCTGTAAGTCTCCCTGGTAAAAATACTTGTCTAATTAGGCAGGCACCCAGAATGACGATTCAAACGTTCAACGAGAATTACTGTTGAAATCATCTTCATATGTTTGATGTGCATTTTCTTCACACGACATATGATTTTCACGAAAATTCCTTATGGAAATTCTTGAACAACTTGCTTCATCAGTGAGCAGTATCAGCATAAGAAATTGAGGAATTTGAATCAACTTACGCAAAAGCCATTGACAATACGCAATACGGGCAGGAAAATCGATGAGAATACATACTTGTACGCGTTGTAGGTGGAATGGATACGACAAATTTTCATGAAGATTTTGCCAAATAGTTCCAAACAGTCGCCGAAAGCGTCAGCAATTTTTCGAGTGGAGGTACCAGGTTAGTCTTGAATAATTCTGAGAAACCTATTTCCCGGCTCTACCGTTCTTAGTTCCTTTGGCCCTTCTGCTCCTTAATAGAGTCTCTATCGGGAGCAATGTGGTTTGCAAATCTTTCAATGTACAACCACCCAGCTTCTAATGCATTTTCATCGCCATACATGAAGTCCATGTCGGTCATCTTAGCATTCGTATAACTATTCAAGATAGCCGAAATTCAATTTCGGCAGGTGAAGTGAAATTCAAATTCAATAGATTCAAAATTATTGGGAAGCAGAAACACTCAAATGACACTGACGGAAATCATTTTTGAACACATCTATGACTAAGCATAAAACAGGTACTATCACTTGAATCTCAAAAATTCCAAGAAAACTTCTGCCCATACCCACGCCACTGGAGAGTCCAAAATATTGTTTCGTATTGTGAATTATGATGGCAACAGCCTGCATGATGATTACTGGAGCCTTTCGCTCTACACCCACTGCGGCCATGGAACTGATATTGGGCCTTGCCCCTCTTCATCTGGTGATAAGAGGAATGACTAGAATGGCTTTCTACAGATTCTATCATCTTTTCCGTAATGAAGCGGGTAAATTCGGCTTTGTGCCTGGAGCCATACAGCCTGAAATCGAGGACAATGAAGTGCTGAGTATGAGGTCGGAAGCAAGACCTAAAACCAACATTGAGAGGCCATTCCTGATCATCATTCCCGATAGACAGGAATGGATTAGCTCCAAGGACCGTCTACTTGAGGATCCCTGTTGGTACACGGATGGCTCAAAAACTGATAAAGGTATTGGAGCTGGTGTCTACCGTTGAGGTGCCGCCAAGGAACAGTCGATCTAACTTGGTGGGCATGTGACTGTCTTTCAAGCAGAAATATTCGCCATTGATCACTGTGGTAACCTCTTTCTTGCGGGGGGATAACAAATAGGTCAATCAATGTCGCTCCACCCTTGTCAAACTATGAAAGCGAAGCAGGCTCCGTCTAATACGGATTCCTGGTCACTCGGGCATTGAGGAAAACGAGAAGGCGGATTCACTGGCCGCTCGAGGAACTAGACTGGAGTTCATAGGACCGGAGCCTATGCTCGGAATTACCCTGGAAACTGTGAGGATGGAAAACAACCGATGGCTGAACTTGAGGGTACGTGAGCATTAGAGGAGCCTCTCAGGCCTGACACACTCGACGTGCAGTGGACCTTCCACTGCAAAAGCCAAGGGCTGGATTAAACTCTCTAGGTTGGAACTGCGAGTTTTAACTGCCATACTAACGGGTCACTGTCGCTTCAGGAAACACCTAAATAAATTGCGATTGATTGAGGATCCTTCATGTAGGCTATGTGAAGAAGATATAGAATCAATAAAACATGTTATGTGCGAGTGCCCAGCTGAGGACAGGGTCAGGATGGAAGAACTTGGATCTTTCAAACTTAAGCTGACTGAGCTTATTAAGCTTTTACCCACGAAACTCACTTCTTTTACGAGAAGGAAGGAGCTGGTGGATGGAATTGAGGACAGAGTCTGCCACAATAGACCACTGGGTCGCAGTGGTCGGGCTTCTAGGTAGCCTCCACTCAAATATTATTTATCTATCAATTATCATTCTTGGAAAGTTTTCCACACGCTCAAAATTTTAGCTCAATAACTCAAGCGCTTTACGAGAATTTTTATTTAACTGCATCTTTCGATCAAACTCTAACACCCTGTAATTCGGTAACGAAGTATATATAATTCTATGAACTTTTTTCCTGAAATGACATCACAAATCGCCTACTTAAATATTGCCGTGTCTTTTTTAAACATCCTGTATAGGGTATTCGATTACAGTAATTGATATCATAATTATGTTTTTTTTGATAGGCTTTATGTTTTTCAACATTTTTGAACGTGCTAACCCGAAATAATGTTAGTAATTTCTTCCGAACACCATATGCCTTAACTGACCCGGTTTAGAATTAATTGACATCTTCTGTATCTGCTGTAATCGTCTTAGAATCTCAATTGTGATTCTGAATAATTCTGATAGACCATAAATCTCCATGAACAATGAGTTAATTTTAATGCAGATACATAGGGCGTTTTGTGATGTCAAATTTTGTTTCGGTTTAAACCTCATTACATTTGTTATTTCGAATGGAGCATCCTGTATTAACGAATTGAGAATGAAGAAAATTACAATAACTATTGAAATGTATTGGATATGCCCTATACCTTCTTTCAATAATTTCAAAGATACAAGTGTTTTTGTATTTTATGCTAAACTAAAGTCATCTTCTAATTCTCAGAAGGTAGTTTGGCCATTTTCCAGAATTATTTTGCCTAATTCGTGGTCATTACACCAACATAATAGCCGTAAATGATTGTTTAATTCAATGTAAATTCCTTGAAAGCCTCTATCAACATATGAAATGGAACAGTGGAACTTTTCCAATTTAAAATTGGAACGAACTTCCTGTTTCATTCCTTCGGAAACAATTAATCAGACAGCCTATATTTCGAATGTTCGAAATGAACTGGACTTTCAGAACAGAGCTTCGAACATTATCTGAGCATGTTGATCGTCATCAGAAAAAAATAACATAGTTCAAGAAATTTATCTTTTGAACAAACCTCGTATCTACAATTCAGAACTGCCAACTACAGGACTAGTTCTAGCGTTACTATGTGAATATGCCTCCTACGTTTACGCATTATACTAATTTCTGTCACTTCAGGAAACTTAATGCCTCTCATGCACGGTGAACCACAGATTTTTAATGACATGGCATGGTTTATAGTTAATGATTGACTTTGTTTTCAACTTGTCCCATGAACGTTTAACGAGGGTTCAGTCACGAACAAAACATAAAGTGACAGCGGGTCTGATATTAAGCTTTGATATCAATTTAAGATAATTCAATTTCCAATTGTCCAATTATCCCCAATTACATCGAATTAATTCTGGACCCACATACAAACATGGAAGATATAATCAATTTTATAAATTTCGAATGATTAAGCAATTAAAACTACTCTATCTTTAATATAATCTGAAAAGTTAGTGCGGGAGGTATAGGTAATCGATATTGATACGAATTGATAGTTGAAATAGTTGGACGGCTTTGTTTCTAGGGGTTATATTGCATCCGAAAACTGAAATTTAGTTTTTCACGTACTCGGCGCACGCTACATTTTGACAGATTTCTTTAGAGCTTTTTATGAAAGGTTCGACAATTTCGTCAGAACGTACAGGGTGGGCAGTTTTCGAAGTTTTAGTACTTCAGCTATGTTAAATATTATGTTCTTTACGTGAAGAATTGATTACCACAAATAGATTCAAGCTAGCTTTTTTGTTCTTTGTTATTCAAACGTTTTGAAAATTATAGTAATCAGTCAAGTGCCAATATCTCGGTTGTTTTTGAAATTATGTAAAGATGGCTTTGATGTTCTGTACGTACTTTTTACGTAGACAGTTGAAGATATCGGTAGACTGTGATATCTTTGTTAGTTTTCACATATATTCAGAGAACCTATTCAGTTTATTTGTTGGTATTTATATTGACTCTTTCATTGGTCTAAATTTATTCTGAGTTAAGCCATGAAAACCAAAAAAACCATTGAGTTATCCAAATCAACCTGGAGAGAGAGAGCAGATTTTGCTGTGGCAAGTATGCAGAATGAATGAATGTTGTCGGTATCCTTGTGGATATGTAATAACAACCAGTCAGTGGGGATCTACGTCTGCAGAAGGGGCATATATGTGGATGACAACAGGAGGGGTGACCATTACGTCAGTTTTTATGTGGAGAGTATCCGGATAGTGGCGTCATACCTCTCGCGTAACTGGAACACGGAAGACTATTTACGTTAAGCAGATGAAATCTTTGGGATGGTCAATTCGCTGAACGAATTTATAAGTTTCATGCTCCCAGAAATTTTAAGAAATGATGAAACTCTTTCAGAGAATGAGATGAGTTTCCAGTAAGATGGTGCTTCAGCATATTTCGATGTTCGTGTTCGACAATACTTGAATGCTAATTTCCAAGGTAGGTGCATTGGCTAAAGATGAACAGTTGAGTGGCAAGGTAGATCACCTGATTTGAGTTCTTCAGATTTCTTTTTATAAGGTAATCTTGATTCGAGAGTTTATATTACATAACCTGAAAACTTAGAAGAGCTGCAGGAAAGAATCATCACCGAATGCAAACTTTCGACACCACAAGTTATTCAAAATGAAGAGAATTTGAGAAACGTTTGTATCGTTGTATGGAAATTGGAGAAGCACATTTTGAACCTTGAATTTGGTTTTGGGCATTGTCAGATTTTAGTTGAAATACAACAATTCGCTGTGTTTGGACTTTCCTTGTGATATTAAACGTTAAAGATATTAATTTTGTATAGACCATCAGAAGATCTTTCCAAAAGGCATCTTACTTATACCATTTTCCCTATAACGAATTTCGACTAAAGTGCAACTGAGGGTAGGGGGTTGATTTTTCACGCTCCGAACCAATACAGAAATTGGTTCCTCTCCAATCAAAAATCATTTTGTCCCAGATTTTTTGCGCCAATATTAGTCCATCTTGAGATATTATTTCATCTTGGTTGAGTGTGTGTCTATTTATTCGTTAGTGTCGTGTCCTATAACGAATTTCGACTAAAGTGCAACATAAACGCTCCGAACCAATACAGAAATTGGTTCCTCTCCAATCAAAAATCATTTTGTCCCAGATTTTTGCGCCAATATTAGTCCATCTTGAGATATTATTTCATCTTGCAATTTTCGTTAGAACACACTGAATTTTTATATATATATATATATATATATATATATATATATATATATATATATATATATATATATATATATATATATATATATATATATATATATATATATATATAAAAATTCAGTGTGTGTCTATTTATGTAGCGTTAGTGTCGTGTGTACATAAAGAGTACCAGAGATTTTTCTGCTTATCCGCTTCTCTCTTGCATTCCATAATTTCCAAACGAAGACAAGTGTGAAAGGAACTGGGTTTGGGACAGGAATCTGTAACAAACCAGCAGAAAAATATTTCAACAATCATACTTCTTATATGTCTAAACAAATCTGAGAAAAGATTTTACATAGCAAGCAAGGTCATGAAAGGGACTAAAGAGATAATAAAAAATACATAACCTGCGATATTTCCTCAAATTCCTTCTCTGTTTGACCGAGAGAGCCCCGATGGCCAGGTTCAATCTTCCAAGTGATGCCGATTATGATCTGTAGATGTTTTAGAATCATAGACCCAATAATCTGGGTTGACATCGCCCATATATTATTTCTTCGTATAACTTGTTAAATATAAAGAAAAATTTAGAAAAAATGTTGACAGTCGTTCGAAAATATGACAAATCTCATATGATACTAGCCGACGAGATGAAATATTTGAAAAAAAAATTCTACCGATTATTATTTCTACAACTGGAAACAGCAAGATATTAGCTTTGAATGAAAATTTATCTGATCAGCTGCACCAGATAAATAATATCAAATCATGAAATATACATAATTCATAGGTTTCTTTACGAAAGAAATAAGGAGTCATAGGTTTTCTTTTTAGTTAATACTGCTCAAAATACTACTTCATATTTTAGTAATGTGTATATATAAATTGAACATAATTTTCTGAAAGTTTCATAATTTTACATCTTTGCAGTATTAGATTCGATCATTTATCACTTCACACAAGAATAATAATGTAACAATATTCATTGCTACTTCACCAAGGCCATACACTAGATTTTTCCCGGCATAAAGCCCCTGAGACTACTCGTTGGTACATTGATATCATTGGCAGATGATTCATAACATTTCAAGTTATCCTAATATATAATCATTCCTAGATATGTCTTGAGTTAGAATCATTGCCTGACAGTTGTTTTGATTACCGGATAGTGGATTTATATCTCATGAAGCTGCATGATCAGGTATATGCGCAATTCGTCGGGGTTAAATCCTTTTATATATACATTTATACATATAAAAAAATATGATATAATTTCTTGTAGATAATTGGACCTACAATTTTTGTCCTTTGAAATATTTTTATCAGAAAACAAACCTTTTCGATGAAAAATACAAAATGATAATTTTTTTGAACTTTGACCTTAACTAGAGTTTTTGGATACATGGATGTGAGCTTTCCTCAATTGCGTTATCGTGATCCTAAAAATCATGCTAATTTTCTATCTGTTGGAAATTCATGCAATGGTAAATATCTCACATGACTGGAGTACAGTCTGTTTGTGACATATTTGGTTCACTTAAAATGTAGTACGTATCGCTACTCAAAACCGAGATACATCATAAAACCTACGAAAATGGTACACCCTGTGCACTTTCTATGAACTCATTCATAAAGTGTTTCAATTGCACTGTTGAATAGAAATATTTCCTTGTGTGTTACATCACAGATTCCATATAACCAATAATACAATCAACATCGTTTTTGGCGCAATTTTTGGATCGATATTTAGGAATGGTTTTCTAATATACAGGATGTTTCAGGTTTGAAACTGAAAAATTTTATTGCTATGATCAATACAAGACTCTTATTTCATAGTTCCGGAAATGCTTCGTTTCCAAGATACAGGGTGTTAAAGTTTTGAATTTTTTTTCCGTAATATTTCTTATGATTTTTGAGGTATTGAATTTTCATTTTGGATATGAGACATTTTTTGGAATTGAATTGTCCAGGTGAGCCAGAATTTTGAAAATATATCAGGGTTATAGTGTTTTATGAGTTAAGGTCTATTTTGCCCTCCATGATTTTTTGGGGATATTTTTTCGTTTTCTATTTTTACGTAGTCAAATAGTCCATTCCATTTCAAAACTTTTTGTGTCTTGTTTTCTTTTACCTATCTGCTACCGGTTTAGAGGAAATCTCATATATATATATATATATATATATATATATATATATATATATATATATATATCCAATTTTTGCCCTGTTGTCCCAATACTTCCGCTATCACTTCATCCCATGTTTGTCGTGGTCTACCTCTTTTCATCTTTCCGTTAGTCTTTGTCTTTCATATACATTTGACCTGCCGTGTATTATCCATTCTCTGTCAGAGCCTTTTCGCTATAAATTTCAATGTTGATTCAATTCCTAATTCCTTTCGTATGTCAATGTTCTTTACTTCATTTCTCTTTGTGATTCCCCTTACTCTCCTAAGATATTTCATTTCGACGGCTTGAATTTTACTTTTTTGATTTAATCTAGAACCGATGACTCACATCCAAATGTCAGTATTGGCCTATAGATAGATGTGAATACTTTATTTTTGTGGCTCCTGACACTTCTTTCTTATTTATGAAATTGGTGTTGATAGCATATTATGCCTTCATGGTCTTTTTGATCCTATCATTGATTTCAGCATCTTGCTCTCCTGATTCTTCGAGTTCAACTCCTAAGTACTTATATTTTTCCACTTGTTCTATTTTAGTCCTCTCTATCTGTATATTTTTGTTTTCCTTTTCTGTTCCAATCAGCATTACCTTAGTTTTTCTTTGTTCATTTTCATACCACTCTTTTCTGATTCTCTGTTCCATATATTCAAGTTTTCTCTAGATCCTTTTCATTGCTGAGGATAACTTACTTCTTTGAAATGAGTCTTCAAAAGTTGATTGAAAAATAATTCGCGAACTGTTCTCGAAAATTGGCAAGATTTAACTTATAACGATTCATTATATGAGAACGGTTCTAGCAATTTTTTCTCTAAAGGTACAGGTTTTTAGATTTAAAATTGTTTTTTCCCATAGTTATTCTTGGTGTATGCATCATGAAGAGTAGCAGGCACCTTCACTCCCGTCGCCCGGTGTGATACCTAAACATCCAGCTACAGGTTAGGTTGGATTGGTCACCTGTGTGACTAAGTTTCGGGATCTGCCGGATGATCCGGTTTCCAGGGTGGAAAGGATTGGCAACGAAGCATGATGATATCTCCTGGAACAAAATCATCCGAAGTTAAAATAGTCTCCAATTCGGATCTCCGGGGTGGACTGCCTCTCTGAGTTCATGATGCAAGTTAGTCGAGCACTCCTCCGACGAATTCACTAATTCATTCACGTTCTAGAGGAGAAAGCAAACTCTTGATAGAGTTCTGCCATATCAGAGGAATGGGGTACGACAACGTGAATGTCGTTGCAGTCCAACAGGGTCTGCAAAACGCACAACCCCATCTGCTGGCCCTAACCGAACCCAAATAAGTCAAACAATCGACACAACGTATTAACGTTTAAATGAGTATGAGTTACATTAGAGATTTAGGTTTAAGGGGGGCCTCTGTGTTTTCGCCAGATCAGATGTTGCATGCCAGAGAGAGGACACGATGGAGGACAACACTTTCGAACTTGCGTGGTTTGAAATCTATTTGCAGAATAAAACACTGTTTTTATGCTATCTATATAGATCGCCAAAAGATATTCACTCCCCTGGATTGTTTCAGTATTTAGGTGATAGAGTTGATTGGATTCAGACACATCATCCACTAGCTGAGATCATTGTACTGGGGGACTTCAACGTTCACAACACCAACTGGCTCCGACACTCCAATAACACAGATAATGCGGGAAGACAGGCTGAAACTTTCGCAATCAGCCATAATCTAACGCAGCTAGTCGACAAATCGACAAGAATACCTGATCACCCAAACGACTTCCCGAACTCCTTGGATCTTTTTTTGATTTCAGATCCAGATGATTCTGGAGTGAAGTTCTCAGCACTGCAGGGCAACTCAGACCACAACCTTATACCTTCTATTGGAACCATTGTGCTGCCGCTAAACAGAGAATCTAAACCACCCAGACGTATTTGGCACTATAACCGTGCTAATTGGGATGAGCTGCGTGAATTCTTTTCGTGTTTCCCATTCAGTGATGTTTGCCTTTCAGATCCTGACATCAATGTGTGCACTGAATCTGTTACAGGAATCATTCATGCAGGAATGGATTTCTACATCCCTCATTCCATGAAAAGGACAACATCACAAAAGCAATGGTTCAACAAAGACTGCGAAAAGAGCGTCAGCAGCCAAGAACAGAGCTTACATGTCATGGAAGATAAATTCAACAGAGGAAACAAGAACAACTTTCGTACGAATACGAAACGTATGCAATCTGACAACTGCAAGAGCAAAGACCAATTTCAACGAAGGGGTAACTGATAAACTCCTCGAACAGGCAAGCGGGATTGGACAATTCTGGTCTATGGCAAAGACTGTCAGTGCCAATTTCGGCAAAATTGCGTTTCCGTCTCTTGTTAGAGAAGAAGGAAGTATAGCATCATCTCCGAAAGAGAAAACCGATCTATTTGCTCTCTTGTTCTCAAAGAATTCTGCACTAGATTCTTCTAACGCGTGGTATTGCGAACATTCCACCTACAAATTCTTTCATGGCAGAAATCATGATTAGAGTCCGCACTGTGAGACGGGCTCTCGAGCAGCTGAACTGAAAAAAGGCAGTTGGTCTAGATGAAATTCCGCCAATCGTCCTGAGAAAGTGTGCTTCCGAACTGGCACCCAATCTTAACCGTTTATTTCAGAATTTTTATGAAACCCTGAGTTTCCCGAGCAACTGGAAAATAGCGATAATTTAACTGATCCCAAGGAAAGGAAAGTTCTTACCCCAAAACTTCAGCCCTGTTGCATTTTCTCCTATTACGTCCAGAACGATGAAGAAAGTCATAAATGATGAGCTCATCAAATATCTTGAATTGCATGGAATTATTAAGAACCGTCATTGTAGTTTTTGCAGGCAAAGATCGACAGGTGATCTGCTCGCATACGTCAGTAATGTTTGTATATCAACGATGGAAAAGCATGGGGAATCTAGAGCAAAATCTCTCGAAAACTCTAAAGCCTTCGATAGGGTTTGGCATGCATCCTTGTTGAATAAACTTGCTGCATATGGGCATCCCGAAAATTAGCGTGCTTGGATAAGTAGCTTTCTTTCAAATAGATCAATACAAGTTGTGGTCGAAGATATAATACCTGATTATTTCCACTTGCAAGCCGGAATACCTCAGGGCCCCATTCTTTCGCCAACCT
Source organism: Cryptolaemus montrouzieri (assembly GCA_013387265.2). Lineage (NCBI taxonomy): Eukaryota > Metazoa > Arthropoda > Insecta > Coleoptera > Coccinellidae > Cryptolaemus > Cryptolaemus montrouzieri. The sequence goes on from JABFTP020000103.1 coordinate 64,262,487, forward strand.
TGTTTCTGTTATAGATAAATGATCTTCTATCATCTACAGAGAACAATAACTTCAGTTTTGCCGACAATTGTACCCTGGTTTCGTCTTTCAGCATTCTGCGGCCGATTACAGCTGCGAAATCCCAGCGTCAGGGAAGTCAACAAATCGATAACTAAAACTCTGACTTACAAAGGATATCTGAGTGGGATCAGTTGAATCTGGTGAGCTTCAACGCGAGCAAGGCCCCAGCATATTCGTTTTCTAGAAAAGTCCCTGCTGGAGAACCTCCTCTAATGATGCAAGACCAAAAAATTGCATCCAAAGATTTGATGCACCTTCTCGGAATTACAGTCAACTTCGGGTTTTGGCATTATCTTGTATCAGCAATAACTAAGTCGGCATCAGCTAAACTTCGTTTTATTTTCAGAGCCAAGCAATACTTCACGTCATCTCAGCTGTTGCTCTATATAAGGCGCATATTCGACCTGCTTTGGAATATTTCCATGTATGGGGATCTACGCCCAAACACCCAAATTGCTGACGTTTCTCAGTTTTACAGATACTTCCACGGAAGAAGCTCCAAGGAGCTGAAAGACCTTGCTCTGGGAAAACTCATGTTTTGCCGCAACACTAGGCTGGCAATGAGTTCTCATCATATGGCGGTAAATTTGACAACACCTCGAACCTCTCTCTATCAGAATTTCTACGTTTACAGGGCCCGTGAGCTGAGGAACTCCCTTCCGACCAACATCCTACAATTTAGCCCTCTTCAAGAAGCGAGTAAACAGGCACCTCAATTCTTCCCAGGCGCCCACTCATGTGGTGTAACAAGTTCGCCTATTCCTGGGAAGCACGCATAAGAAAAAAAATGGGTAAGGTCCTTATATATAAGTTCCTCCAAGACTGAATTTCTGTCGATGGTTATTAGATAAAATTAGAGAAAATGCTGATTTCAATAGTGAAATTATGTTCACAGACGACGCTAACTTTTCGAGAACTTCTATCACATATTTTCACAATAATCATTATTGGGCTGAGGAAAACCCCCATTTGAATGAAGAATCTCATCATAATGAACAATTCTCACTAAATGTCAGGGTCAGAATAATTGGAAATTATTTGATTGGTCATTTTTTCTGCCTAACAGACTAAACGGTCCCGCTTATCGGCAATTTCTTGAGGAGGAATTACCTTTATTGCTAGAAGATGTGCTACGTTTGGTGAGAAATATAATGTGCCTCATGCATGATGGGGCAACAGCTCATTTCAGTGGAGAAGCTAGGGCATTATTGAATAAAACATTCAAAAACCGATGGATAGGTCGGGGTGTGCCAGAACTCCTAGGACCCCAGACTTAAATAATTTAGACTTTTTCCTATGGGAATATCTCAAAGGTTTAGTTTATACCACTCCAGTGCACACTGTAGAAGAATTGAGAAATCGAATAATAACCTCTTGTGATACGACAAGAAATACCCCCAGGAATATATCAAAGAGTGCGTGATAATATGCGATGAAGGACAGGGGCCTATATTTTTGCAGATTGAGGATACTTCCAGCAATTTATTTAGTTTTTAATTGTTTTTTTTTATTTGATATTGAATAGGTATTAGTTTAGTCTCAGAAGACGAGCTATCAAAATAAAAACCAATTTTGAGCATACTTATCGAGTATTTCTAATATTTTTTTTTATTTAGCGAATAACATACAATTCCATCAATTAAAATTCAATAGTTTTTCACACGAAAACGACTGGAGGTACGAAAAAATTACAAGTTTCAAAAAAGTTTCTTAATTGAACGAAGATGACGAATATTGATTGTTCGATAGGGCAAAAGGAGACATGGCCTCGGAAAAGAAAACACCTTGTGAATTTCGGTTGAAATTTAGGTGTAATGATGGAGGCTGTGAAAAATAGCTTGCATTCCACATTTGGGCTGAATATCTCAAAAACTGTAGGAGTGTTGAAGAAAATGATAATTTTTTCAGGAAATTTCAACACCCGTTACGAAATCAGGTAAAAACAATAAATCAGGTGTTTATAGATTGAATTGCAATGACTGTGATAATTTCTGCATTGGTAGAACACATAGAAATTTTAATATTAGAATATCGGAACATAAACGCAGTTTTTCAAATGAAAAATCAGATTCAAATTACGCGAATCATCTCTTAGAAAATAATCAGTCTTTCGACCCACAGTTTGAAATTTTGCATACAGATAATAAATATTGGAAGGTAGATCTTTGGGAAACTTTAAAAATCAACAAATACAAACACTCAGGTAGACTCATCAATGAACAAGTCGATTTAAGCCCTTCACCTCTATTGAATCTCTTCGGGGAGCAATCTATTCCTTAATTTTATTGGATATACCTGTCATAATTAACCACTTAAGAAGAATCAATTCAATAAGCTTTTAATTACTTAAAAGCATTCATATTTATATTGTCATTCTTATTTTCTGTACATTCATTCATCTGAAGAAGCTACGGTGTAGTGAAACGCGTTACGAATCATAATTATTAAGTAAAATTCAAAAGAAAACATTACTTGTTTTTAGAAGTTTTGAAGTTAGATTCAAGGAACATACTTCCTCAGTTAAAAATTCGCCAATATTTGAACACACAAAATCAGCCAACCACTCGATATCATTAAACCACCCTTAAATCCTTCATAAATGTAACAAGGGGAGAGAGATGAATTTGTTGGAAAGTTTGGAGGTGAACAAACTATATAAAAGCCCACAATTTAGTACCCTCAACAGCCAACTAGAGCTTAATGAATCCCCACTACTCAATATCTAGAATAACTTTCACCCTGTACTTGTACTTACTTACTCATCTGTTATGTTGTTATTCATTTGAGAATGATCGTAATGTCGAAACCGCGTGGTTATCAAATAAATTGTGGAAAAGTGACAAAAGTGTCTTATTTAGTTTTACTTTAAACACCATATATAATAAAACGTCACGAGTAGGCGTATATAATATTCGGAATGTATTGATCATTAATAATAAAATTAATTTTTCTTTCGCCACACGTTTTCACTTTATATGAGAGAAAAAGTGTAATATTGAACATGCAATACCCCATATGGGCTGCAATTATTCGTCTATAATTGTCGAGCATTTCTCATATAATTTTGTACATACCAAGACAGAATCCGTTCCCAGCCATATCGTCTCAAATCTTCCAGCATTCTACCAATACGTACAACCATGTTCAGTAATAACTCGACCAAAGAAGTTGAAGACGCATTTGCGGGAGCGATAAAAATTGTAAATTCCGCGGCGTTCAGTACACACAAGTGGAGCAGGTTCATATAACAAACAGGTTATTAGATAAAGTAATTGAATTAGACTTTCTTATAAATGAAACAAGACTAGAGACTAGTTTAAGTACGTACGTAAGAATGTTCAGTAGTATGAAAAACTAATCATATTAACTACAGAGAAAATTGAAGAATACCTCGAAGGAGAACAAGTTATAACTTGAATTGACAGACAATCAGGAATTATACACCATTGAAATTCCTTAAATTGTTGAAACGGTTTTCCAAATGAGTGAAAAAAATTGTAAGATTTATGGGGAAATAACGAAATGAAGTTTGAATGTAATTCTTTTTGAGATAGAAGTTTCAGCAGATAGAGATCAGCTTTCATATTTTGAATTCTAAAAATTTTAAATTTTTTGACGACATTGAAAATGTTGTATTCAATTGTTAGAGTATGAATGAAAAACAGGCCAAGCATGGGTCGGACTCGTGCACCGAAGGTTCCGTACAAGTTTGTCGATGTATGAATAGTCCGTTCTCCCTTTTTTCCGAGTATGTTTGGAATTCTTATTTGAACAGCAGGTGTAAAATTTATTTCAACATTAATTTAAAGCAGTTTCAGAATTGAAAATTATAGATCGTTTTATAACTTGGATATGACCAAAATGCATCGTAAATAAATCAATGATATTTTTTGTCAACTTCAATAATCCGATAACACAGTGCGTGAAAATGACACTTCAAAATTCTAACACGCGGGAGACATACCTAGTAAACCTATATCGGGTACGCTGAATCCAGTGGTATCCACCGTTTTTGAAAGTTAGCTCTTGTTTAGGAGATATTCGCCTTTGATGTTAGCTGATTTTAGTAGGGTTCGTCGCTTATGACTTCAGTATATTATATGCTTGTAATTCCCAAACCGTTCGGAATATCGCTTTACTGTCATCGGCAAAATTTAGCTATTGTCATGGCCAACAACTTTTCTGAAAATACTAACATAAAAAAACACCGTTTCTTAACAAAATGTCCAAGAAACTCCATTTCTTTGCCATTTTGTCGTTAATTTTCGTCTAAATACTAGAAAAATCAAGGGAATTTCGCTTTGAAATCTTAAAATAAGAAAAGGAAACACATTTCCTATAGTTAAATCAAAAATTTAAACGCACAATCATGATTTTAACTCGAATTTATCACAGATGTCAATGTTAATACGTATTTATTAGTATTGTCACTGATGTTACTACGTATGTGCCATTTTTCATAGTCTTAGTTCTGATATTTCTTAATTTGACATTTCTTGTTGAAGTTTCTTTGTTTACATAAGTTATATATTTGGTAAAAATATTAAAAATGAATTCGTGCAGTAAATTTAATAAATTTTGCTAAATTTGTGGAAAGTTTACTATGACGACAAGCAAGCGTTCAATTTCTGAAGAAATTGCTGAATCGTACACACAATATTTCAACCAAACTGTAATCAAAGATGTGAACTGGGCTCCAAAAATCGTTTGTACTGGTTGTGTCATAAGATTGAGTGGATGGAAAAGAGGTAAAATGAAATGATTTATCATTTATTTCAAAATTATATCAATTGAAGCCATTTTTATTACAGGTGAAATCCAATCTATGCCTTTTGGCATTCCAGTATTTTGGACAAATCCTCAAGAACTTAATCCAGATGACTGTTTTGCTTGTGTTAATGAAATTGTCGGACTGAACAGAGCTAAGAAACGTAAAGTTGAACTCAGAGGAACTCGGTTTGTTCAGTTGCCGTTACCACATTCAGAATCCATTCCAATACCGAGAAGACCCAGTCCGACAGAAGAGTAGATTCCATCTACTTTTGATACTATTGGCGAAACGTCTGCATCGGTTTATGTACCAACAAATGTATCTCCACAATGTAATCATGCCGAATTTTCTCAAAAAGATTTGGATAAAATTATTCGTCGATTGATATTATCGCAGCGTCAGTCCATTATTTTGACTCAGGAATTGAAAAAAAAAGAATGTCTTAGCACCTGATGTGAAAGTATATGGAGCAATCGGCCGTCATAGACAGTTCACTGCTTTATTCAAATCCATCGAAGACAATTAATTCGCGTACTGCACTGATATCAAGGAATTGGTATTAAAAATGCATCATGGGTATAAACCAGAAGACTGGCGTCTTTTCATCGATTCGTCCAAAAGTAGTCTCAAGGCAGTTTCGCTTCATGTCACAAACTCAAAAAACAGTGTCCCAAATGCCATCAGCACAAAAACGAAAGAAAATTACGAATCATTGAAAAAAATCCTTGATTTGATTAAATATGAAGACCATCGTTGGAAGATTTGTGCAGATTTGAAGGTGATAACTCTTTTGAGAGGAATGCAGACGGGATATACGAAAAACATGTGTTTTATATGTTTACGGGATACTCAATATGCCGGCGACCAATATGCCAATAAAAGCTGGCCTATGAGACAAGGGTTCAGATTGCGTAGAGAAAACGTCGTTGAAAGTTCACTTGTGCCAATCGAAAAAGTGTTGCTTCCACCTCTTCATATCAAGCTTGGGATTATTAAAAATTTCATCAAGGCCCTAGATCCTGAAGGCAATGCATTCAATGAGTTGAAGCGAATTTTCCCAAGATTGAGTGGAATGAAAATAAAAGAAGGTTTGTGTGAAACTATATACGTACCAATCAACCTAACTTATTAAATATTTAACACATATTTTTTCGAATTATTTTATTACAGGCATACTCAATGTACCTGATATTCGACGCTTGATGAGAGACCAACAGTTTAAAAACAGTTTGTCGAATTTGCAGCTCGTTGCTTGAGATTGCGTCAAAGGAGTCATTGAAAATGTACTTGGAATTCATCGTGACAAAAACTGGCGCATACACGTTGAAAATATGCTCGTTGCTTTCCGTAACATCGGTGTAAAAATGTCTCTGAAAATTCATTTTTCACATTACCATGCAGACGAGTTTGCCGAACAATCACCATGTGAATCAGATGAGCATGGTGAACGGTTTCATCAGGTGACGGCTAGGCTTGAGCACTTGTATAGTGGAAAAAACAGCTGAAGACAGTAAAGCGATATTCCGAATGGTTTGGGAATTACAAGCATATAATATACTGAAGTCATAAGCGACGAACCCTACTAAAATCAGCTAACTTCAAAGGCGAATATCTCCTAAACAAGAGCTAACTTTCAAAAACGGTGGTTACCACTGGATTAAGCGTACCCGATATAGGTTTACTAGGTATGTCTCCCGCGTGTTAGAATTTTGAACTAGCACAGTGTAATTAGAGATCTCAGATGTAATCGCCATATTCGATACTGATCATGGGGAAGGTTACTTTCTGGGACCAGACATTTCAGTTTATTATACCATTTACAATGGAAGTAAATAAGAGAAAGATTAGCATCCTGCTACCTTTGTGCGGGAGGTTGGAGATCACGCGAGATATCCTCGTGGTCAATGAGTTTCACAGCTCACTTCTGGACAATATCTAATAGAAGTAAGGAATGTTTGAGAGCGGAAAGCCACACATGGAAAGAGTATTCTAAAGCAGGTTGCACCTGTGGCTCGTATAAAACAACCAGCTGTGATGACATCAAGCACTACTCAGCCCTGATAAGAAAACTGAGTTCAGCAGAAGCCGATTTGGCAAGGTCTAACACAAGGTCATGCCAGCAAACTTCAGTATTAAATGTGATGCAGAGCAGATGCATGTTTATTCCTGAATAACTTCAATGTCGTTGCATAACCAGAGGAGGTTCTCCAGCAGTTACTTTTCTGGAGAGCTTCGTTGATTGAATCTCGTTTGCGTTAAAATTGAACGTTTCTACTCCGATATCTTCTCCAAGTCTGAATGACATTCTCTGTTGGTATCTTTGTCGGTGCGCCGACGAGTTGACGGGAGTATGGAAACCTGAGGAATTTCTGTATTAACCTGGAAAAATTCATTAGTAACACCATCAAACACCACCTGAATAGATATACTGCGGAAAGAGCTACTAATCCAATCACGTAATTTTTCGTGAAGTCCATGTGCGACTAGTTTATTTATTAAGGCTGCGTGCCCACCCAATCGAAGGATTATTATATATATATATATATATATATATATATATATATATATATATATATATATATATATATATATATATATATATATATATATTATATTATATTAAGAGCTTTTGATTCGCCATGGTTTTCAATTGATAATATCCACAAATGCGTAACGTATGCCAGGAGGTCCCAGGTGATCGTTGTCTACGGAAACCATATTTTTGATCATTGATGATACCCTGCAACTCGATATATTTTATGAGCTCATTATTTGTCACTCTTACTATGACCAGTAATTTTGCGGTAGGCATTTCTACCCTTTATATGAAATCGGTTGTATTCTCGCAACTTTCCTACACTTCAAAAACGTCTGACACTTATATGAAACCTGAAATAGGAACTGATTTGACCTGCTTTGGAATATTGTTCCCATGTATGGTGATCTGCCCCCAAACATTCGTTGCAGATGTTAATTGGTGTGCAAAAACTTGCTGTGTGCCTCATTGAGCACCCGGAGATCAGCCGTGATCTCCAGCCCTTGGCTCTTAGAAGACAGGTTGCTGATTGTTCTATGTTCTACAGATACTTTCAAGAATATGCTCCAAGGAGCTGAAAGACCTTGTTCCTGGAAAACTGGAAAGTGTTTTGCCGCAACACTTGGCTGGCAAGGAGTTGACATTATATGGCGGTAGACTTAGCGACCCCTAGAACCTCTCTCTATGAGAATTTCTTTTTTTACAGAGCCGGTGAGCTGTGGAACTCGCTTCCGTCCAACATCTTCCCAACCTACAATTGGCCCTCTTCAAGGAGCGAGTAATCAGACACCTACACTCTTTCCAGGCGCCCACTCATGTAGTGTAACAGGTTGGCCTATTTCTGGGAAGTGCGCATACAAAAAAAAACAAAATCAAACATATTTTCAATGAAATAAAACTCAAGCATTTAGATTTTCACTATATTAACAAAACTATGACCGGTTTCACCACACTGTGGCTTCATCAGATAGATACAAACTATTAGTTTGTATCATCTGATGAAGCCACAATATAATTATTAAAATTAAACAGCTACTAACTCACAAGCATATTTCTTCAAAACAGATGGTGATATTCTATCAAGACCCACTGTTTTTTTACAGTTCAGCTGTTGAAGATTACGCCTTAACGCACGCACTCTGATCTTTACTTGGAATATATTCGATTGAACGTGTGGGATGCTTGGTAGCACTGCATTTAATGTATCTAAAATAGAATTTTGCTGAGACATTCTTGCAAAGAGATTCGCTTCTGCTTTTTATGATGGTGTAAATGTCTCTGATCAAAGGTGGGAAGGATGACTTGTTCCGCTGACTGTCAGGGTCATAGACCATAACTTACGAGTTTTACTGGTCTGCTTTGATAGTGTAATTAACTTTTTTATTGAAGTAGGTTTTCGCTGTATCAATTGTTGAAATACTATAGTTGCTGGAAATATATATTCAGCTTTAGTTTTGGATTCTTTTTCATGTTCTTGTGGCAATGGCAGCTTTTTGATAATTTTCAGTGAACTACGGTTTTTGTACCGAAGTTTTCTTCGTGAAGTGTGGAATGTAGAAGTGCATGCCTGCAAGAATAACTTCAGTGACGGTTTCAGTACCAATATTTATATCAGGATCTGAAAAATAGATAACATTGAAGAGAAAAGACGAGAAAACTCGCGGAGCTCCACCCACCTGGCTCGGTTGTAATGCCATATATCTGTGGAAGGATCTTTATTGGGTGGCTCAACAAAATTACAAATGACAGAAACAAGGTTGTGGTCAGAGTAGCGTTGAGTCAGTTGATGTTGTGGACGTTGAAGTCCCCGATTATGATCACCTCAGCGGACGGATGCTGTATTTGGATCGTGTCTGCTTTATCGCCTAGATACTGAGACAATCTAGGGTAGTCGTTATTGTTAGGAGATCGATACAGGCAACATAGACACATGATTTTGATATCTATACAGATTTTGAACCGTTCCATGTCGAAAGCGTTCTCCTGAAACGTATCCTTCTTGAGGAATGCGACATCTTATCTAGCAAGAAGATTAAGCCTTCCCTCAAACCGAAGCCTTAAGTGCAATTCATAACTATTGAAGCAGAGATAGGTGGTGTCTGTTGTTGGTATTATTAGAGTTTACGTTAGAGCTAAGACATGAGGTTGCGTGTCTCGTAAGTGCATGTGTACTGCTCTCACATTCATTTTGGTGCTTTTATAATGTGTATTTTTTTTATGTCATCGAATTGTGGGGGAATTCGCCAGAAGACCGAAGTCGTATTTCGATCATGAGCCCTCCGAGTCAGTTCCCCCTAGAGATCCTTATGGGGAAGGATTTAACCTACGGTTAACTTTGTTGCTAGAGAGTGCATCAAGTTTTATCTGAAAAATTCTTTCCACTATAGAACCGGGCCATATGCCAGCATCGAAACTAGTCAAAAAATGACCACTTCATGGAGCCTATAGCATGATGTGGTGTTAAGCCGGGCGACGGGAGTGGGACCGTCTTCCACCATGTTTCAACATGGTATTCATCACAAGATTTACTATAACTTCATTTATATCCTTCCACCCTGGAATTTCCTTAATAACTGCAACCGGTATTATTCCTAGTAGATGAGAAGTTTACAGATTACAAGTTATTAACATTTTTCTGTTATGTCATTACAAATTAATGGATTTGGAATATTTACCTTCATTTTAGTTTTTAAAAACTGCTCAATTCAGAATATTTTGCTTTCAGAGGAATAGAGAAGTTCTATTGATTTCAACTTGATACACCTAACTTGTGGTTCCCTTGCAAGGTTTTCCATCAAGAACGATGTAATTAGAAAACATCATAGAGACTATGTTCGAGAAGCAACCTGGTGTCATCGTGGCAAGCAAAGCGGACAATTTAGTGTGGCAAGATACACAATCCAACAACGATTAGTTATTAATAATAAAAAGCAAGTACTCTGTTTTAAGGAATTTTACTTAATACATATATTAAGTAAAATTCCTTAAAACACAGTACTTGTTTTTTATTATTGATAATGGAATTTTACCAAGTAAAAGCCTCCCAAATTCAGAAGATTAGTTATTATTCAAAAATTTTAAGAAAATAATCGCTTAATAATGCGAACTCAACGTTCACTTCGTCAATTTTATGATCCGCCTAATAGGTCTTTCCTTCAAGCTATACGACGAATAGTTGAACAATTGAATAGAACTTCTACTCTCCACAATAAAAGAATTGTTACGATACATAGTAAGTATGTGGAATGAAGATAATATTGGAATTGTAAGAGAAAGTGTTACGGAAAGTTCAAATCCACCAATTCCTCGTCGGACACTTGGGAATTGTGCGGAAAGACTTGAATTTGCACCCTTATAGGATAGTGATACCTCTAAGCCAGATCTAAAACTGAAAAAATTTTCAATTGAAATCGATAAAATTTCGAACTTGAATAAAACAACAAGTTATGAAGATTGAATCATATTGTTTCTCCCAGCTTCGAATATTTATTTTTAGGAAAGACTATCACTCAAGTGACCACCTCGACTTCTTTAACAAGACCGAATCCGAATTACCCAATTTTCAATGACACTATGAAATAGGAGGAGCATAACTTGTGATTTGTTCTTGTAAACTATAGAATTGAGAAATCCTCATAGAAAGAAGTCGATTGAAGTTAGATTACAACTCCTCGGAAGCCATTTGATAATTGTATTTCCCTCCGAACCTTTCTTACAATAAATCCATAGTTGTACCGTCAGTGTGGCATGTTGCACCGTCTTGTCGGATCCACTTTCCGTCCAAGTCAATTCCATCGATTTTGACCACAGAAATCCTGTTAACATAACTCGATACCACTCACCACACAAAGTAACTTTATTTCCATCTTCACCCTCGTACTATTATGGCCCTGTTGCCACCAAGCCATAAACCACACCATATGGTCAATTTCTGCGAATGTTTCGGCTTTTCTATTATAATCTTCTGCGGATTGTTTTCTGAGCAGAACGTACATTAGTGCTGAGTGACGAAGTCATAGAGATGAAAATGTGCTTCGTCAGTACGTGTCTTGTATAGAAGACAATTTTCTTAAGAATTCATAGCGCCAATCAGGAAAGTCACTACGACAATGATGGTCAGTAGGCTCCAAATCTTAAGCTGGTGTTATCTTACATGATGTTGCGCAAAATACGCTACGGCGAATGTCCAAGTTGTTGAAAATGACAAGGAAATGTGAGATTTGGATCTTCCGCAACACTTTCTCTGACAGCATCAATTTTCCCTTCATTCCTCGTATTTCGATGCCTCATTGAAGTTCTCCAGCTTTGGAGGGTAGAATCTCTCTTCACTTTTTCAACTATTCGTCGTACAGCCTGAAAGAAAGGCTGGTTGTGTGGATCATAAAATTCACGAGGTGAATGGTGGGTTCACACAATTGAATTACTATTTTCATAAAATTTTTGAATAATAACTAATCGCTGTTGAATCTTGTAACTTATCATCATAAATTGCCTCATCATGCTTATCACGATGTCAGCAGATGGCATAATTAGCATCTCGAACAAATTATGTTATTCCTAATGTAAAAAATTTTAAAACAAATGTGACAAAACAACTACATTCCATTCACTTTTCCACAGGTATCGAGAGAAGTCCGCAGAAAACGAAGCGACCGAATTGGTTTCCAAGATTATAATTTCCAAGCAGCTGAACTCTAAAGATCGCGGATTATTAGAAAAAGTTGTGGAAGAGAGTGATACTTGTTCAAAATTCTCCTCACTGCTGACTGTAGGTGTATATGTGGCGGAATCACATTACAGAGGACATTTAGTAAGGGAATTGGAACTAAGCTTATGGTACCACTTAAATTGCTCATAGCATAATTTAATTGAGAATCAACTTTATTCAAATGAACACTATTCAGCAAGACAGAGAACCAGAACCCAGCTGTGGAAAAGACCTAACCTGCTGTAAGCAAACCCATCTAGTGTAGATTATTACTCCTTATTTTAATCTGATGAGTCAGATTATTGATATGTGAGTGAAAGTTAATAGAAAATCCATTGTTGCACCAAGTTTTCCTCTATAGTTTCGATGATTCATATGGAGAAAGAAAGGATTAGTGAATCACCAATATTCTCTGGAAAATAAACAATAGCCAAAATAATGGACTCAATGAGATGAACATTTTCTAAAGAATTTTTGCTATTGAAAATGAATTTTTTCATTGATAAACTTGGACTTGGAAGAATCGTGCGGTGAGAACGCTTTAAATAAAATATGTATCTGCAAAGGAAATAACCTATATTGGTTATCTTGGGAATAAAGAATGCCCAAAGTACTCAGTAAAGTAAGAACGTTTTCTGAGGAAAAAAATTACTGTGTTTCACAATAACATCCGCCATAGTGACTAACCAGGGTGTTTTTGATGATTTTCCGATCCACTCTACATAATCATCGTCATCCTTCTACGGAAAGTTAATTATTGTTCCCAGAATAATATATCTTCAATATATTTACTCGTATTGATAAATTTCGCATATTATCATTATTGAGGTATGATGTACACTTGGTTCACTTGGTTTAATAGAAAGACAAGCAATGGATATATATATATATATATATATATATATATATATATATATATATATATATATATATATATATATATATATATATATATATATATATATATATATATATATATATACGACTTTTCATTCTACCCGTTTCACATTCAACGCGTCCAAACCCTTCTTCCTCGAGATTTTCCTTCAAGACTGGAATAGATTCATTTAGAACAAATATGACTGCGTTTGATTTGAAATGAATCTGTTCCAATTTTTTGCACTAATACTTGAATAGCTCAATCTGTATCTTCTACAGTTTTCAATCAAAAATGAAAATTCGTTCACGGGGATGCAGAAAAAGATAATACCTTTCTTCCGAGGTATCACTTGACCCATCTTCCCTCTTCCAAATTTTCAAGGGTGGTCACCCCTGCTCTAAGGGTTAAAATTCGAGATGAGGGTGGTACTTGCTGATGACTGCCATTGATCAGCATGGATCTGTTCCATTTTACTTCACTGAAACTTAAATAGTCTCAGGGAGATCTTTCAGTTGCTCACCCTGTATATTTTACAGTTTTCAATTAAAAATAGAAATTCGTTAAATATATAAAATATAAAATAAATATTTGTTAACAATAACGGAATCGTTGAGGCTGTAAATTAGTGTTATGATGAAGTTGATAATTATATTGCACGTTTGAAATAGTATTTCTACGTACTGTTAACGAGAACGTAACACAGCTGATGGATAACAAGCAGAAAAATACAATTTTGAAATTATAAGAGAAATCTCCTCTGTCTCTATCACTAATTATAATAAAGGAATTGTGCTTGAAGAAAATTAACGTGTATCACGTGGACAGATTCATCTATCATAAAAATTGGGTATTATGTTGAAATTTGCAGAGTTCAAGTTCGTGCTTGTTTGACCGTGTCAATGCTGGACATGTACTCCGTAAGCCAGAAATGTAATGTCTCGAGTATAGCTGCCATAGATGGATATTTTTTTAGTTGTGCCAATAGTTGGTGGCCTTCGTGTATTTCAGCTACAACAAAAAAAATACTTTATTTTTTGGGTGAACCGATCCACTTATTTTCTATTCGATATGACATAAATATATCATGTAGCATAAACAGCTCAATTTGAACTATAAAAGGTATAATCAAATTCTAGAAAAAATCTTTGTTTTGTAAGTCATATTTCATCATAACCAGCAATTTTTCCAGTTAAATTGTTATATCGAGTGTTATACAAATTGAACGCAATGATGCAACGGTACAAAATTTTAAGACTTCCTACTGGTAGCCTTTGTGTCTGCGACTTGATAAATTCAATGAACTTACTCGCTGAGTTCGCGGGTAAAGAAATGAGGATTATTTATTTCACTAGAAGATATTCCGTTCATTTTTATTTTGCAGCAACGAGAATGCCGCTGACCGGGCAATTAGGAGGGGAATCGACATAAACTGCTCTTGGTGTCTTCACATCTCACGAAATAAGTATACAGTATGAATGTCTATCTTGAAATGTTTTCTGCTTAATCACTGCTTATGATTTTTTTGAATATCGTTAACTACGTATTTGGTATTCGTCCTAGAGTATTTTATGAAGTAAACTACTGATATGAAAAGATAGCATATAAAACTTCTTCTCTTAATAAAAACCTGTTTACTTCATTGTATTTCCATATAGTGCCTGAAGTAAGACTAAATGCCAATTTTGATTTATTTATCTTCGAGCTTCGGAAAAAGATTACCTACAATAGTACTGAATAATAAGTAATATTGAATACTAAATAATATTTCAAAAAATTCTTCAACATGCATTTCAAAAGACGAAAAACATGTTTCCTATTCAGCTGCTCACAAAATCTAATCGTGAAAAAAATCCATTTCACAAATTCAAATGTTGAATTATTTTACAGTGAAATAAATTTTCATTCTTTTTACTGTTAAAAGGATGTATAAACGATTATTTGAAATTATTACTATCACATATGGCTTTTCTCATCATTCTCATTTCATCCATTGATGTATTTCGTAATTGTATCCAAAAGGAGCATTATTCGTTATTCTACAGAACTTGTCGTTCAAATAATGTTCAGATAAAGGGATACATAAAGTACTCAACCGAAAATTGTTAAATTATTTAAGAAAACCATTGTTATTAAACGGTTTTATTTAGCTCACCCCGTTTGTTTTATTTATTCTTGGGTCAAATTTAGTAATTCGAATTTCACCCTCTTCCTGTCAACTGATTAATCTGAAATTTTGTATACACTTTGGATTTAGGTGACAATATAATTATATTTATTCATTATCATTATAAATACAAGATGGCCGCCGCTACAAAATGGCGGATAATTTATGTTTTATTAATCCCATCAATATGGGTATCAAATGAAAGGGCTCAACAAGCAGAATACAATATACTATAAAAAATTGAAATCCAAGATGGCGGCCGCTACAAAATGGCGGATAACATAGCTTTTATCAATCCCATCAATATGGGTATCAAATGAAAGGGCTCAACAATCAGAATACAATATACTATAAAAAATTGAAATCCAAGATGGCGGCCGCTACAAAATGGCGGATAACGTAGGTTTTATCAATCCTATCAATATGGGTATCAAATGAAAGTGCTCAACCAGTAGAATACAATGTATCCAGCCTGAATTCACCACCCAAGTCAAGATTTTGTATCGTGTTGAGGACTGTGTGGCGTTAGGGTGGCTAAAAATGATACGTCGTTAGCGGTACACCACCCAAGTTAAGGTGAAAGGTTAAAACGCGCCGAGAACTGTATGGCATTAGGGTGGATAAAATGATATGTCGTTAGCGTTTTCCCTCAAGACTCAGGCGCATCTTGTTGCCTTGCCCTTTATTGGACCTCGGGGGTCGACCGTTTAAATGTCCATTACTCGTGGGAACAAAATGGTAAAAAATATAAAAATACAAACATAAATAAAACAGAAACTGCAACACAACGTAAACGAAGGCTTCAAAAAGCGAAAGAAAAGTATCAAGCAAAACGAGCTAAAGAAAGTGAAGGTGATAGAAAAAGTCGATTACAGAAACGACGGGAACAATTAGCGTCAAAAACACCTGAGCAATATGAGGCCAGGTTAAGAAAGCAACGTCAGCGATATACACAAATGACGGCGTCAGAAACGCCTGAAGAATATGAAGCCAGGTTAACGAAACAACGCGAGCGATAATGCAATAATGAAGCACTAAATGAATTAAAAAGAATGCGAAATAAAAACTAAAAACTAGAAAATAAAAATAGGTAAAAAAACTTTTTAAGTTAAACGATTTTATGTTAAACATACATTGCACTGTTTAAGATAAATATACTAAAAACCAAAAAATAATAAAATAGATACAGTCGTGGGAATTATAAACATATGCATAGACTAGACTAAAATAAAACCGTGGGGCACGTCAATTGTCTACAAATTATCGACTTAATGTGCGATAGAAGAATCGTTTAATTCGTCGTTAGGCAGTTGGCCCGCAGACGGTGAGGAAATTATTTACTATTTTCTTGCTCATGGTAATTCTAATAGTTATACACTCCATGTAAATAAAAGAGATTTTTCAACTAGTTTATCGTTGGACATTCACACTGCTGGCTGGCGAGGAATCGTTTCACTGCTTGTTGTTTGTCTTTAATCGACAAAACATATGACAAAAGTACTACTCGCTCACCACTATGAAACCCTAAAACTCGCTTATAATCGAGCTTGCTAGCTTGTTTCCACATTCTAGCCCTACTTATCACACGTCCATCGTTGTCGGTTGCACAACTGCCTAATAATTATAGTGTAACTTTACAAAACAAACATTTTAATCAACGATTAAAGACAATTGACGTGCCCCACGGTTTTATTTTAGTCTAGTCTATGCATATGTTTATAATTCCCACGACTGTATCTATTTTATTATTTTTTGGTTTTTAGTACATTTATCTTAAACAGTGCAATGTATGTTTAACATAAAACCGTTTAACTTAAAAAGTTTTTTTACCTATTTTTTCTCCTCTAAATAGTCAAACTTTGATAATTACACCGGCTCATAAATAATTTATTTTAGTGTCTAGGGTTTTACAACCATTTTAGATATTTTTCGGACGATGAATCTGAAGATGAATCAATTTTCCCCTATCAGCTTTCAAAGTTCAAGCTGTCATTTCAACACCAGGATCGCAACGCTCAAAACGATTACAGAGACCGTAATATTAGAGAATACCTTGAGAAATAACGTGCGCAACCAAAACTGAATCTCTGCGCATGATTGTGGTCTCACAATATTCATTCATAGAGCCAATTGGAAATGTCACACAGCGATAGGGTTAGGTTAGATTCTCCGTGTCGCTATGACGACATAAATGTTTCTGGCCTTGATAATTCTGTTTAAAATAGAGTTTTCATGAAGTTAACTTAAAACATACTGTGGTTTAGATTGTATAACTTGTTTTGCTAAATAGAATTTCAATGATTTCTAGTTGAAGAAATGTAAATCATACTGATGAGTTTTGCTTCACATGCGGAGAGTACACGTTAAAAGAACACCGAAAAACTGTAAGTGACTTTCTGAAGAGAGCTCATCTTGAATGCTTTTGTGTATAAGACTTGGACATCGCATTAGGTCTAGGAAACTTGTGCAGAACACCTACGTCAGTGGACTAACAGAAAAAGAAAAAGTCTCAAATTCAGTATACCTATGATTCGGAGTGACTCCCAGAACCACTTCGATGACTTGTTTCTACCTAGTAAATACTACAATTAATCCAAACAACTATAGTAAGTGAACCTATCCTGATTAAGTCTCTACAAAACGACCAGTTCCTTACTCAGAGGAAGCACCTATCTCATCATTTTATCATCTACCCGAGCTCTGTGAAGATGAATACTGTCTATCTGATCAAACTTCTGCTAATTTTGATGGTAACAGTGATTAAGAGGAGATAATAAAAAACAAGTACTGTGTTCTAAGGAATACTTAATAATTGCGATTCGTAACGCATTTCACTACACCGTAGCTTCTTCAGACGAATGAATATACAGAAAAAATATAAATGAGAATATAACTATAAATGTTCTTGATTAATTAAAAGCTTATTGGGTTGCTTCTTCTTAAGTGGTTATTTATGACAGGTATATCCAATAAAATTAAGGAATAGATTGCTCCCCGAAGAGATTCAATAGAGTTGAAGGGCTTAAATCGACTTGTTCATTGATGAGTCTACCTGAGTGTTTGTATTTATTGATTTCTGAAGTTTCCCAAAGAACTACCTTCCAATATTTATTATCTGTATGTAAAATTTCAAACTGTGGGTCGAAAGAATGATTATTTTCTAAGAAATGATTCGCGTAATTTGAATCTGATTTTTATTTGAAAAACTGCGTTTATGTTCCGATATTCTAATATTAAAATTTCTATGTGTTCTACCAATATAGAAATTATCACAGTCATTGCAATTAAATTTATAAACACCTGATTTATTGTTGTTACCTGGTTTGGTTTTATTATTTTTATATATTTGCCTAGAATATTATTAGTTTGGAAAGCTATGTTGAAATTATTGCTACTTAAGAATGATTTCAGTTTCCTACTTGTAATGCCAACGTAGATTAAGGTGTTGAATTTTTGTTTCAATTTATCGATAGGGTAAACTTCATTCAATGCGATTCTACTTTGTTTTTATTTAAAATATTATTTATTAGCTTGGGATTGTAACCATTATTTTTGGCTATTTGTTTAATCAAATTTAGTTGTTGAAATTTTCTGGTGATAACGGGATGTTAATCAATCTATGAATAGAACTATTGAATGCTGACATTTTATGTTGATATGGATGACACGACGAGTTATGTCGAAATTATGTTTTAACCACTTTCTGAAATTTTGCGGTAAGATCCTTTATAACATCAACTATGGATCCTACCGCAAAATTTCAGAAAGGGGTTAAAAAATAATTTCGACAGCAAAATCATTAATTACAGACCACGAGAAATATAACTTTAACTCCAATCCACAATCCCCCGAATTATATTCGTTGATAAAACTTCATAAACCTAATTACCCTATTGGACCTAATGTTTCTTATGTAACGGCACCTTCGTTCAAACTTTCAAAATTCCTCAACGACTTGCTAATAAAACATTGCAATTTGAAATCTAAATTTTCGGTCAAAAATTCATACGAACTTATTGTCAATATCAAAGATACTATTATACCACCTAATTCCAAACTCATTTCTTTCGATGTTAAGAATCTATTTCCCAACATTCCTCCGAAAGATACGTATTACTTAGTTGAAGATTTATTAGAAAAGAATCATGTCAATACTATCATCAAATCAGATATTCTTTCATTATTACAAATTTGTTTATATCAAAATTATTTCCATTTCAATAACAAATATTATACTATTGAAGACGGCTTGATTATGGGCAATCCGTTAAGTCCTTTGTAAGCAGAAATATTCATGAATAACTTAGAGGAATTAATTCATAATCATCCACTCAGTGAATATTGTTTATACTGGTATCGATATGTAGACGATATCATTATTTGCTTCACAGGAACAGATAGACAGTTGAAAATTTTCGAAAATCATATAAATTCATTACATCCAAAAATTGCATTCACAACCGAAATAGAAAGCAATAATTCGATAAATTTCTTAGACGTAACAATTTCGAATGATAATGGAAAACATGTTTTCGCAATTTACCATAAGCCGTCACATACAGATATTATAATACATAACTCGTCGTGTCATCCATATCAACATAAAATGTCAGCCTTCAATAGTTTTATTCATAGATTGATTAACATCCAGTTATCACCAGAAAATTTCAACAAAGAACTAAATTTGATTGAACAAATAGCCAAAAATACTGGTTACAATTCCAAACTAATAAATAATATTTTAGATAAAAAACAAAGTAGAATCGCATTGAATGAAGTTTACCCTGTCGATAAATTGAAACAAAAATTCAACACTTTAACCTACGTTGGCATTACAAGTGAGAAACTGAAATCATTCTTAAGTAGCAATAATTTCAACATAGCTTTCCAAACTAATAATAATTTAAGCAAATATATAAAAATAATAAAACCAAACCAGGTAAAAACAATAAATCAGGTGTTTATAGATTAAATTGCAATGACTGTGATAATTTCTACATTGGTAGAACACATATAAATTTTAATATTAGAATATCGGAACATAAACGCAGTTTTTCAAATAAAAATCAGATTCAAATTACACGAATCATCTCTTAGAAAATAATCATTATTTCGACCCACAGTTTGAAATTTTGCATACAGATAATAAATATTGGAAGGTAGATCTTTGGGAAACTTTAGAAATCAATAAATACAAACACTCAGGTAGACTCATCAATGAACAAGTCGATTTAAGCCCTTCACCTCTATTGAATCTCTTCGGGGAGCAATCTATTCCTTAATTTTATTGGATATACCTGTCATAATTAACCACTTAAGAAGAAGCAACCCAATAAGCTTTTAATTTCTCAAGAATTTTTATAGTTATATTCTCATTTATATTTTCTGTACATTCATTCGTCTGAAGAAGCTACGGTGTAGTGAAACGCGTTACGAATCGCAATTATTAAGTGAAATTCCTTAAAACACAGCACTTGTTTTTCATTATTGATAATGGAATTTTACCAAGTAAAACCCTCCCAAATTCAAATATCAAGAGGAGATATCATCAGTGCCTCAACATTTCTATCAGAATGGCCTCATTAATCTCAACCTCTCATAAAAGCTTAGGGATTACTGGCTACCAAATTGAATAACAGAATTTTATTGGAACAAGAAATGAACATTGCTTTCTACCTCAAAAGCGAAAAGAGTCCTTTCTTCTCCCAAGAAGATATTCTTGAAGTTCGTCACGATATTAGAGAAATCTCAGAAAATATTAATCTTCCTGAATAATTTCCAGATGATTGGCGCTTATCTGTTAACAGCACAAAAGCGGAGTTTCAAATACGTGCTTGTACACAATGGGGACAAACATGGTTTAATACCAATTGCTCACTCAACGAAAATAGAAGAAGAATATAACAGAATAGCTTTGGTCTTTGAGAAGAAAAATACCATGAATATTAATGAGATTTGTGTGGACTTCAAAATGGTATACTTTCACCTTGGACAGAAAAGCGGTTACATCAAGTATCTTTTATTTTAGTGTCTTTGTAATATTAGGGACAAATCCCACCAGTGGGATAGAAAAGACGGACCTAAGAGAGAAAACATGGATGTTGTTTCAATAACTAATCTAGATCAGATCTTGATTCGAACTGCTCTTTAAGGAGGGAAAAAAATTGATGTACGAGTATCTGATGGCCGACAAATAACACAACTAATTAAGTATCCTATTTTCGTGAATTTGATAAATGTGGCTGAATGAAAAGTCTGAAGTCATTTTGTCGCAGTTATTGGAAATTTTCGGACAAACGTATAGCAGAAAACCATAATGATCTTATAAACAAAATGCCTAGTAGTTTTGAATCTGCTGGGTATAACACCAGCAATAAGGAGCACAAATCATATTGGATAGTTTTCCTGAATATTTAGAAGACACAAATAAAGCACAGGGTGAAATATTCAACCTGGATATTAAGAATATGGAAAACTACTACCAAGAAAGATTATTGATTACTGTTGAAATTTAAAAATGGAGTGATTCAAAATACTTTCAAGAATGTCACGGAGAAGAAGCTTTCGACTGTTCACTGAGAATCGTTTTCATTTTCCCTCATCTTTCTACCTAAAATCATTTTTATGATATAATTTCAAAAATTATTATTTGGTAATGTGTATAAAGAACGTATCTCAACTTCTTTTACTTTATGACTGTGCTCACGCCATTTTCTCATTAATAATAAAAAACAAGTACTGTGTTTAAGAATTTTACTTAATAATTGCGTTACGAATCGCAATTATTAAGTAAAATTCCTAAAACACAGTACTTGTTTTTATTATTGATAATGAAATTTTACCAAGTAAAAGCCTCCCAAATTCAAATTTTCTCATTAGTTCTATCTTTTCTGATTGAATTGAGAGGAATTCAGATAAACAGAAAAGTAGAGGTATATATTTATTGTTTATATTACCCAGCCGTCAGGAGTACTATCAATAGTTTTTCCATAATCTATCCAGGCAAAAGACAGGTTTTTCTGTATTATTTCTGGCATCCCTTTCGATTAAATAACTTGTAGTAAGAAGAAACTTGTAGCCATAATAATTTTTAACTTAACCTTTTTGTTCATTAGGGAATAAATTATTTTCATGAAGATAGGTTTATAGTCCATTCGATATAATTTTTGTGAGAATTCGTACATAGTTTACATCGGCCAGTATTCTACTTTTACTTGGTTTTGTCGAGTTTTGGAATCAAGTGATCCTTTTTGTTAGGCATTAGGGTATATGCTATGTACCTTCATCAATTTGTTTTATTATTTTGTTAGGTACCTAGGAACATTTATGTTCGTTCATGGAATCCATCCTCATATAATGATTCTTTACTTTTTCTCTGGTATCACATAGTTAATTATTTCATGCTTGTGTATGGAAACATAATATACGCACCTTGCATCTAAGGTATTTTCTGTTTACGAGGATCTTCATAACTCTTTCCTAAACATATGCTTCACTCAAAAAAAACTGCTTTTGCATTTTTCGTAGTTTCCAGTGAATCTCTTAATGACTTCTTAGGTGGTGTTGGATGCTAGCTCCTTTGCACCGACGACAATTGGTATCACTCGCGACTTTATGTTCAATAATCGCTCTACATCTATTTGTAAATCTTTATATTCGAGCTTTTTCTCCATTTTCTTCCTTAATGATATTAAAATCAGGTAGTATGGCCACATCTATAATCATACAGCTCTTCACATTTTTGTTTATGACTATTATATCAGCTTTGTTAGCGGAAATGGCTCTATCGGTTAGATAAAGAATTGGGTCTTTCATATGATGGTGCAACTGTATTCTTACTGTACAAGTAAGCTTTTCTTGGCCAAGGTGTGCAGCCTGATTCTATGATGCTAGTTGTCGAAATCCACATTTTCGGTCTATGCCGGTTTTCATGATCCCAGCCCTCATGTAGTCTGTTGCTATGGCTTGTTCTTGGTAAGCTGTCACCAGAACTTCTGTCGCTGTTATAAGTTTTGCATTTTTGAATTTTATCAGTATTCATGTCTTTCTCAGCCACTTCTACTATTCGTTCGTGCATTTCTTTATCACGACAATTTCTCAGTACGTATTCTTTCTTCTTTAATTTCCTGTCTTCCATTATTTTTCCTATCTTTGTTTCAGATTAACCTCAGTTACAGGGCTTCAATTAGTACCTATGTCTTCCCCATTCTTCTCCTTCTGTCTGTATACCACAACAAAGTATTTGTCAGTTTTTTAAGTTTCCGATATTGAAGAAATCATCAATGGCAAATGGTAAATCTCCTTTTATATCAAATAATTCTCTACTTTCTTCATTTCTAGGTGCATGTAGGTGCTCTATGTAGGCTCTAGCGTGTAGTGCACCGTGTTTGTCCAGTAGATTTTCAGATAGTCGGTCAAGTTTCATGATTTATGTTGGTGCTCGCATGATGTTGTGACATCTGTACTTGATGACACAGCGAAAGATGTAATAGCGGATATTCTGTAATATTTCTCATTAGAGGTTCGAAGTTTAAATTTTTCAACGCATACGTCTTAATTTTGTTCATTCGTCAATTTGTACCTAAAACACTAGAAAATAATTTTTTACCTTCTTAGGAATATGATAACCCGTGCCGACTTGCATCGAAACATGTTCATACAATTTGCACGGGAGTCGCGATTGTCTTACCATTGAGGATGGCAGTGAAATTGAGAAGTTATAACAAAAGTATTTTCTTAGTTGGCGATATAAATTATCAAATAACAGGCGCTAACTTACCGTCGAAGCGTCAAGTTCTCGCAGTATTGTTTTATAATATTTGCGATGTGGAATTAACTGTAAGTGAAAGCGCAAATCTCGTCATTCGCGAGTGTATTATATTCTGGGAAAAGACTAGAATCCTAACTAGAGATTCACTTAACTGTGTAAAAAAAACTTGTGGATCTTCACCACACTTGGAGAGAGTTGCAAAAAAATTCCGAAAAAGTCGAACGATATTTATAGGCGCCGTGAGGAGAACTTTCAAAACAGTTTAGATAAGTTGTTCGATATAGCACACACTGACGCTGTGCAACTGATGAAGATGAAATATTTTTCAAAAGCAAAGAGAAACAGGGCGTCCAGGATGTTTAGCAGGTGTAGATAAAAAGGTGGCTGAAGAAAAAGAAAGATGAAGACAAAGAATGTTAAAAGAAGACAAGAACGAATGCGTTCAGATAGTTTATTGTCATTTCATACAACACAAACTTTTGTTTATACTCAAGAACATTGCGATCAGCCTTACAGCTCTGATGAAAGCCTTGAGGAACCCTTTCCTTCAACATCAACGTTAAGATCTGCAACTACTCAGAAAAAAGGAAGAAAGGATGTTATCACACCCAAGTTAGTTTCAGGTTTAGACAGATGTCAGTTAAGTGTAAGGGATTCTGTCTATATACTTCCGACAGTGATAGAAGTGCTAGTTTTAAGCTGTGATGTTTTTTCCATAAACAAATCATCTATTCAACGTATTCGCACACAGAGTGGAAAAGATAGAGCGGAATCTATAACATCAGATTTTCAGAATAATATTCCTGAAATGGTGACAGTTTACTTGGATGAAAAGCTATTACCTGGGCCAGACGTGAGAAGTTCAAAAGAAGAACGCCTGCTAATTCTTATTTCATTTGGAGAAAAAGAACAACTTCTGGCGGTGTCAAAGTTTGAGAGCTCTTCCGGACGAGAGCAATCTCAAGCAGTGTCAAACGCGCTTTACGATTGGAATCTCGATGATGAAGTCCAAATAATGTGCTGTGACACAACTGCTTCTAATACCGGACCACTGACTGGAGCGTGTGTTATCTGGAACAAAAACTAGACAGGGAATTACTACTCTTTGCTTGCCGCCATCACGTTGACAAACTGGTTTTGAAATCTGTATTTGAAACAAAAATCAATCAAGTCACAAGCAGCCCTGATATCCCGATGTTCAAAAAGGTTAGAGACAACTGGAAAAATATTGATCCTTATGCTATTGAAATTAACACAAACTTTATCAAACAACATTCCATTAAAGCAATAGTATAAGAATTGTTGGCATTTTATAATCAAGAAGTACAAAAATCTGTTGTGCGTAACGATTATCGGGAGCTGATTGAACTATCTATTGTAGTTTTAGGAGGAGATATAACGAGGAAAATTAAAATCAGACCTCCTGAAGCGATGCACCAAGCAAGGTTGATGGCAAGAGCTATTTATACGCTGAAAATATCCTTATTGCAATCGCAATTCAAATTAAGCGCTAAGGATAAACGAGCACTTCAAGACATTTGTTCATTCATTGCGATTTTATACGTAAAAGCATGGCTTCAATGTAGGTTGGCGGAGAAGGCACCAAATCAAGATTTGTGCTTTTTAAAAAGGCTTAAGGAATATGAAACTGTCGACAAATTGTTTTCTAAAGCAGCTCTTAGCAAGTTTAGTCAACATCTCAGGTACTTGTCGGAAGAAATTGTTGTTCTATCACTGTTTGGCGATGGAGTTGATGAACCAACCAAGGCAAACATGATAACAAGCTTGCAAAGAGAGAGTTTGTCTGATTCTGGGAAGAGGTACATTCCGTCAAAAGAGGATATGTCTCATCATTTGTATGTTAAGTGAAAACGCTTAAGTAAATTAAATTGTTTTATTTAATGTGTTTTACTAAACGAATGACTAATTCTGCTTATTTGTTGTTTCGGATAAATCATTGAGCGATTTTGTGTTAATCAAGAAAACTAATTTATTTTCACGATTAAGAATCGATTAGAACTTCCTTCAGAAACCAATTTCTACCTGGGAAGAAGATGTTGCCTATTCAGAGGCAAAAAAAAGGTTCTAGCTTTTAGCACAGTTAATGATACAGCTGAAAGGGCTGCCAAACTAATGCAAGATTTTCATGGTTTTATTATGGCAAAGTAAGAGCAAAAGCAATAATTGCTACGCTGCGTGCAAGCACACAGAAATATATACCCAGACTGTAAAAATGACATTCTCAAGAGAAAATAGCAGGACTAATTATTTACAATTTTAAGACCTTATGTTTATGATAGCATCTTCTTGAAATGAATAAACATCTAAAATAACTTTGTTTTTAATTAAAAATTTAAAAAAGGTATTATTGATTGATTCAGTTCCATAATACAATGTTGAGTTAAAGACTGCAAATTCTCGAAACTTCGAAACTTTGTCGGTATGGGTTGGTGGTGGCGTAGGAAGATAAAATTTTGTATTTAGATAAGTCTAGGTAGATGTAAAAAAGTTAGAGAGTATGCATTCCGATTTTCAAGATAAAAAATGTTTCTCCTACTTTGCTACTTTTTACTACTGAGTTAATTCATCATTATGTTGAGCTTTCGATTAAGGATCATAGGCTGTTCATTTTCAAGTATTAATTCTTACATGTGTCTAACAAGATTGATCTGAATCGAAGTAAACCAATATATGAAAAATTAAGACTGATTAACTTTTTGCCATAATCAGTTAGTTATTTTGAGCCATTATATAGAAATGGATCATAACCTTACTTGTTACAGACATAAAAGTTTTAAACAATAACTTTGTTTTGTCCAACAGGGAATAAATTGATTTTTTGAAGACGGGTATAAAGATCATCAGATAGAATTTCTGTGTAAATTTTGTACACAGTATTTAGGCAGGTGATTGCCGGTTCTCTATGTTTTTAGGTTCGTAATTTTTTGGCATCAATTGATATTTCCCCTCTGTAAGCCAATTGGGTATAGTGTGATCTTCATCAGGTATATTGTCATCTTCTTTCATCAATTCGTTACGGACATTCATTAGAGTATCATGCGTTACCTTTAATTTTTTCCACCCGAAGCTCGGTGCTTTTCAGTTTAAAGAGTTGTTCGGCTTCAAGTCATTGTAATTTCATCCCATTCCATTCGCTTTATACTAGCAGTCTTTTCATATTCTTCACCAATAAAACCTGCTATTTTTCGTAGATAAACATCTTTTTCCTAAATATATTCCAGAAATTGTTGGACTTCTTAAATGTACACATTTTTTTCACGGAAGTTTTGTTGTAAAATTTTCTGAGAAGGGATATTTTGTCTACATTAGTTACTCCCTCTGTATATATTTTTATTATGTATACCTTCACTGCAATTTGTTGTTCCAGTTCTTCATATGTTTCAGAATAATCATTTTGATATGCAATAAACAGAATCAAATAACATATATAATTGATATTGCTATACCCGACACACATAATATACAAAATAAATACAATGAAAAAATTTCTAAATATATGATGCTTGGCGACGAGATTAAAAAATGTGGAAAATGAAGAAAATATTTATTCTACCGATTATTATTTCTACAACAGGCGTTATTCCTAGAAATCTTCACAAAAGTATTGAGATTTTGGGTCTGAAGAAAAATTTGTTTGAACAGTTACAAAAGATAACAGTCATCAAATCTTGTAATATTCTTCGTAGGTTTCTTTCCGAAAATAATAATGAGGTAGAGTCATAGGTTTCTCTTTAGTTTATACTGATCAGAATCTCATTTCATATTTTATTTATTTGTTTATATAAATGTAATATAATTAACTGACAATTTTGTCATATTTATATTCAGAGCAGTATTCTATTCGATCGTTCACCACTTCACACAAAGGAAACTATTAATTGGTAACATTCAGTGTAACTTGACTAAGGTCCGTACACTGGATTTTTCCGGGGAGAAAGCCTCTGACACTACTCGTTGGTACATTGATATAATTGTCTGATGATGCTATAGTATGTATATATTCTGGTAAATTGATTTTACCAAGGTGTTTTTTTCTACATCCTTTTGTTGTTCTCATTTAAAAATTCTACCTGAGATTACTTTACTTTCAACTATTCCAATGATATTCATATGAAATTTGGGCTTCCAAAATGTAAATATCTACCTATTGAAAAAGGAAAGATCACCTCTGATTATATAAAGATTTCCAATATCGGCATTGAGCCAATGCATCAAGGAGATACATATAAATATCTTGGATTTTTAACTAGTAAAAACCTTTTCAGAGTTAGCAACTCCTATACAGTTCCTATTCCTACATCTTCTTTTAGAATTATTAAATGGTCTAAAACTGATCTAAATGAATTACAATGTCAAACGAGGAAAATGCTTTGTAAATATCATAAGCACCACCCAAAGTCAGCTGTTCAGAGAGTTCCCCTACCTAGACATCTTGGAGGTCGTGGATTAACTGATTTGAATAATCTTCATAGTAAACACATTTTTCATCTACGTTCCCATTTTCATAATAAACAGAGAACGTCCAAATTACATGATATTGTTGTTGCTTCAGATTATAATCTTACACCTGTGAACTTGACAATGCAAAAGGTAGATTTTGATATATTTGATGATAATTCTAGAAGAGAAAGTTGGATGCAGAAGGAATTACACGGAAAGCACCCTAAAGAATAGAAAAATGATTATATTGATGAAATCGCATCGAATAAATGGTTAGTTTCTGGAGAATTGTTTGCTGAAACAGAAGGCTTGGCAATTGCGATCCAGGATCAGGTTGTTTTCACGAGGAATTATAGAAAACACTTCATCAAACAAAATATAGATGATTCTTGCCGTAGATGTTTCTGTTCTTCAGAAACAGTTCTTCATATATTATCATCTTGCTCAGTCCTTGCCTCAACAGATTATTTAGAAAGACATAATGCCTTCGCTAATATTATTCATTTTAATCTAGGAATTAAACATGACCTAATTCCCAAAAGAAAAAAATTTACAAATATTAACCTGAGATTATTTGTGAATATGACAAATATAAACTTTATTTTGATAAAACAATTCTTTGCAACAGAGCTGTAAAACACAATAGACCAGATATCATTCTTATTGATAAACAGAATCAAATAACATATATAATTGATATTGCTATACCCGACACACATAATATACAAAATAAATACAATGAAAAAATGTCTAAATATATGATGCTTGGCGACGAGATTAAAAAATGTGGAAAATGAAAAAATTTCATTCTACCGATTATTATTTCCACAACAGGTGTTATTCCTAGGAATCTCCACAAAAGTATTGAGATTTTTGGTCTGCAGAAAAATTTGTTTGAACAGTTACAAAAAAACAGTCATCAAATCTCGTAATATTCTTCGTAAGTTTCTTTCGGAAAAAATAATGAGGTAGAGTCATAGGTTTTCTCTTTAGTTTATACTGCTCAGAATCTCATTTCATATTTTATTTTTTGTTTATATAAATGTAATATAATTAACTGACAAATTTGTCATATTTATATTCAGAGCAGTATTCTATTCGATCGTTCATCACTTCACAAAAGGAAACTATTAATGAGTAACATTCAGTGTAACTTGACTAAGGTCCGTACACTGGATTTTTCCGGGGAGAAAGCCTCTGACACTACTCGTTGGTACATTGATATCATTGTCTGATGATGCTATAGTATGTATATATTCTGGTGAATTGATATATTCTCATAACATTTAACGTTATCCTAATATATAATTATTCCAGGGATATGTTTTGATTATAATCATTGCCTGGCAATGGTTAATTACCGGGTGGTGGATTTATATTTTTATATTTTTCATGAAATCAGTTTGACTGCATGAACAGATATATGGGCAACCCCTATATATATATATATATATATATATATATATATATATATATATATATATATATATATATATATATATATATATATATATATATATATATATATATATATATATATATATATATATATATATATATATATATATATATATATATATATATATATATATATATATATATATATATATATATATATATATATATATATATATAAATAGGACTAGATACTTTTGTTTAAATTCAATGACCGATCCACTAAACATAGATATTGTTACTATTAAGTTTCGTATTCATTTTGATATTCAAGTCTTTTCGCAAAAAGACAACCATATTTCTATTTTCTAGAGAAAAAGTAGTAAAGGATTGTACCTCTTGAGAATCGTCACTTAATATGCCATCTTTTGAAATAACTTGCCTGGATCCCGTGATAAATTTTTCATATAATATGAAGGGCTAAATCAGGCACATGCTTGAAAACTCATGTAGAAGTTCAACTGAAACTAATAATTTTCGAGTCGAAAATGAATTTCACTTTTATTTTGGAGTGAAATTTATTGCGCAAATCTTTTAGAGCAGTATACAAAAGTTTGAAGTTTGGAAGAGGGATGCGTTACTTTTAATTTTTACTACAGTGAGCATAACTAGAAAACCATGGAACTTTTAGCAGAACCTTTTTTTGTTTTCTTGATATAGAGATAAACACACCTTCATCGTGTGGAGCCGGCTTAACGTTGAGTTTTGGGACACCCTGTATGGATATAAATATATATATATTATATATATATATATATATATATATATATATATATATATATATATATATATATATATATATATATATATATATATATATATATATATATATGATGATGAGACAAATATCTTCCGCGACAAACTTCGCGAGGAGTCTACATATGTAAACTTGAGACAAAAAGAATTATTCAAAAATACGTAAATCAATGAATAATCCTTTCTAATTGCACTATAGTGCAACTAAGGAGGATGCCAAGAAACGAAGCGGCAGACTGCAGTTTCGTCCATATTGGGAGCTCATCAGTATCGCATATCGTCATATCGCTTCTCAGCATCCGAACAAGCTACATTGGGGTACCCTATCGATTCCAGAAAGGACGCCTCTCGTACATGCGTACGAGACTTCGAGAAAGATACGAACAATAACAAATTGATGTGAGAACGTTAGAAATTTCGTATTTTTCTCGAAGTCCGGTAGCGGGTTCACCGTCACGGTGAATCGATAGGGTACCCCGAAGTAGCTTGTTAGGGTGCTGAGAAGCGATATGCGACACTGATGAGCTCCTAATAAGGAGGAAACTGCAGTCTGCCGCTTCGTTTCTCGGCATCCTGCTTAGTTGCACTATTGTGGCTCTTGGGGGCTGCGTGCATGGCGGGCAGAACTAGCTCTTGTCAGGAAGGATTATTCATTGATCAACGTGATTTTGAACAATTCGCTTTTTGTCTTTATATATATATATATATATATATATATATATATATATATATATATATATATATATATATATATATATATATATATATATATAGTTGCCTTTATTGCTAACAGTCTTAGTGTTTAATAAATGAAAATGTTTTTCGAGGGAATAATGACTCAGATTTCACTCAATCAATTCTCGTTTATTCTATTCCGAACTTTCGCACCCACTTCTGTGCAATTTAAATTTCTGTTACCGAATTTGAGGTTGATATGGTCACTCTGTTTATGTGCAGAATATATCATCAAAGTTTTTATAGGTTAGATATTGCATTCAATTTTCTATGGTTAGTTATTCTTCCTTACTCATCTACAAGACCATCGAAATAATGTTCTTCATTTATATTTTTATCCAATAGATAACTGTATATTGTACTTAGCCCATTTATGTCAGTCTTTTTGTTTATCACTTTGCCACCCTTACAAATTTTGATCATTTCGTACAAACATCACAGTGGCAGAAGAGTAGGATTGCCTTACACAGATATGACACAAAAAACTATCCAGAAAGGTGTGCACTACCAGCGCATGCAAATAACTTAGATCATCGGATAAATTTAGTGACGTAGAGCTGCTGAAAAGTGAAAGGAACTATGAAAAAAGATTAATTCATGAAATGATCCAAATTTGTAAAGGTGATGTGATAAACAAAAAGACTGACATAAATGGGCTAAGTACCATATAAAGTTATCTATTGGATAAGAATATAAATGAAGAACATTATTTCGATGGTCCTGTAGATGAGTAAGGAAGAATAACTAACCATAGAAAATTGAATGCAATATCTAACCTATAAAAATAATTTTGATGATATATTGTGCACATAAACAGATTGACCATATAAACTTCACATTCGGTAACAGAAATTTAAATTGTATAATGTAGATTGTTATGCTTATTTGTGCCTTTGTATCTTTACAGCAACCCTGATGAAGCACAGAAGTAGGTGCGAAAGCTCGGTATAGAATAAACGAGAATTGATTGAGTAAAATCTGAGTCATTATTTCCATAAAAACATTATATATATATATATATATATATATATATATATATATATATATATATATTTTGATAACACTTTTGTTTGAACTCATTCACAGACTAGCTGTTAATGATGTATCAGCGACAGTGAAGACAGGGTTTTTCTCTGTGTTCTCTCGAATAATATGAAATATTACATAAGATTTACCAACGATTTCTATTTTCCTGAGCCTACACTTTAGGGGCGATCGTAGAATGCTTAGTGTGTTTGGAATGTTTATTCATTTCACATACTGCGCTTTCCACCTCTCCTATTTGGACTCCCATGAGTTGATATTATGGCAAAATCAATTGAGTCCTCCAATGTTTAGATACTCTTCATCATTTATTCGAATACAAAAATGAATAAACCATAATATCAGTCCTTATGTCTACTGTGTGATAAAGAAGTATCCGGAAATTCCCATTTAAATTGACCGCGTTGTGTATTTTTAAGAATTTTAAACTTGTGTATGTTGGCAGGATTGTCCTCAATTACTATGCCAAACATAACTATGATCTATCAACTAGTTTTTTCACGACAGCTGTTGAAAACAGTCGACCTCAGTGATACTCTGCGAATTGTAATGGAAAAAATATTGTACTACGAGTTTGTCTCAAATTTTGTGTTTTAAAAGAAATTCCGTGTGAATCGTTGCGAATGCTGGAATAGGCTTATGGAGACTCTGTTTTATCGGAAACCCAAGTGTACGAGTGGTGCAAAGCCTTTAAAGACGGTCAAGAGATCGTCGAAGATTTGCCTCGTTCCAGACGACCTTTGACCTTTTCAACCAACGATAATGTCCATATAATGAAGGAAACGATACTCGAAAATTGCCATGCTAGTAATAAAGAGATAGCTCGTGATCTCAACATCTCTCGTGAAACCGCTCATTTGAATTTGGTAAACCAATTAGGCATGCGGCGTGTCGCTGCTCGGCTCGTTCCGATGGAGCCGAATTTTCTTCAAAAACAGTACCGGATGCAGATAGCTGCAGACATGCTGGATTGTACGAATTCTGATACCACGTTCATGGGTCAGATGATAACTGGTGATGAGACATGGGTCTATGTATACGACACATTAACGAGCCAACGATCATCGGAAAAGGTGGGCAAAAATAAGCCTCAACCGAAAAAAAACCTCGCCAAAGTCGTTTGAAAATCAAGATGATGCTGATTGCTTTCTTCGATATTCGTGGTGTGGTTCATCACGAATTCGTTCCTCAAGGTCGAACGGTCAACAAGGACTTCTATGTAACCGTTTTGAGACGCTTGCGTTAAAATGTTCGCTGTCAACATCCAGATTTGTGGCAAAACAATTCATGGATTTTGCATGATGATAACGCACTACGGTTATTTATTTATTTTTCTATTTTTATTCACAAATGAATGTCAACAGCCGGAGCCAAAACGACAATCACTGAGAAAATACATAAAAAAGTCTAGTAAACAATACAAATTAATTATAAACAAAACATTTAGGAAAAGTACTGACTAATACAAGTTATTAGAATTTACTGCGATTAACATCACTGATAAGTTATGTTTATTTGTTTGTTATTCCTTTAACGTGCTCTATTTCCGCCTGTCGGCCAATGACACGCCGGGAAATTCTGTCACCTCACTAACCCGGGAATTTTGCCGAACCCCTCTCGTGTCGAGGGAAGGGATCTTTATTGTCCAACACATCTCTGTTAGACAGGACCGACGTCTTTACATCTCCTCCGAAAGATGGATACTCAAGCGATTCCCAGAATCCGAAAAATCGCACCGACTTTGTGGGGATTGAACCCAGGTTACTCTGCGCAGGGGACGAGCATCATATCCCATACGCCACCGAGCTGGCACACTGATAAGTTATGAATGAAAGAAAGAGTGAATCACAGAAAAGATGAACGACATTTCTTTTTCAAGGAGATAAGAGAGACTCCACACAAATCTAAATGAGAATTCAGATTGGCAGAGTGCACCATTCTACTTATTGGGGAACTTTGTGCACAAATTGTTTTTTGAAACTCATTGAGAAAAGATCATAGTTTCTCAGTGATCTACTGAAAATATTGAATAAGATCATATGAAGCACCTCAGGTGCTTGAAAGATATAATTCACGATTTTGAACAGAAACAAAATATCGAAAACAATCCGGCGATTCACTAGAGATAATAAGTTTAGATATCTTCGAGCAGGTGTATAGTCGTGATTAGGAATCTGAAAACCTATTCTATATCGAACGAATCGAATAAATTCATTCTGAACCCTTTCAATGCGATTGGAGTTACACATGTATATGGATGCCATATACAAGACGCGAAATTAAGTTTAGCGAAAACATATGCATAGAAGAGAGTGAGAAAAGATTTAACATTCCTGAATTCTCTACCCTTCCGAAATATTAAGCCCAGCATACGATTGGAATCACTTACAATCCGACTGATCTGTGCATCAAAGAGAAGCTTACTATCTAAAGTCGCACCCAAATTTGTGATCGAAGACACTTTCTTGAGTGTACACCCGTCAATTGTATAAGGAAACGTGAATGATGAGTGATTTCTAGTGAATGAAATAGAACAGCACTTTTTCAAATTCAGGAAAAGATTTTTATCCTCACAGTAGTTAGATAAGTTATTCAAATCACTTTAAGGCGTCATCCCAAGGCCCGATTGGCCTGAACACCTTCAAGTCGCCCGCATGAAGTAAGAACTCAGAATGTCTGAAGCAACCTCCGATATCGTTAACGTAGATGATAGAATAGAGTGGTCCCAAGTGCGTTCCTTGAAGCACACCGGAATTTCTAATGAAATAATCGGATTGAAAACCGTTGACCCAGACAGACTGCATTCTACCCTCAACATAGGACTGAACCAAACTTAGAAGATCACCGTCAACACCTGCTACACCTAATTTATAATTTAGGGTCGATATACAAATTTTATCAATGCTTTTGAGAAATCGGTATAGATGGTGTCTGTCTGAGTCTGAGAGTCTAACAGGCCATGAAGGTACTCTGTATATACAACCAAATTAGTTCGTTAGTTCTTCAGAAAAAAAGCAGGAATTGAATCAGGACCAGAACTCTTGGAGACATCGAGTGCTGAGAGGACCTCTTCATTTTCTTCCTCAGAAAAATTTAAAGTAGACAAGATACTGTTATTCTCTTTTCGAACATCTATAATTATTTGACTCGATTGATTTTTTGGAATGTAAACACTTTTGAAGTAAGAAGCGAACATATCGCAAATTTCTTCTCCCTTTGATGCTGTAACATTCTCATAAATCATTTCGCTAGGAATCTCACAATTATTGTTTTTCCTTAATGATACATGTTTCCAGAATAGTTTGATATTGGATGGGAGCTCCTGCTCTAATGAACAGACGAAGGCAGTCATATACATGAAAATGACCTGCTTAGATCTTTTTCTCAAAAGTTTAACAATATTGAACTCATTAATATTTCTACTGAGTTTCTTTTTTTATGATAAATGTGTTTTTCCTTCATAGTTGCAACAGAGTTTCCACATTTTCATAGATAGATTATTGGTTACTGAGCAAAAACTCTCACTCCAAGCTAGATTTTGTATCAATCACTACACTGTAGCCTCTTTTGTAATTGAGATGAAATTTTTTCTCAACGATTTTCTTTAGCAACTTTTGCTCACTAAAAAGAACTAAAAACTCAAGTGCAGGATGATGCTTGTCCTCTGCAACGAGAGGGTGATCCCAATGTACTCTACCTGGGACAATGTGTTTATTACACAAAAACAAATCGAGAATCCTTTCATTAGAATTTTTTATGTAATTGAATTGCATAAGCTCAGCAAAAGAGAAAGTTTCCATCAGATCAGAGTATTCATTATTATTAACGAATTTAAGACCAAACACTCGATAAATACCATCTAGCAGCCGCCTTATTCGCCTGATCTAGCTCCGTGTGACTTTTTCTTTTCTTTTTTCTGCAAACTGAAATTGCTGCTCCGGGGAATCAGATTTGATTCCATGGACATCATAAAAGAAAATGTGCAGAAGGAGCTGAAAACATTGGTTTACACTTAGATCGCCGACTTACCTGGGATAAACACATTCAAGCGAAGAGAAAACAACTGGATATTAAATTCGAACAAATGTATTGGTTACTAGAAAGAAAATCAAAATTATTCTTGAAGAATAAAGTTTTACTGTACAAAGTAATGCTGAAACCAATCTGGACATATGGCCTGCAACTCTGGGGATGTGCAAAATCATCAAGAGTGAATATCATACAGAGATTCCAGTCAAAAACATTGCGTTCCATAGTAAATGCTCCTTGGTATGTAACCAACAAAACCTTACATGAAGATCTCCAAGTACCCTATATCAGCGAAGAAATCAGAACAGTTACGACAAACTATCAAAATCGAACAACAGGCCACACCAATGATCATATTGAAAACTTGTACAGGGATGGACCATCCAACAGAAGACTGAAAAAAACTTGGCCTGAAGACCTCCTACTTCACTAAGCAGAAGTTTTGATGTCAGTGGGCATCTCACTTTCATGTCCAGTTTCTTTCATTTATTTTACTTAATACTCTGTAAGAAGTAGATTGTAAAATGGCAATAAACGTTATACAAAAAAAAAAAAAAAAAATACTTGACATTATTTGTCAACCTGTCCTGTTGATTATTAATGCAAAATGATTTAGGTGATATAATTTTTATTATTTTAATTTTTATGAACTCGACATTGAAAGGAAATGTTTTTGTTGATTGTTTCTGAAAAATTTTTTCTCTGAATCTAAAATGAATAAACATATAGTGTTACATCTGAAATTCACATTTTTTGGTCATTTCTGGCTACACGGGAAACACTAGTGAGCACAAAATATCAACACTGAATTATTTATGTTTAGCAATGTAGGAATACCAATTTTCAAAAAAATCGCTTAGTAAATAACTGAGATAACTAACCGTTCCGGTGCTTTTGCCTAACCTTGTATATGTTATGTCTGAAATTCTCCTTTTAATTGATTTTATCAACTTTATTCGGAAAATTCAATATTCCCTTATATTTAATATTTCATATTTCATGGTTATATAAAAATCTAACTAAAGCCTGAATATTTATGTAATAGGTCCTATAGCAGATGAACGATTTGCATTGCTTGTCAATTTGGGTAAAAAAATCACAGATTTTGGAAATGAAGATCCTAAAACTAATGTCACTGAAGAAAATATAGATGAACAATATGGAATTAATGTTCAGTTTGAAGAATCAGAGGAAGAAGATGATGAAGATGTTTATGGAGAAATACGTGAAGAAATGGATGAAGATGATGGGGAAGAAGCTAGGGAAGATGGAGCTATTCATGCGGAGAATGTAAGTGAATTATTTTCAATTTCAGATATTAAAATACTAGAATAAATGAAATTTTTAAAATAAATATACATTGTTCTGACACTTTCCTGAAAAGCTTTCAAGTTACAGTGGTATAGGTGAAGTTTTTAGGGTTCCGTATTCAAAAGGGAGTAAGGGACCCTTGTAGCATCGTTTCCTTCTCTACCTGTCCTTTTGTCAAGAACAGGGGTGTTGAAACTTGAACTGCTGGCGATCTACCTCAATATTTTTAGACTACTTACGATCGACTCTGAGAGGCTGCAAGTATGTGTAATGCAGG
Source organism: Cryptolaemus montrouzieri (assembly GCA_013387265.2). Taxonomy (NCBI): domain Eukaryota; kingdom Metazoa; phylum Arthropoda; class Insecta; order Coleoptera; family Coccinellidae; genus Cryptolaemus; species Cryptolaemus montrouzieri. Next base: position 64,300,444 of record JABFTP020000103.1, read on the forward strand.
GTGGTCGTACATACACGATACACCCTACCTACCTAGGTGTACCGTAGCATATATAGGTTTCCGCACAATATACATTTAAAATATTTCGATGATTAAAAAAACGTTGACACATGTGTATCGTTTCAAATGGAGTATGTTTTGAAAGAGATTCAATAAATATTGAATAGGGTTACGATTTTTGCGTTTTATTTCAAATTTCCGGATTTTTTCGTCACAGAGTATGCCACGATATATCGATATTAATGGTTTCACAAACTCTTTTGAAGAAATATTTTATAAGGTTGAAATAGACCCAATGAATTTAAATATTTGATATATTCAATATAAATGTAGTGCTTCATGGATTATCATACAAGAACAAAAGGGTATGAGAGAAACAAATAAGTATGTTGTAACTGAAGTGTTTATACAGACGGAAACACAAGACAATTTTATAGCGTGTCGACAGCTTTCACATTTCCTCTATAAATTGGTTTATGAAAAAGCGTATCTGTAAACTACCTGATGACACGTGGGCAAAAGAGATATTTTAATTATACATCTGCCTTATTTGCTGTTATATAGATAAGCCATATTTATTTTATTCAACGAGCACACAGATGCACCTGCACCTGTGTCTCGTGTATACTCTTCACTGTGGATACCTCTTGGAGAAAATTACCCGAAAATGAATTTATTTCTTGATTTGCACAGGTGTAGGAGGCGTTGTCTCTGAGATAATGAACAGTTGCCTTCGTTGCGCAATGTACAGGAAATAAGTCTGGGCACAATGTGTTGGTTATAATATACTTTAATGTGATTACTGTCAAATTGTAGTTAAGAAGAAACATTTCCAGAATCTTCAACGTGGAATAATTATACAGGGTGATTCTTGAAATAATAATAATAATAATATTTCTTTATTTCCGTAGATCATACAGATATAGGACACGTCATAATATATTTAAGGAACGAATATATACCGAATAAATACAAAAATAGGAAAAGAATAAAATATGAAGTCATAAACAATAAATACAATAATAAATTACACCAAACTTAAACAAGACTAACAATACAATACTAACATTACTATATATTATACATATAATTGTCACCATGAAGTCCATTTCTGAGAGAATTATGTACATCGTCATCAATGTCAATAAGAGATACAATTTGCAAATTATACAAGTTTATGCACCGACCACTTCATCTGATGACGAAACAGTCGAACAGCATTATAAGGATTTAACTCGTGCAAAAACTGGCGAAAACGCTAAGTATGTTGTGGTGATGGGAGATTTTAATGCCAATATTGGTAAAAACAATGACACGGAAACCCGGCACATTGGTAGATTCGGTTCTGGTGAGAAATGCTCATCAACTTCTGCAAGACTAAGGATCTCTGTTGTATGAACTATTTCTTTCAAAAACCGAAAACGCGGAGATGGACTTGGAAAAGTCCTGATGGAAAAGTAAAAAATGAAATATATTTCATCATAATAAACAAGAGAGAAATATGTTACATTTCGGTCCTGAATAAATTCGACACAAATAGCGACCATCGGCTCGTTGGAGCTACAATCCATCTCGACACCAAATTTGAACGAACCAAAATGATACTGAAGAAACAAAAGTATCCCACGTAGTAGGTTCTCACTAGAAATAGAGAAAAGTTCGAAAAAGCTGTCACGACGAAACTACAACACCCAAACTATTTGGGAGATGGAGAAATTGATGATCTCACTCAGAAGATAACAAGTTGTTACAAGTGGCAACAAGGAAGATGTGCAGTACTCAGAAAAAGACAGGGTAAATCAGTCAAAAAGTCCTCATATCGAAACTATCAAATGGTAGAACTGGAATGACGAAAATAAAGAACTCTGAAGGTATCTTGGTCAGCAAGAAGAAAGAAATCGTAGTTGTCATTGAAGAATTTCACAAAGAATTTTATAGTTCAGAAAATCAAGAACAGAAATTTATTAAAAGACATAATCTTAATACCGGTTCTGAAGACATTCGTGAAATTGATACAAATGAACTGAAATTGCGCTCAATCAGATGATGAACCAAAAATGCTCTGGTGAAGATAAAATCACCAAGTCAAAATGTCCTGGAATTACTAGGAAGTATATATTCGATACGTTTAGAACTAAAAATTTGTGATTTTGTGATCTAATATTAGTGTAATTGATGATTGAATTTCTATGCCTAAAGGGTGATTGAACAACTTGTTTATTTGATTCAATGTTGGAATGTTATGTTAGCTCAATTTGAGAAAGTTGAGATTGTCAAATTGAATGTATCTCTTTGAATTGGGATAGTAGCGAATAGTGTTTAAATTTGTGTGGTTGATGAATCAGTATCCATAAAACAATACTGGAATCTGCCTTACCCTTAAGATGACTGAGGCAATATATGAGAGAATTCCATGTAACATTCAGAACTATTAAGTATAAATCTCAATGAATATAATAAGGCGTTGATATGAAAAGACGTTCAGTACATTTGGGGTTAAGTATATTAGGCATATAGATGTACAAAGCGATCTTAATGGGCTCGCTAGTAATATATAAAGATATAAGTCCAATATAAGAAAAAAACTGCCCCCATCTTAAGATTATTTAGCCGATATGCCTCCATCAACATAGAGGTATTCAAAGGTTCCGTGTTTAGTTTTCCCTTAATTAATCGATACAACACCCGGTGGGACACCCCGTATAGTTTATGGATATTTCGAATATCAAAATAATAATTATAAAAAACAAACAAGTACCGTGTTTTAAGGAATATTACTTAATAATTGCGATTCGTAAAGCGTTTCACTACACTTTGTTCCTTAAAACAGAGTATTTGTTTGTTCTTTATTATTGATAATAGAATTTTACCAAGTAAAAGCCTCTCAAATTCAAATATCAAAATATTGTTTGTGGAACTGGATAATAGCAATCTAGTGAAGGTATAGAACAACATCTGGCAGTTCTGCTAGTACTATAAGTCTATTTATATAATCCTTTGTATGTATTTTAATATATCTTTCAGTTCATAAAATTTGGACACAAGAAAATATTCAAGTATGACATAAATAAGCACTGAATACTTCCTCTAAGATTTATGCTTTATCAGGTACTATTCATTTTATGCCACCCAGTAAAAGTAAAATTCGATAAATATGTCTTGAAAATGATTAAATAATGCCTCAAGACAATTAAACTAATCCAAGTAACTATTAGCATAAATTGAATATACTTATTTCAATATTATAACGAATGCTATGTATAATCTATGTCAACCTTTCATGGGGTTAAGGAAAACAAATTTACCCCTAGTTGGCAGAAATTGAATTTCACGTTTCACCATAAAACTTTCTACGCTCCTGTTCTTTTTTCTCGGCCTACCCGATGTTAATGCAGCATTATACGGGCGCCGTGGCGTCGTCGATTTGCCGTCGAGTGCCGTCGTTTCAAGTCTAACCACGTGTCCCATATTTCATCATCACCCCGTCTGTCAACGGTCGTCCCTCCCGATGAGATCCGAATATTACCGACTCGGCAGGGATAATGGAGAATAATAAATAAAAAAATATCTTTCTTTTCCCTGTGTAGGCCAGATTGACTCCGGTTGCCGGGCAACAGCCAGGCACCGATCGATATATGGAAGATTTCCACGGTAGTGAGTGGAACAAAGCAACAGCGCATCATCAGCGTCAACTCGAAAACAAACATTTCACGTTGAACTATTCGACATTTCACAACTTTTCGGCTGCGAGAGGAGCAAACTGAGGAGTCGCTGATTTTATCGGTTTTCATCCGGAATTTATTAGTCACAAATCACGTCTCTCAAGATTGAACACAGAAGTTCCTTGCAGCTTATTAGATTTGATGAATTAAATCTGTCTTGGGAACGGAAAAATCCTGACACTTTCATACGGAAATATAGGTCAAAAAATTACTGAATACAAGTATATTACCATATTTTAAGGATTTCAATATTTCATTAAGACTACAATAATAAGTAGATCAAACACTTCAATTCCATAGTATCTCTGGAAAAAATTTGATAATTTATTTCATCATTCCCAGAAATTTTCTAATGTTATTAATATTCTATTAAAATTTCTTTTCATTCTCAAACATATGTGAGTGGAAATACAAATCTGCCACCAATTACTTAATCAACCTCGATACGAAATAACAGGGAGGGAAGGATTAAATTAATAATATGGCGGTGAAAAACATTCCTTCCATTCTTTTTTCTATAATCAAGTGTTGGGAAACAACTTCTAATGGATGGTGAAATGTATGACTGAGGAGATACGCGTTTACTATTTAAGTAAATTATTGAGAAAATGGAAATATATCGGGTGTCACTTAATGCGTAATCGGCTTATACTTTGTTTCTGTTGAATACCGGGAGTTAGATGACCTTTAAGTTTATGGAAAATAGAGAGATATTTTCCAGAAAGTTTCAGCTAGTTTCGGTTTTAACAGGCTATATTTTGAAAATATTTTCAACTCTTTGTCATTTCTGATTAGACCGAAAGTTGAAATAAACTTTCTTCAACAGAATATCCTATACAGAGTGTTACATAAAATATGCCACAACCTGAGGAGGTAAATCTGCGTGCAATTTTAAGAAAGAGAGTTCATATGAACATAGGTCCGCAAAAGCTTCGTTTCGGAGCTACAGGGTGTTGAAATTTCTAGGAAAAATTGGTTTTTTCTTCAAAACTCTTGCAGTTTTTGAGATATTCAGCCAAAATTTGAGATGCAAGCTACATTTTGCAGCCTCCATCATCACATGTCCTAAATTTCAACTAGAATCTACAAGGTGTTTTCTTTTCCGGAGCCATGTCTTCTTTTCCCTTTGAAACTTATTTGCAGTACGCCATTGATCGGCGTACGATCAATTTTCGTCATCTCCATTCAATTTAGAAACTTTTTTGACACCTGTAATATTTTCGTATCTCCAACTATCCTCGAGCAAAAGTTATTAAACGATTCTATGCATTCGCTGAATTGAAAGTACTTCTATTTAAAAAAATGATTAGTAGCCTTTGAGTTTTTCATTCATTTATTTATTTTGACAACTGCTAAAGTTGAACCAGTGTTTCATAGAATTGTTTATTGAATTAACGATTAGTTTCAAGATTTTTGAAGTTGTTGCTGTAAGAAAAAGTGGATTTGAATCCTCATGTGAGTACAAGAAAAATTGGAAATCAGTTGAATATTTCACATGTTCTGGTTTGGAGGATTCTCCACGACTTTTCATTGTACCCGTTTCATATTCAACGCGTCCAATCTCTACTTCCTCGTGATTTTCCTTCAAGACTGAATTTCTGCCGATGGTTCTTAGATAAAGTTAGAGAAAATGCTCATTTTGATAGTAAAATAATGTTCACAGACGACGCTAACTTTTCGAGAACTTCTATCACAAATTTTCACAATCATCATTATTGGGCTGAGAAAAACCCCCATTAGATTGAAGAATCTCATCATCAAGCCCAATTCTCACTGAATGTCTGGGTCGAAATAATTGGAAATTATTTGATTGGGCCATTTTTCTGCCTAACAGACTGAACGTTTCCGCTTATCGGCAATTTCTTGTGGAGGAGTTACCTTTATTGCTCGAGGATGTGCCACTTTTGGTGAGAAACATAATGAGGATCATGCATGACGGGGCACCAGCACTATTTAGTGGAGAAGCTAGGGAATTCTTGAATAATACATTCTACAACCGATGGATAGGTCGGGGTGGACCAGAACCAATGCCTCCTATGTCCCCATACTTGAATAGATTAGACTTTTTTTTATGGAGATATCTCGAAAGTTTACATTATACCTCTCAAGTGAACACTGTAGGAGAATTGAGAAATCGACTAATAACCTCTTGTGAAACGATAAGAAATACCCCAGGAATATTTGATAATATGCGAAGAAGGACAGACGCCTGTATTCTTGCAGGTGGAGGACACTTCCAGCAATTTACTTAGTTTTTAATTGTACTTCTTTTAGTTTTATATTGAATGAGTATAAGTTGAAACGCAGAAGACGAGCTATCAAAATAAAAGCAAATTTTGGGGATACCTTTCGAGTATTTCTATAATTTTTTTTATTTAGCGAATAACATACAATTCAAATAATTCAAATTCAATAATTTTTCACTAGTAAACGGTTCGAAATTCGAAAATAATTACAAGTGTCCAAAAAGTTTCTAAATTGGACGAAGAGGACGAAAATTGATTGTACGCTGATCAGTGGCGACCGCAAAAAAGTTTGAAATAGCAAAACGAGACATGGCGTCGGAAAATAAAACACCTTGTGAATTCCAGTAATAATCTAGGACGTGTAATTATGGAGGCGGTAAAATAGCTTATATTCCAAATTTAGGCTGAATATCTCAAAATCTTTATGAGTTTCGAAGAGAAAAACAATTTCTTCCGGGAGTTTCAACACCCTTTTGCAGACCTCTGTAAAAAAAGTATATTAACTTTTTTCTTAAAATTTCACGTAAATTTACCCACTCAAGTTGTGACATACTATTATGTAACACCCTGTATATTGAATGGTCCTCTCACAATTGAAATGAAAATGTTACACTTTTTGTAAAAAACTGCTCTTGGCCTGTTGCAGTTAAAATATCGTAACTTGAGAATTCTACAAGATAAGAAAAAGTTCAGACAATTTCAGAGGGGAGAAATACTGACTCTATCAATGCATTGGCGTAAAGAATCTTTAAAATACACAGGGTGTGCCAAATCAGTTGAGAATTTCGAACTGTAAAATGTGAAAAACACATTTTTTTCCAATTACTACTTATGTTTTTCATTATTCAAGTGGAATACTCCTGAAGAAAATGATAAAACCCAAGAATATTTGAATCCAGTCGGAGATATAACGTGAATACTAAAAATCCAAAAATTATTATTGCATATAGTAACGAGGTTTCTTCTGTGAAAGGAAGGTATACAGAAAATGCAATAAAGCTCTCGACACTGAAATAAATAATAATTCTTATTATTTGATATAACCCTTTCAAATTGAGTTGTCGAAGTTGTATTGCCTTCTCAAAATCCACAAACCTGGAAAGGTAATGCGACCAATTATATCAGCAATAGATACACTTACTTATAAGATCGCAAAATGGCTATCAACCGAGATTGGAAATCTTCCAACTCAATTTCGAAGTGTTGCAGTTGATAATTCTTTAGAATTCATAAATAAGATCAAAGGTATTCAGTTACAAGAAGGAAAAATTTTGGCCTCGCTTGATGTTATTTCATTATATCCAAGCACATCTGTACCACATGCCCTAAATGATTTAACAGAATGGCTCAATTTGAACAATCTAGATTCCAAAATTATCCACGAATTTTCAATTCTGACTAAACTTTGCATTGACTAAACAATACAATAATCAATTTTATAAACATTACGCAGGCACAGCCATGGAAAATTGTCTTTCTCGTTTTATTGCCAACATATTCATGAGCAACTATAAGTCAAAACTTTGAACATTTTCCTAGAGTGTTGTACAGGTATGTCGATAATATATTTGTTGTTGAAACCGAGAAAGCTTACTAGGAAAATTTCCTTGAGAAGTTGAATGTTCAACACGATTCGATTCAATTCACTTATAAAGTAGCAAAAGATAACCAGTTGGCTTTCTTGGACACCCTTGTCATCAGAAATAACAATTCTTTAGAATTTGATGTTTGCAGAAAGATCACTGCCACAGGTAGGTACATTCCTTTGGACTCTTTCCATTGTCCACAACAAAAAATGGCTAGTTTACACTTCCTAGCCAACTCGGGCATCCGCCCAGCCAAACTCTGGACTCCACGAGTTCTTTCATAGCTGCATGAGGACTATAGTTTTCGGGCTAGAACCGCAAGAGGAGGTTTTTAGTAGGTAAAAATCCGACCTTGGGTCCGCTTCCGGGGTGCGTCTTTTCGTCTAAAAAAAAATTAAGAAATAGATTAAGTGTACAGCATGTCCCATTTTGGGGGTGCCACCAGGAGCATCTCTGTTATTATTTAGGATAGAGAAATGGGGTTTTCACGACCCTTGGCTACTTTTTCGAGACAAATTCATAGAGCTAATCAGAATTATTCTAACTTCAGTGGTTTTTGAGTTATTCGCGAATCTTGAAAATTTCCGGATTTCTTTTTTTCCCGATATCTCGGTTCCTATAGGAGATAATAGAAATCTGCTTTTACGTTTCTAAAACGGTTTTCTGAGTAGATTCCAGTGACGTACTCGAAGTTTTTTTTTCATTAATTATGACAGATATGACATAAAGTTGCATTTTTTTAAATACGAACATAGTTTTTTTTTGACATATTCCGATTGCCGTTTTTTTTCCTTTTCAAAAATATATAACATGATGACAAAATTTCCACCCAATTTGAAGAAAATAACGGAATAATGATTTACCCCTAATAGCTGGGCGAAGGAACACACGCGAGCGGACGAACCATAGAACATTTGTAGTTATTCGATGAAAACGATCAAAACAATGCAAAATCTTCTTGACCGAAATAATGGAGCTAGGCTGCTCCTAAGATTCCATCGTTATTTATGACATCCGCAATTTCCGCTTTTTATTTTATTTTTGAGATTGTCGTTTAGTTTCTAGAGTTCTCTGAGAAATACCTACATGAGAATAATAATAGGCACCTAATAATTTACTCAAATTTACTTCTCATAATGATTTACATATATTGCTCGAACTGATTTCCCTCATGTTGTAAACATTATGTGCATCTTCGGATTATATCTTCTATGTCTGAATGCTCTCTGTGAACACAGAAGTCTTCATCTACGCACGTTCATTAGAAACCATAGAACGACCAATAACTATTATTATTCATTATCTGTGGATATATTGGCTTCGTGTCTATTTGAATTCGTAAAATTAGTGTTCGTTGTTGAATTTGGATTGTTTAGTTAATTTCTGCAATTCACACTATGGAACAAAATAGAAGATACGAAAATTTCGAAAAAGTTGATATGCTGAAGGTCTACTTTCAGTTTCACTGTAACGCAGTCCGTGCATCAGAATAATATTTGAATAGGTAAGTTCGACAATGGAAATGGAAGTAGTAATTCTAATCAATATTAAATACCTGACTGATACTCTCCAATAGATTTCCTCAAAGAATTCAACCAAACAGGAAGTTCTCCGCCAAAATGGAAGCAAATCTTTCCAATTATGGTTCGTTCGAGAAACCAAGAAGTAAAAACTACAATAAACGGAATAGAGGTGATAATGAACTTGACGTGTTATCAGCTGTTGAGGCTAACCATTCTACATCGTGTCGGCAAATTGAGAGCGAAGTGGGTGTGTCAAAAAGCAGAGCCCAAAGAATTTTGAGAAAGTATAAATATCATCCCTATAAACATAAAATAATTCATCATCTCAATGCCGGGGATGCAGAGAGGAGAACGGCGTTCTGCAATTGGTATTTAGGGAGAATCAGAGGTGAAGCTCGTTTTGGGCGACATATCATTTGGTCTGATGAGTCGAGAATCGGCAGTGCCGGAATCTTTAATCGCCATACGAACAGATTCTGGGCAAACGAAAACCAACACGAAGCAGTAGCTCGACGGCAGCAGGGGAGGTTCGGTTTCAATGTGTCGTGTTTCGTAATGGGCAACAAATTAGCCTACTATATCTTTGATGGCAGCTTGAATGCACAGAGATATCTCGAAATTTTAAATATTTGTCTGCCACAACTGCAAGATGACATTCCTCTTGCTCAATTCAACACATATTACTTCGAACAAGACGGTGCTCCTTGCCATAATTCGGCCGTGGTGAGGAATTACTTGGATTTAAATTTTGAAAATAGATGGATCGGTACCAATGGCCCAATTCAATGGCCACCTAGGTCTCCTGACCTATCCGTTTTAGATTTTTTTCTTTGGGGTTATTTAAAAAATAAGATATATAGGAGGCAATACGCCAATTACGATCAATTGAAGAATGCAACAAATGAAGCATTCGAAGATCTGAGGAGATCCTCGCTACATTTGACTAGGGCCATAGAAGATATAATCCGAAGATGCACTTTATGTTTACAACATGATGGAAATCAGTTCGAGCAATATATGTAAATCATTATGATAAGTAAATTTGAGTAAATTATTAGGTGCCTATTATTATTCTCATGTAGGTATTTCTCAGAGAACTCTAGAAACTAAACGACAATCTCAAAAATAAAATAAAAAGCGGAAATTGCGGATGTCATAAATAACGATGGAATCTTAGGAGCAGCCTAGCTCCATTATTTCGATCAAGAAAATTTTGCATTGTTTTGATCGTTTTCATCGAATAACTACAAATGTTCTATGGTTCGTCTGCTCACGTGTGATCCTTCGCCCAGCCATTAGGGGTAAATCATTATTCCGTTATTTTCTTCAAGTTGGGTGGAAATTTTGTCATCATGTTATATATTTTTGAAATGGAAAAAAAAAACGGCAATCGGAATATGCCAAAAAAAAACTATGTTCGTGTTTAAAAAAATGCAACTTTATGTCATATCTGTCATAATTAATGAAAAAAAAAACTTCGAGTACGTCACTGGAATCTACTCAAAAAACCGTTTTAGAAACGTATAAACAGATTTCAATTATCTTCTATAAAAACCGAGATATCGAGAAAAAAGAAATCCGGAAATTTTCAAGTTTCGCGAATAACTCAAAAACCACTGAAGTTAGAATAATTCTGATTAGCTCTATGAATTTGTCTCGAAAAAGTAGCCAAGGGTCGTGAAAACCCCATCTCTCTATCTTAAATAATAACAGAGATGCTCCTGGTGGCACCCCCAAAATGGGACATACTGTACTATCATCTCCTGATGATACGCGCGTCGAGTATTCGAAATAAAGTTTTGGTTTAGTGCTGTACAGTGTTTTTTATGGATAACACAAATGAACAGAAATGTTTTTGGGATTTATGACCAATGTAAGAATACTAGTCGGATCGGCAGAACATTCAACAAAATTCCAGAGATTACGAAAAAGCCTCATAAACTCTGGTTTTTTTAAAGACGGGTTTTCTCGAAACCTTTAAGGACAGACGATAACAGAATTGATGTTCTTACTGATTGTAAGGCTTATCCACAATATTCAGTCAGTTGCGCTGAAGGAGAATTAGGAATATCTTTGTCCACAACTTCCAAGGAGAATCGATTTTTTGGAAAAAATGTTTATTAGCAATAAGATGCGCAATTTTTGATAATAATAGGGACTGATGAGTCGAAATTTTCAAAAAAACGGGATTAATGATTGTAGCAAAGAACATTTTTGGGCAACAGGAAATCCAAATATGAATCAGGAAACTGGACATCAGAACCGATTCAGCTTTGATAAAGGATGATAAGACATGATTTGTCATATATGATGAAAATTTCACATCTGAAAGATATTTGAATATGTTTAGAACATGGGTAGAACAGTTCTCAAAGCTGGAGGCTATGTAGCAATATCATTCGTTCCAGCTTGATGGTGCTCCCGCGCATTCAACAAAACCAATTCCAGCATAATTGACTAGAATTTTTGGGAACAGGTGGTTATGATAAGCAGACCTTGCAATTGGCCTTCAAAGTCCCTCGACTTGACCCAAACAGTTAAAGAGAAGATTTATAACACTCCTGTGTTTGTCTGTGGAACAAAGTCAAGTGTACAGGTATTGAGCCCTGAATAAAATTTGAAAAATTTTCTATGTAAGAAATAAGTACTAAACATACCGTATTCAATTCCATCAAGATTTATGATAAATGAATTAGGTCTTAGAATTAATGTAAAATGAATTGAGAGAGAAGTTTCTTTCGTTTCTTTCTGCAATCCAGAAGTCACTTTTTTGAAGAATAGATCACAACTTCCAATAGTACAGTCATGAAATCTCTGAAATTATTCACATTAAAAACTTGTTTGTGGGGAATTGTTGATAATTAGGGGATCGGCCTCATTTCTTAGATAGGCTATTAAATGGTGTCGAAATTTTGCGATTTCTCAGGGAAAATCTTTCAATATTAATTGAGCATCTTCCGAATGATGTAAATATTTAAATAATTATGGAATTCGATGAAGCAATTGCACTTTATTTCAATAATGTTCGAAATGAATGAATCAGCATGTTTCTGGAGAAATATTTAGGGCGCGGAAGTAATGTTCATTGGCCCAATGGCCAGTAGCCTCCATATTTATCATCAACAGACTTTTATTTATGGGGAGTAGTAAAAACTAAAATTTTCCAGAATGAAGTTGTCTCAAAGCTTGATCTTGAAAGGAATTCATTCGAGATGCATTGCATTATGTAATTACGTATGATTTCAATAACTTGAGGAGAAATTTAGGGCGTCGAATTATACTATTCATCGGAAAAGAAGATAGACACTTTGTAAATGTTTATAGTACGCATATACTTCATTTTTCTGTGTATTGTTTCTTGGTAGGCCAATTTGAGATTGTGGTGCAAAATTTAATAAGAATAATAATAATAACTTCTGGCATGGAATGCAAAATCATTCTCAACTCTGAATCTATTGTAATATGGGTGTAGAAATGTCTAATATATTTCAATAAGTATTGGAATTGCTATTTTATTTGCAGTTACTAAATAGACGGTATTTTATTCAAAATGAGGAAAATTATCAGGTTTCAACCTGAAAAAGTTAGATAACTATCCCAGAACACCTTGTATAATTTTATGTACGTACGCTTCTTGTCATACACATAACCAAATTTATATGGAACCACTCGGTATTTCACATTATTGATTGTTTTTAACCATGGATATTTGACACTCTTGTGAAGAATTAAGTTTTTTTTGTAAAAGAAACTGGATAGTATGATAAGAGATGCTGAACTGTCACTACAAATTCCGGATATTGTACTCAGTCGTCACTGATATTTGAAACTGTGAATTTCACAATTAAAAAAAAAACCTATAATCAATTGAAAATGGATTGTCCGATATGCACAGGGGTCGAATAATTGCTCTCGTTGAGAAGGGGTGACAGAGGGATATAGCGACCACAATGGGGGTGACACAAGGGGTGATTTCAAAAACCTATGTCCAATACGTGGAGCTACAATCTCTGCAAAATAGGTCAAGAAGAACTTGTAGGAAGATCACTTCTGAAGAACAAGACCGCTTTTTGGGCCAAATTGCAAGAAGAGATCCTAGTGCGTCGACCGCACACTCCAAAGGTAATTTCTGGAAGCATCAGGCATCAGTTTATCAGGCGAAACATACAGCAGAAGGCCCTTAAGAGTTCCAGAGCTAACCAGACAACAAAAAATTAACAGACTTAATTGGTGTATCAGAATATTGAGAATTGGCGAAATGTTCTGTTTTGGGATGAGACCAGAATTGGTGTTCGATCAGATGACCGCCGGATTCGGGTTTTAAGGGGTCGTGGATGACAATCTAAACTCCGAGCAGCAAGAAGTACTCCAAAATACCAAGGGGATAGTATGATGTTTTGGGATGGCTTTATGCTCAGAGGCAAAACAGATTCGATTTCGTTTCCTGCTAGTGTAACGGCTGGAAATTACGTATACCTAAAGCTGGAGCCAATGGTGAGACTCTGGCGAGGTGCCCACAATGAGAGTGCAATTTTTATGCAGGATAATGCTCCTCCGCATAGCATTATCCTCGCGCGACATTATCTTGAAACAGGGGGAATCGCTATTTTGGACTAGCCAGCTTGCTCTCCAGACCTAAATCCTATTGATCATTCATGGGATAATCTCAAGAAGCAAATTATATCGCGCCACGATAATGCAAGAAACCCACAACAGCGCTTCCAAGCCGCCACAAAAGAGTGGCAGAACATCACCCCAGAGGAGGTCGAAAACTTAATCCAAAGCATGCCTGGACGGATTCAGGCTTGTATCAGGACAAGAGGAGGTAAGCTACTGAGTTCGAGAAAGAAATACCTCCTTCCTAAGAAATTAATTTCCCATTATTTTCTTTCTGGTCGCTTCCCACGATTTGCTGCAGCCGACTTAATTTTTTACATTTACATTAAAAATAAAAAGAAATATTGATCTCATGTTATACTAGAATATTGTATCACTGTAACTATTTTGTGTTACCTGCAGCTTCTCATCAGGAAATTCTCAAATATGGTTCCCCTTTTTGCCAAATTAACAAGGCAACCCTCTTCAGGGGCTTGAATGTGACAGGAAAGCATAGACCTTCGTATTCGAGTTAATTGTGAAAGATTACATCAATAATGTTTTTGACAACAGGGTAGAAATAAAACAACTTCGTAGCATAAAATTTTACGATTTATCTTTTTTACTGATTATTTTGATAATTCTATTTACCGTTTCATTTTAATTTTATATAATAGATTCCTAATTTCGGAAAATATGTACCAGTGTAATAGTATGGAATGAGCTTTTTGTGAAAATGAAATACCAATTTTGAATGAGAAAGTAGAAAACAATTATTTAAAGTGTTGATCATTCCTTCCCCTCATTTTGACCACCTATCTGACAATTTATGGATACTATACCAATAGAAATGTTCGTCTTTCCAAGCAAACTAATCAGACATCCAATTTTCGACTGCGTAGGAATCGAAGTTCTGCTCAGCCAAACCTTGTCTCGTCGATGAAAATAAATGGTAGTCGGAAGGGCCAAGTCTGGAGTGTACAGCAGGTGGGGTAGCAGCTCCCAGTCAAGTACTTTGATTATATCCTGAACCGATTTTGCATTGTGCGCAGGTGCATTGTCGTATAACAAAATTACTTTTCCGTATTATCTGGTCTTTTTTCGATCAAAGCATAGTTCAAATTGACCATTTGTAGTCTTTAGCGATTAGTTTTAACAGTTTCAGAAGCTCATAATATACCACACTCTTCTGATCTCACCAAACACAGAGTACTGCCTTCTTTCCGAATCGATCTGTTTTTTTCAGTCGATGTTGAAAGTTGTCCCGGATTAACCTATGATTTTCTCAGTTCAGCATTCTGGTAACGAATACATTTTCCATCGTCAGTGACAAATCAATGAAAAAAACTGATTTTCTTTCGTGTCCTTAAATCAAAATTTCGCAAGAGATATTTCGGTTTTCCATTTGTCTATCATTCAATTCATGTGAAGACATTCGGATCTTTCCGATAGCTTTCAAACGTTCTGAAATTGTTTCTTGTGCAACATTTATCATGGCTGCTATTTCTCTTGACTCAAAGTATCATCTTCATCCAATATTGCGTGTAGTTCGTCGTTTTCACACTTTTTTGGTGGTTCTTCATTTCTCACATCAAAATCATTATCTCTGAACCGTTAAAACCATCTTTTTCATGTTACTTCTGATAGAGCATGATCACCATATGCTTCGATAAGCATTCGTTGCGACTCAGTAGCACTTTTCCTCAAATGGAAACATAAAATTAATGCTTTCCGCAAATCATCACTTTTCGGTGCAAATTTTGTCATTTTCAACATTATGAAAAAATATAATGTTGTTTGATCAATTAGTGTAAGGTTATTTGATATCTTTGACAGATGTCATTCCAACCAAAACAAAAAAATTAAGGGTCGTTCACAACAAATGTTTCCTACAAACACATATGTATCTTAACGCTCACTTCATACCGGTGCACCTGGTATATTTTATCAATGAATACCTGATACGTCCAATGAAGAAATACTCTCTCTTCTTCATGAAAATATGTCAATATCCAAACATTTTGTGCACATTGCACATTTTTCGAAAGTAATCAATAATGAATGTGTGTTCATTCATATAAATGTAGGGTGAGCCATAGATAACCGGACAGTCATTTTACATTATAACTTTCGCGATTTCAGAACTAGATCATTCGTTCTTGCTTGATTGGAAAGCCAAAAAACTAGGGTTTTCAGAATCGTATCAAAATTTCACTTACGGTGCAATCCAATACGGCTGATTAATTAGAAAATGAGCAATATTTCAAGAACGCTGGAACGTTTTTTTTTCATTTTGATTTTCAGCTGAAATCGAAATATTTTTCCACCTCATGACGTTGGCACTCCTGAAATTGTTGTGTTTTTCATGATCTAAGAACACAAAGAACTATATTTCATTAAAATCAACCTAAAATTTGATTTCAGTATGAAATCAAAATGGCCGACTTCCTCAAATATTAACAATTTTCCCTGCTCATGAAGAAATTTTTCGCGGTCGTAATGATTCAACTGCGTAATTCAATCACTAGATTGAACCTTTCCCATCATTTTGTGGTGTCGAACTCGAATATTGATTCAGAATTGTGCTAATTGCAGCCAATAATGTTTCTTTTCTCCACCATTATATGCACCTCCCGTTGTGAAAGCTCTGAACATAGACTGCATGCATTAACTCTATGATAAACAAAGAATAATGCAATGTCATCGAGTTCTAGACGACATCTGGTTTGAACTTGAATTTTATCTTGGTGTTGCTTGTTTTTGACGTTTGAAATTGTTAACAATGGTGTAAACAAATGAGGATAAGGGTTTCATTGAATGTTTATATGTGCGTGGCTAAACCGTTAGGCAAATATTACGCCAACTTCCAGTCCCCATTTACAAAAGAAGTACAATCTATGATCTTGAGGGAAAATTTCGAACAACAGGGTCATTTGGAAGAAGATCAGGATCACTGTTTCCCAAATATCTCAGAGATGCTAACTGTTTTACATGATCTTGTATAACAAATTACATAAGTTAAAATATTCGACAAAAAGAATCAAGTACTCAGAATGGAATATAACCTCCATTGGCATCCACAACCATCTGCACCTGTCGTCTCCAGCTCTCTATGGATCTCGAAATTACTTCTTGAATTTTTTGCCTCAGCTCCTCACAATTATTGAAAATAATACCATTTTTATACACCATTTCTTCCGAACGACCCCCCAGAAATAGCCGCACGGATTAGGATCGGGACTATTTGGGGGCCATTGTTCTGGTTCGATGATATCGTCTACGCGTTGTCTTAGATAATCCATAGTATAGTGACTGGTATGATATCTGGCTCCATCCTATAATCAATTGAAATAGATTTCACAGGACACCCTGTACTCTGACGGCCAGTTGAGAGTAAGTAGCGTTTTTTTGTGATAAAGTACTGGTTCTTCATTTCTTTGACAAACGTTGTCAGAAGAATATGGAAAAAATTGTAGAATTCCAAAGAAGATTTGAACCGATAAAAATCATGCAAAAAGCTATTCAATTTCTCAACCGTTCATTTTCAGCTGGTGGCAACTGTACTTTTTCATGTCATACAAAAAACAGCAATCATTCACCTGCACGAAAGTGAACTGAGTTGACGATTCAATAGTTGGTAACATATGATCGAGAATTATGTGACAATAATTTTCCGAATCTAATCTTATGCCTTGTTCTATAAAAATGATATTTGATTTGAAATTCCTCGAAATACCGGCAGACACCCATGCATGCCTGGAAAATTTTTGTCTTTTCTTCTGCAAACGAATTAAAGACACATTCTTCTTGATTTCATTCGCCGGAACACAAATTCTGTCATTCTGGCTATTTTTGGGTGGGGCAACACTAAAAATTTCTTCGTCTGTGAACCCGATATTTTGACAGTTTGAATCAATTGAAAATTGTAGTGTTCTAGAAAATACTTAAGACCCTAATCATGTCTTATTATTCTTCTCACAGAGGTTTTTGAGATTTGGCATCTCTAAGGCATATGGGAAACAGTCAAGCAGGTTCTTGGAGGTCTGATAGGGCCGACTGCTTATGCAGAAACTCGCTGAATGTTATCCTGAAATTGTCAATTGAGTTTGTAATTCAAAAAATGTAGAGTTGATGCTTAAAACAGATTATGAAAAAGGGAGTACCAGTGTTCTAACAATTGTAGCTGCACCTGTATCTGGTCATCTTCCTAATGACCCTGTTGTCCGAAATTTTTCCTCAAGATCATAGGTTCTACTACATTTGTAATTCGGGGCTGGAAATTGGCGTAATATTTGCCTAGCACTATACCGATGGACAAATAAACATTCAATGAAGAGTTTATCCTTATTTGTTGAAACCATTGTTAACAATTTCAAACAAGCAACACCAAACTAAAATTCGAGTTCACACCAGATGTCGTCTAAAACTGTATGACGTTTAATTACTTTTTGTTTATCATAGAGTTAATACATGCAGTCTATGTTCAGAGGTTTCAGAACGGGAGGTGCATATGATGGTGGAAGAGAATCATGTTTGACGACAATTGAAACAAAACTGAATCAATATTCGAGTTCGACCCCTCAAAATAATGGAAATGGTTCAATCTAGTGATTGAATTACGCAGTTGGTTCATTGCGACCGCGAAAACTTTTTTTATGAGCGGGCAAAATTTGAGAAAGTCGGCCATTTCGATTTGAAATGGAAATCAAATTTTAGGTTGGTTTTAGCGAAAAATGGTACATTGACTTCCTAGAACATTCATGAAAAACACAACAACTTTAGGAGTGCTAACGCCATGATGTGAAAAAATATTTCGTTTTCAGTAAAAATCGAAATGGAAAAAAACTTCAGGCAACTTTTTAACCAATTCATGGTATATTTTCAAATCGATATGTCAAATTATTCAAAAAAGACTGAAATTTCGACTGAATGCCTCATTCGAATTTTTAGTAAAAAAAAAAATTCCAGCTCACTTGAGATATTGCTCATTTTTGAATGAGTCAGCCATATTGGATTTCACCGAAAGTGAAATTTCGATACAATTTCTGAAACACCTGGTCTTTTCGCCCTCCAATGAAGCATAAACGAATGATCTAACGGTGAAATTGCAAATGTTATAACGGAAAAACTTGTCCGGTTTTCTCTGGCGCACCCTGTTTCCCCACGAAACGTGGGGAAATCATTAAATAGATATGGTTGACATCATTGTTAAGCGAAAGATGTATGAATACTTGTGAAAGAATAACATAGCCATAAGGTCTGTGAAGTTAGCACAGAAATTTTTGATACAATGAAATTCAAATATGTATTTGATTATCCATCGATTGACCACTTCTACGGCAAAAAATATTGTAAATCCATATTTCAGTAACGCTGAGAAACCAAAATTCTGGGCTAACTTCACGCAGTCAGGAATTGTTTGAGGAATCAAAGAGAAAAATAATATTCAATTAATATTAAATTGTTTATCCAATGGAACTCCAGGATTTCTTCCTCGTTATTACACCTAGAACTAAAATTTTATACAGAAAACAATATTTTCGTTTATTTGAAGCTATTTTTTTCAGGGAATTGAAGTAGGAGATAAGTCCTCTAACTATAAAAAAGTTTTTTCACCCACTACATTCATTTTACCACGTGAAAAGAGATTTAATTGTCAGTTCTGATTTCGTTCTATGAAAACTTGTTTTTTGTTGTGGAATCAAATACAATCATAATTTTTTTTTGCATAATAAAACGATTCAGGTGGGCGTACGTACGATTTTAGTAGGTGGTGAAACGATTGTACTAGAAATGGACAATTTTCCACACGAAAAACCAGTTTTCATAGAACCCAAAGTTAGCCCGGAATACTGTATGAACATAATTTTACTCTTCGCGTGGTAAAACACATCTAGTGGGTGGATAAACGAGTTTTGTAGACGGTGTAACTATTCTCTCAGGAATGGGAATTTTTTAATTGGAAAACCAGTTATCATAAAACGTGAAGTTAACCTTTTATCAAGTATGATAAGCTAAAATGAATTAAGTGGGTTAATCAAAGATTTCGTATGAGTATGAACATAATGATACTAGTAGAAATGGACATTTTTTCTCACTCCAAAATCAGTTTTCTCAAAATGTGAAGTTACCCCGGAATCAAGTATGAACTTGATTAGTTTTTTTCCGCATGGTGGTTTTTCTGTTCTTAACTCTTGGGAGAAGGTGCTGCCTGTCATGCCATGTCATGTGGCCACCCAAATAATCAAATAAGTTGTTTCTCTTTCCAAATGTTGAGTTATTGGAAAAATGTTGGATGGAAATAAGTTTCACAGCGCACTAACCTTTGGAACAAAATAGTTTTTATCAAGAGAGGTACTTGGCGTAGTCAGTTGAATCGTCCACTGATAAGAGTTTTTCGCGAGCCTGGTATTTTTTTTCAACTAGATTCTTTTTGGAACCAAGCCTTTCTGATCTTTACAGCTTTTACTATGGAAGTACCTGAACAAAAGAGAAACCTCAGAAGCCTGCCACCTTTGAGCGACATGAGGGAGATTACATGTGATCTCCGGATGCCATGAGGCACACTGTTCTCTTCTGGACACTTCTAGATGAAATGAATGTCAAGGTGCGAACCTACACACATGGAAACAGTATTTCGGAGCAAGTAACACCTGTGATTTGTATGTAATCATAAGCTATCATTTCCTGAAGTCCTGCATAGCCCAAAAGATAAAACTGAGATTAGCAGAAGCAGATTTGTTAAATGACGGATTATAGCCATGCCAGAAAAATGCGGTGTTGACGATTTCCTTGCACGATTCAAGGAGTATCTCCAGAAATTACTCTTCTGGATGATATGATTCAGCTCTTACAGCACCTTGATTCTGAAAGTTGGGAAAAATGTTTATAATCAAAATTATCCTGATGCTGCCTATGACTTTTTTATACAGAAGATCAAGGACTTAGATAGGATGATTATGATCCCTAAATTCTCAATAAACACCATAGTAAAAAAACCTGATCACTTCTGGAATTCGAAAATCTTGTGAAACAAAGCGACAACTCTTTAAAGACTTACACAGAGGGAATATATCAAAATCACAGTAGAATATTTATTGCTGGTTTCTGAAAATGTTGTACAACAGGCTTAGAGAATGGTGGATGAATATTTCATAAGAATTGCAACGCAACCATTAAGGGTGGAGCAGCCTGGCAGGTCATTAATAAATACACAAATAAATTCACGAAAAATCAGTGTGTCCTCGATAAGTTGAGAAATGAAACTGGTAGTGCATGTGAGGTGTTGAATAAAGTTAACCAACCTTTCATTGACATATGCCAACGGATAACCAATGGGACATACATCAAACCGATAGACAAAAACGTACATGCTGCTGCAATATTCCTCAATCCTGCAGTTGCTTTAGAGATTTATAACACCATAAAATCTTTAAAGAATACAGCTTCGTTGGGCTTCAATGCAATACCAGTAAAACTGATCAAAAACATTGCTCGCATTAGATCGGACCTTCTGTGCCATATTGTAAATCTAAGCATTCAGAACGGAATATTTCCAAGAAAACTAGAATGTGCCAAAATAAATCCAATTTACAAGACCGGAGACAATAATAATATCAACAACTATAGATCAATTGCAACCCTAAATAACTTTAGTAAAATAATGAAAAAAATAATTTATAATAGATTGCTTGATTATTGTACTACTAGAATAGACGAGCCACACTTGTCTGACCACCTCACCCAGTGGTTAGATATAGTGTCTCGTCCGTTGATTTTTCCTGTTGAAAATGAAAATATTATTAAAAGTCGAACAATATCTGATGAAAGTACTAACTTTTTTCTGTCTGAACTTCGAGGCATAGATTGGGAGAACTTTTTCAGCGATAAAAATGCCAAAGATCCCTCAACTGCATTTCATGAGCTTTGGATGCACTTATGTGATGAATATTACCCTGAAATTGAGAAAAAAATAAGAAAAAACCAAAGTAAACTATGTCAATGCAGATCTTAAGAGAATAATATCCAAACTTGATATTTTGCAAACAGTAGATAAAGTTTATAGGTCAGAACAATCAACTGAGGCCTACAAACGTTGTAAACGTCAAAGCATATCTACTTTGGACCAAATTAGAAAAAGAATAAAGCCTATATCGAAGCCGCTACGAATGAACCTAAAGCATCTGGGACGTTATACGTAAAGAAACCAATCCTGCAAAACGTAAAATATCTATGAATTTGATTTCCACTGTTTCTGAATTTAATGAATTTTCCGTGAACGTAGGACTGAGTATTGCTCAGCAAACGGTCACACCAAAAATAACGATGTATCGGGCGATCAGCTAAATAGAAACAATCTTCGAAACACGAAATCATTTTACTTATTCGACTGTTCAGACACAGAAATTGAAGGATTAATTGCTTCATTAAAGCCGAAGTCATACGGAATATCCAATGTAATAACAAAGAAATTTAAAGAAGAGTTTGCACTCACCTTGACATTATTGATTAACAAATACTTCAAAGACGAATATTTTGCCAATGAGCTCAAGCTCGCAAAAATCATTTCTGTGCACAAAAAAAAGGGAAAAAAATAAATGTGATAATTATAGGCCAAATGCTCTGTTGCCAGTGGTGTCCAAAATTTGCGAAATGGCTATTAGAGACCGAAAGGTTAACTTTCTTGAAAAAAAGAATCAACAATGTTCAACAATGCACACCATGGGTTCAGAAGAAACAGAAGTGCCACTTCTGCAATTCGGGGTGCCCTTGAAATAATTATGAAGGCTTTGGATAAGGGTGACAGAGTTTCAATGTTGAATTTCGATTTAGGCAAGGCTTTTGATAGCCTGTCGCATGATATACTTTCGAACACGCTCAAGCTCTCTGGTTTTCGTGGTAAAATACACAATTCATCGAGACCATACCTCATTAGCATGCAGCAGATTGTACAGGTTGGAGATGAAAAATCAAGTATTCTTGAGTTGAAGTGTGGGGTCTTTCAAAGGTCCATCCTTGGCCCCCTCCTTTTTCTGATTCTAATCAATGATATTGACAAAGCAAGTGGAAATGTTTTTTCCTATTGTGATGATATTCCAGCAATTATTGAACGATCTAGCTGTGAAATTGCGAATGTTATAAAAATAATTGTCCGGTTTTCTCTGGCGCACCCTATATATAGTTTGCGAAACGTGGGGAAATCATTAACTAGATATGGTTGACATCATTGTTTAGCGAAATATGTATGAATAGTTGTGAAAGAATAACATAGCCAAAAGGTCCGTGAAGTTAGCACAGAAACTTTTGATACAATGAAATTCAAATATGTATTTGATTATCTATCGATCGACCATTTTTACGGCAAAAAACATTGTAAATCCATATTTCAGTAACGATTGATAATACAAAATTCGGAGCTAACTTTACGCAGTCAGGATTTTTTTGAGGAATTAAAGAGAATAATAATATTCAATTGATATTGAATTGTTTATCCAATGGATCTCCAGGATTTCTGAAACACCTAGTCCTTTCTCTCTCTAATGAAGCAAAAACGATGGATCTAGCTGTGAAATTGCGAATGTTATAACGGAAAAAAAATTGTCCGGTTTTCTCTGGCGCACCCTATATATTGTTTGCGAAACGTGGGGAAAGCATTAAATAGATATAGTTGACAACATTGTTAAGCGAAAGATGTATGAATACTTGTGAAAGAGTTACATAGCCAAAATGTCCGTGAAGTTAGCACAGAAATATTTGATACAATGGAATTCTAATATGTATTTGATTATCCATCGATCGACCAAATTTGCGGCAAAAAACATTGTAAATCCATATTTCAGTAACGATTGAGAAAACAAAATTCTGGGCTAACTTCACGCAGTCAGGAATTTTTTTAGGAATTAAAGAGAATAATAATATTCAATTAATATTAAATTGTTTATCCAATGGATCTCCAGGATTTTTTCTTGTTATTACACCTAGAACTAAATTTTATACAGAAAACAATATTTTCGTTTATTTGGAGCTATTTTTTCAGGGAATTGAAGTAGGAGATAAGTCCACTAACTAGAAAAAAAGTTTTTTCACCCACTACATTCATTTTACCACGTGAAAAGAGATTTAATTATCGGTTCTGATTTCGTTCTATGAAAACTTGTTTTCCGTTGTGGAATTAAATACAATCAAACCGGAAAACCAGTTTTCATAAAACGTGATGCAAAAATCATTCCTGTGCACAAAAATAGGGAAAAACTAAATGTGATAATTATAGGCTAATTGCTCTGTTGCCACAGATTTCCAAAATTTGCGAAATGGCTATTAGATACCGAATGGTTAACTTTCTTGAAGATAAGAATCTGTTCAACAATGCACAGCATGGGTTCAGAAGAAACAGAAGTACCACTTCTGTAATTCGGGGTGCCCTTGATATAATTATGTAGGCTTTGGATAAGGTACCAAAGTTTCAATGATGAATTTCGATTTAGGCAAGGCTTTTAATAGCCTGTCGCATGTTATACTTTTGAAAAAGCTCAAGCTCTGTGGTTTTCGTAGCAAAATACACAATTCATTGAGGTCATACCTCTTTGTCAGGCCGCAGATTGTACAGCTTGGAGATGAAAAATCAGGTATTCTTGAGTTTAAGTGTGGGATCCCTTAGGGTCCGTCATTGGCCCTCTCCTTTTTCTGATTCTAATCAATGATATCGACATACCAGATGGAAATGCTCTTCTCTATTGTGATGATAATTCAGCAATTATTGAAAGTTTATGCGAAGAACAACTTGAAATGAAAAAGGAAGTAGTAATAAATGATACCAGAACATGGTTCTCCAAGAATAAGTTGAAATTGAACGAAGATAAAAAAGAACTCACCTTTGGACCAAGAGAAAAGATTTCATTAGTGAAGCTTTTTTTTTAGACATCGAGAAAACGTGTGAGAAATTGTCAAGATCACTTGTCTGCGAAATATCATGATTATAGGTACGCAACAACAGCGAAAATTGCGTACTTCGCTTTCTTTCATACTGTAATTTCATATGGTATACAGATATGGGGACTATCATTCGAAAGAGGCGAAGTTTTCTTGTTGAAGGCTCTGCGAATAATTTTCAAATTGAAAACGAGAGACTCATGTAGGCCAATGTTCAGGCGGGAAAATATACTTACCTTACCGTGTGTGTTCTGTAGCAGGTTCATGCAGATAAAAATGTCTATCGAAAGCGGGGTGATTTCCACTCATTTAAGACAAAAGGCAGACAGGATCTGGCGATCCCTCTCCACCGAATGAAAATGACCCAAAACTTGTATTTATACTGGGGGGTCAAAAATATAAGAAACCAGAAGCAAAGTCAATTCAATAAAAAACTGAAGAATTTCCTCTTGAGCGGGTCTTTTTATTCACATGAAGAATTCATGGACTCAAATTTTAACGTATAAAAATTTCAATAAGTATGTATACATAGATTGTCGAATTATCTGTTGTACTTACCTGTGACGTGTCATGTAATCTTTGACGACAAATATATTCATTCTATTCTATTTTATTCCTCATTTTTTGAAGAAGAAAATAATTCTCTCAGAGTCGCAAAACGGCTTTAGGAAGGGGAAAAACACAATCCGACTTATATACATGGCAATATGTGTAACATTGGAGTCCCTAAATGAAAACAAGCCTGTGATAGTAATGGCTCTAGACCAAAGTAAGGCTTTTGACAGCGTGGAAAAAAATGTATTCTTTAAAAACATCTCGAGTGCTGTGGATTACGTGGAGTAGCATTGAAACCATTGAACAGCTACCTTTCAGATAGGGTTCAATATGTTGCAATGGCAAATAATGCTGGAAACATGCAAGATACAGAAATGTTGAGACCTAGAAGGGCAGTTCCTCAATGATCGATTCTTGGACCCCTACTTCATATTCTTTACACCAATGATCTGTCTGGCATCGTCGATGACTTGCTGGTGCAATTTGCAGATGATACAAATGTTATAGTGAGTGGTAGTAATCAAGAACAACTAAAACATTGAATTCCAAATAATTTCATTGCCTTGGAAAAATACTTCAACATGAATAATCTGAAATAATGTACTAAGAAAACACAGCTCTTACATTATTTGTTCGGCAAAAATTGTGAGAAAATCTCCGTAGCCCACAGCGGAGAAGATATTGAGTCTGTTTGGGAGATGCGATTCCTGGGTGTGACCATCGATTCTAGGCTTCATTGGTCCAGCCATGTAAAAATGTCTGTCTGGCGGATGCATTGGCGGACTATTCTTATGTCCTGAGAATGATTACATCACAATTTAATCTCCGAACTGCGATCGTGTCTTATCGAGGTAATATGGAGTCTCGGATCCGATACGGAATTGTCTTCTGGGGCAATTCTAGAGAGGTGTGTCGTCTTTCCAAACTCCAAAAGAGAAGCTTAAGATCGATGTTGAACTTAAAATACACTAAAAGCTGTAATGACTATTTCATCAAAAATTTTAAAATAATAAATAAGCAACCCGCAATTCTGAAAAAACATGTACATAAACTTCTAGTAGAAACAGCTACGTACAGCTTACAAGATTTCCTGAATGCCAAACTTGACTGAAATTAAGACTCATGTATGCAATGTTCAAATCGCTGTCCACGTTATTCTTGCTTATAGTCTTACCTTTATACATCTATTTATTTTTTACCTGTAAATTGAGATTTCTCTGTTGATTGTAAGTCTAAACTATCTATAATGTGAGTACTTTTTTATTTGACATGTTCTTCGCTTTTGGCATAATTTGTTGTTTACTTTTGTATTTACAAGTCTGAATGAATAAACTATATAACTATTGTTGATTGCGGATTGTTCGGTTCAAAATTGACCAAGTTCAACAGGCACCATTCTGATATCTTCTCCAAGTCTGAATTCAGTGAAATATTCTGTTATTATCTTTGTCGGTGTAACTCGCAGCAGTTATAGGACGCTGATTTGAACATAAGGACACCACAGTGTAGTCGTCCGCAAATATATTTTGTTTTTTATGGAGAGGAACTGATAATTGATTTGCAACAGAAAAATATTTGAATTTGGGAGGCTTTTACTTGGTAAAATTCCATTATCAATAATAAAAAACAAGTAATGTGTTTTAAGGAATTTTACTTAATAATTGCGATTCGTAACGCGTTTCACTACACCGTAGCTTCTTCAGACGAATGATTATGCAGAAAAATATAAATGAGAATATAACTATAAATGTTCTTGAGTAATTAAAAGCTTATTGGTTGATTCTTCTTAAGTGGTTATTTATGACAGGTATATCCAATAAAATTGAGGAATAGATTGCTCCCCGAAAAGATTCAATAGAGGTGAAGGGCTTAAATCGACTTGTTCATTGATGAGTCTACCTGAGTGTTTGAATTTATTTATTTCTAAAGTTTCCCAAAGATCTACCTTCCAATATTTATTATCTGTATGCAAAATTTCAAACTGTGGGTCGAAAGAATGATTATTTTCTAAGAGATGATTCGCGTAATTTGAATCTGATTTTTTATTTGAAAAACTGCGTTTATGTTCCGATATTCTAATATTAAAATTTCTATGTGTTCTACCAATGTAGAAATTATCACAGTCATTGCAATTCAATCTATATACACCTGATTTATTGTTTTTACCTGGTTTGGTTTTATTATTTTTATATATTTGCCTAAATTATTATTAGTTTGGAAAGCTATGTTGAAATTATTGCTACTCAAGAATGATTTCAGTTTCTCACTTGTAAAGCCAACTTAGGTTAAGGTGTTGAATTTTTGTTTCAATTTATCGACAGGGTAAACTTCATTCAATGCGATTCTACTTTGTTTTTATTTAAAATATTATTTATTAGTTTGGGATTTTAACCATTATTTTTGGCTATTTGTTTAATCAAATTTAGTTCTTTGTTGAAATTTTCTGGTGATAGCGGGATGTTAATCAATCTATGAATAAAACTATTCAATGCTGACATTTTATGTTGATATGGATGACACGATGAGTTATGTATTATAATATCTGTATGTGACGGCTTATGGTAAATTGCGAAAACATGTTTTCCATTTTCATTCGAAATTGTTACATCTAAGAAATTTATCGAATTATTGCTTTCTATTTGGGTAGTGAATGCAATTTTGGATGTAATGAATTTATATGATTTTCGAAAATTTTAACTGTCTATCTGTTCCTGTGAAGCAAATAATGATATCGTCTACATAGCGATACCAGTATAAACAATATTTACTGAGTGGATGATTATGAATTAATTTCTCTAAGTTATTCATGAAAATTTCTGCTAACAAAGGACTTAACGGATTGCCCATAATCAAACCGTCTTCAATAGTATAATATTTGTAATTGAAATGGAAATAATTTTGATCTAAACAAATTTTTAATAATGAAAGAATATCTGATTTAATGATAGTATTGACATGATTCCTTTCTAATAATTCTTCAACTAAGTAATACGTATCTTTTGGAGGAATGTTGGGAAATAGATTCTTAACATCGAAAGAAATAAGTTTGGAATTAGGTGGTATAGTGGTATCTTTGATATAATATTATGTCAGCATTCAATAGTTTTATTCATAGATTGATTAACATCCCGCTATCACCAGAAAATTTCAACAAAGAACTAAATTTGATTAAACAAATAGCCAAAAATAATGGTTACAATCCCAAACTGATAAATAATATTTTAAATAAAAACAAAGTAGAATCGCATTGAATGAAGTTTATCCTGTCGATGAATTGAAACAAAAATTCAACACCTTAACCTAAGTTGGCTTTACAAGTGAGAAACTGAAATCATTCTTGAGTAGCAATAATTTCAACATAGCTAACAACGTGTGCCTCTTTAAGCATTTCATTTAATATTCATACAACATTCAAAAATCATTTCATACTTCTGGGACTGCAACCATTCACTCTAGCAGAAAACTTTTAAATGATATTTAATGGTCTTCTGCGGATCTTAAAATGGTAACATAAACAAAATTTTCTTATAATCGATTCACCCTAGTCGATTTGAAGGGTGGCAAAATTCAATCCGGATGGGGATGCTGAAATCCTTATGCACACTAGAAGCCGCATCAAGATGAGAATAGATATATTCGTAATAAAACTTCACATGAGGGTGAATGTATTAAAATACCAATATATTAAAATAAATATTGTAAAGATGGTGCTTATGTTGCCTATAAAAGAATGATATGAAGTCAATTATTTCAAATGAAAACGTTTTAATAGTGTCTGTGCGATTCTTTGCGGATATTGTTTCAGAATCCTTGTCTAAGGCACCCACGTTCGTGAGGTCGCGACGGTTTATTACACGGAACATAAGGTGATTAACAATTATTATAAACTGTTAGTTAATTACAGGGTAGTCTCAACAATATTTGAATAGATTCCTGCAATTTTCCAATTTTGAATGAGCTACAAGAATAATTGTCACAATTTGGTGTTAATTACGTGTTTTCAAACAAATGTTCAGAGAGGAAACTATTAATTTAATTAAATAAAGCACCAAGATTATAGTATATTGTAGAATTATACTATAAATGTGGTGAATCTTTTCATAAAACAAGTTTTCACAAGCTTCGAAGAGTGCAGTTGTAATGTTGTGGATAAAAAATATTTTCGATGCCCTAGTAATAATTAACATGCATCAGATAATGCCTGAGACGTCGACATATTTGAAAGCAAAGCTTACGGGGCAGATTAAACTTTTACAATTACTGGATTTCTCCATAACAAGCCTTTTCTAAGCAATATGACTTTCTATCTGATCTGGTCAAGGTGTATTTGTCTTTTTTTATTTGGGTTGGTTAGAAATCTACTCGACCGGCGGTCGAGCCACAAGTTCAAAACTGGAGGTGGCCACCACACTCATGACTCACTATACTGAGGGACCATTTACCTGGTAAACTCATTGTTTTTGCGTTCACCACCTTGGAACTTAGGGGTGATTTTTTGCTGTCTGAGAACCTTTGCTACAGATACTTATGGTTTAGCCGGCTCGGTGGCGTAGGGGATATGATGCTCGTCTCCTGCGCAGAGTTACCTGGGTTCAATCCCTACAAAGTCGGTGCGATTTTTCGTATTCTGGGAATCGCTTGAGTGTCCATCTTTCAGAGGAGATTTAAAGCTGTCGGTCCTGTCTAATAGAGATGCGTTGGCCATTAATAATCCCTTCCCTCGACACGAGAGGGGTTCGGCAATTTCCGGGTTAGTGAGGTGACAGAATTCCCCGGCGTGTCATTCGCCTAAAGGCAGAAATATATCACGTTGAAGGAAAAACAAACAAACAAACTTATGGTTTAACAGACGGAAATTGTCAAACTATGTTGACATTTCTGTTCAGTTCGGTTTGCCATTAATCAACCGCTTTACACTTCAAGAAGTGTTTCAAATTGTGAAATTTTATTTTCAAAAAATTCTTCTATTCCAATATCGGAATAATTGGCTTAGTGAGCACGAAATTGGTTCAGGTATTGATCGTTTTCGCACTTATTTGGCTCTTATCGACTAGAATCAATCAACTTGAGAAAGAAATTAGGTAACGACGAGAATGATGGTGCGCTATCGTAGTATTGAAGAAGACTTCGAATTATCGATTCGTCGTCGTTCTCAAATTATTGTTCTTTGAACATCCACTACTTGGAAAATTCTTCGTAAAGACCATTGTTCACGTGCCTTTAAAATACATATATTATAAGAATTGGAGCCAATCGAGCACAGTTTACTATGCAACTTTGCAAATTGTACTCAATTGAAATTGGCCAAGGATGAACGTTTTTATCCAAAAATTTTGTCGAACAATGAAGCTTCATTCAGGTACAACGTAACCTTAATATCCAAAATTGCCATATATAGAGCGACGAGATGAGATTCCTCAAGCTGTCATTGATTTACCTTTACATTAACTAAATCCGACTGTTTCGTGTGGTTTACACTCCATCGGAATCATCGGTTCTTATTTCTCTCGAAATGGGAAAGGAGCTGCTACTAACGTGAGTGGCAAGCGTATCGAGCTAACTAACTTTTTGTTTACACAAATCGATCAGCTGAACATCGATGATATTTGGTTTTAACAGAATGTGGCTACATCCCATACAACGCAAGCAAAAATTGAGTTATAATCAATTTGGCGACGAATTCTTTTTCTAGAGGTGCCTCCTCGTTCGTATTTTGAGTTTTTATGAAGCAACGTAAATTCGAATGGTTTAACTGACACAAAAGCAACTCTTAAAGCGCTGATAGTAAATAGTCAAGCCCTAATTGACAAATTATAGCCAGGTTTACTGAAAAAAATTTTGAAAAATTTTACTGATCGAATGAAATAGTCTAAAAGATTAAAATGAAAAACTGTTATCCCAATAATATTATTTTTATTTTCATTCTTGTTCAAAATTCTCAAGATCTTGATAAAACACTCCGTACTTTCACATTTCTTCAGTGTCAAAACGTTTCAGTTCACGTCAACGTCATTCATTCTATTTCTTCACGTCATATCAGCATTAGTCCATTGAAATATTACAATTTGAAGGCCGAATATTGAATTTTTTATTTTATTTTTTGGACGTAAGGGGGGGCCAATAGAAGCTTAACCCCAAGTTTGGGGTTGTCTCCCTTGTCCCCCGGTCCCATCTTGGAAAAAGTGGTGCAAACACCTTTTTCGCGATATCTCGGAAACTATACGTCCTACAAAAAATTTATAACAACATAATTTATACCAAATCGCTTTGCCTTTATAATTTCTTACCCGAAATTCAAAATTGAAGAAGTTATAAATGTGAGAAAATTTCTATAAAAACTTTTTTTTTGCTCTAACTTCTTTTTTATATATTTTTCAGAAAAATGACGTGATACCAATCTTGTGGATAATTTTTGGAGGAAAATTTTTATCTTTGATTTTCTTTAATTTCATTAATTCAAAACGCTGTTACAGTGCTCCAAAGTTGACTGGGTTTGTCAATGCTCATGAGAATCAGGTCCAAACAAAATGTTTAACTTA
Source organism: Cryptolaemus montrouzieri (assembly GCA_013387265.2). NCBI lineage: Eukaryota > Metazoa > Arthropoda > Insecta > Coleoptera > Coccinellidae > Cryptolaemus > Cryptolaemus montrouzieri. Next base: position 64,332,140 of record JABFTP020000103.1, read on the forward strand.
GTTTAGTAATCTTTTTTATTATTGCAAATACATTCTTCAGAATCTTTATTGAATCCCTAACTACAACTCTACTTATTCGCTGCTAACTGTTTTCCTTACTATAGAACTTGCCAAATCATTGATCCTTATGTTAATTTCTAAGAGGAGTATACATTTTCGAGATGTACATTCAATCATGGTCTCTGCTGCGTTTAATGCATCCCAATCTTATGATTCTGTGATTATTGTGCAGAGAACATTGACATTCTTGTATTGCTCACGGCATTAGGAAGAAGACAGCCCAACATTCACTCTTCAAAACCTTCAAAAGGGCGCACACCTGGCAGTTATATAGCCCCATCAAGTTTCATATACGGAGATCTTATAGGAAGGAATTTGCGGTTTTTTCATGCTTTCTAAGGATGGATACATCAGCAGCCTATAATATGGGGAAATTAAAATTAATAAAATTATGGAGAAACATCCTGAATTAGCTGGTAGTACCAAGCTGTTCCTGAGTGAGAAAGCTGATCCATCTTTGTTCACTCTTGTTGGAGATCCTGTTTTCGTAGCTTAATACGCCTATAATAAGGACGACTCATTAGACGGCATACGAAACAAACGATTTGACAAGACAATGACTTAAAATTCATTCAGTTTATCATCGCTGCCTACAAAACAAGATGCAGCTCGTTTTCACAGTTTCCGAGTATATCACCTGGTCTCGGAAGATATCAAAATCCTGAAAATTGGAGCCGTAAAAAGCATGCATACATGTGGATGCCAATACAAGCTTCCAAGACGCCGGCACCCCTCGATCTCATTGAATTAATTTATCTGCAAATGCAAAGGCAATTGTGGAAGCATGTGTGGCTGTAGAAAAGCAGGCATCAAAATGCTCTACACTATTTCTCCATTGTTCTGGTGAAACAGCCATCATGGAAATATCAAAGTTAATTGAAAAAAATTAATTCGAAGAAGAACTTCCAACTATGTCTTCTGTCATTCCCCAAACCTTCACATTCGACGTTGAATTACATTCTGAGCCATAGCCTGGACCATCGAGGAATAGTAGAATAGACTACCTAGCTAATAACTGAAAAAATGATTATGTCATCGACAAGATGCCTGTGGAGTAGGCCCACTGGGGATATCACTTAAAAAAAACGCGCCAACAGACTCTATCTCATAGGTGACGGGAAAATGAGTTGCCAATGAATAAGTAATGTTGTAGGTAGTGATTTAATAAACATTTTTGGGAATGTATTTACAGTTACTGAAAAAGATCATAAATTTAAGTTGAACATTTCGTTTTGACCGGACTCACATGAGCATTGACGAATCCAGTCAGCTTTGGAGCGCCGTAACACTGTAAAAAAAATTGAAGAGAAAAATTTCCTCCAAAAAATCACTCACAAGATTGGTCTCAGGTTTTTTTCTGTAAAACGACTGAAAAAAAGTTATAGAGCATTTATAGAAATGTTTTCACTTTTTTGCTTATAACTTCTTTAATTCTAAATTTCAGGCAAAAAGTTTGATGAGCATATTTGTGGGTAAAGCGATTTTCTACAAATTATATTCGTGAAAATTTTTTGTAAGACGTATAGTTTCCTAGATATCGCGATAACGGTGTTTGCACTGCTTTTACAAAAATGGTGGCCGAGGGACAAGGGAGGCAACCCCACAAACTTGGGGTTAAGCTTCTATTGACCCTCCCATATGTTCTCTGAAAAATGCAAAGCTCATGTAATATTTCAATGGACTACAGCTTTTCTCCATATTTTAATATTTTTCTAGATCTCCTTGTTACTTTGTAGTGTTTCACTGAGGTTAGTTTAGGTTAGATTAGTTTTTTATGTCTCAATTATTTCCAATAGGAAAAAGTATCTGAATATTTCTGGCTAGATACTCATCTATTTAGTATGAGAATTTCTACCATTCCGTCAAAGTACACATCTGCTCTTACATAAATTCCCAGAAACCTGAAAAATGGCATGAATAATAAGAATACAAATTCAATAAAATTGCGGAATATTCCCATTCATACCATATGTGCTGCAAATTGTATTCACAGATTTTTGTCAAAATAGAATTCTTGGATATTTTGGCGAATTGGTTGGTTTTATGACCAAAATTGCACTAGGCAAAATGAAAGAATTCACATTATTACTCTTTCAATTTTTAATTGAAATTCGTTACTGAGAAAAAGCTATTCTTGAATTATTTTCAATGAAATAAAACTAATAAAACTAAAGTATTTAGATTTTCACTATATTAACAAAACTATGATCGGTTTCACCACACTGTGGCTTCATCAGATAGACACAAACTAATGAACAGAGTTATTCCTTATATATTAGTCTTATTTTCTACTTTATATTACAATAGGTACAAAAGGCATGTTGGAAAACCCATCGGAGTTGCTTACTTTATGAATTGAAAAGATTGAGTAAAGGAGAAGGATTTAGATCTAATTGACTATCAAGTAACCTACCTGAATTCTTTTCTTTGTTGATCTCTAAAATGTCCAATAGATTGAGTGTTTGTATGTTATTTTCATTGTGTAAAATTTTGAAATTATCATTAAAGTCATGGTTTTCTTCGAGTAAGTGATTAGAATAATGGGAATCTGATTTATGATAATTAAAACTACGTTTGTGCTCGGATAATGTAACTTTGAAATTTCAGAAATTTCTACCAATATAAATTTTATTACAATCCCCGCAAGACAGTTTATAAACACCGGATTTATTACTTTTATCAATTTTATATTTGCAGTTTTGATATGTCGGTCTAAAGAATTATCAGTTCGGAATGCTATATTGAAATTATAATGCGAGAGGAATGATTTTGATTTTAGACTAGGATTACCAATATAAGTTAAACTTTTGTATTTTGTGTTAAAAATTTTTATACATGGAAATACTTTCTGGATTGCTTTTGAAAATTTCTGCGTGAAATCATGTTCTCAATCATAGTAGGACTGTAACCGTTATTGACTGTTATTTGTTTAATTATAGTTAGCTCTTTTATGAAATTATTTTGTGACATTGGGATATTAATGAGTCTATGTACCATACTATTGTAAGCTGCTAATTTATGTGGATAAGGATGTGTGGATGAGCTGTGAATACTAATATCTGCATGCGATGGCTTATAAAAAATAGAAAAATCATCATCATCAAGTATAGACCTCCTCGATCAAATTATTCTTGAATTTAATAAAGTTTTATTGTCTATTTTACTGGGTTTCCATGTTTCCTTATAATGTTTAACTGAGGTTAGTTTTGTTTATGTCTCAATTATTTCCAATAGGAAGAAGTGTCTGAATATTTTGAAAAATTGTTCTTGCACTGCTCCCTTTCTGGCTAGATACTCATCTATTTAGTATGAGGATTTCTACCATTCCCGTCAAAGTGGATATCTGCTCTTACATAAATTCCCAGAAACCTGAAAAATGGCTTGAATAATAAGAATAAAATTTCAATGAAATTTCGGAATGTTCCCATCCATGCCATATGTGCAGCAAAGTTTGTTTATTCATAGATTTTTGTCAAAATAAAATTCTTGGATATTTTGGCGAAGTAGTTCGTTTTATGACCAAAATTACACTTGGCATAATGAAAGAATTTGCATTATTACTCTTTCAATTTTTAATTAAAATTTGTTACTGAGAAAAAGCGATTCTTGAATCTACTAAAATTTTAATCTCTATTATGTGTACGTTTCCACATTATCTATCAGGTAATGTACTTGCTACATTTTAATCAATGTGGTTCTCCCGATAGGCATCGCATGCGGAAAAATCAGATGTTATATTCGTTTCTATGGCTTCAACTTCCATAGCACATCGTAAATCGTCATCGATTTAGCTCGGTTAGTACTCATACAGCTATCTTTTTATTGTTTTTTTCACCGAGTAGGATACAGCATGCTTTGAAAGCTGCAACTCATGCGTACAGTGTGGAGGATCTCATCACAATTCCATATATAGATCGAAGGAAAGTCTTTCAACCCATAAGCCAAATTCTAGAAAAAGCTTCTTAATATCAGCTCATCTAATGCTGCATGAGTGTGTTCTACGTTTTCCGCGAATCGCCGGGATAACTCACGATGCCTCTGTATAAAACCTTTCACCCAGTCACAACCACGCCAATTATCCTTGAAAAAATTTAACGTAACTTCTGGTACCGCTGATAGTTTCTCAAACTTAGCAAATTTTCTGAGCGCCAAATTATCTGAAACTTGGTGCACAAATTTTGCGCCTGCCAATGGATTGCAAGTGGAAGGTAGATTCAAACGATGGCTCTCCTTAGGATGGATAATAGTCAACCCTTGAAATCGCGACAAACATTTCGTGTCATCTAAGCCTAATGAGTGAGAGCAGTGAACTGAAACATTTTTCACCGATGGCGTAAAATAACCCATTAGGGTGCAAAGTAACCCCACTTTACATTACATTAAACTTACCGACACTCTCAAACAAATCTATTCATAGTTCGAAAAATGTAACATTACATAGAAAAAAGCGGCATCGAAAAAATTAGTAAAAACTCACTTCCCGTGCAATTTTTGCTCATGACGTCCCAGCTCCATAACCATTCATTCAATGGATACTTCATACGCGAATAGTTGCCATAATATTGAAGGTATGCCAACTTACATTTGTGTTAACTTACCTCAGTCCTCCCAACAATTGACACACAGTTCAGCTCTATCTATATATTGTAATTATAGAAAGTTGCTGCAAGCACTGAAATTGTTCATAGAACTTTGATAAAATGTCTTTCGACCAAGCTATTACTCTTTCTTCTTCTTTCAAATTATGAAATTCAACATTTGAATTGTGGAGGCCGTTACTTGATATAGATCCATGATATAAATGAGATAAAAACACAAGGTTTAACTTTAATCTACACTTTATTTGAAAAAATTCGACGACGTTTCGCTGACACAGCAGCTTTATCAAGAATAAAAAATAGAATGAAGAGTATGGTATTATAAACAAATCGTAGAACAAGTTGGATGAATAACAGGAAAATCCACACCGAGCCATTGTACAGTTAGTATGAAAGGTAATAAAAACTAATTAAACAAGTTAAGTAGGGGTGAGTAATTCAAATCTACCTGTTCATTCAAAAGCTTGTCCGAATGTTTGTATCTATTTATTTCTTATGCTTCTAGGAGATCTAATTTTGAACTTTTGATTTTATATGTAATATGTCAAAGTTTTTATTGAATGAATGGTTTTCTTTTATTAGGTGGTTTGAATAATTTGAATCAGATTTATTTTTATCGAAGCTACGTTTATGTTCAGATGTTCTTATGCCAAAACTCCTATAGGTCTTACCGATATAAATTTTATCACAAGAACCGCAATTGAGTTTATAGATTCCTGATTTACTTGATTTTTCAACACGAGATTTATTATTTTTAATATGTTTACCTAAGTTATTAGAAGTTTTGAAAGCTATATTAAAATTTTGTTTGACGAGAAAGGATTTAATATTTGTACTTGCAGAACCGCAGAATGTTAAACTGTTGAATATTTTATAGTCTTTATGAATAGGATATACTTCATTTATTGCTTTCTGATAGAGTTTTTACGAATGATTAGATCTATCATATCCGGATTATATGAATTATTAATGGCTATCTGTTTGATGATGTTTAACTCTTTATTATAATCTTCTACTGATAAAGGTAAATTGAGTAACCGATGTACCATGCTGTTTAAAGCTGCAACTTTGCTTTGAATTGGATGTAATGAGTAGTTATGTATAATTGTATCAGTATGTGTTGGTTTACGAAAGACCGAAAAAACATGATTATTATTTTGTTTAGTGATTTTAAGTCCAAAAATTTATGGAATCGTTCTGTTCAATTTCTATCGTGAATTTAATGTTCAAATGGATGGAATTAATGATGTATAGATATGTTGACGACATCTTAGTATGTTTCATTGGAACTACTCGTCAATTAGACTTATTTGTTAATTTCATTAATTCCATCCATTTGAACATTAAATTCACGATAGAAATTGAACAGAAATTCCATAAATTGACTTAAAATCACTAAACAAAATAATAATCATGTTTTTCGGTCTTTCGTAAACCAACACATACTGATACAATTATACATAACTACTCATTACATCAATTCAAAGCAAAGTTGCAGCTTTAAACAGCATGGTACATCGGTTACTCAATTTACCTTTATCAGTAGAAGATTATAATAAAGAGTTAAACATCATCAAACAGATAGCCATTAATAATTCATATAATCCGGATATGATAGATCTAATCATCATAAAGACTATAAAATATTCAACAGTTTAACATTCTGCGGTTCTGCAAGTACAAATATTAAATCCTTTCGTCAAACAAAATCTTAATATCAAAACTTCTAATAACTTAGGTCAAATTCATTGTAACAAACAGAGTGTTTCGTAGTTTTTTCTGGAACTTAATGATCCGTATTGGATAAAACTCAGGAGGAGTTACTATTCAGTTCACAATGGCTATATGGACAGGAGAGCACCGTGCGTTCGCAGTTGAAGAGTATTTGAAATCTGGAGCGGCTGTCATTGTCGTGCAGCGGCGCTTCGCCAGCGCTTCAACATTGGTTGTAGCGCTTCAGTTCCAAAACGTGACACAATCATCCGATGGGTACAGAATTTCAGAAAGACTGCATCAGCAATGAATCCGATGAATCCGAAACCTCAAGGTGGCCCCCGAAGTGTAAGGGCACCAGCTTCCGTGGAAAGAGTGAGACAAGATGTAAGTCGGAGCCCAGGGCGCTCCATCCATTCGAACTGTTCGCAGAATTTTACAACAAGACCTCTGCTTTCAGCGCTATAAGCTCATGATGATCTATCATCTGAAGAAGATTTTGCACAACGCAACTGATGCAATGCAAATGATTATCGCTGATGGAAATAATGTCATTTTCAGAGCATGATTCTTCACACTTTTTCTACACTAAAAAAAACATAAAAGCTTTCATTTTACGTAATTAAAAATGTTGTAGAACAGCTGAGTTATTCTCATTTCAAAAACGCCTTCCATAACGTCCCACCCTGTTTATAGTTCGTTAAATCACAATTTTCTTCAATTGTAATATCATCAATAAAATATGTGCTAAGTACAACTTCCCAATGACGAATTTTAGACCATATACATACTGTATATTACCAAGTTCCCTCAGTCACAAGATCGAAGAAAATAAACTACTCTCTATATACTTAATCCAGACCTGACTATCTACACATACTCCCATATAGTTCTGGCTCGGGGACATTCTTTCCAATAACATTAGCGATTATAGTCTTGCTAAAGCAGGTATTGCACCCAGAAGTTATGGCCCTGTTCATTAAAATCCACCGGTACCAAACGTTCAATAATAAAAGTAATCGAATTCTACGTCATTCAATGCACTTCGAAAGCAACGCGATGTCCTTGTAATATTTATGTTGCGAAAAAGGAAATAGTTCCCTGCTAGATGAAGCATTGTGGAATTCGCGTTATGGATTGACAATATAGACGTTAGTTATTCATCAAGTGGATAATTACGTACTTGAGAATTGCACTTCACGGAAAGTTAGGCATATCAAGTATTATAAGTATATTATCGCAGTAGTGCGGTCCATATATTTATATAATGAATTCTTGTACTTCTCATTGTTGTCTGAACAAAAAATATGCATTAATGATTAAAACCATCTTTTTGTTCATAGAGGAGTTTATATCATGTCGGGTGTATCTACAAATGTAGATCGATTTCAATGAAACAGAAACAGTCTTTCATCTTGAATGATATTCTAGAAGCCTGAAATATTTCCAGCAATAGCCGGAAGTTGACCTTCATTTCAACTTTTTATATAGTAAACACATATTTTAATTTTTTTTCGATTATTTATTCAATTTTGAGTACCTTCTACGACAAATCCTTCATTCAACCTCCTGTAAACCACGTGGGGTTTCATAAACCCTAGCGAAACAAAAATTGTCGTATCCTTTTAACTGTCGATCGAATTCCACGAAACCTCATAACAGTGATTCAGTAGCGGCGACGCAGGCGCAGAGAATGGTCGCCGCAAAGTTATATCGGATGTCACAAAACCCAAGTAGTTCGAAATTTTGTCTGAAAGGTGAGCAGTATAACATATACAGGATGCTTCAACAAAAACTTAACAGAGGCTATATCTACCAAGATATTAATTTCTGATCAAAACGTAAAAACAGGTCAATTTTTGTTTTAAGGGGGACATCTTTCGGGGTACAAAACTTGCCTGAAATATCAACTTCCTAAGCGGGGGTTGCAATCCTTGAACATTTTGAATAGGGAAGATGGGTCTCAAAAGAAAGGTGGTATCTTTGTCTACATTGCCTTGAACGAATTTCCATTTTTAATTGAAAACTGTAAAGGATACAGGGTGAGCAACTGAAAGATAGGGAAGACTATTTCCCTGCGACTATTCAAGTTTCAGTGGGGTAAAATGGAACAGGGGTGACATCCCTTGAAAATTTGGAAGAGGGTAGATGGGTCGAGTGATAACTCTAAAGAAAGATATTATCTCTGTCTGCATTCCCGTGAAAGAATATTCATTGGATGAAAACTGTAGAAGATACAAAATGAGCACTGAAAAATAGAGAAGACTATCGCCCCAAGACTATTGGAGTATTAGTACGAAAAACTGGAATAGATTCATTCTGATCAAAGATGACAGCCTTTGATCTGGAATGAATCTGCTCCATTTTTTTGCACTAATACTTGAATAGCTCAGAGCGATAGAAAGTCTCCTCTATTTTTCAGTAGCTCACTCTGCATCTTCTACACTTTTCAATCAAAAATATGAAAATTCGTTCATGGGGATGCAGACAAAGATAATACCTCTCTTTCGAGGTATCACTCTACCCATCTACCCTTTTCCAAATTTGCAAGGGTGGTCACCCCTTCTCTAGGGGTTAAAATTCAAGATGAGGATGGTACTTGATGATGACTGCCATTGATCAGCATGGATCTGTTCCATTTTTCTTCACTGAAACTTGAATAATCTCAGGGAAATAGTCTTCCCTATCTTTCAGTTGCTCACCCTGTATCTTTCACAGTTTTCAATTAAAAGTGGAAATTCGCTCAAGGCAATACAGACAAAGATACCACCTTTCTTTTGAGTTATCACCCGACCCATCTTCCCTATTCAAAATGTTCAAGGATTGCAACCCCCGCTTAGGAAGATATTTGAAGCAATTTTTTTACCCCGAAAGATGTCCCCCTTGAAACAAAAATTGACCTGTTTTTGCGTTTTGATCAGAAATGAATATGTTGGTAGATATAGCCTCTGTTTTGTTTTCGTTGAAGCACCCTGTATACGTATTCTACGAGGAGCCAGGCTTCAACAACCTATGAAGGTAGATGTACTTATCAGAAAACCAAACATTCAAGCATGTAATGCTTCAGTGTAATTTTGATAAAAAAATATAAGAGAAACAAAATATTAACGTAAGATTCACCGATAGTTGAAAAAACCTAAGTTGGTTTCAGGCAAATGAAAAAAAGTACTCTGAAAATAGTGACAGATGACAGTTTCGTAAATGAAAATTCATTCTACTCATATCACATAATATAAAATACAAAAAAATGTAAAATCTGATCAAACATTCCCAATTAATCTACAAGAAATCAACAAAATGAGCAAACCGGACTTCGTTCTCACATTCATTGATGCAACTGAAGCAACACTCAGGTACAGGATACGTGGATTCAGCGAGGTAAAAGGTGCCAAGTTCTCACCTCCTTGCTATGTTCTGAATATACCATGGAAGATAATGATTATGCCTAGAGCAACTAGAGATGAATATATGAGATGGAGTCCCAGATATTTAGGATATTTTCTGCAATGCGATGGGGAGACGGCAACAAACAGCTGGTCTTGCTACGTTTATGCTGAACTTGCTCTTCTAGGAGTTCGTTCTGACGTTGAACCTGTAAGGAAACGAATTCGTCATATTTTCGATTCCAAGCACAATAATTTTGGATTCAATTTCTATATGTTGTGGGATGATATCACAAATCCCTCTAATGGCTTCATCGAACAAGATACTGTTACTGTAGAAATTCATTTGATAACCGAGGCTCCAAAAAGCATTGGAATCTTATACGATTGGAGAGATCTTAAAGGTAAAATTCTTGTACCAAAAAGTAAGTGGTCGAATGCTGTCCGAAGTTTATCAGAAAGAAATACTAAATTGGAGCAGGAAAGAAATTCCTTGTCCAAGGAACAATTTCTAAGTGCAGTTGAGTTTCAAGAGCTCCTAAATAAAGACGACAAAGAAATAGAAAAACATAAGAACTATCGAATACTTGGAAAATTAGTTAATAAAATTGAGAAAGAGATTACAGAAGAATATGATAAATATACAGACGAAAATAAAGAAGAAACTGAAGAAGCAGAAGAAAATGTTGATGACGAAAAAGAAAATAAAGAAGACGTACTAGAAATTGATGATGGTATACAAACCTATGATGACTAATGTAAAATTAATACTAATTAATGATGTCCTGCAGTATTTGTACTTTTTCTTCATAGGTATGCAGTAGATTTAAAATTTCTAACTATAGGTACTTTTCATACTTATGCAGTTATCGAAGTTAAAGTAGCTTGAAGACAGGTTTTGTCTAGGTAAGTTGAGTTAGAAAAAAATATTGATCGATCACAATTATGTGTGCGCATTAAAATCGTGAATATATAGCCCAGAAATTAATACTTTGGATTTTCATCTATAATTTTCTCAAGTCGTGACAATCCAAAAATATATGTATCTAGACTGCTTTCTAAAGTGTCTTATAATGATACTTCAAAAATCAAAAACGTTTCGAATGAGAAATACTGAGTTATTCATTATCGAAAGAAACGCAAGTATTCACAGCAATGAACAATACAGAAAATATGGACTTCTTGTATATATAGCTGGGATTCATAACAGTAGAGCCGAAATCATAACAGTAGAGGCAAATATCAAATTATTGAATGAAACGAAAAATCAATAATAAAAACAAGTAATGTGTTTTAGGAATTTTACTTAATAATTATGATTCGAAACGCGTTTCACTACACCGTAGCTTCTTCAGACGAATGAATGTACAGAAAATTAGAATGAGAATATAAATATAAATGTTCTTAAGTAATTAAAAGCTTATTGGGTTGATTCTTCTCAAGTGGTTATTTATGACAGGTATATCCAATAAAACTAAGGAATAGATTGCTCCCCGAAGAGATTCAATAGAGGTGAAGGGGTTAAATCGACTTGTTCATTGATGAGTCTACGTGAGTATTTGTTTTTGTTGATTTCTAAAGTTTCCCAAAAATCTACCTTCCACTATTTATTATCTGTATGCAAAATTTCAAACTATGAGTCGAAAGAGTGATTATTTTCTAAGAGATGATTCGCGTAATTTGAATCTGATTTTTATTTGAAAAACTGCGTTTATGTTCTGATATTCTAATATTAAAATTTCTATGTGTTCTACCAATGTAGAAATTATCACAGTCATTGCAATTCAATCTACTAACACCTGATTTATTGTTTTTACCTGGTTTGGTTTTATTATTCTTTATATATTTGCCTAAATTAGTATTAGTTTGGAAAGCTATGTTGAACTTATTGCTACTCAAGAATGAGTTCAGTTTCTCACTTGTAATGCCAACGTAGGTGAAGGTGTGATTCTACTTTGATTTTTATTTAAAATATTATTTATTAGTTTGGGATTGTAACCATTATTTTTGGCTATTTGTTTAATCAAATTTAATTTTTAGGTGATAACGGGATGTTAATCAATCAATGAATAAAACTATTGAATGCTGACATTTTATGTTGATACGGATGACACGACGAGTTATGTATTATAATATCTGTATGTGGCGACTTATGGTAAATTGCGAAAACATGTTTTCCATTTTCATTCGAAATTGTTACGTCTAAGAAATTTATCCAAATTATTGCTTTCTATTTCGGTTGTGAATCCAATTTTTGGATGTAATGAATTTATATGATTTTCGAAAATTTTCAACTGTCTATCTGTTCCTGTGAAGCAAATAATGATATCGTCTACATAGCGATACCAGTATAAACAATATTTACTGAGTGGATGATTATGAATTAATTTCTCTAAATTATTCATGAATATTTCTGCTTACAAAGGACTTAACGGATTGCCCATAATCAAGCCGTCTTCAATAGTATAATATTTGTTATTGAAATGGAAATAATTTTGATCTTAACAAGTAAGTAGTACGTATGTTTCGGAGGAATGTTGTGAAATAGATTCTTAACATCGAAAGAAATGAGTTTGGAATCAGGTGGTTTAATGGTATCTTTGATATTGGCAATTAGTTCGTATGAATTTTTGACCGAAAATTTAGATTTAAAATTGCAATGTTTTATTAGCAAGTCTTTAAGGAATTCTGAAAGTTTGAAAGAAGGACCCGTTACATAAAAAATAACAGGTCTAATAAGGTAATTAGGATTATGAAGTTTTATCAACGAATATAATTCGGAGGATTGTGGATTGGAGTTAATGAATTTATATTTTTCGTGGTCTGTAATTAAAGATTTTGCTGTCGAAATTGTGTTTTTAAACTCTTTTTGAAATTTTGCGGTAGGATCCTTAGTTGATGTTATACAGTGTGTTCCAACGAAAATTTGACCCCCCCCTCTAACTCCGAAATGAGTAACATTAGCGAAAAACACCAAGACACGTCGATTATTGTTTCGAGGGGGAGCATTTTTCGAAATAATTCGAAACTTCTCAGATCAACCCCCTACCCCCAGCAACCCTAATTTCGAAATTCATCATAGGGAATAAGGGTCGAGTGGCACCTTACTGAAAAGGTCTGTCAATTCTCCACCTTGATTTGTCATTTTAGAATTTTAAATTAACATACAGGGTGTCCCAACCAAGGGTGAAGTTGAATTCTGGAAATCCCAAATACTAAATGAAATAGATTTATTTTGGCATAATGCAAGCGCAGGTTTATGCTCGGTCTAGAAAAACGACCTACAGTTGTGAATTTGGAGTTGGTGCAATCAACCCCTATTTCCAGCATCCCCAACTCAAAAATCATTCGATCGATAATAGGTCAAGTGGCACCTCGTTGGAAAGGTACTGCAATTTTCTCTTCGAATTTGGTATTTTCGAAATTCAGAATCATCATACAGGGTGTCCCGAAGCAGGAACATTGAAAATCCAAATAACTTTTTGCAACTGGTTCATTTCGGTATACGAGAACATGTTTGATCCGAGAATAGGACTTTCTTGTGTGGTTATAGAATTTTTGCAATCAACCCCTTCCATTCAGCATCCCCAACTTGAAAATCATACAAATAATTCAAGTGGCATATCTTCAGAAAGGTTTTTTGAATTCCAGAATGATTAAAGCATTTCATTCAGTTCGGCTCCCCATACATGTCGCTTTCGAAAAATTCAATATCGTCATTTGAAATTATCAACTAAAATTAATTCTAAACTGTTAAAAGTATTGGGGTACGATGTGTTGAGCATCAATTACGAAGAAATAAAGCTGATTTCTGCATTGAAAATGTTCACATTTTTTTCATCTGGCGTGCAGTCATCTGTTATTTCTCATTTTTGCAATGAAATATTATTATTATTCAGATCAGTTCCTCATTATTGTTGTTGTTCGTCAGTTGAAATTAATCTGAAAATGGTTTATTCCACTGAGGAAAGGGTCGAAATTGTATCGACGTATTTTCGAAATAACAGTTGTGCCAAAGAAACGGCAAGGATATTCGATAAGAACCATCCTGAAAGAGAAAGAGTCAGTCACCAGTACGTTAAATATTTGGTTGACAAATTCCTAGCTACGGGTTCGGTGGCAAACAAAAAACATGAAGTGGCATGTCCTGTCAGAAATGAGGCAACGGAAGTGGCAGTAGTGGGTCATCTACAAATGGAGAATACTACTTCGATCAGAAAACTATCTCGTCTGACTGGTGTATCAGCTACAACTGTCCATAGAATCGTGAAACATCACAAATTTCACCCTACAAGGTAAAATTAGTGCATGAAATAAACGAAGATGATCCAGATCGTCGTTTACAGTTTTGTGAAAATCTAAGTGAAAACCTAAACGCTAATCCAAATTTTCTGAATAACATCTGTTTTTCTGATGAAAGCACCTTTATGCTCAGTGGTGAAGTGAATAGACATAATTGTCGATATTGGGACACACAGAATCCTCATTGGTTTAGAGACGCCCACACGCAAAGGCCTCAGAAGTTGAACGTTTGGGCAGGAATTTTTGGCAATCATCTAGTTGGGCCTTTCTTTATTGAGGGTAATCTGAATGGAAATGGCTACCTACAGTTGTTAGAGGAACACATACATCCTAGATTGACAGAAATTTTACAGAACGATCCAACTCTTTCTGAGGACGAAATGCGTTTTCAACAAGACGGTGCTCCTCCGCATTATGATGCTCGGTTGCGCCAATATTTAGACGAAAATTTCCCAGGAAGGTAGATTGGTAGAAGAGGACCTGTTGAGTGGCCAGCCAGGTCACCAGATTTAAATCCCTAGATTTTTTTTGTGGGGCCATCTAAAATCTAAAGTTTATGCCACAAGACCAGAAAACCTGGAGGAGCTGCGGATGAGGATTATCACAGAATGCCGACTTTTGACTCCTGAAGTTTTCGCTAATGTGAGAAGAGAGTTCGAAAATCGTCTGTATAACTGTATGGAGGTGGGCGGAGGTCATTTTGAACAATTGTTGTAATAATCAAGTTAGTTTTTGTTTTCAATTGAATACAAGTTCAATAAATCTCGTTTTCCTGTTTAGATGAGCATCCAATCAGTTTCTCCATCATCCCTCATCCTGATCCTCACGCCAGAAAACCTCGATTGCCAAACTGAAACCAATGCCTCAGTGATTCAGAAAATAGAAAAATCTTTCTGGAACTTTGCCACTCAACCTGTAATCACTTGTATGATTTTTTGAGTTGGGGATGCTGAATGGAAGAGATTGATTGCAAAAATTCCATATTCACGCAAGAGAGTCTTATTCTCGAATCAAACATAAACATGTTCTCGTATTATACCGAAATGAACCAGTTTCAAAAAGTTATTTGGGTTTTCAGTGTTCCTGCTCCGGGACACCCTGTATGCTGATTCTGAATTTCGAAAATACCAAATTCGAAGAAAATTGAAATACCTTTCCAACGAGGTGCCACTTGACCTATTTTCGATCGAATGATTTTTGAGTTGGGGATGCTGGAAATAGGGGTTGATTGCACCAACTCCAAATTCACAAGTGTAGGTCGTTTTTCTAGACCGAGCATAAACCTGCGCTTGCATTATGCCAAAATAAATCGATTTCATTTAGTATTTGGGATTTGCAGGAATTCAAACTTTACTCTCGGTTGGGACACCCTGTATGTTAATTTAAAATTCTAAAAATGACAAATCAGAATGGAGAATTGACAGACCTTTACAGTAAGGTGCCACTCGACCCTTATTCCCTATGATGAATTTCAAAATTAGGGTTGCTGGGAGTAGGGGGTTGATCTGACAAGTTTCGAATTATTTCGAAAAATGCTCCCCCTCGAAACAAAAATCGACGTGTCTTGGTGTTTGTCGCTAATGTTACTCATTTCGGAGTTATAGGGGGGGTCAAATTTTCGTTGGAACACACTGTATAGTTTCCGGCTGTTAAGAATCCTTCAGTTTTTGAAATATAATCGGTTTTACTAATCGCGATGACGGTGTTACCTTTATCTGCTTTAGGGAATACTAAATTGTTCTTGGTACTATTTTCACGAATTATTTTCATTATCTTATAATCGGAATTGCAATGAGGTGATGATGAAAGAACATGCTTCAATACCTCCTCCTTCAAATACCTCCTTAAAAGTGGCCAAAAGCAAAGAGTTTCGATCACTGACGGTAGTCAGGACCAAATCCGGGAAATGTTCATTCATGGCAAATCCTGGTCCTTCCAACGTACCACTGTTTGACGAAGCTGTGGACCTCATGAAATCCATGCAGTCTAAAAGAGCTGACATGAAAGACAAATATTCTTTGTGAGGCGAACAGATTAAGCTGCGAAGGTTTCCACCACGAACAAGGTTTTACGTGCAGAAATCCTTTTCAACCAAATTCTATTTTACACGGAAATGGGTATGGGAATGGGGTTAGATTAGCTGCGTTCAATGCTCTATCGCAATTCCCATTGATCTCGCCAATGTCCTTCGTTCCTGTGCCTTGGAAATCGCCTGGATATTCCCAGTCATCGTCAACTATCCAATTGCAATCCCCCTTGAACTCGCCAATGTCCTTTGTTCCCGTACCTTGGCAGTCGACCACAGCACCTGTCAACGCCAATCCAACGGAACTTTCACTTGGATATTCTCAGTCATTGTCAACTTCTCAATCGGAATCTCCTGCATCGTTTTCAACCGATCTAGATAATTACGTTAAGCAGTCCTTCATCATTAGCATTTTCTATTTTGTTTTCTAGAGCTTTACTTCAAGTTTATATTTGCACGAGGACCCTTTATTTGAATGAAGTTAATAAAAGTTGTTGATATAAAGGTTGTAATTATTATTTTTTTTACCTTAACGTAGTATCGAAGGGCTTAGACAATGGCGTCACAAACTTCTGTCACGAAAACAGAGATAGCTGTTTGGATATCTTCATTGCGTATATCAGAGAATGATAGCAATTACCAGTCGCAAGGAAGCGTAAAATGACAGCGAGCCGTTTACTAGCTGGAATGTGTGAAATTTGTATTTTTTTTTTCAATTTTGGGTTCAATCATTTTCAGGAGAAACTCAAAATCAGTACTCTTCATCCTGAAAAAAATGGTGAATCCTACGTCGTTTAGGTACTCCAAATTTTGCGCGTTAGCCTCACCTTGAATCAGGTCTTCCATAAAATTGCTAGCCATATATTTCCTTTGACCATTGATGATGCTGGGGCAAACCCAAAATCGTCGAGGGCGGCGGCATGGATGGGGAAAATCAGCAAAGGAAATTATAATTATAATTGCAGCAGAAGTTGCTAACGCAATATCGTCGTCTTACAGCATTTTTCTCACTAAGCCGCGCGGTAAGCGCGGCACTACATTGCTGTGTGGACATCATGAGCAGCCGAATCTGCCGAACCGAATATGCCGCCCAGCAAAGACTGACCCGCATCATTCGGCATAGAGCGGATGCGCCTTTAGAAGCGTCGGGAAGATATGCCCAGATGTACCCGGAACCTGTTGCCCCTCATCATACTTTGTTTGGACAGCTAGATAACATGATTATCATCGCCACCGGGATATTAGATACCAGCACTAGCAAAATTGCTTTACTGCTACATGTTCATCATAAACACCTCAAAAAAGTCTAGGGAACACTTACCAATATCTTTAAAATATGAATTTGATGATTCGAATTTATAGAAATCTTTTGGTTTTTGTTAGAATGTATTGTATATAAGGTATTCTCAAGAAAACAAGCTAATATTTGACTTCTCCAAAGCACCTATTATAAAAAAAAATTTGAAATTTGAAAATGACGAAATTTGGTAAAACACAAAAAAAACCTGAACTAATATTTTCGAAACGATATGCAAGCTCTTATATTTTTCAGTACCCAGAAGGTCCACCTCTGTTATTAATGACACTTTGGCATCGTCGCGGCATGCTCAATATTAAATTGTCTATTACATTTTGGCCCAAGTCGTTCCAAGCCCCCTGAACTGCTAATCGATGCTCCTGTTCATGACGGAAGACGTTTTGACGCAGGAGATTTCTTTTTAGGGTGTCCCACACATGCTCGATGGGATTTAGATCTGGGGAGCAGGATGGCCACGGTAGAAGATCGATATCATTCTCTTCAAGAACGTTCAAGACAACTCTTGCACGAAGAGGAGGGGCATTATCTTGTAGGAATAGTGGATTTTGACCCTATGTTTGGAGATACGGTACCACTACAGGTAAAACTATCCCATTTGTGTAGGAATTTCCTGTGAGGTTGTTCTGTATGAAAACGACGTCAGTTCTTCCACCAAGGCGTATACCTCCCCAAAACATCACTGATCCGGATCCCTGCCTAACACTTTCTCGAGCATGCTGGAGACGGTTTTGCTTTCCAGGTTCCCTCCATATTCGAATTCTTTCCGAATTGGAATAATAACTAAATCTAGATCCATCACTGAAGAGAACTGTGGCCCATCTCTCTTGATCCCAGTTTAAGTGTTCTTGGCACCAAGCTAAACGAGCAGCGCGATTTCCATGTGTCTGTTGTGGAGCTCTGAAAGGACGTCTGGAGTGGAGTTGACCTTCGTGCAGTCGGTTTCTCACAGTTTGGTCGGAAATTTGTATACTATGAACTAGTGATAGCTCTTGAGCTTAATGAGATGCTGTGGTAGTACGATCTCTTCTGGCTTGTAAAACCAAAAATCGGTCTTGGGCGACTGTAGTAATCCTGAAACGACCTGTATGGCGTTCTTCAACGCTACCTGTTTCATTGAAACGCGACCATAAACGGTTTATGACACTTGGGCTACTTCCCAGAACTCTGGATACTTCCCGTTGTGTGCTCCCAGCTTGGAGCATGCCAACGGCTCGTAACATCTCTTCTCTAGTCAAATGTCATCTTTCCATGGTCGAATCAGAAATCTTGATTCTTTTATTTGTGCTTACAACAGAAACAAAGTGCCAACTAACTGATTTCAAACACTGAATACATGAAATGAGTATAAAGCAGCGTCGAATCTGCTTCATTTTTAGTTATTTATAAAAACTAACCGAAATCTGTTGCGGCACGCTACATAATTTGGTGAGAAATTGATGCAGGTGTTCATTTCTTTAAAAAAATCATCCATATTGATCGTTCTGGATACGATATATCGATATTCAGAAGTGTTCCCTAGACTTTTTGAGATGTTTATGGCGATAATGCCATCTTAAAAGAACAACTCTTGAATCTATATCATGTACAACGAGATACACACTCGTTGCCTTTTGATTTTCCTAGACGTCTTGCATTTTCGCTTTGGTTGCTCGATATGATAAGACAACAAACAACCTGAATTTCTGGAGTACACTTCATTCACGAACGAAGCAAGTTTTTCGAGAGATGCCTTTGTTAATACACACCAAAACCATATATGGGCAGAAGAAAATCCTCATGCTTTCGTTGACTGGAAATCACCTAATCGGTCCATATTTCCTTCCACTTACATTAACCCATTAGTGCATTTGGAAAAAATTTTTAATTTCATTATAATTTTTCTTGAAATGGATATAATTTTACTGTTGAAACGTGGTTCTGTCGCTATTTTTAAATTTTCTCTCTCAGTTTAGAAAAAAAAAAGGTGATCCGTTCAAAATGACTATATGCATAGGAGCATATTTGGTTGAAAAATTCATTTATTTTTTACTACGAATGAAATATTGAAGAAAGTAACACATTTGACTAAACTAAATACGATAACATTAACATTATATTTTTTGGCATTATTTCTTATGAAAATCGAAAAAACAGTTTTGAGGGTGTAAGGCAATATAATCACATATGAACTTCGAATTTTTATGGCACATTTTACATTTCCTGTCACTTCCAGAGTATTTTATCAAATGTCCCATATTATCGAATCTAACATCGTTATTGTTGGCAAACTATCGGCAGTTTCTGGCTAATCTGGTCCCATATTTTTGAAGAGATTACTCTTGTTATGGAGATTTGCATATAATAAGGAGCTCAGTTCAACATAACTGGTGACTTTACTATTCATTCATTGGAGAAATCTAGAGAAACTCGGGATTTTTTGTCCCTCCTTGGAGCGTTCAATGTGAGTACTAGGATTAGAGAGCCTATTCGCTCTGACTCAGGTACTTGCCTTGACAATGTTGTCACCAATTTGAATGGCTTTGCCTCTGTTGTTGAGCAACACATTTCAAATCATAGTGCAGTCAATTTTGTATCTCATAGACAAGTCATTTCCACGCTGAGTTGCGAGAAAGTTTGGATAAGATTTATAAATAAGAATACTTTAGATAATTTCGTCGTTTCAAAGAGATTTTTGATGATAACTTCCCCGTAAACAAATAAAGTTGACAAACTTATCTTGTACTCTCAAAGTAACCTCAGATATAAAAGGCAATAAAGAATACTCTTGATAAACCGTACATTTCATTTGAATCAAGACCAGAATTTCAAACACAGTATAAAGTCATGAAAAACAAATAAGATACAGCAATTAAATCTGCTAAAAAGTTACACTTGAGTAATTTAATAATCAATGCTAAGAATAGATCGAAAGCTAAATGGAGGATTGTAAATCACTTACCTGGAAAATATAAAAGAAAGGACAAAGTCCTGAAAGCTGGTGAACCTTCACTCACAGCAGATCAGTTTAATAAATTCTTCATCAATGTAACATCTACTCTTTCTAAACATCTCTCTGGAGTTTCACATAATAGTAAAAAATTGAGACGACTGCAAAAGTCCTTCTTTGTTTTCGACATAGTGGAATCCGAAATTTGAATTTGGGAGGCTTTTACTTGGTAAAATTCCATTATCAATAATAAAAAACTAGTAATGTGTTTTTAGGAATTTTACTTAATAATTGGGATTCGTAACGCGTTTCTCTACAGCGTAGCTTCTTCAGACGAATGAATGTACAGAAAATAAGAATGAGAATATAAATACAAATAATCTAAAGTAATTAAAAGCTTATTGGGTGCTCCTTCATAAGTGGTTATTGATGACAAGTGTATCCAATAAAATTAAGGAATAGATTGCTCCCCGAAGAGATTCAATAGAGGTGAAGGGCTTGAATCGACTTGTTCATTGATTAGTTTACCTGAGTGTTTGTATTTATTGATTTCTAAAGTTTCCCAAAGATCTACCCTCCCATATTTATTATCTTGTATCAATCCGCGTCCTCCTTCTTTCCGCTTCAAAGTTCACAGACGATTTTGGATGATGATTTATGTACTTTGTCAGCATCGTTCGAGTCTGCCTTTGAATATCATCCAGTTCTGTCTTAGTCCATCTGATTATTCCAAACGAGTAAAGCAACATGGCGTAGGTGTTAATTGCCTTGACTAGATTCCCCGAGTTCAACATTGATTTCAGCACAGTCTTCAGACGCTGACTGTATTCTCAACGAATTTTCTCCTTTGATTGTTTTTGGTCTAGCAATCTGGCTTGTTGGTATCCTAGATATTTGTATGTTTCGCCAACCTTCATGCACTGTATAATATCTCCGTTTGGAAGTTGTGCTTCACCATCTATGACCTTCCCTCTTTGATTTATTATTTTTTTTACACTATCTCAGCTGTTAGCTGGATATAATTTACCTTTCCCAGATTTAGCAATCAAAGGGAATAGGCTCGATTACAATATACTTGACATAAACTTCCTAACTATCCTACATGTATTAAGAATTACAGCTTTTTGCATTTCTATATAGGTATTCTTATGCAATTCTACTTTCTTAAGGCTATCATGCAAAATTTTGGGTATTAAACCACTCGAGGATACGATGAAAGGAACAATATCTATTTTATCGAGGTGCCACATCTGCTTGATCTCAATAGCAAGGTGATTTATTATCATTATTATTATCGTGGAATTATGCACTATCTCTGCTGTAAGCTGGATATAATTTACCTTTCCCAGATCCAGCAATCAAAGAGAATAGGCTCGGTCACAATATACTTGACATAAATTTCCTTACTCTCCTACATGTATTAAGAATTACAGCTTTTTGCATTTCTATATAGGTATTTTTATGCTATTCTAATTTCTTAAGGCTATCATGCTAAGTTTTGGGTATTAACCCAGTTGAAGATACTATAACAGGAACAATATCATTTTTCTCGAGGTGCCACATCTGCTTGATCTCAATAGCAAGGTCTGTGTATTTGGACTGTTCCTCCTGGTACTTGTTCAGCACATTGTTATTATTCGGTACGGCGACATCTACCGGCATTGCTGTTCTGGCTCTCTTATCATACACCAGTATGTCCGGCCTATTATTCGTCACCATTTCGTCAGTGATAACAGGCCTATAGTAGTATAACCTGATAGAGTCATTTTCCAATACGGGCGCCAGTTGATACTTGTAAAATGGCTGGAAGGTATTCAGAAGTCCGTACTTGTATGCAAGTTTCTGATGGATAATGTTGCACTCTTAGTTATACCTGTGAAGATAGTCCGTATTGGCCAGTTGT
Source organism: Cryptolaemus montrouzieri (assembly GCA_013387265.2). NCBI lineage: Eukaryota > Metazoa > Arthropoda > Insecta > Coleoptera > Coccinellidae > Cryptolaemus > Cryptolaemus montrouzieri. Next base: position 64,354,369 of record JABFTP020000103.1, read on the forward strand.
TCGCACCCGGAAGTAATATGCTGTATAGTCTCCGATCTTATATGGCATATTTGCGCTTGTCTGTAATGTTCCGTCCTTCATAATAAATTTTTTCTAGTTGTTTGTAGCGATCACTTGGTCTTGGATGGCAAGAAGGAATCCTTCTGTTTCCGCGAATAATTCTCCTTTCATCATCCATTTATTGGAGGCTTCTTTGTCGATGTGTGGTTGATTAATCTCTTGGTGATGTCGCCCATGCAATTCTTTTCTTGACCATTGCTCTTGTTTTTTAGTATCTGATAGGAATGTTAGATTCAGAAGGTCATCTCTGGTAGCAAGATTTAGAGGTGTATATCCCTTATCAGCCAACGATACCACTCTATGGAGGTCAGAAGTGAGAGCTCTTGCAGAGAAGAATTCTCTGAGATTTTTTATCTGTTCGGTGTGTAAATTGACAACATCTATTAATCCGCGTCCTCCTTCTTTCCGCTTCAAAGTTGTTCGTATCACAGACGATTTTGGATGATGGTTGTTCTACTTTGTCAGCATCGTTCGGGTCTGTCTTTGAATATTATCCAGTTCTGTCTTAGTCCGTCTGATCATTCCTAATGAGTAAAGCAACACTGGAATGGCGTAGGTGTTAATTGCCTTGACTAGATTTCCAGAGTTCAACATCGATTTCAGCACAGACTTCAGACGCTGACTGTATTCTGAACTTTGATTGTTTTTGGTCTAGCAATCTGGCTTGTTGGTATCCCAGATATTTGTATGTTTCGCCATCCCTCATGCACTGTATAATATCACCGTTTGGATGTTGTGTTTCATCATCTATGAATTTTACTCTTTGAATGTTCAGGGTCTTACATTTTTCAATCCCGAATTTCATATAAACATCTGCCGAGAACTCACTGACAGTTTTCAGCAAATCATCCAATAGCTTTTTGTTCGAAGCATATAATTTGATATGATCCATATACAACAGGTGGGAGACTGTATGATAATTCCTATCTGCTTTTATCCTGAATCCGTATCCTGTTCTATTGAGCATTAAGGACAATGGGCTCATATCTAAACAGAACCATAGTGGACTCAACGAGTCTCCTTGAAAAATTATTATTATTATTTATTATCGTGGACTGATGCACTATCTCAGCTGTTAGCTGGATAGAATTCACCTTTCCCAGATTCAGCAATCAAAGGGAATAGGCTCGGTCACAATATACTTGACATAAATTTCCTTACTCTCCTACATGTATTAAGAATTACAGCTTTTTGCATTTCTATATAGGTATTCTTATGCAATTCTAATTTCTTAAGGCTATCATGCAAAGTTTTGGGTATTAACCCAGTGGAGGATACGATGACAGGAACAATATCTATCTTCTCGAGGTGCCACATCTGCTTGATCTCAATGGCAAAGTCTGTGTGTTTGGACTTTTTCTCCTGGAACTTGTTCAGCACGTTGTTATTATTCGGTATGGCGACATCTACCAGCACTGCTGTTCTGGCTCTCTTATCATACACCACTATATCCGGCCTATTATTTGTCACCATTCTGTCAGTGATAACAGGCCTATCGTAGTATAATCTGATAGAGTCAATTTCCAATACGGGCGCCGATTAATACTTGTAGTATGGCTGGAAGGTATTCAGAAGTCCGTACTTGTGTGCAAGTTTCTGATGAATAATGTTGCACACTTGATTATGCCTGTGAAGATAGTCCGTGTTGGCTAGTTGTTCGCATCCGGACGTAATATGCTATACAGTCTCCGATCGTCTATGGCATTTTCTGCACCTTCCTGTTTGTAATGTTCTGTCCTTCATAATAAATTTTTTGTAGTTGTTTGTAGCGATCACTTGGTCTTGGATGTCCATAAGGAATCCCTCTGTTTCTGCGAATAATTCTCCTCTCATCAACCATTTGTTGGAGGCTTTTTGTCGATTTGTGATTGATAATCGCATGGTGATGTCGTCCATGCAATTCCTTTCTTGACCATTGCTCTTGTTTTCCAGTATCTGATAGGAACGGTGGATTCAGCAGGTCATCTCTGGTAGCAAGATTTAGAGGTGTATATCCCTTATCAGCCAACGATATCACTCTATGGAGGTCAGAAGAGAGAGCTTATACTGAGAAGAATTCTCTGAGATTTTTTATCTGTTCGGTGTGTAAATTGACAATATCTATTAATCCGCGTCCTCCTTCTTTCCGCTTCAAAGTTGTTCGTATCACAGACGATTTTGGATGATGGTTGTTGTACTTTGTTTGCATCGTTCGGGTCTGCCTTTGAATATCATCCAGTTCGGTCTTAGTCCTTCTGATTATTCCAAATGAGTAAAGCAACACTGGAATGGCGTAGCTGTTAATTGTCCTGACTAGATTCCCCGAGTTCAACATTAATTTCAGCACAGTCTTCTGACGCTGACTGTACTCTGAACGAATCTTCTCCTTTGACTGTTTTTGGTCTAGCAATCTGGCTTGTTGGTATCCTAGATATTTGTATATTTCGCCATACCTCATGCACTGTATAATATCACCGTTTGGAAGTTGTGTTTCACCATCTATGACTTTCCCTCTTTGAATATTCAGGGTCCTACATTTAAGACGGATCCTGTGTTCTATCGCTCTTAGGTAGCATATATACTAAGCCTTGCGTTAGGAAAGTGGGTGTTTTCTTGGGGTGTTGAAGAACATACGTGAGCTGTTTTGCTAGGGCTCCATGGAGCTCATCAATATTCTTGTACCAGTAGTTGTGGATATTATCTATATCTGTGGCTTTCCAATTGTTGGTCGCTCGAACTATTGTTGTGATTTCTTCCTCCGTTATTCCATCAAAGTCCATATGTCTGATATCGAGGCGTTCTTTTTCATTCATGATCCATTGCGCATCTCTATTGTGTTCTTTGGGGTTCGACCATAGTGATGACCAATAGTCGGTCAAGCACTGTGCGTCAGGTACTTCTCTGTATTTGTTGGTCGCAGTTTTGTTATTTCCCTTATGAAAATTGGCTGCGTTTTGGAGAAACCTTTGGTTTTGGTGTTTCCTTTCAGTACACTTGAGGTATCTTGAAAGCCTCTTTGCTTTTGCTTGGAGTTTCTGTTTCAAAGTGTCCATATACACGTCGATGTGTTTTTTGTGATCAGGGTGTTTTGTGTTCGTACCAATTTTCCTATAAATTTTGCGTATATGTGATTTCACGCGGTTTGAGGGTTTTCTGTTTCTCAGGAATTCTGTGAGGCGACCGATTTCTGCTCTAATATTATCAATATCCTTCTCCAGTCTTTTTTGCCATGGTGGTTTTCTGACGCTTTTTGGCTCAGCTTGAATCAGAGTTGTGGAGATTTGTTGTTTGTGAAGTCAAAGAACCGCTACTGCTCCACAGTAAATCAAATTGTGAATCTTCTCCAAGGTGTTCTGGTCGGTATATTCTTCAAACACTGAGTTTACGCTTGCTAGGATGATGTTGGTGTTCTTGTTCGTTTTGAGTTTGGGCAGTTTAGGTCTTTTAGTTGGGTTACTACCACTGAATTCAGTTATTGCTCGGTTGAGTTCTGATCTTGCTAAATACATATATTCGTTCTGCTGATTCGGCTCAGGAGGGCGTTCTATGTTTATATTCGTTTCCATGGCTTCGATGTTATATGTAACACTTTCATTGACTCCAGCAGGTATACCGTTATGAGTATCATTTTCGCTTATGAGTTCCATTATGACCTCTTCTCGTAAGCTTTGCAGCGTTTCTGAAGAAAGTAGCCTGTTTTTAACGATTGTTCTTCGTTGATCCGAAATTCTCTGCTCGAATATGTGCTGTAATTCAGGATATTTTTCAACGAACAAGATGTAACGCGTATCTGTATGCTGTCATTTCCGAATCCAAGTTTGTAATCTAGTAATAGGAACGCATAATGAAAGTATTCATTTCTGGAGTCCACTTCATGCGTTTCCTAGGGAGTCCGGCTCTAGTGGTCGTAGGCATAATGGCTTGCGCCGCCGTTGAAACATCAAGAGTCGGTTGGGAGGTATTGATGTTATTTCCCACTTGGTTTTGTGTTGCAGTATCCCTACTCGATATCACGCTGCTTCTGCCGCTAACCGAGGGAGACTGTGACTCACTTTCCGAGCAAGACCCACTTTCTAAATCTTGAACGCGACAAGAGGTTATGGTGGTACAATGTCGATTCACCCGTTCATTTCTTAGATTGTTCATCATTGGATAAGTTGCATTCTATACCTACTGTCAGGTTCAGCTTGGGTACCTCGGGTTCGCTAAGCCCGTACTCAGAAACAATGTTCCAGAGCCCCTGAGGTATTATTATTATTATTTATTATCGTGGACTTATGCACTATCTCCGCTGATAGCTGGATATAATTTACCTTTCCCAGATTTAGCAATCAAAGGGAATAGGCTCGATTACAATATACTTGACATAAATTTCCTAACTATCCTACATGTATTAAGAATTACAGCTTTTTGCATTTCTATATAGGTATTCTTATGCAATTCTAATTTCTTAAGGCTATCATGCAAAGTTTTGGGTAATAACCCAGTCGAGGATGCGATGACAGGAACAATTTCTATTTTCTCGAGGTGTCACATCTGTTGATCTCAATAGCAGGGTCTAAGTATTTGGACTATTTCTTCTGGAACTTGTTCAGCACGTTGTTATTATTCAGCATGGCGACATCCACCAGCATTGCTGTTCTGGCTCTCTTATCATACACCACTATGTCCGGCCTAATATTCGTCACCAATCTGTCAGTGATAACAGGCCTATCGTAGTATAATCTGATAGAGTCATTTTCCAATAGGGCGCCGGCTGATACTTGTAATATGGCTGGAAGGTGTTAAGAAGTCCGTACTTGTGTGCAAGTTTCTGATGGATAATGTTGCACACTTGATTATGCCTGTGAAGATAGTCCGTATTGGCCAGTTGTTCGCACCCGGAAGTAATATGCTGTATAGTCTCCGATCTTATATGGCATATTTGCACTTGTCTGTTTGTAATATTCCGTTCTTCATAATAAATTTTTTCTAGTTGTTTGTTGCGATCACTTGGTCTTGGATGGCAAGAAGGAATCCTTCTGTTTCCGCGAATAATTCTCCTTTCATCATCCATTTATTGGAGGCTTCTTTGTCGATGTGTGGTTGATTAATCTCATGGTGATGTCGTCCATGCAATTCCTTTCTTGACCATTATTATTATTATTATTATCGATATATCTCAAAGCAGGAATTTAATGATCTTCGCGCCATAATTCGTTTATTGGGGTTCAGTTGCGGCATTTCTTTTAACTGCTCATTGCACATATCGAAACATCCTTTTTCTACGCAAGTGCATTTATCGTTTACAAAATGAATGCTGAAATCGTGAAAATGCCTAACACACTGAAATGTAATATAGAATATACTACACTCTGGAATCTGTAATTAGGACGAAACTGCAGTTGGCCAAGATATGATATCTTATAGCTTACCATTGGTTGATAAATCCAAGAACTAGGTCCTCATAGAGAATGTTTAAATAATATCCATATATTTAAGGAATTCTTTATGATACCATTTATATTTGAATTCCATAAACTATCACGATATAGAATATTATGCAAATAGCTATTTCGATATCAATCATTAAAATAAAGAACATATTTCTCTATTCGAATCAGATTGTAGCATTAAATTTGTCATCTTGTAAATTTTCCAAAAATTGGTAATATAATATAATATTCTTGTTACGTCATACAGAAGAAAATCTCAAGAGTTAAAGTATTGTTAGAGGTTATCTTCCATAACGATATTAGTTCCTATTTTTGAAATTCGATCATTATAATCGTCGATTAAAGCAAAGCCAACAACCAATTGCTGTCCCGTCCTCAGTATAGACGTACAAGTGAATACAGGGATATCCACCGGGACTGTCCGTTAAAAACTTTTTGAGTTTCAATTCTAATATCAAACTGAAATTTTATACGCGGCCATAACTAGCGATTTCCAATTGACTTGAAATATTTTCGAAGTGATACCATTTCCGGTTATACCGGAAGTGGGTCATCACTTTGTTATTTCAAATGGCAATCTACCTTTTTTATTATACATCTAGAACCGACATTTGAGCAAGGCTTAAAATACCCATGTTGTTGGCTTTTATCTGTCAAAACTTTTAACAGATTCAATTATTTTTGTTATAAACTCGATTTTTGAGGAGCATTTAAAAAAAGTGTAGCTCGTAGATCTTTTGCACTACAGACACAACTTTTGCTAGAGTGGATAGAAGTAGGATCAAGGAATTTTTTAAGCAGTCTACACATGTCAAATGTTTATTGCGTTGTTTTGTATGTTTTTTCAATTGGGCCTTTTTCAAATACCAATAAATCAATTTTTTCAAATGGCACGTGCCAATTTTTATATCGCCATCAGAGGAAGCGTCAAATTTCAGATGGAATTGTATCAGCATGTATTATACCCGTCTCTTATAGTACCGAAATAATTTGGGAATATATTGAATTTTGATGATTTTGCAAGAACAAACAGAGAATGCTCTGAAATATTTGAATCAAGTTGCTGAACTGGCTACGCTCACCGGACAGGTGCCTAAAGTTAATGTACTTGTCACTTAGTTCATTCGAATTTGATATTTCAACAAGAATTTTTGGTAATTTGAAGTGAAAATTTTCGAAAAACACCAGATTGATAATAAAAGGGCTGATTATTCAAACGGGGATATGTTTAATCTCTTTTTAAATCTTTGCGAATGTCAAAAAGTGGTGGATTGAACTTGCAGGCAATTCAATAACCAATTTCCAAATTTGGCGCCTATGAGTAAAACAAAATTGCGAAGGCTTAGAAGCATTTTTCTGCAATTTTGGAGGAACAAACTACATAGAAACTAGAAGCAAACCAATTCTCGAGGACGACGACAATCAAATTATTCCGATAGCGTTATACTTCCATTCAAAGAATCCTTAAGAAAATTAACATGCACCCGTATTCTTTTATCAGACTACAAAAATTGAAAACAACTGACTTTCCCAAGCGGCTAAATTTCTGTGAAAATTTATTATTTCGGCTTCAAGAAGATGAGACAATTCTGCAAAAATTCTTGGATGATTGGTTTACGCTTAGTTCCTACAATTTTTATTTATCCGAATTGTGGAAAATTGCGTCTAATGCTTCGAAATTTTATTTTACTTATAGATGGTAAATTTGGATATTGGTTATTGAATTGCCTGCAATTTCTACCCACCACTTTTTGCATTGTAAAATGAATTAAGAAAAGATTGAATATATTTTCGTTCGAATAACCAGTGGTTGTATTCCAAATGTGTTGTATTTTTTGGATATTTTCAATCTGAAATAACGACAATTCTTGTTGAAATATCAAATTCGAATGAACGAAGTGACAAGTACATTAATTTTAGGCACCGGTCAGGTTAGCGTAGCCAGTTCAGCTACTTGATTCAAATATTTCAAAGCATTCTCTGTTAGTTCTTGCAAAATCATGCAAATTCTATATATTCCCAAATTATTTCGGAACTATAAGAGATGGGTGTAGTACATGCATGTTATACAATTCCATCTGAAATTTGACGCTTCATCTGATGGCGATATAAAAATTGGCACGTACAATTTGAAAAAATTGAGTTATTGGTGTTTGAGAAAGGCCAAATTGATAAAATCTCACAAAACAACGCAATAAACATTTGACATGTGTAGATTGCTTAAGAAATTCCTTGATCCTTCTTCTATCCACCCAACCAAAAATTGTATCTGTACCGCAAAAGATCTACGAGCTACAATTTTTTTAAATGTTCCTCACAAATCAAGTTTATAACAAAAATAATTGAATCTGTCAAATGTTTTGACAGATAAGTGCCAACAACTTTGGTATTTTATGCCTTGCTCAAATGTCGGTTCTAGATGTATTATAAAAAAGGTAGATTGCCATTTGAAATAACAAAGTGATGACCCACTTCCGGTATAACCGGGAATGGTGTCACTTCGAAAATATTTCACTTCAATTGGAAATCGCTAGTTATGGCCGCGTATAAGATTTCAGCTTGATATTGTAATTGAAACTCAAAAAGTTTATAACGGACGGTCCCGATGCATATTCCTGTATTCACTTGTAAGTTTATACTGAGGACGGAACAGCAATTGGTCGTTGGCTTTGCTTTAATCGACGATTATAATGATTGAATATCAAAAATATGTACTAATATCGTTATGAAAGATAACCTCTAACAAAACTTCAACTCTTGAGATTTTCTTCTGTATGACGTAACAAGAATATTATATTATATTACCAATTTTGGAAAATTTACAAGATGACAAATTTAATGCTACAATCTGATTCGAATAGGGAAATATGTTCTTTATTTTAATGACTGATATCGAAATTGCTATTTGCATAATATTCTATATACTGATAGTTTATGGAATTCAAATATAAATGGTATCAAATAGAATTCCTTAAATATATGTATATTATTTAAATATTCTCTATGAGGACCTAGTTCTTGGATTTATCAACCAATGGTAAGCTATAAGATATCACATCTTGGCCAACTGCAGTTTTGTCCTAATTATAGATTCCAGAGAGTAGTATATTCTATATTACATTTTAGTGTGTTAGGCGTTTTCAGTATTTCAGCATTTATTTTGTAAACGATAAAGGCACTTGCTTGGGCCAAGGATGACAGCGTTTGTATGGCTTGATATGTGCAATGAGCAGTTAAAAGAAATGGCGGCAACTGCACCCCAATAAGCGAATTATGCCGTGAAGTTCCTAAAATATGTCTATATGGTTAAGCTCATTGCACGTCTGAATCACTGAGTAGAGAGAGAAATTCTGGCTGCTGTTTGTATTTTTGAAAGGAACAAAGAATGAACCTTCGTTCTCAGCAATATACTGGAAGCATAGAGACCTATCCTCCGCAGAGCACACTATCTATTGACGGCGAACATCTTTTGCACCAAAGGTATGTCGATAATTTTTCTCCGCCTTTCGATCGATAAGAGCCTGAAGTGTGAATCAGAGGACAGTATAGAAAAGTTGCATTTATAACTTGAAAATTAAATAATTCTTCTTCTAAACAATATATATAGGTATTATTTTAGTGACACCAGATCTGGAAATTGAGTTATGAAAACGATAAAGAATAAGCCATGGGGTACACAAGAGCTATTTGTAATGTATTGAGACGAATCCCTCAACAGGGACAAATTGGGATCGATTCATTCATATAAGATTAATAATTATTTAATTCATATAATGAATATATATTATTTATTAAATAATATAAACGCTTTCTTGTGCAATAGTAGAAGTTCAATTCCTAGCTTATTAAAATATCGTAGGTATTCAGGAGTGATATAGAAGAGAGCAACACATCTACTTCAACAAACTTAATCAATCAAACTGTCGGAGCATTTAATTGTATCGACTCTGCAATTAAAATATGATGCATTATAACCAAGAAACTGTAAACCTATGTTTATTCATGCTAGAAAATTCAATCAACCTAGTACGGAAAATACTTCATCAAATACTCAAACAAATTCAAGAGAGAATATTTGGTATACGAAAATAGAAGGTATAAAGACATCAAGTTATTCAGATCTTCTTCACTAATATCTCCCTGTTCGGCTATCGTCGAAAAGCATACGTAAACGAAGTCTGAAAGCATACGCTTTGTTAGATATATCTCCTTCTTTTATTTTTATTGTCCGCCTTGCATGAAGTGCAATCGAATATGGTTCGTTACTGAACGTTTCTTCCTATTAACGCAGAAATATATACGAAGCAACCCGATAAATAAGCATATTTATAATGGCAAACATGTATGGTGTTTCAGCCAAGTTCTAGATAATGGCATGAACTGTCCGATGCGTCTCAAGGCTACCTGAACTAACCTCAAATAAATGAAACGATTTATTTGGATTGAAGGTGCGAATTATCTGCGAGTCGTTCGATCTGTTGTAGCGAAACATCCCTTCAGTTTTTTCAAACATTGAAACCTGTTTTAGATTCTAGTTCAATTAGTTTTACGAGTTATACCAAGTTTGTTTTTAATGAAGATAAACCTACTATTTTGCAATATAATTCACCTCGATATTACACGTGTAGTCAAACAAGTTTAAGCAGTGATCATAAAGAAAAATGATCTCTATTCGGAAAACAAACAACAACTACAACTTCATTTTCGTGATGGTGTGGATTCATTATTATAATCGAGAATATTCTTCAATACTTTGAAAAGTTTATTATGGGAATGATCTGACAGTTTATTGTACTAGGCTTGTAATTATACATGATATTATATGATTTTCTAATCCTGTCATGTCAGAGAACATTAAATTAGAATATCTTTTGCCCCTACGGTTGCAGGTTCACCGTCTCGGTCCATAGAGGGCGATTCTCGTACTTATGTACGAGATGCGTCCTTTCTGGAATCGTTAGGGTACCCCGATGTAGCTGGTAAGGTTAGATATGTTTCACTGATGAGCTCCCAATAAGGACGAAACTGCAGTCTGCCGCTTCATTTTTTGGCATCCTGCTTAAATGCACTATTGTGGCTCTTGTGGGCTGCGTGCATGGCAGGCATTTGAGAACTGGCTCTTCTCAGGAAGGATTATTCATTGATCTACAGATTTTTGAATAATTCTTCTTGTCTCAAGTTTACATATGTAGACTACTCGCAAAGTTTATCGCGGAAAATATTCGTATCGTCATATTATTATCAGAGAGTTTAGATACCTATAAACTCCAGCATGAAAAATTAACATAGATATTTGAAAAAAAACGAAAAAAAGCTAAGCAGTAAGAACACATCGTGCAAGACTAGGGTGCAGAATAGATAGAAGAAATAAACAAATAGAGAAATAAAGCGAATATAAACGAGTATTATTGTTCAGATTCTAACCGATTCGAACTAATCACCTCCGCGGGTAGGGCGTTCCAAGTTCCAAATTTCCTTTTGCTCAGGTAACTCTCCCGACATGAGATTTTGTAGTTTTCTTTGCGCAACTTCAGATGGTTGCGGCGTAGACGTTCGCCGGTATTTAAAATGAATAAGTCGTCGAGTTTCACACCGAACAGGTTACATAGAGCACGATAGGTGATTATGATATCCCTACGGAGACGTCAATGAAAAAACAAGGGTAGATTTAGCAGGCGAAGTCTCTCCATATAATTTGGCCGTCTAACACCAAAGGCATCCTAGTTGCTCGCCGCTGTACACTCTCCCAGCACTGGACATCACGGATAAGAGTTGGAATCCAGACAGGTCCGGCGAACTCTATTATAGGGCGAATGTAAGTTTTGTACAAAATACTGCAAGTAGCGACAACGCAGCCAAAGAACGACATCTGAATCATGTAGATCATTTTCTGCGCTTTGGAGGACGATTGATTTATATGTTCCGTCCAAGTTAGGTCATCGGAAATGAGTACTCCCAGATATGAATCGACTTTGTTAGGGCTGATGTTTTGGCCAGAGATACTATATGAATGACGCGGGTTGTTTTTACCCATGTGGAGGACTCGACACTTGGAGTAGTTAAGTGGCAGGAGCCAATCTCCGGACTACTTGAGCATAGAGTTGTGGTAACGTTGAAGGGTAGCGGCGCTCGAGAGTGGGTCACAGTACAATTTGATCACATCTACAAAGAGTGAACACTCAGATTTTACTATTGATGGTAGGTCAAAGGTGAAATAGAAGGGGGCCGAGGACTGATAGTTGTGGTACTCCACTGGAAATTGACTGTTCAGAAGATAGCTTTATTATTCACACTCTCACGTGAAAATTGCGGTTGGAGACAAATGCCTTTATCCAAGAAAGAAGATTGGTAATAACTGAACGACCCGAAATAAATCCGTGTTGGTTTTCTGGAATGATTTTATTCGAGTATTGTTTCAAGGATAATTTTTCACATATTCACAATATATATATATATATATATATATATATATATATATATATATATATATATATATATATATATATATATATATATATATATATATATATATATATATATATATATATATATATATATATATATATATATATATATATATATATATATATATATATATATATATATATATATATATATATATATATATATATATATATATATATATATATATATATATATATATATATATATATATATATATATATATATATATATATATATATATATATATATATATATATATACTATTGATCCGTCTCAATATAGACCAATTACTTGCCTTCCAACAATATATAAAATTCTAACTGCATGTATTACCCAAAAATTTATGCACATTTGGAGAATTTTAATATTCTTTCCGAACATCAAAAGGATGTAGAAAAAAAACCTTGGTACTAAAGAGCAACTTATAATTGATTCTGTTGCTTTGAATCAAACTCAAACTAAGAAGAGAAATATTCATACAGCCTTCATTGATTACCAAAAGGCTTTTGATAGTCCTCCCCATTCATGGCTTCAAGAAATTTTGGAAATTTATAAAATTGATAAGACACTTCGTCATTTTCTTGAATTTATAATGAAAAATTGGAGAACCAATCTTCATTTGAATATTTCAAAACAATCGTTAAAATCCGAAGTAATTCCAATCAAAAGAGGCATTTTTCAAGGTGATTCTTTAAGTGCTCTTTGGTTTTGTCTTTGCCTCAATCCATTATCTCATAAATTAAATGCTACTAGTTTCGGCTTCAAAATAAAGAGTCTATTAACTGAATTCAAATTAAGTCACTTAATTTATTTAGATGATATTAAATTATATGCCGGAACCAGATCTCATTTAAAAGTCTACTTGAGATTACTTTCAACTATTCCAATGATATTCATATGAAATTTGGGCTTCCAAAATGTAAAAATCTTTCTATTGAAAAAGGAAAGATCACCTCTGATTATATAAAGATTTCCAATATCGAAATCGAGCCAATGCATCAAGGAGATACATATAAATATCTTGGATTTTGTCAAGAGAAGACAATTAACCATAGCAGCACTAAAGAAAATATTAGAAGTTCATATTACAAAAGACTTAGAATTATCATCAAGAGTTATTTAACTAGTAAAAACCTTTTCAGAGCTATCAACTCTCATGCTGTTCCTAATCTTACATCTTCTTTTGGAATTATTAAATGGTCTAAAACTGATCTAAATGAATTACAATGTCAAACGAGGAAAATGCTCTGTAAATATCATAAGCACCACCCAAAGTCAGCTGTTCAGAGAGTTAAACTACCTAGACATCTTGGAGGTCGTGGATTAATTGATTTAAATAATCTTCATAGTAAACAGATTTTTCATCTACGTTCCCATTTTCATGATAAACAGAGAACGTCTAAATTACATGATATTATTGTTGCTTCAGATTATAATCTTACACCTCTGCACTTGACAATGCAAAAGGTAGATTTTGATATATTTGATGATAATTCTAAAAGAGAAAGTTGGATGCAGAAGGAATTACACGGAAAGCACCCTAAAGAATTGAAAAATGATTATATTGATGAAATTGCATCGAATAAATGCTTAGTACCTGGAGAATTGTTTGCTGAAACAGAAGGCTTGGCAATTGCGATCCAGGATCAGGTTGTTTTCACAAGGAATTATAGAAAACACATCATCAAACAAAATATAGATGATTCTTGCCGTAGATGTTTCTGTTCTTCAGAAACAGTTTTTCATATATTATCATCTTGCTCAGTCCTTGCTTCAACAGATTATCTAGAAAGACATAATGTCGTAGCTAATATTATTCACTTTAATCTAGTAATTAAACATGACCTAATTCCCAGAAGAAAAAATTTCACAAATATGAACCTGAGATTATTTGTGAAAATGACAAATATAAACTTTATTTTGATAAAACAATTCTTTGCAACAGAGCTGTAAAACACAATAGACCAGATATCGTTCTTAATGATAAACAGAATCAAATAACATATATAATTGATATTGCTATACCCGACACACATAATATACAAAATAAATACAATGAAAAAATTTCTAAATATATGATGCTTGGCGACGAGATTAAAAAAGTGGAAAATGAAGAAAATATTTATTCTACCGATTATTATTTCTACAACAGGCGTTATTCCTAAAAATCTTCACAAAAGTATTGAGATTTTGGGTCTGAAGAAAAATTTGTTTGAACAGTTACAAAAGATAACAGTCATCAAATCTTGTAATATTCTTCGTAGGTTTCTTTCCGAAAATAATAATGAGGTAGAGTCATAGGTTTTCTTTAGTTTATACTGCTCAGAATCTCATTTCATATTTTATTTATTTGTTTATATAAATGTAATATAATTAACTGACAATTTTGTCATATTTATATTCAGAGCAGTATTCTAATCGATCGTTCACCACTTCACACAAAGGAAACTATTAGTGAATAACATTCAGTGTTACTTGACTAAGGTCCGTACACTTGATTTTTCCGGGGAGAAAGCCTCTGACACTACTCGTTGGTACATTGATATCATTGTCTAATGATGCTATAGTATGTATATATTCTGGTAGATTGATATATTCTCATAACATTTAACGTTATCCTAATATATAATTACTCCAGGATATGTTTTGATTATAATCATTGCCTGGCAATGGTATTAATTACCGGGTGGTGGATTTATATTTTTTCATGAAATCAGTTTGATTGCATGAACAGATATATGGGCATCTCGTCGGGGTAAAACCCCCTATTTATATATATTTATACACGCACCGCAAAAATTGTCTCATCACCTGGTATTCTGAATTCCACAATCTATTAAGCAGCTCGATCGTAGTTTCTTTGCCAACATATATTTCTGGACATATGAGGGGAAAAAATCTTATAAATAAGAATCAGTTTATTTGACTATCAGTATTCATTCAATTTCCCTTTAGTCTTCACGCTAAGTTAATGCAAGTTTTTTTGTGTTTCTTGTTAATTTTCGAATCTGTGAATTCATTGTAATGGCTGCTGAACGTCCTGGACGCTGTTTGAGTGATCATGAAGTGGTAAGAATTGTAACCCTTCTAGAGGAGGTGCAAAGCCAACGTCTCACCAGAGAGCATCGAGTTGCAAGACTTCAGTTTGCGACGGAACATGCAAATTGGGGTATTCCAGAACGGTCGAATGTTCTCTTTTCCGACGAGTTCAGGTTCTGTCTAGTATCAAATGATAGACGCATACCTGTATATAGACGACCTGGGGAACGGTTTCAGCAAAGCAATATCCGGCAAACCGAAAACTTTGGAGGGGGCTCAGTAATGGTGTGAGGAGGCATTTCTTTCCATGGTTGAACTGAGTTAGTCCTAGAGAATGATGGAAGAATGACAGTCTCCATATACATCGCAGATATCCTAGAACGCCAGGTTGTACCCTTTGGCTCATTGACTGGCGAAAATTTCATTTATATACATGATAATGCTCATGCAGCTAGAGTGGTTACAGAATTTCTGCAAAATTCCGAAATAGATATTTTAAGATGGCCAGCCAGAAGTCCCTACTTGAATTCCATAGAACATGTCTGGGACAACATGGGGTGGCAAATTCAGCAACGTAGGATGCCTTGTAGAACACTCCAACAATTAGAAAATCCGCTTCCTGAAATTTGGAACTCAGTGACTCAAAAGTACATCCAAAATTTGTTTGAGGGGCTTTCGAGACGTATATGGGCAGTAATTAGGGACCGAAGAGGAAACACTCGATTTTGAAAATGATTAGTAACCATTCAATGCTAGTTGATTGGTCGCTCCGCGAATGTTTGAAGGTGGTGGAATTTGTTTATTCTTCATTAAACATGTTGATATTTTCCATCATAAACTCATCTCGTTTGAATAATATTTTTTCATTTTATACATCTGAAAGTTACCAAGCGACTCTTGAATGACTAATCTAGTTCATACAGTATTGTGGTAGTAGGCAGATGCGACAATTTTTGTGGGGAGTGTACATTTCACACATTTTCGATAGAAACATAGAAACTAACAATAACAGCATCGAAAAATAGAAAACAATGTCACTTTTCAAACACCCAGTATAAAGTGTGTACCGAAGCTAAGTTAAAACACACTGGGCAAGCTCATTCTGTTTAAGAATCTTGCTCTTCCATTAGAGGAATACCATCGTTCTATTAGTATATTCTATAGTGTATTTATGTGCACCTTGGTTTCCATACTAGTCGCCGTTCCTTTAGTCTTATCGATGAACTTAGAGGTGAACTAACAAGGCAATACTCCCACAATATCGTAGAATCCATGAATTGTAACATTTTAACATAGCCGATGAATTCCGGCATTCAAGAGTCTTTAAACTGCTTCGTGGAATCTCAGTGATAAAATTCTATGAAAATGAACTTGATGTAAAAGGCAGGCTGAGAGGTAGCATTCAGACGTGTGTATCTATAGAAACTCGAAAGCAAAAAGTAACATTGAGTATTTCAAAATATCTGTGCATCATTAATTTTTTCTGCAACGCCTCATTCTCTGTTGCAAACTAAACAGGATTAGTTCAAAATTAAAAAAAATTATCAACCATTGATAATGACAATACGTAACTTGAGATATAGAAAGTATAAATTGATTGCTAAAAAGTTGCTGTGTTGATGTAGAAATTTCTAAGAGATTTAAAAAAGTTTTCATTTTCATATCAGTACGCTGTAAATCCAACACAATGTAATTTCAATTACAGTGCTTTGAATTAGCAACTTCCATTCGAAGGTTTTTTTCCTACTAAATTATCCTGCTTTCATATCTTCTTGTACATGAAAAACTAAAATATCGCAATGCAAAATACACTGTATTTAAGCAAAACTGTAACTGAAACTGCACATATTAGCAAAACACGGTAATCGTGTTTCCAAAGTAATCTTCGCTAGTTCCAATATACCAAGTGATAAGGTCTTCATTCGTTCGATATGATAGAAGGAATTACTATGGTTCAGCGATATATTATCGATTCCCTCGCTTACGAGAAAGCTGAATATATGAACATAATGGCTAGATAGTTCACACAACATATATGGAATACCGAGAACGAATCACTATGGTTCAATGTGATGTAGAGGTATCCCTCACGTGTTCAGCCTAGACACAAAGAATCATTTTGGTGCTGAATCACCACTAGAAAGGCTAATGACATTCCGTTGATACTACTGTCTATGTACGATCCAGGAACATATACCACTTTTTGTTTTGAGTTCAAGAATTAGTCAAAAATATATATATATATATATATATATATATACAAATTGTAGGGACTCGACACTTACCAAGGGGTCTAAAAGTTTTAAATTGTATTTATCTGTCAGAAAAACCGAAATACTACTTAAGCAGATCCGATCTACAAACAAGGAAAAGCAGCTCAATTAAGAAATTTCGACGTGTAGATTATTTATGGTTTGTATGAGCTCTTGGATTCAAGGTACAAATCAATTGGACTACTGAGGTTGAATTGTTATGTTGCTAGTTTCATTGAAAAACCGATTTCTGCTTCGACAGCGAGTTCGTCAAAGTAATATATGCTTCTTCGAGAGTTTTGCATCATCAATATTTAAAAATATTCAGCTATCAGAACTGGAAACCTCCTAAAATAGATGCACCATACTCTAAAACTGGGTCTCTTCAAAAGAAGAAAGCTAAAATATGCTTCATCAATGGAGTCCTAGCAAAAGTTAAATGTAGGGTTCCGAAAAGTTGACTAGAGTTCGAGAGATTCACAATTTCAATGAATTATTATTAATGCTCTCTATTGTTTGAAAAAGTGTTTCAAACTGAAGTTGACAGAATTACTCACAAAAACAAATGAGAACAGATCTACTCTCACGAATAATTTAAAAACTCATGTAAGTAAACAGAATTTGAAATCAATTATTTATGGGTGAAACATGAGCGAAAAAAAATTGCTAAGATTAATTAGGATAGTTGAATTATCGGAAATTACAAAAATGCTTGTATGGTTCGAAGGAAAACGAAGACTTATTTGCACAACTAAATAACTTTTATAACTAGGTTAGGTTAGGTTTGTACCTTTCAAATGTTGACTCTACCAGAAACCAAGCAAGCAGATCGAAAATTAAAAACAAACGAGGAACACTGATGAATAGTTTGAGTGAATTTGCCAAAGTGCGTTCGACCGCTGCCGAATTCTTCTCCAGACCGTTATAGTATGAAACGCCACAATCCCTATAAGATCCAATATTATATTTCAATTGCAAAAATCACTTAAATGAAGTGCAAAATTTACCGTCAAAAGTTGTTTAACCTGAGGCTTGCAATTTTTTATGAATTTGCCTATTTCGATTAACATTATTCATCCGAGTGTGTATTATTTGATATCTAAACTTTTTCAGTTAATGATTAAAATGCATACAGATCTCTTTATTATCAATATCGTTGCATATTCGCAATGTCACAGCTTTTAAATACAAGGTGTTGCATAATAGTATGTCACAACTTGAGGGGGAAATCCACGTGCAATTTTAGGGAAAAAAGTTCATATAAACATAGGTCCGCAAGAGCTTCGTTACGGGGCTACAGGATGTTGAAATTTCTGGAAAAATTGTTTTTTTCTTCAAAACTCCTGCAGTTTTCGAGATATTTAGCCCTAATTTGGAATGCAAGAAGGTTTTTCACAGACTCCATCATTACTTGTCCTAAATTTTAAATAGAATCTACAAGGTGTTTTCTTTTCCAGAGCTATGTCTTCTTTTGCCCTTTCCAACTTTTTTGCAGTAGGCCACTGATTAACGTACACTCATTTTTCGTCATCTTCGAAATTGCTTGATGATCTCTTAAGAAGTTTATATCTCAAAGTCTCATCTTTGGAACCTACTAGAGAATTTATGTCCTCGTCAGGTCTGATTTCACGTTCTAAGTTAGACTACGTCATCACTAATTCTAATGTAACCATCTCTGAATTTCGAGTTTTCGAACCACATATTAGTGATCATAAGGCCATTTATGTAGAATGTAACGTCAGTGATCAAAAGTTGGTTGATAATAAACCGCAACAAAAAATTGTTCGTAATATTCATGAACGACATCTTGCAGATTTCACGACTCTGATTTCCAACTTGAGTTTCAGTGAAATTTATTGTTTTTCTGACGTGGATGCGTGCTGCAGGGAATTTTTGCTCATTATACAGGATTCACTGGATCAATGTTGCCCCTTAAAACGTCTCACGATTGGTAACTGTAAAAAAACTTGGGTATCTGATGTAGTTAAGCGAGCAAGTATGGACTTGAAAAATTTATACTGGTTAAAGGTGAACTTAAATTCCACGAGCTTAGATCTAGAATACAGGCAGGCAAAGAAAAATTATAGATGTTTATTAAGGGAAACCAAATACGAGTACATGGAAAACCGTTTGAATACAGCTCACAACAAGAATAAAACTGTATGGAGCATTGTTGATGAAGAATTAGGTAAATCGTCGTCATATAAAAACCTATTTTCATTATGTATTGATGGTGTAATCTGTTCAGAACCTAAAATGATTGTATCAGCGTTTGGAGAATACTTCTCATCAGTAAATAACAAATGTCTTCATCAGCATTTCGGGAATAATATTTCACAATGCTGCACATCGTCAATAATGAAAAGTTGCAATTTCTTTTTTTTTCCGGTTACGGAAGGTGAGATTATATCAACCATTAGACTACTTAAATCAAAAAAAAGTACTGGTATTGATTGTATTTCTTCAAAAATTTTGAAGTGTATAGCTGAGCAGATTGCTCCCCATTTGTCTTTCATTCTAAATCTCTCTATCTCTACAAGTAAGTTTCCAACTGCACTTAAGGTATCAACTGTTATTCCAGTATTCAAAAGGAACGACACCAGTATTATTGCCAATTATAGACCTATATCTATTCTGAGTGTGTTTTCTAAAGTGTTTGAGAGGATTGTTCTTGATCGGATGATGGACTTCATAAATAAGTTCAAGCTTGTGACAGACTGTCAACATGGTTACAGGCAAGGCAGATCTACGCAGTCAGCTGCGATTTCTTTCGTAGATCATGTTTATAAAAGCCTGGATGAGGGGCTATATGTAGTATATGTAGCAGGCCTGTTTTTTGATCTTTCCAGAGCGTTTGATACCCTCAACTTAAATTTCATTCTGAATAAACTGTACAACTTAGGATTTAGAGGTGTTTTTCTGGATTGGATGAAAAGTTACCTGTCAGACAGAGTTTTTCGGGTTAAGGTACAGGACAGTTGGTCCAGTGATTACAATGTAAACTTGGGGGTTCCTCAGGGGTCCGTGCTGGGACCTTTGTTGTTTCTTCTTTTCATTAATGATCTACCAGATCATATTATAGTAGAGATATTAATGCTAATCATTATTTTTGTTGATGACACTTCATTTGGTGTCACAGCGCGGAGTCCTGAGGAACTGGCTTGTGCTTGTAAAAAAATTGTTAACTCTTTCAACTGTTGGTGTCATGATAATGCTCTAATTTTAAATGTTGGTAAAACTGAATGTTTGTTCTTTGGTTTGAGAAATGCTGATGAGAGACATCTGATTGTGGACAGTGCTTTAACATCTAAATCATGCACAAAATTTCTTGGTATTCATGTCGACAGTGGACTGACACGGTCAGAACAGGTTGAGCATGTGTGTAGGAAATTGAATAAAGCTTATTTTGCTTTATGTAAAATAAAAGATTCGCTGCCAGTTACGTCCCTGATGACAGTGTATTACAGTCTTGTTCATAGTCATTTGTCTTATAATGTTGTATTATGGGGAATTCAGTGGATGTAATAGGGTTCTCATTCTTCAGAAACGAATTCTGAGAATGATGTTCAATATAAACCCCAGAATGTCATGTAAACCTGTTTTCATTGAGAATGCCATTTTGACATTTCCATGTGTGTATATTTATAGATGTTTAGTGTATTTAAAGGATAATGAGGCTAACTTTTCGAAACTCTCTATGTATCACGATTATGCAACTAGAAGTCAGTCAACTCTTCTCTTGCCGAAACATCGTACTTCAAAATTTGAGAACTCTCCAACATACCAGAGTATCAAATTTTTCAATACTTTACCTCACCATCTGAGAGTTAAGCCTACAAAAGTGTTCAAATCTCTTCTTAAGTCTTTTCTTCTGAGAAAGGCATATTATTCTATTAAAGAATTTATGGAGGATGATACCTACTCTCTCATGACATGTCCTATATACCGATGTATCTTGTTGGATAAATAAATATTATTATTATTATTAATTTAGAAACTTTTTGACACCTGTAATTTTTTCGTTTCTCCAACCGTTTTCGAGTGAAAAGTTATTGAATTTGAATAATTTGAATCTTATGTTATTCGCTAGATAAAAAAAATAGAATACTCGATAAATATGCCCAAAATTTGCTTTTATTTTGATAGCTCGTCTTCTGAGACTCAACTTATATGCATCCAATATTAAACTAAAAAAGAACACTTAAAAAAAATAAGAGATATGTTGAGAACTTGGGATTTGGTTGAAGTGTTATAAACTTCGAAGCAAAACCCAGACGTATTCTAACTATTCAAATTCAATTTTTGTGGATGAGGCATATATGTGCAAGGTGAGAGATTTTTGAAAAAAGCTGTATGAAAAGCGAAAAATTGATTCAATAGAGAATTTGGCATCGCACATTCTAATCGTATTTATTATAACTAATTTGGCATTTCACATTCTAATCGAATTTATTAGAACTGTTGAAATTTGGGTTCATTATTAATATGATGAAACAAGTACAGAATAGTATTTATTAGAGGTCCTGAATTGGTTGTAAGAAGAGATTGGTACAATTTTATCTGCAAATAGAAGTTTTGACATTCTTGCATGAGCTGCCTTTACTTTGATTGATTAATGTCAGAAATGGAATGCAATGAAAAGTATGAATTAGACCCTCTAAAAAGAATTCATAATTTTGTATGGTGCATGTCTGAAGCCAAAGGAATTAATTTGTTTTATAATTAAAATTTTTCTGAAAGAAAGTGATTCTATATCGTACAATAGCCGAATGAGTATACTCCGCCCCAATGAACAAAACTGTGAAACGATTTTTACGCAAGTTGAAGACAATTAATTGGTGAAAAAATACATGGACAGCTTTCAGGAATGTGCATCTGCTTGCACACACTAATTACTGTGTTTCATAGTGTCAATCTCTATTTGATGATCAGATTAAACTATTTCTCTTCTGAAAAATAAGTCTTAATCAACAATTGAAAACATTTATGAAATTATTTATATATATTCGAAAACAAAAAATTTTAAGGACTATATTGATGCAATAATGCCAAGTTAAGGAAATCAAGAACTGATCGAAAAAAGCACAGTATGTAGAATAAATAAACATTCAAAACACACCAATCATCCTACGATCGCCTCTGAAGTGTAAGCTCAGGAAAATGAGAAGAAATGTGTGAACCATACCATCTTTTATATGATTCAAAAGGATAGGGGGAAAACCTGTTTTGCCCTTTGCTGATGAATCAAAAAATGCTAGGTGAGTAAGTTACGAATAAAAAGTGTAAGCAGAATAATTGTGTTCACGCCTCATTCGTCATTCTAACCAGAATTTCGATTGGTAGTGAAACCGCGGCAGTCTGAAGAATAACGGACAAAATAACCAGAAAGACATGGTGTAAGTACCAACTGATCATAAGTATTAGGAGAATGCTTACAGTAAGAACCATGATCAGTACTGAGAAAATAATCATATAACATATATCCTGCTACAGTATTTTTCTCCGGCTGCTTTATGTTTATTGTGAGGTGAATATTTCCACCCCATCGCATCCTGCCTATTCGTAATCACTTTTACTTTTATTACTTTTTCTTCTGAAATACCTCAAGGATCAAACACTACAACACAATTGTAATGTCCTGGGTTTTAGGATGGAGCTTCATGTGTTGGTAAGCCAACTAATGGAACACGTCACTCTTAATTTACGGTTTATTACAAGACGTCTCGATAGTACCATAGTTACAGTTGGAATCCCTTCTGCCCAAATTCTATTCTACGAGTTACCCACGTTATCATATAAAATGCTTACTCTCTAAAACCAACTTATTCTAGTTGGACTTACTTAATTTATAAATATATACAGTGAATCATAGCTACAGTATGGTCTATCGCTAGACCATACCTATTTATACTTACACCTCCATTGAAAAGGAAAGAAAAAAAACAACTAAGATAATGTTTTTTTCTTTAGTCGAAGTACAACTTTAATCTATTTTTATGTACTTCTTGTATTTTGTCATTCATTTGGATAATGAAATCAGGAGGTTTATCTTCTATCACAACACAAGGTCCTTTAAACACAGGGTCTGCGTTACTGAACGATGTATTTTTCAAAAGTACTTTTTGACTTACCCTTAATAGCAAAGTTTTGATTTTTGTGTCATACGTTTGCTTTCTGTTTTCTTTGGATTTCCGATTCACACACAGGTCGGAGTTCGACTGAATCAACTGGAGGTTTCAAAAGCTGCACGATGCCAGGGTGATCAAGCACAGCATCATTGGGTGCCACTTTAGCATCACCCTTTGATTGTTCTAACTTCTTCCTTGCTCGTCCTCTACTAACAACATACGCACTCGATCCTATCTTAGCATTAATTTCTTTCAGTACACTAGAGCTAATCTCGATGCGTGATAATGCATCCGCTGTCGCGTTATCTCTTCCCCTGACATATTCCATTGTGAAATCGTATTCTTCGAGTGATTATCTAAATTTTGTCAATCTGCTAGATGGGTTTGTCACACCGAACAAATACACTAATGGTCTGTGATCTGTTAGAATTTTGAATTTCTTACCACTGACCACACTTGTACTGATAACAATTAATTTTCCAGTTGCATATCTTTCTTCTGCTTTATTCAGATATCTACTGGCATACGCAATTGTTTTGTCATCTGAATTCGACAGAATTGAGTCAATGCTTTTATCTGATGCATCAGTTCCAAGAATGAATTTTTGGAAAAATTTCTATACTGAAGTATTGGAGGATTTACTAAGGCTTTTTTCAAATTTTCAAATGCAAACTGAAACTCTTTGATCCACTGAAATATAACATTCTTTCTCGATAATGCATTTAACGGAGCTGCGATCTCCGCGAAATTTTTAATGAATTTTCTGTGATAATTCGCGAATGCGACGAATCTCTCAGCTTCTGCCGAATATTTGGGAACTGGATATTGTTCCATAACCCTAATTTTTTCTGCATCGGGTTTAATTCCGCCAGCTGAAGTGGAGTGGCCAAAGTATAGTAATTGTTTCTTTAATAATTAGCATTTATTAGGATTTAACTTGAGATTCACTTTCCTAAGCCTGTGCAGAATTTTAATCAAATTTTTGTTGTGTTCAATTAAACTAGATCCAAAAATGATAAGATTATCTACGTAGATGAAACAACTCTCGTAATTCAGTCCTGACATAGCCATTGTCATTGCCCTAGAAAACGAACTTGGACTTATTACCATCGGTAATCTTCTCATTTGAAATTGACATTTATCTGTAGTGAACGCTGTATAAGGCCGTGAGGCTTGGATCAGCTCTATCTGATGGTACCTGTATTACTATTTAGATCTCAAAATAACCAAGTCTTATTCAGGTGTTAGTAATTATGACCAGTTGCAGAATTACTAACAACAACGGCACCGAAAAAGGGGTACCACCTCCTATTTTTAATTAACGAGTACACTGCTCTAAGAAATTAATGCAAAACTCCCGGTAATTCCAATTTTGTTTTCGGTACGGAACTAATTAATAACACATCTTTACTTTTCGGATATGTCCGGACATATATGAATAAAATTCAATTATTTTTGGCACACAATTGAGGAATAAATTTTTAGTTTGAAAGAAATCACCTTATATTGATATAACAATAGTTCTTGGTAAATTTCACGAGTAACGTTTGTTTTTCTCGAAAATTTCAATTTTCGGTAATATAGGCATGACGAAAGATTTTGAAATCCTTTCCGAAATGCGGATACACATCTACTGTTTACAATAAAACCTTTATTTCGGTAATAAACTAATGTTTTTGGAAGTTTAAAGCCATTCTTATAATCATTTTTCAATATTGCGCGAAAACAGCTCGCCGTGTCATGGCGTCGTGTGTGACGACAAATTTACGTAAACGTCAAATTTGTTGTGTATTTATTGTGTTAAAAATGAATTCTAGAGTTTATAAGTGGTGTGCAGTACCTCAGTACAAAAATACATCAATACAGATCAAAAACGACATCCAACAAGGTGTTTGTGCATGTTCTATATAAGAAAATAATAAAAGATAAATGGTTAAAGCTTACACGGCGAAACCCGAACGATGTATAGATAAATTCGCCACTTCATTTTTGTGAAGATCACTTTGATGTGAGTATGTTATCATGTATTGATAGATTTTCAACTCAATGCTTGTTTGACGTAAAAGAGTTGGAATGTAGAGGCTATGGAATAACTAGTCATTTATTGAGGTTATATTTGTGTTAGTCTTGGTTATCATTCTTATTATCAATTTTAAATGTTACTTTTGCAGTTTTCAATTGCCAAATGATATGGAAAATTATTTGGAATACCATGTGATGGGGACGGTATCACAAGTACGTATAAAACCAGGATGTATGCCCACAAAGTTTACTTGCCAACCAGACAGGAAAACACAAACATCTAACACAACAGAGCGACCCTATATAGTAAAAAACGGAACACCTTGAAGAGTGTGAAAAGCAATTTGAAGAAAGTACTATAGTTGAAGAGCCATCAAGTTCAAAAGAAATTGCATCTTATAGTTCAGGTATAGTTTACTACCTTATTTATTAGAATATTAATTCAGTAATTATTGCATACATTGTGGGTATACTTTTGCCCGTATTACAAATTATCTTATATAGCGGCATCCCTTTGTACCAATCTCAAGAAATGATCTACGTTTGAGATTCATTCTATGGTACTGGCTATAAGACTATATAGATTTTTCTGTAACCATGTAATTTTCTATTTGTGTTCATAGTTATAACACTGCACTTAAATAACAAAACATTTGAAGAACACTTCAACACTTCACTTTCAACATTCGTTGAAGAAGTTCCCCAATTACCACCAAGAATGTTAGATGAAGCTATTCAAGTACACGTATGTAAAACATTCAGAAGTAAAGCTAACCAAACAAAAGTTAATTTGGTGAATCCGATGACATCACCATTGAAGCCTATGTTTCTACATCACCATTTAAAATCAAGCATGATATTAATAGTAACCCATCAAGACCAAGTATAAATGTTTTGAGTATGTATGTTAGGTAATAACTCTGAAATAGCAAACATATACCTATACTGCAAGGGAGCTAACCTCAAAAATAACGACAAGTTTATTGTAAAAATAACCTATGAAAGTAAAACAAAATAAACTTCTACGAGTTTAAAACGAGTTTGATTACTACTTGGTCATATTTGTATCTAGCGTTAAAGATAAATACAATTAAAATATACTTACAAAGAGGTTTTCACGTTTCTGAATTCGGACGAACAAAATTCTTTATTTGTTACGAGGAACTTGCCCAACATCAATAAATCGATCTTGGGCAAATTTGAGCTGTTTGCCTTAACTAAGGCTGGTTCCATTGTTATAGATAGATTCGTGTTGTCGATGAATCACAAAAACAAATATAAAATCAATCGTAACGAGCATTTAGTAGTAGGTAATCAAAACACAGTGAAGCTTACATAAGTATGACGTCATGCGCTGTGATTGGCGTTTCAGTCAGAACAGCCGTTTGCAGTATTTTACTGTTTTATTTTATTGAAAATCTTACTAATCTCAATTTTTCAAACAAAACTAAATCAGTTTTTTAAATTCTTTGAATGTGTATTTTCCCCTGAAGTAATTAAATGCTTGATTATTTCATACTATCGTCACGGCTATTGCAACGCGAATCACGAAATTTGGCCCAGACCGCTATTTGCAGAAGGATCAACAGATACAAGGAGACTGATAGTCATGAAAGGAGACCTGGACAAGGAAGATATCAAGCAACAATTACCATCCACGACAGTTATTTAAGAATATCATCGTTGAGATAACGGTGCGCTACTGCTAGTCATCTTCAAATGCTCCTTTGACAGAACATTAGAGTGGAAATTAGCATTATAAACGATATGACAACATCTCAAGAATTTACTTAGAAGCTTCGAGTCGCAGCTCGAGGCCCAGCTCTAACCGGAGCACATCGAAGAATCCGATTGAATTTTTCCAAGGAATATGTCAATTGGTTAGGAGCTGAATGCGATATTATTTTGTTTTCAGGTGAGTTCAGCTTCTGTCATTCTGATCGACGTTCTGTAGTGTACAGAAGTTGAAATGAGAGATATGCCCGATGACACCGTTTACTTATGGTTTTGGTGGAGGATCTATAACGGTGTAAAGAGGAATTTCGTTTAAAATCCTCACTTATCTCGTAAACCATGAAACTTTGAATGCTCAGAGATTCGTCACAGATATTTAAGAAGAACATGCGGTATCATTTGCGTCAAACATGTGTGAACACTTTTTGATCATGCATGATACTGTCCAACATCATCAAGGTCATATCGTTGGGAACTATTTACACCTGAATTACTAAAATCATGTGCTTCATCATTGTTTTCTCCACTTTCCCTGATTTTCAATCAATCTTTTCTCTCTCACGCGCTGTCAGCTTCGTGGTTGATGGATCTATCACAACTATTTTCAAAAGTGGTGACACTATATCTCCAAGCAATTATCGTCTCATAAGTTCAACGTCAGTAGCCTGCAAGGTTTTCGAGAGAGTGGTTCTCGATCAGATGCTTGACTTCCTCCTAAAAACGATATAATTCCGAGAAGTAAACATGGCTTTTTACCTGGTCGATCCGTGATTACCAATCTTCTTGAATGTGTAAATTCTTGGACGGAATCGGTAGATTCTAGTACTCCTGTTGATGTTGTCTAACTTGGTTTCTCGAAAACATTTGACAGGGTGCCACTCAAACGGCTGCTCATGAAACTCGAGCACTTCGGGAATAGGGGGAAATTGCTTACTTGGATCAGAGCCTTTCTTGGTGATAGGGAGTACTTCGTTCGAATTTCAAATAAGAATTCTGCATCGAGACCAGTTACTATCAATATACCACAGGGTTCTGTTCTGGGTTCTGTGTTTTTTCTCATATACAGAGCCGATTTACCACTTATCTTGAAGTCAAAGTGCACGCGATTTGCTGATGATACCAAGTTATATACCAACCCCATCCTTGACGGCGCTTTGTTGCAAGACGATTTAAACATAATAGGTCGATGGTGTATTGATTGGTTGATTCCCCTCAATAATCAGAAGTGCGTCATTCTTCACATAGGTAAGAAAAATCCGAAGCATGTTTACTCCCTTGATGGGGTTCCACTGAAACAACGAGCTCTCATAACGACCTCGGTGTTATAATTTCAGAGGATCTTAGTTGGAGCAAACACATTTTATCCATCACATCTAGAGCTGAAAAGATAACCTACATAGTTTGCAAGTCAATCTTCAATTGTGAGATTTAAGTTGCCTCCAAATTTTATACCACTTATATAAGGCCTCTCCTGTAATTCGCTGGTCCTGTTTGGTGACTAGGTTTGAAGGGTGACGCCGAACTTCTCGAAGGGTGTGCAGCGATGAACAACGCGTATTCCATATGGGCACTTGCGTCCGAGTTACAGTGACCGCCTTGAGATGATGAATTTAACTTCGTTCGCAGACAGACGTAAGAGACCTTATAAGTACATATCGTGCCCTTCATGGCCTGTTTGGGATTGACTTATCATATATGGTAATTCGCAATGAGAATAATTTGCGAGGGCACAACTACAAGCTGAAGAAATAAAACTTCAAGACTACGTGTAGACAACACTTTTTGCCGAACAGAGTTTTCCAGAGGTAGAATGGACTGCCGGACGAAGTTGTGAATTCTCCTGGCGTGAATCAATTCAAGAACATTTTTGACGCCTGGAGGAGAAACATTGTGCGCGAATGTTTCAAATGGTGAAGGCAAACCAATTTCAGTTTGAGTGCCTGAGGTTGGTGTGTTTGATATGTGTAGTGTTTTGCTTGAATTTTCTTCTTCACATTCATTATTCTACTTCACTGATCTTTGTATAATTCTCATGTAATTTATGTATTCCGTAATTTTTTTTCTTTGAGTCATATACAGGCTTCGGCCTCGGATCTTCTATTATCTTAATAATAATAATGATAATAAAAAACAAAACCTACAAATATCTGGGATACCAACAAGCCAGATTGCTAGACAAAAAACAGTTAAAGGAGAAGATTCGTTCAGAGTCAGCGTCTGAAGACTGTGCTGAAGTCAATGTTGAACTCGGGGAATCTAGTCATAGCAATTAGTACCTACGCCATTCCAGTGTTGATTTACTTATTCCGAATAATCAGATGGACTGAGACAGAATTGGATGATATTCAAAGGCAAACCCGAACGACGCTGACAAAGTACAATAACCACCATCCAAAATCGTCGGTGACAACTTAAAGGCGGAAAGAAGGAGGACGAGGATGTTGTCAACTTACATACCGAACAGATCAAAAATCTCAGAGCATTCTTCTCTGCAAAAGCTCGCACTTCTGACATCCACAGAGTAGTATCGTTGGCTGATAAGGGATATACACCTCTAAATCTTGCTACCAGTGACGACCTGCTGAATCTACCGTTCCTATCAGATACTGAAGAACCAGAACGATGGCCAAGAAAGGAATTGCATGGACGACATCACCATGAGATCAATCAACCACACATCGACAAAGAAGCTTCCAACAAATGGTTGATGAAAGGAGAACTATTCACGGAAACAGAAGGATTCCTTATGGCCATTCAAGACCAAGTCATCGGTTCAAACAACTACAAAAAATTTATAATTAAGGACGAAACATTACAAACAGATAAGAGCAAAAAATGCCATATACGATCGGAGACTATACAGCATATGACGTCCGGATGCGAACACCTAGCCAATACGGACTATCTTCACAGGCATAATCAAGTATGTAACATTATCCACCAGAAACTTGCACACAAGTACGGATTTCTGAATGCCTCCCAGCCATACTACAAGTATCAACCGGCAGCCGTATTGGAAAATGACTCTATGAGATTATACCACGATAGGCGTATGGTGTATGATAAGAGAGCCAGAACAGCAATGCTGGTGGATGTCGCCATACCGAATTATAGCAACGTGCTGAACAAGTTCCAGGAGAAAAAGTCCAAAAACGCAGACCTTTCTATTGAGATCAAGCAGATATGGCACCTCGATAAAATAGATATTGTTCCTGTCATCATATCCTCGACTGGGTTAATAGCCAAAACTCTGCCTTAAGAAATTAGAATTGCATAAAAATACTTATATAGAAATGCAAAAAGCTCTAATTCTCAATTCATGTAGGCTAGTTGGGAAATATATGTCGAATATATTGTAATCGAGCCTATTCTCTTTGAACCTGGTAAAGGTAAATTATATTCAGCTAACAGCTGAGATAGTGCATAAGTCCACGATAGTAATAATAATAATAAGATCACGAAATCATTTTAATAGAGTGGACAGCACGAAGTCCGGATACCAATCATATCGACAATCTCTGGAACATTCTGAATAGAAGATTGAAAAGCCAGTTACGGAACTGATCGAAATTTAGAACGAAAAGGATTAGAATGACGAAGGTTACGCCGAGTATTCTCAAAATAAATGAAGATTTTCCCCGGTTTTCAAGTCCATTTGTGTAAATGATACAAGTTTGCTAAATATGTCGAATGTTTCAGTTGTTTCTCCTGTGACGAAGAAGGAATTAAACAGTCGAAAACTCAAATAAATCGATAGAGAGGATAATGAAGTGAATTTTATTCTGAAATTATTAACTTCTATAAAACGGCGCATAGCCCCTCTCTCCTCTCAAGTATCAACATAAAATTCGCGTTAAGTCTTATATGTTCCTTCAACCCAAACCTGTAACCACAAAAATTTTGGATTATCGTGATCGTTCCAGATGAAGAAAACTTTAATCAATTGCATAATAGGAACAAAGAATTCCGATCGCGATTACGATCATTCAATTCAGAATGAAAATTTTGTTCTGATTGTCAATTTCTCTTTGTACTGTCACGATTTCTCTCTCACTAACAGCGATGACTATGATGAATATATTAAGCAATCAGCGTTGCCACATTTCGGAGAAATTATCTGCAATTATATAATAAGTCGTGTCGATCTGTGCAATAAATTGGTACTTTAATTGAATAAGGTTATAAATCGATCCGAAAAACAACGCCTCGGTCTGCAGGGTGAACTAAATATTTGTCGGTAATGCAATCTATTAAAAAATTATGCAGTTAGTTTTCTATGATCGCGTTGCCTATATAAGGTAATTTGATATGTTATTTCTGCCACTACAAGGTGAATATCTACAAGGAAAAGTAAAAGTAGGTGCTGCAAATGTTTTGAAGTAATGAGGACTTTGCAATTCTAGAGAAACGGTTATTAACTCACAATTGGTATTACATTTTTCGATACCTGACATTCGATTGGATTCTTTATCAACGTTTCTGAATTAAATCGTGAAATCGTGAGAGGTATTTGAGCGTTTGGCATACAAGGTGATCCGATATGTCCTCAATAAAATATATTCTTAGAAAATGAAGAGATTAATAATTGAGTAAAACAATCATGCTCAAATTTTCGCTACAGAGACGAACTTATGACGCGTTTCACCACACTGAAGCTTCATCAGATAAGTAGTACATTTAAAAGGATGATATGTAGAAGCAGGAAAATTCAAATAGATTTGCTTCTTTTGAGAACTGAAAAGTTTGAATAATGGTGACGAATTCTGGTCTTATTAACTATTAAGTAAATTTCCTGAGTCTTATCTGCTTATTGATCTTCAATGCGTCCCATAGGTTGAGTTGGAATGTATTATTTTCATTATGTGAAATAATTTAAGAGTTATAGTTACAACCTACTGAGTATCAGACACTCTTTTTCTGTTGATTCTGCCTGAAACTTTTTCATTGCACTATTAGACTATCACTTAGTACATGAAAAATATTTGAAAAAATCAAGGACTGGAGAAATTGGTTTTTCGCTATGTTCTATACAAAGTGCAAGGAATCTGAACTATTATGTGCTTCATAAAGGACGTAGCCTATTTTTGTAGCGTAGTGAGCAGATGCAGCAATAAATAATAGACCGGATGTATAATTTTAAGTATTCCTATTAAATTTTTCAAAATCAAAACAGAAATTAAACTCTTCTTCGCAGAATATTCACAAAAAAATGTAAACGTGTGTCACTCGGAGACTGCCGTTGTAAAGCTATTACATAGCATTTTTTATCAACTTATGCAATTATAATTTTTTATTTATTATTTATTTATGCAATTTAGTTTTTCTTTGACAATAAATCGAGTTTTTTCTTTGATATTATTTCAAGTTTCACTTTTTGAGCCTGGTGACCGTTATGGAAACAAATTGTTTTCTTTCATTGAATGAATAAGAAGTTAATATCATTTAAAATATTTTTAATATTTACAATACATGTAGGTCAGGGGTTCAGACAGTCTATCGCGATCGACTGGTCGTTCACTTTTTCAGTAGATCTCGAGGAGAAAAAAAATTAATAAGTTGGTAACTAAACTACAAAATTATATTACGTAATAAAATAACAGCCTGATAGCGGCAAAAGACGGCTTCATCAAAGGAACGCGCGGTACTTGTCAAAGAAAAGCCGCGTTTTTTATTCTTGCCGCTTATATAGAAATTTCGGGCGACGCGTTTGACGTGAACATTCGAGACTTTCGTTCACGCCAATATTAATGAGGCACCTGCAGGAATTGGAGTTATTCTGAATTGTAACTTGAAGGCAATACTTCGTCGATACAAAGTTTTTATTGAATAGTTGGTGGTGAAGGACGAGTGCATTTGTCTCATTTGTCGTGCGTCAGTTGCAATACCTTAGCGTGGTTACTTAGAGAGGCATCATAAAACGGTTCATAAATACTATGAAAATAATAAAAAACAAGTAATACTTCTCGAGGAATTTTACCAAATAATTGTGATTCGAAACGCGTTTCAATACACCGTTGCTTCTTCAGACGAATGAATGTATAGAAATTATGACAACTAGATATAGATGGAATTGAGAATATAAATACAAATGTTATTAAGTAATTAAGTGCTTATTGAGTTGCTTCTTCTTAAGTGGTTATTGACGATGATATATCTGATTTTTGAATTGAAAACTGCGTTTATGTTCCGATATTCTTATATTGAAATTTCTATTGTACTTCCAATGTAGAAATTATCACAGTTATTGCAATTCAATCTATGAACACCTGATTTATTATTTTGTTTGCTTTGGTTTTATTGTTTCTCATATATTTGCCTAGACTATTATCAGTTTGGAAAGCTATGATGAAACTATCAACATAACCAAATCAGATAAAAATAATAAATCAGGTGTTTATAGATTAAATTGCGATGACTGTAATAATTTCTACATTCGTAGAACACAGAAATTTCGATACTAGAATATCGGAACATAAACTCAGTTTTAAAATAAAAATCAGATTAAATTACGCGAATCATCTGCTAGAAAATATAAATTTCGACCCACAGTTTACAATTTTGAATACAGATAACGAATGTTGGAAAGTAGATCTTTGGGAAACTTTAAAATCAACAAAAACAAACACTTATCTAGACTCATTAATGATAAAGTCGATTCAAGACCTTCACTTCTATTGAATCTCTTCAGGGAGTAATCTATTCTTCAATTTTATTGGATATACCTATCATTAATAACCACTTAAGAAGAATCAACTCAATAAGCTTTTTATTACTTAAGAACATTTGTATTTATATTCTCAATTGTATCTATATATAGTTGTCATAATTTCTGTACATTCATTCGTCTGAAGATTCTACGGTGTAGTAAAACGCATTACGAATCAGAATTATTCAGTAAAATTCCTGAAAAATATAACTTGTTTTAGTTATTGTTGATGGAATTCTACCAAGTAATAGCCTTCCGAATGAATAAAGAAAACGAAAAGTACGTGATGTGACATTTTGTTGAAAAAAAAAGGACAAACCATGTTAACACCAGCGAAACAATCAAATGCTGCTACGATAGCTTCATTCAAAATATCTCATATATTGGCGAAACACAATAAACCATTCGAAGATGGATTGTTTGTGAAGGAAGCATTTATTGAAGCAAGTGAGACTTTAGTTGGAGAATTTAAAAATGAAACAGAAATCATATCTGCTATAAGAGAACTTCAGTTTTCTCGTCCGACTGTCTCAAGGCGTATTAAAGTCATGAGTCCGGACATAGAAGATAAATTAAAACATGATTTCATGAAATGTATCTACTTTTCTTCACAGTTCGACGAATCCACTGAAATGTCAGACACTTTCCAGCTGTGTATTTTTTTCGAATGGTATTCAATGACATGTTGACTAGGGAAGAATTTTTGGCAATCATTCCTCTGGAGGGGTAGACCCGTGGCAAAGATATATATGACGTTTTCTTCAATTTTGTATAAAACTACAAGCTACCAATATATAAATTAGTGTGCATTACAACCGATGGGCACCAACAAGGACAGGAAGCAAAATCGGCTTTGTGTCATAGTGTCGAGATAATGAAGATTTCCCGTCATAATTTTCATTCCATTGCATTATACACCAACAAGTTTCGTATTCAAAAGTTTTAAACACGGGGGAAATTATGGGCATAGCATCAAAAATTGTGAATTCCATTCGTGCATGTAGCAATGGCGGCTCTTTAAGTTGCAGTTGGAAGATAGGGAGTCAGCTGAACACACTGATTTAGTTCTTCACACGACCGTCAGGGGGTTAACTCGCAGAAAATTCCTAGGAGGGTTTCAAGAATTAATACCCGAAATCACAGCTTTTTTAAGCGCAAGAGGTGATGACACTCAGATGTCTCAAATGGCTGACAGATTTGACAATTTTGACTGACATCGCAATGCTCTTAAAGACCAGTAGATTGGAGTTTCAAGGTAAAGGAAAAGCTAATATTGGGATGATTAGAGCAGTAAACGCATTCAAAAGTAAATTGCAACTTATGATAGATCAACTGAGAAAAATGATCTGAAACATTTTCCGTCATGATACATATGAGGCTGAATTATCAAATATTTTGGGACATTTCGAAATGCGTTTTTATGAATGCAGTCAATTGAAAAATATAGCATCATTTATGAGTTATTCTTTTTCATGTAAAAACATTGAGGAATTAGCTACTGAAATAGCAAGTCAGTTTAATATGAACTCATGTTCTGTTGAAAATGAGTTGGTGCAGATTATATCAGATATACATCTGAAAGATACAGCATCTGAAACAAATTTCTGATGTTTTATATCTGACAATAAGTAGCAATAAGGCAAATCGCTCTTCAACTGACAGCAGTGTTTGTGTCAACTTACTTGTGCGAGTCTGCATTTTCTGAAATGAAGATAATTGAGTCAAAATATCGCAATCGACTAACTGACGATCATATGCCATCATGCTTGCAATTAGCACTCAGTGGTTACGTACCATCTTATGAAATGTATGCTGAGGAAATGCAGTGCCACGCGTCAACATCCAAAGTCACTCCTTAGTTAAGTTTAACATCCTTTGTAACTCTTTTGATTTGTAACAACCAATAAAGTCGCAATTTTAATTAGCTATGAGTCTTTCCATTGATATTATAGAGAAGCACATAAATAATCTTAACCAAAACCTTGACTAAAATAATGTATATTGTGCGGAAATCTAATATCTATATATGCTACGGAACACCCTATCTAAGTAGGTAGGTAGGGTGTATCGTGTATGTACGACAACCCTGCACATAGTTGCAGCCTCTCAGAGTCGATCGTGAGTAGTCTAATATATTGAGGTAGATCGCCAGCAGTTCAAGTTTGAACACTCCTGATGCAGATTATTCAGGAATTATTATTATTGAAACTCTATAGTTATAGCAACTGAAATAAGAAACATAAGTTTGAGACTTGATATGTTCTGATATCTGGAAAATACCGCGTCAATGTTGGTCTTATATTTTGTTGTAGGTTCTTGTGGATCATTATTCATTTTTGAATTCAATTCTCACGAAAGAAAGGTTGTCAACCACTCTGATATTCTATCATCGAAGTTGATGTTGAAATCACCAGCCAAGATAAGTGGACAATCATCACCATTTGTACCAAGTATTTTCGACCCTTGTTCCGTGTACTGCAGTGAAGTGGGATGAATAAAATGTTCTACCTTATCTACAAATAGTTACAAAGTACCGGCAAAAGTCGAAATCTTTCCAGCTCTCATCCCGAAAGGACTGAACATATTGATTCTACGTCTCCTAAACCTTCTCAGAGCCAGCCACGGAGCATTACCTTGACAAGCTGGAAAAATGGATTTATAATATTAGAAATAATTGCTTATTTTGTTGTCCTACAATACTTTCATCTGAA
The DNA here is from genome assembly GCA_013387265.2 of Cryptolaemus montrouzieri. Taxonomy (NCBI): domain Eukaryota; kingdom Metazoa; phylum Arthropoda; class Insecta; order Coleoptera; family Coccinellidae; genus Cryptolaemus; species Cryptolaemus montrouzieri. The sequence continues at coordinate 64,390,900 of JABFTP020000103.1, forward strand.
ATATCTCGATCCAACCAATATTGAAGATCAACTAGTTTTACTGCAGGAAAGTCTGTTCACTCTTTTATAATAATAAAACGTTGTGTAGCAGATAATAAGTTTGAAGACATGAAGGAAAGACTTTCTTGCTGGAGATAGGACGAAATTGTGGTGTTTGCTGATATCTCACCCACCAACTCCTGCTCATATTTGTGCAATGTACCAGCAACCACCTTTTTACAGAGGCTGTCCAGTCTTTTCATCAATAATATATGCAAGAGGATCAATGCACTGTATCAAATAACGAAGCACATAGCGGAGGCCTAACAACGCCTGACACAAAAGCAACAAGAACTATGTAAAAACTGAACAATGCACATAACATAGAATTTCGTTCAGTGTGCAATGCTTGGAGAAAAAGCAAGTTAGAGTGGAAATACTGCCGAACGGCATTATATCATCCCTCAGCAATCTATCTCCTTTCAAAGCTATTTTACTCCCTGGTCTCTAATCTCCTCAGTAGCTGAATTTAAACGAGGCCCTACGTGTTACGAAGACGTTGTTCGCAATGGTCGAATAAATTAGGTAACCATACCAGACATGGTGAAGAAAATTGAAAAAGTGATATTAGATTATCATTATCTAAAATAGCACCAGTTAAATGACAGATTGATTCTGCAATATTAAAAACTTCAAGTTAGCTTATCATGGGGCTGTGTTTCAAAAAGTTAGAAGAAGACCTAGGTAATTAATCATATCATATCATATCACACTATTACAGAGACTAAATTGTCTGGGGAACATTCGGTAATATTCCAACCAATTTATGGAAGTCCTATGAGATTTTTTTCATCCCTATTACTCGCACTTTGTCATGTAAAACGAAGCGAAGTAGACTTCATAATAATTATATCAAACGGCAATAAACTTGCCGAAGGTTATAGTGATGAAAGGCTCAGGCCTATCAACAGTATCCTAGCTTTCTCCTCAGACATCATACCTAAAGTAACAGACCAAGACATTACTTTCGAATTCGAAACTGAAATTGAATGATAGATCGAGTCACTTCTAATATCTTCATACCGAAAGGGGAATTGAACCCAAGCTTTCGCCTATCTATGTTCTAACTCGATTCTCCGGATTCATGATGAAATATTTGAAGAAGTTACAGTGGGCTATTCGCCACAAATAATTCGAATATCTCACGTGTACTAATACTATTTACTTATTGAAGATGTTCATCGTATTGTATCATATTTTGTGGTTCACTAATAAAAGTATTTTAGTTGAAGAAGTTCTCCTACTATGCTAAAATACTATGCGAGCATTGCCATTTATAATGTGTGATAACAAATTTCATATCTTCTGAAGGAATCCTTTTTGGAGCATTTTGTTCATACGAACCGTTCGTCTTAATATTACCATAAAAAACTACCTACATTTACTTTTCTGCGTAATATGGGGCATTATGTATTTAAGCTGGAAGATGTGAATTAGTGAAGATGGAAAATCTGCTCTTGACCGGCTCGGTGGAGTAGAGGATATGATGCTAGTCTCCTGCGCAGAGTTACCTGGGTTCAATTCCTACAAAGTTGGTGTGATTTTTCCGATTTTAGAAATCGCGCAAGTATACATCTTTCGGAGGAGATGCAAAGCCGTCGGTCCTGTCTAACAGAGATGTGTTGGAAATTAGAGATCCCTTCCCTCGACACTATAGGTGTTCGGAAAAATTCCCGGGTTAGTGAGGTGACAGAATTCCCCGGCGTGTCATTGGCGGAAAGGCGGAAATAGAGCACGTTAAAGGAATAACAAACAAACAAACGAACAAAGGTGGAAAAAATTGGTTTCCAGTTTGCCTCATATACTTTAATTTGGAGATTTCAGTTCAACCAACACAAAATCTGAACTCTCTAATCTACGAGAGTTTGCCCCTTCATTCACAATAATGATATGTTGGGTAGCAGATAAGAACAATAAAAATACCAGAAGACCAAACTGCTCAGGACGGGGTAGGACGAAATAATACTGTTTTCTTATATAGTACTTATGCAATAAACCAGCTAGCACCATTTTCCTAATGGCCGTTTTAATATTCTATTAATAATATAACCAAGAGAACAAATGCACTTCAACGAGAAACAAAGCATATTGCGAATGCCTACACAAGCTCGACCCAAAGTAGCAAGAACTATGTGAAAGCTGAAAAATGGTCCTAATTTCAAATTTCGTTTTTAATGCGTACAGTAATAGAAAATATGGGTGGATATGTCGGAGAAGAGCAGCAACCTATCTCCCTCCAAATAAAGTTTATCTTCCTGGTCTCTAGTCTCCTTAGTAGCGGAGTTTAAACCAAACCGTACGAGTTATCAAGACTAGCAAACAATGGTCGAATAAATCGTGAAGAAAATTCACACCGTGATGGTGAATGTTCCTTATCTGAAAGCGGTGAGCTAGAAGATGAATTCATTCTGCATCTTCCAAAACTCTGAAGTTTAGCATTGTTGCCAACAAGTAAACGAGTGTTACAATCGTAGTGCTGCTGAATTGATATAGTATTAAATCAAGCGTTACTTTGAAGTAAGGAGACATCGTGTATACGGAGTGGACCCGGTATCTGATGTCGGAGAGGGCGTGGGTTCCTTAAACCGTTTAATTAGTAGGGTGCTACACAACTTGTACCTAACTTAAACTCCGCACACTAACAGTCAACAGGCATGTCAAGTCACGTGCCACGCACTACAAAATATTGACGTGAATCTCAGCGAATCCCTTTTAGTCAATCAAAGCAATTATCTTTTCAATCATTTATATTACCAGATAATGATGAATACAGAATTATATTTGGTATAATACTTAGTAAAAGTTAGTTACATTCTCCTGTTATAGCGGCGACATCAAGTTTTTGGTAGTCAAAGACTGAATAAATGGACTCACACTGAAATTACTCTCTAACATTCGGAATTTTGATTATTTACTAGAGTTCAAACCAATTAAAATTAAATAAAATAGAATAACAGACCGGCAGTGTTCTAAGGAACCATAAAATAGTTTGTAAATGAGCTAGAAAGAAGTACGACATTTATCCACATGCGTCGATACAACAGAGTCTTCAAGATTAAAACTGGGCTCGCGCGGTTGCAGCCCCATGAGAGTAATGTTGGAAGTTTTTCTTGCACTTGTAAGTACTTGGACCAATAAATGTCTGAATAGGATTCGCTCCTACAGTCTTCACATGGAGTCTAAATATACCATACACTTCCAACATAAACTTCGATTTTCCATGAGAAACTAGGATTTTCACTATACAACTAGGCTTTCCACTTTATGATTCCGATCCTATACAAATGAAGAAATGATATTTCCCATTTCAAATTCACATTCCAACTGGAAAGAATTTATTAGGGACTCAAGACAGCACTCATGTACAGATGTTCGAAGGGCACATAGACGAAATGGTGTCGCAGCTAGATAAATTCCTCCTAAGAGTACCTGGTTTTACGTTTTTCCGTCTTCAAAACAAATGGCTCAAAACTCCAATATTAACTACTTAAAACAAACATCACAACCTAGCAGGAGTAAATCCCAATAAATTGATGGATTATAAATCCTTCTGCCTTTTTGAATTTCACTGAAGTTCTAACCAAATTTAATGTAATATCTGGAAAGAAAGAAGAAGAAATAAAGAAAGAACGCATCCGCCAAATAACCATTCATCTAATTTTCACGTGATCCCCAACCACGTCCTAGCCAATCAGAACCCCCCACATCATTTCAACCATACATGTTCACAGCATAACGCTTACACTCTATGCTTCGGAGGTGTAGTCGTTCTTTCAATCGAACATTCATTCAGATAAGGGGACATAACTTCATTAGTAACTATTACTTAAAGATAGTTTCCACGTACCGACGACAATACTATACCTGCTTATATAAATTTAACCCCACATGATCGAGTGTTGTTTTCTCAAATGCAATAATAGATGAGATTGCAATATTTCCCAACACCGCACTTAAAACAATCAAATATGACAGTTTCTTAATCTAGTTCAAAATATGCACGTAACAAGAGGAGCATTCAGCACTACTTCAACCACTGCCATGGCCCGTTGCGATTTTTTCCACCTTTATACCTCGCATTTCATCACTGGAGAACGAAGCAAAATAGACATCATAATTATTATATTTAACGGTAATAAACTTGTCGAAGGCTTCAGTGATGAAAAGCTCAGGATTGTCACAAGTATCTTATATATGCCTTTAGACATCATGCCTTAAACAGTGGACCAAGACCGACACTTCAAGTATCCATCCTCTAAAAGAAGTATTGAAAGCAGCAAGCAGGTGATGATATTCAAGATTGAAGTTTATGTCATTAAAAACCATTGAAAACTACTATAAAACGGCAGGTCTGTCACGGTATCATTAAAATATTCATTGCGTCGAATTACTCTGAATTCAAGTGAATAGCAGATCGAGTCAATACCAAATTATGATTTAACAGAAGAGGTCACCCATCCAATTAGTATCCCAAATTCTATGATCAAATATTTTCAGAAGTTACTGAGGGCTCATCAAAAATAATTTGATTCTCTCACGTGTGCTAATACTATTTACTTGTTGAAGACATTATTGCTTTTCTTCCCAATCTAGTGGTTGAGTTCACGAATAAAACTATATTAAAAACAATCATTAGCAATAAATTGATGAAAGCACGCATTTTTAACTTTTTCCATGTTGTAATCTAGCTAAAATGCTAGAATACAGTTCGAGTATTCACGTTTAAATATAACAAATTTAATATCTTCTTCAAGAAATCATCATTTATATATTTTTTGTAAAATTTTTCAATTTCTTGTTCTTGCTGAATAGTGTACGACTGTAAGAAATATAAGAATTTCGAATGATTCTGCGTCCCCAAATTCTCCGCTGAAGATATGTGTATTCATTTAAAGGTTAGCTATTGAAATTTGAAGACGATAATACTGGATCACTCTCTGGACGAGAATAGCCGACCTTACAGTAATATCACAATAATTATTGAATAACTAAGAAAGTAAATGTCCACGAAGCTATTGCTTTGTTACGTAAATCAACGATTTTCAACAAATAACAGACGGAATAGTTTTTGATTGGTTGAGATGAAAACAATAGATCGTTGAGATTTTCAACAAGAAAATTTAACATTGTAATCTTCGAAGAAATATCCTAAATGGAATAAAACTACGAAGGTGGACTGGGAATGTCTGACCTGGCTTTTTAATTTTTATTTTTCTTTCTCTTAGTACTTCCAGCAATAGTTACATCTCTTTTATCCGTCCTAATATTACTTCTTTCAGCTAGAAACTAATCTTTCTTATTTTCACAAAAATACCCACATCCATTGAGTCAGAGAATTGTCATTCAATAACTATCAAAAATAGATCCGTCAAAGGATACGCAACCACATTCCATAGATTGACGAGTGCTGCCATCTTCACGATGAGTTGGGATATTTTTCGGACCATTTCAATTTCTATTAATATCGAAAAGTTTCCATTTTTCAATTATAGCTAGCTCAAACGATTTTCGACTACACAGTGCTTGGATCTTGCTTGAGGCTTTAAGGTAGAAAATTTCATAAAATAAATTCAAGGAAAGAAATAATTTTCTGTGTGCCATCGCAACTCAAAAATTATATTGAAAAAAAGAAAATCACATTGTCTCTCTTTCTCTGTAAGAAATACGATTTGAATCGATTTTTCGATATTCAAGTAATTCAAATCATTCTGAATTATCCATTTGTAATTGTTTACACACTTTCTTTCCAAATAAGGCAGTGAGGTGGTGCTGAGATAATAGCAGGAAATTGTCAGTTTGACTGTTATTTAAATTCATCAACAGAAGAGAGTGGTCCCAGACGTATCTGGCGTGACCTACAGAAGGCGATTATTTATGGACAAATATTACTATGTTGCCAGCTCGGTGGCGTAGAGGATATGATGCTCGTATCTTGTACAAAGTTACCTGGATTCAGTCCCCACAAAGTCGGTGCGATTTTTCGGATTCTGGGAATCGTCTGAGTATCCATCTTTCAAAGGAACTGTAAAGCTATCGGTCCTGTCTAACAGAGATATGTTGGACATTAAAGATCCCTTTCATCGACACAGGAGGGTTCGGCAAAATTCCCGGGTTAGTGAGGTAACAGAATTCCCCGGCATGTCATTGGTCGAAAGGTGGAAATGGAGCACGTTGAAGGAAGAACAAACAAACAATTACTGTGTTGAAAGAATCACATATACAGCCATTATGTTTGTATTTGTTCAGCAACCATCAGTAAAGAAATTTCTCATTGAAAATGGAAAAATTGATCATCGGCAACATCATGTCATATAATATTTTCTTCAGAATGGTCTCAGTAGATACAATGTAACAGCTGAGCTAGATTCGATTCTTTATGTTTATGCAGAGTATTGGGCAGTAGATAAGGCGACTAGAAACCAGATAAGTAAACTGCGGGGAGAGATATGAAGAAATAATGCCGTTTGCTTCTAACCCATCAACTTCACACTTGTAGAATGTACCAACTCGTACATCATTTTCATGATGTCCACCTTGCAATTTTAGTGGCAATATAACTAGGAGAGGTAATGTACACTAATGAACGATCAAGCTCATGGCAGACGCCGAACCTCGCCCAAAGAAGTCTGTCAAGAATGAACGATGAACAAAATATTGAATTTCGTTGAGTGCGTCAGTGCGCAACGCGTAGAGTGAAAGCAGGTGAGTGTGGACTTAATGGCGAACGCTACTGTCGTTTAGCAGCGATTAAAGCAGATTATTCCCCTGGTCTCGATAGCAGTGTTTAAGCGAGGCCTTATAAGTTATGAAGACAAACATCGCAGTGGTCGAGCAACTGATGTGACCACGCCAGAAATGGTGGGGAAAATCCACATAGCGGTCTAAGATGACGCCGACTGATAGTTCGCATGATAGCTGACATGGTAAATATTTGGAAACGAGAAGAATATTGCATATTATCTAAACTTTCGAAAATGAGGAGGCTTTGTGCAAAACGAGCACAAACAGCGGAGTGGAGATGTGTTTCAACCATTTAGCGATATTCCATAGTAATAAAGTTGAATTTGTGCACTGTTTCATAATGATGCAGGAAACATGGATCCATCACTTGACACTCGAGTTTTAAGAACAGTCTAATTAATTGACTCAATGTTTTCAAATAGGACAACATCGTTCCATCGACAGGCATGGTCACGTCGTCGGCCTTTTTGGGTGCGCGAAGGGTAATTCGTTAACGACCAAACATTAATTACTGATTGAAGCTTCATTTGATTTCTCATGCAACTATCCGCTAGATTCAGCTTCCTGGGATTATGTTCTTTCTCGATGCTTGAAAAAACACCTATCGAAGAACTGAAATCGGCAGTTAGAGGTTATTTTGAGGAGCCTAATGGTCCTTATTATGAGCGCGGTTAAAACTAAATGAACATCGCAGGACAAACTCGAGCCAAAAGAAAATAATAATACAGAAGAACACAGATTCTTTGTCCCAGAAATTTTGGTTTTGTAGTTTATTTCTTTGGCAAGGTACTTCTGGGAACCATTTCGTATTACGTGGTCTCAACAGCATTACACCCAACATACGATTAACACCTTTGAACGTTTAGCTGACTAATAGCCTCACAGTAAACTTATGAATCTATATCTTTTGTGAGAGATAAATTTACTTTCAACCTGAATATTTTTTACCTCCTCATAGGGGTAGCAGACGCAGATCCCCTCATTTCCAGGTACCTGATGACTACTTTGTTGTTAAGAAGTATTTGAGGTTGACGTCGATATGCAATGTCTCAAAAAGAAATTACGGAATTTTAAGGAAAGAGTAAGAATATTGTGTTGAATCGGATTTCTTCTGATATCCAAAGCAGGGAAACACATGGATTATTGTGCTGAATCGGAAATTATCTGAAACTATAAAAAAAAAGAAGCAGGAATTAATAGACACATTTGTTAATTTCTGTGGAATATTATAAAAATTAGGAAAACAAAATATTCGAAAAGGTCAAATTACCTAAGAGATTATTTTAGTGTTTTATAATTTTCATGAGCTCCCTCGATCACACGACAGTTCGACAATACCTTCGATTGAATGGCTTTTGTTGTTATTTTTATCATTACTTATACTGACTCCTAAAATCTCCACCATGTTAATCATATTATCCATATCGAAATCCATTCATCTTTTCGAATTAGTGAGTGATTACTTCAATGGTTCATTCAAGTTTTGACCTCAAGGTGCATGTTACTATATCCATGAAATTTCATTAATATCTGGCGTACCACAAGGAAGTTATTTAGGTCTCCTCTTAACTTTATTTGATGGCTTAAAAATTTTTCATTGTATCCATGAATGATATGCTCTTGATTCAATCCGATTTACAAAAACTAGAGTGTCAGTGTAGTACTAAGAAACTTCAGTTCAACATTAGAAAGTGCAAATTATCAGACACCAAACTCTCTTCTTAAAAATATTACAAATAAGAGAAGGCTATCAACGATTTGGGGTTGAAATTACATATTTACTCCATTTCCAGTCGAGCATTTAGAATTTTGGGCTTTTGCATCCGACACTTCTATGAACTTCTTCAAGTCTGGATTGAACACTTAGCCTTTTTTGCTACCTATATGTGCAATCTTCTGGAGTTTCCTACTTTAAAACTATAACTTATTTGTGTCGATGTTTCATTCTTTTTGGCTGTTCTTCAGTTGCTTCGTTTAGTACCCATATTCCACTAGAAATTTCCTGATTTTCCAGAGCATTCAGCACATTATGGAATCTATGAAGTTTGGCATTGACGTTGTCAAAAAGAACACAACCATATATGTCATCATGAAAATCAGGTGGAAAAATGTCAATTATATCATGTGAATCGAAAATCGAGTTTATAAAGTTCTCGAACAGGAAAGGATCAGATTCTCCATCAAATTTCTCCCCAAAACATTCTTGTGCCACCTGCAAATAGGTCTACCTTTTGAATTAAATGTAAATTTCAATCCTGGGTTTGCCTATACCCAAAGAGGACAACTTTCTGAGAATCGACCATACGTGAAATTCCGAACTAATGTGACCCAATCACACCAATGGGTCTAACGAAATGTGCTTTTGCTCGCTCGAATCTTGTAAGTTTGTATTTTTAATTGAAAAAAGATACCATATAGACGTCTTTGAGTATTTTTCGAATTATTTCAATCGAGATTGAACTCCTATGGCATTTAAATATAACAGGGGAACCATACTATCTTGTATATGATTCAATAAATGAGTGAAAACCTGAGGAGAAAACTCGTTTCTCTGTCTCTATTGCACTAGCAATAGCTTGTCAGTTTATGTTGTGTTACTGTCGTGTGTACATAAAGAGTACCAAAGATTTTTCTGCTTAGCCGTTTCATTCTCTCTTGCATTCCATGATTTCCAAACGAAGACAAGGGTGAAAAAAAGACGGTTTGGGACAGGAATCTGTAAGAATGGAAAAAGAAAACCAGCAGAAAAATATTTCAACAATCATAATTATGATATGGCTAAACATATCTGAGAAAAGATTTTACATAGCAATCAAGGTCATGAAAAGGACTAAGGAGATGAAAAAAATACATAACCTGCGATATTTCCTCAAACTCCATCTCTTTTTGACCGAGAGGTCCCCGATGACCAGGTTCAGTCTTCCAAGTGATGCCGATTATGATCTATAGATGTTTCAGAATCATTATGGACCCAATAATCTGGGTTGACATCGCCCATATATTATTTCTTCGTGGAACTTGCTTAATTTTGAGAAAAATTCGCTAGAAAATTTCGACAGTCGTTCGAAAAACATGAGGTGATACAGCTACTAAGTGGTATTGAGTCACTGTCACTTCGGATTATCTATTTAGTGTCTCGCGTCAACATAGTTTCATTAAATCCCGTTGAGGGCCTCATTGATGCTTTGGGAGACTTATATATATTATATATGCGGCCATCTTGCATTTCAAAGACTTCATTTCAGCTCAGTATACTCAACTTTAATCGAATTATTGCCAAAAATGAAAATGAAGACACAATTCTAACAAACAACTTTAAATGACATGTGGTTCATGATAAAATGCGGAGTCAGGAATTCCGGAAAAAACATGTGAGAGTAATGAAACAATCATATAACAATATGGATTTTTTTTCTGAGTCATAAAAAACACCACACAGACAAATTCACAATAGCCATACAACAAATTTCAGCTATCTCCTTAACTTTCTTGAAGCAATTCAGTTTTAAGAGTATTGAAATAACATGCTTTTCAACAAATTTTCTAGTTTATCAGAGCCAGTTAGATTCAGATGCAAAGCTTTTATGCTCAGTTTGTATATTAATGACACTCAAAAAATCTATTAAAATAAAAATTGACATGAATACAAAAACCTGCTAAAATATAACTTCACCTCTCAGATTGTTCCATTTAAACTAGTGTGTGGAAACCTCGATATTTCGTTTCCACTTTGTCTCAAGTCTCGACCTTGACATGACATCATCAAGTGTAACTGCGGTCAAATATAGGCTCGTGGAGTATTACTAGAAAATTGGAATTTGGATTATATAATGACTCAAAATTGAATGAATTGCATTATCTAAGTATGAGAATTCTACTATTTGTATTTGTTCCTTCAATAATTGTATTTAATTGGACAAAAGTACGTTATTGAATTCAACCATGATGAAATTGCGAATAAAATTATAGAAAAATAATTGATTTTACACCAAGTGCAAATCAAACTTCTTTCGACACGTTTCGATATATACAAGCAGACTTGTCCTAAAACCTTATCTCAGCGCTCTCCAATTCACAATTAGGAACAAACCATCAAGATTTTTAAATTTGTATATTAGTTATTTCAGATGTAAACGCTATGTGTTATATGAAATATCTCACACCCACATTTATTGAAAAATTATGGAGCTCTATGGTGTTTGAATAGGGTACTTGATGCTTAATAGAGATGACCAGCATAGTTACTGTTTTACACTTCCACCACTGGTCGCAACGACACCAGACACATTCCTAACCTACCTGATATGTAAGCAGATTCTATGATCTTTTTCTCCTGCGTTTACAACATTATTCTGAATTATTGTATTAGTTGTTCCCAATATTAATTCGTCCTTCTATTTCATACCCTTTTGAAACTTTTTTTTCAAAAATTACGGAACACAAATTTGTACTTTCTAATCAAAAGATTAACATACTTTCTCATGACGCGAACATTGAAACTGAGAGAATTATCTTGAAATCTTTCAAAGCCAATTCGTACTTTTCCTCATTATAATTAATACTGCAAGTACTAATTTTCATGTTTCCAACTTCAAGACTTAGCGAATTCCATGTGACATTTCAACCCGTGAAGTGAATTGAACCCTAACTTATCATTCAGTTTCAAAGACACTACGAGTGAAGATATTCGAAAAATATTAGAAACAATCAAATCGAGAGCTGTGATATTCGATGGAATCAGTTTGAAAATGTTGAAAATTTTACTACCCTATTGCAATGACGTACTAAGAGAACTTGTGAATGAGTCATTAAACGCTGGATTATTTCCTTCAATATTGAAAAAATCTATCCGTGTGTCAATACCTAAGGTTCAGGTAGCTCCAAATTGAGGCCTATTAATATACCCTCGGTTGTTTCCAAAATCATTGAAAAGGCTGTGGCTTCTCAATTGACAGATTATTTGAGAGTCAACAACTCGCTTCCAAACAATCAATAAAGCCTTAGACAACTGGATTATACCAAAACTGCTCTCATGAGTGTAGCTATTGAAATGGCCTCTTCTCTGAATGAGAGTCTACCTTTATTTTCGTTACTTTCGGATTAAACTAAGGCATTTTATATAGTCAACACAAAACTGCTTCTGGCCATACTGTTTTATTTGGGCTTTCAGGGATATGTGCAAAAGTGGTTTAAGAGTTATATAACTAATCGTTGTCAAGCTGTTGAATTAAATGGCAGTTTGGAAAATTTTTCAACTAACCGGGAGGTCGCTCCGCAGGGCAGTATTCTGGTTCCTCATTCATTTGGCATTTATATATCTGAAATTACGACAGCTCTTAAGCATTTATATCGCGATGATATCCAGCTCATGCTGTGATTTCCGGTTGATAACATAGAAGCAGCCACGCAAGAAATAAATGTAGATCTAGGAAACCTGTTACTGTGGTGTTCCAAATATGGGCTTAGAATGAATTTCAATAAAAGTGTGGCAATTCTCATGGGCTCCAGACGAAGACGCATGTTGTTCACAAAACAACCAGATGTGAATATGAATGGCCAGGCCATAAAATTCGTGAAGAGTGCGAAGAGCTTGGGGGTAATATTTGTTGAAAATTTAGATTTTACTGGTCATGTGACGTCTTATTATAAATTAAAATATCTGTATCAATACCATCGGTGAGGTCGCTTATCATGCCTAAAATTGAGTATTGTGTTTATTATCATTTTTTGACATCAGAAAATAGGAGTAAATTGAGAAACTTTCAGGATTGTTGTTTGCGATTTTCACACTACATAACCCGATATGACCATATGAGACCACATTACATAAAATTGAATGTATTGCCCATGGAGAAACATATAACTTTTCTGTGCTCTATTTTTCTTGTACAAGCTATTGAAATCAAAACTTCCATGTTACCTATACTCTACCATTTGGAAGAGGTCAGATGAACGTTGTGTTCCTCTTAGAAGAGATACACTTGTAATTCCAATGCATGTAACATCAAAATTTGAGGGTTGCTTCTTGTATTCAGCGGAATTTTTCTTCAACAGGGTGTTTTCAATATTAAATTTGAATGAAAAAAATGAATTTAAAATTTAATTGAGGAAGGTTATCGATGTTGAATTCATCCCACTGTTTTTCACTTATTGTTTGTTAATTTTTATTTTTTGTTTGTAATTTTGATATTAGGCAGGATGAGTGGAAGATCTGGAAACTAAACTCGTTCATTTGTGTCCCTTCTGTGTAGGTTAGTTTGTAAATGAGTTACTGTAATATTATGTTTTGTTTGGGAAAAATTAATGATATTAATAATCGTTTACTTGTGCGCTATCTCAGCTGTTAGCTGGATATAATTTTCTTTTTCCAGATTCAGCAATCAAGGGGACTAGGCTTGATTACAATATAATTGACTTAAATTTTCTTACTATCCTACATGTATTGAGAATTACAGCTTTCTGCATTTCTATATAGGTATTCTTATGCAATTCTAAATTCTTAAGGCTATCATGCAGACTTTTGGGTATTAACCCAGTCAAAGAAATGATGACAGCTCGTTCTTATTATTCGGTATGGTGACATCTACCAGCATTGCTGTTCTGACTCTATTATCATACACCACTATGTCCCGCCTATTATTCGTCACCATTCTGTCAGTGAAAAAAGGCCTATAGTAGTATAATCTGAGTCATTTTCCAATACGAGCGTCGGTTGATATCTTGGCTGGAAAGCATTCAGAAGTCCGTACTCATGTGCAAGTTTCTGATGGATAATGTTGCACACTTGATTATGCCCGTAAAGATGGTCCGCATTGGGACAGTTGTTCGCAGTCTGACGTAATATGCTGTACAGTCTCCGATCTTATACGGCATTTCCAGCACTTATCTGTTCGTAATGCTCCATTCTTAATTTTAAATTTTTTGTGATTGTTTGTAGCGATGACTTGGTCTTGAATGGCCATAGGGAATCCCTCTGTTCCTGCGACTAATTCTCATTTCATCAATCATTTGTTGGAAGCTCGTTTGTCGATGTGTGGTTGATTAATCTCTTGGTACAAATATGACAACTTTACTTTGCAGTCAATATCTTAATGCGTAGAACCTGATCTCAATCTACGTTTGTTCTACACTTCCACTACTGGTTGCAACGACACCAGACGCATTCCTAACATATCAGATATTTGAGCGGGAAATATTTGAATATATTTTCCTTCGCGTTTATAACATTAAGCTGAATATTTACATTGGTTGTTACCAATATAAAATCGTTCTACAATTTTATACCCATATGGATGTTTTTTCCAAAAATTACGGATCACAATTTTGTACTTTCTAATCAAGAGCTTGATACATTATTTGAAGACCCAAATATTCAAACTGAGAAAATTGTTTTCAAACCTCTCAAAACTAATTTCGTACTTTTTCTCATTCGAATTAATATACCAAATATAAATTTTCATGTTTCCAACTTCAGGATTGAGCGAAGTCCATATCCTATTTTGCACGCAAGGTCAGAAATAAAACAAAATATATATATATATATATATATATATATATATATATATATATATATATATATATATATAGAGGGGGTTTAACCCCGACGAGTTGCCCATATATCTGTTCATGTAATCAAACTGATTTCATGAAAAATAATATAAATCCACCACCCGGTAATTAATACAATTGCCAGGTAATGATTATAATCAAATTATATCCTGGAATAATTATTTATTAGGAAAAAGTTAAATGTTATGAGAATATATCAATCTACCAAAATATATACAAACTATAACATCATCAGACAATGACATAAATGTACCAACGAGTTGTATATATATATATATATATATATATATATATATATATATATATATATATATATATATATATATATATATATATATATATATAATCTGTAGAACCTGATCAAGCTACGTTTTCAGGTTATTTCTAGATTTTCTTATACCACATGTAACTGAAACTACGGTAACTTTTTTTCTATTTGGAATATTTCGATGAAATTTGGGAATCGGATAGAAGACAACATTTTATTTGTCAACATTGAAATGTTTGACATTTCGTTTCCGATTAGGCCGGAAACGATACCACATTTCGATTTCAAATGGGACAGCCTGTATTTTTATGGCTTCTTTCAATTTTTCACCTCATCCTACCACCTTTTGACATATTTTTGAAAGAAAAACGAAACACAATCTTTCTTTTTTCAATTTTCATCTTTCGTTCTAGAAGGCCAATGACAATTGGCTCAACTCAACATCTCCTATCAAGAATATACAAGATTGTGTCTGAAAATTTAATTACTCATTTTTTACGGAGTGTCACAATTTTGAATTTCAGTTTTTCCTCAAAAAGTAGGTTTTTCTCTAAGATAATCATATCGGGCCACTTGGTATCACATAAGTAATATTTTCTATCTTGTTTTTTATCACTTACGTCACAGTTCCGTAGTTCTAGTGGAAAATACCTAGGCAATTCTTGCAAAGTTTCCTCATTCGAAAGTTACAATAACTACGTTGGCGCAACAAAAATTTTTGTTCATACTTATAATATTATGTGAACATCAAAATGACATGTCATAATTCCATTGTTGTTAATTATCGACATTGCGAATTAGTGAATTCAGTTTTGAGTATGAATCGATACACCGAAAGTGAAAAAGTCGATATGCTCCTTATTCATGGAGAGTGCAGGCAAAATAGTGTTCAAACTGAAAAATTATACAGAAAGCGCTATACGGAAGGACTTCATCCGAATAGAACCTATCTCTCTAAAGTTGAACGAAAATTTCTTGAGGTGCAACCTTCTGAAGAGGAGGAATTTTGAAACAATATAAGTACCGCTCATTAAAATATCAACTACACCAACACCTGTATGTTAACGATAGTGTTGAGCAACTCCACTTTATCTCAGGAAAATGGAGGGTGATCTACAATATCCCACAAAGACATTATTCAGAAACGAATCACGTTTCAGGAACAATGGAATGTTTAATAGGCAAAATATCAGGTACTGGTCGCAACAATATGAGCACAGATATCAAGATGAAAACTTCCAAGGACGTTCTGTGTTCAATGTCTAGATGAGGATCATGAGAAGATATTTAATAGGGCCTATAATTTTTGAAGGTTCATTGACAGGGGAGAAATATTTGGAAATTTTGAGGACCCATATACAAGATGCATTGGACGGGTTGCCATTAGCTGTTATGGATGAAATATATTTTCAACAAGATGGTTCACCTTCTCGCAACACAAGGGAGGTCTCGCGATATCTTGACGAAATTTTTCCCGAAAATTAGATAGGTACAAATGGTCTCATAAGATGGCTAGCTAGATCACCAGATTTGAGTCCACTAGATTTCTTCCTGTGGAGACATTTGAAGAATGAGGTTTACCGAACACCTGTCAGAACCCAACAGGAATTGGAGAACCATTTGAGACAGGCTAGTGCAGGCATTACAGCCCGACAGTTAAATAATGTTATGGGGGAACGTTCAATCGTGTGCGATGTTGTGTTCGTGAGAATGATGATATTTTTGAACATTTATTATAATTATTTCATTTTCGCTATTAAATTCACAAAAGAAAGTTCATTGTATTTTGAACACGTCAGAACTGTAGGCTGTTTAAAGATGAAAACTTGAAAATTAGTATTGGGGATGACACTGTAGAACAAGGGAGCGATTTTAAGTATCTTGGAGTTCATGTAGTTCCGCAGTTTACACTTAGTACCCATATTAACTATATGTGTAAAAAACTTGGTAAGCAAATTGGTTATTGGATATCCGGGAGATTATCTGATTGGTCAAAATGAATTGTCTATAATACGATAGTTCATCCTCAATCAACATTTTGCATATCATTACTGTTGGGATGCAATTCAAGAATATATAGACAGATTGCAGATTTTGCAAAACAGAGCGATAAGGGTTTTATTAGGGTGCAATAAGTACAAGAGGAGGACATGCTGCGTTCTTTGAAATTCATCAAAATCCTAAATAGGATAGAAGAAGCTAACCAATAATTTGGCAGCACCATATCTTTCTTATTTTCTTATAAAAAGATCAACCATGATAACGTATGACCTGAGGACCGGGGAGGATTATATTATCGGTAAATTTAAGACGAAGTGTTTAAAAAAGTCTCCGTTTAACCATGACTTGAAAATTTTCAATGGATTGCCTTTGTTTGTAAGGACTTTTCCTTCCTTAAGAACATTTAAGTCAAGACTTAGAGAGTTCTATTCAGTTGATAAGTTGGTAGGGTGGTATAAGTTAAGATGGGATATACATTTGTATAATTTTTTTGTGACCTACGTAATTATTTGTTATTGTACTGTAGTAGCAGAAGCTAATTAAATATGCATTCATTCATTCATTCTTTTGTTATTAACTTTGACACCCCGTAAAAAAAGAGCCAGTAATTTTTTTAGATACAATCTTATCTTTTCGTGATAGGGGATATTGAGCTAAGCTATTTGTCAATGTTCTTATCCTTCTAGAACGAAAGATGAAAATTGCAAAAATAAACATTGTGTTTTGTTTTCCTTTCAAAAATATGTCGAAAGGTCGTAGGATGAGATGAAAAATTGAAACAAGCAAAAAATAAAGGGTGTCTCATTTGAAAATCGAAAGATGGTATTGTTTCCATAATAACTGGAATTGAAATTTCAAACAATTTATTAATATCGAATTCGAAATATTGTTTCCCTATCGGATTTCCAAATTTCATAAAAATATTCTAACTAGAAAAAAAATACAGGGGTGGCCCTAGTTTCAGTTACACCCGGTATACCTCCATTTTGCCAAGTCAGTACGAGCTAAATTTGGTTGGACATTTTTCTGATTATTCAGGAAAATCTTGTGGCTTCTGCTCGGCAAATTGCTCATGACCAGAATGTTTGCGGTAAGACAGTATTGAAAGTTATTCCTGAATCGAAAATGAATTACAATAAAATGCAATTCCTTCAGGAGTAACTAAAGGATCATTCTGATCGTTATGGAATTTTACGTATATCGGATGGAAACGATTAAACCAACATGAGAATGAATGCACCTTTTCATTAAACGTGGCGTTAGTCGTCAAAACCGACGATATCATGATACATACATTATGGAAACTCAGTCTCAATAAACACAGAGATATTCTGTGGAAAGGCATATGAGTCACAGTGTAGGGGTCTGATATTCTTCGACAACAATCTCACTGGAGAGATTTGTTTAATTTTTTTACCAGAATGCTATAGAGCTAAAGTTACCCAACGAGAAAATTTGGCTTCAAGAAGATGAAATGCCCCCACTTTATGTTTCAAATATGGCTGAAGACTGTACTATAATTTATCTAACAAGTTTATTGGTTGCAACGGATCAGTTGGGTGGCCATCCTGATAACCGGATCTTAAGCTATTAGACTTTTTTCTATGAAGGATATCTGAAATCAATAATCTACTGCTACTGAGTTTCTTATAAAAACATACGTCGAAATCAAGGAGATTTCACTCCATATATAACGAATTGTGAGAAAGGAATTTTATCATCGAATATGATGCCACCAAGAAGCAAAGCTCATTTTGAATTTTTGTACGTTTATTTTGTTCAATCTCAACACCTGTTTATTTGGAATTATGATATAATGTAAAATATATATTTTTTATATTCCAACAGGGTCTAACATATCATACCATTTATAAAAACAAAATTGGAGATTCCCCTCACTTCCTTTATGACCCAAGAAGAAACTACATGCGAAACAACTGACTGAAAATAGAAATTGACGTACTTTCATGAAAAATATTGTCTGACGTCTTACTGAATCCATACCATTTAAAATTCACTTTCTTAAGTGTATTATCTTGTTATTAATTAATCAATTTAATTATTTTCTTTTTTAATACGCTCTTATTAGTTTTACCTGTATATATCTATGTATCGAACTATGTAACAGAATTTTCGAACGTTGTTTCCACCCATTTCAGGTCATCAGATTTAATTATGATGCCTTCTAGTGACGGGCGGACCTAACTTTAAACATCAGTAACAATACAGGACAAGTGATTCGGTTGGCTTGCCGAATGAAACAATACCGTCAAAACTAACTGAAGAAATATTTCTTGGAATTATGAAAATTATTCAAAACCTTGCAGGTGGATTGAAGTGGAAATCAGGTATCTATGAAAGGAATATTTTGAGATGCATTCAACTAGCCATATACAGGTCCCATTTGAATAATAGTTAAAAATAATATTCAATTTTCAAGAAGTTATCAAACTGAGATGAAAAGACAAATTGCTCGATGAAACAAAATGATTTGTGAAGGATTAAACGAAGTAGAGTGAATTTTATCATTTAAGTGTGATTTTAGACACTCTGAAAACTATTTTATATAATTGAGTTAGTTGTCTTTCTATCAGTGATTAACCACTTCTCAATAATTAGAAATTATTTCACTTTTTCGTTCGATCTGCTATAAAAGCGTGTGTTTTAGTTTCTATAACAATATTCATCTGATTTTAAGCGGTAATATGAATGTGTGGAATAAATTCTTTCATAATGTTTTCTTCTTCGAGTAATTAACCAGAACTTTTATTCAGGGAACAATATTCAACCTTCCGTAGAATGTAAAATATCCTTCCCTGAAGGACCAGTTCTCCGACCAATCTTTCGTAATCACCGGGAACCAGGGTCACACAGCAGTGCTACAGATCGGATGTCATGAATAGGATCACTAGACTGCAGTTCCGATCTCAGTTGTCCTCGTCAGTATTGCATACTCATTCATAATATGAGGCCAGACTGCCAACTACTCATCTCAATTCGCTAGAGCGTAGCAAAACATGTAAATGTTATTGCGTCCTCCAACGAACTGGGACAGAGGCCAACCCCCATCGCCACCGGCAAATCATTGAAATAAAAGGCAGATAAACAGAAAACCTTAAGAAGATCTGGTGTTGTGAATGGGTATGTAATACTGTATCACTGCTGTGTGGCCTTTGTTTCTTGAATAAAAATTTTTTAATGTGTCTAAACATATAGCGATAATTTCGCAAATTGTAATTTATGAGATAGTACTGTATGCCTGGTTGACAAGCAGATATAAATGAGGGGCCATCCGTCTTTCGACAGATCACTTCCTTGCTGACAAGGTGTGTAGCATCTAACCTACCCCTCATTTTCATGGTTTCCCGGTGGCGATTGTCCTATGTCTCAGTTCTATGGAGGCACAATAATATTCCTGAAGTCTTGCTCCTATTCATGACATCCGACCGAGCTGTAGGTGATTATTAAGGGTGGATCGGAAAACCAGCTCCTTCAGAGAAGGATATTCAACATTCTACGGAAGGTTGAATATTGTTCCTTGAATAAAAATTGTTCCATGTGTCTACGCCTATAGCGATAATTTCGTAAGTTATAATTTACGAGATTGTACTGTATGCCTGGTAGACAACCAGATATGAATAAGGAGTATTAGTCTGTCTACAGACCGCTTCCTTGCTGTTACGGTGTGTAGCGTTGCTGTAAATAGTAGACCTAGTGTGACTTCTCGAGGTTTTCTGTTTTCCTACCCTTCATTTTTATGGTTTCCAGATGGCGATGGTGAGTGACCCCCGTTTCGGTTTGTTGGAGGGCGCAATAATATATACATGTTTTGTTACGCTTCAACGACTTAAGATGAGTAGGTGGTAGTCTGGCCAGATGGTGTGAATGGGTATGCAACACTGACGAGGTGAAATGAGAACAAAACTACAGTTTATTGCTCCTATTCATAACATCTGACCGAGCTGTGTTACTGTTGTGTTGCTCTGGTTAACGGTGATTATGAAGGATGGATCGGAAAACCAACTCCTCCAGGGAAGGATATTTAACATTCTACGGAAGGTTGAATATTGTTCATTGAATAAAAATAGTAAAATGTGAGATTTTCCTGAGCTCATTAATTTCCAAACCTTCCAACAGATTCATGCTTCTTCCTTTTTTGCATTTGTGGAGGATTGCCTTGAACTACTCAATATTTAAAGAAAAAAATATATCTAAAAATGATCTTTTTCCTCAAGTTAGTATTCAGTTCTAGAAAAGGACCAATGTGTTGAAATCCGTAGCGTATTAACAGATAAACCTGGAAACCTGACAGAAGTGTTCTTTTTCTTTCATATTTTGAAAAAGATTTCCATACAATAAATATGTCATCAATATTAAAAATACGGAACCAGATTATTTTCAGGTTTCGATTGAAACATTAAAATCCATTACTCAGACTGTTATTTTTTATTTTTCAGGTTTTTGGCCATCTGATTCTTCACATTAACATTTGGTGAAGACAAAAGATGGAACTTTCACACATTATTATTATTCTGTTTCCACTTTCTGTTCAGAATATACATATACAATAGCTGTTACTGATATATCAGAGAGCGAGAAAGGATTTTACCTCGAGCATTTTCCACCTTGTTCACCCGACCCAACATTGTTCGTTCGCGAACATTGTAAGTCTATCTTGAAATGTAATTTTTCCTTCATTCAGTCAGGGTAAATGAATATACTTTTTACATTAGTTTGAATCAGTAGTATATTTGTAAATTAGAGGCAAAAAGAATTATTGAAAACTTCGTAAATCAATGAGTAATCTTACCTAATAAGAGCTAGTCCTCAAATCTGCCTGCTATACCAATATCCACAATGGTGTAATTAAGCAGGATGCCGAAAAACAAGCAGTTTCGTCCATACAAGGAACTCATCAGTGTTGCATATCGCTTCTCGGTACCTTGACAACAACACCCTAACAATTCAGAGAAGGACTATCTCGTAAATACATACGAGAGTTGCCCTCTATGGACGGAGACGGTAAACGCACTACCAGACTTCGAGGAAAGCATTGAACAATAGCAAACAGATGTGAGAACGTTAAAATCACAACACATGTAAAACATCTTTTGTCGGTCCGTGAATCGCATCACGTTTCAAACGAGCGAAATGGTCCAGTTTGCTTCGGTGCTTTAGACCACGACGTTTTCAGGAGAAACCTCCTGTCGGTTAATAGTTTTTACCGTACCCTTTGTGTCACGTCTTTATATGTAAACCGATCAATCAATAGTCCTTCCTAACAGGAAGTACTTCTCAAATCTTGCTGCCATGTGCGCAGCTATCAAGACCCACAATAGTGCAATTAATTAGGATGCCGAATACAAATCGGCAGAAACAGTTTCCTCCTTATTAGGAGCTCATCAGTATCACATATCGCTTTTCAGTACTCTAACCAACCACATCTTGATGGCTGCGTGTATGGCATCTAGATTTGACAAATAGCTCCTGCCAGGAAGTTTTATTCTTCTATTCTACGGATTTCCGAATAATTCCTCTTGTCTCAAGTTGACATATATAGACTTCAGGCTGAGGGTATCGCGGAATATATACTCGTTTCATCAGTAGTATATTTGTTTTTTCGATAAGACTCAATTTCCAAGTATATAGCCATTGGCGTAACAATGTAGTCATTTGAATTGCTAAATAATTTTGCTAGATCCTCTTATGTGAAAGAAAATGGATCTGCATCATTCTATACGTGACAGGAATAACAAAAATTCCAATAGTTCTGTGACCTCAGTTGTATTACTTCATAAAAAATTGTGCTTATTTAAAGTAAAAAGATATCTCATTACCCAAGCAGTATTAGATATAGCGTATCTCAATAACATCCCACAGCCATTAGTCGAATTAATTACTGGAGAATTTCAAATGTCAACCTTTAAGCAATATTGAGACCAGTTGACGAAAGAATGAGAAACATAACAAATATTTTCTCTTTAAAGACACGGTTGCAAAATGGATCGTTCATACCTAATTGCCACGTTCATATAACAAAATTGAAACGAACCTTTAGGTCGACGTTATTTCAAACAACGGTACGGTAATAATATGCCGATTGTTGTGTAATCCATCAATTGCAATTCCACAACGACGATACCGAAGTGATTGTTTAATCTATTAGCCGGTGAAGTCGACACGTTCCCATAAACCACCAGGGTCGGACCGAGCTACTTAACGCTTTAACCTCTTTGGAATGAATAATTGGCTGGTAACATTGAAAATATTCATTCTCTCAATAAATACTTTTCATTTATAGAGAAACTACAACTTCTGAGGTATCAATTCGATAATTTCAGGAGACATATGGTTTATTGAACGCGAAAATAGGCAGATGACATTGAACAATCCTTTGCTCCCATTCAAATTCCAATGTGTACTTGGCATTATTTTTTTTCATTACGAAGGTCATCTTACAAGTTTGCCTTTCTCAGAGATATACTTAAATAGCGCCTTTAAGCAAACGTTTAATTCAAGAATCATCCTACATATTTTGTTACTCAAAACCACTTGTAATGAGTCGGGTTTCAATCAGTCAAATTACTTTTTGTAAAATACAAAAGTTTCATACATGTAAATACTTACATTAATTTTCACACTACATTACTTTTGATCATAGAAGAATATGTATATTAAGTCGTGGTTATGACAACTACCATGAGCTTGAACTGAACTTGACGGTATAATGAATGTTGAAAGAAGAGAACTGAATGAATGAGTCAGAGCGAATCTATTTTTCGATGTCACTGTGGCCTATATATGCAACTTACTGAATTGATCTGGACAAAGTATCTTTTGAAATACATATGGTTCTCGCAATGTGTGGGGTCAACAGGCGCCACATAATTCATAGTCGAGTTGACAAGAATTCTCTAGTTTTTGAAAGTTCTGGAATTTATGTTTTCCTTGCTCTAAGAAGTGCACCAATAAAATATTCTCAGTTGATCGATTTCACATGTTATGCTACGTAATATGATAACCCGGAAAATTCAATGAAAGAAAGATTCATTTTCATTACATAGTAGATAGGTGGTTCAAGTTCGAGGTGATAATTTAGATTTGTTCTTTGTTCAATCCCTATAGCAAATCATAGGAGTAACATAGAAACGAAAAACTGATAGGTACAGAGTACAGATACATTACACAGTGCTAAAACGATAACGCTATTGGTAAGAAAGTCTCATAATGAAAATCAGCGGCAACACTATGGATAGAGCGACATGTTGTTGAATCTGCTAGAATTTACCAGGACGTTGGTGTGCGAGAATAATCTGGGTTACTTTGAAATGGAAAAACTGCATGGCTCGATGATATAATGTTCAGATTTTGAACAGAACGGCATAATCAGCCTCTAGACGTTGGGTTAGTAAACAGCAATAAAAAATAAGGCAAATAGAAGTTAACAAAAGAAGATGTACTATTTCATTCAGAATTGGAAGTACAGTATATTTTACATTGAAGTGAAACTTAAAAATGATATTTGATACATACTTTCGTTTCGATTGCCAAAAAAAAAATTGAGAGCGAAGACTGTACAGGGTGGGTAAATTTCGATGTATTTGTAAGGCAGCTATGTGAAATATCGCAGATAGAGAAAGAAGAATCGCCCTCCTCGATATGCATTAATTGTTTTCTCTTTCAAAAATATATAACACTTATAGTCAATAATTGTTCTCTGACTGAAAACTACAGTTTTCAAAGACCCTATCTAGGATCATGGTTATTTCTATGGTTTGATTCGATTTAGACCATAGTAGTTAACTGGGGTCTTAGAGTTTGACACTTTCAGTATATGATGGAATGTTATATTCTTAGTGGGTATGATTCACCAACAACGGCCGTAACATATTTCAATTGGTATCCTGAAAGGCGCCAACCAAATAAATCTATTTTTAGAAAAATGAAAGAGAATCTTATCAATAGTGGCTCAGTCAGAAAATCAAGACATAAAAAATAGCATGTAAGTGATAGAGAGGAAGCAACGATCGAAGTGGTAGCTGCTCTAACGGCGAAACCTTGAATCTCGAGTAGAGAAATAAAAGCAGCAACAGAAATATCGAGATGTCGGGTTCTCCGCATTCCCAAGGAGAACCAGTATAGACCCTACAAAATGCGAGTCTCCCAATTTTTGCAGCCAGGGGATCCCCTCGCCGACTAAATTTCTGAAATTGGTATCTGGAAAATATCCAAGAATGCCAGACTTTTTTAGAGAAGTCCTATAAACAGATGAAGTCCGCATCACTAGCGATGGCATATTTAATCGTTCTAATGAACATTTGTGGTCCGATGTAAATCCTCAACGCCATATTGTTGTGCAGCATCAAGGAAGATAAAGGTTTCAATGTTTGGTGTGCACTGGAAGATAGTCTCGTTTTGGCGTTTGAAATTTTTGACGAAAATTTGAAAAGAACACGTTATGAAGAAATCATCAACAATAATATAATTGAAGGATTTCTCGATCAACTTCCGTTAGCACAAAGATCAATTTTTTTCTTCAGTACGATAGTACCCCTTCCCACCAAACAAGGGCCCTCAGTGCTCTGTTGAATTTTAATTTTAGACATAATAGGATAGGGACTGAAGGTCCTTTAATATGGCCACCTCGTTCCCCTGACTTGACGCGACTAGATTTTTTCTTTGGGGTCATGTTGAGGATTCACTCTACAATAGGAACAGTAGCATCATGCCTCTGACAGATGTGGACGGTGTGAACGATCGCTCCGCGAAAACCCGTGGTGGCGATAATAATGAAATTTTGTGTAATTACTGTAATCGCAAAGTCATTGATTTCGTTGAATGTTTTAAGTGTAAGGAATTTTTCCATCCTTCTTGCCTTATCAAAGAAGCCGGTGTGAAATCCTCGACCTGCCAACATGAAGTTAAAAGTGCCAATTCAGGAATTCAGGAAAATACGAGTCCCATGGATATTGAGATTGAGAATAAGTTTCTTAAAATGCAAGTTGAGTATCTTCAGGCCCTGTTGAGTGAATCGCAGAGTAAAAATTTAATTCTTATTGAAAATAACGAACTACTTCGTGATAAACTGAAAAATGTGAGTGCAGTGAAAAACGTCTACAGGTAAACAAAGCCGTCATGGTAAAAACTTGAAAATGTTGCTAATTTGGTGAGAACAAGGAAGGGCTCATCATCCATCTCAGTTTCTGGTGATAACAAACTCGAATCCTCTGATCACGGTACAACGAGCAGAACCACAGAAAACGAATCACTGAAAATTTCCACTGCCAGTTATGCCAACATAACCGCAACTCAACTTTCCGATGCTGTTGCGTCGGCGCTTAGGGCGGCGTCAACGTCAAGCGAAAACGTAAACAATAATAATGAATGGTCTACTGTTTCGAATAACAGAAGAAAATCGAAATCCAACTCAAAGAAAATCAACACTCAGCTAGTTTGCAATGGTGAAAAGCTACAGGAAGGTGACTGCCATACAGGGCGCTACAAGGCGTCGATGGTTATATGTGGGAAGAATTTCTGGTAAAGAAGTCTCAGAGGATGACATCAAGAAATATGTTGAAGATATTAATGGCCCGAGTGAAATTCAAGTGAAAAACTGAATACTAAAGGACAGAACTCAGCCTTTAGTGTGGGATTTCCACAGATGAGTCCTTCAAAGAGGCTTTCAATAAAGATTTCTGGCCGCAGGGCATAATTCTTAGAGAATTTTCTTTCAACAATTTTTTCGATTGGAGAATTCGAAAGCCCTCATCAAATAACAGCCTCTAGATATGATAGACTGGTTAATTTAAATAGCACCAGGTCGTTGAATGTGATACATCAAAACCTCCGTTCTATTGGGAATGTACTTAACAGATTAGAGAGATTCAGTCAAGATCAGAATGCGGATATCATTGCGGTCACTGAACACTGGAAAAGTATAGAAGAATTGACAGCCTACCATCTACATGGGTATCAACTTGCATCTAGTTACTGCAGAAAGCGAGGAGATCATGGAGGTGTTGCCATTTACAGTTCCAAAAATATTGTGAGTGTTGAAAGACTAGATTTAAATCGATTGAGTGTTTTAAGAGTTATTGAATGTGCAGCCTGTGAATGTGTCATTGATGACTTTAAGTTTATTGTTGTTGCAATTTATAGACCCGATACAGCGCCTTACGCTGATGTAGATCTTTTTCTGGAGAGGCTTTACACCATTTTGGATACTTTGTGTAGAGAGAATGTAAACTACATTATTGCTGGAGACATGAACATCGACACTTTGGATCGTGGTTGTAAGGTAACAAGAAATTTCATGACATTGTTAGAGTCCTATAATGTGACAATTTCTATAAATGAACCGACCAGAATAACTCCCCATTCTAGTACTTGTCTTGATAATATTTTAACCAATATTGAAGGAGGATTATCCTCTGTAATTGAGGCTCATTTTTCGGATCATTGCGCTCAGAAAGTATCTTTCACTTTGAATACAAAGCATTCTATAGTGGCCCCCCAGAGAATCAGATCACGGTGCATGAGTGATTGTAAGATTAATGAATTTGTTAGCATTATCTCTAGAGTGAATTGGGATAAAGTCTTAGGTCATGTTTCAGAGGATGCTAATTTGATGTGGAATGCCTTTTCTGATTATTTCAGCTCAGTTTTTGAGAATCTGTTTCCGTTAAAGTGGGTGAATACTGGTACTGCAGTAAGTCTTATAAAAAACTCCTGAAATTCTTAAATTAAAAGACACCTTGGACAAGGTTTATTCAGTGTTTCGGCTCCATCCTCAATTTAAAAGTGTATATCAAAATGCGAAAAAGAAGTATGACGATGCAATTTTGAAAAGTAAGCAAACATTTATTGGTATGAAGATCCGAAATTCTGACAATAGATCAAAGGC
Organism: Cryptolaemus montrouzieri; assembly: GCA_013387265.2. Lineage (NCBI taxonomy): Eukaryota > Metazoa > Arthropoda > Insecta > Coleoptera > Coccinellidae > Cryptolaemus > Cryptolaemus montrouzieri. The sequence continues at coordinate 64,418,421 of JABFTP020000103.1, forward strand.
AGCTTGGCAAACTGTCAATGAACTCACAGGTAGATGTCAGAAATCTAAGCCAGCTATTTTTCCTTCAGGTAGTCCCTCAAAAGTAGTAGAGGATTTTAACAACTATTTTGTCAATATAGCACCGAATTTATGCAAAAATTTCCGAAAAATCCTTCTCAATGTTTTCCCAAAAGAAGGAATAAGAAATCTATCTTCATGTTTGAGGTAACTGAGAGTGAAATCTGCAATACTGTCATGAAAATGAAGAGTAAATCATCTTGTGGGTATGATAATATTCCTATGAAATTAATAAAAAAATCTATTCACATTCTTTCTGAACCTTTGTCCCTCATAATGAATCGAGCTTTTGTAGATGGAGTTTTTCCAGATCGCCTTAAAATCGCTATTGTCAAACCACTTTACAAGAAGGACAATCTAGAAGAGTTTGGGAACTATCGACCCATAAGTTTGCTTACAAATTCCTCAAAAATATTCGAAAAAATCTTAGCTAACAGGTTTATTAAGTTTTTCAAGAAATTTAAAGTTTTTCTCATTGTTAGCACGGTTTTGTCGGGGAAATGTACTGATACTGCTATATTTGAACTGATTCATGCAGTAACAGAGACTTTGGAATCGGGTTGTATCCCACTTGGGGTATTCCTGGATTTTTCAAAGGCTTTTGACTGCGTGCAGCATGATATATTGCTGGAAAAGCTTGAAGCCTGTGGCATCCGAGATAACCAACTACTTCTTATGAAAAGTTACCTGAATGATCGGAAACAGAGACTCGTTGCAACAATAGATGATCAAATTTTACGTCCTCTGAACAGAAATTAGTAATGGGTGTCCCCAAGGAAGTATTCTTGGCCCACTTCTTTTCGTAATATATATAAATGACCTTCCCAACGCTCTTGATGGAGATGTTTACGACTCTCTTGTTATGTTTGCAGATGATACCAATTATCTTGTATCAGATGAAGAGCCTATCTCTGTCACTTCTCATGCGAATGTAGCATTTGAAAAGATTGAAAAATGGTGTGTTGATAATCATATTTTGTTGAATATGAGGAAATCGGAAAGTGTTATTTTTCATACAGATCAGTCTAAAATTGAAAGAGCCTGCACACTCAAAATAAATGATATCGACATACCTATTAATTCTTCTTGTAAATTTTTGGGAGTTACTTTGAATAGCAATATGAAATGGATCAATCACATTGAGACACTAAGTAAAAGGCTCCACTCAGTTATTTATACACTGAATGCCCTTAAACATCATGTTGATGAAGAAACATTACTACTTGTTTATTTTTCTAATTTCCAGTCGCTGATGGCCTACGGTTTGATTTTTGGGGTTGCTGCTCGAATGTGAGTAGAATTTTTCGGATCAGAAGTGGGCACTGAGGATCATTTATCGAATGGGTTGTAGGGTTTCTTGTCGAGGTCTTTTCAGGGCAAAAGGATTTATGACCCTTTTTGGTCTTTACATTTATAGAAGCTTAGTGTTTGTTAAACAGCATAAAGTCTATTTTTACAACATGTTCAGGACAACAACACTAGACAAATATTTCCTTACCGGTATCCAAAGTGTCGACTGACGCTTACCCAAAAGCAGGCCGAATATACTTGCCTTAGGTTTTTAATGCGTTACCCAGAGCTTTCAGAATATTAGGTGAGATTAATCTGTTCAAGAAAAGGGTTCGCAATTTGACAATAGATTGTGAACCGTATTGTGTGAATGAGTTTTACGACTATTGTAAAAATTTTAGTCGTAAATAATCATTTGTATCTTATTGTGACTTGTTCGTCGAATTTTGTATTACATTGTACTAGTGTTTTTACGATAATTCTGTTGAATAAATATTATTATTATTATTTATTATCGTGGACTTATGCACTATCTCAGCTAGTAGCTGGATATAATTTACCTTTCCCAGATTCAGCAATCAAAGGAATAGGCTCGATTACAATATACTTGACATAAATTTCCTAACTATCCTACATGTATTAAGAATTACAGCTTTTGCATTTCTATATAGGTATTCTTATGCAATTCTAATTTCTTAAGGCTATCATGCAAAGTTTTGGGTATTAAACCAGTCGAGGATACGATGACAGGAACGATATCTATTTTGTCGAGGTGCCACATCTGCTTGATCTCAATAGCAAGGTCTGTGTATTTGGACTTTTCTCCTGGAACTTATTCAGCACGTTGTTATTATTTGGTATGGCGACATCCACCAGCATTGCTGTCTTGGCTCTCTTATCATACACCACTATGTCCGGCCTATTATTCGTCACCATTCTGTCAGTGATAATAGGCCTATCGTAGTATATTATTATTTATTATTATTATTATTATTTATTATCGTGGACTTATGCACTATCTCAGCTAGTAGCTGGATATAATTTACCTTTCCCAGATTTAGCAATCAAAGGAATAGGCTCGATTACAATATACTTGACATAAATTTCCTAACTATCCTACATGTATTAAGAATTACAGCTTTTGCATTTCTATAAAGGTATTCTTATGCAATTCTAATTTCTTAAGGCTATCATGCAAAGTTTTGGGTATTAAACCAGTCGAGGATACGATGACAGGAACGATATCTATTTTGTCTAGGTGCCACATCTGCTTGATCTCAATAGCAAGGTCTGTGTATTTGGACTTTTTCTCCTGGAACTTATTCAGCACGTTGTTATTATTTGGTATGGCGACATCCACCAGCATTGCTGTCTTGGTTCTCTTATCATACACCACTATGTCCGGTCTATTATTCGTCACCATTCTGTCAGTGATAATAGGCCTATCGTAGTATAATCTGATAGAGTCATTTTCCAATACGGGCGCCGGTTGATACTTGTAATATGGCTGGAATGTATTCAGAAGTCCGTACTTGTGTGCAAGTTTCTGATGGATAATGTTGCACACTTGATTATGCCTGTGAAGATAGTCTGTATTGGCCAGTTGTTCGCATCCGGACGTAATATGCTGTATCGTCTCCGATCTCATATGGCATTTTCTGCACCTATCTGTTTGTAATGTTCCGTCCTTCATAATAAATTTTTTGTAGTTGTTTGTAGCGATCACTTGGTCTTGGATGGCCATAAGGAATCCCTCTGTTTCCGCGAATAATTCTCCTTTCATCAACCATTTGTTGGAGGCTTCTTTGTCGATGTGTGGTTGATTAATCTCATGATGATGTCGTCCATGCAATTCCTTTCTTGACCATTGCTCTTGTTTTTCAGTATCTGATAGGAATGGTAGATTCAGCAGGTCATCTCTGGTAGCAAGATTTAGAGGTGTATATCCCTTATCAGCCAACGATACCGCTCTATGTATTATTATTATTATTATTATCGTGGACTTATGCACTATCTCAGCTAGTAGCTGGATATAATTTACCTTTCCCAGATTTAGCAATCAAAGGGAATAGGCTCGATTACAATATACTTGACATAAATTTCCTAACTATCCTACATGTATTAAGAATTACAGCTTTTTGCATTTCTATATAGGTATTCTTATGCAATTCTAATTTCTTAAGGCTATCATGCAAAGTTTTGGGTATTAAACCAGTCGAGGATACGATGACAGGAACGATATCTATTTTGTCGAGGTGCCACATCTGCTTGATCTCAATAGCAAGGTCTGTGTATTTGGACTTTTTCTCCTGGAACTTATTCAGCACGTTGTTATTATTTGGTATGACGACATCCACCAGCATTGCTGTCTTGGCTCTCTTATCATACACCACTATGTCCGGCCTATTATTCGTCACCATTCTGTCAGTGATAATAGGCCTATCGTAGTATAATCTGATAGAGTCATTTTCCAATACGGGCGCCGGTTGATACTTGTAATATGGCTGGAATGTATTCAGAAGTCCGTACTTGTGTGCAAGTTTCTGATGGATAATGTTGCACACTTGATTATGCCTGTGAAGATAGTCTGTATTGGCCAGTTGTTCGCATCCGGACGTAATATGCTGTATCGTCTCCGATCTTATATGGCATTTTCTGCACCTATCTGTTTGTAATGTTCCGTCCTTCATTATAAATTTTTTGTAATTGTTTGTAGCGATCACTTGGTCTTGGATGGCCATAAGGAATCCCTCTGTTTCCGCGAATAATTCTCCTTTCATCAACCATTTGTTGGAGGCTTCTTTGTCGATGTGTGGTTGATTAATCTCATGGTGATGTCGTCCATGCAATTCCTTTCTTGACCATTGCTCTTGTTTTTCAGTATTATTATTATTATTATTATTATTATTATTATTAACAATTTAGAAGAGTTAAAACAGAATTTCAAGGAATGCCTTGATTCTGTTGGCAATATTCATATTTACAATGCCTGCCGTAGTGTTTCTCGGCGATGTCATTTATGCATAGAAAACAATGGCAACACAATATATGTTTTTCATAATAATATATATTTTTACTCGCATAAATTTCTAATTACTCTAATAGAAAATAACCAAAGCAACATACATAGACTCATTTGTTACGTAGATTTTTCGGGTTGGCACGTTTCGAATTTCAAAAAAAAAAAGTTCATCTGTAATTCGATGTATGAAGAGTAGAAATGATTGTCGAACTCTAAGAGAACCATGATCTTGAAGAAGTATCTTTGAAATCAATCTGTGGTTTTCAGTCATAGAACAATAGGAATGGAATTGTGGAAATTTCAGGTTTTTTCTCTGAAAAATGGATGTGAGTACAATAATTGTCTACAAGTGTTATATATTTTCGAAAAGGAAAAAAACTGCAGCATCCAATAGAGGTAAATTTTTTCATGGTTCGTATTCGAAAAAAATGTGTTTGCATTAAAACTCGAAAACCGCAGAGCTAAACATAGCACTGTATTCTACTTAAAAAAGTGCCTGTAGAATGTCAAACTGATTTTCATTTAACTGTAATGATGATAGACATATACGCGATGGATGACTTTCACAAAATTTTAGAAATTTTGAACAAATCCAGAACGAAAAGAGATATCAGAAAAATGTTGGCACCACTAAACTAGTCCCTGAAAATAAGATCAAGAGAGGAGGGTTCATTTTTCTCTATCTGCAATATTTCACATAGCTGCCGAACAAAAACATTGAAATTTGCCAACATTCCCATTAAGTATGTTCTGCTACCAGAAAAGAAACAATTAAAGCACCCAGTAATGGGTCAGAAATCGATAATTTTTTGTGAAAATAATTGACAAAATGGGGCTGCAACTGAAGATGAAATGATTACACCGGTGCTATTAGAAGCTACAGATTTGTTATTTGGCAACTTTAAAAATAAAAACGAGATAGTTTCCCCAGATGACGTGAACGTCAGTAATACTGAACAGGAATTGTATTTTCATTCCAAAAATTCATATTTTCTAAACAAATTCCAAAATTATAAATAATTGGCTTGATAACCTCGCTTTCCAGCTTTGGTGGGTTGTGAGAAGGTGACATTATGTCGAAAAGATAAAAGTTTTCCGTAATTTCTCTGTTACCTTTGCATTATCCATCTGCAAGAATTAAGTGGAAATTTTTTGAAATCAAATAATGAAATTTGTAATAGAAATTTTGAATAATTTTAAAAATACCTTGAGAAAGAAACGGTTCAAAATCATGGTCGCTGAAATTGATTCTCAATATGGGAAGCTATGTCTTCACTCTGAAGTACGTTGAAGTAGAGAACGAAAGGTTTTGATGATGTCTCATCTGTCACAGTCAATTTCTCAGTCAACGCGATAAACTAATTCCGGAAATGGAAAACAACTTTGGTTTTCTTGAGGGTGATACGGAAAAATTCAATGCACTGCATTTGCTACTTCAGGGAGAGTAAAAAAACCAGCTGAAACGAACCCTACTGCATGCAACAGATGAAGGAGGACAGAGTACAATTTGACAGGACCAATTTGGAACTGAACGAACAAAATACTGTAATAACAAAAATTACTCCACAAGAAGTCAAGACCCACATCTGCTTGCAAAAAAACGGCCGATCACCAGGTCCGGGCAGGTAAACGCAGAACTTCTGAAGAGCGAACCGGATATCCATTTCGAATAGTTAACTCATTTATTCAATAGATGTTTATCAGGAGAACAACTCCAGGAAGATTTTAAGAAGAGGTACATAACTAATATTTATAAAAAGGAGATAGAAGGGATTGTTTGAACTATCGAGGAATAACACGGTTAAGCAGGGAGAATATATGAAAAACTACTTAAAATCAGAATAGAAGGAAGTTTCGAGGAAGTGGAGGACCAGAACATTCACCGATAAACGCTTGGCCCACAATCTTATGGCTTTCCTCCTCTCTGTCGATTTGAGGAAGGTCAATGACGGCATACCGTTATGTAAAAACTCTGGGAGGCAAGAAAGCACAAAACATAAATCACTGCTACATTAGAGCAGTCAAAAATCTATACAGTGACAACATCAGCTACGTGAAGAACGGATCATTGCTATCTCGGGGAGTCGATGTTTCCAAGGATCTAAGGCAGGGATGCTGTATCACTCCGACTCTGTTCAAACTATACCTGAATGAAGTGCTGAAGGAGTGGAAGAGAAAATGTGGAAATATGGGGATAGAGGTAGATGATGGTATGCTTTTTTCGCTCATCTTTGCAGACGACCAGGTCATATTTGCAGGGGATGAAGATGACGTCCATTATATGTTGCGGAAGCTCAACGAAGAATACATAAAATGGGGTCTGCAGATGAACTTCAACAAAACTGTGTCTCGTGGTGGGAGGAAATGGAACTGAGTTGATCATTGGGGATGGAGCTACAGTGAATAACTATAGTATATACCGTTATCTAGGAGCGTTGATTTTGATGGAAGGAGGGAGTAAAGAGGATATAAATGACAGAATAATAAAGGGGAAGATAGCGATTAGACAACCACACAGTGTTATTTGAAACCGGAATATCAGTAAACCTGTCAAAGAAGGATATATGATACTATTGTAGAATCAGTTGCTACATATGGATCATACGTGTGGGATATGACAAAGAAAAAAAAATGAAAAAAGACTACAAACAATGGAGATGAACTATTGGCGCAGAAGCTGCGGCCTCACAAGACTTGATAGTATAAGAAATACAGAAGTTGGGGAGAAAGCTGAAGTGGACTCAGGCATCATAGATACAATAGAGGCAAAAAGACTTAAGTGGTATGGACACCTGAGAAGCATGACACAAGAAAGATGGCCTCTTAGAATATGGAAATGGCAGCCAGCACAGAGAAGAAGAAGATGTAGACCAAGAACAAATTGGAACGAAGCCGTCGATAAAGCCATGGCAGGAAGAAACCTTCAAGAAAATGATTGGCAAGGTAGAAAGATATGGAGGCTAGGTTGCGAGAAACGCCGTATGGTGTTATACAACTCGCAAATAAGAAAGAAAATAATAGTTTTCGAATTGAAGGGTATGTTCGAAAATAATTTCAAGTATTTCTATGTTCGAATCATCTTTCTCTAATATGAAGTTTATTAGGTACAAAATTGGAGGATAGCTCTATCAAACTTCAATATTGACATTGAAAAATTTATCGATAAGCCTGAGCATCAGCCTTTCCTTTGAACTCACATTTTTCTTGCAAATATTTTATTTGAAATGGAGCATTATTTATTTATATTTTTGCTTTTTGTTCACCTCCATTAAATCGTATATGACAAGTCATTATGGCAGCATAAAAATTTTGTTTCATTTTCAAACACCTATGATTCCTAGTTATATTGTATGTATTACTTGTACTTGTTCTTCTGTCAGTAATTTTTCACTAAAAGATATGTATTATTGGTTAATTAGTAAATTGAATATTGAATACATGTACATATGACGAAAGAAACTGAGCATTATTTCATTTAGGTGGGTTCTCACCGCTCAGATTCATCCAAATTCATCAAAGTAGCACAATAATATAAGAACATTGGTAGCCACTGATCTAACTCCAAAGTTTCATAATAATAATAGAACCTTGATTATGCTCTTAAAATACAATTTTATGAATGAAAATTTGAACTGAACGAATCCGAAAACAGAGGAAACAAAGGAGGCAGTGTTTTTTTCTCTGTGAAGTACTCGGTACTTTGACTGAATGTCACAAAAATAGTTTTCCAATTTGGTTAGTCACTTTTTTATCGGCAAATATGTCTTTCCATCATAGACAGCATTGACCTTAGAACATGGAAGTTCCAGCAGCCAGCCCGAAATTAGTTTTTTGAATACTAGTAAACTCAATCCCCTTGGCAACAGGTCATAAAGCCTTAAATATATATACTCATGGATTCTTTGACCAACAGCTTCAGTCTTTTTACCCTTCTTTGAAGTCAACAGTTTATACTCTGTATTGTAGTCATGTAGAAGAAACAGAATTACTGTTTCATTTCGAAAATGATTCGTAAGAATTGAACTAAAATATAACTCTCGCGTATTTAACACCCCAGATTGTCTCATTGTCTCAGCACTAGAAAAAGTTATTTTTTTGTGTAGAATAATTGTTAACACCCACTTCTGAATAATCTCGAGATTGTACTAGTGTACATTTAGAACTTCACCCCAGGCTACTATTCCATATAAGATATGTGACTGAATCAATGCAAAGAACAAAGTGCGCAACTGTGAAAATCTTAAAAAACATGACAAATACCTGAAATTGGAAAGCAATCCCCTAATCTTCATCACAACGTGTGAAACATGAATGTCTCATCGTAGGTGTTTATCCGCAGTAATCTCAAGGTACCTAATTGAATCAACAGAATGTATATTAACATCTTCTTCGATGTTGAGAGTTGCGAAGGCTGGTCGGTTCACTTTGTAACTGGAAAAACAGATCAATTTGGTCTTGTTAACATTCATATTGAGTAGGTTGTAATCAAACTACTGCTTAACTTTTTTTAATATCCCTTCCGATTTTTGCTTTAATTCCGCCCAGCTTTCTGCCCTGTGAAATATCGTCCTATCATATGCGTAGCTCAAGATATCACAAGAATCGTCCTGCGCCTCCAATAAGTCATTAACATAAATAACAAATAAAACAAGACCCAGCACGGTCCCCTGTGGTACACCACACTCTACAACGCGAAACTCGCTTAAGGAATCATCAATTTGTACCCCTTGTTTACGTTCCGTCAAATAACTCTGCATTTAGTTTTATGCATTTCCTCTAAATCCGTACCTAGAAAGTTAATCAAGTAGCAAATTATGACTCACAGTGTCGAATTTCTTGGGCCAGATCGACAAAGACACATATACATGGATCTGATTCGTCCAAGGCTTCATACAAATTTTCCGACAAACAACTTAAGGCATCCTGATGTGACTTGTTTTTCCTAAAACCGAATTGTATTTTCGATAAAAGATTCAAGTGATCAAACAACGTCAATATTCTACTTTTGATGGCTTTCTCCAGAATTTTTGTCAGATAAGTTATCAATGTTATCGGTCTATAGTTTATAACTTTTGTTTTTTCCCCTTCCTTGAACAAAGGTTTAATAATACCAATTTTGAGACAACTGGGGAATATTCTTGATTCCAAGCTTTTATTATTCAACTTTGTAAGAGAATCAACTATTTGATTCATTGTCAAACAATTCCTTCTTTCTATTTCATCCAGATTCGAGAATGCAAGCACAAAGGTCATTCGTTACAAAGATTCAATTCCATTCATTTTGTTTTTATAATGTTCAGTCAAACCGAGTTCTTGAATTTTTCTGAACCAAGCCTGGGAAGGATGAAATCTACAACCTATAATTTTTGTTGTAGGCCAAACCTGTTCAATTGCATTATGAATTTTAGTTTCAAAATTGACGACTTCAGAAATATTTACCTGTACGTTTTCATTTTGAATTTTTCCATCATCAACAAAAACATCTTTTATACGAGTTTGCTGAAAACCAACAATATAGTATTATCTCCTTATGTGCATGGGAAAACTCGTGTATCGGGAAAAATTGACAACGAAACTAGGAGAATTATCAAATGTACGGTCCAAGTATATTTGAGTCACATTTTCCTAGAAACAAGGATTTGAATTAGAGGAGAAAACTAATATTTTTTTCAATATCAACTCTTGGCAGGAAGCGATGCTTGTCATCCCATCGCCCAAGATGACACTCGCTTCTAGAAGAGGGCCAAATTATATTGTATTGTTATAGAACAGAAGTTCGAAGGAAGTGACTTCCACAGCATACTAGCCTGGTGAACAGGAGAAGAGAGGTACGTGGTGTGGAAGTTGAACTCTGCGATTATGGGAGTTTTCCGCAAGCTCAGTTTTTCTTTGGAACTAGATAGAGCGAAAGAGCCATTAAGTTCTTCACATTATTTACCATGGAAGTATCTGTAAAAAGAGAAAGAGATCCGAAAAGCTGTCACCTTTGAGCGAGAGGTTTGAGATCACGTGTGATCACCGGGTGATCAATAAGGCGCACTGCTCTCTTCTGGACACTATCAAATAGATGTGATGAATGTTTGGATGCGGAACCCCACACATAAGAACTGTATTCCAGACCAGGTTGCACTTATTCCTAGTATAAAAATATCAGTTGTGATGGCGTGAAGTACTGCTTGGGTCTGAAAAGAAAACTAAGCTCATCTGAAGCAGATTTGGCAATGGTTGGCACATGCTCATTACTGCTCTGTGATGGAGTAGATCGATATTCGATTCTGAGGAAATAAATTTGTTGCTCTTGCATGATAAGAGAGAGAATTTCAACCGGCTACACTCTAATATCTTCTCCAAGTTTGAATTCAGTGACATGCTCTGTTAGTATTTTTTCGGTGTGTCTACTCAGAAGTTATACGACGCTGACTACAAAATGAGGTACCGGGGTACAGTCGACCGCATTCTGTTTTGGTGGAGTAGAGCAGATCATTAATCTGCAACAGAAAAACAGTTGTCGAGAATATGGAGCCTTGGAGAACTCCTATATCAAGCAAAAAGTATTCACTTGTTACACCATCAACCACCACCTGAATCAATCTACTGAAGAGAAAGCTACCGATCCAACCATATGCGATTAGTTTATTCATCAAAGTTGCGTACCAAACCATGGCGAAGGTCTTTGAGATATCAAGAGCCATACTTCTCGATTTTTGATGTCCACAAATGCATAACGTTTGCAAGAAGGTAACTGATGACGCCTTATAACTCGAGATATTTTATGGGCTCATCGCTTATCATTCCTTCCATGTCTGTCGCCATAATTGGCAACAATACAATTGGACGGTAATTTGGGGTAGGAATTTCTTCCCATTCTTTGAAATTGGTTATACTCTTGCAACTTTCCAACCCTCCGAATATGTATGCTTCCCATACGAAATCTAAAACAGACGATTAAAAACAGGTGCTAATTCTGGAATATATTTCTGCAAAACAGTTGGTCGTTTTTCATTAAGACTCTGTTTATCCTTACAGTTCAGCTGTTGACGAGCGGTTCTCACCTTACACACTCTGAATTTAATTCAGACATATTCGATTGAACATGTGGGACTGCACTTGATGATTTTTGCTAAGAGATCCGCCTTTGCTTTTGGTGATGATGCGTTATCTCTAATCAGAGGAGGCAAAATGTGTTACTAATTGCCTTCGCCATGAACCAAAATTGACAGGTTACATTACTCTGCTCCAAGAGTTCAATGTTAACTTTTCATTGCAGTAGGTTTTCGCTTCATCAATTGTTGAGTTACAAATCTTCCTGAAATGCACATATTCAGCTTCACTTTCATCTGTTGAATTTTTCTTCCAATTTTCAAAAGCTCTGTTTCTAACTGTGACAGCTTTTTGACAGTTTCTACTGTGCCAAGGCATTTGTTCGGATATTGTTTTCATGGAGTTTGGAATGTAGAGGATCATGCCCGCAAGAATAGCGCACATATTCAAAGTCGGTTGGATTCTTCTAGTTCTTATAAACTCTGTTTTTAGCTTATGTACTTATCACTAGATATGCATGAAGAGTGATCACCCCTGCTTGTTCGAATGTCTATTTTGCTTGTCGCAAAAAAGTTGTCCTCTATACTTGTTGCTATGTTCGAGCGTTACATAAATTTCTTCAGATGTAACTAATGATAGATGTAGTAATTCGAGAAGGCATCATCAGAACTCATCTAATTACTGTGACTGGCTACTGGGATAAATTGTCTACAGCATTTCTCTTATATGCTGAACTCGCAATATAACGGTTCAAAGATTGTAGTTTTTGATCATAGCAATGGTAATCTTCTGAGATAAGTCTGATCTCTGTTATATTGGCATCCACTTGCCCTAATGTAGGAGTAGATGACATTTGTTATATTCACAGGTTTATCGCTGTTCGACCCTCGATTACAAGATATTTTGAAAAAAAAAACTTATAATTGTTGACAAGCACCATCTGCTTTTACCTTTCTCTTAACACAATTTTAACACTCATATTCTGTTTTCACTCGTACGGTGCAACAATGGTGATGTAAAAGCTTGAATTGAAACATAAGGGGAAAGAACCGATTTTATATCTACTTGAAACAGTCTATTGTTTGAGGGAGTAAATACAAAATTTGAACATAATATAGAATTCACTGCTTATCAATGGTTTCAAAAAGATATTTCACAGAGTATTTTTAAGTTCCAAAAATTCCTAATACTTAAAACCTCTGTATATATTTTCAATGAGAATATGTGCATAGCACATATTCTCATTGAAGATTATTTTACATGCATTATTTCCTTCTCAAGTAGATAAATAGGTTGGTTTAGGTATCTTAAAAGCTCGAGAGGGAATTTACATGAATCTCTATGGTCCCTACCAGCCTGAATTTACCATTTGAGGTGCTCAATTGATCTCGTTTCTTTTATTTCTTAAAAGAATACAACGAATATATAGAGGTTATATGCGGGGATTAGCATCAATTAAAAAGGGATACATGAGGATCAATCATATATATGCAGGAATGAACACCAAGAAAAGGATCTATTTTCGTACAACAAGAATCTATTTAATTCAACAAGGATCACCAAAGGAGCTATATACGAGATGTAGAGATATTGAGGTTAGGTTAGGTTAGTTAGTAGCAAGTGGTACGCCAATCGGATCCATTTATTCGAAATTTTGGTCACTATAGAAAAATAAACAAAGGAGGAGGCAAAATTGAAAATATCTGTTTTTCGTTTAAGGATTTATATCTGCTTTGAACATTAGTGATTATTATGGCTATGAAACTTTCATTTGTTACTATTCAGAAGAACTGTGTGGATGCTTTTCGAAACTATACCCTGAAGTTGGTAAGCCATGAGATTCTTCTTCGTCTTGAACTCTTTGCTATTTGATTTTTCTTTCCATGATATATTACAAAATATCTCCACTAGGTTATCCAGATATTGAAACTAACGTCATTTTCATTCACAGATTCATCTAAAAACCTTTGTATGATATTCGCAGGAAATTATACTGGATTAACGAGGACATATTATATTTCACAATATTCATTTTATCATTCCTAAGATTATTAGATACTCCACATAATCAAACTTTAAGTAAATTACTTTATTTATAATAATTTTATGAGCTTTTAGCTCTTGAGAGTTACAATATCAGCATCGATTGAGAATATTGAAAACATTGGTATGAGGAAACGCTCATACCTTGATTTACTTTTTTTTTGTAAAAGCTCCTACAGTATTCTTTGACGGCTTCCAGTTAAGATTGGAGGTTCATACTGATGAATATAAAATTAGCATTTATTTTTCGAGTGTCTGACGCCATCAATCATAGAATTCCTAATTCTCAAAAACCTTTCAAATTAGAAGCAATCTCCGTCGCGAATCGAATCAGCAAAATCCATCTGCCAAGAAGCGAGTATCAGGCCAACACGGTCACATGAAATTCCCTCAATGCTTTCAACGAAAGTTGTCGGAAAGGTCGGGAAAACGATCCTACGTTCCACTGTTTCCCCGCTTTCGGGATTGTTTAATCCTGAACGATGCTTAGATCTCGAAGAATCCCAGTGCAGTTGCCATGGCTACCCGTATTTCCGGCTAGATGTGGCTGCGGAATCACTTTACCGCTGTCGGCTCAATCTTCAATCTTCAAATAAACATAATGGTATCAATGAAACGCGGTGCTTTTCACTAGAAGAGGGGATGAAGGATGAATATAATAATGACATGATTCATTCGAAATTATAACGCTTTGAATATCTGCGTTGCCATTACAATTTGCGATGTTATCCGTTTCATGAAACGTAGTTGAAACAGCTCAGTCGTTATCCCCTTTGAATATTATCACATTCTATAATATGTTATATAATAGCTTATATTCTATGCAAGCGAAAAGTTCACGAGCGTAGAATATAGACTTCTAACTTCGAATATGACACTTTACTCAATACATTTAAGGGATATCAGTTAGATGGCGCTGCTAATGAAAAGTTCATTAATTTCACCTAGAACCTACAACAGATGTATATTAAATTTTGATGGCTGCCTAATGTTTATTTCTTAAGTTATAAAGGTTTTGATATAGCTATTCATAAAAATCACACAAAATTGTTTATCCTTGGAAATTAAATGGAATACTACGGAAAATAGCTGACATTTTAAGTACTAGAGATAGTGTATTCATTATTTCGCATGAGGATTTGCCCATGAGAATACTTCAAATGCTTAACTCGTTGCCTAAAATCATAGAGTGAAATACTGTTATAAATATTATAATCTAGTTGAATGAGTTGGTGCTAAAGAACTAATACTTACTATATTTTAACTGTCACTAATTTATTGATGTAAAGAATGACAAATTTTTTACATTGGTAGGACCGGTTTCGGACATTCGTCCATTATCAACAACAAGCTAATGAAAACTGAATACTCATGTACATTAGAGGAATTACCATCAATAAAATGCTAGTAGAGGTCACAGTAACTTGAATAATGGTGATTGGTAGGTAATTAAGTCTACCTGGTCGTTAAGGAGCTTAACCCTTTCTACCCTAGATGCCTTGAAAATTTCCATTGATTCCAAGAATTTGAGTTTATAAGATTTATCACAGGAATGAAGAATTTTTAGCTTTCATTCAGACAATGTGCAGCTAAAGCTGAATTATATTTCTGACGTAGGAAAGACCGGAAATGTTCTTTGTATCTAGCCTTGAAAGAGCGTCCTGTTTGATCCATATAAAAGGAATTGCACTCAGAACATGTTAATTGGTATACTCCTGATTTTTCTAATTTATCTGTTTTATCTTTTGTGTTGAAAAGCAGGCCTGACAATTTGCTAACTGGTTTGAATGCAATGTGAACTTTTTTACTATCGGACAAAACTCTCGCAACCTGTTCTGACGTCTTCCCAAAATATGTTAGAGGCATAAATTTTTCTCTCTTGGATTGGGGATATATTATGTTGAATGTGCTGTTGCGTATTTTTCGATTAATTAAACTCTCTATTGTTTTTATATTAAAGCCGTTGTTCTCTGCTACTAACATAATGTTGTTAAATTCTGATTTTCGGTCCATGTCCGATAAAGGCAAAAGAAATCGCTCTGTGAATCATGGATTTGAAGGCTGCGTCATATTTAGTGTTTTCCAAATTAAACATGAAAATTTCAGATGGGACTGAGGTGAACTCATAACTAAACCATTATTTCACCCCTCTGAAATTTTCATGTCTAATTTGGAAAACACTAAAATTATGACGTCACCTTTGACGAAAAGGCATATTCTATTTTGGTATCGATATGTTGATGACATTTTAGAACGTTTCATTGGAACGAATAGACAACTAGAAATCTTTCTGAATTTCATTAATAACATTCATCCTAAAATTAAGTTCAGAGTAGAAACAGAAGTCGATAGTGAAATCAATTTCTTAGATCTAACAATTACCCGGGAGAATAATAACCGTTTATCAATTAATATCTTCAGAAAACCATCGTACACGGATAATGTCATACCCATAGATTCATTTCACCCGTATTCTCAAAAAATAGCAGCCTTCAAATCCATGATTCACACCATTATGAAAATTTCAGAGAGAGCGATTTCTTTGCTTTTATCGGACATGGACCGAAAATCAGGATTTATCAGCATTATGTTAATAGCAGAGAACAACGGCTTTGATATAAAAACAATAGGGAGTTTAATTAATCGAAAAATACGCAACAACACATTCAACATGATATATCCCCAATCCAAGAGAGAAAAGCCTAAAAAATTTATGTTTTAACATATTTTGGGAAGACGTCAGAACAGGTTGCGAGAGGTTTGTCTGATAGTAAAAAAGCTCACATTGCATTCAAACCAGTTAGCAAATATATATATATATATATATATATATATATATATATATATATATATATATATATATATATATATATATATCTTGGATTTAACGAAGGCCTTCGACTGTGCCTCTCATGCAGCTCTCTTGGTGAAACCTGGTTGTTATGGGTTTAGCGAGGGCAGTATCTGCCTTGTAGGATCCTTCACAGAGAACTGGTATAAATATTTTTATGCTCAAGGTAATTGGTCCGATAGGAAACCAGTTATTGTAGGAGTACCGCAGGACTCGATCTTGCTATTTTTAATATTTATTAATTATTTTCCCGACTATATGATTTGTAATTGGAGCATATTGTTCGCAGATGATACCACGGTTTCCATTGCTTGTGACCATCTTGATGAGGCTGGTGATCTGTTTGAGAGAGCTCTTTCGGAGGCCTTTAGTTAGTTTTCGGGTAATTGGTTGGGTTTGAATGGTGAGAAGCTGGAAAGAATGATTTTCGGTCTGAGACATACAGAGTCATCCAGTGCTAAGTTTCTAGGTATTCATCTTGATACAAGGCTCACCTGAAGAGGTCATATAGATCACCTTGCCAAAGAAATTGAGTAAGAATATATTTGTCTGGAGGTGTCTCAAATCTTCAGTTTCTTCTAACGTTCCGAAAACTGCATAATTTGCGCTCTGCGAAGCACATCTTAGATATGGAGTCTTAGCTTGGGGTCTGGGAGGTGAAATTGAGAGGATTTTCAAATTGCAGCGACGAGCTGTAAGAATAATAGCTGGTATTGAGTATAGGGATTGTTGCAAACACTATTTCAAAAGCCTTTGGATTACCTAATCTGGTCATATTTCAATGCCTCGTGCATGTACATAATCACCTAAACTAGGTTGCTTTGCGCAGCAGCATCCATGTCACAATACTCGTAACAAAGATGCCTCTGTGTACCGTTTTTTCGATTACGTAAGACGCAGAATGTTCCCGAATTTCTCGCTCTTGAGATTTATAATAAATTACCTACTTTAGTTAGGTCATTTTCTAAAGCAATGTTCAACAAGAAAATTAAAAACATTTTATTGAATCACGTTTTGTATACCGCTTATAATTTTTTAAATTTACCTCCAAATTGCTTTGTAGATTTTTGACTCTTTGGTTCTGTGTGATATATACATATTTTATATTTATTTGTTTTCTGTTCTATTTTGACATGTGAACATAGTGTGATAATTATTGTAAAAGGCATGAATAAACGAATCTTAACCTAAATCTGAATTTGAATCTGAATCAAGTAGTATTAATTTGAACGGCTGTTTAGGCATGAAACTCGTTTCCGCTCGACTAGTTACAAAAGACCTTAATTTTCTTCAAACATTGAATCGGGTAATGGTCGTTTGAGACATGCTGACATGTTTCATGGGTTATGACATGAGTTTGACATGCAAACTAGTCAACAAGCTTCGAAATGGCGCCATCTTACTGAACCGAAACCGAAATAACCACGTCAGAGTCGATCAGAGGTCAGGGTAATGTTGATTGTTTTCTTTGATTATTGCGGTGTTGTGCACTAGAAATTTTTGCCAGAAGGTCAGATGTTGAATAAAGAATATTACCTGAGTGGTATGCGGTGCTTGAGATAGCAAATTCGTCGAAAAATGCCAGACTTGTGGAAAGAAAACTCTTGGATTTTGCACCACGATATGCACCATCTCACAAGGCTATACTTGTAATAAATTCCTGAACAAAAACTCAACAAATACCATTGAACAATCACTTGATTTGGCTTAGGCTGACCTTTTTCTTTTCCCAAAACTTAAATTATCACTTCAAGGTATCCGCTTTGAATCGATAGAAGACAAAAAAGAAACCTCGCGAGGAGAACTGGACTCTGGAGAAAGCGATTGAAAAATGTTTTTATGATTGGATTATTGTATGTGTCAATGTGTTATTTCGGCAGGGGCCTACTTTGAAGGTGATACAATAAATTTGGATGAAAAATTATTATTTCGTATTTCTTTGATTAATTAACGGTACTTTTTTGACTGAATGTACACACAACCAAATTTATATGAAAAAACTGTCATTATAGATTGTTTTCAATCATGGATCTTTGACTACTTGTGAAGAATGAAGTTTTTTGTTGTAAAGAAACTGGATAGTATGATAATGTTGAATTATCACCACATATTCGGGATATTGTACTCAGTCGTCACTGACATTTGAAACCATGAAGTTCAAAATTCAAAAAGGTCCTATAATCATCATTGAAAATACCTTACGTTGGATTGTTCGATGCGCAGAAGGATCGAAGGATTGCCCTCGCAATCACGCGGCTTGATATCACAAATATAATCCCGATACGTGAAGCAACAATCTCTGCAAAATAGGCCTAGAAGAAGTCGAAGGAAGATCACTTCAGAAGAACAAGACCGCATTTTGTGCCAAATTGCAAGGAGAGATCCTAGTGCGTCGCACCCCATACTCCAAAGGCGATTTCTAAAAGCAACAGGCATCTGGTTATCAGTCGAAACGATACGTCAAAGACTTCGTTCAAAGGAATTTTACATCAGAAGGCCCTTATTAGTTCCAGAGCTAACCAGACAACAAAAAATTTACAGACTGAACTGGTGTACTGAGCGCCAAAATTAGACTATTGAGAATTGGCGAAATGATCTTTTTTCGGATGAGACCAGAATTGGTGTTCGATCAGATGGCCGCCGGATTCGGGTTTTAAGGGATCGTGGAAGAAAAGATAGATTCCGAGCAGCAAGACAAATTCCGAAATACTAAGGGTACAGTGTGATTTTTTGGGGAGGCCTTATGCTGGGAGGAAAAACAGATTTGATTTCGTTTTCTGTGAATGTATCGACTAAAAATTACTATCTAACCTAGCACTGGAACCCATTGTGAGACTCTGAGGTGGTGCCCATGGTAAGAATATTACTTTCATGCAAGATAATGCTTCTTTGCATACCAGCAACTTCGCGCGATTTCATCTTGAAACAGAGGGAATCGTTATTTTGGACTGGCTAGATTGCTTTCTAGACCTAAATCCTATTGAACATTTATGGGATAATTTCAAAAGGAAGATTAGATTGCGCCAGGATAATACAAGAACCCCACAACAGCTCATCCAAGCCGTCACAGATGAGTGCCAGAATATCACCCCGGAAGAGGTCGAAAAACTTAACCAAAACATGCCTAGACGGATTCAGGCTTGTATCAGGGCATGAGTAGACTACATCCGTAGCTGATAATATCTGTGCTGAAGAAAATGACATACCAGTCATACCTGAAAGATTCCCAGTCAACATATTTATGGAACCCACAGATGAGCGTGAGGTGTATCAAATAATGAAAACTTTGAAGAACACTAACTCTGTTGGAAAGGACAAGATACCTATGAAATTACAGAAGCACATAGTGCACAACATTGTAATGCCATTTTCTCACTTGATGAATCTAACTCTCAGTACTGAAGTTTTTCCCAATAAGTTGAAGATAACGAGAATCAAACCTATATTTAGAATTTAAGAAGGATATCTCACGAGCCTCTCCAGTTACCGACTAATAGCTTATTACCAAATATAAGTAAAATATATGAGCATGTCATTCTCAACAGTATGGTTAACTACTTGGACACTTTTGCTCTTCTGAGAACTTCTCAGTATGGATTTTGGAAACACAGATCCACAATCGATGCAATATACTCGACAATAAATAAGATAGTTACCTCTTTGAATGATGAGGAATGTAAACTTGCTATGTTCTCGGATCTGAGCAAGGCCTTTAAAAGTGTCAACCATGAAAAGCCCTTAGAGAAACTGGAAAGATACGGTTTTCGTAGGGTGGCTCTGGGAGATCATACCTATCTGACCGAAAATAGTGTATGGCTGAAACAGATATTGAATCAGACAATACTAAGGTGTGTAGGGGGTACCTCAGGGTTCCATACTAGGGCCTCTACTATACATTCTTTATATTAATGATCTATCTGAAGAACTCCAGGATAAGATACAACAATACGCTGATGATACCTGAGCATAGCATCAAAGCCCTCAAGAAAAATACTGTCGATGATCTCCACACAATAGAAAATTACTTCACCCAAAACCATCTCAAACTGAACACAGCGAAAACTCAGATAGTTTGTTTTGGACATAGAAGAGCATCTGGACAACTCAGCCTTGAATATAATAAAGATGAGACACTGAAAACAGAAGACACAGTTACTTTCTTGGGATTGATTCGAGTCTGGACTGGACATGCCAGGTC
This sequence comes from Cryptolaemus montrouzieri, assembly GCA_013387265.2. Classification (NCBI taxonomy): domain Eukaryota; kingdom Metazoa; phylum Arthropoda; class Insecta; order Coleoptera; family Coccinellidae; genus Cryptolaemus; species Cryptolaemus montrouzieri. The sequence continues at coordinate 64,438,923 of JABFTP020000103.1, forward strand.
CAACATTTCATTGGAAACATAAGCAGAGCATGTTATACGTTGAAGATGATATCAAGGATAGTAAATAAAAGGGCAGCACTATTATCCTACCATGCAAATATGGAATCTTATCTCAGATATGGTGTTAGTTTTTGGAGGAACGCAATCATGAGCGAGAGAGCCTTCATACCTCGAAACCGTTGCATCAGAAACCTGTATGGATTGAGTATGAGGGAGAATACTTACTCTTCCGAGCCTTTTTATTTTAGAATGCTGCTTATATGTAGAAAAGAACATCAACTCATTCATACTTGTGGAACAGAACATAATTATACCACAAGGCACAGATACAACCTTATTACTTTTAGACCCAACTTTACCTATTTACAAAAAAAAGTAATATTTATCTCGATTCAACTCTATAACAGAATACCCTCAGAAACACGATCCTTGCCAATTATGGTTATCAAATGAAGACTGAAGAACTACCTGCTAGAGAGAGCCTACTGTGTGATGTCCAGGATTTTTTCGACGATAATTTTGTGAAGAAATCATTTTCCTATTTTCTTTTGTACAATATTTTAATTTCATTAATGTTACAGGTTTTGTTTTTATATTGAGGTGCTTCACTGTTCTGATATTCTTAACTATTACTCCAATTAATATTATTTGACATGTTCATTCTATGTGTACCATACTGACCTACTAAAATTTTTATCTATTTATCTAATACAATCTACATGCGGAAAGAGTCTCCTATTTTCTTTTATTTGTTTCTTTCTTAAAATAAACCTTAATTTATTCCTTTTTCAATTGAAATATCTCAAAAGGATCAATTCTAACAGTTCTTCGAAATTTTCAAAATCCCTGAGTTAATATTCAAAATATCGAGTGATTCCATATCAATTTGGTTGTGTGTACATATTGGCTTTGATGAGTGAGGTTTGTGATCCTTAACTTGTTATCTTATTTCACTATTTCCTGTTTTTTTTTTTTTTTTTTTTTTTTTTTTGACGAGGGTAGTAATTATTTACTAGACCGGAGTAGCCTGCAAGTTTGTTATTAAAAAATAATGCTTTCTCTCATCTTCACTTCTTCTAACTGACAACTTTGAGACGTAGCTACATCAGCTAATCCCCAAATCTAGAATTACGCCCAGCCACCAATCAGGTGAAAATAATTTCACCTGAGAAACTGAGCTATACAGTATGGTACATAACAGTATGTCAAAACTTGAGGAATTAAATCTACGTGCAATTTTAAGAAGAAAAATTCATATAAACATAGGTCCCCAAAAGCTTCGTTACGGAGCTACAAGGTGTTGAACTTTACGAAAAAAATTGGTTTTTTCTTCAAAACTCCTGCAGTTTTTGAGATATTCTCCCAAATTGAAATTCAATCTATTTTTTACAGCCTCCATCATTACTCGTCCTAAATTTTAACTGGAATCTACAAGGTGTTTTCTTTTCCGGAGCCATGTCTTATTTTGCCCTTTCAAACTTTTTGCAGTATGCCACTGATCAGCGTACAATCAATTCTCGTCACCTTCTTTGAATTTAGGAATTTTTTTGACATTTGTAATATTTTTGTATCTTCAACTGTTCTCGAGCAAAATATTATTAAACGATTGTATGCATTCGCTGAATTCGAAGCACTTTTAATTGAAAAAATGATGAGTCGGCTTTGATTTTTTTCATTTATTTATTTATTTTGACAGTTGAACCAGTGTTTGTACGAATTGTTTATTAAATTAACGATTAGTTTTAAGACTTTTGAAGTTGTTGCTGTAAGAAAAAATGGCTAATTTTACTAATGCCGAATTGGCTGATATCCATTACATGTACGATCTGGCTGACGGAAACACAACAGAAGCTAGGGGATTATATTAGGTGCGCTTTGCAAACCGAATAACACCCGACAGACGATCATTTTCAAATATCAATAGAAGGTTGAGGGAACTGGCACTCCTACTGCAAATAATCATTTAAAAGGTGCAACTCAAACTATGAAAACTTCAGATATTGAGGAAGCATTTTCGAATTGTATTGATATGAATATTCAACGCGTCCAAACTCTACTTCCTCGAGATTTCCCTTCTAGACTGAATTTCTGCCGATAGTTCTTGGATAAAATTAGAGAAAATGCTCATTATGATAGTGAAATAAAAGTTAGCGAAGCTAACTTTTCGAGAACTGCTATCACAAGTTTTAACAATAATCATTATTGGGCAGAGGAAATTATTTGATTGGGTCATTTTTTTTCCTAACAGATTAAACGGTCCCCCTCATCGGAAATTTCTTGAGGAGGAGTTACCTTTATTGGTCGAGGATGTGCCATTTTTGGTGAGAAACATAATGTGGTTCATGCATGACGGGGTACCAGCACATTTTAGTGGAGAAGCTAGGGAATTCTCGAATAATACATTTAACCACCGATAGGTCGGGGTTGGCCAAAACCATGGCTTCCTAGGTCCCCAGACTTAAACAGTTTAGACTTTTTCTGATGGGGATATCTCAAAGCTCAGTTTATACCACTCGAGTGAACTATGTAGAAGAATTGAGAAATCGAAGAATAACCTCTTGTGACACGATAAAGAAATACCCCGGAAGAAGGACAGAGGCCTGTATTCTTGCAGCTGGAGGACAGGACAGGAATTTATTGAGTTTTTAATTGTTCTTATTTTTAGTTTCATATTGAATAAGTATAAGTTCAGTCTTAGAAGACGAGCTATCAAAATAAAAGCAAATTTTGGTCATACCTGTCGAGTATTTCTATTATTTCATTTTATTTATCGAATAACATACAATTCGAATAATTCAAATAATGGTTGGAGATACGAAAAAATTACAAGTATCGAGAAAGTTTCTAAAATGAACGAAGGTGACGAAACTTGATTGTAGTCTGATCAGAGGCGTACTGCAAGAAAATTTGAAAGGGCAAAAATGGACATGGCCTCGGAAAAGAAAACACCTTATGAATTTCAGTTAAAATCTAGAACGTGTAATGATGGAGGCTGTGAAAGATGAGCATCTCAAAAACTGCAGGAGTTTGAGGAAAAAAACAATTTTTTTCCAGAAATTTCAACACCCTTTAGCTCTGTAACGAAGCTTTTGCTGATGTTTGTTTACATTAATTTTTTTTCTTTAAATTGCACGTAGACTTAACCCTTCAAGTTGTGACATACCATTATGTAATACCCTGTATAGAACTATGAAAATTACTGTGAAATATAGATATTCATCTATATAGATCTACTTTCATCTGCTTACCAAAAAACCACATGCTACAGAATGTAGTGATCATCGTACAATCAGTCTGATGTCACACACTCTCAAACTGCTCCTCAAGGTTATCCATAATCGAATATACCATAAACTTGACATGGATATAAGCGATACTCAATTTGGATTCAGAAGGGGATTAGGAACCCGCGAAGCCCTTTTCGCATTCAACGTGTTGACTCAAAGGTGTCTCGATGTCAACAAAGTGGTCTATGCGTGTTTCATAGACTATAATAAAGCCTTTGACAAGGTTCGTCATGATCAACTGATAGACATCCTTAAATCAAAACATCTAGATAGTAGAGACGTACAGATCATCACTAATCTTTATTATAAGCAAAAAGCTATAATATGCATGGACAACCACACATCAGAAGAAATTGAAATACAACGAGGGGTAAGACAGGGATGCGTTCTGTCGCCGACACTCTTCAATGCATATGCTGAAGAAATACTTAAGAAAGCTCTGGAAAACGAAGAATGTGGGATAACAGTTGGTGAAACCCGGGTAAACAACATAAGATATGCGGACGACACAGTAATCTTAGCGGAGAGTATCGAAGCTCTGCAGAGACTAATGACCAGAGTATCTACTTACAGTGAGGAATATGGGTTATCACTCAACATAAAAAAGACAAAATTCATGGTAATCTCAAAGAACAATCCAGTAAATGTTAGTCTAACTATAAACGGCAGAAATGTAGAAAGAGTGGAGCAATATACTTACCTTCGAGCAATGGTGAACAGCACAAATGAATACACCCAAGCAATAAGAATAAGAATAGAAAAAGCCCGAGCCAACTTCATAAAAATGGACAAAGTTTTTCGTAGTAAAGATCTAAGTATGGCATTAAAACATCGTTTAGCTAAATGTTATGTTTTCTCTACTCTCCTTTATGGAGCGGAAGCATGGACAGTGAATGCTGCAATTCTTAAAAAGATTGAAGCATTTGAAATGTGGGTGTATAGGAGGATTCTTAGAATATCATGGATGGATCGAGTAACAAATGCAGAAGTTCAGAGACGCATAGGCAGGGAAAGGGAGGTTGCTAACACACTCAAGAAACGGAAATTGGAATATCTGGGCCATATTATGAGAGGTCAAAAATATAAATTTCTACAGCTGATTATCCAAGGCAAAATACAGGGAAAACGAAGTATAGGAAGGAGAAGAATCTCATGGCTGAGGAACCTGAGAGAGTGGTTTGGATGCACTTCGAACGAACTTTTTAAATCGGCCGCTTCTAAAGTAAAAATAGCGATGATGATTGCCAACCTTCGACTCGAAGATGGCACTTGAAGAAGATAGATATTCAAATATCTGGATTATTTCCTGATAATTCTGAGTATTATATGTCGTGGGATGTTACTTTTTATATCAGATATATTAGTTCCAATATGATACCAATTGTCAACTACACAAATGATTTATTCAATGTAGGTATAATACAAAGTTGGTTCAATGCTCAGTAGGTTAGGTTAGGTCTTGAGATTTATTTACCACAAAGTTGTTTTAGATTTCAACAGAAAAAAACAGCTCAACAATAAACGGAATCTACATAGAAAATTTCTCGAAGATTCTAAATGATACAAAAATTAATGTATTGATTCAAAACATGCGAATACAAGTTATCATATAATTCAAAAGATAAGGATCAGGAAGAAGAAGAGCAACAAATTCATTCGATTAACCACACCATCGCCAAATTAGATTGGCCTGACGAGTCACCCATGATGAAAAGCCGGGGGTGCGATGATTTGTAGCCCCATTTCGACTAGGAGTCTGGATATTCGGCCACCTCCCCATCGCCGCTCTATCAACCCCACTTATGATTTGCTTTATGGCTGAATGAATGAATGACGTTGCGGAAATGGATCAAACTTGAGGATGTCTTTTTCCCCTTATTCAATCCGTTGGAAACGTAAATAACACATTGTCGTAACCATGAATAGTAACGGGGAAATATTATGTTATATGGATGGATGATTTTATATCGCCGAGATATTATACAGGATAATCTTTTATGGATAGTAGATAATTATTTTGTTGGTTTGTAGATAAGATTTTAGTGAAACTAGAATTTTGTTGGTTGAATGATTCCAATTATCGAAGATTGTTTTTTCTAGCTATGAGAAATGCAAGTACCTTATTGAAATCATCTTCAGGAAGGCTTCAGGAATATGTCCTTGTCTTCCTCTTTTGTAATTCCAATTCAATTTCTTTCTCGAATACTCAGAGTTCTTGATGTTATCGATGATGTACAAACTTTTTATATCGAATGATTACCTCCAGCCTTACTCTACTTTATTAATGCTAGTGGTCGTATCTTCTTTTTCGATATAAAGCCAAAATGATAGTTTGAATGAACTAGAGTCCTAGAAGTTGAGATATCAATACTAATAATGCAAACGGTTGAAGATGGGATTTTCTCGACAATGATACTGCAAAACAACCATTGAGTATTTTGGGATATTGAGGACTGTAATGAGGGAGTTTTCAGAAAATGGTCTCAATATTCATGTTTATTTACGAAAACAAAAAGATAAAAGTGAGTCAATCACTATAAAAAACGACAATATATATAATGGTCCCTACGTGGTTCTTTTCGCACAACAGAATCAGTTAAAGTTTCTGTACTAGTACCAATTTATAATGATAGACTTTGAGTTTTTGATAAAGTATCCACCCTATATATGAGCATCACAACCTAAGCAATAACTGCATGCATGGTGGCATAGTGCTTGAAGTATGCCCTCCCTATATTTTTCGGAAATTTTCTTTTTCATGGATTGCATACTCCCCCATTTTTGTCATGAAATACTCATCTGTTCAATAAGCCAAGCACAACAACGCTACTCTACCGACTGCCTTATTGAAAACATATTTTACGTCATGAAAACAATAATGTTAATACATACTGGATGTTTAATTTTAAACGAGCCACCCTTCATATTCTTTTTCCCATAGCGAATGGAAAAGTCGAATAATTTTTTTTGGAAATACTTTAGACGAATATTTTAGGCTTAACGAGCAACATCCTAAGAGGAGGCTCAAAATTGATTAAGGCAAAGGGGTCGAGTGATACCTAATTTGGAAACAAGTCGCCTTGTAGCCGTGTATAAGAGAAGTAATTGTGTCGAATTCTTGTCGCGAAAATTCTTTTCCTACGTCAACTTCAATCAGGAAAACAAAACACTTTTTAATTTCATATCGAATGTTCAAGTTATCCTCGACTCACTTCCATACAATATTACAATCCTGACTGAAGAGCGTCTTTAACATAACAGCATATTGGGAAATATTTGTAGAAACTCATCTACAATCCGCTGATGTAGATCATCCAAATTCTCAGGCTGAGTCACGAAACTTTTGTGCTTAATACGTCCCTTCAAGCAAGAGTCTAATGGGTTTAGGTAAGGAAATTGCGCAGGCCACTCCTTCACTATGGATGAGTTGAAGTTCTCCGTTTCAAAAATTCCCAAAATTCCTACCCATACGTTTAGCTATTCCGGATATTCAGGATTTGTATCGTTTCAAAATTAACAGTTATACCGGCTAACCTACCAATGAAGTGTTAAGTGCATTCGTCAGAAAGGCGAACGTAGTACAAGAATTGCTATTTATTGATGAAACGCTTTGCCATAATTTCGCAAAATGCTTTCTTACGACTCGAATCATCATTATATAGTTCATAAATTAATTCAATTTTGTACGGATGGAACTTGTATTTATGTAAATTATAAAATGCTATACCCGTTAGATTGGCTAACACCAGAATCTGCCGATATTTGTCATACAGATTACGTATTTTGCAAAAAGTTGGATATGTCCCAATACTGACACAGCTGCTTTATCATTCGCAATCCCATTGGACTTCTTTCTTAAATTTTGATACAAATTTGATGATGTACTTATGGCGAGCGTTATGTTCAAGATGGTTTTGGTTATATATCCTTTCAACCAATTAGGAACAACTTTGATGGACAACGAAGTGATCCTATAAGTATTCTATAAGCATTCTTCTTTTTGCAATACGTATTCTGAACTTGTTTCTCCAGGACTATCTATGAAGATGTGACAGATGATTTTCGAAAGCTTCGAAACATTAGCTTCGCTTACACCGGATGTAGAAATTTGTCGTACAGATTGCGTGTTTGGTATGAGTTGGACATGTCCCAATTATGCCACAGCTGCTGTTTCATCATTCACAATTCCAATGAGCGCGCTTTCTTCTTCATTAGCGAGAGTATGGAGCCTTGGGGTACTCCGGCATTAGCCTGAAAGGACTAACTCGTTACACCATCAACTATCAACCGAATTGATCTATTGACTAGAAAGCTACTAATCCAACAAAATCCTGTCGACTAAAACATCAAGAGCAATGGCTCTCGATTCGCCATTCTTTTCGATTGCTGATGCCCACGAAGGCGGAATGTATGCAACGAGGTCAGCAGTTGATCGTTGTCTACGGAAACCGTATCTTCGATCACTCATGATACCTTGTAACTCGAGATATTTTATGAGCTCATCGTTTAGTACTCTTTTCATGATTTTCGACATAATGGACAACGATGCGATTAGATCATAATTTTGGGGTAGGCATTTTTTCCCTTTCTTTGAAACTGGTTGTACCCTCGCAAGTCTTCAACACTCTGGAAACATGCCCTCATACGATAATTGGAAGAGAGAATTCACAACAGGTGCTAATATTGCAGCACATCTCTTCAAAACAGTTGATGGTATTCCATCAGGACCAACTGTTTTCTCACTTACTGTTTAGTTGTTGAAGAACGCGACTCACCGTGCGCATTATGAATATTCGTTTGAACATGTGGGATACTTGGTGGCACTGCGTTAGATGTATCTAAAACAGAATTGAATCAAAAGTGGGAAGGATGAGTTAGAACAGTTGTTCCTGACTGCCTTCGCCATAAATCAGAGCTGGCGAGTTCCACCGGTTCGCTCAGAGAGTCAATTCCTAATTGTATCACTCTAGTAGGTTTTCGCTACATCAAATGTTGAGTTGCAAATGTTCCTGAAACGAACATATTCAGCTTTAGTTTTATCTGTTGAATTTTTCTGTTATTTTCTATGAGCTCTATCTTCATCTCCGTCAGATTTTTGAGTGTTTTTAGTGAACTAGGGCTTTTGCGCGGATATTTTTATCGTGAAATTTGGAATGTAGAGATCTATTCCAGCATGATTAACGTCAGTGACGGATTCAGTGCATTTAATGATGTCAAGATATGAGAAACACACGTCATTAATGGAAAAAAAAACGAGAAAAACTTGCGCACCTCCTCCCAGCTAGCTCGTAAGTTGTAAATCTATATCTTTCTAGAAGGCGTTGGATCTTTATTGTGTAGCTGTACGAAGTTACCAGTAGCAGAACAAAGGTTATAATCGGAGTTACCTAAGAATGCTGGGAACGGTAAACGGAAATCATCTGGATCTGAACCAAGTAAAAGATCGAAAGTACATTGTTACAGATTCTCGTCGTTACTCTGAAACATTTTCCTATTTGCTGCTAGACGGGTGACTTCTGGGACTGTTCTGAATAGATCCTCTTTTATTTCTTCCTGAAAATCCTAGGCAAGGTAGCAGGTGCTAAATGATTTGTGAAAATATTTCGGGAGAAGATTGGATTACCTGACTTTAGACTCTAGTGATGAATTTTAGTTAGGTGGAAAACTGACTCCTAAGGAAAGCCAAGGCGTGAATTATGTCTAGAGAATAGTTTACGGCTAGTATCAAAAATATAGGCTTGTTTTCTTTAAGTACTGTTAGTCATCAGGCGTCGCGTTGTATGGAAGTGAGCCTGTTGCCGCAAGTTGTTCTATGGATATTGACGCAGCCTTCAATAAGGTGACTTGATGTTGCGTTTGCTTGATATGCGCTAAAGAAACACCGAATTCCAGAAAATATAAATGGTGAAAATTCTAGTGTGGGCAGCAAATTTTTTATGGGTATCCTAGGTCAAGATACGCTAGTTTTTTCTCAGTAATGTTAGCTACTTGGCATCGTATGGCAAAGGACCTACGACCTCAAGAATTTCAAGCTTTTTCATCAGTATTGACACAGCCTGCAATAAATTGTTGCAAACATCAAGCGTTTGTTTGATATGAGCAAAAGTTACAGTTTTCAGCATTGTTATGTTTGTAGCCCAATTGGAAGGTACTATTTTCCTGAGAATGTTATTTCTAGCAATGACTTTTATTTTGATGTTTTATTCCTGAATTCTCAAAGATATTAATTATGATAACTTCAGGAAAGTTCCTGCACTTGTAGGAAGTTTTCTATGGGTATCGTTGTCCAAGGCACTTCTATTTTATCTCAGTAACTAGCAACTAGTAATCGTATATAAACGGACTACAAGAATTGCAACCTTTTATCTCGGTGTTGGCACAGGCTGTGAAGAAGAAAACTTATATGATGAAGCGTTTGTGTATTATGAGCAATGGCTACAGTTTCAAGGAATGCTACTTTTACTCCGCAATTGGAATGTTCTAGTTTCCTGAGGATTATTTTCCTAGCAATGCCGTTTAATTTTGCGTTTTAGTAATGAATTCTAGAAAACATGAATGATGATAATTTTAGGAAGTTTTCTATGGGTATCGTTGTCCAAGGCACTTCTATTTTATCTCAGTAACTAGCAACTAGTAATCGTATATAAACGGACTACAAGAATTGCAACCTTTTATCTCGGTGTTGGCAGGCTGTGAAGAAGAAAACTTATATGATGAAGCGTTTGTGTATTATGAGCAATGGCTACAGTTTCAAGGAATGCTACTTTTACTCCGCAATTGGAATGTTCTAGTTTCCTGAGGATTATTTTCCTAGCAATGCCGTTTAATTTTGCGTTTTAGTAATGAATTCTAGAAAACATGAATGATGATAATTTTAGGAAAATTCTTACATTAGCAGCAAATTTCTCATGGGTATCATAGGTCAGTTTTTCTCAGTGATGCAAGCTACTAGGCGTCGTATGGAAAAGGACCTACGAACTCAAGAATTTCAACCTGTTCTATCGGTGTTGACGCAGCCTGTAATGAATAAGGCGACTTGTTTTGTGTTACGTTTGTTTGATATGTAGTAGTCCCTCTGTTTTCGATCATGCAACTGAAGCGATATTAGCTTATTTTGAGAGAATTTGGAGCATAGAAAGAGGTGATCATATTCTGGTGACACGGCTAAGACTGGACGGTCTGCGATAGTGTGGTGCACCAAACGAGTCGCATGCGGTGATTCAGACCACGACATATCCAACCGCTTATTTCTACCTTTAAAATGAAAAATTTTTCAGATGAACAATGATGAACAATTATTTTGCATGATGAAAACATAGAGCATGCTGTCAACCAATTGATGAATGTATATATAATTAGGTTATGATAATTTTCAAGATAAATTAATTAGCTTATTCATTGATGACAGTAATGTCAACCATAAATCAAAGGATTATTCTAGAGACGAAATGCCAACTGTGTATTATAAAGCATAATGACTTTCTTTCATGGCCAATTCTATAAAAACGATGCAGATTGGCTGGCGAATATATAGATTTGGATATTCAATATTCAAAGCGCCCTATACATGATACGTAATCACATCGATTATGGTGTTCATTTATGAATCACCATGAATAAGGGGTGAGATCAGTGAGTGTCCACACTGATTTATAGTGAGGGACACTTCGTCATACACCAATCCATCATCCATTTGATGAAAATTGAAGTATTTCCGCCCGACATACTCCGTCAAGGTTAGAACCGTATTTTAAGTTATTTGATTATTCGAAATTGATGTTTTAATTTAAATAATTAACACTTCGCAAAGCAATTTGCGTTTCTATTAAAATAGAGGACTTGCTCATATCCAAAGCGAAGGGGAGTAATTCAGATATGAATAGGGGAACTGCCTTTTTTTGATATGGACTTTGGAATGAACACTTTATTCAATTCCAGTTTGAACATTTCTTAAATATAATTCAAATTACTATATCGACAGAAAGAAAATACTAAAGTTATGAAGTATCTTATAATGTGTTGTTTCGGTGTGTACGCTTTCATCAGAGTACCTGTAGAAAGCGTTATCAGTCACTCTATAAGGACTACAGAAAAGAGGTAGTCAAAATATGAAATTACTCAGGTTGAGATTCTCTACCTCTAAAAGGGTTAGCTTCTAGATCAAGGCCTGTCAACTCAAACTCATCATATGAAACTACCAAATTTATTCAAGCTAATATTTACTTGACAGCCACAATTCAACTAGCAAAATTTAATACCATAAATAATAAATTAGATAAGAAAACTCAAGAGAGGGTAACTTTAAAATTGACTAAATTTGACGTGAAGCGAAATATTAAATACAAAGTGCCGTTTGACAAGTAGGCACCTACATACACAAAATTGATTAATCTAACTATACTAGCGACACAAATGAATAAATAAATTGAAGAAAAATTGGTGAGATACGCTCTTCAAACAGGCAAAACAATTCAAAATCTATATCACAGTAATAGTTGAGAACGCTCTCTACACTTCAACTCTCACTCCATGCAACATTAAAATTCTTTACTACACTCTTGAAAAAACTAGCTTACTTCTTAATACTAAGGAACAATTAATGCTCTTATGGTTAGAAAATTACTTCTGATCTGAATAGACTTGAAACTCAGCGGAAAATGGAAGCAATTGAAATGACCAAGGTACTTATCTTGATATGATTGTCTTTAGGTAAAGATGGTCCCCAACGTATGTCACACAGTTGACGGTAGAGTTTGCTAGTACTGTAGGCGAGGTCGGTTACAGTGGCATCGGTTCTATTGCTTAAACTATTGCTGCTGAGGGTAGGTAAAAGGTGAGGTAAAAAAAACGGTCCCAAAGTTCTATGTGGTCGGTTTCTCCAGTTCCAGAGTGTTTAAAGCTTACAAAGTTGAACAGATTCAAGAGATGCTCAGAATATAATTGACCCCAGGATCTATTAAATTGAATGAAAAAAAATTTCAAATTTAGAAAATGTACAATTGAAAAGGTTTTGGCTCCAGTCTTACCTCTGGTATAAGTTCTTTCAATCGCGTCTTCCAAAATTCACAGATCTTTGTACTCTGTAGCATAGGCTACCCTGACAAGCAGAGATTTAAACTAACGTTGCCTTACAGCCTGAATTGTTCGTTAAACCAAAGAAATATTTCACAACTATCGAACTTTTCACTCGGGCTGCAGCTACCAGGAACTTTACGGAACACGAGTTGTGAGCCTTACAAGATGGTTGAAATGGAAAGAGGACGTTTTCTCATTTCCCAAAGAATATAGAGATTTCAACGATTTCAACATAAAAACCATACTCGAATTCGACCGTTCGACCGGATGGACAAAGGACAAACTTTCTATCTCAATCAAACGTCAAAAGCAAACAGCACAACGGACTTTTGAAAGAATTTAATGGGCATAGACTGAAATCAATGAAGCCAAACGTATGAAAGTGGTGCCAAAAAAGGAATTAACTTTGAATTTAGTGAATACTTGAAAAGTGTCTGGGTATTTAGCGAAACTGAATTGAAGTAATTTTTGAACTAAGTTCGAACCTTTGGCACGTTACATCGTAGTTCCTATGTCAGTTAGTTGAAGGGAACTGCGAAAGACAACCTAGAACTACCGCTATCAAGGTAAACGAATTGTCACCACAAAGAACTCAAATAACATTACATTCATTTTCGAATAGAATGAGGTGAAGGAATGGTGAGAATCATCACGAAAGGTTTAACTATTGATTAGTCACTCGATTTTATTTGTTTTAGGTGCAGTGAATGAGAATATCAAATTTGAAAGAGCTATGGACCAGAATGACTATGTTGTGCATTGAAGTTACTTTGGAATGATCAGTTATATGTGAATGAAATTATTGAAAAAGATTACTGGATGTGTATACCAAACTGCAAGGATTGAATTTTTACTGTATTATACCTGAATAAATGGTTGAGACTTTAGAAAACTGAAAATTTACTTTTGAAACATAGGCTATACTTTTGCTCAAATTAAAAGGAACGTGACTATGAAAAATCGAACTGTAACAATCTGTTATTTAAGAAGTTTCTGATCTTTTCTGATACCTCAGAAACGAATCCATTCATGCTATTTGAAAGCAAACGAAACTTTAAAATGGAAATAAAATACACTTTTTGTACGTATTATTTTGACATTGATAGAAATACTATATTGTCAGAGTAATTTTACCTTGAATACTTGACTGAGAAGAATATCGCTTATAGTGACCCTTGTCGTCAGGAAAGTTGTTTCTCCTGACGTGTTACTTGAAAATGTATAAGTCATTCATGGACAAAATTACTCGCAAAATTAGTGCTGCTTACTTGAGTTGCAAAAATGCGGGTAGAGCTTCCATATACGGCTGAATACTAATTTGAATATTTTTAAGTTTTTTATCGTAAAAGATAACCTGAAATCGATAATGATAATCGTTTTTCGGCCATTTGATGAAAAAATTCTTAAATATTTTCGTGAATATGTGTAATGAAGGTACATTTAAACGAACATTTATCTATATAAAAAAGTTCAGTTACGTTCATTTGAGTTCATTCAAAAGAATACTAATTTTAAGTTATATAAGAATAAAAAATGTGAACGCAATATATTCCAATTCACAAAATATTGAAAATATATGTTATTTATTCCACTCATAAAACTATGGGAAAAAATAGTCATCCATCTTTAAGTTTTTATAGAACTGGGTGAATTCTGTTATGAATTGATAGGTATAGCCTAACCTATTGTTATGAAACAGAACTAAACCAATCTACGTTACTCAACTTAAACAGTTACCTAACCTTTTTTTCGCCCAAGAGTAAGGGAGAATCTTAACCAGACCACCTCCGTGGCGGCAGTGAAATACCGTTAGCAGTGGGGGCTAACCTAACCTCCCTCTCTCCTGCCTGCAGTATCCGTATTTGCACGTAGCAGAACTAGGCCGATAAGGCATTCCCATTATTACGTGGAAGATCTCATATATGATGCATTCTCCTTCTGATGTACTTGGTCCTCTATCTCCTTGCTTTCCATCCCGTTGATTATCACACTGAAATCTCCCGCCCATTTCCGCTCATCCTGGAGCATTTCGGAGACCATTTCTTGGCACTCCCCGACACCATCAAATATGTCTTTCAGCTTTTCTCTTCCAGTGACCCCATGTGTAGCACGCTATCCAACACGCCACACGTCCTGCACACATCGTCTTTGGTGATCCCAATTCTTTGGTGGAATATTTAAAATGACCTGTGCTCAGACAGAAACTGCGTGAATAAGTAGTCTGAATACCTGTGCCATATCCGTATATCCGGAATGAGCCTCCTAATCCACGCCACTCCCTTATGCGCCTACCATCTCCGCTGATATCTATTAAGTATCTTCTCCCTTAACTGCCTTTAGAACTCTAGCTGGTGTACCACGAGACTTTCGAAAGTTTTTCCCCTCTTTAGCGATTCACAGTATTGGCAGCGTGAACGAGATAACCTGAGTCGCTTCCGTCGACAGTATCCGGTACGCCCTACACTGCCTCAGGAGGATTGCTCTCTTTGCCGAAACAATATGGGTTTGATGTTTCTCTTTTCTGAGTGCTCCATTCCAGATTGGGCTCCAGACAGCTCTACTCTGTGCACTACTGCACCTAATAGACTCCTTTTGAAAGTCAAAAGTGCAAATCATCTTCTTTTGCTTTGTAAATTTGTTAATATATTAGGTATTGTAAACAAAATCAAAACACTTACTTAAAAACTTAGATATACTAATTTTCCAAATTCAATATTCTCCTAAGAATTCTTTAAATCTTGACAAATTATTACAATCTAGTAATCACGCAACTCTGTTACTCCTATATACGGATTGATTTTTACAGTAGATCACCGTTCTGTTCTATGAAATTTTGAGGATGGATACCAGTTTATTTATATAATTTTACGAATGAAAAATAAACAAGTACTAACATTATGTTGTGAATGGAAAACCATAATTTTTCGATAATATGTCACCTATTAGAACTTTAACCTTTTGAAAAATTGCTTCAAACAAGAGTAAGTATACCATTTTCAAATGAAGATAAATGCTACTCAAAAGTAACTTTATTCGAAATTAATTTCTCCTTTTTCAAAAACGGTACATTTCAAAAAAACGAATATTATTTTCGAGTTCAGGAAAATTTTAAATCTAATATTTTCTACGAAATTTGGTAAAAACTACAAAATTCATCTGAGCGCTTGAAAACAATTAAACATGACACAACTGAAAATCACATACAAATGTCAATAATTTCAGAAGGTATCCATTGATTGCTTCATTTTTGTTTCGGTACTTCAGTAACAGGACTGAGCTAGTGACGCTAGGTTTCCTTAGCAGCAAGAGAGGTTATTGATATGAAATCCTTTTTGGGACAGTTCTACAAATTTATAATCATTTTGGGCATAGTGTCGAAAGAATATATCAAGTTCATATCAAAGGGAGTAGAAATTTCTACATCTGCAGGAACCCGGCCATTCATTGAAATCCATTTCTGGAGAGACAAATCCTAATGTCTCAAGCTTATATTTTGGAAAAACTCTACTCTTAAAGCCTTCACAGGATTTTGAAATGAATTTAGAGTTCAACTAATTTTTGGTTTAGCCAATTTTAGACCCGGTCTCATTCAACTCTTGGAATCATCCATTTTCTGGAGGAGGATCTGCCATATACCCAATCACAGATTAGTCTTCAAACATTTAGGATCTCTCAGAACCATTTATTTTTACCTCATCATGTAGGTTTTGTCAACGCCTGACCTAGACTAGAATTTTTTATGTTAGTTTGTTTGATTATTTTATCGATCACTAGGAGTTTCATAATCAGAATAGCTTAACCATGATTAACTCAAGTATTAAATATGTTGACCTCAAAATGTAGTCAGCATAGTTGGAATAGTGCATCTGCCTTAATAAGAATATAACAAATGACAGTCAAATAATCAGTGTGGGGATTTCTATTTAAAGAGGCATCCAATGTGATGCCCAGAAGACGAGTTTCCTCAGAGGAGGACCCGGTGTTTGAGGGAAGGATAATGGTTTGTGATTTAAGTCGATTCAGTTTCAAAGCGTTTGTTATGAACCATGTCGCAGCCTTGGTCAATGTCACATTTTCCAAATCAGATACAGAAAGCCTGTCAGCAATCGAGCAGAAAATAGTCGTGTTGTCTGCAAATAGTATACATCTAAAAGGCTCCAAGTACAAGGGAAGGTCGTTAATATACATGAGGAAGGACGGGGGCTCCAAAGAGACCCATGACGCACCTCACACTTCACAGTTAGAAAGCCAGATACAGCCCATTCAGCTCAACACATCGTGAGTGGCTTTCCAGGTGAGACCTCAACAACCTCAGACCTAAACCCACACATTTCAGCTTTTATCAGAAGTCCAGAGTGAATAATTATATCGAAAGCCTTAGTTAAATCACAGAGCCTCAAGTTTGTGACTTCGCGATTTTCGAGGGCAGCCACCACAAACTGAACAACCCTTAAGACAGTGTCTATTGTAGAGAAAGAAGCTCTGAGTCCATATTGAAACGGGCTAAGAACTATTCCTTTCAGGGACAGAACACACCGATTCCTCAAGAGTCTCTCAAAGAGTTTAGCTAAGATCGAAATTATAGAAATGGGAGGGTAGTTACCCAATTCAGTGGGGTCCTCTTTTGTAGAGATGGGTACAACTTTAACTTTCCTCAAGACGTCCGGGAATACCACCTCAACGAGGCATCTATTGAAGAGCGTACAAAGTGAATCCGGGATACTGATGCTAATAGATTAAAAAGTTTAACTATCCATATCATAGATATATAAGCCAGAAGAATTGAACTGATTTCTTCAAGCATTTCCTACTCATAGTATCTAACATCTAGTACGCGGCAACGTCACATTCGCCGATTCGTTTGATTACAATAAACACAAAGTTTCTTGAGCACGGAGATACAATATCCATTTACACTTTAAATATTGAAAACTGTGTGAACCTAAATGATTAATATATCAAAAAAATTTTTCATGCACCTCTTGCTTGTGTTTGAAATGGTTTTAAAGAAAATAAAATTTCGAAACACCTCGTTTATACTGTCCGATTACGCATGATTAGATTGTTTGAATTTTTTAAGAGTCAAGTCGAAAAATGAACATTCTTCTTATTTACTTTCATCACAAGATGCCCACGTTCACACTCTTTGATCTGCTGCTCTTGCTCTGGTATTTTCTGCCTCTGAGCACTATTATTTGTGCTCAGGTGGCTATTGATTCTTAATTGAATTATGCCATAAGAATTGTAAGTGGTACCATAAGCTCAATCTAAATTTCCTAGTTTCATGTCATCTACAATATGATTCCTTTATATACCCTGAGACAGTCAGTTTCGAAGAAGAGTTGAAATAAATATTACTGTCTGTCAGAACACATCTTCGTCATCACGAACTTCAGAGTATACCTGTATTTAGATTTGAATCATGGAAATCAATTTGGTCGCTTGGTTTTTGGTTCACTCCTTTTTGAGAAAGCACAAGGTGTATTTTCAATAAGTTCTCCATGAACTACTTAGAAAGCTCTTGGCTTCGATCTCAGTAGAATGGTATGGTGTTCACGTGAAATTCTGTAGACTACAAATTTGCTTGTACTTGGGGGCAACGAAAACTCTTATTCTCCAGTTCTTGGACTGTCCCATATCTCACTATTCTGATTGCTCTAGTGGTATCAGAATTCTTCCTTCTTGCACCGAATCTGCTTTTTTTCTTTTCTCCTTCCTTTGTGGTCTTTCAGAATAATCGCATCCTTCAATCGCATATCTGATTAGAATGAATAAGTACGAAATCTAAATATAATCATATTAACTCCTTTTTAAGTTCACAACAAACTCACAGAGTAACTATCACTAATATATCTGTGAATGGCAAGACAGGTTTTCCCTCAGGTTTCTTCTCCTTGATCTCTTCAATTTTTTTAATATTTCAAGAGTCTGAATGACTTCGACGCGGTATGGGTCCTTTGTCGCCGTGTGTATATTAAGCTGTTATATATGATTGTGCCAATGGTATCTTACCTGATGTTTGATGTGCTTATTGGGCCTGAAGACGGAATTGCTTTGAATGGCCAAGTTTGTCCCTCAAATATAAAGTACTTCATTTTTCGATCCTCCATGGGCATAGTCGGATATCCTGATGAATCTCAATTCGATATCGGCAGTGACGAATGTGGCAGTTTCCTATGAGAAGACCAATAATCCTTCCCATTTGTTTTTCATTCAGTTAGATCTGACCCAAAGTAAGCTCCTTTCATAATTTTCAGTTCACAGCTTTCAAGATTCTGTTTTCTGGTATCAAATGGCAAGTTTGTAGTTCAATCGCAATCATCTATTCAGGTCTATGCATAAACTTTAATAGAAAACGACACATGCAAGCTATGGTTCTAATATTGGTGCTGCCAACTCAATTCTTGTCAGTTCATTTTCTATCAATTTTAGTCTCCTTGATTTCCTTATGGCTTATACGAATAGCCTGTTCTTGGCTTCGGATATGTGCTCTCTTGAATCGTTTATAGGATTACGCATGCGTGGGAGGCATATCGTGTTTTGGATGATTTATTCTTTATATTATTATTTCTTCCGTGTTACACAATCAACGGGAAAGTACTCAATAAATTTTGTAACTAATTCTTTGTAATTAATAAATCAGAGCAAAGCTCTTGGAAATATAATGTCGAAATATATTCGACTTGTCTTTCTTCCTAGAATTCATTATCTAGTCTCGTTGAATGCGAATTTGAATCTGAACAGATACTTCTCCAATGGCACCGTGACAATTTTGATGGTAGAACCCATTTTAAATCATTAAAATTCAGGTTAGCCCCTAAAATACTTTTATGAGGAATCAATTCAATTTTAACATTCAACAATAATAATAATCTGAAGAATTGAATTCTAGTACGAAGGTTCCACAGTTCTAAACATTTTCATAAAGATCCAATAATTCATTTGAGTGTTGTTTCTGAGTATCTGTTGCCGTCCTTCTTCAGTATCTTCCTAACTATCTGATGGTAATTTTGGCAGATATATACAGAAAATATGGAAGGTACTGTACTATTGACAGGTTTAAGTTTCTTTAAGTTTTTCTGATGTCCTAGTAATATTTCTGGGGATACCTAGATGTTTTATTACGTCTTTTTGGTAGTAGTCTACTACCGATAGAACTGAACTTCATATTTCCGAATAAATACTGTTGCCTGAAGTTCTTTTTCAGTTTCATTTCAATAGTAATTGGTACGTAGCAACGTCGACTACACTATACAGAACATTATCCTAGTGTTGTCTAGTCAGTATCTGATTACACATATAATTTCGTATAATTCTCTGAAAAAAGAGCTCATTTTCTTAACTATCCAGCATATTTTTCACATTTTTAGATACCTCCTTGCAGTTGTCACGTATCTTACATACTTCATAACATTTATTCACGAAATGGATTGAGCCCTACTGAAAGACGCTATCACAATATTATATTCCTTTCGCGTTAGATGAATAACGAATATTAAGATGGGCATCTCATGTATACACGTCGCTGTTTACATTTCAACTCACGTGACCCTATTGAGAATACCAATTTTCCCTATATCTGGTTTATACTTTAAGGCATGTAGCTATATTTTTTTCACAAATTGAACCGTTTTCAAGGGGAATCGATTAATAATTCTCGAATCACTTCTTGACTTTCTCAACCAAGATCGTTGACGAAAAGGACTAATAGGGTGGCATCATGTGTTTGAATGTGGCAGAGTTCTTTCTTTCAAGGATTGACACTCCCCTCGGAAACATGGTGCAGTGGCAATATCAAATGTTCTTTTAAAAACATAACTAACCTAACCTTGTCCGAGTTATTCATTTCTCACTTCAGTTTGAGTTCCTTGTAATTAAGAATTTTGTATCATCTTCCAGATATCAGAACAGATTTTTATTCTTCAGATCCTGTCTTGTTCTAAAAATCAGCATCCTGATCGTCTTTTTCAGAGATACTTTAAGTAGGTGGTGTATCGTAATTTCGAACAGATTTTTGACACATTATTAGCGCCAGATCAATAGACGTTGTACTGACTGGACATACTTATAGCTGACCCTCTGATGCTTTATCAAACAGCACCTGAACAATTCGTTACTATCTATATTGTAATATACGTGTTTTAAATAAAGCATTTCTTTTATAGACCTAGGAAGAGTTTTGTACCAATCGTACTTTCCCGTTATCTTAATTTTGAAACATTTTCAGAAATTTTTCATGGTAGCCATCCAAAATTATTTTAATTAAGTATGGAATACTTGAACATCTTGTTATTTTATGTTATGAGCTCTATGCCAAGGTCATAAATTATCATGATGTCTTATGCTACCGTAGACATAATCGACATCACACCAGCGATCCTAATACAAGTTGTCTCACATTTTAGTGAGTATATTATGGTTTTCACTGTGTTTAGTTTCCCATTATCAGACTGAAGGGGCTTGTGTTTATGATAGCCAATTTGACTATCGTTACATTTTGCGAACGTATTTTTAGATTTAGTCGTTATCTGCTGACGTGTAGAGTTCTTTATGTCAATTTGGCCCAGTTCTATGAAGCTGTGTTATGTTCTATGTCAGTTGACACCAAGTCAATTTAAGCGAAAAGTTAACATTGAATCAATTTAAATAAAGTTTTACAAAGCTTTGTTCACTTCTTGTTAGCTGATAGAAAGTTCACAAAGAGTTGACTTAGAACATCAGTGATTTTTCGTTAACCAACGTGAGGTTGGTACTAATATTTGATTATAGAATGTCTATCTCGTTTATATGTCGTCTCAAATCAACAAAATTAATTATTCAACGGAAATTAGAAATTGGAGGCACATTGGATATAACGGTTGTTTTTGGTTTCTGTCTTGAAAATATATTGTAGATGCAGGGGAGAATGAGAGATCTGTAAATTTCACTCCGAGAGAGAAGCAAATTTCAATCAGTATTGTACACAACTAAGGATGTTTTCATATATTTATCGTTTATACTAATGCTCATTTTATGAAACTGAATAAGTTTGCTACTTCTAATTCAGACCTTGGTTAATTACTCATGATTCTTCTCTCAATGTTTTCCTCTCTTCTCCATGCCTAGTAATTTTTTTTTCTGTAACAATTTTAGCGCTAGATCATTCGTTCTTGTTTCATTGGAAAGCCAAAGAACTAGGTTTGCTGGAAACTTTTTCTTCCACTAAAATATTCGAATGGGGCATTCAGTCGATAACTTAGTCTTTTGTGAACAATTTGACATATTGATCTTGAAAACATTCCAAGAATTGGTAAAAAGTAGCGTGAAAAATTTTTTCCATCCTGATTTTCAGCTAAAATCGAAATATTTTTTTCAGCTCATGGCTTTGGCACTCCTGAAGTTGTTAAGTTTTTATGGATGTTCTAGGAAGACAATGAACGTTTTTTTACTAAAATTTGATTTCCGTTTGTCAAATATTAACAATTTTCCCCGAGCATTAAAAAAGTTTTCGCGATCGCAATGAATCACCTGTGTGATTCAATCACTAGATTGTACTTTTCTCATCATTTTGAGTGGACCCGAATATTGATACAGAACTGTGCCAATTATCGTCAATAATGTTCCTCATTTCCACAATCACATGCACCTCCCGTTGTGAAACCTCTGAACATAGACTGCATGCATCATTTGTATGATAAAAAAAAATAATAAAATGTCATCGAGTTTTAGACATCTGTTTTGAACTCGAATTTAATCTAGGTGTCGCTTGTTTTTGACGTTTGAAATCATCAACAATGGTTTTAACATTTCATTATTTTTTGTTCATCATCATGAAGTGAAATTTCGATAGAATTTGTAAAAAAACTAGTCCTTTGGCTTTCCAATGAAGCAAGAACGAATGATCTAGCTCTAAAAGAGCGAAAATTATAACAGGAAAAAAATAGTCTGGTTTTCTCTGGCGCACCCTATATATTCCCCCATTTCATGTTAATGAAATATAAGATATAAGAATACTATTGAATGCAAGAGTATATCTTACTAATGATTGATGTAAAAAATTGGTAGAAGACAGTGGAGGGATTCAATGCTAAATCAGATAGTTTGGGGAGTTCCAAGCATCCTCCCATATTTTATGCAAATTTGAAAAGGAAACCAAGAAAAAGTGTTGTCTAGAAACACGGCATATTGCCTTAAAGATGTCCCCATTTCTTTATTCGAGGTCTTAATTTCAACTGAAAGAAAGATTCTGATTGCCGAATTGGCAGCAGATGAAGATGAAAGCGAGTTTCATCAAAGTGGGTGTGGGGGAGTGTTAAAGCACCAAATTGGATGACATAGGGGCTCAAATTTTGGCTGTTTAAGGCGATTAGATTGATTCTTTAACAAATAAGTTTGATGATGCTGCTGGCTTCATTGAAAGTAATGTTGATGTGATGAATATTTGAAGACAAAGCTTTTTAAACATTTTTGTTCATTCATTGCAGTGTCATCTTTTGAACCAGATTATCTCCTTCCAGTTTGAAAAATCCTATATCCTGAGCTTCATATAGAATTTTTTTAAGAAATTACGCCCATCCGTAAAACAGACATGATAAGCCAGGCCAGCCCTAAAACCTCATCCCTACATCTCTAACGAGAAATTATAGAATTTTATAGCAATTTCAGGACACAGGGGATTCATGCCAGATCAAAAATGAATTTATTTTGGCTGTGCAATTGTCATGTTTTAATTGTCTTCATTATGCAATTCTGGTTCTTCTTCAGTAATTGGTTTTCATCGTAATCATAATGTATATCGTTCTGAAGGATGCAAATATTTTGCAGCACTGAGCAGGCAACTATAACATGAAGAGTGGTCACTATGTTCATACCAAAACTACCTTCAAATGCATTCTGCGTACATCTGAGAGCTACGTTGTATTATCTGTCTCTTAGATTTTCTGAGATTAGAGCTGGTATAAGAAGGTACCTCTTGCAGACATAGTTTCTGTCTCCTAATCAATAACCAATGCCGTAACTGCCAACAGCACAATCAGCACCTATTGGTGAGTCCTTGGAAATAGTACTGTCGTGGACTGATCCTGGCCAACAGGCAATAATATTCCTAATCCTTAGGTCAGCATCTCAGATCATTTATACATTAATAGACAAATCACTTATCTTTGAAGAGCTCTGTATCATCACTACCTGGAGAGCGTTTTTTAATATGGTTACAATCGACAGCACCTTATACTTAGGAAAAACTACGAATAGTATGAAATCAGGCTTCAGTTTGATGTTTTTCATGTCTCTATTTTGTGGCTTTAAAGCCGGAAATCGCTAACATACTTTGACGATGAGGCGATATGCATACGATTTTTGAATACCTATTTCATTACCAAGTAGCAGCTGAAATGATGTTGTTGCAAAGAATCTTTACGCGACGAGAAATTGAAGCTTGGCAGAAATGGATTGATTTGCGTTTGTGGTAGTAAAGTAATTTTGCTCACTCGATATTTCAATTCAAAATTATGCTCATCTTAGTACATTGCATTGCATGGCGATTAGGGTTGACTTGCGCTTTCAAATCATCAACATCACTCAAAGATGACAAGCTAGACATAGACATTTTTTGAAAATTATGTTGTTGTTGTGGGCATAAAGCTCAACAAGTACCTACATAGGATATTGCTTACCTTCTATATTGAACAATATTCTAATTAAAAATATTCAAAGCTATCCATAATTGACTGATAGTTTGAATAAGTATAAATAATATGTAACACTGATATTTTATGATAATTTGGCTTCAAAATTACTAAAATAATATTTGAAAGGAAGTTGCTCATATGGTATTTACCAATTAACTGACAAACAGTTGACATGGACTTGAAAATAAGTTAACACTTCGTTGAGTTTCATGCAACTCAAATAGTGAGTCAACATTGGTTTGACACATTGCTAGCTGATACATTGTCAACTTCTAGTTAAGTGTTTTACGCAACCCATATGAAAATTCAACAAAGATTTAACAAGCTCCTTATGCAACGCGAATATGAATCTAAAAAAAATAGACAAAATGTCAGACTCATCAATTTGTCAAGTAGATTTGATCTCTTTTAATAATTATGGTGTATATAAACGTTCAGATATTTCAATTGGAAATTGTAAATATGTTATTCTTTCCTTACATTACGATCTTACATAGGGATAATAAAGGTTCTTATGCAAATGTATTAGCTGACATGCAAACATTATCGACTAACTTCAAGATGCTATTGAGTAAGATAAGAAGATCTTTCACCATTCAATTCCAGTATAAGTCTACTAACACTGAACTAAATTATTTCATTGTTTTGTTTTTGTTGAAATGATTAGATCATCGATCCCTAATTCATTATTTCCCGAGCATATTGTTCAGGTTGTGATTTTGGATGTGTGATTGCATCCTGCTGCTTATTTCCTTGCAATTTTTTTTGAGTGTCCAACTGAGTGCAGAAAGTATGGTTTCGATGAACAGTACCGAGAGTAGGATAGCGCAATCCTGGATATCAGGCGACCTCCACTCTGATTTAGCCTGCTTGTCTTAAAAAAGATCTCTACGCATGCACTATCCATAGAAATTAAAAGTACATGTTCAATATACTATGTAAATGGAAGATAAATCCTACCCTTTTGCTGGCCTGTCTGGGTCCATCGCATCAAAGTTGATTTTCCAGACTCCTGTCAAGCAACAGCACAACTAGAGGAAAATCGGTGTGAGCAATGGCTACACATGCAGATTCTGTAGGGAGTTGCAAAAATGTCTCGAAACTGACAAAAAGCTCTAAGGTCCTATCTTATAGACCAGGGGTGCTCAAACTTGGACTGCTGGCGATCTACCTCAATATTTTTAGACTACTTACGATCG
Source organism: Cryptolaemus montrouzieri (assembly GCA_013387265.2). Classification (NCBI taxonomy): domain Eukaryota; kingdom Metazoa; phylum Arthropoda; class Insecta; order Coleoptera; family Coccinellidae; genus Cryptolaemus; species Cryptolaemus montrouzieri. The sequence continues at coordinate 64,464,153 of JABFTP020000103.1, forward strand.
ACTCTGAGAGGCTGCAAATATGTGTGATGCAGGGATGTTGTACATACACGAAACACCCTACCTACCTACCTAGATAGGGTGTACCATAGCATATATAGATATTAGCCTTCCGAACAATATACATTATTTTAGTCAAGGTTTGGGTTAGGTTTAGTTAGTTTCTTCTCTATAATATAAATGGAAAATCTCATAGGTATTCAAAATTGCAAGTTTATTGGTTGTTGCAAAACAAAAGAGTTGCATATGGTGTTAAAATTAACTAAGGACTTTGGTTGTTGAAGAGTGGTTCTGCATGTCCTCAGCATACTTTTCATAAGATGGTACGTAACCACTGAGTGCTAATCGCAAACATGATGGCATATGATCGTCAGTTAGTAGATTGCGAAATTTTGACTCAATTATCTTCATTTCAAAAAATGCAAACTCGCCCAAGTAAAATGACCCAAACATTGCCGTCAGTTGCAGGGCGATTTGCCTTACAAGTTTCGAATATTTATCTCCATATATGAAACACCAGAAATTTGTATCAGATGCTGTAGTTTTCAGATGTATATCTGATATAATCTTCACCTACTCATTTTCAACAGAACATGAGTTCATCTTAAACTGACATGCTATTTCAGTAGCTAATTCCTCAATGTTTTTACATGAAAAAGGATAACTCACAAATGATGCTATATTTGCCAATTTACTGCAATCATAACAGTGCATTTCGAATTGTCCCTAAATATTTGATAATTCAGCCTGATACGTATTATAATTCAACAGAGGAACCCTTGCTTTCAAAGATTGTTTTAGTTCATCTGCCATGTCCGGACTTCAATACGTCTTGTGACAGTCGGACGAGATAACTGAAATTCTCTAATAGCAGACATGATTTCTGTTTTAGTTTTAAAATCTCCAAATAAAGTCCCATCTGTTTCAATAAATGCTTCCTTCACAACCGATCCATCTTCGAATGGTTTCTTGTGTTTCGCCAATATATGAGATATTTTTAATGATGCGATCTTAGCAGGATTTGATTGTTTGGCTGGTCTGGTGAACTTGGTTTGTTCTTTGTTCAAACAAGATATCAAATCGCGTACTTTTTGTCTTCTCTATTCACTCTGAGGCGGAAAATCCGTTTCATAGTTTTTATGAACCGTTTTATGATGCCTCTTTTAAGGTATTGCAACCGACGAACGACAAATAAGACAAATGCGCTTATCCTTCAGGATACAGAAGAAAAAATCTTTCTTCCAATCGTTATTGAATTGATAAGTTTTAGAATTCTTCGCTGCACTCATTTTGTATTTTCTATTAATAAACTTTGTATCGACGTAGTATTGCCTTCAAGTTACAATTCAGAATGACTCAAATTCCTGCAGGCGCACCATTTATATCGGCGTGAACGAAATTCTCGAATGTTTCCGTCTCAACGCGCCACCCGAAATTTCTAGAGAAGCGGCAAGAATAAGAAACTCGGCTTTTCTTTGATAAGTACCGCGCTTTCCTTTGATAAGTACCGCGCTTTCCTTTGATAAGTACCGCGCTTTCCTTTGATAAAGCAGCTTTTTGCCGCTAGCAGAGTGTTATTTTATTACGTAATGAAAATTTTCGTAGAGTAGTTACCTACTTATTGAAATTTGATTTCTTTTCGAAACCTACTCAAAAAGCACTGGCGATCGACTGGTCGATCGCGATCGACCGTTTGAGTACCCCTGTTATAACAGGAGTGGTCTATAGACCAAAGAAATTTAACTATATCCCGACGAAGAGTGTCATGCGCTTTATTAAGGATACATTCTAAGCCGAACAAGAGGTAATGAACAATAAATCCAAGGCAATGGCCGAATAGCTACAGCAATGATAACGATTGTCAATAATGTAGTTTCTAAGTTATTCAACTTTGGATTTCAAGAGTTCCCAAACATGGAAGCGGTATATCTACCCAAAGTAGATGATCTCAAATTTTTCATTGGTTCATTGATATTAAATAAAACATCATTCCTTTTATGAAATCATCTATTGCTATCACAATTTCTAGAGTGGATTTGTACCGATATCTATCTTTTGTGAAGGCTTGTGGATTATCTTCCATCGACAAGGATTATTGTGGAATTTTTTGATAGAACATTTTGCTTAATCTATGAAATGAATAATTTTGCTAAATAACACCCTTTGATTTAAGACTCATTAGCAAATTGGCACTCTGCCAAGAAAATCCCGCTGTTCGAATGAGGTCGATCATTTTGTATGCGGTACAGGTAAAACTGTAGTTGTTTCAAAACCTTCCAGATGGTCTTACGGCTAACGTGTAGATTGTGTGATGTCTGGTGATGGGTTTCAGTAATTTTACGATGAAGGAATAACCTCTCAAGTTTATTCAACTGAAAGCATATACAGAACTGAAATCTTCTGTGAACATTCCAGTATCATAAACAGTAGGCTTCACAGCCGATGTCGCTTCAGCTGTAATGGGTGATAAAGGTCTGGTGGGTTATGTCGTCAAGATGAAAGTTCTCTGCTATTTCTCTGTTCCGATTGCATTATGCAACAATAAGCATTAGGTGGAATTTTCTTAAAATTAAACAGCGTTATGAAAATTCTGAAAAATATTAGAGTTCGCACATTGCAAATAATATTATTCGAAATCTTGTTCGATGAAATTGACTGTTAATATAGAGGGATAACATCTTCACTCTGAAGAACGCTGATTAAGTAGAGAACAATTGCTGAAGCTTTTATTGATGTTCATAGTTCAGTATTTCAAACAACCCGATGAACATAACAGAAAAATATTGAAGAAAAACTCAATGAACTCATTTAGCACCTACATATAAAGAACTAGCTGAAGTGAATTTCAATTTAAATACATTCATTAAAAAGTTTTAGTTTTGGGAACAGAATTTGCTCAAGTACAATGCTGATTTTTCTCGTAATTCTTCAAAAAATAAATATATTAGAGCAATATGATAGTAAATTTCATGTGAAAATAGTTTGTAACATGAGGAATAACTTTCAAGAATTTCATCTAAATGACTTTATTCTTGCAACTTGGTACTTCGTGAAATCGATAACCAACAGTTTGGAGCTTGTGTTTTGCAAAACTTTGGCGAAGACGTCGCTACAGCAACAACGAAAGTGATTGCGTTTCAAGGTGACATAGTCTTAAAATCGTTAGTTTCAAGTACAAAATGTATATGGTCTATGGCGAGTGAAGACAAATATTGAATATATGATGCCTTGAAAGTGAAAGCGTTGTTCGATTCATCTTTTTTGTGCAATTCTTCTGACTCCAATAGGAAATTCATAAGGGTATGAGTTACATACGAGAATTAAGTTTTCGTGTTTTCGCCAGATCGAATGTTGCATGCGAGAGAGAGGACACGATAGAGGATGATGCTTTCAACCTTGCGTAGTTCAAAATCGGTTTGCAAGATACAGCACTGTTCTTATGCTGTCTCTATCGCTTGCCTAACGATATTCACTTCCCTAGACTCTTTCATTGTCTAGGTGATAAGGTGTATTGGATTCAGACACATCATCCGGCACCCATTGTACTGGGTGACTTCAACGTTCACAACACCACTGCCACTCCAATAAAATAGATGATGCGGGAAGACGGGCTGATACTCTCGCAATCAGCCATAATCTAACGCAGCTAGTCGACGAACCGACAAGAATACCTGATCACTCAACTGACTTCCTGAACACCTTGGATCTCTTTTTGATTTCGCATCCAGATGATTTTGGAGCGGAAGTCTCAGCACCGCTAGGCTACTTAGACCACAACCTCATATCTGCTACTGGAACCATTGTGCTGCCGCTAAACCAAGAACCTAAACCATCCAGATGCATTTGGCACTATAATCGCGCTAACTGGTATGAGCTGCGTGAATTTTTTTCGTGCTTCCCACTCAGTGATGTTTGCCTTTCAGATCCTGACATCAATATGTGCACTGAATCTGTTACAGGAATAATTCATGGAGGAATGGATCTCTACATCCCTCATTCCATTAAAAGAACAACAGCACCAAAGCCCTGGTTCAACAAAGATTGCGAAAGAGCCTCTGTAGCCAAGAACAGAGCTTACAAGTCATGAAAGATTCATCCAGCAGAGCAAACAAGAACAACCTTTGTACGAATACGGAACGTATGCAATATAACAATCGCAAGAGCAAAGGCCAATTTCAACGATGGGGTAACAAATAAACTACAATACAGTTTTGGTCTATGGCGAAGACTGTCAGTGCCGATTTCTGCAAATTGTCTTTCCGACTCTAGCTAGAGAAGACAGAAATATAGCATCATCTCCGAAAGAGAAAGCCCATCTCTTTACTCTCTTGTTCTCAAATAATTCTGTGCTAGGTTCATCTAAAGCAATACCACGAAACATTCCACCTACAAATTCTTCCATGGCAGAAATCAAGTTCAGTGTTTGCACTTTGAGACGAACTCTCGAGCAGCTGAACTGTAAGAAGGCAGTTGGTCTAGATGAAATATCACCACTCATCCTGAGAAAGTGTGCAGGCACCCATTCTTGCCCGTCTGTTTCCGATTTCTATTTCAGAATCTAAAATATTCAGTCATCTACAGAGAACAAGATTTTCGGTTTTGCAGACGATTGTACCCTGGTTTCGTCTTTCAGTAGTTTATATATATATATATATATATATATATATATATATATATATATATATATATATATATATATATATATATATATATATATATATATATATATATATATATATATATATATATATATATATATATATATATATACCTGGTGAGCATCAACGCGAGCAAGACACAAGCAACTACGTTTTCTAGAAAGGTCTCCGCTGGAGAACCTACTCTAACGATGCAAGGCCAACAAATTGCATCCAAAGATTCGATGCATCTTCTCGGAATAACGGTCAACTTCGGGTTTTGCTGGCATGAACATGTATTAGCAATAGCTAAGTCTGCATCAGCTAAACTTAGTTCTATTTTCAGATTTGACCTGCTTTGAAATATTGTCCCCATGTATGGGGATCTGCACCAAAAAATTCGTTGCAGGTGTGGGGTACTATGCTAAAACGGGCTGTGCATCTCATCGACCACCCAGAGATCACCCGCGATCTCCAAAGCTAGGCTTTCGGAAGACAAGTTGCTGACCTTTCTCTGTTTCACAGAGACTTCCACGGAAGATGCTACAAGGAGCTGAAAGATCTTGTTCTGGGAAAACTATTGTTTTGCTGCAACACTAGGCTGGCAAGTTCTCATCATGTGGCGGTACATTTAGCGACCCCTCAAACCGCTATCTATATCTATAAGAATTCCTTTGTTTACTGGGCCAGTAAGCAGTGGAACTCGATACCGTCCAACATCTTCCCAACATCCTACAATTTAGCCCCCTTCAAGAAGATAATAAACAGACACCCCAATTCTTCCAAGCGCCCACTCATGTGGTGTAACATGTTCGCCTATTGCTGAGAAGCGCGCATAAAAAAAATAAAAAAATTACTGCAATCGTCTTATATCTGAATATATGCTTACGATTCATTGCTATAAATTTAGTTATATTGAATTCATTAGTAAAATTGTTAGTTCGTTTTTAGTATTATTAGTTAATTAGTTATATAGGTCGTATTGGTAAAATTTAGTTGTTCATTTTTAGTCTATCTATTCTTATAATTGATTAGTAAAATAAATATATGTATGTTTGTCGGATGCAACTCTGCATTACTTCTTTTTGGTTAGCTCGCCCTGAGTAAGATTAAGTAGCTCATAGTTGACTCCAAAATCGCCAAAATAGCTCGACACTTTGAAAAAGTTGGAGGCTATTGCCTGAGCTCCTTAGATCCATTTTTCACATTATTCATCTTTTTTTCGACAATCAACAAGAATCACAGAAGAATCCTGCAAAATAGATTAATTAAATTTGAGCAAATAGTAACCCCTTCAAAGTTAGGGGATGATAAACGTTAGGGATTTGCTCTAATGAGACACATTTGAAAATCGAAAAAATGCTGTTTCTTTCTATTGAATTTTTAATTTTATTATCAGAATTCGATTTGATTCTGATAAATGAAGTAGATTCTTCAGATTGAAACGATATTTTTGTTCGTTGCATATGCCAGCTGCGATAGGATTTAGGAAAAATTCTTTATGGGACTGGGAATATCTCATTACCGCGTATCGCCATTTAATTCAAGAATACCCAGTATATATAATTTAAATCTACTCCTCTATGACTATTTTATTCAGATCAGCTAAGCAACACGTTCAACGTTTATTGAATAGAGATTCAAGCGAAGAAATGTTATGAACTCATTCAGGTAGATATACGCTTTCAGTTCGTCTACTATACAACTTCATTCTAGAAATTTCCGGTCCCTCTAGAGAGAAGAAAGGCTACAAATTCGTTTATTAGTGAGTGGATCGGTATGATCTGGGCAGGGCTGGGGGATTTCATGTCACAACGCACCCCAGGGACACCACTAACAATCCCTCAACGGTATATGCCGACATAACATTTTTAAACATTGCTTTATTCACAAATCCGAGTTTACAAAATGAAATAGGTAGTCGGTGGTTCTTTGTCACATCTGTGAAATCTTGTTCAAGGAATTCATTGTAAATTTATGGCCCCATGTCGTTGCACTTGACCTGAAAGATATGGTCTGGAGTTTGTAGTTTGTTGTATAGAGATGCGTCGAAGAGTAAATGAAACAGATGGGAGAAACTGAAGATATATTGAATTTTAATTGTGAAGAATTAATGAATTAACAGAAATATGTTTATCACAGACCAATTAGAAGAAAGATTAACTGAAAAACTGGAATCAATAAAAATTCATGGAATTTCCAATTGAAATAAGTTAAAATAATGTACATTTCAATGGCTATCCTATCCAGATTGATATAAGATACCTGGTAATTTACTAAAAGGCATTTTTCAATAACTAGGAGCTATTTGATTTTATGATTCTCTGACGCATTTCCGACCGTTATCGGATCAGAGAATATAATAAAACATAAAGCGTCTAGGCAATTTTGCTCATAGCAACGAGTTCACAAACACAAACATCATTATATATTCAATATTTCTTGAACTATTAAATTCTTTATGAAGTCTGGATTTCACAATTTCGTTTTCTTAAGAGCAGCCGACTGTATTAACAAGTGATTTATATGTGTATAGTTGTATATAAATATTAAAGATGATGTGTTTTACTGATGAGTCTATAGTAGAGACAAAACTGTTACAGTGTGCCCTATGGCCCTTTAGCCTTTACAAAGTTTTCGAGGACCCATCTAGGATAACCTCCACCTCTTCAACTTGTATAGATAATTTTTTTACGAACATCGATATCAGTTCGAGTCCCAAGAGTACCTTCAACCTGCAGGTATCAAACCATATGGCTCAGAAGTTGCAGATATATTATAACATATCTGAAACACAAGAAAAAATCCATTTTAGAGATTTAAATGACAAAAATATAGGTATCTTCATAGAAAACTTGAATGTGGTTAATTGGAACCGAATCAATTACTCTTCAGCGCACGTAGCTTATGAAGACTTCCATAAAATAACCATGAAATGTTTTTCAGACAGCTTTTTTCGGAAAACGAGACAGAATGATAGAAAAATAAAGAAGAAAACACTAAGAAGTTCATAACTTGAAAAACATGAGAAAAGCGTAGACGCAGCTGAAACTATTCATATAGTAAGAAAAGATGAAATTTCAAAAGACATATACAGGAGATAAATATGCAATATACAACTATAATCGACAGCGAAATTCGGAAATCTCATTTGGAACAAACCACTTGGAAGGTTATAAATTCGACCATAAAGAGGCCTAAGATTAGGGGAGCCAATTGCACCATCATTGCCAACGATTTCAATAAATTTTTCAGCAATATTTCTGAACTCTTAACACCATCGGTTGCAGATACTGCAACTGGTATGAAGTACGTGAAGGACATCTAATCGTCTGATTATGGAACTATGTTTCTGAAACCAACAACTCAGGAAGAAATTTGAACAACGGTATCAAAATTTGAAAACAAATCCTCTTGCGACTACTATGGTCTTAATGTACGGGAGCTCAATCGAATTATACAATCAGTTGTGGCCCCTCTCTGCAAAATAATAAACATGAGTTTCGAACAAGGCATTTTCCCGAACCCTTGAAAAATTGCCAGAGTGACTCCAATTTTCAAGAAAAGAAGAGAAAATGACGACGGAAACTATAGACCCTTTACTATATTGCCTACAAGATCTAGGAATGACTGTTGAGGAAAAGAATAATACTATATTGAATGTAAAGGCATCTTGAGCGAGCTGCAGCATGTTTTCCGCAAGAAAAAATCAGTTACGACAGCAATAATGAGAATAATGAATTTTCTACTTGAAGCGGTTGACAATCGAGAGGGCGCAGAAATTACTAGCTGTGACCTAAGTAAAGCTTTCGATTGCTTCGATCGAAAGTATCTTTCATCAAAATTGGAATATTACGGTATGAGGATTCTAATTTACGGTATTATCAATTCATATTTGAGTGCAATCAGTTTCATGGAGAGGGTCCTTGTCTCGACTAGAAAAAAATATTGTAGGAGTGCCACAGGGATCCATTTCGGGGCCCATTTTCTTCCTGTTTTTTCTTCCTGTTTTTTCTTCCTGTTTTACATAAATGACCTACCAGCCAGTGTCATTTCAGGAGCCAAGAGACGCAGACGATACTACTTTTTTGAATAAATCAAACACAAAACTAGAAACTAGCGACTCTCTCGAACGAATCAATATCTCAAGCAGAGGTTTGGTTCTCCGCGAACGGACTCAAACTAAATGTAGATGAAACTCAAAGATTGGTTGTGATCACAAAGAAGCAGAATGTTATGATAACTCTATAAAGGTACTGGGTTTAACAATAGATAGCACCTTAACATTATGGAAGAGCCATATCGACATCGTTTGTAGAAGATTATCGCCAGCTATATATGCCATACGACGAATCAATTATATAGTAAACGAGGAAGCAGAAGTACTCACCTATTATGCCCATTTTCACAGCTTGGTGAATTATGGTATTCTACTTTGGGGATTTTCGCCGAAAGCAGAACGTGTGTTCCTGCAACAGAAAAGAGCGATTAGGACCATAGCTGAAGTCAGCCAGTTTCAGAGTTGCAGAGAATTGTTCTCGAAATATAAAATATTGACAATTCCTTCTATCTACATACTTACCTGTATGTGTATTATTCACGGCAACCTAGAAAAGCAAAAAACTCACTCCACAGTTCACAACTATCCAACTGGTAACAGAGACCATTTAAATCTACCTATGCACCGTCTCAGTAGGATGCAGAACAACTTCAATTTAACTGGAGTAAAACTCTACAACATCTTACCTGCGGCACTGAAAACTCTCAATCCTGGGACATTCAAAAACAGAATCAAATTTATCCTTTTAGAAAACCTGTTCTACAACACCGAAGAATTTATTGTTTTTTCGGTGGAAATCATTGATAATTACTGCTCGTGAAAATTGTTCGAGGTGTTTCGTAATGTTTCAAATTTTGGAACTGACAAAAGTCTTTTACCTAGCCTCATGTATTGAGCCTATATTAGTGTGAGCATTATATGAATTTTTGTATCGTTGCTATCTGTTTTATTGGTTTTTATGTGACATACTGCCTTATAGATCGATATGCCATGTATTATCATCATATATATATATATATATATATATATATATATATATATATATATATATATATATATATCATATTAAATGATATGATATGATATATGATATGATATGGTAGAATAATCCATTTCATCTTTCTAATACTGCTCGAAACCTGGTTGACCATAATCAAGTCACGAAGCGGACAAACAGGCTGTTCCTAAATATCATGTGGCACCGAATGTGTGATTCTTCAGTTTATTTCATGACTCAAGTTTCAATGAACTAAGGTCTGCAAACGCTTCGTTACGAATTTACGGGATAATTCTTTGGTTTTCCTTATAACCCTGCAATCTTGAAGATATTTACCTGGAATTCTGGAATAAGGTTATGTATTGAGTTATATGAATGCACATTTCAAATCATAAATAGAATCTACAGAGTGATGTTTCTCCAATAGTTGTGAACATTTTTTCGGTGCATCGAACGTAATATCTGTATATCAAAATATGGTGTTTCATTCTATTTAGAAAACGTATGTCTTCCTTTACCTGTTTCATATCTTCGACACTTGTCAAGTACGAAATGCTCGGAATGTAATATAGCAGTAACAAAAATGTTATCGCGTTATTAAATATTAGCCATCACGATGTTTGTCTAGCTGATTTTTTTGTGATACTAGTATCACATTAGAAGAGTGTAGGTGCTTCTACATCGGAATTTTCTTTTAAGAATTAATTTCAGGTATCACCTTAATAGGCTAACAAATTTGAATACATTATCCTTTTTACGTACCTGGCCAATTTTTCTATAAAATTCCTTCACGAATTTTTTTATGTGCAGAAGAGAACTTTCATGGAATTGACAGAAATTATTTTCAGGTGATGCTTTCAATCAATTCATGAGATGGTATGATTGAAGATTACTTGGTTGACCCCTCCTTTTTACCTAATCAACTTCCTGGTAATTGCTGGTTTCCGATCCACCCTTCATAATCACATTTTGAGGTTTTCTGTTTATCTACCCTTCATTTTCATGATTTCCCGGTGGCAATGGTGAGTGGCCTCTACTCCAGTGTAGCGTTGTGGTACATAGTCAAACTAGTGTGACATCTTGAGGTTTCTTGTTTGTCTATCCTTGATTTTCATGGTTAGATGATAGCTAGTGGCCTCTGTTTCAGTTCGCTAGAGGACGCAATAACATTTATATGTTTTGTTTTGCTTCAACGAATTGAGATGAGTGGCATTCTGGCCTGATGTTGTGAATGAGTATGCTTTACTGATGAGGTTGAATGAGACCAAAACTGCAGTATATTGCTGCTCCTATTCCTGACATCCGAACGAGCATTACAACTGCTGTGTGGTTGACGATGATTGTGAAGGGTGGATCGAAAAACCAGCCCTTTCGAAGAGGAAAATTTAACATTCTACGGAAGGTAGAATATTGTTCCTTAAATAGAAATTCTTGACTATTAATTACTTTATTGTCGCTACTGCGACATACTAGCTCTTTATTGTTAAGTAAGTTTTGGTCATTTAGAATAATTTCACCATATTTTTCTGGAATAGTATTACTGAATAACCCCGTATCTACCTTTCTAGAACAAACAAGATACGTGATTTTTCCTCTATGAGAGCTCTTCCCCTTGCTCGGAGTATTCATTGAGATTCTCATTCATTAAGATTCACCTTTATATTAAAATTAGAGTTCAATCATTACATCAACCGTAGAATTCATTCTCAGTTCAAATCCTTAATCTCTGAATCCTTGAATCCAAAGTGAAATTCAATTCGACTTCTAATATATTAAAAAGACTTAGACAAAATCAAAAAGTGTTTCAATATCACAATTCTTGAAGTAAGCCACTACGACCAAGGAAAATAAACAAAATCCCAACATAAAAATTGGCGTCAGAAGTGCTGGATCTTCCTCTGATGGTCCGTTTTGCAGAACTCGAATTCTCCAAGAAGATGTACCAGTTCCTTCTTTACTTTTTTAAGCTTCACTAATATAAGTGTTCATGAACGAATACTCGATCTTTTGAAACACATGTGTGTAAAATCTGCAAACATTTGCTCTCTTCCGACTACAGAAGGCACAAAGATAAGTAAATCTGTATGTAGGGTGGATCAGGAAACCAGCTCCTACAACGAAGGATATTCAACATTCTACGGAAGGTTGAATATTACGTATATACGTAAGTTGTAATTTATGAGATTGTACTGTATACCTGGTTGATAACCAGATATGAATAAGGCGCGTTAGTCTTTCGACACATCGCTTCCTTGCTGACACTGTGTGTAGCGTTGGGGTAAATAGTCGAACTTGTGTGACTTCTTGAGGTTTTCTGTTCGTCTACCCTTTATTTATTTAGGTTAGGTTAGATATCGATGAAAGAGATACCATGTAGTTGGATTTTTATATTAGGGTTTTTTCTTGCTTAGTAGACAGTAAAATTACGCCAAACTGTATCAATACAAATCATTAAGCCTTTTGGATTTGTAGATTTGCCTTCATATTTTCTAGGGATTCACATATTTAATTAGCTTCTATTACTCTCTACCTTTGTCAAACAGACTAGCTGAAATTTGAGTTGAATGATTGGCAGTTTCTGAACAAGCACATCGTAAGTGAAATTTAATATACGAGAGAGAGAGTTGTGAAGCAAATATCCTGCTTTATTCCTCTTGGTGATATTTTAGAAAGTTTTGTAATTCTCAGTTTCTACAAAATTATTTATCACAATTTGCTATACGAAATTCTCGTTTCGACCATAACATTTCGAAATACACAACATAAACTCCATCTTTGAGCAAACAATTGAACTAAATGAATTTCAGTTAGTCGAATTCCTACTATTAAACTAGAGTGTAGGTTATGTTGTATATGTATGAAAAGAAGAATGAACATTACAATTTTGAATGTGTCAAGAAAGTTAGCAGTTTAGTAGAGATTCGAATAATTTTGAATTTAAGTATTTAAAGCAAATTATGCAATAATTGTTAATTATATCCGGCCAAGAAATTAACATACAAAATCGAGAACTCAAATTCAGTCAGAAAAAATTAAGATACGTTGAAGAATTATTTTTATAGTAATCCACTATCAGTAAAGAATGATGAAACACAATCTATATAAAAATATTGCTCATAGAAATTGAAATGAAACTTTTAATAAAAAATGAAGAACTTTTGAAAAAACCGAAGGCTTCAAAAATCTCTTAGTACCGGAAATGTCCACTCTGGCGAGAATAACTGCTTGACATGTAGAATTTAGAGTCAAAATGAATGACCTCCTAGTATTCAGATCCATTTCGTACTAAATTTTGATCACTTTGTTCCAAACGTCACAGAAACTATCTGGTTTTGCTGGCTTCTTAATCTTCTATTACGAAATTTACAGATTTAGGATTAAGGTTTGGATTTCGTGCAAGCCACTTCATTGAAGTGATTTCGTGATCTTGAAGGTAGTTCCAAACGGCATGAGCTTGGTGAGGTCTGACGTTATCATGCATGAACTAACCTCTAAGCATTTAAGATATCATTATTTAGAATGATTGGATCAGTGCATTCATTCAGAAAAATTGCTCTCCATATTGATATTGCACTTCCACCAAAACTAGAGGTATAATGTTGAAGAGGCATATATTTCATTTCGACGTCTGCACACTAGATATCGTGGATCTCAAAAAAATTAAATCTCGACTTGTCTTCGAACAAAACTCGCTCCCACTCAGATTCTAACTAATTTACATGTTTCATGGCAGAATTCAGTCAGTGTTTCTGATGTGGTGCGATTAGAGCAAGAACTGCAACACGAAGTCATTAATCAAATTACTTTAGACGTTGTTGTATTGTTTCAGTGCTTATTTGTAATCCACTGTTCTGTCGCAGCTGCAGCTGAAGGTGCGTAGCAATAGGCAACCTCTATCTCAACGAGGAAATTCTTAAATAATGGTCATGGATCACCGTTTTTTCTCGAGGTCATCCTTGTCCAAATTTCCTTTCTTGACTACCAGTCTTCCTGTACCTGAGGATCATTCTGGCAACAGTAAAGTAGGACAATCCAGAACTTTTGCCTACTCTTATATAACTCCAACATTGCTCATCTAACACCACTAATTCAGAACATTCTGCTGGGGTCAATTCTGGTGGTTCGCGTAGCATTATTACTGAACCTTAACATTTTCACGAAGAACAAATTTTACGCCCAAGAATCGATCAGCAACTCCCGTTATCTATATGTGGTAGTTTCTAGCAAAATCTCAATTTATTGTTTTCATTTTATTTCTCATGAGAGGAACCTGTGCGACAAGGAAAAACATGAAACTTTCGAATATATCTGGATATACTCGATAGAAAGGCATTTGGTAATAATTATTTGTCTATCAAAAAAGAAATTCCATTGAAATTGTGCATTAATTTTGCTGTGCATATTATGCAACTTTATTTTACGATAGCATCGAACAGTTTAGCACATTTCTTTGGTCATCTCTATTGACGGTCTGAAACTGGTCTATACGGCCATATTCAAAGTCAGTAAAGCAACCTTACATCCGCCAGATCCCGAAACCTAGTTCACAACACCAACTGACTCCGCCACTCTAATAGAACAGATGAAGCGGGGGGGCTAGGTTAGATGGAGAATAGTGAGAATTCAACCGATCCCAAAGAAAGGAAAGAAGTCCTTATCCCAAAACTACCATCCTGTTGCACTTATTCCCATTATGTCCAAAGTGATGGAGAGAGCCATAAATGATGAACTCATCAAATATCTTGAGTTGTAGGGAATCATTACCCACCGTTAGTATGGTTTTCGCAGGAAAAAATCGACAGGAGATCTGCTCGCCTACGTCACTCATGTTTGTACATCAACGATGCAAAAACATGGGGAATCTAGAGCATTAGCCCTCGACATCTCTGAAGCCTTCGATAGGGTTTGGCATGCAGACTTGTTGAATGAATTTGCTGCATATGGGCTTCCCGAAAAATTGCGGGGTTGGATAAGATTTCAAATAGATCTATACAAGTTGCGGTCGACGGTATAAGATCTGATTGTTTCCGGTTGCAAGTAGGAGTACCTCAGGGATCTATTCTTTTGCCAATCTAGTTTCTGAAAGAGATCTTCGGTTTTGTCAACAAAACAAATTAATAACTTACACTCTGACATACAGAGGATATCTGAGTGGGGTCAGTTGAACCTGTAGAGCTTCAACGCGAGCAGGACGCAAGCAACTACGTTTTCTAGAAAGGTTCCTGCTCGAGAACCTCCTCTAATAATGCAAGGCCAACTAATTGCATCCAAAGATTCGATGCATCTTCTCGGAGTAACGGTAAACTCCAAGTTTTGCTGGCATGAACATGTATCAGCAAAAGCTAAGTCGTCATCAGCTAAACTTCTTCTTCTATATAAGGTACAGATTCGACCCGCTTTTGATTATTGTTCCCATGTATGGAGATCTGCGCCCAAACATTCATTGCGGATGTTGAAAAGTGTGCAAAAACGGGGTGTGCGCCTCATCCACCACGCGGAGTTCAACCGCGATCCCCAACCGCTGGCTCTCAGAAGATTAGCTGCTGACCTTTCTCTGTTTTACAGATACTACCACGGAAAATGCTCCAAGGAGCTGAAAGACCTTGTTCCGGGAAAACTCATGTTTTGCCGCAACACTAGGCTGACAAGGAGTTCTCATCATAAGGCGGTACATTTAACGCCCCTCGAACCTCTCTCTATAAGAACTACTTCGTTTACAGAGCGGCGAGCTGTGGAACTCGCTTCTGTTCAACATCTTCCCACATCCTACAATTTGGCCCTCTTCAAGAAGCGAGTAAACAGACACCTCAATTCTTCCCAGGCGCATACTCATGTGATGTAACAGGTTCGCCTATTCCTGGAGAGCGCGCATAAAAAAAAGGCAAAAAAGCAATCACAACTAATCACTTTTTGTTTCGAATGTCAAAATATCGTCATTCTTACCCTATAGTTTATAGACAAATGAACGTTATCATCAGATAATTTCCTTATTTTGGTATCAGAGTTCTGGAATCAAATAAATAAATAAACCAGTATGAAGATTAAAATTGAATTTCCTGACAATACTTAATGAATTTTATGGTACCAAAAAATGTCAGTTTTGAGAAAATTCGTCTTGACGTGTCGCTGATAAACTATCATAACTCAAAGATTACACAAAATATGAAAAAAAGTTCGAACAATCTGTTAGAAATATAGGTGATATAAATGCATATGCGAAAAAACAAAATTTGAAATTATACGTGGTGTGCCAAAAATCAATTTTGAATTTGAAACGAAATATGTGAAAAAAATCCATTTCAAATCACAATCACAATATATTTTCTTCGTTTGAGTGAATTCCTTTAGAACAAACCCCAAGGACATTGTCTATACCTAATTTTAAATCCAATCGGAGTTATAACGCGAAAACTAAGAAAGCAAATATTATGGTTACAGTTGGTAACGAAAGACGTAGTTTAATTTTGTGGAAGAAAGGAATTACCGAAAAAATGTCTTGCATTCAACTAACACAGAAGAATTAACACTATTTATTTTTCTCATTCTAAGTGAAGTTAGTTCGATGAAATTCTCCTGAATAAATGTACGGTAATGATTGATAAAAACAAATATTATAATCATCACTTGTTACAAAGTAAATATTCGAACTGGTGGCAGTTTCGCTCCAAATACTTTGAAGTTCTCGGTTCTACAACACTTGTGCAACTCGCGATTTCCAACTCCTCTCTAGTATTCATAGTTTCATAAACATGTTTTCACCTTTTGTTCATTAATAAAAATCTAGAGGAGTAAGGTCAGGGGACCTCAGTGCCCAATTCTAAGGTAAATTTCTACGAAACCATCTGTCTTCGAAAGTCCTAGACAATTCTGCTACAGTGTATCTAATTGAATGCACAGGAGCACTATCAAGTTGGAACCAATGATTTTGCTGCATAGTCGGAGGCAAATTATGTATGTAGGGTTCCACATGTGTTATGAAAATGTTTGGATATCTCTCAAATGTGAAATTTTTGACATATATAACATCGTATCTGATCATTGAAGCAAATACATGAAAGCTGAATTGGTTCAGATGTCACTTTTTCCAAATCTCATTCGGATTCTCGATTACCCTAAAATATATGTTTCTCCAACTATTATTTATACACCCCCCACAAAAATTGAAGCAGCACCCTCCTTTTACGACAATACTATATAAGCTTTTAGGTTGGTCATTCAAGAGTCGCTTGGTAACTTTCAGTAGTGTAAAATGAGAAGATATCATTCAAAAGAGATGAGTTTATGATGGAAAATATCAACAATTTTCGAGTTAATGAAAAATTAAAAAACTCTGCCATCTTCAAACATTCGCCAAGAGACCAATCAACTAGCATCGAATGGTTACTAATCATTTTCAAAATCGAGTGTTTCCTCCCCGGCCCTAATTACTGCCATTATACGCCTCGCAAGCACCTCAAACAAATTTTGGATATACTCTTGAGTCACTGAGTTCCAAATTTCAGAAAGCAGATTTTCTAGTTGTTTTACATGGCACCCTACGTTGCTGAATTTGCCACCCTATGTTACCCCAAACATGTTCTATGGGATTCAAGTCGGGACTTCTGGCTGGCCACCTTAAAATATTAATTTCAGAATTTTGCAGAAATTTTGTAACTACTCTAGCAGCATGCGGCCGAGCATTATGATGCATATAAATGAAGTTTTCTCCAATCATCTGGCTGTCATTCTTCCATTATTCACTAGGACTAACTCAGTTCGACCATGGAAAGAAATGCCTTCCACACCATTACTGAGCCCCCTCCGAGCATTATCATGCATATAAATGAAGTTTTCGCCAATCAATGGACCTAAAGGTACAACAGGGGTTCAAGAATATCTGCGATGTATCTGACCGCTGTCATTTTTTCATTATTCACTAGGACTAACTCAGTTTGACCATGGAAAGAAATACCTCCCCACACCATTACTGAGCCCCCTCCGAAGTTTTTGGTTTGCGGATATTGCATTACTGATACTGTTCCCCAGGTCGTCTGTATACAGGCATGCGTCTATCATTTGATACTAGACAGAACCTGGACTCGTCGGAAAAGAGAACATTCGAACATTTTGGAATATCCCAATTTGCATGTTCCCTAGCAAATTGAAGTCTTGCAACTCAGTGCTCTCTGGTGAGACGCGGACCGGTAGAAGTCACCCATGGTCTGATATCGTCTTCTCTGAGCCTGTTCCTAACAGTTTGCAATGAAATATGCACATTTCTGGAAGATGCAAGTTCATTTTGTAGTATTCTAGCCGTACAGTGCCGAACTCTTAGTGCAGTTAAACGAAGCCAACTTCATCAACTGGTGTTGTTATCCGATTTCTTCCCTGTCCGGCCCTTCTTCCATATTCCCTCTCGTGGTACCGATTAATTTCTCTTGAAATAGTATTTTGGTTAACATTCAACAAGTTAGCCACGTAACGTTGGCTTCTCCCCTCCTCTAGAAGTGTTACAGTTCTTACCACTTCATGATCACTAATATAGCGTCCAGGACATTCAACAGCCATTACATTAAATTCAAAGATTCGAAAATCAACAAGAAACACAGAATACTTGCATTAATTTAGCGTGAAAACTGAAGAGAAATTGAATGAATACTGAAAGTCAAATAAACTCATTTTTCTTTCAGACATGTTTGAGATCATATGGAAACAAATGTTACTACATTGATAAAATTTTTTCCCCTCATATGTCCAAAAACATATGTTGACAAAGAAACTGCGATCGAGCTTCTTAATCGATTGTGGAATACAGAATACCATGTAATGCGACAATTTTTGTGATGTGTGTAATAATACATCTTGAGTGTACTGAGATTCCTCTGAATTGTGCACCATTATATGGTTTCCAATTCTCCTACAGCACAACTGATCGAGAAATGTAGATGAGCCTTAAAATAAGTTAGAAATTAAGTATGTTATCTTTTGTCGTCACGGGTTCCGAAAAAACTCGCCCTTTCGAAAAAGAGCCAAAAGTTATGAAGTTTCTTTATAATTTCCGAATTTCTTGTAATTCAACGGACTTACATTAGGGTTTCCTTCATCAAATGTTCTGCAGGTCCGACTGATATTGTTATGGCACTGGCCATAAACCACGCAATAACTATGATTTGTTCATTCATATATTGTCATCGTAATTAAATACTGTTCTAGCAATTTATAAGAATTATTTTTGCTTATTCTAAATTGTTGAAAAAGGAAACCATGGCCTTCGTGACCAGATGTAGCAATAATTTTTGTATTTTTGTTATCACATTATAACTCCGACTGGATCGAAATTTAGGTACAGACAATGTTTTTGGGGTTTATCTATTTCTCTAAAGGAATCTACTCAAACAATATACGTTGATATTTGAGAAAACTGAGTTTTTCCACATTTTTCGGTTCGAATTCTCCGACGATTTTGGCACACTCGTAAATTTTTTCAAGATTTCTTTCGCGAATGCATTTATAACCCCGATATTTTCTTATACATACTTATAAAGTGAAATATTTTCAAAACCGTATGATGAGGTGCTACATTTTTTAAATCAGTATCAAGAGTGAAATTGGATTGTGGAGAAATATACAGAATGCTCGATTCTCAATAAGAAGTTAAGTCAATTTCCGGAAAATATATTTAAATGTAGTTTGTCAAAACCAAATCTAACCTTGGATATTTCAAGATAATATTCTAATCCATTCTCCATGAAGTTCCAATAGACTAATTTTGGTATCCCAGTATATTTCATGATTTTAATCATTAGTTGAATACATAAAATATTCTTGGAATAAAATTCATTATATGATCTCAATTCACTATTCTCAAAACCCACAATATTAACTAGTGAATTTCTTAATTTTTTCACCGCAATTGTCTAAATCTTTCCACAAAATTATGTTAACAAGCAATTCAAGATTTATATCTGCGATATCGCCCTGTGTAGGCTCCGTTCACCAAGAAACATAAAAGGCAGCGCGATCCTAGCAACATATGGTCATAATTCAGAGTTCGCGGTCAGTGCACGGTCAAAACAACGGAGGAGGAGTAACCTGTTGTTTACCGGGAGACAAGACCGCTGTAAAATCATGGCTCTTAACGAGATGTGTTCATATCAGATGCAAATACAGAAGTGGATCTCAAATCTGTTCATCTCGGAAAGGATTTGGATGGGTTTGTCGCGTAACAGACATGAATATAACCAGAAGATTTCATTTTATGATTGAATTTGGAAAAAACGGCGTTATCGCACCTCCCACGCATACTTCTGAGGTTTTACGATTGCAGGAAATATTTACGATTGCTCGAAAAAAAATTAAGGGCGTATTGTTCTATTTTTTATGTTCTAGTTTCCGGAACGAGGGGGAAAATTATGTAGAATATTCTACTGGGAAATCAGAAAGAAAATTAAACTCAGCTCATGGATTTCAAAAGCTCTTCCTTCGTTGATACATTAATTAATTAAATTGTAACGTGAAATACGAAACGCATTTGAG
The DNA here is from genome assembly GCA_013387265.2 of Cryptolaemus montrouzieri. Classification (NCBI taxonomy): domain Eukaryota; kingdom Metazoa; phylum Arthropoda; class Insecta; order Coleoptera; family Coccinellidae; genus Cryptolaemus; species Cryptolaemus montrouzieri. The sequence continues at coordinate 64,484,359 of JABFTP020000103.1, forward strand.
GTTATATAATTTATTTGGTTCGCTCGTATAATACGGGGATGTCCTAAAACTTTTCAATTCAATCTTAATTCTCAAATTTTTACACTAAAAGAAACAATTTCCCTTATTGTGGTTTAACGCAATCTATAATATAAAGGGTTTCAATAAGTGTGACAGCTTTTCAAATCAAGATTTCCCGGTATGTAATACATATTTGTCTTCTAGGTGTCACTATATTTAGTTACTTGACTTACATCGATCGGTTGCAAGTAATACAAAAGTATTACCATGATGGTAACTCTAATATGACTTAACAGTACTCAACGTTTATTCTCTCAAGAGCTCATAACTCGTAGAAAAGGAACTTGTAATTGTATATTTGTCTACGTGAAAACACTAATATAATATGTATGGAATTTTCGCTTGGCACTCGGTGAAACATAATGAATAAATGGTTGGTTTATAACTTGGCAAAGCTTTCACAAATATTTATTAAAAATACTCCATATATGTTTCGGGTTGTTAGTCCATTATCAAGAGTAATACAATACTAAATTCAGAATGAGTGATATCACTTATGTATAACGACATTCATTAGAGGAGGTAAATTGAAGTCTAGTCGATCGTTGCAAATTGGCTAGTTTTTCCTATGAACGGACGTAATTTTAATAATCTCCAAGATATCCATCCTTTTTCCTTCATAACCTGGATGCATGAGTTCCATATTCTCGAAATCTATGATATGATTTTTGTTGATCCAGTGGTCCGAAAAACCCGTAGAATTTTTATTTCGGAGAATAGATCTTTTATGTTCTTCAACTCTCTTCTCGATGCATCTTCCGGTTTGGCCTATTTAGAATGTCTCACATTTACTTCAATGTATTTTATATACTCCACTTTTATCCACTAATTTTGTGTCATTTTTATTATTAACTAACAATGATCCCAAAGTCTTTTATTAGTGCTGATGGTGTTAATATTATTTCTGTGTAATCTGTTACATGACTTGTTGATAATATTAGAAATATAGTAAATGGGAAATTTTCTGTTAGATTTCTCAGTAAGCAACGGATAAATGTTCTGCAATAAAAGTTTTTGTCGTTTTTGTTTTATTAAGGTATCAATTAATTTTGGTTCATATCCGTTGTTCTTAGCAATTATTGATAAAACTTGAACTCCATTCTCAAAATCGACATCTGACAAAGAATAGAAAGCAATCTGTGCACACATGTATGAAAATCACTCACATCGATACTCAGGGATTAGAAGCTGTTATGAATCATAAATAGGTTGGTTTTCTGTATATTTTAAAGGCGAGTTAGTCATGAGTCCTACTAATCGATAATGTTCAACAAGTTTAAAGATTTTTCCTTATTTTTATTTTCCATTGTAAATTGAATCAATCGATGAAAAAATTTAAAACTGTAAGAAACAACTGAGTTGTCTGTCTGTGCCAATCCAAATACAGAAGATATCATCTACATATCTTTTCCATAAAAATACCTTCTTAATTAGGATGTTGGAGGAAAATTCTATATTCGAAATATGTCATAAATATTTCACATAATAAAAATAAAAAGAATTTGAGGCCATTGTTAGTTAATAATAAAGATTAAACAAAATTATTGGATAAAAGCTTATTAAAAAAACACTGCAGTAATGTGAGACATTCTATATATGCCAAACCGGAAGATGCATCGAGAAGAGAGTTGAAGGACATAAGAGATCTATCTAAAGGGCAAAGGTTGAACATCTTGGAGATTATTAAAATTAACTCCGCTCATAGGAAAAACCAGACAATTGGCAACGACCAACTAGACTTTAGTTTACCTCCTGTTGTGAATGCCGTTATAGTAATTTTGAATTTGGTATGTATTAGTCTTTATAATGGGCTTACACAACCCGAAATAAATGTCGAGTATTTTCAATGAATATTAGTGAAACCTTTGCCTAGTGATAAACCAATAATTTATTTACTCATAAGTTCTAATTAAAAAAATGGGAAAGTGCGGTGATGGCAGTGCTTGGGTCGGTAGTGATATACATAAGCATACCCAAAGTTGTCCTTATTTGCTAGATATAATTTTTTATACAATTATTTTTCTTTAATATAATATTCTTCCAAATATAATTAATAGTCTCAGGTATAGCAAACAAACCGAAATCTGAGATCGCATCTATGTTTATAATCAACAAGGCACTATAGCGTCTGATGTTATCATAACAGTATTCTTAAAACCAAACGAAAAGAAGAAGAAATTGACTTTTTGGATCTAGCACCTCTTTTTTTTCTGAGAAGCTTTCGGAAAAGTCAAACAATCTTATGCCAAGAAGCAGGAAGCGTAACCCAGGTCGATACAATTGGCTGAATTTGGACAGTTTCAGGCAAAAAAGTAGGCGGTGTGACAGATGTTGAAGCAATAGGCTTCATCCGGCAACTATCAGATGAAAAACAGGGATCGAGACTGAGGTCGGTGCAATTGGCTGAATCTGATTTATAATAGGAATAAAAGATGATCCCAATGAGGAATCGTTGGCAATATTTGTTGTATACTTGATTGTTCACTTCAGAATGAGGGTTTTGTACGTAGGTTTCAACATATAGGGTGCGCCAGAGAAAACCGGACAGTTTTTTTTCCGTTATAACTTTCGCAATGTTACAGCTAGATCCTTCGTTCTGGCTTCATTGGAAAGCCAAGAGACTAGTTTTTCAGAAATTGTATCGAAATTTAACGTCCCGCTGAAATCCAATATGGCTGACTCATTTGAAAATGGGCAATATTTCAAGATCGCTGGAACGTTTTTTTTTCACTTGAAAATTCGAATGGGGCATTCAGTCGATAACTCAGTCTTTTCTGAACAATTTGACATATTGATCTTGAAAATATTCGAGGAATTGGTAAAAAAGTAGCGTGAAGAATTTTTTTCATTCTGATCTTCAGCTGAAATCGAAATATTTTTTTTTTTGGCGTGGGCACTCCTCCTGGCGTTGGCACTCCTCATGGCGTTGGCACTCCTCATGGCGTTGGCACTCCTCATGGCGTTGGCACTCCTCATGCCGTCGGCACTTCTGAAGTTGTTGTGTTTTTGATGAATGTTCTAGTACGACACAGAACCATTTTTTACTAAGACCAACCTGAAATGTGATTTCCGTTCGAATTTAAAATGGCCGACTTTCTCAAATATCAATAATTTTCCCCGCGCATTAAAAAAGTTTTCATGGTGGTAATGTATCAACTGCGTAATTCAATAACTAAATTAAAACTTTTCCATAATTTTCTGGCGTCGAACTCGAACATTGATTCATAATTGTTCTAGTTGTCGTCAATAATGTTTCTCTTCTTCACCATCACATGCACTTCCGGTTGTGAAACATCTGAACATAGACTGCATCCGTTAACTCTTTGATAAACAAAAAATAATGAAATGTCATCGAGTTTTAGACGACATCTGGTTTGAACTCGAATTGTTGTTGCTTGTTGTTGCTTGTTTTTGACGTTTGAAATTGTTAACAATGGTTATAAGAAATGAGGATAAGCGTTTCATTGAATTTTTATTTGTACGCTATACTGCTAGGCAAATAGTATGCCAATTTTCATCTCCTAATTACAAAAGAAGTTCAATCTATGATCTTGAGGAGATATTTTGGACAACAGGGTCATTAGGAAGAAGACGATGTGGTGCAGCTAGATTTGTTAGAACACAAGAACTCGCCTTTTTCATAATTTGTTTCAAGCATCAACTCTACATTTCTTGTATTACAAACTCCATATACAATTTCAGCGAATCCCTGCATTAGCATTAGCCCTATTAGAACTCCAGGAACCAGATTGACTATTTCCCAAATGTCTCAGAGATGCCAAATCTCTGTGAGAAGAGTATTAAGACATGATTTGGGTGTTAAGTATTTTCGGGAGCACTATAATTTTCAATTGACTCAAGCTGTCAAAGAGCGCAGATTCGAGCGATGCACAAATTGAAAATATCTCAGTTCACTTTCATGCAAGTAAGTGATTGCTGTTTTTTGAATGATATGAATAAGTACAGTTGCCACCAGCTGAAAATGAACGTTTGAAAAATTGTGTAGCTTTGTGGATGATTCTATTGGTTCAAATCTTCTTTTGAATTCTACAATTTTTCCATATTCTTTCGACAACGTTTGTCAAAGAAATGAACAACCAGTGTACTCTCAACTGGCCGTCAGTGTACAGGGTATCCCAAATTAGTTGTATCTAAATGAAATCTATTTCATTTGATTCAGGTTGGAGCCATATGTCATACCGGTCACGATACTATATATTATCTAAGACCACTCGTAAACGATATCATCGAACCAGAACATGGCTCTCAAAAAGTCTGGATCATAATCCGTTGAACTATTTTCAGTGGGGTCATTTAAAAGAAATGGTATATAATAATTCTGAGGGCCTTAGCCAAAAAATTCAAGAATTTTGGAAAAATATCAATCAAAAAGTAATTTCGAGATCCATAGAGAGTTGGAGAAGACGGGTGCAGAAGATTGTGGATGTGAATAAAGGTCATATTCAAGTCTGTGTACTTAATTATTTTCGTTGAATATTTTTACTCATGTCATTTATTAAACAAAATCAATTCTTATTATTATTCTAGCAGATGTTTTTAATAGTTGGCATCTCTGAGTTATTTGGGGAACAGCCATCCTGATCTTCTTCCTAATGATCATAGATTGTCCTTCTTTTGTGATGATTTTTGTAATATTTGCCTAGAAGTATAGCCACTCACAAATAAATATTCAATGAAACGCTTATCCTCATGAGTTAAATCCATTGTTAACAATTTCAAATGTCAAAAACAAACAACACCAATATAAAATTCGAGTTTAAACTAGATGTCGTCTAAAACTCGATGACATTTCATTATTTTCTGTTTATCATAGAGTTGCTGTATGCAGTCTATGTTCAGAGGTTTCATAACGAGAGGTGCATATGATGGTGATGAAGAGAAACATTATTGACGACAATTGGCTCAATTCTGAATCAATATTCTAGTTCGATCCCTCAAAGTAACGGGAAAGGTTCAATATGGTGATTGAATTACGCAGTTGGATCAGTACGACCCCGAAAACTTTTTTAATGAGCGGGAAAAATTGTTAATATTTGAGGAAGTCGGTCATTTTGTATTTGAACGGAAATCAAATTTTAGGTTAGTTTTAGTAAAAAATGGTTCTTTGTCTTCCTAGAACATCTATGAGAAACACAACAACTTCAGGAATGCCAATGCCATGACTTAAAATAATTATTTCGATTTCAGCTGAAAATCAGAATGAACTACTTTCTTACCAATTCTTGGAATATTTTCAAGACCAATATGTCAAATTATTCAAAAATGACTGAATTATCGACTGAATGACGCATTCGAAGTTTTTAGTGAAAAAAAAAATGTTCCAGCGATCTTGAAATATTGCTCATTTTTTGATGATATTGTATTTTACCGGAAGTGGAATTTCTATACAATTTCTGAAAAACTTAGTCCTATGAATTTCCAATGAAGCAAGAAGGAATGATCTAGCGCTAACATTGCGAAAGTTATAACGGAAAAAAAATTGTTAGGTTTTCTCTGCATATCGTTTAAGTAATGGTATCTTCAGTACCCGTCATCGGTCTATCCGTTACAAAAGATGGCGCAAAGTCAATTTTTTGAAATAGATTCCGATTGAAAGGATAAATACCAAATACCTGCCTGAAAATTCGCTTGTGTGAACTCCTGAGGCATACCTGTCTAGATGATACCTGGTATCTCGTAAATAAACATTGTTTTACCAAGGTGATTTCACATCCACCCATTACAACCTGTATTTATAGCCTTTTGCAATGGTTCAGAGATAGGTAGGTCTAACGGCTGCAGTTTGTTTAAGTAGTATGGAGGAAACTACAGCAAAGTAATGCCGTTCTCTTTGCAAATATCCGATGTATTGATTTGGACATGAGAAGAATGGTTGTCAGTACTAATAATACTTTATGTGTTAGAGAAAATTCTCCTTGAAATGTTAAAGGAACATTGAAATGATGCATTATACATCCAGCTTGAAGGATTTGCAATTCCAATTGACATCTACTCTTGAAGCAATAGTAGCTAATATTCTACGTTCAGCTGAAGTAACAGATCCTACGTACCGTATGCCACTACTTTATTAGGTCTTTGGATAGTAGTGGTACCCGTCACAACAACATTGTATATATTCTATGGCTCATATGCTTTTCTATCCAAAATAGTTTGTAAGTTATCATAAAAAGCTTCAACATATGTTCTGTTGAACTTGTATCTCTAGAAAGGATTGTAGTCTGAGCTACACGTACCAACATTGTTGAGTGTCTGGTCATGAATGGATGGAACCATTCACCACCAGCCAAGTAGCTGGTCGCTTCAGGTTGTATTTAGTTTACAGCAATGTGGGCTCCGGTTTACATTACTTTCGCGGTCCGGCTGACGCAATCCTAGGGATCATGTTGAGACTTGCAAGCTGATTCTCTCTACCCTTGTCACCTCCTCCGTATCCCGTATAGTTTCGCTGGTATTGCTATCATCACTACAGTACTCTGACACAACTGTACCTTGTTTATTCCACACTGCGCAAATCTGATTAGACTTATTATTAAAGACAATAAGTCATCATAAACATAACGAAAAGCACGAAGTGATGAGAATATTGTAACTGTGATACTGTGATCAGTACTGATGATTAGCCAAATTTATTGATTTCTAAGACTATCTAAGACGTCAACTTGCAAAATATTGCATTAGTATTTGGGATTGCATCTTTAAATAGTGGTACTGACTCAAGAACTAAAGCCAAATGATCACAAATTGCCTCGAGAAATTGCTGACAGGCCCTTTGACACCCGAAGATGGCTTCTGATTTTGCCCAAAAAAATCTTCTTCTCAGGAGACGCATGTTTGGTTGCATGGTTTTATGAATAAGTAAGATTGCCGTTGTTAGTGTGAGGAAATCACAATGAGCTTGTGCCCTTTATGAAATCAGGATGTATGAGTTATAACTATAAAAGGTGATCGCTGTTGGACCTTATTACTCGAATTTCTATGGCCAAAACTTAAGAAGATCATATTGAATAAAATAACGCTACATGCCATATATCTGATGATACTCTAGATTTTCTGAGATGATGGTAAAGGTTCAGCAATTGCATCATCTCACGATAAATATTAGGTAATTGGCAGCCAAGACCATGTAATTGCACACCATTTGTTTATTTTCTCTGGATAATGTAGCTACAAATCTACGCAAACAAGCCAGGGTTTATGGATCAGCTAGAAGAGAATATTCATTGAGTTATTGGCGAAATACAGCTGGAATTATCGCACAGAGTGATCATAAATGGGAGCTATGAGAAACGTCAATGTCAACGAGCCAGTGGTGGGCAGTATCTTATTCCATACATATATTGGAATAACTTCAAAATGAAGCAGAAATTAAGTTGGTAAGTCAAACTTTTTATGTTTCAATCAATATTGAAATCCTTTCATTTTAACCTCTGATTAGTGAAGGCTAGTCTGATAGGCGTCGCGTATTTTGGAAGTTCTTAAAATTGATCACTTTCCTCCGTTTGTCTCAATTTTGCGTCTCAGGAAATATTTTTTTAGTACTAAAACTACCGTAGAAGAAAGCTGATGTGTCATCGACTTCTCAAAACAAAAGTTACACTGAATAGAAAATCGACCATAGCCTTTGAGGCTACATATCCCTATCTGTGATACTAATGTTTTTTCGAACAATTTTTTCATTTGTAGTGAAAATACAATGCTGGCTTCAGACCAATCTGAAAGTAACGGTGATGTAGACGAGTTCTTGGTTTCCAATCGTAAACTTTTAAAGCTTCGTGAAAGTAATCAAGATAAAGATCTAGAAGAGAATATTTCAGAAAAGGATAGCATCAATGAGAGGAGTTGGATCACTTATATTCTGATGATGACGTACTTCTTTCGGACTTACAAAGATCGAATTTTCAATATAATAAAAACTATTATAAATGGTCAAATACGCCTCCTAGTTCTAGGGTCACACACCCCACCATAATATAGGTATTTGTGCTTGTGTCTCAAAACTCCTAGGCGAGCATGCTAAAGAAACTTTCGGCATTTGGCATAAATCATTTGGCAAAGACATTCAGATGCACCATGTCTGAAAGTAGATTTGTAATTTGGTGTCTGCGTTGGGTGGTAAGATAATGAGCTATATATTTTATTTTGAAAAGCTTTTCAAGTATTATCAACAACCATATGAATTAGGTGAAGGCATCACCGTAGATGAGGGAGTAAAGTTTCGAGGAAGATGTCTAATGGTTTCATATATGCCGAAGAAACCAGCTAAGTACGAACTGGTCATATGGGTCTTATGCCAAAAATGCGTTATTTTTAAAATGGATATATCTGTACCGAAAAAGGCTTAAATGATTCGATTTGAATACTCAATTTCAATAACTTGTCGTCCCCACTCGGGGCAATCGGATTGTGGCTGCTGATAACTGGTTCTTTTCTATATAACTAATTGATGAGATGGAAGAACATAAGCTCACACAAATAAAGACTACGAGAAAAAAGTAAACGTAAAATACTGATCCAACGCCAGCAATAAAGAAATTGATATCTCCAGTAAACTTTGTTTGGTTCTACAAGCCATAAAACTATGTGCTCATATGTATCCTTAATGCATCACGATAACAAAGTCGTCGAAGATATTAGAAAGCCTGAAATTGAAGTCTATAACAATATGACAACAGGAGGTGTTGATGAAGCAGATAGAAATACTATAGAATATACATCAGCCGAAGATTGCTGACAGATGAGATTTTTTTTAAGTCATTAGCCGTTCGCTGGTGTTACCCCTAATGCAATGATGAATGGCTATGTGCAGTCAATTGCCGTAAGAGTTCTGGTTAATGATGAAATGAGTTCTGAGTGACGATATGGTTGAAGATGTCCAAAGTTCTTAAATTAGTCAAGGCAAGCGAAGAGCATGCATGCCGTCTAAACTATACAGAATGGCGGTTTACACAAGTATCTAGTGTTGCAATTAGTAGATAGATAGATAGATACTATATGAGTGAGGGATGCCTAGCAGCCCGGCCACTGCGACCCAGTAGTCTATTGTGACACTCTGTCCAAAATTTCATCCACGAGGTCCATCCTTCTCGTAAAGGATACGATTTTTGTGGGTGAGAGCTTAATAAGCTGAGTCAACTTCACTTTGCAAGATCCAAGTTCTTCCATCCTGACTCTGTCCCCAGTTGGGCACCCGCACATGTTCCATTGATTCTATATCTTCTACACATAGCCTCCTTGAAGAATCCTGAATCAGTCCTAACTTATTTATGTGTTCATTGCGGCGGCAGTACCCTGTTAGTATGGCAGTTAAAATTCTCACTTCCAACATAGAGAGATTGAGCCAGGCCTTAGTTTTCGCAGTGGAAGGTCCACTGATGGCACGTGGATCGTGTCTGACACATGAAAGCGTCATCCAAGTTGCAATGTTCTCGCTCCTTGTACGAAAATTGCTAATGATTCATGTCGAATTGAATAGGAGTTAGAATTTTTATTCATATTCGCAGAAGTAGCTTTTATGTTTTTTTTTCTTGACTAGATTTCAAATGAAAAGTTAAATTTTCCATACTATTTATGTAAGGTCTATCAAAATTCAATAAAAAGCAACTCATGTCAAACAAGACTAAAAAGTAGCAATAAATGTTAATGTCCTTTTTTTCTAGGTAATTATAAAAATGAATGAATATCCTCAGATTATATATCAACACAAGTTTCAACCCTCCAAATGCACTTTTGTGACAAAATTTAACTTTGAAAGTAGTAACCTATCATGTCCTTAATAGTGTTATGAATTTGTCATGTCCCTAGATAATGAAGGTTAATGAAAGATCAATTACAAGCTATTTTTAGGTTATTTTTATGGTTGAAAAAACAATTCGAACCTGATTCCTACAGCTGATAGGACTAGCAATTTTTGGAGTTGCTATATCCCAATATACAGTTCTAAATGCTGTTTACTTTAATATGTATTATGGTAAACTATGACCAAGCTTCATCAGACTCAAAAATTACAGTAGATGGCCAAGTTTTCGTTTGATAAAACGTAGGGCTTAAATTCTCAACGAATATCAGCAAAATATCCTCAAGTAATTCAGATGACACCTAATATTCTCAGCCATTCTACTGTCAAATTTGAGGTCTTCTAGCATGATTTCATGTAATACATATCACATGAAAACCTACTTTTTATTCAGTTTCTTCCAGAAGTCACAGCTTTTGAGATATTCAGATAATCAAGAATTTTTAAATGAAAGACTCAGTTTCTTTTTAAACATGTAATTATCCATTTTTTCAGATGAAATGACGAGATATAATTGACATGTGTCATATTTTCCATGTGTCCGAAAATGGAAAATGATATTCAAATTTGTCGAAAGCCGTTTGTAACAAAGTTAAAAGCTGGGAAATCCTCGAACGTCAAATAGCTGTTTGTCGAACTTTTCAAATAATTCGATGATTGTTGATATAAAGATTTATTGTTCCTCTATCTATACCCAGCACCAAAAAGAAATTAACTCAGGTCCGCTGCCTTTGCATGCTCAAAAACATCACTCTGCATAAAAAAGGAAAGATTTGACTACAGACGATGAATTCGTTTTTCTTTCCGCTATGTTAAATAAATGCCTCCGAATAATTATATGGGACAGGACCGGACCCGAAGATAATCAATTCATTGGAATCTTCAGAAATATGATCTTTAATGTGAAAAACAATGGAAATTTCGCAACTCTGCATGGAGAAGACATGAAAATATCTTAGAAATAATTGACCGATGAAGCCTGAACTACGAGATAGTTCATATTCATAATGAATAATAAAATAAAACAAGTTACTATGTTTTAACTATCAGTAATTTATTGATGAAAAGAATGACAAAATTTTTACATTGGTTGGACCGGTTTCGGACATACGTCCATTATCAACAACAAGCTAATGAAAACTGAATACTCATGTACAATACAGGAATTACCATCAATAAAATGCTAGTAAAGGTTACAGTAAATTGAACAATGGTGATTGGTAGGTAATTAAGTCTACCTGGCCGTTAAGGAGCTTAACCCTTTCTACATTAGATGCCTTGAAAATTTCCATCGATTCAAAGAAATTGAGTTTATAAGATTTATCACAGGAATGAAGAATTTTTAGCTGTTGAAGTTCTGGAAAGGGATGACATTCATTCAGACAATGTGCAGCTAAAGCTGAATCATATTTCTGATGTAGGAATGACCGGAAATTTCTTTGTATCGAGCCTTCAAAGAGCGTCCTATTTGACCTATACAAAAGGAATTGCTCTCAGAACATGTTAATTGGTATACTCCTGATTTTTCGAATTTATCGGTTTTATCTATTGTGTTGAAAAGCAGGCCTGAATATATACTAACTGGTTTGAATGCAATATGAACTTTTTAACTATCAGACAAAACTCTAGCAACCTGTTCTGACGTCTTCCCAAAATATGTATAAATTTGTCGGGTTTTTCACTCTTGGATTGGGGATATATCATGTTGAATGTGTTGTTAAGTATTTTTCGATTAATTAAACTTTCTATTGCTTTTATATCGAAGCCGTTGTTTTCTGCTATTAACATAATGCTGTTAAATTCTGATTTTCGATCCATGTCCGATAAAGGCAAAGAAATCGCTCTGTGAATCATGGACTTGAAGGCTGCTATTTATTAAGAATACGGGTGAAATGAATCTACGGGTATGACATTATCCGTGAACGATGGTTTTCTGAAGATATTAATTGATAAACGGTTATTATTCTCCCGGGTAATTGTTAGATCTAAGAAATTGATTTTACTATCGACTTCTGTTTCTACTTTGAACTTAATTTGAGGATGAATGTTACTAATGAAATTCAGGAAGATTTCTAGTTGTCTATTCGTTCCAATGGAACAGGCTAAAATGTCATCAACATATCGGTACCAAAATAGAATATGCCTTTCGTCAAAGGTGACGTCATAATTTTAGTGTTTTCCAAATTATTTCATGTCTAATTTGGAAAATATTCCTACATCAGAAATATGATTCAGCTTTAGCTGCACATTGTCTGAATGAATGTCATCCCTTTGCAGAACTTCAACAGCTAAAAATTCTTCACTCCTGTGATAAATCTTATAAACTCAATTTCTTTGAATCGATGGAAATTTTTAAGGCAACTAGGGTAGAAATGGTTAAGTTCCTTAACATTGTTCAATTTACTGTAACCACTACTAGCATTTTATTGATGGTAATTCCTGTATTGTACATGAGTATTCAGTTATCATTAGCTTGTTGTTGATTATGGACGTATATCCGAAACCGGTCCAACCAATGTAAAAACTTTGTCATTCTTTACATCAATGAATTAGTGATAGTTAAAATATAGTTCTGTTGTTTTATTTTGTTATTCATTAAAAATATCTTAAGTCTAAAAACTATAAAAACTAACACTAAACTCGCATTCAAAAATAGCACACACAGTATCGAACAAATAATCCGTCAAACAGGTATAATTTATAAAAATATACCATTGGAAGAGTTGTTTGAAAGCCAATCGTTGAAAAAAGCATAACCAAAAAGGGGTATCAGGCTGAAGCAGCAGTTGATCAAAGATATGGCCGAAGCAATGGAAATGAACCAGATGATCGGTACTTGTCTCGTTGCAATAATTCATATTGAATAATTGAGGAGAATTTCAAAGAAGGAAGATCAATAACTCCATCTATTTCCAAAAGTCCAAATTCCGAGACATGTGGGTGGACACACCAGATTATAATTTTACAACAGGAAAGTTAACCTTAAAAGAGTCTCAGCACCGCTAGGCAACTCAGACCACAACCTTATATCTGCTACTGGGGCCATTGTGCTGCCGCTAAACCAAAAATCTAAACCACCCAGACGCATTCGGCTCTATAACTGTGCTAATTGGGTAGAGCTGCGTGAAGTCTTTTTGTGCTTCCCATTAGGTGATGTTTGCCTTTCAGATCCTGACATCACTATGTGCACTGAATCTGTTACAGAAATCATCCGTGCAGGAATGGATCTTTACATCCCCCATTCCATGAAAAGAACAACAGCACAAAATGATGCTTCAACAAAGACTGCGAAAGAGCCTCTGCATCCAAGAGCAGAGCATACAAGTCATGGAAGATAAATCCAACAGAGGAAACAAGAACAATCTTCGTACGAATACGGAACGTATGCTACCTAACAACTGCAAGATCTAAGGCTAATTTCAACGAAGAGGTATTTAATAAACTTCTTGAACAAGCAAGAGGGACTAGACAATTCTGGTCTATGGCGAAGACTATCAGTGCCAATTTCTGAAAATCTGCGTTTTCGCCTCTTGTTAGAGAAGACAAAAGTATAGCATCTTCTCCGAAAAAGAAAGACGAACTCTTTGCTATCTTGTTCTCAAAGAATTCTGTGCTGGATTAATTTAACGCAATACCACCGAAAATTACATCAGAAATTCTTCCATGACAGAAATCAGGTTCAGAGTCCGCACTGCAAGACGGGCTCTCGAGCAGCTGAATTGCAAGAAGGCAGTTGGTCTAGACGAAATACCACCAATCGTCCTGAGAAAGTGTGCTCCCGAACAGACACCCATTCTTAACCATCTGTTTCAGATTTCTTAAGAAAGCCAGACTTTTCCGAGTAGCCGGAAAATAGCGAGAATTCAACCGATCCCAAAGAAAGGAAAAAAGTTCTCATCCCAAACTACTGCCCTATTGCACTTCTTCCCAATATGTCCAAAGTGATGAAGAGAATCATGAATGATGAACTCATCAAATATCTTGAGTTGCAGGGAATTATTAACGACCGTCACTATGATTTTCGTAGGCAGAGATCGACAGGAGATCTGCTCGCCTACGTCACTCATGTTTGTACATCAACGATGGAAAGCATGGGTAACCTAGAGAAATAGCCCTGACATCTCTGAAGCTTTCGATAGGGTTTGGCATGCTGCCTTGTTGAATAAACATGCTGCATAGGGACTTCCCGAAAAATTGCGGGGTTGGATAAGTAGCTTTCTTTCAAATAGATCAATACAAATTGTGGTCGATGGTATAACATCTGATGTTTCCTGTTGAAAGCTGGAGTACCTCAGGGATCCATTCTTTTGCCAACCTTGTTATTGTTGCAGATAAACGATCTTCTGTTACTACAGAGAACAAGATCTTCGGTTTTGCAGACAATTCTGCCTTGGTTTCGTCTTTCAGTTGTCTGCGACCGATTACAGCTGCAAAATCTCCACAAATCAATTACTTGAACCCTGACTTACAGAGGATATCTGAGTGGGGGCCGGTTGAACTTGGTGAGCTTCAACGCGAGCAAGACGCAAGCAACTACGTTTTTTAGAAAGATCTCCGCTGGAGAACCTCCTCTAATTATGCAAGGCCAACAAATTGCATCCAAAGATTCGATGCACTTTCTCGAAATAACGGTCAACTCCGAGTTTCGCTGGCATGAACATGTAGCAGCCATAGCTAAGTCGGCATCAGCTAAACTTAGTTTTCTTTTCAGATCCAAGCGATACTTCACGTCATCTTAACTTTTGCTTCTATATAAGGCGCAGATTCGACCTGCTTTGGAATATTTTTCCCATGTTTGGGGATCTGCGCCCAACCATTCGTTGCGGATGTTGGATAGTGGTAAAAACGGGCTGTGCGCCTCATCGGCCACCTGGAGATCACCCCCGATCTCCAACGGCTCGCTCTCAGACCTTTCTCTGTCTCATAGATATTTCCACGGAAGATGCTCCAAGGAGCTGAAAGACCTTGTTCCGGAAAAACTCATGTTTTGACGCAACACTAGGCTGGCAAGAAGTTCTCATCATATGACGGTACATTTAACGACCCCTCGAACCTTTGTCTATAAGAATTCCTTCGTTTACAGGGCAGTTGAGCTATGGAACTTGCTTCCGCCCAACATCCTACAATTTAGTTCTCTTAAAGAAGCAAGTGAACAGACACCTCAATTCTTCCCAGGCGCCCACTCATGTGGTGTAGCAAGTTCGCCTATTCTTCTGGAAAGCGAAAGAAAAAAGAAAAACTTCGCTCGAGTTTTATTCACGGACGAAACTCAGTTTACCAGGAATATTGTGCATAAATTATGGAATTGTCAAGTTTTGAGACACACTTGATTCTCTACTGGGTCTAGAACAAAATTCACAGCACAATTTTCATATAAATATGTGAGGGTCATTTGTTTGACTACATTATTCCAAGGAGAGGTTAGTTAGATTTCAGTGGAGACTTTTCGTATGTCTTCCCAATTCTATTGATGAACGTTAGTATAAGAGACATGATTTCTCATCCTTATGGATCACTAACATACGTTTTCAATAAGAGATGGCATATCTAAATGAAAGTTATCCTAACAAATTGATTGGTCCTAGTGGTTCCAGAGCATAGCCTGCGAAATCGCCTTATTCATTGCTTTTGATTATTTAGTTTAGAATTATTTCATTCATTATTACATTTGCGTTCATAAAATGAAACTTGTGATGAAGTACAAAATGATCCACAAATGAGTAGAAAGTCGGTGATGTACTTGATGAGAAGGACGTAAAAACGTTTTGTGTTATATAATATAAATTTACTATAATTCTATTGCTGAAATATTCATTTGGTAATGTAATTTCATTTCATTAGAAAGTCAATATTAGGAATATTGTTGAGTTCTATATGCCTTGTTAACCCCACCATGGTTTGGGGGTTACAATTCCACTGAAATTGCTGTATATCTGTCTTCCCAAATATCGTAGTTAAGTCCTCACCGTTTTTAAAGATCGGATCGATGCCAATATTTTCACTTATCACTGTATCTGAGCTAATTACAAGATTTATCATTTTGGTTTCTGAACGTCAATATTTTGAAAATTGTCTTTTCTCAGAGAAGATATCGATACAATTTTCAGTAGAGGCAAAGAAATTTAATAATTTGTGAAATGAGCCTGTATATTTCTTCAAATTTTACAGGGTAAGTATTTTATGTAATTTCCAGTTATATGACTCGCTTGATGGCTAACAATTTTAAAAAATTGACTTTTCATGTTTTAAGGTCTTGTAATATTTTTTTTAGCTTGTCTTATTGCGTATATCAAATTCTTCCATCACATTTTTCTTCTTTTTATTGTGCATTTCAATAAGGTGTTATTCATTCATATTTACCTTTTCTGCAATTATAAAATGTCGATTGTATTGATTGATTTTAAAGTATCTATTAATTTATTTTTGAATCATTACATTCATACTGAATTCTAGAATCAGTTTTGAATATCTGACATTTTTCCATAGGAATTCCTCCTAGAAAATGAATGAACAATTTGCGTTTCATAATTTTTTCTAAACATGGGTTTTGACATTTCTTCATAGCACTCGAATAAATATAAATGCATAGCAACAGAATTTTGTGCGGCAGTGTTGAAAAAATCAGAAGTTTAATAAATTAATAAATTCCAGGTCAAACGTCAATAAATTTAAAAATAATAACTTCAACAAAATAGTATCTAGATTCAGAAATTCTGTGAATGGTTTTAACAAATACGAAAGTAGGAAACTGATCGAGAACAGATGAGAATATAGAAGTAAAATACCCTTTCTTTACTTAACACTACGTATTTATGCACTTTCTTAATAATAGCTATTGTAAATTTCTTGTTGAAGGCTACGTGAATGGAGTTATAATCTTATTTCTTTTTCAATGCAAAATACAAGGTATCATCAATTTGAATAATTTTTATGTAGCAAGCAATTGTGTTTTACTAAATTATTGTGAAGTGTTCCTTGAAAATATTATATAAATTTCTAACATTACATTACCAGCTGGTAAAGGACTAGGGCCGAAATTGTAACCGGCCTACAAATGGCGTCATAAATTGAGATGTTCGAATAGGCAACAGCCATCTATTACAGATTTGTGTGTAGGTACTTGACATAGCTAACTTTTTTCGGCACAAAAACAAATTATTCATCCATTTCAGTCACAGGAAAATTAATCATTATTGGGATTTTCCTCGGAAGAAGTAAATTGGAAAATGAAATTTTGCTCTTGATATTTTTTTCTCCTAAATCAATTCTTCTTATTCTCAATTGTCGGACCCATGAAGGATTATTTGGTCTCGAAAAGCAGAGTCACAAAAAACAGTTTTTCTGATGCTTTAACTTGAGGAATGGCGGTTGAAAATAATCTATTAAAGCTGATGAATTGTCAATTTTGAGATTACAACTTATGAAATAAATTTAATTTTATTCATTCAACTTTCACTGTCGGCAGTCTCACTCTTCAATTCTATTTGACATTTGCCTTTGACTATATTTCTTCAATATGAGTCTATGGTGAGTTTATAGTGTATTGTAATGAAAAAAACACGTGTAGTGATAACTTGGAATTTATTCGATAACTTTCTTCAACAATGTTCGTATTTGTCATATTATTGCAATTAGTTAACTCGTTAAAATAGCCAATTAGTTGAACATTTTACACTAAATTACCTTCAGAATCATCAAATATGTTGGTGAAATTCATATATGTGACTAAGTTTTCAGTTTAGAGGTCATATGTATTGAAAAAATCCGATAATCGTTAATATGCACGCCCCTGACTGGTCGCATTTCACCATATTTCGATATGCCTGCTGCCACCCTACTTCTCGGAATTTCAAACAAACCAGTCATTTGGGTAGACTGCAACAGATAATATAAGAATCTTTAAAATATTCCATTATCCAAGCCGACTTTTTCGGGTATGTCAATATTTTGAAAGTTGTCCCAATTGAAAACTGAGTAAGCGTTTAACGATTTTACATTTATCATAATACAATGATGTATATTTACTATTCTCGTTCAAAAAGTTAAGAATTTTCACTCAATTCTTTAAGTAATATATAATAGTATCATATTGATGAGGATAAATCATTACATTTTAGATTTATTTAATACATTACATTCCAGTTATAGTAATTACTGTATATGAAAGAAGGGTATTGAATATATATTTTTACTGATGCAATCACAATCAATTAAAATGAAATTGGTTTTCTGTAACGGAATATCTAGTTCAAAAGAAAATTAATTCATTACAAACAAGTGCAAATTTCGATATTTTTGTACGGTAGATGAAATAAAATAGTTATAGAAAAAAGACCCTCCCAATCTCAATCATTTTCAGCGACTAGTTTCACTAAACTTCAAAAAAAGATCGAGAGTGAGAAAGGTCCTTTTTCTCTTACTATAATATTTCTTCTACCGTAATATAACATCGTACTCCACACAAATTTGCACAAATTTTTCCGATATCAATATCAGTTTTCATTCTCGAAATTTCGCGGATACCTCGGTTATTATAAACGTTATATAAATATCAGTTCGAAATTCTACAGGTATTTTTTGAGTCAAATTCAGTGATGTAAGAAATGTTCTGCTCAGCGGTTTTGGAGGTAAACATGCTTTTTTTCGTAAAAGGACCATAAGTGATTTTACATTTGGTTGATGCAGTTGTCTCCCTTATAAAAAAGTATATTATACGAGCAGTAAATTTTTGCATTCACTTTTTTATGAAAAATCCTAAAATTGTCTCACTTATATCAATTCGGTGCATGTCTATCAACAATTCATGCTTTTCTATGACAGAAAACCACAGATTTTTTGGTCCTGTCCTACACAATGGTTGTTTTCTATGGATTGATTACATTCATACCATAGTAGTTATCGGTGCTCTTAGAAAGAGACGATCGACTTCATGAATCTATGATTCACATCACAAATTGAATTTTCAAATGAAAACTAATTTTTCCGAATTCCGAAATTTCCTTTTCTTAAGTACCTGAGTAAAATCAAGTCGAGTGTATGGATGTTGAATTCGGAATATTCCATTAGGAATTATTACAAAATGCGTGTAAAGTAAGTCTAATATAATAACAATATAAGATCAATGACATTGAGTATTTTGAAAACAAATAATCTTCAACAAAAAAAGGAAAGGTTCTATCGGTTTCAAATAAGGAAAAATAATTTCATTGCAAGTGTTCAAAAGTGAAGCAGTTATTTTCAATGCATGATACGTTAGGAATCGACAATAAATAATTTCCAATAAGGAAGCTTAGTAGCATCAAATCAGGGGAACAGCAGGTCATCACGCTGGACCTCTTGTTGCTATTCAACTATCTTCACAATTCAAATTTTGGAAGTCAGTATTCGATCTTTGTGCTAGGGGCAGTTCACCGAGGAATCTTCCTATAATATTATTATTGATAATTACATGTCACCATTCAGGTGTTAGCGAGTGAAACGAGGTTATCTTCTAGAGGACACTACAAATTATAGTCCTATCTTCCTTAATACTGTAAATCATCGTGGCGCTGGGGATTGACATTAAACTAAGCATTACATCACTGGTGATGCAGACTCCATCAGTCCATTGGACCTCTGAAAAAGTTTGGGCATTGTTTTCTTTTTCTCAATATCCTTGCAGAAATTTTGGCGGCAAATGAAAGCATCCAAAATGTTGATATTCGTATTTTGTAGAGCCTGACCTTGACTCTTACTGAATACTGATCGCTGGTAGTCTCGATATTCCATTTTCTGCCTTTATTTGCCAGCTCGAATTTAAAGGTTTGGCTATTACAGCTGCTACAACTACAATTGTTTCATTTTTATCTTTTACTTCATATTTATTTTTTCTTGGTGGTTTAAACGATCCATTTTTTATAAGATTTCCTTCTAAGCTTCGGAAAGTAAATTTATCAGGCAGATGCCTTTTAACCCATTTAGCCCTACTGACCTTTTAAAAGGACTGAGGTTGTTAAACTAACTCGTTTCGGATGAAGTACTCGATTGCAGATGGCGCCATCTGTATAGCATAACAAGTGACCTATTCAAAGGAGTTAAGATGCGCAACCGTTGCAGACGAAGAATTTACTTATGATTAGACAGTGTTGAAGTGAAAGTTAATTATATCGATCGAGATGTCCAAGAGGTGATGAGTAAATCTCTTTTTTAGAGTATGATTTCATTTCATCTGATATTTGAATTCAACAGAGTCCGTCGAATATTTTCATCTGCATAACCTTACATTTTTTTCCATATTCCGCTCAATACGAGACAATATAAAAATCTGTCCTTTTAAAAAGATAGTAGGTTCATCGACTACCGTCGACTCAATTGAAATATTTTTGTTTCAGGTGCAAAGATGATAGTTTCAGACTCTTACCGTTAGCTGAAATAATGACAGAGATCGAACAAATCGAGAATGAGGTTCCAGAAGAATCAGCAATTTTTTCTCCTGAAAACGCCAATGATGAGTGCGATAGAGATGAAGACTCTGGAGATGAAAACACCATATTATTCGACAATTTACTGGGAACTCAACTTAGAGCTCCTGCTGGAGAACGGATGCAAACTGAAGATGACTAGGATAGCGACGATGATAAACCTCTCTCAGAGTTTGTAGAACGAAGACCAAGACGTCTAAAAACTTTCGATTACAAAGAAAGTGATTTGGACTTGGTGAATTCACCTCTGCTGCAATGGACACCAATATTATTGGCGGATAACAATATTTCACCAGCTGCTACGTTCCAGTTATTCTTCGATGAGGAAGTTATCGATTTTATCCTTCAATTCTCAAACACCTTCACCCAGCAGCCGAATCGTGTCCGAGATATCACAAGAAACGAGGTACTTTGTTTTATTGGGGTTCAATTGCTTAGTGGCTATGTACCTCTTCAACGGAAAAAATGTTCTGGCAGAATAGGGATGACACCAGCAATAAAATGATATGTGAAGCTATATCGATTGATAAATTCCAACATATAATGAGCAATATTCACTGCGATGATAATACATAATACCTGGATTTGAAGGACAAATATTGGAAAAAGCAACCAATTTTCGACATTTTGAACTCAAAATATTTTGAGCATGCCACTTTCGAAGAAAATCATAGTGTGGACGAGTCAATGATACCATATTTTGGACGTAACAGTGGAAATCAATTGATACGTGAAAAATTTATCAGATGGGGATATAAGTTTTGGATTAGTGCTCTCCGACTAGGTTTTATAGTTCATTTTGACTCATACCAAGGTTCTTGAAGTACGTTGCCAGATGAGTACGAACATATGGGTCGTGGCGCATCAGTAGTTTTGCAATATGCAGATATATTGAATAATATGCCCTTTGAAGGATTCTATTTATACTTTCACAATTACCTCACCTCATTTTCGTTGCTCAAAGAATTGAAATTGAGGGGTCTGAAAGCTACTGGAACTCTGAGGAAAAATCGAATTCCCTCATCACCACTATCTAGTTCGAGTGTATTTTGAGCATACTTTTGCGGATGACGAAATCATTATCAACAAATGGAAAGACAACAATGTTGTGAATGTAGCATTGAATGCTTCAACAGTGTTTCCAGTGAATAGAGTAGAGAGGTTTTCTCAATCTGAGAAGAAATATATTTATATAGATCAACCAAGATTGTAAGATAAAATCTTACAATAAAAATATGGGAGAGGGTGGACAGTGGCGATCAAAATCTAGACACTAGAGTTAGCAACAGGGGAAAAAATTGTATTTTTCTTTATTTGATCATTGCATTTACATAGCTGTGCTATAAACTCTTGGCGCTTACATAAGGACAATGGCGGAGAACTCGACCAACTAAAATTCAGAAGATGTACAGCAATTGAACTATTAGAATCTAACAAGAGAAAACCTTACAAAGCTCCTAGAAATTCACACGAGTTTTCATGTTATAACAATCAGGAACGATGTGCAGTATGTCTTAAAAAGCAAATTTCCTCTGCCAAAAATATGAGGTTGGCTTGCATCCAAAAATTTGATTTGATCTGTTTCTTATCATACTATTTAATATTTAGATGTTCTTTTGATGAAAATATTGACTTTGTTTGAAATCAATCAATAATATCATATGAGTATGCTTTAGTAGTACTGCCTTTCAAAAGCATAGTTTCGACCAATAGCAACACTCGAAAATTCAAAATTATGATGGATCGTACTTGATAGTCCCCCTTTAAACCGCAATCCACGAGAAATGATCCATTTATAAAAAAAAACGATAGTTTCAGGGTTATATGGGTTGAAAAACCAATTGATTCTGCAGTTGCAGCAGAATCACACTCATTTTGGATGTTATATTATATCATGACAAACTTATCTCAATTTTTGTAGTATTGACTTTTATTTTATATCTGAGAAGAACCACATCCAGCTGAACAACTTCTTAGATGAAATAACTTCGAACATACAACCAACAAGTGGTTGGATTTTGATATTTCGGGTTGAAATACGCATAACCAAATTTATATGGAATCACTCGGTATTTCACATTTTTGATTATTTTTAACCATGGATCTTTAATTACTTGTGAAGAAGGAAGCTTTTTATTATAAAAAACTCTGGATAGTATAATAAGAAATGTTGAAATTATCACCACATGTTCGAGATATTGTACTCAGTCGTCACTGAGATTTGAAACTGTGAATTTTAAAATTTAAAAAAACCCATAACCATGATTGAAAATGCCTTACGTTGGATTGTCCGATCTGCGGAGGGGTCGAATAATTGCTCTCGTTGAATAATGCGTGACACAGAGGGATACAGCGAAAACAATGGGGGTAATTTCAAAATTCTTCGGCCGATACGTAGAGCTACAATCTCTGCAAAATAGGTCTAGAAGAACTCGTAGGAAGATCCCTTCTGAAGAACAAGACCGCTTTTTGTGCCAAGTTGCAAGAAGAGGCCCTAGTGCGTCGCACCCCATACTTCAAAGACAATTTCTGGAAGCAACAGGCATCATTGTATCAGTCGAAACGATACGTCAAATACTTCGTTCGAGGGGTTTATACAGCAGAAGGCCCTTAAGAGTTCCATAGCTAACCAGACAACAAACAATTGACAGACTTAATTGGTTTACCTATCAATCACCAAAATTGGAATATTGAGAATTGGTGAAATGTTCTTTTTCCGGATGAGACCAGAATTGTGTTCGATCAGATGACTGCCGGATTCGGGTTTTAAGGGGTGTAACGGCTTGAAATTGCGTGGACTTAGTGCTAAAGCCCATAGTGAGACTCTGATGAGATGGCCACGTTGAGAATTTCACTTTTATGCAAGATAATGTTCCTCTGCATACCAGCAACCTCGTGCGACATTATCTCGAAGCAGATGGAATTGCTATTTTGGACTGGCCAGCTTGCTCTCTAGACCTAAATCCTATTGAACATTTATGGGATAATTTCAAAAGGAACATTAGATCGCGCCAGCAAAATCCAAGAACAGCTCATCCAAGCCGCCACAGATTAGTGGCAGAATATCACCCCAGAGGAGGTCGGAAACCTAATGCAAAGCATGCCTAAACGGATTCAGGCTTGTATCAAGAGGTAATTCAAGCTACTGAGGTCGAGAAAAAAACACCTACTTTATGAGAAAACAATTTTCAACTTTTGACTACAAGCGGAAAGAGTTTCTTATTTTCTTTTGTTTGTTTCTTTCTTGAAATAAACCTCAATTTCTTTTTCAATTGAAATATTTCAAAAAGGATCAATCGTAACAATATCCAAAATCACTGAGGTAATATTCAAAATACCAGGTGATTCTATATGAATTTTGTTGTGAGTACTTCAAACCGAAAATCGTAAGCCTTAGTAAAACAATAGCACCTCACATAATTGTTTCTGTATGTATTCAGTTAAAATATGGAAACGATGCTATTAAACGGGGCCTAAAAATATATGTGGCTTTTAACCATATAACTACATTGGAAAGACATGCATCGAATTGAGAAAATGGTGTTGAATGCGAAAATTAACTACATATTAATGTGTGTTAAGTACTTTTGGAAGAAAAATTCGCGTCCAAGAAATGTAAAATCGCCTATGGCTCATATTTAAAGAAAATAATATGTTCATTGTAACTAATCAAATAAAATCGTTTTCAACACTAAAAAGAGTACATAAGAAAGTAAGTAAGTTCGATAATAACAGAGATTTCCATGCAAGACGATTTCCTCTGAATTCTAAAGAATCTGAATAATTCGAAAACGGAGAACGGAGAGAGATGTTAGAAAAATGTTCACCGATTCCTGAAAAAGAAAAGAGAGGTCAGTTTTCTTCAACTATAATATTTCAACTGCTGAACTAAAACATTGAAATTTTCCACCTTAACATACAGTGTGATTCACGAGTGATCCTACATAGCTTAATATAGAGTTCGAATCGGCATGAACGCTATTCGTTTCTTATATACAGAATGTTTTATGGATTCAAGACGAATTTTTCTTGGACGCATAAACCTGGTTATATCGTATCACAAATTACATGGTTAATATCAACAGTACTCAGCTAAATCACTGTAAAAGATAAACCTACTTTGAAAACTGTTGCATTCCATTGAAAATTTTTATTGGGATATGATTATGGGATTATGAGATATTATTTTTTGTTTTGAAAAACTTTGCGACCACCAAATGTAAATAACCTGTCCACTTACAATTCAGCATTGGGTATTTATTGCTTTTGCCTCCACTCATCAGTGAACATTTCTCAAATTTTCAAAAAATCCCCCTCCTTCTCGTACAAATATATCGTTTAGTAAACTTCCAGATGGCCAACTGTTTTTCTGATAGCTTACGGTTGGTTTCGAATAACCTCGCAACTTTCCTCAACTCTTTGGATTAGGTGCTAGGTTAGGTTATATATCATTCTTGAAATGGGGAGGTGCACCATGGTCGGGAAGAAAAATAGGTCCAATTAGGGTATCGTTAATAACACCACACTAAATTTTGACAGAAAATCCTACTTGGAAATGGCGTGGTCTTATAGAGTGAGGATTTTCCCTTTCCAAAATCTATAAGTAAGTGGGCGATACCATACTTTACTTTGACTCAAATTTGATGTACGTACCACTCTTCGTATACTTATTTTCGAATTGTCCTCTACAATTTCGATGATATCGTTGTGCTGTCTAGCGATAGCCTCGATGGGCTTCTCTCTTTTTGTAGCCGGTGGCAATCTTTCAATTTGTCTTAAGAACAATCTACTCTTTGGAAAGTTTGGCGATGAGAAGCAAGCCGTATTGCATATCGTCGTCGACATTCTTTGACTGCTGTATGACAATCACAACCACACAACCCACTCACCAACAACAATTCGGTATAGTGATTGTTCGTAAAAGGGGACATATAAAATTGTAGTGGATGAGTAGATCACAGATTTGTCAATACTGATTCTGAGTTCCTCCGATCTGTTATGGTTAACAGTAACAATTCTAGAGCCAATTTTGAGTTAAAATTTTGACAGATCTATAGATTACAGAACCTTACGTGTTTAGACTATATTTTTGTGGGACTATCTGAAGAATTCTATCAATGGTGAAGAGATAACTAACCGAAGCACCTAATCCAAAGAATTGAGGAAGCTTGCGATTTTATTCGAAACCAACCGGATATTATTAGAAAATCAGTTGGGCATCAGGCAGTTTGCTCGAATATGTGTATGACAGAGGGGGAATTTTAGAAAACTTGTGAAAATTTTTTACTCTAATTTTTTGTTAGCTTTTTTTTTTTGTTAGTGATTTATTTGTTTTCGCTCCCGAATGAAAATTTCCATTTTATTTTTAGTTTATATCAACATGAAAAATTTGCCTTCGATTGGTGTCTTTCAAATGATGCATTAATCATCTTTTAAGTATCTTTCGGAATGTCTCTTAGGAATTGTTTGAGTGGTCAGACACTGCTTTAATGGACAACATCTTCAGTAAAGTAAAGGTTGTTGTGATATTTCCATGGGATTGGAAAACTTCCTGGGAGATGACATGGATGCCCACTATATTCTCTAAATAGAAAAATTGAAGAATAATTTTCGGAATACGCCCTTGTAGTTCATCCTCAACTACATTCCATGGGGAGAGGATTAGCTGAAGTGTTTCAAGGACAAAAAAAATAAATATCGAATGCTAAATTGTCAGAATGAAAGTAAGATACATTTGATGATCTCGTTCCAAAAGAAAAAAATGGAATTATCCTCATAATCGTACCTCAATAAAAATGCGACAGTTATCGCAGCAGGAGGCTAAATTTTTCTAACAAAACCAATTCCTCTAGCAACTTCTCTGTGGTATATCTTTCTCATCCAGAAAATATAGAAAAAAAGATTTAATTCGCCCAGAATAACATACACTTTGACACAGAAAAGTTTTGACAGATGAAACGAGTCTTGAATACTGCGTGTGGCACCCTCTAGAACTTAAAATCGTCGTTAGGTTTGAATTTTTCATAACGGATAATCTTCATGTGTATTACTTGGAATAAGCTTAATGCAGTCGAAAGGTGATTAATGCATTATATTTATTTCAGAAATCTGCCTTTCTTCTATGTCCTACTCTTTTTGGCTCACCCTGTATATGTCCGTGATTGACCTCCATATCGATCATTACCAATCTGATGTATTTTTGTGTTGTGCTGCAGTGCGTTGCTATTCAAATTTTTGTGTAAAAATATTCAAATATTTTAATATTTCTATGATATAACAACTGAGTTACCCTGTAATCTATATGGCGGAAAAAGCTGAGATACGTCAATTTCTGGTTAGAAGGGGTCTAAGTTCTGAGTTAATTTGGAAAATAAACCCCTTATCCTCAGAAGCAAAGCAAAATTGATCTCAGGGAAAGTGAGTCGAGTGACATCGTTGGAATGGTCTTTTAATTCTCTATTCAAGAATGGTATTTTTTTGAACATTTAATATCACACAGAAGGTCCCACAATGAATGTTTGTGTTTCAACGAAAATTTTCCAACCTCTCTATGCCAAGAAAGACTGATTATAGTGGAAAAAGCTGGGATACGTTAATGTTTGATTAGAGGGGAACCAATATCTGAGTTCGTTTTCAGCTCGCAAAAAAAGGATGTTTGCCGATGTAAATTTGACGATGCTAAAAAGCAAATGAAGTTCTCACAATGACCTCACCCAACATCCACTCAATGATACAATTCTATTTTTCTGCGATCATTCTTGAATGACGATTCTTGTCCTCTGCACTACAAAATTTTTAATTCTCAAATAAATGTTATAATTTGAGATATAATGCATATATAGTACATGACTTTGAAAATAATATTTCAAAAAATATTCTGCAAACCCTTATTCCACTCTAGCAATTTGCATGCACCTTGAATTTTAAATAAATTTTTCTAACAAAACCAATTCCTCTAGCAACTTCTCTGTGGTATATCCTTCTCATCCAGAAAAAATAGAAAAAAGATTTAGTTCGCCCAGAATAACATACACTTTAATACAGAAAAGTTTTGACAGATGAAACGAGTCTTGAATACTGCGTGTGGCACCCTCTAGAACTTAAAATCGTCTTTAGGTTTGAATGTTTCATGTGTATTACTTGGAATAAGCTTAATGCAGTCGAAAGGTGATTCATGCATTATATTTATTTCAGAAATCTGCCTTTCTTCTATGTCCTACTCTTTTGGCTCACCCTGTATAAGTCCGTGATTGACCTCCATATTGATCATTACCAATCTGATGTATTTTTGTGTTGTGCTGCTGTGCGTTGCTATTCAAATTTTTATGTGAAATTATTTAAATATTTTAATATTTCTATGATATAACAATAGAGTTGCCCTGTAATCTTTATGGCAGAAAAAGCTGAGACACGTCAATTTCTGGTTAGAAGGGGTCTAAGTTCTGAGTTGATTTGGAAAATAAACCCCCTACCCTCAGAAGCAAAGCAAAATTGATTTCAGGGTGAGTGAGTCGAGTAACATCGTTGGAATGGTCTGTTAATTCTCTATTCAAGAATGATATCTTTTTGAACATTTAATATCAAACAGAAGGTCCCACAATGAATGTTTGTATTTCAACGAAAATTTTCCAACACCTCTATGCCAAGAAGGACTGATTATAGTGGAAAAAGCTGGGATTCGTTAATTTATGATTAGAGGGGAACCAATTTCTGAGTTGGTTTTCAGCTCAAACACAAAAAAAGTTTGTTTGCCGATGTAACTTTGACGATGCTAAAAAGCAAATAAAGTTCTCACAATGACCTCACCCAACATCCACTCAATGATACAATTCTAATTTTCTGCGATCATTGTTGAGTGACGATTCTTGCCCTCTGCACTACAAAATTTTTAATTCTCAAGTAAATGTTATAATTTGAGATATAATGCACTATTGTTTTTATCACAAGCATGTGGTAATGATAAATCTGTATCTAATTTTTCCTTCATTTTCGCAATACTTTTAATCACAGTTGTCATTTCTAAGAGAAACGTTGAAAATGGTTTACTCATCTGATGAGCGGGTCAAAATTGTTTCAATAAATTATCGAAATAATAATTGTACCAGAAAAATTGCAAGAAATTTCATTAATGTGAACCATCCAGAAAAAAATGTAGGCTACTAGTATGTTATATATCTGATGAATAAATTTTTAACTACGAGTTTGTTACCTCACCAAAATATGAAGTTCGAAATTGGCCATACGGAACGAAGCAACTGGAAGTGGCTGATTTGAGGTACCCACACATTTAAAACACTATTTCCATAAAAAGTTATTATCTGTGAACAGGATAGGATTTCACCCTTACAAAATAAAACTAGTTTATGAAAAACCTGAAGACGCTCCTGTCAGCCGCATGTAATTTTGTGAAATTTTGACAGAAATATTAAGGGTAATACCCATATTCTGTATACCATGTTGTATGAACTTTTTTCATTGGAGGTAACCTCAATGGAGACACTTATTTTCAGTAGGTGAAAGAATTATTAAGTCCCAGGTTGACAGAAAATTTGGAAAAAAGGTGAACTCTCTCGGAGAATGAGATACGTTTCTGGTAACATGGTTCTCGTGCATATTTTCGAGTTTCGATTATTAAGATGCGAATTTCCAAACGCGGTGGATTGGTAGAAGAGGAACAGTTGATTGGCCAGCAAGATTACCTGATTAGAGTCCTTTAGATTTCTTCTTATGTGGTCATCTTGAATCCAGAGTTTATTTTACACAACCTGAAAACTTGCAAAAGCTGAGGAAAATAATCGTCATCGACTTCGAGTATCGTATGTCATTCTGAGCATTTAATTTGACTTTTGATATTGTCAAATTGTCGTTGAAATACAAATTTTCGTTGTGAAGATCATACTGCCAGTATGATATTCAATGTTCAGAAAATCCTTTTTTTATGCGCGCTTCCCAAAAATAGGCGAAACCTGTTACACCACATGAGTAGGTGCCTGGCAAGAATTGAGGTGTCTGTTTACTCGCTTCTTGAAGAGAGCTAAATTGTAGTATGTTGGAAAGATGTTGGACAGAAGTGAGTTCCATAGCTCCACCGGCCCTATAAACAAAGGAATTCTTATTGGCAGGGAGCGGAGTATATAGTGGGGACAGCTGAATCGATCACAGCGCTCGATGTGGTCAAATTATCGTTAAATCATGCTTTTATCATAAATAAACACGTTAACATTAAATAAAAAATGACCCATAATAGTTGTTGTGTTGTTGATTGCAAAAATACAGCTAGAAACAGTAAATGTAAATTTTACACATTTCCAGTGGCCAAGTGGAAATAAATGGATGGAAGAAATAAATGGATAAAAAAAATAAATGGATAAATGATGTTAAAAGAAAAAACAAAGTAGTGTGTAACATTATTCAGTTACAATGCA
This sequence comes from Cryptolaemus montrouzieri, assembly GCA_013387265.2. Lineage (NCBI taxonomy): Eukaryota > Metazoa > Arthropoda > Insecta > Coleoptera > Coccinellidae > Cryptolaemus > Cryptolaemus montrouzieri. Next base: position 64,514,118 of record JABFTP020000103.1, read on the forward strand.
ACTAGGGTAATGTATGTTCAAATTACGATTCGCAATTACATTGCCATTAATTTTCATTTTATTTCTGAAAATCATATTAACAATCAACACTTTTGTAATTTTCATTATTGCAGTTGTCATGTATTAAATTTGTTTACATTTCACAGGTTAACCCCATGGGATTCAAAAACTCCTTTTAGTTATTTATAAACATATTTACAAGCTTTTATTTAACTTGCAATGTATGTATGTTTGTATGTTCGGGTGAAATCTTACAACTCAATTTTAAGGCACTTGTTCTCAACCAACTGAGCTGAAATTTTGTATACACGTTGAGTTTGGATGACAATGCATGATTAACTATGTGACGTCATTCTAAATCCAACAAGGCGGTGGACCAGTTATTCTTAATGCAAAACGAAATGGCGGATAATTTTCTTTTATTCGTTCCTACAATATGAGTACCAAATGAAAGATTGCCAAGAATAACTAAAAATGAAATTGAGTTTAAAAAATTCTTTAAAAACAACCTTTTATTTAAATGCGCTAAATAGAAAAAAATTAACTTTCATACTAAATTTTCTACTGTTAACTTATAACGTCATTTCAAATTTAACACATTTGACACAATTTATATGTTATGCCTACCTGTTAATATTTCAAACTGATAAAGTAAATACGAGTACTTATATCTCGCGACAAGCTTTTATATTATAACATATAAATTGTGTCAAATGTGTTAAATTTGAAATGACGTTATGAATTAACTGTAAAAGTTTTAGTGCAAAAGTTTATTTTTTTAGCGCATTTGAATAAACGCTTGTTTTCAAAGAATTTTTTCCTTAATTTTTTATACGCACTTTTCCCATCGTAATGAGTTTTTCAATTTACATCACAGATCACAGATTTTTGTAACACATATTTATTTTTAAATTCATTTTTTGAAACAATTCACTGTTATTTTTACGGATCTTTCACATGTCATTCCATTGCCGAGCATGATTTTATGCTACCATCAGATGTCGCTTTCGTCGTGCTCCCTGCGAATAGAGAGAGGTTCGAGGGGTCGTTAAATGTGATATTTTTGATTGGAGATCAAAAAGTCATTTCCAAAAGTAAGTCAATCGAGTCGCTTTCCCTATAATCAATTTAAGCTGATGCTGAGGGTAGGGGGTTGATTTTGCATGCTCCAAATAAACACAGAAATAGGTCTCTTTCCAATAAAAAATTGACGCGTTCCAGCTTTTTTCGCTACAATCAGTTTCTTAACATGGACAGGGTGTCGAATTTCGCTGGAATACAAACTTTCGTTGTGTATGGATTTTCTGTTTAATATTAAGTATTCATAAACATATAGATATACTACGTTTGAATAGAGAATTAAATGACCTTTTCAAGATGTGTCACTCGACCCACTCTCTATATAATGAATTGATTTAGGTGCTGCTGAGGATAGGAGGTTGATTTCACATGCTCCAAAGGAACTCAGGAATCTGCCACCCTCCAACCAAGATCTGAGGAATCTCAGCTTTTTCTGCCAAAATCAGTCCACCTTGATATATATTTTTACAAGTTATACAAGGTCAAGTACATCATCATTTGCATGCCTTAGCCGAGATTTCAATGAGCACCATCTACGCAGGAGTCAGTCCATCAACTGACTTGCCTATGGAACTAAATATTTTAGGACCTACGGCTTTTTTTATGAAAAAAGGTTTGAACAATTTAAGATTGTTCTCATTTTTGAGAGGATTATAATGGCGTAGTGGAAATAATTTTCTTCATGTTATTTAACTGATATGACAAGTGTTATTTATAAACTTTAAAACTAAAAAATATTGAGAATTAGTCAATGTCAGCGATCAAAATAATCCCATGTAAGCATTATCGAGATTATATAGATCAATTATTTAAATAGGACTCAACTATAATTAGCAGAATTATTTTTTGTTTTCGACCATCGGCACTGAATGATTAGCATGACAAAGCTCAATCTTGGTTTTGACAGTGAGATAGTTATAGATGCCTTTACTCTGTGTGATTTCAACTGAATTTGAAGCTATACAAACGATTAAAGGAAGACATTACTTCTGGCGCCACAGATTCTCTATAAATGAAGAGAAGCATTTTTTCGGGATCATAACGAAAAATGAGATGATCACACAATCATCGAAGATTTCGATTAAATTGATAATCGAATGCTATGCAAAGAATTGAGAGTAGTAACAATTAAACACTGTTTCTACGAACGTGAGAATATATTTGATGAAATATGGGCTGTACTTCTTATTGTTGGTAAGTCGAAAATCAAATAAATTTCATCGGGTAATTGTGCAGTTGACAATAGTAGTATCGATTAATTTTTTAGCATGTTTGTTACTATTGATATACCCTTTAAACTTCTAAGAAACTCTTGATGCGCGAGTCTTTTTTGCACTTAATATGTGAATTGGCAATACATTCTCATCTCCTCGTTAGCAATGGTTTGTCATCTGAGAGTCTACACAAACAAATATATATGGAATCATTCGGTATTTCACATTATTGATTGTTTTTAACCATGGAACTTCGACTACATGTGAAAAATGTTTTTTGTGGTAAAAAACTGAATAGTATGATAAGAAATGTTGAATTATCACCATATGTTCGAGATATTGTACTCAGTCGTCATTGGCATTCGAAAGTGTGAATTTCAAAATTCAAGAAAGCCTATAATCATAATTGAAAATGCCTCACGTTGGATTGTCCGATGTGCAGAGGGGTCGAATAATTGCTCTCGAAGAAGAAGGGGTGACACAGAGGGATATAGTGGCCACAATGGGGGTATCACAGGGGGTGATCTCAAAAACCTACGCCCGATACGTGAAGCTACAATCTCTGTAAAATATGCCTAAGAGAAGTCGTAGGAAGGCAAATTCTGGAAACAACAGTCATCAGTGTATCAGTCGAAATTATACGTCAACGACTCCTTCAAGGGGATATACAGAAGAAGGCCCTTAAGAGTTCCAGAGCTAACCAGACTACAAAAGATCAACAGACATAATTTGTGTATCGACCACCGAATTTAGTATATTGAGAAATAGCGAAATTTTATTTTTTCAGATAGGACCAGAATTGGTGTTCGATCAGATGACCGCCAGATTCCGGTTTTGAGTCGTGAAAGACAAGCTGGACTCCGAACAGCAGGAAAAATTCCGAGATATGTAGGGTGCTTTGAGGTGGCATTATGCTGGTAGGTTGGACTTGATTTCGTTTTTTGCGAGTGTAACGGCTAGAAATCACAAGGACCTAGTGCTGGAGCCAATACTGAGACTCTGGCGAGGTGTCCACAGTGAGAATTTCACTTTTATGCAAGATAATATTCTTCCGCATACCAACAACCTTGCGCGACATTATCGCAGGGAATCGGTATTTTGAACTGGCCAGCTTGCTCTCCAGACCTGAATCCTATTGAACATTTATGGAATAATTCCAAAAATAAAATAACATCGCGCCAAGATAATACAAGAACCCCGCAACAGCCCATCCAAGCCGCAACAGAAGAGTGGCAGAATATCACCCCAGAGGTTGTTGAAAACCTGATACAAAGCATGCCTAGACGGATTCAGGCTCGTATCAGGGAAAGAGGAGTTAATACAAGCTACTGAGGTAGATAAAAAATATCTTCTTCGTAGGAAAATAATTTTCAATTTTTTTACTACATGCGGAAAGAGTCTCTTAATTTCTTTTATTTGTTTTTTTATCAAAATAAACCTGAATGTATTCAATTTTTCAATTGAAATATCTCAAATAGGACCAATTCTAACAATTCTTCGAAATTTCCTAAATCCCTGAGGTAATATTAAAAATATCGGGTGATTCATTATAAATTTGGTTGTGTGTATATCATCAATCTTGAATTTTGGCGATCTTAACAAGGATTCTGTTTAATGTGAAATTCAATCAAGACTTTTGGTATGTTTTATAATTACGAATGTCGAGTCAAATTATTGACGATGTCAGGAACTGTTTGTCGCTGTGATTTACTGGCATCTCTCACTTCTTTGGTTTTTAAGTTTTTGTCTGTATTTGATATTAGCGGACTGTATTTACTTTGATCCACAACCGACTGAAGACTCCCTAAGCGTTCATACTACTCATCAACATTTGTATTTGATATAATATATTTGCTAAAACACTTCTTCAATATCGCATATATTCTATAAATCGAAATGGTCCAATATTATAAAATTCCATAAATTAATGAGATCAGAAATATTGATGAGAACCATATAACAAATTTGAAATAATAAATATCTCATTTAGTTTATTGTCCACTGTCGTGAATGCAATGAATCTATTTATCAAAAATTGAATGTATTTCACATAACGTATAGATTCGATTGGCACTTTCATAGCATCTGCAATAAGATAATTTTCATAAAGCGAACAAAGAACGGCAGCTTCAAGATGTTCAACGTGGCGGGCAGCGGTGGCAAAGTGTTAAGCCCGTGGTGTTAGCAGGTGCGGATCACCTGGGGCCAAGCGGCATTGCGCCCAAGCCAGCCAGGTGAGGGCCGCGCACCGCAGTCCGGCCCACATCTGCCAGTCCAGTTGTCTTGTGCCCGGGCCAGGGATCAGTTTCGACATTTGTTCACCACCGGAATTTGGTCATTAGGGATGCACTATCCGTGTATTGAGTAATTCGCGCGAAGAAAGTAACAGTTATAACTTATGAGCATACTTATGCAAATGTTCAACGGAGTGAATAACATTTAGTTTATAACTGAACAACGGTTTCTGAATTATAAAAAATTCATTCACTGTCTTTCAATTTAGTTAAACATTTAATAGAATTTGAATTTTTTAACGTCATCTAGAAATAATGGATTTTGTGTGTATTCTTAATTAATTTAATACAATATTCTCAATATTATGCAATATTGAATATCAACTAGTTTTATATTTTGAATTCCAGAAATGAATGCCGTCAAACTAAAGAAATTTCAATATTAATTCAGCCAATACTTTATACGTAATCATATTTACATGAATAATCAAAAACATTATAAATAATTGGACATAATTTCATTCGACAACGTAAAAGTCAAGACTTCAAATTACAAAAATTTTCACTCGAATGTACGCACAACTCTACCGAAAGAAAATTATTCAATAGCTCCTAATATTTGAAATATGAAGAGGCTACTTTATGGTCTGCCAACGGATAGCATAGCCGACAAAACCTACTAAAAATGTTCTTTTGAATTAAACGTGACAATAACAGAGTGCTGTTTCATCTCTATTCTATACAAAATGTCGGATATGATGATTTCATATCTCGCGTAAATCAACCTCAACTAAGTGAGATACTGCCACTACGATAGTTCGACATACTTAATATTGATAAAAACAATTGTTAGTTCCAAAGTTGATTCCTAAATTAACTTCTTCATGATAGAGGAGCACTTACGTGTAAACAAATCGACATACCACATATAGTACTCAAGAGTGAAATTATAGGATGTCGTACTATTGCCTTCAATTTCATTATGCCAACGCCAACACGCCTCTTGCCGGTGATGATCTTGATTAACGTACCTAAAAACTAACTGCACATCAAGCATATGTACAAGATAGATAAGAATTATGGATTTATTCTCCTTTGTAAAGTTTGCATCAGTAAATTCTTTTGACGAGTACCGCCGACAAAAATGTTTACCGGTTACCAATTTCAACGAATTTTTTTACAATTCGGCATCCATGTTACCCACAACTTGTCTACTCGATTTGATATGATAGAAAGTTTCTGAGATCACCGGCCTTCTGTTGAGTCTTTTTAGGCTATTAATGCTCACCATGATACTTGAATATAGTTCTTTTAACAGATCCTCTTTTGGAAGATCATCATCTTGATCGATCTCTCACTGCTAGGTATTTTGGGATTATAAGCTTTGCCGTTTCACCACGCGTCTCCGGAGTGTTGAAAACAACCGATTCCAAAGAAGGGGCAAAATTCTAACTATGGTGTAATCGCATTGTTTCTCATGAGTCGAAATGCATAAAGAGAGTCATAAACGATGAGCTCAGGAAATATCTCGAGATACAGGGTATCATCAATGATCGACAATACGGTTTTTGTAGACAACGATGAACTGGTGACCTCCTTGCATACGTTACGAATCAATCGACTAGCATGGCGAGTAGGGAGCATTACTCTTGATATCTCAAAGGCCTTCAACAGGGTTTGGTATGCAACCTTGGTGAATAAACTAAATGCTTTTTCCGATATTTGCGAGGTTGGATTAGTAGCTTCATCAGATCGATTCGGGTCTTAGTGGATGGTGTACCGAGTGAATCTTGTCATGCACTCTGCCCTTCTATTTTAGTCATCGTCCTATAACTGCTGAAGAGTCTAATCAACAAAGCCACCAAAGAGCATGTCACTGAACTCTGTCTTGGAGAAGATATCAGAGTAAGGCCGGTTGAACTTGGTCAATTTTAACACGAACACATAAACATTCATTAAATCTATTAGTTAGTGTCCCAGAAGAGAGCAGTGTGTCTCATCGACCACCCGGAGATCACGCGTGATCTCCAGCCTCTCGCTCAAAACAGGCAGATTGCTGATATTTCCCTTTCTTACAGATACTTCTATGTTGAATGCTCTCCTTCTTGCGAAGGTTAATAATGATAAAAAAATCACTTCTAAGCAGAGCCGATATTTGTTTTCATTGAACAGAGATCCTTCGTATGTCCTTCATATATATATATATATATATATATATATATATATATATATATATATATATATATATATATATATATATATATATATATATATATATATATATATATATATATATATATATATATATATATATATATATATATATATATATATATATATATATATATATATATATATATATATATATATATATATATATATATATATATATATTCATTTTTTTGCTGTGACCTGTAAGAATACTTTCAGTTTTATCTTCCCAGTTCGAATAGTATGATAATATTATGATGTTCTGGCCAACCGATATACTTTTTAGCGGCTTAGCGTGAGTCTCTTGATTACTGGTAGCCTGCTAAATTGGCAGTTACTTTTTGAAGTACAACAATCAGAGTCTTAACTGCTAAAGTGTCATCTGAATTTCAATGCTTCAGTGGCAATCTCGTCGTTCTATCTGCTGATGTGTAGCAGTTCGAATTTCATAAGTCTTCGCCTGGAGTTTGGACACATATAGGCTGAGGATCAGTGATTTGAAATCTCCGTAGCTTTAAGAAACTATCTGTTAACAGATTTGAACAATTACCCTAGATTTTTTCAGTACCTCAGTCACAAGGTACATTCGATCCAAATACAGTATCCATCACCTGAGGTGATCATAATGGGAGGCTTCAACGTCCATAACATTAACTGACTCTAACACACAAATAGCTTAGCGATCAGCCGTAACTTGTTTCAACGTGTCCATGACTGAAAAGAATTTCTGATAATATAACCCATTTTCCCTTTACTCTCGATCTCCCTCTTGTTTCAGATCCAGATCCATATTCCCATTAACATGTCTCAGCACCCTTAGGTAACTTCGACCAAAACCTCTTTTCTGTTACTGCTAACTTCGTACAGCCACACAATAATGATCCAAAGCTTTACAGGAAGATATGGCATTACAACTGAGCCAGCTGGATAGAACTGCTTTTTCTCGTCTTGTCCCTTTAATGACATCTGTTTCTAGATCCTAATTCAATGTCTGCACTGAGTCCATCACTGGAGCTATACTTGCAGGTATGTACCTTCATATTCCACAATCCACGAAAACAAGACATCCGCACAAAATACTTAGTCAACTAAAATTTGTCAAAAATCTGTCACAGTTAAGAACAGAGCTTGGAAGAACTGGAAGAAAAACTGAAACTATTCTTCTTACTTCAAGTAGTACGATAATATTATGACCTGATATGTTCTCAATCAACTTTTTCTTGGCAACCGATATACTTTTCACCGGTTTAGGTTGAGTCGTTTGATCTTTGCAAGTCTGATAAATCGGCAGTTACATGTACTTTTTGAAGTACAGAAATCAGAGTTTTAGCTGCTTAAGTGTCATAAATGTTTTATTGCTTCAGTGGGATAACGCCGTTCTATCTGCAGATGCGCAGCGATTTGAATGGCATAAGTTTCTGCCTGCAGTATGGACACATATAGTCTAGGGTTCAGTGATGTGGTGGCCCAGTATCTTTAGGAATTTTGGGAAAAGTTTAAATCAAAGGAGTTACTACCTTGCTGGACGAATCATCCTGTTTTAAGAATAATTATGCGGAAGCTCCGATTGCAGCTTTTTATTTTAGGCATAATTTCTAAGAGCATACTTAAGTTGATGTGTGTCGGTGTATCGACCAGAAATTGTGAATCTCCCATCATTCCATCGGCGAATTAATTGACATTTGATACATATAATAGTCTATTTCACTTCTCTTCCCAAAAAATAGAAGGGGAAATTTCGAGAAAGGCTTTCGCGAATGTGATTCGCGTTGTATGGAATGCATCAGTAATAGCCAATTGTTTTTTCCTTTATAAGCCAATTGGTTGTTGGTCATTCCACAACTACTCTAACAAAATATGCGTAATCTATGATGATGATGAGCATAGTATGTAGTTAGTGAATCTGATTCTGTCTTCCCTGTCAAAATGTCTAAAACAATAATTTTGGGACTGTTTCATAGACCATATTTCAGTGATGTCATCTTCCGCTATACGTCAGCATTCATATTGTGACCTTGCCTCCTAGGAAAACGGGAGCTTAAGTTGGTATGGTCGTGAGAATGGAGTTCAATTGGTTGACATTTCTCATGACGATTAATCTATAATTGAATTTCGAACGAATTTCTGCTCTCACAAATGTGTTTCAACATGGCTTATTTCAAATGCAGTAGGCCATGCAAGCAGCTTCGACTAGTCCTTCGATATATAAAAAAATGGCTGTTTCGTACGACACTTAATTGGCCAGGAGATTTTGTTTTGTTTCCTAGGTGACATGATTATTTCAAAAATCGCGATATCTAGTCACGCACTGAACCGTGGCGGTCACCTATATAGGGATTACCTTAGTACATGTTTCCAGAAATCGAACAGCGTTAGCAGCAAGGTATACTTTATTACAAAAATTTAATTATCTCACGTGTACTGATGTTGTTGTGTTTGATTAATATCTTCGTTAACAAATCTAGTTTGTATTGAATGAATAGAGTAAAAGCGAATATTTGATAGTCTAGAGAGAGCCACTTACAACCATTGGGACATATTCAAACTTCTTCAACTGTTTATGCTAGACAGTATGTCATTTGGGTTTACAGCGTTTCGTTGCGGCAGATCAAGCACGGAAGATGCCATACCCAGAATGAAAATGAACACGAAAGTCTTTGATATTGTTGTAGATGATCGCTTAGTGAAGTTAAAACATTTCACATGAAGGAATTTTAGACATCTTGTATAAGAATTTGAACACGAGAAAGCTGTCAGCAATATGAGTGTCGTGTTTGTTGACAAATGAAAAAAACACGACAGAGTGAAACTCGCCCAAATTAATTTTCGGCTGTTGGATCGACAATAGTTATAGTATATGAAACCTGGATTATCGACAGGCAAAGTGATATCCACCATTTTGTTGGATGCACAGGGCATTTTCTTCATTGATTTTCTGCAACAACAAGAAAAGACAATAAATGGAGAGTACTGGGAATCACTGTTAGACCTATTGAACGATGAACTACTTAGTGTAGTCAAATTAGACCAAGAAGTAAGAGTGAAAGTACAAAAATTCGTACCCAGCTCAAAGTTGTTAAGATTGTTCGAAACTTCATCATGAATGATCTCTTAAAAGTCCTCATCGATCCGATGATGAAAAAAAATTACTCGTGGCCAAAAATCACCAAGATCAGATAATCATAAATAAAAACATCTGAATATTTTATTTTACTAGTACCAATTGTTTCTGAGAGAAAACAAAAAGTAAGAGGAGTTGAATCGTCATAATATGTATATGTGTATACATCACTGAAGCTGTAATACGAACTGAAAATATTTTGTTAGTGTAACTACTAATTGTAGAATTACTGAAAATATGTACACTGAGTGAATAATATTCTGTGTAAAAACCTTCATATTTGAATGTTCTATTCTTCAATTACACCTTTCTTCAATTCATGTTTTTGTGGAGTTTCATAATAAAATTGGAAATCAAAGTTAAAGGTAGAAATTGCATATAAACATTCCATATTTTCATATAACGTGGTGACCATACACATTTTACACGATTATGTGAAAATATCAAGAAACCAAAAATTACCTCAAACAGAAATTTTAAATATACACAGCATTCTTCAAGTAGTAGTTGAATTTCCCAAAAATAGGATTCACATAAGTACCAGCAAACTTTCTTGTGACTTTCATAACTCTTGGATAGAAAATTGTGGTTGTACAAAATAAAACTTCATGTGCAACTTATTCAGTTTCAAACATCAAGTTTCCCACTAATTTCAGACACCTATAAAAGAAAAAGCTTCAATTCTAAATCTATGAGGAACAGCAGTTTCTATGAATGTGTTAGGAATAGAAGAAACTCACAATAAATAACTCTTGTGCAAATTGAGATGACACACAGAAGAAAATCTGAGTATACAGATGAGTACCTGATGATATAGGTTACATACAGTTTCATTTTCTAACCTTTTTACTCTGAATCCATTATAATTCCTTTTCACCAGGTGGATTGTTTGTTGTTTGTTTTTCCTTTGACGTGCTCTGTTTCTGCCTTTCGGCTAATGATATGCGGGGAATCCGGTCACCTCACTCACCTGGGAATTTTGCCGAGCCCCTCTCGTGACAGGACCGACAGCTTTACATCTCCTCCGAAAGATGGACACTCAAACGATTCCCAGAATCCGAAAAATCGAACCGATTTTGTGGGGATTGAACCCAGGTAACTCTGCGTAGGAGACCAGCATCATATCCCATACGCCACCCAGCCGGATATAGGTGGATTGTAATCTTGAACAAAGTATTTAAGAAATACTAACTACTACATATGCATTGAAAAAAATCAATTTAGAATGGACAGTCTTATTGAAAGTTTTAAATATCTTAATACAGTTATAGCCATTAGTGAATAGCTTACTATTTTCATGATACATGCTCTAAACGACCTAAAGAAAACTTAATCGAGTTCCTTTCAGAAAAATATTATTATACAAAAGAGCTCAATACCTATTAATAGCAACTCAAAGGATATCCCATCATTTTGTAAAATACTCTCCATTGATTCGTTAGAGAATCTAGCAATTCCAGGAAATCTTTCGACGCATAGAGATTAGAATAGCGATGTAAGAAAAATGTGATATGTGAATTCTGAGTTCAAATCTAGTGTATGATGAAAAATATACATTAAAGTACATGAATGAAACTCAAATTGCATTCACTTACTTATCAAACATTATTGCAAGTCAACTTCTTTTTATCATAACGTTCCGTTTAAATCAAATTTTCGAGGTTGGAATAACCTCAAAATTTTAAATTTTATGAATTTTGAAAGTTTGTCATTCGTTTCTTTGAACAAAATATACATAATAATAGATGAAATAAACATCAAACTACATTCACTTACCTTGAAAAGTTTATTTCAAGTTTCGTCAAACTTTTCATTCAAATAAAATTCGGAAATATTTATTTTGGCAGATCGAATATAAGACTGATTCGAATGTGGTCTGTACACATAGATATTTCATTCCGTCTCATATTGTCAGCACTATATTCTAGATGTTGGTAGTACCGAAATTATGTCCGTGAAACTGAAAGGGACTAACTATTTCCATCCCACTATTTTCATTCATAAGAGAGAGAGCTTTAATTTTCAAACGTTGCTTAGCTGACTTCCGTCCTTGAGTAGCGATCGTAGGGGCGGTAGGAGAGGTGGCTGGCTCCACCTGCGTGTTTCCGGTCTTTTTCTCGAAAATTTAGATCTCAAAAATCTTCGCAATTCGTTGAATAACGATTTCTCTTCGCGGATATATAGGAATCATCCGACAACCGAATCCTTTCTCCCGGTAACCCCTTATAGGTAGGATGGATGAAAGAAAAACCCCTATGGTGACAGCTCGACTTTCGTTGTTTTTTGGCCGTCAGAGATATTAGGAATGAGGAAAATGGAGCGAAATTGTGCAAACGTCCGTCAATAGCCCTTACATTAAACCGTAGATTTTCCAGTTTTCTCGGGGTTTCACGGGAATCAAACTATTTCTCTCTCTCTCTCTCTCTCTCTCTCTCTCTCTCTCTCTCTCTGACGATAGAGCGCGATGAAAAAATTATTATAATTAAATTATAGTATCTATTAGTATAGACATAAAAGTCCGACGAAAATATCCCCTCCACTCGCAAAAATCGCAGACCTTCTTTATTTTCGCTTTGAATGACTGAAGTTTCCAATTCCGAAAAAATCTCGCCGTTTCGACTTTTTGTTCGCTCTCGGCGACGGAGTCCTCAGGGCTCCGTCGTTCAAGCTGGGGGCTCCAAATTTGGTACGGACCTTCCTCCGATCCTTTCCTACCGGGAAAAGAATACTCGCTCCCGAGGGCCTTTGGCCTCCGCTTTTTGCCATGTCCCTTCTTCTTCGCTTGGCTGTAACTACCGTTATCCATTCGGATTATTCCCAACAAAGGCCTCACGACTTTAATATTATATACTAGTGAGCCCATTAAGATCGCCTCTCATATATAAACAGCTAATACACTAAACGCGTAATATACAAAAACGCCCAATAAACTGAACGCCTTATATACTATATATATACGCCTAATATACTAAACCCCATATATACTGAACGCCTTTTATATGCAACTCTATCTATATCATCTATCTTCATTTTACATGGAAGTCTCTCATATATTGTCTCACACAACCATAACCGATATATTATTATATTCTTACACTCCTGGCTGCTAGGTGTCAACAGTATATAAGTTTTTTTCAGTTTTATTTATATTTTCACAAGGAATTTTGTGTTTTTAACGAATGATACAAAAAATCTCCGAAATTCATTTGAATTAATTCTATATTATATAGAAATCTATTGTAAGTTGTAGGCAACATCGATAGTTTATGGAGTGTTATTGTTGAAAACAGAAATTCTGAAATGGCTGCTGTTTGAATTTCCTTTTTCTTTTAAATCAACCAAATTCCCTCGCGGAGCTTTTTGTATCTACTTATTGCGCTGGGGAAACGAATTGACTAGATCGAACGAACCAAGTTTTGAAATCCCAATGGATTGCTGCCAATTAAATAATTCTGTATCACTGGTATCTAATATCACCAGAACTCTTAAGCAATACATAGTCTCGGCTACTGCATATGCACATACGTTTTCATATCAAATAGTGCTTCATACAGGTTGTTTCATTGAAGACTGGATAAACTCAAATGGAAAACGTTTGAACAATTTCATCACAAATGTTATGACTTCATCAACTTGGATTATCTTAAGTCGCAATTTCTTTGTAATAACTTGGGTTGAAGCATCAGAACAAACGGTTTACTGTGACTAAGAATATGTTTCCACTTTTTGAGACCAAATGGGACTAAAAATCGACAGAAATAATATTATTTTAATTAAAAAAAAGGAAGGTAACTTTGTTACTATGCATTTTAATTCATCAGGCGGCTATATTGAAATGATTAATTTTGAATAAAGATAAATTATAAATGTTCATTTATTTTCTAGGAATTTCTTGTAACAGTGGCGATTGTTTTTGATTAGCAGTAGAGGTGAATTTTTTCATGTGTTACCTGTACGTTCTGTATACCATTGTCAACTGCTTTTGTACTCAGAATCTTGATCCTTAAAATACAATACGATTTAAATTTCAATTGCTTTCTCAATCTTTTTGATTCAAAAATGCTCCGTTTGACAGGGTTTCAAATCATCCCATTATTCGAACTTCATGATGCAAGTGAGCGACTGCTACAGCAGCTGACATTGCTGCATTTTCAGGCAAGAGGCAAGTTTCTAACCCAAAATTTTCAATAATTGCTTCGACACTTTCATAATCAATTACAGACAAGGCATTTCACGTAGAGATCGTCCACGAGTTATTAGAAATGATGATGACATCTGAGAAGATGTTTTCGAAATTTTATTCAGATATTCGATATGAAGCTTATGTTGACGCGAAAGGACGTTTGATTAACAAATGTGTGGAGTATACTTAAGGCGGAAGGAATGAATCCGTATCATTTTGAAAAGCTACAAATCCTCCATAACAATGATGCATCACAACGAATGGTTTCTTGAGCATACGAAAAGAAGCAAAATCCTCGTTTTCTCAACAACATGTCTGGACTGATGTGGCAAAATTCACTCGTACCGGCATAACGAATTTTAGACACCTACACGTCTGAACGAACAGTGGAAAACCTGCATCATGTTATTCGACCATTGCATTCTCAGTAGCAAATTTCTATTAAAATATAGGTGGTGAAATTGATGATACGATCGAGGGGCTAACAGTTCTTTTCTGAACATTAAATGCAGGTGCACTGCTCAACAGACTTAATGAGGATCTTGAAAAAGTTTCTTTGGAGTGACGAAGGAATCATTGGCACCAAAGGGAAGACTACCTTTCTGACTCCTTGATATAAGTGCGCAACCCCTTAATGAAAACTATCCATGGTGAACAGAAGGAGGTGAATTGGTTACAACGCCTTCGCACTCACAAGACTTAACGCCCCTACATTATTTCTTCTGGGGAACTATTAAACAATAATAGTACGCAAAAATCATAACATTCATGGAAAAACTCATCCAACTAATAATGACTTATTTGATGAGATCAAAAGGGATAGCCCAATGGTTAGGAGAGCAACGCTGCATATTGCGCAAAGAGGTCGTGCGTGTGTACAAAGCAATGGGGGACATTTTGGACAACTTACATGAATTCATCCAACATGTTGGTTGGATCGATCTGAAATATTGGAATATAATAATCATAAATTATGACTCTGCCTACATTTAGTGGCCATACTTTATCTCTACCTCTTATGTGAATTTTGTTGTTCTCTTACACATTAAAAGTTTTTCACTCTTGAGTGAAAAGAGTTACCGTTAATTTTTTGTGACAGTTTGATTAAACTAAACTTCTCACCCGTTCAGTCACTAAAAACTAATGTATTATTAGAATTTTTCTCGATAAAAATTAAAAATAAAGTTTTTTCCTTTTTCTCTCAAATTCGTTTTCTATTTCTAATGATTGTTAGTCCAATTATGTATTATTTGGTTTCGAAAAGTAGAAACATACTGAGAGTCAGATTAAACTGTTTTTCTTAATGCTCTAATCCAAATTTTTACTCATCAGTGGCGGATTGAAATACTCTATTCAAGTAGATGACGTCATAACTTTATGACGTAATCAACTTATAACCTTATAACTCATGAGCCGAATGCATTTCTGCTTCGCTAAATTCAGACAATTTATCGTTGAAATTGATGAAATTATCTTCCATTTGAGTTTGTTCACTTCTGAACGAAACACCCTGTAAATTCAAATATAAACGAAAAGACTTTGATATAGAGTTGGAATGAACCCTCTCTTCATACATATAAATGTACTTTATCTCCATTTTTACTTCCTTTCATTCCTAATATTTTGTCTGTTCTATTACTTTATCGCAACAAGACACTAGTTGAGCTTTTTATTTTTGGCTACATCATCTCCCTAACGGCTGAGCTTGTTTTAGTCACCCTTACATGTTATTATTGATGCTTTTGACTAGACGTCTCGTTATTTTTTCTACAGTCTTTATTGCCTCACAAGAAATATTTTGGGAACAGCGTATATTTCCAGGAACTGAATACTAATTGGGAATGAAAGCGAGACAAGCATTTTATTCGAACTCTTTGTGTTTTTGTTATAAATATACGTTTATAAGAATATCATTCGAATCTGCGAACATATTCCATTAGTATTTGTAGTGATTTTACGAATGATCTTTGCAGAAAATGTTTTATAATTTTATTGTAGAACATGATACAAACATTAACTCCTAATTAAGACAAGCTTCAAAAACTGAGACTAACCTATAAAAATACAATTTTGTCTCGAATTTCATTTATTCTACAATGATACATTTTCATGCCTTTTTTATTTATCTTTGGCCTCAAAAAAGGCGCTTCCGCAGTAGCCTCGTCGTTCGAACCCAATTTATTTTGCTTGTAAGGCAAAATTTTTCAGAGGTTAGTTTATATATAAAGACCTCCTATTTATTAGGTTATCACTTGTTGTGATTTATCCTGCTCAGGCGGTTACGATGGATTTATCTTTCTTCAAGTTCCCAGAGAAACAGGCTCCCCTCCCAACAAATTGAACACAGTTTGATGAGTTCAGTTGAATAGAAATCAAAACCACAGATAACAAATAAAATCTACAAAGAATTAAAGTAATCAAAGAATGAAAATAATTTAAGATTGAGAGTAATTCACAAGTGAAACTTAAGAATTAAGATAATTTAAAAGTGAAAATGATTTAAGAATGGAGATAATGCAAAAGTGAAAATTATTTGAGATTGAAGATAATTTAAAAGTAAAAATAATTCAAGAATGATAATAATTTATGGGTGTAACAATAGCAGAGGCATGAGAACTCAACTTGTGACATGGTTGTATGGCGACTGCACTGATTTTTTCGGTAGGCTGGTCGACCAGCGAGATGTGCTGTGGGGTGCTCCTCAGTCTTATTTCAGCCATAATGGTGTATATTGGAAGAATTCGCCCCTTACCAATAAAGAGTAGTGGATTATGGGAGAATTGGCCCCTTTCAAAGAAATAATAGTGGATTATGGAAGAATTGGCTACTTTCCAAGAACTATGAAATACCATATATCACCATTTGCTATCGATAAATTCAAGATGAACTCTCTGCCTTCATTTTGAATTTGAAATAGTAAAAATACAATATGAAACAGCCTAGATCTCTTCCATGTAATAAAAGGAAACAAATTGTTGGCTGAATCCACCAGACTCACAAATATAAATAAATAAAAAGGAATCAGAAAAACTCGGCCATTCACATCAGCAGAGAGAAGGCTAATAATGAGCAAAAAATGTTGAATAACCAAAAAAAGCTGGTTAAATATAGATATCGGATTAATGGCGTAAATGAAGAATAACCATAAATGCAAGCAAATGCTGACAATATTAAAAGAAGGATGAAAGTTGCAAATAACTACATAGATATGCGTAGTATCTCTTTATCAATCAATTCAATGTTAGCTCAAAAGTATAATTAAGTCTAGAAATGAAGCGAATGAAAATGGATTTTTACTTACTCCTTTAATACAGGGCTATAGAACACTTCACTGAATAAATGTACTAAAATGAAAAACAATATCTAAGACTTATTATTATTACTTCAGTGATGCAGATGGAAATGAGAGCGTGAGGTCAGATGTGGAGTGCCAGTAGTAAAGGTGAGGAGTATTTAGTGTGAATGTAGTGGCTACTTTGCATGCTATATCCAACACCATTTCTTTCAGATCAGCAGAGAGCCAGTAATCGCAGGGTTGTTGCGGCAATAAATACGAGCGGATGTCGTTGCTCTGTGTGTCTGTTTTTGACTGACTTTGGGTTTGGTGTATCGTCTTGATTAAACAATGTACTGCTATATAATAGTAACGGTTGATCGTATGGACATTTCTCAAATAGTTGATGAAAGCTATTCCATGCGTATTTGTCATGCCTAAATTATAGTGTAAAATGTGGAATACGGCGCCTCTTGATATTTTTAGACTGTCATCTAACTCTTGAACTTTCACTTTGCGAACTTCCTTGATATTTTTTTCGTTATTTTATAGTGTAATCACTTGTTTTGGCCTACCAGAAAGTTCAGCGTCTTCGGTGGTCATACGAGCACGCATCATCATACCATCTGCAAATTGTTATTTTTGACGGAGAATTCTCCAAGTAACACTTTTCAAGCCATTCATAGATTGTACCCATCAAATAGCAGTGTTTTTCATCCTTCAACGTACTCTCTTTCTGCCTTTTGGCTAACGACACGTCGAGGACTTCTATCACCTCATTAACTCGGGAATTTTGCCGAAACCCTCTCACGTCGAGGAAAGGGATCTTTAATGTCCAATACATCTCTGTTAGACAGGACCGACGGCTTTACATCTCCTCCAAAATGTGGGCCACAGAATCAGGAAATCACACCGACTTTGTATGGATTGAACCCATATAATTCTGGTTTGCAAATTCTTCTGGCTATCTTTCTGCTGCAGCTTTTTCAGAGATACAATCATTGTTATGCAATTGTGGTCGCACCTTCCAATGCTTGAAATTCTTCAATGCCACAATTTCCACCAGGTTGTTTTAAATGTACCTAAGGACGATATGCCTTCTCCCAAATAATTGGACCACTCAGGTAACTTTTCTGGTTGCGGTCTTCGATCCATATTGACAAGGCCACTTCAACTGTCTCTATTGCTGTATAGCGACCAATTTTTGCTGACAGTGAGGTAGAAGCTACAGACGACCTTATTTTATTTGCAAATTTTTTTATTGATCGTACAGTTGATTCGTTGACATTGAATGAGCGTGCTATGGATGCAAACAATTCTCCAAGGCGTAAAAAATCAATCATTTCTATTTTCACCTTGAGCGGCAAAACTGATTTTTCTCGTAACAAAATTCGTTTTTCAATTTTTTTAGGGGACTTTATAGATTGGGAAGCCATTGCTAAGGACGTATTACTCGATCACAATTTCTGTAACGAATGGAAAAATGTAACAATTAAAATCGCAAAGCTGTTTTTACTAAACTAGGGAACTCGTGTGGCATTTAACAATTCAATTTATGCATTGAGTAATAAGGACGATTTACAATTTGTTTGTTTAGATTCTCAAAAATACCGACAGCGGCGAAGTTGGCTTATGTCAAAGGAAACGCCAAACCAATGCAGCAGCGCTATCATTGAAAGACATACTTCAGCCATAGTAGTAATAAGGTCTATTTTACTTTTTGATCAGCTCATTTGACGACGCTTTTAAAAAGATTACCAAATTCTATTTATTAATACATATGTGATAATAAAATGATAAGGAGCTTTCACTGTATTAACAAAGGGGCACACTTTTCTAGTTTTGCCACGTGTTAAAAGAATCAAAGTCCTTGTGTTCGATCAAACTAGAAATTATACGAATACTAGCTGACCCGGCGAACTCTGTTCCGCCTTAAAGGCAAATAATAACCAGATTTCGGAATTAATTAATTTTTTTTATCAGAAAAAATACAAAAAAAAATTATGTACCTACATTAATCATTCATTATTATTTCTGTATTTAGTACATAGGTTGCTCTTCTCTTAAGTACCTTATGATACACGACATTTTTTGTTTCATTATCAGACGCAAAAACAAACAACGCGGGTCTACCGACCCGTGAACATGCCACATATTATCGACCATGGGAAAAACATGGATGTTCTAGATTCAAACCACAAACTTTTAAGGATTGGCCTTGTGATTTGTTGATGGTCATGGCAAAATCAAGACAGATCGGAAATTGAAGTCTTGTAAATTCAAACGGCATATCGGTTGGGATAATGGGGATCCTCGGAATGAAAACTTCATCACCTTTGAATTTTCCTTTCAGTATCGTCACGTAAATTGCATTGTTCATCAATTTTCTAACCACCAAACGCGTACCGTTTTGGTTGGTTTATGTTTCGAAGCATGATTACTGCGGAGCCAACCTTTAGGCGTAAAATGTGCGGTGGTAAGCCAGGCACATCCAAGGAGTTTAAAAATTCAATTGAATAGTTGGTGGCATCATCTTCATTCATGACGCAATCAATAGATTTGAATGAATGTATTGTTCCAATTATCTTATTTTGAATTATGTAGTTCAGGTCATCTACATCTTTATTTTTAGCCGCTAAAATTGCTCGCTCACTCAACCATTCATTATTTTTGTCGTTAGAAATATTGTTTGGAAATACAGTGTTGAGAAGTTCGTCTTTTGATGAGACAAAATTACAGAAATTATTTGGAAATTATATCAATCCGCTCGATTCATGGACAGGTACTTGACCATTACCGATAGTCAGCAATTGCTCCGAGAAATCTTCAGCAGATGTATCATTAGGCAATGTAACTCTCATGTTTGATGTCAGCTGCAGTTTCTCTACATAGCGCCATAGATTCAACGATTTAAGGCAAGCGTTTAATTCGTCGGCAGCCGTAGATCTTGGAATTACGGGCAGTGTTAGGCGGAAATCGCCAGACAGTAAAATCATTGCTCCTCTTAAACATCTGGAGTCATTGCGTAAATCTTTCAATGTTCGGTTAAGTGCTTCTAATGCACGTTTATGCACATTGTGCATTCCTCCCAGATGATTATTTTCGATGCCGATAAAACTTTGGCCATTGCTGAGTGTTTTGCAATTTTACACGTTGGTTCTTCCATAGTTTGTAGATTTAACGGTAATGTTAATGCTGAATAAGCCGTACGGCATCCTTCTAACAATGTGGCTGCTATTCCAGAAGAAGCACTGCAACCGCTTTGTTGGATCTCGCACGAACAGTGGCTAAAACTACTGACATGAAGAATGTCCTACCAGTTCCAAAAGTGGCATCTAGGAAATATAAACATCATTTTCATCATCGATTGCCTTCATTAAAGTGTCATAAACTTCCTTTTTTCCTTTTTTTTATATGGATTACTCACAAAAATCAAATTCTCACCCATACGTCCAAGTCACACAAGAAGGCTGTCGAACGGGATAAACAGTATCTTATGTCCGTCTCCTGGCTCTAAGCTACCTACCCACCAATTTTCGGCTATATCTGTACAGCCGTTCTTGAGTTATAAATAGTCTAAACTAACACTACTTTCTTTTATGTATATATATAGATGAGTACTACCCCTAATTATTCGGCCACCTATGGCATACACTGGAAATATACAGGGAGAGTGTACTTCCATGAAACTGGTTATCTCTATTAATGTTCAAGATATTAGCATTGCATTATTTTGATAGTGGTACGGTGGCTATTATTGCGCTTAAATTTATTATATCAATAATTTAATTGGGAACTTCTTGTTTACTGTTACACTCAAGAATAGGTAGTCTACTGCATTAAAATAGCACCCCAAGTCAATAAGTCGAGTGACAAGTTATTAAAAAAACATTCCAAGAAACACGAATATTCTAAACAAAGTCATATCAATGAAAGTGATTCGTGGAATCCGTGGTTGAATAGCCATTTCATAGGAAAGTTCCGTGAACCTAGTATTCCTCTGAAAATGGGATTTTCCGCCTACCAGCTATCTACAGAATCTTCTATGAAAATATATCCATAAAAAATAGATTACAAACAGATCTTCTCAGAAGGAGAGTAAGGAGATCACGTGTGATGTCGGATCGATAAGACGCCTTGCATGCCTTTAGAGACTATTAAACTGATGTTACAACTGTTCCGAGGCAAAACCATACACACGGATATGAACCGTAGCGTACCATATTCTGAAATTTGCGAATATAAAAAAAATGAGGACCAAATAAAAATAAAGGGATGATGTAATAAACTGCACTTCACTTCCATGAATTCAATTGAAGATTTCGTGAACACTTTGACAACAGGTCAGAGCGCTGTATGGGCAAGTGAATGTCCAAGAAATGAATCTGTAAGATTCGAAATTCTCCTCAGTATCTTAAGACGGTACCTTCAGAATGGAATATGTAAAGCGACTCGGTGGCACAAATATTCTCAGTTTAAACGAAGAAAATGATTTTTTGAATCAAATAATACGATTCTGCGAAATTGGACTAGCTTTAACGCCATATTTGGTACGTCATCAGGTATTTAGGTATTGGGAAGAAAAAAATGTAATGCACAAACTTATAAGTAGACAGGAATATCTGTGCGGTTAAGAATCTGGTAAGATGCGCGAAGTGTAAAGAGATTGCAAGCGGAGGAAGTAAGATGAATAATACGTTCTGCAATGTAATGTCAAATAGCTAACAGGGTCGGCGTAAGGGCTTTTTGAGAAAATTATCCTTCTTAGGCATATGGCATTTCAAGGTACTCGATCATTTTAATTTCTATTACACAGAAGTGAGACACAGAGTCATCACCAGTTAGACCTCAGGAGAATTTCGAGGCAGGTGTTTTCTAACTAAACCTTCATAATAAGTACTATTGTTTTCTCCTCATAATTCAAATTTTCAATAATACCTAGAATCTGTACAATAGAATGAAATATATGAATTGAAGGTTGATATTCAATAGGGATTTGAGGCAAAGTACCTAGTATCTTTATGATACCTCGATGGGCTTATATAGGATTAACGAAATAACGAAGAAAACGGAAATTTTAAGAGGTACAATCGTACTGCGCTACCGTGAGGACGATTGATTCGGATTTACTCGGTTCTCAGTTTAATAATAATTCATTAACAAAAATTTTCTGTCAGATAGTTCTCCGTTAGAACTAGAAGATTCACTGTTGCTGTCATTATCGTCTGCTTAGAAAGTAATTATGAAATTGTCCATGACGTCATCCAGCATTGGTTTTTGCTCCATTAAAGATTGTTCAGTTTTCTGCAAATTGTAGCATATTGGTTCCCACTGAACTGGAGAAAACGAAGAGAAAAACTTACCACACAGTTTTTCCACATTTTTCATTGAGAAATTAACATTCCTGTCAGCTACGTAAACTTTCATGGCTGCCCAAACTGTTTCAATCGGGTTTAAGTCAGGATGATATGGGGAAGTATATTGTGGCCCTGATCATTCAAGAGTTTGTCAAAAGCATACGTTTCATATCTGGGTTTGTGCAATTTGATTAAATTATAAAGTTCTACCTTAGCACCCCATCTTCGAAGGCAATATTTCGACGTTGCAGCCTCTCTTTCATTTCTACTTTTCAAAAGCCATGTTCCATGTTATATGGGGGGTTATCGATCAGTAACACGCTTTTTGATGGTAAATTTAGAATAAGCTATTCTCTCAGCCATTCTTCGTAGTTTGTGAAATTCATATCATCGTCATAATCACCGGTTTCACATTCAACACCGGCGTTTAAAATTATCAGTATTGTCCTTTTGAAACAGGCTGACGTAGGCTATCGCTTGTCTTGTCACTTCAAGCCTTCTTGTGTGTATGGAAGGAATTAATATATGTTTCGTCCATGTAAATTATTGGTCTGTTTTCATGAAGGTATCGTTAGATGCTTCTTAAATAATTCAAACGTAGTTGCTGTATTTCAGGTTTTTCCGTAAGTACCTTTCTATTCATTTTCATCTTAATCCAACGGAACCCCATTCTTCTCAGAACTTTTCGAATGCTCTTTCGTAATCCTGCATACTCATTCTGATCGACGAATTTTTGATGGATTCGCGTTAATGTGGGTGCAATTGACGATCTTGAACCTTTTTCAGAGAAATTATAGGTTCATTCTACATCCCTTCTCATTCATGACATTCGCAATTATTTCCCTTGATTGCCCACTCAATTGTTTTCCTTTCAAATTGGAAACGAACTCCATCCTCACCAAAACTTATGAATATTGAAATGAAATTTACAAAATTCAGTCCTGTTTGTTTGGCTCTTCCTGAAGCTTCAAAGGTTCATAGAGAACTGATATTTTGGCCACGTGACCGGCAAAGTTAACGCGCAATAAGGGGAGGTGCTATTTCACCGGCACAGATGTTCTTGTCGACCCGTAACTAAATTAAACAGTGTGCAGTTGAGGTTACATTAGTATACCAAAAAGAATCACCCCTGACCCTGAATGGAGTGTCCACTAGAGTTGCAGCGGATGAAAGACATATGAGTGTTACTTTAAATAGTAAACTTACATGGAATTCAAACCTGCATATAATACACGACATTCCGTACGGGTATGTCAAATGACCAGTGGAAAGAAATGAAGAAATGGAGACTTGTGCCAAAGCAACTTTAGTGGCTATATGGAATGGAGGTGGGACAACGTATCACGTATAACTGCATTGCTTAGAGAGAGTGCAGTCTTAAAAAGCAATCCCAACTCAAGTTCTCCAAATTACAAATAACGGTCGATTATTTTGCTCTACACCTAGTGGAATTCATACTGGACCTTGCTCCTCTTCACTGAAAGAAAATAATGGTTGCTGGAATAGCTACCTAGAGATTCCATCACCTTTTCGGAATGGATCAAAGGTAGTATGATTCGTGCCCGGTGCTTTATAGGCTGAAATTGTAAAGAACAAGTTGCTGCCGACATAAATGGGCCAGCTCCAAGGAGATCTCCATAGGTTTCACAAACGGCTACACAACTATTCAAATGTAGAATATGGTATATATTGACGAGGTACGCCAAGAAACAGTCTACTTATCTTGGTGGGCTTGCAACTGCTTCTCAATGATAAATGTTTGTCAATGTCCACTATGCTAAATGTATGCATTGACAGGGAATGATAACTAGATTTATAATTATCATTACTGATAGCCAAGCTGCACTGAAGGCATTGTCATTCGATAACTCCACGTTATTATAATGCAGAAATGTACTAAGGGAAATAAATAGGCTCCGTCTAATATGGGACCCGGACCACTCGGGTATTGAAGGTAATCGGAAGGAGGACTCATTGGCCACTCTCGTTGGGTGTCTAGGCTCGGAATATTTCCAGAAAACGCAACGATAGATATGTGTGGTTGGACCTGAACTTACGAAAGTACTAGCTAAGCCACACAGATTTCAAACATTCTCGCCATCAGTGGAACTTCTGAAGTCCAAACTTGGCTTAAATTCGTCAGGATAGACTTGAAAAGTTTAACTGTTATATTAATGGAGCACTGTTACCTCAGAAATCACCAACGTAAGCTAGAATTAATCAAAGCCCTTTCATGCTGACTATGCGAGGAGAACATGTGCGAATGCCCTGCTGAGGACTGAATCAGGTTTGAGGAACTTGGATTTCATAAACTGAAGCTAACTGCGCCTATTAAGCTTTCACATACTAAAATTCTAACCAATATGAAGGATGGAGCTTGAAGATGAAATTTAAGGTAAAATGTGCCACAACAGACTACTAGGTCTCAGTGACGGAATTGCCAATTGGTTCAGGTTCAAATCCCTATATCTATTTAAATGTGAACATTTATGTTTGTCGATGCGGTTGAATCGGCTATCCTGACTGAATTCAAGATTTGACTTGAAGCACTTCCCAACATAAATGTTGAATCGTTTGAACTATATTCTTCACACATGAATTAAGTTTCTCCCTTCAATAAGATAATTAATAGATCTCAACACATTAATCAATGTCTGCGATTAGATAAGCATCCACGGTCTCGATAGCTCGATCAAGAAAACAGTTATAGACCTTTCTCATGGCTCTCCTCTTTCGAATCCTATAATGTTTACTCTCAAATCCTATAAAATTTACGATCATCTTGTAGTGATGATTCTATTACCGAAGTAATTTCAAAAGTTTTCAAGTACTCATCGTAGTCAATCATTTCATGAAATTATTTTGTTTTTTAAGTCTGAAGTCTGCGATAATAACTTCGAAATGGTCTACAACCGTTCTCGATGCAAGAAATTGAGTAGAATGCGATATTAAATTTTTTAATTTTTCTTTGTAAAATATTTTGCATTCCTAGTGTGGCACGGTTTCTATTATCTCGCTTGAATGGCCGTATCATTTGTTTATTGTTCATACCACCCACAGCTTTTTGTAACGTTTCAACAGGCGAATTAACAAATCAATAATATAGTACGTATCAGTTGATAGGATATATATGTCCTATTCAGGGCCGCAATAAGAGACCTTCAAAAATTATACTCTGTGACAAAAAGTATCCGGAAATTCTCATTTTAAATTAGCTATTTTAAGCTTCTGTATGTTGGTAGGATTGTCCTCAATTACTATGCCAATCCGTCAACTAGTTTGTTCATGACAGCTGGAAAGAATATTGAACAAAGAGTTTGTCGCAAATTTTGTGTTTTGAACGAAATTCCGTTTGCTGAATCATTGCGAATGCTGGAAAAGCCTTATGGAGACTATGTTTCATCTCAAACTCTGGTGTACGAGTGGTAAAAAGACTTCAAAGAAGGTCTTGAGATCGTCAAAGATATGCCTTGTTCCTGACGACCTTTGACCGACGATAAGTCCAAAGTACCAAGGAAATGGTGCTCGAAAAACATCATGCCAGTGGTAGGAAAAAAGCTCGTGATCTCTTTATCTTTCGTGAAACCACTCATTTCATTTTGGTGAACCAATTGAGCATGCAGCGCGTCGCCTCTCGGCTCGTTCCGATAGAGCTGAATTTTATTCAAAAACAGTACCGGATGCAGATAGATGCTGGATGGTGCGAATTCTGTTCCCACGTTCATAGCACGGATTATCTGGTGACGAGACATGGGTCTATGAATACGACACAATCATCAAAATGGGAGGAAAAAATGTGCCGAAACCGAAAAAACCTCGCCAAAATCGTTCGAAAATCAAGAAAATGCTGATTGTTTCCTTGCATATTCGTGGTGTAACCGGCCGGTTTTATGGTAAAATAATTCGTAGATTTTGCATGACGATAATTCATCATCTTATAGAGCCACGGTTTCAAACGACTTCAAGACCAAACACTCGATAAATACCATCGAGCAGCCACCTCATTCGCCTGATCCAGCTCCGTGTGAGTTTTTCTTTTCTCCAGACTAAAATTACCGCTCCGGGAAACCCGATTTGATTCCACAGACATCATAAAAGATTCGCAGAAGGAGCTGAACGCCATCCTTGAAACTGCTCATACAAAACGTTTGGAAGATTGGAGGAAACGTTGGCGTGTATCGCTTTGGATAGAGCATATTCTGAAAAAGATTCAATGAATAATGAAGTAGAGTAAGATTTCTACGTTTTATTTCAAATTTCCGAACACTTTTCTGTCACAGTTATACTGAAGTTTCTATGAGAAATATTGCCTAATTATCATATTTTTATAGCTTTCAAATTGCTAGAAAAAATAATTTACTGAAAACATCAGTATCCATCGGCTACTGAAGTTGTTTTGAATTTATTGTTATTAATCAGACTAATCAAAACATGTACATATAACTAAGTAACCTAAGCAGAATATCCGATAGGTGGCGGCATTCACATCAGCCGGTCGGCGGCGGTGTTCGATATGGCTAACCTACCTGATAATTATCGCAAATTAATTATGTTTTCCAATTAACACTTCTCCCTCAGTTTTGCACCGTGAGAGCGATTTTGATAATACTGCTGAAGAACTGAATATGAAAATAAATAAGTTTCTATTACCTCTACTCTCATACAGGGCGAACTCCTTAAGTATATCAAAAAATATTTCTTTAGTTGTGGTTTTTCTAATAATTTAATGTTAACTTCATAACCGATATCTCAAATATGATTTTCATGTCACGAACTAAGGAATATCTCATATAAACCTCCTGCACCCTTAGGTGTGGCTTTCCAAGAACGGAAACCTAATATTATTCCTAAGGTACTGGAGGTAAATATGGGCCTCCTTATTTTACACTCAGTTTACATAAATATTTTTGCGTTGAATATAATATTTTAATACGGTAGTGAAAACTAATATAATACATTATGTTATTCCTTTATTAATTATTTCGTAAGGGTAACTTAATTTAGAAAAAATTATTACATTAGTAAAGTCTTCTTTCGGCCCATATTATCCTCACAGTGTTTTTATGGGCCACCTAAAAACATTACCCAGAATTGATAAAGAACTTTATTAAACACAACATATTAATACAAAAATAAAAAAATTTATTTAAATAAAATCTATTAGTAAAATAATTAATTTTATAACATTCAACGAAAAAAACATTTCTTTAAATTACGTATTTAATACATTTTGTCTATGTCAGGAGATAGATGATTAGAATTTTTTTTTGTCCTGTGTGCTATAACAGCCAATGTCAGATCATCTTCATCCGACGATAAATGAGTATCATAATCTGGTAACACCTGATCCTGAGTATTAGGTGTAGGACTGTTGTTTAATATGCTTCTTTTCATATCCCTTTGCGATGGCAATGAAGGCGCAAAGGCTGACTCATGAATTGCTTCTGAATTTAAAGGAAATAATCCTGTCGCTTTAAATCCATTTATAATATTATCTGGAGTCATACATTTAGGCCAAACTCGGGACAAAATAATATTAAATCTAGCCTTATTTAGTGATCTTTGTGGATTAGCGTCCCAGTAACGCAAAGTTCATTGTCCCAATGAGCTTCAAACGACCGAAAAACAGCTTTGTCCAGTGGTTGAAGCTCATGGGTTGTATTTGATGGCAGGCAAAATAGAGTAATGCCAAGATTATCCGCCTTTTCCGCAATGGTAAAATCCAAGTGACTTGAGGCCCCATCAAATACAAGCAGCGTTGGACCATTGTTACATTTATATTTAGAAAAATGCTCTAAGAAGGCAATAAAGAGCTCTGTGGTCATACTTCCTTTGGGAGCCATTTTTACCAATGCTCCATGTGGTAGATTGTCAAGAAACTCACTTTTAAGTCGCTTACCTTTGAATAGAACCATCGGTGGGATTGAGTTACCAATTGCATTACAGCAAGCCACTACTGTAACATTCTCTGCATGCTCTGGCGCTACCAAATGAACTCTTTTCTCTCCTTTTGCAGCGAGAACACGTTGTTGGTGGTGAATAGTAAGTCGGCATCCCTTCTCATCCATATTGTATATGTTTTGAGGTTTGTTTGTAAGATGCAAAGTCCTCATAAGCTCTGAGATCTTCATAAAATAATCCAATACAATTGTCTTGTTAAGTTTTTGCGCACGAGCGGGGTTCATAGCCTGCGCTCTTCTTGTTGACAAGTCTGGATTTCGTTTAATAAATAGCTTGAACCAGTCTTTACCCGCAATCTCTTTTTCTGCATTAAATTGGTTGGGAATGTTGTTGACTTTACAATATTTGAACATTTGACGACGGACTAACTTTGGTGTAAGAGGTAAACCAACTTCGCAATACCGTTTTATTCGCTGAACAAAATCCCTTTCTTGCTGTACACTGAGAATGCTTGGGCGACCAAGTCGTTTTTCTGACAAACCATTGTCCAAATATCTTTTTAGAGTTCGTCTAGGCACTTTAAATTCTTTACTAGCAGCTCTTTGGCTTTGCCCCTCATTTATTGCCTTAAGTGCATTTTCGAGATGAATTTGACTCCATTGCTTTCGCGGCCCCATCTGTAATGACAATTAAAAAAATAATTTTGATTTTATCGAATAATCTCCAAAGAAACTGAAGTCGGGCGCTATGCGCCGCGGTGCAATAACCCGCCATCAACATGGCCCATATTGCCCGAATTGACTATGTACCGAATTTATATAAGAAAAAAAAAATAACTTTTTACAAAAAACGTTATAAAGTTCATCAAAAAATGGTCTATACTACACAACTTACTTTTGCGTTATTAAAAATCAAAACCTTTTATTTTCAACACTGAATTTAATTCGTAAACAAAGAAGAAAACTTATAAATATGTCTAGCCTCACGGTCGGTTGAACATAACCTAATTTACTATAAACATATTTTAGTTAGAGGGCGCGATTCAACCAAATCTTAACTCACCGACTTGAAAGCAATTGTACACCGTTGCCACAATGTGTAAGAAAAAGTGTCATTTTAGTATTGTGAGCATTGGTCCATATTACCCTCCGGCCCATATTTACCTCCAGTACCTTATTATAAATTTAATAAACCGTCTTCTCATCGAAATCTCTCTGGTCGTTTTTGCATGTTTGAGTGATATATATCCACGTGATACTATTATTTGAAATGCTTTTAGAATCAGTTTTTCATGTGACTGCACTTCGAAACAATTGGCATAGCTCTTTTTCGAAATTTGATATCTGGAATAAATTGCTCCCCCTGTTTTAGCATTCAATATCCTTGAGTGAATAAATACATCAACATCATCTAACTCCAAATCACTATTCAGTGGTTTATCCAATAATTGAGTTGAAATGCGGTAAGTTATATTGCTATCTGAAAACCGCTCCTAATTTTCACTAATCCTTCCAAAGAATTATTGAAAACACAGCAGTCCTCCATTCAGAATAAAACTTTGGTAAACTTGTGAATAGATTCGGTTGTGTCAATTTATACTCCGTGGCTCTGCTTGTATTACTTGTATCTATGTTGTACTTGGTAGATAGATTTGGGTATGTTTACATTTATACCATGGTTACGCTGTATACTCTGAGATAACAAGATACTACAGAGCTTGACACATTCCTTCTTCAAAAACCCTTATCCTACATCAGTAAAGGTCTGAATTCTGTTGAATCGCTGCTCCCTCTGATTGAACGTGATATTGATTGATTCTTAGCGGAACATGAAGTTGTCCAGATAACGAGTTGATCTATCACGATTACAAAATTTGTTTAACTGAAGAACAAAATATCAAACGGTTGTAGAGCTCATTTGGTGATTAAAGTTTATGACATTTGTCACAATTTTAAAACGAATGTCAAAATAGTTTTTCAAATTTTTTCTATAGTTTACTCAAGATCCACGAATAAATAATATATGGGCGATGTCAACCCAAATCATTGGGTTCATAGTCAATCTAGAACATCCATCGATCATAATCGGCTTCACTTAGAAGACCGAACCTGGCCATCGGGGTTCTCTCGGTCAAACAGAGAGGAAATTGTTTTGTTGAGTTTGAATATTGAAGGGATTTTCATGGATAAATGCGATTATACTTCAAAATTGGCAAGCAAGAACAAGGTGGAAGTGATTATGCTTCAGGAAAGTCACACTGCGACGGAAGAACATCTCCACGAAAGAAGAAATATCGTAGGTTATGTACTTTTCGATTATCATCTTAGTCCTTTTTATGGCCTTACTTGCTATGTAAAATCTTTATTATTCAGTCATATTGAACTTGTACAGAAGAGCATGTTGTCTGGTGTTTTCTATATTGCGTTCAAATTTTTTTATGACTATGTCGTTAATATTTATGAACCTCCTGGCAAAATCTGGCCCATCAATTTTTTTTTATTAATTTTCCCCACCCTGCTATCTATTATGGAGACTTCAATTGCCATCACAATCAATGGGGTTGTACATAAAACGACAGGAGTGGTATTTCATTAGTTGTATGGATGGAAACAAATCATTTTCAACTTGTATTCGATGCGAAAGAAAGGGCACTTTTCATTCTGCCAGATGGAATCGCGACTATAATCCTAATCTTTGTCTGGTTTCTAACGACGATCTGAATTGTTTCCTTTACCTGTTCGTTGTAAAGTACTTTCAGATTTCCTCACAGCCAACACAGGCCAGTATTTATTTCGTTAGGTCAATTTACATTTGCAGATTCATTAGAAAAACCAAGATGGAATTTCAAAAGAGCTCGTTGGAATTATTTCACTGAACAGGTAGATAGTGATTCGAGATGGGTTCCCCTTTTGAGTAACAATTATTCCCGGTTTATAGAAGTTGTCGAAAATACTGCTAAAAAACATATTTCCAGAGGCTCTTGAAAAGATTATATACTTGAGTGGTCAATGGATGGCATTTTTCCTGAATATTTTCAACATCTAGGAAATAACGCTAAAAAGTGGTTACTATCTTTTTAAAATGACATACACAGCTCAGGTAATATTCCCATTGTATTTAGAAAGGCTAAAGTTATTGCCATTCTCAAACCTGGGAATAATCCACAACTTCCTAGTAGTTATCGACCTATCAGCTTACTTTCTGTTTCCTTCAAAATTTTATAAAGACTTCTTTATCAGAGTATAGAACTAATCGTTGACAGAGCTCTGTCCAATTCTCAGGGAGGTTTTCGAAAATACTGGAATTGTTCTGATGAGGTTTAAGATTCATCCAATTTCATTGAAACAGGATTTCAGGGTAAACTTAAAATAGGCGCTGTATTTGTAGATCTCTCTTCGGCATATGACACAGTTGGAAGGATGGTTTAGTTTAAAAACTCTTTGAAGTAGTTCAATGTGGAAATATTGTGAGGTATATTGAAAATATGTTAACTGATAGAAGACTTCGAGTTTTTGTCGGTGAGAAAAGCAGTAGATTTTACACTCTAAATGATGGCCTACCTCAAGGATCTGTTCTTGCACCTCTTCTATTTAATTTATATATGTCTGACATCCCTGAAACTTCCTCTACAAAGTTTATTTATATTGATGATATTGCTTTGGTTTTCAACACTATGACTTCGAAACAATTGAACAAACACTTACTTCCAATTTAGAAATTCTGAACATTTTCTTCAAAAAAGGCGTTTATGTCCAAATCCTTCGAAAACTGAGGTTGCTTGTTTTCATCCGAACAATTATGAAAAGGATAGACAACTAAGAGTATTCTTCAATCAATCACTATCAACTCATAATTTCACTCCAACCTATCTTGGTGTAGAGCTAGATCGTTCTTTGACTTCATATTGATAAATTATATCAGAAGTTGAAAACAAGAAACAATATACTACATTGGATAGCTGGATCTAATTGGGGCACCGGAGTCTCTACTTTGCGAACTACTGCTTTAGCTTTAGTATATTCAGCAGCATAACATTGCTGTCAGGTG
This sequence comes from Cryptolaemus montrouzieri, assembly GCA_013387265.2. Taxonomy (NCBI): domain Eukaryota; kingdom Metazoa; phylum Arthropoda; class Insecta; order Coleoptera; family Coccinellidae; genus Cryptolaemus; species Cryptolaemus montrouzieri. The sequence goes on from JABFTP020000103.1 coordinate 64,546,740, forward strand.
TGGTTGAATAGTGCTCATGTCAATAAGAATGATTCTCAGTTCAACTGTTCTATGAGAGTTATAAGTGGATGTATCACTTGAACTGCCTCCAGTTATTTGTAATATAGTTCCTTCCCATATTCGCAGGAAAATAGCACGTAAATCATCTTGGGATAAGTATCACTCATTTCCAGAAATTTTTCCGATAATACACGATCTTCAAAATATACCTAATCTGAGAATGAAATCTAGGAAACCTATTTGGTCGATTGACTTTTTGCGTACACGGGTGCAGGCTGTTGTTCTTTGGAAAACTGAATGGAAGGAAGTTGATGTTTTTAATAAAGTAGGAAAAAATGGTGTACATTAAATCGTCTCAGGACAGGACATGGTCGTAGTAATAATATGTTGTTCTAATGGAATACTGTAGAAAGTCCGGCATGATAATATGGCGCAGCAGATGAAACAATAAGACATTTAGTACTCGATTGTCCTATTTATCATTTAACGGTTTTTCAAGAAATTCATTGCGTTTCAGATAAACAGCGGAGCATTGGTTAACTTCTTGGATAAGGCTAGAACTGCTCCCCCTAGGGCGTTATTCCCATGGTGTATAATAATAAGGCAAGGGCTACACCCCCGTAGAGCTTCAAGTTCATGATTCAAGATTTATGTGTGTTTAGACATATAAGAGTTAGGTATGTTTGATGAAATAGTTTTCTGCTGGTTTTCTTTTTTCTTTGTTACAGATTTCTCCTGCCACAAACTCCTTTCCTCTTCACCCTTGTCTTCGTGAAGAAGTCCTGGAAATCATGGAGTGCAAGAAAAGAATGAGAGAATGATGCTGCTGAGCAGAAAAATTTTTGGTACTCTTTTTGTACATACGACACTAACACAACATAAACAGACTAGTGCAATAGCGACAGGGAAACAATTTTTTTCCATAGGTTTTTTCACTCGTTTATTGAATCATACGCAAATTAGTATGGCTCCCCTGTTACATTTCTTGTGCTCACACTTTAGGGACAATCGTAGGAGGCATGATGCGAGTTTAGATGCCTGATTAAGGAAAGGGCATGGTCTATTTTTTCTGCTGGTATTCTATTTATTCACTTGTTTTTTACGATTGTGTTTTTTCTGACACACACCAAAGTTATAGATATAAGCATCAAAGGTAATTTTGTTTCAGTGGTATAGTAAATGTAAAAGCGCACGGATATCGCTACGTCCTGTTTGTCAGTGGCTGTTAACAAGATTGAGCGATTGATACGTACGATCAAAGAAGATTCAAGAAGCACTTACCAAGTAATTCAGGCAACCCTAGCTATTGGATCTGCAATAGTCAAATCAATATTACATATGACAAAAATTGTAAGTCATTTGAACCTTACATGCTGAAGGATTCCCACAAAAGAGAGATAGTAAGTTCTATCGAGAGCCGTTGAATAATATACCGCCGGTATACATCAAGGAGGCCACATTGGCCCTTTTCTGTCGTCCGTAGCTCGAACATGCTATTATATGAGGATGATCTGAAAATCTACAAGTCAATCAATAACATCTTTGAGGCCTTAGAAATCCAGTATGATTTAGATGCTGTTATCGGATAGTTCTCTCTTAGATGTTAACGTCTAGAAGTGTGTTAGGGTATCCTTTTGCAGGATGAACCCTGCTATTGTGTTCTAGTATAAAATACATGATTCGCCAATAAAACGAACTCATGTTGTGAAAGACTTGGGAAATTGCTCGGTTTCATTCGAAGAAACACTGTGAAATTCTCGGATATTTCTATCATTAAAATTTTTTGTTTCTCACTGTGTAGACCTATAGTAGAGTGTGGCTCAACAATCTGTTCAACGTTTTGTGAAATTTACTGTAAGCTCATCCAAAGGGATCGCAATGAATTTTTAATATATACGTCATATAAAATGGGCACACCAAACAGTGATTTCTCTGTAACCAGTATATGTTAAACATGGAAACCTTAACAAGGAGACGCATAATGTGCGATGTTGAATTTTTGTATAAAATTCAGAATACCATGATTCAATGTTTGAATATTCTTAGCGCAATGAACGTTCATGTACTTTTCAGGGCCACACGTAACGACTGGTTGTTTGCGGTGCAATTGTGCCGTATTAATAACGATATGAACGCATCTATCACTAGGATGTTGAGCTTGTGTAACAAATTTTTAAAGAATGACTTATGTTTTGTTGGGTATTAACTATTAGAATATTGTTTGTTTTTTTCATAATTATTATCTAGCTCGTTTGTCATGACAGAGTTCTTTTTTTCTGTTTAGTAAATGAATAAATAAATAAATATTGGTCATTGTATTCTATCTGAAATCATAACAGGTGATGAAACAGACATTTCATTTTTCGATATGTGTTGATTCACAAACATGAGCCATTCTCAAACATTAAGAAGAAGAACGGTCAACACAGCTATGAACGCAGTTTTCGTTTAGAGTATAGGATTAGTGATAGGAATTAAGCTTAAAACCAACGTATACTGATAGCTAAATAGCACACCACAAAATATTCACCTTCAGTGATTTAATCAGTCAGGATTCGCGGGATAATGTTGCATCACGACAATACGTCGTCACACACGGTACTGCAAACACTTGACTTTTCATTTAGTCAGATGAAAGTTATTTCATATCGGCCCTACTCGCCTAATTTGGCCATGTTCAATTCTTGGTTATTCGTTAAATTGAAAAAAAATTATGTCATCGACAGAAAGAGATATTGGTGAGTCAATTCATCAGTTTTTGAGACCATTCCCAAAGATGACTGGTTTCAAGTTTTTCAGTTGTGGTAGCTTCTGTTACAAAAGTGCGTTATATGCAGGTGCGGATTACGTTGAATAAATATGAAATAATTTGCACCATACGCTAGGCGTATTTCAAGATATACATTGATGCTCTCTAATCTGAAAACACTAGAGTACCACATAACTAGCATTAGGGTACACTCTTACAAATAATATAACAAACGATTCTAAATTTCCGACTTTAGATTATCAAATTGGTGATATTCGTACCTGGAATTGCTCAATAAAATGAATTAATATTGAATGTTCCCACATTATTCAGTGTTACTTGAAAAAATTTCTTGGTATGAGTTAATATTACTTTCAGTATCATTTGGAAGAGCAATGTCGAATTCAGAATTAAACCCAGACTTTTCGGAGAATTTCTTTCATATAAATATTTCCAACGTAATCCAATGAAATAATAAAATACAATCTCAAAGCACACTGGATGAATTAAACTCTTATGTTACAGGATTTATATCTCACGTTCACGGAAAAATATATCACAGAAAAAAAAGGAAGCTTTATCTTATCAGGAAAGTAATTACTACACTTTTGTCGTTGCTTTTTTTGACTGATGGATGAATGCAATTCTAGAAATTATTTGTAGTTTCGATCATTAACTCCTTCAAAGTTTTAGTTTCAATAACAACAATGGTACAAGAACGAGGGATCTTCCAGGATACACTTCAACTTAGTAGTCCACAAAAGTCATAAGTTCTGGTACGCTAAACGAGGAGGCTGTAGAAAACTTAAAATAGTAAATTGCGCGATTGGACTAGTAGCGTTCTCTTCAGTGGATTCAAATAGGTAGTAACGAGTGAATCATGGTTAATGCAGCAGAACCTTAGGGCACCATACTATCGCCTACTCTTCTACTTTTTCGAATAATGATCTACTCCTCTGTACCGAAGACAGAATAATTGGGTTAACTAACACTATGAACGCAATCAACAACATTCGTCACTGCAGGAGAAAAAACTTCAATCATTCAAGGACATCGAAATTTCATAGAATCGAACATATACTCGGTATCACAGCCAACACTGGAGTTTGCCACCATGGCCATTGCCAAATCTGGTTCTGCTGGACTGCACATGTGCGACCAGGTCTGGAATACTGGTCCCATATGTGGGGCTCCGCACCCTAAAACTCATTGCATCTGTTGAATAATGTCCAGAAGAAAGCAGTACATCCAACTGACCACCCGGAGATCACACCTAATCTCCAGCCTCTCGCACAAAGGCAGCAGGTTGCTTGTCTTTCGCTATTTAACAGGTACCTCCATGGTACATACTCTGAAGAACTGAAAGGATTGGTTTCGGAAAGAATCCACAATTAATGAAAAACTTGGCTAGTTAAAAATTTTCTCCAGCGAACGGACCAACTAGCAGCGTCACATACCTCTCTCTAAATGAATTGTTTTGTTTGTAGGGCTAGTATGCCATGTAACTTGCTTCCATCGAACATCTTTACGATAACAATTTGACCCTCTTCAAGAAGCGAGTTCACACGGACAAAGGAAATCGTCTTGTACGGCCACAACTGTGGTATGAGAGGCAACGCTCCTTCCCAAGAGTTAGAATAAAAAAAAGAAGTACGATAGACTTCACATTACTTTGCTGAAGTAATTGACGTCGATATCTGCACCACTTTCATTTCGATATTGTTTTAGAAATTCAAAAAGAATAACCTTTTCACTCTGAATATCTTCCGCGAAAATAATTAATTTATCTTCGAAACAAACCAATTCAACTGAAATACAGGCAGGGTTTCCTTTCCTTTGGAGTTTTAAATTGTGCTTATTTAAATTTGGCGTAATATCTACCATAAAGATAACTTTTTGCCACCATTCGTTCTCTAATTCTTGTTGATTAATGTCCTCTTCTTTAAGGAACACATTGATTTCATTCAAGCACAATCAAACCGTTTCAACACCTTACCTTTGGAGAGCCATCGCACTTTATTGTGGAGCAGGAGATCAGAATAATGGGTGTTCATTTCGTTTAGAAATTCTTTGAACTGACGGTGGTAGAGTGTTTTGACAATAAGCTGTTAATAATCTTGATTACTAAATTCATGACAACTATTGCCGCCGGGAATGATTGTCCTGGTGTATTATGGGGTGATTCATTTTGCTCTGGAGAATAGCTGTTGTTCCTTTTTTTTTCGGCAAAATTCCCGGTTTAGTGAGGTGACAGAATTCCCCGGCGTGTCATTGGCCGAAAGGCGGAAATAAAGCACGCTAAAAGAATAACAAACAAACAAACAATCATTTTGTGCCGATTTTACAAATAATCAATTCTTGGTAGTTTTTTGTCACAACGTTTAAATATATTTTCATACTGTATTCAAACTCCAAGTGCTTCTAGAATATTTTTTGTGAACCACTAATTGTTCTACCATATACAAAGTGAATGAATAAGTTTTGAAAGGATTTTGATCTATGATGAGTATCCTGAAGGAATAAATAGAGAAAAAAGTTTGTTTGCAATAAAACTCCTTGCTAGTATAAAAAACTGTTTTGCCAACTTAGCAACAGCGAAAATTTGGACAATTGCTTTACGCCGATTTTTTAAATGATCAATTCCAGGTACTTTTTGACACCATGTAGAATAGAACAGAATGGAATAGAAATACATTAATTATCACAATTAATATAAATAAGTACATACAAATACTCAGTTGAAGACAAAACGTCAAAACAAAATATTCACAGCGTTGCTTCTGTACCAATCAGATGGAAGAGCATTGTATAGTTTCAAACACATAAACTGTGTTTTTTTTTAGAGTTAAAGAGCAAAGAGGATGGTGGTAAGGTTATATCTGTTTTGTGTTCATATTTTTGAAAGCTGCAAAATAATCATAAGGCTTGGGGATAAAAATCAAACATCCTAATATATAAATGCCTGGAAGAGTTGAAATATTACTAGATTTGAAATGACCACGACAGGAGACTCGATATTTTAGAATCAAGATAGTTCTCAATGCCATTTTCTGATGTATAAGAATTCTTTTTGCATGGGTGCTATTTTCCCAGAAAATGACACCATATGAAAGGAGAGACTGGTAGTTGGCACAATATACAATCCTCAGGATGTCTATATTCGAGGATGTTCAAGCTGTAGACAACTGTACTCAATCTTTTGCTTAAGGCTTTTATGTGTTGCTCCCGTTTCATATTCGACTCAATATGAACATCTAGAAAATTTGGTAGAATCGCTCATATCAATATCGATATTATTGAATGATATACTTTAGGGAACAAGCAAATTTGACCTGCCTGTACTAAAGACTATACATTCCGTCTTTTCCATATTTAGTACTAAGTTATTATTATTACACCAATATTCAGTATCCTCTAATGCATCCCTAGCAGTTTGAACAATAGTTTCAATATCTCTTGATTTGACCGTCAGGTTCAGAAATTACTCTCAATGAGTGAAACCTCACCAAATACATTACGCAGATCATTTATGTAGACCACAAAGAGCAGAGGCCCAACAAACTCCCCTGGAGTACACCCATCCCAACAGTCCCTTCACTTGACACAAACTGTTGTTGATCAAAGTCCATGACAACCATCTGTCTTCGATTTTCAAGGTAGTTTTTGATCAATTGAAGTTGTTTATCTCGAATTCCTAGTATTTCTAGCTTTCTGAGTAAAATATCCTGGCTCAGACAGTCAAATGCTTCGAAAGATCTAAGAAAAGGCAAAGAGGTATCTCCCCGCTATCCAGAGACCCCAGAATCATTGGTGTAAGCTCGTATGTCGCAGTTTCAGTGTTAGGTTGTTCAGTAAAACCATGTTGACGTTTACGAAGAATCTTAAATTTACGGGAAAATTTGACAGACGACAAGCCAGGATCTTCTCTCGAAAATTTTGGAAAAAGAAGAGTGTAAACTGGTGGGGTATAGCTACCCAGGTCATTAATGTCTCCTCTCTTACACAGTGGTTTAACCTCTTCTACCTTCAAGTTCTCTGGAAAGATTCCCTCCATGTCATTCTGTTCATGATATATTATAGAGGTCTCACTATTGACCCAATTGATCTTTCAACTAAATGTAGAGCAATTTTGCCATATCCTGAAGAATTGTTATTCCTCAGTCTCTTCAAAACAGTCAACTTCTGAGTTCTCAAACATGTAGAATCATATCTCTGAACACCTCAGTCGTACATCATTAGAAATACATACTTTGTCTTTAGTGATAGAGGAAGCAACATTTATAAAATACTCATCAAAATCATCAACAAATTTTTTGGGATTCCCTTCAGATAAATGTTTTGAAACATTTTTGCTCTTTGCAGATAGATGTTTTGTTTTTATTAGACGAATTCTTGATTTCTTCACCATAAAATATTTGCTTCATTATGACAACTTCTATGTCATATTCATTATATACAATTTATCCAAGTTATCTTTCAGAATAATCATGTCATGTGTGTTTTTAAAGGCTGCTGTTGCAAGAGGAATCCTTTTTTAATTAGAGGGAAGAATTCTTCAAAACCTGTATTGAAATGCTCCGAGAAATTTTCCACATTTCTTTAATTTTATTAGAGGGGAATTCATATATGTCACTCCAGTTTATAGTTTGGAGTTTTTCAGTGAACGCATCTACTCCATGCTTATGCGTTTGAGGTTTGGATAAAACAAGTTTAGCATTTAAAACCAAAGCACTGTGATCTGAAATATGACTGTGAATTACTGAGTACTTACCACCCTCCATGTTGATAAAAAAGTTGTCAAGGCAGGTTTTGCTAGTTGCTGTATCTCTTGTTGGTTCGCGAGTCATTATCCTTACATTGAAACTTTCAAGTACCAGCAGAAGGTTCAGTATTTCGTTGCTGTTTTTATCAAGCAGATCAATGCTATGACAACATTTTTCTTTTCCCTACAAAGCTGCTCGAGTATCAGTATAAGCTTCTAAGAGAAAAGATCTACATCACACGTAGGGTAAGTATCAGGCTTATAAATGCGAATTATTACAATTGTGTGACCACTTGAATGACAAAATTCACACGCTGAATATTCAATTACATCTTTAACACTTAAACTTTTGAACAATTTATTCTTTCGTTGCAATTTAGTCTATTTTTAGCAAAGATCGAACTTTTCTCATGATTACCAGCTTCCTGGCAGAAGTAGGAGACTTTGCCAATGTTCTGGCGCAGCTACAATGTCAGCTTTATGATCCACGAGGAGTGCATCCATTCTGTTATATGCATTTCCTATAGATCGGAGATTTTGATTCAGGAATGCAATATGTTAATGTATGCTCTAGTTTTTTACCATGTGGAAAATCAATCACGTTTGATTGATAGGAAGGGCCTCTTTGGAAAAATGATTATCCTTGCCCATTTCCTCCTTGTATTTGGAGAAAGAAGAAGGTTTAATCCCACATACGATGGCCAGAAATCGGTATAGTACATATCCACCTTGAAGCGAAAAGGGGCAGATACCATGAATCGTTTGAGACCTTCACGATTACCAGAAATTTTTTTCACTTCGACTTGGATGCTTTCGAATTTTTCTTTCTTTTGTATATACTCCTGTATATCCTTTTCTGAAATATGCTTTTGAAATGAATGAAATTGATGAACAATCGCACTTTTCGTTCACATTCAAAGAAACATGAGTTGGTCTTGTTATTTTCCGCTGGTGCTGTTCCATACTTTTTTGGTCTGCGCTGAGTGTTGTACTTTTGATTTTGTTCACTCAGCGAATCATCTGAGTTATTTGAAGCTGTGTGCTCCTTGGTTTCCTTATAATTATGTTGTTGCCCCGAAAAATCTTTAACCTCTTTCTGATGTCCCAAGGTTCCGTACGGGTCCTCATCCTTGGGTTCTTGGTTAGCTGTTTATTATTGTTCTGTGAACGGGATAGTTCAACTTTTTCTATGTTCCCATCTTCTTTATGTGTCTCATGGTTCAAATTCTGTGGTGCGTTAGAAACACCAACATTAACATTCGCACTCGGGACTGGGACTGGGACAAGTGGGACATGCATCTTGACCTTCACTTGTTTGTTTACATTTTCGGTCAATTTGTTGTTTTCTAATAGTATTTGGTTTTTTTTGCGATATTTTCAGCAATTATTTTAAATAAAAATTTTCCAGACTGACCTGTTCAAATTTGTGTTTGATCTCGACAAACTCGGCTTCTTGACTGATTCACACATCATTCAGATTTCCCTCGAACTTTTCGCAACACACTGTCCTGGAATCATTTAGTACCCGAATTTGAGGGAAATCTCTTTCCACACACGATGAATGAAATATATTTCCTCACATTACGCACAAAATATTATTTGTTGTTCGACTTTTACAGCAATCAAAAGACTTTTTCTCAGAGCTAGGCAAGGAGCCGTCATCATCCCCCGTCATCTTCACTACTATGTATAAATGAAATTGACAGTTTCATACTGTATTCAAACTCCAAGTGATTCTTGAATATTTTGAGTGCACCTCTAATCATTCTACCATATCCTAAGTAAATAAAGAAGTTTTCAAAGGATTTTAATCCTTGATGAGTATCCTAAAGAAATAAATAATGAAGAAAAAAGTTTATGTTGGTATTAGTTCTCTTAGACTGACTCAAACATGCGCAGTATAAGATACTATGCAAATAAATCGCTATTATGGTTAAATTCGGCCCTGTGTTGATCATAAATACTATTTGCTTTAAGTTAATCATAAATCAATTACGGTTTATATAAATATCTTATAATTCTATCAGTAAGCCACTCCTATCCATCTAGATATGTTGATATTCGCATCTAATAATGTAAATACGGCTTATAATTGACCGGTGACAAATAACAGCACTTGGGAATATTGGTCAACTCACTGGAATATGCTAAGGTCAATGAGTCAGATCAACTATATGAGTTGTCAATGACGACAGTGTAAACAAATGCACGTTCATCGTCTCCAAGTGGAAACAGAGTCATGAAATATCTATTATCCTAATTGTTATCATGAGATAATCCAATAAGTATATACCACAAAGCGAATAATATCAGTTGTGGCTTTTTAAGGGGATTTGATAGATATTAATCACTAGTATGCGTGTATCTGCTTTTTACACGATATGCCAGAGGAAATTCCAACTATTTCCTCTGAAGAATTGTGATGTAGTAAAATGGCGCCTTTCGTGTCCTGCAGAGGGGCCAATTCCAAAGTTGTTTAAATATTTTTGATATCCAGTTTATTCAAACTAGTAAATATAAAAGTAAACAACAAAGGCGTAGAACATGTCAAATAAAAATACAATCATGTTATAAATAGTTTTGACTTAAACTCAACAGAAAAATCTCAATTTACAGATACAAAATAAATAGATGTATAAAATTAAGCCTATAAACAAGAGTATCGTGGACAGGCGATTTGAACATTGTATACATGAGTTCTAACTTTTGTCACATTTGGCATTCAGAAAAACTTGTAAGCTGTACGGAGCTGTTTCTACTAGAAGTTTATGTACATGCTTTTTTCAGAATTGCTGGTTGTTTATTGCGTATTTTAGGTGGTAATTTAATCATTATTTTTATTATGATATGATAAGCATTTTTCGGTAGATAAGTACGATTGAATTTCATAGATATCAAGTTCTCTTTGTTACGGGTCATATAATCGTGGTCATTTCTATGGAATAGATCAGAGTTATTTCTGACAAAAATGATTGCTTCGTGAATGTATGAGGAGGGTAGTGTGAGTAAGTTATTTTTGATGGAATAGTCCTTACAGCTTTCAGTGTATTTCAAGTTCAACATCGATCTTGAGTATCTCTTTTGGAGTTTGAAGAGACGAGACGCCTCTCTAGAGTTGCCCCAGAAGACAATTCCGGATTCTATCCGAGACTCCACATTAGCTCGATAAGACACGATGGTAGTTCGAAAATTAACATGTGATGTAATCATTCTCAGGGCATAAGAACAGTCTGCCAATGCATCCGCCAGACGAAACAATCGCATCTCCGCGACAGACTCAATAACTCTTCCGCTGTGGGCTACGGATATTTTTTCACAATTTTTTTTGAACGAAAAATGTAAGAAATATGTTTTCTTAGTTTGTAATTTCAGATTATTCATGTTAAAGTATTTTCCAAGGCTACTAAATTATTTCAAACTCTATGTTTTAGTAGTTCTTGATTACTACCACTCATTATAACATTTGTATCATCTGCAAATTGAACCAGCAAACCATCGACGATGCCAGACAGATCCTTGGTGTGAAAAATATAGAGTAGGGGTCCACGAATCGATCTTTGAGGAACTCCCCTTCTTGTTCTCAACATTTCGGAGGCTTGCATGTTTCCAGCATTATCTGCCATTGCAGCATACTGAACCCTATTTGAGAAGTAGCTTTCTAACCGTTTCAATGCTACTAGACGTATTCCATAGCATTCGAGCTTTTTTAAAAGAATACATTTTTCCACGCTGTCAAAAGCCTTGCTATTACATGCTTGTTTTCATTTAGGGATTTCAAAATTGCACATATTGCCATGTATATAGCTCTGATTGTGTTTTAACCCTACCTAAAGCCGTTTTGCGACTTTGAGAGAATCATTTATTTCTCTAAAAAATTAAGCAATCTATTATTAATTATTTTTCACATTATTTTACTAAAATCATTTAGGATTGAAATTGGTATACAGTTGTTGATATTAGTATTGTCTCCGGTCTTGTAGACTGGAACTATTTTGGCACATTTTAGTTTTTTTTGAAATATTTCGTTCATAATGCTTATATTCACAATATACCACAGAGGGTCGGATATGGTGTGAGCAATGTGTTCAATCAGTTTCACCGGGATTTCATTGCCAAATGAAGCTGTATTCTCTAAAGGTTTTAGGTTGTTATAAATTTCTTAAGGTGTTGCAGGATTAAGGAATGTTGCCACACCATGCATGTTTTTGTCTATCGGTTTGAAGTATGTCCCATAGGTTATCCATATGTCAATGAAACGTTGGTTAACTTTATTCAACACCTCACATGCACTGTCAGTTCCATTTCTCAGCTTATCGAGAACACACTGATTTTTCATGGATTTATTTCTGTATTTATTTAAGTCCTGCCAGGTTTCTCTACCCCTATTGGTTGCATTTCTTTTGAAATTTTCATCCACCATTCATTCAGCTTGTTGTACAACTGTTTTCAGAAACCAGCAATAAATATTGTACTGTGATCTTGATATATTCCTTCTGTGGAAGTCTCTAAAGAGTTGTCGCTTTGTCTGTTTACTAGTGTGTTTATTGCTTAATTTACGGATGAAGATCATCTAATACAATTCCTTGATCTTTTGTATAAAATAGTCATAGGCAGCATCAAAATCACTCTGATTATAAACATTTTCCCAACTTTCAGAAGTAAGGTGCTGTGAGAGCTGACACTTTCTGTAAACGGGAACGAACTCCGATGACTCAGCCCCCAGATCCACCTCCAAAAGCTGGCCGTGATGATCCGAAAGAGCGGTTACAATTACTTCACCTTTAGGTCTATCTATTTTATTTACGAATATATTGTCTATTGAGGATTGTGAATTTTTCGTTACACGTGTTGGCGTGTAGATTGTTTGGACTAGATTACCTTCGCGAATTATGCTTATGAAATTTGTGGAATCACGAGTCCTATTTAACAAGCATATATTGAAAACTCCACATAAGACTATTTTATGTATTTTAAAATTTTCATTAATTTTGATTAATATTTGACTAAGGTTTTCATGAAATATATCACCTAGGGACGATCGATAAATACACAAAATGACAAATTTATTCAGAACGCTTACCGCACATGCACATTCCACATTCACATCTTCGCAATATTGTTTAAGTTCCTGATATTTGACCATGTCCATATTAACCAGAACGAAAATGCTACACCTACCGGGCGATCTGGCTGTACGCGAATAAGAAGCGATTTGTTTATATCCCTCTATTTTCACAAATGCTTTTTCATATTGAGTGCACCAGTCTTCTGAGAAGCAGAGGATTTTCGATGCTTCATCTTGCGTTTTCAGAGTAACTTCCATTTCAGATGTTTTGTGTTTTAATGATTGTATATTTCGATGGAATATTAAGGCACTTCTTCTTTCTTGCGGTGATTCATTTTTCCTGGGCGTGGCGAATTTGGTTTGATTTAGACTTCTGTTGGGGTTCTTCCTCTCCTCTCTTTCGAAAAAACTGAAACTTCTTGACTATTATGTTTTTTGGCCACATTTCAGGATTCAGGACGTCTTGAAGAATGTTGAAATCGAAACTGATTTTATATGCCTTGTTTTCAGTTGGTGCTTTTTTCGTGTTTCTGTACTTCTGTGACATCAAACAATTTATTCGGGAATTGCTCCGTTAGGTGTTTTCGCAAAATCTCAAAAGTTGTTCTCACGCAAAGCCATGTCATTCTTTTTGCTCCTTCAAAGCCATTTGTACCTTTTCCTATCACTACAGATCTATTATTGGGTTTGTGTTTGCTGGAATTTCGATAGGCTGAATCTCGATTTTAAATTTCCTGGGTATGGTGAAGGTTGTATTCGGTACATTTTCTTTTCCTGCCTCCGACTGGGACAAACTATTAATTGGTGTTCGGAGAATCTACATATGATTTTCTTTGATTACTTCCTGGAACTTAAGCGTCATTTTTAAAAGCGCTGGCCATACTAATCTCCTTTTCGGACAATTTGAGTTGATACTTTGGTGGAAATAATATCTATATAGCTCTGCTCAGGTGTTTGGTTTATTTTAGTTGGTTTCTCTGTAACTTTAGTGGTTATATTTCTTTGTTGATGCGTAGAAAGCATACGAATCAAATTCACATTACTCTCTTTAAGATTTTTCATATCATATAACAACTCAAATTCAAGCAGCTAGTCACAATCCCAAATAGTTGCAACACCAAAACGATCAAACTCAATATAGACATTTGGCATCATGTTGGGTAAAATCAATGGCTGTATGTCTTAAGCAACCCTATTATCACATCATTCAACTGTATAACTCATGGGCGCGACTTCAATATACACTGTGTCGGTTTATCCATCATGTAAACCAAGTGCAAGTGTTAAACATTATCAACTTTCCAAGCATCTTCGCACCAAGCTTCTAATTTTACGAACTATCTACCCCTGTGAATATTAATGGAAATAATTGTTGTGTTGAAGAACAGTCTAACCTTAATTCCGACGAAATGGAAACAGTTAAATTACATGATCTGAATCTTGAATACTCACGAAACGCACAGCATAAGTTACATAAATTCGAAGTTTTAGAGAAAATTTTGAATGAAATTTTCATGGTTCAAAATCTCAAACTTTCTCATGGGATGCATAGTCGTCTTCATTGTTCTCATATTTTTCTTCCTCTACTGATTCAACAGCTGATGCCGCCGATGCAAAATACTATTGTTCTATTATATCACAAAGTGTTTTCATAACAAGAAAAAGCAAGCATATCAAATATTCATTAATGATTAAGATACAATCAGTCAAAATTCACATGGCGAAGCCGAGAATATTCAACTATTTACCTTTAGGATGACACGTCTTCATGCCAACGAAGTCAGAGAATGTTCACCCTCGCTTCGAGATTTACCGCTGACTATCAAACGAACAAGAAACAAGTCCAAGTACATCGAAGTCATTTCTCCATTGTTGAACTCTATCTTCTTTATTATTTTTATGTAAAATTTTCACGTTAACCTTTCTCATATATTTCTAGGTCAACATTTGCCTATTTCAAGTCATCCTTTTTTCTCTTTCCTGATTTTTTTTATGAGCTATATTAGTAAAGACCCTATATCTTAATTATTTTAATAATTTTTGATGTTTGTTCTTATATAATCTCCATGTAATCTATTATAATTATACTAATTTTCATTTTCGTTATATCCATTAGCATGGATCTAATTTATGTTATTGATTTTTAATTATTTCTTTATTTTACTTTGTATCGATTAGTTGTCATGTTTCATTTTTTGTGTGTTGCAAAGAAAAGATTTAAATGAATTCAATAAAACACTCAAAGAGTGAGGTTGTTATGATATTATCCTTATCACATATTATAAATGTATATTACGATTTCACCCTAGTTAAAATTTCCTTTCTACGAAAGATTTTGTTTGTTCCTGATAGCAAGTTTCATGACAGAAATTAGATAAATTGAAGCCATTGGCTTCAACCTTTTAAATAATTTTAACGATTGAATGAATATTAATTACTTTATTGTCTCTATTGTGACACATTAGCTCTTTCTTATCAAGTAACTTTTTGTCTTTCAGAATAATTGCTGAAATAGTATTATGCAAATATACACGTATCTATTTTTCAGGAACAAACAAGACACGTGATTCTTCCTCTATAAAAGCTCTTCCGCTTAGTCAGAGCATTCATTAAGATTCTCATTCATTAAGTTTCTCATTCATGAAGACTTTCATTCATTAAAATTCACTTTCACATTAGAACTGATATTCAAATTATAGTTTAATCATTACATTGACTTTACAATTTATTCTCAGTTCTAAATATCTAAATCTCTAAATCCAAAGTGTAATTAATCAATTAAAGTGTTTTAATATCACAACTCTTGAACTAAGTCACTACGACCAAGAAACAAAATCAATCCCATGTACCTAGGACCCCTTTCATATCCCTAAAGAAAGTGCGATGGTGTGAGCAATAGGCCGGCCTCCTTTTGCATAATTGTGATGGAAGTTATTTGGTAAAAAGGTAATAAAATGGCACTCCACAGAAATTACAAGTTTCAGAAAATACATAATATATAATTGTAAAATTTGCTATTCCATAAATTCCATAAAATGCCGACAACATGAAGTACGTCTAGTTATTCCCACAATATTTCTGATATCGCTTTTTCTTAACTTCAATACTCTGACACAGTACCCAGAGGTACCCCAAAATTCATTTCTATAACTACGTCTAGATCTAAGATATATCATAGATACGAGTAAAAAGTTTTCAGCTGGCCCCCCCGTTGGTTCACGAGTTATAGCTTCGACAGTGCATCAACTTTTGTTATTGTTGAAAAAATGGATAAATGAGAAATCGTTATGTTGATTAAACATTGATTTTCGATGAAAATAGACAGGATGAAGCTGAAGCATGAGTTGGTTAACATTATTCGGACGCTACGCCAGGAAAATAAACGGTGGAAAAGTGGTTTGCAAAGTTTAAACGAGGAAAAATGAGCATCCTAGACGAAGAACGCAGTGAACGCCCCAAAGATGCTGTCATCGATGAAAATATTGGAAAGTATACAAAATTGCTTGAAATAATCGAAAAATGCAAATGATCGAGATAGCTGAGACCTTGAAGATATCCATGGAACGTGTTATTTTTATTTTTAAGGAATGTTTGGACTTGCTGTGTGCGGAATAGGTGTGGCGCATATTGACTCTTGATCAAAAACAACAACGAGTCGATGATTCATTACTACACTTCAGAAATCAATCGAGGTGAACTACATCCAAAGCGTGCCAAAAAGCAGCAGTCAGCATGCAAATATATGGCATCTGCTTTCTGGGATGCGCAGGGTATTATATTCATCGATTACCTCGAAAAGGTTTAGACGATAAACAGCGACTACTATACTGAGTTATTGGATCACCTGAAGGACCAAATCACGAAGAAATGCCCTCATTTGAAAGTGCCGTTTCATCAAGACATACCTTGCCACAAGTCAATCAAAACACTGGCAAAATTGTTCGAATTAGGTTTCAAATTACTTTCTCATCCATCTTCTTCGCCTGATCATTCCCCCAGCGATTTTTCTTTGTTTTTAAGCTATTGTGAAATTGAAGAGAAATCTTGCTATAAATATGGCATCAAATCATTATAGATCACTCTAATTGCTGTAATACTCTCGAAATATTGAATAAAACAATTGAATTATACCACAAAGAATGCCCCCTTACCATGTCAGCCTACAAACTTTTCAGCCCACCTGGTTCACGAAAAATATGAAAATGTGGCAGATTTGGAAAAAACTTATATCATACTCGAAACAAGCAACACCAAACTGTTCATATAACTAGAAGATTCTACCGACACGTCGATGAACGAGTCCTACTAGCCCATGGGATTGGTGGAATAGTTTCTCCATCCAGATTGGCCAGATACGTAGCCATATCAATTATTTATTATTTGTTAGGACTTTATATAAACATCGCTATGCGAAAAATATATGAATCTTTCAATATTCCTTCAACATTCAGTTAGTCTGTGTATATAGTTTAACCTTATTATGGTAGTTTTCCTTCATATTATTTGATACTTCCTCGTTAAGTGTACATGCAAAATTTTGTTTCATGATGTAGCGTGTTAACCCGGATATGCCTGACGTTCTATATGTAGGACGTCATTCAAATTTGGCGCTCGCGAATGCGTGCGCATAAGAGAAACTGGGTAGAACTTTCTTACTGTTCGCACCTTACCTCTATATCAATGTTTATCTAGTCTCATGTTTGAGTTGCTTTAGAGTATTGTGAAAATGAGAAAAATTCCATGGATGAATGTGGATGGAAATTATTAGGATTATGGTATTTCCTTTGAGAAGTAAGTTTTAACTATAACATAAGGATTATGGTATTTCATTTGAGCGGTTAGTTTTCAATGATAATTCTATTTAATACTAAAAAATAATTATTGAAAGAAATTTAGCAATATGAATGCACATTAGTTTGGTTAGTTTGGAGAAATAATGACTCTAACTTTGACGTCCTAAGTTTAGGATGTTATGAATATATGCTGCTATGACTAACCAAGCATTACATATTTTATTACAGGGGTTTGAATCTGAATGACATTTTGGCTCTTTTTGAAGGAAACTGTGACGATTATTCGAACCAACCTTCTCACGTAGATGTTAATATGATGCTTCCATCTAATTCACATGGGAAGTAACGGATGAGTATTCTGGGGATGAAGATCAGGTTTGTACAGAAGATGAAATTTCTTTAGTGGAACTGGCAAGAACCCTGATGGGAAGTAAAAAACAAAAGAAGAATTATCACTGGACGAATGGTGACCACGTTCCTCAGCCAATGGAATGGCCATCTTTCATTGGTGTTGAAGATATATCCCTAATAAGTTTTTTCCTGACTCTTTGATAAATCTCATTGTAACTGAATTGAATCGCAATGTATTTTTTCACAATGGAAACGAAAGAGTAATGAAATGAAATCATTTTTAGGCTTTCTCATATTGAGAGGTTATCTATCTTTACCACGACGTCGAATGTACTGGGAAAAAGGAAAAAGAATTGGATACGCATTCAACTTTGGTATCCAACGCAGTTTAAAGAAATAGATTTGAGTACATTATGTCCAATTTTTACATAATTGACAATTTCAATATCAACTCGCAGGACAAATTCGAAAGTTCGTCTATTATTTCAAAACTTGAATGAAATATTCATGGATATGACTCCCCTATCGGAAAATCACAGCGTTGATGAAGCTATGGTACCCTATGCCGGGAGACATGTGTTCAAGCACTTATAGGCGGGGTAAGCCTATAAGACATGGGTACAAAATATGGATAGATACATCTAGATTGGGTTACTTCTATTGAATCGAACCATATCAAGGTGCGAAAACTCACGTTTTCGATCGAGACAAGGAACATGATGTAGGCGCAGGTGTTGTTCTCAGTTATTCAGATGCTCTGCAACAAAAGTGGCCAACTTACGTTTTTCATTTATTTTTTGATGATGTTTTGTATTCGGTGAATCTTCTGAATATGTTGATAGAGGAACTGGAACTGTGCGCAAAAATAGATTGCCAGGAAATCCATTTGTTAGAGAGGTCCAACTGAAAAAGGCACCTCGAGGCACTTATGAATCGAAAATTTTGAAAGATAACCACATTGTAGCTGTGCAATGGAACTATAATAACATAGTGACTGTTTCTTCCAATTCTATTGTAGTTGTCCCATGAGGCACTGCCAAACATTACTCGTATGAATACAAAAGCAATGTCCAAATCCAACAACCCTGTATAATAAAAATCTATAATAAGAACATGGCTGGCGTCAGCAGGTGCTATGAAAACATTAGTTTATATAAAACGTCTATACGTGGTAAAAAAATTGTATTGTCCCCTGGTTGCAAACTGCATCGACCTGATCATTCACAATGATTTCCCAAATTTATAAAATCAATCAAAGTGAATTGGATTATTTAAGATTCTAACGTCAGATTGCATTGCATCTTCTTGAGAATAACAAAAGAGAAAATATGAAAACCAAAGTATTCGTTATGATAACATTGGTCATTTGGTACCAGATGTCTTAAATACGACGTTCGATTACAAGTCAAATGTTTTTTTATGTTTCACACAAACCATGGTCGTAGTAGCACATTTTCCTAACGACCTATATATAGCTCGGTATGTTTCATTAGAATTTTATATTTTTTTTCTGTTATTTTCTATAAACCTGTACTGCCCTCGAGCCAAATCGAATGATTTTTTCTAAAATTTCTACCGTTATTTGAGAAAAACAAGTTCAGGCATAAGAGGATTAATAAGTTAAATAATTCATACCTTGTTTTCCTTCGTAGTTCTTTATTCCTTCATTCTTATTCAATCTTATATTAACTATCACTCCCTCCTTCTTCCTCAAATTTATGTTGGTGTGTTGCAATTTGAGGCGCATATTGTTAGAAATAGAAGCAAGAACCACATACTTTTCGTTTCATATACAGTTGGATTATTTAATATCATCAATCACAGAAAAGCACTAAGTGAATTGTATCTTTCAAGCTATTTTCTAATGCTTAATTTAATTATGAAGAAAAGTTACGTGGATTATTCAAACAACAAAATTAAAATCAGTATAATGATGAAATTAGTCGTAAAAATTATGGAGAAATGAATATTCAGATAGTTCTCCAATAGACCATAAAAATAATGACAAGAGCATGGCACCTCATCAATGAACCAACAGTTTTTTAGATCTAAAGAAGGATGGACTAACCCACATTGAAACATAAAAATAGATTTGGTTGGATTTTGTCTTATATGCATATAATATCACTTATATAAGCTATAATTATTATAATAGTCCAAAATACTGAAGATTAACAGATATTCAATGTTTCAGTTTTCAGAATTTTTTACAATTTCACTGGACCGACGTTAACCCTTAAATGCATACAGTTGCCAATCAGAAACAAATTATTTTTTGATTAAGAAAAACGTTTTGCATTTCATATCAAATAAACTATTCTTCAAAGTTTCGAAAAAAAGTTATGCAGTTGAAAATAAGGCAAATTGAGATAAAAAAACACAAGGTTTAACTTTAATCTACACTTTATTTGAAAAAATTCGACGACGTTTCGCTGACACAGCAGCTTTATCAAGAATGAAAAACAGAATGAAGAGTATGGTATTATAAACAAATCGTAGAACAAGTTGGATAAATAACAGGAAAATCCACACCGAGCCATTGTAAAGTTAGTATGAAAGGTAATAAAAACTAATTAAACAAGTTAAGTAGGGGTGAGTAATTCATATCTACCTGTTCATTCAAAAGCTTGTCCAAATGTTTGTATCTATTTATTTCTAATGCTTCTAGGAGATCTAATTTTGGACTTTTGATTTTATATGTAATATGTCAAAGTTTTTATTGAATGAATGGTTTTCTTTTATTAGGTGGTTTGAATAATTTGAATCAGATTTATTTTTATCGAAGCTACGTTTGTGTTCAGATGTTCTTATGCCAAAACTCCTATAGGTCCTACCGATATAAATTTTATCACAAGAACCGCAATTGAGTTTATAGATTCCTTGATTTACTTGATTTCTCAACACGAGATTTATTATTTTTAATATGTTTACCTAAGTTATTAGAAGTTTTGAAAGTTATATTAAGATTTTGTTTGACGAGAAAGGATTTAATATTTGTACTTGCAGAACCGCAGAATGTTAAACTGTTGAATATTTTATAGTCTTTATGAATAGGATATACTTCATTTATTGCTTTCTGATACAGTTTTTACGAATGATTAGATCTATCATATCCGGATTATATGAATTATTAATGGCTATCTGTTTGATGATGTTTAACTCTTTATTATAATCTTCTACTGATAAAGGTAAATTGAGTAACCGATATACCATGCTGTTTAAAGCTGCAACTTTGTGTTGAATTGGATGTAATGAGTAGTTATGTATAATTGTATCAGTGTGTTTGTTTACGAGAGACCGAAAAACATGATTATTATTTTGTTTAGTGATTTTAAGTCCAAAAATTAATGGAATCGTTCTGTTCAATTTCTATCGTGAATATAATGTTCAAATGGATGGAATTAATGAAATTAAGAAATAAGTCTAATTGACGAGTAGTTCCAATGAAACATACTAAGATGTCGTCAACATATCTATACCAATAAAGAAATTTGGAAATGAGTGGATGTGTATGAATTTGCTGTTCAATATTATTCATAAAAATCTCTGCTAAAAGTGGACTCAAAGGATTTCCCATGATCAAACCATTTTCACTACTGTAATAGATGTTGTTGAAAGAAAAATAATTTTGTTCAATGCAAACGTCCAACAGATTCAATATTTCTGATTTTATCATGGTTATATCATGGATCTACATCAAGTAACGGATCTAAATCAAGTAACGGCCTCCACAATTCAAAAAATAAGGCAAATTATTGATATATCATATGTTTGTCGAATTTCTTTGTAATTTCATGTATTGTTTTTTTGCAAATTGCAAAATGGCTACATTATTCGTTTGCCGTATAGGTGCATGTATGAAAAGAGTAGGAATAGCTGGTTTGGCTTCATCTTTCTTATTTTGCTTTTTAGCATGACGCGAAGGCTGAGCGATAGAGAAATCGAAGATATTCTCATGGCTTTAGAAAATGGTGAATTCTTCAAAGATGAAGAAGATATAGGTGATGAAAATGATATCAAATATTATCCGAATATACAAGATATTTTAGCTGATTTGGATAATGAACCTCCCGAAAATGAAGTACTAGACGAACATCCTCCTCTTGTATGTGAAAAAGCTGCTGAGGCCTCGACTGTGGAACCTCAAGGATCTTCGCCTACTTCATCAGTACCAAATATTCTTGGAGTTGTACCTTGGAGATCACGTAGCAAAGAACTTATTTGGAAAAAACATAATTTGCCGTGGAATAAAGATTGCATTGCCTTCTTAGGAGGTACTGAGCTATCCTCAGAATTAGCGGACTTTGTAGAAGAAACCAATTTATATATTGTCCTACAAGGTATTACTAGTGCTCCTGTAACTGCTACAGAAATACGGCAATATTTAGGCATTATCATATTCATGTGGGTGTTTCATCATCCCAGTGTTACATCATCATGCAAACCATGACGGTAAACAGATTCGAAAAAATGAGATCTGTAATCCATTTCCACGACAACTCAGAGCATAAACCTATAAATCACCCTCAGCATGACCGTCTCAACAAAATAAGACTATTCGTGGACCATCTAAACCCATCGTTTGTAAGTATTGCACCACTTGAGCACAGGCTCTCGTGAGATGAACAAATGTGTGCAGTGGCTCATTTTATGGAGCAAAATCTTCTAAATAAGCCACACAAGTGGGTTTTCAAGTTATTTGTTGTATGCTCTCCGTCTGGGTATGCATACAATTTTGAAATTTACTCTGGCAAGCAAGATTTTGCTCAAGTTTCAGGTGAACCAGATCTGGGAGTGATAGGAAATACCGACATAAGATTGTGTCGATACGTCCCTCGGCGTGTTGACCACATAATTTACTTCGATAACTTTTACACCTTAATTCCTTTACTGCGCTACCTTCATAGTCAGGGTATTTATGCTCTAGGTACTAACGTATGCACGAAACTCTTCGAAGAAGTTTTTTCATGCATAGTTCCCGCAATTCGTGAAAGATCTAGTTGCCGTGATCAACAGATATCGTTTATGATTTATATTGAGTATTCCTTGTGTCAAAAGTCTGAATAAGTTCGCTAAGATGGTTCACAAATTAGAACTTCCAAGAAGTATTTACAATTTAGTTGGGCGAGTTGCTAAGCGTGAAATCATCAACATTTTTCGTGGTCAGAATATTTCTAAGACAACTATTTATCGGGTAATTAGTAGAAGTGAGCAAGGAATACCATGCTTGAATTTTCCAAAAAGTGGTCGACCGAAGGCTCTGTAGGAAATTCGTAGAAACAGGCTCTCAGAAAGAACCAGACACATAGTAGGAGCATCATTACGAAAATTATCCAGAAGATTTTGTACTTCTCATGAAACAATAAGGTGAGAATTAATGAATGCGGGATGTAAATATCGTAAAAGGCGTAAGTGTAGAAAATACACCGAGAATCAATTGGAAAATATCCCCTGATGTTTCCGCGCCTTCAGAAGAATTCACTTCGCAAATGACAGAACCATCATTTTGGATGATGAAAAATATTTTACATTATCTCATTCTGAAATCAACTATAATGCTGGTTTCTATACAAATAACATAGAAGATTGTCCAAACGAAGTAAACTTCAAAACAAAGAAAAAATTTGAAGACAAGTTTTGGTTTGTTGTGCTATTTCTGAAGCTGGGGTTTCAAGACCATATGTAGGGCGTGTGAGAGGAGAAGCTGTTGATGCAATCCTATATACTGGAAGATACGCGAGTTACGAAAAATCTCGTGGAGATCAACCTCCAAATGTTCCACAAGCAAGACGAATCGAAGTCTATGACAATGAATGGGAAGCCCAAAACGAAGAAGGTTTGAAAGAGAGATACGAGAAATCGATGTGGATGTCGTTCAAAGACTGATGAGAGATGTTCGGAGAAAATTGTGCACCATTGAGCAGAAGGCCCATATTAATCCTTTAAATACGATTTTATAGAGTTCAGATATGAGGTGAAATCCTAATGATATAATCAATTCAATGAAGTTTTTTTCAGTAATTAATTTATCTATTCGAATTTTTCCCAAGACTTTTGTGACATAAGTTATCCAAAGGAATCCGTTCGGTAAGAATTGTAAGCTGCCAGCATAAAAGGATTTCACGAGAGGTTCTCTGCCTCGGGAATCATATAAAGGGAAAGTGGCAGATTATGAAGGTGTAGACATAACTGTAACGACCTGGAAAGACAAAAAACTAGTAACTTTGGCATCAAAAAACGTAGGAGCGGAACCAGCCGAGACAGTCAATAGGTAAAACAAGAAACAGAAAAAAGTAATTGCTATACCTTGGCCCAAAAATTATCAAGGACTATTACGCCTATATGAGGGTCGTCAACCTAATGGATAGCTTTTTGGGAAGATATAAAATTAGAGGAAATAGCAGAAATTGGTACATAAGAATTTTCTATCATTTGACGACATGGCGGTCATAAAATTATGGGTATTATATAAAAAAGCCAATAATAGCAATCAAACCAAAAAGATGCTTTAGTTGACTATTGAGCTAAGTTAGTAGAGGCTTTATGCAACTATGAACAAATTATTGAAAAGAAAGAACTATCAGCAATATTGAAAGAGAATTAGAAGCGAAAAACCTCGTCGTGAACCAGTGAACCCTGTACCTGTAAAAGATGTAAGAACGGATGGTGTTGCCCATAACGAGAGAAGATATGAAAAGAAAAATAGATGCAGACTTCTTAGTTGTGAGGTATTTTCATCCACCGAGTGCTCAAAGTTTCTGGTCGCTCTTTGCCATACGAGAGAAAAAAAATGGTTTGCTGCATTCCACTCTTAAATTTCATGCATGATGTAACCAAACGGGACCATATAGATTTTCTTCAATAAAATCTTCATTTTTTACTTAGAATTCTTTTTATTATTTTCCTTGCATATATCGGCAAATATCTACACTAAATATTTTTCTTATTTCAAGTATGAAAATCATGCATTTAAGTAAGGGTTAATCCATTATTGCGCTCATAGTCTCATTTAATAGTATTCAAACAGTTACCTACTAATGAAATCACTATTCAATAATTCGATGATGCATTTTGTTGTTGAATGGATTCCTTAATTATTATTCATAATGAGTATCCTCTAAAACTGTGCTTGGTTCACTTCGAAGGAATCAATATTACGTATTTGTATTGAATGCAAAATAACTTCTGCGTATTTAGAAATAATGATAGAATGATATCATTTATTCCGAATACTATTACGCATTCAATTTATATTTATCTAGTTCAAGTATATGGAGATGAAATTATTCTATGAGAAACTGAATCTATTTCACATAATCTCGACTTACAATAAAATTATTTTACAAACTAAACTAACAAAATTGAATTAGTGTATTGATCGAAAAACTAGTTTTAAACTCAAGAAGTCAGAAAAATCCTGTTTTGGATTATACTCATCAACTATCAGGCTGATTTTGGAAAATTGTGTTAACTCATTTTTCGCAAGCACAACGCATATTTCAGACCTTATATTTTCAATTGAAGTCAATATTAATGTTATTTTCAGAACTGCATCTAAAACGTTGTTTCATTTCTAATCCAAAATATCCCAGAAGACGCTAAATACAGTTATGATTTTCTTGAAAGATCATCTTATCTCAGTCGTTTGCTATAATGAAGCATATACAGGGTGCAGCAACAAAAACGAGACGAAAACAAGTTTGCAATAATGATAGCATGCAGAATTTATCGCTATATGTCTGAACACAATTAAGAATTTTGTCCAGGGAACAACCTTCTCTAGAGTGTTAAATATCCTTTCCCCAAGGAGCAAATTTTCATATCCACTCTCCATAATCATCGTCAACTAAGATCACACAGTAATGATACAATCTGCTCAGATGTCATGAAAGGAGAAACAAACTGTAAATTCCTTCTCGTTTGATTTAGCAAGTGTTTCACACCCATTCACAACACTATGCTAGACTGCCACCTACTCATCTAAATCAGAGGTAGTAGGCTCTCTGTCAGTTCTTTGGAGGGCACGAATTGTATATGTATCCATATGAAGGTATTTCAGGCGTTTCAATGAATTCAGATGAGTCGGTGGCAGTCTGGTTTGGTGTGTGAATAGGTGTGCAACACTAAAGAGGTTAAACGAGACCGAAACGACAGTCTACTGCATCGACTCATGACATCCGACCAGATTGTACCACTACTCTGTGGAACAGGGTCATTGACGATGGTTACGAAATGTAGATAGGAAAACCAGCTTCTTAAGGGAAGGATAGTCAACATTCTACGGAAGGTTGAAGAATGCCATTTTTAGATGAGAATTATTCTATATCCAGTCATACGTTGAAATACTTCAATATAACCTTGTTCTTTGATTTAAGTTAGTATTAATTTAATCTATAAAACTCACAAGGAAGTATGTTTATCCTCTATTACCAACGCAGATTGAGGAGTTGTTTTGTTCTATATCCACTTGCTTACCTGTTTGACCGTTATGGCTGGGTTCATTATCCTATCATTCAATTTTACTCGCCCCACCTAATATCACTACTGCATTTTGCTGTCGAATTGAAAACTGAATTACTCATTATGAGTAATATAATAATAGTGTTTCTGCCGAATCACGGCCTTCGAGTAATCCATCTGATAGCTCTACAAAGCATTGGCAGTGAGTATTTAGATTTCATCCTTAGATTCAAAATTACCTTCTCCTCAAAAAACCTAACCATAAGTATAAAGTTGTCATGGAAGTTCTTTAAGAAGTTATCAAGATGGCCTTCGATATGAATTACCTATTTTATGAAGAGAATTTCTCGCATCACTAATCACAGTGAGTTCGATATTTTTCATCAGGAAATAATGATGATACTGAACTCATAGGTACTTCATTCGTTGCAGACACAAATGTTATTTTAGATGTTCTTGACTTCCGAACTGGATGCATCAAATGAAGTATGAAATACACGGTTTTCTGCGAAAATAACAATCCCCAATACGTGGTAGCAAGTGATACAGGTTTTAATTACCATATCGAAAATGAAAGTTTGATGATAAAACCCATGAAGAATGTTGAAAGCAGAATTATTTTCATAAGATGGAAAAAAATGGAGCTGATCCACAAACTAATGTAGATAAGAAGAAGTGAAGAACTGAATTATGAAGTTCAAAACGAACATAATAATGTTTTACAGAAACATAATGAAGGTGAACAATAAACAGTAGAGGAAATTTTGCAGAAAAATAAAAACAAAATGTTAGACGAATCCAAAACATAAAAACTAAATTTACTTATGATGAAAATATGAAGAATATCTTAATGTTAATCGAGAGAAAGTACCGAATTAATGTAAAAGCAAAAAATGTGTCCTTGTGAACTTTCTATCACATTTAATTTTTCTTTTAAATTTTCAAAAATGACATCAGAGGAACAACGAAATGTGGTTCATAATTCCTTCAGAAAATTGAGCTATGAAGAAAAAGTTAATTTTATTCGAGAAATAATGAATAATAAATAATACACTGTTTTCCGAAGAACAAGTGGAAAACCTATTCCTACTATTTCAAACTTTATATTGACCATGCACATATAGTTTTTTTCTGCCGTAGAGGTGCAATCTTGTAGAACAAGTTTTAAAGGACAATAATTATAAAATATGGCAGCTAATTTTCATAAAATGAAGTTATGTTGCTATCATCTTACTGGCAATCTGAAATCTAATGATAAAATTTACACATAACTATTTTGTGGTCGTGCTGTATTCCATATAGTTTCTGCGTTGATAAATATTCTAGAAAAAAATGCAGGTGAAATTCCAGCATCAAATCCTTTGATCTAATAGCTGCGTTCCCAAGAAAATTCCATGATACAATCAAAGAAAGAAAAGTAAAACTGCAAAAAAATTTTCTAGTAAAGTTATGGCACTGGACAGATTTTGCATCCTGACTGACTTACTGAATAAGTTTATTTCAAATAGGCCGTCAGACAATGTAAAAATGATATGTAATTATCTGTATGCCGAATAAACTCTTCAAGGCTTCAATGAAAAAAAGTAAAGCAGTTAATGTATAAAAATAGCGACTGATTAAAAGAAGAACATCGCGAATATCTTCCAATTGTGAGAACAGATTACGCAAAAAGGAAAAGGAAAAAAAGGAGTTTCCTCTTTACAATTTTTCAATTTCCTTGTAATCATGTACCTGCAAATGCTCTGGCAAGTCTCTAAGGAAGAGGTATTGTGATTAGTGATTCATCTCATTTACTATTGATTTGTTTCATTGGTCTTGATAGGACAAGTTACTACCACCTAAGCATTTCTAAAAGCGTAAAAAGAAGCAAATAAGCAGAAATATTATCTCGGTCTATACCAGGGGTGCTCAAACTTGAACTGCTGGTGATCTACCTTGATATTTCCAGACTACTTACGATCGACTATGAGAGGCTGCAAGTATGCAGGGTTGTCGTACATACATGATACACCCTACCCACCTACCTACGTAAGGTGTACCGTAGCATATATAGATATTAGCTCACGGCACAATATACATTATTTTAGTCAAGGTTTGGGTTAGGTTTAGTTAGGTTCTTCTTTATAATATCAATGGAAAAAACTCATAGTTATTCCAAATTGCGAGTTTATTGGTTGTTACAAAACAAAAGAGTTCCATATGGTGTTAAACTTAACTAAGGAGTGACTTTGGATGTTGAAGCGTGGCACTGCTCCTGTCCTCAGCATACTTTTCATAAGAAGCTACGTAACCACTGAGAGCTAATCTCAAACATGATGACATATGATAGTCCGTTAGTCGATGGCGATATTTTGACTTAATTATCTTCATTTCAGAAAATGTCGGTTCGCATAAGTAAGTTGACCCAAACATTGCCATCAGTTGAACGGAGACTTGCCTTAGATTCGGATATTTATCTTTAGATATAAAACACCAGAAATTTGTATCAGATGCTGTAGCTTTGAGATGTATATCTGATATAATCTGAACCAACTTAGTTTTAACCGAACATGAGCTGATATTGAACTGACTTGCTATTTCAGTAGCTAATTCCTCAATGTTTTCACATGAAAAAGGATAACTCATAAATGTTGCTCTATTTGCCACATATACTGCAATCATATTAACGCATTTCGTATAGTCCCAAAATATTTGATATTTCAGCTTCATAGGTATCATAATTAAACTGACGAATCCTTGCTTTCAAAGACGAACAATATTGTAGATCCTCCCTTTTCAGTTGATCTATCATATGTTCCAATTTACTTTTGAATTCAATATTATATTTTCCTAAACCTTGAAGCTCCAAGATAATGGTATTTAAGTGCATTGTGATGTCAGTCAAAAATGCCAAATCAGTCAGCCATTTTTGGTTTTTCAACATCTGAGTGTCATCACCTCATTCGTCTAGGAAGGCTGTTATTTCGGGCAATAATTCTTGAAACCTTTCTAGGAATTTTCCTCGACTCAACCTCCTAATTTCCGTGTGAAGAACTAAATAACTGTGTTCAGCTGATTCCCTATTCTGTCCCTATGTCTGTCTGTCAAAACTTTTGACAGATTTAATTATTTTTGTTATAAACTCGATTTTTGAGGAACATTAAAAAAAAATTTTGCTCGTAGATCTTTTGCACTACAGACGCAATTTTTGCTTGTGTGGATAGGAGAAGGATCAAGGAATTTTTTAAGCAATCTACACATGTCAAATGTTTATTGCCTTGTTTTGTATGATTTTTTTCAATTTGGCCTTTTTCAAAGAGCAATAACTCTATTTTTTCAAATTGCACGTGTCAATTTTTATATCGCCATCAGATGAAGCGTCAAATTTCAGATGGAATTGTATAAGCATGCACTATACCCATCTCTTATAGTTCCGAAATAATTTGGGAATATATTGAATTTTGATGATTTTGCAAGAACTAACAGAGAATGCTTTGAAATATTTGAATCAAGTAGCTGAACTGGCTACGCTCACTTGACAGGTGCCTAAAGTTAATGTGCTTGTCACTTCGTTTAATCGAATTAGATATTTCTATACCCTTTTATTCTCAAATATAAAGCTCATTTTGATCTATATTAATTCCAGTTTTTTCGTAATTTGAGAGTCTATCATTGTTTTTTGAGCTAATTATGCCATAATTTTTCACTGAGTTGCTCGATTATTCACAACGCTGTTAATTTTTCATGCTGAAAACATCCGGGAAAGGAAAAATTTTAGTGTGTATATTCTATTCGCTCTACTCGCGGTCAACGTTTTGGCCTATGAAACACTATAGCTTTAGGACAACGTGGTACTGAACCATCTAAATAAGAAAAGGACTTGAAAATTGTTCGAATGATTCTTATAATCTGAAAGGAAAACAATTACAGCACAAATATTATAACAGACAAATAAGAGTGACGATAGGGTAGATTTCAATACCTAGTAATCTCTAGATACATTCTAGAAGTGGAAAAATGTTGATATAAAATGAAGTCTGAAATGAATCTGGAAAAAACTGAATTAGCTTGATAAAAGAAGTAGGTTCGAAGTTGTCAAATTCAACTTAATGCAGTAAGTCTGGTTCAATTTTAAAAACGTTGACACTACTAGCATTAGCCTCAGAAATTGCAACTTTAATATAGGACGAATAGCATGTTACAAAGCCTTACATTGGATTGTGAGAAATACTCATGCAGAAGAATTTTTAGACGATTTGTTTCAAAGCAATATGTCTAAGCTCGAGGCACGGCTCTAACCTCAGAACATCGAAGGACACCAATTGAATTTTGCCTAAGAACTGTTTCCTCTTAGTCAGAAGCTGAATGGCGAAGAATGTTGTTAACAGATGAGTCAGAACTCTGTCTTTTCCATTGCAATTGCGTTCTTTAGTATACAAATATCGTAATAAGAGATATACTCAGTCAACTTTTTACTTACCCATGGTTTTATTTGAGGTTCCATAATGGTATGGGGAGTAATTTCTTTAAACGCCCGCACTGATATGATCATCATATAAACAGAATCATGAGTGCTTAGAGGTAAGTAAGAAAATATGTTGTACCATTTGCAGCAAACATGGGTAAGAACTTTTTGCTTATGCATGATATCGCCAGACCACACCAAGATCACATCGTAAAAACTATCAAGAGGTTCACGAAATAACTTCGATAGCATGGGCTGCACGAAGCCCAGATATATATTCCATCAAACATATCTGTGATATTTCAACTAGTTGAAGAAGCTATCCAAACCAATCAGCCTTCACGAATCATGTTCGGAACAGAATGCTAGAAGGTCATTGATTTTGAGTTTGACTCGTAGCTATCATGTAGTAGTTATTTCATTTTACATTATTATTATTTTTTCAATTTCTTTGACTACCATGTTCATGTCGCTAGTTCTCAAACATTCCTTTGTGCAGGTGGATTACTGGAAAAATAATTTTCGAACATATCTGAGTACATTTAATAATATCAAATTTCATTTTAGAATGGATATATTCTACAAACCAAGAGTATATTAAATATCATCCTTCACAGAGAAGGTTCTTACCCTTCAGATCTATGAATTAAATCAAATCGACTCACAAATTCCCAGAAAAATTCTATGGTCTTCAAATACGAGGAGTTACATCTGACGTGCAAGGAATACAGAGTGTAGAGCATTTTCCTTTTTTTATGTGATATCAGAATTTTTAAGTATTAATGAGTATCTCTCATAAGAAAGGTTCCAGTTGTTCTTATTGAAACAATTTCGATTTCTATCAATTAAATCTGGTACAGCGAAACGAGACAAATCATAATTCTTCAGCAAAACATGCGGCAAAATACTAGTTTTCGTTCTATTTCACATTGCTTGCTATTTTTTGAAAATGAATTTCCAAATTAAGGTGTCTAGCATTCCATAGTAAAATTTTTCTCTTTGAAAGCTGTCTAGTAGTAGAGTACTTTGAGCATTCGGGTTCATTTTCTTGCAGGAAGGTTTCTATTATTAATTGTTCAATTCGCGATTCAACATGTTTCTAGCGAAAAAAAGGGATCGAGTTTAAAAGTTTATACAGGTTAATGTAGAAAGTTGAAAAACTTCCTACATTCGGAGGGTTAGATTCCCGATTTAGTAGATGGAGTTTAAGAAGTAACCGATTGCTGATAAATGTTCCCCTTCAAATCAATTTCTACTTGTGATTTTTATGTTAATTGAAAAACTTTGCAATTACTAACTCTTTCTCGCCTTTCGGTGATTCACTCTCTATCTTAATAAGATTATGGTCGAATTAAAAATTCCTTGTTTACTCTAATAGAAATTAGGCAACACAGACCTATAACTGTCGTTCAAAAATATGTGAGAGTGGTCCTTCATGAAATAATTGCCCTATTCCAGTGTTTTACAGTTTTTTTCATTCAATTTCCCATTTTGAAGAATGCTCTGTAGCTTGAATTACACATTTGAAATATCTTGTGTCTTATCAAACATGCAAAATAGTATGCATGAATTGTAGACAACTTAAGAGGCAACAATACTTTGCTTACCATTAAATCATGTTTTAGTAATTCATTGCTGCATTTTCAAGATCAAGTTATGCAGCCTGTGAAAATGGACATAATGAGATTGAGCGTCACGAAATTCATTTATGAATAAGATTTGTAACACATTTCTATTTCTACCTATTATTAATTGAACCTATTGGGAGAGCCAATTAGTTAGAACAAATTTAAGTAGAATCTCTAGCATGCTTGTTTAATATTTCTGTAAATTGACAGATTTTTGTTGCATCAGCACAACATGTTCTGAAAATTATTTAAAAATCTTTTCCTAATGATGACATTTTCTTTCCAAGGTATCTTTTTAGCATGACCTGGTTTTTTTTTAAAACGTTGTTTATTACTATAAATGTTCAACAATACCTCCAACAAGTACTGAATGTCTGTCTATCAGGTGGTTTTTCATTGACATAGTTTGTTCCGAGGACTTTCATCATTTCTAAAAGTTCAGAAATGTCTAGAGAATACGACCAAGTCATATTTTTTTTTCGCGTTATATTCCTAAACCATTTCGACCCAACAGCTAGTGAAATCATTTTGTTTATACTTTCGAAGGTAAAAATGCTCTTTATGAAGCCCATGGTTCATTGAAAATGCTTAAGCTATACGAAATGGTTTTTGGAATGGAAGTTGAGCATAGGCATTTTGTTGCGCGCTATATGTACCATAAAATGATGTTATTGGAGAAGCGGTGGTAATATCCGATATGAATTATTTTATCAATATGAAGTAGAGATCTTATAACTTGACTTGAGTTAACTCGCGTCGGATTCTGCCTAAATCAAGTTTTAGCTGGAAGAACATAAACGATTCAAGAGACAAAATTTGAGACAACAATATTCTGATCTAAATTGTATAAAGATTGAAAGCTCTTAAAGTTACAAATTGATCGAATGTGAACGAACAAAGTATCAAATTCAACAAAAAGGTTCTGCTGATGCTGAAATAACTCAGTTACTTAAGAATACTTCGATTATTATACATAATTAACATAGGTCGAACGCATCGACAAGAGTGCGTTGAAAACCTAATCGGTTTCCGAAATTTCAAATTCAAAACAGATTGGCTTTAGACTCAGTTTATAGGTATGGGATTAGAAAGTCAATAAATAGTCTAGTATGACACCAAGAGATTTGGTATAGAAGTTATGATTGAGTGAAGATTTCCACATTGGCCTTATCACAAATGAACTGGCCCTTTTTCCCGCATTGCTTGGAAGGTCAGTCTCGTAATACAATATGGCTAATATTATGAAATCTAACATCCTATTGAACAAGACGAGAACGAGTTGCTGATATTTCACTCCGTATGTTCTTAGGCAGCATGTAGCAATGTAGCTACGAAAACAGAGACGACTTTGATAGCCAGGGTGGTTTGGATGAAGCTTTTTCAAAAGCAGCCACGCCTTTACGACTGCATCGTACAAAATGAGCTACTAGTGGGCAATACCAATTTGTTGTCTAATTCTTGTTCTATATCCATACACTGATGAATCGAGTATGTCGATGCCAATCATATTTGTGTTATATGCGGTGATTAGTTAGGGTAGTAGAATGATTCTTTTGAACTATGAGCTCCTCGCTTCTTGATTCACCACTTTTAAAAGGAACAGTATACTTAACGATTATACCAAAAGGTTCCAATGGTACAGTATCTTAAATTGGATAGAAGAGAAAGTAACTTCAATCTGGTAAAAATATTGTCGAAATAAATGTTATGTCATTCATCGAGAGGTTTTAAATCAATTGTGGTATATTTATAACTTCCTCAAAGCCTGACCTTATCAATTTTAGACAAATCGGTACACATATCATTTACTTGAAAATATTGCCCTATTTTTGTATCTAAACTAGAAGAGTTTACTGTTCAGCATAATGTTTGCCATAATATGAAACCATACTTGCATCTATAGATGAATTGTCATCCAAACCTCCGTGAGTTCTGAAATTTTCCTCTAAAATATCTATCAAAGAGCACATTTCAAGTCGGTATTATTTGTGCTGCGTTCTCATTGAAACGTAAATACTTTTGAATTTATTCCAATCCTTCAAGACCAATGCTATTTTGAGCAATTTTTTGCATGTCATCTGCATTAGCCCTATAAATTTGTATGTTGGGATAACAATAATAGCCAACACAAAAAAAAAACCTAAAACTTATTTTTAGGAAGATCAAGTTCGGCATTTCTTTATGAAGCATGGTTCTTTTTTTCATCTTCAATTGAATCCAGTAGCTCCTGACTAAAAAATTAGAGAGAAAAACTCAAGTGGAGTTGATGCTACATTTGTTAAATTTTCTATCCAATTTGACCTAGTATAGGAAGACGAAGGAATCAATTAGTTCATATGCAAGCCACTGAGGCGTTGAGAGCAATGAGAAGGCGGACTCATTGGTCGCTCGAGGAACAGCGTTGAGATTCACCGTACCGCAGCTAGGCTTGTAATTTCCCCTAGATACTGAAAGGAAGGAAGATAACTGGTGGTTGGACTTGAATGTACGGGAGCAGCGGCTGAAGCCCACAGATCTCAGACACTCTCCGCTTGCCATCAGTGGACCTTCTACTGCGAGAGGCAAGGCTTGACTCAAACCCTACAGGCTAGACCTGAGAGTTCTAACTACCATATCAACTGGTCACTGTCACCTCAGAAATCAACTAAATAAATTTGCATTGACTGAAATTTGGTTAGGTTAGACTATGTGAGGAATCTACAGAATATGTCATATGCGAGTTTCCAGCCAGAGAAAGGATCATGCTTGAGCAACTGGGATCTAAAAGAGTACAACTGGTAAATATAGTTTGAGATATAGACCACTGAGCCACAGTGGCGGAGCTGATAATCAGCCCACACTCAATGTAATATCTTATGCCTACATGTTGTTCCCTTCTTTTCCTATGCTTAGTTATGAATTTCTAAATAACGCTTCCATCGTTTGTGCAACGTTTGTATGTGTTGTCTTACCATCAAGCATCACAACGCCCTTTTTTATGTGATGAGCTGAGGACACGATGAGTTTTTTATTCTGTCCTATTATTCCTACATACACATATGTTATAAGATTTTTTTCTTTTTGGAATGAGATATTAAAATCTATTCAGTATTACTTTCATGATGGTTTTTAGCTGCTTTCCCATTTGTATTTTGAATTTTCGGCCCCACATCCTCCAATCGAAATTCTGATTGAAATGAGGAATGAAACGTTAACACAATCATTCTATTTCTACTTTTTGTTCTCCTTACACTCACAGACTAGCTATTACTGATGTATTAGTGACAGGGAGGCAGATTTTTCCTCAGGTTCTTCCTTTGTCTCTTAGATAAGATGTAAGATCACGCATTCCTGAGCTAACACTTTAAGGACGATGGTTGAAGGCTCAGCAAGTTTTATTATTATTATTATTATTATTAAATATAATGGAGGGCTGAGGAGCAAGTCCTTTAAATGCCCAAATACAAAACAAACTCTGAGAGCTACCGCAATTAAGCCGAGCGAAAAAAACGAAGCAAAAAACTGAATACATTCTAGATCCGAAAATTGATCCTAAAAAGTATGCTTTTGAAGTAAAATAACACTAATACTGAAGAAAGTAGCGTGGAATTCATGAGAAAAGAGCCCGATCGAGACCATTTTTAAAAATATTGGTCGACGACGCGTTAACCACCTCATCCCTCAAACTATTCCGACATCGAATACCATATTACAGTATAAATATTGCCGTTGCGTTGTTTTGAAGAACTCTTTTTGCAATTTCATTTGATGGCCTCGCAGACGGGTAACAGAGCTGAGTGTGAATAAGTCTTCCAAGTGCGCGCAGTTTAATTTAATTATTCGAAATGTCTTTTCAGATCACCTCTGAGCCTGCGCTGATTGAACTTCAAGAGATCAGTGGCACTCAGACTCAGTTCCTGGTACGTCGGTCTTGTACGCCCGTACGACTAACGTGTTGCTCGGCTTTGCACACCCTTCAACAAATCCCGATCGCACAACAAAACTGGACACCAAGCTGGACCGGCGTAATCTATCAATGGTCGCACGTACGCCTTATAAACTTTTATGGACGCACTAAACGAAATCTTCGCGAAAGACCGACGAATAAGGGACAGTAGCAAATTAGCCCTTTCACACACCGCACTTATGTGGTCCAACCAACGCAGATCACTCCTAAATCGACATGCGATAAAACTCCTTTTAATGTTGAGGCGCATAGGTTGAAGGATAGCTTCGGATTGCGTTTTCCTATAGATAATACTACACATGTCTCGATGTTCAAAGGAAGCAGCCAATCAATATACCACCTGTCAATGGAGTTCAAGTCGTTCTGAAGCTTTGCATAGTCGGCATAGAAGACTTTTTTTGCTCTTGATATGAGAAGTTAGATCACTCAAGTACAAAAGAAAAAGCAGGGGGCCGAGCACAGAGGTACACTCCTAGTAACGGATTTTGGAGCAGAATCTGAACTCCAATCTCTAACCACGAATCACCTATCGTTCAGACAGCTGTCAATCTGAAGCAACCTCTCACACCTCAGTGATCAATCTTGTGAAGAAGCCAGGCGCGGTGGTGTGCGATCAAAAGATCTTGCAAAGTCCAGGTAGATCGCGTCATTAGGCATTTTTAAGTCTTGGGATTTGGGCCAGTCATTCACACAAGACAGTAGGTCATTCTTAGTAGACTTTCCCTTAACGAACCCGTGCTGTTCTTCGGGCATAACAGTACGACGATTCAGAAATATAGTAATTTCGTCCGCATTGATTGACTCCATTATCTTCTTTTTCACCTTTTCGGCTGTGAACGATATATTTGATATTGGATTCTCGACTCGAGGTGACAGCAGCTGGAAAGGGTGCTATGAGTAGGTTCATCAGTGAAGGCTCAGCAAAGTTTCTAGCGAGCAACTCCGCAGACTCACCAACCGTAGAGCAGAGACTCCCATTTAAACGACGTAGAAAGGAGGTTCCTACTTCACTTTGCAAACCAGCTCTAAGGTATTTATATAGGCGTTTCTGGCTTTCAGAGTTCGCTATTGAGGTCTCGTATTCACGTCTAGAAGAGCGAATGGAGTTCGTGAGATGATTCGAGAAATTGCGATGTGTTGCATAATCAGTAGCACTCTTCGTTCTTCTATATTTCTTCCAGAGGTTTCTCTTATGACGGAGCATCTTCATGAGTTCTTCATTGAGCCAAGGTTTTAGGGGATTAGTGCAAAGAACTTTTCTTCTCGAATTCCTATCGGTGCTTGAAGTACGAGCTAAAAGAAACTTTTGCCACATTTCGTTGGGGTCATCTCAAGGTCCAATAATAGTGGACCAGTCAACTTCAGATAGCTCTCTGCTTACTGCCTGGAAGTTAGTAACTGTGAACCGCGATTTAGAAATGGAGTGTGAGGTAAGTGAAAAGATTTGAATTACAGACGAAATGACCACATGAGACATTCCCATTGGCGAGTGAAAATCTGGAATAATGTTGTTCGTCGTTTTTGAAGATAAGATCAAGGATAGGAGGCTCGTTGCCAGTTTGAAACCGAGTAGGCTTAGATATCAGCTGGAAAACATTTGAATCAGCAAAGAAACGAGTAAAGATTGAGATAGCGCTGATGGAATTACAGTCAGGAATTTGCGAAATCAGCCAGGCGATTCCAGTTAGGATGAAATCACCAACATCAACAAGGTTTTCTCAGGTGGAGATGAGATTAAGATACTGGACCAGCTCAGAGTCTGCCTCTATGGTAATATGAGGTGGCCTATAGATACAGGTAAAATTCAGATGGAGGGTACCCTTCGATAAACATATTGATTTCACATCGATGTCCAGAAATTTGAATGATTATTCATATTGTACTTTCACCCGATCGTGTTTTTGACATGAAATTTTGAAACAAAGCAATATAATTTCAATATAAATCATTTTGATATATAATTATCTCTTCTTAAGTTGCAATAAATAAATAAGAAACTCAATTCCAAACCGATATTAACCAAGTGACAACAAAAGCATATGCGTGTAAAAAGTAAAATATAATATATAGTTGAATAATGTGATAATTCTATATTTTATTGGAAGTTTGGAAATTATAGAAAATATGCATAATATTCTCACATTTGACCATGTATGACGTTTCACTCTTTTTATTATCTTCATAGACCATTCGATTGTTTTTCAGACTAAAACACAAATTAAAATTCTAGAATAGTTCAACGTCCTCGAAACTAATACCTAATAAGGCAACCATTTAAAATTATTCAGTCACACAGATTAGCGAATTCGAATCTAGTTCAATAACACAGAATAACTGTCGTGCCTATCATTATCATTAATGGCGAGAATAACATCGTTTCACCATAAAACACCTTGTTCTAGACGATACGAGTCTCTCGAACCCCGACAGAAAATTCATTTGCCGTAAAATTGTACTAACAGTAAATAATTTGTTCCGATTGCATCCAATAAACATTCTCTCGATACAGCATTTAACATTCATATTTCATGGTAATATGACGATATTTTATGAAATAATCAACCTCAAAAAGATGGAAATCGACAATGAAAATATTTGGATTGCTTTCTTGTATTTGTTTTTGTATGTTTAGCTTTACCTTTCACAAAATAAACAAAGAATTCTTATATGAGAATTATCTAGAAATAAAATTTCTTTGAAAATGCTTTTGAAATCAAGTTTCTAATTGAACAGACCGCATATTGGATACTCGTTGACTTTGGCATATTTGAGCTTTTCAGGAAAGACACCCTCTTGGAGCCATTAAACGATGAGACTGCAGATAAAATCTTTTAATATAGGGAAAATTTCTTTCGAGAAAGATGTCGATAAATCGTAGATATTTGCAATCTTACTAGTTCTCATATTTCTTATTGTACTCTGGAGCTCTAGAAACGTGACTAGACGAAAAAACATCTCTGACTGAGGCATTCGTCTTCTAAAATTCAGCATATTCATTGAGTCCTGAACTGAGGGTTGGGTGCTTTTTAGAATGCTGGGCCCAATGTTAGCAGAGTAGCATTTTAGGTCATCAGATATTAAGGTGCTTCCAGCTGCCTTATCATGGCTCATCTTTCCAGTCTTCCTGTTTATAATGTCCCAAATAGCCTTAGTTTTGTTCTTAGCATTGGCAATATATTCTTGATTTTCTTCTTCTGTATTTAGCGAGTAACTTCTCCTTAGATGTATTTTCAGGATACTTAAAAATTGCCTGGAGTGTTCATCTCTCCTTACCTTTCATATGGTTTGTGCAGCATCTACTGCCTTTTTCAGGGCCTCAGTAGATTAAGAGATCATCCTTTTCCAAGTTCTCTGTTTGAAATCGATTTTAGGGAATGTAGCATCAAAATCAGCCTCCAAAGCAGAATGGAAGTTTTCCCAGGAGTCTTCTGAGTCTGTAGTAATGAGTCTCTGCCAGTCTATTGATTTTAAGCTATTTTTGAAATTTATGATATTCTTTTTAGTAATGCAATGTTTCAATACTGGGATAGGTTGTGTATTACACCCATTTTATACTAGTTTCTGAGCCCTGGTGATCAGCGACATGGGCGTCAATTGTCTGGTACTGACAAAGATGAGGATCGAGATTTGTAAATACGTTGTCGATACATGTTGATCAGTAGTTATTGTCTCTACTTAGTCCTGTGAAAGTTGGAGATAGACCAAATGAACTGAGTAAATCCACCAAACTCTTTCTTTCCCTCGTCTTCTCAGTAAAATCAAACAAAGGGTTTGAGCGATACCTCATTTGAATTCTCTTCGAATCCTCCTAACAATTGTGTAATAAAAAAGTGATTTCGATGAGTCTTTTACACAAAAAATTATTTGTGATCTCAAATGAGCCACTTGAAATATTCTGCTATTTTCAAAATTATTGGGGTAAGGGAAAACGCATCAGTGTTTTCAAAGTCCTTACAAACTACAACAATCTTAAAATAATTTTATTGTTTTATTGGAATTGCAACTCTTTCTCCATTGATAAAAAGAATGAATAACATAAATTCAAAACAATTTTTTGCAAGTATTATCTGTTCTAATACTTAGAGACAAGGTCTTGTTGTAATCTTATTTGGGAGCCTTTTCTACAAACTACAATAAATTCAAAAGATTTTACTGTTTTACCTGAATTGCATTTTCTCTCATTTAATAGGGTATATTCCCAAAATCGTGTACAAATAATAAATAAATTAATCCATTTCTTTTGACTCAATTTTTAGTTCTCATAAGCAGGGTGTTTATCTAATGATACATTTGTCCAATCATTTGATCCACATTATTATCCACATTACTAGATGACAAAATGAAAAATAAATATATAATAAAATCAATTTAATCAAAATTTTTGACCATATAGAATAACTACTATCTTCAGACTGAAAGAACGAAGCGTTGGAGAAACTGGAAGCTAGTGAAGATCAATTAAACCCTAAATTGGATTCAAGGTCGAAGAAAAATAATTAACTTTTATTTTTCCTAAACGTTCATTATCAAATAATGTCATTATTCCAACAAATTTTCAAGTTATAGCTAATAAAAATAAATAAAGATTCCAAATTAGTATACATTTTCAATATGAATCCATACACAAGGGATTTTGAAAATAAAGAATATAACACGTCAAGAATTGACTACATTGCCGAAGTAGATCATTTCCTATCCGATAATCAACTCAAAATATTTCATATTAACATAAGAAGCATCTCGAAGAATTTGGATCAATTAATTCTGCTTTTGGAACAAATTCCGAAACAATTTGAAGTCTTGATTCTTACTGAAACGTTTGTGAAACTGAATGTGAATTATAACTGAAATATTATAATACAAATTCGGAATGTAACTTTAAAACAGAATGTTACTATTCAAAAACCGAAATGTGAGTATTTAAAAACCGAAATGTGACTTTAAACTAAACTGTCACTTTAAACCGAACGGTGACTTCAAACCAAACTCTGACTTTTAACTAAAATGTGCTTTAAAAAAGTATGAACTTAAGG
The DNA here is from genome assembly GCA_013387265.2 of Cryptolaemus montrouzieri. Lineage (NCBI taxonomy): Eukaryota > Metazoa > Arthropoda > Insecta > Coleoptera > Coccinellidae > Cryptolaemus > Cryptolaemus montrouzieri. Next base: position 64,587,971 of record JABFTP020000103.1, read on the forward strand.
CATATGAGAAAAAATGTAAGGTGTTGATTCGGGTTGGAGTGGATATATTGTCACTATTTTCCTTTTTCTGTTTGTTTGGCTGATGAATATTGAAGAGCCGAACAGGCGGGACATTTTAGAATATTCGAGCCTTTGCTTTGAAGTTGTTTATTTTGTTGTCATAGAATTAAGATTTGTTCTTTTGGCTTTTTTCATTTTGATACCTTAACATAAGTATGTATAAGGTATAATGTAATTCTACTGAAGCATAAATAAACCATATTATTATATTATTAATTCTTCCACTCCTTCTCTTATGTTTAAGATACATTTTGCTATATCAAATTTCTTTCAGCATTCCATAACATTCATATCAGGATCACATTCCATATTATCCAATATGAGTTTGAAGCTTCGTTTGTACGTTAATGTAATAGAGCTTAAAGGCCTGGAATATTCCTTGGTCCATAGGTTGAAGCCAAGACAAGTGAGTAAATCCACCAAACTCTCTCTTCCCTTCGTCTTCTTAAGAAAATCAAGCAAAGGCGATACCTCATTTGAATTCTCTTCGAATCCTCTTAACAATGGTGTAATAGAAAAGTGAAAATGTCAGTTATATATTTGAATTCATGGCTTCAAGTTCACGAGAATGACCTGGTGTATTATCCAAAACTATAACAACTTCAAATTCTAAATTGTTTTTGTTTTATAGCTTTCAACTTTTGAAACAAAACAATTCCGGAACCAGTACAAAATATAGCACTTGCAACCCACGCTTTCTACACTAGGAGGTTCTTCTTGTTTCGATATTTCAAATCACGAGCATATAACGATCTGTTAGGCATTAGTGGTTTAATGACAACATCTCTGGACGCATTAGAAGACATCAGCAGTGTAACTCTATCCTTCGCTACCTTAAATCCAGGCGCAGACTTTTCGCTTTTGGAATGGATGTTTTGTTTGGCATTCTCTTTCAAAACATTGCAGTTTCGTCTGCATTATATACTTGTTCAGGAATATATCCTTCATCAGCTAATAGGTTTGCAAATTCTTCTGGATATTTTTCTGCCGCAGCAGTGTCTGCAAATGCAGCTTCTCCATCGATTTTAATGCTATGCAATGATTGTCGCACCTTAAATTTAATGAATCAACCTTCCGATGCTTGAAATTCTCCACTACGACAACTACCACCAAGTTTTTGAAATATGGTGAAAACGCTTTGCCTTCTCTAGGATAATTAGACCACTCAAGGGCACACTATTTGGTTGTGGTCTTCGATCAACAATGACAACGCTACTCCCATATTTTCTATTGATGTATCACAATTCTTAGACTGAGAAGTTGAAGCTGTGGATGGATGATCGTTTACATTGAATGACCGTTATCTGGATGCAAATGACTCTCCAAGGCGAAACGATTAAGAATTTGTCTTTTCACTTTGAGCGGTAACACGTATATTCATATCGATGCTCTTTTCTTCAATTTTTGCGACGACATTATAAATTAGAATTTTTGTATCGAATGAAAAAATGAAAGAATAAAGAATGCGAAGCGGCTTTTGCCGAAGGATGGAACGTCTAATAAGTTGCATTCAACTTTATACTTTATGCACTGAGTAATCAGGTCGCTTTACTTAACTATTTTATTTGTTTACATTTCTAAAACAAAAATAACGGCAGCGGCAAAGGAGCCTTATATCAAAGGAAACGTCGAACCAATGCAGCGGTGATATCATTTAAAAACATTCTTTAGGCGTAGTACTAATAAGGTCTATTTTGCTTCTTTAATATTTCATTTGTCGTTTACAAGATATTCTAATCCTAGCTATCAATGGATATGTATGTATCGATGTACATATTAGATTCGCGAGTAAAGAAGTCTTTAGCAGCGAATATCGAAATCAGGTCGCATTTTTTTATACGTGAATAGTGAAAACGCGAATGAGTATTTTCTACTATATTATAAACTAGTGAGTCCATTAAGAACGTCTATTATATCTAAACAGCTAATATAAATATAGATATGCTGGAAAATGCTATTGATTCATTGATAACAGAAAACTTCGAAACGATTCCAATCTATTTGAAGAACAATTGCATTTTAAACAGGACGGAGCTCCTCCTCACCAAGCAGCAGCTCAATTTGCAATATCCTGGTTTTTGAATTAGAAGAAAGGTTCAATGAATTGCATATCTCCCGAGTTGAATCCTCTAGACTTTTTCTGGTGGAGACAAATTCAAAATGTTTGTGACACAGTCTAAGTCAAAGATATAAGCCTAATAATAGTAGATGAATATTGTCAAATAACTTCAAATATTCTAAACCTTTTCAGAGTATTAATTTGGTTATAGATGGAAAATTCTATTCATTGGAGCAATTGCAGGAGAGGAGGAAGAATGAAAGTGGGATCTCAGATGCTGTGAATGATAGTAGTAAAGAAGTAGTCAATAAAATTGAAGATAAAAACAAACCAGCAACTAGTTCTAATTCAAACAGAAGACAGAGGTTATTCAACAAAAATAATGAATAGATGCGTATCTTCATTCAGGAAATATTATTAGCACGTTAAATTTGTCATAGTGATTATATTTTGAATTTTATTTTTCCTTCTTCATGAGAAAGGTATATGGAATTTCTTTTAGACATTTAGTTTTGTAAGTGGATGGGACCCGTAATTATAGACTATTCACTTCTGGTTTTCTCTGGTTTTTGATAAATTTTGCATTCAATTGAATTTCTTTGATCCATTTTGTTGTGAATTTTCAATGAAATATTTTTTTTTCGAGGAATCAAGCACAAGGTACGCCTTATATGGTTATTTGATATTGTTTCATGGTGTTTAGGAAATGAAAATATCTGAAAATCTTCATATTGTGTCATGTATCTTCAAATTTCCGTCAAGTTTGGTAACTAGTGGCACATTTGCGAGCATATTTGTTTAACATTTATCCCTATTTATATTTCTATTTCTTATGTTTTGTATTCATTTTGCATAACTTGAAGCATTTCGATTTAATTTTTGTTTGGCTTAGTATAATGTAATTCTCTATTGAGTTTGTTTCTTTAAACCTTGCACAAGGTTCGCCTTATATGGTTATTCAATTTCATTTTAGAGTATAAGGAAGTTAATGTACCATCTAAGTTTATTACCCAAGATATGTAAAAGGGAAAAAAAGTTCATTCATATTTATATAAAAAGTTGTTGCGACTGTTTCTTCTTGATTCAAAATTTTTCTTCATCATCCTCTCTGCCTAGACCTCATCATGACAGATTTCTGTACTATCGATCTCTTCAGAAGAAGAAGAAGAAAAACTAAATCGTTCGGTGATCCACCAAATCAACCAGATAAGGTAAAAGTTGTAGAATTCCTAACCGGAAAGAGGGGCTAGGTTGATGAATGATTTGTAGACAGCCACTAATGCTGTGAATGTGTGTTTCGAAAAAAATTGATAAATTACACTTTGATTATGAGAATTTTATAGCACTATCTATGAAACAGTCTTGAAATGGTTGTGTTGAAAAACTAAATTTTAAACAATTATCAGTCCACTAACTTTCGAACCAACCTCGTACACAGTAAAATATGTGATAATTATATGAATAACCTCTATACATGAATCGCTTGTATGCAAAGAGTCAATGCCACCCGAAACCCGCTATTGACTTGAATATTAGCGTATCCACTCAGCGGAAAACTAGTGTTATATCAAGAACAAACAAGAAAAGAAACGATATAGGAAAATACCTTATCGATCAAAGCTTTACCATTCTCCAATGCGCCAAGTTAATTTGATTGTACGTATTCTGCCTCAAGCGAACATCTTTCACCCGATCCCTGTAATGCATTGCTCCTGATTCTCATCAAAGAGCCTCCCGTTGCTTTTCGCTCGTTTTCGCGATATACGCCACCCAGCGTTGTCAGGTTTCTCGGTTTGCATCGAGCGCTGAGAAATTCTAAATGGAAACTGCGCAATTATAGTTCAATGTCGGTTGATATAATCGAAAAGAATTCATTTGTTGTATATACTATGGTTTTCGAACATTTTGGCTTAAAATCACAATATCTGTGTCAAGATTTATTCAATATTCTTGGCATCACATAAAATTGGCTGGACAAAATGACTTGAACGTCGAAAGACTTTTGTCTCTTCACCAATTCATGAGCAAGATCATCCCCAATTCGGGTTTCAATTGGACTCAAGTTCATTTCGACATGACAGCAGTTATACTACTAACAAAGTCTATAATAATATCATTTTCATGATATAATACTGTGTTCAAAAGTAAAGTGGCTGAATTTAAACTGCACGCGCAAATATATTTGGCACAGTGCTCTTATTTTTAGGTTGGTAGGACTGTATTTGATATCTGTGCCAAGGTTCACATCAGAATATTCATTAGCATTTGAGATACGCTTCATTTTGTAAGCTCCTAGAAGTGGATTCTTCTTTTGATTTTTATAATATCTACATTTGTAAAGCATTGGACGTTCATTTCTTTTGTAGAATGAATTTTCTGGTGCTGATTCATTCAAAATGGCACAGAAAGCTTTTGGAGATGAGGTTTCGTCGAAATGATTGTTTATAAGTGGTATAAAGAATTTCAGAAAAGTCGAGAACGTGTAGAAGACGAATAGCGCCAAAACATTAAAGATTAAGGGCTTATAAATCACCGTTTACATTACATTCGTGGGGGTCGATTGGCTTTGCAAGCCTTTCCGAACTGCTACCAGATTGGTCTTTTGTTCGTAACCCTTCTTATTCATTTCCCTGTAGGTCTAAATTCCTTACAAAATTAAGAATCTCCCTGGGAGCTTTCGCTTTTACTTCGTGCGGCTCTAGTTTGTCGCTACCGAAGTGTATATGTCTTTGACGGACAGCAGTGACCTTCTGCATGTTGCCGTTTCCGATTTGTCCATTTTATTGAGATGGTATGTCAGTGGGCAGTGTCCAGTAAGGAGGCCTGTTATGAACCTCAGCTCGTCCCTAGAGAGATAGAGAAACTGTTTTGACTTCTTCGGCGAATAATCAATGATATTTTTTCGCTTGCCTTTGGCCTGGAGTTTTCCTCCAGTATTCTTTTTTGCTAGATTCTCTCCATCGTTCAAGTTCCTGTCGTCTGTGCGGCTTACTTTGAGCGCAGAATGGTTCAGGTCTAATGGGTGGGATTCCAGCAGCTGATTTGGTCAGTTCGTTAGCGGCTTCATTTCCTTGTATGCCTTCGTGGCTAGGCACCCACCAACCGAAAAGTTTTTTTCCCTCAGCAAGTTGCTTCAAAGATTGACGGCATTCCCAGACATAGATGCTCCGATAACTGTAGGAGTTTAGAGCTTTTATCACTGCCTGACTGTCCATTAAAATGTGAAGTTTTGCACCTTTGAGTTTCAGTCGTAGTCCCCTTGGCAGCAAAGGCTTACAGCAAGTGTTTCTGCTTGCATGATTGTGGGAGTAGAGCCCAGAGGCACTGATGACGAGTACTTGGGTCCATATATGCCCGATCCTGTTCCTTCAATCGTTTTTGATCCGTCCGTGTACCAAATGGAGGATTTTTGGTCTAATTGATTTATTTTTCCCTTCACGATGGTGCGGTCTTCTATGGTCACTTCGAAGGGTGTGTGAAAATCAAACTTAACCGGCATTATATCCGATAGTTGTGATAAGATTTCTGGCGCTATATAACCCAGAATCCCCAGGTGTCCCTTCAGATTGCCAGGTAATAGTTTTTTTGTATCTTGGAGCCGTAATACCGCCATCAACGTTTCTTTTTTCAATTTTAAAAGAAGAAGAGGGAGATTTAGAATTACCTCCAGGGCAGTAGTCCGAAGCACACTAGCCGCTGCAGTTTGTGCAGCTTGTTTTGCGTTTTGCGATGCTTATGTGACAATGGGTCTTATAACCGCTGTGTATAACTAGTAGGTTATTTTTGGCTGTAGCCCCCAGGTCTTTCTGAAGAGTCTATGGCATGCCCATGGGCACGATATAGCCTTGGAAAGAGTTTTGCCAATGTGTAAATTCCAGTTGAGTCTCTGATCTAGGGTAAACACTAGATACTTAGCCTGTTCCGAAAATTTCAGAGTATGTCCATTCAGAAAGGGGGACTTTAAGTTCAACTTTCTACGTCTTGAGAACGGAATTAGAATGGTTTTGTCTGGATGGATGCTGAGCCCCTCTTCAGCACACCATTTATTCACGATGTTAAGGGATTTTTGCATCAGGTTCGATAAGATTCCATCATACTTTTCCCTAATGTTGATAACTAGATCATCAGCATAGCCTTGTGCATTGAATCCAGCGTTGTTCAGTCTTTCTAAGAGGCCATCAACAACTACCGCCGCTACTGATAGTAGCGGCGATAGAACACCTTCTTGAAGGCATCCTTTCACTGCTGACACCAATATTTCGGTGAAAGCTTGAATTGGATTCTGTCTTGCTTACAGCTTATCGAAGATTTTGAACACTCTCTGGTGCTGTGAAAATGAAATAGGCAGAGTTTTTTGGATCGAGATGTGGCAATGAATGAAATATAGATATACAACATGGCGGATTTTAAGAGAACAACAGCTGGCTGGACAGCAGCTGGTTAAAACCATCTTGAGCGATCAATAATTCAGATAGTAAATATGACAGTATCCTATTTTGGTGTGCACAAATATCTTGTAAAACAAATATATTTTCAAAGGTAAAAGCATCCACAGTGGTTATTGTTTTTCTCAAATGCAAACGAAAACAAAGATATATAAGATAAGGTTCAATATTGAGAAAAATATCGATCAAATTGAGTAAATTGCCCTACCAATTGCACCATGCGTGCTCTCCAGATCCGATATCAGTGACTTTTGCCTTCTATGAAGACCTTGAAAGAATATTCCTGGAAATAAGATTTGGCTCTAATGATGAAGCGATGGTAGAGCTTTTTTTTGAAAGCAAAGACAAATCACTCGCCAGAAAAAGTGTCGAAAAAACAGAGGTGGTTTGAAGTACATGTTTAATTTTTGAAATGTTGATGTGTTTTTTACTAGTGATATCTAGGACTTGTTGGTTGATATGTTGTCGTCGAGGTACCATATAATACTTGGGAAATAACAAATAACAAACTATAGTTCAGTATGCTTGTGACCGCAATATTCAAAAAGTAGTCAGTGTCATCTGCTAAAATGTTGCCCTACAAATCTTTACTCTATTATTGGGTTGCAAAAATTTAATGTGGTTTCCTATTATTTTGTTCTTCTCTTTGAAGACATTGATATACAATAAATCAAATAAAATTACCATCTCGATCAAGAATGTCTGGACGTTTCATTCATTAGAAAAATGCCTAAAAGAACTCGATTGATGGCTGAAACGTATCCAGATACAACAAGAGAGGCACTGATAAACTTATTCAACTGAATTACTGATAATTAAGACCAATTTCTTGAATATATCAGAAGATGAAATAATAGATGACCACATTCCTGAATTTTATGATATCTTAGCATTTTAGAAAAATATTGAAAATCATGGACAATTTCACCTCAAGGTAGGCTTTCTGCTGTCATTTTCCATCAATGACCCTGAATTCCTCCGAATATATATCTTTGGATATCCGAATGACAAAAAAGGGCATTTTTAAATAAATGCTAGCTGATAAATCTATACTAAGAAGCTTATTATTGAGTATTTGCAAGACACGAGACCAATAACTCAATTCGAATCTTCAAGCTGCAATAGAGCTCATGTATGCAGATAACCATATAATTGCAATTCGTGCAGATTCAAGCATCAGCAAGTGAATATCATAAGTAAACATTTTATGAAGTAGCATATGATTTTTATGTTTATTTAGAAAACGACTCACTATTTTCTAACAGCACAGGTTTCCAGGAAAAAACAAATTTTCTTTTATTCCACAGCAGAACTACAGCAACGCAAATTGTGTTTAATTAGTTTTACTATTAATTACAAACTCCTAGATGTTCGCTTCGTCAAACAATCGAGCCGATGCTCTTTTTCGTGTTGACCACAGTTTCCTTATTGAATATGTCTCAAGTGGGTATTCTAGGAAAACATTTCCTTTAGAAATAGAATTCTTTTGTATGTACTTCGAACATAGCTCTCTCCAGCAAAAATGTTTTATATTTTACCATCTGACATGTTGTGTTTCAAAATAAGGTTAGATTCCTTGGCTGACCAAAACGTACAGAATTTTAATAAATCTTTGAAAAACTGATCATCTCTACCTTCCCTAGTTATGTCTTATTCCGATTTTCGTTATAGATCTTGCGCCTAACATTAAGGTTTCTCTAGGTCACTGCCATTTTTCATGCATCTACTCTTCAATCGTCTGAAACTAATCCATTCTCATTTGAGTTCCCATGCCAAGAAAATTTTTCGATGAATTTTATTATCAGAAACTGACTAAACCTGATATTCTTGTTGATATAATGGTAATAAAAAATTGAAACATTATTGGATGAAATAATTCTCGATTTGATTCGATTTTTGAATACCTTGTCAACTTTGACAGTCGTTGTAGTTGAAACATTATGCGTAGAGCACTACAACAAAAAATGGAGATTTTTGCAACTAACGTTGATGTTGTTGATTTAGGATGGCTCTTATATCCAGTTGGCTCAAAAAGCATCATTCGTATTATGGAAACTAGTTTTACAAAACAAACATCAAACCAGGAATTATTGTATACTCAAACATACAATCGGCAACATCGCCCTTCAACCCTTGTCATCCCTCTCTGTTTCTCAATGAGTTTGTGCGAATCTGATTTGCCGAACCTCGCAATCTGCCTTTCGACCGCCCCCGCATTGTGACGTCGCGCGTTCACCCGCAACTTTTACGTCACCTGTTTCGGTCCACTAAACTCGGTTTGAAAAACCGTGACGTAGATGTAAATATGTTTTCTCGCAATGCGTTTGTTTGAGGGGGCATCTTTAGAGTTATAAATAAACGTTATCAGTAAATCGATATTTGGATAAGGTTTATTATTTCGAGAGAGCCTTATCGAGTTCTTCTAGAAATGTCAATTCTACAAGTTATTCCGGGGTATAGTAAGCTGTTTGTATAACAATTTTACTTGGGTTAGAATAATTCGTCTTGTCTCAAATTTACATATATAGACTCCTCATGAAGTATATATATATATATATATATATATATATATATATATATATATATATATATATATATATATATATATATATTCTTTTGAAAAAAAAAAGAGGATACAATAAATGCTTATATCTATAATTTTGGTGTGTGTCAGAAAAACACAAGTGTGAGCTCAGGAAAATGTAACAGGGGAACCATACTATCTATATATTATATAAACGAGTGAAAAAAGCTGAGGAAAACTCGTTTCCCTGTCACTATTGTACTAGCAATAGCTTGTCTGTTTATATTGTGTTAGTTTTGTGTGTATATGAAGAGTACCAAAGAGTTTTCTGCTTAGCACCTTCAATTCCCATATTGCACTCCATGATTTCCAGCCGAAGACAAGTGTGAAAGGAAGGGGCTTTAGGAATCTATAACAATGGAAAATATTTCAACAATCATACCTAGCCTAACCAGACTCTTATATGTCGAAACACACTTGAATTTAAGAAATGATTTTACTTAGCAAGTATGGCCATAAAAAGGACTAAGGAGATATTAATAATAATAATAATATAACCGATATTGGCATACGCACAATCCTTATTGGTTCACACAGGCATACACACAAACGCCTCAGAAATGGAGTCACCTGGTTTAAGTTCCTTAGATTTCTTTTTTATGGGGTTACCATCAAATCGAAAGTTTAGTCTTCACAACCTGAAATCTTGGAAGAGCTACAAGTAAGAATCATCACCGAATGCAGGCTTCTGTCACCAGTTCTTCGAAATGTTAGAAAAGAATTCGAGAATGGTTTCTATGATTGTTAGGAGGTGGTCATTTTCAGCATTTAATTTGATTTTTGTCAAATTCTTGTTGAAATACAAACTTTCGTAGTGCATGAACTGTCTGTCAGATATTGAATATTGATGAAGATGCTATTTTTGAATAGAGAATAAAGAGGGGTTTCCTAAGATATGTCACTCGACCTACTTCCATTTGATGAATTTTGACTGAGGGAGATGCTGCGTTTTTCGTCACAAGAGAGAGAACTAGCTCTTGTTAGGAAAGATCATTCAGTGACTTACGGATGTTTGAATAATTCTTTTTGCCTCCAGTCTACATGTGCAGACTCTCTAACGAAGAGATATCGCAGAAGATATTTGTTTCCTCAAAGATTGACCGACATGCGGTTTTTCCTAGAAACTTTGTGGCCTAGAGCACCGAGCGATTATTTCGTTCCATGAACTGTAATGCGATTCACGGCACGGCTAAAGAATCCCTACAAGTGTTGAGATAGTTAGGTTCTCACATCCTTTATTGTGTTTGTTGCTTTTCTCAAGTCCGTTAGCGGGTTAACCGTATGGGTTCATAAAGGGCGTTTGTCGTATATATACTTTTTTGTCCGAAAATAATTTTTTTCTGAAATCTTTATTTTTCTTCTAAATCAATTTCATCGTTTTCAGAATAATCCACCCTATAAACAATGCACATATTCGAACAGATTTTCCAATCTTCAAATCAGTTGTTGAAGTCGATTTAAGGGATAGCCTTCAGTTATCTCTTGTACCACTTCTATTGGCTCAAAATGGTGTCGCCGGAGCGGTCTTTTGAGTTTGTTGAGTAAACAGAAGTCACACTGTGCATAATCAGGTGAACACGGCGGTTGTGGAACAATATGGATCAATGTAGTATGAGATGTTACTTCATCGTGATGGAAAAACCAAGAATTCTCTCGCCACAATTCCCGCCTCTTCAGGCAAATGACACATAAAGGTCAAATATTCGTTGTTGACAGTTCAACCCAGTGGAAGGAACTCAAGAACACAACACGCACAAAATCTTTGATTTTTTGGACTTGAGTTTTGTCGGTCGAGGTTGCTCGTCGACCGGGACTTCTTTGTCTTCTACACGCACCCTCATCACCAAAGGATATTCTCACTATCTTCAGTGAAACTACAGACAATTCATTCCACACACAAGATTCATTTCAAATTCTCTGCTCAACGAATACAGATATTATGAAAATCGAACAATTCTAAGAGCCCATCTCAAAAAATGAATATTCTTTTATGAACCTTTCCACATATATCAAAGAGAGTCCTGCCAACCTGAAAACGAGAACACTGTCCCAAATTCATTTGCGGACGCAGTTTGAATTTAATTGTCAGCGTACTTTTAGGACATAGTAGTATGTACTGGGTGCATATAAGTTCCGAATAAGAACAAAATTGCAATTTGTCGCATCGTTTTTCAGCATTTTTCTTAATTTTACTATTGTGGTTCGTAATGGCTGCACTCATAGTGAGCAGAAAAAGCTCTTGACAGGGAGGATTATTCATTTATTTACGGATTTCTGAATAATTTTTTTTTCCAATTTACATATGTAGGCTCCACGCCACAGTTTTCAAACATTTTGAACGGTATTATCGTGTACCTCCACCTTCAGCTTCTTTTCAGCAAGCATCTGACTCATACACACAACCAAATTTATATGGAATCATCCGATATTTTGAATATTACCTCAGGAATTTTGTAAATTTCGAAGGATTATTAGAATTGATCCCTTTTGAGATATTTCAATTGAAAAAAGAAATAAACTGAGGATTAGTTTAAGAAAGGAACAAATAAAAGAAAATAAGAGACTCTTTCCGCATGTAGTCAAAAAATTGAAAATTGTTTTCTCACGGAGTAGGTGTTTTTTCTTCGACCTCAGTAGCGTGTATTACGTCCTCTTGCCCTGATACAAGCCTGAATCTGTCTAGACATGCTTTGGATTAGGTTTTCGTCCTCATCTGGAGTGATATTCTCCCACTCTTCTGTGGGGGCTTGCATGAGCTTGTGGGGTTCTTAGATTATCATGGCGAGAGAACAAGCTGGCCAGTCCAAAATAGCGATTCCCTCTATTTCAATATGGTGTCCCGCGAGGTTGCTGGAATGCGGAGGAGCATTATCTTGTCTAAAAGTAAAGTTCTCACCGTGGACACGTCGCCAGAGTCTCATTATGGGCTCCAGTACTACATCCACGTAATTTCTAGGCGTTACACTCGCTGGAAACGAAACCAAATCTGTTTTGCCTCCCAGCATAATGCCAGCCCAAAACATCTCACTGCTCTCTTGGTATTACGGAATTTGTCTTGCTCCTCGGAGACTAGCTTGTCTTCCACGACCACTTTAAACCCGACTCAGACAGTCATCTGAGCGAACACCAATTCTGGTCCCATCCGAAAAAAAAACATTTCGCCAATTCCCAATATTCCAATTTTGGTGTTCGACACACCAATTATGTTTGTTAATTTTTTTTGTCTGGTTAGCTCTGAAACTATTGAGGGGCTTCTGCTGTATAAACCCTTGAACGAAGTCTTTGACGTATCGTTTCGACTGATACACTGATGCTTGTTACTTCTAGAAATTGCCTTTGGAGTATGGGGTGCGACGTTTTTGCAATTTAGCACAAAAAGCGATCTTGTTCTTGTTCTTGTTCTCTGAAGTAATCTTCCTACGACTCCTTCTAGGCCTATTTTGGAGAGATTGTAGCTCCACGTATCGGGCGTAGGTTGATACCCCCATTGTGGGAGCTTTATCCCTCTGTGTCACCTCTTCTTCAAAGAGAGCAACTATTCAACCCTTCTGTATATCGGACAATCCTATGTAAGGCATTTTCAATTATGATTATAGCCTTTTTAAAATTTTGAAATTGACAGTTTCCAATATCAGTGACGATTGAGTACAATATCCCGAACATGTGGTGATGATTCAACATTTCTTACCATACTATCCAGTTTTTTTACAACATAAAACTTCATTCTTCACAAGTAGTAAGAGATCCATGGTTAAAAACATTCAATAATGTGAAATACCGAGTGATTCTATATAAATTTGGTTGTGTGTACTCTTGATGTTCACTGCCCAACAATTGAGGGAGCGAGGGAGTACCTGGCAACGGCAACAGATTGAGTAGGTTAGCACAAAGAATTTGCTCATTCTCTGAAATTTGCGACCTTTGTTATGACAGAGTATGAATATAGCAATTAAATACATAGTGGACCAAATATATTCGAGTATTCGACAAAATTTGCGCCTTTCCAAAAACTGCTTATAACTGTCTTGCTTATGAATTCCCATCAATTTTTCCTCCAAATATGTGTTTTACATAAAATTAGTTCGTTGAATAATTTCAAATATAAATCATAATTTGCTTTGAATAGTCTTACGAAATTATTGGAATCCTAGAAAATATAAACTCGAATATTTTGTGACACAATAACATATTTCAACATTTTATGAGCATTCAGTGATTTATTTAATTAGGAAAGCTGCTCCCTGAACTGTCTAAACAGTTATCTAATTGGTTTTTTCCCTTCTAGTTTCTCCAGTTATGGCAAATTTATTTTGAAAGATGTTGTGCTTGAATATATATTCAAGCACAATGAATCAAAATACTCCAATAATCTTTGTCTCACTCGGAAAATCAGCATCAAGCACTTGTTTTGTCCAAAACTGGGATGAGAAATATTTGGGTATGGTGCAACATATTGAAATCTGCATACTTCGAACAGGCTACTGCCAAATGGGGATAGCGTTGAACTTGGCAATTGAATCGGTTATTACAGAAGCGACACATGCAACATTATACTTTTTTGAGAAAAACACAAGAAAACCGTGGCATTTTGAAAATTTCATAGTTAAAAATTCACAAAACATTGGTGGTGTAAACAAGACTTGTTTAAAACACATGGCCCCGTTTTCGTAGTAAAAATCTCAATAGAAGACCAGATATGACATTTTATAAATTTTTCACGTTTTATTTCTGCAGTAAAAACTATTAAGAATTCCGTTCTTAAGGTATTCCTCGTCCACTCGTTTTGTCGGATACTGCCGTTTTTTGTAAATGCTGGGCCACCTATCTCTGAAAGCGAAGATATATTTAGTTCGTACATATTGAACAGTAAACCGTACCGAGTAGCTCGCTCGTAGGAAGAGTTCCTCAATACTAATGAGGAGTGTAAATCCGATCACCTTTTCTTGTGAGACGTTTGACTCTCAATAAGTCACTATAACAGGGGAGAAACGATTGCCCACGAACAGGGAAATAATGACGAGTTAGCCCAAACCTCCCAGAGTTACAGTAGCTCATTAAAAATCTGCCCACAGTATGGTTCTTGTTCTGCACAGCAGCTTCGTCACTGAACAGTAGAAATTTGGTTACTGTTGAAGGTGATTCTTCTATGTAGTCCTATGTAGGTTAGTTTTGCATGTAATCGAAAGCTATTGTTACAGTGTCGTCATCCATGTTGTCGGCAGCTTCTGTCAAAGCTGCATAATAAGTATTATCTCCCCTTTTGTGATACATAAGCTCTGCCGTTACATTTTTTTTGCATTGTCACTCAGTTCGGGAACTCTTAGTTTTGCAGTGAAATTTTCGCACTTTGAACAAACGTCTACTTGAGGCCGCCCGAAATCAAAGTTTTCCTGAAAGTATTTGTGAAGAAAACTGTACTTCACAATACTTCTCTTATGGTTATGAATTTTTTAGTAACTTCCACCACTAATGGCGTTCCCACTTCTATTAAAACCCCGCAAATCTATGGATATCTGTCCTGCAGTCAGTAGTTTACATAATCGATGAACTCGACCCAAAGTAACGTCATGTAGTTGAAAAAGTTTTGCTTGGGTTTTGTCATCTGACTATAACTACTTGGACACACTTATCGCTTTCGCTTCACTCCACGCACTTCAATAAGACTTTGCATGTATACATCTTGTGTGTTTTTTCTATCCAATGAGTAAAAATCGCACCTCAAAACTTGCGTGTTCTCAGCAGAGACATGAGAATAATATTCGTCTGTATATCTATAAAGGAATGTATGTTTTCGTTTGGCTGCAACGTCTTTACCTGTATAAGTCTTGTAAGAAGTTCCTTCAATTCGAATTTTAGGGAATAACATAACGTGTTGTTAAGAAGCGTAAGATTAATTCTAATGTGTTAAGCTTTGAAAACTTCCAGAGATTCTAGATAATTCAGTTTATTGCTTTACGGGACACGGTGAAAAATGTTAAGATTGTCTATACTAGGAAAGCGGTGGTTGTTATCTAGGCAATGCTGTGCGACGGTGGAGTCACTTTTGTTTTTACAAAAGGAAGAGTGATATTCTTTGTATCTAATGCAAACAGATCTTCCTGTCTGGCCTAAGTATACAGTATTACAATCAGGGCAATACAGTCTGTAGACTCCTAAATTGTCTAATTTTTGAGTTTTGTCTTTGGCATCAAAAATTATTTATTTCTATGAAGGTTTTAAGGCAATTTTTATATTGTTACTTGATATTTGATTTGCAACTTGCTGAGAAATTGGACCGAAATGCGTGAAGGAGAGAATTTTTGAATGTCGGTATTTGCTTTAAGGTGGGGGTATATATTATTCTAAGCTGTGTTTGTTTATTGAAAACTATTTTGTCTACTATGAAAGGAAGATAACTGTTATTATTGACGATACTTTTTATGATGTAAATTTCTTTGTTAAGATTCAGTTGAAAACGTCCAGTTCATGTTGCAAGGGATTGGAAGAGTGATGACGCATGCAAATATTTGTGAAAAGAGTTATTTTTCCGGGAAATGGTTAAGTCTAAAAAATTCAGTCGAATGTTTGTTTCTATCTCTAACTTGAAATTGATTTTTGGGTTTATAGTGTCGATGGAATTCTGAAAAAGATCAAGTTGTCTTGATGTACCAGTGAAGCACGCTTGTACATCATCAATATAACGATATCAGAATTTTTTTCGTTAAGCTCTGGGATTTTGAAAATTGTTTTCCTCTATATGACCCCTGGATATTTTTGCAAGAAGTGAACTTAGGGTAGAGCCCATATCAAGGCCTCCAGACTGTTCAAAAAATTTGTAATTATATTGGAAACAGATTTGTTGAAGACAAAGGTTGAAAACAGAAATAAAATCAATATGAATAATAGGATTGATATGTGAGCCGACGAAAATGCTGGAAATTGATGGTGGACATTCATCTCCGGGAATATTAAACTACATGTCGTCGGCGTCTAGGGCAAGGAGAAAAGCACTTGTAGGTACTGTAAAATTTTGTAGTTTTTCTTAAAGTTCTAGGGAGCTTTTTATGGAATATTTCGGGATGAAATTTGTTTTTGGGTGTAAAACTTTAATGTAATGTTGAATGTTATGTCATTTAAATTCGCTAACATTTAACATTACATTAAAGTGTCACTTTGGAAGAAAGAACTATCAATTATTCTGACTCTACTTTCAATTCTTCCAAGCTGTATATTTCAGAAAATGGTCATAAGTTCTGTCCAAAATTAGCCAATAATAGTATAAAAGAAATTCTGGCGGTTGAATCCACAGTCGCCTTGAATAATTGAGACGACACCAATTATACAAAATCCGCAATTTCCTAAACTCTTTCCAATTACACTCAGCCTTAACCGGATTTCACCACCAAACATACCAGTAGTTCTATGAGATCAAAGAAAATAATTTGATCCTCACAAAGCGAATAAATCCAATTCCACCATCATCATCCCCCGTAATGAATACAACACAAAAATAAACGCTTTTCTTCGAAGTACATGGATTTTTCAATTGAATTGTCACATAACCCTAAAATTCCATATCGCTCAAACGCTTTCATTATGATATTTCACCCAGTTTCTTCAATAAACCAAAATGGTCACTCACTAATATGAAACTTTGTTCACCCAAACTTTACGCACTCAAGAACTCACAAATAAAATGCCCCATCCATCCAGTTTTCCCTTATATTGGTTCTCTAACGTACAAACTTATAAAAGAGCTAAATTACATTTTCAAAAAATTCACAAATCTCATCCACTTATTCCATCCAAAAGTCCCTGGAACTTTCAATAATACTATAAAATGTTACAGTACCTACGATGCTTTTCTACTTACCCTAGACGTCCAAGATATGTACTCTTATATACCCAGAGATGGAGGTTTTAATTTCCAGATTTTTCGACCATTCACATATCAATCTTATAAGTCACATTGATTACATTTCTCTTCTCAACCTTTGAATTCAACAAAACTATTTCCAACTTAATAACAAAATTTTTTGAACAGTATGGAGACCTTGCTAGGGGCTGTCCCTTAAGTTCACTTCTTGCTGAAATATTCATGAGTCATTTAGAAGAAAAATTATATAAATCCCAGAGCTTCACAAATTATTTCTCGGTATCGTTATGCTGATGATGTACTAGCGCGCTTCACTGGTTCATAAAGACAACTTGATCTCTCTCTGAATTCCATAAACAATATCCTACCAAAAATCAATTACAAGGAAGAAATACAAACAAACAATCGCATAAATATTTTATACTTAAGCAATTCCCGAAAAAATAAATCTTTTTCATTTGATATATTTCGAAAATCTACTTTCATCGATATTTGAATTACTCATGACTTTCTGTTTTCGTTGCCACTTTCTATTGAAAATCTCAACAAAGAAGTTTACGCCATAAAAACTGTCGTCATTAATAACGATTACCTCCCTACCATAGCAAACAAAATAGTTTAAAAAGAACACAGTTAGCTTACAATACTATATACCTCCACGTTAAACCAAATGTCGATATTACAAATTATCTCCCTTAACTTATGTTCGTTAAGTCACAATATAAAAGTTGCCTTTAAACCTACTTATAAATTATCACAATTATTTTTTAATGCCAAAGACAAAATTCACAAATTAGACAATTCAGCAATATACAGACTGTGTTGCTCCGATTGTAACGGTGCATAAATAGGCCAGACAGGAAGAACTTTCGCACTAGATGCAAAGAACATCACTTTTCCTTTTGTAAAAATAAAAGTGACTCCACCATCGAACAGGATTGCCTAGATAACGACTACCGCTTTCCTAGTATAGATAATCTTGACATAATTCATCGTGCCCCGAAATGCAATAAACTTAATGACCTATAATCTCTGTAAATTGAAAATACAATAAAAAACAATCTTACCCTTCAACGACAATACAAACCTATTTTATTCCCCAATAATTGGAATTTTCAAGTAATTATGAATGCACCTTTCTACCTATCTATATTGCAATAGTAGAAAACTTGTAATTCTTATTTCTCTTTATAATTCATACCTGTTTTTCTATATTAAGGACAAAAGGTACAACTGTACCTCAGTTTTTACTCATAATTTGTAATCGTCTGATGATGATAGAAATATCGAAATAGCAATTAGGTTTGTTTGTTATATATTTTTCACTTGATATTCTCCAGAAAGTAAACCATAATCACCGTTTAATAAAATGACTCATTCACAAGAACCAAAATTGAAATATTTGATGAAAGTGAAGAATGTCTTATAAGAAATTATTCAAATGCACATTATCAGACAGGGTTTTCAAATGTTGATATGATGTTTGCGATCTAAGGATATTCTGAAACATTAGGTTGCAACCTTTATAGTTATAACTTCAACATTCTTACACCCTCTTGATGAACATTCATTCTGGAAATGCTTTTATCACGAACTCCAGTGACGCTGAGTTTACGTATGTCACGAAAGTCTTGGGAAAAAGTTTTTTCATGCTTAGTTCCCGCAATTCGAGGAAAATCTAGTTGCCGGGATCAACAGATGTCATTTATGATTTATATTGAGTATTCCTTCTGTCAAAAGTCGGAATAAGATCGCAAAAGTGGCTTACAAATTAAAACTTGGAAGAAGTATTTACAATTTAGTTGGGCAAGTTCCTAAGCGTGACATCATTAACATTTTTCTTGGTCAGAATATTTCTAAGAGAACTATTTATCGGGTAATAAGGGAATGTGAGCAAGGAATACCATGCTTGAATTTGCCAAAAAGTGGTCGACCGAAGGCTCTGAATGAAATCCGTAGAAACATGCTCATAGAAAGAGCAAGAGACACAGTAGGAACATCATTACGAAAATTATCCAGAAGATTTCGTACTTCTCATGAGGCAATAAGGCGATAATAACTGAATGCAGGATGTAAATATCGTAAAAGGCATAAGTGCCCAAAATACACCCACAATCAATTGGAAAATATCCCCAGAAGTTGCATTAAGAAGAATTCACTTCGCAAAAGACAGAACCATAATTTTGGATGATGAAAAATATTTTACATTATCCCATTCTGAAATCAACACTAATGCTGGTTTCTATACAAATAACATAGAAGACTGTTCAAACGAAGTAAAATTCAAAACGAAGAAAAAATTTGATGACAAGGTTTTGGTTTGGTGGGCTATTTCTGAAGCTGGTTTCAAGAACATATGTAGGGCATGTGAGAGGCGAAGCTGTTGATGAAAACTTATATACTATAAGATGTCTCCCAAAATTGTTAGATTTCATCAATACCTATCACGCTGATGACGAAATAATGTTTTGGCCCGGCTTGGCGTCTTCCCTTCATGAGCGAGTTACGAGAGATTTGTTAGACGCTAATAACATCTCATTTGTACCTCACGGAGATAACCCCCCAAACGTTCCACAAGCAAGACCAATCGAAGATTTTTGGGGTATACTGAAAAAGAAAGTCTATGACAATGGATGGCAAGCCCAAAACGAAGAAGGTTTGAGACAGAGAATCTTTCAGAAGATATGAGAAATCGATGTGGATGTCGTCCAAAGACGGTTGGGGGGTGTTCGGGAGAAAATTGCGCGCCATTGAGCAGAACGGGCCCCTATCAATTCTTTAAATACGATTTTATAGAGTTTAGATATGAGGTGAAATCCTGATGATATAATCAATTCAATAAAAAAATTTTCAGTAATTAATTTATCTGTTCGAATTTTTTCCCAAGACTTTTGTGACATACGTTAACTCCCCAAATTCAAACATTCACTATATAGAAAAAAAGAGCTTTACTGATGGAAGTAAATATTTTGATGCATTAATAATGGAAGCATCACTCCTCAATCCCCTATCTTCACTGAGGTATGCATGCATTTTGATGTAGTCAATGAGGCTAATGAAAACAGAAATTACTATCACATATTTACCGACTCTCTGAGTAAGTTGTTAAGCCTGAAAGTAATTTACCGAAGTCTAGATTGAATAAATATACTCTTGAGACTAAGGAAGGGTTAAAACAAAATTCATTTAGAAAAATGATACCAAGCTATTATTGGAATGCGAAATAATGAAAGAGCTGATCAGATATATGATGACATCACTAAAGTTCATCAATACTCTTACTCTTTATCACGATTGCAACAGAATTTCAGAAGAATTGCGAAAAATGAACTCAATCATATTATCAACTAATTAATGTCACCAAACATAGGGATCAAACAAACAAACAAAAAAACATTCAAACATTCAATAAAAATTCATCCCACCTTTAGTATCTCCATAAATATTGAAAAAGACCTTATAATATCCATTAACCGTGGCCGATTTGGACATAGTAACTTGGACAACTACTATTATAAGAAAGATATTTTCAACAATCCACTCTAAAGTGTAATATTCATAATCAGAATCTGAATCATTTTATTTTCTAATGCTATTTGTACCATCTTTAAAGATAAGATTACGTGAAGAAACTACACACTATAAAGTCATTCCTTGCTCTAGATATCGAGAAGCTACTAATCAAGCAGCATCTCTCAGTGTCAGTTGAAATTCATAAGATTCTTGAAAAATTAAATTCACGAATTTAAAAATTTAGCTATAATTGAAATATGGTGAGATAATTCAAAAGTTATTATTACATTGTAGTTAAGCTTGGTAACATTTACACTCTTAAAGTGAGGTTGAAATGTGAAGTAAAAGAATATAGTAGCTACGTCTTTTTCAGCAAGAGGTTTCATCAGTGTTACATAGGATTTTAGTGGTGCGAAATGTAGAATTGATACTTTTTATTTACATTTTCTTAACTAACAACAATATGAACGAAAACAATATTCGGGAGTGTCAGTTAACAAAACACATACAAAATGATATCGTTCCTTATAATTTATTTCGTTTTGAAACAGCACAAAACCGCATTCGTGAAACTTGTACACTTCTAGACATTTGTTTAAACTGTTCTCTAGTATATAATTGTATATATATGTTAAGTTATCTAACCTAACCTTCTCTAAGTAGAATACTCGAGTCTCTATAATGGTTGTAGTTTGTTAGGACCAATGTTGCCTATTATATTATTTTCTGGTCATATTGGCACTTTTAATCGCCGATGAAGAAAGTAAAGTATGTGCCTCATGACATAATGTAACTGAATTTGATGGAGGTAAAAACTACTAAATCAACATTACAAACCCATTTTCATAGCATTGTATCAATAAATGAGATAAAAACACAAGGTTTAACTTTAATCTACACTTTATTTGAAAAAATTGAAAGGTAATAAAAACTAATTAAACAAATTAAGTAGGGGTGAATAATTCACATCTACCTGCTCATTCAAAAGCTTGTCCGAATGTTTGTATCTATTTATTTCTAATGCTTCTAGGAGATCTAATTTTAAACTTTTTGATTTTATATGTAATATGTCAAAGTTTTTATTGAATGAATGGTTTTCTTTTATTAAGTGGTTTGAATAATTTCAATCAGATTTATTTCTATCGAAGCTACGTTTATGTTCAGTTGTTCTTATGCCAAAACTCCTATAGGTCCTACCGATATAAATTTCATCACAAGAACCGCAATTGAGTTTATAGATTCCTGATTTACTTGATTTTTCAACACGAGATTTATTATTTTAATATGTTTACCCAAGTTATTAGAAGTTTTGAAAGTTATACTAAGATTTTGTTTGACGAGAAAGGATTTAATATTTGTACTTGCAGAACCGCAGAATGTTAAACTGTTGAATATTTTATAGTCTTTATGAATAGGATATACTTCATTTATTGCTTTCTGATACAGTTTTTTACGAATGATTAGATCTATCATATCCGGATTATATGAATTATTAATGGCTATCTGTTTGATGATGTTTAACTCCTTATTATAATCTTCTACTGATAAAGGTAAATTGAGTAACCGATGTACCATGCTGTTTAAAGCTGCAACTTTGTGTTGAATTGGATGTAATGAGTAGTTATGTATAATTTTATCAGTATGTGTTGGTTTACGAAAGACCGAAAAACATGATTATTATTTCGTTTCGTGATTTTCAAGTCCAAAAATTAATGGAATCGTTCTGTTCAATTTCTATCGTGAATTTGATGTTCAAATGGATGGAATTAATGAAATTAAGAAATAAGTCTAATTGACGAGTAGTTCCAATGAAACATACTAAGATGTCGTCAACATATCTATACCAATAAAGAATTTTGGAAATGAGTGGATGTGTATGAATTTTCTGTTCAATATTATTCATAAAATCTCTGCTAAAAGTGGACTCAAAGGATTTCCCATGATCAAACCAATCTCACTACTGTAATAGATGTTGTTGAAAGAAAAATAATTTTGTTCAATGCAAACGTCCAAGAGATTCAATATTTCAAAGCATTGTATCAATAGTAATTTAAGGTTGTTTGCCCTTCGAACAGTATGACGGACCTGTCAAAGTCACTTGACTGAAAATTATCTATTCAAGAGTTGGCTGTTTCAAACCATCGTCTTTATCCTATGGTGATTTTACCATATCATTCTTCTCAATTATTTGGACAGTGAAGTTGCCGATGAAATATCTTAAGAGAAGTCTGTTTAGGGTATTTTTTTTTTCGGGTGGCAGAGATATGTACTTTCTGTACGTAGACAAAATGTCAATTTAACCTTCTTCATGACTAGTGATAGTGAATATGGCATTTGCACGTTTTTCTATCGAAAATTTTCACGAGTAGTACTGAATCTTGGGCATCACTATCACCAATTCTTTCAAAGTTTGTGAAACCAAAAATATATTTCGGAAACAAAATTCAATGCAGAAATGTTGCACTTCGTAGTATTACTACTTTCTCATCACAGTGGTGTGACTATCAAAATATAGATATCCATTTGAAAATCTTTAAAACACAATATAAGAATATCTCACCTTTGCAAATACACGAAATTTTGTGCTTATAGATATGATGATTCCAATATATTGATATCCAGCTTTTGACTAGAGCTGAATATAAAAGATACGTAACACTCGAACTTACTCTAACAAATTGTTTACTCTCTATGTCGATAAAGTGTTAATAATAGCTCATAGTCATCAGTATTGAATTCACTCAATTAATTAATTGGAACATAATGGCTACTTCACTATTCTATAAAAGGAAAAGGAAATACAGTTTTCTATTAACTCTTAAAACATATGAACTTCGATAATTATTTTATTAATCGTAAGCATAATTCGAATAATAAACAGATATAATTTAGAAATAATGGAAAATAATTATAAAATCGCTTCACTTTTCAAATCTATCCCAGGGCTTTGACATCGAGTGAAGCGATTACTCAGGTATTTAAGCTCTGGCACTCTGCCTTATGTTTTTTGCCTCAATAATGAATTGGCAGTTTCCATCACCGTAAATGTTTAATAGAGTATCCTTCATAGTGGAATGAACCAATAAAGTGAATCAATAAACTGCAAAGAATACCTCCTTGTCAACTACAAATATTCTGAACAGTTAATAACCTCTAATAATAAGCCTAAGGTATTTCATAAGTGGGAAAGCGATACCTATTCACTATCTTCTTCAGAATCGTACGATTCCACCAAGCTCTAGAAAGAAGTAAAGCTATCATCCACACTCATTCTTCTAGGATGAACGGTTGTAGATGAAAATATTCCACAGGTTGATACTCTGAACGGTTTACAGCAAAGTCGCTCTTTTGTTTTGCCTGTTTCAGAACTACCTTCTTGTAAACTGCGCAGAGTTTTGAAACGAATTTCCGCAGCATCCATTTATTTCCGTCCTGAAGGTCCATTTGTGTAAACCATGCTGTGTTAGATGAGAGCCAAAAATCTCAAATCTATACTGATGCTAACGCTAGCTGAACCTTACAAGATAAATCAAAATAATGTACTAGCAATCCGATAAAATTTTTAAATGTTATTGTTGTTGGATGTCAAAAAACTTAACCACCAACGTGGTGAAAAACGGACTTTTTATAGTATATAGTCAACTCATTGTAAGTGTGAGATTTTCAAATTAGTTTCTAAAGTAACAGAATGAAAGTGCTGCTACGTGGAATGAATCCTCTACCGCAATGAAGTAGGCGCTTGGAGGAATCACTTTACAAATTCACACATATTGTACTTTTTGGCCGATGAAACACCTCATGCCATTATTCAAATTCGACACTAGCAACAGCTCCTAGTCCATATCTAGACAGATGTGTTGATCTATATTTTGTTGGGTCATTTCTGTTACCTAATCTTCTGAATTACAAAAGTTTTTAGAATTTCTTCGAAATAATCTGTCGGAACTTCTGAAAAGAATTTCACTTACAACTTGGTAGAATATGCTGTTTATGCACTTGGTGATCGCTTCACCTTGCATAAAGGTCTATGGTTGCACCCTTTTCTATATAAACGTGTCGCTTGAAATGATCGAGCTAACCATTTAATTCGCTAATAGCCACTTCAATGGACCCTTTCACAGTTACAACAGTAGGTTGCCTCTCAATTTCCATGTATTTTTTATATTCAATAAGGTGAAATAGATCCTCATTATTACCTAGAAGAGACAGTAAATCTATTCTGTATTCTTACAATGAATACAATGACTAAAAGCATGCATTCTACGCTTTTTGAATTGCAGAAGATTTTTTTCCAGTAAATCTCCACTTATGGAAAAAAAAATTTTTTAGCTATAGATTCAAACCAGCAAATTGAAATTCGCATGGTATTTACAGAAACAAATATTGTGCGGCATCTCACTAGTCTGTAAGACGTGAGCTAGGCGAAGCAGATAAAACTTGGCTAATTCAATACTTATGTCAGGATATTCGAGTATAAATAAAGAATAAGGCTCTCTAACTGTTATTTTCATATTGGCACAAAACTCTGTCGCCAGATATCAGGTCTTTTACAGATTTCACTTCTTTGATTCCTGGAGCCTGTCGACTGATATCATCATGTTGATGAAACTCTATAACTAAACTTTCATGATCATCAGATAAGGCATGTATAACGTTCCTTTTTCTGGATGGCCTGAAATTGCCTAAGAAATCAAGGACAAGTTTACGCATTGCTGCTATTTTCTGGTTGATCTAGAAGGCAGTGTTCTATTAACTCTGCTTACAGCCTTACCCAACGTCTGCTTACAAGAGTAAGATCCCAATGACGAGGATGATTGTTCGCTCGTAGTAGTAGCTGTCTGTTTTAAGAGTTTTATCTTTTCCCTATACTTCCTCTTTCTTTCAGTTTTCTTAGCCCTTCTTTCATTCTCTAATCGTGCTGAAAAACTCTCTTTTTTCTTGATGTTCTTTCTCCTCTTCTTGTTTATCTCCCATTCTTTAGATAAATGACTATTCTTAAGTCTCTTTCTCTACTTCTTCAATTTTAAGCAGACGTTGTTTTACCATTGGCCTAAAAAGAAAGAAAATTTAACTTAAATGCTAAAACGCAAGCTTTTTCTATATAAAAGATACCAGTATCATCTTGATAAATCTTTGATTTATCAAAAATGACCAGAGAAGCATAAAATACGCTTCTGAATCATTTGCAATGCATAAATAACTCCACCATATATAACCGTCCCACCCATGACGAAACAATTGTCACGGTTGGAACCAAATTCAACAGCTTATAGTTATTAATTTATTTGACTGAAAAAAGATATAAATATATATCGATGGTTTTATTTCATTACACTAGAACTAATTCATAAATATCAAACATAACCTTAAAGTCAGTCATTGGAAAACAAAACTTTCGTGTATTCTGCAACGGGTGGGACAACTTAGTCACTGATTGTTTATCTTTACTCTACAGCAGAATTACTTACTTTCGTCAGAATTCTCTACCACTTATAAATTAGTGATTTAATCCTAGTAATTTTAGGAACAATAACAGTTGCAAGTTCAGACCACAACTCACACCACAGCGTCAACTCGAAACAATTTTTTTCCCATATTTACGTAAGGAACGTTAATCTACGGGTAGGTAGAATAGTAGATGGAAACTGGCCACTGGTATTGATAAAATACAGTCGCTCCACTTTTTCAAAGGTTAAAATCAAGAAGACTTATCAGTGGGCTACTACTACTGATTCGGATCTAACAAGATGCGAAGCTGTTAAGCTCCGTGTTTCAAATATATACTACCAACCCGTTGAACAGGCTGGCCTTCGAAAGGGGTATAGTACAGCTGATCACCTCCTTTGTATGAGAACTTGGATAGAGAAAGCAAACGAATACCATCTGACTCTATACATGTCTTTCGTGGACTATGAGAAGGCGTTCGATATGACTGAGATAAGGGCCGCAGAATAAGCTATGAACAAAAGCAGAATTGATTCCAGGTATAGACAACTGATCCACAACATCTATCAACAATCCTCAATGATAGTAAGTATAGAACACGAGACCAAACCTATAAAAATTCAGAGAGGTGTAAAACAGAGAGACGTTATATCACCGAAGTTATTCACCTTAGCATTAGAAGATGTATTTGAATATTTGAGTTGGAAAGGAAAGGGGATAAACATAAAGGGAAAAACACTGAATCATCCTAGGTACGCCGATGGTATTGTCCTGATTTCCATCAGGACGTAGTGTTCGTAGAGTTGCAAGAAATGACTTCAGAATTAGCTGAAGCATCGCAAAAAATTGGTTTGAAAGTGAACATGCAGAAGACGAAAACCATGACTAACACAGAAGATAACAGAAGGATTACAGTTGGCGTACACTCTCTGGGCATGGTGGATGAATATGTTTACCTAGGTCAAATACTCAAACAGTGAGTGTATTTTGCCTGTAATCATTACGGCTGCCAAACATGAACACTAACTGGAGCCATTATGGCCGAAATGTCCAAAACACAAAGAGCAATGGAACGCAGGATGCTTGGAATAAGACTAACAGACAGGTAAACAAACACATGGATAAGGAAAGTTACTGAAGTTTGCGATGTCAGAGAAGAAATTGCCAGACTCAAATGGGGCTTCGCGGTTCATAATGGAAGACAAGGAGATGGCAGATGGAATGCCGAAATACAAAAATGGAGACTATATTTGGGAAAAGGAGGAAGAGGTCGCCCATCAATCAGATAGAGAGATGACCTGAATTGCATTGGAGGGCTCAACTAGTATCAGGTAGCACAGAACAGAGACCGTTCGAGAGAACTGGGGAGGCCTATATCCAGAGTTGGATGACAGATGGCTGAAAAAGAGGACGTTAATCGATGTTTTCAACTTAATAAAAAATGCTAATGATATGAATATACTAATCATTTTTATAGTACCGTGAAATTCGAAGTATTTTGTATTCATAAATATAATAATTAGTAGCATAAACAAAAATTTTAAAAAATACTTCACTTTCCTGTAGAAACCCCTCCATGTTTTTCTAAAAATGTCTGTAACATTCCTTTAAGCATTCAGGGTTCCATAATTCATGATGGCCAGATCAATGCAGACGTTCAAAAAAATTAGACTCTATTCCTGTCAGCTCCTAACCTATTGACATGTTGAACAAAATCCAATCGAACCCATACGATGTGCTGGGGTTTGAACCGGGCCTCGAGATGCGAGGCATTCGAAAGTGCCTTGCAACAGTTGCCTCAACCAGGAAATTCTAAAATAACCATCATGGATCGCCGTTGCTTGTCGAGGTCGTCCTTGCTTAGGTCTCTGTCATGACTTCCAGTCTCCCTGTATCTATCAATAATCCTGAAGACAGTTACTGGCTTCTTTTGTATATTCCTGTATAAGTCCAATCTAATTCCTCTGACATCACTACTTCATCACGTTCTGTTGGGGTCAAATTTCGTGATTAGCGTTGCATTCCTACCAAAAATTAAAATTGTCAATTATAACAAACGTGACTTGCAAAAATTAACGAACAACTGCTGTTGTCAATATGTGATTTCTTGAAACAATTCAATTTATTTCTTTCATTTTACTTCTCAAGAGAAGAGCATGTGCGCCAAGGAAAGGTATCGAAGTTTTTTGGTGTATGTCCGGACGTATCCAAAGAATTATATGTTTTAATAATTAGTTGCCTACCTAAAGGGAAATTTGAAACATTCAAATTGGGAGTAAATTTCCTAGAGTTGTGTATTTGACTGATTACTTATTTTTGATTGATTTCTTATCTAATAGGTTTGGCATAACTTTTAAAAATTGAAGCGAGTTATTTCATGAAAGTCATGAAGAAATAAATAAAAATTGTTTAATCGAGCATTGAAAATATTTCTACAAAAGCAAATATTATCAAGAGGAATCCTGCAATAACTATTTTACCCGACAGATGTCGTCCATTCAGACTTTCAAGGAACTTTTTCCTCCACCCCTTCCTTCTCAATTCAATCATATTCTTAACAACCTATCCTCAGTCTGCATCGAGATCACGTACAAGTATGATCATTTGTACAGTTTATCAAAAACTTCTGACCTCAACTGCCATTGTCCGGATTTTTTTGTGCGAATATTCTCAGAAGTTTAACAGAGACAGAATCAAAAATGTGCCAGCACACAAAAATATGATCCCAATATTTATGATCCTTTGTGGCTAAGAAAAATAGGATTTCTGTTATTTGTTTGAAATTTTCGACTTATTTCATGTTTAATCTAAATTTTACCATCTTCAGGAACCAATAAACCAATAAGACTCATCCCAATATGTTTTTTATATTCAAATTTTTTCAGATTATCCGGATTTTTTGACTCACGGAGAGTATTATATATAGAGCTTGACGAAAATTTCCAATATATTGGGTGTCCACGAGAAATGGCACATTAGAAGTATATGGAGAACGGGTTAATAGATTGGGAAATTTGTTTTTGTTTGTTCTTGTGTCCTTTGAGTTAATTTACCAAAATATTGTCAATACCATGGAACTTCCAGTTATACCAAAACTAGGCCTCCTCTTGTTATTTAAACTGGTAATATGAATGGTTTCATTTAATTTGAAAAATCACTCCCTCCTCAAATTAAACGATAAGAAGATATAAATTTCGGGATCTCTCATCCCAGCTGGCCTAAGTCAATGACTCAAAATCTTATAATTAATTGTTTTTGTCTTCTCCTGTGTCCATTATCTATTCACAATACACTTACACTTGCTGTTACAAATTTGTCAGCGACGGGCGATACAAGGTTTTTCTCCAGGTAGTTCTCCTCTATTCTCTTGAATCGTATAAAAATTTACTTGTTCTTCACTTGTGTTTCTTAATTTTTCTGACCCTACACTTTTCGGGCGATCGTGGCAAGCTTAACGAGAACAAAGTTTAAATTGTAATGAATTAGAAAATCAGCAAAATTATCATATATCTCAATTTCTATTCAAAGACGTGCATCTCCCTGCAGAAATGACGAAGAAATAAACATCTGGCGATGGTTACTAACATGAAGTAATCAAAAACTTAAAGGTTTGACTTAAACACAGATAGAGACTTATTCGAAAATAAGGAAATAACTTCTACAATAACACAATTGAATTACTTATTGTAGTATTGTACGTAAATCAGACATTTCTTTTTCCAGTTTCATGTACTACAATATTATGGAATTAATTCTACAACAGTAATATTTTTAACAATTACAGCTAAGTATTAATTTTTAACTGAATGAGTTTTATAGGAAAGGTACCAGAAATTTTTCTGCACATTTAATGCCGACAATATTGCCAACTCTATTGTAGTCTTTGTTAAGGAAAGATTATTCAATAATTTCTAATTATCGAATAATTTTTTTTGTCGAAGTTCGTATTTTTCGAGAAAAAGTTGAAGGAGTTATGGGTTATGTCTAGTTAGGATATAATAATCATCATTATCAAATCAACTTTCACGAGAAATTATTTATTTATTATTATGCTAATACTTCCAATCCTGCAGTCAAATCAATAATTGTGAGGATTTCATGCAAATTTTAATGAAAATTATCAATATGATCGTATGTAATAAAAAGTTCTAGAAAATAAGCATCTTACAGGTGACTCTCTGATAATCATCATAACCTAAGATATTCGTTAAATTGAAAACCATGATTTTTGCAAAATAAACAAAAGCACGCTGAGAAAAATTTGATATTATACAGTTGTTTGTGAAAATTGAAATCCATATTCAAGATATTTCTACTATGAAAAATCGACTAATCCTCATCATACTCGTTGTGAATGAACGTTTCTCATCATGCTATCTATGCTTTTAATGCAAACTGAAAGTAATTAATTTTTTGAGATGGAACTATTTTATGGAGCAAAAGATCGATCTCGAAAATTAGCTACTATATCTCATTAATCACTCTCAGAGCCACAAACTTCATCACATTGGTCTATTACAGAAATGAACGAATGTCGAAGTGAACTGTGCGGGCGCAGTTCGGGCGGATGGCAAATGTTTCTAGGAAAAAGAGCAAATTATAGGTTTTGATTCCCTTACGATTGTCGCAGTTTCAAAATATGCCGCAAAATGCAACCTCATTAGCCATACCTCTGATTGCGTTGATTTTGCAATTTTATTCTTTCGCAGCTTCAGAAACATGCCAAGTCTTGACAGATAGACGGTTAGACGAAGTGATCCTATTATGGTCTTTATTTCCTTAATATAAAACAAACATATTTTTAGAGGAATTTGACTGAATAATTGTGATTCGCAACGCGTTTCACTAAACCGTTTATTCTTCAGACGAATGAATGTACAGAAATTATGACAACAAGATACAATAAAATTAAGGAAAAGATTTTTCCCTGAAGAGATTCAATAGAGGTGAAGGGCTTGAATCGACTTGCTCATTCATGAGTTTATCTGAGTAATTGTGTTTGTTGATTTCTAAAGTATACCAAAGATCTACTTTCAAAAATTTATTATCTGTATGCAAAATTTCAAACTGTGGGTCGAAAAAGTGATTATTTCCTGGGAGCTGATTGGCGTAATTTGAATATGATTTTCTATTTTAAAAACTGCGTTTATGTTCCGATATTCTGATATTGTAATTTCTATGTGTTCTACCAATGTAGATATTATCGCAGTCATTGCAATTCAACCTATAAACATCTGATTTATTATTTTTTCTGATTTAATTTTATTCTTTTCATATAATTGCCTGAGCGATCATTAGTTTGGAAAGCTATGTTGAAATTATTTCTACTCAAGAATGATTTCGTTTTTCACTTGTAATGCCTACGATGTAGTGAAACCCGTTACGAATCACAATTATTCAGCAAAATTATAAAATTATATTACTTGTTTTTGAAATTGATAATGGAAATCTACCAAGTAAAAGCCTCCCAAATTGAAAAAATGTATTTCTTCAATGTTGTATCAATTAAATGAGTTTAGGTTTGTCCTCTGTGTGGAGATATAACAGCTGAATTGCGAAAGGTTTTTCCTCTTCAAAAATGGTGTACCTCGATAGCCTTATGTCATGCAACAATTTTGAAATTCGTTCAAATAAATAGCAAGTTACAAGACGTTCGTTCACAAGAAAAACTTTAAATTTATAATACTTTCTCATATAATTGTATAATCTATTTGATTATTTTCTATGCTCTGTTAAGAATTAGGGAAATTATGTCACAAGCCGTTATCCTTCGAATGAACTATTATCTCACAAAAGCTACTATTATTAGAAAACAATCATCCCACAACTTTTTTATAGCATGCCATTGCTGGTCACGTTTTGTCATCGATCCAATATCCATCATGATGAATCGGCCAAACAAATGACGCAATATTGCGTTGGCAAACAACCTCGGAACAAAAGGCTCGAATAAGAGCCATACTGAACATCTGCTGGATAAAAGGACCCTCATGGAAGCCCATTTCGCTGGAAAGAATTCTGCAGAAACTGACATTAACAGAAAGTACTTAGAAGAGCTGAGAATCTCAATCTGTCCAGAGTAAGCACAAATCGCCACAGCCATACCGCTAAGTGTGGGGCTACTTTCTTTCTTGCAGTAGCGCCTTAACGCAAATCTACCTCACATTCCGGACACGATTTTCCATTCATAATTTTGCCTACGTGCTCCCTGTATATGAAAAATATATACGTCTCAAGTCTCTGAAGATATAACAATCGCTGGAAGACAGATCTGGGGAATAAGTAGGAAAGAAAATAAATCTAAAAGCAGTAGAATGTAAGTAATAATACGAGACATAATAACGCAAAATTAACCAACTGCTACCCTAACCTATAGAATTCTTGAAACTTAAAATATTTCAATCGGAGTTTCATATTTGAGAGATCCTTGCATATCACTGATCACTGGCCGACGGAAAAATTGTCGTGGATGAAACATAAAGCTGAAAAGCATATCATGGTAGAGTGGACGTATCCAGATACAGAAATGAGAAAAAAACTCTAACACGTAAGGATTTTTCATTACATTTATAGGACCACATTTGATGTAACAATATCTACTGTGTGTAGAAAAATTATTATTTTTAAGTTTTTTTCAACAGTATACCAGGTGTAACTTAACTAGGGCCACCCCTGTAACTCTTTTTTACTTGGAATTTTCTTATGAAATTTGGGAATCGGATACAAGACAATATGTTAGACATTTCGTTTCCGGTTATGCCGGAAACTCTCGATTTCCAAATGGAACATGCTGTATTTTTTTGCTTTATTTAACTGTTCATCTCATCCTAAGACCTTTCGACATATATTTGAAAAAAAAACGAAACATTTCTTTTTCGCAATATTCTTCTTTCGTTCTAGAAGGCCATGAACCGTGACAATTAGCTTAGCTTAGCATCTCCTATCACGAAAATACAAGAATGTATCTAAAAATTTAATTGTTCATTTTATACGGGGTGTCGAAGTTAATAACAAAAGAGCGACCATCGAAAACGAAATAATTATAATAAATGTTCAAAAATACCACCATTACCACGAACACAACATCGCATACGATTGATGGTTATCCTCAAAACATTATTTAACTGTTGGGCTGTAATGCCTGCAATAGCCTGTCTCAAACGAATATCCAGTTTTTGTTGGGTTCTATGAGGTGTTTGGTAAACCTCATTCTTCACATAGCCCCACAGGAAGAAAGCTAGTGGACTCAACTCTGTCGATCTAGCTGACCATCTTACGGGACCATTCGTACCTATCCATTTTTCGGGAACAATTTGTGAGGGGGTGCACTATCTTGTTGAAAATATATATCATTCACAGCAGCTAATGGCAACTCGTCCAATTCATCTTGTATTTGGATTCTTAAAAATTCCAAATATCTCTCCTCTGTCAATGAACCTTCAAAAATTATAGGCCCAACATACCCATCCAGACATTGAACCCAAAACGTTCTTGGAAGTTTCTATCTTGATATCTGTGCTCATTTTGTTGCGTTGTTGTACCTGGTATTTTGCCTATCAAACATCCCATTGTTCGTGTCAATACGTCTATTTCGGTATCTTCGTCGATAACAAAACCCTACTCTTCAGCAGGTTGCACCACACGTAATAGGGAGAAATAGGTTTGACTCGGATAAAGTCTTTCCGGAAAGCGTTCTCTGTATAATTTGTACAGCTGGAACGCTATTTTGCTTCCTCTCCATAAATAAGGAACATAACGGAAGTCACTAATTCGCAATGTCGATAATAAACACAATAGAATTTTGACATGCCACACTGTTATTTCAATGATTTTTGATGAATATTATAAGTATGAACAAACATTTTGCATCTCTAACGTAGTTTTTGTTATTAGCGAATGGGGAAACTCAGCAAAAATTGCCTAGGTGTTTTCCACCTAAAAGTCCGGAACCGTTAAGAATAGAGTGACGTGAGCGGTATCAAAAAAGATAAAATATACTGCTTCTCTAATACCGGGTGGCCCGACATCGTTGTCCCAGAAGGAAACCTACTTTTTGAGGAAAAACTGAAATTCAAAATTTTGACACCACGTAAAAAATTTCGCAATTAAATTTTCAGAAACAATCCTGCATTTTAGTGATAGGAGATGTTGATCTAAGCCAATTGTCACTGTTCATGGCCTTCTAGAACGAAATGAAAAATTGTAAAAAAAAATTGTGGTTTGTTTTTCTTTCAAAAATATGTCAAAAGGTATGTATGTAGTAGTATGTAGTATGAGATAAACAATTGAAGTAAGCAAAAAAATACAGGGTGTCCTATTTGAAAACCAAAAGTTGGGATCGTTTCCGGCATAACCAGAAACGAAATGTCAAACATATTAATGTTTCCAAATTCAAAATGTTGCCTTCTATCTGATAACCAAATATCATCAAAATATTCCAAATAGAAAAAAAGTTGAAGGGGTGACCCTAGTTTCAGTTACATGTGGTATATTGACTCACATTCAAAAAAACTCAAAGAAATAAAATATTGACTTAAAATACTAATTAAATTCAATTTTTGCTTTTTATGAGGGGTCATATCTTCTGTTTTCAAAAATCAACAGTAATCTCTCATCATGGCTGGATCCTATCACCCTTGATGCCGAATTTCCATTATTGGCATCTTTCTCCCTGCTCGTCTCTAACAGCTGCCAAATTCTCAAGACATGACATTATCTGAATAGAGGGAATCTAATAGTACATTAACTATTCGTTGGTAGTTTGTATCCATATTGTTTCCCAGAACTATTCTCGCAATACTAACAAATGAGTTCCATGCTCTGATTTCCTGACTGGTAAGCTTTTCTGTAAAATTAGGGTCGTCTAGCAATTTTCTGATATGTGGTCCAATAAAGATACCTTCCTTTAATTTGACATCATGAAGCTTAGAAAATAATTCTTTTGAGTATTTGAATCCACCACCATCTTTATTTATAGCCTTCACAAAGGTTTTCATCAGTCCTTCTTTGATGTGAAGAAGAGGCAGAAGGATATTTTTGGGGTCCACATGAGGTCTTAACTGGAAATTTGGAGACCCTGATTGAAATTCATTTTTTTCTGGTCAAATTTTTGTTATATAGTGCTGATTCAGTCAACGACTGTCCCATATACAAAGAAAGCAGCATAATTCTTTAAATCCTCCCAGAAATTCCACTAAAATTCGTATAACTTTTAAGTCCCTAATTATTTGCTATTTAAACATGTTGTAGTTTAGCTTATACGAAGCACTCCGCATATTTTCATAACTTCCATCATCATCACTCAGGGTTTTAGATTTCCTTTATGCAATAATACAGCTTTTACACTCTATTCATACGAATATTTAAATAAACGCCACTCAAAGGGGGAATGCTCCATATCAAGTTGCTGAATTGAACTATCAATATCAGAAGATGAACACAACGAATTTTCCATAGTGTGAAATGCAGAAAACCGAGCATACCTTTTGAAATTCGTCATTTTCATTTCATTGGCTGATAAGTTCGATCTCTTAAGACAGCAAAAAAAAGTTCTGATCACCATTCACGTACTGAATCATTCAATCTGCCCTGAACAACTAAATGTGGCTTGCCGGAACTGGGAGTAAAAGTGGGGTCGGTGCGCTTCGGAGAGGCCTGATGATGCATTGTCTCTAGTATTTTCCAAAACAACATTTTACGGATTCAAAGGTAAGATCGGCATTGGTAAATCTGCAGCATGAGGAACAGGTTGCATGGCAGACCACAAACTGTGATAGTTCATCTTGGGCTTTGCATTTTTGGAACAGTCTTCAGGGACTGCAAAAGGCTTACTTTTTCTCTTCCTACTCATCCACTGCTCCAATCATAACGTATGTCACAAAAGTCTTGGGAAAAAATTCGAATCGATAAATTAATTACTGAAAAAAACTTCATTGAATTTATTATATCATTAAGATTTCACCTCATATCTAAACTCTATAAAATCGTATTTAAAAGATTGATAGGGGCCCGTTCTGCTCAATGGCGCGCAATTTTCTCCGAACACCTTCCATCAGTCTTTGGGCGACATCCACTTCGATTTCTCGTATCTTCTGAAAGATTCATTCTCTGTCTCAAACCACTTTCAACCACCTTGTCAGTAAACCCCAAAAAATCTTCGATTGGTCTTGCTTGTGTTATTAGCCTCTAACCAATCTCTCGTAACTCGCGCATAATGGGAAGACGCCAAGTCTAGTCAAAACATTATTTCGTTATCAGCGTGATAGGTATTGATGAAATATAACAATTTTGGGAGACATCTTCCAGTATATAGGTTTGCATCAACAGCTTCGCCTCTCACATGCTCTACATATGGTCTTGAAATCCCAGCTTCAGAAATAGCACACCAAACCAAACCCTTGTCTTCACATTTTTTCTTCGTTTTGAATTTTACTTCGTTTGGACAGTCTTGTATAGAAACCAGCATTACAGTTGATTTCAGAATTAGATAATATAAAATATTTTTCATCACCCAAAATTATGGTTCTGTCATTTGCAAAGTGAACTCTTCTTAAGGCGCGGCAACATCTGGGGATATTTTCCAATTGATTCTGGGTGTATTTTGGACACTTATGCTTTTTACGATATTAACATCCCGCATTCTCTAATTCTCGCCTTATTGTCTCATGAGAAGTACGAAACCTTCTGGATAATTTTCATAATGATGTTCCTACTATGTCTGTTGCTCTCAGAGCCTGTTTCTATGGATTTCATTCAGAGCCTTCGGTCGACCACTTTTTGGCAAATTCAAGCATGGTTTTTCTTGTTCACATTCACTTATTACCCGATAAATAATTGTCTTAGAAATATTCAGACTACGAAAAATGTTGATGATTTCACGCTTAGCAACTCGTCCAACTAAATTGTAAAGTTCTAATTTGTAGGCCATTTTAGCGAACTTATTCAGACTTCTGACAGAAGGAATAATCAATATAAATCATAATTGACATCTGTTGATCACGGCAACCAAATATCACACGAATTGCGGGAACTATGCATGAAAAAAACTTTTTGCCAAGACTTTCGTGACATACGTTACACTAGAACTAGCACAGGATACACGGGGAGACCACTGCCTCTCTTGATGTCCAATTGAAACACCAAAATATAGGAAGCAGGTTCCTTGCATTTCCGTAGTTAAAACACTTTTTTCTCTACACACAGAGAACCTCTCACTTCGAAACTCAACAGAAGACTGATTTATAATCTTATTTTTATACAGACTATTGTGAACAGTACGGTTCAGGTTTAAAATTCATTCCAGCTAACCACTCCCTTCATTATATCTACTACCAGCAAATGTAAAAGACTCTTATTGAGCTATTGAAAAGTGATATGTATTAGGGCTTTAGGAATATTTTGCCTGTTATTATAAGTATTTCCATTTAAAAAATAAAGATCTACTTCGTGTTACGAAAATCTTGTTGACCATGAAATCGAATTTATGAAACTCGGGCACTACTTTAAATTACGTCAATTGGTAACGACGTGTGTTCCTACCATTAGAATCCGCTAAGCTCATGAAAGAAATAAACCACAGAGCTAGAACGCTGGAACAACAAGCCACATATTTATGTTCTTCTGTCTTGGCTGCTGTTGGAGTATTAGAAAGAGACGGAAGAGTTGCGTTCGGAATATTAAATATTGGATAACATCTAGCTTAACGCCCGTTAAAATCTGATCGTCCGGTTCATTGGCTTCCACGAGTGCTTTACAATAAATCATTCTGCACAATCAACAAGGTATAATTTTTCTTTGTATATTATGGATCGTGGAGAATCTCTAAGATACATGAAGATCGGCGTAAGTGCTAGCGAATTATGGATAATGCAAATAGAAGGAAATGACGATTAGTTCTATACAAGGAATATTGGTGTAGGTCACGCGCAAATTATTATTCCCTTGAATCCACAATATAGTTTATATATTATACTAGAAGCGATAGGAAAAATGAATACCTGAAGGCCTTTATAATTTATATTCTGAAGACTTACCGCCGTGATCAAATAATTTAATTAATTGCTTATAAAACAAAGTCAAGTATAATCGTAGTCGCTCAAAAAACATAGTATATCTCAAAAGTGTTGGACATAATCCAGTGATTCAGAAATACTCTACTGAATTTACATTTGGATTTGAAAATAAAAGTTCCTCCTTCGCTTGTCTTTACTCTGACAATCACAAATCAAATGCAAATAATTGACACATAATTAAAAACTTCAAAAATTCACACAGTGGCGACTCGTTAGCTGCAACGCTGTAGCAGTGGTTGCAACATTTGATAGAAAAACAAAAAGTATGAATTTAAAGTGAACATAAAAACAGCACACCTAATTATAATACTCGTATTATTTCTACTCTTGAAAAATTCGTTTTTAATTAGGAAAAAAAGGATCATTCGTAATATTTCGACTGTCAAATGAATATTAGGAACATGTTTGGTTTCGGACTAATATTTTCAACGTTAAACAAAACGTTATTATGGAAGGTAAATATCACGCAATATAAACAAGTTGATTTCGTGTATATATTTGAAATATTTTATGATTAACTTTTTTCCATTTTCAACCGAATCATGTCCACTCTAGGAAACGTTCAGCTAGTAAGTGGGTATCTTTCGGCTATTTTCTGCCTTTGAAAATTATTCAACAGAATTAGTCCCTTCATTCTAATTGTGAGAAGAATAGCTACTCAAATAGTTCAGAAACTTGAAATTGAACATAATGAAAAATAATGTTGTAAACATTGTAAACATTACAAACAAACTTCTCGACATGAATGAATATATACTGAAACTGCTGCAACACTTGAAGAAAGATTTTATCCAAGATTGAAATTAGAAAAATCCTCATCAGATTTATAAACACTTTAGATTCTCGAAATTCCTTGCGAGATAGTAGGCAAGTGCGCCATAATTCCATTTTTATTGATAATCGTAATACCGTCAACATTAGAAACATAAAAACAGCTCGAATTTAATATTCTTGGGTCGATGTCAATTTCGCGGAACTACCAATTTACAGGGTGTTCCATTTAAATAACATTATTTTATAATTTTAAGGCTTTTAAGACACCCTGCATAATATAAAAATGATTTTGAAATGTATCTTTAATAGCTTCTCATATATCCCAAAAGAAATATGCCAGCAATTTGAGAAACTGCGTAAATTTAAATTGATTGGGACTGAATGAAAAATATGATCAATGATCATGATACCTCAGATAGAAACTCTGAACACATACACATAGTGAGTCCCGTTGAAAGTTTGATGAAAATTATAAAATCATTGAAAGCTAATGAAAAACTTTGATTTCTTTGTATTTTGATAATTTTTAATTTCCACAATTCAAAAGTAAAATAAAGTGTCTTGAGGTATGTGGTTACATTAATGAATAATTTTGTTTTATTCAGGAGGCAAAATTCAACATATGAGCCATGAAAAGCCTCTAAATCGTTTTTTGAGATATCAAAGATCATATTTTATGATTTCTCAAACAGATCAGAATGAAACGCTGGTTTTCACTAGTTCTTCGGATTTACACTGACTTGCAATTTTTTCTCAACGTTTTTCAATATTTGATGTAATCGATCTGCCCAGCGTTCCCCACGGACTGTCGACCATCTACGACTTTTTCATGATACGTAAAAGTTTGTTTTCGCAGCTTATGGATAATGAAACGCTCCTCTAAATACTACAAAGTTATTGCAATGTCATATTTATATGAACTTCAATAGAAACTGGTTAAAAATATAAACGAGTGATGAAAATTTCTACTACAAGAACAGAATACTTCACTTATAGTAAGGATTACTTCGAAGAGCCCGTCATGGATATAGACCCTAGTCCAATGGTTCTTTGTGTCCCTTGTAACTACAATCTTCTGCTCAATCTCTACAGAGAAGTCTCTAGTACAGCGAGGGGATATCTTTTGCTGATTTTTTACTTCCAGCATATTCGCACTCAGTCGGTTATGCCTAAGACAGAGCCATGCCATCATATGGTGATCAAATGAATTTCACACCAACTGCTCCTAGGCTTATTATTCAGTACAATCTTGTAGAGGTATTATTTGATTTTCCATGCCTCGTCACTATCGGTGCCAGAAGCCGCGGTTAATTCGACTGCCTCCAAGTGCGAACCTTGTCTAGGCTTTACTAATTTATGTTTCCAACATTTCTTTGAACTGGCGACAACCTCGAGACATCGAAGAAAAT
Organism: Cryptolaemus montrouzieri; assembly: GCA_013387265.2. Lineage (NCBI taxonomy): Eukaryota > Metazoa > Arthropoda > Insecta > Coleoptera > Coccinellidae > Cryptolaemus > Cryptolaemus montrouzieri. The sequence continues at coordinate 64,628,186 of JABFTP020000103.1, forward strand.
TATTTTTCAAGAGACAATATTCAACCTTCCGTAGAATGTTAAATATCCTCCTTTGAAGGAACTAGTTTTCCTATCTAGTCTTCATAATCACCGCTAACCGGGACCACCTATGAAGATTAGATCGGAAAACTAGCTCCTTCAAGGGAGGATATTTAACATTCTACGGAAGGTTGAAAATTGTCCCTTGAAAAATAATTTTCTTCGATGTGTCTACACATTGCGAAATCTCGCATATAGTAACTTTTTGTTTCGAGATGTTTGTGTATTACTGGTTGTGAACCACATAGAAATGAAGAGCGTCGGTCCTTCGACGGCCGCTTCTGTCTGATACAGTGTCGCATGGCGGTATGTTATCGAACTAGTGTGACTACTTAACGTTTTCTTGTTTTATCTGCTCTTTGGTTTCACCGTTTCGCGCGGCATTGGTAGCCTCTGTTTCCGTTCGTTGGGGAGCGCAGTGATATTTACATTATTGCGTTCGCTCCAACGAATTGAGATGAGTAGGTAACGCCATAGCCTTGTGTTACGAATAGGTAGACAATGCTGACGAGGTCAAACGAGACCTAAACTGCAGTCCATTGTTTCTATTCGTGACATCTGACCGTGCTGTATCACTTCCCGGTGGCTCCGGTTAAGGGTGATTATGAAGAGTAGATCGGAAAACTAGCTCCTTCAAGGGAGGATATTTAACATACTACGGAAGGATGAATATTGTCCCTTAAAAATAATTTTCTTCGATGTGTCTACACATTGCGAAATCTCGCATATAGTAACTTTTTGTTTTGAGACAACCTCGAGCATTCAACCAAGTGTTCTATAATATTCTACTAGCCAGTCCCCCCGCCTTGCTTCAACAGAACAGGCTGATAACCCGACCGCGAGGTCTGACACTATCAGAGCATTTTTATTTCCTTGACAGGTCAGTGTCTCCGCAGTGTCATTTCTTCTGATCCCTGTGTGACTCCAGTTGTTCCAGTGTCTGAACGCTCTCCCAAACCATTTTAGCAGTAATCGTGTATGAGCCGAAGGCTCACAGGGCTGCTCGTTAGTCGGATCAGATCATCATCCACTTATAAGCTCTACCCAGTTCTGCCAGCATTTGGGCACAGCCAAGTATCTCCTCGATCTCCGAATGAAAACTGTTGCATGTATCTAGTGGGAAGTAGGAACCAGTCCCATTTCTCTGACAGTAAACTCTGCTATCTGAACTCTCTTTGGTCTATGAGCTATGAGAGTACCCTCCTCCAAACAAAAATCCATTGTCTCCTCCCGCTCTTATCTGGATGGGATTTTCACCTCGATCTTAACACCTGCGTTATTCTATCCGAGTTCATCCAGAGGCCGTGGTCGGTATTAATAACTTTAAGGAACACGTTATATCTCGCACCAACTACTAGCGGCGTGCCCCCTTTCCTTTGCCTCGATGCAGTTAAAACAGCTCTGCTGATGATTGTAGGGTGCAGTGTTTCGAACAGATAATGTCCAAAGATTTAAAGTGACACACCTGCCTTTCGGCCCATTGTCACGAACACCATTAGACGGGGATCGAGATTTCGCGCAATCAGCGCACCACAGACTAGCCGTGGCTACCAGTATTTGCTTTAGGTCACCAGCCCCCCATTCACACTACCAACTTTGTAGGCCGTTCTCAACCCGAGTTGAGAACGCAACTCACACGTCGGGTTTTTCACACCCTAACCCAGCGAGCGGGCTATAGCCACTCAACTCCCACGAGATCTACCTCAATTGGGGTGGCCGGCCGACACGCTGGTTGGGCGAGGGCTCTCCACCCCTCCCGTGGTACCAGTCATAGCGTCACTGGTCGGACGTGCTACAAGAACGCATTCCCTTCTAAATAGGACCTTGTGAATCCAGGCCTTGGTCAACCAGCTCGGGTACGTGTGGACGCTATTCCACAATAGCCCCTACTGGAATAGGTCAATAGTAGGTAGGCGCTCCCGACACAAGGGGAAAAATTCCTAAAAACCCATCGTGGCGGGAACCTCCACCGTTTGGACATTCAACCAGCGGTAACTGACCTTCGTGTCACTCGAGCATTCACACACGATCCCATGGCTGCAACCGACATTTACACCATCATCTCCCCACTCATACCAAACACAGCACTTGCATTCTCACAAAATCTGCTATACATATTCACACATTATTTATCATATACGACAAATCATTCACTATCAGCAGCTCATTTTCACCAAGAATCATATTTATAATATTCATGTGTACCTCACACTCAAACAATACATGTGCCCAATCCTCCACACAACCACACACACAAACATCACTCTCACTCAGACCACGGACAAAGAGATACGCATTCATACTACCCGTCACAAGGTAATTCAAGTGAAGGGGCAGGTCAAACCAAACATTTTCGCTGGCAAAAGTGACCCCAGATATAAACCTATAGATGACTCTACCTTTTTCACTTACATTCCATATCAACTGCCACCCCTGACACAGTTTATTTCTCAACCTCCTCATAAATTCTTTTTTGCCCACTCTCCCATTCTCTACGTTTATGCTATCCATATCACTCAAACCCAGATTCACACGCAACTTGTAGGAAACCGCTTCCAGGAGCACCTGCATTGCCTCCGTAGAAACAGTTTTACACACTCTGAAACATCCATACAAAGCGATCGTTGACACCCATTAAATATCTTTCTAGCATACTGGAATCTCAAACTTTCATACCATACTCTGGCACAATACATAACACAAGCTACAATCATACCCACATATATCCTTTTCAACACCTTCCTACCTAATCCCCATTCTTTCTTCAACATCATACTCAGACAACCCATCACACCAACAATTTCACCACGAAACTCAACAGAATGTTGTTTAAATCTCATCCTCAGTCACATCTAAGTATCTTACATGTTTTAAATACCTCAAGATTCTCCCATTTACTCTTGAATTAGGTTGTCTTTTACTGGAAAAACACCCCTTCAAAAGCATAGACACAGTTTTCTTCTCAGATATTCCAACACCAATTTGCTCAGCCCATTCATACACAATATCCATACAAGTCGTCCCTTCTGTCTCCAAAGCAAGACGCCTCTAATCATTATGCTTATCAATAACAACAAATCATCCGCATATTCTACAAACTCACATTCATACTCACTCAAGTAATCCGAACAATGCAATTAGCGCTGGCTCAAGTACAGGCGTTTTCTTGAGCACCCACCACACTTCTTACCGTCAGTGTACTGCGCCTGAGGTTAGCCGTCTATTTTCCACTCTCGTCGATCAGACTAGTGACGCGTAAGTAAGTCTTCGTCGCAAAACGGGTAGGAAGAACCACACCGGCACGTAAGGTTTCAAGGCTGCAGAAAACCTGTCAGTTTGTAGCTTAAGATGCTGAACCAGCTAAGCTTCCTATTCAGTACCACCTGAAATAACTTAACTGATTCTTCCATGTCGAGTCTTGATCTAAAGGAAATGGCCTTCGAACATGATGGTCTCTTATGCTTTCTCGCGAAAACAACCTGATCCGTCTTTTTTTGGGTAGGCCCCCAGAGACAATGACGTACACCATCGTACACTATTTTCAAAGCAAGATCCAGTGTATTCAAACATTCATGCAGATCCTTTCTCTGCTGAGAAAGTCGTTTGCGTCAGCTTGAACATGGAGTTTTCCCCCGAGCAGCGCCCGGAACAGATCATTTCCCACCATGCACCTCATAGTCGGGATCCCTACGCCTCCCTGCGGACAACCTTGTCTCAATATTCCTTTGATGGTGTGGTTTAGAGTTGATTCTTTTTCTTCTCCAGAAGCGTCATGAGTTCATGAGAAGAGTTTGGACAAAAAGCGCTACGGCTTCTTCCGAGAGAGTTTCGGTGGGAGTTGAAATCTCCCTCGATATCTAGAAATGTCGCCAAACGAAATTATTCCTCACCTTACTGCTACTGATATCCTGAACAAACCTATAAACCAGTTTCTCAAGAGCTTCGAGAACGAAAGACTTTAAGGTGATACGCCTTAAGTCACTTACCGAAATATGGTTTCTGTCTCCCTGGTGAAACAATCATTACCCTTGCTGGTTTCAGCACACGGGAATATGTTTCAAAGCAATACTCGCTCTGTATGTATTTAATAAGACCGGAACAATACACCAAAGCCTTTGTGAAGAAAGGCCGGGTAGATGCGATCCAGTTCCGGTGATTTATATGGTATGCATGTACTAACAGTCCACTTGATCCTGGACAGTGAGACTATCTGGGCCGCCAGGTTCCAGTTGTCTTTTTTCGATCTGAATTTCGTGATCCACAATTCTTCCTCTCGATCCTACCCAAAATATGTAAAGTTATACCACAGGATGAGATCCAAGCATCTTGCCTCGGTCTCGACGTACTCTTCTTCGGAGTTCCTAATGGTCTCAAGCAATCATTGGGGTTTTTCGTCAAGTTTCGATTTAGCCTGGCTGCTTCAGGATATTCCTGAATTTCTCCACAGATACTTCTTTACCTCTTATTCTCTTCTATATTGATGTGGTTGGTGTATTTCACCTGCAACTCTTTGCGCATCAGTAAGTCCCACCCTCTACCAGTATTACTAGCCCTCTTGAGGCTCCGTAGCACTTCCTGGCGTATTTTCTGGAGTGAAGGAATATTAAATCAAAAAATCGAAAGACAAAGAAGTAGATGCTTATAACCTATGACGCCTTAAATTTAGCGGGATCGATAGTTGTAGATTTGTATGAATTGCAGTGTCCCCAGTATCATCCTTGAAAAAATGTTTGATCAATGTTGCTTTTCTACTACATATTCACACTTCAGTTCATGCTGTTATTTCAATAGATGATAATCTTGGGATCATCATCAGTGATGTATTCCTAGTGTTTATTGTAATTGTGAGACTGATTTTCAAGACATTAAGAATTATTGAAAGAGAAGTGAAAATGTTTCAAGATTCTAATAGAGTTGACATTTCGTTTCTAAAAAATTTCACAATGGCATTACCATTTATGATATAGAGCAATTAAAACTTCACTTATCGACATTCAGGTCGTATTCTAAGGTTTATAGTTACATCGTTATTGGAGTGTTAAGTGGGGCATAGTATCTAATATATCATTTCCTTGAGATGTATGTATTATACTCTTTGGTTTTGTGTAATAAAATGAGATTAATAAGCCTGCCCTTGTTTCCAAATAAAGGTGAAATAACAGAAACTTTCACAATCGCTGCATATCGCATTTTATTAGGTTCATGTAGAATTTACTGTTCTCCGAAAGGAGATCAAATATTACGAAATTATTCAACAAATGAATATTTGGAAACTTCCTTCGAGTTATATGATGTATTTATAATTTATATGGGGAATGCATGCATGAAAATGGCGAGGTTTGATTGCAAGGAAAATTGATCGATATGATTGATTATTATCATTTTATTTAGAATATAGAGAATTTTCGAGTTATTTATACAGTGATGTCCGGTGATAACCAATCTCTAAGGAGAGCCTAAATCGTTATTCTTGAATGAAAATTGTTTAGATAAATAGACATTACGTAGGTTGCCTTTTAAATTTTTCGCCTGAAAAAAAACAAGTAACTTAGGGAAAAACGCTTTATTGTTTTCGAAGTATTTTCCATGAAGAGCGATACACGTTTGCATGCGCTCAAACCAATTTTCGAAACACTTTCCCACTCCGAATCAGATACCGCCAAACCATGGTTTGCATTGTCATGACGCAGAATAATTTCAATTCTTCGATTTGTTTTGTTATCTCATCGAACACTCGCGAAGAACAAATAGTTGTATACCATTCAGAATTAACCATTCCACGTTTTTCTGATGCTTTTTTGGCGACATGTCTGGTTTTCCTGAAAAAACTGGCGAGCACTTGCATCGAAGTGCTTTGAGCACGAACAAACATTATAAACGTGTGTCGTTTGGGGAAACCTACAGCAGGCGCAGTCAAGCCAAGACCAATAAAATTTATACTAAGTAACGAGCACATCGCGAAAAATATCTTGAGAAACAAATATCAAAGCTTGTAGGATCTATCTACTCTTCTGCTTCTATTGGGGATGAAAAGACTGCAAAGCAGATTAAGTATTTGAATCAATTGAGGGATGAGTTGAAGCAAAAAAAGGGTAATGGAGAAACTGGCTGCACTATAAACTATAAAAATGGTATTCCCACTTCAATTGAGTCGAATGATACACAAAACAATTTAAAAAACTAACATCACAACTTATAAATTTTCCTATTATTTATAGATATTTAGGATCACTGCTTGCTCAGGTAAATGAATTCAATATTTTTATCCAATCACACAGGCCAAGTTTGATTTGTATAACCGAGACATGGTTTCATTCTGCAATTCCGGATTCGCTCGTCAACATACCAGGGTACCACATTCGTAGACAAGACCGTGTTCAAAAACGAGGCGGTGGTGTAGCCATTTATATCCACAATAAAATTTCTTCACTTTTCAAAATAACGATGCTTCCATTCAATTGAAATAGCGTTGATTCAGTGGCTCTACACATTGAGCCGTCGGCTCTTTCCTTGATCGTGGCGTGCTTATATAGTCCTCCGGATGCATAGTTGGATGATTCAATGATTATGTGTAATATAATTACTGAACTTACCGAATCACACTCAAATGTATGCATATTTGGAGACTTCAATTTTTCCTCATTGAATTGGCCTATTGAAGTTAATCCTATTGTGAAAGTGTGAGAGATAACCATCCTCTTGTGAAATTGCTCTTGGAAACTAATCTCACACAGCTGATTACGGAACCTACACATTATATGTTCGATGATACTCCCAATAGTATTGACCTTTTGCTGACCAATGAGCCTGATTTATTTTCAGAAATAGATTACTTACCTCCTGTCGGAAAATCCCATCATGTAGTGATCTCCACATCTTTACAATTACTTATGGAACCACCTCCTATGAATGAAGATTTGAGAGAGCTAACGATACCATTATATTACAAAATCAACAAAGAACTGGCCAAGGTTGATCGGGATGCTCTATTTTCGAATGAAAATATAGATTCTATGTGGAGAAAATTTATCAATGTTATTGATACAATTCAATCACTAAACACTGAGAAGAGGCGAATTTATCACAGTAAGATAAAACCATGGATTGATACACATTTATTGAAAGCTATCAAGTGGAAACGATCACCGTGGAGGAAGTATAAGAGGAGTAAGGCTCAATACTCACCGACAATTTGCGAACAAGCTCAGCCAGGATATTTCAACTGCAAGACAAAACTATGAATAGAATCTCTGTGATTTCAAAAATTGCAAAAAACTTTATAAAGATATTCGTTCTCATCTCGATTCCAAAGTTTCTATACCTCTGTTATAGAACAGAATGGGTAATATTGCTAGCAGTTCAGCAGAATCAGCAGATATACACTCTCCGAATGGTTTTTCAACTCGTACTCATAGGAGTCACCAATACCACAGAACGTTACTATTTCATGCGACAGAAACACAAACGAAATATCTGAGAGTTTTTTCGACTCAAAGTATTGAATCTAAGATCGCAAAGCTGAAAAATGGCTTACCAGGACCAGACGGAATATCTCCGTTATTTTTGAAAAAGTGCTCGAAGCATGTAGTTTATCCGGTTAGTCAGATCATGAAAAAGGCATTTCTGGAGAGCAAATTAAGATCAGCTTGGAAGACGGCCTCCGTCACACCAATACTTAAGAAGAAATAAGCTTGATGCGTCAAATTATCGTCCAGTGTGTTTGACATCTGTAATTGGAAAGATAATGGAGTCCATTATTGCCGATCAACTTATGATTTTTTTATCGGAGAATTCGATTATCTCTTCTCGTCAGCATATTTTCATGAAGAAATGTTCAAGTACGACTAATCTGATTCAATCTTTGAACAGTTGGACTGAAATTATGGACAGTAATGACTGTCTTGATATTGTTTATTTGGATTTTTCACGTGCTTTTCACCGAGTTCATAAAATAGGCTTATTTTAAAACTAGAACATTTTGGAGTGTGTGGAAAACTCTTGAAATGGACTGAAACTACCACAAAAAGCTCAGCTCCTATTAGATAATGGTCTTGGATATCCAAGAGAAGAGGAATTAATCAGTGAGGACCGAAATATTCAGGTCATGTTTCTACCTCCTTATTGTACTCCATTATTACAACCAATGAATCAACATGTAATGCAGAATGTGAAATTGCATTATAGAAAATCTTTGCAACTGAATATTGTGGGACAAGAAGACAATAACGTTTTGCAGTTAATGAAGCAATTGGACCTCAAACATGTGGTATTTTCTCTTGAAAGAGCCTGGTCATCTGTGTCCCAAGAGTTAATTCAGCAATCATGGAAGAATTTATGGCCCACAAAAGATGATGATTTTAACACAGGTGACCTTTTGCGTTTTTAACGGTTGAAAGAAAAAAAATTTTGCTAAAGAAAAAAAAGGAAAAATCGCGATCTATGCATGATGACAGATGTGCTAACAAATGTATCTGGTCAGGAATTAACTACTGAAGACATTGAGGAATGGGTTTTAGGAGATAATGGGAATTATCTCTCTGAAGCTGAAAAAATCAACAACATAGAAAGTGACAAGGTTACAGAAGAACTTGATGAAGGCGACGTCACCATTAATTCAGTGAAACATGAAGAAGCTGTCTTGTGTTTCAACAAATATTTGGAATGGTGCACAGAAAATAATATCCCTCAGCACCAAATATTATTATTGAATGAATTGAGAGAGGAAGCTGCAAATTTTCATCTTCGTTCTTTAAAACAGAAAATGATCCAAGACTTCCTCAGAACCTAAAAATGATCTGTGGAATGTATCACTTTCTTAAGAATATGTAGTTATTCTTTCATGTTTTTCTGTGAATAACAATAGTTTAGAGTTTTTAATGAGTATTTTACTTTTTTCAATAAATATTTCACGTTTTCCATAAATATTTCACGTTTTTCAGACCTGTCTTTCCTTTACTATTTCATTTCAATTACCGCAATCATCCGAATACTTCAGTATTGGGTCCCGTTATTTTTCTCATCTACACATCTGATTTATTGAAGAACATGCATTCTGATTTCTTCTCATATGCTGACGACACTGAACTGTATTGTATCCCTATAACTTCCAGCGTGCAACTTCAAGATTTTCTGAATCTAGTCTCGAGGTGGTGTGATGAAGGGATGCTGCCATCGAAAGTGGACTTGTGTGTTGTGCTGCATGTTGGTAAATCAAACCCAAAATATGGCTACAATATAAACAACAATAATTTGCAAAAAGTTGAACATCATAGTGACCTCAGAATTATAGTCACCAGTGGCTTGAGCTACTCTTCTCATATATCGGCAGTATGTAGAAAAGCAACCGCCAAGCTTTATATTCTGAAATGCTTTTCTCCAAGGTCTTCTAAAAGTGTATTTATTAACATATACAAAACTTACGTAAGACCCCTGTTAGAATTTGGAGGAAGAGTATGGCACGCCAGTCTTATTATAGATCAGAACCTTCTGGAGTCAGGGCAACTAGGATTAGCACGGTATCAGTCGGCCTTACTATGTGGATCTATTACGTATTGCGGGCTTGGACAGTTTAAGTGATAGACTTGTACGAGTGATCTGAGTTTTACCTATCTTTTTTTTTATTATATGAAATCTAACCTATCGAGTGTTGTGCGGGGATCTTGGTGATTTTAAGCACATGTTTACTTGTAACCCAGACCATCGTCTTCGCGGACATTCATATAAACTAAGAAAAGAACCTTTTTGCACAACAATTCGTAAAATTTTTCTAGTAAACAGAATATTCGAGAGGTGGAACAATCTGCCTCCCCTTACTGTTCAAGCACCGTCTGTTTCAACTTTCAAACAATCACTAGTAATTTAATTATTCTATTGTTGAAGTTTATTCGTTTTCCTTTTTCTTTTTGGCGTTACTTGTATTTCATTCTGATGATCTGACACTTTTCATTCAATTATTTCATGACTGGTCATAACTTGTTTTCAGGTTTTCTTAAGAATTATTGTTCCTTCTTTTCTTTTTGTAGCTTAGGGCTAAGCATTTATTTGATAATTTTTCCTATATTCATTTGATTTTGAAATTGTTAATTTTATCAATGGGTTTATAGAGATATCTCTCAACCTATATTATTGTATAGTAATAATAATAATAATTACTTTTGTTGGGTTTGGCTCGTCGACAATATCCGACTTGAAAGACCGATACTATCGATTGTTGTTCAGTTTCGGGCTCGTACGCATATTTTCAAGATTCGTCACTTGTAACAATTTTATAAACGTCCTTTGGGGCACCACGGTCTATTTTTTTCAACATTTCTCTGCACCAAACGACACGAGCCCTCTTTGAGCAATTGTTATTTCGTTTGGGATCGAACAAGAACAAATCTTTTCGACAGCCAAATGCTCATGCAATATTGATTGTACGCTGGTGGAATTAATGTTTAGGGTTGTCTGAATCTCACGGTAAGTGACGTGGCGATCCTCGTGTATCATTTCGCGCACTGCATCGATGGTTTGTGGCAGAACAACTGATTTTGGACGACCTTCACGAAGTTCGTCACTGAGTGAAGCAAGGGCCCATTATACCAGCGTTTCACAGTGGCCAAGTGTGGAGCTTCATCACCGAAACACGAAGCAAATTGATCGCAGCACTCTTGTCAAGTTAATTCATGTAGAAAATCGTAAAAAAACATCACACGTTTACGTGTAAATTCTATTTTTTGTCCAAGTTGAAAGTTTCAAATGACTATAAACGAAACGAAACCAATTCGTATGTCCAAGTGTTGTAATTATGTTTAGGTAAAATATGTCAAATACACGACGCAATTATCGAATGGGAACTGTCAACAGTAAAAGTGCCAGAGGCGCAAAGTTTAAAAGGTAACCGACGTACAATACCTATGTACATAAAGAACCTCAATAAAATCTTCAATTTTCAATCTTATTTACTCAAAAACTTTACAATACAGAAAAATAACTTATGTTGTTAAACCAAATTGTTTAAGTTTTGTCATATTAACTCATTTACTACCATTACAACTCGAAGGCGTATTTTTCAAAAAAGTATCCATGATCTCTAAATATAATAACTTTCTCTGGTTCTCTCGACGCCAATAGAGCCATGCAGACAAGTTTTTCTATGTCTGCTGGTTGTTAGCTCTCGACGTGAATGCGCGCACAGACAGTAGTTAAGCCATAGATATCGAAGAGTCTATGGTATGCTGATTGCACCTGTCATTGGGTATGGGCATACGCACAACCGTAGTTTTCATACCAGTTATGGTTACATATGAATTGATTTTCATTAAGTTAAACAGATTCTTACGAACGAAAAATATAATTGCAGATTTAAAAGCAATTGAGATTATTTTTTAGAAGAAGTAGATAGAATAGTCAAGCAAAAATCGAAATGTAGAACCTGAAATCTCGAAAATTTTGGTATAAAATCGGTACTGTTTCTTATTTTAATGACAATCAACTGCAATTCTATTCTGTAAGAATAAATGTTCTAGTGGAGTTGTCGTCCTCCACCCTGAACGTATCTTGATTCCCTGTACAATAAAACAATCAATACTCAAATGTGCTCACTTAGAGGACATAGACCATGTGTCAAATCTTTTTGGATCCATGATTCAATCTGGAGCAGTTCACTAGGTTTCAATCATCTTCGCTGGATTAGAGAAGATTCTCTTTTATCAAACTGAATTGGAAATTACACACACTACAAAAATTGTCGCATCACCTGGTATTTTGAATTCCACAATCGATTAAGCAGCTCGATCGCAGTTTCTTTGTCAACATATGTTTTTGGTCATATGAGAAGAAAAAATCTTATCTATGTAGCAACATTTCTTCCCATATGATCTCAAACACGTCTGAAACAAGAATGAGTTTATTTGACTGTCAGTATTCATTCAATTTCTCCTCAGTTTTCAGGCTAAATTACTGCAAGTTTTCTTGTAGATTTTCGAATCTTCGAATTTATTGTAATGGCTGCTGAACGTCCTAAACGCTATTTTAGTGATCATGAAGTGGTAAGAATTGTAACACTTCTAGAGGAGGGGCGAAGCCAACATTACGTAGCTTACTTGTTGAATGTAAACCAAAGCACTATTTCAAGAGCAATTAATCGGTACCACGAAACAGGGGAATATGGAAGTAGGGCCCGACAGGGAACAAATCGAATAACAACACCAGTTGATGATCGTTGGTTTCGTTTAACTGCACCAAGAGTTCGACATTGCAAACTGATCTTTCCATGGCCGAACTGACTCAGTCCTAGTGAATAATGGAAGAATGACAACGGTCAGATACATCGCAAATGTCCTTGAACCTTATATTGTACCGTTTGGTACATTGATTGGCGAAAACTTCATTTATATGCATGATAATGCTCGGCCTCATGCAGCTAGAGTAGTTACAGAATTTCTGCAAAGGCCAAAATTGATATTTCAAGATGACCAGCCAGAAATCCCTACTTGAATCCCATAGAACATGTTTGGGACAGTATGGGGTGGCAAATTCAGAAACGTAGGATGCCTTGTAGAACACTCCAACAACTAGAAAATCTGCTTCCTGAAATTCGGAACTCAGTGACTCAAGAGTACATCCATAATTTGTTTGAGGGGCTTCCGAGACGTATACTGGCAGTAATTAGGGCACGGGGAGGAAACATTTTGAAAATGATTAGTAACCATTCCATATACTTGATTGGTCTCTTCGCGAATGTTTGAAGATGGTAGAATTTTTTAATTTTTCATTAACTCGAAAATTGTTGATTTTTTTCCATCATAAACTCATCTCATTTGAACGATATCTTCTTATTTTACACTTCTAAAAGTTACCAAACGACTCTTGAATGACCAACCTAAAAGTTTATATAGTATTGTCGTAAAAGTAGGGTGATGCGACAATTTTTGTGGGGAGTGTATTAATCACAAAATTGATACTTATTCTAGAAAACGAATTTGATTTATCACTATTTACACATATTTACAAATAAAGGCAAAAAACGTAGAAAAATTAAATGACAATTTCCAACTAATCTACTTCACAATGAGCGACTGTTCATGTAGTTGACAACTTTGACAGTCTGAGTCAAAATTATTCATCTGGGATTTTCTCAGCTGCCAAGGCTTAGCTATGGATGAAATTGTACTGCCAATTTGTATTTGGTATCAGATACTTCAGTCTTGCAATGGTACAATTGATCTTCCCGTAAGCGTTTTTGTCTTTGAAACTCATTTCTTCTATTCACTAAATACCCTAAGAAGAATATCAACCATTGTTCTATTTAGCAAAGTCATAAATTATAATGTAGTTTTGTGCATCAAATCATGGAAAATAAAGTACAAAAACTCAGCACAGTTGTCTATAACTGTTAACCTATCACCTCGTATTGGAAGAACAACTTTCTTTTATTTGTTTTTAAAGCTGGCCAGAAATTCTTCATCATGGTGACGTTTGATAATAGGATTTCTTTCAATTTGTCATTCTTATGGGAACTGATCATACCGATTATGACACGAGGAATTCTTAGCAATTTTGAGCACTATTTTGGATGAAGCACTCTTTTTACTACATCAGCATGGTTTTCAATATTTACCTACTGAATGCAGAGGGAATCTAGTTCACTTAGGAAAAATCTACAAACTCGTCCTTAATAAAATGTCTAATGCCATTATTATAAGGTCCCTATATTGAGGGGGTGATGCTTGCGAAAGACAAAACTCCACATATGACAGATAATACATTTGGGGTTCGTTTTTTATTCAGTAAAATCTGACAGAACCTATAGGTTAATTCTTGCGACAACGATACATTCAATACAAAACACTTTGACACTCTTTACAAAAACTTATGCATGGTCTAAATGTAACAGCAATAGTTCTTTCAACTGATGATCAATGGCTGCTACTCTCGATTCCAACAAGGCAACTAGGCAGACTAGTTCTTCTCCGTCAGGCAGCTTGTTAGCACTTCACATTTGCGCGCTGGCATGAAACCTCAGTAGTTATGCCAAATATACCTAATAATCGCTGCTATGGCTGGGTGCTCCATTGCTGGCGTCCGCGCAGAAGTATAACGGTAGTAGTCCAACCAGTTTTAATCACATATACATTATATTTATCGAGTTAAATAGTTTCTTCCCAAGGAAAAATGGCATTGCAGACCTGAAAAGTTGATAACTTGAAAATTTAGATGGATTCCTTCTGTTTCTTATTTGAACTTTGGCAATTGATTAACAGAAAAAATTGAGTGGTCAAAACATAGAATCTTTGAAAATGGATTCAGGTGATGAGGAAACAGATAAGTTGGAAATGGCGAAGTCCCTTAATAGTTTTTTCGCAAACGTAGGTACCAAATCAGCTTATAGTATTGAAAGGAAAAATAAGAAGGTTGATATTTTCATAAAGAATAATCCATTGTCAATTTTTCTGGAGCCCGCGACAGAGAACGAAATCTTGAAAATTATTCAGTCTTTGAAGCAAAAAAAATCCGGCGGTTTGGACTGCATAGCATCCGACATCTTGGGGATAATCACAGTAAATATTGTCGAGCCAATTACTTTTATAGTAAATAAATCAGTAGAAGAGGGCGTGTTTCCAACTTCCCTCAAGACTGCTCTTGTTGTGCCATTGTTCAAAGCAGGGAATAAACAGATGATGACCAATTACAGGCCTTACTATGGAATTTATTTAAATAAAAAAAAGTATTTCTTGCAAGGGCTCTTGCTTCCCTAGGTAGCTCGGAGATATTATGAAGTAAGCAGTTTGGATTCAGGAAGGGGAGATCGACCCAAGATGCTATATCATACCTAATATCTAAAATTTATGAAAGTTTGGATCTTTGAAAACGCGGTTCGGCTATTTTCGTAGACTTGTATTGGAGCGTGTGGGTATTCTTGACCATGCTCTGAGTTGGTTCTCGAGTTATCTGGTAGAGAGACGGCAATGTGTTAGGGTGGGGGACTGTGTCAGCCCAAGTATGCCTGTAAGTTATGTAGTTTCGCAGGGGACGGTTTTAGGAACCCTTCTACTCATAATTCATATAAATTCTATTTTTTCTGTGAAAACAAATGGGGATATCATTAGCTTTGCTGATTACACGGCCCTCTTCTACTAGGGTGACTCTTGGACTGAACTCAAAAAAAGATGTAGAAAAAGATTTCTCGGCATTGAAGATTACTTTGATAGCATGCTACTGACCATTAACATTGACAAAACCAAATGTATTCCTTTTGCTAACTATAAAACAAATCTTCCATCATACCAATTTATCACGGTGGGCGACCAATTGAAAGTTGGTTGCGCGTCAGAAATAAAATACTTGGGGGGTTTACATTTATATCACTTGAGATGGGACGCTCATGTGCAACACGTTACTAAAAAATTGAGATTTATAGAACCAAAGTTTTGAGAATTGAAAACATTCTGTGATGCACGCATTCTGAGGAAGGCGTATAATGCGCTTGCTCTTCCGCATGTGACATATGGACTTTTTTTTTCGAACGAATGTCAACCCAAATTATTCGGTCCATAATGATTCGAAAACGTCGATAGATCATAATCGGCATCACTTGGAAGACTAACCTAACCTGGCAATCGGGGCTCTCTCGGTCAAACAGAGAGGGATTTTGAGGAAATATCGAGGGTTAAGTATTTTTTTATTATCTCTTTAGTCCTTTTCATAACCTTGCTTGTTATGCAAAATCTTTTCTTAGATATGTTTAGAAGTATGATTGTTGAAATATTTTTCTGCTGGTTTTCTTTTTCCATTGTTGCAGATTTCTGTCCCAAACCTCTTTACTTTCACCCTTGTCTTCGTATGGAAATCATTGAATGCAAGAGAGAATGAAGCGGCTAAGCAGAAAAATCCTTGGTACTCTTTATGTACACACGACACTAACACAACATAAACAGACAAGCTATTGCTAGTGCAATAGCGACAAGGAAACAAGTTTTTTCCTCAGGTTTTTTCACTCGTTTGTTGAATTATAAACAAGATAGTATGGTTCCCCTGTTACATTTCCTGAGCTCACACTTGTGTTTTTTCTGACACACCAAAATTATATATATATATATATATATATATATATATATATATATATATATATATATATATATATATATATATATATATATATATATATATATATATATATATATATATATATATATATATATATATATATATATATATATATATATATATATATATATATATATATATATATATATATATATATATATATATATATATATATATATATATCAGATACCCTATATCAAACTTGCTGGATTTTAGACAGTTATTTCTCAAGTCTCTAGCTATGTATCAGCAAAAAAACATTCAGCAGGCTACAACGAATTCACATTCATATGGTACACGAATGAGAGGTTAACTTTTGAGGGTGCCTTTTTCCAATAAGAGGGTGGGTCAAAGATCTTTCAACTTTCTGGCGCCGAAAATATACAATATTTCGCCATATTTCATTAAGGAAGCCAAAATTCAATCCAAGTTTTCGAAGCTTATTTTCTAATTTTGTGGTCTCTAGAGGAATTTTAAGCCAAGGCTCTGGTCAAGTAAATTTCAAGGCCTCGTGTGGCCAATGAGCACGCTTTCTGTTGCCCTCAATGCCCGAGTAGACCGTGACTACAGTACACCAAGACTATTTCTTTCTCCCAATCTGGTAAGTGTTCAACGGCATTGCTTCATGCAGTTATGGTGTGCCATTGCATTCAGTGCTGCTGGTATAACCACGTGATGATTTTTACTGACTTACTTGTCGGTGTCAGTGGAACATTTTTTATGCAAACCAATAATGTTAGCTTCTGGTTAGTAGAATGTTAAAAAGCGATACCGCGATTTACATGATGAAGATGAATATTTTTTCCTGTGAGAAGTAAATGTTTTTATACAAACATTTTGTTTTGTTGAATTGCTTTCACCATAGTTTTATTTTCCTCATCATAGTTTTTTAATATGAAACCGGATTGAAATATTGTGTATCGTTCCAAATGTACTCGCTACTACGCTTAAGGGGAATTCCTCTTAGATTTGGGTATATATGGTCTTTGATATATCTTTGTCGATTATATCATCCCATTCCTCAGTGACTTGCATTTTCTTTTCGTGAAATTCATCCTTTCTGCAATCTCTTGGATTTTTCGATCTTTCCTTCTTGGTTTGTCTTTGAGGCAACTTCTTCGAAATTCTCAGTTTTCAGTGTAGATGCAAATATGTTTTTCAGCTTAATTAGATAAGTTTTGTATTCCGTGAGAATAAGCGTCTGTATTATGTTCTAATTATCCATATTGCAATCTAATATTTATTTTATTCATATTTTCTACAACTCTTTTCGCCCTTTTTCCTCAGTTGATTTTAAATTATTCATTACTCGAATGATTCGTAAAATGTTTGCATCTAAATATTCATAATTTCGGGATCTATTTATTCTGTGATTTTCACGTTATCATAATCTCATTACATTCCATCATGTATGCAACTACGTCGTTTAATTCCGATTCGTTGTAACTTGACGTTTCAGTTTTAATATTCAATATCATAACAAACCATAAAATTGATGGAAATAATTATTCATTCCTTTCAGAATTGAATCGTTAATGGATTGCATCGCGTTAACTTTGTTTCTGGATGTAAGTAGGTAATTTTGTCAATTTTAGTTGTAAATAATTTGTATTAATCGATGAAAGAAGTATATTCTTTCAGGTTATGATTCTTTAGAGTCCTTCCAACTTTTTCGGATGAGATTGACTCTCAAAAATTTATACTTTGGTTGAAGTATGTTGTTTTCAAAAATGCCATTCTTTTGGAGGAGATCAATTTAAAGCTACTCTTTTGTAGGATCTTGAAATTAACTTGAACCATAAAAGCAATATATCGGGGAAAAACTCATTCTATTCTTATAGCCATGAAACAATTTATAATTGGACGCAGAAAGCTACCAAGCCACAAAGACATGAAACCGAGATAATTAAAGTTAGAGTTTCTGTTGACTTTCAGATAGTGATATTCAGCAAAATATTCATGCGAAAAAGATGTTTTTTTAGGTGTATTAATTTATGTGTAGTTCAATATCATTATTTTTAATTCAAATTTCATTGAAAAATAAGCAAAAAATTTGAGGGGTTGGTTGTTTCATGCAAAATGGAGAAGTATTCAAAATAGACATAGCCGTGAAATGAATTTCAAAAAAGGTCGTATTTTATTTAGAAAATTGTTCAAAAAATCTACAATACTTATTCACATCGAAATCAAGTGAATTGACATAAAAACCATGAACATCTTCTTCAATATTGGCATCACCATCAGATCCAAAAAATATAGTACCATCTTCTTGGAGAGACGTTTTCTTACGAAAATCGATTATATCTTCAGGTGTGTCAAATGAATTTTTTGCAACATAAGGAGAAATGGTTTGTTTTTTCGATTCGAATGGATCTTATTTTGAGCCGATTGATTTTGTTGTTATACTCTGATGATTTTCTATTGACGATCTTCTTTTTGATATTCTGAACACTGAAATAATCATCAAATGCCATTCCAGTTACAAGTGGTTTTTTTCTTCGACAGGTTCTCATAATGTGTATATGCTCCGAAAGTAGGTACAGTCTTTGCTGGTGTTTCAAAGCTGACTCTATGTTACCAAAATCTGCATGGTTACGTAAGAAACTATGTCCTGAATACAGAAATTTTAGAGTAATAACAGTAAGTTGACAGAACTCTCCAGTATAGATTTCAACATGAGGGTCAGCTTTATGTTCCTGTGTTTTCCCCCGAAAGAATCACTCCACAAAATAAGGTTGCGAACATTTGGTGAAAGTTTGGTTTGTATGTGTTTGAGAAGGCAGGATCCTACTTCCTGAGCTCATCTTCTTGCAACTGCCTCAGCCCAGACATAACAGTACCCTATGTCTTATTTTTTCTTCTTCTTTGTTTGGTCTCGTCTATAATGCGACTTGTATTTAGGAACTCTATTAATATGTTCGACAACTTTTTCAATTTTATTTTCGTTCAGCTTGTTTTGCCCCCATGGTTTCAATCTCTTTGGTCTGTCATAGGTGCATCACTATTAAACTTCTTCATAGCTGTATTCACTCTGAAAGTTGTTATTCCTAGAGTATTGATATACATTTCTTGACACACAACTTTCTCTTGGAGTTTATAAGCTCTCAAATACTTCCGCTTTTCCGGATTCCTTCCATACGTTCTTTTTGTTTTTGGTCTGTTGCACTCCAGCTGCAATAAAATTGATCTGGCAGTTATAGGATTTCAGAGACCAAATTCTCTCGAACTCATTCTTGCGAATTTCACGAGAAACATTCTCAGTACATTTCAAGGTGCATTTGAAATCAAAGTCAAGAAATATATTGGGTTCGATTTATTTTTCTCTGTAGTTAAAATATCCTTCATTACCGTTTCTTTTAAGCTTTTTCTCGCTCCTGTTTTGTCCTGCATACTTTCTATTTCTGCCTCTTTTTGGTCTCATTTTGGTCTGTTCATTGTCATCAGGAATCCTATCATTATCATTTTCAGCAATAATATGTTGAGCTACAGTCCGATCATTCTCATCAGAGGTAGAGCTATCATCTTCACTTTCATAGATCTTTGACAGAGTCGTCATCATCTTCCGACTCTGAAATATTGTTTTCCTGGCTCAAATTTTCTTCTGCAGGAACTGGTTGACTAGTACTTGGGCAGGAAACTGCAGATCTATTCAAATTGTTTTCATTTATGGGAGGCTCTGCGTCCACACAGAATTTTTCCATAGGTAAAAGTTCATGATAATTTGAAGGAAGTTTACAGCATCAAATTTGTGCTCTAAACTGCATCCAATATTGAACTTTATCATAAAGAAAAGATTTGAATTGTGGAGGCCGTTACTTGATGTAGATCCATGATATAAATGATATAAAAACACAAGGTTTAACTTTAATCTACACTTTATTTGAAAAAATTCGACGACGTTTCGCTGACACAGCAGCTTTATCAAGAATGAAAAATAGAATGAAGAGTATGGTATTATAAACAAATCGTAGAACAAGTTGGATGAATAACAGGAAAATCCACACCGAGCCATTGTACAGTTAGTATGAAAGGTAATAAAACTAATTAAACAAGTTAAGTAGGGTGAGTAATTCAAATCTACCTGTTCATTCAAAAGCTTGTCCGAATGTTTGTATCTATTTATTTCTAATGCTTCTAGGAGATCTAATTTTGAACTTTTGATTTTATATGTAATATGTCAAAGTTTTTATTGAATGAATGGTTTTCTTTTATTAGGTGGTTTGAATAATTTGAATCAGATTTATTTTTATCGAAGCTACGTTTATGTTCAGATGTTCTTATGCCAAAACTTCTATAGGTCCTACCGATATAAATTTTATCACAAGAACCGCAATTGAGTTTATAGATTCCTGATTTACTTGATTTTTCAACACGAGATTTATTATTTTTAATATGTTTACCTAAGTTATTAGAGGTTTTGAAAGCTATATTAAGATTTTGTTTGACGAGAAAGGATTTAATATTTGTACTTGCAGAACCGCAGAATGTTAAACTGTTGAATATTTTATAGTCTTTATGAATAGGATATACTTCATTTATTGCTTTCTGATAGAGTTTTTACGAATGATTAGATCTATCATATCCGGATTATATGAATTATTAATGGCTATCTGTTTGATGATGTTTAACTCTTTATTATAATCTTCTACTGATAAAGGTAAATTGAGTAACCGATGTACCATGCTGTTTAAAGCTGCAACTTTGTGTTGAATTGGATGTAATGAGTAGTTATGTATAATTGTATCAGTATGTGTTGGTTTACGAAAGACCGAAAAACATGATTATTATTTTGTTTAGTGATTTTAAGTCCAAAAATTTATGGAATCGTTCTGTTCAATTTCTATCGTGAATTTAATGTTCAAATGGATGGAATTAATGAAATTAACAAATAAGTCTAATTGACGAGTAGTTCCAATGAAACATACTAAGATGTCGTCAACATATCTATACCAATAAAGAAATTTGGAAATGAGTGGATGTGTATGAATTTTCTGTTCAATATTATTCATAAAATCTCTGCTAAAAGTGGACTCAAAGGATTTCCCATGATCAAACCATTTTCACTACTGTAATAGATGTCTATCTATTGTAATAGATAGATAGCCATTAATAATTCATATAATCCGGATATGATAGATCTAATCATTCGTAAAAACTCTATCAGAAAGCAATAAATGAAGTATATCCTATTCATAAAGACTATAAAATATTCAACAGTTTAACATTCTGCGGTTCTGCAAGTACAAATATTAAATCCTTTCTCGTCAAACAAAATCTTAATATAGCTTTCAAAACTTCTAATAACTGAGGTAAACATATTAAAATAATAAATCTCGTGTTGAAAAATCAAGTAAATCAGGAATCTATAAACTCAATTGCGGTTCTTGTGATAAAATTTATATCGGTAGGACCTATAGAAGTTTTGGCATAAGAACATCTGAACATAAACGTAGCTTCGATAAAAATAAATCTGATTCAAATTATTCAAACCACCTAATAAAAGAAAACCATTCATTCAATAAAAACTTTGACATATTACATATAAAATCAAAAAGTTCAAAATTAGATCTCCTAGAAGCATTAGAAATAAATAGATACAAACATTCGGACAAGCTTTTGAATGAACAGGTAGATTTGAATTACTCACCCCTACTTAACTTGTTTAATTAGTTTTTATTACCTTTCATACTAACTGTACAATGGCTCGGTGTGGATTTTCCTGTTATTCATCCAACTTGTTCTACGATTTGTTTATAATACCATACTCTTCATTCTATTTTTCATTCTTGATAAAGCTGCTGTGTCAGCGAAACGTCGTCGAATTTTTTCAAATAAAGTGTAGATTAAAGTTAAACCTTGTGTTTTTATATCATTTATAAAGAAAAGATTCGGAGCGAAGGTATCGAATACGTAGGTACTTTAGCAGGAAGTTGAAAATCGATAAAGAAGAGTAACGGATATTGAAAAATACTTAAATGTTGAACTCTGTTATCGATATCGGAAGTATCAATACATCACAGGAAACAGATTTGCAAAAAAATAAAATATAATAAATACTTCAAAATATACTTACCTATTTGGTTCTTTTGCTCCTCAGCTTTCCTCAAGTTTTCGAACATTCGCTGGGTCCTATTTTGATACATCTTGAAAAAACTTCAGAAACACATATTGCAATTTATATTTCAACCAAGTGAGTTGAGAGTATTCTGCACTATTGTAAACAGAACATGCGTGAATAAATGGTTTGGTAGATTTTATCTCCGACTGATATTGCGTCACCATATTGGTTGGTAGGTTTCTGCAATTTGAAGAATAGGTTACAGAAGGTTTGTTTTCGTTACCAACTTAGTTTTGGTAAGACTGTATGTTGGTATGTTTATGCACAACTACGTCCAATTGGCACATCGTCTGCAGAACAACCTGCAGATAGATTTCAATTATACTTACAAAATATTTCTTTTCTTTCTCACTATACATCTGTATAGTATAATTTTTGCAAGTAGTAGTAGTTTTGACTATAAAAGCAAATAATTATCGTATGAAGCTTCCAGGACTGTCGATTAATGTCAAGTTTTTATATTTCGTTTTGTCTATAAGTTTAATTGGTCTGAGTTTTTCTAGTTTGAAAGTTATAATTTGGGATTAATTGCAAAGATGTTCCTAAAATTCCGTCCGTAGAGTTGTTTGGCTACTTATTGAATCAACGCCCTTCCCTTGCGACCTACCTAGCCGAATTTAAAATTAATTCCAGGTTACCCACTAGACGATAACATTGAACAGTGGCATTAATATCTAACAATTGAATGATTTCGTAAAATTGGTATGCAATGTATTGACAACCAAATTGGAGTGAAACTTCTTTCGACAATAAATCATATAAAATAATATAAGAGATTTAGTATGAAAAAGAGAAATAATGAGAGAGAAGGAACATCGAAAAGGTGCACTTTCCTTCACGCGAAGGCATTCTCAAAATAGATTGCGCACATGAGTCTACCAGGGCGCACTCATAAACTCGGCTATGCTCGCCTATTGCTCTCCTACTAGACTTGCGACGCGTTGAAATATATCTCTTTCTTTATTCTTATCTTCTTTTCCCTCAAGAAACGTAAAATGCTCGAAAATATCTCTACTAATTCTTGTTCGCTTATAGATTATAAATTTTCTTTGATTGAACTATTCTACAGTAAAACAAAGACACGGTAAAATATTTCGAATTCAAGTGAAAGCAATTAAAATTCCCAGTTACAGGCACAATTTTTATGACAACTGTTTTTCCAGTTTCAAACCAGAGTTTCACTAAATTTGTTCTGTTATAACTGGAAAGCTAAAAAGTCATATTTTACAATTTTCTACATTTCAAAATTACTACTTGATCAAGTTTCCCTGAAAAGTTAAATAGTTTGATTTCACTATTATTGATATTTTCTCATGTCCTAAAAAAATGCATTAATTGTTTCCTACTGAAAGTGATCCATCTTGCTTCATTCATGTTATTAGACAGATAAATTTATTTAACTTTGAATCCGGAAAATCGCTTGGACCGTGAAGAGAGGGGAAAGGATTCATGCTTGCGGTATAGAGAGCACCAGTCCGTCTCTGCCGGCTATAGTAAAACAAGGAAAGCAGCACGCAGCGTGGTGTCAAAAGGACATAACCTTGCTGAAGATCAATACGGCCTGTGGCGTTTAGCCAGGCGAAGCAGGACTTTGGGACTTGATACAAACTTTATGCAGTCCTTCCTCCGTTTACAAACGAATATGGGGTTAGGTAACCGCCCACGCCTACTTGAAAGGGTTGTTTATCAATTACTGAATTAGTCTATCTACCATAGATCCTTCTATGGGCACCTTTCCTTGATGCAACGTCATTAATGTTGGAAACACGAAAGTATTTAACACATTAGTATTATCATTTCGCCAACTTCATTTGCATATGATGTGTTATGACGTTACGATAGTTTATATTTTTCACAATTCATTCACAAGTTATGCAAGGAATCTTCTTGAAGAAACATCCGATTCTTTAGTTAACAATATATCAGGAAGAAATTTTTATTTATAAATCATTTTGAATAACTTCATTCGTTCTTTCGACTTATATGAACTCTATTCACACTACATCCACGTCTTCTATTAGATTTCTCAAAGTCTTATCCGCTCCTTTTCTATGTTCAGAATTCAACTGACGGCTAAAGTTTATTGATAAACTTATAGATGTATTACCTGATTTGATTAAACCAAATTGCGTTGGTGTTAAATCATCTTTTTCACTACGTATGAGCAAACATTAACAAGAACAAGAACGCAGAGTACACCATTTCAAACGTTAACAATAGCAATCGATACATGAATACAGATAAACCTTTATGGGAAATGACAACCGAATAAGCTAAATGCTGACGATGTTATCTACTTTAAAATACGATTTCCTACACAAGAGGTGCCATAATTTGATTACTGGCATTTAGCGGCAGATGATGTCTCTCAAATGATGAAATAGTGTTGTTTTCGTGGAAAGTGCCTATCGTGAGCAGAACTTCAAAAAGCGGCACAGCTATTTAAATCACGATGATGAACAGCTGCTGAACGTATTATATACATAATGTTCAAACTGATCACTTTTAGACAGGTCGCATCACTAATGGACACAGTTGGCTAGGAGAGTTATAAGTTGATTTATATAAAGGACTTTCTGAAACCAATTCGCCGATGACATCGAACAATTTCGATTCAAGTTCCTACCCACAGCACGACACAGATGATTATGCATACATAAAATAATTGCCAGCAACGTCTAATTGCTACTGACAATTTATTCGCGAATAAGACCATGTCAGGAACCATCATCAGGAATAGATCAATAACTGTACACCTTCTCACGTCTTTATTTGTAGTGGTTCAGATTCATTGTTAGAATGAAATACCAACATTTATACTTTATTTGTACATGAGATTAAATGAATGAACTGATTACGTGGAAAATTATGTTTACAATATGAGTGAACGAATATAATTTCTAAGTATTAGGTAAGTAATGCCAGACGAGAAAAACAGCAGTGAGTTTTAAGACAAGGCCGAGGTACAGAATACCAAATCACTTTTCGAGATAAGCTGCTGTATTTGCGAGATGTATACTGAACATTTGAGAATTGTAGCAAGATTGTTGTTCGTACATTTATGTCTATAATTACAAGCAGTGTATAATAATCCTATTAATGAAATTAGGCTTAACGCCAACTACTGCTATGGCACACAAATTAAAAGGTAAATTTTCTATAAAGAATTAATGTTGAGTGTATTAATTGTTTTTCTGGAGATCCAAACAAAACTGCAACAGATATTCTGAACCGTCCTAAGCCATTTTTTCACTCATTTCATCCAATAGAAACTTTTCATTACATCAATAATTTGCTTGTCATTGGAGTTAATCAGTCTACAGCAGAAGATGTATTTGTACTTTATTCGGTAGCTCTTAATGCATTATTTCAAACAGCACTATTTTGAACTTACTATCGAAGAAGTTTAATTTGAATCTGTTATTGCAATTTTGGAATTGCGTTCAGCTTCAAGCTCTGAGTTGAAAACCGAATACGTTAAGTGCAGTATATAAGGAATAGGAGAAGATACAAAGTAGGAAGATAATTACAGGCTGAGTAGGTGTCTAATAAATTGGCAAATGGGATTCATAGATGGGGATTATGGGGCTTGTCATTGACAATATTCTAACTCGAAATAGATAACAGAATTGCATTTATACATAGTTCATTACAGAAATGGATCACTGAGAATAGTTTCCTACTTAAATATTTGAAAGATAGGTGAGCATAATAGGACTGTCTGGTCATAGAGAAGTATTTGGTTTGGATTTTTTTTCGTGTTTGAAAATTTCAAGTGGTTCTAGATAATTCTATTTCATGCATTTTTAAGATATATGTAATGCAGCTTTTTGAAATATTGTTAAAGTTGCGGTTCGCATGAGCATCAATATTTAACCGTTGATTTCCCCTTAAAGTGTATTATTTTAAGGTTGCTTTATGCTAATGATATAGCACTTGATTGATTTTTTGAGTTATGACGAGTTTGCTTTGAATAAAGTTGAAGCACAGTTGTACTTATTTATTTTAATTTGCTTTTGATTTTAGATGTGCTACTATAACAGACTTGTCTTGTCTTCTCTGCACAACTCACTATATAATATGTATACTGAAACTGACTAAAGTTGGTCTTAAGATTTAGGAAGAGATGCACAGATTTCATTGGTGAATAATAAATTTTTTGGAAATTTTACCGACAATTGGTTAAATATAAAACTAGATGCCTGGGCAAACCCAGTAATAATATCTCATCCAGCTTATTGTACAAAGCTGGCAAAAGGCCGGTTTATTGAATTAAATGATAAACTTTATGGTTTTTGAAATAAATTATAAATTTTGAGATTATCATCTGTGCATCCCATCTGTCTCGAGCTTAAGCTAATATGTACAAATAGGTTAGTTCCTACATTATAAACATATCTACAGGTTCTTAACAGTTAATAAAGGAAAATGGCCCCTTCTTTTCCGTGTCCATTTTGCGTGAGAAATTCATTGCTGCTCGCAAATTCATAGTACTTTTTTTCATTTTCGAATAATTTGAAAATTTTGTTGTGCCTAAAATTTTGACATTCTAAGGGCATTTTTCTACGTAAAATCGAACCATGTGTGGAATTTTTTGTTCTAACGTAAAGTTTGCAATATTTCGTTTATTAAATATAAATCATAGGCAACTTTGATTGTGTTAAATAGAGATTTTTCCTTTCCAAAAATATATCACGTGTAAGTTCAGTTCTTTCATCCGAGACATGTTTCAATTGAAAACCGAAAATTATTTCCTGATTGTATGAAGTAACTTTATGGCCATTCACAGAATTTACATGGAATCATTGAAATAGCTTGAGTATGTTCTGTGTACTCATAATGATAGTTCCAATATTAATTCTTGCAATGAAAATGCAGCTAATCTATATAATGTTTCTTCATAAAGCTACAACTGTTGGGTGAAGATAGTATCGTTTGTAATAACGGAGCGACCACGCTGTACGAATATTTTAAAAAGTTTGATATGAATAAATATCTCATTCAAGATAATTATGATAATGGTGCTGGAGAAGTTGATTATTTAGACTGTTTTCCTGAATGGTGACAATCTCAGAGAAGTATTTTCGATAAATAGAGGGGAAATCTCGTGAACCTTGGTGCATTCAACGTCCTAAAGAAACAAGAATATGAAGTAGTTGAAGCAAAGGATCGACCAATTGATGTAATAGGTAATGAGAGTGTCAACCCTTCGATTCCGAGCAGGCGAATTGGAAACATGCTATTTTTTAAATACAAACCATAGGGAATTTTGCCCCTATTGGATGCAGCAATTTCTTTCCTCTTCAGAAATATAAAAAACTTGTAGACAACTGTTGCATTCAATACCTTTTTTCAGAGAAAAACCTGTAATTTCCACAATTCCATTCATTAGTTGCATGCCCATCAACGATTCATATTATTCTATCACTGAAAGCACAGATTTCAAAGATTATCTTTATGATCATGGTTATTTCTATGGTTTGATACGATTTAGACCGTAGTAATTAACTGTTGGTTTTAGATTTTGACAATCACTTCTATTCTTCATAAATCGAATCACAGATGAATATCAATTTTTTTTGAAATTCGAAACGTATGAGTCCATGCATGTTGCTTAGGTAATTTTCTATTAGAATGATTAGAAAGTTATGCGAGTAAGAAAATATAAATTATGAAAAACAAGAGCTATTATATTAAACTTTTCTCAAACCAAAAACACCAAACACTAAAAAATCATTGATAGTATTGATGATCTATTTTTTTTATGGAATTTCATCTCCAAAGTGAAACGAAATAAGACACTTTTGTCACTTTCCACAATTTATTCAACAATCACGACCGGTTTCGACCTTACGGTCATTTTAAAGTGAATAAAAATACAACAGATGAGTAGCTCAATACAAGTACAGAGTGAAATTTATCCTAGATATTGAGTAGTGGGGATGCATTAAGCTCTAGTTGAGGGTAGTATATTGTGGGTCTTTACATAGTTTGTAAATCTTCAAACTTTCCAACAAATTGAGATCGTTTAATGATATCAAGTGGTTGGTTGATTTTATGTGTTCATATTTGATAAATTCCTGATTTAACGTTCTTTTATTTGGCATTGAATAATGTTTTCACTTGAAAATGACTGGTCGTAATCATTGAATAAATGGTGGAAAAGTGACAAAAGTGTCTTATTTCGTTTTACTTCGAACGTACAAAAATCTTTAACACAAATAAAAAGTCCTAACGATACAAATGGGGGAAACTACTTTAACGCAAATATTCAAAAGTGTTGCCATTGTTTTCAACGCATAATAGCATCGCCGAGAAACTTTACGGCAGGCATTGTAAATATGAATATTACTAACAGAAGCAAGGCATTCCCAGAAATTCTGTTTTAACTTTTCTAAATTGTTACTGTTCCTCTTGTATAGTAAATCCTCAACTGACCTTAAAGAAAAAATCTAATGGTGTCAAGTCAGGGGAACGAGGTGACCATCTCATAGGACCGTTAGTCCGTATCCAGTTATGTCCAAAATTCATATTCAACAGATCAGTGATGGACTTTGTTTGGTGTGCACCATCGCGTTGAAAAATAGTATTTGATCTTTGTGCTAACGGAAGTTGATCGAGAAATCCTTCAATGGTATTATTGTTGATGGCTTCTTCATGATGTGCTCTATTCAATTTTACATCAAAAATTTCAAATGTCAAAACGGTATTTTTGAGTGCACACCACACATTGAAACCAAATTTTCCATGATGCTGCACATCAATATGGCGTTGAGGATTTACATCGGACCAAAAATGTTCATTAAATAACCCATCGCTAGTGATGAGGACTTCATATGTCGATATGACTTCTCTAAAAAAGTCTGGGCGTACGTACTGGGGTATTTTCGAGATGCCAATTGCGGAAATTTAGTCCCCTGGCTGCAAAAACTGGGAGACTCGCATTTGTAGGGTTTAAGCTGGTTCTCCTTCATAATGCTTAGCGCCCGATGTCTCGAAATTACTGTTTTTGATTCTATTTTCTATTTCTATTGTAAAATTTCCAATAGTACGTATTCATAAAAAGCATGTTTGCATTATAACTCGAAAACAGCTGATATAAAAAAAAATTTTTTACACAGCACTGCATCTTACTCAAAAAAGTGCCTGCAGAATGTCAAACTCATATTTATGTAACTTTGATGATGATGAAGATATTCGCGAAGGACGATTTACCCAAAATTCGAAAAATTTTGAATAAGTCTAGAACGGAAAGAGACATCAGAAAGATGTTGGGACCACTAAACTAGTCCCTGAAAATAAGTTCGGGAGAGGCGGGATCATTTTTCTCGTCAATATTTCACATAGCTGCCGTACAAACACATCGAAATTTTCCCACCCTGTACATACGTATTACGGCCTCACGCAATTTGACGTTTAGTTAAGGTGTACTATGTAAAGATAGCAGAAGGAACAAGGAAACTAGCTCCTCTTTTATTATTGGAAAATTTACGAAATTGATCTCCCTTGTATGTAATACTCAAGTAAAGTGATGAGGACAACTGAACAAGAGACTTATTACGCACCAATTAGGACAATGTTCTTTCACTAAATGACAAACAGGTGTTGATGCAAAAATGAACCCAGTCGCATTTATTCTTCGCACTGTAAAAACTCGACATGCAGAAAATCTTTCCAAAGTATGAAGAAGAATATGTGCAAATAAGACGCACAGTTAACTGAATATAGGACAGTAACCCTTCATTTGTGACCATAATATTTTCGTTTCTCCATTTAAATATAATAATTATCACCTGAAAGTGATCATCTCGTCCCGCTCGACGAGAGAGGACATTGAGTTATATTTTTTTGTTTTATGCAAGACTATATGTTTTTCAGTATGGTTCTATAGCTCTAATCAACAGTAATGGAGGTTGGCTCAGTCATTGCTCTTTCTGCCTATTATACATTCCTTCAGTTATCTTAGAATATCTGACTGAAGCGGATGATAATCTTCATTAGAATATGCTTATTTGCCCTTATTCCTATCCAATAGGACTCAAGACCCTACTTTGTTCTTCGACAACGCAGCACGCAATCACTTCACGCGCTGCAAAATTTTGTTGTTCCCTTCATATAGGCACTTGTTACAGTAAAACATCCAACTCCCATATTCGCGGCTAAAGAATTCTTTTTTTGCGGGTCTAATCTGTACATCGGTACATACATAAGAATTAATGAGTAGGATTCGCTATCCTTCTTGAACTTCGTCAAACGGAGTAATCAATAAGTGAAATAGACCATAGTAGTAATAAGTACTATGGTCTCTTACTTGACGTTCCATCCTTTGAAAAAGGCCACTTTGCGTTTTTTACTGTTCCACTTTTCCATTGACAGGGTACCAACTAGCAACTTATATTTGTTTGTAATCCCAACCGATGCGTATGAAGTTGGAACTCACATTAATAAACTGTCCAACTCTGCTTGTTTCGATGTATTTAGATTGAATAGTAGAATTTTGAAGAGCACTTGCGAGATCATTGCGCTACCCCTGTCAATTTTTTTTAATTCCTGCTTTGAAAATGGAATTTTTCCAAAAGTTTTCAAAAAAGCAAAGTATTGCCGGTATTTATAAAAGGGGATGCTGATGAAACGGGTAGCTATAGTCCTATATCGATCATTCCTGTCTTGGGTAAGGTGCTGGAATCTATTCTGAGGGACAGACTTTCGAACTTTCTCGAAAATAATAAGACATTATCACCTTCACAGTACGGTTTCAGTCCACAATAGGAGCACTTTCAGACTTGGTGTTTAAGGTGGTTGACGGTTTAGAAAGCGGTGAGCAAACGGCCTTGCGTTTTATAGGTTTGAAGAAGGCTTTTGATTTTGTGCTACATACCATTCTTCTCCAGAAATCAGACCGCGGTGGTATAAGAGGGGTTCCATTGAAACTCCTCACCTCTTACCTGGAGGATAGGCTTCTGTGTGTCTGCGTGGAGGGGGCTGCCTCTGAGTTCTTACTCATAAAAATAGGCATTCCCCAGGGATCTATGCTGGGGTCACTGCTCTTTTCGATTTATATCAACAATTTACCATCTGACTTGAAACTAGTAGACAGCGTCCTCTTCACTGACGACACATCTTTATATAATATAAGCAAGGACCCACAAATGGCAAATGAACTTTGTGATTTGGCCATGAATCAGGATGATCTATGGTTGAGATTAAATTCTCTCAAATTAAACAGAAAAAAACCAAAAATTGACGATTTCGAGTGGTTCTAAACTCTCAAATGGCAACACAGCTAAAATAGTAGGTATTACTTAAGACGACAATATAACGTGGAGAGCGCATGTCAACGCGTTGGTCCCTAGATTGTCATCAGTGGTGTTTTTGCTTAGAAGACTTCAATATATGGGGCACGATGAGGCTAACCTACGAATGATTTATTTTGTCCTGTTCCACTCGGTCATGGCTTATTGCGTTTCTTAATGGGGCAATTATTCAACAATGGAGAGAATCTCCAAACCAAAATAAAAAAGTGTACGTATTACCGCTACTGCTGAATACCCTGCACATTGTGTGCCTATCTTCAGAAGACTTGGTATACTGACACTCCCTTCATCGTACGTATACGCTACTCTCATAAACATTCATTCCAACTACAAACGCATAGCTTCAACCATCAGAAAAATACATGACAAAATGATTTACTAATAGCACCAAGATACAGATTGGCTAGGTCAGAAAGGAATTCTCCTAATCTGAACTATTATAATAAGAGGAGAAAGCTCACAACTAAAAAATTCAAAGCTCAAGTTAAAGAATTGTTATGTGAAAGATGCCTGTACTCAGCAGCGGAATTTTTGTCTTAATATTTATTACTTCTTTGTATGTATGTTAGTGTTCGAATTATGTATTTATCAACTGAGTAATCTACATTCTTTTTTATTCATTTAACTAGGTATTTTAATTGACTTATCATAAGCAATCAAAGATTGTAACCATGATGAACAAAGCATACATACATACATTCGTCACAAGAATTTTGGTTGATTAATACGTCTCTACCGTTGAATTACTAATTACTTAAAAAAATTAAAAATATGTGGTCCAAAATTCCAGGAGAAAGCAAAGCGTTTTCACGCTAAGAACCTAGAGGTAGTTGTAGTACTGGAGGATTTCAAGCATCGCAAAGATGGTTCAATAAATTTAAGGTACGACAATCATTGCGTAGCACTAAAATCGTTGGAGGAGCTGCTTCTAAAGACACTGCTGCAGCAGATATTCGGATGAATTTTGAACATAGTAGCTGATAGAGGATACAAACTGAGCAAGCATATAATACAGACAAAACTGCACAGTTCTGGACGAGAATACCAAATAAATCATCAAATTCCAGAAGCGAAAAGTCTGTCTTCAGATTTAAGGCAGCAAACGGTAGAGTTACACTGCTGCTATTTCTAACGCATCTGGAAATTGTGTAATTAATCCACAAATATTTTAGAGATCGTTAAATCTTCGTGCTTTGAAAAACCAAAACAAGAACGACCTACCAGTGTTTTTATTTATTAATAAGAAAGCGTTACAAGCGCTATTTTTTGTGGGTGGTTCCAGCATTGTTTTGTTTCTGATGTTGAAACTTATTGAAAAAAAAGGAATTTAGACTTTGAAGTTGTCCTAAATTTGGACAATGCACCAGGTATTCCTCGGGAACTTGAAACTATGCAGCCAAATATAAATATAACATTTTTACCTATCAACACGACCTCTTTGCTTCAACCTATGGACCAAGGAATGATCAAGGCCTTTGGGCTCTATTACATTAGAAGAAACTTCAAAAATCATATTGGCTTGTACGGAATTGGATTCTGATATAACTGTTGTCGAATGTTGGGAGGATTTCGTAGTAGCAAAATGTATCTTAAAAATAAAATAATCAACGAAAATAACGATAAAATTCAAATTTTAACTGTAAACAATGCCGAAATTGCGATTGGAATAGGACGAGATGAGTTTGAACTCATATAATCAAGTGACATTCTGGAGGTACTCAAATCGCAAGATAAAGATTTGACTGAAAACGACATGGAGAAAATGTTAAATTAACAGCCTATTCAAGACGACGCAATAGCCAGTGGAAGCATGACATTTAGTTGGAAAAATCTATCTATGGAAACTTGAGTCTTATACTGTATTATTCAATCGACTTTTCTCTAGGTTATTCTATTGCCGGAACTTGAGCCAAGAGCATCTGTTTGCTTCAGAAACGATTAACCTTGAGAAATCTACAAAAGAATTGGATTCTTAAGTAATTACCCTGTTCAAAATATTCTTCATACAGCTCCCTGTTCACATAAGGATTGAGGAGTGAGCAAGCTGAGGCGTTACCGGTACCCAAATGAATGGTTAGAGTGAATGAATGCTTGCCGAACACATAAATTAAATCAATTTTGAGAATAGTATTGATAATAAAGAAATTACAAATTCTCCGAGTAGAAAAATCATATAGTAGATGAAACATTCGCGGAGCAAACACAATCGTATCATTCTTCACTGGAACCTTTTCGCCGCATTTTCAGGCCCCTAGTTGAGAACCTCTGGAAAAGACCAAAGCGCGGAAATTTTCGTCATCCAGTAGGCTATAATCATATACTTAAAAGTCTTAAATTTCAAGTCTGTAGGTCATTTACTTCTGAAGTTAAGCGAAAGCAAAATTTCGCATTTTTGACAACCACTCACTCACTCACTCACTGACCCACTCACTCATGATCATCAGAACAGAACTAGCACTTCCCAAAACTCAGAGAGCTGAAATTTGGAGTTAGGGTGTCGTGTTTTGTGTTTATGTGTTCATGTTTATTGGTGCTTCATATGTAATACAGAGTATATGCCAAAGTCAAAATTAAAATTGTTAATAAATGGTGAACAGTAATAATTATTTATAATAAATTATTACAGGGACAAACAGAAAAAGAGTTAACGTTTAGGACTAAACAAGAAAAATTCAGAAGCAATGTATAAAACTGCATTGAGCAGTATTTTCTTAATTTTATTTTTAAAATTTTTTATAGGTAACAATCTGAAAGACAACGGCAATTCATTATAGTATGAGAAAGCCAAAAAAATTTGAGCCATTCTGTGACCTCTCGAGCCTAACAAAGGGAATTCTGACATCGTGTTTATATCACTTATCATAATTATGAATGTCCGCGCCAAGATCAAGCGAAGATTTACTTTTGTGAGCATACACAAGACACTCAAAAACAGAGAATCCAGAAAGAGTTAGTATATTTAGTTGTTTGAATGAGCTGTTGCAGCAATCTCTATATGCGATACCACCCATGATAAGAACAGCACGTCTCTGTAGTCTAAAAATTCTAATCATTAATAGAAGTCCGTCTGTACGTCTATTATATGTTGTGGTTGATTTGACGCTTCCAGAAGAAGACAGCATCAGTCAGCATTATCAATGCCGAATGCATGTGTTGCACAATCTCCAAGAGCCTAAAATAAGACACTTGTATCTAATACAATACCAGTATGGGCTATTATCTCGCTTAACAAACATAGGTAGTTATTACATTACGTGTAAACAAAATTGACTTGTACCTATCCACTAACGTATAAAGAATGTTCAACGGCCAAGTAACACAACATTAACTATAATAATAAGGAAATCACCGTAAGGATCCTTAGACTTGCCACGACTTTGTCTAGATTTCATTACTTTTTAGAGATAAACAAGCAGCCCCATCGAAACTTGGCTAATATTTTACAGAATTTTTCTGGTGAGATACAGTTATTATGAAAACTCATTACAAACTTCTGCAGGCTAGTCGGCAAATAAAATTTCACTGTCAAACTTTCGATTTTTTGGAAGAACCTTCAATGAAAATTTACATTTGAGGATAAATCCTGAGCATATAGAATATGGACACGTTAAATTTATTATGTATATATGGAAACTCAAAACTTAGACATGAGAGATAAGCAGAGTGTTTGCAACATTTCTCTTGCTTGTTTGGGGATACTCCTCCATTGAATCAAAATCAATTTCTTCTATATTTACCGTTCGTGTTATCTATAGAGTTTTTATTCTCTATTTCTAATGCGCTCTTCTATATATTCTGTGACAATAAAGTATACGGAAATTCTCATTTAAATTGCCAGCATTGAGTATTCTTAAGTTTTTGTATAGTGGCTGGACTGTCCCTAATTACCATGCCAAACATGGGCGCGATCTGTTAACTAGTTTGTTTACGGCAGCTGTAGCTACCAGTCGACCTCAGTGGTTCTCTGCGAATTTTACAATGGAAAAAAATATTGAATAAAGAGTTTGCCTGAAATTTTGTTTTTTGAACAATATTCTGTATGCTGTATCATTGCAAATGCTGCAAAAGGCTTATGAAGACTCTGTTTTATCGAAAATCCAAGTGTACGAGTGGTAAAAAGTCCTCAAACACCGTTGGGAGATCGTCGAAGACTCGGCTCATTCCAGACGTCTTTCGACCTCTTCAACCGACGATAACATCCAAAATATCAAAAAAATGTTGCTCGAAAATGGTCATACGAGTGTTAGAAAAATAGCTCATTATCTCAATATCTCTCGTGAAACCGCTCGTTTGAGCTTGGTGAACTAATTTGGCTAGCGACATGTCACCGCTCGGATCCTTCCGATAGAGCTGAATGTTCTTCAAAAACAATACCGGATTCAGGTAGCTGCAGACATGCAATATCATGAGAATTCTGATCCAAAGTACATGGGACGGATCATAACTGGTGAAGAAACCAGGGTCTATGAATTTGACACCCTAACGAGCCAACAAACATCGGAATGGGTGGGAAAAAATGAACCAAAACCGAAAAAACCCAGCCAAAGTCGTTCAAGATTCAAGATGATGCTGATTGTTTTCTTCAATACTCGAGGTGTGGTTCATCATAAAATCGTTCCGCTAGGTCAAACGTTCAATAAAGACTTCTATTTAACTGTTTTGGGATGAAAGCGTGAAAACATTCGCCGTAAACGGCTGGATTTGAGGCAAAAATATTCGTGGATTTTGCATGACGATAACATACCATCTCATCGAGCCCAGGTTATTGAAGACTTCAAGACCAAACACTCGATCAGTACCATCGAGCAGCCGCCTTATTCACCTGATCTAGCTCCGTGTGACTTCATTCTTTTCCCCAGACTGAAATTGCCACTCCGGGGAACCAGATTTGATTCCTTAGACGTCATAATAGAAAATTCGCAGAAGGAGCTGAAGGCCATCCCTGAAAGCGCCTATAAAAAAATGTTCGATAATTGGAGAAACCTTGACACATGTGTATCACTTCAAATGGAGCAAATTTATAGGAGGACTCAATGAATGTTGAAGCAGATTAAGATTTTTGCGTTTTTTTTTTCAAATTTTCGGATACTTTCTTGTCATAGTGTAGTTACGTTCTGCTAGGTAATACAATTAGTGCATTTGTTATATCTTGGATCTCGTAAAATTTGGCATGATTGTATCGAATTTCAGCTTCATATACTCATTAACAATTAATCTAGCGGCCGTAACAAATTCATGGATTATTACTTATCATGAGATTATATTTAATATCGTGAGTTCAATTGCAAAATATTGCCAGACATGAAAAAATTGTCAAAAATTAATAGAAAATCAAAGTAATTCAATTACGTTGGTCATTGGCATACTGCTCAAAATTCCAAGATCATTAAGAGGGTTTGATTCCAGAAAACCTAACATTTGTATAGGTCCCAATCAATACGCCAACTCCTGTCTGGAAAGTAACCTACACTTTAAATTTCAGGCAGTTATCGAAAGAGACCAATTAACCTCAAATTAATTTTTTTTAGAAACGAGGAATCTAAATACCAATTGCAGCAAGTACTTTTTTCTGAAAATTCCTAACAAAATAACATAACATAATACAAAACCTCACAAGTGCGACGTCTCTCCGAAATTCTCAACGGTAATATTACATTATTAAATATTGTTGATATCATCATAATTTATTATTAATTACATATACTATAGATAATTATTATTTAATATGATATAATAAGCTTAGGTACATGTACGGACAGTATCGTAGTGTATAAATTGATCAACATGTTGGCCAATAGTAGTATTTTAGTAACCGCTGTCTAATCTCAGTGGAAATTTGTTTTAGCACATAATTTGCTTCCAAAACATTATGAAAAGAATCATTTAAATGAATCTTTACTGGGAATGAGAAACGATCCATGCTCCACAATTTTGATTGCAAAAAATCATGAAACCTGAAAGATGAACCTATTTGAAGCAGTTGTTCATCAATAGACACGAGCGGACATGCTCTTGCTTGGCCGTTAAGAGTCGACTATGGGGTTTTCACTCAGATTGTTTCAGAACTCCCTATAGAATAAGAATCTAGGTATGCGCAGTCATGAATAGATAAGCTACGACTCAGAGAGGGAAAATGCGAACAAATTTGAAGAAAAATAACTTTTTCTATTATTAAATTCGCTCAGAGCTTTGGAACAAGTATTTGAGAGGAAAGTTAGAGAAAAAAAGTTTTATATTAAATTACGCAAGATAAGATGGGTTAAAATTTTGAATAAATAAAACTTATGTTATAAAATATCAAAAGAAAAGGCTAAAGAATAACTTTCTATTATCTACATTTTTATAAACACTCAAACTGATGTGAGAACTTCGATATTTCGGTTAAAAACTCTATGGGATAATGAAACTTCACACTAAGTTTCGGTGAAATTAGTTAGATAAATTTCGAACAATAATTTTTCAATTCAAAATTTCAGAATAATTGCTAACTTTCAAATGATTGCTCCCAAAAGTGGTATGATTTTAGTTATTTTACAATTTAATCACATATCAAAGGCCACTCAATGCTTCACATATTTTGAAAACTTAAAATAGGTCGAATAGAACTGCTTCAACAATAATTTAAAGTTATGTGCATTTAAGCAAATAAATTAAATAATTAAATTATCTAATTTGAATTCAGTATTTTTAAATGCATAAGCAAAAGAAAGTATTCCTCGGATAAAAATAATTTATTAAGGTAAAGTATGAGGTTTATTTAGTACATGAAGAGAACAATTTGTTTATATAAAAATGTACCAACGTAATGAAATTGGCATTGGGATATTTGAATTCCTTCTTTCACGAGCTATGAAATTGAAAAAGAAGATCAAGGTTCGTTCATCAGAAGCCAAAATGATGCTTTTTTTGCATACGTATTTTGACC
The DNA here is from genome assembly GCA_013387265.2 of Cryptolaemus montrouzieri. Classification (NCBI taxonomy): domain Eukaryota; kingdom Metazoa; phylum Arthropoda; class Insecta; order Coleoptera; family Coccinellidae; genus Cryptolaemus; species Cryptolaemus montrouzieri. The sequence continues at coordinate 64,666,668 of JABFTP020000103.1, forward strand.
CTCCGATTTCAATTATTGATTGTCAACTTCCACCTCTGCTCGTCTGTTTTCAAGCAATTTTTATAAGATTATACGATGAGTTTTTTCAATTTTTTCCAATTTGCCGATATCGTATGGATACGTAATTTTTTTATCAAAGGAAGCCATAATTGCCGTTTCACTTTGAATACTAATGTCTCAAAAAGTAATTGGCAGCTTTAAATTTTTTATAAGCTTCCCGAGTAGTTCAAATCTAGGATTTATAAAAATTTAAATTGAATGCAATAATTTGTCGAAATTTTTTAAGATCATAACAATAAAAAAAGCACGTAACTTCAAATTGTTGTTGTGGCCACTCTAATCAACCGCTTTTAATTTTTCAAGAAGCATTTGAAAAATTAAGTAGCGTTTTATATATGGTTAAATTTTCAAATAATTAAAAACTCACCACTATTGTCTCCAACAATTTGAAAATTAGCAATTTCATATGGATTGCAAAATCATTGTTCGAGAAATATCGGACTTTAACCAAGCTTGGTGTATCGTTTTATAATATAATTGTTTTCAACCTAAATATCAAAGTCCTCAGATCATTTCAAGCAATCTTAAAAATGTAGATGAAGAAAATAATTTTTTCGGCTTTTTTTTTAGATATTGTTGCCATTTTGAAGCATTGCTTCATTCATTTTTTAAATTTTTAACTTACCTTTCTTGGGTACGATTTAGGTTGAAAACTTTTTTCTTCCCAACATTCCTCTGAAAGTTTTTCATTAAAAGTTATAAGCGGTTAAAGTGGTTTTTCAAATTTTTTTCTGTTTTGTTTGTAACTTTTTTATCTGTTGCAATTCTCTTCTATGGGTATCCATGAAAAGGAAGGTTTACTGTTTATAACTGAACAGAAATATATCTATACTAATATTATAAAGAGGAAAAATATGATTGTTTTTTGTTTGTTTATTTGCATATAATAGGCTCCGAAACTATTCGACCTATATTATCTTCTGAAAAACGCTAGAGATCCATACTAAAACTCCAATAATGTAACCCAAGGTGTGAAAAAAATAACCAAGAAACTTTTTTAAATCGCGTGCGCTGCAAAAACTAATGATTATAGGACAAAACATGTACTACGACTTTGCAGAACATATAATTATCTACTAAAATTATCGATAAAGCATATGTGTAACAATAGCTGTATTTTCATTATAAGAAATATATAGATAAATGCCACCTCTATAAAAGCTCTTTTATTACTTATTTATTATTTATACTCTGAAATCAATCCTGATCAAAATGAATGATTTCATATTTAAGTCTACTTAAATATCAATTTATAACTTTTGAATTATTGAATTTGGACATTTCATTCCAAATATATTACAAGTTTGAAATTAAGGTATTTGAAAAATCTCGCATGGTTGCCGCTGACACCACTCGGTTACACGGTACCATAATAATAATAAGCGATATAGGAAACACTGTGCTACCGGAGGAGTCAATGTCAAGAAAGAAAATGCCGCGCAGCAGAGTCACTATTTTAGTTATGAAACAATAGCTGTATTTTCATTATAAGAAATATATAGATAAATGCCACCTCTATAAAAGCTCTTTTATTACTTATTTATTATTTATACTCTGAAATCAATCCTGATCAAAATGAATGATTTCATATTTAAGTCTACTTAAATATCAATTTATAACGAATTTGGACATTTCATTCCAAATATATTACAGTATTTGAAAAATATATTCTGCTAGAAAATATTGTCAATATATTTGAATATATTAGAAAATATTGTCAATATATGTATTGAATTCATAGCACGCTGCTAATACTAAATAACTAACAATCCGTCAAGCCAGTTTGGACACTTAGATCTGATTTATTTATTAATTGTAAATAAGTATATTCAAGTATCCCAAATTTTACCAATTCTAAGAAATAAAACAAACACTGAATATATTACCTTGCAGTGGGTATCTCTATAAAAGAGCGCATTATGGATAGAATTTAGCCGAATGTACATATATTCTAAGTGCCAGCGATATACCGGGTGTAACTGAAACAATTGCCATCCCTGTAACATTTTTCTATCAGATTTTTGAATTTGATAACATTACTATGTTTGACATTTCGTTTCCCGTTATGCTGGAAACAATACCAACCTTCCATATATAGTTTTGCTTATTTTAATTGTTCGTCTCGTCCTACGACCTTTTGACATATATTGGAAAGAAAAACAAAACACAATCTTTTTTTTGCAATTTTCATCTTTCGTTTTAAGTGGCCATGAACAGTGACAATTGCCGTAGTTCAACATCTCCTATCAGGAAAATACAAAATTGCATCTAAAAATTTAATTGCTCATTTTTCACGGGGTGTCAACGTTTTAAATTTCAGTTTTTCCTCAAAAAGGAGTTTTTCTTTTGGGACAACCATATCGGGTCATCCAGTATTACAGAAGCAGTATTTCTTCATCTTTTTTTTAAACCACTCACGTCACTCTATTCTTAACGGTTACGGAGTTCTAGTGAAAAATACCAAGGCAATTTTTGCAGAGTTTCTCCATTCGCTAATAACAATAACTACGTTGGCAATGCAAAATTTTGTTCATAATTATAATATTCTTTAATCATAAAGATATCAGTGTGGCATGTCAAAACTCCATTGTTGTTAATTATCGACATTGCAAATTAGTGAATTCAGTTTTGAGTATGAATCAATATTCCCAAAGTGAAAAAGTCGATATGCTCCTCATTTATAGAGAGTGAATGGAAAATACGTTCAAGCTGTACAATAAGACAGAGAGTGCGATCCGGAAAGACTTCATACGAATAGAACCTATTTCTCTAGAGTTGAACGAAAATTTCCTGAAGTGTAACCTGCTGAAGAGGAGGATTTCGTTATCGACGACGATACGGAAATAGACGTACTGAAATTTATTTGTATTAATCCAACCACATCAACAAGGGAAATTATCCAGGAGGTTGAAATTATTCACCAAAGTGCATAGAGTATTTTGAAAAATCATATGTACCGCTCATATAAATATCAAGTACACCAACACCTGTATATTAACGATAGTGTAAGACGACTCCAGTACTGTGAAGAGTACTTTAGGAAAATGGAGGGTGATCCACAATATCCCATAATGATTTTATTCGGTGACGAATCACGTTTCACGGAGAATGGGATGTTTAATAGGCAAAATACCCGGTACTGGTCGCAACAAAATGAGCACAGGTATCAAGATGAAGACTTCCAAGAACTTTTTTGTTCAATGTCTGGATGGAGATGATGGAAAGATATTCAATAGGGCTTATAATTTTTGACAGTTCATTGGCAGGGAGAGATATTTGGAATTTTCGAGGACCCAAATACAGGATGAATTAGACAAGTTGCCATTAGCTGTTGTGAATTATATATGTTTTCAACAAGATGGTACACCTCCTCACAACACAAGGAGGTCTCGACGAAATTTTTCCCGAAAAATGGATAGGTACCAATGGTCCCATAAGATCGCCAGCTAGATCGCCAGATTTGACTCCACTAGCTTTCTTTCTATAAGACCATTTAAAGAATGAGGTTTACCAAACACCTGTTAGAACCCAACAAGAATTGGAGAACCGTTTGAGACAGGCTGTTGCATGCATTAGAGCCTACTGTTAAATAATGTTGTGAGGGGAACCATCAATCGTGTGCGATGTTGTGTTCGTCAGGATGGTAGTATTTTTGAACAATGATTTCAATTATTTCGTTTTCGCTGATCGCTCCTTTGTTGATAACTTTGACACCCAGTAAAGAATAAATAATTAAATTTTCAATACAATCTTGTATTTTTGTGATAGGAGATGTTGAGCTAAGCCAATTGTCACTGTTCATAGTCTTCTAGAACGAAAGATGGAAATTGCACAAAAAAAGATTTTGTTTTGTTTTCCTTTCAAAAATATGTCGAAAGGTCGTAGGATGAGATGAAAAATTAAAATAAGAAAAAAAAGAAGTTAACCCATTTGAAAATCAAAATTTGGTATCGTTTACCGCATAACCGGAAACAAAATGTGAAACGTACCAATGTTATGGAATTCAAAATGTTGTCTTCCATCTGATTCCCAAATTTCGTCAAAATATTCCAAATAGAAAAAAATTTTAGAGGGGTGGCCCTGGTTTTAGTTACTCGCGGGATATCTAACAAATCAGGCAGATAGATCGGTCTAAAATTCGGACGTATTACATAATATTTTCTCAGTTCTGCTAATGAAAGTGCACGATTGAAGCTTCCTTATTCTGCATCTCGCAGGGAACTAATATTCAAGCACTACTGTAGAAACAATGAAGAAGGTTTAAAGGAAATACACTCTTTATTTTGAATCACTTTGAAAGAAAAAAAATTCTATCTCTCGCATTTGATAAAGGATTTCACCTGACCTTCACTCCATCAGTTTACCATCTCTAGGAGAAGAATAGTTTGTTTTCTTTCGGAAAAGCAGAAATTCATTTGTTATTGATGCTATCATTGTACATGTATTTCGAGAATCTAACAGGTCGGTTCTTGCATGCGGGCAAACGATATAATGTTGTCTTGCTAATGATGATGTATGATATTGACTGTCTCAATCTTCATCCTGAAATGAACTAGTCTCCAAGCATATTTCTGAAAACGATGCACAAGGTAGGATTTCTATTCAATCGGAAAAGAAGACATCTGTTCCATTCAAAGAAGCTACAAAATGAATAGTAGATATACAAAAAATCTTATTCATGGTTTTTCAAAGGTGCTTGAATTCCAGTTATCTGCGAGATGAAGAAGTAGAGAGCCAAAGTCGTGCACCTTCATTACCACGACTGAAAAACTATTATACAATCTGCCAGCATTTTAGATCGACTGAAAAGTGAGAAAATCAAAATCGTATGCCTTCATTACAACGACAGGCTAACTATTATGAGGTCTGCCCTGATGTCAGAAACAACTTGTGTCTGTTTTTGTAAATATATGCATCTAATATTAATAAAAATAGCATATTTAATTTTCAACTTTGCTGAAATAACGCAAATTTGAATAAAATTTTCAAAGCTTTGAAATCTATAAAATTGAAAGGAACCGGAATAAGTGTCTGTCATTAAAATTTTCTATAAGAAACATTTTACATTTTGCGATATCAAATCGGGAGACGAGCGGCGATCACGCTTTGAAAATCAAGTTTGATCCTTTTCGACTTCTGGCCACGCCCAATGGAACCCTCGGGGAAATAGTGAATCCCCATTTCTTCTACGGCAATTGAAAGAGTATGCCTATCATTAATATGGAGTTTGTTACTTTACTGTAAATTTTCAGAACCCTGGTTTAAGTTTAATATTTAGTCAATCCCCAGGAGACTGCATGAAACAAAGGTTTTCAGTCGTATAATTAACTAAAAAAGGACTACAGCCAACAATATTGCTCATGCCTTAGTTTGGACACTCTATACTATTTTATTACTAAAATTGCATTAAAATTATTTGTTCGCCAAGGGATAGCTTTGAATTTTTATAATAATTATATGAAATCAGACGAATATTTACTCCATATGAATTTTTCTTCGGAAATTTTTTATTTCTCCATCAACGATACTATACTCAAAATTAATTGGAATTATATATTCGCAAACATTCATTCATTATCATCATTCATTTTGCTTTCCAATTTTCTTTGCTTGCTTGCTCTTCAATCCTAATGCGAAGAAATAAAAGATGGCATACTGAAAGATCTTGATGACTAATTAATTTCACTTTTTCGCTTACTATTGATGAAGGATAATGGTATTTTCGAATTTTGCTAATGGATAGGAATAAATCAGTGAAGACTATTATTTGTCGATCTATTTTTCACTAAAATTAATGGAGATTTGCATGTATTTGAATCAATTCTAAAATACTATTCAAATGGCACAATCTGTATTGTATTTTGGAAAAAAAAAGGATATATTTTTTAAAATATTTAACAATCTGGGTTGGGTCATCGATTCGGTTTAGTTTTTCGAAGGTCATGGCTTAGTTGTGGCAATTTATTGGTACTAACAGTTCTTCAGTCTCATAGAATAATTATGAATTCATGACGTGCTCATCAGAGAAATATCAGAACCTTCTTTTTGAAGACACTTGAGACAACTTCTGCATAATAACTGACGTTTATTTCTAAAACGATGACAAGCTACACTCGGCTTTAGAGTTTTCAAAGTTCAAGGAGTCCAAAGATTTTGGACAACAATTCGCTTAATCAATTTTCTATTACCCAGCTTACACAAAGGGTTCAAGATTCAATAGGTAACCAACATGTGCAAAACTTTTGAACTGAGGTATTTGAAATCCATTATAATATTATATAGTAACATTTCTATCTCATAATATTCAACATGTCGATATTAGAACTTTGGATTCAGTTCGATTAAAATAGGCTAGTAATTTTTAGTACTAACATCTGAATAAGTGTGCAGTCTATATCCCTGCAAGCAAAGCGCATCCCTATTGTACATCAAACAGTAAATTTTTGTGAGTGCAATAGCTTTTTGATATCTAAACAATGCAAAAAAAACAAAATTACTGCTGTAGGTGCAAATTTACTCGGTACTGTCGCCTACGAAGTCAAGTGAACAATAAAACAAAATTGCCCTAATCAAAAACAGAATACTTTGAAGATGGCAGATTAGTCTGTATCTATATGGCGACCAGGCGATCTCCAATTCGGCTTAGCCTTTGCAATATAATGCTAAACTCTACCTAAAGCGGCCGTTCTTTCTTGCGCCACAATGCAGATGTCCAATTTCCTAGAGAAATTGGGGCCATATCCCACCTTGTTGTAAAGTTTTCTGAGTCCATCCTTAAGAAAGGCAAACAGACGCTCCAACTCACATTCCTTTACATTTTTTACGTGCTGCTCTATATTAAGAGGGTAGGTACTTCAAAAGCCCATTATGTTGGTTGGTCCTCAACGCCTATATTTTCTGAGGAAAACAGTGGCTCCAGCAACCAGTTCGAGGGATAAAATAATTCTGAGAAGATAGTATTGAACAGTAATGAGAAACGCCCATATAGTAAAGATGACTAAGAATGCACTGCGCGATGCGATTAGCTGACCAGAAACAGGATCGGTACTATAGGTTATATGCAAATTCCAATGAAGGGGATCATCTACTTAGCTGGGAATATGTTCTAAGCTTACTGAGAGGAATGTACAATAGACAGACGGATAAAATAAAGCTTCAAATATTGAATGTCATTGAATTTCTTCAGTGCTTTGTATGGTTAATAGTATTCAATTTCCAAATAATTTGAATAGTGTCAGTGCATATCGGTAAATTCAGTAATAAATGGTTGTGGAAATGTGCAGGGCTTCGAAGAGAGAAAATCGATTTTCTGATGTTGCGTATTTATATCAATTGAACAATCGTCTTTTCATTTTCACTTGTTTTTCTTTTTGTATTCATCATAAAAACAATTATTCGAATTTCTGTAAATCCTCTATTTCCAAAAGATATATATATATATATATATATATATATATATATATATATATATATATATATATATATATATATATATATATATATATATATATATATATAGATATATATACACATATATATGGTGCTTCAACGAAAACTAGAACACTAAACAGAGGCTATATCTACCAAGATATTCATTTCTGATCAAAACTCAAAAATAGATCAATTTTTGTTTCAAGGGGGATATCTTTTGGGGTACAATACTTGCCTGAAATATCAACCCCCTGAGCGGGGGTTGCAATCCTTGAACATTTTAATAGGGAAGATGGGTCGAGTGATGACTCAAAAGAAAGGTGGTATCTTTGGCTACATTGCCTTGAACGAATTTCTATTTTTAATTGAAAACTGTAAAAGATACACGGTGAGCCACTGAGAACCGGGAAGACTATTTCACTGAGACTATTCAAGTCTTTCGAGGAATCACTCGACCCATCTACCCTCTTCCAAATTTTCAAGGGTGGTCACCCCTGCTCTAGGGCTTGAAATTCGAGATGAGGATAGTACTTGATGATTACTGCCATTGATCAGCATGGATCTGTTCCATTTTGCTTCTCTGAAACTTGAATAGTCTCAGGGAAATAGTCTTCCCTATCTTTCAGTTGCTCACCCTGTATCATTTACAGTTTTCAATTAAAAATGCAAATTCGTTCAAGGCGACGTAGACAAAGATACCACCTTTCTTTTGAGTCATCAGTCGACCCATCTTCCCTATTCAAAATGTTCAAGGATTGCAACCCCCACTTAGAGGGTTGATATTTCAGGCAAGTTTTGTACCGCGAAAGATGTTCCCCTTGAGACAAAAATTTACCTGTTTTTTCGTTTTGATCAGAAATGAATATATATATATATATATATATATATATATATATATATATATATATATATATATATATATATATATATATATATATATATATATATATATATATATTCTGTACGTAATATTTAGCCCGATATGAGCCATTGTAAACTGACACTTTGCTAAACATCAAGAGTCTACAAGTTCATGATTGTGCGATCTGTGAGGGATATGTAGAGAAACTAATATGGAAATATTTATATTGAGTCAATTGCATTTCAGTGTTCCTGCTAAGAAACTCACGCTCAGACGCTTAGGCTTTTTCCTCTGAACGCGTCATTAATGTCGAATCATTCGAGTCTGTTATAAATATATAATCAGAGATGCATGGCTAGCTTCATTTCAGGTAGTAACTTTTCTAATATCTTCTTATAATTTTAATTTTCTGTTTAATTGTAAACTTATGGACGGCCCCATTTTGTGAGAATTAGAATTATCAATAAAATGGACGTTTGAAGTCCTATTGTTCTTTACACTCAAGATCTGTGGGTCGGACTGAAATATTTGATGAATAACATTTTTCTTACCAAAAAGGGTCATACTCTTGGTTTATACTGGTTGATTCACCAGTGGCATGGTGCTCTGTAGTTCGTACACTCTTGAAGATTTCATTTTTGTTCGAACAGTATTGTAGTTAGAAAGTGAAAATCTACTTCAGCGATTTATTTTGAAGTAAACAGAGTGCCCCAATTTTCTATAAAAAAATCTTGGGAGGTTCTTTCAGATTGGAAGACCACCTTCCCTTTGATGATTCAAGAGCGTCCTAAACTCTGCTATAATGCTTTCAGTAATAAGTTTTTTTGGTGAGTAGCCACTATATTTTTTTTCCATAAATTTTTATGAAAATAGGCTTTCACATCATGGCATGCTCCTTGGGCCAGAGACGATGAATACTTTTTTCGTTTCGTTTTCTTATTGCCCAAGGATAGCTTTATCGATGAATTGAAACAGATTATCCTCATTTTTTACAGGATTGACTCAAAAAAATTATTGAATATTGTAAATTTGAAAATATCGTATCTATATTTTCTCAAATGGAACATCCTGTATTATATTATTTATATCATTATTGTGCCATATTTTTGTAGCAGTAACCTTATCTTTATCTTCGACCATTTTCGAAATAAGAACAATAAACTAAAATAATAAAATCAGAGGTTGCGAAAGAAGAGTTTATTAGTACGTGTCATTATAGTTGATCAAAGAAAAAATTTTAAGGTAATCGTGTATGAAATACGTCAGATTGGTTTATGGTGAGATGATCTACAAGGTGTTGAACTATTTCGATAAGTGTTCGAAATGTTGCCCGTTTCTTTTTAGACCCACCCCAATCCTTCTGATTGCGGATTAACTGGCTGAATCGCGTCGACTATTCTCTGTCTCATATCCAACTGTGTTGTAGAAAGAATCTGGCAAACGATGCCCTTAATATAACCCCTTAAGGAAACACCTAGACTTGTAAGGTTCCAGAGACCTAGCTGGCCATCTAACAGGACCACCACGTCGTACCCATTTGTTTGGAAATACATGATTCAAATGCTCCCTAACCTGATGTGAGTAATGTGCCAGTGCTCCATCCTGTTGAAACCACAAATATTGTCTTATATGCTGTGGTACATCGGCAAGTAACATTGGTAGATGATTTTGCTAAAATTCTAAATACATTTCTCTATTGAGGTGCCCGTCGAAAAAGTGCGGCCCAATTAGATATCCTTCTACTATAGCGAATGTATGGTTCAAGGACCAGCGATGCTGATGATCAATTTGTCTCATGTGGGGTGAATTTTCCGAGGCGTAATAATGAAAGTTTAGCCTGTTAACAAGCGGAAAGTTGCCACGTCCAAGAAAAAAACTCTGCTAAACATATTTGGATTTTCCGCTACTTTGTCACTTGCCCAAATGCAAAAATTGATTCGATTTTCATAGTCTTGATTGTTCAGTTCCTGGTGCAGCTGTACATGATATGCATGAAATTTTTTAACCTTCAAGATTCTCTGGACTTAAGTTTGACTTATATCTGTTAACTGAGAAATCTCTCTTTGGCTTTTATAACTAACCTTTTTGCATAATCTCTACTTGCCAAGTCAATCCTGTATAAAATGAGGATGATCTATTTCAATTCATCAATAAAGCTGTCCTTGGGCAATAAGAAAACGAAGAGAAAAAAGTATTCGTCCTCTGGCCGAAGGAGCATGTGATAATGTGAGAGCCTATTTTCATGAATTTTTACGAAAAAAAAATTTTGTGACGAAACTACTCACCAAAAAAAAATATTATAGCAGAGTTTAGGCCGCTCCTGAATCTTGAACAAAAAAGTGGTATTCCAATCTGAAAAAACCACCCAAGATTTTTTTATAGAAAATTGGGACACCCTGTTTACTGCAAAATAAATTGCTGAAGTAGATTCTTACTTTCTAAATACAATACCGTTCGAACAAGAATGAAATCTTCAAGAGTGTACGAGCTACAGAGTATATATATATATATATATATATATATATATATATATATATATATATATATATATATATATATATATATATATATATATATATATATATATATATAGTATCTAACCGAATAGTTGCAAGATCTTCTTCTGTAATCATTGCCGGAAATAGAAGTATTGAAGTCATTCCTCATAACCAGGATCTAGACTCTCGAATATAGACCATGCAGATGGTTTACATCAGAAGATAAATCAACAACATCGGCAATAAGGAAGAGGTTTGGTTATTTTTGTACGAATTAAGATAAGGTTTGACAAACAATAGTCTCTTGATTCGTGTCTAGAAGAGTAGGGGGGAAGGCTTTCATAGGTGTCTACGAAACATGTCAGATTGCCTATATCCTGGTATATTTTCAAGAAGAAGTAGGATTTAAGTTGTTTGTAGAGAACCAGTGACTGGGTAGATCTATGCAAAATATTTTTCGAACCATCTCAATGAATTTTCCAGTCTGGAAAAATTACTAACAGTATAATTTTTTTTGGAACATTCTTATTTTTACCAGCAAATGTCTATTTCGACGTATGTAACGTACTTCTTCTCGAAAACATATTTCAATATCACTATTTTTTATACTCGGGTTCAAATATAAAATTGGCTTTCAACTATTAGTTTCGTTTAGTTTTCCTACATGATGAATTCATTACTTTTTCGAAAACTGCTCTGTAGCAGTTTCAAGAAATCTTACTAAAATGGAAATATGTTCCGAGCCCACCCCTGCTCATATAAAACTCAAAAGTAAGCCCGAGAAGCAATTGTTGGAATACAAAACTACCTTTGACTGTGATGCGCTCCTCTCAACTTCTCGTCCTTCTCGTTCTACCTCTCAGCCGGTTCACCAAGCAAACAAGGACGCAACAAACCGACGCGAAGTAAATTCACCTCAAGGGTACCGACGCTATGTTACTCTGACGGCAAGCATTTGTGTATTCATCTTTGATCTTCTGCTAACAATCCAGAAGGTGTTCACTGGAGCTGTGCGTATAAAAAATCTCTAATTTAATGATTTATTCATTCATTTATTATCAATCCCTTTAATCAAGGTGTCGAAAAATTCCATATGCTTGGTAAGAGAATAAATAATTTAGGACATAGACTTTCAGATATATTTAGATATGAATCAAACATGACATGATAGAAATCAGACATCATAGCGATATGATTTAATTATGAAAGTGACGCAACTCGAAAAAGATATAAACAAACTATAAATTGATTGAAACGTTAAATGGAAATGATAAATTTTCGTGAAGAACTCAATCAATATTTTCATTCTTCTCGTCTTAAAATAAAAATCTTATAGATTAGTGTTCGGTATTTGCAAGCTTCTTTAAGATCTTTTTAACTATACTTATTTCTTGAAACTGTATCATTAGATTTGGGAGTAGCAATATTTTAAGAGCTCTTATTTGTCCCAATAAACTTTTATTTTCAACGAAACCATAGTACAGTCTCATATGTAAAAACACAAGTCTTAATACATTGAAGGTCAGAGGTCAATACATATACAGGGTGTCCGTGAATTGCGTGTACAACGTTATACCACATATTATTCAGCTCGAAATAAGTCGAATTAGGCCAACTTACCTATATGAAGAGTTTCTTCGTTTGGTTGATAGAGGTCGCCAAATCCAAAGATTTTCTTATCTTATTCTACAAATAATTCTAGAACGACTCGATCAATAGAAACCGTATTCGGTATGCAAAATCGAGTGCATTATTCACGGTTTTTAGTGATTCACTCAATGACCTTAACGTTCTACAAGTGTCCCTAAAAACTCCAACGTGTTTTTATCAACCAAATTTTTCAACTGTCTGCGTTTGAGCAAAACTGTTTCAAACATTGAGTGGCTAGGTTAATTATCAAACTTTTTTATCTAGTGAGAAATTTTGATATGATGAGCGGTTCAATCACAAAATACAGTTTTTTAATTTCATGATTTCATTTCTGCAACCACCTAGCCAGTCAAAAATATCACATTTGACATATGTTGGCTTTGGATTTATTTCTGTGGTCTGGTAGATTGTCATTTTATTAGGTTTGACAACCAATTGTTGACACAACAGTGTTTCTTAAGTTCTTAACCAGGTATTTTGGTGGGCACGGAGATGTACAGTAACTCTGAAATCGTTGATAAGGTTATGGTATACTGAATTTGTCAAGGCAATGGACGTGAAAGCGCAAGAGTATATGCTGAAAGTTTTCAAAATCGCATAGTACCGAACCACCAAACGTTTGGAAATCTGGAGAGGCGACTTCGCGAGAATGGTTGTTTCAAGCCCAGGAATTTTGATCGAGGACGACAACGAACAGTAAGGACGGTCGAACGCGAAGAACAAATTTTGGACATTGTTGAGGAAAACCCACAATTGAGCACGCGGCTTTTAGGTTTGCAGTTGGTCGTTCCTAAAACAATGATTCATGATGTCTTGAAGGAAAAACTATTTCATCCTTATCACATTCAGAAAGTTCAGGAATTATTTCCCAACAATCCTGAGAATCACCTTACTTTCTGCCGATTTATCCAAAAGAAGAGAACTGAGGATTTTCACTTCTGTGAGATAATTCTATTTACTGACGAATGCACTATTACTAGGTCTGGCATTAATAACCTTCACAATTAACACGTGTACAGTGTCAAAAATCCACATGCCTTTACAAGTATACATCATCAGAATCAATTCAGAATTGACAATTTCATTATCGGTCCGGTAGTGACTCCAGATCGATTAAACGGAGAGGCATATTTGAATTTTTGCAAGAAACTTTGCAAACTTTGATTTGTTGGACGATATTCCAGTATTACTGCGTGCAGAAATGAGGTTTAGGCACGACGGTGAACCTCCTCAATTCACTTTAGCGGTTCGCGAGTTCTTACATGCGAATCGTTGGATCGGAAGGGGACCTGATACTCCTTCAAGTTGGCCAGCACGATCTCCCGACTCGACACCGTGCAACTTCTTTCTTTGGGGTGCTTAAAAATCTAGAATTTACTCTTCTCCAATTGACAGTCGAGAAGAGTTACATATGAGAATTTTAAATACGGCCACTGACCCTGGAATAATGCCAAGCGTCCAATTCAATTTCTTAAGGAGGATTAACTCTCGTAATCAGCAAAATGGTGGAATTTTTGATCTAAAATTGAATTAAAGTTTGGGTGTAAACTAATTAATCGTTATTCTGAAGTGATCTGTTCTTTCTGACTCAGTTTCCAACTGGCGAACAATATTTTCAAATAGTATTGTGAAGAGCTTATTAAATTTTTTTTTCGAGTTTTGCGATTTTTGTACTACATAACATTGAATTTTCTATTTGCTTGATCTGATTTAGCAACCTAGAAAACATTATTTTGTCAACAAGAGGTTGTCAAGCATAATAAAATGACAACTGTAAGACTATAGAAACAAACCCAAAGCCAACATGGTCAATATGTGATGTTTTTTGACTTGCTAGGTGGTTGAAGAAATGAAATCATGAAATTGAAAAACTGATTTTTATGATTGAACCGCTCATCATATCAAAATTTTCCAAGTGATAAAAAAGTTTGATAGTTAATATTGCTACTCAAATCTGAAACAGTTTTGCTCAAACGCAGAGAGTTGAGAAATTAAGGTTGGTTAAAAACACGTTCGAGTTTTTACGGACACTTGTAAAACGTCAAGGTCATTGAGTAGATCACTAAAATACGTTGATAACGCACCCGATTACGCAAACCAAATATGGTTTCTACCGATCAAGTCGTTCTCGAATTATTTGAACAATAAGAAGAAAAATCTTTAGATTTGGCGACCTCTAGCAGCCAAACTTTTCATATATGTAAGTTGGCCTAAATCGACTTATTTCGAGCCGAGTAATCTGTGGTACAACGTGTACACACAATTCACGGACACCCTGTTCGTTCTCGATCCGTTTAAAGGAATTCACATCATTTATGAATTTTTCTATAATTTGTATTTTGAAAATTTTTGATGCGATTAACCGTTTCTGAGGCAGATTGCCAAGATCACTCTGTCTCATATTTCGTAATTCAAGGTCAAGGTCCACTGTGGATGCCAATTAAATATTGCATAATATAATGGTAATTATTCTTAACAAAAATTGTTTTTGGATATGGGAACGAAAATAATAAGATTGGAGAATAGGAACATGGAGTGTTGGACGCATAAATGAAAAGGAGAGAGAGCTGGGAGTGTAATTGGAGAGATCAAATTCCGAGGTGTTGATCATTACAGAAACCAAGGTGGAAGAAATAGATAAAACAAAAATGGGCATACAATTAAATACAGGAGAGCGTCAGAAGGAGTTGCGTGGATGATACACAAGAAAATGGGAGACAATAAAAGTTAATGAAAGAATACTAATAATTTCACTAAAACAAGAAATGGAAGGAAAACTACAGTAGTGGCGTATGGATTGATAACGAAAAATCTGATAGCAAAAAAGTTCTGAGATAAATTATTTGAAATAACTGAGGAGCCAAAGTATTGAAATGAATAGCAGGAGACTTTATCATAAGAATGGGATTACAAGAGAAGTATAAAATAGAAATCGGTAGATATTGAGAATGAATATGAAATTGAAAAGCAGTAGAGAAAGTGATTGAATTTTGCATAGATCAAAACATGATGAAAACATTAAGACATAGACAAGAATACAAGAGAAATAAAAAGCAGAAATGAGAATCCCATTTTAGATTATATTTTAGCAGAAAATAGTAACGAAACAAGAATCGACGGTACAAGAGTAAAGAGAGGATCTGAGATCGCAACTGGTCACTACTTGGCACTCACAAAAATGAGGAAGAAGATAAAAGATATAAGTGATTTGAAAAAAATAATAAGAAGCAGTTGGAAACAGAACCAATCAAATCGTACAAATTGCCAAACCATGAAATGGAAACGAAACACAAAGAGATGAAAGGAGAAATTTCAAAGCGTAATTATAACAATGATGAGAAAGATATGGAAATAATTCTCAAATATTGGCAATAAATGATAGTGAAATCAGCTAAAAAGATATGTGAAATGAGATACAATACTAACAAAAGTCAAACATGGTGGTGGTGGTGGTCAAAGCAATATAAGAACAAATAGAGGTACCTGAGTATGAATAACACAACCAGTCACAATGATAATAGCATTTAAATTGAAAAGTCGACAGAACTGATAGTAAAAGCAAAAAAACAACAATGGCTATGATTTAGTGACAAAATGAAAGAAACAAGCAGAAAATTTACAAGACTTCTCTAAAACGATAAGTAAGAACAGAAATAAAAGAAGTTATATGAATGAAATAAAACAAAAAGGTGGGGCAAGTACTTCAGAGAATTTAAAGATACAGAAGATAAAGACGCACAAGAAGAAATACAAGAAGTACAAGATGATGGAACGGAAATACGAGGAACATAGTTGGTAGAAGTATTCAGAAAACTTATAAATGGAAAAGATACAGGAAAAAAATTAACAACGGGAAAAATTGTAGAATGAAATAATGAGCACAAAACTCAAAAACAACAATAATAAGTGAAAAGTACTCAAGACCGATATTTACGCTTAAACAGCTAATGCAGAAGGCATACTGGCAGAAAAAATGAATATGCCTGACATGTATAGATATAAAAACGAATTCGATACTATGTAGAAATTAAATAAATAAAAAATAAAAGAAGTTATATGAATAAAATAAAACAAAACATTGAAGAACGAAGATGATATAAAAAAAAGGTACTTCAGAGAATTTATAAATACAGGAGAGGAAGATACCGTACAAGAAGAAATATAAGAAGTACATGGCGATGGAACAGTAATACGAGAAACAGAGTTGGAAGAAGTAATCAGAAAACTTACGAATGGAAAAGCTACAGGAAAAAACTAACTGGGAGAATTGTGAAATTTTTGGCAGATATTGGCAATGTATTACTATTGTAAATAATGAACCAAGTGTGGAGAAACGAAAAACTCCCTAAAGATTGGCAGATAGTACCAACATATAAAAAAAAGAGAATCAGTCTAATAAATGGAGAATTGAAGCTTCATGTAAGTAAGAATTTCATCCATTAACAATATTATGACAAAAACGGAGAGTAGTGATCCAATGAGAAGTCCAAGAAAAAAAAGAAATCGTGCGAAAACTGAAATACATGTAGACGATTTTGATCAAACTTCCATAAGAAATACTATCTATGACAAGTTACAGAATAATAAGTAGTCATCATAACCTTTGTCTGAATCAAGTTTAATATTATTTTCTTTGTATAGGAACATATTACGTCGTCTGCATCAGAACAGAAGATCCTGGAAAGGGATATTTTCAATGGGTGTAAGACATCTCTGTGGAAAATTGTACAAAATATTGGATGGATTTAAGTATTCCGAAGATAATCCAACAAGAGGTTTGATGGAACTACCTCATATTGCATTGAAGCGTATTCATTTTCTTCAATCATATATTCGTATAAAAAATGAAGGATTACAAGAATTTGTCTATTCTGACGAAACATGGATTTTCAAGGATGGTACTACCGGTCGTTCGTGGCAAGATGACAATATCAAAAGTGTGAATAAGACAAAAGTTGGTGGAACCAGGTGACGTTATCAACTATTGTTTGTACTATTTCAAGATATTCTAAATTCGATACTCGTTTCAGATTCATTATACACCATGCAGGCAACAGGCATGGTTTCATTCCTGGTGCAGAACTTAATTTTTCCTCAAAAACTTTGGACAGTGATTACCACGGGGAAAGGAAGAAGAAAAGTTCAAACATTGGTTTGTACACCAACTATTCTTGAATTCGGAAAAGCCGCAACAGCAACTGAAAAGGTTAAGATTCAAGAATGGTTAAGAAGCAATAATATTGCTTATAAAGTCATTTGAAACCAGAATTATTGAGCCTAGTTAGAATGTGAGTACTGTATTCAAATAGGATTGAATTTCGAGGAGTAGGAGTGTTTTCAATTTGAATATGTTTCACAGAAATAAGCCAAAACCAATATATGAGATTGATAACCTAGCTGAAGAATATGGACACGAAGTATTACGTCTTCCTCCTTACCACTGCATTTTTAACCCAATTGAAAATATTTGGGGTATAACCAAAAACTATTATCGGGACCATGTAGGGAAGGAAGGGTGTTCCGCTGAACAATCTCTCACTGTATGCTCTTCAGAAAATTACTCCAGCAGAGCTATGGAGTAAAACTATTGAGTATACAGAAAAAAAATCAATATTGGGGGGAACGCGAACTTCATTTTGATCTTGAAGATGTTCCCCCTTTGATAAAAAATATGGACGAGAATGACAGTGACAGTGAAACATTTTTAGACGAACTTTCAGAATAAATTGGATTATTTTTTTCAATAACTTTCAACTTTTCAACTTTTGTAAAATTATCATTAAATAAATTATTTTATTGATTTTTGTTATTAGATAGGATTACCTGTGCTTCTTATTTGAATCTGCAAGTGCCAAGTTGACTAAATTCTAGTTTCTGTTGAGAGATTGAAATATTTTGAAAATAATTGTTTCATGGCCTAGAAAAAATAATTTTTATCAGTCAAAAAGTAACATATTGATTTAAATTTTGGATTTATTCAAAACTTAATTTCTCTAAAACCCTAGTCATCTTCATTGTATTTCAAATTAAATGAGATGGCACGTGCTCAAAACCTTTATTGAACAAAGTGCACGATGAATATTTTTTCTTATTCCTCTTTTTATAATGGAGAAAAATGAACACAATTGAATTGAATTATGCCTCATGTGTTGCATTTACAGGTAAGTACTAGTATTCTGAAGATCCATCATGATCATCAGGTCGATTTTTATTTTCAACTCGAAATTTTTTGGTCGAAAAAAACTTTATTTCTTGCGTTCTTTGAAAGGTACAGAGATTATTTTTCTGAATGTTTTGATACCCCACACTAGGGGTCTGCGATGCGTAGTTTTCGATATACAGGATGCTCCATTCAAGAAGTATTGATATGAAAGATTATTGAAAAATTTTATTTTCGGGGGGGGAAGGTCACGATTTGATTTATAATGCCTCAAATTGACATTTGCCAAAGTGTTGTCAAGAAAAAAGTCGAAGTGACAATCGAGTTTATTCTTGGAAAAATTCATTCCACAACCTCTTGAATGAAATAGCTTATATTACAGAAAATACGCATCTCAGACCCCTACTATGGGCATCAAAACAGTCAGAAAACGATCTCTGTAGAATAAAGATGAAAAAAGAATGGGTTGTAATTTCAAAAAAATTGTCGTTGACGTAATATCTTACGAATTATAAAGGAAAAAAATTTTTTTTTCCAAATAATTTTGACTTCAATATAAAATTCCACCTTTGAGCGTTCTGCACGAAAATCAAAAATAAAGAAATTACGAATTTTATTCCATATTTTACAGTCGCACTGAATAGGAATTTTGGGAACCATAGGCAACATCCGAGAAAACTGGTTGATGACGTTACTTTAAACTTAACGTGAACAGACAATAGTAATGATTATCCAGCTTTTTATATGTCCATCGAAACTTAAGGAGAGGACCATAAAAAAATCAATAATTCATGATAAATTAACAACTTGATTTTGAGAACAAAGGATTAATTTTATTAGAATTTGTTCTAATCTCGTAAGTTCACAGATATAATCTTCCGATAATTAACGACTAGCTGGATTTCGGTCCTCACTTCTCCCATCTGTTTCTTAGGTTAGGTATGAATGACATTTCAATTTCCTCTCAGTTTTTGAAAATGGGATGAAACCCGAAACACGTCAAAAATATATAAGTTCCTTATATTTTGTGAAACTTAAGCGTAATGTGTTTTCTTCAATAGAGTACTTGTTGTAACTGTTGAGACTTACTACACGACATCTACTATTCATATTCTGGAATTCTGATCCATTTCGTTCTGTTCCGAACCGCATTCGCAATAGCAGGCTCGTTTTGTTGGCTTCTAAATCTTCTCTCTAGAATATCCCAGGCATGTTCGATGAGAATGAGATCTAGACTTCATGCAGCCCGCTTCATTGCAGTGATGTCGTGATGTTGAAGGTAGTTCCTAAGGATATGAGCTTGCTGAGGTCTAGCGTCCTGCATAAACAAAATGTTCGTACCCATATTTCCTGCGAGTAGTACAAGCTTTACTTCTAAAATGTCCGTAACATTCCTATGAAAATTATTATTTCGAATAGAATGCTTTTCAGCTCTAATTTTCACTCCAGTTTTCTGTCGAAGTTGACTGGCTGTAGCGAATCGTCTTAACAAGGAACTTCCTAAATGACAGTCATGAATCAGCGTTGTTGCTCAAGGTCGTCCTTTCCCAAGTCTCCTTTCATGAGCACCAGTCTTCCTGCACCAGCAGATCATTGAGGAAGCAGTTGAATGAAACACACCAATCCAATATTCTTGAATAAGTCTAACCTATGTCATCTAACATTACTTTTTCACCAAATTCTGCCGGGGGTTAAATTTCGTGTCTCGCATTGCATTGTTTAAGAAAAATTTTACAACTGGTATTATCAATATGTGGTGGTTTTTTGGTGAATCTCAATTTATTTCTTTCATGTTATTTCTCATGAGAGGAAATATGTGCGCCAAGAAAGAAAAATCGAATATTGTTAGGATCTTTTTGGGCATATCCGAGAAAACAACATAAGTTAATAATTAATTATCTACCATAAATGGAATTTGAAATTTTGAAAATGTGCAGTAAGTTGTTTTACAGTGTAATATAATCTCCGCCCAACTCAACTAACATCGTGTTACGAGATTCCCGAAAACAGTCACTGGTATATAAGAATGGACTTGACAAAATTAAGTAAGTAGCCACTTTCAGAAATATTGCTGAATTGGTGTATTTCTACTATCTTTTACATCCTCTTCCGAGTTGGTACGTATTCGGATATTATCCATGTCTCATTGTCTCAAAGCCACATACTTTCGGTAAACAGTTATATAGATTTCATTATCTGAAAATGATGTATTCGTTTTATAGCCTGGTATGCTAATTAAAAACCTAGATTGAAGATGTTCTACTTCTTGTAACATCATTTCTACTAAGCAGTTCATTCTATTAGCTGCCGAAATATGAACTATTACAGCAATCTACAATAATAAATATACAGGGTGTCCACGCAAGATTGTCACATTGAAAGTATATGGTGAAATGAATGACAGATCGGAGAAATGTTTTTCCGTATTACATTCAAAGGTACAAGTCCGTTTTTTCAAATAAGACTACCTATTTTCACACACACCATTTAACTCTTGATATTAATAGGCATCGATCTGTTATAGGTTTTCCAATACCTAAAATGAATCGTTTTTGGAGTTATTCGCGATTTTATCACAAAACTTACGATATTTCGCGCGAGGATCCTGAAATTCGCAGATTATATGACCGGAAATCTCTCAAATAGTGCTTTTCGATATCTCAATACGATCTCATCAAAGTAATTCTGGTCAGAATTCGGAGAAAAGAAGTGCGAAATCAGTACTATTGAAGTGGATCCAATCTGACTTCTCGTTTTTCTTCCTTTCTAGCAGGTATACTTGTCTGGAAAGTCATCTTCGGAATGTTATAGATTTAATATGTAGACGTTTTGAAATCCACAAAATGTTTCAAATATTATTTCACAAGTTAAAACTCTGATATTTGTCAGCATAATTGAAGAAATAAGTTCATGGTTTCTTCGGTTGGTAATACAGTCACAACCGGATATAGCGTCATCGAAGGGACCGTATATTTTCCAACGTTATATCCGATAGTTGTTATAAACGATACATAGCCTAAGTATGTAGTTGAATTATCATAAGTACATATATATCTAATATAGACTAAAATATTGTTTTCAACTGAAATATCGAAAAAGAAATGAAAATGTTTATTGAGAAATAATTGGAGATACAAGATGTACTTAGCTGCACTATAAGACTCACACTAGTTTTTAAAGTAGTTAGTCATTTTAGTCTGTTTTTTCTAAGCCCACTCTCAAATATGTTTTGCATTTTCCGTTTCATACTCCACGAGTTATGAATATCATCAGTATTAAACTCGTCGTCGTTAAAGATAACAAAATTTCTCAAAACTGTTATAGCGCTAAGAGCCTCGGAAATTGTTGTTGGCCTAAACTGTTCTTCAGGCTCTTGCTGGTCTTCGTTTTCTTCGTCAGTGTTACGATTGTTACTTTCAGCTTCTGCAAGAATTTCTTCCTCAGTAGCTGAGGTGCCCACAGCGGCAGTGTCATCTATTCCAATAAATTCCTCTATCTCAATTCTTTGTTCTGTACCAGCAGATCTTTACAACTGACTAACCAATTGAGCGAGTGGCACGTTGTCGTCTTCATCTGTGGGAGATCATATCATTCTCGTTAGCGGAATATTATCGTCGTCCTCCGTTTGTGATGGAGAGAGATCTTTGAAACCTGCATAGCGAAAGCAGTAGGCCATAGTGGTCTGTGTGGCCTTTTCCCAAGCTTCCGATATCATTAGAATTGCATCCAAAACACGAAACCTTTTTGTATCTTTCCCGTTTTCAATATTCATTATCATTTGTAGCACTTGAAATTTTCTGTATTGTGTTTTTAAATCTTTTATCACACTTTGGTACATGGGCTGTAAAACAGAGGTGACATTGGGCGGTACAAACACAAGCTTTATGCATTTCAGATTGGAGACTACAGTGAGTGGGACAGCTGTCTACTAGGAGAAGATTTTTTTTCCTCCAGACTTCAATTCTGCATCCCAGCTATGTAGCCATTTTTCAAAAATTTGCGATGTCATCCAGGACCTAGTGTTGTTTTCATAAGTTACAGGCAAAGAGTGAATGTTTTTAAAGCAACGCGGTTTTTTAGCTTTTCCTATCACAAAAAAGTTTTTTTTTTTGCCTGAACCAATCTTGTTTGCCGCAACCAATACTGTAATTCTTGTTTTGGATAACTTTCCGCCCATGCATTCCTCGCCTTTGAATCAAGTGCTTTGTCAGGAGTTAAATTGTAAAAAAATCCGGTTTCATCAGCATTGAAGATTTCCTCTGTTGTATATCCTTTGCACAGCGTAGGCCACTTATAAGAGTCACTCTTCACTCACTCCTCCAGGAACGCCAGCCGCTTCACCGCAAACTTTTCCTGTCACAATATTATAACGAGCACGAAAACGTTGTACCCAAAATGACGAACATTCAAAATTTTCCTGACCCATAATACGAGCAAAGTAGTTGGCTTTTTAATGCAGAATAGGACCACTTATTGGGATGTTGTTTGCCCTCTGATGTTTAAACCATGTAAATAAAGCATCTTCCATAACTTATGTTCACTTGTCCTCGATCGTTTGAGTTTTAAACAGTTGTTGTCGAGAAGAACTTTTATTTTATCTCTATTCTTCCAAATCGTACATATTGTATAATGTGAAACTCCACACTCCTTTGCAATTTCACTATTTGACTAGCCATTTTCTAATCTCCATATGATATGAGATTTTTCTTCAATAATAAACACTTTCCTGTTTTTTGCGACATGGTAAAGCATAAATACACAGTCTTATCAAAGGCAAAACGTATACATCAAGCTGTCACTCACGCAGTCAGTTATCGCATTAAACAATAAAAATGCAAGGTCAAATGGCCGGGAAGAGGTTCGAATGAGGTGGAAGAAAGAGCGTAGGTTATAATACGCCTAATAAAGTTTCGTCGTTATAAGCGATATGTAGCTATATCCGATGTTGTTATAGGCGGTATGTTTAATGAATAGTTTACTAAAGATTCGGCCGGGACGATGTCGTCATAATCGGTTTTGACTGTATTTCTAAAAGTACCATAAAAAAAATCGACATGCTTCATTCAGCTGGGTATTTCTGGCAATTCGAAGATGATTTTTTTCACAAGTAACTGATGTAATCGAGAATTCCTACTAAAAAAGAAGAAAAACGAGAAATCAGATTCAATCCACTTCAATAGTAATTCATTTTGCACTTTTTTTCTCGGAATTCTGATCAGAATTACTGTGATGAAGATTTTGAGAGTCTCGTATTGAGAAATCGAAATTCGTTGTTTGAAAGATTTCCGGTGATATAATCTGCGAATTTCAGGGTCGTCGCGCGAAAAATTATAATTTTTGGGATAAAATCACAAATAACTCGTAAACAATGCGTTGAAGGTATAGGGAAACCTATAACAGATCGATGCCTATCAATATTAAGAGTATTTGGTGTGTATGAAAATAGGTAGTCTAATTTGAAAAAAAAAGGACTTTTGTACCTTTGAATGTACCACTATTTGCCACATGCTTTGGAAACACGCTGTATGAATTCTGCTGAGTTTCTTTACTTACAACAAGCTAGAAATACTCGACATTGAATGTTCTTTAGTATTTTATGATTGATGCCTTCTAAAAGACAACCAAAAACCGCAAAATTGCGATTGAAAAATTCATATCTTCCTTTCGGTTGACTTCAGGAGACAACGATATGAAAAAAAAAAAAGTTCAGAATTTGATTTTCCACAATAAAAAAAGAAACATACGTTATGCTATTTGAAAGAAGAGAAATGGTGCCACAGCATTGAAAATATTTTCGGAACAAAAATTTCTCCAATCTGTCATTCCTTTCTTCATATACTTTAATGTCCCATCTCCCGGACATCGGGTATATGTAAAGAATTCCAATAAAATATTGTTCATTATATTAATCATTAATTTCTCGCTAACTAAACGTTCCCGGATATATTTTTTATCCATATACCTTAATCTGCAATTTTGTTTTGCTGTCCTGAACGATTTTGCCTACTATTCAAATAAGTATTCGAGTTTTGAATATTTAGCTATATTCACATCATGTTTACTTACACGAGTTGCCTTCAACATTGAATAATTCGCCCACAAAGTAGATGATTTCATCTCACAACCAATGTCTATAAAGGATACCATTGTAACATTTTCTGAGAAAGAACTTGCATTTTTATGCCTAGATGATATTCCATGAAGTGATTGTATGCATACTTATATGTTTCCTTGATTTTGCTGGTAACTAATTCATTGATGCAGTATTTACGTCATTGTGAGTTCTTCGAGTGCCTATAGAATATAACTGTCATCTTCACTGAAAATATTCTCTAGCGTCAATTGTGACAGTTCCACATTACTTTGTTTCCACAGTTATAAAGCAAATATCCCGTGGTATCCTTTGTTTGTAAATGAATTGTATAATGCTAATTCGAACATAATTTACTGGAATTTTCTGTCATGAACAATTTTCGATTTACGGAAAAAATATTGAGAATCATACAGAAAACCACGCTCTCAGACTCCGTATAGTCCCTACTTTGCAACTCCCTTCCTGTTGGAAGTTTCTGTAACTTTTGTTGAAATCATTTTCTAGAAAAGATATTGTAGACAAAAATAGGTGAATCCACTTTTTTTACACATGGTGCAATGAATACGGCATCATTTAAAAATTTTGACCGGCTATTTTATCTTCCCCCTCGTACCTTCGCCACCAATGCTATTTTTCTCCTGTAGAAGATTTATACAGGGTTATACATAATAGTATGTCACAACTTGAGGGAGTAAATTTACTTGCAATTTTGAGGAAAAAGTTCATATAAACATAGGTCAGCAAAAGCTTCGTTACGGAGCTACAGAGTATTGAAATTTCCGGAAAAAATTGTTTTTTCTTCAAAACTTCCGCAGTTTTTGAGATATTCAGCCCAAATATGGAATGCAAGCTATTTCTTGCAGCCTTTATCATTACACGTCCTGAATTTTAACTAGAATCAACAAGGTGTTTTCTTTTCCGGAGCCATGTCTTCTTTTATCCTTTCAAACATTTTTGCAGTACGCCGCTGATCAGCGTACAATCAATTTTCGTCATCTTCGTTCAATTTAGAAACTTTTTTGACACTTGTAAATTTTTCTCACAGAAATTACTTCAAAAGTCTTCAAACTAATCATTAATTCAAAAAACAATTCGAGCAGGCACCGGTTCAACTTTAGCAAATGGCATAATAAATGAAAAAAATGAAAAAACCAAAGCCCACTAGTATTTTTTCAATTTAAAGTACTTCCAATTCGGGGAATGCATATAATCGTTTAATGAATTTTTGCTCGAGAACTGTCGGAGATACGAAAAAATTACAAGGGTCTAAAAAGTTTCTATATTGAACGAAGATGACGATAATTGATTATACGCTGATTAGTGGCGTTCTGCAAAAAAGTTTGGAAGGATAAGAGAAGACATGGTTCCGGAAAAGAAAACACCTTGTACATTCCAGTTAAAATTCAGGACGTGTTATGATGGAGGCTGTAAAAAATAGCTTGCATTCCAAAGTTGGGCTGAATATCTCAAAAACTGTAGGAGTTTGGAAGAAAAAACACCCTGTAGCTCCGTAACGATGCTTTCACGGACGTATATTTATATACACTTTTTTCTAAAAATTGAACGTATATTTACCCCCTCATGCTCATGTTATAACATACTATTATGTAACACCCTGTATTAATTTCATAATTTGTAAGTTCACGAGGAATATTTTCATGTTCGATATCTACCGAGGTTGCCTTTTAAATTTGGCAGTTCAGTTGTGTTAATAGTCATTTGAAAAATTCAATTTGGACAAAAAATAGAATTATTACGTGAACATTTTCGTGCGATGATTTTTCATGATTTTCGATGTGGATTAACTCGACAGTACTGCTGCGATCAACTTTTTCATGATTTTCGATGTGGATTAACTCGACAGTACTGCTGCGATCAACTTGCTTCGACCTTTGGTGATGAAGCTCCACTCTTTGCCACTGCGAAACGGTGGTATAACAAATTCTATCACGGCCATGCTTCACTCAATGAGATACTTGGTGAAGGTCGTCCCAAATCAGTTGTTTTGCCACAAACCATCCGTGTAGTGCATGAAATGATACACGATGATCGCCATGTGACTTACCGTGAGATTGAAACAACCCTAAACACTTGTTTCACCAGCGTCCATTCAATTCTGCATGAATATTTGCCTGTCAAAAAGGTTTGTTCGCGCTGGATCCAGACAACTCAATTGCTCAAAAGAAGGCTCGTGTCGTTTTATGCAAAAAAATGTTGAATAAATTAAACTGCGGTACTTCAAAAGACGTTTACAAAATCGTTACAGGCGACAATATATGCGTACGAGCTCGAAACTCAACAACAATCGACAGTTTTTCAATACGAGCTAAACCCAAGAAAAGTTGTTCGTGCACGAAGCCCCTCGAATCAAATGGTCGCCTGTTTTTTCAGGAAATTCTGAATGGTATACAACCATTCTCTTGCCGCAAGTGTTCGACAAGTTTAGGAAATCAAATCGGAGAACTAAAATCATTCTGCATCATGACAGTTCAAGCTCACTCACATCATATGTGTGGAGCAGCTGAATAGCCAAAATATTTATTTGGCACATAACGCTTTCTTTTTGTTTGTCTACATCAAGAAAAAATTGCGTAAGCAACGCTTTACGACGGCAGAAGAGGCGGTTGAAGCTTTCCAAAACAATGTTTCGGAGGTATCTTATTCGGAGTGGCAAGAGTGTTTGAAAAATTCTTCTGAGCACATGCAAATATATCGATCTTCATAGAAAATACTTTGAAAAACAACATAGCCATTTTTTTCCCTAAACTACCTGTTTTTTTTTGTCAGGCGCAAAATTCAAAAGGCAACCTACGTAATGCACTCGATTTGTCACTCGTAATATTATTTGAACAATAACATATTCGAAGATAATTATTATGATGTAGACATTTGCATCTGATACTGATGCTGTTATGAAATTCATGGCAATCGAAGATGTTTGGTTTAATTACAGAATGTTGATTCCGTAACTAGTTATATAATGAAAATACATGAAAAAAACATAAAGATCAAGTGTTCTAGTTGGAATCAATATTCAAATTCAAGAGTAAGAATGTTTAAATTCTATTATTCAAAATGATTCCAGAATTATTACATTCAGTGATCGTGTTGGAGGAAATTCAAACCACCAACTTCAACAACAGTACGAACAAGCTACATTCGGGCACTGAAAATTTTACCTCTATAATCCGGGCACGTCGACGCCGGCTGATATAAAAACAATAATAATTTTCCTGTCTGTACATGTTTGTATGTACTTGTACTATCTAAGAGTGGCGAGTATCGTTCTACAGTTGCATTTTGCATTTCAATATCGCCGGTGGTGTGCATAATGGCTCCAACGAAGAGTAATCATAAAACGCTCGCACTGGCAGAGAAATAAAAAATAATAGATTTTATTGATGATGGAATGAGTACTCGTCGAATAGCAGCAAAGTTCACTATTCCAAAATCAACAGTGTTTGACATAAAAAAGAACAAGGACAAAATAAGGAGATTATATGAAAAATGGTATATAATACGACGATAATAACAGGTAGGTATTAGGGATGCACCGAGCAAGGGTTTTCACAAAAAGCCGAGAACCAAGCTCTCGACCAAACAAAATTACTGCATGGCGAGATCAAGGCCGAGAGCTTAGCTGGCCCAAGCAGGTCATCTGTGCATCCCTAGTAGGAATATTATTTTAAACTTTTCTCTAGTTTATTCTATTCAAGGTATTTTTGTAGGAAAAAGAAAAATTATTAGAGAAACTGAGAATCCTGATGTTGAAATCGCATCGTGTAACTGGTTTCTTCAACAACGCAACGCACACGTACCATTTTCTTCAGACATATTGAGAGCAAAAGCCAAACAGTTTTATGAACAAATCACAGGAAAAGAAGGTTTTCTGGCAAGTTCGGGATGGTTAGATTCATTTAGGGAAAAATTTCTATCGATTGTTGAACAGATGGAATCAAGCAAAGAACAGGTATATAATGCTGATGAATCGGCAAATTTTTGGAGACGTTTACCTAACACAACTTGGGTTCGTCAAGGGAAAAAATCAGCACCAGGTTGAAAAGTGTCAAAAGACCGCTTAACATTCATCCTATGGTGCAACGCGGCTGGAACTCACCAATTACCTCTACTAGTTTTGGGAAAAGTGGCAAACCAGGAGTATTCAAAAACGAAAGTTCTCTTCCAGTTTTCTACAAATCATCTACCAAAGGGTGGATTAATGACTCGACCACTATTTAATGAATGGTTTCAAACATCTTCTATCCCCGAGGTGAAATTTTTTTTAACTATGATTAACAAGCCCTCTAAAGCTCTGTTGTTGGTAAACAATGCACCATCGCACCCACCTGAGGAAGAGGTTAATACTAATCCAAACTTCTGAGTTATGTTTTTGCCACCCAACTGTACTGCCGTTCTTCAACCTATGGATCAGAATTTAATTCAAAACATTAAAGTTTCGTATAGAAAATGCCTTTTTAATCATATCATTTCGCATGAAAGTGAAGAGATAACTTCCATTTTGAAGCAGTATAATTTGAAAGATGCAGTGAACAATCTTGCATAATCTTGGTAAGCCATTACTTCAAGAAATATTAGAAAAAGTTGGACAGCATTGTGGCATGACACTACATAGGTAGAACAATCTGATGGATGATGAAAATATTCCACTCTCAGAGCTTCAGAAGAAACTTCGTGCAATCAGTGAAAATGATCATCGATCCAGAAAATGACTTAACCATTGAGAACATTACCAATTGGGCTATGGGAGACAAAGAGTTTGTTATCGATTTGATTGAAGAAGAGCTTATACAGGATGCTTTAGGAACGAATATTGAAAACGTTGAGAAATCTACTGACTCAGAGGATGGTTTGAATAGTATGGTAAAGTGAAACATGCAAATACTGTCAATGCGTTCTCCGTGATTATCAATTAGGCCGAACAGAATAATCTTCCTATAGAAGACGTATTAGTCCTGCAAAGGCTCAAGGAAAAATCAGTTCAGATGGCTGCATCGAAAAAAGTTCAGAGTAAAATCGATGGTTATTTCAAACGTCATAAGAAATAGCATGTTGTTTATGTACTCTAGCTTATATTTAAATTCTATATTTTCTATGAGCAAAGATTATAATGAATAGAAATTCTGTAATTTGATTCTGTTTTATAATAGAAACTTTTTTTGTTCAACTTTTCGATATTTTTATAATAAACTCGGCTTTAGCAGATTTTGGATTGTTTCTATTTTAAAAATGAAACAAATAAAGTCACTTCAGAAATTCGGGCATATCGATAGTCTGGCCATGCGCCGGCACGATATCTGCCCGGACTAGTGTTGTACTGTACATATTTTAGTATGAAATGAAATGAAATATTTTTTAATCTTCTATCATCTCAAAGGATGACCACACTTTGTAGTATACTTCTAATGTCAATTATATCCATTCACACATTCACACTGTAAAATCTCATGATGTTCAGCAAACAAAAGTTTATGTAGGTAATAAACATCACAATTCATTAAGAAATTACATTTACATTTTCTCTATAGAGTTTACGCATGAATTAGAAAACAATGAGCAATTTTCCGTTTTGGATATTAAAGTAATTAGAAACAATAATTGATGAACATTTGATGTACGCAAAGAAGAGTACCGCCTAGCCTTTGTAACGGTCGGTTCTTCTTCGCTAAATTCAACCGAAGTTGATTTGTTCAAATTTAGGAAAGGTAAAATCTCAGACGACAATGAATCTAACGACCGGTCACAAATTGAGAAAGAGTTAATTAATTGATATGGATGAACTTGCTAGATAACACGTTTCTTATTAAAGATTTTGTTTTTCATTGAAACAACGGACTTCAAAATTATTCAAAAAAGTGGATTTCAAACTAGTTTTCGTTTTGGTTCCACTTGAGGTAATTTATAGTACGGGAAATTAAACGATCGGGATATAAAAAAGGAACTAACAAATTAGATAGTGCTTTTAGATGTTTGGTAAAATTATAAGAGGAATTTTTGAATCTAGACGTACAAAGTTGATTTCATTAGCAAGCTAATAGCATTTATTTCGTTAATTAGAATATTGAAAACAGAAAACCAAGCTTCGAGTTTCAGAGATGCATCTGATAAGAATATTCTTTTAGATAGACATTCTCTATTCAATTGAATGATTGTTGCTAACATTAACAAACGATACAAAAGAACGAAGCAGAAAATACGTACCGAGAAGTTTGTACAAACTTGAATGTATTTATATCTGAACTTTTTTGCTAGTTCTTCAAACCAATTCATTCACCTCTATCTGAATCAATTGATATTTCGGCAATATTTTCTGCGACCTATGGCTTTCTAAAAACAGTTTCTTTATGTCAAAAGACGTCCATACTCAATTGGCTCTTTTGTCATGTTGTTAGGTTAGGTTAGGTTAGATTTACACATAAAAAGTATGTTTTTTTCATGTAACATATTTCAGGTGGTAAACATCAAAAATACAGTTATTTTCTAAGCAAGAATGTTTCATTTAATGTTCACGACTATAGAGGAAAGCTAGATATACTAAACTAGGTAAATAATTCAAAAAATAGTAACGCGAACACGAAACAAACTAAAATATTCTTTTTTTTTCTTAGATGTATCTTCACAAGCCTAATATTTTGGCCATTCATACTAAGGATTTGTAGTATCCTTGTTGCTATAATCCTTTACATATTTATTATAATTAACGCAACATAGCCAATCCTTTCCATCAGAATAATATCGAAAGTCATGAAGACATATCGAACAAAGATTTTCGATCTGTTGTATTTCCTGAAGCTTCCTTGTTGATCAGATTAAATGAAAGTACAATTCGGAAGTGGGATACCATCGTCTGAAGAATATACTGGAAACGTAAGACTTGCTATCCTAGAAGTGACATGAATTTCATTTTCAGAATTTACTAGTGACATACGACCCTTCAGCTTTGTTGATATTTTATTTCATCTTCCATTATGCAGTTTGTTTTCATCAAATCTCCTACATTCTGTCAAATAATCAGCTAAACTGAAGAGATTATCAGTTTCTTCGGGAGAAAGATTTTTCGAAAGCACATCAAGAATACCAGTTCCTATTATTAAAGCTTTGAGATTACGTCCAATGTAAGGTGCTATATAATTCCTTAGAAGGAGCATGAAGAATTGTTTCTAAGGAACCATCACTCTACTTCTGGATTCTTATCTCTATCTATACAAAACTTTTCGCCATTGCTTTTCGACTAGACTGAATACTCTAACATCTTGTGTTTGTTTGTTCTTTTTCTTTTCAATTTTTCTTATGCTTGATTAGAGAATAAAATTGATGGACTCATCCTATTATCGGTAACATGATGGTTGGTGACACACATGCTATTATTCGATCTAGTTATGACAGATGTTATCGTTAATAGAGACATTCATTATCACTATTATATTTACACTGGTGTAATTTATTCACTTGTGACAAGTAGAAACACCAGATACACACCTCTGATATCTAAGGTTTCTCATGCTTGAAAGGTTCTTCAAATCACTTTCTTAACAATATTTGCTACACTCAACAAAACTGCCTAAATTGAGTTTTCCTTAATCCTATTCTAAAATCGCTGAAAGTTTATTTGTAAATCTTAATATTTGAGCAGCTTCTTTTCTTTTTCTAAATAATGCGATGAATAATAACGAAAGGGTATGGTAAATTATAATCAGATAGTATTGCCACATCTATGAGTATAGAAATAATTTTTATGTTTCGGTTATTACATCTGGTGTGCTGGCGGATATAGCTATATCGATTTGGACTTGAGTATTCCATATGATGGTGAAATCTAGGGTTTCCAATCGGCTCTGGAGCATAACCATATCATTTCGCTTCACATGTATATAATACTCTGTAAACTGAACCATTCACGTGCAGCTGCGTTGTGGCACTCCAAGTATGCTTTTTTGGCTAAGAATGAGCAGCTTCATACTATATAATGAAGTTTCACTATATAAGTCCAGCACTGGCTACATCTTGGCTCGTTGTCGGTTCTTCATGATCGTAGTCCTCTTGTAGTTTATACAGCTTAGTCTGGAGTAGCTGCTCATCAGAGCTTCTGCCTTAAGGTTTGCACGATTTTCCCTTTTCTTCCTCATATCACTCTCTTCTTTGTTCAATTTATTATTGTTACTATAATTATATATCGATAATAACATAGGTTCTAACGATAGGTTCTATCTTGAAAAGAAATTATTTTCAACCCAAAAAAACTGAAATATTTCTTCACTAAAATGAGTATATGAATTGAAAAACAAAGGAAATAGTATCAGTGTTGAGACATTAGATACTAATAAACATCATTTTAGAAGAAATGGAGCAGAGATTATCTTTATGTGCTGCTGGGTTTATTGAATTGTATATGCTTCAATTAACCTATACGCTACTTATTTTATATATAGTTTTATAACTTGAAACAGAGTTTTATCTGTTTTAAGTTATGAAACTTTACTCAACTATTGAACAGAATATTGAATTTATGTGAAATAGGTAGTCTAGAAGTGAATTAGTAGTATGTCTACTATTTACCAAAATTTCAAAGAGCAAGGTAATTTATTTGTTTGTGAATATGAATCATCTCCTAGTATCGCAAGACTCAACTCTGATTCATTTTCTCATAAAAGTTAGAACTAAAATTATATATAATTCCTTGCGGTTTATTTGTTATTCCTTCAACGTGCGCTATTTCCGCCTTTCGGCCTATGACACGCCGGGCAATTTTTTCACCTCACTAACCCGGGAATTTTGCCGAACCCCTCTCGTGTCGAGGGAAGGGATCTTTAATGTCCAACACATCTCTGTTAGACAGGACCGACGGCCTTACATCTCCTCCGAAAGATGGATACTCAAACGATTCCCAGAATCCGAAAAATTGCACCGACTTTATGGGGATTGAACCCAGGTAACTCTGCGCAGGAGACGAGCATTGGCAGGGAGCGGAGTATGAAGTAGGGACAGCTGAATCGATCACATGTGGTCAAATTATCGTTAAATCATGCTTTTATCACAAATACACACGTGAAAATTAAATATATAATAATAGTAATAAGTATATAATAGTTGTGTCGTTGATTGGAAAAATGCAGACAGATATGTAAGTCTCACACATTTCCAGTGGCTAAGTAGAAAGTTGATAAAAGCAATAATTTGATGAATGCTGTCAAAAGAAAAAAGTAGGTAGTGTATAACCTTATTCAGTAGCATGCCAACTCGAGTAGTGTATGTTCTACTCCAAAATTAATATTTATTTTATAGATATAAATATCAACATTTGAAGAATTTAATTAATACAATAAAATAAAAATAAAATTTGAATATTTCAGAATGATAAAAGGAAATAAGTCGTTAAAATAAATGAAAAAAAATGGTAAGTAATAAGTTTTGGAGTAAAGTAATATGTGAGCTCGATTTTTAATGAAAACAAATTTTTTAGTGCTGATGAATTACCCTGGATTCCAAAACCAACTAATACCATTTGTAGCATTTCGTTTGGGGTCCAAGTAACATACCATCAATATTTCCTTCTGTATATAAAAAATCGAAGATCAATGGAAACACATCTATAAGCAGGTATTAGGTTTAAATCTTTTTATTGCTCTCGAAATTGCGGATATTAATGATAATGGCATAGTTAATACCATACTAAATTGTTTTCAGGCATAAACATTTTTAAAACGACGAAAAGCTGAAAATCAAATGACTGCGATGAACATTGACACTGAAGTAATTCCAAGAAGTACTGATATTATTGTGAATTCTATTGAATTCACAAATAATTCACAAAATATGATATTGTAATGTGAACAAGCTGAGGACATTGGAAAAACATTTGTCTGCAATATGTATGTATATGGGTGCTAACAGAAGTGATGCTGAGATTGAAACAGAAATAATAGAAACAAGAAGACAATTACTAATCGACTTGGCTGGAGTAAATTTTAATAATTTCCAGTTTTTATTGAAATGAACTCAAATTTCGCCTAAAAGCATTGCCGGAAAAGAAGATAGACTATTAATTTTTTTAATGAAAATTAAGACTGGGTAAATATTTAAGTGTTATATTCAGTATTCACAGGACAATGGTTTCCAGAATTGTTCATACCACTATACTACAGCGTTTAACTGCAGCAACAACAAATTTAGTTTTTTGGCCAATGATTGATGTTGTTCAAGCTACAATGCCAAAATGCTTTTATCCCAAATACTCTAACACAACAGTGATTATTGATTGCACAGAATTTAAAATTTAAATACCGTCAACGGAAGATAACCTGGTTTTTTATTATACTCACTATAAAAAAAATTACCGTAAAAGTTTTGATTGGTATTACTCCGGGTGGATTTATCTGCCTTAAATCTGAAGTTGCTGGTGGAAGGTTTGCAAATAACTATACAATCGGGATTAATTGATAATTTGGAAGAAGGTGATAAAGGGTTTCCGGAAATTAAAGCAACTATTGATCAGAGTGGAAAGAATGTAATGCTGAATTTACAAAGGAAGAAACTGAAGAAACTTATCAGGTTGCCCGAGTAAGAATTCACGATGAGAAAATCATGCAGCGATTACGCCTTTATTCTATCTTAGATAAATTTACTCAAAATTTAGTTCATTACGTCGATGAAATCATACATATTTGTTGCGTTCTGGTAAATTTGCAGCCCTATTATTATATATTATTATAAGATTGAGTTACTCAGAATTTGACTATATATATATATATATATATATATATATATATATATATATATATATATAT
This sequence comes from Cryptolaemus montrouzieri, assembly GCA_013387265.2. Lineage (NCBI taxonomy): Eukaryota > Metazoa > Arthropoda > Insecta > Coleoptera > Coccinellidae > Cryptolaemus > Cryptolaemus montrouzieri. The sequence continues at coordinate 64,702,225 of JABFTP020000103.1, forward strand.
ATATATATATATATATATATATATATATATATATATATATAAAGTATTATGTAAACATTGTATTATTATTTTGTATTATGTAAACATTGCTGTCTTTTATTAAAATTTTGGTAAATATAAATAAAGTAATCAACATTTCTTAATATCAAATATCTTTTAAAACGAAAACTCTTCATCACGATCAATTGATAAGGTTAAGCAGATATCGCTTTTTCACCAGTGAATAAATACATCACATTATTCATCCCAGTTACATACAACTGTACCTGTTTGAGTAAAGTTAAGATTGTTTTTTTTCAACTTAACTGCACCATTTTCAAAAGACAAGTATGCAACATTGCAACACTTATTTTGCCAATCTACTACTGGTAGATCCTTACACTTCGTCAGACACTTAAACTCAACCATTTTTGAAACACAATCATCTTCAATAAAAATGGCATCGATGTTGGCACTGACCATGGTTGTTTTTTGCTAATAATAACACCGACTTGTTTAACTTCACTCTTATTTAAATTTTCATATTGGTCTCTGGCCTTATCTTCATGGCTTAACCATAATTAGTGCTATCGTTGTCAACCTTAAGCGGACACACGTGTGTTTCAATTAATGATGACAGCAAATTTTTTATAGAGTAAAATGTCAAATATCAGCGACTAATACTGATTTTTGTGGTGATTCAGCAATCAGCTATTCGAGATCAATCGATAGAGATAAATTCTCTTGCATGTCAATCAATTTTTCACAAGGGTTCATTCGTTCAAAATTTCGTCCTTTTGAGTACTTTTTCTTCACTAACTGACGAGCACTTGGTTTCCTCCACTGCTGTTCCTGGATGATTTTGTCAAACTTTCTTCATGATTTATGTAATAAATAAAAACTGCTACATGTTTACATTTGTCGCTACGATTGTAAACGCAAGAACAGCACATTTGTTTATCAAAACGTTCATCGTCAATCTATAACATAAAAATTATGATAAGCTTGGATGTGAAATTGAAAATTTTTAAATTTTTTACTTACCAGTAGAATTGTGCCATAAGGTGGTACGTTAACAGCAGTTTGTCAAATTACCTTCGATGTAATTAAATAACTTATTCCATCTCTGCTAAACATTTTAACATCTCTTACGTGACCAGCTGCGACTACATATTTTCCTTTGTTAACAGTATCAAGTTGCCAAAATATGCCATGAGTGATTGCCTCAAACCCAGTTTGTATAACTATGTTTGAAGGTGCCTAAAAATTATTCAACATTAAAAATTGAAAATTCTCAATAACTGAAATATGATTCGCAATTACATTGCCATTATTTTTTTATTTCATTTCTGAAAATCATATGAATAATCAACTATTTTTGTAATTTATATTATTGCAGTTGTCATATATTACATTTGTTTCCATTTCACTGGTTTACCTCTTGGGATTCTAAAACTTCTTTTAGTTATTTATAAATTTTTTTTACTTATTTTTTCCGTCGTAATAAGTTTTATCAACATTTCGATTCAAAAACACGATCACAGATATTTATAACACATATTTACTTCTAAATTCGTTTTTTAAAACAATTTATTGTTATTTATACGGAGCTATCACATGTCATACTATTACCGAGGATGATTTTACGCTACTATCAGATGTCGCTTTCATCGTTCTCCCTGCGCATAGATAAATCTTTAATCTATGTTTTAATGCAGCTAATGTGATAATTAACCATGTTTCATTAATGAATTCTTTCAGCGTGCAACTTCGATAAAATGGGCAGACCCACATTTAATCGATGAACGAACTGATAGATGATCAAGACTGCTGTAATTTATCACGGACTTCAGGTAAACCATAAAAAAGGAGCAAAGTCCTTGTAAACACTTCGACAATATCTAGATTTTAATCTCTTCATGTAAGAATGAATGCTTCTAGTTGGTTATATTTCAATTATGAAATGAAGTTGAGTTTTTTAGATACGTTTGATATTTTCGATAATTTCTGTCATTTGGCGAGAATCAAGACAGGCTGTAACTGCTCACATAAGTAGTTGGGTTCTAATTGGGTCAGTTATGAACATATTTTATCTATTGACTGTCCTTTCGACCAATATGCTTGGCTCTATTCCAATATGCAATAATAGTAATAATAATAATAATGACGATAATCGATTCTGTGATAATGAAACAGGCACACGTAGGGCATCGGAATGTTCATTCAGCTTTTCTAGAATATCTGAAGGCATTCGATAGTACCGCCCATTCTTGGCTTGTTGATGTATTGCAGATATACAAAATTCACCCACCCCTGGCAGAAATCTTGAAGACAACTATGACACACTGCCGCACGTCTCTGCAGGTCAACATGAACAATAAATCAATTAAAACCGACGAGATACCCATACGTCGTGGAATTTTTCAAGGAGACTCTTTGAGTCCACTATGGTTCTGTTTAGCAGTGAACCCATTGTCCTCAATGCTCAATAGAACAGGATACGGATTTAGGATAAAAGCAGAAAGGAATTATCATACAATCTCCCACCTGCTGTATATGGATGACATCAAATTATATTTTTCGAACAAGAAGCAATTGGATGATTTGCTGAAAACTGTCAGTGAGTTCTCGGCAGATGTTCATATGAAATTCGGGATTGAAAAATGTAAGACCCTGAACATTCAAAGAGGGAAAGTCATAGATGGTGAAACACAACTTCCAAATGGTGATATTATACAGTGTATGAAAGATGGCGAAACATACAAATATCTGGGATACCAACAAGCCAGATTGCTAGACGAAAAACAATCAAAGGAGAAGATTCGTTCAGAATGCAGTCAGCGTCTGAAGTCTGTGCTGAAATCGATGTTGAACTCGGGGAATCTAGTCAAGGCAATTAACACCTACTCCATTCCAGTGTTGCTTTACTCATTTGGAATAATCAGAGGGACTAAGACAGAACTGGATGATATTTAAAAGCAGACCCGAACGATGCTGTCAAAGTACAACAATCATCATCCAAAATCGTCTGTGATACGAACAACTTTGAAGCGGGAAGAAGAATGACGCGGCTTAATAGATGTTGTCAATTTACTCCCGAACAGATGAAAAATCTCAGAGAATTCTTCGCTACAAAAGCTCCTACTTCTGACTCACATAGAGTGATATCGTTGGCTGATAAGGGATATGCACCTTTAAATATTGCTACCAGGGACGACCTGCTGAATCTAAGGTTCCTATCAGACACTGAAAAACAAGAGCAATGGTCAAGAAAGGAATTACATGGACGACATCACCTTAACAAAGAAGCCTCCAACAAATGGTTGATGAAGGGAGAATTATTCGCGGAAACGGAAGGATTCCTTATGGCCATTCAAGACCAAGTGATAGCTACAAACAACTACAAAAAATTTATTATGAAGGACGGAACATTACAAACAGATAAGTGCAGAAAATGCCACATAAGATCGGAGACTATACAGCATATTACGTCCGGCTGCGAACAACTGGCTAATACGGACTATCTTCACAGGCATAATCAAGTGTGCAATATTATCCATCAGAAACTTGCACACAAGTACGGCTTCTGAATACCTTCCAGCCATATTACAAGTATCAGCCGGCGCCCGTACTGGAAAATGACTCTATCAGATTATACTACAATAGGCCTGTTATCACTGACAGAATGGTGACGAATAATAGGCCGGACATAGTGGTGTATGATAAGAGAGCAGAACAGCACTGCTGGTGGATGTTGCCATACCGAATAATAACAACGTTCTGAACAAGTTTTCAGGAGAAAAAGTCCAAATAAACAGACCTTGCTATTGAGATCAAGCAGATGTCGCACCTCGAGAAAATAGATATTGTTCCCGTCATCATATCCTCCACTGGGTTAATACCCAAAACTTTGCATGATAGCCTTAAGAAATTAGAATTGCATAAGAATACCTATATAGAAATGCAAAAAGCTGTAATTCTTAATACATGTAGGATAGTTAGGAAATTTATGTCAAGTATATTGTAATCGAGCCTAATCCCTTTGATTGCTGAATCTGGGAAAGGTGAATTATATCCAGTTAATAGCTGAGATAGTGCATAAGTCCACGATAATAAATAATAATGATAAAAATTATTACAATTGATCTCATACATACATACATCATTCCGAAGAATGTCGTAATTACGAAACAAAAAGTCACTATGTTTCTCGAATTGTTCGTCACGATAGGTTTATTTTTTTTTCACAATCGGGCCTCAGTGAAATCCGGTATTTTAGTCACAATTTGGGGTATTTTAGTCCCAATTGAGGTTTTTTTTCTCAGATTTTGGATATTTTTTCCTTCTCTTTTTTTTAAGTCACTCCGCGAAATTTCTGAACTCAGTATTCAAACTAGGCACTTTCGTTTTTCCGCTGATTAATTAAGTTGTCTATTTCTGTTCTCCCGGCACAAAGAATCCAAAGCTCCACTTACTTTTTGAAACATTTATAGTTTTTCAAGATTCGCAAGTCTACTGGTATACGCGAATATACTCGTGGTGCCAGATATTTGCTGGTTCTTTGTCCTATTCTTTTATTCGAGCATAGTGTTTTGTAGTCTTTTCTCCTTGTATCATATTTATGATTGATAGGGTTTAAATTCATCTTACTCGTAAATACTTGAGTTACTAGTTTCAGAGCATATAACTGTCTAATGTCAAGCATTCCTGACAAAGGAAAAAACTCTTCACTCTAAAGTATGCGCCCTTTACCATACATTATTTTCAGGATCCATTTCTGCAAAATATTTAGTTGCTCAACATGTCAGTCATACACTCCTCCCCTCCCAACATTCTCATATGTAAGATGTACATGCACGATTGCGTGATATAATATTTTCAGTTGGTTTATATTCATTTTCACTTTTGTAGTATTTGAAAATGCCCAGTAACCTCCGAAGTTTTTTTGCCACATAACTACAGTGGTGATCCCACCTCATATGTCGGTCAAGCACAATGCACAAAATTTTACTGTGCCTGAAGTGGCCTTACTAATGATAGTGTCCAGATCAGATTGAAGGTTCTCACAATCGATCAGAGAATTTATCCGTAGGAAGATTTTTAGATAATGTGCGAACATTAAAAACCTCGAAAACTTAAAACATTGCTTTATCGGGTTTATATATATTAAGAACAGCAGGGGTCCCGACTGGGACTTCTGGGGTACTCCAGACAAAGAAATTTAACTCTCAGATTCGAATTCCACGACTAATACGAATTGGAATCGAACCACCACAGAAGACTGTCCTTCACTCCGACCTCAGCAGGACCTTGCATAGATCAGAGTAAAAGGCATCCGTCTGCGCCTGATTTTCCAAACCATCGTGTTGGTACTCACTATAGATAGACATGTTCGTTTCAACAGACTTCCCTTCTAGAAACCCTATTGTTCAGGTATGATGAGATGTTTTACAAATGGAAATAAATAGTTGTATATCCGTTTTTCAAAAAATTTGGGAATTAATGACTATTTGGATATTGGTCGGTAATTTTTGAGGTCTGACTCTGAACCACTTTTAAAAATCGGAACAAGCGTTGCATTTGTCCAACTACTAGGAAACTTACCACTCGCCAAGGACTGGTTGAATAATAAGCACAGAGCTACAGCAATAGTTTCAGCAGATTCCCTCAAAAATACAAGTCAGAGCCAGCGCCCTTTCTGAGGTCAATGCCACGTAAGGCCTCACCGATTTCAACTTCTGATGGATGAATCGAGTTTAACACATTACAGTTTTCTGAATCCAATATGTTGTCCATATTGAGGTGAAACTTTTCAGGTTCAAACGCACTCACCAAGTGTGACAATGACATAAAATGACATAAAACTCCAGAAAGATTTCGTGAATATTTCGTATTGTCACGAATCCCATCCTCAAATAAAGTCACAAATCTTCTGAAACCCGCCTGCATCAGCGATTTCAAACGAATCCTCAGAGGAGAGAAAATGTTATAATCACTCTGCACCTTGAATCTTTTCCCTTTTTTTTTTTTTTTTCTAGGTAGCGCGGTACATGCGTAAGTAAATATATCGGACAATTTGGTCTACTGAATTTTCCTCAAAAGTACCGATCCAGTCAATGACCGAAATCTCTTTATTTATAGAATTATAATCAGCTCTCTTGAAACTTAGCTAATATGAGTCCCGTGGGATACGTAACCCTCGGAAGAGGGACACATCAAATAAAAACTCGATAGAAGGATGTTTTCTATCTTCACTTATTGGTGGATGTTGACACTGCAATGTGTGAGATTTTAATTTTATTACATATTATCAATATTATGTCATCCTGTATCAGTAATAATCGGCATTTCTTGTACAACGTTTGTTTTTTTGTCGAATGCACGTTTTCGCTCCATGGAGAGGTTACCCGACATAACTGTTGGTTTGGAGAGACATAAATTCTTATGTATTTCGAGAAACCCTCACTCAATATACGAAATAGCTAGATAGATACTTCGGGTGACCAACCAATTCGACGTCTGTTAATTCCTGGAAGTTTTTCTCGACATGCTTGAAAATATGATTGATAACAGAAAAAATAGAAAGAGATTCCCTACTTTTTGAACAACAATTGAATTTCCAACAAGACAAAGCTCATCTTCGATACGCCGCACTAGTTTGGCAATATATCACTTTGCTATATCCTGGTGGTTGGATTGGAAGAAGTGATCCTATGGAATGACCTGAACTTCCTGGAATTTTTCTTGTAGGAAAGATATTAGGTCCAAAATATTTCCTACACAGCCCAAGAATTCGAACTGTCCTCGCCAGAAAATTGAGTTGCCGAATAACTCCAAACATGCAGAACCATGTTAGAGATGGTTTTTAGTCAAGGTTGTATTATTAAATGGTAGTAAATGGAGGACAAATTGAACATTTGATGTGGAATCATTGGACCTAAGGTCCGCAACAAAGTTCTCGATTACAAATGAATCAATCGAAATATTGCCCATCGCTATCTACAACTTTTTCTGGCAGAGCTCGAATAACGTGAAGGTAGAAATGTTCGTCTTTTGAGGCTATCCATGAATCAAGCCATTTTCGAGCTCTTTATATGAGCGGAACTGCTGATGAGCCAGACCATGTACCATTGAACGGAACAAGTAATAATCAGATGGTGCCATATCTGGGGAATATGTCAGGTGGGGAAGGACTTCCCATTTGAGCTTTTCCAAGTAGGTTTTAACGGGTTTGTCAACGTGCGGCCGATCGTTGTTATGCTGTAGAATTACTTTTTCGTGTCTCTGCTCGTATTGTGGCCATTTTTCGTGCAGTGCTTTACTCAATCGCAACAATTCAGTTCGATACCGTTCCCCAGTGATGATTTCGTTCGGTTTCAACAGCTCATAATTGATAACACCGACTTGGTCCGACCAAATACTCAGCATAACTTTTGCAACGTGAATATTCTGCCGAGGCGATGACGTAGAAGCATGACGGACAGTACCCACAAGATTTTTTTTCCTTGGATTGCTGTAACGAATCCATTCTTCATCACCCGTTACGGTGCATTGGAGAAAACCTTTTTTTTACCGCCGGAACAGTTGTTCCCAGGCGAAAAAACGACGCTCAACGTCTCACGGCTTCAAATCATAAGGAACCCAAGTTATTTGCTTTTGAATCATTCCCATTGCATGCGATCGCTTGGAAATGGCCTGGCGGGTAACTCCTAAGGCTGAAGCAAACTCTTCTTGCGTTTGGCACGGATCATCATCGAGCAATGCCTCCAATTCACCGTCTTCGAAGATTTTTGGCCTTCCTTCACGGGGACGGTCGTCCACCTCAAAATCACCGTTTTTGAAGAGGACGGAACCAAACCCGGCACGTTGTTTCACTTAGAGCAGCATCTTCTTAAACTTTTTGGAGCTCTCTATGAGCTTCAGCCTCCGTTTTCTTCGAATGAAAGGAGAAAATCAACACTTCCCGCAATTGACGATCATGTGGCACAAAATCAGACATTTCCTCACAATTAAAAGTATATGCCACAAAAACAACATCACTAATGTGTCACAGTGGTTTATTTACCATATGTCTAAGCTTTGGTTGAGACGTTCTTGATATGTAAAAATCGACCGGCACTTACTACTGGAGCTATCTATTAACAAACAGCGAGAACTTAATTGCTCATCAATAATTTTTTCATTTTAAACATGATACGACAGCGAAATCTCAATAATATTGGCTTTTAACAGATATTACAACAAAACCTCATTTCTTTATCTAAACCTCAAGCTGAATGAAATTACTAGTTAAGGCACGCAGGCGCAAACTACCCTCGAAAGGTTCCTCTTCAAAACTAAATTTTCCAGTAACCTTGAAAATAGCCAAGATATTCAAGGTAACTGTTTCGATCAAAAAATGTATTTTGTAAAAAGGATACCTTAAAATTACTTTTCGTACTTACACTTCAAATAGGTATCACTCGACCTCTTTAACATATTCAATTTTGAGGGATTGAAGCGCCCCCTCTCTGGGTGCCGCTCTTTAAAGCCTAAAATATAAGTCCAAAGATGTCGTCTTAACGCAATCATTCGACTTGTTTCGATATATAAACGTTTACTATAGAAATGAAATCTTTAAATATCAATCAGATCTCATAAAACAAAATATAAACTTTGAAAACCTTGAAGCTTCGGCACACCAAGAAGTTGCGAGGTCTTATATCAAATCATTTCAAATACACACCACAAAAATTTTCGCATCACCTGGTATTCTGACTTCCACAATCGATTAAGCATCTCGATCGCTTTCTTTGTCAACATATCTTCTTGGACATATGAGGGGAAAAATTTTATCTAGGTAGTAACATTTGTTTCCATATGATCTCAAACACGTCAGAAACAAGAAGGAGTTCATTTGACTATCAGTATTCATTCAATTTCTCTTCAGTCTTCACACTGAATTAATGCAAGTTTTCTGTGTTTCTTCCCGATTTTCGAATCCTTCAATTCATTACTATGGCTGCTAAACGTCCTGGACGCTATTTGGGTTATCATGAAGTGGTAAGAATTGTTACACTTCTAGAGGAGGGGGAAGCCAACGTTACGTGGCTAACTTGTTGAATGTTAACCAAAGCACTATTTCAAGAGGAATTAATCGGTACCACCAAACAGAGGAATATGGAAGAAAGGCCGGACAGGGAAGAAATCGGATAACAACACCAGTTGATGTTCGTTGGCTTCGTTTAACTGCACCAAGAGTTCGGCACTGTACGGCTAGAATGCTACAAAATGAATTTGCACTTTCCAGAAATCTGCATATTTCATTGCAAGCTGTTGGGAACAGGCTCAGAGAAGACGATATCAGACCAAGGGTGGCTTCTACCGGCCCGCGTTATACCAGAGAGCATCGAGTTGCAAGACTTCAGTTTGCGAGGGAACATGCAAATTGGGGTATTCCAGAATGGTCAAATGTTCTCTTTTCCGACGAGTGCAGGTTCTGTCTAGTATCAAATGATAGACGCATGCCTGTATACAGTCAACCTAGGGAACGGTATCAGCAATGCAATATCCGGCAATCCTAAGACTTAGGAGGGAGCTCAGTAATGGTGTGGGGAGGTATTTCTTTCCATGGTCAAACTGAGTTAGTTCTAGTGAATAATGAAAAATGACAGCGGCCAGATACATCGCAGATATACTTGAACCCCATTTTTTACCCTTAGGCTTTGATTGGCGAAAACTTCATTTATATGCATGATAATGCTCGGCCTCATGCAGCTAGAATAGTGAAGAATTTCTGAAAAATGCCGAAATTGATATTTAAAGAGGGCCAACCAGAAGTCCCGACTTGAATCCCACAGAACATGTTTGGGACAACATGGGGTGTCAAATTCAGCAACGTAGGATGCCTTGTAGAACACTCCTACAACTAGAAAGTCTTTTTTCTGAAATTTGGAACTCAGTGACTCAATAGTACATCCAAAATTTGTTTGAGAGGCTGCCGAGACGTATACTGGCAGTAATCAGGGCCCGGGGAGGAAACACTAGATTTTGAAAATGATTAGTAACCTTTCGATGCTAGTTGATTGGTCTATTCGCGAATGTTTGAAGATGGTAGAATTTTTTCATTTTTCATTAACTCAAAAATTGTTGATATTTTCCATCATAAACTCATCTCTTTTGAATGATATCTTCTTATTTTACACTTCTCAAAGTTACCAAGCGACTCTTGAATGACAAACCTAAAAGTTTATATAGTATTGTCGTAAAAGTGAGGTGATGCGACAATTTTTGTGGGGAGTGTATTTTAGTTAGTATCTGTTAAAGCACCAATTGTGAAACTGTGTGTGTAAATTATTATTTGATAAGGTATCTACCAACTTTTATAGTAACAGAATCAAAATCAGACAATTTCGTTTCAATAACAAATGATATGACTTAACAATCGCATCACATTCAAAAAACTTCATTCTACAGTGAACGCCATTGCCTAAGTTGCCAAATTTGTACGTTGTTATCTATTATAGCTTTTTGTCGATTTAAGAACATACACTTCTGTTGAAGAGGCGGCAGAGATATACAATATTCTTTAACTGGTAGGAATACAGTAAATAAACTAGATTAATTCATCTCGGATTTACGAGCAAGAAATAAACCGGAATTTTACTCTATATTTTCGTTGGTAACTTATTAGGCTTTTACTAGTTCTCACGTACAATAGAAGTGCTTATAACCTGAGTATGCTGTGATTAGAAGAGCAAGTATAACGTTCTCTGACCTCCTTGCCTCCCTCCTTTCACCATTCATACTTTCTCTCACAGAATCATTACAGAATGCATTGTTATTCGGTTACTACATCCTATTTGTTAAAGACTAACGTATTTGTCGTTTTTACTGTTAGGTGTTTAGCTTAAATAAGTAGCCGATGATGAAGATCTTTGTCGGCTGGTGAAAATTTATAACGTTGATTATATCACACTATACTTGAATTAGTGATATAAAATATTATGAATGATATATGATATATTATTAATTTAAAAGAGAAAATATAAGTTGAAAACTATCTACGTAATTTATCATCTACATAAAAATTTACATAAAAACTATTATTGGTATAATGTTCACAGATTATGTACCGCGAATACGCTTGTGTCAATGTTTCAACACAAAGAGGGGCATTATATGTACAAGTATCCCAAATTCGATGGTCTAGGACTGAATCCGGCAAACGAAAAACATGGAGAACTTTTAAATACGGGTATTCCAATGGGAGGACTAACCTTTCTTTTGTACTTAAAATATTGCTTTTAAGAACTTACAAATTGTTGGATATGAGGTCATGAAATTTATTTTTGCCATAAACAATAATTTTATCAGTTGACGTTTAAAACTTTTTGGTACTTTCTTTTTTCAAATCAGTGTTTCCATATCTTGAAATGTTAAAAACCTACAAGCAGAAATACAGGTTCTTTCCCTCAAATCAGTATATCGTGATATCCATAAAGGTAGTAGAACACTACGATCTCTATGTTTAGATGACATTCTTACTAACATAGATCAATCTACATCTCATGAATTTGACGCACACCTTTCTGATCATCTTGCACGGACAATTGTTTTGAATTTCTATCTCTAATCTACCTAAGCCTTAAACATTCGAATTGAGAAAATTCGATTAAATAAGGTTCTTTGACTTATTGAAACAGGAAAAAAGGGATGATCCGTTTCCCTCAGAGACTATTGATGACAATGTGCTATGAAACTCTTTCTGTTCACGGTTTGAATCTACACTGTGACAATAAAGTATCCGGAGATTTGAAATGAAACGCAAAAATCTACTTCAATATTTATTGAATCTCCTCCAAGGTATGCTCTATTTGAAGCGATACACATGTGCCAACGTTATTTACTGGTTCCCCAGAGCGGAAATTCAGTCTGAAAAAAGAAAAAGTCACACGGAGCTAGATCAGTCGTATAAGGCGGCTGCTCGATAGTATTTATCGAGTGTTTGGTCTTGAAGTCGTTAATAACCGTGACTCGATGAGATGGTGCGTTATCGTCATGCAAAATCCACGAATTTTTTGCCACAAAACCGGCCGTTGACGGCGAATATTTCCACGCAAACGTCTCAAAACGGTCTGACCTTGCGGAATTCATAATGAATTACACCACGAATTTCGAAGAAAACAATCAGTATTGTGTATGACTTTGGCGAGGTTTTTTCGGTTTTGGCTGATTTTTCCCTACCCATTCCGATGATTGTTGGCTTGTTAGTGTATCGTGTTCATAGACCCATGTCTCCTCACCAGTTGTGATCCGTTAAATGAACGTTTGATCAAAATTCGCACGATCCAGCATGTCTGAAGCTACCTGCATCCGGTACTGTTTTTGAAGAAAATTTAGCTCTATCGGAACGAAACGCATGCCTAATTGGTTCACCAAAATCAAACCAACGGTTTCACGAGAGATCTTGGGATGACGAGCCATCTGTCTAACACTGGCATGACGATTTTTAAGCACCATTTCCTTGTTTTCTTGGACGTTATTGTCGGTTGAAGTGGTAGAAGGTCATCCGGAACGAGGCAAATCTTCGACGATCTCCAGACCGTCTCTACAGGCTTCGTGCCACACGTACACCTGTGTTTACGATAAAACAGAGTCTACATAAGCTTTTTCTAGCATTCGCAACGATTCAGCACACGGAATTTCGTTCAGAACGTTCAATATTTTTTCTATTGTAAAATTCGCAGAGTACCACTGAGATCGACTGCTTTTGACAGCTGTCGTGAACAAACTAGTTGACCGATCGAGCTCATGTTTGGCATAATAATTAAGGACAGTCCTACCAACATACGTAAACTTGAAGTATATTCAATTTGAATGAGAATTTCCGGATACTTATTTGTCACATTGTATATTCGACAGTTGTGTCCCGGAGGTTGAGGTGAAAACTCAACAAAAACGAAAGGCGCGTACCATTGAAACCAATGTAACAAAATTTTTGAAAACTCTTTTTCATAAGGTCTATACCAAGGTACTCTGACTCGAACTGCTGCCGATCAACCACAATATTTTTAGATTACTTACGATCGAATCTGAGAGGCTACAAGTGATGCAGGGATGTCGTACATACACAATACACCTTACCTACCTACCCACCTAGGTAGGGTGTACCGTAGCATATATAGATATTAGCTTTCCGCACAATATACAATATTTTCGTCAAGGTTTGGGTTAGGTTCAGTCAGGTTCTTCTTTATAATATCAATGCAAAAACTCATAGTTATTTAAGATTGCGAGTTTATTGGTAGTTACAAAACAAAAGAGTTACATATTTTTTTGAACTCAACTAAGGAGTGACTTTGGATGTTGAAGTATAACACTGCATGTCTTCAGCATACTTTGCATAAGATGGTACGTAAGCACTGAGTGCTAATCGCAAGCATGATGACATATAATCTACAGTTAGTCTATTGAGATATTAACTATCTTCATTTCAGAAAACGCAGACTGAAACAATTAAGTTGACCCAAACATTGCCGTCATTTGAAGGGCGATTTGCCTTAGATTCGGATATTTATCTTCAGATAAAAAAAAAACAGAAATTTGTATCAAACGCTGTAGATTTGAGATGTTTATCTGATATAATCTACACCAACTCATTTGCAACACATTATGAGTTCATATTAAACTGACTTGCTACTTAAGTACCTAATTCCTCAATGTTTTTACATGAAAAAGGATAACTCATCAATGATGCTATATTTGCCAATTTACTGCAATGCTAGAAAACGCATTTCGAATTGTCTCAAAATATCTGATAACTCAGGCTCATACGTATTATAATTCAACTGAGAAATCCTTGCTTTCAAAGACAGAAAATGTTCCAGAATCATTCTTTTCAGTTGATCTATCATAAGTTGCAATCCACTGTTGAATTCGTTTAGTGCCCTAACCATCTCAATAATAGTTTTTCCCTTACCTTGAAGAACCAAGTTAATGTTGTTTAATTGCATTGTGATGTCAATCAAAAATGCCAAATCAGTCAGCCATTTTTCGTTTTTCAACATCTGAGTGTCATCACCTATTTCGTCTAGAAAAGCTGTTATTTTGGGCAATAACTCTTGAAACCTTTCTAGGAATTTTCCGCGACTCAACCACCTGGCGTCCTTGTGAATACCTAAATCAGTGTGTTCAGCTGACTCACTATCCAACTACAACTTGAAGAGCCGCCGTTGCAAGCTACGAGCATGGATAGAATTCACAATTATCTTTGCAATGCCCATAATGTCCTCCGTGTTTAAAATTTTTGAACACAAAATTTGTTGATGTATATTGTAATGGAATGAAAAAAATTAAGGGAAAACTTCATTAGCTCGACACAATGCCACAAAACCGTTTTTGTTTCCAGTCATTGCTGGTGCTCCATCGTTTGTAATGCAAAATAATTTATATATTGGTAGCTTGTAGTTTTTTACAAAAGTGAAGAAAACGTCATATATATCTTCGCCTTTGGCCAAACTGTAGAGAAAATTATGTACCTGATATCATATTTTAGTTGATCTGCCACGTCCTGACTTATGACTTCAATAAGCCTTGTGACAGTCGGACCAGATAACTAAAGTGCTCTATTGGCAGACATGATTTCTGTTTTATTCCTAAAATCTCCAAATAAAGTCTCACATGCTTCAAAAAATGCTTCCTTAACAACCGATCCATCTTCGAATGGTCTCTTATGTTTCGCCAATATATAGATATTTTAAATGACGCGATCACAGCAGCTTTTGATTATTTGGCTGGTTTTGTGAACATGATTTGTTCTCTTTTCAAACAAAATATTAAATCACGTACTTTTAGTTTTCTCAATTGATTTTGAGGCGGAAATTCCTCTTTATAGTTTTTATGAACCGATTTATAATGCCTCTAAGTTACCACGTATTGGAACTGACGGACGACAAATAAGACAAATGCACTCATCCTTCACCATACAAAAGAAAAATGTTTCCTACCAATCGTTAATAAAATGATATTTTTTAGATTTCTTCGCTGCACTCATTGTGTACTATTCAATAATAAACTTTGGATCGACGTACTATTGCCTTCAAGTTACAATTCAGAATTACTCCAAATCCTGCAATCGCAACATTTATATCGACGTGAACGAAAGTTTCGAATATTTCCGTCAAACGCACCGCCCGAAATTGTTAGAAAAGCGGCAAGAATAAAAAACGCGGTTTTTCTTTGACAAGTACCGCGCGTTCCCTTGATAAAGCCGCCTTTTGCCGCTAGCAGAGTGTTATTTTATTATGAAATAAATTTTTGTAGTTTAGTTATCCACTTATTAAAAATTTTTTCATCTCGAGATCTACTCAAAAAGCGATCGACTGGTCGATCGCGATCGACCGTTTGAGCACTTCGGGTCCATACAGTTATGTATTTCAGACCCGGTCGAGATGCTTATAGGAAGGTTAAGAAAGGGTATGTTCATCCTCTGAAGGGAGCAAAAAAATCACTTCAGTAGCAAAATAAACAATTCTAGCCATTGGATTTGAAGCTGCTTGGTAAGTGGTGAATAAGACACTCATAAGCTCGTTCACAATCTTGGAATTATGGGTGATCGATGGAAAAGTTCAATTATAGTTTTATTAGTATTGCTGGCAAATGAGATGAACTTTTACTCGAGACAGTGGTCGGTAATGGGCTTAGAATTTTCAAAAACATCTTTTTCAAGTTGAAGGCTTGTTGTTTGCTATTCCTTCAACGTGCTCTATTTCCTCCTCTCGGCCAATGACATGTCGGGGAATTCTGTCACCTCACTAATCCGGGAATTTTACCGAACCCCTCTCGTGTGGAGGGAAAGGATCTTCAATGTCCAACACATCTCTGTTAGACAGGACCGACGGCTTCACATCTCCTCCGAAGGATGGATACTCAAGCGATTCCCAGAATCCGAAAAATCGCACCGAGTTGTGGGCACAGAACCCAGGTAACTCTGAACAGGAGACGACTATCGTATCCCTTACGCCACCGAGCCGGCTTAGAGGTTACACAAGAAGAATTATTCAATTTCGGTTTCAGAGAGTTGTATCATTTCAATTGTCTTTGCCATATAATAAATCTCTTTCTTAAATCTTCTACTTTCGTTCGTTAAAAATATCTGTTCTAGTCCCGTTACTCAAGGGTAATGCTGAAAAGATTTATCAATAAGGTTAGCATTTCATCAAATAATCAGCATGGTTTTGTGAAGCGAAGAAGAACTGAAAATGGAGTTTCTTAGCTCAACACTTTGATTCTTAATGCACTGGAATATGGAGATATCACAATAGAACTTTTCCTAGATTTGTCAAAAGCATTTGAGTGTGTTTGTCATAATATGCTATACTTGTCATTACTTGTGTTGGCCCCTTATGTCAGTTCTACAAAATAGGCCAACAACTACAACTTTTTGAGGCATACTTGAAAAGTAGGTTCCAAAAAGTGGAATTGCAGTATAATGGTTTAGCTTATTTTTCGTCTGAACAACTAATAAGCAGAGAGGTGTCGCAAGATTGAATCTTAGCTTAGATTTCATACACATTTTAATAGCTGTGAAAACTCCAGCAATTCAACAGAATTTGAAAGCTACTGAAAGCATCTTCACCACAAAAGATCAAACATTCACAAACCTAAAATCTGAATAATTTGGATTTCATAGGTGGTTTTTTTGTATTGTTCTTTAAAAACAATATTATTTGAGTGAAATCATTATTCTATAATTATTATCATTATATTGTTTTTAATCAAGTTGACAATGATATGTTCAAATCTGCATGAAAAAAATTGACAGTTAGTTTAAGTCGCACAATCACTTGCGGTTTTTATTCCCGCAAATTTTATTATTTATCAACAATGATGGCAACACATAACGAAAAAGTTGATTTACTGGTTTATCGAGAAGCGCCAAAGAAGAGCCCTTCGAATTTATAAGAAACGATATCCTCAGCGCCGCAGTCCTAGCCACATAATTTTTCAACGGCTTGAATGAGAATGGGAAAGCCATTTTGTTCGAAAAGGAAAATCTATTACAAGAAGAGATCGCAGTATCAATATTGTTCGAGAGGAAACAAAAACACATGGTTCAAAGATAAAAGTATTAACTTCTGTATTGTTTTGAATAATCTTAATATCTAATATCTCTGTGCACTGATTCAGAAATTAAACATGAGTAAAAAACTTTTATCCACCTTCTTTTGTGTTCTCTCAATTTGTTATGAATCAAGTAGCACCAAGTCAGTAAACCAACTTCCTATGTGGATGAAGTAGCATCCACATTACATATGAATGAATACCTATTGCTTTGCATAAAAAGCACCATCTATCAAACATATTGAAAACCTCTTCAGTAATGTATCAGGATGAGAATTAACTCGAGAACCATTATCGAGAGGAGGCAAAAAACACATGTTTCACAGATAGAAGTATTAACTTCTGTATTGTTTTGAATAATTTTAATATTTAATATCTCTGTGCACTGATTTAGAAATTAAAACACCAAAACATTAATGTAAAGAAGTCTTCATCTCCCCATTTCGTAAGCAGTAAGTTACACCATAAATCATGGTCCACAGAAGAGAAATTCACTGACTGAATATCCCCTTTGTCTCGGTGTTTACTCCTATTTACTGAAAGAATTGTATATAATCATCCAGAGCGTTCGGTATTTGAAGCACGTAAATATAAGAGTCAACGAGCGCACCCGAGCGCCCGCTGGAAAAAGATAACGACTCTGAATGTATCTCCTTTCTGCGTCAGACATTTACACCTACGATCGTCTCTTTCCATCAAATATGTCCATGGATGGAAACGAGATGGGAATGCGTCGCTTTCGTAATTCTCTCTGGCTCTCTTCTCTGTGGCCCCATATTCCGTGAAACCGCTCTAGTTGAGACAAATTAACGACATAGGCGTAACCCTGAGTTAACTCGAATTCCTGGACGGTGTTAGTCATGAAAACTTATGAAATATTTCACTGACAAGTCTTTATTGAATGCTGAAGGTGGTGCATTTCGATATGCGTATATCTGATTTTCCAATCATATTGGTGTACAGGAATATTTATTTCACTCAAGCAATACCTACTAGAATGAATAATGTTTTATGAAGAAACATACAATCACTTCAACTATTACTTACTAACTTCTATCCATAAAAATGGCAATTGATAGACAACTGATCTAAAGATGAATGATTTCGTCAGTCTCATGTACCTGCATTTTATCCAGCAAAGAACAAGTTTTATAATCCAAGAGTCTAAACAATATATTAACAGTCATATAAGTCATATACGTAAACTTCCGACGACGTTGTAAAATATATATCTAAAAGGACATGCCAATTAATTTAGTATGATATAAAACAAATGACACTAAATAGTAGTCAAAGTAGTGACGCATTTTATTACATTTTCTCAAATTCTTCTAATTTTAAGAGAAGATTGGAGTCGAGTCTTTTCATAGAGATTCAAAAGTATTATTCATTATTATAATGCTAGATGCCAAGTATGAAAGCGGCAATACATACATAAGTATTAAAAATACGAAGCATACAAAAAATTCTTTATCGAATGTCTTGATTAAAGAGCAATTTGGGTAAAATGAAGATTTCAAGTGAAACCATTTTATGAACGGCATACTGAGAAAAAATAGACAGGAGAAGAGAAAAATGAGTTAACCTGTTCGAGAAATTTCCATAAAACCTGAAACTTTTTTATCGATTCCTAATTTTCTTGATTGAATAGCTGCACTGCTCTTGACTATGCATTAGGAACATCATCGAATTTTATGCAACTTTCTGAGCTTAGGCAACATTCACGCCTAGAAGTAGAACTAAACTAGGATGAAAGCACAGTTAGTGGTCACTGATACCTTTGTGAATATTGATGAAAAAAATTATAAATACAGATACTTATCTGGAGCGTCAGAACAACGTTCATCTCTCCATTGTAAACCTATATATCTAGCGCCATCTTCTACAATAGGGAACACAATTACCTTATTCTTGTTGAAATTTTTGAGAGATGATATATAAGAGAAAAATAGAAGAGCTTCATTGATTGTGATATATAATAAAGTGTTTTTTCGATATTCTACAAATCATATATATCAAGAATGACATTGTAGCGCCAAATACCGAAAACTCATCAAAATTATTGAGAAATCGACAGGGAAAAAATACAACATATTTCTTCTCGCTTTTCCGAGTTTTGGTAATTGGATATCAAGAATTGGAGCAGATAAAATAATAGTACCACTTTAATACGAGTTTTTCTCCCCAGGGATGAGTGTCAATAGCCTCAGTAAGAAAAAAACTCTCCGGAAAAATATCAGACTTGTCTTGGGTAACATTTTGAAAGAAAAAAATAAATTCGTTACTGGAGTCAACATCCAGGGGATCGTGAATAATTATTTTCTTTGTAATCTTAACTCGTACGAGGAGGCAATACCTGTCATGCCACAGCTGTGTGTGAAGAGATTCACTATTCAACTACCAGCTGAATAGATCTACTGAAAAGAAAGCGACTAATGCAATCACGCAATTTTTCGGGAAGTTTATATCCAATTAGTTTATTTATCAAAGCTGCGTGCCAAATCCTGTCGAAAGCCCTTGAGAAATCAAGAGCAATGCTTTTCGATTTTTGAGGTCCAAAAATACGTAACGTAAGCAAGGTCAGCCGTTGATTGTAGTTTATGGAAACCGTACTGTCGATCACTGATGATAATACTCTGCAACTCGAGATATTTTATGAGCAATTGGAAGGTAATTTTGGGGTGGATATTCCTTCTCTTTTTTTGGAATCGGTTGTACTCTTTCAAGTTTCCAACACTCGAGAAACGACTACCTCTTATTCGAAATCTTAAACAGACGATTAAATAAGGTGCTGATTCTGAAGCACATTTCAAAAACAGACTGTTGGTGGTATTTGATCAAGACCCTTATCGTACGCACTCTCAACTTTACTTCTGATATACGATTAAACATGTGGGATCGTTGGAAGCAACTCATTTAATGTATCTGAAGCAGAATTTTGCGGAAACATTTTTGTAAAGAGATCCTTTGCTTACGGATATGATGCGATAGAACCGTCATCTCTAAGCAAAGGAGGGAAAGATGACTTACAGAAGTTGTTGCTGATTGCCTTTACCATAGACCAGCAATTGGACGGTAATTTCGGGGTGGATATTCCTTCTCTTTCTTTGGAATCGATTGTACTCTTTCAAGTTTCCAACACTCGAGAAACGACTACCTCTTATTGGAAATCTGAAACAGACGATTGAATAAGGTGCTGATTCTGAAGCACATTTCTTCAAAACCGACAGTTGGTGGTATTCGATCAAGAGCCTTACCGTACGCACTCTCAACTTTACTTCAGATATACGATTAAACATGTGGGATCGTTGGAAGCACTTCATTTAATGTATCTGAAGCAGAATTTTGCGAGAACATTTTTGTAAAGAGATCCTTTGCTTACGGATATGATGTGATAGAACCGTCATCTCTAAGCAAAGGAGGGAAAGATGACTTACAGAAGTTGTTGCTGATTGCCTTTACCATAGACCAGCAATTGGACGGTAATTTCGGGGTGGATATTCCTTCTCTTTCTTTGGAATCGATTGTACTCTTTCAAGTTTCCAACACTCGAGAAACGACTACCTCTTATTGGAAATCTGAAACAGACGATTGAATAAGGTGCTGATTCTGAAGCACATTTCAAAAACAGACTGTTGGTGGTATTCGATCAAGAGCCTTACCGTACGCACTCTCAACTTTACTTCAGATATACGATTAAACATGTGGGATCGTTGGAAGCACTTCATTTAATGTATCTGAAGCAGAATTTTGCGAGAACATTTTTGTAAAGAGATCCTTTGCTTACGGATATGATGTGATAGAACCGTCATCTCTAAGCAAAGGAGGGAAAGATGACTTACAGAAGTTGTTGCTGATTGCCTTTACCATAGACCAGCAATTGGACGGTAATTTCGGGGTGGATATTCCTTCTCTTTCTTTGGAATCGATTGTACTCTTTCAAGTTTCCAACACTCGAGAAACGACTACCTCTTATTGGAAATCTGAAACATACGATTGAATAAGGTGCTGATTCTGAAGCACATTTCTTCAAAACAGACAGTTGGTGGTATTCGATCAAGAGCCTTACCGTACGCACTTTCAACTTTACTTCAGATATACGATTAAACATGTGGGATCGTTGGAAGCACTTCATTTAATGTATATGAAGCAGAATTTTGCGAGAACATTTTCGTAAAGAGATCCTTTGCTTACGGCAATGATGCGATAGAACCGTCATCTCTAAGCAAAGGATGGAAATATGACTTGCAGAAGTTGTTGCTGATTGCCTTTACCATAGACCAGAACAGACAAGTTCCACTATTTTGCTTCAAGAGTGTAATCTCAACTCTTTTATTAAAGTAGGTTTTCCCTTTGTCAATTCTTGCATTGCAAATGTTCCTGAAACGCACATAGTGGGCTTCAATTTGATCAGTTGGATGTTTCTTTCAGTTCTCATAAGCTCCGTTTTTAACTGTGGCAGCGTTCTGACAGCTTTTAGTAAACGAAGGCTTTCGTGCGAGTTTTTTTTCGTGGAGTGTAAAATGTTGGGGTCCAAATAACTTCAGTGACATACTCAGTGCAGAATTGATTTCAGGATATGAAAAACACACATTATTAAAGGAAAAAGACGAGAAAAACTCACATACCTCCTACCAGCTGGCTCAGTTGTAATGCCATATCTTCTTGGACAGCGTTGGATCTTAATTGCGAAGCTTTACGACGTTACCAGTGCCTGAAACAAGACTGTGGTTGGAGCTGCCTCAGGATGCTGAGACCTATTAAAGAAAACCATCAGAAACTGAAAGACGAAAGAGATCGACAGTATTGGGAAAATCGATTCATCGATAAGTTGTCAGTTCATCGATGAATTGTCGGCTCATCGACAAGTTGTGTCGAGGTGCAGCTGATCGCTAAGACCTCCGCTTGGCTTCCTGCTTCATCGATCGAGTGGTGGAGCCAGATGACGATGTGGATGTTGGAGTCTCCAATTATGATCTCCTTAGCTGACGAATACTGTGTTTGAATCGTGTCTACCTTGTCGCCTAGAAACTGAAACAATCTATAGTAGTTGTTATCGTTATGAGATGAATTCAAACAATATAAAAATATGGTTTTGTTACATAGACAGATTTGTTTGACCCTTTCTTTGGAATGCGACGTCCAATCTGGCAAAAATACATAGCCCTACCCCAAACCAAAGCATTGAGCCAATGAATGACATGAGGTTGCGTATCTTTGAAGTGCTGCTGTACTGCCCTCATATTCATGTTGGTGTGTCTCAGTCCTATAGTTTTGCAAAATGTCCTGATCCTCTAGTTTTGCAACAAAGAAAAACTCAATAATGAATTGGCTTGTCACAGCGGATTCTGGGTCAACAATATGGCAATATGGTATTGCCATTAGAAGTCCCCCAAGACAGTTCTCTTCTCACTTGCTACCAGGATGGGGTCTCACACACAAAGAAAAATTGTCGATGGTTAACACGAACACTCGTTGTAAACTCAAACGTAGAATCGAAAAAAAAACACGTGGTTCTCTGGTAGACAACGACGGTTTGGCAATATGGCCAACGGCGTGACAGAAATGCTCTGATATATGAACCCTCGGGCCAGGTAAGCACAAAGTGTCGTTCTGTGTTTCGCTTAGACGGAGAGGCCTATTAGGCGATCTACTGCTAAAAAGCATAGTGAATACGGTTACATGCTTGGTCGGAAGGGCTTAGAGCGATCTATGGTTAGAAAGCGTAGTGAACACGGTAACAGGGCATCCCCTCTGAAGGTCGCAGTTAGGCGCCTCCATTTAGCCATACCTAGTCATAAACCTATGTTTCATCTTTATTTGAGACATACGCATACGTGAACATTATGCCACTGAAAATCGAAAAAGTTTTATCAGGTTACTCCTACGACCCTGTGTGCAGTGCGTCTGCGGATGTCATACTATCTTACGTACCTTTTGGCATCAACGCGATGACTACAAGGAAAACCACAGAAAACCTTGCCTTACGTGAGCGAGTGTAGCTACTGACAAAGTGAAAGCGTGATGCAAGGTTCTGTTTGAATCTAAGATATGTACAAGAACCTGAATGGACCGGAAGTGAAACGCATCTACATTGTTACAGATTCCTATCTCAAACCTTCCTTTCACCCTCGTCTTCGCCTGGAAATCATGGAGTGCAAGAGAGAATGAAGCGGCTCTGCAGAAAAATCTTTGGTACTCTTTATGTACACACGACACTAACACAACATAAACAGACAAGCTATTGCTAATGCAATAGCGACAGGAAAACGAGTTTTTTCTTCAGGTTATTTCACTAATTTATTAAATTATATGCAAGATAGTATGGTTCCCTGTTACATATCCTGAGCTCACACTTGTGTTTTCTGACACACAAAATTATAGATATAAGCATTTATTATAAATACAATTATTATATATATATATATATATATATATATATATATATATATATATATATGCTTATATCTATAATTTATATATCAGAAAACACAATGTAGCTCATATATATATATATATATATATATATATATATATATATATATATATATATATATATATATATATATATATATATATATATATATATATATAATGTAAACATTAATTCAAAACTGAGTAAAACAAGTGGTTCGCTGGTAAACAACGACGGTTCGGCTATATGGCCGACGGAGTGGGTTCTATGGAGAGTCGACGTGGCAACGCGCGCTGCAGACGATCTACGTAAAAGAAGTGAATTCGATGAGGTCGATGAAGGAAGCCTTCATTCATTCAATGTTGGATATAGGCCTCTTCTAATTTCTTCCATGCATTTCTGTCTCTAGCAGTTCTCATCCATTGCTTTCCTGCTATAACTTTCACATCGTCTACCCACCTTTTTTGGGGTCTTCCTACACCTCTCTTCGTTGTTCTTGGTCTCTAGAATATTGTTTTATTTGTCCATTTAACTGCACCCTGTCTAGCGACATGTCCAACCCACTGCCACTCAAGGCTCGCCACCCGTTCCATGATATCTGTTATCTTGGTTCTGTTTCTTATATCATCGTTTCGCACTTTATCCCGTAATGATATCCCTAGCATGGCTCTCTCCATAGATCTCTGCGTGACTCTAAGTTGGTCCGCGACTTTTCTCGTTATGGACTTGGTTTCCAGTCCATACGTAGCCACAGTGATTAATCAGCTACTATATACTCTTCTTTTGAGGGAACTTGGTATATTTCGGTCCTTCAAAATGAAAATATGTTTCCCAAAAGTGGCCCATGCCAGGTGGATTCGTCGTTTTATTTCGGCAGTTTGATTTTCCTTATTTATTTCTATTGTGTGGCCTAAATAGTTATAATGGTCCACTGTTCCCAAGAAGACGTTGTCGATATCGATTCCGATGTTACTATTACTCATAATTTTTGTTTTTTTCAAATTCATTTTGAGTCCTGTTCTTTTGGAATGATTGTTAAGCTCGGTCAGCATTGATTTCAATTCTTCTTCGCTGAAGCTAATCAAAACAATGTCATCAGCGAATCTCAAGTGGCTCATGTACACTCCGTCGATATTCAGCCCCATTTCCCCCCAATTCAGCTCTTTAAAAATATTTTCCAGTGCTAGTGTGAAGAGTTTGGGAGAAATGGTATCGCCCTGCCGAACACCTTTTTCTAGAGGTATTTTATCTCTTCTCAAATCATCGTCTATCCTAATATGAAAAGTGGCATTTCTATAGATGATTTTGATCAGTGTAGAGTATCTCGAATCGGTTTTTGCATCGTCCAAAGCATTGAGAAATGCCCGCGTTTCAATACTATCAAATGCTTTGTGATAGTCGATGAACGCAATATGTGTAGGGATATTATACTCGGTAGTTCTTTCTATTACTGTTATAAAAGTTTGAAGGTGATATATGGTCCCGTAGCCCTTTCTAAACCCCGCATGTTGATATTTATTGATTGATATGAGTCCATCTTCTTGGATAATCTGTTAGTTACATCTTCGTCAAGAGCTTATAAATATGGGAAAGCAGACTTATGGGTCGATAGTTTTCGATAATCGTGCTGTCGCCTTTTATATACAACAGAATTACCTCAGCATTTTTCCATGATTATGGTATTTTTCCCTCAACTACTCATTTATTCCTAAGTAATTTTAAGACTGGTTCAAGGGCTTTGCCTCCTATTTGTAACATTTCAGATGTTATACGATCATCCCCTGGAGCCTTTCGTTGTTTCATCTGTTTGAGTGCATGCCTGATCTTTGAAGAAGTTTTTGTGCAAGTCTTCAGATGGTACGTTCAAGATGTTCTTGTGTATGCTATCAGGACGTGGCATGGTCGAAGTATAAAGTTCTCTATAAAATTCGTGTATTTCTTTTGCAATCCCTCCTTTATCTGATATAAAAATTCCATTTTGGTTCTTGATTTTTGAAATTTCTTGTTTGCCTTGGCTCAACCTGGATTTCAGTACTTTCATGTTTTCATTGTTTTTGATGCTTTTTAATATTTGTTTCACTTTAAACTGTCTCAGGTCTGCTCGTACTTCCTTCTTCACCATTCTGTTTGTGTTGTTGTATTCTGCAGCCTCTCTTGGTGTATTCTATCGTACCTTTATCGATTCGATTGTTTGCGGTTTTAATTTGGTTTCCTTGAGATATGTATTTTGTCACTGTTTCTATATCATCAGTTATCTTTTTCGCAAGATCATCGAAAGATTTGTTACCAATTCCGTAAAGTGCGCCAATTTAACTTCAAATGTTCTCTGATATTCTTCCTTGTTAAAAGTAATACATTTGCGGTTGGGTATTCGGGATGCGCTCCTAGCTTTTTTCTTATAAGTTTTTTGTTTATTGCTATATTCGCTCGAACCAATCTGTGATCGCTCCCTGCGTTGGACTTATTTATCACTGATACATCCTTAGATATCTTTCTGTCGCTACACAATATGAAATCAATTTCATTTTTCGTTCATCCATCTGGACTGCACCAAGTCCACTTTCTTTGAGGCTTCTTTTTAAAGAAGGTGTTCATGCAGAAAAGCTTTTCCCTATTGAGGTAATTTGCCAGCATATCTCCTCTATCATTTCTGACTCCTAGACCAAATTGGCCAATGATTTCTGTGTCGTATGACTGTCTTGCTCCTATCTTAGCGTTGAAATCTCCTGTGACAATTGTGTAGCAACACTTTTCAGAGTTCCGGCCTTGGGGGATATCTTCTTGCAGTTGATCTATTTCTTCATTTTCTGAAGAGGCTGTTGGGGTATAACAATGTATTAATTGAATGTTGTATCTCTTATTGGGTTTAATTACAACATATATCTCTCTGTTCGACACTGCGTGGTGTTTGGTAACAAGGTGTTCTATGCGTTCGTGAATAATGAAAGCAACGCCACCGATTTTATAATTGGTTTCTGAATTATTCTGATACATGGTGTGTCTAGATTTTAAAGTAGTCTCCTTTTTACCTTGAAGTCTTGTTTCACATAATCTTATAATGTCCTATTTATTGTTATTGAGCTCTTGTTCTAATTCTTTCAAGAGGTCTAATGTGCTCATTGTACGACTATTATAAGTGACTCTTAAACTATGGGTTTGTTTAGCTAATTTCGTCGATTTTCTGCCTCCCCCAGAATCCATGAGGTTATATCGGGGTGGGATTCCGAATTTGAGATTCTACCGATCTGGTTTACTTGTATTTGGAATTTCGACATTGACATGGATTTTAAGAAGGTTTGTTGGCACTTAAGACACCACGCTTGCCAAACGGGTTGGTGAGTTTATTTTTCATCCGGTCATTTTGAGTCAGACGCTGTTTGCAACCGCCCATTTTGGAACAAACGTTGCATTGCTAGTTTTGGTCCGCCCCAGGCATTTAATTTCCCCGGAACCACCCATATCTAGAAGGCTTTTCCCAATCCGCCACCTAGAGAGGCGCCCGATAGAGGACTAGCAACCCCCACAGGTTGCATAGTGAACTCTGTAATTCATAGATTCCTTAAAGGGATCAGTGTTGTCTCCACCAATCATGAGAGTAAAAAATATGTAATACTGGGTCACCTCCACCTGCTTATCTTCATGAACTAGAGACAGATTCGCAAAAACTCAGTATTCGAAGGTGTACATCGCTTTGCTTCTTGCCCGTTAATGATCTGAAAAAAAGAATTTTTTGCTTGAAAAAATTCGTTTTGAAAAAGCCTTGAATCCAGAATTAACACAGGAATAGACTAAAGCAAAATCCCCGATGTTAGGTGATGATATAACTAATAATTTCTTCAAAGGATCTATCCAGGAAATCAAAGTTTTATTTGTTAACTGAATTACATTATGGATACTTAAGGATACTTCAGGAACTATCTATCTTATCACCTCGAGTCCTCATTCCCGGTAGGAGCCATTATCAACATGTAGGCAACTGTCTGGCCAACATTTTTATGCCACAAGAATTCAAGGCTTAAAGATATAAATATGATTCTTAATGTCTTATCTGTCATGTCTCACATTTGGATTATACTCATGAGTAGTGCTAGGCCTTTTTTGCTGACAAATCAATTTACAGTTTTCGTCGTCTTCGTGTATAGACACACCCAAAAATGAGTAGAAAGCTACATTCTGAACAAGAAGTATACATATTTAGAGGTGGCACATTTTTTAAGGTATGTACTACGATGGGAAATCTGATCTCTGTGCGAAAATACCATAACTCCGATTATTTAATAACGTGAAATAATTTGCAATTTTCAAGGCATCATAATTGTCAATTTTGTTTTTGTCAACAAAAATACCAAACCTCATACACTATATAATGTGATGAATACTCGGGAAAATCAGGAAATCAACATCGTACCATTCATGGTAAGATTGGCCAAATTGCAGTAGTATCGAATTAATTATTTAATCGGAGACACGCAAAGGTGTTGTCATGCTGTCGTCAGGAGAGGTCATCAAATTAT
This sequence comes from Cryptolaemus montrouzieri, assembly GCA_013387265.2. Lineage (NCBI taxonomy): Eukaryota > Metazoa > Arthropoda > Insecta > Coleoptera > Coccinellidae > Cryptolaemus > Cryptolaemus montrouzieri. Next base: position 64,730,236 of record JABFTP020000103.1, read on the forward strand.
TAAAAACGAGATCACGAAAGTTGGTTCAGTGAGAAAATTTTGCTTTCTTTATTTTTTATTCAAAATTCTACAAAAAAAAATAAATTTCTTTATTTGTAGTTGCTTTTTTCTGATAATATTTCATACAAATTTTAATTCAACACAATAATCTTACCTTTCACTTAAAATTTCACCATATACCTAACTCTCTTGCAGTGTTGTATCTAATTCAGTCAGTTTGATTGCAAAAATCGGCATTAAAGAAATAAAATTAACGAAGTTTGCTGCAACACTAAAATTAATGAGTAATAGGTTTCAATAACCTTTCTAAGATTTTCATTCACTAATATGAAGAAAAATGTCAAATGTCAATCAGTTTTGGGTTTGCTCAAATGTTTGGTTATAGAGATAACTTCGGACAGAAATTAAAGTTGTTCACTAATTGATCAAAAGTTTACAATTTTGCCACTAGAGATAGAGACAAGATAAGAAAACGCAGCTGCTAATATAATAACTAATGATAGCAAATTGAGGTTGCGTTCGGACACGACAAAAAAGAAAATAAAATGCATCTCTTTGAAATTAAACCAACTCAGTATTCATGGATGATAAAAGAACGTTTCTCTGCTCACGAATGATGGCAGTGTCAGACAATAATGTGATCCATGTTTTGTTTTCTGTTGGATATTCGTTTATAAACATGTTTAATTGATTGTATGCAGGCATTTGTCCTTTGACTGACTTGGATATGAACAGCATCGCCATATGAAAAATTCTTGCGGCATTGGGAGACCACTGCAGACAATCGAGCAGAAAAGTGATTCTCATATACCTGCTACATCTAAGTATAATGTGCCGAAGCTGAGCAACGTATGAGGAGGCACAAACTAAAGAGCTTGCTAGAGAAAGCAGCCTAGCTGAAAGGGAAGAAATGGAGACTGAGGATGATATCCAAACAGACAAGCCCAACCTAACACTAGAATGCCTTCATACATACAAGTGAACCTCGGCCGAGCAAGAACGGCGCAAGACGAGTTATATAGGGAGATGAAAACAACCAGAGCGGACATTGGAATTGTGGGAGAGCCAAATATCAATCTCGCCTGTGGCGACAGGTGGTTACTGGACACGGACAAATGCATAGGAATTTATGCAAGCAATATAAATATAACGGTCGAAAGTGTTCAGAGGAAGGTGGGATGCGTATCAGCAGTAATCGATGGAATAAGAACAGTAGCATGTTTCATCTATCCAAACATAAGCATGAAAGAATATACAAGAAGGGCTAGTACCGTATTTGACAAAGTCAGAAATGGAGCACCGACTCTGGTTCTCGGAGACTTCAACTGGAAGTCCCCCTATGGGGTTTCCCTGGCGGGGACAGGAGGAGTGCGATCATTGAGGAGGGGATCGCACAACTGGGATTAATAATAGGTTATGATGGCAGTCCAACCTTTATAAGAGACAATTCAAGATCGCGGTGTCCAGGAATGGAGCTGTGAGTTCACAAATCCCTTAACTCTACAAGTGGTCATAAGTATCAGAATAGGAAACGCAAACAAGCCTACACCTACGTCAAGAAAGGTCGTATGCTTATAACGATTCGCAAGGAACTGGAGTAGATCGGATCCGAACACAACCGATCTGACGTACGACAAAATTGTAAACATTGCCAGGGGCTCAACGGGAGTTATATTGCTACCTAAAATTCCAGCCCCATGCTGGTGGACTCAGAGAAGAAACCATAAAGAAGAAAATATAGCAAGAAAACCCAAAACCAAAGCCTAAAAGAGAACTTTGAAGAACTGAAGAAACAACTCAGAGAGAAATCGGTGAGGCCAAAAATCAAGCGTGGAAAAGGCTCCTGGAGACAGACCCTTGTAGCTAAGGATATCAGCTAGTGGTTAAGACAGCCACGGTGCTGTCATGCTTATTTGTTTGTTTGTACGGACAAACCACCGGCAGTAAATATACAAGAAACTGTTGAAACGCTGTTTCCAAGGAATAGCGGTGTAGGCACCCTAAGACAAGGCGAAGATTTGCGGTTAGCTGAAGTTGGTGGCTCAGATGAAACTCCCGACCTAGACCGAGCGGAAATACGCGAGACTACAAAGACCTTGAAAAAGAACAGGGCCCTAGGCCTAGATGGGATAACTCCGGGGGTGTTATGGTGCTTGGAGGAAAAGGACCCAGATAGCCTAGTTAAAATAGTAGAGTACTACTGGAAAAGAACGGTATCTCCGAAAGAGTGGCAGAAGGCCAGACTCATACTGATACCGAAGCTGGGCAAATATCCAACACAACCCTCTGGATTGCGACCTATATGTCTGGCAAGCACAGTAGAGAAAGTAAATTAAAGAGTTATCTTAAGCAGACTAACTGTGGAACTGGATTAAAACGTCGTTCTCTCTCCCCGGCAACACGGATTCAAAAAGGGGTCCTCGGTAATGACGGCCGCAAAAATGGTAATCGGCGAGGTCAAGAGATCGGGAAAGTCATTGGCGTATCTGGGCCTGTTTGATATCAAGAACGCCTTCAATACTGCCGCATGGAGCGTTTTTTTAGAGGAAATGGAGATGGCAGGGGTGTCTGCACACATAAATAAAATTACAAAGTTATATTATATACGAATACGAATGCTTCATTGGAGTTCCACAGGGTTCGGTCTTGGGGCCAACTCTGTGGAACATAATGTATGACGAGATCATGAGGATGGGATATCGAGAAGGCGTTACACCGGTCGCATATGTCGACGATCTGGCCATTCTGATTGAAGGCATGAGTATCGAGGAAATCCAGGAGAAACTAGCAAGAATATACGAATTACTAACAGCTTTTATGAGGAGCAGAGGATTTGAGCAGGCTCATCACAAAACAAAGTTAGGAATCCTGAAAGGACCTAGGTCATGGAAAACACATTCACTAAGAGGTTGGGATCAACAGATCAGACAGGTGAAATACCTGGGAATGATTTTAGACAAGGGTCTAAGCATGACACATAGAATATGTGACAACTGACATGGAAAGAAAGACAACGGCCCTAACAAAAATCCAGACCGCCCAACTGCGGCGGCCTCAGCTGTAGGTGCAGGAGAATGTACAGTGCCGTAGCAGACAGCATTGGACTCTATGCGGTGCCATTATAGGCGAAAGCAGCCGCGAAGAAAAGGAACTGGGACAAGGTAAAAGGTCCCCAGAGAAAGATCCTGCTGAGGGCCTGTGCTGCATATAGGACGGTGTTCGCCGCAGCAGCACAGGTCCTCTCTGAAACTCCTTCTATGGAACTTTTCGTGGAAGTAGGCTGATGGAACAAAAGAATGGCCACCAACCAGGGATGCAACGGCTGACTAGAAAAATAATACTTGCTGTTTGGTAGGAAAGATGGAGGAGGAGCAACAACGCCCATTGGACCCGGAGATTAGTACCAGACATTGAAGGGTGGATGGAATGTGAACACAGATCTCTCAATTATTTTCTGACACAGTGGTTGACAGGGCACGGGCACGGTTCCTTTGAGGCTTTTCTTAAAAAGATAGGAAAAACACAAGATTCCTCCTGCAGGGGACTGCAGATGATCCTGCATACGTACTGAAGTGCGCGAGATATAGAAGCAGAATAAATGAAATGTCAGAATTATTCGGCGAAAGAGTAACGCCGGAAAGAATCATGAGTCATTTGATAGATAAGCCCACTAAATGGCAAAAAGGAGCAAGGATAATATCCGATATCATGGTGGCAAAAGAGATAGAAGACAAAGAAAACCAAAGGGAAGACCGAAACGAGGAGGAAGACTAACAAACATAGGAGAAAAAAGCATGATAGAAAGGAATTACGTATTCTATACCATGCTGAGCTTCAAAGATGCAAGGCAAACCGGTGAAGGGTTTTTGGTGCGTTGGGCAGTTATACGACTGGACCTAACCCAACACTTGTTGGCAGAATAGCCTTCGCTCGAAGAACGAGTTTTTTCCTCATCGGTATAAAAAAAGAAGTATAATGCGTATAGCTTTATTCTGAAGCTGTAAAGCAGCCTTATTAACCGTATCAAGCGAAAACATCGAAGTGTGATTGTTTAATGGAGTTAAATACCGTTATTCTTTAGTACATACACAAATTTGATATTCTACTAAAAAAATGAAACGGTATAACCGGAAGTGCCATTGTGGTGAAAATATTTTAGAAATAGAGTTGCGGACCGGCTGAATCAACTACGAAAATTTCAAAATGATAGCATTATTAGTGCTCCATAAATGTTTAATAGGCCACTCAACTTGGGATACCCTGTATACCTATGGTCATGCGGCTAGTTCCCAGTAGCGTTATAGTGAACGGGTTCCTGTTCGTTGTGTATAGGTCACAGAAAAGATTTTCCTGTATAAGAGTAATAGGACATTTCCCCCTCTACAACTTTTCCACTGCAATATGGCATTTATTTTCAACAAAAATGGGCGAAAAGTGCGAAAAGCAATGTTGATGTCACTAATTTTCACTTTTCTCGTTGAGAGAAATATATAAATCATTGGAAAATTTTTCTAAGATATAAAGGGTAGATAATTTCATTCTCTACAATTTTTTTATCACTAATTTTTTTAAGATCACCTATTTCACGAGACAACCGCAAAAAAACCTTAAATTCAAAATGGTGATATGGAGCAGTACAAAATTTTAGGGCAAGAAAGTGGATTTGTTCTTTTGACACCAAATGTAATCTGTTTTGATCAAAATTTTGCATTCTTTATCGACTGGACTAGATGGTTATGATAAATACTTTGAGTTGAAAAAACATTGAGGTATTAACTGTATTATAACTTTTTTGTTAGGTACTTTATCATTATTCCTCACGAAATAAATTACTCGGCGATTTATCTAGAACAATTTCCACACGTGGTTCTTAGCTTACTTAATTCTAGTTTTCTTTGATTCAATAACATATTTTGAAACGACAGAGCAAATTACACTCTTATCTAGCATCCTACTGCTGAGTAAAGTAGTGACTATTGCCCCATTACACACCAAAGCATCGAAAACTATTTCATGGAAATATCGATGATGTAGTTTATTCAGAGCATCCACGTCCTCTGTCTTATTTCCATATTTGAGTATTTTTCTATCTACAATGGCAAAGTTCTCATTGTTTCTCTATTAATTGTATCTAAAATAATAATCTTCCTTATAAACTATTACTGCATTGTTCCTCTTCAAAGTTTCTTCGTTCCTTCAGCTCAGCAAATCTTCAACAAAACCCCAAAGACACCCCTGCCATACTCTTTCGAACGATCCCTTATGAACTCCTCTTTCCGAAACCGGAACATCGAATGATATAAAACTCTTCAGAGCACGTCGTTGCCAGATCGACTGGACGGAGAGCAAATACGAAAACCAAAAGCGAGGAAGTGGGAGGTTGCGATCGGTGGTTTGTCCCCGGTGACAAATGAAACTCGGGCAAGATGGTAAGTACTCGACTCGTATAAGGAAAGATTATCGCCGACGCGGGTTACGGAATGTGAGCCTTATTGCGCTCGGGCACTTCAGCGTGTGAGAATTATTTCCCGGAGTCTATCCTGTCATACAGGTGGTCCGGAATGATGAGTCACCACTCATAAGAATTTATTTTTTCTCTTTGATATCGAATTGCGATAATTCTTGGCTTAATTATTTTACTAATAACTTTTATTATGTCCTGAATATATGAGCGGAAAATATGTATAAAGTTATCTTTGAAGCACTTTCAAACAAGAACAATTACAACAATCTGATCGTAAGATTGAAATCGTCCCATCTGCTCATTTCACTGCTCATGGCCCTTGTGCTGTTTTAGCTCGAGTCAAATTCCTATATATCAGTTCTACTAACAGCTAGAGAGTAATATTGGCAATTCCGAGAGATTATGACAATATACCTAATCAATGACACTAGAGCTGGAGGGTAAATTTCTTTGGTGGGAAATAGGTCACAGCTTGACCATATATATCATTCATTGATATCACCACCCTCAATTGCTTTCACTTCCAGTCCCAGAACTACAGTTCGATCGTGTATTTAAACATTTGAACAACAATTTAAATTCAGAAAATCCAGACAGTGGCGGCTATTATGAAAAAGGCTTATGGGAGTATTACGCAATTGGAAACCGGAGTTGGTAGTGATTGCAAGCAAATTTTACTATTTCGTCCTACCATCACCAACGCAATTTGTACTCCTACGCTCTAGTCTTCTTATTAATAAAATATATCTCGCTACTTTCTTCTCATAAGGTAGGTACTGAATAGAGAGATATTAATATTGGAGTGGGGGATTGGCCACCCCAACACCCCAAAAACCCAGTGGTCTTTTTGGCACAGTCAGCGATAAATCTCACCACGAAGCTCAAACCTTCTTATGAAAGTTAGAAACTTTATAGGTAAAAGCTTGATAAGCTCAGTTATTTCCAGTTTGTGAGATCTGAGTTCCTTATTCTGTCCCTAGCATGGCATTTGCTTATAACGTGTTTTATTAACCCAATCTTCTCTTTGCATACTCTACGGTGAAGGGATATCGGTGAATTCTAATTTATGTAGGTGATTTCTGAGAGCACAATGACCCGTTAATATGGTAATTAGAATTTTCATGCTCAGATTGGAGAGTTTAAGCCAAGCTTTGACTCTCGCAGTGCTAGGTCCATCGAAGGAAGTCGAGGTTGTCTGAGGCCTATGAGGCTCAGCCTGTGCTCTTCTAACTTCAAGTCGGACGACCAGTTATTTTCCATCCTTGCGGTCTCCTGGGGAATACCGCCCTATGAATCCCCTCAATTCCCGAGACTCTGATTAAACATAGCCTATTTTTTCACCCAGTCTGGTAAGAGATGAACGACGATTCTACAACGTGGGTGACGTAAAGTTCTTGAATGTTTATGCTTTTAATGAAGCTTGGTTATCTGTAATAATTTTAAATGATTTACTTAGGTTAGAAAAGACATCGAAAAGCGTCTGTGGATCAACCAGACTTCTCAAGTAGACGGACCTTGGAGCAGGCTTATTCCTGTCTACTAGGAAGGCTAATCTGGGATGGCAGCTCCATATTGGTTTTGGGTATTACTATCTGAGACTTTATACTCAGCATCTTCTTATACTCAATTTCAGCCTGAAAATCTCCGGACACGAAGCTGACCGAATTCTAGCAGCTTCTCCTATCACCAGGTAAAGAAGAACAAGGCCCAGAATGCGTACATTCATGTATGATATGATTTACAGATACGAATTTTACGTGATTTTACTATCCTAGGTAACACCCAGATATTTTGCTTCCTCCGCAACTGTAATGAACACTTCACTCATCCGAGGTGATACAAATATTATCCTACTTCTAGTAAAAGGCACGATAAGTAATTCAACCTAACACTATCCCTAGACAGCTGAAATAGCCTCTTCAAGTCAGTCGGAGATACAGTCGTCATTTTTGGCAGCAAGAATGATACCCTTTATGTCCATGAAGGACGCAATAGCATTCTCCCTGAAGTCAAGGGGGTGAATGACTCTTTTGACTGAATTATTAACCTTTAATCTATTTTGTGAAATATAACAAAATATTTCAGCGTGAGTGAATGAATATGTGAGTGTATCAAAATATTAATGTTTGATTCTGAGATTGAAGCAGTGTTTATCTTCTATTCTATTTTCGTAGATATAACTATCTCTGCTTCTTAGCGAAGAAAGCCAACCCCAGGCTCTTCATCAAAAGAAGAATTCTAACTCACAAAATTCAACTTTATGAGATGGGGTTTCCTCTAATTTTATCTTCACAACTGCAGAGTTTACCTGATATTGCTCATCGGTTAACTGCGGTTTAAAAAGTAAAGAAATCACCATCAAAATTAGGTGGATCGAATTCATGGATGGAATGAATCGCTTTCTGTTGTCCCCTGATATTATTCAGAACATTGGAAAGAACGTTCATGAAAGCTATTGAATATCTGAAGACACCAATTAATTGGACTTAGTAATGTGCAGAGACAGAAATTGTACTGCAACTCTGATTTCCTCCAAGATGTCATAAATGGTGATTTAAAATTAGTTCCACTTTAAATTCAGTGTCTCTAAGAGATAAGTAAGTTCTGTCTTTAAGTCCTGGGTCTCTCCAGGAATTAGGTAAATTATATTTCAGACTGAAGTCTTTCTAATAACTATCTTCAAAAATTGGGTCGCCCCGATGATTAAGTGAACTATATTTCAAAACTTGTCTCTCCAAGAAGTACACACAACCAAATTTATATGGAATCACCCGATATTTTGAATATTATCTCAAGGATTTTTGAAATTTCGAAGATTCTTAGAATTGATCCTTTTTGAGACATTTCAATTGATAATAGGAATTAATTAAGGTTTATTTTAAGAATGAAACAAATAAGAGAAAATAAGAGACTCTTTCCGCATATAGTAAAAAAATTGAAAAGTGTTTTCTCACGGGATAGGTGTTTAATTCTCGACCCAAGTAGTTTGTATTGCCTCCTCTTGCCCTGATACAATCCTGAATTTGTCTAGGCATGCTTCGGATTAGGTTTTCGACCTCCTCAGGGGTGATAATCTGCCACCCTTCTGTGGCGGCTTGGATTATCCTGGCGCGATCAAATTTTCCTCTTGAGATTATACCATAAATTCTCAATAGAATTAAGGTCTGGAGAGCAAGCTGGCCAGTCCAAAAAAGCGATTCCCTCTGTTTCAATATAATGTCGCGGGAGGTTTCTGGTATGCGGAGGAGCATTATCTTGGATAGAAGTGAAATTCCCATCGTGGACACCTAGTCAGAGTCTCACTATTGGCTCCAGCACTAGGTCCACGTAATTTCTAGCTGTTGCACTCGCAGTAAACGAAATCAAATCTGTTTTGCCTCCCAGCATAATGCCACTCAAAAACATTACTCTGCCCCCTTGGTATTTCGGAATTTGTCTAGCTGCTCGTAGTCTATCTTGTCTTCCACAAGCCCTCAAAACCCGAATCCAGTGGTCTGATCTTATCCGGAAAAAGAACATTACGCCAATTCTCAATAATCTGGTGCTCGATACACCAATTAAGTCTGTTAATTTTTTATTGTCTGGTTTGCTCAGGAACTCTTAAGGGCCTTCTGCTGAATAAACCCCATGAACGAAGTCTTTGACGTATCGTTTAAACTGAAACACTGATGCCTGTTGCTTCCAGAAATTGCCTTTGCAGTATGGGGTGCGACGCACTAGCAGTCTTGTTCTTCAAAAGAGATCTTGCTTCGACTTCTTTTAGGCCTATTTTGCAGCAATTGTAGCTTCACGTATCGGTCGTATCTGTGTCACCCCTTCTTCATCGAGAGCAATATTTCGACCCCTCTGCACATCGGACAATCCAACGTAAGGAATTTTCAATTATGATTATAGCCTTTTTAAATTTTGAAACTCATAGTTTCAAATTTCAGTGACGACCGAGTACAATATCCCGAACATGTGGTGATAATTCAACATTTCTTATCATACTATCCAGTTTTTTTCACAACAAATAACTTCATTCCTCACAAGTAATCAAGGATCCATGGTCAAACACATCAATAATGTGAAAAGACGGAGTAATTCAATATAAATTTGGCTGTGTGTAGCTGAACTAAGCTTCAACTATTGCATCTCTCCAAGAATTAGATGTAGTATATCCCAAGAATTGATTTTCTCCAAGACTCTTAGAAAAAGAAATTGAGAGGATCATGACATAAAGATAATTCTGTAAGCAGACATCAATTAGTTTGTGTTTCAGACGCTGAAATTATTTCAATAACTTATAGAAATGAATAACGTAAAACAATCCATTTAACCATATAATTTCATGATAAATTGATAAAAAAGACCTTCTGTCACGATCTGTCATGATAGCGTATATCAAAAATAAATGCTAAGGTGCACCCAACCCAACAGGATTGATGCACTTTGCGATTTAACATTTGATGGGTTGAGGTTAGATATCTAAAATATACTTGCTGAAACCATAGAAAATATTTATTTACTCCATCTATAAACCATTGCAATAATTTTTCCTTTAACTCTACAAAAACCAAAATATTTTATCCTCCAAAACCAGAAGAATGAGGCGAAAAGAAAGGTCATATAGCAGTTATAACGTTACACGTACCATATTTACCACAACTCATAATTTGTTTTGAAGTGATAATGTTGAATATTTTTTTATCACTGAAGTGTCTCTGCTACGGACAGTCATCCATAAGGTCCTGGAAATACACCTTTGCTACGAAGATGACTTGCGAATCTCTTGCGAATCCCTGTTCTCCTAGCGAAAAACTCATGTTTGAAAACAAATAGAAGAGTATGGTTGATGAGGTAGCAATTTACATCGCAACTCCACCAGCATGGCTGTTACAATGGCCAAAGCAAACACAGAGGCATTGTCGCGGTTAAAAAGGATTTTCTTCATGGTATTAGGAGGCCGCTTTGTTATTATTTTCGTACCTAATTGGTCTTATAGTGATGTGAAGTACTCTTCAATTCTGGTCTTTCTGTTTTGGAGAAAATCAAGGATACGTTGTGGGACCTACATGCCCAAGGCCATCACTTTGCTCACCGATGAAACTCAACCTCATTTCGTATTGCTGCTTTGTCTCAGGCACCTGGTTTTGTTCGAAGAACCAAAAATTAACCAAGGAAAGTTTCCCTCCTTCACGTTCTTGGTCAGTTGTCATCAAACGTATCTTGCCGATAACTTTTCCATTTGCTCATGCGAAATTGTAAAAAACTCATGCGTGTGAGATGTTTACAGTGTTTGTTACCTCCTTCAACTACACTCGACCATCATCTAACATAATATCGTGAATTTTCGTGAGCAGTTATCTCTATGGGGTGTTCTAGCTCTGCCGTTACTAAACTTAGTGAGCCTTTTAGCATTCAACTCTGGTGATGAAGAAGAATCACCGTGAGTTTTTACCACCAGTCTTATGGTTACGTTGGTTCTATTATTGACTTTATTCCGTCTTTACACTGAAGAAGCAATTTGTTTGGCTGTCAAATCTTTACTAATTAACATATCAGTATGAAATAAGTATGAACATTACAGGCAATGTATTCTCATATATAGTAATTCGTGGAATAATAGCACCACTACATTTATCTTTACCTGACTTATTAATTCACCCTCGTATATCAAGAGGAAGAACTTAATTCATTTCAAATACAAAAATATTTTACTACGGCAATAATCTCATGGGAAATAATTTTATCAACAGTATTTTTATCTTATCGAAGAATCATATTTCAAGAAGATACGTTGATAGATACACCTTAGAAGTTACAAAACCTTGGAGCAGTTACCCTCTGATTTTACTGATATCAAAAATTTATCATGATAACTGACCTATCTCCTTGATTACATATAAAATATGATAATATTTTCAATCTGTATATCTTGTTTTACGATTTCCTATAAACTTTCGTTCTGACCTCGTATAGACATAGCAATATCAATTTCCATCTTCTCTCGTTTCACTTCCGTTGAAGCTATAAAAAATGAGGATGGGGTGCGGTGCGTTACTTTCAGCCCTATTCGATACCCGCTGGGCTAGCTACCCATGTACCCTCTCCTTAATTCGTCAGGTTGCGTGTGGAAAGGACAGCGGATAGGTGCAAACAGAAAGAAAGAACTCTCTAAACCAAGTAAGTGAGGTTAGGATCGATACAGAGAAAAGCAGAAGCACGAGCAAGCTGATCACTGCATAACTCGAGTTTGCTTTTTTTCGGACTGACTATATCAGAGCTGCGTTTCAATATTCTGTAACTAAGAATCACACAGCGAAAAGGGAGATTATTATGTTGATCGAATTCTTGACCTGGAAAATTTTCGGATTTGCTTGAAAAGTGTCTCAGAGTCCATTCTCCAAATGATATAGATGGAATTTTCTTTCATTCAAGCTGTTGAAGAATTCGTATCACATTTTTTTTGTACGATTTCACGCAAACAGATGTGGTTTCTCTATGAGAAGAAATGAATATTCATTAATCAGTCAAACAGAAATCAGAGTGTCCTATTTTCGATGTTTCAGTACGACAGGTATGCGAGATTCTGCAGATAGAGAAAAATGACGTGCTCGTCTCAGTCCTCGATTTTAGAAGAAAATTAATTGGTAAAACCAGATCGCAACTATCTCTTTCTATTTTCAAGTTATTCCAGATATCACAATTTTCGGGATTTCGGCATAAACCAATATCTCTGTTACTTTCAAAGTTTGGTGAAAGATATTTCAGCATTCCGGGGGCATCTTTTCGAGTTGAGTGCAGGGACGTATTAAAATGGTTTTTTATTGAATTATTTTAGAATTATGATATAAACTTTTTAATGTAAACCATATATGAATTGGAATGAAAGAGAATTAGTATTATTTTCTTTCGAGTATATATTTATATTTTTGTCAAATTTCCTCAAAATTATAAATTTTTCCAGAAATTGAAATTCTTTGGATATTCTGTGCTTTCATTTGGTATGCTGGTGTGAATTCACAGAAAACATACCAATTGTTTCCAATTCTATGCTCACTATTAGGTCCGCAACAAAGTGCTCGCTGTTTTTTTTATGAAAATACAACTTTATTGTGAAAAATGATTACAAATGAATCATTCAAAATATTTCCCATTTTTCTGGCAGAGCTCGAATACCGTGACGGTAGAAGTGTTCGTCTTTTGATGCTATCCACGAATCGAGACATTTTTCGAGCTCTTCATATGAGCGCAACTGCTGATCAGCCAGACCGTGTGCCATCGAACGGATGGTGCAATACCTAGGGAATATGGCGGATGAGGAAGGAATTCTCATATGAGCGATTCCAAGTAGGTTTACTTTTTCGTATCTCTGCTCGTATCTGGCCTTTTTTCGCGCAGTGGTCTACTCAATCGCATCAATTGAGTTCAGCGACGGTTCCGTTGGGTTTATCTCAATAGTCACAAGTGCTATCGTGTCCCAGTCTTAAGACATTGAAGGTCAAAGTTCGTAAAATCGGTTTTTCATGAATATCTATCTGTTACTCAAATGAGATTTGCACCTATAATAAAAGTTGTAGAGTATAAAATTCTCTACAACTTTTCATGGAATTTATTGTTCATATGATAAACCGTTTTAGGGATAGAGCGCGAGGAGTACGCAGCGTGTAGTCATTTATGGCCAAATGCAAGGTCAGTACGTTGTATGAAGTTGATTATTTACTGAAAAATCATTTCCTATATGCGAAATCAGCTCAATCTTCAAGATAAGACAAAACTTACGCAGCTAGTCGACGAACTGACAAAAACACCTGATCATCCAACCGACTTCCCGAACACCTTGGATCTCTTTTCGATTTCAGATCGAGATGAGTTAGATGATTTTGGAGTAGAGGTCTTAGCACCGCTAGGCAACTCAGACCACAACCTTATGTCGGCTACTGCAACCATTGTGCTGCCGCTAAACTAAGATCCTAAACCACCCAGTCGCATTTGGCACTATGACCTCGCTAATTGGGATGAACTGCGTGAATATTTTCGTGCTTCCCATTCAGTGATGTTTGCTTTTCAGAACACACATTAATGTGTGCACCGAATCTGTTACAGAAATCATTCATGCAGGAATGGATCTCTACATGCATCATTCTATGAAAAGAACAACAGCACAAAGGCCATGGTTCAACAAAGACTGCGAAAGATCATCTACAGCCAAGAGCAGAGCTTACAAGTCATGGAAGATAAATCCAACAGAGGAAACAAGAACAACCTTCGTACGAATACGGAACGTATGCAACATGACAACTTCAAGAACAAAGGTCCATTTCAATGAAGGGGTAACTAATAAAATCATTGAACAGGCAAGCGGGACTAGACAATTCTGGTCTATGGCGAAGACTGTCAGTGCCAGTTTCTGCAAATCTGCGTGTCCGCCTCTTGTTAGAGAACACGAAAGTATAGCATCATCTCCGAAAGAGAAAGCCGATCTCTTTGCTCTCTGGTTCTCAAAGAATTCTGTGCTAGATTCATCTAACGCAATACCACCGAAAATTACATCAGAAATTCTTCCATAGCAGAAATCAGAGTCCGCACTGTGAGACTGACTCTCGAGCAGCTGAACTGCAAGAAGGCAGTTGGTCTAGACGGAATACCGCCAATCGTCCTGAGGAAGTGTTCTACCGAACTGGCACCCGTTCTTAATCGTATGTTTCAGATTTCTTATGAAAGTCAGATTTTCCGAGCACCAGGAAAATAGCGAGAATTCAACCGATCCTAAAGAAAGAAAAGAAGTCCGTACCCCAAAACTACCGCCCTGTTGCACTTCTTTTCATTATGTCCAAAGAGATGGAGAGAGTCATAAATTATGAAATCATCAATTATCTTGAATTGCAGGGAATCATTAACGACCGGCAGTATGGTTTTCGCAGGCAAAGATCTGCCCGCCTACGTCACTCATGTTTGTACACCAACGATGGAAAAACATGGAGAATCTAGAGCAATAGCCCCCAACATCTCTAAAGCCTTCGATAGGGTTTGGCATGCAGGCTTGTTGAACAAACTTGCTGCATATGGGCTTCCAGAAAATTTGCGGGGTTCGATAAGTAGTTTTCTTTCAAATAGATCAATACAAGTTGTGGTCGACGGTATAACATCTGATTGTTTCCAGTTGCAAGCAGGAGTACCTCAGGGATCCAATCTTTCACCAACTTTGTTTCTGTTGCAGATAAGCGATCTTCTGTCATCTACAGAGGACAAGATCTTGGGTTTTGCAAACGATTGTTTCCTGGTTTCGTCTTTCAGTAGTCTGCGGCCGATTGCAGCTGCGAAATCTCATCGTCAAAGAAGTCAACAAATTAATAACTTAATGTCTGACTTACAGAGGATATCTGAGTGGGGTCAGTTGAACCTGGTGAGCTTCAACGCGAGCAAGTCTTAAGCAACTACGTTTTTTAGAAAGGTCCCCGCTGGAGAACCTCTTCTAATAATGCAAGGCCATTAAACTGCATCCAAAGATTCGATACACCTTCTCGGAATAACGGTCAACTCCAAGTTTTGCTGGCATGAATATATTTCAGTAATAGCTAAGTCGCCATCAGCTGAATAGTGTTCCTATGTGTGGAGATCTACACTCAAACATCCGTTGCGGATGTTGGATAGTGTGCAAACACGGGCTGTATGCCTCGTCGACCGTCCGGAGATCACCCGCGATCTCCAACCGCTGGCTCTCCGAACACAAGTTGCTGACCTTTCCCTGTTTCATAGATACTTTCACGGAAGATGCTCCGAAGAGTTGAAAGATACAGTTCCGGGAAAACTCATGTTTTGCCGCAACACTAGACTGGTAAGGAGATCTCTTCATATGGCGGCACATTTAAC
Organism: Cryptolaemus montrouzieri; assembly: GCA_013387265.2. NCBI lineage: Eukaryota > Metazoa > Arthropoda > Insecta > Coleoptera > Coccinellidae > Cryptolaemus > Cryptolaemus montrouzieri. The sequence goes on from JABFTP020000103.1 coordinate 64,745,555, forward strand.
GAACCTCTCTCTATAAGAATTCCTTCGTTACGGGGCCAGTGAGCTGTGGAACTTGTTTACGTCCAATATCTTCCTACAATTTGGCCCTCTTCAAGAAGCGATTAAACAGACAACTCAATTCTTCCCAGGCGCCTACTCATGTGGTTTAACAAGTTCGCCTATTCCTGGGAAGCGAACATAAAAAAAACAAAAAAAATACGATAAAACTGGAGGAGACAATGGATAAACAGACTTTTCAGAACTTTAAAAACGGATTCTTCAGTGTAAAACGAACAGTTAAGTTCAATTCTGGTACATGGACAGACATGGTAATCGGGCGAAGTCTATGAAGACAGAAGTGGGAGTATCTCGAGGCTGAAGTACACGAGAAAGTATTCTATGAAAGTGGGTATATGCTATGTATGCCACGAATATAATTTGTGGAGAAATTAATCGGTTTTGTAAAATTTCTTTCGATTCTGTAGACCAACATGGTGATGCTAAAGATTCAGGAATAAAAAGGGATAATACTGAGGTTGATGAACTGGTTGATTGGTCTACGTTACATAATCCCTTTCCAAACACGAATCAGTTGGTGTTCTTAGATTCAGGAATCGATGGAAATGACCAAATTAATTGTCACAGATCTCATGAACTCGGATTGCAATCTATGGAGAAGATAACTGGTTCAGACATCAATGACATAAAGTTAAAACGCGTCGATAAGGTTTTGCCGCTTTCAGCCGTAAACAAATCTGTCAATATTTATGATTGTAAAGTCTCTGTAAATCCATTGTTACTTTTCCAAAGAACAACAGTAAGCAAATTATTTTAAAGTAATCTACAAGAATATCTTCAGTATGAATAAGCCAGCATCCGAAATATTTATGTGATAGTAATGGCATGAGAAAAACCACGAAAGCGACATTATATGACAATATGATAGCAGTAATACATTATCGATGGTGGATTTCTTCTGCATCGCGTCGTATGGAGCAAAGAGGATTCTTTCTCTAGTATTTTAGGTAAATACATTAAATATTTACAAACACATTATTGCTCAACAATTGTTGTTGTATTTGACGGATATTCTGATTATAGTAAGAATATTAAAGCAATGGAACAATAAAGAAGAACTGCTGCACTTTCAAAATCATATGAAGCTTGTTTTGATGAAACAATAATTGTGCCAATCAGCCAAGAAAAATTTTTATAAAATCGGTCTAAACAAAAAATTACCTACATGCTTGTTGAAATATTGAATACTGTTACGAAACAAGCCATATATGATGCTGATGTTCTCATCATCGAGACATCTATTGCATTATGAGAACATCAGATGCCTGCCGTCATCATAGGAGAAGATATTGATTTTCTTTCCATTGATATATCACTTCAACAGGAAATTTTCTTTAAAAAATTTGTCAAAGGCAATATTAAGACATAAATATACTCTTCTTTAAGTTTTGGCCAATATCCTCGTACTAAAAAACACCTTCTATTGTCACACGCATTTAGTGGCTGTGGTACGGGTTCTGCGCTAAAAAAGGAAAAAAAATGTTACTAGAGCATTGAAGAAAATTCCCAATTCGGATAAACCTGTGGAAGTATTCCAACGAGAAAACTTCCGCATACAAACATTATCTGAAAATGGAGTGCGTATCTTGTTGTGGTATAATAAAATACTCCAATATCTGATGACAACATTGATCATTTCTGCTACACGCAATTCATCAAATTAACGAAACTAAATAAACCTGCACAATTGTCAACACTTCCACCAACAAGTGTAGCAGCTCATCAACATATAAATCGTGTCTACTACCAGATTCAAACTTGGTTAGGTAAGAACTTAGAACCTCAAGCATGGGTCTGGATGCTTGAAACTGAAATCATTGAGCTCATAAGAATTGCCTACAGCACCACCCAAACTATTAAATATAATATTTTGCAATTGCAAAAATGGTTGTGGTTCCTGCTGTTGATGCAGAAAATCAGGGCTATTACGTACTTTAGCTGGTGGCCAGAGCAATGGACAAGCTTGCTTAAGGGCTTCACTATATCTTAGTAATTCCGATGATGAAAGCGCATACGATCTTGAAATTCTGGAAGGTTTGGAGATGAATAAGACTGATAATGAGGATGAGGACAATGAATTGAAAAATATATATATATATATATATATATATATATATATATATATATATATATATATATATATACATACATATGTATAGGGATTTCACCCCGACGAGTTGCCCATATATCTGTTCATGCAATCAAACTGATTTCATGAAAAATATAAATCCACCACCCGGTAATTAATACCATTGCCAGGCAATGATTATAATCAAACATATCCTAGAATAATTATATATTAGGATAACGTTGAATGTTATGAGAATATATCAATCTACCAGAATATATACACACTATAGCATCATCAGATAATGATATCAATGTACCAACGTGTAGTGTCTTACATGTAGAGGCTTACTCCCCGGAAAAATCCAGTGTACGGACCTTAGTCAAGTAACACTGAATGTTACTCATTAATAGTTTCCTTTTTGTGAAGTGGTGAACGATCGAATAGAATACTGCTTTGAATATAAATATGACAGAATTGTCAGTTAATTATATTACATTTATATAAACAAATAAATAAAATATGAAATGAGATTCTGAGCAGTATAAACTAAGAGAAAACCTATGACTCTACCTCATTATTTTTTCGGAAAGAAACCTACGAAGAATATTACAAGATTTGATGACTGGTTTCTTTTGTAACTGTTCAAACAAATTTTTTCAGACCCAAAATCTCAATACTTTTGTGAAGATTCCTAGGAATAACACCTGTTGTGGAAAAAATTTTTTCATTTTCCACATTTTTTAATCTCGTCGCCAAGCATCATATATTTAGAAATTTTTTCATTGTATTTATTTTGTATATCATGTGTGTCGGGTATAGCAATATCAATTATATATGTTATTTGATTCTGTTTGTCAGTACGAATGATATCTGGTCTATTGTGTTTTACAGCTCTGTTGCAAAGATTTGTTTTATCAAAATAAAGTTTATATTCGTCATTTTCACAAATAATCTCAGGTTCATATTTGTAAAATTTTTTCTTTTGGGAATTAGGTCATGTTTAATTCCTAAATTAAAATGAATAATATTAGCGACGGCATTATGTCTTTCTAAATAATTTGTTGAAGCAAGGACTGAGCAAGATGATAATATATGAAAAACTGTTTCTGAAGAACAGAAACATCTACGGCAAGAATCATCTATATTTTGTTTGATGATGTGTTTTCTATAATTCCTCGTGGAAACAATCTGATCCTGGATCGCAATTGCCAATCCTTCTGTTTCAGCAAACAATTCTCCAGAAAATAACCATTTATTCGATGCGATTTCATCAATATAATCATTTTTCTATTCTCTAGGGTGCTTTTCGTGTAATTCCTTCTGCATCCAAATTTCTCTTTTAGAATTATCATCAAATATATCAAAAGCTACCTTTTGCATTGTCAAGTTCAGACGTGCAAGATTATAATCTGAAGCAACAACAATATCATGTAATTTAGACGTTCTCAGTTTATATATATATTGAGTAGCCATCTAACCTAACCTAATCAAAGTTTTTTCTGTAGCTGACAGGAATGTTTATTCCTCAATGAAAATTGTGCAAAAACTGTGTGGTGAGTTTTTCTGTTGGTTTTTTCTAGACCAGTGGGAATCATGCGACAATACGCAGAAAATTGCACAATCTTTTATGGAGCAAGAACCTATGCTGGATGATGTTATTGACAATTTCATAATTACTTCGCAAGCAGACGATAGTGGCAGCAACAGCGAGTCTTCTTATTCTGATGAAGAACTATCTGACATAGAAAATTTTCGTTATTTAACTCAACTTGTGTTTCATATTCGAATTGTTTGCAAAAATTATTTAGATTAATACAGTTTTTACCATTTTTAATGAATTTGTATTGAACTGACAACCAGGTAAATCCAAATCATTCGTTCTCACGATATCGCAATACCTCTCAAAATTTCCGTTGTCTTTGTTATGTTGTTAATCCTATATAAACCCATCGAGGAATCACAAAGATACTAGGTACTTAGGAAAAACATAGTTACTAATCCTTCAATTACTGTATTTTATCCTATTATACAGATTCTAGGTATTCTTGAAAATTTGTATGGAGAAAACAAAAGCAGTTATTATGAAGGTTTGGTTAGAAAAACCCTTGCCTCGAAAACTCCCTGTAGCCTAACTGGTGATGTGTCTGTTACGCACTTCTTTGTAATAGAAATTAAAATGATCAAGTACCTTGAAATGCCTAATGCCTAAGAGAGATAATTTTCTCAAAAAGCACTTAAGCCGACCCTGAAAGCTATTTGACATTACATTGCAGAACGTATTTTCATCTTACTTCCTCCGCTTGCTATCTCTTTTGTTCTTCGCGTATCTTATAAAAATCTCAACCGCACAGATAATCTTACCGACTTGTACACAACCTCATCAGGAAGAAATTTTCTCTAGAAAAGTTGGAAAAGGATATGTGAAAACAGAAATATATTCCTCAAAAGTTTGGACTAATATGTCCGTTCTAAAAATCATAATTTGTTTCTGAAGGCTGTGAGTGGCGGTAACACGACTTTTGTGTTCTAAATAAGAGGAAAAAAGCTTTCTCAAGAGCACTGGAGAATTATTCAAATTTTGACCAACTTGCTGCAGCATCTGAATGAGAAAACTGTCGCAATATTAGTTGAGAATGGAACGCAAAATTTTCCAGCAAACTATAATGCTACGAAATCTGCTGACAGTATATACCGTCTAAGTCATGCACAGTTCGTCAAGTTAACAAAACAGAATTACCCTGTGCAGTTATCAAATATGCTACCAACTGCAGCAGGTTACCAACATCTCAATTGTGTTTATTATCAACCTCAGACTTGGTGAGCGCATCATTTGGAATCCCGAGATTGAAGCTAATGAATCCCTGGAACCAAGTACAAAAATTTCACCACCGGTTCTAGAGGAATTGCTTAGCACAATCTTATTCAACTGTAAAAGTGATTGTGGTTCGCGATTTGGATGCGGGAAATCGGGATTGCCAATCATCTTGTGGCCAGTGTAATATTCAATCTAACTCAGTCTCAGTACTTCACAATATCAAAATGATATCAATGAAGATCATATACTAGATCCCGAAATTATGGAGAACTCGGAAACAAATATCAGTAAATACGAAAATGAAGATCAATCTGAAATTTTGCAGCAACCAGAAGATGTACAAAAGTAAAATTTAAATTATAACTAGGTGATAATCGATTTCTGCAATTTCAAAGATTGTTAATGGGTAGAATACTATTTTCAGATAAAAATCGATTAAAACTCTATTTCTCTTCTTTTTAAAATTTAGGAATCAATTAGTATAAATTCGATAAGAATTAAAGCATAATGATATAGGATGAAACATAATGGGTTTTCTTTAATCTTAATATTTTACTTACACGAGCCGGTAAGTTTTATTAAATAAATATAATCTTGATTAACAATTAGGGACTCGCGCCTTAATTTTAACACTCATGCTCGATAACAGGTGCGCTGGACCCAGTATAATATTGTATGTTTTTTTCAGAAATGCCTTATAAAAGTAAGAACGTTTTTAGGCAAAGATTTATGACAACATGAAATTTAATTGAGAAACTTCTGTTTTTTCATACTATTGTCATGTACCTACTTAGACAAATCAACAATTAGAGATCTTTAATTTTGGAACACAAAAAAAAACAACTTTGAAAATCAACAAAAGTACATATCTTTTTTTGGAATAAAGTAATACTTGTATTTCAGCATAGGGTACTCAGTCACTCTCTATATGTAATTTGTTATAACAATTTGAACGAATATGTTTCATGTGTTCGCCGCAAATGGCTATATGCATTTTACGATAAAATTTTTGGTTTTTCGGTCTTTTTTACAGTCACAAAGACCACAACGCGCTTTTCGTCCACCCATTAGCGCGAGTGGGTTGGATGCCGCCGCTGTTGGTTCGACTTCAGGAATTATATTTCGAATGAGATTTTTGATATACTGTGGAATATTTGTGATAGTCATTCTGTCATGAAGGTGTGGTTGAATGAGAGAAGTAGCTTACGTTCTAATGAAATTTCTTTGTGTGAAGTTATCAGAAGGTAAATTAGCCTTCTGAATAATGCAACTGTTTAGTCTACCAATATTCAATAATCCGAAAAATATACACAGTGGCCATCTTTGAGTTCGCCTCGACACAGAAGTACCAGTCATTTGATCTACTATATCAACTCCACACTTCAAGGTATTATAATCAGTTATAATTTCCGGTTTCTTCTTTTCACCGGTTTCTGAATCTTTTTTGGTATCATGATGCATAGTAGATGTTAGGAGATCAATTTTGCCACGTTTGAGCACATAAGATACCAGTGTGGCATTATTTTGAAAACCAAAGTAGGTTTCGAATGCCTTTCTTCCTCTGGTTTGTGTAAACTATACTGGTATTTTATTTTTGTTCTTTCTAAGGGTTCCTAAACATGTCTGGCTAAAGTCATCCAATAATTCTGCTGTCAATGGAACACTCATGAACCAATTATCCATGACGACATCTCGATTAGAACCTTTCGTCGGATCCATTAGTATTTTTAATTATTTATTATTATTTATTCATATAATTGTCATATGCACTATAAATGAATACAAACGAGAAATCCTCTTTTTAAACTTAGTTGAAATATAAATTTTTGTGGTTATTAATTTTCAACAAGTAGTAATCTGATATGGGTCTTGAAACAAGGAAATGCAATACTGAACAACTCAAGACTGACACCAAGATCATTGATCAAAGACACCGTGCGATTTAGATATGAATTCGAGCCATAATTGTACCTGCAAAGTTTTGGACGGAATAAAGGAGTGTGTCAAGTGACTCTTAAGGGTAGATTGAAATCAATCAGTTTCAACAGATTCGAGCAACACACCAAACCATTCACTGCCTTGAAAAGAAACATAAATCGAAAATTGTTCTCCTCATTCGAAGATGATTTAGGTCATATGCAATACGCAGGATATCGAAGTCAACCGTCCGATGATGGCACCTGAGGGATAAATATCTCAAACCTTCTCTAAGTAATCTATATCACAAGAATGAAAAGGAGATCATATGCAGGTTCCATATTGTGAATTAGATTTTACTAACGAATAGTTTGAAGGTATCAGCAGAAAATCCCACTGAATGTCGAACAATAAGTCCCAGCATCCGGTAAGCCTTAGATGTTTTGTGCCCAAATCTCGGATACAGTATACACGCAACAGGTCCATACTATCCAGAAAGTAACTATGCATAACTACCGTATTGGAACAATAGAAGGTAATAGCACATCCCTTGGAAAGTTGCTAATTTGATATGGACCATCGGGTTGTTTACCAGCGTAAATTGCCTTATTCGATATTTAATAAGTCTTTTCATCACCTACTGCCAGTATTTTCAGTATTAATATATTTGGCTTGTGTGCTGGGAAGATATTGTCGAAATGGACACCGACCACGGAAGGCTAATAGTATTTCCTCTATAGTGACAAGCTCTCCAGGTTTGTAGTTTTTTTGAATGTTTGATACAAAGCCTTCAAAAAATTCTCGAATTGGCGCTAATTTATCAGTTTCCTTTCTTTCCTGTCTTGTCCTGATATCGTCAAAACGTAAACATAGAAGTGAAAGTGCAATCTGTATCTCGACAATATGTAGATATCACATCCTGAACCATCGGTTTTCTACAAGTTCTTTGTATTCAAGTGTGCACCTCTCAACTTTCCGATATAAAAATAATTCCCAACAAAGTTTTCATTTGCTTTATATTTGTGGGCTTAGAGTCTCTCTCTCTTTCAAACTTTCTCGGTCATATAGATATTAGTAAAATCCAATGATTTCGTCAACATTTCATTGCTATTAGACAAAGCCCTGGAACTTCACGTATAATATTATGACTCCGAGTTCTTACGTTTCTAGTCGGTTCTTCAATTCTCCATACGATTGAGTTATCTTCACCTATGTATTATCCATTTTGTAAAATTGATCGGATGGTGACTAACGGATGCCTTGACCTGGCTGTGCGGTAGTTTCATGCTGAGATTTTATATTTACTTCATTGTTCGGATTCCGATTCATGCTCACTTACTTCTAACTACTCTTCAGTCTCTAAACAGTCTTCGTTTCCTATTGCTTCATTAATATATTCTTTTGAATTTGGGAGGCTTTTACTTGGTAAAATTCCATTATCAATAATAAAAAACAAGTACTGTGTTTTAAGGAATTTTACTTAATAATTGCGATTCGTAACGCGTTTCACTACACCGTAGCTTCTTCAGACGAATGAATATGCAGAAAAATATAAATGAGAATATAATTATAAATGTTCCTGAGTAATTAAGAGCTTATTGAGTTGCTTCTTCTTAAGTGGTTATTTATGACAAGTATATCCAATAAAATTAAGGAACAGATTTCTCCCCGAAAAGGCTTATGGTAAACCATAAGCCGTCACATACAGATATTATAATACATAACTCGTCGTGTCATTCATATCAACATAAAATGTCAGCATTCAATAGTTTTATTCATAGATTGATTAACATCCCGTTATCACCAGAAAAATTTCAACAAAGAACTAAATTTGATTAAAAAATAGCCAAAAATAATGGTTACAATCCCAAACTAATAAATAATATTTTAAATAAAAACAAAGTAGAATCGCATTGAATGAGGTTCACCCTGTCGATAAATTGAAACAAAAATTCAACACCTTAACCTACGTTGGCATTACAAGTGAGAAACTGAAATCATTCTTAAGTAGCAATAATTTCAACATAGCGTTCCAAACTAATAATAATTTAGGCAAATATATAAAAATAATAAAACCAAACCAGGTAAAAATAATAAATCAGGTGTTTATCGATTGAATTGAAATGACTGTGATAATTTTTACATTGGTAGAACACATAGAAATTTTAATATTAGAATATCGGAACATAAACGCAGTTTTCAAATAAAAATCAGATTCAAATTACGCGAATCATCTCTTAGAAAATTATCATTCTTTCGACCCACAGTTTGAAATTTTGCATATAGATAATAAATATTGGAAGGTAGATCTTTGGGAAACTTTAGAAATCAATAAATACAAACACTCAGGTAGACTCATCAATGAACAAGTCGATTTAAGCCCTTCACCTCTATTGAATCTTTTCGGGGAGCAATCTATTCCTTAATTTTATTGGATATACCTGTCATAAATAACCACTTAAGAAGAAGCAACCAATAAGCTTTCAATTACTCAAGAACATTTATAGTTATATTCTCATTTATATTTTCTGCATATTCATTCGTCTGAAGAAGCTACGGTGTAGTGAAACGCGTTACGAATCGCAATTATTAAGTAAAATTCCTCAAAACACAGTACTTGTTTTTTATTATTAATATATTCTTCTATTTCGATAAGTCTCGAGAGCCTATTGGTAGCCATTTCCTATAAAATAAACAAAAAACAGGATAATAAATAATAATAATATGATGAAAAAAACACCTTTTAAGCTTTTGACACTCAAACGCAGCCCGTTATCTGACCAGTACTACAGCCATTTGCTGTGCTACTCTGTCGTTAAAAGGTACTAAGAGCGGCAACGTCGCAAATTTCAAAACTTAAAAAATATTTCACTTGATTGAATCCTGAAATTATTGTGAAATTGGCTAATATTGTATTACTGCCCATTAATATTTATGGAGGGCATCCATCATTTGAGTTCGTGGTGTCTTGTAATTGTGTTAAGTCCCTTGAATATAATGATTTCTTTTCACGACTTCAAAAACTGTAAATTTACATATATTGAAGATTATTAGAATAACTTAAATTGGGATTTAGTTTTACACAGAGATCCTCTTGATGATTGTATTGATCAATTTTTTTGGATAATTCGTGAATGTATCGATGTACTTTTTCCTAAGGGAGTCTTTAGGACATCTCAGTATCCCGCATGGTTTTCTGCTGATCTGAAGGCGCAAGTTATGAGAAAGAAACTTGCTCACAAGAACTTCGAACTACTTGGTGCATCTGAAAGTTATACTTCATTTACGAATCTCAGATTGCAATGCAAGCAGTTAACTGATAAATGATTATATTGCGGAAACTGAAATGTCCATCAAATCTGATTCCAAACACTTTCGGAGTTTCGTTAGTCATAGAAATAGTATTGGCTTATTTCTAAGTTGCATGTCTCTCAATGGTCTTTTGGGATGGAGGGAGTGAAACTGTGAACCTCTTTGCCAATCATTTCTCTTCTTCTTTCAACTCTCACATACCAACTCACCTTCCGTGCCCTCTTCACTATGATATCTGCTTGGATTTTAATAGTTGTCTGATCGGGATTCATGAGGTGTGCCCGAAGATTACTGAACTGAGGCCACAATTCAGCAGTAGACCGGATGCAATTTCTCCGATATTTATCAAAAATTATGCGGCTTCACTTTCACAACCGCTTACTCTATTATTCAATGGTTCTTTGTGTGAAAGGTATTTTCCAACAATTTGGAAGTCGAGTTTTGTAACTTCCATACACAAGTCGGGAAGTAAGGTTGATGTAAGCAATTATAGTCCGATCAGCATTTTGAGTACAGTTCCAAAGATCTTTGAGAGTATCATCCTTGATAAAAGTTCGTTCAAACTGAAGCAAATTCTTATTGACCAACAACATGGCTTTATTAGGGTTCTATTTGTTCAGTTCTTACTTGATGAGTTTAGTGAAGGGCATCAGGTTGATGCCGCCTTTACGGATCTTATCAAGGCTTTTGATCGAATTTGTCATGCCGTTTTAGACATCAAAGTGGAGTCGGCTGGTTTTGTGGGACAACTTTTGAATTGGGTTGAAAGTTACTATAGGCATAGGACGCAATATTGTCGAAATAAAAAGTTTTGAATCATCAATTATTTCTATAACTTCTGGTGTTCCATAGGGCTGCCATTTGGACCCACTTTTGTTATCACTTTTCATTAGCGATATTGGTTTGGTCATTGAAGTTTCTGACTTACTGCTCTATGCTGATAACCTTAACATTTTCAGAAGTATAAATAGCCTCACTAATGTATTGTCCCTTTAGACAGATTTGGATGCTGTATCTGGATGGCTTGTGAGAAATGGCTTGGAGGTCAGTTTGGATAAACGCCAGTGCATTTCTTTTTGTAAGTTAGATATTGTGATTAATCTTGATAACACTATCAATAGTAGCAAACTCAAAAGGTTTAATGTTGTCAGTGATCTCGTGGTGTTCATCGATTCACGAGTTACTTTCAAAATTAATTTCGACACAATTGTGAACGGAGCCTTCAAAACCTTGGACTTTATTAGGTGTAACACATGTTTACAAGCTGTGACATTTTAAATTGTTATTCTTTGTAATTGCAGGTCTATTCTTCAGTACGCCTCGACAGTCTGGTCACCTTTCTATTTGGAGCATTCGAATAAAATTGAGGGGGGTCCAAAACAAACTACTTCTTTATATATCATATGAAATGTCTATCCCTAGGATACAGTTGTATGCAACATTCGTCAGGGCTGTAGTGAATATAAGAAAGCTATTTGAAAGAAGAATAACGCTGGATCTTCTCTTTCTCTGTAGATGTCTTGATGGTGAGGTAGATTGTCCCGATTTGTTGTATCAGATTGGTCTTTATGTTTCTCTTCATCGGACAAATTATTATGCCAACTCACCGTTTTCTACGATTAGGTAATAAGTACCTTTATGCAGACTGGTGTTTCAGCCTTTCGCCTGCTGAATTGGAGTCGAAGATTCATTCAATTATTCTTCCTACTGAGTAGGGATATTTGACGGATTTCAATTCATGCATATTGTTTTTGTTCCTTTTTTCCTATATTGTAATTTCAAGGTTCATACCGTTAATAAATGAATAAATAAATAAATTGAAAGAACTGGGTTCGTTAGACGCATTAGCGAATCCTTAAGTGTTAATGAGAAAAATTGTTAAATATAATGTAAATCTTAATAGAAAAATTATTTTATCTGATTATTCGTCAATAGTTCAAAGGAAAACTATATTAACAAGATGACTTATGAAACAGAGAAACATCGAGAGTACGAGCATAAAACATATTTTCAAATCATTCAAATATCGACAGCACAATGCATTTATAAGAAAAATGCACCCTGTATGCAGGAAATAATTGATATAGCTTTATTCAATTATTGTTGTACTGACAGCAGTATGGATCGAGATCAGATTATGCGAAGTTTTGCTCATAACGCTCCGAGTGCCATAAGTTAAATTAGAAATTGTATCTTACTTACATAAAAAAAATATCGAAAATAAAATTTCATCTGATCCACAGTATTTTTGGAAATATTTGTGCTCGAAACGCAAAACTCTAGGTCTTCCTGCAAAATTGGAGTATGATGGAGCATCTAGCTCAGATGGGAGTGATATTGGCAGTATGTTCGCGAAAGTTTTTTCTGTTGTCTATAGTAGTGATATGGTGGTTCCACCTCTGTACAATTTCAGTAGTACCGTTAATGCATCATCTTGTGAATTTTCTACTTCTGAGGATTTTGAACTGTTGATGGGACTGAGGGTGAACAGTTCTGCGGACTCGCACGGGGTTCCCTCGTACGTTTTAAAAAATTGTGCTACAACTTTGGCGAAACCTTTAACTGAAATGTTTAATAACTCTTTGAAAGCAGGTTACTTTCCAGACTACTGGAAACAAAGCTTTGTGATACCTATTTTCAAATCTTTCCTGCGGAAGATTCAATTTGAAATTGAACTAAATCGACGAAATGGAATTCTTTGAATATCTAATAACCACGGTGTCGAAAATTGTGAGGATGTAAAAGATACTTCGAACGAGTTATCTCCTAATTAATATATTATCGTAAATTATTCATTATAAAACCGATCAAAAAACACGCTGTTGCTTTTATAAGATTGAGATGTAGATTTCAGCAATCATTGTAAGATGCTCTTAACCAGAAGGATGATGCTGCATTAGGATAATTAGTTATTTGGCATCTGATAAATATTTACACGAGTTTAGTCCAAGAAGAAGTTAACTCATTTTAGCTGGAAATAAGGCGCAAACACTGAAAAAGGTGATAGATAGACACACATTTCATCAGTTGGAATCATTACTTGTTACAAGTTTTCTGTTTATTTCAATTAACTATAATTTATAAAGTTGGTGCAGCAACAAAAACCAGACACAGTAACTACGGAATTATTCATTCCTAGTCAAAACGCAAAAACAGCTGATTTTTGTCTGGAGGAGAACATCTTTTAACAAATGATTGATTACTTTTTGACCAACCCCGTAAGCAGTGGCATGCAATCCCTCAATTTTTTTATGAGGAAGATAGTCCGAATAACGTCTCATTGGAAAGTTCATCTAATTTATTACAAGAATATGTGAAGTTTTTTGGATTTTATATTATTCTGACAAAGATATAGGTTTTCATCAGAATGGTGAGCTATTTCAGTGACTACAAAATCTGTTGATTTCGAATGGAAATTCACAATAGATCTGTTTAATTTCGAGAAGAAAATTTCAAATTATTCAAGAATTTTTATTGAAGGAACAATGTTCAACCTTCCGTAGAATGTTAAATATCCTTCCTTCGAGGGGGTGGTTTTCCGATCCACCGATCATAATCTTCGTCAACTGGGGCTACACAGCAGCGGTACAGCATGGTCGGATGTCGTGAATAGGAGTAATAGACGACAGGTTCGGTCTCATTTGTCGAGACAGGGGCCACTTCACCATTGCTACCGGGAAACCGTGATAACATAGGGTAGATGAACAGAAAAACTTCAAGCAGTCACACAAGTTCGACTTTTAATATTCTACGGAAGGTTGAATATTGTTCCTTGAATAAAAATTCTTCAATATGTCTACACGATAATCTCGAAAATAGTAATTTTCAGAGATTTCACATTACATTCCAATGAAGATACGGGGTGAATAATCCAAGTATTTGATAGAGTTAATAACGGCAAACTATTTTAGTTTGCAATGAGATTTATGAACATGGGAAAATTATACTGCGTGATAGCATTTCTGTGTTACTCTGATTCTCCATGGGGATTTCAAACCTGTAATCGAAAATTACGTTAGTTAAAAATGGGTGTAAAACACATCACATTCTAGAATTGATAAGATGGGTCGAATGATACATCATTAGATACGTAAATTGAATGTCTAGATTACATTGAACAGATTTTTCGATTCTAACGTTTTTTATAGAATATATAGTGTGCATCACTGAACATCGATTCAAAGATTGATTTACAAGATCATCCTGTTGCGAATGAAAATTTTGAGCAGGTGTTATTGTTTTTCTCCTAATGGTGCATGCTCAGCCATAATACTACATTGAAAATTCATGGTAGGTAAAAATCTTTCAATCTTTAAGAACGGATGAATGAAATATGTGGGAATTAACAGCTGAACTTTAATGGTAAGTCAATAGTCGATAGTAACGACCAGTTGGTTACCAACATCCATGCACGAATATAGATTTAACCCAAAACAATGCAGCTTATTCTGAAGAATTTCGGGGGTAACGCGAATGCTTTTGCCTACAATTCGTTGACGTGAATCATCCATATCTGCTTGATCAGTTCTGTAAATCTGACTTCTCAAGTGGCTACACAAGAAAAAAATCTAATGGTCATAGATCCGGAAATCGTGAAGGATATTCAGTAGGAACTCATCCCCCGATTCAATGACCAAGATAATTCTATTCCAAATATTATTGGAAGAATACAAATTCATCTTCTAGATAAATAGGATCATTTCTGATAATTTGGGTTATCGCTGAATTTGTAGTTGGATGATTTCCATGAATGCAGATCTAAGCATTCAATTCTTGAGGATGTTGGGTATGCGCTTCACAAAAACTGCTCGGATTAGGGTCCGACCAAATAGCGACAATTCTGGCGATTGACAGTACCGTTCAGAAAAAGAGACATCCATTCGAGAAACAAACATTATAAATTGAAATAAGATTTTTTGCGATTCGCTCACTCATCATTTCACAAAATTGAAGTCGACCATCGAAATCATTCCCTTCCAAATCTTGAACAAACTTCATTTTATCCAGATGAAATTTATATTGGTTAAAAATTCGTTATACACTTCTATCTTTCACAACATTCACGCTTGCCAATTTTCTTGTACTCAAAGTAGGATCAACCACAATTTGCCCAAGTTACCCAAGTTCCATTTCCTTATTTCATATGGGCCATCGAACGTTTTTCTCTCTCATATTTTGGACTAAACAAGCAGGAGTACCTCAGGGATCCATTCTTTCACCAACTTTGTTTCTGTTGCAGATAAAAGATCTTCTGTCATCTACAGAGAACAAGATCTTCGGTTTTGCAGACGATTGTACACTGGTTTCGTCTTTCAGTAGTCTGCGGCCGATCACAGCTGCGGAATCTCAGCGTCAGAGATGTCAACAAATTAACAACTCAATCTCTGACTTTCAGAGGGTATCTGAGTGGGGTCAGTTAAACCTGGTGAGCTTCAACGTGAACAAGACGCAAGAAACTACGTTTTCTAGAAAGGTCCCTGCTGGAGAACCTTCTCTTATGATAAAAGGCCAACAAATTGCATCCAAAAGATTCGATACACCTTCTCAGAATAACGGTCAACTCTGGGTTTTGCTGGCATGAACATATATAAGCAACAGCTAAGTCAGCATCAGCTACACTTAGTTTTTTTTTCAGAGCCAAGCAATACTTCACGTCATCACAGCTGTTGCTTCTATATTAGACGCAGATTCGATCTGCTTTGGAATATTGTTTCCATGTATAGGGATTTGGGCCCAAGCATTCGTTGCAGAGATCACCCGCGATCTCTAATCGATGGCTCTCAGAAAACAAGTTGCTGACCTTTCTCGGTTTTACAGATACTTCTACGGAAGATGCTCCAAGGAGCTGCAGGGTCTCGTTCCGGGAAAACTCATGTTTTGCCGCAATACTTGGCCGGCAAGGAGTTCTCATCATATGGCGGTACATTTAACGACCCCTCGAACCCTCTATAAAAATTTCCTCTATTCCAGGGCCGGTGAACTGTGGAACTTGCTTCCGTCCAACATCTTCCCAACATGCTACAATTTGGTCCTCCTCAAGAAGCGAGTAAACGGACACACCAATTCATTGCAGGCGCCCACTCATGTGGTGTAACAGGTTCGCCTATTCCTGGGAAGCGCGCATAAAAAAAAGAAAACGAAGATCCAGTTCCTATAAATTTCGCCTCCAGTTGGAAAATATGCTCTAGCTGCACATGTCTAATCTCGCGGCGTTCATTAAAAACGTAGCTGTCCTATTGGAACAACTAATATTACTGAAGGCCAGCTCAATAATCTCTACCCATTCTGCTTTCGAACAAACCATTTCATGGATGCAATTCGCAAGTGTAAAAACATAACAAAATTGAGTCTCTTCAGCTCGGTTGTATAAAACTACTCCATAAGTTGTTAAATCTGAGAATTTTTCAAGTCAATGTGAAATTCATATTTCGGTTGCATAAAACACTTGACAGAAAGTTAACAATAAATCAACTAGCACTGCGACAAACCAATGTTGGCTCAGTATTTGGGTTGCAAAAAACTTGATTAATTGTCAACTTTTAGTTGAGTCTATGTTAACTGTTTGTCAGCTAATTGGTCAACTTCTTGTTATATCGCAATTTAGTTTTTTTTTTTTCGACCTAAATTAGCATAAAATATCAGTGTAAATTACATATTATTCATGTTCATTCGAAAAATCTATCCACTATAAATAATTTAATTGAATGTTTTGAAATTAGAATATTCTCGAATATAGATGGTAAGTAATATCATATGTAGTAGGTTGGGAAAAAAACGAATATTTGGTTTTCGCTTGGTACTCTGAAAAATAGGTTTCTATACACCTCCAAGTACGAGCTCTTACTTGTAACGGAAAGGCCTTTCACCTTACAGTTTTTTATTTCTTTCTTATTATCACATAGAAAACTTGATATCTCGCTTCCAAGTACTTGAAAAAATATATCTTTTATAGATTTCGTAGAAAATTGAATGTTCCACAATAGAAGCCTCTTACGAATTATTCGTAAACCTAATCGTTTAAAATATATTAAGGGTGAAGTTTGACTATTTGAAGGTGAATTTTTTTTCTTATGAATTTTTAAACTCAACGAAAAAATTATTAAAAATCATGAGACTAACAGTTTTGTAGAAAATTTACTGTTCTACAAAAATGCTCTCTAATCTCTGTAACAGTACCCGAAATGCAATTATTGATGGTGTTTGGTTGACTAATTGCGTTACTATTTTCAATATAAAGCACATTTTATTAATGATATTGATTAATTTTGGATTGATTAAAATCCAAAAAAATTTGATACTCCTGACAATATCTTTCTAAGCGCAGAAGGTCTTGTTGGCGGCAAAAGTTTCGCTTCAAGTATACCGGGTGTCCACATGAGATGGGGCTCTGAATATATTTTAAGTGTCATGGCACTTCCTGTCTTGCCGGAAGTAGGCATCATATTTCATATTTCAAAGAGCAACATGTTCGTTTTTATATTTTTTATTATAGAAAACAGAATTTTGTACATTTTCTTTAAAATTGACTATCAGTGAAATCCACGGATTAGAAATTATACATTTTTCAATCAGAATATTTCTCTGTTAGCTGGCTCGTAAAAACAACTTAACAACACTTGTTTTTGGCTTGTCCTCAGATAAAGGTCCAAAACTTGAGGCAATTTGAAGTACACGTAAAGGTACAAAAGTTAATATTTTAAAATGCTGAATCAAAAAGCAGGTCAATATTTTCGGTGATTAGGTAGATAAGCAATATGACGAGGAAAAATGAGAGGTGAAAGTTCATATCCGTTAAAGCTGGTTGTCAAATTTGTATTAAATTTTTTCTCTATTATTTCACATTACATTATCGATGCATGATCGATGAGGTTTCTTTTCCAAGAGTGAGATAGGAAAAGTCCGTATAGGTATTTTCCACACTTTATATATATATATATATATATATATATATATATATATATATATATATATATATATATATATATATATATATATATATATATATATATTTATATTCTTTTGAAAGAGAAGATTTACAAAAATTTGAATTTCTTTTCAAAAGAATATATATATATATATATATATATATATATATATATATATATATATATATATATATATATATATATATATATATATATATATATATATATATTTTATTCTTTTGAAAAGAGAAGATTTACAAAATGTAACAGAGGAACCATACTATCTTGTATATGATTCAATAAATGAGTGAAAAAACCTGAAGAAAAAACTCGTTTCCCTGTCGCCGTTACACTAGCAATAGCTTGTCTGTTTATGCTGTCTTAGTGTCGTGTGTACATAAAGAGTACCAGCCGCTTCATTCTCTCTTGCATTCCATGATTTCCAAAAACAAGGGCGAAAGAAAGGGGTTTTGGGATAGGAATCTGTAACAATGGAAAAAGAAAACCAGCAGAAAAATATTTCAACTATCAAACTTCTTATATGTCTACACAAATCTAAGAAAAGATTTTACATAGCAAGCAAGGTCATGAAAGGGACTAAGGAGATAATAAAAAAATACATAACCTGCGATATTTCCTAAAATTCCATCTCTGTTTGACCTAGAGAGTCCCGATGTCCAGGTTCAGCCTTCCAAGTGATGCCGATTATGATCTACAGATGTTTTAGAATCATTATGGACCCAATAATCTGGGTTGACATCGCCATTATTTCTTCGTGGAACTTAATATAAAGAAAAATTTGCGAAAAAATTTTGACAGTCGTCCAATGGACCGCTATAATGAATATTCTAAAGAGAAAATTATGAATGGTCAGTACCGAAAATTAATGAGCCTAACTGGCAGATTATTCAATGAGAAGTATTCAAATGAATAAATAAAGACTCAGACAAATAAAAATACGTCATGGATCTCAAAATATAAATTATGGGACCAGAACTAAACTCTCCGTGAACAGTAGGGATCAGCGTTCCGGCATATTTTTATGCTCATCTAAATTTGTCCATAGCTACTGCTGCTAAAGACTTGAAAGTTTTGAAGTTACTCAACCGTAGTATTTCAAATTTTCATCCATACAAGTTTGCCCTGACTTATTCGAAGCATTCTGAAGATGCAACCGATAGGGGAGGATTTTATGAAATGATTTTGATTCGAATTCAAAAAATGCAAGTTTTTCAAGTGATATCATTTGGACGAACCAGTCGAAATTCTCTAGCGGAACGCAATCTGAACCTGATAAATAGCAATTACGAGTGTGACTGAGTTCCCCGAAACGTGACACCTTTGAGCATTTCAATCTTGCTGGTACAAACTACATGGTGCTTTGTCCCATTGATTGGCCGAAGTCTCTCGTCCACTGACGAGTATGCTCGAGGGCAGAAGGATTCGGAGTTTAGGTTCTTAGAATTGGCCTCCAAGATTTCCAGATCGAACACCGTTGGATTTATATATGTGGAGTCGTTTGAAAGAAATTGTTTACATTACACCAGCGCATAAAAGAGATGAATTGGAACTTAGGATTTATAAAACCTTCCGCAACTGTGTTTCACCGTTCGTAAACAAGACGGAAGAAGATTCCATCTAATTAAACAAACGTTTACAATTGAAATATATCTTTACCGGTTATTATTTAATAAAATTTATCCGCATTGTTTATTTTTCGTTCCATAATTCGTATTTTGATTTCCAAGGTTAATATTTTTTCGTATTCTTCTGAATGTGTTTCTGCTCATTGGTGATGAGTTTCACATACTTAGCAGTAGTGACCTCAGCAATTTTGACTTGGTGATATGAGATAATAGGTGAATGAAGTTTTAATGGGGAAAATGCAGAATATAACCTCTAGCAGCTTGACAGGTATTTGAATAACAATTTTTATGGTGTGTAAAAAATAGTCGTATTTGAAAACATATGTATCTTCAAATGTACTACGAATTAACGCATGATTTGGAAATACCCCGTATGTACTATCACTTCATTATGCATTGCATATTATCAAATGGATTTTTTCTAAAGACAAAACGAGAATAATTGATGAAATAAGATTTTGAGTCGTTCTCTTGAATGTTTAATTAAAATTTTGTTTTCTACAATAGAAAAATAAAGGCGTTCATATTTCAAGATGAAATAAAAAAATGATTCCTACTTCTGGTATAACCGAAATTGCCAAGGTATTGAAAATATATTCGGAATTCAGTATAAATGAAACATGAACGAATAAAATAAAATTCAGCAAAAAGTTAACCCGGTCTCCTTTTATTTCTAATGCCTCATGATGGTTAGGTAGAAAATGCAGCATAGATCGAGTATTGAATAAATTATTTCATTATTTTCTCCTTTGTATTTGGATTATGTTTTCATAATCGGTGGGCCTATGCTCAGATTAAAATATTTCGAGGTACTTTCAACAGTTTAAAGGACCAAAAATTGTATTATTTACTCTTTCTAGGTTTTCGTATCAGGCGTTATCTTGAGTTTTGATTCAGTTATTTACTTTGTTTATTGTGGTATCAGAAAACATAAGTAGGGAAACTGGTTATAAATTCATTTTTCTAAAATTTAATTGATCTAACATCAATGTCAAACTGTTACCCAATATAGGTAGCATCGCCTTTTTCGAGACGTTGACGTGGTTCATTTCAACAACAGTTCATTGAACAACTCACTTCACGTAGGATACCGCATAATTTGATTATCTTCCATGAAAATACTTATGCCGATTGGTTTAATCTGACTAGATAATGAACGTCAAATATATGGTTATGTGCCCGGAAGCAAGCAGCAGTCGACGTTGTTTGTTAAAAGATTTCAAAACCACAACAAACATTTCAGTACTTCAGCGTAGTACTTGTTATAATTCAACGCAAACGAAAGTTTGCCTTTATATTAAAATGCATATGTGATCTGAGTGATACTGGAGGATCGTAGAACTGTCAATTCTGAGTAGTAAACATGCAATTGTTTGTCGAAGAGTTAGAAGTTTACAAACCAATGTGAGATGTCACTCATCTGCCAATACAACTCCAATATAAATCTTATGAATTTTGAACTTCTGGTGTTTAATAATGAGCAAAAATTACCTCTTCTTCAGAATTTCATTGACATATTTAATAGGAATTACACTTCAATTATACTTTTAGAGAAGAGTGTTTGCCACGTCTATTTTCTACGTCGAAAAATATTCTGGGGCGAAAGGGTTAGTTTTTTCTGGTCTTATATTTCCGAAACCGTTCTATATATTACCTCAAGAATAAAAAGAAGGAAATATTAATTTAAGAAGGCTATATATATATATATATATATATATATATATATATATATATATATATATATATATATATATATATATATATATATATATATATGTATAGGGGTTTCGCCCCGACGAGTTGCCCATATATCTGTTCATGAAATCAAACTGATTTCATGAAAAATATAAATCCATCACCCCGCAATTAATACCATTGCCAGGCAATGATTATAATCAAAACATATCCTGGAATAATTAAATATTAGGATAACGTTAAATGTTATGAGAATATATCAATCTATCAGAATATATACATTCTATAGCATCATCAGACAATGATATCAATGTACCAACGAGTAGTGTCAGAGGCTTTCTCCCGGAAAAATCCAGTGTACGGACCTTAGTCAAGTAACACTGAATGTTACTCATTAATAGTTTCCTTTGTGTGAAGTGGTGAACTATCAAATAGAATACTGCTCTGAATATAAATATGACAAAATTGTCAGTTAATTATATTACATTTATATAAACAAATCAATAAAATATTAAATGAGATTCTGAGCAGTATAAACTAAAGAGAAAACCTATGACTTTACCTTATTACTTTTTTCGGAAAGAAACCTACGAAGAATATTACAAGATTTGATGACTGTTATTTTTTGTAACTGTTCAACCAAATGTTTCTTCAGACCCAAAATCTCAATACCTTTGTGAAGATTCCTAGGAATAACACCTGTTGTGGAAATAATAATCGGTAGAATGAAAATTTCCGTGCTTTCCGTGTAATTCCTTTTGCATCCAACTTTCTCTTTTAGAATTATCATCAAATATATCAAAATCTATCTTTTGCATTGTCAAGTTCAGAGGTGTAAGATTAGATATATATATATATATATATATATATATATATATATATATATATATATATATATATATATATATATATATATATATATATATATATATATATATTTTTTGAAAAGAGATGATTTACAAATATTCAAACAATTGTATTTACAATAAATGCTTCTATCTATAATGTTGGTGTGTGTCAGAAAAAACACATGTGTGAGCTCAGAAAAATGTAACAGGGAAACCAAACTATCTTGCGTATGATTCAATAAACGACTGAAAAAACTGAAAAAAAGGTAAAAACTCCCTGTCGCTATTGCACTAGCAATAGCTTGTCTGTTTATGTTGTGTTAGTGTCGTGTGTACATAAAGAGTACCGGAGATTTTTCTGCTTAGCAGCTGCAATTCTCATCCTGCAGTCCATGATTTCCAGACGAAGACAGGGGTGAAAAGAAGGGGGTTTGGGACAGGAATCTGTAACAATGGATAAAGAAAACCAACAGAAAAACATTTCACCAATCATACCTGACTCTTATATGACTACGCACTTGAATTTAAGAAAAGATTTTACATAGCAAGCAAGGCCATATAAGGACTAAGGAGATAATCAAAAAGTACTTAACCTGCGATATTTCCTCTTTCGCGGAGATGTTCTTCCGTCGCAGTGTGAGTCTCCGGAAACATAATCACATCCTTGTTCATGCTTGCCAATTTTGAGGTATAATCGCAAAATCCCTTCAATATTCAAACTCAACAAAACAATTCCCTCTCTGTTTGAGCGGGAGAGCCCCGATGGTTAAGTTCGGTCTTCTAAGTGTTGCGGATTATGATCTATAGATGTTCTCGAATCATTATGAACCCAATAATTTGGGTTGACATCTCCCATATATTATTTCTTCGTGGTTCTTGTTTAATTTGAAGAAAAATTGCGAAAAAATTTTGACAGTTGTTTCGAAAATATGAAGAAGGCTTCTCGCGGAGATTGCAGAAATTCTTTTTGTGGTTAAGTTTTCATAATTGTTTCACTTATCACCCGGATTTTAAACGCCATCTGTCTTTTAATTTGTTTGCAATGTGTTATTCACACAACTCATCTCATGGTTCATTGAAGTCAAATATCTGGAAATCAGGATAGTTCGAAGGTTAACTTGTCGACATAAGGAAGACTGCAGGAACAAGGTGAAGGTAGCCCAACATTTCCTGCATCCCCTGTTGAATAGGCGGAACAAGCAGAGTGCAGCGGAGAACTTCTTAATTACAATCATCGGGTCAATCATTACTTATGCCTGGCCTTTTTATATTAATTAAAGTCAGATGTTGCTGCGACGCATATTCAAACACTAGAGCTCGTGCAGAATAAAGCTCTGTAATTTGTAACCAGATGCATCAAAACTTGCAAATCCTGAGATTAGTTGCATTCATCTTCAAACTCACGGTAAAACCAGTCCAGGCAGTAGACATTCACCCAAAACTCTTGATGATAACCTAGGGAACTACGAAGAAGACGTAAATAGAATTGGCCCGGAGAGGTGCTTCTAGAAGATCAGAATTGATTAGGAAATCCTTATAAAATCAAATATTTAAGACCATCTCCACTCATCTAAATCAAAATTCATTGAACAGAAATATCAAACAGAGAACTTGTCTTAACTTTTGCATTGCAAAAAAATTACGTAAGCCAAGCCCTGAAAACTTTACACAATGCTCACAGTGGGCCGTTCGTCTGAGTGATTCAAAACATTCATGGATAGGTAGAATAATTGCTTCGCTTTGATGGCTCATGGATTAGTTCAAAGAAAGATTGGTACTAGATATTCTGTACTTCATGAATGAAATCATACTATTTCGAACGATTGTTTGGAAAAGAAACAAGGTACTGCGCGACTAGTGCTGGAGGACCTGAATTATCTGCGAACATACACACACCACAAAAATTCTTCTGGTATTCTGAATTCCACCATCGATTAAGCAGCTCGATCGCAGCTTCTTTGTCAACATATAATTTTGGACATATGACGAGAAAAAAACATGTGTTTCCATATGATCTCAAACACGTCTTGAACAAGAATGAATTTATTTGACTATCAGTATTCATTCAATATCATGCTTAATTAATGCAAGTTTTCTGTGTTTCTTGTTGATTCTCGAAACTTTGAATTTATTGTAATGGACGCTATTTGAGTGGTAAGAATTGTAACACTTCTAGAGGAGGGGTGAAGCCAACGTTACGTGGTTAACTTGTTGAATGTTAACCAAAGCACTATTCAAGAGCAATCGGTACCACAAAACTGGGAATATAGAAGAAGAGCCGGACAGGAAAGAAATCGAATAACAACACCAGTTGATGATCGTTGGCTTCGTTTTACTGCACTAAGAGTTCGGCACTGTACGGCTAGAATGCTACAAAATGGACTTGCACTTTCTAGAAATGTGCATATTTCATAGCAAACTGTTAGAAACAGGCTCAGAGAAGACAATATCAGACCAAGGGTGGCTTCTACTGGCAAACGTTTCACCAGAGAGCATCGAGTAGCAAGACTTCAGTTCGCGAGGGAACATGCAAATTGGGGTATTTCAGAATGGTCGAATGTTCGCTTTTCCGACGAGTTTAGGTTCTGTCATGTATCAACTGTATACCTATATACAGACGACCTGGGGAACGGTATCAGCAATGCAATATCCGGCAAACCGAAAACTTCGGAGGGGGCTCAGGGATGGTGTGGGGAGGCATTTATTTCCATTGTCGAACTGAGTTAGTCCTAGTGAATGATGGAAGATGACAGCGGCCAGATACATCGCAGATATCCTTGAACTCCATGTTGTACCCTTTGGGCCATTGATTGAGAGAAACTTCATTTATATGCATGATAATGCTCAGCCTCATGCAGCTACAGTAGTTACAGAATTTCTGCAAAATGCAGAAATTGATATTTTGAGATGGCCAGCCGAATTCCCGACTTGAATCTCATAGACCATGTTTGGGACAACATGGGGTTAGATGTCTTGTAGAACACTCCAACAACTAGAAAATCTGCTTCCTGAAATTTGGAACTCAGTGACTCAAGAGTACATCCAAAATTTGTTTACAGGCAGTAATTAGGGTCCGAGGAGGAAACACTCGATTTTGATTAGTAACCATTCGATGCTTGTTGATTGGTCTCTTCGCAAATGTTTGAAGATGAAAGCATTTTTTAATTTATGGGGAGGGTATAATCGTGCAAGACTTACGAGTCTGTTCAGATATCACATTCAAAAAATGCATTGTAATTACTTATAAAACATGGGTTCAATACGCATACTATTTGACAAGCCTTCTAACTTAGATGAAACCGAAAAATCCACTTCAAAGTCGACTAAAAGTGACAGTAATATAGACAAACCAACGTAATCAAGAAAAAATAGATTTGTTAATAGGAAACTCATGATGGATCAAGCACTATGATAAATCAGCATCTTGCGAGGTCCACGACATCAATATAAATGAATGCATCGCCTAAGACTCAAGAAATGTTTTCGACTAGCAACGTTTTTCTTTCTCCAAAACTTTTAACCACTTAGAGATATCCATTCTTTGCGATGAGTACTCAACCGAATTTCAGAAGATGATGCAAAAAATATTTTGATTATTGTATTATTCGTTAGAGCCACTGTATTATTTCTTGGAAGCCAATAATAATAAATAAAAAACAAAAGAACTCAAGAAAAGTGATGCTTATTAAATTAGAAAATTAGTAAATCGAAGGAACATACCTTTGGTACATATAAAATACGACGGAAGATATTTTCAATATTTTTTCAGGGCAGATTCCGTAATATACTGAGAAAAAAGCCAAATCAATAAAAACACGGAGAATATGTTGTACATATTAAGAGTTCCCCTCCACAGAAGTAGTATATACAAGCAAACCATGTCGCCCCTTGGCAGACTGCAAATGATTCTGAGATCCTTCCAGTATTTGGGGATTCACTTCCATGTCTTTTAGTTGGCTCTTGATACAGCCTTGGTCAGTTCCAGTCTCTTGATCGAAACAAGATAGCAACGAATAAAGGTCAACCTAACCTAAGATTCTGAGATCCCTGTCGCAAGAATTGAATCAAGATAGCAACTTATAAATGTCAAAATGGCGAATCAAAACAGTTTTTTTCTAACCTATGTATATTCCAGAGAGAGAAATACTCAGCTGATGATCGCTGAAAGAGTTCTGTCTGCTGTGGATTATTGTCTGACGTTGCCAGAGCCTTTGGTTTTGACGAAGAACTAGTGTGCGACGTTCTTTGCATCCCGCGTTTTTTTAACTACCAGGAAAGCGTGATCGCGAGCTTCCTCTTCTGATATGAAAGTTGCAGAAATAGGACGAGATACTAGTGGATATATAGGTTACCCATTAAACTGCTCTGCCCAGAATATGGGTGGACACACATACCAAAATCAGAATTACTCTTTTTACATCCATTTGGTTATTTTACAGTCTATTTCGACCTGTCTACGGGACATAAATAGTTTATTAGTAAAAAGAACCATTTGAAATGTGAATTTGCTCTTCACCATTGCGCCCTGATTTTCTTGCATTAAATGTGAATCTTAGAGATTAATTTCCTTTTCAGACGGTACCTCCTCGTAACCAGATCCATTATTTCTTCACAGGCGATAACTCTTAAAAATTAATAAATTAAATGAATTCATTCAAACTGCTGCTTACTACATATGGTATAACTAGATCGGCAAAATTTATCTATGGAGCGTATGAAATACGAGAGGTCGATAAAAGTGCATAGGTTTGGACATGTTTCTGAAAAGATTTCATAATTTTCTGAGGAAATCAACACACAGATCACTTTTCAAAGTACTTAAGTGCAAAAATGGGCTAAACAGGAAAAGAAAGCGTATACGACCAAAACTATAGTACAACCTCTCTAATCCGAACACACTCTAATCCGCACATCCAGTCATCCGAACAACAAAACTTTGAAACCACCCACCTCTATAATCCACAGAATTTATTTTTTACCTCTATAATCCGAACGCCGTCAATAATTTCATCGATTGAAAGCGTCCGAACTTGCAATATCTTGTCTGAATAATAAAAAACAAGTACTGTGTTTTAAGGAATTTTACTTAATAATTGCGATTCGTAACGCGTTTCACTACACCGTAGCTTCTTCAGACGAATGAATATGCAGAAAAATATAAATGAACATATAACTATAAATGTTCCTGAGTAATTAAAAGCTTATTGGGTTGCTTCTTCTTAAGTGGTTATTTATGACAGGTATATCCAATAAAATTAAGGAATAGATTGCTCCCCGAAAAGATTCAATAAAGGTGAAGGGCTTAAATCGACTTGTTCATTGATGAGTCTACCTGAGTGTTTGTATTTATTTATTTCTAAAGTTTCCCAAAGATCTACCTTCCAATATTTATTATCTGTATGCAAAATTTCAAACTGTGGGTCGAAAGAATGATTATTTTCTAAGAGATGATTCGCGTAATTTGAATCTGATTTTTTATTTGAAAAACTGCGTTTATGTTCCGATATTCTAATATTAAAATTTCTATGTGTTCTACCAATGTAGAAATTATCACAGTCATTGCAATTCAATCTATAAACACCTGATTTATTGTTTTTACCTGGTTTGGTTTTATTATTTTTTATATATTTGCCTAAATTATTATTAGTTTGGAAAGCTATGTTGAAATTATTGCTACTTAAGAATGATTTCAGTTTCTCACTTGTAATGCCAACGTAGGTTAATGTGTTGAATTTTTGTTTCAATTTATCGACAGGGTAAACTTCATTCAATGCGATTCTACTTTGTTTTTACTTAAAATATTATTTATTAGTTTGGGATTGTAACCATTATTTTTGGCTAGCCAAAATTTTAATATAAGAATATCGGAACATAAACGCAGTTTTTCAAATAAAAATCAGATTCAAATTACGCGAATCATCTCTTAGAAAATAATCATTCTTTCGACCCACAGTTTGAAATTTTGCATACAGATAATAAATATTGGAAGGTAGATCTTTGGGAAACTTTAGAAATAAATAAATACAAACACTCAGGTAGACTCATCAATGAACAAGTCGATTTAAGCCCTTCACCTCTATTGAATCTTTTCGGGGAGCAATCTATTCCTTAATTTTATTGGATATACCTGTCATAAATAACCACTTAAGAAGAAGCAAGCAATAAGCTTTTAATTACTCAAGAACATTTATAGTTATATTCTCATTTACATTTTTCTGCATAATCATTCGTCTGAAGAAGCTACGGTGTAGTGAAACGCGTTACGAATCGCAATTATTAAGTAAAATTCCTTAAAACACAGTACTTGTTTTTTATTATTGATAATGGAATTTTACCAAGTAAAAGCCTCCCAAATTCAAATCTTGTCTGAATACTCGCTTCACTTGTGCAGATTAGATTCTCTCCTCACATTCAGCGCCTGATATCCGTACTAATCATGTCCCGTCGACATGAAAGGTTAACATTGCAGCAAAAAATGTGAAATTTTGAAAAAATTAGATAATGGAAAAAGTGTTTCTGAATTGGCCAGAATACACTCAATTGAAAAATCTACAGTATACGATATAAAGAAAAAACGAAAATCAATTGAGAATTTAATATCTTCTTCTGATTCTGGTCCTAGGAAATGGCGTACGCTCAGAACTAGTGAAAATCCGAATGTTGAAAATGCTCTATACACTTGGTTCTTACAAGAACGATCTCGACATATACCTTTATCTGGCTATTTCATATGTGAGAAAGCGAAATTTTTTTACACCATTATTACAGGTAGAGATGATTTCAAGGCAAGTCAAGGATGGTTGTAAAAATTCAAAAAAAGACATAGAATTCGAGAATTTACCATATCAGAAGAGAAATTGTCCTCAGACGTTAGTGCGGTAGAACCATTTGAAAATAAATTTCTTCAAAAAATACGGTAGATAGATCTAGTGCCAGATCAAGTTTACAACGCAGATGAAAGTGGGTTATTTTGGCGAATTCTTCCAAACAAAAGACTAGCCCATGCTGCTGAAAATTCAGCTCCAGGTCGGAAGATGAGTAAAAGCGTATTACACTCATGTCATGCTTTGATTTTAATGCATTAGTATCTCATAAAATGAAATTGTTGGTCATCGGAAAAACTAACAAACCCCGAGCATTCAAGAACTGCTCCAATTTGCCTGTTTATTAGGGTGTATCGTTTTTGACTTTTTTTCGAAATTCAAAAAAGTATAGTGCTGAAAAGTTGCATTTGGTGGCACCGAGCATCTGTGATTTTTTTCAGAATTTTTGAACAATGCCTAGGGGTCGCGCAATGCCCTCAAAGTTTCTTATGTTGTGTATAGGCAACCCGCACAACAATCTTGCGTTTTCAAGCTGTTTTAGGGTTCTAAAGTCACATTTCTGAACTCTTTCTCTTGTTTTTAGTTGTTTTTTTCATGGAGTATAAATGAAAGAAGGATTTCGCTGTATTGTTAGGCTCTTTTTTTACTTTTATTGTACAATACAATATTAGAGTTAAACATCATTATAAATTAAAATTTTAATTATAATATTTGCTTTGTTGGGATTAAATGATAATGAAAGATTAATATAATTAAAGCCAATTGAATATTGTTACAAACAAGTGTTAATAAAGCATTGATACAATTTAACGTTAATGCAGCTTTGGTAAAATTAAATTTTGAAAATCTGAATTTCCTATGGACGCTTCCGCTCTTCTTTTGCAACGGCGTAGTCCTTTTTGGTATGTAGAGATGGCATCCGTTGTCTGGACTCCAGTTTTGCTTTCACGTACGTGTCTCGAGATTGTGGCCCAAAAACAGAGGAAGAAGCTTCTGTTACTAATTTTACCAGCTTTTCGACAGCCTGAGTGTGGCAGGGGAAAGCGATTAATTCCTTATCACAGAACGCTCGACTCCTAATATTTTCTTCTATTTCTTCAGGTGATAGTGATCGGGTTAGAGCGGGCTCGGTCAAAGGGTGCGAAGACCAGTCTATGAGATCGTAGTAGTGGTCAGCGTTGAACTTTAATTTGGGCAATTCGAAGGCGCGTATTCCCTCCCGTGTTGTCTTCGTCGATCTTGCCTTTTTTATTCTTCTCCAAGCAAGAGCTCTCGTGTCGGGATTGCCATCGTTGATCATAGCGAACAGTACATTGTCAGGGTGTCCAAAATAGGCATTGTTCTGAATAACCTTGTCCACAATATTCCGCAGTTTGAGAAGCAGGTAGCGTGACAGTCGAATCAACTTCCATAAATGTATTGGACCCTGGGCAATCGAGGGTTCTTTTTTTACTGAGTACCAAACGGGAGCGTAAACTTTCATTACATACGAAGCCAACTGGCGAAGCGCCTCCGAAGGCTTTTCGGTACTGTTCTGCTTCTGACGCTGTTTGCTCTTCTAGCTTGGGACGCTTGCGCAATACAGGATGATAATCCATGTCTGAGCCAGTAACCTTTTTCGCGTTTCGTTTTTTCCTTTCTTCTTTCATCATGTTTCGGTGTGTTGTTTCCAAATCAACAGCTCCGATGACCATCTTTCTCTCGTTGCGCTGGTCAGTTAAAAACTGTCTCTCTTGTTTGGGCACTTTCTTTGAAATATCACAGGTACAGTTATCAAAGTCAGAACACTTGCACGCACATATATCAAAAAGTCTTTGTCCATCTTTTATAGAAGCTTTTATTTTAGATCCAGTAGAATCTTCAGCACGCTTTGATGATTTCACGAGATTAGAACGTTTACGATGATAGTCTGTGATCATTTGAGTCACACGAAAAATACTCACGAACGTCAAAGACGCTTTCTTCCATACGCTAATCAATTTTTCTGCTGTTAACTTTACTATCTTACTGACAGCCGGGTCACCATTGGTACCGCTAATGTTACGTTTCTCCCAAAACAAATGTTTCGTGACGTCAATGTACGTCGGAAGCCGTATGTCCTTCATCTCTTCTGCAACAAAGTCAAGAGCGGAACGCAAACGTCTTTTTTTGCCCATGTTGCTTGCGCGAAACTAAAAGTCTATGCAATAAAACCCTACAAGCACTTTTACAGCACGGGAACACACGGAAAAAATATTCGTTCGCTCCCTGTCACTCATAAAAAATATCTCAGGCGCACAGCTGACCGAACAGCATCCGAGCTCATTCCTCAAGCGCGGTTGGAAGCGGACTTAATAGAGAAACTCTTGCCACCTCATGCTGACCTCCCCTCTCACCCCACACCGCTCCCTTCCTACCCGAACCCGATTCCCCTTCACTATCGCACTGCCCTGTCGCCTTGAACATTGTTGCACGATGCAGCTACCCCACTCCCAGTGTTGCCAATGCTTGACATTTAATAAGAAAAGAGTAGCCTGTTCCTGCTTGACGCACTTAGTATAAGGAACCTTACCGAACCAAATACGAGAAAAATAGCACTCTGGTATTTATAATTTCTTGTTTTCTTCCTCTAATTCGTTACATCGTAGTCTTTTATTCCTTTATACCACAAAGAGAACAAATACACATAAACAAACTGCAAGAAAATCGACTTTAGACCTCTGAAAACACTTGAAATCGCGAAATTGTTGTGCGGGTTGCCTATATACAACAGAAGAAACTTCAAGGACATTGAGCGACCCGTAGGTATTGTTCAAAAATTCTGAAAAAAATCACAGATGATCGGTGCCACCAAATGCAACTTTTCCGCACTATACTTTTTTGAATTTCGAAAAAAAAATCAAAAACGATACACCCTACTGTTTATTATAAAGATCAAAGAAAAGGGTGGGTAACTAGAGAACTTTTTTATTAATGGTTCCACAAACAATTTTTTCCTTAGGTTGAAAATAAAATGAACGAGCTGAAGTTGCTACAAAAAGCTTTGCTCTTATCAGATATTGCTCCTGGGCATCCAAGAGAAGAGGAATTAATCAGTGACGACCGAAATATTCAGGTCATGTTTCTACCTCCTAATTGTACTCCATTATTACAACCAATGGATCAACATGTAATACAGAATGTAAAATTGCATTATCGAAAATCTTTGCTACTGAATATTGTGATGATGGTTATGACGCAGGTGATCTGTTGCCTCTTTCACGGTTGAGAGAAAAAATTTTGCTGGAGAAAGAAGAGAAAAATCGCGATCTACGGATAATTATAGATGTGCTAACAAATATATCTGGTCAAGAATTAACAACTGAAGACATTGAAGAATGGGTTATAGGAGATAATGAGAATTATCTCTCTGAAGCTGAAATAATCAACAATATAGAAAGTGACGAGGTTACAGAAGAACTTGAAGAAGGCGATGTCACCATGAATTCAGTGAAACATAAAGAAGCTCTCTAGTGTTGCAACAAATGCTTGGAATGGTCCACAGAAAATGATATCCCTCAGCACCAAATATTATTATTGAACAAATTGAGAGAGGAAGCTGCAAAGTCAAATCTTCATTCGTTAAAACAGAAAACAACTTTAAAACCTAAAAAATGATCTGTGAAATATATCACTTTCTCAAGAATATGTAGTTATATTGTCATGTTATTCAGTGAATCACAATAATTTTGAGTGTTTCAATGAATATTTTACGTTTTTCAATGAATATTTCACGTTTTCGATAAATATTTTACGTTTTACAACAAATATTTTACGTTTTCAGCCCTGTCTTTTCTTTACTATCTCATTTCAATAACCTCGATAATCCGAATATTTTAGTAATCCGAACATGCCCTGGTCCCATGTGATTAGTATTAGAGAGATTGTACTGTATATGGTACGAATTCGTTCATTGGACATGTAGGATGAATGCGCCAATTTTGTAACAGGGGCTCTTAGCAGGAGGAATCGGACTTCATTCAATCATTTAGGTTTATCGACGAAGGTCGTTCCAACATTGAGAATGGCTCAAGATATGGCATAATTTATGAAATCATGTACATAAATAATATTTTGATTCATGAGAAAGACCAATGGAAAGTGAGAAATCTCGACTCCAAAATCACACTTAGGAACTCTCGATACCGGAACCGACGATGTCTGATAATTTGATATGTACTTTCGATAGCATCACATATTGCACTTACTTCCACTACGTTTTCATGATTTCAACGTTAATGTACATTCAGTGCTTCTAGTAGGTATAAAAATGAAAGAAATTCCTGAAAAATTCAAGAGAAACTAGACATACAAATTATCGCGATAATAATAGTTTTATATTATAATGAAAAAAAATTTATGTACCCCATTATACGTGAATGTGTCGAGAATTCCTATCATTTCGAACTAATTTTATGGAAGGTCAGGCTTCGATAATATCTGCTGTCAAGAGTTCAGCTTTCGTCTAAGGGCAACTTCAAAAGAAATGATCAGGGAAAAAAACTTAAATGATACAAACATGCATGTCCTCTTCAAATGCAAATAAATTATTTAGCTGTAAAGCAGCCATAAATAATTTTGAAACTAATCCAAGAAGATGCTATTCTTGGGCAAGAAGGGAGATGGAGTGGCTTAACTATTTCACCGCAACATTTAAGGTTTACTGTACATCCTTGATTGGATTATTATTGTATTCCTTGATTACTCTTCCGCTCTATTTCAGGATAGCACAGGACATGTAATCTGTATCGAGAGCTCCTCATCGCAGCATTTCAGCATGTTGTTCCGTTGAGCAGTCCGATTTCCATTTGGTCATTTGAGATATGCATATGGCTCGTTGGTACTCCGCAAAAGATTGTGAGGTCCTTCTTAAAATAGAGATTTCCTATAACCACTTGGTTTTTAATAGATCCGTGGCTATCCTAGTTTTTTGACTACTTTCCAGTGCATATAATTCATATCTGTGAATAAAATACGAAGTTTCTTCATCTTATTCATTTCATTAAAACCCCACTATGGTCCTGGTATTACAGAATGTAACTCCTTCCGTTTTATAAAAGGTCTTTCACTATTTTCTTGTCGATAGCATGAAATGCTGGACAGTCCTACTGTGTAAGGCAAGTTATTATTATTATTATTGAAGTAATTTAAGGCTGAGGACAAGTCATATAAAAGCCTAATAACAAAAAAATAATTTCTATAGTATTGCAAGCACAGCTTAGCCATAATTAAATATACACACATATATAATAACTAAATCCACTTATGTCAAAAACGAAATCTAATTGAACAAAAGAAAGTCCAAAATATTTTTGAATTCATTAACCGCATTTGAGTCCACCACATCACTAGAAAACCTGTTCCAATCATCGAACAGCCTATTCACAAGAAAATAATGTCTTTGTCTCGACGAAAATTTTTCTTTTTTCAGCTTCAGATGATGACCACGCAAACGAGTATCAGCACTCAAACTAAACAAACATCTCAGGTTTGCGTAATTGTGTTTAATTATACGATAGCACAAGATGTTGAAGCCTCCGTTTCATTTGAATACGGGTTTTAATTCAAACACGTTCTGATTTAAGACTTCTGAAACAATCAGACAGCTGGAGAGTATATTCACCCTCATTCATTTCTGAAATTTATCCGATATTATGATGACAGTTTATTGCATCGCCATGAATTCTGCCTGAAAATCATGGAGTTTACATGCAGGGGAGTTTATTTCCGTGGCCCGGAAGTCAGATGTCAGCCTCTATCCAGTAATATATTAACACGTCCGTTTACTACTTCTACCATCTATGTTGCTAACTTTTTCCAGCTCTTCCTTATTTTTATTCATTTGAAAAAGATCCTCTTTACTAGATTTTTCCAGTTTCATTAGTAAATGAAGGAATCTTGGTTTCCTCATATGGTAATAAGAACTATTGCGTTTAAAGAAATGTATTATTACATCTTCTTCGTGATACAATAATCCAGGAGGTAATGTTTTATGAGTTTACTGATTACATTCTCATGTCAGCCCTCTAGGAGTATTATTATTCAGTCATCTGCATAACATATTATCCTGACAGCCCTGTTCACGACTAGTGAAACAAAATCATTGACGAATAGAGACTTAAGCAGTGGAGGCTAATCCAGTGACCTATTAAGATTCGATTCTCCAGAGAAGAACATGCAATTGATGATCTCTGATGGAGTTCTTCTTTTCATCAGCATCCCCTCCATAGATAAGTACCTGCCTTATCAAAATCACCTTTAATATCGACGAAGGGGCAGAGTGCAACTCCCTCCGTGTCCAACGTCATCTTTAACTACCAGGACAGCGTTTAGATGCGCTGATTGCGGAGTTTTCCTTCAGAGCTAATTGCATTTTATGAAAGAGATGTTCCAGAAAGACGTTTCTGTTGAAGTACTCGAAAATTATGCTTTTTAATACTTTTACCATGGAGGATAAGATACAAATGGGTATGTAACGTCATCCTATCCAGGATTTGCGTGAGCATATATTTCTTACCTAAGTCATTTGTGCCAGAATAAATCTTACCTAGAGCCATTTTGCTGCTTAGTTGGAGGCAAGCAAGGAAATAACACACTAGGATGGATTTGGTTCTAGTTAAAGTGCAGATTCCACAAGACAAGGGTTTGAGACTAAAAGTAGACCATTTGTAATATAACTTTGCTATTTACCGGAATACCCAGATTTCCTTGTGTTTTACATAAATGTGAAATGAAGGTTAATTTTATAAGCCTCATAAGAAGATTTAGTTGAATTGGCTGAATGGACATAGTAAATTGAAAGAAAATGGTAAAGTAGTATACTTAGCTGCTCAAAAAAATTTTTGTCCAAGACTTCGACTGAAGAAATCAGCTTTGATAGAAGTAGCTGCAAAATTCCAGAAGGAGCTAATGAGTAACTGTCGATGACTAGAGGCTTGATAGTAAAATCGTAAGTGATCATTGTAAGCTTAGTTATCAAAAAATGGAGAAGATTGACACTTTCCTATGTAGTGGTAGTATATATTTGTGACATCAAAACTTACATGTCATGTCATAGTCATTAACGATACAAAATATAATTTCTCAAATAAAACGAACAAACTGGTCAAACAGAGAAAACTATCAACAAACATCCTGGAACAAAAGTCGATCGAGAATCTAGGACTTAACAAATTACAACAGAGAAACAGATAAATGCACAAAACGAAAGGAAACGCGGAACTACAGATTTTTGTCCATAAACTCCTGGATCTCATAAATTGTTTCCTCAATTAATATTTTCTTTACCATCTTAATAAAACTTCCATCCGGAAGTCTTTTCATTTGAGATAGAAGCTTGTTGTAGAAAATTGTAAACCAGTAGTTGGACGCTAATTGAGTTCATTCTAATCGATGGTATGTGGGCACTAATTGATCTCTATTCCTGGTGTTGTATTGGTGAACTGTAGCCTGGGAGATGAATTTGTCTCCATTCTGTCTTATATATAAAATACACGATAAAATGAACACCGAGGTAATGGTCAAGATTTTCTCTGATCAGAAAATTGGACGATCTGGTGTTTGGGGACACCACAGAGTGTCCTTACTGCTGCTTTCTACTTTGGCAACATCCACCTAAGAGTAGTAGCATTACCCCAAACAAGAATCCCATATGTTGCCATAGAATGGAAGTTAGCATAGTAAGTGAGTTTGAAAATTCTCCTTGACGTTATCTGTTGAATTCTGCGAATCATAAAAATAGCTGTTGACAATTTCTTGAGTAATATGAATGTATGTTCGCTCCATGTGAACTAACTGGTCAAAGTGATTCCCAACAATTGAAGACAGAGAGATGTTGAGCCTTCCTTATGAGTGCTTATGACTAGTCTTTGTGTTTTCTTTAAGTTCAATTTTAATCGTTAGCCAAAATCCACTCTTCCGCATGTTTCATGCACTCCTCAGTTAGAGATTGAATTTTGCATCGGGTTGTCGCGATGTTTAGAAAGGTAGCATCATCAGCGTATAAACTAGTGGTAGCATTTGGTATATGAAGAGGTAGGTCATTTATATAAATTAGAAAAAGAACTGGTCCTAATATTGAACCTTGTGATACTCCCGTTTCAACGTCTTTTTCACTAGATTTTTGTTTTTTCAATTCGACAACCTGCGTTCTATTCGACAAATAGGACTTATATATCGAAAGGGCATGCCCTCTAACTCCACAATACTCCATTTTATCAATCAACAATCTTCGAAATATACTGTCAAAAGCTTTGTTGAGTTCATATGCCAGTAGTTCCGCAAATTGGTGTTCGTGCAAAGCCTTAACAATCGCCTCGACGAGGTTGATAAGTGCTGTTGTGGTAGATCTAGCAGAACGGAAACCATGTTGGCAGTTATCAAGTTCGTTATATTTTTCGAGAAATTCCACTAGTCTTCTTCTTAGAACCTCCTCAAAAATTTTAGAAAATATTTTCAGCAAAGCAATGGGTCTACAATTACTACAATCATCTTTATTGACACTCTTATAAATGGAAATCACCTTCGCAATCTTGAGTTTATCTGGAAATACGCCCTCCTGCAAACATAAATTGAGAACTCGAGTCAATGACACTATAACCACTGGCAATATTTGTTCCAACAAAGGAACTGTCATGCCACAAATGTTAGACGAAGTCCTGTTTTTGGGATTTTTCACAATATTCTCCAATTCCTCTTCTGTTGTTGGGCAATTGAACAGAGACCCAGACGATCCGATAACCTTCCTCTTGATAAAGTTCATCGCTCTTTCAACACTAGAGTTTACTAGGTTCTGTATGGATTTTTCAATACTAGCAAAGTAGTCATTCAATTCCTCTGCTACCAAACTACTTTCCCAATCTTGATTACCCCCTTCCAAAGTTTGTCTCATCCTTAATTATCTTCCGAATCGCCCTTGTCCCATCCTGAGCACTTGCAATATATTCAGTGTTCTTTTGTTTATTTGCATCCCTAAAACATTTTTGAAGTTTCTTTTTTAAAACCGAAAGTAGCTTTCTAGAATTTTCATCTATTTCAATATTATGAATAATTTGAACCGCTTCAACAACTCTTTTAAGTTTCGATGTTTCATCTGAAATTTCCAGTTGGTTTTTCCATTTTTTACCAACTGGAACTTTAATCATTGGGAAGGAACTGGTGAAACACTATTGTATAAAACAATGAAATCTCTCATAGGACTTATTGGCATCTAAATCGCTCATTGTATCTGCCCAACATATTTTTCGTAGGTTCTCTTTAAAGTTTTCTATGTTTTTCTGGTTAATAATATGTTTAGTAGTTCTTCTAAACAAGATTAAGAAGATATAATTCAATATCTGACTTTATTATCTACTGGCCAACATCTATAAACATAAAAAAAACGCATATCGTAATTACCTACAAGAAACCTATTTTCCATAGAAAATGAATATTAAGCCCAATAAAGCTACAGTCCGTGAAATTCAGTTTACCCTCTTAAAATACTAATATACTGTTCAGCACAACATATAGTTCGCTATCTTAGTTTTCCGAACTCGCCCTAGGAGCCAAAGTTAGGAAAACACATACTTTATGAGCATTTCTTTTTTCGAAGAAAATTTTTCTGGCGCAAACTCCGTATTAAAAATTTACTAACCAATATTCAATGGAGTTAAAATGACTTATTTATTGATTTAATATATGTCGTCGAAATAGCGAATTAATGAGATAATATATATACCGTGCTCTCATTTCATAACCATTTTTCTCTTTGATATGCAAGTGGCCAAAAAAAGTCTATTTAGTGTTTTCCTTGTTATAGAAGCGACAATCTAATTTACTTAGTGTTTCACATCAATATTTCATGAAATAAACAGAAGTTCATTGATACTAATCTGATAATTCATTCCAAACATAAATTGATTTCGATGGATCAGAGAGTGTATATAGATTCAATAAACGTTGTCACAATATTTGGTTCTTTAAGCTGCAGTTAATTGGTTTCAATAGAGGGTTTTATTATTGATTTTGCACCGTTTGGGACTTTTCCAATTGATGATAACTTACTTTACCCATAATGAGGATCTTTAGAGTTCTTCTGTTTTACACTGGAGTTTGTTGATCATCTAGATCTTGTACATGTAAGATTTCTATTTTTACAGATTTATTACACTCAATAACGAGGTAATTGTCAATTTTAAAATGAGGTAGGCTGCGAGACTCAAAAAAATTCTTTCGTTGAAAATACCTTCTCTTGGTAGATATTCTACATCGAAAGAGAATAAGTACGTAATTTTTCATATTCATTAATGATTCTAACACGAGTCTGATTTTTTAACGAAATATTTCATTTTAATAAACGCTAAAGTTTATTATTTTAGTTGTTCGAATAGCTTGAAAATTTATTGTTTTAATTTCACTGTCTGGCCATGATTTTGTTATTTCTGAGGCGAATGTAACTGAATAACTCGACTCATAATACACCATATAATTAATTCTGTTGACTCTTTAATAAACCATGAAAAGAGGCAGTTCTAATCCGTGTACCATTCCACCTCCTTATATACAACGTGTTCTATCTCAAACGAGACAGCCTGTATATTTTCTATCCCGTAGTAATTGACAAAATGAGCTCAAACTCGTTGAATGATTTTATTTGGGTACATCTTCTGCCGTTTAATTGAGGCTTCAACGAGCATCTCCTAGGGAGGGGTAGTTCTAATTAAATAGGAAAAAGAAGAGGAGCGATACTTCATTTGAAAGCATTCGAAACCTCTTAGAAATACTGTATCTGAGAAGTAATTTCACAATACATAATTTTTTTAACTCGCCTTGAATATTTTGACTATTGTCAGGATTATTGAAAAGTGGGAAAACTAATCGTGCATTAACCAGTAAATTTGCTTTCCTTTGGTTTTAGGCAATAAATAAGGTAGCTTTTATTGTAATGTTATTTGAAAGCCCTTTTACAAACTAAAGCAATCTTAAAAAGATTTTATTTTCATTCAAATAGCCTTTTTTATTTAGTTAGCAAAATTCTCGCAACTTATATAATGTATAATGTATATATGTATAAATAGAAAAAACATGAAACAGTGGTTTCCACTAAATTTTTGTTCTTAGAAGAAGAAGGAGATTGTCTGATATTACGTTTGTTAAACCATTTCATGTATTGCGAATCAATAATTCATTGTGTTACTACTTGTTGATGTGGTTAAAATTTTAAATCTATTCATAATGTTCAATTTGTAAGTGTGTTGAGCTGGTAAACCTTTATTATCAAGTTCAATATTGTGCCCGAGTGACTGCAAGGATATGGATCCCAAACAATCTCGAACGTTCGCCTTATGTACCTAATGGAATTGATATCAGAAGTTATTGAGACGGGTTAAAAGGTAGAAAAGGAAGTCCATTGCAATTATATGTGATAAATAAGCAGCTGTGGTAAGATTAGGACATGTTCAACAATATGCCAAATAGGCTAATTGTACTACAAATTTCTGCAGGTTCCGGTATTAGGCAATATAACATTTTCAGAAATTTAGATAAAAGCAATGAATTTAATGATGATGTGGATCGAAGGCAAGAAGTTTGAGAAATTATGACCTAGCGTATCAACAATATCCCGCATATCTCGTAGAACGTTTTTTTCTAACGAATGCATTTTTTCACTTTCAATAGCTTGAATGGCTAAATGTATATGAAAGTATTTTTCAAGAACTCCTAATTCATCAAGATATACTGGAAATTGGAATTGAACCATTGATATCAGAAACATTATACTACATAAACTAGCTGGATCCAATTGGGGCGCCGAAGTCTCTACTTTGCGAACATACATCTTTAGCTTTAGTATATTCAGCAGCATAATATTGCTGTCCAGTGTGGTTGAACATAAGATTGATTCACAGTTGAGCTATTCTATGAGAGTTATAAGTAGATGTATCAGTTCAAATGCTATCCCATGGCTTCCGGTTTTTTGTAATATAGTTCCTTCCCATATTCGCAGGAAATCAGGTCTCAAATCATCTAGGGATAAGTATCACTCATTTCCAGAAGTTTTCCGATAATACACTATCTTCCAAATTCACCTAACCTGAGATTGAAATTTAGGAAACCTATTTGGTCGATTGACTTTTTGCGTACACGGGTGAAGGCTGTTGATCTTTGGAAAACTGAATGGCAGGAAGTTGATGTTTTTAATAATGTTCTCATAGAGGATCCTTCCGAAAGGGTTGCAGGTTTCGATATAAGTAGGAAAAGTTGGTGTTAATTAAATCGTCGTTCAGTTTCAGATAATTTCATCAACTGGGTAGAGAACTTTAAGTCTATTTAGGAGATTAGTTTTTGCTCCCCCTTAGAGTTTTTTTTCCCATGGTGTATGTTGATAAGGCAATGGCTACACTCATGTAGGGCCTCATTCCCAAAAGATGTATGAGATGTTCCCTGTTGAAAAACAGAGGAGCATTAGTTAAGTTCTTAGATTCAAGTGAGTTTAAACATATAAGAGTTAGGTATGTGTGATGAAATATTTTTCTGCTGGTTTTCTTTTTTCATTGTTACAGATTTTTCCAGTCCCAATCACCCTTCCTTTTCACCCTTGTCTTCGTGAAGAAGTCCTGGAAATCATGGAGTGCAAGATGACAATGAGATAATGAAGCTGCTAAGCAGAAACATTTTTGGTACTCTTTTTTTACACATGACACTAACACAACATAAACACACAAGCTATTGCTAGTGCAATAGTGATAGGGAAACGAGTTTTTTCCACAGGTTTTTTTTCACTCGTTGTTCCCCTGTTACATTTCCTGTTCTCACACTTCAGGGCCAAACGTAGGAGGAATGATGCGAGGTTAGATGCCAGATTAAGGAACAGGCATGGTCTGTTTTTTCCGCTGGTATTCTATTTATTCGCTTGTTGTTTGCGATTGTGTTTTTCTGACACACACCAAAAGTATAGATATAAGCATTTATTGTAAATACAATTATTCGAAGTTTTGTAAATCCTCACTTTTCAAAAGAATAGATATCAGAATAACTGAAAGCTCCTCTTTAGTACGCAGCATCAGTTTGCCAATACCTCAGTTAGCAATATCCTTGTCGTTGGATTGGAAAGGGAGGTCATATATCCTGCCTGTTCTCTTAACCTAAATCTTCTAAACTGTTTCTTGTGGGGCACAAATTTTTGTGAGTTAACCTGAGTTTTTGGACGATTTTCGCCAGCGAAACTTAGATGAGTGTCTTCAAATAACTAACGTATCAACAATATCCCGTATTATCGTAGAACCTCTGCTTTTCTAAAGAATGCAATTTTTTACTCTCAATATTTGGAAAGGCTTAACGTTCGGGAAAGTATTTTGCGAGACTTCCTTATTAATCTCGATATGCTAGAAATTGGAATTGATTCATTGATATCAGGATAACTTAAAAATGATAACTTACTATACGAATAACAATTGCATTTCCTACTTGGCGGAGCTCCTCTTCAGTACGCCGCATCAATTTGCCAATACCTCAGTTAGCAATATCCTGGTTTTTGGAATGGACAAATAAGTCCTAGTCCTGCCCAATCTCCAGACCTAAATCTTCTATGCTGTTTATTGTGAGGAACAAATTTTTGTTACTCAACCTGAGTAATTGGACGAATTACGAATTTTGGAGTGTCATCAAATAACTCCAAATATGCTGAGCTATGTTAGAGACAATTTTCAGTGAAGGTTATATTATTGTATGAAAATAAATGGAGGATATTTAGAGCATTTTGTTTGATTTTTATAGTAAACTTGATGGCAAAATAAAATCTTTTGGAATTGATATAGTTTGTGAAAAGGATCACAAAATAAATAAATAAATTTACTGGTTGATGCATGCGTTAACTACACTCTAAAGATTTCTTTTCAAAACAAAAGTATTCAAGGATGACGACATATGATCGTCAGTTAGTCGATTGCGATATTTTGACTTAATTATCTTCATTTCAGAAAATGCAGACTAGCATAAGTAAATTGAGCCAAATATTGCCATCAGTTGAAGAGCGATTTGACTTAGATTAGAATACTTCCTTCAGATAAAAAACACCAGAAATATGTATCAGATGCTGTAGTTTTGAGATGTATATCTGATATAATCTTAACCAACCCATTTTCAACAGAACATGAGTTCATATTGAACTAAGTTGCTATTTCAGTAGCTAGTTCCTCAATGTTTTTACATAATAAATGATAACTCATAAATGATTCTATATTTTCCAATTTACTGCAATCATAAAAACGCATTTCGAATTGTCACAAAATCAAAATTCAGCCTCATACGTATCATAATTCAACTGAGGAATCCTTGCTTTCAAAGATGGAAAATGTTTCAGATCCTTTCGTTTCAGTTGATCTATCATAAGTTGCAATTCACTTTTGAATGCGTTTACTGCGCTTATCATCCAGATAATTGTTTTTCTTAACCTTGAAGCTCCAAGTTGATGGTGTTTAAGTGCATTTTTTGTCAGTCAAAAATGCCAAATCAGTTAGCCATTTTTCGTTTTTCAAAATCTCAGTGTCATCAACGCTTTCGTCTAGAAAAGCTCTTATTTCGGAAAATAATAAAAATTCTTGAAACCTTTCTAGGAACTTTCCGCGACTCAACCACCTGACGTCCGTGTGAAGAACAGCATGTTCAGCTGACCTAACCTATCTTCCAACTGCAACTTAAAGAGAAGAGCCGCCGTTGCAAGCTACGTGCACGGATGGAATTAACAATTTTTGTTGTAATGCCCATAATTTCCTTCATGTTTCAAAATTTTGAACAAAAAACTTGTTGATGTGTAATGCCAGGGAATGAAATTTATGAAAGGATATCTTCATTAGCACGGCACAATGCCAAAAAACCGTTTTTGTTTCCAGTCATTGCTGGTGCTCCATAGGTTGTAATACACACTAATTTATATATTGGTAGATTATAGTATTTTACGAAATTGAAGAAAACGTCATATATATCTTCGCCACTGGTCTTTCCCGTCAGGAATGATTGTCAAAAATCTCTCCTTAGACAACATGTCATTCAATAAATCCGAATAGAAATACATTGCTGGGCTGAGTCTGTCATGTCGGTGGATTCGTCGAACTGTAAAGAAAAGTATTTACATTTCATGATATCATGTTGTAGTTTATCTGTCATGTCCTGAATCATGACTTCAATACGCCTTGTGGCTGGTGGACGAGACAACTGAAGTTCTCTAATAGGAAACATGATTTCTGTTTTATTTTCAAAATCTCCGAAAAACGTCTCACCTGCTTCATTAAATGCTTCCTTCACAACCGATCCATCTTCGAATGGTTTCTTGTGTTTCGCCAATATATAAAATATTTTAAATGACGCGATTGTTGCAGCTTTTGATTGTTTGGCTGGTCTTGTGAACACGGTTTGTTCTTTTTTCAAACAAGATATCAAATCCCGTACTGTTCTTTTCTTTAATTCACTCTGTGGCGAAAAATCCTTTTCATAGTTTTTATAAACCGTTTTATGATGCCTCTCTAAGTTACCACGCTTAGGTATTGCAACTGACTCACGACAAAGAAGACAAATGAACTTATCCTTCACCATACAAAAGAAAAATTCTTTATCCCACACGTTATTAAAATGATACGTTTTAGGTTACTTCGCTGCACTCATTTTGTACTATTTAATAATAAACTTTGTATCGACGTAGTATTGCCTTCAAGTTACAATACAAAACGACTCCAATTCCGGCAGGCGCAACATTTATATCGGCGTGA
Source organism: Cryptolaemus montrouzieri (assembly GCA_013387265.2). NCBI lineage: Eukaryota > Metazoa > Arthropoda > Insecta > Coleoptera > Coccinellidae > Cryptolaemus > Cryptolaemus montrouzieri. The sequence continues at coordinate 64,790,426 of JABFTP020000103.1, forward strand.
ACAAAAGTCTCGAATGTCCCCGTCAAACGCGCCGCTCGAAATTTCTAGAAAAGCGGCAAGAATAAAAAAAAAAGAATCTCTGACAAGTACCGCGGGTTCCTTCGATAAAGCCGCCTTTTGCCGCTAGCGGAGTGCTATTTTATTATGTAATAAATTTTTGTGATTCAGTTACCAACTTATTAAATTTTTTTTTTCGAGATCTACACAAAAAGCAGTCGCACTCGACCGTTCAAGCACCCCTGCCTCAAGCCCTCTTTTAGCAGAAATCTTCATAGATTATATAGAAAAAACTATTTCTAAACACCCGTTTAGTAAACATTTCCTATATTGGTTTCGATATGTCGATGACATTATTGTACGTTTCACATACAGATATAGTACACTCACATACATTGATTAAGTGAACCAAAATTTAAAATACTTAATGCAAAAGTTTCAATGACACATTTTGACCCGCAACAATAATCCGAACACAACACTTGTATTCAATTGAAAACAAAAACTAATATATATATATATATATATATATATATATATATATATATATATATATATATATATATATATATATATATATATATATATATATATATATATATATATATATATATATATATATATATATATATATATATATATATATATCAAAAACCTTTCTGAAGATATGCCACTTGAATTATTTGTATGATTTTCAAGTTGGGGATGCTGAATGGAAGAGGTTGATTGCAAAAATTCTATAACCACACAAGAAAGTCCTATTCTCGGATCAAAATGTTCTCGTATACCGAAATGAACCAGTTTCAAAAAGTTATTTGGATTTTCAATGTTCCTGCTTCGGGACACCCTGTATGATGATTCTGAATTTCGAAAATACCAAATTCGAAGAGAAAATTGCAGTACCTTTCCAACGAGGTGCCACTTGACCTATTATCGATCGAATGATTTTTGAGTTGGGGATGCTGGAAATAGGGGTTGATAGCACCAACTCCAAATTCACAAGTGTAGGTCGTTTTTCTAGACCGAGCATAAACCTGCGCTTGCATTATGCCAAAATAAATCTATTTCATTTAGTATTTGGGATTTCAGGAATTCAACTTCACCCTTGGTTGGGACACCTGTATGTTAATTTAAAATTCTAAAATGACAAATCAAGGTGGAGAATTGACAGACCTTTTCAGTAAGGTGCCACTCGACCCTTATTCCCTATATATCAAAGTTATATATATATATATATATATATATATATATATATATATATATATATATATATATATATATATATATATATATATATATATATATATATATATATATATATATATATATATATATATATATATATATATATATATGTGTATATATATATATATATATATATAAAAAAAGAGAAATAAATGAAATTGAGAATCATACGAGTGTGTCTAAGAACAAAAATATTTTATTCGTCTTTTTCAAAAAATCAATGCCTAATTATGAAGAAATAGTCGAAAATCATTTGACTGATTGCCAGAGACTTCAATGGAACATCTGATATATATAAATTATTATTTTATCATTCTGAATGATTTATATCATTGCTTTATATGTATTAAGTGAAGAAAACCAAAGCTAATTCTCAACGGTATTATTCGAAAAGAGAATAGCTTTAGCTCTGTCGTAACATATTCACAGAAATGAACATGCAACACTGTTCTTGAAAATCTTAAAACGACCTTCATCACAAAAGGTACCTGACATATTGAAGTGCATCTTTCCAGTCTTGTTTCTACCAAGATACAAAATACCGAGAAGAGAAATCATTTCAGACGATGCAGTCAGATCAGACAGAGTCCGAGGACATTATGCACAAAACGAATCAAAAAGAAGTAAAAGGCCCGTACGAATCGGCCCCGATGAGGTGCATCAATGTAAATATGCGGTCTAAAGCAGGTGATGTGTGGTAGCCTATAATCAGCCATCAGTCTCGATATGCCGGCCGACAAACGACCGCCTGAAAAAACAGATCGGCCGCACTCGCTGCACTGTCGCACAGGCCGCCAGCCACATCTGTGCAATGCCCCCGGACAGTGCCGTTTTGCGTCGGAAGATACTGCGGGCGTTGAAGGCGCCGGAAACAAATGAAATGTAGTTACTTAAAAGGATTCTAATTGTATTTTCCACATAGTGGGCGTTGGCTAGAAAGAGTAATACTGGTTATAAAAAGATAACATACTAGTTAATTTAACTCTTAAATGTTTGAAGTTAAGTTTTTACATAGAATGACTCCATTTTCGGAGTTAACAAATTAAACATTAAACTCAATACTATGAAATGGCAGTGACAATTCCACTCATGTGTCAAAATGTACATTTAAGAACACAGAAATTCGAGTTTGATATCGGATAAATTGCATAGAAATAGGAAGGAAGGTAGGAAATTAGTGGATAAATTTGCTCATTAAGAATCCTTGCGTTCCCATAGCAACGAAACATTCACAAAAAAATACCACGGTTTTAAAACTGCCAAGAACAGCCATTTTAGTACCTGTTGTAAAGTTTCTGCCGATATAAATTAAAATGTCTCATTTTTGAAGCACCAGTGCAGCAGAAATAAATAGTTCTATACAGAATTATATCCCCAAAAATACAAGAAAAACGCACAGCTTGATTTGGAATCAATTCAGTATATTCTGCAAGGAACGAACGTTCGATTTGGATATACAGCATTCTATTGACGATATTCTTATGGATTGGGGTATCAATATGAAACAAATGAATGAACAAGATTACAAAGAATACGTTGCCAAAACAATGTGGAACCCAACTGCGAAAATGATGCAGAATATGTATTTCGAAAACTTCAACATGAGTTTCAACTGCTTTACCGATTCAGCATTTAGGAAGGCTCGTGAAGTTTGCAATTCTAAAAGGAAGATGTTACAAGGGAATGTGGAAAAGCGCAAAGAAAGTTCCGTTACATTAACAAGAACTGAAATTGATAGCATGGCTCTGTACTGGGACGAAAATGCCCCTATAAGTTTGTTGAAAAAATTTTTCCATGTTGTTGCTTATGAATTAGTATGGCGTGGCGGTGAAGAAGCAACTTGCAAGGTACACTTTTTCGAAGAGGAAACATTTAATAACAGAAAAGTGACTGGTCGTATTGAATATAACCCAGTATTCTCAAAAACTTGCCGAGGCGGCTTGAAAAAATGCTGGGATAGTAAATGGCTAGTAAAAAATAAGGAAATCCCAGATTTATGTCCTGTGAGGTTGTTTCATAAGATATTATCGAAAAGACCCGATCATGTTACAAGTGATAGATTATTTGTGGCTCCCAATCAACTTTGGGAAAACAGTACTTCTAAGGGTTGGTACAAAAATATGCCTTTGGAATAAATTGAATATCCAAATGGACACAAATTTCAGAAGAGGAAGTGTGACTGGATACGAGAAATAAAAAGATCACCAATCATTCTCATTGATCCAGTGCTGTTTCGCGGGTGTCAGTGGACAAGAATTTATCAAACAAACCGGACACTCTACGGCAAGATCTATTAAGCCCTACCTGCAACTGAACAAAGAGCATCATTTGAATCTTGTTTCAAATCTTCGAAAAATTTCTGCGAATGCTGAATCTTCCATAATTCCTCAGGCATCGTCCCATATAGAATCGACCCGGAGTGCAAAAATTGTATATAGTAATTGCATTTTCAATAACTTCTCATTCCAATAATAACTAAACATGTTTGTAATGCTTTATGATTTTCTCGTTGAGTTTGTATGCATTTCCCAATAAAGTTCATATTGTATGTTTTGTCATTCGCGGAATTTTCCCAGCGAATACCACTCGAGTTCAGATTTGGAAGGATATTTTTGTAAGCTCGTTTTCTCACACTTACTTTTCGATAATTCAACTCGACCTGCTCGACAAAATCACTGTTCTCGTTGAATCTGAGCTATTGTGGTATTACTTACGACTATTATGAACTGAGTCTCGTTTCTTAACGCGAAAAGAATTTTTATGAGTTATGAATTAAAATATTTAAATTTGATTTGGTTTTCACAACTGAACGTTTCAATTTTTATATAAAAATGAATGTTGGCTTGTTTAATCTTTATGTATCAATACACTGTCCATCCGATCGAAGTGAAAACTGGGGAAGTTGCTGCGGACGTTACTGTTATCGTTTCCAGTATTGAACACCTATTTTGTTATGTTATCTATATCAACAGAAATATATTTCACTTGGAAAAATTTTCTATGACCTCAAGATCATGAGTCGATAAGAAAAGGAATACTTTATTATTTTTAGTACAGTCGTTATGATGGTGGAAACATAATCTGCAGAAACAAATATTCGAGATGCCCACAATGAAATTGGTTAACTCAACCGTAGTAGCAAAATTTCATTAACCAATTAATTGAGAAATCTGCATAAATTGCTAAAACAAGTAGTTTTCGGATTCTTGGTATTCACGATATGACGCGAAAATGAATTTTTTCAAACCGAACCGGAACACAATATAAATATCCTGAATACAGTTATGTATTACGTGTTAAGCTTTGGAATGTGTTGGAGAGATTGGCATATTTTAAATCAATTACAACGCCTAACAGGGACACACCGGAAGGGCCCGAGCATTAAAGGGACTAGATCTACCAATAGAGGCATAGGATATGTGCATATTATATTTGATTTCAAACAAAATCAGTGAGAATACCCGTTATCAGTAGATCTCTTTGAGAGAGAATAAGATGCCATTTTATGTATATTTGTTAGAATACCTAGAGAGACGTGAATTGTGTGGGGAGCAGTATCCATTCTATATCGAAATTCACGAACTTCCCAATTCCATTCAGGAAGTCACACCCATTAAAACAGTCATTACCAAGGCTTCAATAAATAACAAAAAGGATTTCCTAGCATGCAAGAAATTTCATCACAATATACAAATGCTCGAAAATTAGGAACACGAAATTCTAACAAAAAAAAATTAATTACTAAAATTTTTTTCTCTTAAAACAGTCTTGATCATGGCCACTTGGTCATAGAGCAGTATCACAAGCAGTGGCATTCAAAAAGCTCATCTAACACCTCAGACATTACTGGAACACTACCTAGTAGTCCTAGTTCATCAAGAGCTCGGCCAATATCAGGATTTGTCTTCGTATTACCAACTCTTGACGATATTATACCAAAAGCTTTTATACAATCAAGGTGCTCCAATAAAGATAGCAATTCTGTAATCGTTTGATCTCTACTGGACACTAACTTATACAAAAATCTTATGACTGATGAATTCGGTTTTATTTTGAATCTCAAAAAAAATGGCGTGTTCCGGTTGGTAGATTAAATGACACATGCAATAAGATTAAATAAATTACAACCGCGACCATCTAACCAAGAATTAATGGGTATTATAAAACTATATTTTATTTGTTATTGTTATGCAGACTATAAAGCTCACACTGGATCAACAGACCGATCACAAACTTCTGAATATCCCGTTAAAATTCAATTTGGCAGAATCTGATATCCATAAGCCTGCATCGTTGTATATTCTTACGGGTTAGTATAGTAATGGCAATATCAAGAAATTCATTAATTTCAATCTAGATGTCTCAATATAAAAACCTTTATTACGATAACTAGTTGGGGGAACATTCCTACTCAAGAAGATGCTCTATGTTACGTACTTAATTTTCAAGATTTCCCGAGGTTTTGGGAAATGGAAGAAGTTTCCACCGACGACAACGCATCTTTCTCAAAATGAAGTTCAGTGCGAATCGCATTTGAAGAATCACACATACACAGAACTGGACACAGAAGGAAGATACATCGTAGCTTTGACGTTTTATAACAGAAAAGGCGCATCAGAAGAATCCTACAACATAAAAATTCTCAGTAAGCATCAAACCTTTTTTAACGCATTTGCATCTGCAGGTGAGATTGAAAGATGAACATAAAAATCATTTGAAAATTCTATGGAGAAATGACTCTGGTAGTCCTAATGTGTCCAAACTGGTCATCATATGAGTGGACCATTCGAAAAATATGTGTTCTCTTGTTTCATCGTTTTCTAGACAACCACGGCACTGTAGGCTTTCCGACAGTTCATTGACATGTAGATGTTTATCGAGTCAACTACCATTCCGACAGACTTTTTGTCAAGGGACAATAGTTCATGTACCCTCTTTTTGATTGGGACCCTTTTATGAGCCAGCTGACCGTTTAAGTCCCGAGATGCCTACCCAATAGTTCAGGACCTCGGTGACATACCAGTGTTGGAAGAAAGAGAGCATGTGGGTTAATGGTATAGTCAAAATAAGTTCTGTTTCCATCAACCTAACAGCGGTTGCATTTTTGGCAAGGCTGTCTGCTTTCTCATTCCCGTCGATACCCTGATCTGCTGGGCACCAGAGCAGAGTAGTTTTGTTTCCATTACTAAGTTTTCGTAGTGTTTCTTTGCATTCGGCAACTAATTCGAATCTAATTCTTGGATCTTTTAGATATCCCAGGTCGTTTTGGTTATCGAAGAGTCTCTGTAGTTCCTGTGTAAATTTAACTACGCGCATTTGAGAAAAGCCTATACTTCTGCGTGTGTTACGGTGAATGGTCTCCTAGAGCAATCCTAATATTCGCCTGTACCCTTCTTGAATTGCAAACCAGGTGGAGCCTTAACTTGTGGGTAAGCCATGGAACGTATACCAAATTTCTTTTGGTGAAATCTCAAAGTTGAAGGGTTCGTTAAAGTGGTGCGATCTACCCTTGTAAGAGAATAAGATTATAGTTCTCCAATTTTATTGGGGGATGTAGACCTCAGATTTTATCATTCCACTTGCCTCCTTTCCACACCCTCAATGAGGTCCCCCTGACCGTCTCCTCCATCATTATGTGTAGAGGGGGATACATCTTATGGTGGTCATGGGTATCGATCCTAAGGCTAGACATGCTTGCTTTTTGATCTAAACCATTCCGTTTAGGCTCCTTGTTCAGTGCAGGCCTCCATACGATGACCGCGTAGTTCAGGAGCGGTCTTATCACTGTCGTGTTTAACCAATATTTTGTTTGGTACATTTCACATCTGGGCCATAATAACTTGCGGCAAGTCCAAAGTGTGTTTTTCACCCTTTGTGCTTGTCTTTCGATCTGGTTGTCCCAATTTCGTTTGGTGTCAAGCATCACTCCTGAATATTTCAGTAGTTTTACTAGTGTTAGTTCCTCGTTTAATAGAATTGGTGCCTTCAATGGCGATAATATCGTTTTACGAGTGAATATGATCATATCCGTTTTGTAGGGATTGACGGACAGGTCATTCTCTATGTACCATTGCTCAGTCATTTGCAGAGCATGTTGCGCAACTTTGCTTATGGTGCTGAGGTTTTTTCCACGAACAGAAAGTATAAGATCGCCGGCGTAACCCATCGCAAAGTATCCTGCACCGGCAAAGCCCGTCCAACACTAGGTTCAAGAGGAGAGGATACAGAACTAGAGCGCCTAGTCGATAATAAACGTCGTGTCCAACTTGCAATGCGTTATCTACTCCTCTATTTACGATAGCTCCGTCTATCCACCTCTAAAGTGTGTCGTCAAAAGCTCCCTCTATGTCTTGGAATGTTCTAGGAATTACTTCGTCTTGTTCAAGTCCTTCCTCAATATACCCTATTACGGAGTGTAGTTTTGAGTCCACTGATCTACCTTGCACGTAGACATAAGGAGTGATATATAGAGAGCGTTTCTCTAGGATTCCAAGGCTGAGCAAGATCTGAAGATGTGAATTATATGCATAAGTATTTGGTCCAGTCCTTTCGTTAGGTGTACAGGATATGTACCACTGCTGGTACATTATAGGGGTAAAAGGTCTTTACTCCCCATCGAACCATTTCTACTGCAACGACCACTGAAACTGTGTTCCAGTTTGTTTTGTCAGCATATCGTTTCGATATTTTGGTTACTGTGTAACCGATGAGGAGACCTGGGAAGTGGACTTCCGCCAAGTGTCTTAGTGTTTCATTCTTTGTCTGTGTTTTTACCCCTTCCGGTGTTCTTCTGGTCCTGCTGCAAAGAAGATGCATCGAAGATAGTTAGCCTCCGATATACCCTCCATTTCCTCGCAATAGCATTCCCATGCTTCTCTTCAAAATTGTTTGGTCTTTTTTTTGTATGTTCTTCGAGCCTTTTTGTAGTTGTCCCTATCACTTTATGTGCATCGCTTTGTTAAAGGAGCGTCTGCTTTTCGTCCTTTGGCAATCTAGATCTAATAAGATTTCATCAAGGTCATAGATTAAGCAAAATTTAATTTATGAGCATATGCATCCAATTCGGCAGAAATGATTTTTATCATATCAGATCAACATTAATTTGTCGTTGAAGGCAAATTGTGCATCTCCACTTAAACCTCTTGATATTCACTGGAATTTCTGGAACGATTGCATAATTTGTAAAAGAACATGCTCACAAACATGCCAACAGATGAATGTCTACCTTTGTTTTCAGATATTTTCACATAAATCAACACATTCTCATTAGACCTCTGATCCAAGTATAATGACTAGCCACAATAATACAGTGTGATCCAACGATGAGTTGCCACCCCCTTCTATCTCCAGATGGACTGATTTTGGCGGGAAGAGCTGAGATATGTCAATTTCTAATTGGAAGGGTACCGATTTCTGAGTTGCTTTGGAGCATGTAAAGTCAACCCCTTACCCTCAGCAGCACGTAAGTCGAAATTAATCATGGAGAAAGAGGGTAGAGTGGCATATCCTCTGAAAGGTTATTTAATTCTGTATTCATAACTAATATCTTTATAAACATTCAATACCATACAGAGAGTTTGAACACAACGAAAATTTGTATTTCAACGAAAAATCGACAGGGCCAAAAATCAAATAATATTTATATGTTCAAAATGACCTTCTCCTACCTCCATACAATAATATAAACGATGGTGTCAAAAGACTGCATTCGGTGACGATTTCACTCCGCAGCACTTCCAAGTTTTCAGGTTGTGAAGCATAAAATCTAAAGCACTCAACTCAGGTGACCAGCCTGACCACTCAACTGTTTCTCTTCTATCAATCCTGCATCAGAAAATAGTCGCACACGAACATCGGAATATGCAGCAACACTATCTTGCTGGAAACGTATCTCATTCTTCGAGAGAGTTTCATCATTTTGCAAAATTTTTGTGAGCCTGGGATTCATCAATTCCTCCAAGTACTGCAAATGTGTGTCATTGATTACTGAGATTACTTTTGGTGAAAAAATTTCCTATTATATGGTTAGATTTCCAGCCGAAAAATCCAATTTCTGAGTCTGTGTGTATGCCTGTGTGAACCAATGAGGATTCTGGTTATCCCAATATCGACAACTAAGCTTAACCACTTCACCATTGAAAGGGGAGGTGCTCTCATCAGATAAATAGGTATTATACAGAATATATGGATTCTTGTTTATATTTTCACATAAAATTCCAAAACACTGCAAGCTGCCATCAGGATCGTCTTCGTTTAATTCACTAATTTCACTTTATAAGCTTCAATGGGATGTTTCACGACCCTGTGAACTGTTGGAGCAGAACCAGGAGACACACGTGAAAATTTTCCGTTTTTAGGTGGCCCAAAAGTGCCACCTAATTGATTACTCCCGTATAAGCCGATATTGAACTTCATGTACTTAAGAATTTATTTATTCATCAAATATAAAACATACTGGTGTCCTACCTGTTCTCTTGGATGGTTTACATTGAAGATCTCTGAGGTTTCTCTGACACAACTATAATTTTGATAATGAATTGCAGTATTTCCGAGCCGCTAATCAGTTGGGTGAACCATTTCTGAACATTTCTGTTTGTCTAACAAACGCTGAAAATTTTCGTTGGAAAACAAAGTTTGGTTGTGTTTGCTGGACTGTTTGTATGATATTAAACCTTCATAACGATAAAATTCTTGAATTGAAAATTAAAAGATCTTTCCAAAAATGCGTCACTCGATCTACTTCCCCAATAATAAATTTCAACTAATTAGGAGCTGAGGTTAGGTTAGAATTGACATATCTTAGCTCTTTCCGCTACAATCAGTGCATGTTGACATAGACAAATTTTAGTTGAAACACACTGTAAACAAAGACGTGGTGAAAGAGTTGAAATCACTATTTACTTTCTATCAAATCAAATCAAATGTCATTAGTTTGTCTTAAATATTTACAATGACTACTCTTTTGATCAGAAGTTGCAGAATCTTACCGCATGATAGGTCATTACCGAAATGAGCGTATATATGTTTCAGAAGACTCATGTGTTGATACTTCAATAGTTATTATGTCTTCAATATTCAGACATTTGATTCATGGTGACAAATACCTAAACCTAAGTTATGCCTTTGTCTTCGAGCTTAACCCAGAAAGAGAACAAATAGGAAATAATAATAATAATATACAGGAACATTGTTTCTGAGTACGGGCTTAGCGAACCCGAGGTACCCAAGCTGAACCTGGCAGTAGGTATAAAATGCAACCTATCCAATGATGTACAATCTAAGGAATAAACGGGTGAATCGACATTGTACCACCATAACCTCTTGTCGCGTTCAAGATTTAGGAAGAGGGTCTTGTTCGGAAAGTGAGTCACAGTCTCCCTCGGTTAGCGACGGAAGCAGCGTGATATCGAGTAGGGATACTGCAACACAAAACCGAGTGGGAAATAACATCAACACCTCTCAACCGACTCTTGATGTTTCAACGGCGGCGCAAGCCATTACGCCTACGACCACGAGAGCCCGACTCCCTAGGAAACGCATGAAGTGGACTCCAGAAATGAATACCTTCATTATGCGTTCCTATTATAAGATTACAAACTTGAAATCGGAAATGACAGCATACAGATACGCGTTACATCTTGCGTTCATAGAAAAATATCCTGAATTACAGCACATATCCGAGCAGAGAATTTCGGATCAACAAAGAACAATCGTTAAAAACAGGCTACTTTCTTCAGAAACGCTGCAAAGCTTACGAGAAGAGGTCATAATGGAACTCAGAAGCGAAAATGATACTCATAACGGCATACCTGCTGGAGTCAATGAAAGTGTTACAGATAACATCGAAGCCACGGAAACGAATATTAACATGGAACGCCCTCTTGAGCCGAATCAGCAGAACGAATATACGTATTTAGCAAGATCAGAACTCAACAGAGCAATAACTGAATTCAGTGGTAGTAACCCAACTAAAAGACCTAAACTGCCCAAACTCAAGACGAACAAGAACACCAATATCATCCTAGCAAGTGTAAACTCAATGTTTGAAGAATATACCGACCAGAACACCTTGGAGAAGATTCACACTTTGATTTACTGTGGAGCAGTAGCGGTTCTTCGACTTCACAAACAACAAATCTCCACAACTCTGATTCAAGCTGAGCCAAAAAGCGTCAAAAAACCACCATGGCAAAAACGAGACTGGAGAAGGATATTGATAATATTAGAGCAGAAATCGGTCGCCTCACAGAATTCCTGAGAAACAGAAAACCCTCAAGGCGCTTGAAATCACATATACGCAAAATTTATAGGAAAATTGGTACGAACACAAAACACCCTGATCACAAACAACACATCGACGTGTATATGGACACTTTGAAACAGAAACTCCAAGCAAAAGCAAAGAGGCTTTCAAGATACGTCAAGTGTACTGAAAGGAAACACCAAAACCAAAGGTTCCTCCAAAACGCTGCCAATTTTCATAAGGGAAATAACAAAACTGCGACCAACAATAACAGAGAAGTACCTGACGCACAGTGCTTGACCGACTATTGGTCATCAATATGGTCGAACCCCAAAGAACACATAAGAGATGCGGAATGGATCACGAATGAAAAAGAACGCCTCGATATCAGACATATGGACTTCGATGGAATAACGGAGGAAGAAATTACAACAGTAGTTAGAGCGACCAACAATTGGAAGGCCACAGGTATAGATAATATCCACAACTACTGGTACAAGAAGTTTGATAAGCTCCATGGAGCCCTAGCGAAACAGCTCACGCATGTTCTTCAACATCCCAAGAAAACACCCACTTTCCTAACGCAAGGCTTAACATATATGCTACCTAAGAGCGATAGAACACAGGATCCGTCTCAATATAGGCCAATCACTTGCCTGCCAACACTCTACAAAATACTCACTTCATGCATATCCAATCGAATATACCAACACCTTGACGACAACAATATATTAGCAGAGGAGCAGAAAGGATGCAGAAAGAAACACCACGGGTGCAAGGAACAACTCATCATCGATTCTGTGATAATAAAACAGGCACACGTAGGGCATCGCAATGTTCATTCAGCTTTTCTCGATTATCTGAAAGCATTCGATAGTACCGCCCATTCTTGGCTTGTTGAAGTATTGCAGATATACAAAATTCACCCAGCCCTGGTAGAGTTCTTGAAGACAACAATGACACACTGGCGCACGTCTCTGTAGGTCAACATGAACAATAAATCAATTAAAACCGACGAGATACCCATACGTCGTGGAATTTTTCAAGGAGACTCTTTGAGTCCACTATGGTTCTGTTTGGCAATGAACCCATTGTCGTCAATGCTCAATAGAACTGGATACGGATTTAGGATAAAAGCAGAAAGGAATTATCATACAATCTCCCACCTGCTGTATATGGATGACATCAAATTATATGCTTCGAACAAGAAGCAATTGGATGATTTGCTGAAAACTGTCAGTGAGTTCTCGGCAGATGTTCATATGAAATTCGGGATTGAAAAATGTAAGACCCTGAACATTCAAAGAGGGAAAGTCATAGATGGTGAAACACAACTTCCAAACGGTGACATTATACAGTGCATGAGAGATGGCGAAACATACAAATATCTGGGATACCAACAAGCCAGATTGTTAGACCAAAAACAATCAAAGGAGAAGATTCGTTCAGAATACAGTCAGCGTCTGAAGTCTGTGCTGAAATCGATGTTGAACTCGGGGAATCTAGTCAAGGCAATTAACACCTACGCCATTCCAGTGTTGCTTTACTCATTTGGAATAATCAGATGGACTAAGACGGAGCTAGATGATATTCAAAGGCAGACCCGAACGATGCTGACAAAGTACAACAATCATCATCCAAAATCGTCTGTGATACGAACAACTTCGAAGCGGAAAGAAGGAGGACGCGGATTAATAGATGTTGTCAATTTACACACCGAACAGATAAGAAATCTCAGAGAATTCTTCTCAGCAAAAGCTCTCACTTCTGACCTACATAGAGCGGTATCGTTGGCTGATAAGGGATATACACCTCTAAATCTTGCTACCAGAGATGACCTGCTGAATCTACCATTCCTATCAGATACTGAAAAACAAGAGCAATGGTCAAGAAAGGAATTGCATGGACGACATCACCATGAGATTAAACAACCACACATCGACAAAGAAGCCTCCAACAAATGGTTGATGAAAGGAGAATTATTCGCGGAAACAGAGGGATTCCTTATGGCCATCCAAGACCAAGTGATCGCTACAAACAACTACAAAAATTTATTATGAAGGACGGAACATTACAAACAGATAGGTGCAGAAAATGCCATATAAGATCGGAGACGATACAGCATATTACGTCCGGATGCGAACAACTGGCCAATACAGACTATCTTCACAGGCATAATCAAGTGTGCAACATTATCCATCAGAAACTTGCACACAAGTACGGACTTCTGAATACATTCCAGCCATATTACAAGTATCAACCGGCGCCCGTATTGGAAAATGACTCTATCAGATTATACTACGATAGGCCTATTATCACTGACAGAATGGTGACGAATAATAGGCCGGACATAGTGGTGTATGATAAGAGAGCCAAGACAGCAATGCTGGTGGATGTCGCCATACCAAATAATAACAACGTGCTGAATAAGTTCCAGGAGAAAAGTCCAAATACACAGACCTTGCTATTGAGATCAAGCAGATGTGGCACCTCGACAAAATAGATATCGTTCCTGTCATCGTATCCTCGACTGGTTTAATACCCAAAACTTTGCATGATAGCCTTAAGAAATTAGAATTGCATAAGAATACCTATATAGAAATGCAAAAAGCTGTAATTCTTAATACATGTAGGATAGTTAGGAAATTTATGTCAAGTATATTGTAATCGAGCCTATTCCCTTTGATTGCTAAATCTGGGAAAGGTAAATTATATCCAGCTACTAGCTGAGATAGTGCATAAGTCCACGATAATAAATAATAATAATAATAATATTTATTTATCCAACAAGATACATCAGTATATAGGACATGTCATGAGAGAGTATCATCCTCCATAAATTCTTTAATAGAATAATATGCCTTTCTCAGAAGAAAAGACTTAAGAACAGATTTGAACACTTTTGTAGGCTTAACTCTCAGATGGTGAGGTAAAGTATTGAAAAATTTGATACTCTGGTATGTTGGAGAGTTCTCAAATTTTGAAGTACGATGTTTCGGCAAGAGAAGAGTTGACTGACTTCTAGTTGCATAATCGTGATACATAGAGAGTTTCAAAAGTTAGCCTCATTATCCTTTAAATACACTAAACATCTATAAATATACACACATGGAAATGTCAAAATGGCATTCTCAATGAAAACAGGTTTACATGACATTCTGGGGTTTATATTGAACATCATTCTCAGAATTCGTTTCTGAAGAATGAGAACCCTATTTACATCCACTGAATTCCCCCATAATACAACATTATAAGACAAATGACTATGAACAAGACTGTAATACACTGTCATCAGGGACGTAACTGGCAGCGAATCTTTTATTTTACATAAAGCAAAATAAGCTTTATTCAATTTCCTACTCACATGCTCAACCTGTTCTGACCATGTCAGTGCACTGTCGACATGAATACCAAGAAATTTTGTGCATGATTTAGATGTTAAAGCACTGTCCACAATCAGATGTCTCTCACCAGCATTTCTCAAACCAAAGAACAAACATTCAGTTTTACCAACATTTAAAATTAGAGCATTATCATGACACCAACAGTTGAAAGAGTTAACAATTTTTTACAAGCACTTGCCAGCTCCTCAGGACTCCGCGCTGTGACACCAAATGAAGTGTCATCAACAAACATAATGATTAGCATTAATATCTCTACTATAATATGATCTGGTAGATCATTAATGAAAAGAAGAAACAACAAAGGTCCCAGCACGGACCCTGAGGAACCCCAAGTTTACATTGTAATCACTGTACCAACTGTCCTGTACCTTAACCCGAAAAACTCTGTCTGATAGGTAACTTTTATCCAATCCAGAAAAACACCTCTAAATCCTAAGTTGTACAGTTTATTCAGAATGAAATTTAAGTTGAGGGTATCAAACGCTCTGGAAAGATCAAAAAACAGGCCTGCTACATATAGCCCCTCATTCAGGCTTTTATAAACATGATCTACGAAAGAAATCGCAGCTGACTGCGTAGATCTGCCTTGCCTGTAACCATGTTGACAGTCTGTCACAAGCTTGAACTTATTTATGAAGTCCATCATCCGATCAAGAACAATCCTCTCAAACACTTTAGAAAACACACTCAAAATAGATATAGGTCTATAATTGGCAATATTACTGGTGTCGTTCCTTTTGAATACTGGAATAACAGTTGATACCTTAAGTGCAGTTGGAAACTTACTTGTAGAGATAGATAAATTATAAAGCTCATCTTCTTGCTTTCACACTAACCAACATGAAATGAGATAACTTTAGTTGAAAACTAAATTTTTAATGAAACACCGAAACCTTCAATGATACCATTGAATACGTAGGTATCAACTATTTAGGGCATCAGTATTACTGAAAATTTCGAGACAGAAATGGATCCATGATTATAAGATCTTGATCTCTATTCTGATTGTACATGGATTCGATTATGATTTACTTTTGGTTGATTAAATTATTGACTATCTAATGCCTTCTGACTTTCGTTGAAGTCAGAAGTAAAAAGCCGATATTAAGAAATACACTCGTGAAAGTATGAACGTGATGAAACAATTTTAATTTTCATATGAAATTTTTGGGCAACAAAATGTCTTATGATGACTTTTACATTCAGCAACCTTCTGTGAATATTTTTCTAAGATGATTGATTTTCTCCATTATGCAAGAACGAATTGCGAGGATTTTTTTAATATAGGGTAATCTGAAAATTGAGGAATGTGCAACGAATACGATTGATTTTGTGGTTCTTGAAAATTTTAGAGTCGAATAGGTAGTAGTTATTATGTCGAAATTTTGTAACAAGAAGAATTTACCCCATTTATAATCACTGCCAGGTAAAAACCCCTAAAACTTATTTTTTAAAGATAACCACCAGGTCGACAATCTGTGAGAATAATATAAATAATATTTCAGATGCAAAGATGAGAACAAGCAAACCGGTCCTGTCTTCAGACCATTTCATTCTTTTGTTCTCTTTCTCGATAATTCTTTCTTTATATATTTCGTCAAACTGTACTGAATAAAATCAAAACATCTCGTCTCGAAGTATTTTACCTGGATGTGGTAAAACACGTCCTTGAAATTGGGAAGGTTCAGAAATCTATCTATAGCACTTACCTACTAGATTATAAAAAAATACAACATTGTGAAGTTTATTTGACTCAAATAAAGTATGAGAGTCCATATTCTACATGTAAATTTTTGATTTCTTTTGTCCAAGTTAGAGATTAATTTTTAGTGAGAAAATGATGTTAAGACCTGATTTATTTCGAAAAAGTTTCAGTCATCTCGAGATTTATAATAACAATATCAAATTAAAAATGTAAAAGAAATAAATAATATTGGTTACAAGTACTTCTGATAAAATCATCAATTAATAATGGAAATACTTCTGCTAATTACCAATACTCTGGATCTTGTCCCGGTGAAGCCCCAGATTCGTTCGAAGGAATGCAAATCTGAATGAGTTGATGTTGAATTCACACATCTTTCAGGGCGTTTACAACGTCCTGCGTGCATAGGAGATGAGGGTTGTCGCCAGTTGGACAAACTTCGATATTTTTGGTTGGCAGCACCGTGAAATACTGAATTTAGAAAAAACCGAATCACACCTCTTGATTTCTCTTTTCGATACAAATTTATTGGCAAAAAATATTTTAGCGGTCGCCAGTTTTTGAGTTATTTGGAAATTTTCGATATCTCATCTATTGTCGATATCTCGGCTGCTATTACGAATTTTTCTTATGCAACGACTTTCGAGTTCAAACAGAAATTTGCATTTTTCAAAAATGTAAATCATAGGTAGGTTTGTTTTCCGAAAATGAAGAATTTTTACGGTTTTAATAATAATCATACAAATGCATCCACTTTTCAATTAGGCACTTTCATTGCGAACATTTTTCTTCTGATTTCATTCTGTCTAAGAGACTCAAATATCATAAGAGGCGAAACCTTGGTTCATAAAATTACACAGGGTGTTCCATTTCACATGAGCCATACTGTATATTTCTTTTCTCGAAGTGATTGAAATAATATTTCGAAACGCTTCGAATGATTTTGATTAGGGGACTCCTTTTGACGTATATTTGAAGCTTCAATGAGCAACCCTCTGAAAGGAGGCGGTTAAACTCCTCAAAATTGAATAGGGCGAAGGGGTCGAGCGATACCTCATTTGCATTGAACAGTAAATGAGGTGGGTTTTGATTCAATGCATTTTGAAAGCCCTTTCCACAACAGTCCCAAAAAGACTAGATTATTTGATTTGAATTGCAATTTTTTTCATTTGTTGAGAAAAATACTGCCAAAATAAAAATAAATAAAAAAAAAGATAGCTTTAATTTTCATCTGTTTTTTTAAGGCAAGGTGTTTATCTCTTAATCTGATAGCCTGATAATAATAACGTTTATTCGATCATTAGATGCATTGTAAATTGATCATTGACTTATAACTCTGTTCATGTGGTTGATATTTTTGGTTCCAATCAACCTTTTCGAATGTTGTAAGCCAGATGAGCCTGAATGATTTAGCCTCAATGAGTTGACTCTAATTTTTATAATGTCATTTATGTTTATGATACCATCATAACGAGTGTTAGTTGCAGTCATGGAGGATGATCGCAAATTTCTTTTTATCCAGACCATTGCAAGAAGTTGTTTGAAGTGTGCCTTTCGGCTAATGACATGCAGGGGAATTCTGTCACCTCACTAACCCGGGAATTTTGCCGAACCCCTCTCGTGTCGAGGGAAGGGATCTTTAATGTCCAAAACATCTCTGTTAGACAGAACCAACAGCTTTACATCTCCTCTGAAAGATGGACACTCAAGCGATTTCCAGAATCCGAACAATCGCACCGACTTTGTGGGGATTGAACCCAGGTAACTCTGCGAGACGAGCATCATATCCCATACGCCACCGAGCCGGCTTGAAGTAAAATATTTTCGAAGTGATACCATTTCCGGTTATACCGGAACTGGGTCACCACTTTGTTATTTCAAATGGCAATCTACCTTTTTTAATACACATCTAGAACCGACATTTGGGCAAGGCATAAACTACCCAAGTTGTTGGCTCTTATCTGTCAAAAATTTTGACAGATTTAATTATTTTTGTTATAAACTCCATTTTTGAGGATCATTTAAAAAAATTGTAGGTCGTAGATCTTTTGCACTACCGGCAAAATTTTTGCTTGGGTCGATACAGGAAGGATCAAGAAATTCTTTAAACAGTCTACACATGTCAAATGTTTATTGCGTTGTTTTGTAGGATTTTTTCAATTTGGCCTTTTTCATACAGCAATAACTCAATTTTTTCAAATGGCACGTGCCAATTTTTATATCGCCATCAGATGAAGCGTCAAATTTCAGATGGAATTGTATCAGCATGTACTATACCCATCTCTTATAGTTCCGAAATAATTTGGGAATATATTGAATTTTGATGATTTTGCAAGAACTATCAGAGAATGCTTTGAAATATTTGAATCAAGTAGCTGAACTGGCTACGCCCACCTGACAGGTGCCTAAAATTAATGTACTTGTCACTTCGTTCATTCGAATTTGATATTTCAACAAGAATTGTTGGTAATTTGAAGTGAAAATTTTTGAAAAACACCAGAATGATAATAAAATGGCTGATTATTCAAACGAGGATCTGTCTAATCTCTTTTCAATTCATGGCGAATGCCAAAAAGTGGTGGATAGAACTTGCAGGCAATTCAATAACCAATTTCCAAATTTGGCACCTATGAATAAAACAAAATTTCGAAGGATTAGAAGCAACTTCTGCAATTTGGAGGAACAAAATACATAGAAACTATAAGAAAACCAATTTTTGAGGACGACGACAATCAAATTAATACGCTAGCGTATTTTAGTGCCAATCCACATGCGTCTATTAAGTCAGCATCAATGGATATTGGATTGAGTTATACTTCCATTCAAAGGATCCTTAAGAAACATAACATGCACCCGTATTCTTTTATCAGACTACAAAAATTGAAACCAACTGACCTTTCCAAGCGGCTAAATTTCTGCGAAAATTTATTAATTCGGCTTCAAGAAGATGAGACAATTCTGCAAAAAATTATATGGTCTGATAAAGCCAAGTTTAATGAAAGTGGAATAACCAACAGGAGAAATCGATATTTTTGGGCCACAGAAAATCTACATTTCATTGAGGTTATTGATTTTCAAAATAAATTCAGCGTGAACGTTTTTGCAATTTTAATGAATGATTTGTTGGCTTATCACATTTATGAGGAAAATCTTAATGGACAAAGATACCTGGAAATTTTGAGAGACATTAGCAAATTTTTAGATGGATTACGCCTTAACATTCTGACGGATTGCTATTACCAAATGGATGGTGCACCAGCACATAAAACACGAGCTGTAGATCGGCAGCTAACAGAAATGTTCGAGAATAGATGGCGGAATAATAAAGGACCAAATTCATGGCCTCCAAGTTCTGCGGATCTGACGCCCCCTGATTTTTATTTATGGGGCAAAATCAAGAGTGAAGTGTATCTTATTCTTGTAAGAATCAAAGAAGAGTTACTAGAGCGCATTCATAATGCTTTTCGTAATATTGATCCTGAGGAAACTAGGAGGGAAACTCATCATGTTCGTGTACGAGCTGTCAAGTGTATCGAGCAAAATGGGGCCCATATCGAACATTTATTGAGATCGTAAATTAGTTTTCTCCTATGATGTTTGCTATCATTTATTAGTATTTATGTAATTCTCTTCGGTGATTGGTTTTCACTTAGTTCCGACAATTTTTATTAATCCGAATTATACATAATTGCTTCTAATGCTTCGAAATTTTATTTTACTCATAGACGGTAAATTTGGAAATTGGTTACTGAATTGCCTGCAATTTCTACCCACTACTTTTTGACGTTCTAAAATGAATTAAAAAAAGATTAAATATATTTTCGTTTGAATAACCAGTAGTTTTATTCCAAATGTGTTGTATTTTTCGGATATTTTCAATCTGAAATAATGACAATTCTTATTGAAATATCAAATTCGAATGAACGAAGTGACAAGTACATTAATTTTAGGCACCTGCCAGATGAGCGTAGCCAGTTCAGGTACTTGATTCAAATATTTCAAAGCACTCTCTGTTAGTTCTTGCAAAATCATCAAAATTCGATATATTCCCAAATTATTTCGGAACTACGAGAGATGGGTATAGTACATGCTGATACAATTCTATCTGAAATTTGACGCTTCATCTGATGGCGATATAAAAAAGGGTTATTGCTGTTTGAAAAAGGCCTAATTGAAAAAATCATACAAAACAACGCAATGAACATTTGACATGTGTAGATTGCTTAAAAAATTCCTTTGTCCTTCTTGTATCCACCCAAGCAAAACTTGTGTCTGTAGTGCAAAAGATCTATTACCTACAATTTTTTAAATGATCCTCAAAATTCGAGTTTATAACAAAAATAATTAAATCAGTCAAAAGTTTTGACAGATAAGCGCCAACAACTTGGGTATTTTATGGCTTGTTCAAATGTCGGATCTAGATGTTTAATAAAAAAGGTAGATTGCCATTTGAAATAAAAAAGTGATGACCCACTTCCGGTATAATTGGAAATGGTATCACTTCGAAAATATTAAACTCCAATTGGAAATCGCCAGTTATGGCCGCGTATAAAATTTCAACTTGATATTGTAATTGGAACTTAAAAAGTTTTTAACGGACGGTCCCGGTAGATATCACTATACATAGACTACGATAATAGGCAACAACAACACATGGACTCCCTTAAAGCCATGATATACTCATAATTACTCACATTCATAACTTTTTGTGTATTTCATCCATGTATTTTTAATCTTCCGTTCGTCTGATTAGATACACAAAGATTGAATAATTCTCTGATGGACAAATGAAATTTCCTGAACTAAATCTGAATCATAAGTTTCTTTTTCTCACGTATTAATCTTATCCTACTTTGGAAACACCTTGTGGGCGTTTTGAATATTGACCTGTTTTTGAACAAAGATTAGTAACAAATTTCCTGGATGCATAAGATAACTTAATCGTAGATAGAATTCTTACCACAAATTTACTAGAAGAAAATATGAAACTCAGAACTTAATGGAACGGATTTTTCTTTCATTTCTCAAAATATACCAATTCTATCATATATTGAATTCGAACTCCATATTTCATATGAAATTTAGATGAAGTACCTATCCTAGTGTTATAGTAATGTTCTAATCAAATATAAATTCATATTGGAAAATAATTGGGATATAAATAACTGAATTTTAATTCAGTTTTAGTGCTCAAGGTTTTAATTTTGTGAAGTCCTCCCACAGTATTAACCAGAATTTAGTCGAAATGTTAAGTTACTCATAAACCTAAGTTCTAAGTTCTAAGAATTCGACAAGGAATCTAGTTATTCATACTGTTTCAGTTTGGGATTTTGTTTATATTACGGAATCCGTAGCCAAAGAGATTTTTACTTTCATTCTAAATATATTTCGGCATTATTAATTTATTTTAGTCCAATCAAGAAATAAGTAAATATTTTCGAAAGCAATATCATGTTATTATTGTTTATCCTTTTCCAGGTAAATCATTTACTATGAAGCTATGAAAATATATTTTCACTTTGTTAAAATGCCGTCCTGAAGAAAATTGATCTTTTTCGATAGAAAATCTATACATATTTTCGATGAAATAAAACTATGATATTTAGATTTTCACTATATTAACAAAACTATGACCGGTTTCACCACACTGTGGCTTCATCAGATACATACAAACTAATGAAGAGAGTTATTCTTTATATATTAATCTTGTTTCCTATTTAATATTACAATAGGTTCAAGTACAAGGGGTATGTTGGAAAACCCATCAGAGTTGCTTACTTTACGAATTGAAAAGATTGAGTGAAGGAGAAGGATTTAGATCTAATTTACTATTGAGTAACCTACCTGAATTCTTTTCTTTGTTAATCTCTGAAATTTCCCATAGATTGAGTTTTTGCCTATTATGTTCATTTTGTAAAATTTTGAAATTATCACTAAAGTCATGGTTTTCTTCGAGTAAGTGATTAGAATAATGGGAATCTGATTTATGTTAATTATAACTATGTTTGTGCTCGTATAATCTAACTATGGAATTTCTGAAAGTTCAACCAATATAAATTTTATTACAATCCCCGCAAGACAGTTTATAAACACCGGATTTATTACCTTTATCAATTTTAGATTTGAAGTTTTTGATATGTTGGCTTAAAGAGTTATCAGTTCGGAATGCTATATTGAAATTATAATGCGAGACATCCTTATCCATATAAGTTTTCTGCTTACAATAGTATAATACACAAACTCATTAATATCCCAATGTCACAAAATAATTTTATAAAAGAGCAAAATATAATTAAACAAATAGCAGTCAATAACGGTTACAGTACAAGTATGATTGAGAACATGATTTCACGTAAAAATTTCAAAAAGCAATTCAAGAAATATGAAAAGTTCTAAAACAAAATACAACAGCTTAAGTTATATTGGTAATCCTTATCTAAAATTAAAATCATTCCTCTCGCATTATAATTTCAATATAGCATTACGAACTGATAATTCTTTAGCCCGCCATATCAAAAACTGCAAATCTAAAATTGATAAAGGTACTAAAACCGGTGTTTATAAATTGTCTTGCGGAGATTGTAATAAAATTTATATTGGTAGAACTTTCAGAAATTTCAAAGTTAGATTATCCGAGCACTAACGTAGTTTTATTTATCATAAATCAGATTCCCATTATTCTAATCTCTTACTCAAAGAAAACCATAACTGAAAATGATAATTTCAAAATTTTACACAGTGAAAATAATAGACAAAAACTCAATTTATGGGAAATTTAAGAGATTAACAAAGAAAAGAATTCAGGTAGGTTACTCAATAGTAAATTAGATCTAAATCCTTCTCCTTTACTCAATCTTTTCAATTCATAAAGTAAGCAACTCCGATGGGTTTTCCAACATACTCCTTGTACTTGTACCTATTGTAATATTAAGTAGGAAATAAGAATAATATATAAGGAAGAACTCTGTTCATTAGTTTGTATCTATCTGATGAAGCCACCGTGTGGTGAAACTGGTTCGTTAATATAGTGAAAATCTAAATACCATAAATTTATCTCATTGAAAATATTTATTTAGATTTTCATCAACGACCTCCTCAATGCAATTATGGAAAATCTATTCAATTACCAAAATATTTGCAAGACTTCTCTTGGGACAAAGATTGGCAAAATATTTAACATATTAAATAACATGATCAAGTAGAAATATTATTCGACATTTTGAAGTTTTTTCATGACTTTTTTTCTAGAAAGACTGATTCAGATCACCTGCCCACTTATTTCATGTGTTTCTAACGGATTGTTCAATATCTAAAGCTTGCGTGCTTTGGATGAATATGAGTAGAATTCATATTCTTCAGTTTTATTGAAAAATAAAGTTGTTTCCCTTATTAAAGAAATATGTCAAATCGACATTAGACACCTTCTGGTAATACTGTCATAACAAAATTACTGTTCGGATTTCTATTTGGTTGACCTTGAATGAAGCCATAACTCTCCCTGAGGAGGATGATGATGAAGAAAGTGGTGACAAAAATTGTGACAATTTCCTTTACTTCTTGAGTAGGTTTCATTCAGAAAAGGAGTGCAGATGAGACCTACCAGAAAAAATATTCAAGAACAAAATACCGAAGAACAAAGAGAAGAAAATCAGATTGAATTTCGAAAAATTGCTCGGAAGAAAAGAGGAAAATGAATTTGCTATAAGAGCATGGGTCAATATTAGTTTTTTTTTTCCTCCTCGTGGAAAGGAGGATCGTTAGATATACATTATATTCCTTCGAAAAGAAGTGTAACCTAGTGTTTCTAAATATTGTTTAGTCAAAGTATAGCAGAACTTATATTCGATGTCAGCAATTCCCATACCACACAGAGAAATCATACCTTGAATGTTATATCTGCTAAAATTAGGGCATCTATTGCAATATTATTACCACCAAAGTATAAAAGAACGATATAGGAAAAAAGTTGGAGAAAGATACTACGCTGAAATAAATCAAAATTTTACAGTTAATTTCGAAAATCATGTCATAATTCGAATGACAAATTCTTTGTGCTCTATTTCTGGAGACGTGGTATGGAGCATTACATCCAATGGAAACCCATCAGGATTGGTAACAAACCTTAGTCGGTAACACTTCATGAGTACCACCGTGTGAACTGTGAACTTTATTAAGGTGTAACGGATTCGATTCAGCAATCTGATTGTGATTTAGATGAAGATGTCATTTTAGAGTTAGATTCCACGACAATAGAAGATACTTTAGAATACATAAATGGCATTTCCTGAATATAGCACGTGTTGCATAAGAAACGATACTGGACTTTACAAATTGTCCTGCATGGATTGCGAAGGCGTCTATAGGTGATTCACCAGTGGCGCGGTGCTCTGTAGCTTATACACTCTTGAAGATTTCATTTTTGTTCATACGGTATTGTATTTAGAAAGTAAGAATCTACTTCAGTAATTTAATTCGCAGTAGACAGGGTGTTCCAATTTTCTATAAAAAAATCTTGGGTGGTTTTTTCAGATAGGAAGACCACTTTTTTCTTCAAGATTCAGGACCGGCCTAAACTCTGCTATAATGTCTTCAAGTATTAAGTTTTCTTGGTGAATAGATTCGTCACAATATTTTTTTTTCCGTAAAAATTCATGAAAATAGGCTCTCACATCATCGCATGCTCATTCGGCCAGAGAGTAAGAATAATTTTTTCCATTCGTTTTCTTATTTCCCCAGGATAGCTTTATTGATGAATTGAAATAGATTATCCTTATTTTATACAGGAGTGACTGAAAACAATTATTGAATATTGTATATTTAAAAATATCATATCTTAATTTTTTCAAACGAAACACCCTGTATTTTATTATTCA
This sequence comes from Cryptolaemus montrouzieri, assembly GCA_013387265.2. Lineage (NCBI taxonomy): Eukaryota > Metazoa > Arthropoda > Insecta > Coleoptera > Coccinellidae > Cryptolaemus > Cryptolaemus montrouzieri. The sequence continues at coordinate 64,815,893 of JABFTP020000103.1, forward strand.
TGTCAACGCACAAAATATTGTGCTATATTTTTGCAGAAGTAACCTCATCTTTATCTTCGATCATTTTCGAAATATTCGATAATTTGTAAAAATTCTCTATGAAAATTTTACAAACGGTATCAAACTCATCAACATGTATCATTATTCGCACAGAAGTTTGTTTTTTCTGCAATGATTCAAGTAGTAGAAAATTAAACCAAAACAAGATAATCCTTTAAACTAAAGATAAAATCAAGATGATTAACACGTAAATCGAGGTATGTGCTGACATTTTTTTTTATTTTAGCCTTCTGTCAGGATTCCGAACATATCATATTCTGCATCTTACATGATGAAGTTATCAGTAATAAAGCGAGGTTTGAACCCAATTTTCCCAGTTGACTGCCATGAAATTCTCCAAAGAAGAAATGGTTGATATTATATTATTTTGGGTGAGTGTGATAGAAATTCTTGGTTGGCAAGTAGAGTTAATGCAAAAAGGTTTCCTGGTAAGTGGCATCCTGATGCTAGATGCGTTGAAAAACTTCTTATTAGATTTATCGAAACGGGTAATATTACTTAAAAAACATGAAAAACCAAAAACTGCTACAGCTGCAGACATCTAGTTATCAGTTTTGTTGACACTGAAAGAGGACCCATATAAAAGCCTAAGAAAGATTTTTCAGTGGACAGATATTAGTCAAACTTCCTTCCAGATTATCTTGAAAGTGAATAAATTTCATGCATATCATGTAGAGCTGCACCAGGAACTGAACAATTAAGACTATGTAAATCGAATCAATTTTCGCAATTGGGCAAATGCAAAGTAGCGGAAAATCCAAATACGTTTAGCAGACTTGTTTTCTCGGACGAGACAACTTTCCACAAGAATGGGCTTGTTAACAGGCACAACTTTCATTATTACGCCACGGAAAATCCACACCTCATTAGACAAATAGATCACCAGCATCGTTGGTCCTTGAATTTATGGGCCGCTATAGTAGATGGATATCTAATTGGGCTACACTTTTTCGATGGGCACCTCAATAGTGAAATGTATTTAGATTTTCTGCAAAATCATCTACCAATTCTACTTGCCGATGTACTAGAGCATATAAGATAAGATTTGTGGTTTCAACAGGATGGAGCACAGCACATTACTCACATCAGGTTAGGGAGCATTTGAATCATGTATTTCCAAACAAATGGATAGGACGTGGTTGTCAGATGGCCAGCTAGGTCTCCGGACCTTACAAGTATAGATTGTTTATTAAGGGCATTCTTTACTAGTTTCCTTCTACAACTTAGTGGGATATGAGACATAGAATAGTCGACGCCTTTCAGTCAGTTAATCTGCAAATGTTGTCGGGAGTTCAACGGTCTTTTCTCAGATTGATTGAGTTGTGTCTACAAAGAAACGGGCAACAATTCAGACACTTATTGAAATAGTTCAACACCTTTTAGATCATCTCACCAAAAACCGATCTATTACGTATTTCTTACTCGACTACTTTAAAATACCTCCATTTCTCTGATCAAGTATAATGATATGTACTAATAAACTCTTCTTTCGCAACCTCTGGTTTTATTATTTTACTTTATTTTCTTTATTTCGAAAATGGTCGAAGATAAAGATAAGGATACTTCTGCAAAAATATGGCACAACATTTTATGCATAGACATGAATAATAAAATACAGGATGTTCCATTTGAGAAATTAAGATATGATATTTTCAAAGTTACAATATTCAATAATTTTTTTGAGTCACTCCTGTATAAAATCAGGACGATCTATTTCAATTCATCAATAAAGCTATCCTTGGGCAATAAAAAAACTAAAGGAAAAAAGTATTCAGCCTCTCTGGCCGAAGGAGCATGCGATGATGTGAGGGACTATTTTCATGAATTTTTACTGAAAAAAATTTTTGTGACGTTACTACTCACCAAAAAAAAACTTATTATTTAAAGTCATTATAACAGAGTTTAGGACGCTCTTGTATCTTCAACAAAAAATTGGTATTTCAACCTGAAAAAACTACCCAAGCTTTTTTATGGAAAATTGGGACACCCTGTCTAGTGCAAAATAAATTGATTGAGTGGATTTTTACTTTCTAAGTACAATACCGTTCGAACAAAAATGAAATCTACAAGAGTATACGAGCTACAGAGGACTGCGCCACTGGTAAATCTCACAGTCAGACTGGTCATTCATTCAAAATTAGATACAAATAGCATCAATCGGATCACAACGACCAGAGAACCGACGAATCTCCTTTCACATCACATTGCATTGAAAATTGCTATCATTTTCCACCCATAGATCTACTTCAAATTACTTGCAGAATACCTAAGGGACGAAAGTTAGATTTCTTGATATCCATCGAAATTTTCAAACTCCAACAAATCCCCCTTAGAGATAATCTTCTGGACGCCTGGCTTAGTCGTCCTTATTTAGTATCTTTGAATAATACCTGTTTTTATCATAATTAGTTTATCACCTGTAGTTTGCTACTAATAATTTGGTATCTATCTGTTTATGTATGTATGTATGTATTTTCAGCTTTAGTTCAATACTTGATGTCAGCTGAAGATCCTGATTCACAATGAATCTCTTGTGATAGTATAATATATATTTGAATTTCTTATTATCATGGAATTGTTTCACTTTTGACATAGAAAAATGAAAACTTTCACCATGTAAGAAGAAAAATATCTTATTCGCCCGGTATGCAAATTGAAAAGAGAGATCATTTCCTCTAGAACTAAAATTGAAAAGAAGACTCAATCGCGTTCTTTCTAGTAATTTTAAGGTTATGTCGAAAATGATAAAACAATATTGTCGATTATCTCATGATCTACACATTTTGCATTAAGTACTCAAAATTTACATTTGCTGGAAATGTTGCAAAATATTTTTTCCGCCTCCAGTCGTTTTACCGATACACCCATTTCGTGGTGGCTCCCTATAACATTTATAGCAATAAGCAATAGAATATAAATTTCTTCTATTTTCAAAGCTAATTCGACCGGATGAAATCAGTAGGTATTTCATTCTATATCTAAACATAAGTATCAGAAAGTAACAACATGTTTATCTACATTGATAAGGAATGCAAGGCTAATTTTCTGTTTTTAACCACTGATATTTACGATATACCGCGAAATGCTATGTTACGAATCGACGCATCAGACTATACCCAGACAAACAAACATCGGAATACAAAAACAGCTCATTCGAGAATCTTATCACGCTTTAAATGATCGTTTCACTTTCATAAGTGGAGACACGCATATGGTCATCCTAAGGAGTCGAAGATCACATAAAAAGTGATTTGCGACAACCGTACAAGGTTTGACATCTTGGCTGGGTACACGTGAGTACATTCAAGGCCAGCTTGGGATCGGAAGAGTGGGTGAGAAGTCGATCTGGTCAATTTTATACCCACAGAAATAACATGAACTACTGAAAACTGCAGAATATTGTGATGTTGACAACAAATTCTGCGAATAATTAAATTTCCTTGGAGACCAGACGGTTACAACACATTTGTTCTCTATAATTTACGGAGCGGATATTTATAAATTGATTTTTCGTTTCCTCGTTAACAGAAAATAGATCTAATGTGAGAATATGCGGAAGCATAGAAGAACAATTGACCTTTATATTTCATTATTAGTAGAAACTTCATTATTCTTTTAAAAAATTATGTAGGTGACATTAATCACATAAGTAACTAAAATTTACAGAAATGCAGAGATCAAAGTCGAAATTCGTTGATGCATAACTTACTTTATAATAGACTTCTACAAATTTATCCATCAAATAAAATAAACACCTCAAAAAGAACACTTACCAATATCTTTAAAATATGAATTTGATGATTCGAATTTATAGAAATCTTTCGATTTTTGTTAGGACGTATTGTATGTAATGTATTCTCAAGAAAACAAAATAATATTTGACTTCTCCAAAGCACCTATTATAAAAAAAAATTTGAAATTTGAAAATGAGGAAATTTGGTAAAACACAAAAAAAATCCTGAACTAATATTTTCGAAACGATATGGAAGCACTTATATTTTTCAGTACCCGGAAGGTCCACCTTTGTTATTAATGACACTTTGGCATCGACGCGGCATGCTCAATATTAAATTGTCTATTACATTTTGGCCTAAGTCATTCCAAGCCCCTTGAACTGCTAATCGAAGCTCCTGTTCATGATGGAAGACGTTTCGACGCAGGAGATTTCATTTTAGGGTGTCCCACACATGCTCGATGGGACTCTGTTCTGGGGAGCAGGTTGGCCACGATAGAAGATCGATATCATTCTCTTCAATAACGTTCAAGACAACTCTTGCACGATGAGGAGGGGCATTATCTTGTTGGAAGAGTGGATTTTGACCCATTGTTTGGAGATACGGTACCACTATAGACGAAACGAGGTCAGTTCTTCCACCAAGGCGTATAGCTCCCCAAAATATCACTGATCCGCCTCCCTGTCTAACAACTTCTCGAGCATGCTGGAGACGGTTTTGCTTTCCAGGTTCCCTCCATATTCGAATTCTTCCCGAATCGGTATAATAACTAAATCTAGATTTATCACTGAAGAGAACTGTGGCCCACCTCTATTGATCCCAGTTTACGTGTTCTTGGCACCAAGCTAAACGAGCAGCGCGATTTCCATGGGCCAGTTGTGGAACTCTTAAAGGACGTCTGGAGTGGAGTTGACCTTCGTGCAGTCTATTTCTCACAGTTTTGTCGGAAATTTGTACATTATGTACTCGTGATAGCTCTTGAGCTAATTACTGTGGTAGTACAATCTCTTCTGGCTTGTAAAACCAAAAATCGGTCTTGGGCGACTGTGGTAATCCTGAAACGACGTATGGCGTTCTTCTACGCTACCTGTTTCATTGACACGCGACCATAAACGGGTTGTGACACTTGGGCTACTTCCCAGAACCCTGGATACTTCCCGTTGTGAGCTCCCAGCTTGGAGCATGGCTTCGGCTCGTAACATCTCTTCTCTAGTCAAATGTCGTCTTTCCATGGTCGAATCACAAAACTTGAATCTTTTATTTGTGCTTACAACAGAAACAAAGTGCCAACTAGCTGATTTCAAACACTGAATACATGGAATGATTATAAAGCATCTGTCGCATCTGCTGCATTTTTAGTCTTTTATAAAAAAAACTGAAACCTGTTGCGGCACTCTACATAATTTGGTGAGAAATTGATGCAGATATTCATTTCTTAAAAAAAATCATCCATATTGATCGTTCTGGATACGATATATTGATATTTAGAAGTGTTCCCTAGACTTTTTTGAGGTGTTTATAGTCCCTTGCTAAATATGCAGGATAGATGAATTCGAATATTTTAGTACTACTAAGTGAAATATTATGTTCAGAACAAAAATCAGTGAGAGTAGGACTCGCAAACCGAATATTTCGAAGACTGAAGTTATGTCCAGTCTATAATAACAAATATACAAAGTAAATTAATACTTGTTTTTGAATTATTGCTGTCAATTATGTCATTCTTCGATGAAATTCTATACCTCAAAGATTTCTGAAATACCGATTAGCGTCGCACATCTCTATCATTAATAGGGTTTCATCAAGTCAAGCAGCTTTAAAATTTTTCGAAAAACTCGCCTTCACTTCACAAGCTTTTAAAGAATCAAAGACTTCACTTTATTTTGCAACCCAAAAGCTTGACTTAACATCAAGCTTGTTGAAAGATTGATACATGTTTAATCCAGTCAAAATAGACTAAATTATGATTCCAGTTTGCATTAACTCCCAACAAGCCGGATTTTTGTTCAGGCCTTGGATGCGTCATTACAAATGATATGTCAAAAGTCCCCCTTTAATCCCGCTTGTGCGTTTTTTTTATTCTAGGTCAAAGGTCACAAATTTGCGTATTTTGCGTATATCTCTGAAACAATGAGAGCTATCGAAAAATAGTTCATACAAAGTTTGTAGATCGTAAAATTGTCTACGAAAAAGATTTCGACCCATTTTCTCCTATGGTGCACTGTTCTCGAATTATGGCTATTTTAAGCATAGAAAATACGAATATGCACTCATTCGTGGCCAGGATGCATCATCAGGTCAACCATTTCAACGAAACATATGAGAACAATTTTATTTACCCCATGCATACAAGTACGTGAAAAATATACAATTCTGAGTGACTCATCGTCCGTCCCTAATTCTATTGGGCGGTTGGACTTGAGAAACATCTGCCTGCGACACTTCATTTTTCGGGTCGAAACCAGCGTATACCTGCTTTTCCCGAAGGACATACCTCTAGTAAATGCAGTCAGTTTTGAACGGTTTTTCGTAGTTTGTTTGTTTGTTCTTCCCTTAACGTGCTCTATTTCTGCCGGTCGGCTAATGACACGCCGGAGAATTCTGTCAACTCACTAACCCGAGAATTTTGCCGAACCCGAACCCGAACGTGTCGAGGGAAGGGATCTTCAATGTCCAATACATCTCTGTTAGACAGGACCGACAGCTTTACATCTCCTCCGAAAGATGAAAACTCAAGCGATTCCCAGAATCCGAAAAATCGCACCGACTTTGTGTTGATTGAACCCAGGTATCTCTGCGCAGGAGACGAGCATCATATCACTTACGCCACTGAGCCGGCTTGTTTTTTCGTAGTTAATAGACGTGTTTGTGAATTATATTCTCTTTTTAAACAGTGCCGTTACAAAATTTTGTGAAACTGTCAGAAATTTGCTTTAATTGCAATGAATCTTTGACTGAAAGTGAAATTGGGGTTGTTGATCGTGGGCTAAAGACTTTAATGGATTAAAGTACTGAAAAGGGTGATTGGTTCGATGAATATTTGAAGGACAAAACATATGTAACGATACATAAGCAGTGTCGTAAAGCATACACCCGGAAGAGCAGCATCGCTGTAGCTAAAAGACAGCGTAGGGTGGAGGTAGCTACCACATCTGGGATTAGTCCTGCTCGTACTAGAGCACGAGGTAATGAATCGTCTTCTTGTTTCATGAAATACTGTTTGTTCTGTGGCAATGAAGCAGATAAAACAGCTGAAATGAAAAAAGCGCAGCATCTTCGACGAAGAGTGTCTCAAGTTTCAACCTTTAACTTCAAGAAAACCATCTTGAAGGAAGCTCAGACTCGTTCTGATGAGCTAGTAAGAAGTGTTATTGCCCGCATTCAGTACGAATATGACTTAGTTGCTGCTGAGGCTAAGTACCACAGTGGTTGTTACACTTCGTTTCTGAAATCCATTTGTGGAGGTAAAATCGATCGTCCTGAGAGTGATTCTATTACTTCAGCGATGTAAGAAACATTTGCATTTATTGAACATGATGATGATTGTCAATTTTCAATGAAAGAATTGAAAGAGTTTCAAAGAACCATCGATGGATAATAGAACAATTAAGTCAAAACTCAAGTTAAAGTATGGTAATAGAATCATGATAACTGAGTAATTGGGAAGTTCAACATTCATTTGCTTCATCGACAATCAGCATGACGTCCTCGGCAAAGCTTAATATGAGAATAAGAAACAAAATGCAAAGTAAGAGCGGTTGAGAATACTTAAAGCAGCTGCAGCAATCGTTCGAAAAGATATTCAGTCGATAGTGTTTGACACTGATAAGTATCCTCCACCTACACAGATGGTCGAAAATATCAATAGTGATATTCCAGAATCTTTGACTTATTTATTGGAGCAAATAATTTTGAAAAATGGACGATGCAAATTGGAAGACTTGAAATTAATATGTACAAACGTATTATGGCTGCTGTTCGGCCTAGGTCTTTTAAATCACAGTTACAATTGGGTCTCTCAGTGTTTATCCATCGTTGGCTTAGATCAAAACGTCATATTCAAATCATTTGGCTTGTGTGCATCGTATAATGAAACTATGATGTATGAGGCAGCAGCAGTTCTTCACCGTCCACCTCATATTCTACCACCAGAAACTGGAACAATTAATCAATATGCTGCAGACAATGCTGACATCAATGTACATACTTTAGACGGTCATAACACGCTCCACACAACGAGTATCATTCAAATTATAACTCCAAAAGCAGCAGTTATAGCCGAAAACCCCATATCACGAGTAAACAAAGTCCTTTCAGCGAAAGATTTTGCAGCTAAAGCTCATGTACCGATAAAAGTTTATCAAAATTATGGTGCAGTTGGGTAAAGTAAAATAGTTGCACAAAATTTCGATTATGAAAGTAGCACAGCAGTATATTCACTGATATTTTGTGGTTGTATGGGAAATGGAAAGCTTTACTATCACCTGGTTGGAACGGTTACATTGAACGTTTAACGAGTATTATCATGGATTTTTTCAAATTCTCAAATTCTCTTCTTACTATTCATTCAGCAACCAGCAAGTAACCACAATACTATCTATACAAGTTTACTTTGCGCTTTGGAAAATGCAGAACGTTATAATCACGATGTATGCATTATTATTTTTGATCAGCCTTTGTATGCAAAAGCTCGAAAAATCGTATCAGCAGCCCTTGAAGGATCTAAGGTAGTAAGACTTGGAGGTTTCCATTTCCTCATTTTTTTTTTGGAGAAATTGGTCATATTATGCAGGAAGTGGAATAAAAGAGGTGTTCTCTTTGATTTGTGCCACTAATTCATTAGACAAAATGTTGAATGGCCATGCTTATGCAAGAGCAGGAGAACTTGTCATCGATGAAGAGATGTATGCTAATCTAAAAGATACTGTAGACCTTATAATGAATAGCACAATTTCGTACGTTGTTATTCAGAATGGCGATGAGATGACTGAGACATTACTTGAGAAGTTCAATCAAAAATTAAAGTAATATGAATAACGTGGACCAACTGCAAAATTGTGGACACAATATTTTCACATGGAATCAATTGCTAAGGAGTTTATAAGAACTGAACTCATGGAAGATGGGAAAGCTCATTCGAATAGCATTCGAGAAATGCTATCTTACTACCACGCATCAGGACATTTTCCTTATGCCAAATCTGCACATTTATATCTACAAGACATGCTACAATTGGAAAACTTGATTGATGAGCCTGAGGTTTTCGAGAGATTTACACGGGGATTTTTCACAATTAGACGTTCTGATAAATTGAGTTGTGGAACTTTAACGGATATGGTCACTGAGCAATCGATGATAAAGTCAATGAAAACAGATGGAGGTGTTGCTCGAGGAAGAAGTACGCAAGAGAGCGTCATAAGTAAATGGATTTATAGCATGCATGCAATGAATATTGTGTATGAAAGATTGGAGGTTTTAGCGGATGTAAGAATGGAAACAACAGATCAGCATGTCGATGCAAGGGATTCCCGCGTAGAAAGAAATACTGGAGACGTCAAAAAACTTCATGAATGGTTTTCATCACATGATTCTTTTCCTGAATTGAACAAAATCATGTCCATTGCCAATGGACGGGGATGATAAAATCAATTGCCATAATGCTCGTGAAGTGGGTATTGCATCTATGAGTAGAATGATGGGCCAATCATTTAATAATATTAAATTGAAACGTGCTGATAAAGTACTACCTCTATTATCTATGAACAGTACCATGAAGATTCATGATGAGAAGGTCCCAATAGATCCTGTATTACTATTTCAACGCATGACTATTACGAAGACATTTGAAGATGAGCTTGAAAAATTCTTCGTGTACGAATTTGCCCTTACCCTTTATCGCTCTTTGGTGCAAGTGGAATGCGTTAGACACAAAAGTCAGCCATTTATGATTGCTTTGAATGTGTGAAGATTGATATCGAAAATACAAGTGCTACCTACATCATCGATGGAGGATACCTGTTACATCGTGTTGTGTGGGATCGAGATAACACATTTGAGAATATTATGGACAAATATCTTCAGTATGTTCGTAGACAATTTGGTCACAACGTTACTATAATAATTGACGTTTACACTGATTATAGAAAAAATATCAAAGCTGCAGAATAACATCGTCGAGCTAAACAAACATCTTCATCGTCTGATATCGTTTTTGATCGATCAATGACTGTTCCGACAAACCAACAGCAGTTTTTGCTAATACTTACAATGAATCTTGTTTGATTTCGATGTTATGTGAAAAATTTGCAGCTACCAAAATGAAAATGACGCTGATGTCCTTATTATTGTAACCGCAATTGAACAATTCAGTAGCACAGCACCAATTCAACTATCGTTGTTGATGAAGATTTGATTGATAACGCAAAAGTATTTACAAATATTAACTAGTCAGCAGATGTTATCCTCACCAATGGAATTCGTGTCTCCTTGCTATGTATGAAGCTACAAAGAAAAAGGAATTGATAGACAAGTATAGATATTTAAGTTTTGTTAAAAATAAAGAAACAATAAGAGAGTGCAGTTATCTTGTATCCCTCCAACATCACCATTTGTTGCTTATCAACACTTGTTTTGTGTGTTTTACCAAGTGGAAGTGTGGCTAGGCAATGATCTGATTCCTGAAGATTGGGGCTGCAAATTGATGAATAATAGTTTGGAGTCAATCCAGACTCTACTGTCGCCGACTTCAGAAAAATTACTCAATATAATTTTTTGTAATTGCAAAAAAGGCTGCACAAACAATTGCAGGTGCAGAAAAGTTGGATTGTATTGTTCATCGGTATGTATCAACTGTTAATGCCAATCTTGCACCAACATTGAATCAAATGCAACAGATGAAGATTGTTTCGAAATTGATGAGGATATAACTGATAAATCTCTCTTCTTGGAGCAGTCTACACAAATCAAGCAAGAAGAGGAAGAAGACAGTGAAGAGGAAGAAAGAGTGACTATGGAGAATTTGATGATGAATGATGGTGTAATTTTCTTGCTGTTAAAATTTTCATTAAATTTAAATAAAAAAAAATATCATCAGTAAAATAGTGTCCCATTTCATTCTCTGGATCAAAATATATTGTGGAGTATTCCTACTGGGGAAACCACGTTAAAAAAAAGTGTCGTGTTCACTACCTCAGAGTGTGCATATAGTCAAAAATACAACTTTCTCGAATGCGATGTTTTGTAGAAGAAAAGTGTTGATATCTCTTTTGTAGACAACTTTACGATCTACAAACTTTGTCTGAACCTTTTATCGATAGCTCTCGTTGTTTCAGAGATATATGCAAAAAACGCAAATTTGTGACCGTTGACCTCGAATAAAAAATAACGCACAACAATATTCAACATAATATTGATATTGCTTACATCCTACAATAGATTTCCATATAATATACAATAGATTCAAATGAAATGATTCTTTCAGCAGTAACATTCGTATTCATTGAAAACTCAATATTCCTTGCATAAATATACAGAAAACCGAAAGAAATTTATGTTCTGTCGTCACCTAGCGGCCAGAAGTGTAAGTTTAATAAGCTATCGATTAAAGTTTATTTAATTTGGCAATTCGTTCTTCTGATTGTAAAAATGGCAGTGGACAGTTTTCTAGTGAGAGGCGTTATATGGTCGTGCCACCGGCAATTAGGACTCCAAGTAGGTTTATTAGTTCATCATTCCCTATCTCTGTTCCAAATCTATTTTTTTTTTGTGATTTATCACGATTTAATTTCAGTCCATTTTGATGAGATCCATTGCTCAGGCGAAAATGAAACCCACATATATACAGAATTTCATAGAAATTGTGATAACTGTTTCCAAATTAAGCAAGATGGTCTATATACACAACAAATATTCGTTTGAATATGAGAGTTTTAAAAGTGAACGGTTGGTGTGTAAGAACGGCGTCAGTGAATCGTTGATGATGTATTTTTTAGATATACCGTGTGTAACTGAAACTAGGGCAACTCCTGTAACTTTTTTTCTATTTGGAATATTTCGATGAAATTTGGGAATCGGACAATATTTTGAATTCGATTGAATTGATATGTTTGACATTTCATTTCCAGTTATGCTGGAAACGACACCAACTTTCGATTCTCAAATGGAACACCCTGTATTTTTTTGTTTATTTTAATTCTCATCTCTCCCTACAACATTCTAAAATATTTTCAAAAGAAAAACAAAACACAATCTTTTTTTTGTAATTTTTATCTTTTGCTCTAGAAGGCCATGAACAGTGACAATTGGCTTAGCTCAACATCTCCTATCACGAAAATACTAGAAAGTATCTGAAAATTGAATTGCTCAATAGGGTGGAGCGATTTCATTTTTTATGTTTTATCGCTTCCTGTAAAAAGTTGCTATTTTAGGTCAACATAATACACAAAAAAAATGAGTTGGCTTATGCTATGTTTCATGGTGCCCCCATCGTCATAAAGTTCTGAAAATTTAGGCAAATTATGAGATTTGCCAAATTTTTTCAAAATATCGCAAATATTTTATAAAACTACTGAGCTATTTTGCCTGCACTCTCCATAAATAAGGAGCATATCGACTTTTTCACTTTGGGTATATTGATTCATACTCATAACTGAATTCATTAATTCGCAATGTCGATAATTAGCAACAATGGAATTTTGACATGTCACACTAATATTTTCATGATCACAGAATATTGTAAGTATGACTGTTGTGAAACCCCTTTTTAAAAAGGGAGACAAAAATGATTTCAACAACTATCGACCCATAAGTTTGCTCACAATTTTTTCGAAGATTTTTGAATCAGTGGTTTCTGATAGAATAATCAAATTTTCAACAAAAATAAGATTTTCAGCAAACATCAGCACGAGTTTCTTAAACGCAAAGGGACTGATACGGCACTTTTTGACTTCGTACAGGCAGTAATATCAGCCATAGAGGAAATATTTAGAGCGTGTGGGATATTTTTGGACTTGTCAAAGGCATTTGACACTCTGAGCCATAAGCTTCTCCTTTGGAAACTTGAGAGGCACGGGTTACGCGGGGTTTCTTTCGGCTGGGTAAAGTCTTATTTATCGTCAAGAAAGCAGAAGGCATCAGTGATGCTCGGCGCGGAATCTTTAAGCTCAGGCTATGTTGAACTCAGAGCTGGTGTCCCGCAAGCAGCATATTGGCCACTTCTGTTCTTAATTTTTATAAATGATATTTTTGAGTGCTCAGTGCCGGATGCCACTCTCGTTACCTATGCAGATGACACCACTGCAATTATTCTGATTGGGAGGGGCTCCGATGGCTCCACTGGTTCAGACAAGGTCCATGCTTATCTAGAACTCCTGCAGGAGTGGCTTGACACAAATAGATTAATATTAAATACGAAAAAAACTTATTTTGTGTTTTTTCAACCTTCACAGGCTAGCGATGATCAACAAATGCAAATTCGTCTTCGGGGAGAACCCATAAGCACAGAGAATTGTTCTAAGTTGCTCGGCATTCATATTGACGGTAGTCTCAGTTTCGATGTTCAGGTGGAGGTCACTAGTAAAAAGTTGTCTCAGGCATGTTATTTGGTTAGAGTTATTCAGAGACAATTATCTCACTATGCCGCAAAAACGGTCTACTTTGGATATGTCTATCCCATATTGAAGTACAGTGTAATCATTTGGGGGAGTAGTGTGCATTGCAAGCTTAATTTTATAATTCAAAAAAAGATCATACGGATTATGTTCAACATGGCATTCACTCAGACCTGTAGAAATGTTTTCAGATCAAATAACTTGCTGACTTTTCCGGGTATCTACATATATGAGACACTTTTATTCATGTTTAAAAACGAAGCAGAATTTTCCAATTATCTGAAAAATCACGACATTGCCACTAGAAACAATAATATCAACTACAATACACCGATTCATAGGCTCAACATGACTGAAAGATCACCTCTCTATACGGGAATATTGTTTTATAGCAAGTTGCCGTCTGAAATCAAACGTACAGAGACCTTTAAAATTTTCAAATCTCAAATATTCAAATATATCCGTGATATCGAGCCCTACACCATAAATGAGTTCCTAAATGCTGAATGAGAAAATTTTAATTGTATGCGATGTGTGTTGTTATTTCAATGTTATTCTGTTAGATGTTTCATTTTCGTTTTTGTTTTGTTTTATTCTCTGCTATTGACGAATTGTACAACCATGTGTGTTAGACAATTATTGGAAATAAATATTCAGATAATAATAATAGGAACAAAAATTTTGCATCACCAACGTAGTTATTGTATTTAGCGAATGGGAAACTATGCAAAAATTGCCTAGGTATTTTCCACTAAAACTCCGGAATCGTTAAGAATAGAGTGACGTGAGTTGTATAAAAAAATATAGAAAAATACTGCTTCTGTAGTACCGGGTGGCCCAATATGGTAGTCTCAGAAGAAAACCCACTTTATTTATATACAATCTTGTATTTTCGTGAGATGTTGAGCTGAGCTAACTGTCAATGTTCATGGCCTTCTAGAACAAAAGATAAAAATTTCAAGAATTAAAGATTGTGTATTGTTTTTCTTCCAAAAATATGTCATATAGTCGTCGGATGAGATGAACAATTGAAATAAGCAAAAAAAATACAAGGTGTTCTATCTGAAAATCGTTGGTATCGTTTCCGGCTTAACCGGTATCGTTTCCGGTTATGGCGGATGTCAAACATATAAACCTTATCAAATTCAAAATATTGTCTTCTGTCCGATTCCCAAATTTCGTCAAAGTCATATGTGGTATGCCAATGAAAAAGGGTGGAACAATCAAAAAGAAGTTACTGTATGGACCTCATTTCATTCAAGTGTTGATTAGTTTATAAAATTCAAAATGACATCACTGTAAAAAAAGAATGTCACTTTTTTCCAAATACTTATGTGACTGAAACCATTAACTCTACAACTATTTATCAGAAATAAGTCTCTTGTAAAACGATACTAGAATCAGTACTTTGTCAAATAGTACTCTTCACTAATTTATGCAAATGTTATCCAAGAGAATTATTCAATTAATTAATGAATCGATTAATTATCCAGAAATCTCAGACGAGAATCTAGTTCTCTTATTTATCAACCAAGTTCATTGTAACAGGAGTCACATAATATATTCGACAAAAAATGACGTCATCAAATTTCTTTGCTCCAACAAACGCGAACTGGAATGTGTACATTGCGGTTCTTAGAAGGCATCAGCCATAGACATACTTCATAAACACGAATAAATACCTACTAAAATCCCTATGTGGTCGGGGTTTTCACACATTTTTCGCAAATCAGACGATTTCTTTAACATGAATTGTCCACATTGGATTCAATGATCACCGGGACAGGATCAATTGAGTGGTACAGATTCAGATAGTATGGAACTATGAATCGAAGTTTTATCGTTTGTGACGAATTTAACACTTAATTGAAATTAGCATTCTAATATCTGACAAGATTCAATTAGCTGAATGCTCCAAACGATGAAATTAAGAGCCATTCTATAAAATAGTATGGTCAAGCGTCAGTCCGACCTACGCCGTAGATCTTTTTCATGGTTTTGTTTTAAGAATATCTGAAATTGGAGAAGTATTTCAATTCTACTTAAATAAGAATTTTAAATAAAGAAGTTGAATGACATTATATCATAGCAAGGCTTGTTGAAATGAAATTACAATTGCAATTACCTATGCTAGCTAGATCAGAATCCCTTTAACTCCCTGTGTGAGATCTTCGTCTAAAACATACGCCCTAGATATAGCCTTAGGAATAATACTCATCACTGCATTCAACTAGCTTTATTACAGAATAATTATCGAAATCACAGTAACTGACTAATAAATTACTAACTATAATCAAGGCAACTAATGCAAAAATGAAACTCTATAATAGAGCTCAGTCAACGATTAATGAAGATAGACGTGAAGAAATGGATCATAAAGAAGAACACTTAGCTTCTAGGACTGAGGTTAATTCCCACTATGGTTGGATAGTATTTCATATCGGTTTTCTGATATTCCTGTATCTTCCAGCTTACAAGTTATTTGATTGGCTGAATATGGTTCACAAGGTGACTATCCTAGGTGGCAAGACTAGTTCCCTAAAGACGTGGTTACCCCAATCGTGAAATATCAAGAAAAGGCATAAAGATGAAAACTCGTGACAGTAAAATATCTAAATGGTGAAAAAAATCCTTGGAATAGCAGATATCGATCTAGGTTAATATAACGAAAGAAAATTCGAAATCTCTCCACTCTCTAAGTGAATTCGTTGTCGAGGAGATCCGGCGAAATTACCGACTACTTATAACGCCTCAGACGATTGGAATTTATACAGAAAATCAAGAGAATACTTAATTACTTTTTCTGACAAATTTTTCACTCCAATCGCTACAACACAGCTCCAATATAATTACAAACGATTCCGAAGACTTCTGAATGGAAAGGGAGCGAATCTAATGAATTTCGAACTTATAGACTCGGTTCCATGAGGAACTATTGATTTTCAAAAAAAAAAACTAATGAAAAAGTGAAATTATTCTTTTCACAACAATAAAGTGGGAATGAAACATAGAATGAGTACTGCTTTCCGTTCTCCCACAGAAACGAGAAAACGATCTTCTTTCAAGTACTGACTCACAATTAACCGGTGAACAACCCAGATCAATACCAGCCACACCTCACGGATATAACTATAATTTTTATTGGGTATTATTACCTGTAGGTTTTTGATTCGAATTACAAACTGTTTGATGAAATGAGATTGAATTATCAATAAAATTATGAAAACTGAGCTTAAAAGATATGAATGGTTAATTCGAGAAATCGGACTGTTACAGCTTCCTTGCAAACTTGTATAACAATAGTTACTTCATCACAGGAAACTATTCTGTGAAATTTCAACTGACCTCCTCCGCGAGCCTCAGCATACTCGCAATGTGGACTATTTACAGAGTTAGTCTTGAAAAGCAAACCATTAGAACGACTATGATCTGTACTTACATGATATAAGGTACAGCAAACTAAACCAGAACCTTCAGAGTAGATATTATTTCATGAGGTAAACTCATTAAAAGCAATAACTTCATTCCATTCAATATTCCTAAACGCTAACGCATCGAATGGAATGCACAGAAAACCAAGCGATCAAAGAGGTTTCGAAGATTTTGGTCTCGAAGTAGGTGAACTCAAAAGTTTTTGCATAGTTGGAAAAAATTCCAGAAGGGTGTGATACTTTTTTCAATAGTGATTGTCTGCGGGTATGTAGGTTAATTACGAGGCTCAGACTGCAGGGTGCACTATGTGCTAATATCACGTACTTTGGAGCTCTTCTCTCAGTTCCTCAATCGGTATCACCATGAGTGAGAAACAGGCACACCGCAATATTGGCAACTCATAATTTTTTAATTTATCCCGATTGAAAACAAACCGAAATATCACAAAGGCTTGAGGAAAAACTTAGGGGAGAACCAAAATATGATATTGGCACCAAAAGTTTCTGGAAAGACGAGCAAAGGTTGAAAAAAATTCCCACTCCCACCGCTCCTGAACTAATTCGACTGAAGAAAACATTGCTTCCGTTAAGAGAGACCGGCGCTTATCGGTAGTTGAAAAGCTACGGACTCATTCTATCAATCTATCATTGATGAGTTGGGGTTTAGAATAAATTCCGTCAGGTTGGTTCCCCGTTTACTCAATGATCCGCATCGTCTTGAGATTCATCAGCACCTGCGTCGACGTTTTCAGAGTGAGGGTAGTATTTTTTGTAGCATATCATCACCTGTGATGAAACCTGGTAACCAGAATCTTCCCTTACATTCTATTACGTTTCGACTCAGTTTCAATAAAAAATACGAAATAATGTAAGTTATCCCAATAGAAATAATGACCAAACTTTGTAAGGCAGAAAAATTTTCTCACTAACTGAAACAGCCAACCATTCTACAAATCACATTAATGAATTGAAAATGTCAGTTCTCTGTTCTGTTTTTTCTTTGTAAATACAGCATTTTAAAAGATACTTTTCCTCAGAAAATACTCGAAATTGAATAAGTAATCAAAAAAAAAGAAAGTATGCTGTACCCATTTAAAAGGTCCAAGTGAAGATCAACTTCTGGTATTTCCTTAAGTGACAGACCAAAAAAAATATTTTAGCCTGTTCGTATATCATTCGAGATCCAATTTGGTCTTTGTTTCATTGAAATATATCAACAACTGCAGCAGTTATATAGCTTAGGATGTTTTTCACGGAACACCCGATATACATGAGTAAACACGGATATCTTCCGCTACTACATCGAATTGTTTTTGAAGAACAGAGAAGAAAGTATTCGAATTCGAAGATTTTATCTGCGCTATGCAAGTAACCCAAATATTTTGAGCACAAGTTACGTTAGAAACTTCCAAAAGTTTGATGTCGTAGATTAAAATGAATAAAAATCCCGAACTACAAAATCTATAGAAATTCGTTCAATTAAAGCCAACAAGGGCAACATTTTGCGAAGGATTTAGGGAATCATTCCAAAATGAAAAATTCGCAAAAATGAGGTTTTCTATATAAAAGAACAATGGAAAAGAGCTGGCGTCTCTTGACAATGTGTCCCTGTCTAGTGAAAAAGTTTTCGACATGGTAACCAGGAAATTTTATTAGAAGTTTTGGGTGGAATTCTACCAGAAAATCAGAAGATATTTTTGAATTGAGTTACCCAAATACGATGAATAAAAAATATCTTCCTATTTTGAAAACTAACCTAACCTAACAATATTTATTATTAGTGTGTGTGTTTGAATGTAAAATGTCATATTTTGCTCTAATATTTTTGAATTGTTTTGTTTTGATAGATCTAACATTAAGTTTTTGTATTAAGCATTTTCGAAGATTCCAATTATAAAATCGTTAATCTTTGATGAAATTTTCAAGCTCTTGAAAAATAGAAGGTTTGACTCTGGTTGATTTTGAAACCCATGAGCTTGACTTGAAATCAAGCTTTTTCAAGCTGCTTGAAAGCTGTAAGTATGACATTTTCACTACATTTGGTGATATTCAGTACTACCCTATCGAAGAATTAGTGAATCCCCGAAAATCGAGATTGAACAGTGATTCCAGGGACTTCCCCGAAACTCGTATAAAGGAAAAAAATATGTAAATATATGAAAAATATAAATATACAGGGTGTTACATTATAGTATGTCACAACTTAAGGGGGTAAATCTTCGTTCAATTCAGAAACTTTTCTGACACTTGTAATTTTTTCGTATCTCCAACCGTTTTCGAGTGAAAAATTATTGAATTTTAATTATTTGTTGTATATGTTATTCGCTTCTGGCCCACGCCGATCTATCTATCGGTTGTTGAATGTATTGTTCAAGAATTCCCTAGCTTCTCCACTGAAATGTGCTGGTGCCACATCATGCAGGAACCACATTATGTTTCTCACCAAAAATGGTACATCCTCGAGCAGTAAAGGTAACTCCACCTCAAAAAATTGCCAATAAGCGGGACCGTTTTGTCACTTAGGCAAAAAAAAATAGCCTAATCAAATAATTCCAATTATGCCGACCCAGACATTTAGTGAGAATTTGTTTTCCTCAGCCCAATAATGATTATTGTTATAAATTATGATAGCACTTCTCGAAAAGTTAGCTTCATCTGTGAATATTATTTCACTATGAAAATGAGCATTTTCGCTAATATAATAATATAGTCGCCTAGCTTCTGTTAAGTTTCCGTCAGCCAGACCGTACATGTAATGGATATCAGCCAATTCGGCGTTAGTAAAATTAGCCATTTTTTCTAACAGCAATAACTTGAAAAGTCTTAAAACTAATCGTTAATTTAATAAACAATTCGAGCAGACACCGCTTCAACTTCAGCAACTCTCAAAATAAATAAATAAATGAAAAAAAATCAAAGCCTACTAGTCATTTTTTTAATGAGAAGTGCTTTCAATTCATCGAATGTATATAATCGTTTAATAATTTTTTGCTCGAGAACGCTCAGATGACGACAATTGATTTTACGCTGATCAGTGGCCTACTGCAAAAAATTTGAAAGGTCAAAATAAGACATGGCTCCGGAAAAGAAAACACCTTGTAGATTCTAGTTGAAATTCAGGACGTGTAATGATGGAGGCTGTGATAAATAGCTTGCTTTCCAAATTTAGGCTGAATATCTCAAAAACTGCAGGAGTTTCGAAGATAAAACCACCCTGTAGCTCCGTAACGAAGCTTTTGCGGACCTATGTTTATATGAACTTTTTTTCTCAAAATTGCACGTAGATTTACCCCCTCAAATTTCGATTCAAAAAAGCGAACTACAAACTATTTGATGAAGTGAGAATGTAGTTCCGCTTATTATCATTCTTTTTAGCATAAGTTTCAATGTAAGTTTTCCTTTTAGTTTCAAAAGTTCAATTCAGTTATTTTTATTTCCACAAAAGTTCATTTCACTTGTTTTATAAAAAATTATTTATGCTGTTTTTGGGATGCTGACTGTGTTCTATTTGAAAATGTTCATTTCAATTTCACTCTTGTTCTAGATCTACATTTGTGTTTCCTTCAACAATTTTATGAAATCTTTTGAACTTGAATATTTCCCGATCGAATATTCATTATTATTCGAACCTTTACTCTAGCTCCCATTGAATATAAGAGGTAGTTCAATTTTTGATTGAGTTCTAATTTAATCTTTCAAGTATCACCATTCAAGAAGCTTGAATTTTCAAACTTTTGTGAAAAAATGCTTGATTTCTAAGTACAAGAGCTTGACTCGATTTCAGGTTTACCACCTTGATTTTCAAGTCAAGTTCTTGTTGTTAGACGTAAATTTTGTTCCAATTTTATCAATAATGTTATGTTGCCCGAGAACACAAAGTCCTAATAAAATTAAGAAAATATTTTCCTCTATCCGTTCTGTAATACGTTCTGCGTTATAAGGAAGGTAGAAAATATATTCTTTCAAATCTTATTTATTTCAACCATTTTCTGTGTTGAAAATAAATTAATTGAATAAGAAATCTGAAGGATCTGTGAAAGAATCTGAAATTCTATTGAAATCTTGGTAGGATAACGGTCAGATTGTCAACATTTTCGATAAAAATTGTTGAGAAGTGTCACACCTTTTATTAGATGAGGTGATAAGGGTATTCACTTGCATTAAAAATCAATCTAAATAGTGAAGGAATTGAAACCTTGGCTGCGAAAAACAGAAGAACGATCAATTCCCAACCAGATATAACACAAAGAGATATTCTTCAGTCATTGTGTCCATGATCGAATGTACAATACTAAATAAATATCACATAGTGCTAGCGAAATAAGACTTGTTCAGTTCCATATCAGAACATTATAAAAAGCAGAACACAATGGTGGCATAGAATGAATGGGTCTTGTTTATTTGTTTTGTATTTCCATAGTTGACGAAGAAAATTAAATAGATTCACTTACTATCAACGCAGATCTTCCTAACATTCAATTTAACTTATGAATATGTTGAATTGATTACATTCATTTACCTTTTTCATTATAATTTATTATTATTAGCTGATTTACAGAATTTGTTATTCTGTTGTTAGCCGTAAACTATGGTGCATATAAAATTATGATTTTTGATAGAAAATTTGGAATTCTCTGTTGTCCTAATCTTGTCTGAATCTATCAAAATAACAACTAGGTATGTTATTAATATTGCCAGTTAAAATCGAAATTGCATACATAATTATAATTTTTGCAGTTTGTGCGCTTTTACTTCTGCAACTGTTCCAAATTTTTATTCTTTGGATGATTAAATCTTCTTCTTTAAGTGCCCTCTTAGTGGAGGTTGGTGACATCACCGTATATTCTTCACTGTGCTATGCCAGTCTGATGAGATTCTCTGCACTTCTGATATTAAATCATGCCCTTGAGTTTTTGAGCCATAAAAATTTTTTCGACCTAGTCCTTGTTTCCCTTCGATCTTTTTCTACATTATTAGTAACAGTAGATCGTATTTACCATTTTTGTCCGCCTGTCCTCCCAAGGAATTCTGAGTTTTCTTCGGTGTCACCACATTCCGAAGGCCTCAATTCGATTTAGTGTTGCCGCTTTTAGAATCCATCCCATACACGGTAAAATTTCGACAGAGTGGGTCTTATTTTATATCTCGGAAACTAAAACAGATACGTTCAAAACTCACTGAACTAAAAAGTTGTATTTTGATCAGGTCAATCATCAATATTAAAAGTGAAAAAAAATTATTGGCGTGCTGTTTTTTCATCGAAGTTTTGGTAAACCTGTCTGCCGGGACGCCACTGAAGTCGAACTGAAGTTGAACCAAAAGAAAGTCAAATTAGCCACTTCTTACATATCACTACTGATTTTCAACTGAATCGCAGAGAAGATCATCGAGATATTAATAAAACAGCAATTCTTTCACGGAACTTTGACACCCAGCATCTCAGTGAGGTGACACATTTTATCAGCGTGAGTTGTGTTATATATAAATATTTGGAGCCCAGAATTCTACAGTTAAAATATTTCCAATTGTTAATGAAACACCCAGTATAGTTTATTCATTCATATCATAATACGCCAGTCCCCTCTTCAATGTGCAGACTAGAAATTCATGGATTGGTGATGTGCGGTCCCCATAATATTCAGCTTATTTATTCTTCACCTTTTAACATAATGCTTTTTTTTTGTTTGGCCATTGAATGAATCTCTATTTATCAGATTTTCCTCATGTATCTCTATATTATATTTTTTCGGAGCAAGATGAGACTATGTTTCGTTTACAGTGCTTAAAATCTTTAGTCTATTTGGTAAAGAAGTGGAGTAATAAAGTATGCAATTAGAGACAAGCCATGTGTGCAAATTCAAAACTAAAAGTATTTTCCACGAATTTGTCGTTTTAAAAAAATGTTTACTTCATACTTCTTAAATTTGTAGTCAGTATTGTACACATATATGTATTTTAGGGTTCTCTTCTGAAATAAAATGGAATCAATTGAACACTAATGAACTTGAAAACGATTATGATTTAATGTGAATATCTAGATATAGCCTCTTCAGGTTAAGTTCAAAGTGACGTCATAGCTATGGATGTCTGGTTGGAAAAGATTGCAATGGACAAGAAAAAAATAACTAGTCTCGCGCAAAGGAACTACCAGTAACATATACTGACATTTGGTTATGACAGTTGGCATTGCAATGCGGCGTTGACGTATTTTTATTGTTTATTTTAGTTCGCTTTCTTGTGCTGATTGAGATTGGATTGAAGTATTTTCCTCGAATTTTTGATAATATTTGAAACATTATTTTAAAATCAGTTCTTTTCAGAACCCAGTGTTTCGAATATTTATTCTTTATAAATAGTGAAAATGCCAAGAGCTTTCTCTAGCCAAGCCCAAAACATGATTGCAACATTAAGCAATTTTTTCCAACAAGAACGATATAATGGGGGCCTCTTCTCCCCCTTACAGCTGTAAGAGATGTAAGTACCACTAAAATTAATAACGGAAGAGGCCTTCCACCCTTAAAAAATAAATATTATGATACAACTCAACTTGTTCATCTGTTGGTTTTTAAATTGTCTACACATCTACATACTATGAACTTTTTTGCTTACAGAGGGTAGCGAGTGCTTTACAAGTAAGCATTTCATCCATTAACAATATTATGGCAAAGACAAAGAGTGGTGATCCACTGAGAAGTCCAAGAAAAAAAAAGGAATCGTGAGAAACTTGTAGTACATATTGACGATTTTGATCAAACTGCCATAAGAAATACTATTTATGACAAGTTCCAGAACAGTAAGTAGTCATTACAACCTTTGTCTAAATCAATTTTAATATTATATACTTTTTAGAGGAACATATTACGTTATCTGCATTAAAAGAGAAGCTCCACGAAAGATATACTTTCAATGGGTGTAAGACATCTCTGTGAAAATTGTACAAAACATTGGATCTAAGTATTCCAGAAATAATTCAAAAATGGAATGGAACTACTTCATATTTCATTGAAACGAAATCCATTTTCTGCAATCGTATATTCGTATAAAAAATGAGGGATTACGTGAATTTGTCTATCTTGACAAAACATGGATTTTCAAGGATGGTACTATCGGTCGTTCGTGCCAAGATGACAATATCAAAAGTGCGAATAAAACAAAAGTTGGTGGAACCAATTAAACTTATCAACTATTTTTTATACAATTTCAAGATATTCTAAATTTGATACTCGTTTCAGAATCATTATACTCCATGCGGGCAACAGGCATGGTTTCATTCTGGTGCAGAACTTGTTTTTCCTCAAAAACTTCGGACAGTGATTACCACGGGCAAATGAACCAAGAAAACTTCAAGTATTGGTTTGTACACCAACTATTGTTGAATTTAGAAAAGCCTTCAACAATTATACTCAATAATGCAATTATCATACAACTATTTCGAACAAAGCCCCACAACAGCAACTAAAAAGTTTGAGATTCAAGAATGGTTAAGAAGCAATAATATTTCATATAACGAAATTGATTTAAAACCACAATTATTGAGTATGGTTGAAATGTAGGTACTGAATTCAAATAGGATTGTATTTCAAGAAGTAGGAGTGTTTTCAATTTGAATATGTTTCACAAGAACAAGCCAACACCAATATATGAGATTGGTAATCTGACTGAAGAACATGGACAAGAAGTATTAGGTCTTTCTCCCTACCACTGCATTTTCAACCCAACTGAAAATATTTGGGATATTCCAAAAACTAATATCGGGACCATGTAGGGAAGGAAGGGAGTTCCGCTGAACAATCTCTATGGAAAGAAACTCAATCCAGAGGCATGAAGTAGAACTATTGAGCATACAGAAAAAAAAATTCAATATTGGTGGGAACGCGAACTTCAATTTGACCTTGAAGATGTTCCCCCTTTGATAATAAATATGGACGAGTATGACAGTGACAGTGAAACATTTTAGACTTTCAGATTAAAATGGAGTATTTATTTTTTCAATTAATTTCAATTTTTCAACCTCTGTAAAATTATTATTAAATAAATGATTTTGTTGATTTTTGTTATTGGATAGTTTTACCTGTGCTCCTTATTTGAATCTGCAAGTGCCAAGTAGAATAAATCTGTTGAAAGATTGAAATATTTCGAAAATAATTATTATATCATGGCCTAGTAAAAATAATTTTTTCAGTCAAGTAATGTTTTGATTTAAATTTTGGACTTAATCAAAACCTGATTTTCCTTAAACCTTATTGAGTTCCATTGTATTTCAAATTCAATGAGATGGCGAGTGCTCAAAACCTTTATTGAACAAAGTGCATAATGAAACTTTTTTCTTTTTCCTGTTTTTATATTAAAGAAAGGTGAATACATTTTGATTGAATTATGCCTCATGTGTTGCATTTACAGGTAAATACTATTATTCTGAAGATCCATCATGATCATCAGGTTGATTTTTATTTTCAACTCGAAATTTTTTGGCCGAAAAATTTTTTTTTCCTTACGTTTTTTGAAAGGTATAGAGATTATTTTTCTGAATGTTCTGATACCCCACACAAGGGGTCTGAGATGCGCAGTTTTCGATATACAGGATGCTCTAATCGAGAGGTATTAATATGAATGATTATTGAAAAATTTTATTTCCGGGAAAGGGAGGTCGCGAATTGATTTCATATGTCTCAAAATGACATCAGACAAAGTTGTTTTAGAAAAAAGTCGAAGTGACAATCGAATTAATTCTGAGAAAGATTAATACCCCTACCTCTCGAATGAAACAGCCTGTATTTCAGAAAATACGCATCTCACACCCTACTATGGGTATCAAAACACCTGTCTGAGCGTTTTGCACGAAAATCAAAAACAAAGAAATTATGAATTTTATTCCATACTTTACAGTCGCACTGAATAGGAATTTTGGGAAACATTGGCAAAATCCGAGAAAATTGGTTGATGGCTTCACTTTTAACTTAACGTGAACAGACTATAGTTACGTTCACCAAAAATAATTATTTTATGAATATCATGCATACCCAGCTTACCCTTAATTCTATACTTCAATATATATAATAATTGAATATTAATTTTAATATTCAATTACAATAATTTTAGGAAATTATAGAAATTATCATTTATTTTATATTATAGTACACTTAGGCTAAGCTTTCCATATGAGTTTTAACATTACCTAGCAGAATGTTAAAATATTTTCATAAATGATTTCATAACTTCATGAAATGTCTAGTTCTGAATTCAATTTCTTTTTAAACTTTGAATTTATGAGAATCAAAGTAATGCAGGATGCCGAGAAATGAAGCGGTAGACTGCAGTTTCGTCCTTTGGAGCTCAACATCATCAGTATCGCATATCGCATATTATGGGCTCAACTTCAGCAGACTAGCATTAAAATTAATAAAATTCATTTTTATCACTTATTCGTGATACTTTCTTTTAATATAATATTTATGGCAAAAATCTTTAGTTTGTTACTTTATATTTCAAAATAATCTTATTTTTACCATCAACTACGAATTGCCGTGAACTTTCCACTTTCTCCATGAAAATATTTGAATATTCAAAACTTTTTACGAGCAGTTTGTTTCAATTTTCAAAATTTTGAATCATTTTGCCCAACACATTTGAATAATTTTGCAAATATTTCATATATAGGACGCTATATAGCAATTGCTCTTTGTTATTGCAGTTAAGATGTTTGATTGAGTCCCCTCATATACAAAGCCAATTTCAAATTGAACAATTATCGAATATTTTCAACTGACTCAAATTTGTCCGAAATCTTTTGAGACATACGTTAGAACATTTATATATTTATATGAAATTAAATATATTCAATAATGTCCCATATGATAAAAATAATTAATTCATAACGAGATTATACTGTGCGGTGCTTAGCAGGCATTTATTTATCGAAACTACACCTTGTTTTGGCCGGAAAACACGTTCCAGCAGCTTATCAGTAGCGAATTACATAATTTATCTGGTTGTTAAACATACGTTCTTAAATGACAAAAAGTCTATATAATTAGACATACAAACGTGTGATGTTAGCAGCCATGTATCTGAAAAATATTTATAAAAAGAATGATGCTTTGAAAAGCAAAGGTAAATGAGATTTCTCATGAAGATACAAAACATTTCGTGAGCATAGACTGGCTGGATGTCCGTTAGTTGTCAGAGGAGTGAACTTGACTTGAGATGTGTAGTGACCTAACCAGCGCTGATAACTCACGCATTTGCTTACCGTTTATCGATATGGCCACGAAGGAATTTATAATGTGGCAGAAAACATTCGAATTATTCTAGTCGTGGAAGGATGTTCTTATACGAAGAGGATACAACGAATACTTCCTGAGAATTCACACCTGAAGCATGGGTTAACATATTGAAATTTTCTTGTGATTTACTCCCCATACATATTATGGGGTCTCCAACACGTTGGGAATCAGTAATTCGTGCCAGAACTTCTATAAAGTGGAAATTATATATCATTCTATTAAATATAGAATACAAGTGGCCGTTACTGAATGCAAATCTATATCAATTGACGAGGCTTTTACATGATAGAAATCCATTTCCAAATACAAGTAAACGATGATTTCTACTAAAATATATTAATGAATACTCGACGCGTTTCGATACACAGTAGCTTTGTCCAGAGCGAATGAATACTACAAATATATCTTACTAACATATTCATATATATACTAAAGAGGCAATTCACTCAGAGTTATCTGTATTTGAACTAGTGTTTAGGAAACAAGTTCAATAAAGTGAGTTATTTATGTCTAACTGATAATCAGGAATTTCAGGTGAATACCAAAATCTATTAATCTCAAGTACTTCCAGAAGGTTGAGTTTTATACCTCTCTTCTCAGACTGTAGGATTTTAAATTCTGAATTGAAAGAATGACTATTTTCCCTAAGATGATTTGAATAATTCGAATCGGTTTCTTCATTGATGAAACTGCGTTTATGTTCTGAGATTCTAACATTGAAATATCTTCCTGTTCTACCTATATAAAAACAATTGCGATCTCCACATTTCAATCTATAAAGCTGATTTATTTTCTTTATTAATTGGAGATTAATTCTGATAAATGAACCTGAATTTGTTGAGGTTTTGAACGATATATTCAAATTTGAATTTTCAAGAAGAGATTCCACATTATTGCTTATATTGCCTATATATGTTAAACTATTGAATTTCTTCTCTTGATGTTCACTAATTGGATGTATATGTTGTAAAGCTAATTTTTCTCGTTTTCTTATATAATATGCTGCTTACTAAATTTGCATCATAACCATTTGTTGCGATCTGTTTTATCAAATTCCATTCTTTCAGATAATTTACACTAGACATCGGTGTGCTTAAGAGTCTATGTATATAGCAATTGAATGCTTAACTTGATGTTCGTATGGAAGTGCCGATGTATAATGAATTGTGATATCTGTATGAGAAGGTTTATGATAAATAATTGAAAACTGGTGTTTATTATTTGATCTTGTTATTGTTGAGTCTAGGAAATTGATCGAGTTGTTCTGTTCTATTTCGGAATTGAATTTTATATTTGGGTACAGATTGTTGATGAAAGTTTCGAATACAGTAAGTAAACTTTCTGTTTGTTTGTGAAACACACAATATTGTCATCGACATATCGATACCAATATAGAAAATGTTTACTAAACGGGTGTTAATGAATAGTTTTCTCTATATTATCCATGAAGATTTCTGCTAAAAGAGGGCTTAAGGAGTTTCCCATTATAAGCCCCTCATCACTTATATAAAAATTTTCAGAATATGTATCAAAAATTTGGAAATTTTGAATGCTGAAGCATGTGTGAATGATACCACTGGTCTTATTGGATAATAATTTTGTGCAATTTAACTAAATATCATAATTTAGGTGGTAAAGTATTCGGTAATACGAGTTTAAATCTCTTGACATAGATACTGTGTATCAAACGCGTCGAACATTTATTAATACAATTTAGTAAAAATCATCGTTTACTTTAATTTGCAAATATATTTCATGTGGTAACTAAATGAAAATTTGATTCTTGCTTATTTGCTTCAATTGTAACGTCACATCGTCGTCATGAGATAGATTAAAAAATTAAAACTAAACTAAGGTACAGCATTCATATATGATCTACACTAGGGGTGCTCATACTTGAACTGCTGGCGATCTACCTCAAAATTTTTAGACTACTTATGATCGACTCTAAGAGGTTGCAAGTATGTGTGATGCAGACTTGTCGTACATACACGGTACACCCTATAGGTAGGGTGTCTCGTAGCATATAAACTCCTCAAAAAAGTCTAGGGAACACTTACCAATATCTTTAAAATATGAATTTGATGATTCGAATTTATAGAAATCTTTCGGTTTTTGTTAGGATGTATTGTATATAATGTATTCTCAAGAAAACAAAATAATATTTGACTTCTCTAAAGCACCTAATATAAAAAAAAATTGAAATTTGAAAATGACGAAATTTGGTAAAACACAAAAAAAATCCAGAACTAATAATTTCGAAACGATATGGAAACACTTATATTTTTCAGTACCCAGAAGGTCCACCTCTGTTATTAATGACACTTTGGCATCGTCGCGGCATGCTCAATATTAAATTGTCTATTACATATTGGCCTTAGTCATTCCATGCCCCCTGAACTGCTAATCGAAGCTCCTGTTCATGATGGAAGACGTTTTGACGCAGGAGATTTCATTTTAGGGTGTCCCACACATGCTCGATGGGATTCAGTTCTGGGGAGCAGGATGACCACGGTAGAAGATCGATATCATTCTCTTCAAGAACGTTCAAGACAACTCTTGCACGATGAGGAGGGGCATTATCTTGTTGGAAGAGTGTATTTTGACCCATTGTTTGGAGGTACGGTACTACTACAGGTAAAACTATCTCATTTGCGTAAGAATTTCCCGTGACGTTGTTCTGTATGAAAACGAGGTCAGTTCTTCCACCGAGGCGTGTACCTCCCCAAAACAACACTGATCTGCCTCCCTCTCTAACAATTTCTCGAGCATGCTGGAGACGGTTTTGCTTTCCAGGTTCCCTCCATATTCGAATTCTTCCCGAACCGGGACAATAACTAAATCTAGATTCATCACTGAAGAGAACTGTGGCCCACCTCTCTTGATCCCAGTTTACGTGTTCGAGGTACCAAGCTAAACGAGCCGCGCGATTTCCATGGGTCAGTTGTGGAACTCTCAAAGGACGTCTGGAGTGGAGTTGACCTTCGTGCAGTCGATTTCTCACAGTTTGGTCGGGAATTTGTACATTATGAACTCGTGATAACTCTTAAGCTAATTGAGATGCTGTGGTACTACGATCTCTTCTGGCTTGTAAAACCATAAATCGGTCTTGGGCGACTGTAGTAATCCTGAAACGACCTGTATGGCGTTCTTCTACGCTACCTGTTTCATTGAAACGCGACCATAAACGGTTTACTTCCCAGAACCCTGGATACTTTCCGTTGTGAGCTCCCAGCTTGGAGCATGCCAACGGCAACATATCTTCTCTAGTCAAATGTCATCTTTCCATGGTCGAATCACAAAACTTGATCCTTTATTTGTGCTTACAACAGAAACAAAGTGCCAACTAACTGATTTCAAACACTGAATACATGAAATGATTATAAAGCAGCATCGTATCTGCTGCATTTTCAGTTTTTTATGAAAAAAACTGCAATCTGTTGCGGCACAACATAATTTGGTGAGAAATTGATGCAGGTGTTCATTTCTTAAAAAAATCATCCATATTGATCGTTCTGGATACGATATATCGATATTCAGAAGTGTTCCCTAGACTTTTTTGAGGTGTTTATATCCTAGAATGAGGATCCAAGCATCTTCATAAGAAGGAGGCCCGACCGCGTCTATTTATATATGTAGCAAGTCAGGGACAATGATTAAAGATCTGATATGATTGGTGTATTTTGCCAAACATCAATGAAAGCCAAGTGTTATTGATTTTAGATAATAGAGTCGTAAATTCATCGATATTCAGAAGTGTTCCCTAGACTTTTTTGAGGTTTTTATAGATGTTGGCTTTCCGCACAATATACATCCTTTTAGTCAAGGTTTGAGGAAGGTTTAATTAGGTTCTTCTCTATAATATCAATGAAAAAAATTACAGTTATTCAAAATTTCGAGTTTATTGGTTGTTACAAAACAAAAGAGTTACATTTGGTGTTAAACAAAACTAAGGAGTGATGTTGGATGTTGAAGCATGGCACTGCATGTCCTCAGCATACATTTCATACGATGGTACGTAAACACTGAGTGCTAATCGCAAGCATGATGACATATGATCGTCAGTTAGTCGATTGCGATATTTTGACTTAATTATCTCATTTCAGAAAATGCAGACTCGCACAAGTAGGTTGACCAGAACATTGTCGTCAATTGAAGGGCGATTTGCCTCAGATTCGGATCTTTATCTTCATATATAAAACACCAGAAATTTGTATCAGATGCTGTAGCTTTGAGATGTATATCTGATTAAATCTGCACCAACACAATTTCAACAGTTCATATTAAACTGACTTGCTATTTCAGTAGCTAATTTCTCGATGTTTTTACATGAAAAATGGTAAATCATAAATGATACTATATTTGCCAATTTAGTATTGCCTTCAAGTTACAATTCAGAATGACTCGAATTCCTGCAGGCGCAACATTTATATCGGCGTGAACGAAAGTCTCGAAAATTTCTTGAAAAGCGGCAAGAATAAAAAGGGCGGCTTTTCTCTCACAAGTACTGTGCGTTCCTTTGATAAAGCCGCCTTTTTTGCACCACTGCTTTAGGATATAGTAAAAAACATACAAAAGACTGTGTTTTTTATTCAATTCAAATCTAGCCCAAATTTTGGGATACCTTTATAAGGCATATTTTGCTGAAATAAATTCTGCCTGGTATTAAAGATTGGTTTTGGATCCTCATTCTAGGTTAACAAAATACGACACATTCCCTTATAGTAGTTGAATTATTAGTTGTTATTCCTTCAAAAATGATTTTATTTTCAATGAGTGAACAGGGGATTTATTAAAAGACACTTGTGCACCGATTTGGTCAATTGAACTCCTATATAAACATAATATCGATCACTCTTGATAAAAGAAAACATGAAAGGAAATACTCTTTCACAATATACACGCTCGCCTGCTTTATTCTCATTTATTATTATATACCAATGATTCATAAGAATCTAGTCGGCTTCATTTATAAGGAATCAAGTGAAAAAGAGCATAAGTTACTGATGGAAATATAATTACCGATTTATAAATTCTGAAACATTTGTTTCATGGAAAATCAGATCCGGGAGATAATAATATAGGATACCCGCTCATAAAACGCCTTAAATATATGTTTATCACTATTAGATTGAGCACATTATATTTGCTAATGGAAATCAGATATGCAGATTTGTATCCCAAGGAAATGAGATCCGAGGCTTATTCATGGATTGTCATCAAAATTACAAAGCAATCATAACTAGAATATACTTGATTTCTCATGAATATTACATACTGAACATATACGTTCACAGCAATAAGATCCAGAGCATCAAACATCCAACATACTCTTTGTAATGAAATCAAGAAGAACGAAGGTGTTCGATGATGGCAACAGTGTCCTGGACTTCGAAACATTAAATAGAATAATTCAGGAAAACTTAGAAAGTATCTGGTTGTCTAAATTCAACCCTCATCAAGAATGTCATATTTTTTTGAGATTATGCTCATAAAATTCGAATTTAGATAACTGATGACATGTCTTTTGTAAATCACATCCGAAATATTAAAGTAATACCCACTGAATCTGTTCACATAATTGAATCAAAGCAACTGATTCATTAAATTCGAAACAATGAGAATATTTACCAGGTGAGCTGAAAAGTTCGTAGGCTGATATACAGATGGCGTTACTAGGGTCAAATCCACATGTGTTAGTACTAAACTTAACTTGAAAAATGGATAAAGAGAATTCCGTGCGTTGATTAAATATAGCTCCTTGATGAAAAAATACATTCGAAGCAGAAGCATGGCTTGATAAACATTACTCGGACTCTGCGCCAGGAAAATCAAAGGTGAAAAAGTGGTTTGCAAATTTTAAATCAGGTGATATGAGCATCCAAGACGATGAACGCAGCAGCGGAGGTTCCAAAGAGGCTGTCATCCATGACATCACTGAAAAAAACACAAAATTGTTTTGAATGATCGAAAAATGAAATTGATCGATATAACTGAGAGCCTGAAGATATCTAAGGAACATGTTGGTTTTAATTCAAAAAAATATTTGGACACGCGAAAGCTATGTGTGAAATGGGTGCCGCGATTATAGAATCTTGATCAAAAACAACAACGAGTCAACGAGTCAATGAGTCTGAGCACTGTTTGAAGATAATTAACCTTAATAAAGCCGAGCTTATTCGTGAATACATAACAATTGATGAAACATGGATACCTAACTATACTCCAGAAAGCAATTGACAGTCAGCCGAGTGGACCGAACAAGGTGAACTGCATTCAAATCGTGCGAAAACATAGCAGTCAGCTGGCAAATTTATGACATCTGTTTTTTGGGATACGCAGGGTATTATTTTCATATTCGAATTTGGGAGGCCCACAGTTTGAAATTTTGCATACAGATAATAAATATTGGAAGGCAGATCTTTGGGAAACTTTAGAAATCAATAAATACAAACACTCAGGTAGACTCATCAATGAATAAGTCGATTTAAGCCCTTCACCTCTATTGAATCTCTTCGGGGAGCAATCTATTCCTTAATTTTATTGGATATACCTGTCATAAATAACGACTTGAGAAGAGTCAACCAATAAGCTTTTAATTACTCAAGAACATTTATAGTTATATTCTCATTTACATTTTTCTGCATAATCATTCGTCTGAAGAAGCTACGGTGTAGTGAAACGCGTTACGAATCGCAATTATTAAGTAAAATTCCTTAAAACACAGTACTTGTTTTTTATTATTTATTATTTTCATGGATGACCTTAAAAAGGGCCAAACGATAAACAGCGACTACCTTATTGAGTTATTGGATCAATGGAAGGACCAAATTACGAAGAAACGGCCCCATTTGAAGAAAAGAAAATGCTGTCTCAAGACAATGCACCTTGCCACAAAGCAATCAAAACAATTACAAAATTGTACTAATTAACCTCCGAATAACTTCTCTATCTACCTTATTCTTCAGATCTTGCCCCCAGCGACGTGTTTCTGTTTTCAGATTTGAAATAATGTTCGCTGAAGAAAATTCAAGACTAACGAATAGGTATTCCCCGAAACTGAAGCCTTTATTAAGAGCAATCTTACTAAAGAAATGTTTGTTTGTTATTCCTTTAACGTGCTCAATTTCCGCCTTTCCGCCAATGACACACCGGGAAATTTTGTCACCTCCCTAACCTGGGAATTTTTGCCGAACCCCCCTCGTGTCGGGGGAAAGAATCTTTAATGTCCAATACATCTCTGTTAGACTGGACTGACGGCTTTACATATCCTCCGAAAGATGGATACTGAAGGATTTGTGGGGATTGAACCTGCGCAGATGACGAGAATCATATCCTCTACGCCACCGAGCCAGCTATTGAAGAAATGTGTTCTACTATGTTAGTCTACGAACTTTTCATCCCACCTGGTACTAGGAATCAGATCTGCTACATTGCATGCACTCGCTCATGGAGTTTTCGGAAAGCTGATCTCACATAGCCTTATCATGAAAGTCATACGAGGATTGTCCCAGAAGTATCGGACTCACCTAAATTTTTCTTCTCTGTGTTATAATAAGCCGTCTGACTCGGGGCACTCTTCGAAAAAATTCAAATCAAATTAATCAATACGCCGCCAACACCCTTTTCAGTTCTAGAAGCTGTCTTATATCTCGTTTTTCGTTGTCGTCTTTGAAACTTTCATTGAAGTTGTTTCAATAGCTTGTTTATAGTCAAATTGGCGCTCTTTAAGCGTAGATTTCAATCTTCGAAAGAGCTAAAATAAGCAAGGAGCTACAGGAGACTGTAGGTCCCTGTAAGATCCGGTACTTTCTCAAATCACTCGCCTTCAAATCTTTTGTCGATTTTGTTTCAATCGCTTGTTTGTCATCAAATCGGAGCTTTTGATCTACAAAAGAGTTGAAAATAAGCAGGAACTATACAGCGGCTATAGCCACCTGTAAGATCTTCAGAACAACGTCAATGATGAAAAAATTCATAACAAGCCGGGTTGGTGAACGGAGATGGAACTAGTGGTCCTACCTCTGTCGTCCCTGCGAGTGATGGAGATGGCAGTTCAAGTCTATCGGTTGCGCCCGTCTCTAGCCCGGGTGTTGCCAGATGTCGATAAATATGACGTAATAACAGTCTCCAAGGAACTTAAGACCACTGTTACCAAGAAAGAAGAGGAATGGAAGTTGGTAGCAAACCACAGAAATAATAATAAGAAAAAGAAAACTCTCACAGGTGCAAAGGTTGGTAATTCAAACGACGAGTCACAAGCCTTCGCTGACGTAGGAGTCATAGCACCTATTTCAAATGTCATCAATAATAATAAAAATAACAAAAAAAAATGGTCTGTCTATTACTGGTGCATCAAAGTCAAGTACGATAAAGTCAGCGAATAAGAAAATGAACATATTTGTTACCAGGAATGAAGCAGGTACATCTTTGGAAAGTTTAACTGAAATGGTGAAGGTGAATATTCCGAAAACGCAATGCGAAAGCCTGACATCTAAGTTTCCAGACTGCTACAGTTCATGTAAAGTCACTCTATATGATAAAAGTGGTGATAAAGCAAAGGATGGTGCCTACTGGCCGGACGGTGCCCTAGTGTCTCAGATTTTTCCGAGGAAAACAACGATAACCGTACACAAGGTCTGAATAAGGGTATTAATGGACATGACAAGGTAAGCAGAAATTTTGCTTTACCTCATACCAATGCACAAAGTATCAGAAATGAAAATGATGAATTTGAGACATTCCTGCTATGCCGGAATCGTGAATTCGGTGTTCTCTGTATGACCGAGCATTGACATAATGTTAGTGACAGCAGATTTTTCAATTCTCAAATGGAAGATTGGTTCATTTTTTGCCAGACCTGTATCACGACATGGTGGTTCTATGATTTTTACCAGGGACCCGGATGTAACATGTCTCAGTGCACTGAGTGATCTGTCTGTGAAAGGTGATTGTAAGATATCGGCCGTTCGGTTGAATAGTTTCTAAATTGTTTGTAATATGTTTTTATAGACCTCCTTCGGGAGATTTTGATTGTTTTTTAAATATTGCTGAGAAAATTTTAGAAAGATTTAATTCATCAGATAACACTATTGTTTGTGGAGACTTTAACGTTAGATTCAATACAGATGATGAAGAGTGTGCAGCACTCTGTAACTTGTTTAAATCATTTGGTCTCTTTCAGAAAATATTTGAGTCTACCCGAGGTAAGAACTGCCTTGATAATCTATTTGTCAACTTCTTGAGTAGTCATGAACATGCTTGCGTTGTGAAATCAGAATTTTCTGATCATGATGCATAGGAGTTTGTCGTAGATCTCTCTGTTGGTGCTCCGAAGCATTCTACGATTAAGCTTAAGCCACTTTCTCAGGCAGGTTTCAATAGTATGCATGTCTTACTCAGTAGAAGGAATTGGGATTTTGTCAGGGATGAAAGTCTAGAATGCCGTAGTGCATTTAATATTTTTCAAGATAAATTTATTGATTTCTTATCTTCATTCCCTGAGAAAGTCACAAGGGTGAGGGAGAACTGTGCTGGGGGTGATTGGTTCACTGATGGTCTCCGGGAGATGGGAAATCGGCTACATCTGGTTTCTGACATGTATGAAATATATAAGCCGGAAGATCTTAAGTCCTTGCTAAATAGGTTGAGGTTCATTTTCGCAACAAAGCGAAAATTGATTACAATGATCGTATCATAGCTAGCTCATCGAACATATACAAATTGTAAAATAGTAAATCAACTCAGAAGTAATATTTCAAAAAAAGCTTCTGTTACACTTGGGCCGGAGAAATTTAGTGAGCATTTTGCCTCTATTACAGATGTTATTTCTCAGAATATTCCTTATTCTCATACTAATTTTAAGAACATATTTATAAGGAGTATTCCTTCAGAGTTCAATTTTGAATTTTCTGAGGCCTCACAATTCCAGGTAAGAGATGCCATCAAATCGTTAAAAAATGGCTCTGCAGTTGATTACTATGGATTATCAGTTGACTTATTGAAGCGCTGTGTTAACCCAATCGTTTATCCGTTAACAATATTGATTCACAATCATATAAATGGTGGAGTATTTCCGGAATTTACAGAATATTATAAATTATCGTCCTATATCCCTAGTTCTAGTTTTTTCTAAGTTTATTGAAAGGCTTATGTGTGATCAATTAGGAGCGTATTTTGAAAATAATAATCTCTTCTCAAGGAGCCAGTTTGGCTTCAGGCAAAATAGGAGTACTATGGGGGCCCTGGTTGATTTGTTGAGCGGTATTGCGGTATTCTTGACTGTTTTGAGCAGGGTTTTCATTCTGTAGCGCTGTTTCTGGATTCAACCAGAGCTTTTGATTGTGTCCATCATGATAAGCTGATGTGGAAGTCGGAAAGGTACGGATTAGGTAAAAGGAGTTGTGATGTCATTGAATCATTTTTAACTGATAGATATCAGGTTGTGTTTTCGAATCGTGAGTGCTCTGATAGGGTGAAGGTCATGACTGGTGTTCCGCAAGGTTCTTTCACGGGTCCTATTTTATTTTTAATTTTTATTTTCCCTGATTTTATTGATGATGCGGGCAGCACTCTCTTTGCTGATGATACAACTCTTTCAATGGAATCTGAAGATATATGGAGTCTGAAGCATTTGTCGGACAGCTTACATGAAAGGGCGTTGGTCTGGTTTTCTGTAATCTGATTGGCAATGAATGATGCTAAAACTCATAAACTGTTGCTGAGTTCAGGGGACACTTCTGGTTTTACTGGAGACAGTAAGGTATGTTTTTGGGGTTTAGTGTTGATTCGGTTTTGTCGTGAAATGCTCATGTTGAGTGTTTGGCTTCTAAGATAGATAAGAATGTATATGTTTTATAGACGTCTGGCTTCATCTTTTTCTCCAATGATTCTGAGGATGGTTGATTTTACGTTGATCGAGTCTTCCCTTAGATATTGTGTTGTAGTGAGGGGTGGTTTCTCTGGGCGTGAATTACTATTTCGTCTCTAGAGAAGGTCTGTCCGGGTGTTGGGGGCTCTGGGCTACAGGGATTACTGCAAGAGCACCTTCAAGCGGCTTGGCATACTTACCTTTCCTTCTCTTTATGTACTTGAGTGTCTAGTGTATGTCCACAGCAACTTAGCAACTTTTAAAATGAACTCTGATGTTCATTCTCGCAACACAAGAAATAAATTTTATATAAGAAAGGATTTCTCTCGACTCGGTAAATCACAGAAAGGTTTTAATTTTCATGCTGTGTATTTCTTCAATACATATATGATATATACAAATATTCGAATGATGATGTATTTACAATAAATGCTTATATCTATAATTTTGGTGTGTGTCAGAAAAAAAAAACATAAGTGTGAGCTCAGGAAATGTAACAGGGGAACCATACTATCTTGCGCATGATTTAATAAACCAGTGAAAAAACCTGAGGAAAAAACTCGTTTCCCTGTCATTAGGCTGCCCGAATCTATAATATGTCTCAAATCGGACGGTTTCAGGAAAATGTTCAGGTAGGTTCTTGCTCGGGAGGTTTTATACTCAGTTGATGACTTTTATAATGTCAACTTTTTGTAAATTTTTTATTGTCTACCATTTGAAGGTTTCTATTTTACTTGTATCCAAGTATTTTTATCGTGTATGTGTATTTCAATGTACTTTTATTCTATTTTAATTCAAGTCATTTTTAAATTGATTACATTCATTCTATTACTTTTTGTATTTCATCTGATATTTTATTTATAAAGATTCAGTTGTTCTTTTCGTCCTTTGATATGTATTTTAATCAACCCACTGACCTGTACAAACACTTTCGTATTATGTGTAAGACATTAATAAATGATTACTGAATACAGAATTCTGAATACAAAGATCCTGTACTTTCTGAAATAATGCTGTACGTGGTTCCATGAATATGGTGTCGCGTTATCGTCATGAAGTAGCCAATCATCACTTAGTCAAAGCTGTGGCCATTTTATTATCAAGTCACGTAGTTTTTTCAGAACTTCAACATCATCTTCGTAGTTGATTGCTTGAACTTCAAGAGTAAATTCATGGTGCACGAGGTCATCATAATAACAAAACAGTTGAGAATCACATGACATTACTTTAACTTTGCTTAAATAGAAGCTGCCACTTCTACTACTGGTGTTTGGTTTTGGTGTTATATTCATAAACTCTTGATAAATCGCCAGTTTTAAATCTTTCTGGGCAGATTTCCAACATTATTGGCCTTTTACCAAGATTTCCTGAGCGATTTCTGTTGGACAGTTTTGCTTCTCATTAGTCAGCAAATTAGGTCTGAATTTCTCACACCCGCAAATTTGAATTTGAAATTCTCATAACTCTACTTTTCAGTATTCTAGTCACATTCTAGTTCTCACACTAATAATTGACGATCTTCATGTAAATCAATTCGCACTTATTGGATTTTATCTTTTGTTTTCACCGTTGAGTCCTACCGGAAGCGTGGGTCGCCATCATCATATGTGCAGCATTTCTTGAATCATTTTTGCCACTCTTCATTTATGTTTTTCGCATACACTAGTGGCCAATTCCTGCTTTATCATGCCGATAATTTACGCATAATTTTCCTAAGGTTTGAAGAAAAACCTTACACGAATTAGTTGTTCCGGTTAAAGCGTTTCACTAGTAACAAACATGTTCAAGTATCTAAAGACACTTTTTCTGGTCACTTTTTTGCCCCATTGAAGAAGTTCGACGTTCGTTCTATAGCGGGAATATAATTCTAGGTCGGATATTTTTGGGACAATCCTCGTATTCCAATATAAAAAAACTGACTCATAGCATTCAGTACTGAAACAGTGAAACTCACGAAAATCATGAAAATGAAACATGCTTATTTACGTAAATCGATCCTGGAATCAAAGACAAAATATTGCCAATACTAGCTCATAGGATATGAAAAAAGGTGGTCCATGGAAACATTTCATCTTGGTTACTGAAAGTGCTACAACGGAGACTTCTATAAACAGATCCGGAATATTGAGAACGCTGTAATATTATACTGCGCCAAGAGATTAACGTACAAAATCGAAAATTCAAATTTATTGAGCAAAAAGAGTTCTGTGTTGTTGTGAATTATGTTTCCGGAAATTCATCAGCACTAAGCAATGTTTGAGAACAAAAGAAAAGAAGATGGTACTCATAGAGGTTTAAATATAACTGATAATGAAAAATGTAAGACCTTTGGAGAAGATTCAGTCCTCATATTCCAGTCAATAGCTGATATTTCCAACCCTGGTGAGAGTCACTGTATGACATTTACAATTCAAAATCAATGACCTCATAGCATTCTGATCAATTTTGTTCCACATTTCGATCTTTTCACACTGCGACAGGAGGCCTCAAAACAAATTTCTTGAGTGACTTCACTGTTCTGTTGAAGTTGTATCTGAAGGTGTATATCAGTAGCGAACCGTTGTGCCAACAAGAAATTCTTAAATAACGGTCATGGATGGTTTTTGTTGCTCGAGGTCTTCCTTACCTGGGTCTCCTTCCACGACTAACAGTCTCCCTGTTCCTGCGGATCATTCTGGAAACAGTTGGATGGACATCAAGAGCATTTGGCATATTCTTGTAGTCTAACCTAGGTCATCTAACACCAGCGCTTCAGAACATTCTGCCGGTGTCAAATTTCATGGTTTGCGTTGCGTTATAACAAAAAATTTAAATTTTCAAGACCTAACGTTACTCGCAAAAATTTGAAATATCGAAATTGTGCGTTTATTTCTGGGTGTAGTGTTTTGCATCTTGGTTATTGAACATAGTTAGAAATTAGATCTAAAACATTAAACTAAAGTTTCCAGACAATTACAAAAGGTAATAGAGGTTCTTACATCAAAATGAGAAGATATCAATTTACAAAACACAATTTGTGAAGCAATTCAGTTGCTTGCATATGAAAATCAGAAGACTACAGCTCTATTCTACAATAAAGATATTCTGCTCGTGGAAGAGGGGTACGCAATATTGAATCTAGTTGTTCATTAAAATCTCATCCAAAGTGTTAGACATACTTGCCCCTGGGATATCGAAAATGTCAGTGCATGAAAATCAGTTTCAGACTTTCAGTAATCTAACTTAACTTAACCTCACCTCATAGCAGTCAGATTTGTTATTGTAAGGGAGTTCAATTATGTAAAGTAATCCTGGAGCGAAATAAGAAATACAGTATCCAAATAATTATGACACCACTTATATTCTACCAAATTATTTGAGTAGATCCATTTCTTCCTGTTCTTTCTAGGAAACAAAACATTAATTCTTCAAATTTTCAAAAAACGACGTTTGAAGCTATGAATCCTGGGTTTTTGTGCCTCGGACTTTTATAACCTTATTATTGTCGATCTTCTCAGGACATGGTCTGCTCAAAACCAAAGTTCAAGCAGATGAGACTTGCAAGAGGTGCTGCAGGTTGTTTCATGGAATGCTTTCCTATCCTGTCCTGTAAGCCATTTTCTACCCTCTGGGTGAAGGCTTCCCTTTTATACCTCCACAATTCCCTACTCTCTGCTACCTGGTTCCAGTTTTAGACCTGCAGTTCTTTTGAGGTCATCAGTCCATCTCATTTGAGGTCGTCCTCTTTCTCTTTTCTGATCCCACGTCCTCCATCTTATTTTTTTCCACTCCAGTTTTCCGGGTGTCTAGCCACATGTCCAGCCCATTTCAAGTTGGCAGACCTCCTCACCACGTCCTCTACACCAGTCATCTCTCTTATCCAATTGTTCATTTTACGATCACTCAATGTGATTCCTAAGATTTTTCTCTCTATCGCTCGTTGGTTTACTCAGAGTTTGTCGAGGATGGCTTTTGTGAAGACCCACGTTTCCGCCCGTATATTGTTACAGGTAAGAGGCACTGGTTGTAGAGATCAGCTTTCAGACGTAGTGGAAAACGCATCGGAATCACATCTTTTTTTTTCGAGTAAGCTGCCCAGGTCATTTCTATTCGTTCATCAATCTCGAGTTCTTGATATGCCCTTCCAATAGTGATTTTTTGGATTACATATTTGAAACACTCTACTTTCTCTATCCCGTTGTTATTTATTATGAGATATTACTCAGGCTCTCCTTCGTTTGACATATATTTAATTTTCCCATAGTTGATTTCCAAACCCACCCTTTTTGTTGTCCTACGAATATCATCTATAAGTGTACTCAGTTCTTCCTTGGTCTGACCAATCACAACAACGTCATCTGTGTACATTAGGTATGTTCGTTTTTCTCCATTGATGTTTGAACCTCTGTTGCTGCATTCTACTCTCTTCAACGCATCTTCGAGAACCGTAATGAAAAGTTTAGGTGATAGAGTATCACCTATTGCAGTATTTCCTCAAATTACTCAGTCGAATGAAGCTACAGCCAAACTATACCGTTTTCTACCATATATATTTCGTTCCGCATAAACATTCATTTTGTGTAATCGCTCGATCATGCTGAAAATCATCGTATCAGAAACACCGAGGTTTTACCCTGTTTTAGTGTAGCTCCAATCAACTTGAGACAGCTTCATGCCTCATACCCGGTCTCGAACAAATTGGTGAAAAATCATAGAATTTGTACCCTCATAACTCTAAAAAACGAGCTCTGCAAAACAATATATGAATGTTAAAAATGATTGAAAACGGCTAAATGTAATATCAAGCATATTTGTTGGAGTAAGTAATTTCTATTAATGAAATTGTCTTTCGAATCACTGGATCGAAACATACAACATCGAAAATTGCTTATACCAAATTTCCTGTGTTTTTCAGCTCTTTTTTTTAATATGTGTTCTTGATTTTGTTAGCTATATTGGATTCATCAATTCTTGTGAATGTTAATGCTATCAATCCTGCTTATACAAACTGTCCCATCTCGAACGAGTTACCCTGTATATTTTTTATTCCTCAGTGATTGAAGAAATTTGCCGAAACATATCGAAGATTTAACATCTTTTGACGTATATTTGAGGCCTTAACGAGCAACCCCATAAAAGAAGGGATTTAACCTCTCAAAATTGAATAGAGCAAAGAGGTCGAGCGACCTAGTTTGAAAGTTCTTTGAAGCTTCCTTACAAGCAGTGAGTGAGAAAACTATATTTGACGAATTCATTTCGCAAAAAAACATTTTTTATCACAAAAGAGCCACCTTGAGTATTTTGATTATTTTCAAGATTTTTGAAAAAAGAAATAACAATTAGACTTTTAATTTGATAGGAATCCTTTCGGGAGTACCCTGCGCCTGCGTGCATTAACCTGTAATTTCACTTAGCTTGAGATTTTAGATAAGTAAAGTGGGTTGAGTAGTAATGTTTTTTTAATTCTTTTTCATAAACTACAACAGTGTTGTAAAGCTTTTATTGCTCTATCATATTGGGACCAGAAAAATCAAACCATATGATTTCAAATAAAATGTTCGAACTATCTTCCAGTTACTTCAATACAATAATATATCTTGACTGAAAACCGTGTTAAACATGGTTCAGCATATTAGAAGTTTTTTGACACTCGTTTATAATTTGTTGGTGTAGATCCTCCAAATTCTCAGGCAGAGTTAGAGAAATTTTGTAGTTGAGATGTCCAACAAGAAAAAGCCAGAACAGTTCAGGTCAGGGTGTCGGGCAGGCCACTACATAGGATTTGTTCTTCCAATCCAGTGACCAGCATATTGTAAATTGTGGTTTTAACTAATTGGTACGGCGTAGTGTGGGGGAGACACTACACCGTACCAGTAGTGTCTCCCCCACTAGTAACGTAGACAGTTAGTTAATACCTCAATTCACAATATCCTGGTCACTCAGTCTTGTAAAAAATACAATTTTCGTTCAAGTAGTAACGTACCTGAGGATGTAAAATAGTTACAAAGGAATTTATTATTAAGTGATTACATGAAAACAAGAAAATTTATTACGATCTTAATTACAGATAAATAAACGAGTATCTGAATTTTTGAAGAACCAAAGCACTGAATGTACGTAATTTCAACAACAGAAAAGAATTAAATCATATAATTTTTTGTTGAATTATGCCATCGCGCTGAAGAACTCTCATGTTTTGGCCAACGTCATTTTTGACGAAAATCTTGGGGAGACGGTTTATCATGAAATAACAAATGAAGACATATTCTAGGATCTTTTGAAAGATATTCCCTTGGCTCAAAATAAGTAAGTATATTTCCGGCATAACAAGAATGATAGGAAACCTTTCGAAAAGAAAGAAAGAAAGGTGTCAGAATTTTTAAGCCAGTCTTTCGTTGATATCTGAATGGGAATAAGAGGTCCATTGAGATGGAAATCTCGATGACCAGATCTAGTCCAGTTAGATTTTTCCTCTGGGGTTATGTCCAGGATTTATTAAATAGATCAACCCATAATGATATGGAAGTGTTGAAAGAAGATAATAAGTGTTTCTGAACTTTACAATTCTTGCATTATTAAACATGGAAATACACTCCCCACAAAAATTGTCGCATCACCCTACTTTTACGACAATACTATATAAATTCTACCATCTTCAAACATTCGCGAAGAGACCAATCAACTAGCATCGAATGGTTACGAATCATTTTCAAAATAGAGTAGTTCCTCCCTGGGCCCTAATTACTGCCAGTATACGTCTCGGAATCCCCTCTAACAAATTTTGGATGTACTCCTGAGTCTATGAGTTTCAAATTTCAGGAAGCAGATTTTCAAGTTGTTCTACAAGGCATTCTACATTGCTGAATTTGCCACCCCATGTTGTCCCAAACATGTTCTATGGGATTCACTTCGGGAATTCTGGCTGGCCATCTTGAAATATCAATTTCGCTATTTTGCAGAAATTCTGTAACTATTCTAGCTGCATGAGGCCGACCATTATCATGCATATAAATGAAGTT
The DNA here is from genome assembly GCA_013387265.2 of Cryptolaemus montrouzieri. Classification (NCBI taxonomy): domain Eukaryota; kingdom Metazoa; phylum Arthropoda; class Insecta; order Coleoptera; family Coccinellidae; genus Cryptolaemus; species Cryptolaemus montrouzieri. Next base: position 64,860,877 of record JABFTP020000103.1, read on the forward strand.
TTCGCCAATCAATGGGCCAACGGGTATGACATGGGGTTCAAGGATATCTGCGATGTATCTGGCCGCTGTCATTCTTCCATTATTCACTAACTCAGTTCGACCATGGAAAGAAATGCCTCCCCACACCGTTACTGAGCCCCCTCCGAAGTTTTCGGTTCGCCGGATATTGCATTGCTGGTACCGTTCCCCAGGTCGTCTGTATATAGGCATGCGTCTATCATTTGATACTAGACAGAACCTGGACTTGTCGGAAAAGAGAACATTCGACCATTCTGGAATACCCATATTTGCATATTCCCTCGCAAACTGAAGTCTTGCAACTCGATCCTCTCTGGTGAAACGCGGGCCGGTAGAAGCCACCCATGGTTTGATATCGTCTTCTCTGAGCCAGTTCCTAACAGTTTGCAATGAAATATGCACATTTCTGGAAAGTGCAAGTTTATTTTGTAGCATTCTAGCCGTACAGTGACGAACTCTTAGTGAAGTTAAACGAAGCCAACGATCATCAACTGGCGTTGTTATCCGATTTGTTCCCTGTCCGGCCCTTCTTACATATTCCCCTGTTTCGTGGTACCGATTAATTGCTCTTGAAATAGTGCTTTGGTTAACATTCAACAAGCTAGCCACGTAACGTTGGCTTCGCCCCTCCTTTAGTGTTACAATTCTCACCATTCCATGATCACTCAAATAGCGTCCAGGACGTTCAGCTGATACTACAATAAATTCAAAGATTCGAAAATCAACAAGAAACACAAAGTTGCATTAATTTAGCGTGAAACAGAAGAGAACTTGAATGAAAACTGATACTCAAATAAACTAATTCTTGTTTCAGACGTGTTTGAGATTATATGGAAACAAATGTTACTACATAGATAAGATTTTTTTCCCCTCATATGTCCTAAAACATATATTGACAAAGAAACTGCGATCGAGCTGCTTAATCGATTCTGGAATTCAGAATACCAGGTGATGCGACAATTTTTGTGGCGTGTGTACTTTTGGACATATAAAAAGTTTTCATTCGTTTTTTTGTGACTATATATTTGGGACATTTCCATACTCATGCGTACCAAATAACTTTCGTTTGATCTTATCGCAAGTGGGCTTTATTAATGTGAGCATAGAATTGAAAACATTTAGGACTTTATCGGTGAATAAGAACCAGGAAACTACAGAATGTTCATTATATTTTCATTTCTGGAAGAATTCAAATTTGTGGACCAATTGTCAAGCATGCAATATATATATTGAGAACGAAAAAAGTCTTCTTTCTATTTTATTCAAATTTGCTTATGGTTTACATTTGAAAATATATATTTATCTTTATATTTTAATTCAAAACCATCCAATAAAAGAAATCAATACGTCCCTGCATTCGACTCAAAAACGTTCCTGTACAATTTCGAAAATATTTTCACCTATGTTTGTAAGCAACCAAGATATTGGCTTATGCCGAAATCTCCAAAAATCGACAAATCCGGAATAACTCGAAAACAGAAAAGAGTTAGCTACGATATGTTTTCCTCCATGGTTATTCTTCCATAATCGATGCCGTATTTCACTAAAGTAGCGTATATTGATACTGGAAAACCCTGCACACTTCAAAGAGAATAAGCTAAGGTTATAAGATGAAAATAAAATTGAATCATCTCGAATAGTACATGTTTTTCGAATACATTTCAAATAGGTTATGTGGTACGCACTTCTTAAACATACGGTGACTGTAACGGACTATTACGATGCGTCAATCCACAAAGATAATTTAGTAAATCAAAAAAAAGTTCAATAGAGAAATCAATCAAGAAATGTTGCTTTGCATCTTGAAGACTTTGAAATGTCATTTTCTAAAATTTCGTTGTTGCGGTCCTGCCTAATATATATAAGATCATAATGCGTAAAAGGTGTACCGTGCAGAATTGATTCCGTTGGAACAATGATGGGAATGCTCTCGGTTATTAGAATAAAACTGGCTTTTCCGAGATCATTGGTTGCAGGAGGAGACCTGATTGCTTTTGTTAAATGAATACGTAAACTGTTTGTTGCTGGCAACACTGGTTGGAATGCGGTCGCCGGCGCAGGCGGCGGGGGTCGATTTCAACTGTTCAACGGTTTGGTTTTGTCTTCTGCTCTGTCTGTTCGTCTGTTGTAATGGGGAAAGGGGATTGGACCGATCGGAGTGGATTGAATCAATCAAGACGCTTCTGGAACTTGGAACGATGCGCTTTTATTAAGATCATGTTTAATTCAAACAATTAAGTGTTCATGCGGGCGGATTCTTCTTCTAGAACAGACTATTTAACAGGGGCTGAATTGCTTTATACATTTTTCGGAAATTGTAACTAACATCGAACAAATTCACGTTTCCTATGAATAATAAAAAAAAATATCTTGGAGTTCTATCATAGCCAATTAAACACTTTAAAATATGTATTTACTCGCAAACATTTGTCTTAAATTTGATTTTTATATTTTTGTTTGAAATAGAGAGGAAAATGTTCAATACTTAATAAAATCGATATTTTCTTGATATCTGAAGCATATTCAAACTGTCGGAGCAGACTGATATTCAATGAGGAATATGACAAATATTTTTCCAATTTTTTGAAATATTTTGTTACTCTACATTATCTCATTCGATTTTATTACTTCAATTCTCATTTTATTGTGGGAACCAGGATTCAGAGCTAAGGGTAGAGATAAAGATCTCGTTACAAGTGGAAGCCCCCTGGTTATTAGCCTATGGCTCAATCAAGTTACGCACCGCAACCAGAGGTTATTTAACGGCGGTGCAAACTGCGGAAGCGGAAGTGATCGTTTTAAGAATGCGTCTGCGTCCTTCTGACAACCGTATTTAAACAAGTCTTCTTCTTGTGTGAATTCATTTCAACAAATGCTAATTTTAGAATTAAATCTGATGGTATCGTTCAGATTGCTTAGAAATTACGCGTGAAGCAAAAAAAACTTAAATGTTAGGTTTTGAATGTGATGAAGACATCAGCTTCGGAAAATTCTTGACCGAAACAAGCATCCTGTGAAGTCGTTACCATATTAATGAACCGACTGAATCTTAATTACTTTCAATGGTGCAAAGACTCCATTAGATGACAGCGACTATTTGGTCACTATATTTGTATGGAAAATGTATCTTTTTCCAATCAAGAATAGTGACGACGATACGTTATGAATAAAATTAAAGATAATAATAATTTTTCTGGACCGATTTTTATCGTGAATGCACTAGTTATCGGCGAAATATAACACATTTAACTGGTTTAAAATTGGTTAGTTTTTATGTCACGTAAAGTTCGATAATAAAGGAGAATAATTAGTGAATTAAGTCACCTCATATTTTTAGTGGTGAAACTGATATTTCATCATATGCAAATGAGGAGTATTTATAGAATGTACACTTCTTGTGATGGAAAAGATCTTTGGTTGCCGCAATCTCGACGTCTTTTAGATGGCACCAGTTCCAGTAAGCGCTCGACTAGGATGGTATGAAACAGCTTTTAAGCAGGAGTGACAAGGAAGTAAGAACAAAAGCAGACACGAGACACTGCAAAGCCAAGCATGGCGATCGAATACAAGAGCGAGAAAAGAATAAAAGAATGCATTACTGGATATTTACGTGCCAGGATTGTATTAAATTTTTTCTCTATGAAATTTTCATAATTGTATAAATCACACATACTCACTTGAAAAAAACTAATTTATACATAAATCAGATGTTTGTTAACAGCTGAAACTATTATGTTGGATTAAGAAAATAACGAAACTTCAAAGGTCAATTTACTGTCAGCTGATTTTACTTAATCGACTACTCCAGTAGACTAGGTGTTTTGTGGATAGTGGATTTTGTTATTATCGATAAACATTAATGTGATACGAGGATTGAATTTCATACTCAGTTTTGACAGAGATAAAAGGGCTGATGTCAACAAACGGTACTCTGTTGACAGTAAGAAAGGAATCTCTTCAAAATCATTATCAGCTTTATCGAAACCAATAAAAGAATTGGATTATTGTTCAAGCTTTGGTGTAAAGAAGGAGGGAGTAAGTTTTTTCGTTAGTTAGCAAAAGATTCTTCTGTGGATGTTCCATTTTATTCTTATGATATAAATAAGGGGGTTAAATATTGTTCACCTTTTGAGAAAGGACAAAACCCTGTGCTGTAAGATAAATTTTTGTGTCTTCCATACCTATTTCAAATCTTTCTGTAGATTTATCACAGTGAATTTACGACTCTATTATCTATAATCAATAACACTTGGCTTCCATTGATGTTTGGCAAAATACACCAATCATATCAGATCTTTAATCATTGTCCCTGACTTGCTACATATATAAATAGACGCGGTCGGGCCTCCTTGTTATGAAGATGCTTGAATCCTCAATCTAGGATATAAACACCTCAAAAAAGTCTAGGGAACACTTCTGAATATCGATATATCGTATCCAGAACGATCAATATGGATGATTTTTTTTAAGAAATGAACAACTGCATCAATTTCTTACCAAATTATGTAGAGTGCCGCAACAGATTTCAGTTTTTTTTTAAGAAAAACTAAAAATGCAGCAGATGCGACGCTGCTTTATAATCATTTCATCTATTCAGTGTTTGAAATCAGTTAGTTGGCACTTCATTTCAGGATTACTACAGTAGCCCAAGACCGATTTTTGGTTTTACAAGCCAGAAGAGATCGTACTACCACAGCATCTCAATTAGCTCAAGAGCTATCACGACTTCATAATGTACAAATTTCCGACCAAACTGTGAGAAATCGACTGCACGAAGGTCAACTCCACTCCAGACGTCCTTTAAAAGTTCCACAACTGACCCATGAAAATCGCGCAGCTCGTTTATCTTGGTGCCAAGAACACGTAAACTGGGATCATGAGAAGTGGGCCACAGTTCTCTTCAGTGATGAATCTAGATTTAGTTATTATCCCGGTTCGGGAAGAATTCGAATATGGAGGTAACCTGGAAAGCAAAACCGTCTCCAGCATGCTCGAGAAGTTGTTAGACAGGGAGGCGGATCAGTGATGTTTTGAGGAGGTATACGCCTTGGTGAAAGAACTGACCTCGTTCTCATACAGAACAACCTCACAGGAAATTCTTACGCAAATGAGATAGTTTTACCTTTAGTAGTACCGTATCTCCAAACAATGGGTCAAAATCCACTCTTCCAACAAGATAATGCCCCTCCTCATCGTGCAAGAGTTGTCTTGAACGTTATTGAAGAGAATGATATCGATCTTCTACCGTGGCCATCCTGCTCTCCAGATCTGAATCCCATCGAGCATGTGTGGGACACCCTAAAAAGAAATCTCCTGCGTCAAAACGTTTTCCATCATGAACAGGAGCTTCGATTAGCAGTTCAGGGGGCTTGGAATGACTTAGGCCAAAATGTAATAGACAATTTAATTTGAGCATGCCGCGACGATGCCAAAGTGTCATTAATAACAGAGGTGGACCTACTGGGTACTGAAAAATATAAGTGCTTCCATATCGTTTCGAAAATATTAGTTCAGGATTTTTTTTGTGTTTAACCAAATTTCGTCATTTTCAAATTTCAAATTTTTTCTTATACTAGGTGCTTTGGAGAAGTCAGATATTATTTTGTTTTCCTGAGAATACATTATATACAATACATCCTAACAAAAATCGAAAGATTTCTATAAATTCGAATCATCAAATTCATATTTTAAAGATATTGGTAAGTGTTTCCTAGACTTTTTTGAGGTTTTTATAATGAATGGAGGAACACACTGACCTATTGCGTTCATACAGCAAAATACAGGAATATTTTTTCTACGTTCCCAACTGATGGCTGCCCCTGTTTGTTTCACTCCCTTAGGATCAAGAATTTCACCAGATTTGGATTGATGCCGTTTTGTCGGAATTGAATATTGGATGAGGACAGAATTCATAATTTTCTTATGTAGATGAGAGTTTTTTGAAGAATACTTGCATGGAATAAAAGCAACGCTGTTAGGTTCTGGCCGTCTGATACCTATTTCAGGGTTTCTCTTCAAAAAACCATATAACTAGTCCTTATTAGCTTCTTTTCTTTCATTATTGAAGGGAAGTTCATATTGAAATACTGCTTATTTCAATTATTGTGGCGTTAAACCATCAAACACGCATGGAAGAAACAAAAGTCCATTTTCAATTCCCGTCTCCTGTTCATTTGAGAAAACTGGTTTTCTTGCTATGGGAAATGAAAAGTTGAAGACCGCTGTTTTTTATGAATCTGGTGAAGTCATGACAGGAAAGCCATACAAAGGAGATGTCGGTCGCAATTTGGCTACATCACGAATGGCTTTTATGGTATTTTTCATTTTTCGGTGCCATCAAAAACACTTCTCCTTTGATTTTATAATTTTGATTTGAATAATGTTAATTCACTGGTTTATCGAACATACTAGTGCAGCAGACTATTGTATGTTTATTATATGTACTCAATATTGTTATTATATATATTAAGAATTATAAGTCTTCAGTTTTGAGGAAAAATAAAGAATACTACAGATGTCAATTTACACTATCACAGTACCTGTGTACTAGAAAATACTAATCAAATATTCATGAGCTATAATTTTTACTGAATATAATTTTATCCTTACCTCAGCTAATTTCTATTTCGTTTTGTAATATCTCAGATCTTCCGAATAATCTTTCCATTCGACTATTAAAATAAAAATAGGATGCATTTAATTTAAGACATAAGTGGGTGAAGAAATACTATATATCATTTAGAATCAACGCCAGCAAATGATTTTTCAGTAAATATTGACCCATAATTATTTCGAATTAAACCAGATTGTATGTCTAATCGTTGTAGTGATTTATATCACAACGGCCGATACGCGAAAAGTAATCATCAAGATGTCAGAGAGTCACCTGATCGCCTTCAAAATTGCTACTTGTTCTCCATTTAAGCCAGTCCATCCACTATCAATTCGATACGACATTCAGAAGGTTAAGGATTTCTTGGGAAGAGAGTTGGTTGCCGAATGCCTAACAGCTCTCGCGAGGTATCTCACAGCTCTTCCCTGGTATGAGTCGCGTTCTCACAGAGGTCGCTGACTCGCTGGCCAGAGGCCAAGCAAAACAAAACGCACAACTCATCGCTTCATTCTTCTGCCGCAAGAGTTCGCGCAAAATTGAATATGAATAATCAATTACTCAGGTATTTATTGCTTCATCTGGTTATTTTGGGCATTGGTTTCACCAGACCATTTCGCCAATTTAAATGGAATTTCGATTCTTTCGTCGCGCATTCTGCTCGGGAAGACACCAGAAAGAATTTTGCGTGGTTGAATGTATCGTGTTCGCGAGAAATTATTCCACTGAATGAATGCAAAATCGCTGTGGAATTCAAGAATAACTTCGGATATATTCCTGTTAACTAATATTGATCAAAATTCAGCTTCTTTAGAATAGTACTTGAAACGTATTGGAAAACTAGCAATTGTCAATTTCCTTCCATAAGGTAAATAGATAAAGAATTTTGAAATGGATTTGATAGAAGCGAATTAGATAGGATGAGTTTCTTCATTCATGAACTTTTCGAGAATATCTGGCAACTGCTTGTGTGGCTTTCCAGGCCATCGTTGGTAGTTCGACGTTAGGTATTGAAGATCTCTGTCATAGAATTACAGTTGGAACTTGATTAATTGTTACAATCATCTAATTGTTTCTCAACAATTTTTTCGCTTTATCGCCTACTATTTATTTCTAATAACGCCATGATCATCAGAGCTAGTATGTTTCACTAAATCATATGGTTAATTTGTATGATGACAGTAGAGGCCGAAAGTGGAAAATACAGAGAAACGAAATTTGAATTCACTTCCTTCCGAAAGATCTCCAGAAACTACATAGTAATGCATACGTCTGAAATAAAAGAGTGGTATGAACGGTATCTGTTGATAACGACTTTCGCTCTAAGAAAGAAATCTTGGAATATCGAGGAGTTTATAGAATTTGAAATGATAATATCCATGTTCGAAATTTATTGCAAAATTGATGATGGATGGGCTGAAGAAATGTAGCAATGGAAGGGTATTAAAACCGCTTTTCAAAAGTGGAGAAAAATCTGAGGTCTCAAATTATCGAGCAGATTCTCTGATATCCAACTGATTCTGAAAAAAAAGAGTGGTTGCATTTTCAGAAAAACATCAAATTATTTCGAGAAAACAGTATGGATTTAGACAGAATAAATCAACTGAAAATGTTATCAAAGATTTAACACAGTATGTGTATGATCAAATGGACAAAAATATCCCATTTCTCTGCATTTTTATCGAGCTCTCCAAGGCATTCGACACTGTTTCCCATAGAAAATTGCTTGAAAAACTTAGCAGATATGGCTTTAGAAGGAACAGTGTTGAAGCTGCCGAAGAGCTACTAAACAGGTAGGGGACAGGTAGTACAAACAGATAGCGAAATCAGTGAAGAAGATGTTATCACATATGGAGTACCACAAGGTTCGGTACTAGGGCCACTGCTCTTTATCATTAATTTAAATAGTTTATCAGAGTTGAAGATCGCTGGAAAGATTGTGAGTTTTGCAGATGATACTAGTATATTATGTAGTGCAAAAACCTGGCAGGAGCTCAATGAAAATGCAGGAAACGATATTCGAACTATAAGGCAGTGGTTGCAATATAACAAGCACACTTGCAATACAAAAAAGTCGTTGTATCTACCGTTCACTTCGTATAAAACAGGTATACCCAACTTGGGACCACTCACTACAGACAAACATACCCTGATTGCAGAAGCAGAATATGGATATGTGAAATTTTTGGAGATTATTTTAGATAGGCATATGAATTGGAACCATCATATTGAATATTTGACAAAGAGACTGCATGGCTTATTGTATAAGTTTAAATATTTCAAAGGACAAATGGACACCAAACATTTGAAAATTATGTATTATGCCTTAGTCCAGTCACTTTTGTCATATGGAAATCTTGGTTGGGGAGCTGCTTACGCACATCATCTGAGGAAGCTTGAAATTGTCCTTAGATAGATTCTCAAAATTATCCATGGAAAGGAAAGGACATATTCTAGTGATCGGTTGTTCACTTCATCTAACATCCTTAGCTTACGACAACTTTATTACATAAAAGTAGTCGAATATGTGTATAGGAAAAAATCACCATTCATCCGATAGATCACACATACCCGACGAGAATTAGGGATGAGTATCCAAACCAAGTATGAAACTGAGAAAGAGTGTTATAAAGAAAAACTAAAAAACCTAGCTATGAGTGAAAATTAACCAAAATTGTGTATTCGAAACTAGAAACTTTATTACGACTCTTCTGGAATGTTTTCTCGAATGTGAATTAATCCTGATTGTGACTTTTTCCTGATTGCGACTTCTTCCTGATTGTGACTTTTTCCTGATTGTGACTTCTTCCTGATTGTGACTTCTTCCTGTTGGAAGTTATCGATGAATAATCCTTCCTGACAAGAGCTAGTTTCCAAATCTGCCCGCCATGCACACTGCCGTCAAGCGCCGTAATAGTGCAACTAAGCAGGATGCCGAGAAACAAAGCGACAGACTGCAGTTTCGCGCTTATTAGGAGCTCATCAGTGTCGCATATCGCTTCTCAGCATCCTACCAAGCTACATCGGGGTTGCCTATCAATTCCAGAAAGGACGCACCTCGTACATGCGTATGAAAGTCGCCCTCTATGGACCATAGAGGGCGACTCACATACGCCCTTTCTAGAATTGATAGGGTACACCGATGTAGCTTGGTAGGATGCTGAGAAGCGATATGCGACACTGATGAGCTTCTAATAAGTGCGACTGCAGTCTGTCGCTTCGTTTCTCGGCATCCTGTTTAGTTGCACTATTGTGGCGCTTGGGACCACCAGAAGTGGAATTGATTGGTTGTTTACATTGAAGTAACAATTTTGCAGCCATTTTAATGAATTGTTTAATTTAGTTATGGTATTTGAAACTGCTCGGGCATTGAAGAGTATATTTTTGAATTTAATAGGAGCGTACAAGCGAAACACTCATTTTGAGTGTCTAGCCTCTGCTATCTATTGTTTATTTAGCATGATAACTATGTAGGCACAGAATGTCCTGTAATTATTTCTCACAGAACATTATGGTTACGCAAATAAACTATATTACTATTACTATTAAGCGCTTAGGAGAACTTCGAAAATGTCAATAATGGTGCAAGTCACTTTAAGAAAGATTTTAACTCGAGATGAAACTGGATTCATAGTTATGATTTCTGAACTAAACATCTACCTTCTCAATGAAAGTTTCCATTTGCATCACAGCCGAAAGAATCACGTCGAAGTATCATGTAGTAAAATCTGTGTAGTGTATACTTCTGGAGGATAGGCAAGCCAAAATGAATATTATGTCTTGGTTTCCAAAAGAAGTAACGAAAGAATACCCACTGCTTCTGCTAAGATGTGATTGGATGCTTATTTATGAGAACGGGCCAGCCCAAAGTCCAACAGCAACGTCAGGCTCAGTCTTTGCAATTTTTGATTTTTTTTTAAAGATTAAAATACCGTTTAAAGCTCGAAGATTTGATGACAAATGCTTTGAACATGATACCGAAAAGCGAGTACCGCGACTGCTTCCAGAAATAAAAAAAGAGTTGGGAGTACGATGTTGACTCCAATGGGAACTACTCTAAAATATGCCACGAGCCAAGCGACGTAAGATTGACTACATTGAAAATTATATCATGGTGAGGTTTTCTTGCTCTAAATAGTAAAGCAAAGTCATTTCCTGCTTTATTTTCACTAACTTTTGAGGTGGAATCATGTTGGAAAGCGTTTTTGACTGTAGATCCTCTTCGGACCAGAGTTGTTTTATTGTTCATAACCCTTCTTTATTTGGTTCCAAACTAACAAAATGTTCAAAATTTCCGCTGTTTATGCAGTTATGTTGGCAACCCTACCAAACAAATCGACAGCTAACAGTTTAGAGTTAGTAAAATGGTGCGTTACACGATAAAACAACGTGTCTTCAGTATAGAGCAATGTTTCGAAAATAATGAAAGCTTGGGGGTAACAGTTCGAAAACTTTATACAAAATATGGTCAGAATAATATCTTGACTTCGTCAACTGTGAAGAGATTAATTCCGTTCGAATGTCAATCTTGAAATAGTGCGTGAGAGTGACAATCCAGGAACCTTAGTTCGGCGTCGTGACCAGAATTGCTAATTTATATACTCACAAAAGATTAGTGTCTCCATGCTTACAAAATTCAATTTTCACAAAAACTGAAGTCTAGTGATCATGCGCAGCGACGACAGTTTGTTGAATGGATAACTGAGCAAAAACAAATGGATGCTGAGTCATCAGCATCTTGATGGGTTTGTTAATCGCCAAAATTGGCAGCTTTGGGGTTCTGAGAACCCACATGTGATTGTCGAAAAACAAATGCATCCAAAACGATCCACTGTTAGGTGTGGATTTTGAGCTGGAGATTTTATTTGTATGGAATGAGGCTGGTCAAGCACTGATTGTTACTGATGTCGCGACATGATAACACAGTTCTATTGGCGAAATTATATGATATTGATGTGGTCAGTATGTGGTTTCAACAAGACGGTCCATATGCCATACAGCCTGTGGAACTCTTCTATTACTACATGAGACATTTTCAGTTCGCGTACTTTCTGGTTTCTGTAATCAGAATGGGCCCCCTTGATCATGTGATTTAACACCATAAGATTTCTTTTTATGTGGTTATTCAAAATCAACGATCTATGTCAACTACGCCAGAACCACTTATGCATTAAAAAAGCTGCCTCAACGAAATTCAACAACATTGATGCAGAATGTTCATGGAAAATTTCGGCAAACGAGTACGTTTGTGTATGCAAACACGAGAAGGCCATTTTTCCGATGTGTTGTTCCTTAAATAATCCTATCTTATTCACTTTATGATTCCATGAAAACTTACAATTAAAAACTAAAAACGGGGTTTCCTATTTAGTTCAAATCTTGCATTAATTTTACGACACCCTCCATATAAAACAGAAGTTCTAGGCATGGAGGTTTAACTCCGGCGCTATATTCAACAACAACAAATAAAATAAAGCTAACTTCCTGTGGGTTTCAATGCGCTTTTCGAGTATATGACTTGTAGCCTCCAGCTATGCTAATGTGAAGAAGGCTTGGGCTAACCAACTCAGCTCAAAGTTTTTTGGCGCCACCACGTTTGATTAACGACTCGAACGTGGAAAAATCATCACGATGTCTGTGAATCATATCACAAGATGCGCACAGTTCAAGTTTACAGTTAAGTGACATATTACAAACAGTTGTGAAAGAAAGTCAAAGACGTGGGAAAAAAATAAAGTAATTCGGTTAGTCAATTTCAAATGGAAAAATTTCTTCAAGAATATATCTTATCTATATCATAAGCACAAGTGGTGGTTGGATCCTCCTAAAGGGGGTGCAGCTCCAGTTTACAAATCAAATTGCAGCTCCAGGCTCTAATCCTGTGTTGCAGATCAATCCCTCTACCTCCGATCTATTTACTCGTTTTCTATGTTATGACTCTGACACCAATCCTCAAACTAATCTGGAATTATCTAGCCAATCCCAAGTTCTATATCCGATCCTAGGTTCACTCACCAATCCCAAGTTCCTATAAGTTTGAAAATATCCCAATAGTGTAACGAAATCTATGTTGCCAAAGAATGATCAATTAAAAGGATTATATCTTACCCCAAGATGTAAAAAGGGAACCACGTTGTCACAAAAGAGGAATAAACAGCCAACTAACCCAGTCCAGAGCAAATCCTGATCTACAGAATAGAGAGTTACTCACAATCAAAACTCTCTCTATATCCCTGAGCTCAGAAAACTCATAAAACAAAAACAAAACTTCCAACAGCACTTGTTTGTTCGGGTTCTGAATTCTGGAAAGAACTGTTAGCCTTAAAAATGGAGTAAATGAAATCAGCGTTGCCAAGTCCATCATTAAACTTCAAGTCTTACTCTTAGCAGTCGTGACCGCGTAAATTAGCAATACGAGATATATTTTCATTTGACAATTGAAACTAACCTTTAAAATTGCCAAAGCAAAACATCGGAAAGAACTGCTCAATCTTATGCTAACAATCGAAGTTCGTTCCTACGAAGGACATCAACTGGATATTCAAGATAATTTTAATTTGATGTTTTCTTTCTCAACCGAATCTCTCAAAATAATATCAGGTGCGTGCATGGTCATTTTAATACGTTATATTTCCAAGTGATTTTTCAGATTAACAGGTAGTATTCTGAAAGGTCACTTACCTCGTTTCTTGGAGCGGTAATGCATCCATTGAACTTTTCATCTTCATTGTATATGAAGGAAGGGAGATTCAGGATCACCACTAAAGCAATGCTTGGGCTTTTCTCGTAGCCTTTAACATGCCGACATACGCCTACTGCAGCGTTTGGAGTTTTTCATCCATACGGTTAGTATACTCCGTTGCAGTACCTGTTGCAAAACCAGTTGAAGTCGTCAAAGACGTCAATATAGTACTATCTAAATATCACAAATCACAGAATGATTTTATATGGTGCCATTATCGAGAAATCCAAATAACGAATGCAGGGATCTAAGATAAAGTGCATGTCTTCATTAAGATAATCAGAGATTTAATTCTTAATTCATTTTTGGTAACTCACTTTTATAACTAAGAAAATTATTCATGTTCTTGTGTTGATAGAGCATTTTTAGTTCAGGTTTTTGATGAGTGATAATGCAATAATTGAAATTGTTGCATATTGAACTGATTACATACACATCAGCTACGAATGGTGCATAACGTTCTAGAGGACCAAGTTCGAGACATTTTGAAGAGTATACACCATGAAAGTATAACGTTCACCTATGAACAGTGGTCAATTCATAATGATTCGAATGAGTGAAAATCGTCCCTATACGACCTTTCGTAAAGTATGATCCATATGCACTAAGCGATCTGGCGAGATTTCCCAGAATTACGATTAAAATACACCGATTTTGTAGTCAAAAAACAATAACATTATTTTGTCCCACTCACCGTGCTCGCCAGACATTACTCCATGTGTGTGTGTAAAAATGCATTTACTCTTTGAACCAACCTCGTATATATTTAGAATACCAACAAAGTTTACTAAGCATTTTTTATATCGCTCCATCGCATTTCAACGGAAAGAAGAGAGAGAATGAATTCACAATCACACTCGATGTTTAAGTAGATTATCCTTCTATTGAAATGAAAGTACAAAATGTTTATGTAATAGAAATGAGTAAATGAAATCTATAGTGTGCAACGACATAAATAGAAAGAAATTATTATAGAGTTCGTTCGGACAATTGAAAAAAGCTTTCGGGAAAGGCGGAAGAACTCACCTTCTTGTGAAATTATGCAACGCTATCGTAGCTTAGTTTAAGGCAGCTTATTGTTTTATCGATTCGCTGTGAATCATAAATTAGGTAAGAGTTACGGTACATATTTCATTTGGGTAATTGTTATACAGCGTCGGCGGCTATTGCTCAAAAAGCAGACGAGGTTTCTTCATTGTTTTCAACTTTTTGAACTGCCGAATAAGTAGGATAATTGTAATGTTCCGAATTCAATCTAGTTGTATTTTTCATTGACATCATTACGGGTTCTGTACCGTTTAGAATGATGATTTTTATGATTATATTAAAATTGGAAAGTACTCAATGGGTTCTGGATATAGAAATCATCGAATTAAAATTATTAAAATTTTTATATTATTATCTCTAATTGAATTATGGATGTGAATATAAATAATTGCTCGATCAAATTCTTGAATTTATCTATTCATATCAATTTCTTTGGTTATAAATATCCATCCAATGATTTTGGTTGGTGTTGGCTTGAAGTAAGTGAACATACACAATTTTAGGCAATTTCACTAGGCATGTCGATTTTTATTTATAATTAATTATTGTAATTTCGTTTATCTTCGGTAATAGAGGGCGTAGGAACAACCCACAATTTTATTTTGCAAATGGCATGATATCCATGTCTTACTTCTTCGGAAAGGTCTCTTTAAAATTAATCTAATCGACTATTTATTGTTAGCATATCTTATATTATTATTTTATAATTCCAAAATACGTAAACTCTAGGAGTGAATGAAATTAACTTAATTGTAGTAAGATTACTATTCGGCAAATTATTAGTCGAAAAAATTAACATGTTTTCGTCTATAAAAAGTACTTGAACTTAAAGGAACAGTTTTCATCATATTCATATTAGGACCTTCATAATTACAAGGAAATAATTTGTTGATGTAGTATCGTTGATATTCATCATATCTCTCTTTTAAATGACTACGTTAGCTGCGTAGAGAAAGAGATTAATTTTTTTCTGTAATTAATGCATTTGTTTGAATCGCATACACTGTGACAGAAAATTATCAAAGAAATTTAAAATGAAAAATATAAAATTCTTGATATCCTTCATTATTTATTGAATATATGCTCCATTCAAAGTGATACAAATGTGCCAACGTTTTTTCCTATCATCGAACCATTTTTTATAAGGGCTTCCAGCGATAGTCTTCACCTCCTCCTGCGAATTTTCTTTTATAACGTCTATGGAATCAAATCTGGTTCCCCGGAGACGCAATTTCAGCCTGGACAAAAGAAAAAGTCACACGGAGCTAGATCAGGTGAATGAGGCGGCTGCTCGATAGTATTTATCGAGTATTTGGTCTCAAAGTTGTTAATAACCGTGGCTCGATGAGATGGTGTGTTATCGTCATGCAACGGTATTTGCGAATATTTCACGCAATCGCCTCAAAATGGCTAAATAGAAGTCTTTATTGACCGTTTGACCTTGCGGAACAAATTCATGATGAACCTTATCACGAATGTCGAAGAGAACAATCAACATCGTCTTGATTTCGAACGACATTGGCGAGATTATTTTTGTTTTGGCTCATTTTTTCCCACCTATACCCGTGATTGTTGTGTGTCGTATTCATAGGCCCATGTCTGGTCATCAGGTATGATCAGTCCCAAGAATGTGGGATCAGAATTCGCACGATCCAGCATGTCTGCATTTGGTAATGTTTTTGACGAAAATTTAGCTCTATCGAAACGAGCCGAGTGGCGACGCGCTGCATGCCCAATTAGTTCAACAAAATTGAACGAGCGGTTTCAAGAGAGATGTTGAGATCACAAGCTATCTCTCTGATACTGGCAAGGCGATTTTCGAGTACTATTTTCTTGACGTTTTGGACGTTATCGTCTGTTGAAGAGGTCGAATGTCGTCCGGAAGAGGCAAATTTTCGAAGATCTTCCGACCGTCTTTGAAGGCTTTTTACCACCCGTACACTTGGGTTTTCGATAGAAAGGAGTCTCTATAAGCCTTTTCCAGCATTCGAATTGATTCAGAAAACGGAATTTCGTTCAAAACACAAATTTTGAGGCAAACTCTTCGTTCAATATTTTTTCCATTGTAAAATTCTCAGAGTACTACTGAGGTCGACTGGTTTCTACAGCTGTCGTGAACAAACTAGTTGATAGATCACGTTCATGTTTGGCATAGTAATTATGGAGAGTCCTACCAAAATACAGAATTTCAAAATGCTTAAAAATACTCAATTTAAATGAGAATTTCCGGATACTTTATTGTCACAGTAGTACAATCAAAATTTCGGCAAGAGAAACAGAATCCAAGCTGCGATTATTCGCTTATTTCTTGAATGGTATCCAGATTTATCTATATACAGCCAAGGTACTAAAGGCAAATTTGAAACAGAATAGCTGGAATTACGGGATGTATAGAAGACAATTTGACGTTGACTACAACACATAACTGCTCATTCTACTGACGAATTAGGAAAATTCAATTACTTCTACCCGGTAAATTGCTCGTGACCATAATATTTGGAAAAATAAGATCAAAAGTTGTTCAGGAATTGAAGAAGCATCTTAACAAAATTAAATCTGTATCGGAGTTACTTCAGGATTATTCAGATTGGCGAATGAAAGTTTTGAAAAAATATCATGAACACCATCGATCAAAACAACCGAAGCTTTAAATTGACACACTACTTAGATGAATTTATTTCCATATTAAACTGTCCACAGTTGTCTGAGGAATACCCCTACTGGATTATAAATATTCTTACTCTAAACTCAAAGAAATCTAACAATGGGCAGGCAGAACTGGTGTTATATGTCCAGAATTTTAAGATACCATATACTGGAGAAAGGTACTAAATTTTTCTAGAAGGTTTAGATCCATCTTCAGAAACTTTTTTTCCATATTGAATAGACCCAGACTTAGTTGACATGTCTAGGATAAAAATTTTTTATCTAGTGGACTCGAAGAGGAGAATAAATTGAGTGGTTGTTCAGATCAAGGAATCTCGTGCCAATATACTATTTTCTTATGGAGAAATCGGAAATCAAGAGTTTTTGAAAATAAGTCTAATTCCATGGAGGCCTTTTTTTATATAGATTATTATTGCGTACTTTACTTTCAACGTACAACACATTATTTAATTTGAAAATTGTCTATTTGGAATGATGAGGAAAGGTGAAAAATGATTAGTCCACTAAAGTTGTCTTGAAGAAACGGACGAGGTGTAACATGACATATCATGCTTTTTGGTAATATAAAACTGAGGCTTGTTCCCACTTCCGTTATGACCCAAGAAGAATAACATTAGATTCAAAGCGTAACAAAGTCAAAAAAATTACATATCTATGCATGATAATAACCCCTTATTAATTCTAGGTGTACAGGATGGGAAAATTTCTTGAAATCTTATTTTCAGTGACTAGTTTAGTGGTGCCAAAATTCTGCTGAAATCTCTCTCCGTTCGGGACTTATTCAAAATTTCTCCAATTTTGTGTAAATCGACCATCGCGAATATCTCGATCATCATGAAAGCTACATAGAAATGAGTTTCACATTTACGGCCTCTTTTTTGAGTAAAATACAGTGTTGCGTGAAAAAAATTTTCAGTTCAGCGGTTTTCGAGTTATAATGCAAACATTCTCTTTTTTAAAAACGAACGATAGAAAATTTTATCCCTATTGGATGCAGTAATTTTATTCCTTTTCAAAAATATATAACAATTGTCTATTATTGCATTCAATACCTTTTTTTCAGGGAAAAACCTGAAATTGCCACAATTCCATTCATTAGGTGCTTGCCCATCAACGATTCATATTGTTCTATGACTGAAAACCACAAACTTTTAAGATCCTATGGTTATTTCTATGGTTTGAGTCGATTTAGACCATGGCAATTAACTGTGGTCTTAGAGTTTGACACCTACGATTCCAGTTTCAGTATAGGTATTAATGTTTATTGAATATCGAAATAGCTACTTGTTAATTGTATGTTCCATTCAGAAAATCAACAAATAAAAAGTATGTTAGTGATAGAGAGGAAGCAACGATCGAAGTGATAGTTTCTGTGACGGCCAAACCCTCAATTTCGAGTAGCCGAATAGAAGCAGCAACAGGAAATTCGAGACGTCAGGTGCTCGGCATTCTAAGGGAGAACCAGTTTGAATCCTACAAAATGCGAGTCTCCCAATTTTTGCAGCCAGTGAACCCCCCTCGCCGACTAAGTTTCTGCAATTGGTATCTAGAAAATATCCAAGAACGCCCAGACTTTTGTAGAGAAGACATATGGACGGATGAAGTCTGCACCACTAGCGATGGGATATTTAATCGCTTTAATGAATATTTGTGGTCCAATGTAAATCCTCAACGCCATATGGATGTGCAGCATCAAGAAAGATATGATTTCAATGTGTGGTTTGCACTGAAAGATAGTCGCGTTTTGGCGTTTGAAATTTTTTATGAAAGTTTGAATGGAGCACGTGTTGAAGAAATCATGAATAATAATATCATTGAAGGATTTTTTGATCAACTTCCGTTGAATTTTGGACATAATTGGATAGGGACTAAAGGTCCTGTGAGATGGCCGCCTCGTTACCCTGACTTGACTCCATTAGATTTCTTCTACATGTTGAGGATTCACTCGTGGCCAAATCAAGCGAGTAGGGTGATTGTGAAATGACCTTTGACCATGTTTACATGAAAAGTCACTGTTTTTATGCCGTGTATGACGATACATTGTCATGGAGCAACATTATCTCGCGAGTCCTGAATGATTCAAGTACTGCAGGTGAACATTTTGTTTACTCTTGTACTCTGGAAAAGAACTGCGCACATAACCTCTTTGAATCGAAACACGGATGTCCTGGCAAGTTTACGATTCTACGATTTCAATAGAAGGCGATGACCACGAATATTCAGCATTTCTTGTAATATTTTTACTTTCTGAGTTTTTGTGAAATCGTTCAGTCAGGGCATACTACAACAAACAATTTTTTCCATATGACGATGCTCGTGTGAAATTAATTTGACTGTTGCGGATCCAAACCTAAGGTTTGACTCAATCACTTGATAGGTGGATCTTAGTCAGTGATAATAATTGTTTCTCATCACCCATCGGTATCCATCTTCTGTTAAATTAAGTATAGTACACTGTAACACAGTTTCCCGCGATGGGCTTTCATCTCAAAACGCGACTACAATCGATCAAGACTTTGTTCTTCAATACAACCAACCTTGAAATCATCGTTGTTAATCATCGGCCGCATATGTTCTCTGGACAACGCCTTGTTTCTCTAAGAAATAGTCTTTATAATATACAGCCTGTGGGAGCAGCGACTCAACTGAGATCCAGCCTTTACCAATGAGGAATGAGAGTTTTTGAAAATGCTAGAATGCCAGCTGTGACTCTTGTAGTTTCATGAGATCTCAAAATATACAGCGCAGTCCTCGTTCAAATTTTGTTCGAAGGAGTTAAATCGGTGCCATGAGTTAATGCTTCAATTTTCGTTTGAAATACTCAAACATATGTCCATTGTCATCATCTTCATGCTAGATATGAAAAATGATCCGATAGCTCAAATCAGTGTCGAGTCAACAGTTATTTAAGCTTCTTAAATAAATATCTATTGCTTTATCAACTGAATGAAAAAGATTAAACTTTGAGGTTTTAGGCGAGAAGGAAAGTATGTTTTGTTCCAATTTGTTCCTTTTTACTAACAATAACAATCTTATAAAAGATTTTATTACTTCATCATGTTTGCTATACAATAATTGAAATCTGACGATTTCAAATAAACTTAAAATTGTCTAAATACTTCCATACTATAAAAACTGAAAATCGTCTTTAACAAAGATCAGCATACTTGAAGCTATTCATACACTCATATACAAATCCCAGACGTAGATCGTTCGACGTCTCAAGTAGTCACAAAAATCTGGACCTAAGATATCCCCACAAGAAAAAGCCTAGAAGGGTTCGGTCAGGAAATTGGGCAGGACACCCCATAGGTCCTCTTCTCCATCAACCAGGATATTGTAAATTGAGGTATTGGCCTTGTTGATAAATTTCGCCGTTTAAATTAATCACCAGGAATCGACTGTGGTCCGTTCAGGTGGTCTCACAAATTTTCTACTCAACCATTCAACTTTTCCGGATATTGAGTGTAGGTTCCACGAAATATATGAGGATTTGAATCGCTTCAACATCTACAATTATGCTGGTTTACCTCTCCATTTAGTGAAAAAGTACATCTAATTCGATATTTTGGAACAGCAGCTATGTAATATATTGTAGATAGAGAAAAATGATCTACACTCTTTCGAGCTTGTTTTCGAGGAAACCCCATGCTGAAAACGGATTTGTGTTATCTTTTCTAGTTTTCGAATTATTCGGAATTCTGGAATTTTCAGGATTTTGAAATCTCGAATCCTATTGAAACAAGTTAAGAAATTTTTCACATTCCGCATTCACTCGTTTGGTTAGAATGTAGAAAAGCGCTTTTAATGATCGGTTTCTGCGTAATGAAGCAAAATTGTGTTTTTCTTTTAAATATGAACTCTTAGTGATTTTGATATCAATAGAGATGATTATTTATTTTGTCAAAATGTACCACATGCCTCATTCATTCCTCCAACATTAGTCCCTTTCATTAATATAAATTGATGATACAATAGAACCGTCATCTCTGATCAATGGTGGGAAGGATGATTTACAAAAGTTGTTGCTCTTTTTGCTTTAGCCATTCTTAACTCTTCAATTGAAGTAGGTTTTTGCTTCATCAATTGTTGAACCATAAATGTTTCTGAAACGAACATATTCAAGTTTAGTCTCATCTGTTAGATTCATCCTCCAGGTCTTATAATCTCTATTCTTAACTATAGCAAATATTTGACAATTTTTGGAGAACCAAGATTTTTGTGCTAATAGTATTTTCGTGGAGTGTGGAATGTAGAAGTCCTCGTATGCAAGAATCGCCTCAGTAACGGACTCAGTGCAGACCTTAATGTGAGGATCTGAAGAACAGACATCATTTAAGGAAATACGAGAAAAACTTGTTCAGCTCCTCCCAGCAGACTCGGCTGTAATGTTATATCTTCCTGGAAGCTGTTGGATCTTTATTTGATGGCTGTGCGAAGTCACCAATTGCAGGAACAAGGTTGGGGTCGGAGTTGCCTAAGGGTGCTCAGAACTGTGAATGCAATTCGTCTGGATCTGAAATAAGAAAGAGATTGAGAGTATTGGGAGAATCGGTTATATTGTCAGGAATCCTTGTCGCCTTATCGACAAGTTTCGTCAAAATGCGGCAAATCGCAAAGGCTTCAGGTTGCCCTCCTGCTGCATAGGCCTTATCTGGGTGTTGGTGCCAGTTGATGTTGTGGACGTTGAAGTCCCCATTATAATCACCTAAGCTGACGGATGCTTTATTTGTATTGTGTCTACTTTGTCGCTTAGACTCTGAAGGGTTGTTGTTATCATTAGGCGATCGATACAGACAATATAGAAACATGGTTTTGTTATATGAACAGGATTTGAACTCTGCAAGGTCCAAAGCGTTGTCCTTTAACGTGAATTGCTGTGGAATGCAACGTCCGATCTTGGAAAACCACAAAGCTCTCTATTAAACCCAAACTTTCAGTGTAATTCATAGTCAATAAAGTAGTAGTTATTATTATTTGAGTATCCGATAGATCTGAGACATGAGGTTGAGTGTATTGTAAGTGCTGGTGTACTACTAACACATTCACGTTGATGTGTTTAAGTCCTCTATTGTTGCGAAACTCAATCAAGAAATGACTTATCTCATCGGATTTTCGGGGACTCCGTGCGTTCGCCAGAGGACCTTTGTTGTCAAATTGCTACCATGAGTCTGCCGAGTCAGTTCCCCCGGAGATCTGACTGGAGAACGAGTTTACATCTGGATGATTTTGTCGCTAAGAGCTCATCTGAAAAATCCTTTCAACTCTGTAGACCGGATCATCTGCCAAGCATCGAAAACTCAGTCACAAACGACCAATTCTTGGAGCCTTTATCGTGATGAGGTGGTGTTGCTCCGGGCGACGGGAGTGGGAACGTTTTCCAGATTATTTAATAATAATAACTCCCTTTAACCTGGCTCGGTGGCATAGAGGATATGATGGTCGTCTCTAGCGCAGAGTTACCTGGGTTCAATCCCCACAAAGTTGGTGCGAATTTTCGGATTCTGGGAATCGCTTGAGTGTCGATCTTTCGAAGGAAATAAAAAGCCGTCGGTCCTGTCTAATAGAGATGTGTTGGACAATAAAGATCTCTTCCCTCGACACGAGAGGGGTTCGGCAAAATTCCCGGGTTAGATAGGTGACAGAATTCCCCGGAGTGTCATTGGCCGTAAGGCGGAAAAAGAGTACGTTAAAAGAATAACAAATAAACAAACACCCCCCTTTCAATAGTTTTCGTACTATCTGGTTTTTCTAAATCACCCATATAAATACTACAGTACTATATACACAGTTCCTACAGATCGATGATGAAAGAGAGTTCGAAACCGTGGGAACAGTATTCTCATAATTTATTCCTTGGAAATAAAACTATTGTTACATCTTCATTCGTTTTTAAGTAATATTTTCGCTATGTAGATTATTCGAATCGATTACTCCACGACCTTGAAGATGTCTACCAAGTATAACTCTCTGAATTGCATACATTGAATGGAGTTTACGATATTTACATGAAATTTTACTTATTTTACTGTGTAATTCTTTGAAAAAATTAATAACTGAATTTGACGGTTAACATAGGATAACGTTCAGATAAAATACCACTCAGTGTTACTTTACTAAGTTCAGTTTACTAAATTTTTCATGAGTGCTTGTCGCCCTACCCGTTGGCATATGATGTCGATAGTTGACAGTGTTATAGTTTACGAATTCTGATAGAAAGATATATTCTAATAACTACACATGTATTTCTGATATTTTAACGATCACTTCAAGATGTAATGTGACTCTAATTCTTAAATGGTAATTGCATTAATTACCGGGAGATGGATGTATATATTTTCATAGAACCGCGTTGATTTCACGAACAAATATATAATAATATTATCATACAATACTTCCAGAAACACTCCGCAAAACAAACAGCTGCTCACAGAAAGTGGACGGCAGATCCAAGCATGCAAATTTTTGGATGTAAGAAACACTCATAAACTTGGAAAAGTGATTAAGATCATCGATACAGACAACTTTATCGAATTAAGTTTAATAGCCGTATGACTTTTATGGATCGTAATAATCCATTAAATAATTTATCTATATTAAAATAATTTTATTAAGACAGCAGAATATTTATTGAAGAAGCGGTCGAGCATAGTGCTGCTGATGATTAGCAACGTGTGATAACAGTTGAAAAGTATGAAATATAAGCCTGTTGGAAAAATTAATGGAAATTTGTTGTCTGTGCAGATGATATTTATTTTAATATTGTGAAGAGAATAAAAATCATAGCAGTTATGATCGAATATCGAGAGTAATTACCTGGGAATGAATTTATTACAGCCGCTTTAATAGGGTTTTAGTCTTTTTCCCATGAACGTTAGAGTAGCAAACTGGAAGAAACGTGAAAGACGCAACGTTTAGGAAAAACGTTAATGTATCATTATTTCACTCAAGTAGATCTTATACACAATGAGAAAGGTGAAAAATTACATTTATATAAGGAGACTAGAACTTTTCGACCCAGACCGAAGAGACCAGTTTGTTAACGAATTCGAATTCGTTGTATTATATACATTATCAAAATCCCTTTTACCATCTGAAATGGTGTAGGGTCTACAATATACTAACATCTCATGAAATTTCGATATATCAACAATATTGTTTATATATGAAATTTCTCCATTCAATCTTCTGTCTTGCGATTGTTTTAGCCTCTGTCCAATTTTTGCCCTGTACTCCCAATATTTCCGCTATTACTCAATCCCATGTTTGTCGTGGTCTACCTCTTCTCATCTTTCCCTTAGTCTTTGTCTCCCGTATACGTTTGACTTGCCGAGTATTATACATTCTCTCAAGATGTCCCCACCAGCTGAGCTGCTTTTTCTCTATAAATTTCAAAGTTGATTCAATTCCTAATTTCTTTCGTATGTCAATGTTCTTCAGTTTATCTCTCTTTGTGACTCCCCTCATCCTCCTAAAATATTTCATTTCGACAGTTTGAATTTTAGTTTTTTGGTTTTTATCTAGAATCCATGACTCACATCCAAATGTCAGTATTGGCCTATAGATAGATGTGAATACTTTCATTTTTGTGGCTCTTGACACTTCTTTCTTATTTATGAAATTGTTGCTGATAGCATAATATGGCTTCATGGTCTTTTCGATCCTAACATTGATTTCAGTATCTTGCTTTCCTGATTCTTCGAATTTAACTACTAAGTACTTTATATTATTATATTTTTCCACTAGTTCTATTTTCGTCCCTTCTATCAGTATATTTATGTCTTCCTTTTCTGTTCCAATCACCATTACCTTAGTTTTTTCTTTGTTCATTTTCATACCACTCTTCTCTAATTCTCTGTTCCATATTCAAGTTTTTCTGAAGATCTTTTTAATTGCTAGCCATTATCATTATATCATTCGCGTATGCCCCTTCTGATACTTCTACTTGCAGTAAGTTTCTTTATCCAATCTGGATTTTCCTCACTTCTGTCGATTAATTTTCTATTATTTCATCCATAAAGATTATAAACTACAGACGACTAAGCCCTCTCCTGTCTAAGTCCCTCAGTTGTTTTGAAATACTCCGATCTCCTGTTTTTGCTTATTATGCAATTTCTATTACTTTATATATATATATATATATATATATATATATATATATATATATATATATATATATATATATATATATATATATATATATATATATATATATATATATATAAATATATATCTTCGTCTAGGCACCCTATCAAAAGCTTTTTTCCAAGTCCATGAACGTTAGGTATATTTTCTACTTCATCATGTTAGATTTTTCTATCAATATCATTATGCGGAATATATGATCTTGAAGACTTCTTCCTTTTCGAAATCCACTTTGTCTCTCCCAATGTTCTCTCAATAATTGGTCTCAGCTACATATCTATTATTATTGCTACATTCATGTTTGTCACCTCAGTTGAAAATTGGGATTATCATTGAAATCTGCCAGTCTTCTGGGATTTGTTCTTCTTGCCCTATTATTTATTTTCAAAAGCACGTTTACTCCATATTGTCCCATATTCTTGATCATTTCGGTCGTAACCTTGTCATAGCCTGGGGCTTTTCCATATTTCGAGCGTTTTATAGCTTCCTGTAATTCCTGTCTTGTTATCATTTCTTGATCTTTATCTTCTTCTATGCAAATTTCACTATCCTCTAATCCATTTTCGCCGCTCCTAAGTAGCTCTTGAAAATATTGCTTCCATCTTTCCATTACTTTCTTGTCATCTATGAGTATTACTCCAATTTTGGCATTGATGTTATAAATGTCACTGTTCCTTTTCCTTCTACATGATTCAACTATTTTATAGAATAGCTTTTGTTTTTCTTTGCTCTCGACTTCTTTTCCCGAATTCTACTCATTTTTTTCTTTTAGATGCCAAGACTACAGATCTACAGCCGATGTTCTTTCTGAAATTTAGAAAAATTAACTGTGTGGGACTGGAAGTTGTCTAGAGTTGAGTTTGCTACAACCCTTTTGATCTCCACCAAGACCTTTAATATTTGTTTATGTCTCTAGGATTAGAGGACATGCTACTTAAAGATTAGTATGTTTAATGATACAGCACAGCAGATACGTATACTTCCCGTTTTACATCTTGCTAGATGGAGGCAGACTTACTATCGAGTTACCTGTCGCAAAGACGTGACTTTTCTCGCAGAACTGCATTAAGTATATTTTATAACATCAATTTAACAATTGATTTTCAAATTGCGTTCATAATTCAAACATTCTGTAAAAAACTAGCCAGGTCTCGAGAGAGAGATGCTTCTTTATCTCTAAAAAGTAATGAAATCTAGACAAAGTCGTGCCAACTCTAAGGTTCCTTACTGCGATTTCTTTATTATCATAGTTAAGGTTGTGTGACTTGGTCGTTGAATATTCTTTATACGTTAGTGGGTAGGTACAAGTCAATTTTGTTTACACGTAATGTTATATCTGTTGTATCTACCTATGTTTGTTAAGCGAGATATCAGCCCATACTGGTATTGGTAATTAGACGCAAGTGTCTTATTTTAGGCTGTTGTTGATTGTGCAACACATGCATTCGGTATTTTGACAATGTTGACTTCTACTCTCTTCTTTTTTTAACATGAAATTGACGTAAAGACGGACTAATATCAATTATTAGAAATCCTTCTCTACTGGAAATATTTTTTGATACTGTTTGTTTCAGGCTCGCCTATACATAATTATTATTTAAATGTGCAGTTTCATCCAGCCTAGAGTTGACTGGTTATTCAATCAACGTTTTCCAATTGGCAATTTTCCATCGCCATTAAGTAGCAGTTCTAGGGAAAGATTGGTGCAATGGTGTCATGGAGCACCTGGTTTTGTTCCCTTTTGTACCTTTCAACGGCCAAATCACGATCACGATCACGATCTGCCTACTTCAATCCACTGCTGGATGTAGGCTTTTCCCATATTGAAACATTTCTTTCTGCTAATAGCTTCTCTCATCCAAAGAAGACCCGCTGATTTTTTAATATCGTCTCTCCACCTTGTGTTTGGCCTGCCGATACTCCTATGCCCCACTCTTGGCCTCCATTACATGAGCCTCTTGGTCCACCGATTGTCATTTCTTCGAGCTACGTGACCTGCCCATGACCACTTTAGTTGAGCTGCCCTCTCCATGACATCTGTCAGCTTGGTTTGTTCTCTTATCCAAGTATTTCTTATGCGATCTGATAGTTTAATATTTAATATTATTCTCTCGTGTGCTCTTTGGGTTTTCGTCAATTTTTGGGCCAACTTCTTAGTAAGACGCCATGTTTTGGCTACATATGTAAGCACAGGAAGAATGCATTGGTTGTAGAGGTTTTTCTTGAGGTTGTGGGGTATATCTGATGTCAGGATATGTTTTAATTTGCCAAATGCCGCCCACGAAAGGGACACTCTTCGTGTAATCTCGTCAGTCATGTTGTCTTTTTTAGTAGTAAGTTTTTGTCCCAGGTATATGTAGTTTTCGACATTCTCTAGTTGTTGACCTTCTACGTGGATTACGGGGTTATTGTTTGTGTTAGTCATTATCTTCGTCTTGCTGATGTTCATTTCTAGGCCAACATTTTTTGAATGGTTGTTCAAGTCTAGGATCATATCTTGTAATTCTTGGACGTTACTACTTATTAGTACAATATCGTCGGCAAAGCGTAGATGATGTAGAAGTTTGCCATCAATATTGATTCCTTTCTTATGCCAATCCATTTCTCTAAAGATTTCGTTCAAAGCTGCAATAAATAGCCCCGGTGACACTGTATCTCCTTGTCGAACACCTCGTTTTATTGGAATGTCGTTGGTTTTATTCCATAATTGGACATGCATTATGGCGGAAGAATAGATGTTTTTTATCAGGTTCGTGTATCTGCTGTCCACTCTACATGCTTTAAGAGAATTAAGGACTGCCCAAATTTCTATACTGTCAAAGGCCTTTTGGTAGTCTATAAAGGATATATAAAGATCTAAATTATACTCATTGCACTTTTCTATTAGGTGTTTAATTGCATGAATATGATCCAGCGTACTGAACCCAGATCTAAATCCAGCTTGTTCACGGGGTTGCTGGAAATCTATTTTTCCCGTTAATCTTTTGGTAATTATTTTGGTGAATAATTCATATAGCTGGGATAAAAGGCTTATTGGTCTATAATTACCAAGGTTTCTTATGTCGCCTTTTTTGTGGAGAAGAATTACTTCAGCCTCAAGCCATGCTTGGGGGACTTGACTTTGATCCAAGCATTTGTTGAACAATATTACCAGTTCTTGTTTTAGGCGAGGACTTCCTAATTTGAGCATTTCTGGAATTATGCCATCTGGTCCAGCCGCCTGGGAATTTTTAAGATTATTCAGGGCTGAGTTTAATTCATTAACAGTAATTTCGGGAATATCCTCAGAACCGACATTACATATTTTTCTCTTTCCATCTTCCTTTTGCTGTGCGTTTGGTTGTAATTTGGAATCATATAATTCTTCATAAAAGCTTTCTATTAATTTGAGCATTTGATCTCTATTTGTAATGACCTTTTCAGCTTTGTCTTTAAGTGATGTCATTTCTCTTCTTCCTATACTAACATGTTTATTAAAAATTTTGTTATTCTCAATAGTTTCTTTTATGATCTTGGTATTAAATTTCCTAATGTCTTTGCTAATTTCTCTTCTTATTAATTTGTTCAGTTCAGCCCATTCGATTAAGTTCCTATCTTTGTCTGGTTTTAGTTTCCTTCTTTCTTCAAATAATTTCGCTGTTTCGTCACTTATTTTTCTTCGACTTCTTTTCGTCACTGTTGTTACCTCACTTGCGCTTTCTTTAATGATGTTGCTTAATTCATTTGCATGTGTATTTAAGTCGGTATGTCTTAGAGTTGGGGGTGCCTTATCAATATTTTCGTCTATTTTTAATTGGTACTGTTCTTTTCTATTGATAAGGACTTCAGGGTCTACTCTCTTTTGGGGCCTCAACGTTAAATTTCTCTTATGTGTTTTTATTCTGACCTTTGCTCGTATCATTCTGTGGTCACTTCCCACATTTACCCTGCTGACTGAAGCGACATCTTGTACTATGAGAGGGTTACTCGAAATTATAAAGTCAATTTCGTTTTTATACTTGAAGTCTGGACTTCTCCAGGTCCATTTTCTATATTTACGTTTTTGGAAGAAGGTATTCATAGCATAAAGCTGGTTCATCTCTAAAAAGTCAACCATCGTGTATCCACGTTCATTTCTTGTACCGTATCCATATTGACCTACTACTCTCTCGGTTTCATTTACTTTATTGCCTATTTTGGCATTAAAATCGCCTATTATAAGAATGTCTTTTCCGGTTTTGTTGTTTATGATTTCCTGTAGTTGTTCATAGAAACTCTCTACAACATCCTCGTCGTAATCCAAAGTAGGGGCATACACGTGAACTATTTGCATGGAGTATTCTTCTGAGATCCTTACTGTAACATAAGCGATTCTGTCTGAAATTCCTACATATTCCGTTACCAATTTTGCAAGTTTGCTGTGTACAAGAAATCCGACACCATGGCGTTTGACATTATCTTGTCCTTCATAGAATAGCACATGTCCTGACTTTAGTTTGACGATGTCTTCCCCTATTCTCCTTACTTCACTCAGTCCTAATATATGCCACTTAATATCCTTTAGTTGTTCCTCTATATCTTCTAGTGTATCATTGGTGGAGAGTGTTCTGACATTGTATGTTGCTATTTGCATTTTCCTAGTCGTTGCCTGTTTCGTTTTATTGTAGCAGCCGGGTCCAACCCAGGGATTCTTAGCTCCCCCTGTCCCTCTCTTTGCCTGACCGCTGCCTTGGTGAGAGAGTGTAGAACTGCTGGGCACTGGGGGCCATATTTGATTTGTACTGTTCATAATGGAAAAATATTTTAGCCATAATGCACCTTGCTGGCCAGACTTCTAGGTGCATGGTCTGAGTATCACATTTCCTTGGTACTCGGTGGAACAGTTATACCGGCCAAATCAGACAACATTAATTATAATAATAAAGAAATTGCACTAGGGAACCTTGGATTTGGCACGACTTTGTCTACATTTCATTACCTTTTAGAGATAAACAAGCAGCTCCATCCAGACTTAGCTAATTTTTTACAGAATCTTTTTGGTGGGATATCACTTCTTTTTGTAGAAATGGGGGCATATTGATTTATTTTATAAGATTTTCTCATTCGACCACTTTTTTCTTTTTAGGAGTAGTTTTTTAATTATTATAAATTTTCCTCTCATTGTTTACGGTTCTGATTCTTGTTCATTAGCAACAGTTTTTCGTATAGCCATTCGCTATTTCTTTTTGTAAACTTGTAAGTTGAAGTATAAAAGCCAGACATGTCTTATCCAGAGTTTTCTTTCACTTTTATTTATATGCGTATGGAAAGTAGAAGGGGAGACATTCGCCCAGCAGTGACTGTGGGACGCTATAGGCTAGATTAAATTAGAAGAAGTATCCCACTACTCTGGATTTTTGCAATGACAGTCGTTTTTTTTCAGCTGAGACTAGCTGAGGGATTCTTCGTCAGATGCTTCAAACATTCGATTTTTGTCATCAAATGAAGCGGCCCACTAAGTTGAATATTTTTTGTAAAGGTGGTATGTCGATCTCTAACAGTTTGGTTGGGCTCTTGTGTTTTCTAATAACGGTCACCAGGTACTTCCGATCTTCGATTATCCTATTTTTTATAGTTTTTCCTTTACGTTGCCATTAAATCCTAATTCAGTACCAAATTTCAGCTGTCTGAATTCATGGTAAGTACTAGTTCTATCCTGATGATCATGAGTGAGTGAGTGAGAGAGTGTCATAATTGCGAAACTTTGCTTTCGCTTGAAATTTTGGATTTTAAGTATGTGATTATAGCTCACTGAATGACGAAAATCTCTCCGTTCTGGTCTTCACCAGAGGTTCTCAAATAGGGGCCTGCAAATGCGGCGAAATGGTTCCAGTGAATAATGGTAGGCAGTGTTCGACTTGGAGGGGGCACTACAGTGCCCCCTGATAAATATTCGATTTGAACTATCAAACTAAACCTGGTACAAATATAACGGAATATTTCAAAGAAAAAAGGCAAAAACAGTTGGAAAATTTTGAAAATTAATCGATTTTCAAAAGTAACTAGAATTGAGTTCCATTGATGCGTGGGAAAGTTGCACTTCATTCCTATCTTTTATAGTGCCAGGAGGTCTGGCACTCTTAGTGCCAGACCTCCTGGTCGTACATAATTATGAATATCAATGGCTTCAGTACCATTAAAATATTCTCCTGTTGTCTTTCCACTCCACCGTACTGTTCTGTGTAGCAAGGCTTCCCAGAATTTGTGATGTTACAAGTTGCCAAAAATTAATATACCTAGTTTCCGATCTCACCAGGATTTTGTCAACAATTCGTATATGTATGCAGTAACAGCAATAGAACTTCCTGTGGGTGTAAGGAATCGTGAGAGTGAAGTTTTCAATGAGAAATTCCGAAGACCCGTTTTCACTACATGGATCAAGAAAGTAGCTTTTTCCAGTTCAACTGTTATTTTAGTTGACGCGAACCACAAGTTACCGATGACGATCGACAGTTACATACCATGGTTCTGTAAGCCGAAGCCTAGTTGTAGTCCCTTCGCCTAGTGTCGCCTGCCTCCTCTTCTTCATTTCCTCCTTTCCTCATTTATTTCTATACCAATCAGAATGCGTGAACTTCCATCCGCATTCACAACCTCGTTTTAGCTCATGGCGTAAAGAAGCCCCATAAACATAAGTAGCTCGTTTTTAGAAGCAGATCTTTTATTTTGCCTGATGAAATGAATTTTATATCTTCACAAGGATAGAAAGTTCATCAAAACATTCAGTTATTTGAGAGATCTATTATTTTATATGTATAAACGAGGATAAAATGCCTTGAAAGTCCTTGAAATGGTTAATAGAAATGAGAACCAAAGTGATATATTTCATGGTCGACTACTTAATCATGCTTTTCGTCATATGATTCCAAATTATCGTCTGCTACTTCGGCGCTGAGAAAATCACTTCTTTCAGAAGATGAAAGTTCTATCGTTGAATCGTGATGATTCATGTGTATGGGGGAAATTGTAACTCTCAATTTCCTCATTCTTTTTGCGAAAAGTACCTGTAACAGAAACGACACATGTTTGAAGCATACACATCGATACCTACCCTTTCATCATTTTGAAATTTTTTTTTATGGTTACCAGTCTCTGTGGATATTTCAGCAACCGAACTTCCTGAAGGTTTTGGAGCAGACTGAGTTATCGATTCACTTAAAATCAATGAATCATCATATGCTCATTTCATCCATTTCGTTTATACAAAATATTATAGAATTGTATTATGATTTGTTTTGAATAGATGAATTTGATATTGCTCCCGGCAAAAGAATATCAGGAATTAACCATAAATGAATGGAGATCTTGCCATTTACTGTTCGAAGGAAACTTCAGTCATGTAGAGCAATTTCGGAAGCAAGTGATTGGGTTTGGAGGTACATTTTCGTTTTTTCGTTTTCAAGGCACATTTTCGTTTTCATTAGAGTTAGTTTATGTTGATTTGGTTATTCTGTAGTTGTTCTCACATCTTCCATTTCACGTTTCACATTACTTTTGTTCACCTTTATCGTTCGACCTCTAAATTGAGAGTGGTTGACTCGATTTAGTGGTCTGTTCAGCATGTTTCTCGAGAGACTCGGCTACGTAGCCTTCTGAGATGATTCGTAACTAGGCAAACTATTTCAGGAGAAATAGTCGCCACATTGTAGTTGTGTGTGACGCTAATGCATACCACTCGGTGTGGGGCTGCTCTGACATCAAAGCAAGAGGTGAAAATCTTGTCGACTTCCTCATGGCAGAAGCCCCGATTCCTTAGAATGAAGGAATGTGACGCGCAATCGCACTAAGTTATTGGACAGCACGTTCTGATCAATTTCTGTGAGCAATAAAATCTCGGGGTGGAATATATCAAATAGACCCTTGGAGTCTGATGACAGACATAATCAATTCGTTGAGTATATGACCAAAAGGGCTTCCCGGTCGATCAAGTCGGCGTTTCACGAAAACTGTCCACTAAGGAAAAAGCCTGATACGGCAAATGGAACCACTATCGCTCTACTCTAACGTCGTATGAAACAGGAATTAGGAGGGCAAGAAGGGAGTCCTGGCGCAAGTTCTGTGAAGAGGTGGAAAGGATTCTCGCAAGGTGACCGGTGCTGCCCGTTGGATCTGTAAAGAGCGAATGAACAGTACACTGACTCTGGAAGAAAGATGTGAGGGATTTTTGCGAGAACACACTTCCCAGATTATCGACTTCTTGAAGTCAGTGATAAATGTGACTGAGTCGTTCTGCAATCTTGCTAAGACGCCAAAAACGGACGATTAAAAGAATGCAAGAAAGATCATCAAGCTCGAAGCAGTTAGGTGGGCGATTCCCACATTTAAGTCTCCTAAAATGGTATTTTGCTTACATTGCTACACCAGGGGGAGGATCTTCCGGTCGAGTTTGGCCTGAAATGTTCTCCAATAAGCTGGCCGAAGATTAGTTTTTACCATCGATCAAACTTATAAGTCTCATGTTTTTCGTTCTGAAAACCCTGAAGAAGATGTAAGATGGATTTATTAGGACCGAGATGTTATCGCTAGAGCTTCTGAGTGAACATCAATATGCCTTTCAGAATGCTATTTCTGATTATTATTATTACCATAAATACCGATTGTTGACAGAAGGCCACCAACCAGTAGGGGACCACAACATAGGGGATAAAACTCCTCCTTACCATCCACAAAACTGACTACTTCCCTTTTTAGGGAAGTGCTGATCACTTGGGCATTAAGTATGTTGCTAATTCGATTCGCAATAATATTTGGTATTACTCAGGCTCTCGCAGACCTTCATAGTGAACTAGTTGGGGCCGTGTTAAGCTCCTTATGTCCATGAAAGCTACAGCTCTTCTTGCGTTCCAGAGTCTGAGCGATGCTCCCGGCTGAATTATTAGGTGCCAAATAAGTTGATTTACCTTTTTGAAAGGCGTGTTGATGTTCAATCAGAGGCTCAGAAACTCAAAACAAGCCTCCCCAAAGACCGTATGGTACCATTCACCAGGAAAATGAGGATAATTGTTCCTTTCGGCTTTATGAGTGGAATTTTTATTTCTGTTACGTAGGAAGCAGAACACCCATGGATAGTGAGTTTATGTGAAATCTACACCTATAAAACATAATATACAAGACTAGACATTCCTTATGAGCATGTCGAATGACCTGTAGAGGAAATGGATTCTTGCGCCAAATACCTTCAGTTGGAGTATGTGATGATGGTGAGACCACTTATCACGTAGAGTTACATTGACTGATGAGAGTGCAGCCTAAAAAAGCAATCCCAACTCATGCTCTCTGAATTGCAGGTAAAAGCCTTCATTATACTCACTGGAGCCTTTCACTTTACATCTATCGGCACTGAAACTGGGCATTGCATTTTTTTTTCACCTAGTGATTGGAGGAGCAGCTAGAATGGCTACCTACAGATTCCATCACCTTTCCTGAAAAGGAACAAGTATATTCCGCTTCGTGCCCGGAGCTTTTCTGCCTGAAATCGAGGACAAAGAGATCATGAGTATGGAGTCTGACATAGCGATAACAAAAATCAGCCATTACAGATCATCATTCCCAGAAGATAGAAATGGGCCAGCTCCAAGGACACTTGAGAGTCCTTGTTGGTTCACAGACAGCTCAAAAATTACCCGAGTTGTTGGAGCTAGTGTATTTGTTCAGAGTACTACCTAGGAAGAGTCAAGTTCAATGAAAGTGGAATAACCAACAGGAGAAATCGACATTTTTGGGCCACAGAAAATCCACATTTCATTGAGGTTATTGATTTCCAAAATGAATTCAGCGTGAACGTGTTTGTAATTTTAATGAATGATTTGTTGGCTTATCACATTTATGAGGAAAATATTTTTGGACAAAGATACCTGAAAATTTTGAGAGGAACATTAGCAAATTTTTTAGATGGATTACCCCTTAACATTCTGAGGGATTGCTTTTACCAAATGGATGGTGCACCAGTACATAAAACACGAGCTGTAGATCGGCAGCTAACAGAAATGTTCAAGGATAGATGGTGGGGTAATCAAGGACCAAATTTATGGCCTTCGCGTTCTCTGGACCTAACGCCCCTTGATTTTTATTTATGGGGAAAAATCAAGAGTGAAGTGTATCTTATTCCTGTAAGAAGTAAAAAAGAGTTACTAGAGCGCATTCATAATGCTTTTCGTAATATTGATCGTGAGAAAACTAGGAGGGCAACTCATCATGTTCGTACACGAGCTGTCAAGTGTATCGAGCAAAATGGGGCCCATATTGACCATTTATTTAGATCGTGAATTAGTTTTCTCCTATGATGTTTGCTATCATCGATTCGTATTAATCTTCGATGATTGGTTTCGCTTAGTTCCTACAATTTTTATTCATCCAAATTGTAGAAAATTGCTTCTAATGCTTCGAAATTTTATTTTACTCATAGATGGTAAATATGGAAATTGGCTATTGAATTGCCTGCAATTTTATCCACTACTTTTTGACATTCTAAAATGAATTAAAAAAAGATAAAACATATTTTTGTTTGAATAACCAGTGGTTTTATTCCAGATGTGTTGTATTTTTTGGATATTTTCAATCTGAAATAACGACAATTCTTGTTGAAATATCAAATTCGAATGAAGGAAGTGACAACTACATTAACTTTAGGCACCTGTCAGGTGAGCGTAGCCAGTTCAGCTACTCGATACAAATATTTCAAAGCATTCTCTGTTAGTTCTTGCAAAATCATCAAAATTCAATATATTTCCAAATTATTTCGGAACTATAAGAGATGGGTATAGTACATGCTGATACGATTCCATCTGAAATTTGACGCTTCATCTAATGGAAATATAAAAATTGGCACTTGCAATTTGAAAAAATTGAGTTATTGCTGTTTGAAAAAGGCCAAATTGAAAAAATCATACAAAACAACGCAATAAACATTTGACATGTGTAGATGGCTTAAAAAATTTGTTGATTCTTCATCAATCCACCCAACAAAAAATTGTGTCTGTAGTGCAAAAGATCAACGAGCTTAAATTTTTTTAAATGTTCCTGAAAAATCGAGTTTATAATAAGAATAATTAAATCTGTCAAATGTTTTGACGGTTAGGTGCCAACAACTTGGGTATTTTATGCCTTACTCAAATATCGGTTCAAGATGTATGTATAGAAAAGGTAGATTGCCATTTGAAATAACAAAGTGATGACCCACTTCCGGTATAACCGGAAATGGTATCACATATATATATATATATATATATATATATATATATATATATATATATATATATATATATATATATATATATATATATATATATATATATATATATATATATATATATATATATATATATATATATATATATATATATATATATATATATATTATTATATATTATATATTAGTTCTCAGTGTATACTTGTATACATCGTTTAGTGCATTTTAAATATTCCTTGTTTTGCATTCGATAACTGTAATTTTTTAAGAAAATATATTGTGACCTGAATTATTATCAAAGTATTACCTCATTCTGTAAGCCTAATAATTGAGGCTTGAACTAAAAGCATAAAGATTTTGAATATCCTAAAATGCGCTATCGTATTAATAATGCTGACTAAAGATTATTTGGATGAATGCTTTGATAACCTATAGAACAAAATCATAAGATTAATTATATATAGCTAACCTATATTCGTGTTGTGTGCAATGCAATTGTTCGAGGTGATTTGTTAATTTATGTGGTATATCTAGGTCAATGTCGGACATAATGTAATAAAATACAAATGGGAACAACGACTCATACACTGATA
The DNA here is from genome assembly GCA_013387265.2 of Cryptolaemus montrouzieri. Lineage (NCBI taxonomy): Eukaryota > Metazoa > Arthropoda > Insecta > Coleoptera > Coccinellidae > Cryptolaemus > Cryptolaemus montrouzieri. The sequence continues at coordinate 64,897,905 of JABFTP020000103.1, forward strand.
TCGATTTGTATCGTTTATGTTTTACTAGAATTTCTATGATGAAGATTAAGGAAATTGGCTTTCCTAAGCCGTAAAACGAAATGTGGTTTTATACGCATACTGAAAACCGGTATACGAGCTATACGTGTCGAATTACTTGAACGCAATTGAGCTCAAAACTCCCGTTACATTAAACCCCATGAAGAAAATTTGAAATTTTCTGAAGAGGACCGATAATCTCCGGACCTTAAGTTATTCTTATCCTACCGAACACGAAGCTGTTCGAAGACTGTTGTCATCTTCTCCTTGAGTTTGTATAGGCTGTTCCATTCGGAATTCAATGTGTTCAATGTAAACAATACTCAAATGTCAATAGTAAAACGTCATGTTTCATTTATCTCAAGACTTGATTCGAAATGTTTAATTAAGCAAAAAGTTACAGCTAAGCTGAGCTTAAAAATCGTCGAAATTTTAGAGGTAATCGTCCTCATTTTATTGAAGAAATTCTCGAAAAGTTTTATATACCTGATGTGGTAGACGTGAAACTCTTCCTTAATGTGCTCGTAGATAATTGATGGAGCAAAACATGAATGCGTCGCAAAAATTATGACCCTATTCTCGTAATAGTTTTAAGTGTATTTAATTCCTGCAATCTCTTTTCTTTGACATGATCTTCGAAATGAAGTCTACGCCATGCTCATTAGGAAAATATTGCTGAGCTGATTAACCAAAGCAAGAATTCTCTGCGAAATCATGTCGAATACAATATATTATATTTCAGTGAATATTTTATTTTTGTCTGTGAGAGAAGCTCTTGAATCTTTAAATATTAGTTTACCTGGATATTGTATAGAAAGAAATGGGTATTGCGAAAAGCTTCCATGTTCTTGTAATTCAACTCGACTGAATTTTTCTATAAAATCTATAACATAAGCTGACTGAAAACGGTCATGAAATTTATATGAAGCATAATGCTTACTTCAACTATTACCTGAGTGAGCTGATTGGTCCTTCTGTTTCTGCTACTGCAATAGTTGAAGTTCATGTTTATACTGGATGTTTAATCCCAAAAGAGCTGTCTTGTATATTCTGTAACTAGGGTAGAGTGAAAACTTCGATAAGTAAATTCTAATAACTTGTATTAGTCAGTACTTTTCCTAAATGTTTCGTTTTAGAATTAATTTATATTGCTAACTAGACCTTTTTATGTATTTTTCCCCGTCGTTTTGGCTTCGGCTGTTGACATTCTTTTGTGATAATAAATGAATAAATAAATAAATGAAAAAATGGCTTTCTTTATTCCGCCGATCCATGTAGTCTTTGGTCTTCCTATTTTCCTTCTTGCTGTTGGGGACCACTTCCTTATTTGTTTTGGGAGTCGATCGTTATCTATTCTTTCGACATGATCATTCCAGAGCAGTTGCCGTCTTTGAACTTCTTCTATAATTGTTGTATCGATCTGCATAATTTCTCTTATTCGATCGTTTGTGAATCTGTCGAGTCTGGATGTGCCAGCAGGTCTTCGCCAGAAGTCCATTTTCTAATTTTTGTTTGATTTGCCAAGTTTCATATCCGTATAGCACTATACTTCTGACAACCGAGTTGAAGAGGAGTCGCTTCTTTTCTCGAAATATGCTCTTAGACCACAAAATTGAGCTCAGGTTGCCTATTACTTGTTTTCCCTTCAGAATCCTCTCCTTTATTTTTCTTTCTGTTCGTCCGCTTCTTTCCACCTTAGTTCTCGGGTAAACAAAGTCACCGCAAGCTCTTACATTTTCCCCATCCTCTAACTGCAACTCTTCTTTTTCGCTTCCAATGCACAAGTATTTCATTTTGTCTGGTTTACTGTCATCCCCCAGTCTTCATATTCCTTGAAGAGACGCTTTGCCATGAATTCCAGATATTCCTTGTCTTGGGCTATGACAACCTGGTCATATGCGAAGTTCAGAGTGTAGAGATTGTTGTTATCATCTAGTTGAAAACCCATTTCGTCACATGACATTTTTTTAGTTTTTGGTTCAGATAAATCTTGAACAGCGTGGGGGACAGGTAGCACCCCTGTCGAAGTTCTGTGGAAGCATCAAATTTCTCCGACAGGTTTCTCCCCATTTCGATCCTAGAGGTCGATTGGTGGTACATCTGTTTGACTGCATTTATTAGGGTGTTGTTTATTGGAGAATTCCCGAGAACCTTCCACAGCTTTTGATCTGTTACTGTATCGTAAGCTTTTGAAAGATCCACAAACAACAAGTGAACTTCTCCTTTGGTGGCAACTATTTTTCATTGAGTTGAACTATTGAAAAAATCTGATCTATATATGATCGACCAATGCGAAAACCAGATTGTTGTTCCATCTCTAGAGGTTCGTATTCTTGTTGTATCAGGTTTCTGATGACTATCCCATGTAAGCAGCTGATCGTGCTAGTTACTGAGATGCATCTATATTTTTGACAGTTATCCTTGCTGCCTTTTGTATGGATAGGTGTTATCCAGGCTTCTTTCCAGATATTCAGAATTGGGTGGCCGTTCACAAGCCTACTGAAAAGTTCTCTTACGTGGGTGATTAATTTGGGCGTGCCATTTTTTGTGGGTTCTCCAGGTATGCCTGCTGATCCACTGGTTATTTTGTTCTTCATTAAACCAACTGCTTTCGATATCATGGTGGCGTCTAATTCAACGTGTTCACCTTGTACGTGATTTTGTCTCGGAGAATTTGTAAGGTACTGCTCTCTATCTTCCTTTAGCTCTCTTGGAAAATAATCTTTCCATGTCTCTAGTTGAATGAGTTGTATGTTTTGAGTGATCTGATTAGTTTCCATACTTCGGATGATCTTGTTCCTCCTATATAGCAGTCTATCTCTTTGCATTTTCTTTCCCATGTTTTGTTTTCATTTTAATGTATCATCCTTTTAAATTTACCTAGCTCTTCTTTATATGCTATCCTGTCCTCAATATTCTACGTACTCAACCATTTTTTGTACGCTGTCTGTTTTTTATCTTGTTGTTCTGTCAGTTTTGCATCCCATGTAACCGTGTCATTTCTTCTTTGCATGTTATTTTCTTACCCTAACGCTTCCTGTGTGCATTGATTCTATTCTACTATATGATCATATAGGGCACTTGTCTGTTGTGTAAGATAGTTATCATTGAGTTTCTGATTGAGCCGGTTTCGTGCTTTCATTGATAAGGCTGCCTATATTATATCTTGTTTGTTCCACTTTCTGTTGTTGTTTACTGTGTGATGATTGTTTGTTATTATTATTGATGTTAAAAGAGAGGTCTATGTTATCCATGAGAAGGTAATGATCTGAACCACATTCAATTCCTCTGTAGACTCTCGTATCTTGGATGTCGAATTTGGTGTCTTGCCTTGCAGTTATGTAGTCGTTGATGATTCTCAACCCTCTTGTGTCTTGGTGCCATGTGAATGTATGGTTTTTTTTATGCTGAAAGAATACATTCAGTATTTTAAGCTTTTGATGTTTGCACATCTCTACTAATCTTTCGCCGTTATTGTTAATTGTGATTTCTCCATACTTTCCAACGACTTCACTAACATCTCGATTTCTGACTCTGGCGTTGAGATCATCCAGGAGTACATGTTCCTATTGTTTTCAGTTTGGTGACAGTTTCATTTTGAAGGTCGTAAAATTCATCTGTCTCTAAAATTGGGGCATCTTCATTTGGAGCGTAAACACCAATAATGGATACCTTGTGTCCTTGTTTGCTGTCGTAATCCTTTCATTCACAGCCTCTCAATTAGTAATTTTGTTTTCGTACTTAATATGAATCAAAATTGCTCAGGTGCTCTCAGATGCTCCTCTGTACATATGTATATTCTCCGCTAAGAAATCCGAACCATACCCTTTCTTTTTAGTCTCAGTTAGAACGGCTATGTCTATTTTCATCTGCTGCAATCCTCGACGAACATTCTCTATTTTTCCTATGAATCCTTGAACATTCAATGTGCCCAAAATCATTTTCTTTTTCCGTCGCTGTGGTTGTTTCCGTGTTTATAAATTCTGCTTCCGAGGCATTCTATTGGGGTATTTAGCAGTTTCGTTTTTTTAAATGTTATGAAGAGCTAGCCCATTGCCACAACCCCCAACCTGGAGGACCAGGATTTTGTTCGAGTGCTCCTTCTCTAGCCTTTGATGAGCAAACGTCTTACTGCAAGGCAGCAAGGTTTGCCGTGTCCTGGCAGGAGCCCCAACAGGGTGCCATTATCCGGGCCAGGAGAACCCTGGTTTTTCAACGAAGTTGGTACTGCTCCCCCTCCTTCTTCTCCATCACTAACATGATGGAGCCCCAGGTTTGGGACTGGCATAGCGGAAATACTAAATTTGATTGAAATTGTTATTTAAATTATAGTTAATAAAAAAAAGTACTATATTTTAAGGAATTTTACTTAATAATTGCGATTTGTAACGCTACGGCGTAGTGAAACACTACACCGTAGCTTCTTCAGACGAATGAATGTATAGAAAATAAGAATGAGAATAAAAATATAACTGTTCTTGAGTAATTAAGAGCTTATTGGGTTGCTTCTTCTTGAGTGGTTATTTATGACAGATATATCCAATAAAATTAAGGAATAGATTGCACCCCGAAGAGATTCAATAGAGGTGAAGGGCTTAAATCGACTTGTTCATTGATAAGTCTACTTGAGTGTTTGTATTTATTTATTTCTAAAGTTTCCCTAAGATCTACCTTCCGATATTTATTACCTGTATGCAAAATTTTAAACTGTGGGTCGAAAGAGTGATTATTTTCTAAGAGATGATTCGCGTAATTTGAATCTGATTTTTATTTGAAAAATTGCCTTTATGTTCCGATATTCTAATATTAAAATTTCTGTGTTCTACCAATGTAGAAATTATCACAGTCATTGCAATTCAATCTATAAACACCTGATTCATTGTTTTACCTGGTTTGGTTTTATTATTTTTATATATTTGCCTAAATTATTAATAGTTTGGAAAGCTATGTTGAAATTATTGCTACTCAAGAATGATTTCAGTTTCTCACTTGTAATGCCAACGTAGGTTAAGGCGTTGAATTTTTGTTTCAATTTATCGACAGGGTAAACTTCATTCAATGCGATTCTTCTTTGTTTTTCATTTAAAATATTATTTATTAGTTTGGGATTATAACCATTATTTTTGGCTATTTGTTTAATCAAATTTAATTCTTTGCTGAAATTTTCTGGTGGTAACGGGATGTTAATCCATCTATGAATATCAACATAAAATGCTGACATTTTATGTTGATACCGATGATACGATGATAGATTTAAAATTTCAATGTTTTATTAGCAAGTTGTTGAGGAATTTTAAAAGTTTGAAAGAAGGTGCCGTTACATAAGAAACAACAGGTCTAATAGGGTAATTAGGTTTATGAAGTTTTATCAACGAATATAATTCGGGGATTGTGGATTGGAGTTAATGAATTTATATTTTTCGTGGTCTGTAATTAATGATTTTGCTGTTATTATTATTGTTTTAATCACATTCTGAAATTTAGCGGTAGGATCCCTAGTTGATGTTATATAGTTTCCGGCTGTTAAGAACTCTTCAGTTTTAGAAATTTAATCGGTTTTACTAATCGCAATGACGGTGTTACCTTTATCTGCTTTAGTGAATACTAAATCGTTCTTGGTACTATTTTCACTAATTGTTTTTATTATCTTATAATCGGAATTGCAATGAGGTGATAATTTCGACATGTCCTCTTTGATGATTTTTGCTGTTTGATGTTTGGCTAAAATATTATCTTTGGAGTTTTGAGATTGATTTCGGAGTGTATGACTAACGGTTCAAAATTAGTTTTATTATGTTTTGGATGTAAATTATGTTTGAATCCTTTTTCTAATAGATCTTTTTGTGGTTGTGTAAAATCGGTTGAAATGTTAAATTATAGTTTTCTTAACTTTGTAGCTAATTATATCTCATTCGGATCACATCATACATATTACATAATATTTTCTTCTGTAAAAATCTTCAATTTCTTAGCTATATAACTTTCTCAAGATCGTTTTAACAAAGATTCCTATTTTTATATTCTGAAATATCGCTATCTTGTCTCACATTCATTGTTGCTTTGAGAATTGAATAAATTTTCCATATAGTTGAGGATTTCCATTTTCTCAATAAATCACTAAAAATTGCATGTAAGATATTTCCAGAAAAGGAGTTCGTTTTTTTTCTTGTTTTCATTTAACCAAGAACTTTTTGAAGATAATTACATCTGATACTGATGCTCTTTCGAAGTTCATGGAATCGATGATGTTTGGTTCAATTATATAATATTCATTCTCTATCTAGTTATAAAATGAAAGTATGCACATGAAAAACACAAAAGAGTCAAGTGTTTTAGTACAAATATTCAAATTCAAATTGGGAATGCTAAAATTCTGTTATTATTGATTGAATGAATTGATTTCAGGAGTATTATATTCAGTGATGGTTGTGGAGAAAAAACTTTCTGAAACACGTCAAACTACTTTGTTTGAGAGACATCTTCAGACGTATACTTGAGGCTTAGGCGAGCAAACTCCTTAAAGAGAGCGCTTCAATCCCTAAAATTTGAATTGTGCAAAGGGATCGAGCGATCCCTCATTTGAAAGATCGTCGAAGCCGCTTCACAGCGGTGTGTGGGAAAACTGATTTTGATGTTTTTTTTTCAAAAAATCATCATCATCATCATCATCACGAACAAACCACCTTAAATATTTTTCAAAATGACATACTAACGCCGTGGGGGTTGCTAGTCCCCTATCTGGCGCCTCTCCAGGTGGCGGATCGACCAAAACTAGCTATGCAACGTCTGATCCAGACTGAGCGGTTGCAAACAGCGTCTGACTCAAAATGAACGGCTGGAAAACAAACTCACCAACCCGTTTACCAAAAGTGGTGTTTTAAGTGCCAACAAACCTTCTCAAAATCCATGTCAATGTCGAAATTCCAAATACAAGTACCCCAGGTGAGTAGAAACTAAAATTCTGAATCCCACCCCGATATAACCTCGGGCTGCCTCATGGATTCTGGGGAGGCATAAAATCGGAATTAGCTAAACAAACCCATAGTTTAAGAGTCACCACTTACGATATTCGCACAATAAGCACATCAAATATCTTGAAAGAATTAGAACAAGAGCTCAATAACATCAAATGGGATATTCTAGGATTATGTTAAACAAGATTTGAAGGTGAAAAGATGACTACCTTAAAATCTGGACACACCTTGTACCATAATAATTCAGAAACCAATTATAACATCGGTGGTGTTGCTTTCATCATTCACAAACGCATAGAATACCTAGTTACCAGGTACCACGCAGTGTCGAACAGAGTGATATGTGTTGTAATTAAACTTAATAAGAGATACAATATTCAATTAATACATTGTTGTGCCCATGCAGCCCCTTCAGAAAATGAGGAAATAGATCAACTGCAAGAAGATATCACTCAAGCCCTGAACTCAGAAAAGTACTGCTACATAATCATCACAGGAGACTTTAACGCTAAAATAGGAGCAAGATAGCTATACGACACATAATACATACGCCAATTTGGTCTAGAAGTCAGAAATGATAGAGGAGATATGCTGGCAAATTACCTCAATAGGGAAAAACTTTTCTGCATGAACACCTCCTTCAAAAAGAAACCTCAAAGGACTTGGTGCAGTCCAGATGGACGAACGAAAAATGAAATTGATTTCATATTCTGCAGCGAAAGAAAGAAATGTAAGAATGTATCAGTGATAAATAAGTACAACACAGGGAGTGATCACAGATTGGTTCGAGCGAACATAGCAATAAACACAAAACATATAAGAAGAAAGCGAATAGCTTATCCCAAATACCCAACCGCAAATGTATTACTCTAAAACAAGGAAGAATATCAGAGAAAACTTGAAGTTAAATTGGCGCACTTTACGGAAATGGAAAACCAATCTATTGATGCTCTTGCGGAAAAGATATCTGCTGATATACAAACAGTGACAAAATACATATGTAGCAGAACGAAGAATCACAAGGAAACCAAATTAAAACCTCAAACAATCGAATTGATAAAGAAAAGAGAAGCTGCAGAATACAACAAACATAAACAGAATGGTAAAGAAGGAAGTACAAGCAGACCTGAGACAGTTTAAAGTAAAACAAGTATTAGAAACTATCGAAAACTTAAAAAGTACTGAAATCCAGGTTGAGCCAAGCCAAACAAAAAATTTCAAAAATCAAGAACCAGAATGGAATCTTCATATCAGATAAAGAAGGAATTGCAAAAGAAATGCACAAATTCCATAGAGAACTTTATACTTCAACCATGCCACGTCCTGATAGCATACACAAGAACATCTTGAACGTAGGATTTGAAGACTTGCCTAAAATAACTTCTTCAGAGATATCAGACATGCACTCAAACAGATGAAACAACGAAAGTCTCAAGGGGAGGATTGTATAACATCTGAAATGTTACAAATAGGAGGAAAAGCCCTTGAACCAGTCTTAAGATTACTTTTGAATAAACGCCTAGTTGAGGGAAAAATTGTCGAAGATAAAGAAAAGGTTACTTCTGCAAAAATATGGCACAATATTTTATGCGTTGACATGATTAATAAAATAAAGGATGTTCCATTTGAAAAATCAAGATATGATATTTTTAAAATTACAATATTCAATATTTTTTTTTGTCCCTCCTGTATAAAATGAGGATAATCTATTTCAATTCATCAATCAAGCTATCCTTGGGCAATAAGAAAACGAAAGGAAAAAAGTATTCATCTTCTCTGGCCGAAGGAGCATGCGGTGATGTGAGAGCCTATTTTCATGAATTTTCACGGAAAAGAAATATTGTGAGGAAACAATTCACCAAAAAACTTATTACTCAAAGACATTATAGCAGAGTTTAGGCTGCTCGTGAATCTTGACCAAAAAAGTGGTGTTCCAATCTGAAAAAAACCACCCAAGATTTTTTTGTAAAAAATTGCGACACCCTGTTTACTGCAAAATAAATTGCTGAAGTAGATTTTCTGTTTCTAAATACAATACCGTTCGAACAAAAATGAAATCTTCAAGGTTGTACGAGCTACAGTGCACCGCGCCACTAGATAACCACCCAGTATATAAGAATAGTGCTGCCTTATTAAAATTCAATATCAGATTTTCTGAAACTGTTTATGCCAAATTTGATTATGAATATTGGCAACTGGAAGATTATTATATTTTCGTAGTAGCAATAATGAAAATTGTTGCACATGTAATCAACGTGGAAAATTGTTTTCGTTAATCGAAATCTTGGACGTTGTTATTGCTTCACGAGTAGGAAGTATTTAATTGTCGAGTTTTTATATCTCCAACCATAATTTTTTTTAATATTACATTGTTCTCTGATTATTATTCTATCGATTATAGTTCCAGTGTTTGCAAAACGACAGTTCCAATTATTACGAAAATAATGTATTTGCGTGAAGCCAAGGTTATATTTAATGAAAGAATAATATCATATTGTGGGACCGACAGAATTTTCGCTATCTGTTTGTTTGTTTTACAATGAGGAAATAGTGCGTGTATTTGGGATTTAAAATATGGAAGACATAAAATATCTCAAAATAATAGTTTTTGTTGTTACATGTATCCTAAAACTGTAATAAATTATGTAATCTGAAAAATTAAAATACTGAATTGCCTATACAGGGTATCCCTAGTTGAGTTGCCTATTAGACGTTTATGGAGAACTAATAATGCTATCTTCTGAAATTTTGTTGGTTGATTCAGCTGGTCGTAAACTCTATTCCCAAAACTCTTTTCACCTCAATGGCACTTCCGGTTATATCGGAAAAACATACCAACTTCGTTATTTAATGAAAACCACCATGTATATTGATCAATATGGTTCAATAACACTTGCTATTCCAATTACAAAAATATCTAACGCATAGGTCAAGTTTGTTTCGTTCAGTTTTACTTGAAAATTATCGATTTTTGCCTCTTGAAAAAATTGATATATCTAGAGAACGACGTGAGCTACCAAAATAATTGAAGGTATTTTGCAAAAAAAAAACATGCAGGAGATAACTCATATCCGACTGAATGCCAGTCAGTATACAGAGTGCACTTTTTCCGCCTCACATTTCGATACGAAGAAACATCGAAAACTACGTTTTTTCCAATTGTAATCCATATTTTTTTTCAATTCATAAAATTTGCGTAAAAATCTAAAGGAAGTTTCCTATAGATACCTCGTAGCTGAGATTTCAAGTTTTCAAGTTATGGCGAAAAAACGAACTTTACTTAACTACCTAAAGCTGGCAGAAGAGCCTTAGATTCCTGCACCTGCATAGACAGTTCCCAGAGCGTTAACTCATAAATGTCTTTTGCTAAACTACAGTAGTTGTCGAATTTCAAAAGTCAAATTGAAAAATATCAAAACGAATTGAACTCTATTTTTCTAAATTTTATAACAAAGTGATGACCATTATTTTCTAGACATATTTGTACTCGACGCAAAACACTCAGTGATGTAGCTCGCCTCAGTTCCTCCACATCCAACTGCATGAAAGAATTTTGCAGTCTATTATGCAAATCATATCTTGAAGTCACATGTTCAGAATTAAAATTATATTTCAGCGTTCCCCAAAGACGAAAATCCATAGGCGTTAGGTCAGGTGACTTTGGAGGCCACAAAGACAGACCGTTCGTTCCAATCCATCTATCTTCAATCGTATCATTTGAAAATCGATAATTTTCATTCGTGCAATGAGCTGCTGCTCTTTCGAGTTGGTTCCAGCAACGCCTTGATTCAGCTACTGATAAAGTGTTAACGAAATCACTAACTACCGTCCTCAAAATTTCCATATAATGGTCACAATTTAAGTTTTCATTATACACAATATACGAAAATCTGTTGTCCTTCAAAAGTGCAAACACATTAAAACTAAATTTATTTTGAAGGTTTCTTTCCCTCATAATATGGGGATTTTGGTTGGCCCAAAAGCGTGAGTTATTCCGGTTAAAAACCCTCTCATTAGAAAATTTGGTCTAATCCGTCCAGATAATCCCTTTGAGAAAATCGGGATTCTCTTGTCTTCTGAGAAAAACGACCAGACACAGTTCTATTCGAAGCTATGGACCGCCAGATTGCAGAGTTTGGACCAATGAAAATTTATAAGGATGTAGTTTATGTTTTTTTAAAATTCTGTGAAAACTACTATGAGGTACATTCAGATTATGCCTTGCTATTGCCAATGAAGCAAGTGGATTAACATAAAAAAAACTAGAACGGCAATTTCATTATCTTCATATTTGACTACAGGCGATGAAAACGATGTCTCATTATGGACCGTTTCAGTCCTGAATTTTTTAACTGTCATAGACGGCATATTTGGTTATAATTCCTCAAATCTCCCACAAGTTCCATTCACATTCCGTCTCTTGTCTCTATGAATGAAAAATAAGCTAAGTATTTGGTCATTTGTGTAGCTAGCCATTTTGTTCGAATTAATTCGAGAGTTAAAACAATAATACTATTATCTATGCTCAGGAGCCTGTCTATGCTCTGGGATATGTCTATGCACGTGCAGAAAACTAAGCCTCCATTGCCAACTTCAGATAGGTACGTAAAATTCGTTGTTTCGACATAACTCAAAAACTCGAAACCTCAGGTACTAGGTATGTATGCGAAACTCATTTTGTTTTATTTGGAAAAAACGTAGTTTCCAATGTTTCTTCGTTTCGAAATATGGGGCGGAAGAAACAGCACTATGTATACTGACTGAGACTCAGTGGGATATAGGTTATGTCCCGCATGATTTCTTGTTTGCAAAACACCTTCCGTTATTTTGTAGCTCACGGCGTATATCAATATTTTCAAAATGCAAAAAATCTGTAATTTTCAAGTGCAATTCGGATATTTCATGAACAAAACAAGCTACACTTATGCGTTAGAGGTTTTTGTAATTGGAATAACAAGTGTTATCGAATCAGTCATCAATATATAGAGTGTTCTGTAATGAATAACAAAGTTGATAAGCACTTCCGGTATAACCGGAAGTGTCATTGAGATGAAAACATTTTAGGAATAGATTTTAAGACCAGGTGTATCAACTACAAAAATTTCAGAAATATAGCATTATTAGTTCTCCATAAACGTCTAATGGGCCACTCAACTTGGGATACACTGTATACCGCCCCCAAAATAATATTATATTATGTATACCTAAGATAACCACAAGTTACTAACCATTGTGATAAATGCTCTTAGTATTATCAATCAGCAATCATTGGGCCTTAGTTAGCCATAGTATTTTAGAGATTATACAGTATGTTTCAGGTATACCGCAAAGTTCTGATTGATAAGATTCAAAACAAGAGTGTTTTGTTCTTTAGACAAGTCTACAAAATTGCTTCGTTTTTTAGGATACAGGGTGTTGAAGTTCCGGAAAATTTCAGTTTTATCTCGATAGAAACTATATTTTTGGTTCATATTGGCCCAAATTCGACATAAAAGGCATTCACTCCAGTGTTCATCATAAGCTAAACATTCATAAACTATACAGGATGATATTTTTTCTAAGTAAAGTTTTTTTCAACCATAAGATTTTCTTATGATAGAAGATATGTTTTTTGAATTCAATTGAACTGGTTTAATTTGAAAACTATATTATTTCTGTATTTTTTCGTGTCCGTCACTGTTTTCGAGATAATAATCATTCAATATTAGTAAATGGTATTCCTAAAAAATTGAAACCCCGTTGAAAATTTGAAGGTATTTTTTCGATGAGTCTTGTAGTTGTTGTCACAAGAGACTCCTGCTAGAATCCGCATCACTAGATAAGTATATTAGGTGATAATTCTTCAGGATCCCAAACTCTAACACAAAATATCAAAAACAAGAAGCATTCCTGGATACATATTCATTGGATTAAAATATTTTTCCGAGAATTCTTCGCTCTTCCGATACAAGATGTTGAATTTGATATATTATTATCAATATCTTTATATTTTTTTAATCTCAACTATTGGGAGAGGGTGATGCCTGTCATATCACGAGATATTAAGGTAATGTTTTTTTGGAGCCATAGCATTTTCTAGTATGCCACTGAAATGTTTTGTGAATTCAATTGAAATGGTTCAATTTGGAAACTTTTATTTTTTCTGTATTCTATCAATTATGTCACTGTTTTCGAGGTAATAATTTATTAGTAGTGGATAGTATTCCTCAAATTGAAGCCCCGTTCAAAAACTAAAGATATTTTCCTAATGATTCTTGCAGTTTTTGTAACAGGAATCACTTGCTAGAATCCACTTCACTAGAGTGATAATTTTTCGGGATCCCAGAACTATAACACAAAATATATCAATAAAGAAGCATTCCTGGATACATATTCATCGGATTGAAATATTTTTCCGGGAATTCTTCTAGCGCGATATACAGGGTGTTACATAATAGTATGTCACCACTTGAGGAGGTAAAATTTGGAATGAAAGCTATTTTTAACAGCCTCCATCATTACACGTCCTAGATTTCAACTGAAATCCACGAAATATTTTCTTTTCTGAGGCCATGTCTCATTTTGCTCCCTCAAACTTTTTTGCAGTACGCCACTGATCAGCGTACAATCAATTCTCGTCATCTTCGTTCAGTTTAGTTCAGTTTTTTGACACCTGTAATTTTCGCGTATCTCCAACCGTTTACGAGTGAAAAATTATTAAATTGAATTATTTGAATTGTTGTTATTCGCTAAATAAGAAAAATTATAGAAATACTCGATAGGTATGCCCAAAATTTGCTTTTATTTTGATAGCTCATCTTATGAAACTCAACTTATACTTATTCAATATCAAACTAAAAACAAGAACAATTTTCCACCTCCAAGAATACAGGCCTCTGGCCTTCTTCGCATATTATTACACACTCTTTGAAATATTCCTGGGGTATTTCTTATCTTGTCACAAGAGGTTATTATTCGATTTCTCAATTCTTCTACAGTGTTCACTGGAGTGGTATTAACTAAACTTTTCAGTTATACCCATAAGAAAAAGTCTAAACTATATAAGTCTTGGAACCTAGCAGGCTATGGTTCTGGCCCACCCTGAACTATCCATCGGTTGTTGCATGAAGTATTCACGAATTCTCTAGCTTCTCCACTTAAATGTGCTGGTACCGCGTCATGCATGAACCACATTATGTTTCTCAGCAAAAGTGGCACATCCTCGAGCAATAAAGATAACTCCTCCTCGAGAAATTGCCGATAAGCAGGACCGTTTAGTCTGTTAGGCAAAATAAATGGCCCAATCCAATAATTTACAATTATTCCGACACAGAAATTTACTGAGCATTGTTGTTGATGATGAGATTCTTCATTCAAATGGGGGTTTTCGTCAGCCCAATAATGATTATTGTGAAAATTTCTGATAGCAGTTCTCGAAAAGTTAGCTTCGTCTATGAACATTATTTCACTGTCTAAATGAGGAAATTATCTAATTTTATCTAAGAATCATCGGCAAAAATTCAGTCTTGAAGGAAAATTTGGAGGAAGTATAGTTTGGACGCGATGAATTTGAAACGGGTACAACGAAAGACGTGGAGAATCCTCCAAACTAGAAAATGTAAAGTATTCAACAAATTTCCAATTTTTCTTGTACTCACATGGGGATTCTAATCGATACAATTCAAAACTGCTTCCTTAATATCTGGAGTTTGCATAGTTTGAGTTACCCCTTTTAAATGATTATTTGCAGTAAAAGTACCAGTTTCCCCCAACCTTCTGTGGATATTTGAAAATGTTCGCCTGTAAGATATGGAAAGCGCACTTGATATAATCGCCTAGCTACTGTTGTGTTTCTGTCAGCCAGACCGTACATGTAATGAATATCAGCCAATTCGGCGTTAGTAAAATTATACATTTTTTTCTTACAGCAATAACTTCAAAAGTTTGAAAACTAATCGTTAATTTAATAAACAATTCAAGCAGATTCATTTTAGCAACTGTCAAAATGAATAAATAAATGAGAAAAATCAAAGCCTACTAGTCATTTTTTTAATTAGAAGTGCTTTCAATTCTGCAAATGCATACAATCGTTTAATACTTTTCCACACGAAAACGGTTAGGGATACGAAATAAATACAAGTGTCAAAAATGTTTTTGAATTGAACGAAGACGACGAAAATTTATTGCACGCTGACCAATGGCGTACTGCAAGAAAGTTTGAAAGGGCAAAAGAAGACGTGGCTCCGGAAAAGAAAACACCTTGTAGATTCTAGTTAAAATTTAGGTGTCATGATGGAAGCTGGAAAAAGTAGCTTGCATTCCAAATTTGGACTGAATATCTCAAAAACTACTGGAGTTTTGGAGAAAAAACAAATTTTTCCGGAAATTTCAACACCCTGTAGTTCCGTAACGAAGCTTTTGCGGACCTATGTTTATATGAACTTTCTTTCATAATATTGCACTTAGATTTACCCCCTCAAGTTGTGACATACTATTATGTAAGACCGTGTATATTGTTTAGTTGAATGCAACTTAGTTTATTTCTTGGAATTTCTAGTTTACAATCCATATCATATAAATGTAGGGAAATTCTCATACCAATTTATTTTCCCTTGTTACCAGGTTTGAACCCTTACCTGAGGGGTATAGCGGGAACCGTCTACTTATGATAAGCCTGTGATTATACCTACTTTCTAAAAGTATTATTGCCTTCAGGATTTTTTTTTATTTTTATATATCTGGAATATCTCTCCCTGTACAAAGTAAAGGTTATAAATCTTTCGTAGAATAAACATTAAAACGCAGAATTCGTGTCGTTATTTTTATCGAGCAAAATCATTTGCAGAAAATTCGTGAGATAAACCTATTCAAAAATATTTAAAAAGTTAAAATGTGGCATAATAGTGCATCAATGTCAATTATGTCGAACTCCAAATCAACAAATACTGTTGGAATAATATAGATCATTTTCAATTTTTCATATTTATTTTATTCTTTACCCTTTTGGCGGTGGCGATGCCTGTTTTACCACAGGTGTAGCTGCCCAAAATGATTTAATACGTGTGTTCACTTCTTTCTTGAAGAGACCTAGATTGAAGGTTATTGGAAAGGTAAAAAGAAGGATTTTCAAAGGGAGAAGTACGTGGCGTAGCAAGTTGAGGTTTTCGTGATCCTGATTTTTCTTTCGAACTGGATTCTTTCAGTACGTCAGAGAATTCACCATGTAGCTGTAGAAAAGAGAAAGATAAACAACCGGCTGCCTTTGATAGAGAAGCTGAAGATCACGCGGGATATTCGGGTGGTCGATCTCTTCTCTTCTGGACACTATGCAATAGATATAATGAATATTCAGGTGGCAGCCCCACACATAAAAACATTATTCTATATCAGGTTGCAATGGCTCTTGAATCGCCATGCTTTCCGATTTTTGATGTCCATAAATGGGTAACGTATGCAAGGAGGTCGCTAATTGATTGTTGTCTATAAAAACAGTATTGGCCATCAATGGATACTCTGTAACTCGAGACGATGCAACAGAACCATTATATCTAATTAAAGAGAAAAATAATGACTTGCCGAAGTTACTGCTGACTGCCTTCGCCATAGACCAGAACTGACGAGTTTCACTGGTTTGCTTCAAGAGTCTACCCTTAACTCATAAATTGAAGAAGATATTTGCTTTATCAATTATTCAGTTACAAATGTTCCTGCTGGTGGCTTCTTCTTCCAGTTCTTATAAGCTCTGTTTTTAACTAGGGTAGCTTTTTGACAGTGTTTAGTGAAGCAAGGTTCTTGTGCGGATGTCTTTCATGGAGTCTGGAATGTGGAGATTCATGCCTTCGGAAATAACTTGAGTGACGGATTCAGCACAAATGCACATATATTAATGCAGTATCTGAACAACAGACATCGTTAAAGGAAAAGGACGAGAAAATCTCTCGCCGCTCCTACCAGACTTGGTTGTAATACAGTTTCTTACTGTGAATGGTTTTGTTTTTGGGGAAGTATTTCAATTCCACTGGAAATAAGAATTTTAAATAATGAAGTTGAATGACATTGAATTATAGCAACGTTATTTGAGATGAAACTACAATTGAAACAACTTATAAATTATCTATGCCTAGCTAGATCAGAGTCCCTTTATTTCAGTGTGTGAGATCTTCGTCTAGAACCTACGTCCTGGATATAGCCTTAGGAATAATACTCATCACTTCATTCAACTAGCTTTATTACAGGATAATTATCTAAATCACAGTAACTGACTAAATTACTAATTTTAATCAAGGTAACTAATGCAAAAAAACTTAACTACAAAGTTCAACCAATTACAATAAAGGTGTCTCAGATGAGATAAATTCACACTACATAAGTACTAATTTTCAATTCAGAACAATCTGAGCTTTTCAACAAAATGAAACTCAATGATATATCTCAGTCAACGATTAATGAAAATAAAAGAGAAGAAATGGATCATAAAGAAAGACACTCATCTTTTAGGATTGAGGTTAATTCCCACGATAGTTGAATAGTGTTTTATATCGGTTATCTTGTATTTCTGTATCTTACAGGTTACAGTTTACCTGATTGGCTGAATAAGGTTCACAATGTTACTGTCCTAGGTGGCAAGACTAGTTCCCTAAAGACGTGGTTACCCCAGTCCTGAAATATCAAGGTTTGGCATAAAGATGAAAACTCGTGACAGTAAAATATCTTGATGGTGAAAAAAATCTATAACAATACTTTATCTCTCGAATATATACTTTTAAAATGAACACAATGAATTTTACTTACCCCTGTAATAGCAGATATCGATCTAGGTTAATATAACGAAAGAAAATTTGAAATCTCTCCACTTTCTAATTGAATTCATTGTCGAGGAAATCCGGCAAAATTACCGACTACTTATAACGCCTCAGACGATTGGAATTTGTCCAGAAAGTGAAAAGTATACTCAATTACTTTTTCTGAAAATTATTTACTCCAATTTTTACATTACAGCTCCAATAAAATCACAAACGATTCCGAAGATTTCTAAATGGAAAGAGATCGAATCTAATGAATTCCGAACTTTAATAGACTCGGTTCTACGAAAAACTATTGATTTTCAAAAAAACAAAACTAATGAAAAAGCGAAATTATTCTCTTCACAATAATAAAATGGAAATGAAACATAGAATGAGTACTGCTTTCCGTTCTCCCACAGAAACGAGAAAACGATCTTCTTACAAGTACTGACTTACAATTAACCGGTGGACAACCCAGAACAATACCAGCGACACCTTACGGAAATAACTATAATTTTTATTCGGTATCATTACCTGTAGATTTTTGATTCGAATTTCAAATTGTTTGAATATTTAACTTGATGAAATGAGATTGAATTATTAATAAAATTATGAGAACTGAGTTTAAAAGATATGAACGATTAATTCGAGAAATCGGACTGCTACAACAGCATGGATGTTATTTAGCAATTTTCATGAATACATTTTCCACATAGGTAGAGTTTCTTTATTTTTCCACTTCTTTAAGTTTGTTGAAGAAACTCGAAACTTTTGAGTGATATCGGTTCTTCGAATTAAACTTTTTTGCAAAAGTTTTTTTCGAGTATGGTTCAGCACGATCTGGAAATCGTTCACGATAGAGTAGAAATGCGTCAGTACAATTTCTGTGTCGTTTGAAATAAACTTGCATCATATCTCTATTCACCTGATTTTCTTCTTCCATATTTTAGTATGGAAGTATTACTCCTCCGTGAAAAAAGGCTCGAAACAAATGAATAAGCTGGTGGCCACCTACTCTGTCATAATTTCTCGCATGGCGAATGGCATTCGTTATAGTTCTATCAAGATTACTCTGTGATTTCCAATGGTATTCCGTCAGAAAACTTACCTCTCGATTCATTAGAATCTTTTGTTACTCTTTCACTGGTTTTTTACCCAAAATATGGGATAGTGTGAGTTATCCGAACTGAAATAAAGAACAAAATGCTTTCTAGGACAGAGAAAGATTAGCATATTAAATTTTCATCAAACAATTGTATGAATTGAATGGATGGATTGGAAATCTGAATTCTTTACGGAAATTCTTTCGCTAATTTATGTTCTCTCGGAAAATATTGCGTCTTAAGTAATTCAAAATTGAATAAGTAATCCAAAGAAAATGAAAAGTTGGGATTACCATTAAAAAGTCCAAGTGAGGGTCAGCTTCCGATACTGCCGAAAGTGACAGACCAATACAAATATTTCAGTATGTTGAAGTATCATTCAAGATGCACTTCGGTTTTGCTTCATTGAAATCGCCAGGACCCCTGCAACCATATGTGCAAAGTGTGCAATGCACACGGGCGCCATCCTTCAGGGGCGCCAAAACCCAGGATTCAAAAAAAATATTAAAATGAAAGTTGAGAAATTAAATAGGATTTGGTATAAATACACACGAAATTTTATTAGTATATCATCCAGTTGCTGCCGATTCCTATGTTGCGAGAACATGTCTGGCGGCAATTTCAAGATTTTTCCTGTTCAGACATGAATAACACCTGGAGCGATATAAAAATGATGCATCGTTTTTAAATCAGTTCACTGGACCGTGCAACAGGTGAATAAAAACAATCAATCCCATTAATTTTTACATATGAAGTTATTTTTATTTTGTCAAGTGTGGTGTTGTGTTGTGTAATATTTTGTTTACTACTTTCTTTTTAAATTTAGTGCCGAATACCTGCTGACTGCAATTTGAACGGCTTTTTTTTCATAAAATGGTAAGTGTTCCCTACTTTATACTATCAACATCAATCCTTTATAGGATACTGTTTATGATTAATTATTTTAGTCAAATATCTTTTGTTAATTGAAATGTCATGTACGAGTTTAAAAGGTAACTAGTTTTATCATCATCATAACATAACTCGCTTAGTTTTTATGCTATTGATCTTTTAAAAAACTTTTTGCAGTTTTTTAAGGGCTATAAGATTAAATCAATTTATAATCTTTTTGCCTTTATTTTGAAAAGAATTTAAGCTAAAGGGCTCGAGCAAATTGCTTTTTGTTCAAATATGCAAACTTTAATCGGCCATATCTTACTTGAAATAATCTGCCCTATAAAGGTTTAAAAACTATTGGCTACTTAGTTAACTTTTTAAGAAAATTTCCTACCCTACCCACATGGTGATTATTATTGTGGTTACTTTAGAAATTAATTCCTAATTCCTATGAGTACTGATTATTGATTTGTTTTTTCAGAATGAAAGAGAGAGACCTTCAGGTGCGAAGTTTCGCGAGCAAACGAAACTGAGACTACAAGAAAGGGAAAAAATGGTTGGATTTCTTGCAAAACAATCGAGATTCCACAGAGACTATGGATGTTCCGTAATATCAATAACCGTGAGTGGATTATCTGAAATTTTAACAGTAACATCAGGTCCTGCAACAAGTGGCAGCGGTTGTAGCAGCAAAACAGCTTCTACTGATGCAGAGCCCGATGAAGTGATGACAACATCCTCGTCTACAGTCTACTTGAACAATCCACTTCTGGTAGTTCAGCTTGCGTAAAAAGTTCGTTAATGTCGGCTACCGAAACACCTGCTGCAAGTGACACTATCGATGAAGGCTGTAATGAGGCTAGTATCGATATAATTCCGTCCGACCCCAGTTTGTGGCCCCACCAAGGAGATGGCTAGAATATTGGTTAAACGTGGTCCGCCCTTGATAGACATCAGTTTTAGTTTTCTAAGTAAAAAACATAAGAGAAAGTTTTGTTGCAAATACTTTGAAAGAAATCTAACAAATGGAGAAAAAGTCGAAAGGGCTTGGCTTATTTACTCTATTTCTAAATATTGTGTATTTTGTTTTTGTTGTAAGTTTTTTTTTGTAATTGTAAAAATCTCAACGCTTTTTGTGATACAAATGGAGTATCTGATTGGCACACTTGTCTTTGTTAGCTAAGCGACACGAAACGTCAATCTTACACAACAGTTATATAAACACTTGGGTAAATTTAAGAAAAATGTTGGAGACATCTATGACTGTTAATGCTCATCATCTGCGCATTTTAGAAACGGAAAAAAATATTGGCGAGACGTGTTGGAAAGAATTATTGCGATTGTTAAGTATTTTTCTACACAATGCTTGGCATTTCAAGATTCTTCTCAATTGCTTTTTGAACATCATAATGGAAATTTTCTAAAAGGTGTTGAGATGATTGCCTCTTATGATTCAGTGATGAGACAGCACGTTAGCCGAGTGTATAACTCCCCAAAAAAATCTGTTAAAATGGCTCATTATTTAGGCGTGCAAATACAGAATGAAATAACTGAATTATTGTCGTCCAGAGTAAGAAATAATATTTTAGAAATGGTTCGCACTTCAAGATATATTTCAATAATATTACATTATACACAAGATATTAGTCAGTGAAAAAATTAAATTTAAGATTAAAACACATTAGGGGACAAGGTTATGATAATTGGACAAATATGAAGGGAAAACATGTTGGGCTTCAAAAACGCATTCTTTATGCGAATCCGAAAGCCCTTTTTGTATCTTGTGCGGCTCATACTTTGAACCTAACATTAATCTTGTGCAAGAGTTACATAATTATTTTTTTCGTCTTCCACAAAAAGGTGGTATGTTTTGAGAAAAAATGTCCCCGGGTTAAGTTTGATGCCTCCAAGTGAGACAAGATGGTCCAGCAGAATTGACGCAATAAAGCCCCTTAAAGTTTATTTAATTAGGGTTTGCGAAAGTCTTCTAGAAGTGGCTGAAGATAATTCCTTTCACATTGATGCAAGACATAAAGCGAGTCTCCTCTCAATGTCTGTGCAAAATTTTCAATTCATTTGTGGAGTTATTATTTGGCCTTACGTTTTATTTCATAAAAGTATGGTCAGCAAACAAATGCAAAGTGCTACAATTAATTAAAGTATGCCAAACCGACTTAAAAAATTTAGATGATCACTTCCAGCAATAAAGATCTGACCAATAATTTCAAGAAATTCTTGTGCAAGCGAAAGAAGTAGCATCCTCTTTCGAAATTGAAGACTTTCCACCATCACCAACGGTTAGGAGGAGATTTAAACCAAAACTGTTTGACTATGAACACCGAGATGAGACCCCTCATGATCCAAAAACCGCCTTTAAAATTAATTATTTCTTAAAAATTATAGATCAAACTATAAGCTCTCTAATTTGATTTGATTTATTAAATGAGTATGATAAAATTTTCGTACTTTTTAGCGACATATTCAAACTAAGTGACAGCGATCTTTTGAAACATTTTTCTATTCTTGAAGAGCGACTGACAGATCAGGATGATAAGGATATAGACTCCAATGATCTGTTTAACGAAATTAAAGCGTTAAAGTTGTTTTCATTACCTGATGATTCAGACCCCTTAGATATTCTACAATATATATTTGAAAACAATTTAATCTCAACCTTTCCAGCATTTCACTAAGAATTCTTTCGACATTGCCTGTATCTGTAGCTTCTGGTGACCGATCTTTTTCAAAGTTAAAAATCATTATAAATTATTCAAGATCGACAATGATTCAAGATAGATTGTCTGGGCTAACGATTTTAGCAATTGAACAAGAAATTTTTGACGGTATAAATTTTAGCGATGTAATTAATGAATTTGCAACAGCAAAATCTCGGAAAATATCGCTACTAAAATACCTAATTTTATTTTATATTGCACGTAGACTATCATTTTGATTTTAAAACGAAGTTCCTTAGGTATTTGTTATCAGAAATATCTGCATATTTTTTAAATATCTAAGTATAAGTAGAAAATAGTACTTGTTCCTAAAAACTGTGATTTTTAGTTTTAGGTCATTTTCCATTATTTATAAACAACGAGTCCACGTGTCTGTATCCCAATACTAAGTAAATGTTTCAAAATGGGTGTGAACAGGAATTTATTTTGTTATGATTTTGTCCTTTTTTTTCATTTTGATATTTTAGTCTACAAATAAATATGACTTCTAAAGTTCAGTTTTTTGCTTTACTTGAAGCACCTGTCTACCTCCTAACTTCAAAAAAGAAATGAAAAAACATGATCCAAAATGCCTTAAGGGGCGCCAAAATCCTTTTTTGCACACAAGCGCCAGTAGTCCTCACGGGGCCCCGGAATTCGCCCAACAACTGTCGAAGCTAAAACTTGGGGCGTTGTCACGGAACAACCGATACATATACCAGAATGTGATTGTTTAGATTGGTTACAAGTTTTGTTTTATTCCAATTTGGACTTTACGAAGTATATTATAAGCTGCATTGACTCAAGTGTCAACTAATTCTATCTGAAGTAGCAATTTTATAGGAGATCGTTAATCAGTGGATATCTAACAGTACTTTCCATATTTTGAAATAATTGACTGGAATCTTTGACTGAAGATTAGAATGAAACCTCGAATATTTTTTCACCAATTAATTACTTCAAAATATATCATTAGAGGCCATTTTCAATGTAACTTCGATAATTTCCGAATCAATTATGTAAATTAAGTGAACGACAGATGGTTATAATTAATTATTAAAAAAAATTCGCACCAAGCTCTTCGACAAGTGTTTTATACACACAGCGGATGATCTTGCTTTTAAAGGCAACTTCGAGATGAAAATCAAGTGTTACAGATATCTTAAGCAATACTTGAATTTATTTTTGTCAAAATTTGCTTATTGATGTGGCATGAGGATAGATGTGAATATTATAAAATTGATTTGGATAAAAAGCAATGAATATTAAAATACAAAATTATCGAAAATAAATTGAAATATACCATTTAGTGGGTAATTGGTCATTAAACTTCTTCCTTTTATTATACTATCCAATATATTGAGAAAGTATATGAAAAATACTAATTAACAGAAGGTTACAAAAATTTCGAAAGGTACACTTTTCGATTTCGATCTGATTTTTCAATAGACTAACTTATGATGAGTTTTTCGATCAATATACCGGATGTAACTAAAACTAGGGCCACCCTGTAACATTTTTCTATTTAGAATCTTTTGATGAAATTTGGAAATCAGATAGAAGATAACATTCTGAATTTGATAATATTAATATGTTTGACATTTCGTTTCTAGTTATGCCGGAAACGATACCAACTATCAATTTTCAAATGGTACATCCTGTTTAATTTTGCCTAATTTGATTGTTCATCTCATTCTTCGACTTTTTGACATATTTTTGAAAGAAAAGCAAAACACAATCTTTTTGTATTGCAATTTTCATCTTTTGTTCTACTGCTCGACATCTCTTATGACGAAAATACAAGATTGTATCTGAAAATTTCATTGCTCATTTTTTACGGTGTGTCAAAGTTTTAAATTTCAGTTTTTCCCCAAAAAGTAGGTTTTCTACTGAGACAACCATATCGGGCCACCCGGTATTACAGAAGCAGTATTTTTTCATCTTTTTTTCACCACTCACGTCACTCTATTCTTAACGGTACCGGACCTCTAGTGAAAAATACCTAGACAATTTTTGCAGTTTCCCCATTCGCTAATAACAATAATCACGTTAGCGATGCAAAATTACTTCTAATATTCTATGATCATAAAAGTCAAATATTAGTGTGACATGTCAAAATTCCATTGTTGGTAATTATCGACATTGCGAATTAGTGAATTCAGTTTTGAGTATAAATCAATACACCCAAACTGAAAAAGTCGATATGCTCCTTATTTATTTAGAATGTAGGCAAAATAGCGTTCAAGCTGAACAATTATACAGAGAGCGCTATCCGGAAAGACTTCATCCGAATAGAACATATTTCTCTAAAGGTGAACGAAAATTTCGTGAGGTGCAACCTGCTGAAGGGGAGAATTTCGTGATCGCCGTGTATTGATTCATAATCAAAACTGAATTCGCTAATTCGCAATGTTGATAATTAACAACAATCGAATTTCGACATGTAACACTGATATTATTATCATCATAGAATATTATAAGTATGAACAAAAACTTTGCATCGCCAACGTAGTTATTGCTATTAGCCAAAGGGGAAATTACCCTGGTATTTTCCACTAGAAATCCGGAACCGTTAAGTATAAAGTGACTTGACTGGTATAAAAATAAAGTTGAACAAATACTGCTTCCCTAATTCCGGGTGGCCCCATATGGTTGACTCAGAAGAAAACTTACTTTTTGAGGAAAAACTGAAATTTGAAACTAGGCCAACCCGAAAAAGTTGAGCAATTGAATTTTTAGATACAATCTTGTATTTTCATGATAAGAGATGTTGAGCTAAGCCAATTGTCACTGTTCATGGCCTTCTAGAACAAAAGATGAAAATTGCAAAACAAAAATATTGTGTTTTGTTTTTTTTTCAAAATATGTCAAAAGATCGAAGAATGACATGAACAATTAAAATAAGCAAATAAATACAGGTTGTACCATTTGAAAATCGGAAGTTGTTATCGTTGTTAACCGGAAACGAAATGTAAAACATATTAATGTTATCAAATTCAAAATGTTCTCTTCTATCCCATTCCCAACAATATTTCAAATAGAAAAAAATTTACAGTTTCAGTTACACTGTATGCCATACATGAACCGGAACAATTCGACATGTTGTACAACCATGACTTTTTTCGAACTCCTTCTGTATCTATTGAAATCGCCTCAAAATCTCGAGTTTAATACAAACTTATATTCATAACCTTAAATATCAGTAAACAATATGTAATTGTTGAAAAAATGATACAGGGTGTTCTCTGACGGATGTCTGATTTTGATTAGGTTCGAACCTCATTATTTTCCTTCTATGAAATAGAACATCCTGTATTTATTGTCTTCAAATGAAAGATTATTCCAATTTCTATTGAAATGTCTATGATGTTTCTATACTTATTCTAAACAGATTTAGGTTGATATGTTAAATAGACAGAATTAAAAATGACTTTGTATTTCAAGCTAGAATATTCAGATAATTTTTTCAAGTTTGCACTTAAATTCTCAAGCATGGTCTAATTACGAAAAAACGGTGTTCAAAATATTTACCTTCTTCTCAGATGCAAATATTTTCTTCCTGTTATTCAGATTGTTCGGAGTTGCAGATACAGTAGTGGCCGGTTCACTAAGGTTTTCAATCTTCCCCTGCGTCTTCAAATTTATCCAGAATGTTGGAAAATAGCTAAAATTTGTCCCATATTCAAGTCAGGTAAGAGATTAAGAGTTACCCTCCCATTTCTTTGATTGCGATTTGATATTTAAGATTCAACCTCTTATAACAGTTAATCAACATTGCTTTATTTGCCTGAGCCACCTCAGTATGTCGAGTATAATGGTTTCAGGTCATAGCATCGTCGGGTGTGCCAGAAGGTTCAATTCTTGGACCACTTCTTTTCCTCATCTTTGTCAGTGACATTTCTCCAGTATAATATGCGGGGTATCAGATTCTTGTCGACGATCTGAACCTGTATACTTAAGTCGATAGAGACCTGGGGACTGAATGAAATTACAGAATCAGTTGATTCTGTATACAAGTAGGGTAATGACAATATATCAGAGCTTAATATTAACAAATGCTGTAAAATAGCTTATACCAGAGGAATTTATCCGATAAAATATGACTAGTGTGTTGAGAGAACGCTTTTGTAGAGGGTTTGTCCACGACTATTTCACTCCTAATTATCTTTCGACAGCCACATCGATTGGTTGGTCTTTGGCACTTCCAGGATGCTAGGTTCTTAGAGAAAAAACTATAAATTGTTTAGTGATATGGAAATTTTGAAAAAGTTATGCTATTCTCCTGTGAAAAGTAAGTTGGACCATTGTTCGTTGATATGGTCGCCGATTTATGAGAAGTATATAGTAGACTTAAAACAAATCCAAAGGAAATTTTTTAATATCTGGCTTCGAGGGAGGATGGGGTGTAACCACCAAAGCTATCATATTGAAAAGGTTCAATAATATAGCTTCTTTCAAGAAGCGAGGGCACTTGAGTTCGTGTATTTTTTTGTATTGGCTCATCAAAGTAGGACACCAATAATCAATCTCATATTTCAGGAGCAAATATACAGAATGTGTTTGAAATATAATAGAGAGGCTATCAATTGTGACATTTCCTCCAAGGAAGCTCAATTTTTTAAATGTATAGCAAAAGCTTTGTGACATATTGTGTTTTGTTTTATTTTACACTTTATATAAATATTCATTTTATTTTTTAATTTTATCATTGAATACATCTACAATTTTTCGCATCGTACCATACCTTGTACTTTTTCATCAAGGTAATCTAACCTGACCGCAGAGAACTATTTACTTGCCTGATCCTTCATCATAGTTTTCAATTCATTAATGCAACATCAATGAAATAATGTGCTGGTGATTTATCCAATTGTATCCACATTTATTTTTCTTCACACGGAAGATAATCAATCAATATTATCAATGATAGAATCTTTTCTGAGAAGTCGAAAAATTTTTGCAAATATTGAACTAATTACTAATTAATAGCTTAATTGATGTGCTCTGGATGATACTTATGTTTTTCTTTGAGATTCTTCGATTTTTCATATCTAATTGCGTGCTCAATTTCCTTTAACTGGAGTTTTTTTCTTCCAGAGACGGATCTATTCCGATTTCTTTATCTTCTGCTGAGACTGTTTTCGGTCGTGTCATTTCATCGAAAGCAAGCAATTCTTCAGATTCGCTAAATCATCGTTTTCAACTTCTAATTCGGGATGGCAATCAAATAATTCCCTATGACATATAATATATTCCTCAGTACAATAATTTTCATTAATTTGCCAAGGAAAAAAAACCAATTCGAAGAAAACCAAAGTTAGGAAACATTCTGAAAAATAAATCGAAAAACTCAAAATGAACATAAACTTTCACAAAAATATCAAAAATACCGGAGAAAACTACGTTTTGTGAATACTATGATAATACTGTAGATAAATGAGATTCAAAATCATTTTTTTCTAATATGGTAGAACAAATACATTTCAAAAAGCAATGGATTAATATTTCCTTTGTCTTCATTAAACACTGGCTTTTCATTAAGCGTATCAAGGCATATACTGATCTGAAGAAAATCACTTCATCTCGGGTAAACACGTTCAGAAAAGAAAAGGACCATATAACTTTGATATGAATTTCTCTTCTATATATAATTCTCCAGTATATTTAACAGAAACAACATGAGGGATCGTATGGATATCCCGTATAGTTCTAGAAATTGCAAAATTCCTCTCCTTACAATATTGATTTCATTGGTTCTAAAAATATAGCAGAAGTTGTGATGGTATGTTCCGTTTCCTTATTATTATAGGCTCTGTGTTATTTCATAAAAAATATATCCAAACTGTCAGAAATTGTGTGAATCACTCCCAAAAAATGCTAAACTGCATCCCACTAAGGTCAACGTTCTTCAGTTTTTCAGTCGTGATGAAGCCTAGTTCAATCTCCTTGGAGTCGTTAAATTTAATGAATTAAGTTTCAGTTGAAACTTATATTTTTGTTTTGTCCTTTAAAATGATTATTTTAGTTCACATATTAGTTCTCATATATATATATATATATATATATATATATATATATATATATATATATATATATATATATATATATATATATATATATATATATATATATATATATATATATATATATATAGGATATCCACAGGACCGTCCGTTAAAAACTTTTAAGTTCCAATTACAATATCAAGCTGAAATGTTATACGCGGCCATAACTAGCGATTTCTAATTGGAGTGAAATATCCATTTCCGGAAGTGGGTCATCACTTTGTTATTTCAAATGGCAATCTATTTTTATTATACATCTAGAACCGACATTTGAGAGAGGCATAAAATACTCAAGAAGTTGGCACTTATCTGTCAAAACTTTTGACAGATTTAATTATTTTTGTTATAAACTCGATTTTTGAGGAACATTTAAAAAAATTGTAGCTCGTAGATCTTTTGCACTAGAGACACAGTTTTTGCTTGGGTTGATAGAACAAGGATCAAATGGATGTCAAATGTTTATTGCGTTGTTTTGTATGATTTTTTCAATTTGGCCTTTTTCAAACAGCAATAACTCAATTTTTTCAAACTGCACGTGCTAATTTTTATATCGCCATCAGATGAAGCGTCAAATTTCAGATGGAATAGTATCAACATGTACTATACTCTTCTCTTTTAGTTTCGAAATAATTTGGGAATATATTGAATTTTGATTATTTTGCAATAACTAACAGAGAATGCTTTGAAATATTTGAATCAAGTAGCTGAACTGGCTACGCTCACCTAACAGGTGCCTAAAATTAATGTACTTGTCACTTCGTTCATTCGAATTTGATATTTCAACAAGAATTGTCGTTATTTCAGATTGAAAATATACAAAACATACAACACATTTGGATTAAAACCACTGGTTATGCAAACGAAAATATATTTGATTTTTTATTTCATATATATATATATATATATATATATATATATATATATATATATATATATATATATATATATATATATATATATATATAAACAGGATTTTCGCTATTGGTTGCAAAGTAGGCTTTCCCTTCTTCGAAAGTCATTGTATAGTATGCCAAATTGGGATGATTAAACCATACTCTTTTGAAGAAGATAGGCGTACAATAACTACTTGGCATTACATTCGAAGCTCAATTAATCGAACTGGAATTAGAACAATTTGCTGAAGAACATTACCGTCATTACCGTAGGAATATTTGGTTCTGACTAAATGAGACTACAGCCTAAACAGCGCAGATTTCGATGACATAATTATCACCAATGATCTCTGCGCGCATCGTCTCCCTGAGGAACAAAGTTATTTGGCCGGCAAGATCACCGGATTTGGGCATTTGCTATTTTATTCTATGGATCTACCTAAAGACACGGTCCTCAAGCGTCGTCCTCATAATTTCAAAGAAACTCCTACAATCGCTTACTTAAATGCATCGCTACTGACCTACTGATCATTTTGAAATGTACCAATATTATAAAGTTTTCTGGATTAAGTTCTAGGACTTTCAGCTAGTAACAAAGGTTAAGAACTGGCCCTCTTAAAATTCTGTTGATGGTTCTCTCAGATGTATTTAACTGTGTTGCTAACAGTCGAGTTCGGATAGAAGTCTTCTCAGCTACGCTTCTGGAATACTTAGTTCCTTCCATATCAGAAAGTTTGTACGATCCTCGAATGAATAGCGTGCAGTTAATATAAAATATAGCAAAAATATACAAAATCGAATAATCTG
Organism: Cryptolaemus montrouzieri; assembly: GCA_013387265.2. Lineage (NCBI taxonomy): Eukaryota > Metazoa > Arthropoda > Insecta > Coleoptera > Coccinellidae > Cryptolaemus > Cryptolaemus montrouzieri. Next base: position 64,928,118 of record JABFTP020000103.1, read on the forward strand.
GCATAAACCTGTACAACAGAAAATTTTCCCCAATATTTCCATCGGCGATCTACATTATTGTTCGTTGTTTTTCTCGAAGTCCGGTAGCGGGTTCATCATCTCGGTCCATGGAGAGTGACTGTCATATGTATATACGATATGCGACACTGATGAGTTTTTAATATAGAAAAAAGTAAACTCTGCAGGGTCTTGATGGCTGAGTGCTTGGCAGCTTTTTTCTGGAAGGATTTCATTTATCTACGGATTTTAAATGATTCTTCTTGTCTAAAGTTTTATATATTCTTCATTTCACATTTTTTATTTCAGTTATATATATATATATATATATATATATATATATATATATATATATATATATATATATATATATATATATATATATACTCCACTCGAAAGGTATGACGGAAGTTGATTTGAGAACTAGCTTTTGTCTGGAAGGATTATTCATTGATCTACGGATTTTAAATGATTCTTCTCGTCTAAAGTTTTCATATATATATATATATATATATATATATATATATATATATATATATATATATATATATATATATATATATATATACTCCACTCGAAAGGTATGACGGAAGATAATTGTTTACAATCTCAAATATCAGACGATCAGGTAATCTGTTTGGATAAGTTCAGACTATATACGCCCTAAGATACGCTGAGCTTGAAATGCAAAAGTTTATTCTTTGTTACAAATACATTTTCTGCAAACAATATTTCAGTAATTGAAGACTTCATGGATCGGTTAAACACCGCACTTTTTCGATTAAATCTGCGTTTTTGTGTGCAGATGTTACAAAATAAATACTGAAGATGATTTAATGGTACCTCAATACTTATCCAAAGTATCGACCACCTCACGAACTATAATTTTCTGATACGATAATAAATTAATTTAGTGAAATGACAAAATACTATCCCTCCGTATTTGCAATTCAAATTCAGCCAATAATAGTCCCCAATGAATTTCGTATAATTTTCATCGAATCTGTTTGCTTCCTACTCCCAGTTCACACTTCAGATTAGTCGGTATCGTGTCAAACTGATACAATAATAGTTATAACGATATTCTTACTTCATATCTATCGAACGGTTTTGTTTCCAGGTGAAAAATACAACACAAACAATCCGTACACGGAAGCGTTCAATTTTTCATTATTTCTGACGATTTTACAAGATTATGTGTTGAAACAAATTGTTTGTATTATACCTATTATGAATCAGATGGTATTTCTTTCCTGGTGCATGACAAGGACTTTCATTAGAGTCAATGGTGTGTGTTTCATTTAAGGCAATTTTTATCTCACTTTCCCTCGTGTGATTGTGATATCGGAACTAAGGAATTCCGAACGCATCATGATCCTTTGGAGTCAAATATCGCTGACAGCCTTATTTTTTCTTTCTGAATGAAAATAAATCGAGCGATGATAAATTAGGCTTGTGGAACTGACAACAATGAAAATTCATATACAGGGTGGATCAAAATATGACAAGAACTTTGTAGTTCTTTCAATCATGTTTGAGGAAAAATGTTTCAATGTATTGATTGATTTGAATATCTACACATTCCTTTTATTATACTTCCTTGATTGATGATAATTCAATGTGGTTAGATTGATTGACGGGAGTACTCGTTTTAAAATAACTCCAACTGAAGCCTCTAAATTACAGAGATCTGCCTGCATGATGCCTAGTGAAGCCTTTCACTCCAAACACACTGTAGTTAGAGAACTGATTATTGGCTTTGCTCTGTTTCAATTGGTGATAATGGGAATGGCAAGGATAACAATGTATATTCGATCACTTTCTCTGGAAATAACCAATTAGATACGTTCAGCGTACGTACACAAAAGAGTGGAAAACAAGCATGTCTATCTAGTGAACAGGAATGGGCTAGCTCAAGGACTACTTGATCTTGAAGTTCCTTCTAATGAACTCGCATCTCTTAAGTCATCCACGCGGTGGAAGGCATTTTATGCGGACGTAGGCTCCAAACAACAACTTTTCTGTTCAGTCGGACTGGCAACCGTTTCTACAGCTGCAAAATTGGCCATTAATGAATGTTCGATTATAGTACTAGTTAGGTTAGAAATCTAACCTAACCTAGTTGTCATAAAGACATTTGTTTCCGACAACTAATCTCCATCCCATCAAGAATGGCAAAAATGGCAACAGTCTTCGGTTTTCATAGGTTCTGTACTATTTAGAAATAGTCATCGATATGATTTTCTGACATGATTTAAACTAAAACACTGATGTTTGTTATTATCAGTATTTTTCGTTGTTTTGGGAACCTGTTCTGTTCTGCTTATGGAGTATCACCTACGGGTACTACTGTGGAAGAAAACTCGGTATCGGGTCAGATTGCGTAATGAAAAACAAGCGACTGATAAAGACGATAACGAGCATTCTGCGGAGGAATTTCGAAGTACCTCCAACAGTAGCGATACCTCAGATTCATTTTAAAGGACGTTTATGAGGTACGAATACCAAATAGCTGTATAAGTGAACATATGAGTTGCCATAAAGAATGATTTTCTACTTACCAAGAGATATCCTCAAGCATCAAAGTAGGAGACGGTAATCTATATCAGATGATTCGTTCCTGTGATATCATTATTAAGGCTTTCGATGAAAATCCTTGGAATGGGAAAACCATAGAAGACATGTATGAAAGGACAATCAAACTCCTTTTATAGTGGTATTGAATAAAGCTGTGAATTTGGCGACGGAATTAGGGGTTGGGCAGAAAAATGGATTATATCAGAGTCAACGAATTATAAGTCCAATCTGCATTATTCAAAAGTACATTTCTCTTGAATCGCCATAGAAAACCAACTGATCACAATTGCTTTCATGTTAACTAACTCCAGAAAAAATGGAATCAGTTGTACTGACAGAGAGGAAAGCCGTAAATTACGAAAGCATCAAAAATAAAGCATAACATAGTTCGATATCAACTCAGTCTGGTGAGCTAATACATTGTGATTTAAATGATACTATGGGAAATTAAATCGAGGAAAATCTGAAATATTTGCTTTTGTTCAATGCCTATGAACTCCACTTTAGAACTGAACATTTTTTTGAAAGAAAGAAGCAACTAAAAAATTGAAGCGTTTCATATCTGAAGCGCAAAATGACACACAAAGAAAAATCAAAGCTCTTCAAATTGATAATGGAACCAAATATATAATAAAATGAAGAAAACTGTCTCAAGATTCAGATATACGTATATGTTATCCTCTGCAAAATGGAAAATAGGAAGGACAATGAAAGATTGTCGAATCTGCTAGAACAAGATGCTAAATAAGATGAAAATATGTGGGCTGAAACTGTAAACATGGTACTGCATAATTGAAAGAGATCAGGGGCAAGCTCAGTATCAGAAAAGACAACTTAAGATTGATGATTTAACAAAGTTCTTCAGAATCAATCCTCCAAATTTTAGAAATTTTAGAATTGAAGATTTTGAAACACGATCCAGAGCTAAAGATAGCAAAATAAGACTAGAAATCTAGAGAGAAGCAATTAGTGTTCACCAAGAAAACATCAAAAATATGTCGTTTTAACAAAGAATGTAATCCTCAAATCATTTGGTTAGAAATATATTCCAAATCAACATGAGAAATTAATCAACATCTATTGAAGAATATGGAGCTGATAATGAATTAGAATATCAATAATCAAACGAAAACAAAATAGATATAGAATGGATTTAAGACGAAAATAAAACTGGAATAAAAGAAATAGAGAAAAACATGGAATTCACCTTGGCGGTATCTAAACTGAAAGAAGAAATCATAGAAATAGACAGACTTTTATGTCAGAAGACAAGATCTTTTAAACTACTATTAATTGAATTCAGAATACAGTGATGAAAGTTTCAGTTAACTTAATTCAGAAAGAAAATGAATAATATCGTTAAATATGAAGAAGCGATTAATGGTAGAAATGAAATTGACATTTGAGGACGGATTAGAACATGAACCATGAGCCCAAGGTTGCGACTGTGCAGGCAATATAGAGGCTCGAAAATTGATACGTGGTTGGCATCTTGATCATTCAGATTATTTAACTTTTCAGGTATTAAAACACCAGCAACATATGGCACTGTTCTCAGCAGAAACTGAATATTTGGCGATCTCTTTAGCTGCTAGTGAAGTGCATTAGATGAGCAATATGTTGAGTATATTCGATCATAAGTGTTGTAAGTTTTCTGTAGATAACCAGTCGTCAATTTGTGAAGCCGAAAATCAGAATAGACTGCAACACATCATATTATATGAGACTGATGATGGCATAATCTAATTATAGTACATATTATAAAATGTCATGATTTGAGATCAAAAATACTTTTATTTTGTTAGGTTATTTAAACTTTAGGGGGCAATAATGAGGCAATAGTAATAACAATCTCAACTTCCCTGTTCTTTTTGTTAAGAACTAGTTTGAGGTTATGTTTCATTTAGCAGGTTTCATCGATTAATTTTTTAATTGAATTCTTTGTTTATTTTTGTTTACTAAATTAATACATATCACCTAGCAATTGTCTAAGCCCTACGGATAGGATTCGAAAACTAATTTAAGGGAAAACGTAGTAGGGTAGACTGAGTACGGTTGTACAATTTGGCAATAATGTTCTTGTGTTCTGTGTGTGAAACTCATAAACATTCTGGCACATTCATTGTGGATTGTTGTTCACAAAAGCTGCAGCAGATATCTCTTTCGACTCTTTCGATGGTTAGATTTGCAAATAAATGAAAAAATCAAAGCTCACTAAGCATTTTTTTATTAGAATTGCAGTACGCCACCGATCAGCGTAAATTAATTATTGGCATCTTCGTTCAATTTAAAAAATTTTTTGACACTTGTAATTTTTACATAGCTCCGACCGTTCTCGAGCGAAAAATTAGTAAACGATTGTATGCATTCGCTGAATTGAAAGCACTTCTTTTTTTTTAATTTGGGAGGCTTTTACTCAATAATAAAAATCAGTACTATGTTTTAAGGAATTTCACTTAATAATTGCGATTCGTAACGCGTTTCACTACACCGTAGCTTCTTCAGACGAATGAATATGCAGAAAAATATAAATGAGAATATAACTATAAATGTTCCTGAGTAATTAAAAGCTTATTGAGTTGCTTCTTCTTAAGTGGTTATTTATGACAGGTATATCGGGAATAGATTGTTCCCCGAAAAGATTCAATAGAGGTGAAGGGCTTAAATCGACTTGTTCATTGATGAGTCTACCTGAGTGTTTGTATTTATTGATTTCTAAAGTTTCCCAAAGATCTACCTTCAATATTTATTATCTGTATGCAAAATTTCAAACTGTGGGTCGAAAGAATGATTATTTTCTAAGAGATGATTCGCGTAATTTGAATCTGATTTTTATTTGAAAAACTGCGTTTATGTTCCGATATTCTAGTATTAAAATTTCTATGTGTTCTACCAATGTAGCAAAAATTATCACAGTCATTACAATTCAATCGATAAACACCTGATTTATTGTTTTACCTGGTTTGGTTTTATTATTTTTTATATATTTGCCTAAATTATTATTAGTTTGGAAAGCTATGTTAATTTTATTGGATATACCTTTTAAGAAGAAGCAACTCAATAATTTAATTAAATATAGTTATATTCTCATTTTTATTTTTCTGCATATTCATTCGTCTGAAGAATACGGTGTAGTTTTCGCAATTATTTATCGATTATGGAATTTTACCAAGTAAAAGCCTCCCAAATTCAAAAAAAGAAGTGCTTTCAATTCAGCGAATGCATACAATCGTTTACTAATTTTTCGCTCGAGAACGGTCGGAGCTATGTAAAAATTACAAGTGTCAAAAAATTTTTTAAATTGAACGAAGATGCCGATAATTAATTTACGCTGATCGGTAGCGTACTGCAAAAAAGGTTGAGAGGGCAAACACCTAGTACGTGCAATGATGAAGGCTATAAAAAATAGCTGGCATTCCAAATTTTAGTTAGGTTAGATAGATATTTCAAAAACTGCAGGTGTTTTGAAGAAAAAAAAAAAAACAATTTCAACACCCTGTAACTCCTTAACGAAGCTTTTGCGGACCTATGTTTATATGAACTTTTTTTCTTAAAATTGCACGTAGATTTACCCTCTCAAGTTGTTACATACTATAATATAACACCCTGTATTTTAATTTTCTGTTCCATAAACAAGCACTGCGGACAACGTGTTTGCGAATCAGCATTAATATTAGTGATTTGATTTGACGTACGCTTCTTTTTCTCATCATACCCCTCACCTTATCAGCCACCGTTCGCGATTTACATATTAGCTTTGTTACAACTGTCCACCGTTTCTATCCAACTAATTCGAAAAAATTACATCATTCCTTCTTCCATATTTTTTGTTATAAATAATTAAGTTTTTACTAGTCTTCGGCTTGCAATCACACTAATGGAATTTTTCCTTTCTACAGAACTAATTCGTATTTATATTAATAACGAGTATTGAAATTTCCCATTTATCGAATTTCAATATATTTGAAGTTCTAACTTCTAATTTATTAGACTTCATCATAGAAAAATTAAATATATTTTCGTTGCTACGATTTGTACGAGATGTAGTGAGATCTATTTCTGATATTTGTGATACTCAAAAATAGACGAATGCATCGTACTATTTCTGATAGATCGTTCGGCACAAATTGCTTTGAAAGTATTGATTTCATTGGTGGCTTATTTTGGGATAACTTGATTATATGTTTGGGAACAGATGGTATGTTACAAGGCGATTTTGAATAATCTTAAACCTTTACGATAATCTTCTATTGAGAGATAAACGTTCGGAATGTTGAAGAACGCAGAGAAAGATCAAATAATGAGAATAAACGTAGAGAAAGACCTGCTGTACTGAAGATGAGGTTATAGCAATAAACGAGAAATAAATAATTAAATAGACGGTGTCCAAGTGAACGGCGATTCAATGGTAACCTCTATAATAGTTGACCGTGCCAACCGTGACTGCTCTGGTTGTAAGACCGGATATGCATTCTAAGATTCGCGACGGACGCATAGTGGCTATTCTTCGTGACGTGATATTTGTTTATTTTGAACACCTCTGTGCATCAATTAACAAAGTTGTCGTCAAGTCGTTAGAGGGCATTTAAATTGTTAATCGTTTCCTTATAGAAAATGTAATGAAGTTGTTGATAAAATGGAAATTGAAGCGACTTATTTAGCTTAATGCCTATAATCTAGGAATATTTGCAATTCCTGGAAATCACCGGAAAAATTAGATACTTAGATATTTGGAGATTCCTTATTACTATAGATGGTTTATTTATTTCAAGAAGTAGCCTTGTTCTCGTGGTTCTTTCAATGAGTATAATTACTTCGTTTTCAAAATACAGAGTGTTGAAAAGGTACCACCCGTAAGATATTCTCTACATCTGAAAAATAACCCTTCCACTCCTTAATATTAAAAATTCGGTTTTTTCACATTTCATTTTTTTAATTGGATTCAGATTGCTTAGAAAATTCGATAAAATTCATTAACACTGTTAAGTATTTCACAAAACGTTCTGAATTTTATTGACATTGTGGGGCCCATAAAAATTTTTTTTTCGTCAAAAATGTATTTCCTTGGCTTAATGGATATCTGTTTAGGTCTAATTTCTAGGGCATTTGGTTTCTTTTGTTAAAAAACACTTCTCTTTGTATTATTCAAATTTTTCCTGATGGTGCGTCATGTCATGTCCAAAAACGCCATAAATTACTTGTCTGTTCATGCGAGAGAAAAAAATAAAAAGGGTTTAATATTATACCGTCCTACAAATACCATATCCAACTAGCCGGCTCGGTGGCGTATGGGATATGATGCTCGTCTCCTACGCAGAGTTACCTGGGTTCAATCCCCCTAAAATCGGTGCGATTTTTCGGATTCTGGAAATCGCTTGAGTGTCCATCTTTCGGAGGAGATGTAAATCTGTCGGTCCTGTCTAACGGAGATGTGTTGGACATTAAAGATCCCTTCCCTCGACACGAGAGGGGTTCGGCAAAATTCCCGGGTTAGTGAGGTGACAGAATTCCCCGGCGTGTCATTAGGCGAAAGGCAGAAACAGAGCACCTTAAAGGAAAAACAAACAAACAAACCCTTTCCAACTGAAGATTTTTGTATTAAAAAAAAATTTGATGAGTTTTAGATATTTTTGCCAATAATGTTATCTTTTAGCCCCTATTAGTGTAAAAACTAAACTTTTCCGTTCCTTCGTTTGTGAGAAACAAAGGTAATAGTCAAATATCATATAGCTCATAAACATATGAGCCGACTGCAGATTATTTAACTCAAACAAATTGTTTACTGACGAAATTTAGTTATTTTTGCCATTTATCTAAGTCAGACTCCACGTTGGTAAGACGCATATCTCATCACTAGTAACTGGTGATGAGATATGGGTTTGATATGCAAACTAGTGAACAAGCTTCCGAATGACGCCTTCCCTAAACCAAAACCAAAAAAAAACCACGTCAAATTGTATCGAAAGTCAAAGTAACGTTGACTGTTTTCTTTGATTATTGCGGTGTTGTGCACTCGGACTTCTTGCCAGAAGGTCAGACGGTAATTAAAGAATACTATCTTAGCGTTATGCGGCGCTTGAGAGAGCAAGTTCGTCAAAAAAGGCCAGATTTGTGGAAAAAATCTCCTTGATTTTGCGACATGACTTCGCGAACAGAAGCAATCGTTCGAGAGCTCTCTAGAATAAACAAAGAAAATTCGATCATTATAATCATCAATAAATGTGTACCTGGCACAGTTAGAGACGAACTGCGAAAATTTGTTCGGGGTGATATCTCTGATATAGATGGAATTTCCGAAAGTTCCAAAATAACAACTGGACTTGACCTTGATACAAACATTGACAACATTCGCTTGGAAAGTGAAGTTAAAGTGTTGAAAAAGCAATTGGATTGTGCCGAAGACATCATAGATAATCTCAAAGGGTCAATAAGTGATAAAGAATTCATTATAAGCTTATCATCTGAAGATTATCAAACCGGCAAATCCAGAGCCATATTATGCGAAGTTGCCACGCCTAGTAAAAATTCGCAGAATGAAGTAATTTCCAAGCAAACTTATTCGGAAATTGTAAACACAGACCTCAAAGAAAAAAAACAAAAAATCACATATCCAAGGAGCTGAGCAGTCTACAACAAAAAGCAAAAGAGATTTGCGTAATCGTAGTAATGCCATAATCGGCTCTGGTTCGAGGAAGCCTACAGGTGGAAATAGTCTTTGAGGTATACCAAGGCGAGCCTTTGTGCATATTGGAAGAGTCGACCTAAACACGCGTGCCGAAGATGATGAGCTGTATGTCAGGTCCAAGTTCAATACTGAAATTGTTGATGTCGAAGCATGTCCAGTTCGCGACGGGGCCAAAAGCATTTCTTTCCACCTTGAAACTGATATGAACATTCTGCATCAGTTATAATTCGTCGAATTGGCCATCGGGAATTACGGTCTCAAGATACAGGTTTTTACGAGAGAACAAAACAGGCTCGTTTGAAACTTCAAGCCAACCTAAGTAACCACTCATTGAAGACACTGAACCTCAATGTACAATCCATTACTAACAAAATCGATCGACTCGAGTATTTATTGAATGATCAGGGTTGTAGTCTTGCAAGTATAACGGAGCACTGGCTGACAAAGGATCGTTCGAGCATGCGCATAATGGAAAACTTCGAAATTGCGAGTTCCTCTTATCGTGAGGCCTCGCAACACGGGAAAGCATGATATTGGCAAGAAAAAATATTGCAACAGAACCTCTGAATAATATAACAGATCTCTCAGTAGAAAATCACGTAGAATTATTGGCAATAAAATTACCGAAAATCAATCTCACTGTTATATGCTCCTATCGTCCTCCGAGAGGAAACTTCGACATTTTCTTAGCACAAATTGATGCTGCACTGAACCATATATGCAACCTTCCCATTGAAAATGTAACCTTGGCTGGAGATTTCAATGTTGATTTCCTGCAAAATTCAAATCAAAGATCAATATTACTTGAAATTATATTAACATTTTGTGTCATATATTAGAAGAGCCTTCGCCCATAACGACGTCTTATGCATCTTGCGTAGACAATATTTTTGTGAATTATGATCTTTCTGATTGCGAGGGTGTGTTACACTCAATCCTCACTTCACTTCAACATAATAAGAGAAAAGCCTTAAGACAATGAATTCACATTTACCCGCATCTACTCGGACTCGAACACGAACCTGTTCGTGGGCCTTATCAACAGGGTCGACTGGAGACATTTGAAGAGACTTGGAGCTGAGGTGGTTGCATGACACAGTACTACTTTATGTTGAATACTGTTTTCCTGAAGGAAAGATACATGTTAAAACAATTCGCATAAACAAAACCGATGCCGGGACAATAAAATTGAAATAAAAAAAATTGGTTAAGAAAGATCGATGTGTCGACAAGTTTTTAAGAAGAGCTCAAAACGAAATATAAACAGCATCTAGAGAACTCGGTAAGGCAGAGAGATTTAGAACTGCTGAACAATGTATATATATGAATATAAAAGCCAAGCGATATGGGCGATAATAAATCTGAAAATTGGTAAACGCCGGAAAAGCATTGATACCACATTATCTGCAGAAGGGTTGAACAAATTTTTCACAAACATAACTGAAAACTGGATATTTTAGCATCCAAAGAATGCCCCGGCAATTTATTGAGAGAATCAACTCCAAATGAAATGGATGCGTCACACACAATGGCTCTGCACTTCACGAAGCTAAAGAGATAGTAAATATAGTTAAGAATTTTAAGTCTTCGAAAACTGAAGATATTTTCGGAATGTCTGCGAAACTATACTAACCACTATACACGTGCTCCATGAGCCTCTGAGTATGGTGATGAATAAAAGCTTCATAGAAGGAGTGTTCCCAACACGCCTTTAACTGGCAAAGGTGGTCCCATAGGGTGATGTAAGTCAGTGCGATAATTACAGGCCAATATCCATATTGCCTGTATTCTCCAAGATATTGGAGAGTCTGTTGAAAACATGACTGGTAAACTTCCTCTGGAAAAACATCAAGTACTCACTTCTTCCCAGCACGGGTTCCGAAACGGAAAGTCTACTGTCACAGCACTTATGAACAAAATCGAAGGTATTCTGGAGTCCTTTGAAAATAAAAGCGACGTTTCATTATCATGCCTTGACATGAGCAAGGCTTTCGACTGTGCCAACCATAACATACTTTTAGACAAATTAGATTTCTGTGGAGTAAGAGTTAGAGAATACGAAAATTTTAAATCATACCTTGAAGATTGACGATAGATTTTTGTGTAGAAGAACCATAGATCTAGCGAGCAAGAGGTGTCAATTGGCGTACCACAAGGGTCAATTCTTGGCCCCCTGCTATTCTGTATTTTTATAAATGATCATGCTTGGTATCTGGGGACCAAAAATTTGTGTATGTACGCTGACGATTCAACAATAATAAGCATAAACGAGGATAGGTTTAGTCTGACGAACAAAGATAATGAAATACTAAACATGGCCGCTGATTGGTTTGAAACCAATGGTCTTAAGCAGAACAAGAATAAAATACAACAGTTGATCTTCACAACCAAAAAAACATCGGAGCCGTGAACAATCAAACTACTTGGTTTTCATCTTGACAGCGCCCTCAACTGGTCAGAATACACTGAAAATTTATATAGAAAAACATCTTCGGCCAATTACTCGATCAGAAGAATCAAATTTATAGTGAGTAAAGTTGCTGCTATACTCACACACTTTGCTAATTTCCACAGTTTGGCAATATACGGCATTCTTCTCTGGGGAGCCTCACCTCTCGCACAAAAAGTATTCCTGCAAAAAAAAAGGGCAATAAGGGCCATTATGGAGATGTCTTCGACCACTAGTTGTAGACCACTTTTCAGAGATAGGAAAATACTTACATTACCATCTGTTTACTACTCACCTGCTTATGCTACATCTATGAAACGAAGGATTCATTCTCAAAACACTCATCTCATCTGATCTCATATTACAATTTTGTTTGTTTCTTCTCTAGAGATGTGATCTGTTAGATATTTTCTTAGTTACCTACTTATATGTTGACGCGCCATGTAAATCTTTTTGAAGGCTACTAAATTACTATTATCATTATCATGGTATGACTCCGGTCGACTTTTTTCTTTTCCCAAATATCAAATTACCACTTCGAGGTTACCGTTTTGAATCGATAGAAAACATAAAAGAGAATTTGCTGCGAGAACTGAAGATAATGCTGGATTAAGCGTTTGAATAACGTATTATTTCAGAAGGCGCCTACTTTGAAGGCGAAACAATAAATTTGGATGGAAAATAAATATTTTGTGTTTGATCGACTAATTCCTGGTACCTTTTTTTACAGGATGTATGTAAGACCTCGTCTAGTCGACATACAAAATGAAGAGAACATTAAAGACTGCATTAAAGATAATCTTCAGATAACATTTGCGCATTGAAAATCAGTTTCAAATGCCCCAAAGTATCCTGTGGCGTGTTTTGATGAGGAAGGAATTACTGTACTTTCATTATTGACAGGGAGAGCAGGCATTAAAAGCAGGGGCCGAGCATCATCGACTCACATTTTGCCGCTGAATTCTACAGCAACATGCTAAAGATCCAGATTTAATTTTCAACATTTTATGGTCTGATGAATGATGCTCCATAAGATTTGGTATAAATAATTCCTATAATGATCATTTATGGGTGCAGAAAAATCCAAATGATGTTTGTCAAGGAAGTTTTCTGAGGAGGTTCACTATCAACGTTTGGGATGGCCTTTATAATACTTGACGAAATCATCTAAAGAAGTCATTATTCAATTTAATTGATGGTTTTATTCAGAGTATGTATTCAGCACCTCCACATCAAGGAAGAATAGTTATTGATGAATATCAGAATGAATTTTTCTCAAATAGGTGCAGCACGGCTTAGAGCCGCTGAAGCAATTAACGTATGTCAAGAAAGTCTTGGGAAAAAGTTTCCTCATGCAAAGTTCCCGCAATTCGTGGAAGATCTAGTTGACGTGATCAACAGATGTCATTTATGATTTATATTGAGTATTACTTCTGTCAAAAGTCTAAATGAGTTCGCTAAAATGGCTTACAAATTAGAACTTCGGAGAAGTATTTACAATTTAGTTGGGCGAGTTCCTAAGTGTGAAATCATGAACATTTTTCGTGGTCAGAATATTTTTAACACAACTATTTACCGGGTAATAAGTGAAAGTGAGCAAGGAATACCATGCTTGAATTTGCCAAAAAGTGGTCGACCGAAGGCTCTGAATGAAAGCCGTAAAAACAGGCTCTTAGAAAGATCAAGAGACACAATAGGAACGTCATTACGAGAATTATCGAGAAGATTTCGTACTTCTCATGGGACAATAAAGCGAGAATTACTGAATGCGGGAGGTAAATATCGTAAAAGGCGTAAGTGTCCAAAATACACCCGGAATCCATTGGAAAATATCCCCAGATGTCGCCGCACCTTAAGAAGAATTCACTTCGCAAATAACTGAACTATAATTTTGGATAATGATAAAGATTATACATTATGCCATACTGAAATCAACTGTAATGCTGGTTTCTATAAAAATAACATAGAAGAATGTCCAAACGAAGTAAAATTCAAAACATAGAAAAAATTTGAAGACAACGTTTTGGTTCAGTATGCTATTTCTGAAGCTGGGGCATGTGAGAGGCGAAACTGTTGATGCAAACCTATATACTGGAAGATGTTTCCCAAAATTGTTAGATTTCATCAATATCTATCAAGCTAATGACGAAATAATGTTTAGGCCAGACTTGGTATCTTCCCATTATTCTCGAGTTACGAGAGATTGGTTAGAGGTTTATAACATCCCTTTTGTACCTCGCGGAGATAACCCCCCAACCGTTCCAAAAGCAAGACCAATCGAAGATTTTGGGGTTTACTGACAAGGAGAATCTATGACATGGTTGGAAAGTCCAAAACGAAGAAGGTTTGAGACCGAGAATCTATCAGGAGATACGAGATGTGGATGTCTGATGGGAGACTGTTCGGAGAAAATTGCGCGCCATTGAGCAGAACGGGCCCCTATCAATCCTTCAAATACGATTTTATAGAATTTAGATATGAAGTGAAATCCTAATGATATAATTAATTTAATAAAGTTTTTTTCAGTAATTAATTCATTCGAATATTTTCCCAAGATTTTTTGTGACATACGTTAGAAATGACAATGTCCGTCATATTGTTCTGCAGTCACTTTTTCTTAGATGTGAGCTATGCAATGAAGTTGGAGGAAGTTAGTTTGAGCAACTCTTGTAATGGTTTATATGATTTTATTTAATACTTTCTTTAATAAATTTAAACTTTGAAACATAATGTTGCAGCTTGAGTTTCCATCGCAAAAACCATAAGTATAAATCATATCCGCATATTCTTCATGGACGAAGGAATGTATTTTGAATTCGAAGAATTCAATATTTGGCTTTTCCGCCAAATATTTGCTTCTTGAAGTTGAGATTATGATTTGCAATATGTACTTCCGTTCAAATTTAATTATTTATGAAACCACATGAACACAAACGATTTCAAAATAGAATATTCAATTGAGTAATTAATATTGGGTTGTGCGAATACCTAGACTTTTAAAGATTTTTTAGTTTTCAGGCTATGTTCTCAAATAGCAGTTTCAATTTACGTTATTTTGTAATCGACATTGTGTAATACGGTGTCACTTGTCATTCCTTTATCGTCGTCATAATTGTTTTTTGTTGCTCTACAATGCCTCTAATATCGTAGCCACAATACTATAATATCAATGGATATAATAAAAATTAAATATGTTCAATTCATCTTTTCGCACTAAAGCAGACTAAAAATTAAGATTAATGCAAAAATAACTGAAAATCGTCAGTAAAAGATATTTTGAACTAAATAACCAGCAGTTGGCTCTTATGTTTGTAGGATAACATACATTCTGTCGAAAAGGTTCCGGGAATTGATTTTTAAAAAATCTGCTTAAAATGATTGTCAAAATAAATTTTTAGTTACTGCTATGTTGGCAGAACTGTTTTCTATATTGACTTGGAGTTTGAGCGCGATCTTTAATTTAGTTTTTTCACAGTGCCCGATTTTATAACTTCTCACAAGTATGTGTAGCGATTCAATGGGTAAAAATATCGAACAAAGGGTTCGTCTCAAACTATGAATTGTAAATGGAATTTCGTGTGACGAATCACTAAAAATGAGTGATATACTGCATTCAACAGTGGCCGAGATATGGAGGAAAATTTGTCTTGCTCTGGTCAGCCATGAACATCTTCAACTGAAGTTAACATCGATAGAAAGAAAGAAATGGTAATTAGAAATCGTCATTTAAGTTTGAAAGAGATAAGCAATGTACTTTCTGTGTCTCATGAATCAAGTACCATTTTAACCCTTGAAAACCCATGCGATTGAAATCAACGTAAATACCCAAGCAAGGTCCTGCAGAGACCCCAGCATAAAAACAGGTTTCTAATGATGGCATCTTTACTTTCGATAAAAATCAAAGTCTAGGGCATTTCTTAAGTATAATTTCATAATAATAATTTGAATTCGCAACAAAAAAAAATTAAAAATTCGAACAAAAATAAAATATAATTCTTCAATCGTAAAAAAAAGTAACAACTAGATCTTGAATACTAGAAAAAACCATAACATCAGATGATGAAAAAAAAAAGTGATTTGAATGTTAGGCCAACAAGCAATTATGGCACAAAACAGAAAGTTGTTTTCTTTTATGCTCTCTACATACAAACTGCTTACATTGTGCACATTTTGTTTTCACCTCTTTGTCCAAACTTCTGGGGCATTTAAAACTCCTGGCGCGCTTTTTAGCTGCAGCTTGTGCTCCAACCTCAGGTTCAAGAGGAACCGCAATTCCACATTATTTCAGTGGTTTGAATGTTCGGCCAACAAGCAATTATGGCACAAAACAGAAAGTTGTTTTCTTTTATGCTCTCTACATACAAACTGCTTACATTGTGCACATTTTGTTTTCACCTCTTTGTCCAAACTTCTGGGGCATTTAAAACACCTGGCGCGCTTTTTAGATACAGCTTGTGCTCCAACCTCAGGTTCAATAAGAACCCCAATTCCACATAATTTCAGGGCAGATTTTATGTGAGTGGTGATGTTTGTTTCACGCGTCTCCACGTTGGTTAGCTAGTTCATCTCCCAACTTCAGCATTAAGAAAGATTTTCTTTTTTCCAGTAGGGTTTTTTTGTAAACGTATTACGAAAGCATTTAGGGCACAAATATTTAAGATGGTCATAAAAAGTCTATACGGCCATCGGGCCGTTCTTCTGCTACATGAATATTTCCGAATTAGTTTATCGGCATTATGAACTGCGCCTTTGGTTCTGTTGTAATCCAAAATCATATATGGCTTATCATATTCTTGAGATACACTATCATCAACGTGTTGACTAGACAGTAGATATACCATTCTATTTTTTTTTGGAACATATGAAACCTTTGTTATATTTCGAGTAAATGCAAAAATTGACGAATTAATGGGCATAGATTTTATACTTAGTTCGGACGGAGTATCTGGTTAATTCTTACGGACTGTCCCTAGTAGTGTAAGTTGATTTTTCAACAAGTGATTGGCTAAGTCCACTCTAGTGACAAAATTATCTGAGGTATTTTCACGCCAAGTGGTATAATATGGTTTAACCAAATCTCTGACAACCCGATAACCTTGGTTGTTTTCCGCTACGCCACCTGGCAGTTTTCCTGTATATACCTGGAGATTACACAAATATGAGGTTTCGACGCCAGCAGTTGCCCAAATTTTCATATCATACCGACCAGGTTTTGACTTTATATATTGCCTAAAGGGACACTTTCCCCTAAAGCAAACAAATTGCTCATCAATGTAATAGTTTCATACGGTTCGAAAGCATTCTTGCAGTTGCTAACGAACATCTCCCAAATATCTCTTATTGCTGCTATAACCGTAATGCTTTAGAACAAACATACAACGACAATAAAAGGAAGGGAAAAACGATTTGTTTATTGGAATTAAAGTAACTCAACTTCATTTATCAAATATTCTTCTTCTGATGACATATCTTCTACACCAATAACTGAAATTACAATGTCTTAAAGCACTCTATATCAGTGTTATTGCTAGGTGCATCTCCTTCATTGGTTTTGATTGGCAGTGGTAAGGTGTATCTTAGAGTATAGTTTCTCCCTATTACTTAACAATAACACTATTTGCTACTTTTTGTATGATACTTCATATATATTCTAAAGATTGTTAATAGCTATTTTTGCCATATTTCACACATCCTGATGCTTTCTGCTTTCAGGCCTGAAAACATTCCCGTTCATATCTGAGTAAATATATTCTTTTGTTTTGTCTGGCTAAATAGTACTTATATGCACAGAATTGATTCTCAATTGAATTATGAAATGACAACTATAAATAATACCATAAGCTCAACCTTAATTCCATGGCTACATGTCCTCTGCAGTATAATTCCTCCACATATTCACAGAACATCTGCACCGCGAAAAAAACGTTGGCACAAGTATCGTTCTCTTCCAAGAACTTCGGAGTGGTCCTTTTGAGAGATTGAAATCGCGGAAACTGATTTGGTCGGTTGGTACTCCTTTCGATGCTTTAGCCCTTTGGAAAAGGGAATGGAATGAATTTGTAACTGATAAGTTTCTCGTACAAAATCCGACTTAGAAGGTTCCCTGTTTTGTTCTCAGAAAATTATTTGGCGTACCTCAAACCGTTGGAGAAAAAGTCGTGGGCGATGGCAAGCTCTTGAGAGGAAATTCTGTAGATAGTCCAAATTGCGAGAATGGATAAACTGAGGAGACTATAGCTCTATTAATCTTGCACTATTCCACATCCCGATTTCCTGATGGTTAAGAACTTTACATGAGGAATCAGATTCTCTTCTTGTTTGTTTTGAAACATTAAGTATTATTGACATGATATTTTCTGCTGCTTTTCTGTTTGCTCATCAAATCTCTGCCATCCCACATCCCCATTCACCTCATTCTCCTGAGCATACATATATATCATCGATCGTGGGAAATTCAGTGTATTTTGAATGATTCTTCATTTTACATAATATGCATTCTTCCGATCGTGTTTTTGACTCGCAAAAAAACTTTATGACCAGTATAAATTCTTCAATGTAATTCTCTCTCTTCTCATTCGAAGCAATAATGAAATATGATCGTCCACATGAAAAATTCATGTTTTCGTATTTACTTATCAATTTCATTCAATTTTGTGAAACCTATTAGCTTTTCAACGACGATTGCAGTAACCATAAATTATCTACTAAATCGAAAATGAACCAACTTATACTGTCATTTAATGTTCTTGATATCACCACAGGGCAAAAATGTTCATTAGTGATCTTATTAGCGAACCAGTCAAGATTTTGTTAACAAGTGGACCAGGGTAATTAATTACTGCATTAATTTGTTCTTTTCCACTTTAACATGAGTTGATGTTTATAAACTACTTTTTCAACTAAAGCGTTGAAATGTTACGGTTGTTTTATACCTCAAGCGTAAGGCACGCTTTATATTTAATTCCTTGTTCTTAAAAATAAACGCCTATTATAAGAATATAGAAATGAGAACAAGAATTCATTAAGTGATTATGTGATTCAAATTAATTCGTTTTAAGAATATCTATCTCTCAATAGTAAATACTCATTATACAGGGTGGCCCACGAGTCACTAGAAGTAGCATTATGCCAAGAAAACGGATTTTAAATTTTTATTTTACGATATGATGCAATTCTCTTACGATCACAATTCAAAAATAATTTCGTACAAACAGAATGTTCCGTTTAGGAGAATCAAATCAAAATTATATTTTATTGAAAGGAATATCTTATATAATTTGTGAGATCAAATAAAGGTAACTTCGTTCAATATTTCCTTTACCTAAGTTCAATTCTTTTCGATATATTAGAGATTTTTGAAATTTGATGACTTTTTTGAAAATTTTTTTCTTCTCTCGTTGAGACTCTTCGATTGTGATTTTGCAAAAATCATGTTACTAATACTCCATTTCTGAGTAACCATCGTTGGGAAACTCCGGAATTGATACAGAATGTACAAAATTTCCGATTCTGACCACTTGAGAAAACAAAACAGGAGTTTGTCCTGTGTGCTACTCAATACACCAGTTTCGAGTCAATAAGTCGAAAATGATCAAAAAATGTCTTCATGGACCGTTGTGAAGGCGATGAAAATGAGTATTTTATGGAATTCAGTTTGAAAAAATGCAGTGTTCGGAGAAGTTGGCAATTGTTTAATTAGAGTTTATTTCTTGTTTTCCTCCTTGTAAACTCTTTAATAAATATGCTTGGAATGAGTTATGTTTGACAATGGAGAATATTACTACAAATCACGGAAAAGAAAAGATTGTATGAATAATTGAGGCAATACATAAGAATATTACAAAAATGTTCAAAATGGCCTATATTTTGCTGTATTCATAAATGTATTCTCCTTTCTCCGAACTTTACTGTTAAAACTGTGCTCATTCTTGAATTTTGTGATATTGAAATCATTAGTGTTGTCAAAGAAGAAGGAAGAAAGCCTTTTGAAAATGGGGTTTTTCCGGGAAGAACGAGTTGATATAATTTTGGAGAAGCTTTGGAAAACTGTTTTTTAGCTGAAAGACTCTACACCGAAAAATATCCGGATAGAAGACATACAAGAAAATAAACATTCGAAAAATGGCTACGACAATTCCGAGCCACTGTTAGTGTGTCCACAGACAAAAACCAATTGTTGGAAGTGAAAAAAATTTTCATCATATGGCGGTACATTTAATGAACCCTCTAACCTCTCTCTATAAGAATTCCTTCGTTTACAGGGCCGGTGATCTGTGGAACTTATTTCCGTCCAACATCTTCCCAACATCCTACAATTTGGCCCTCTTCAAGAAGTGAGTAAACAACACCTCAATTCTTCCCAGGCGCCTACTCATGTGATGTAGATAGATCTGAGGTTATGCCTGTAGATCTGAATTCAATTGAGGAGAACTTAAAAACAAAAAACATCATTAAAAAACCAAAGGCCAAACGGAAGAAAACTCAAAAAATTTCTCCAGAAGATGACGTTCAAGAAACACGAAACATAATTGAGACTATTTAAGACCAAATAAACGACTCTACAATAAAATATCCTCTAAACGACACTCAACTCAAATGTTTTCTGGAAAACGCGAAAGGTGAATCCAATGTAAAAGATATAGCCCTACAATTCTCAAACGACCTTCAGGAGTTGGACATAATGCTCACTGACCTCTATCCACACCTCAAAGATAGAGGTATGAAATCTACATTCTCCAAAATAAGAAACAAACTAGGAGACACTCAGAACGAAGAAGAACGATGGCCGACAACTGATGATTCAGCAACCGAAGACGAGGAGTCTTCCGTTGGTCTTCGTGGCTGAGCAGTCGCTTATGGCCTCGATGTACACGCGGCTTCGAATAAATTCAATAAAAAAAGAATTGTTTCAAATTAATACTGGTTGTTTAGATTTTCAAAAAGTTTGGTTACTTTTGGAATGGACTATTTCACTCTCCAGAGTAGAGATGCGAGGAACGAAACTAACGCACGACATATAAACAAGGGAGCAAAACCTTATTTGTCACAAATATTTCCAGATAGTTCCCACGTACCGACGAAAATACCATACCTACTCATATCAATATATCCTTATTGAGGAGATGTTTTGATTGTTTTCAAATGAAGCAATGAACGCTATTGGAATATTTCTCAACAGTAACAATATTGTACCGTGCTCAAACAATCGAATATAACCTTTTCTCTTAATATATTGCTAACGAACGTTGTATATATATATATATATATATATATATATATATATATATATATATATATATATCTCACCCTACTCCATGCTACCGTGCTCAAACAATCTAACCTAACCTTTTCTCTTAATATATTGCTAACGAACGTATATATATATATATATATATATATATATATATATATATATATATATATATATATATATATATATATATATATATATATATATATATATATATATATATATATATATATATATATATATATATATATATATATATATATATATATATATATATATATATATATATCTCCATCAGGGGTGACAACCCTTGAAATTCGAGATGAGGATGGTACTTAATGATGACTGCCATTGATCAGCATGGATTTGTTCCATTTTACCTCACTGAAACTTGAAAAGTCTCCCTATCTTTCAGTTGCTCACCCTGTATCTTTTACAGTTTTCAATTAAAAATGGAAATTCGTTCAAGGCAA
Source organism: Cryptolaemus montrouzieri (assembly GCA_013387265.2). Classification (NCBI taxonomy): domain Eukaryota; kingdom Metazoa; phylum Arthropoda; class Insecta; order Coleoptera; family Coccinellidae; genus Cryptolaemus; species Cryptolaemus montrouzieri. Next base: position 64,949,549 of record JABFTP020000103.1, read on the forward strand.
TGTCGGCAAAGATACCACCTTTCTTCTGAATCATCACTCGACCCATCTTTCATTTTTCATTTCAGGCAAGTTTTGTACCCCAAAAGATGTCCCCCTTGAAATAAAAATTTTTGCGTTTTTATCAGAAATGAATGTCGAGGTGGATAAAGCCTCTGTTAATTATCGTTGAAGCACCCTGTATATTGGTAGCTTGTAGTTTTTTACAAAATTGAAGAAAACGATATACATATGTTGGCCACGGGTCTTCCCCTTCACTTGCTTTTCAAAAATTGATTTCTTCTCGAGATCTACTCAGAAAGAACTCGCGATCGACTGGTTTGAGCACCCCAGCCGATGACATTGCATCTCACCAACTCTAACTCTAACCAAACCTGAAGGGTACATTCAGCTAAGAAAAAAATCAATACTTCTTCCTAGGTTTGGATCGCTTTCAAGAGTCAGAATATGCCGTAAAATACTTTAAGTTGTCCTATCTTTCGATTACGTAGACTTGGTCATGTTTTTCCTTCGCAGCTGTAAGAGATTTATTTATTGATTTATGTATTTATTAGAGGGATGAAATGAATTGAGGAACAAATGTTCCTTGAAAACTCATATACACAAAAATCGATATTCAACAATCGCAGATAAAAGAATTTAAGGCTATAAAGCTATACCTAAAATCACAGATCCAACAAGATAAAATAAAATATTAGGAACAGTCTAAAAGCCGAATTTGTATGCATTGAATCCATTGACACTTTCCACTGTCACTACTTATTGTGATAAAGCATTCAACTCGTTAAAGACTCGGTTAGTTAATAATTTTTATGAAAATCTTTGATTGCCAGATGGAGAGACGGACAATGAAGGAAAACGGGACCTTGAAAAATGAAGAATTTTGAAATATCTCAAAAAGCTTTCAACTCCAAATTGAAGAATGTGTGACTCCATAAATATAGTAAGTACTATGTGAAATATTGTTAATAGAGAATAATAACCCCCATCTCCACCCTTGATTTTTGTAGAAAAATTATTGGTAAAAATAGGTCGAGCTATTATCTTTTGTTTTGAGTTATTCCGAATTTCTCAAATGTTTAAATTATCGGCATATACCAATATGTCGATGCAATAGAATTTGAATTTGGGAGGCTTTTACTTGATAAAATTCCATTATCAATAATAAAACAAGTAATGTGTTTTTTGAATTTTACTTAATAATTATGATTCGAACATTTATATTTAAACTCTCATCCTTATTTTCTATAAATTCATTCGTCTGAAGAAGCTACGGTGTAGTGAAACGCGTTACGAATCATAATTATTAAGTAAAACTCCAAAAACACATTACTTGTTTTTATTATTGATGCAATAGAAGTTAGTTAAAATCTATTTTGACTTTCTACGAGCTCTTTTTGAGCAGAATGAAGGAAATATTCAAAATTGTTTTGGTTGAATCGTTTTCGATGTTTTATAAAAACATGTGTTTGTATAACACAGGAAACTTTCAAATATAATACAATGTGGCTGACAAATTTATTAAAAAATTTGAGTTTTTCCAGAAACGAGAATTTCTTGTGGATTATGTATATCCCAATTTCAACAAAACTCTTCGATTGTCAAATGTTCATGAAATTTGTAATTTCGACTAGTTACAACGCTTAATCTGATGGAGCTCAGAAAATTATTACGTTCGTTTTCCTGACAGAAGGCAATCTCACATGTCTATATTCCAAAGATTGAATTGGAATCTCATCAACATCTTTCAAAGCATCAATGTAAAAAGTTACAATTAATAAAACACTGAAATAGTTTGAGAAGCTGTTATTGCGAATCCCACGATTTCCATACCAAAATCGAAGGTCGTAAAAGGTAAGGATATCTCAGTTTCTATGGGATTGTGTGCGAAGGCTAGAATTTTGACGATGGTATCTGAAAAACTCATAAGAAAACCCCGAATTCTTCCAATACACCATTTGGACTGATGAAGCGAGCGCCATCAGGAAGAATTATTCAACCGCAATAATGATGATAATTGGTACTATATAAATTCTCCAGTTTAGGGAGCTGTTACTACGGAACCCCTCAATTTCACTTAGTTCATTTTGAGCAAATAGTGAGAAACCATAGTCGAAGATACAGCTAATCCTAAGAGAAATAAGTCTCAACCTAAAGAATTGAGGAAATATCAGTTTCTACTGCTAGAGGATTATGAGCGATGGCTAGAAATTTGCCGATTGTATCTGAAAAATCAAGAGAAAATTCCGAATTCCAGTATACCACATGTACTGATGAAATGAGGGTGATCAGTCATGGATGATTTAATCGCAATAATGAATATTACTGGCTCGGTGTCAATCACCATTGAGAAGTAAATATTCAATACCAAGATCGATTTAGTTCTAATGTTTGGTGCGCGTATAATAACCACCGTGTTTCGGCGTACAACATTTCTGACGAAAATTTAATTGGGAAACGGATGATGATATGATATAATGAATGAGAACGTAGTCCAGGGTTTTTTGGATGGAATTATTTCAGCCTAAAGAAGGTTATTATGCATCCTGCATAACGTCCTCCCCACACCGACAAAAATTATCTCAAAACTTTTTAATCGGTTTTTCTGTTGTAACCGGATTGGAACAATGGGACCAGTGAAAATGGCACCTCGTTTAACAGATTTAACACCGTCAGATTTTTTTCATCTGGAGTTATGGAAAAGATATATTTCATAGAAAAACCGATAATTATATATAATAATTGAAACGAAACTCTATAAATAGCTTGTGTGACATATATGCAAATTAGGAGATGAGTTTCTGGACGTTTCAATTCTTCGATTTTGAATGATGGAAAAAATTTGGAGTATTCAAGATTGTTACTTGTTTTGTTCCTACTGATGATTTCTACTATTTTCTCATCGATGAGTAATAAATTACTTTCATTCGTTCATATTATAAATTCATTATTGTGAGCATAGAATTGAAAACATTTTTTTCCGTTAATCGCCAACCGGCATATCAGATGAAACCACAAAAAGCTAAACACATTTTTATTTTTGGAAAAATTCACATTATTGAGGAAATTCTCAGGTATGTTATATACAGGGTATCACAAGTTGAGTGGCTTATTAGTGCTAACGTTCTGAAATTTTGGTAGTTGATTCAGCTGGTCTGAAACTCTATTTCTAAAATATTTTCATCTCAATGGCACTCCCGGTTATACCGGAGGTGCATACCAACTTTGTTATTCAATGTAGAATACCCTATATATTAACGACTGGGTTTTATAACACTTGTTATTTAAATTACAAAAACACCTAATACATAAGTCTAGCTTGTTTCGTTCAAGAAATATCCTAGTTTTACTTGAAAATTATCCAATTTTGCGTTTTGAAAAAAATTGATATATCTCGATAACGGCGTGAGCTACCAAAGTAGTGAAAGGTGTTTTGCAAATAAGCAACCATGCGGGACATAAATCAGATCCGACTGAATCTCAGTCAGTATACAGAGTGCTCTTTTTTCCGCCTCACATTTCGAGGCGAAGAAACATCGAAAACTAAGTATTTTCGAATTGTAAGCCATATTTTTTTCAATTTACTAGATTCCCCTCAAGTTTTCAGGTTATGGCGAAAAAACGAATTATGCGTACAGTACAACTTTACTAGTCCGGGCAGATATCGTGTCGGCGCATGCCCGGACTATCAAAATGCCGGAATTTCTGAAGTGACTTGAATTTGTTTCATTTTCAAAATAGAAACAACCCAAAGTCTGTTAAAGCTGAGTTCATTATAAAAATATCGAAGAGTTGAACAAAAGATAGTTTATATTATAAAACAGAATCAAATTATAGAATTTTCATTCATTATAGTCTTCCCTCATAGAAAATATAGATTTTAAATATGAGCTAGTGTACATAAACAACATGCTATTCCTTATGACGTTTAAAATATTCATCGATTTTACTCTGAACCTTTCTCGATGCTGCCATCTGAACTGATTCTTCCTAGAGCCTTTTCAGGAGCAATACGTCTTCTATAGAAAGATTATTCTGTTCGGCCCAACTGATCAGGAAGAACGCATTGACAGTATCTGCATGTATCACTTTTACCATAATTTTTTAACCATCCTCTGAGTCAGAAGATTCTTCGACATTTTCAATATTCCTTCCTTAAGCATCCTATAGAAGCTCTTCTTCAGTCAAATCGGTAACAAACTTTTTGTTTCCCACAGTTCAGTTTGTAATGTTCTCAATGGTTAAGTCATTTTCTGGATCGATGGCCCTTAATCATTCGGCAATATTTTTCAAATCATTTTCACTGTTTCTTCTGAAGCTCTGAGAGTGAAATATTTTCATCATCTGATTCTTCTACTTATGTAGTGTCATGCCACAATGCTGTCCAACATTTTCTAATATCTTTTGAAGTAATGGCTTTCCAAGATTGGGAAAGATTGTTCATGGCATCTTTCTAATTATACTGCTTCAAAATGAAAGTTATCTCTTCACCTTTAGATCAGTATTAACCTCTTCCTCAGGTGCGATGGTGCATTGTCTACCAACAACAGAGCTTTAATCTTAGTTAAAAAATTCTTCACCTCGGGGATGAAAGATGTTTTGGACCATTCATCAAATAATGGTCTGGTCATCCACCTTTGGTAGATGCTTTGTAGACAACGGGTTGTGAACTTTTGTTTTTGTGGATTTGCCGTTTTTCCCAAAACTACTAAAGGTAACTGGTGAGTTCCAGCCGCGTTGCAGCATGGCACGAATGTTAAGCGGTCTTTTGACACTTTTCGACCTGGTGTTGATTTTTCTCCTTGATGAACCCAAGTTGTGTCTGGTAAACATCTCAAAAAATGGCAGATTCAGCAGCATTATACACCTGTTCTTTGCTTAATTCCATCTGTTCAATAACCGATAGAAATTTTTCATTGAATGGTATCACAGCGGAAATATAACTTAAAAGTTTTTCACCACAAACCTTCAAGATACGAATTCCATGTGTAAGCTTGAATTTATCTAACTATCCCAAACTTCCTAGAAAACCTTTTTTCCTGTGATTTGTTGATAAAACTGTTTGGCTTTTGCTCTCAATATGCCAAAATTAGTACGTGTGCGATGCGTTCTGAAGAAACCATATACAATGCGATCTCAACATCAGGATTCTCAGCTTCTCTAAAATGTTTCTTTTTCCTACAAAAATACCTTGGACAGGATAAATTCGAGAAAAGTTTAAAATAATATTTCTACTAGGGATGCACCGAGGGCCCGGTTGGGCCAGCCGAGCTCTCGATTGTGATACTCGGCATGCAGTAATTTTGTTTGGCCGAGAGCTCGGTACTCGGCTTTTTGTGAAAACCCTTGCATCCTTAATTCCTATATGTTCCTTGATACGATTTGGATATGAGTCTCCTCATTTTGTCCGTGTTCTTTTTTATGTCAAACTCTGTTGATTTTGGAACAGTGAACTTTGCTGCTATTCGACGACCTTTCATTCCGTCATCAATAAAATCTATTATTTTTTATTTTTCTGTCAGTGTGAACGTTTGATGATTATTCTTGGTTGGAGACATTCTGCACACCACCGGCGAGATTGAAATGCAAAATGCAACTGTAGAGCGATACTCACCACTCTTAGATAGTACATACATTTAAAGACAGGAAAATTATTATTGTTCGTATTTCAGTCGGCGTCGACGTGCCGGATTATAGAGGTAAGATTCTCAAAGTGCCCGAATGAGTCGGGTGCCCGAGTTACTGAAGTGCCCGAGTTACTGGAGTGCCCGAGTTACTGGAGTGCCCGAGTTACTGGAGTGCCCGAGTTACTGGAGTGCCCGAGTTACTGGAGTGCCCGAGTTACTGGAGTGCCCGAGTTACTGGAGTGCCCGATATAGCAAGTGTCCGGACTAATGACGTTGTACTGTACTTACCTGAAGTTGGCAAAGACGGCACGTGCATAAACAGTTCCCAGAACATTAACAAATAACTGTCCTTTTGTCATTGGATATTTGATAAATAAGAGAAAAAATGCGAAACTGCAATTGTTGTATTTCCAAAGTCAAATTAAAAAATATCAAAACGAATTAAACTCTATTTTCCTAAATTTCATAATAATCGTACGAAGTCATGACAATTCACGTCTAGACATAGTTCTACTCGACGCATAACACCCTGTGATGTGGCTTGCCTCAGTTCCTCCACGTGCATTTGCATGAAAGCATTTTGAGGTCTATTATGCTAATCGTATATTGAAGTCACAGGTTCAAAATAAAGCGTTCAGCGTTCCCCAAAGGCATTAGATCAAATGACCTTGGAGGCCACAAAGACGGAACCGTTCATTCCAATCCATCCATCTTCAAACATATCATTTAAAATTCGATAATTTTCGTTTGTGTGATGTACAGGCGCTCCATCGAGTTGGTACGAACAACGCCTTGATTCAGCTACTGATCAAGTGTCAACGAAGTCACTTTCTACCGTACTCAAAATCTCTATATAAAGTTCACCATTTAAGTTTTCATCATAAATAAAATACGAAAATTTGTTGTCCTTCTTGAGTGCAAGCACATTAACTCTAAATTTGTTTTGGGAATTTTTTTCCTGGTAATATAAGGTTTTTTGGTTGGCCCAAAAGTGTGACTTTTTCCGATTAAAAACCTCCTCATTAAGAAATTTGGCTTCAACCTTCGAGATAATCCTTTTGAGAAAATCGGGATGCTCTTGTGCTCTGAGAAGAAAGATCTCACACAGTTCTATTCAAAGGTGTGGATCGCCAGCTTGTACAGTTTAGACCTATGAAAATTTATAAGGGTGCAGTTCATGTTTTTTCAGAATTCAGTGAATACTACTATGAGATAAATTAAGATCATGCTCTGCTATTGGCAATGATGCATGTGGATTAACATCAAAATAAGCTGGAATGGCAATTCCATTGTCTTCATTGTTGACAACAATCGATGAAAATGATGTCTTATTCTGTATCGTTACAGTCGAAAGAAAACTTGTAACTCCTGATTTTTTTAGCTGTCATAGACGGCATATTTGGATTTAAATCGTTAAATCTCCTACAAGTTCTATTCACATTCATCCTCTCATCTCCATGTATGAAAAATAAACTAACTATTTGCACATTTGTGTAGCTAGCCGTTCTGTTCGAATTAATTCGACTAACAGTTAAAACAATAATAATTTGTTATCTATGCTCAGGAGCATGTCTATGCTCTGGGATATATCTATGCACGAGCAGGAATGCAAGTCGCCTTTGCTAACCTTAGGGAGGTAAGTAAAATCCTTTTTTTCGCCATAACTTGAAAACTTGAATTCTCAGGTACAGGGTATGTACGGGGATTTTCATTTAGTTTTTTAAGGCGAATCTAATGAATTGAAAAAAATATGGGTTGTTTCTTTATTTTTCCGTTTAACGTGCTTTATTTCTGCCTTATGTCTAATGGCACGTCGAGGAATTCTGTTACCTCACTAACCCGGAAAATTTTCCGAGCCCCTCTGGTGTCGAGGTAAGGGATCTTCAATGTCCAACACATCTCTGTTAGAGAGGACCGACAGCTTTGCATCTCCTCCGAAAGATGGACACTCAAACGATTCCCACAATCTGAAAAAATCGCACAGACTTTGTGGGGATTGAACCCAGGTTACTCTGCGCATGAGACGAGCATCATATCTCCTACGCCACCGAGCCGGCCAAAAATGGATTACAATTACAGAAAACGTACTTTTGGATGTTTAGAAAGTCGGATATGGGTTATGATATGAGAAACATGTTTTTTGCTTGTAAAACACCTTTCACTATTTTAAAAATCAAAAAATCGATAACTTTCAAGTGAAACTAGGATATTTCGTGAACGAAACAAACTAGACTTATGTGTTGGATTTTTTTTGTAATTGAAATAACAATTGTTATCGAACCAGTCAGCAATATATAGAGTGTTTTATATCAAATGACAAAGTTGTATGCACTTCCGGTATAACCGCAAGTGCTATTAAGATAAAATATCTTAGAAATAGAGTTTCGGATCAGCTGAATCAACTATTAAACCTTCAGAACGATAGCATTACTAGTTCTCCATAAATGTCTAATAGGCCAATGAACGTGGGTACCCTGTATATTTGAAAAAAGAAAAAAATATTCTTCCGCTTCTATTCAAATTCATTTTGGCTATTATTTAGGAACATACAAGTTTATTTCATAATCCGAAAACCATTCATAAGAAACAAATTCTGAATACGCCTCTGCATTCAACTAAAAAAAGAGCCACTAGAGTAGAGTAGACATAGTTTTCCCTAACCTGGATATCGTATTGGCATATACCAAAATCCTGGAAAATCGAGAAATCTGGAGTAATTTGAAAACAAGAGAAGAAAGCTCAGTAATGAATTTTCCTCAAATATGGAGGATGTCGATGGGGAAGGGTCATTGTTCTTTATTTGCAGTATTTCTCATAGCTGACGTACTGAAATATCGAAAATGGGACACCCTGTTTATTAAAAATTAACTCCAACTTAAGTGATCAAATTTTAACACCGTAAAGAACTGCAATTCAAAAATCATTTTCTGATTCATTTCAAAATACTCCAGAAATCATAAGACAAGCTTATATATTCCACTTCAATTCGTAAGAATAGCGCAAAACACGTCGATATAAAAATATAAATACTCGCATTTAATTAAGCATCTACCTTGCAGTCCTACCTGCCTATTCGTGTGCAGTGAATGAGAATAACCTTCGTACCATGTTCATACTTAAGGTGAAGGAAAATATCTGAAGGTATCGTTTTACTATTGTTTCAGTCCAACATTTCCTGTGATTTTTTAACTCATAAAGGATATTGTAACTAGCGAAATCATACCATGAAATGAAAGATGATAATTATAGAGGTGGAGACGGAATATTTAATCAGTGGGAATACAAGTATTCAGTCTTTTCTCGCAGACGTACTCTTCTTTGATCTTCTATCAGTTTCTAGATCTCTAGTTACACATGAAAGTTCCACGGGAGTTGGCACCTGATGATCCTCCAAATTGAGTTTTTTTATTGAAATGATTTCGTGCCATCTAATCAGAAAAAAGGAATCCAATGTTTCATTGTACTAATTAGAATCTTCATAATGCATAAGCTCTTGATAGAAAAATTCAATTGAGCTTGATAAATTTCGAATATTTTTCGTTTTTTTTCATCCTAGTGAATCTATAACGCATTGTTTTTAAATACCCTTTGACCAAAAGGTACCCCCCTTCAAGATAGGTGAAATATCCTCAATCGCAAAATCCTTTGTTCCTTGATAACATTATGGGCGTAATCAAAAAAAAGCTTTTGTTGTAATTTAACCCCCTCTTCCTGTTAACCCTCCCCCAATATAAGAAAACTTGTTTTTTCACATCCTATTATTTTCCTAGTATTCTAATCTCTTAAAAAATCTGAAGAAAATTCATGACCACGGCCTATCACCTCACACAACATTTTTTTCGTAACTATTAAGCTCCCACAAGGGCTTCAAAATATTTTTCCCTACGGCGATCGATTTCCGTTGCTGAAGAGCATTCCTCTGAAAGTTTTCAAATTTTTCCTGATGATGCTCCACCTTCAAAATAGAGAAAAAACTGTGATATTTGCTTCTCAGTGCGGAAAATTCAGTGTCTGTGCGGAAAACAATGAAAATAGTTTAATATTATAAATCCGACAAACATAATATCCAATCTAGTTCATTCTCTTCAAATAAATGTCTTAGTGATGATTTTTAGATTTTTACATTAATCGTACTTTTCACCTTTTTTGTGCGAAATACTCGTCTTTTCCGCTTCTGTGCTGTGGAAAAGGATGATCATTCTCTAATACTGTTATCCCATAAGAATAAGAGCCAACTGAAGATAATATAACTCCAAAAAATTATATAGTAACGATTTTTGGTTATTTTGACCATTTATTTTACTTTCTGCATCCTGAAGTTGAGATTACGATTCAAAGTACGTATTTCCTTTGAGTTTCAATTATTCATGAAATCTTATTGCAAAAGAGAACATTCGACAAAGTAATTCATATCAGGTTGTGTGGGAAACTTAGACGTTTTGTGATTTTTTTAGTTTATTAGGGTGTATTTTTTTGACAGAATGTATACCGACTTAACACCAATGAACAGGAAAAATTTTTGTAACTGGACAACACTTTTATAAATTAAGGATTCACATTGAAAAACGCCCAAGGTTTACCAAATCCTGAAACTTCGGATGAGAAAAAATGTGACATAAACTAACCTATAAGAAATCAAGAATTATCTTTTTTTTGATTGAGGAGGTCGTTACTTGATGAAAATCGATATACATATTTTCAATGAAATAAAACTAAAGTATTTAGATTTTCACTATATTAACAAAACTATGGCCGATTTCACCACACTGTGGCTTCATCAGATAGATACAAACTAATGAACAGAGTTATTCCTTATATATTAGTCTTACTTCCTACTTAATTTACAATAGGTACCTGATGTATGTTGGAAAACCCATCGGAGTTGCTTACTTTATGAATTGAAAAGATTGAGTAAAGGAGAAGGATTAAGATCTAATTGACTATTAAGTAACCTACCTGAATTCTTTTCTTTGTTGATCTCTAAAATTTCCGATAGATTGAGTTTTTGTCAGAGGAATGATTTTAATTTTAGACTAGGATTACCAATATAAGTTAAGTTGTTGTATTTTGTGTTAGAATATTTTATAGTAATATAATTCTAACACAAAATACAACATCTTAACTTATATTGGTAATCTAGTCTAAAATTAAAATCATTCTCTCCCATTATAAAATTCAATATAGCATTCCGAACTGATAATTCTTTAGGCCGACATATCAAAAACTGCAAATCTAAAATTGATAAAAGTAATAAACCCGGTGTCTATAAACTGTCTTGCGGGGATTGTAATAAAATTTATACTGGTAGAACTCTCAGAAATTTCAAAGTTAGATTTTTCGAGCACAAACGTAGTTTTAATTATCATAAATCATAACTTTAATGATAATTTAAAAATTTAACACAATGAAAATTACAGACAAAAACTGAATCTATTGGAAATTTTAGAGATCAACAAAGAAAAGAATTCAGGTAGGTTACTTAACAGTCAATTCGATCTAAATCCTTCTCCTTTGTTCAATCTTTTCAATTCATAAAGTAAGCAACTACGATGGGTTTTCCAACATACCTCTTGTACCTAAGGCTAATATATAGGGAATAATACTGTTCATTACTTTGTATCCATCTGATGAAGCCACAGTGTGGTGAAACCGGTCATAGTTTTGTTAATATAGTGAAAATCTAAATACTTCAGTTTTATTTCATTGAAAATAATTATCCTTCTTTCCACTAAAATCTTTCACGCACTTCCATAAACTCTTTGAGTCAGAACCAATCTGTCTTTGTAAATACTTATTTCTTGCAGACCTGATTGAATAGTTTAAGAGATTACGATATTTCCTAAATTTAGTCTTCAGCGCCGTATTCTGACGATCCCTCATCACCCTCCTGTATGAATCATTCTTAAAACCCAGTGATTTTAAAAGTCCGTTTGTCATCCAGATCTTTCGTTTACAATGTTTTCTCAATATTTTCGAAGTTTATGTGGTGTTTCAGAGTATCAACGAACGCCAGAGCACAGTCCTCCGCAGAACCAACGTCATAAATATGTTCCCAGTTCTCCTTTTCGAGTCTCCCAGCCAACAGAATGCAGTCAATTTGAAATATATACTAAAACTTGCCTCTGAAGTCAGACTTACGATTTTTTTCAGGGAAAGTGATACCAAGGATAACCAGATAATGATCTGTAGTGTTAATTCGCCAGGCAACAGGACAAAAACTGTCTAGGGAAAACTTACTCTTCAGAAATATGTGGTTAAGACAGGACACAGTATCACCCTGATGTCTAGTATAGGTATTGATAGTCGAGATATAGCCTTCCTGGTAGAGTGTATTCAAATATTCATTAACAATATCATTTCCAGAAGCAAGTGTATTAATATTTATATCTCCCACTAAAACTGATACATCATGAGAACCCCTGTACCCATGTAAAAACTGTTAAAGATCCCCTACAAAATCTGACGAGGATAATGAGGGAGACCTATACAGTGACTGAGATCTGAATCGAGAGAGTATCCATGACAGCGATCACCAACTTAATTATCTTAGTTCTGCCAACGTGAATAATTTCGTGCTGCCATTTGTACTCATTTTTAACGAATAAAAACGTACCATCATTTCTGTTGATTTCACCCTTACTATAAAATGACCTATATCCATGAAGCTGAAACACACCACAATTGTCTGCCAAGAAAGTTTCGGTCAACACTAGTCAAAATCGGTTTTCAATTGGAGATATATTTAGTTCTTCAAAATTTTCCCGATACTTCTTATATTGTTGTGGAGAATAGTAAAGTCTCTTTTATCCAGAACTGTGTCACACGAACCGGAATCATAGACAATTTCTGTTTCGAAGAGAACCGGTTCGAGGTCTCTAACATAAGCATGCATTATTGACAACAAATTTTTTGCCTAATATTGAGAATACACAATTCTTTAGATCCAAGAACAACTGCACTAAATTAGTAGAACAAAGAAAAGACTATAGGATAAAGAACATGAATTTACTTGATATTATTCCTTTTCCCCATCTTTAGGAATTTTGATGAAGAACCTGTTCCAGTAGCTGGGGACTGTAGCCTAGTTCTCGGTTTACCACCAATATCTTGCGTTTTCCTCAGAATTTTTTGGATAGTTTTAATCTCCTTCTGAGTCTTAGATTCTTCTAGTTGCTCAATGTGCTCGAGTTCAGCGCTTAGTTGACTACTGTGTGAGACTGCATTGGGCTTGCCAGGAGCACTCTTAGTTTCATTCATTTGAATATCTACAAAATATGTTGAAACTTTTTATTCCATTCTATCCAGATATATTTCATACATGAAACATAAGTCACATATCTTGAAATTTCAATCTTTGTGACATTTTCTTGGGGTTTTCTACGAATAAATTTTTTCACGTCTTAAAACTTATTATTTCATTATTAAATGTATGCGAAATTCAAGAACTGTTAGTCTCCCTACTATTTATTTTTTTTCCCAAAAAATATCAAAGTAACCTTGACTCTGGGCTCTCTTTAACATGGCAATGGAACGTAAATATCGTCTAAGATCCCAAGCGTACGGGTTAATGTGACTCCATTTCCAGAAAAAATATTGTTAATACTTTATATAAGGATTTATATTAGACACAATACGGTATGATTCGCATAAATTTTCATATTTATTGAAGAAACACTTAAATTTATGAATTCTTGTATCAAAGGTAACATTGTTGGCAGTTTAATCTAAAATAAATATTATCATTTAAAACAAAATACTTGAGTATGATAAGCTAAACTTTGTTACATTGCTTATAATAATATATCACTATCTTAATTAACAAAATAACAATATCGGTTTCGGACGAGGTCTGAGACTCACACCATTTTCCTATAAATATATATCCCACCAAAAATATTCTGTAAAAAGTAGCCAAGTCTCGATGGGGCTGCTTGTGCATCTAATGAAATAATCTAACGTACCCCACGTTTCTACAAAAAGAAGTGAAATGCCACCAAAAACACTCTTTAAAAAACCAGCCAAGTCTTGACGGAGCTGCTTGTTTATCTCTAAAAAGTAATAAAATCTAGACCTGCCAAGTCTAAGGTTCCTTACTGGGATTTCTTTATTATTATAGTTAATGTTGTGTGACTTGGCCGTTGAACATTCTTTATACGTGAGTTTACACGTCACGTTATATCTGTTGTAACTACCTATGTTTGTTAGGCGAGATAATAGCACTAATGGTATTGGTAATTAGCTGCAAGTGTTTTATCTTAGGCTGTTGTTGATTGTGGAACACATGCATTCTGCAACGACAATGCAGACTTCTGCTACCTTTCTTTTTTAAATTAGGTTGATCTGCTTGACAAGCAAGATTGCATAATAGTTTGTGAGAGTCATGCTCAACCGACTCTTGGAGAAGATCAAAGAGAATGGAGCAGTGTGACCATGGTTTCACGCACTGAAAGTCGAAAGGTTTTCCATGTAATATGTAGAGGGTACGTCTGCTATTGATCTGATAGCAGAAGAATGGAGGAGGAGTTATACTTAAGCAATGGAGCATTGCGATCCTAGAGTGATGCAGTAGCAGCGTGAAGACATTTTAAATAAAACTAGTAATACCGGACTTCGGCGAAGTCGGCTGAAGTGCCTACTGCATTACTCTCATTCCTACGGGATCCAGATTTTTCGAGCTGTTCCGGAAAAGAGATGAAACAGAGTCCAGGTGGTGTAGAAGTTTCGGCATGAAAGATAACTTGGAGCCCTTGACAGTAAGATTCAGCAGACGCGGCCAGAAGAGATGTCTACTCAGGAAAATTGGAGAGCAACTAGACTGATGAAAAAGTCTGAATAAAATGATAACCAATGAGGGAATATGGAAAGAGAATTTCGATACCCTCACTAGCCTTATGTAGATCAAGGAAATTCAAAGATCAGACGGCCGACGAGCCGATGACATCCTGTGTCACAGAAAAGGAGATGCTTGTATTTTTGTGGCCAAATAAGTATTTTGAATTACTCTTCAGAGGAAGGTTAAGGTTTTGTGAGAGAGAGCAGCGTTGAACTGCCTTCTACGCGGTTCTGCTGGATAAGGTTATTCCCTGCTTCTTGGGTGAAAGGAAGGGTTAGGGTAGGTAGATTCGTTTGTGGATTAGAAAAAACCGTGATATAATCATGCAAAATACCTGCCTGAAACTGAGGAGAAAATCCTTCAACTCAGTCAACCGAAACTCAGATATATATATATATATATATATATATATATATATATATATATATATATATATATATATATATATATATATATATTTATATATATTCTTTTGAAAAGAGAGAATTTACAAAAATTTGAATAATTGTATTCACAATAAATGTTTATTTCTATAATTTTGGTGTGTGTCAGAAAAAACACAAGTGTGAGCTCAGGAAATGTAACAGGAGAACCATATTATCTTGCATATGATTCAATAAACGAGTGAAAAAATCTGAGAAAAAAATTCGTTTCCCTGTCGCTATTGCACTAGCAATAGCTTGTCTGTTTATGTTGTGGTAGTGTCGTGTGTACATGAAAAGTACCAAAGCTGCTTAGCCGCTTCATTCTCTCTTGCATTCCATGATTTTTGAACGATGATAAGGTTGAAAGGAAGGGGGTTTGGGACAGGAATCTCTAACAATGGAAAAAGAAAACCTGCAGAAAAATATTTCTACAATCATACCTCTTATATGTCTAATCAAAACTAAGAAAAGATTTCACATAGCAAGAAAGGTCACAAAAGGGACAGAGAAGATAATCAAGAAGTACATAACGTGCAATATTTCATCTTTCGCGCAGATGTTCTTCCGTCGCAGTGTGATACTCCTGAAACATAATCACTTCCTTGTTCTTGCTTGCCAATTTTGAAGTATAATCGCAGAAAAACTCTTCAATATTCAAACTCAACAAAACAATTTCCTCTCTGTTTGACCAAGAGAGTCCCGACGGCCAGGTTCAGTCCTCTAAGTGATACCGATTATGATCTATAGATGTTTTAGAATCATTATGGACCCAATAATTTGGATTGACATCGCCCATATATTATTTCTTCGTAGATCTTGTTTAATTTAAAGAAAAATTGCGAAAAAATGTTTACAGTCGTTCGAAAAATATGACATATATATATATATATATATATATATATATATATATATATATATATATATATATATATATATATATATATATTTTTTTTTTGTGATGATCAGTACAATGTAAGTATTATATATAGTTAAAAGTACTTAGGTTTTGTGTACATCTGAGTATTTTTCGTGTATTACTCTTCTTTCAGTGAAAACATAAAATATTCGACGTCAAATAGATTGCAGATTGCGTTTTGCGTAATATGTAAGAAAAAGAAAGAACATATTTCATTTGATCCTCAACAGTAATCTTTCACTTTTATTTATTGAAATCTGTACATACTGTATTTTTATGCAAATATTATTCGGAAAGAAATTTCTTTAAGAATTTTGATTTGAGTCAATCAATCAATTGAATGGAGAGAAGAGAAACATGAAATGAGGTTTGCAATTCTCAGTTGTCGGGCGACACTGAGTCGATATCAATTTCCACTAGTGTTCGTGGCCTCGACCTGTTCTAATACTGAAAACGTTTTAAGTAATTCATTAACTAAATATACGTAGATCATGTAACCACCTTACACGTAACAATCAATAGGCGTGCATGTTTCGTTTGTTTGGTCCCCGATGAGGCCGAAATATGACCGAAATTAATATAGGACGAGAGAATCAATTATACATAAGCACGAAAGGTCAACTTGAAATACGTATACGATTTCGATCCAAGAATGTCTCTGTATAAACGTGATATGAATGCCAAGGACTGATGAATAGAGTCCATATCATTTGGAAAAAATTATTATTATCGGTAGAGAAAATGTATTAGATGTGTCGACTTAAAATACTCACATTGGAGGTCAATATTAAATGGAATATTTCAACTATTATCGGGAACAATTTAGAAGCTTTTGAAAGATATTAACTCAAACATTTTAAATCGGCTTTTTATTAATGTTTCGTCTTTTCTTTTACGAAAATAAAAGACAATTTTGTAATATTATATGAATTTTTTCAGTTATTAAGTGACAGTTTTCGTGTTCAAATAGAAGAAAATCCAGATCTGCTTTCTCTAAAATTTTGTTAAATTATAATGACTAGAATTGTAGTTTTCATTTGAGAATGAAAACTGTTATTTTGCTAAAAACAAGTTTATAGCCTTCAAAACGTTGCTCCATTGTAAAAATAATTTATAATTCTCATATTATATAATTTCTTGAGCATGCTTCAATTTTTCAACAATTTGTTCTATGTAGTTCTGTAGGAGGTTTCGAAATATTCTATAAAATTTATTTTTCAATACTGTATATTCAATATAGGAATCAATCAAGGATCAAGATTCCCTGACCCAATTTTATTATTACCTTAAAGCATGGACCAATACATTATTGATTGGTGAGCCGCAGGCGAGACCCAACAGCTCAGTGAGACCTGCAAACTACGAAAACACTCCTAGTTGTTCTGAAATTTTCTTATAATCGTTGAATATTTTATTTTTATTGTATTTTTCATCAAATACCAAAATATTAGTATTTTATATTTCAAGCAATCAATATTACAGAAACGTCAAGAATTGTAAAATTCTATGGAAAATTTACAAATAAAATAAATGAATTACATCTCTCATACAAACCTTAAGCAAACTCTAACTTTGACAGTTATAAACTCTTCAATTGAATAGTAGCAATTTTTTATCAAGATATCCTTTACTTCAGCTATGAAGCTCTTTCTTGTCTTCATATTTTTTATTGCACTCGGTAGGTGATTGAATAATGTAGGTAGAAGTCAACAGCCTGCTATGTAAACTTAAATTTGTGTATAGGTAGTTCTAGATTGTCTCTAAATCTCGTTTTGTAATTATGTCGGTCTCTGTTTATGCTGAATTGTTCAGGATAACTTCAGACATATTTGAGGCAAGTCAAAATGAAAATTAAAGGTAGTGTTAAAAAAATCTGCATCATAAAAGACTCCCTGGAGGTCTCCATCTAGTTGAGTTTACACAGCACCCTGATTACTTTCTTCTGTAGAAAAAATACACCTTTGCTCTCACTTGAAGCACCCAAAAACACTATGAAATAACTGACCACACTGTGGAAATTGGCAGCATCAGCATTCAGCATCAATTCTCAATATGCAGAGACCAAGAATTTGACACTTTCATGAGAATCCTTGAAAAATGTCTGCGTTTTGTTTTCATCAAGTATCATTTTATTAGTATCCATCCAGACTTTCACTTTATCGGCAGAAACTTTCTGAAGTTAATCCATGGATTCACTCTTATACAGTATGTATCATCCGCATATGAATATATTTTGCATCCAGGAACGTTAGATAGTAGATCCTTCATATAAATTACGAACAAGACTGGGCCAAGCACCGACCCCTGTGGTACCCCATTTCTAATGATCAGCCTCCTTGAATTTTCATTGTTCCAACTGACTTCTTGTTGTCTATTTGTGAGGTACGATCTCAATAAAGAGTATGTTGGTCCCCTGACATCATAGAAACCGAGTTTTTTCAAGAGTGCAAGATGGCAAATTGTATCGAAGGCCTCACTTGAATCACAACAAGACATCTGGGCTATAACTCCTTCACCGTGTACTTTCAAAATTTGCTGTGTCATTGTATTCAAAGCTGTAACGGTTGATTTGTTCTTTCTATTTACTTTGCTTTCAGTAGCCAAATAATTGAGGAACAATGTATTTTTTCGAACATTAATTAGTTGATGATGAATGATTTATCAGTTTAATAATTTCTTTCTGATTTTGATTTCATAATCGAAAAATATTTTGATTCTCACAGATTGTACCCTGTGTACCGGTAGATTCAATTTTGCAAACTCATAACAATATCGATAATCATTCTGTTGTGCTGAGCGGTCCCAAAGCTCGGGTGCGTAGACGAGTTGGTTGATTAATCTGAAAGAAAATTCAAAAAGGCGCAACAGTTTCAAAAAAAAAATACGGAGCATATAATCCTCGAATTAATAATCAAAGACTGAAACCTATCGATTGAAATTTGTATTGCTTTCGCCGAAAGATTGTACGATACCTCAAATAGCGCTATCGTCGGTGTACAGATTTCATGTACATTTTTCTCAGTATTCAACTTACGACAGTAACTTGAATCATCATCATCATTCAGCCCTGAACTGTCCGTTGCTGAACATAGTCCTCCCTAAAGTATTTCCATCTGTCTCTCTCGGTTGCCATCCAATTGGTGTGGATTCTTTTCAGGTCATCGATCCATCTGGTCGAAGGTCGGCCTCGGCTTCGCTTATCTGCTGTTGGACGCCATTCCAGAATTTTCCTCTTCCAACTTCCGTCGTTCGTTCTTGCAATATGTTCTGCCCACCTCCTCTTAGCTACTGTCACTCTCTCCAAAACATCATCCACACCTCTCCAGCGAATCTACTCGTTTCGAATTCTGTCTCTCAGACTTATTCCCAGCATCGATCGTTTCATCCTGCGTTTTGTTTTTTTTATTAGTTTTCGTGCCGATGCTTTTGTCAAGGTAGATTAGAACGGGTAGAAAACACATGTTGCAAGCCTCTCTTTTCATTTGATCGGAATATCGCTCTTGAAGACATCACGAAGTTTGCCATATGCTGCCCATCCAAATGTTTTTCTTCTGAGCATTTAGGCTGTTTATTTGTCTCTATCGATGCTCACTTCATGCCCCAGATATATGTAGCTATGGACCATTTATATCTGATTATTGTCAAGACTTAATATCTTATTGGGTCATCATAGATTGGTCATCATCTTTGGTTTTTCGAAATTCATCCTCAGTCTGCCTTACCCACATCATGAACCCCTCGAGGGAGTCCCCCCCCGGAGACCCAAATGGGAGACTATTTTAACTCCAGATGACTTTGTCCCAGAAGAGCTCATCTTTGTGATTGGCTTCGTTGCCAATCATTTCCACCCTGGAGACCGTACCATCCGCCAGATCCCGAAACTTAGTCACACATGTGACCAATTTACGGGACCTACAGTTCGATGTGGTGGTATCACACCGGGCGACAGGGGTGAGGCCGCCTGCCACCTTATACTTTTCGTCTCTATACACTAACGCTTTACTTTCAACTATTCTCAAGAACTTCTCTCCAACTTTATGAAAGTCGTTACTGCTGATATTTACTAAACCATTTCATACTTTCCTCGAATCTTGACAAATTGCGTCAGTCATGTCTATATTCCCATTCCATATTTTCAACTCTTGGGGAAAGGTGATGCGTATTATGCCATAGATGTGGCCGCCCAAGATGATTTAATGTATGTGTTCACTCACTTCTTCAAGTGGGCCAAATTGTAAGTTATCGGAAAGATGTTTGATGCAAGCGAGTTCCACATTACATTAACCCTGTGAATAAATAATTTTTATAGAAAGAGGTTCGCAGAGTAGCTAGTTGGACCGTTCGCAGATGAGAGATATTTGGAAGCACGGTTTTTCTATGGAACTGTATTCTTTCTAGAACTAAGACTATCAGTTCTTCAGAACATTTACATGGAAGTAGCTGACGAAAAGAGAAAAATAAGCAACCTGGCAGCTTTGACCGAGACGCTGGAGATCACGCGTGATCTCCGATGAGGCACTCTGCTTTCTTCGGTATATTATCCAATAGATGTTATGAATGTTTAGGTGTAGAGTCTCACACATGGTAAACAGTATTCCAGACCAGGAAGCAACTGTACCTCTTGAGACAAAGAGGTATAACGATAATCTTTAGGTGCGTAGCCCCACACATAAGAACAGCATTCCATACCTGGTCGCACTTGTGCTTTGTATAAAAGCATCCGCTGTGATCGCGTGAAAAACTGCTTATCCCTGAAAACAAAAATGAGTTTAGAAGAAGCAGATTTGGCAATGGCTGACAAGTGGTCATGCTAGCAAACTCTATTGACTGGGAATCCTAGTAGATGCATCTTCTCTTCTGAGGAAATTCGATTTCCTTGCATGATTGAAGGAGGTTTCCCAGCAGTGCCTTTTTGGAGAACACTGTTGATGGCTTCTTCTCCGCATTTAAATTGACCAATTTAACCAGCCGCACAATGATATCTTCTCTAAGTCTGAATTCAGTTGCATGATCGGTTGGTATCTCTGTCGGTGTGACAGTTACAGAACGCTTAATAGAAAACTAGAGTACAGTTGTTCGCAAACACAAATATTCTTTTTTCAGTGGAGTGGAACAGATCATTAATGTGCAACAGAAAAAAAGTTGACAACAGTATGAAGCCCTGGGGAACTCCTGCATCAACCTGAGAATATTCACTGATTACTTCATCAACTACAACTCGAGCGATCTACTGAAGAGAAAGCAACTAATCTAACCATGAAATTCTGCGGAAAAACTATATGCGATTAGTTCATTCATCAAAACTGCGTGCTAAATCCAGTCGAAGGCCCTCGAGATATCATGAACAATAGCTCTTGATATGCCATGCTTTCGATTGTTGATGTCCACAAATGTATAACGTATGCAAAGAGGTCATAAGTTGATCGTTGTCTATGGAAACCATATGGTTGATATCTGATGGTAGCCTGTAATTCGAGATATTTTACGAATTCGTCCTTCATCAATTCTTCTCATGATTTTCGACATAATGGGTAACAATTCGATTGAACGATTAATGGTGGAGACATTTCTTCCCTTTCTTTGGAATCAGTTTTACTCTCGCAATTTTCCAACAATCCGGAAACGTACAGCTCTCATACGAAATCTGCAACAGACGATTAAGAACAGATGCTAACTCTGAAGCACATATCTTAAAAACAGTTGGTGGTATTCCATCAAGACCCACAGCTTTCTTATAATTCACTAGTTGAATAACGCGCCAGACATATTCGATAGAACATGTGGGATGCTTGGTGGCACTGCGTTGGATGTATCTAAAACAGAATTTTGCGGAAACATTTTTGCAAAGAGATCGTCCATTGCTTTAAGTGATGATGCTATAGGACCGTCTACCCTATTCAAAGATGGGAAGGATGACTTGCAAAAGTTGTTACTGACTGCCTTCGCCATGTCCAATACTGACGAGTTCCACTGGTCGCCTCCAAGAGTATATTCCTAACTCTGTCATTGAAGTAGTTCTTCGCTTCTCAATTGTTGAGACACAAATATTCCTGAAACGCAATTATTCATCTCTTGAAATTTTCTTCCCGTTCTTATAAGCTCTGTTCTTAACTGTCTTCAGTAAACCAAGGCCTTGTGCGTATGTTTTTTTCGTGGATTGTGAAATGCAGAGATCTATGCCTGTATGCATAACCTCAGTGATAGGCAGTGCAGATACTGATGTTATGATCTGAGTATCATAAGTCATTAAAGCAAAAAGATGACAAAAACTCGTATGTAATGGCATATCTTCCAGGAAGGCGTTGGATTTTTAATGCGCTGCTGTACGAAGGTACCAATAGCAGAAACGAGATTGTGACGAAGTTGCTTGAAGGTGCTGAGGCCTGTATATGAAAATCATCCATACCTGAAACAAAAGAAGGATCGAAATTATTGGGAAAATTGATTATATTGTCTGGGGTTCCTGTCGGCTCATCAACAGTTGAGTCTTGCTTTCCTGCTCAGTCGGTCTTATTTGAGTGTTGGAGCCAATTAATGTTGTGAACGTTGAAGTCTGTCAATCTAACCTCAGCTGACTGGTGTTGTATTTGGATCATGTCTACCTTGTCGCCTAGATACTGAAATAATCTCGATAGTTGTTATCGATCGGTTCAGACAACAGCGAAACATGGTTTTGTTTTATAAACAGATTTTGAACTATACCAGGTCGAAATGCTCATCCTCCAGCGTATCATTCCTTCGGAATGCGACATTTGATCTGGCAAAACATAAAGCCCTCCGCCAAACCGAAACCTTGGGTGCAACTCTTAGCTATTTAAACAGATATAGGTAGTGTCTGTTGTTGACATTATTTGAGTTTCCGTTAGAGCAAAGACAAGCGGTTGCGTGTCTTGTAGGTGCTAGTGTACTACACTCACATTCACGTTTTTGTGTTTTAATTTTCTGTTGTTGCGAAATCAATAACAAGTTGGCTTCCCTCATCGGAGTCTAGGGACTCCTCTGTTAGTCACATTATCATCATGAACCCTCCGAGCCAGTTTCACCGGAGATCCGACCGGAAAACGAGTTTACGCCCGGATGATTTTGTTCCAAGTAGGCTCAATATGTTTTCTCTGAAAAATTCTTCCCATTCTGGAGATCAGACTATATGCTAAGCATCCAAAACTTTCTCACGAAGCCTATAGCATGATGTGGCGGTATTACATCGGGTAACGGGAGTGGGACCGTCTTTCTCTGATGACGATACACACTAATCAATACGGATATATATCTTGCCAATCTGTCATCTCTAAACTTTTGCTCTGAGTCAATGACTTGGCCAATAGATTATGGTATTCCGGTTGATGTATCATATTCGGATTTCTCTGGGCACTTGACTGTGTAGAAGCATCGCCTGCACCTCAAGTTGGAGGATTTAGGCCTGAGGGGTGAGATATTGTTATGGATAGAAGCTTTTCTTTCCGATAGTAGGTACTCTATCCGATTAGGATCATCAAATTCATATTTCAAATCTGTCACATTAGTTATGTGCCGTAGTGTTAAGTGTTTGGACCTCGTCTATTTATTTTATACACAGGAGATGTATATATTTTTGAATAATCATAAAACTATCCAGAATTGTCTTGTTGTAATCGCAAGGTTCCTCAGTATTAACAAAGCCTGCGTTTCACTTCTCGGTAAGATCAACCTGTGAGTAAGATTCGTTTTGTGCGGGTAGCTTGTATCGTAGTTTCTCACAAAACCTATGTATGTCCCATCATAGAGTCTACGAAATAACTTTGATTGATAGTAAAGTAAAGTTGAGTGAGTTAGCTGAGACTCATAAGTATCAAAAGATTGTGTGAGAGATACAATACAATAATATTTGGACATTTGAAAACTGTTTACCAAGTTGTGAGGCGCGTGCTCACAATCGATCAAAATCAACAACGTTTTGATGGTTCAGAGCAGTTACTAGCAATGTTTAAACGTAATAAAGCCGAATTTTTTCGTCGATATATTGTAATGGATGGAGCATGGATTCATCACTACAATGCAGCATTCAATCCACAGTCAGCCTAGATAACTAAAGATGAACAACCAAGTACCACAAAAGGTGCCAGACTATCAACAGTGTCTATTACATTGCATTATTGAAGCGTTTAAAGATGAATTTTTATTTTTTGTTTGCAGGTCTCAAATTATTGCTTACTGGAACAAAAATCAATGAAGTGATTATTGCCGAAACTGAATTGCTCTGTTAGCCTTCGGTGTTTCCAGCCTAACTGTTATACTATCTTGCATATTTTCTCAGTTTGTTCTTTTAATATTTCTTTCTTATCAAGCATTCATGTTGGTTCAACAGAGTTCAGTTATGATGACAGACTTCAGTGAATCGACTTGCCACCATTCAGGAATCCAACGAGATCGCATAACTACTTATGAGGGTTGTCTGAGAAGTTGCCGACCTAATAAAGATACAAGACAATTGTTTAGATATTGTTTTTATATTTCCACATATTATCCCTGTAACTCTACGCACTTTTTTCATTGATGTTTCCATCTCGGTAACCCGTCCGAGTTTTACGAAGATGCATCTTCATCTGAGAAAACTCTCTCCTCTGAGCGCAATTGTAAGATGAAGGAACAAAATGAAGTCGCTTGGTGCTAGATCTGATGAGTTAGGCGGATGAACAATTAGTTCAAACCGTAATCCATGGATTTTTGCCATGGTACCCACTGAGGTGTGACAGGGTGCGTTTTATGTTGAAATCGGATTTTCTCCTTCTCTAAATGTGTTCTTCAGCTGTTTTCAACTAATGATATATAAAATGCTCCTATGATGGCTTTTTATTTTTGAAGATAATCGATTAAAATAACTCCATGACTTTCCCAAAGGGAGTCGCCATCACTTTTCTAGCCCAAAAAACCGTTTCTGCTTTTTGTGGAACCGGTTTCCCTTTACAGTGCTCTGTTTGAACAATATTTTTGTGTCTGGTGTATGACGGTGTATACAATTTCATTTACAGTAATTCATCAGCGCCAAGATTGGATTTATTGCGACCAAACTGCGCAAACAGAGCGTTGAAAATGTTCATTCGAACACGTTTCTGATTTAACGTGAGCAAAGGCGGCACTTAACGCGCAGACAGCCTTCTCATGTGTAAATGTTTATTTAACATAGGACAAATATGGTCATAGCTTCTGCTATTTCTCTCGGTTTGATTCAATGGTAGTCTAGCACCGTTTGCTGAACCTTTCCAATGTTATCGTCGATAGTTGCAGTTTTAGGACGTACCTAACGTACATCGTCTCTCATGATCTTAGGCCACCTTTTAATTCAACTGCCAAAAATTTCACGATAGTAAATGATGGTGCAGAGTCTTCCTACACAGAATCCAACTCAGTTTTAACTTGCATACGCATATTGCCTTTCAAAAACAAATATTTGATGACAGCTCGATACTCAATTTTGTCCACTTCCACAAAAACATCGACATCAACCCAAATGACTGTTCCATAACAATAGTTCGTTCAAAACTACTGAAACTTTGGTGAATAACAGTCAACGGATGAGCAATGAAAATTCACTAGCTTTTATTTAGGAGTGCTGTCATCTTCACGTAGAGCTCGGAAACTTTTCAGACTTTCCTCGTACAGAGCCAAAAATATTTTGGTCGGTACAAACTTCGGATTGTTATTCGTAATCAACCCCGACATACTATCTTGAATGGCACAAGGAAGAATTCATACATCCTTCAGCCAGTACAACCGAAGTTTCCGGGATTGGAACAGTATATCGAATTGTATGGATAATGCTACTAGTGTCAATGGTTTCAAGAATAGAATAAGTTTTCACATTAGTGAACTTTCGACAAATTTGTCCTTTTTACTTTCTTATCATGCTAGTTGAGCTATTTTCAAACATATTCACCTTCACTGAATTTTGATTTGTTTATAACAATCCATATAAAAATATAAATCACCACAGTAATTCCAAAAATTTACCACATGAATAACTCTGGAACGCTCCTGGATTTTGCGTGGTTGCTCTTTCCCATGTCATACATAGTTTCAGTTATGATTTGAATTTAATTGAAAAATATAATTCTTCTAGTTTGTATAGTTTGAATGTTTGTGTTCTATGGATATTTTCCAATATATACCAATTGTATTTTTAAATATGATCGAAAGGGCATCATAAGGGTTTTTCCATTTCCAATTTTTCTTTTCATAACGGCTAAGTTCAAACTAATGATACATATTTAGAAATAAAGCATCCAAATTATTCTGGCCGTTCTTCAGTGATGCGCCCACAAACTAACAGAATTTAATTTTTATTTATGTAGATTTGTGATTTTCCTGAATTTCGAATTTCTAGTTCAGCGAGAAATAATTTATTCTAATCCATATACGAGTCTCAAAGTCTGGGACAAATGTATAATAAATTTTTCATGGAAATGTCGGCTCATGTGCTTATTATTGAGAAAACATAAATTTTCCAACTCATTTTCAGTATTCTTCTGATAACTTTCATTAGAAACCACAACGTGAAACGAAATGTGAATATTTCGAAATTGGTCAAATAATAAAATTCTAGAAAAAATTTTTTTATTTCGTTAAGAACTGGCAGAAATGCAAATCATTCGCCCACACATCGACAGAAGGCATACTTCAACACTGACAATTCCTTGTCTAGTTGCGTTGATCCTTTTAAACGAGCAAAAGCAATTCTAGAAGCTAGAAGCATCTGATACATTAACTTCTCTCGATTAGTAATTCCAGAATGACAGACAGAATTGCCGAGACAAGCTCTGTTGTTTCTTATTTCCAATACCAGCAAGGAGAATCCCGAAGCGAGTATATCGACCTTAGACCCAAGTGAGAATCTGAATAGATAGAGAATCTAATGACGGAGTTTACAATAGTGCACCAAGAAGGAATGCAAGTCTCCATCAGGGTCGCGAAACCTGTACTCGCTTTTGTTTTTGCACACCACGCTTACTTGTTAGCGTTCCGCGGCAGTAGCCAACTTCGATTTTCAAGAACAACTATCGAACTACCGCTAAATACGTCAAAGATTTTATTGTTATCTCTAAGAATTAACTTTTAGATTAAACTTATCGTTCACTTCGCACAGGAAATGTGGAATAATCTTGATGACAAGTTCGACACCTTCAGTTTTCAAATGTTCATTGTTTTAATCCACTACTAATTGAAGTTTTCTGATGAATAAAGAATAAACATATTGTATTCCAACATATTGTCACATCTACTTGGAATAATATGTATGCATAGCATGCTTCGAATTAGAGTTCGGGATATTTGTTGGATACTTTTTCAAAGTACTATTGAAATTTCATTGTTTAATATATTTTAAAATTATTCGGGATACATTCCGTTCCAATACAGGGTATTCCAAGTTGAGTGGCCTATTAGACGTGTATGGAGAACTAATAATGGTATCGTTCTGAAATTTTAGCAGTAGATTCAGCTGGTCTGAAACTCTATTCCTAAAATATTTTCACCTCAATGGCACATCTGTTTATTTATATTAAATATAGAACAACCTGTTATCGGTGACTGGTTCGATAACACTTGTTATTATAATTAAAAAGCATCTATCATATAAGTCTTGCTCGTTTCGTTCATGAAATATCCTAGTTTTACTTAAAAATTATCGATTTTTTACTTTCTGTAAAAATTGATATATCTCGAGCTACCAAAATGATGAAAGGTGTTTTGCAAACAAGGAACCCTACGGGACATAACTCATATCCTACTGAATCTCAGTCAGTATATAGAATGCTCTTTTCCATCTCACATTTCGAAACGAAGAAACATCGAAAACTACGTTTTTTCAAATTGTAACCCATATTTTTTTTCAAATCGTCAGATTCGCCGTAAAAAACTATATGAAGTTCCCCTGTACCGGAGATGTCAAATTGTTGAATTTCACGTACCTACCAAAAGTTGGCAAAGAGATTTGAGGCAAAATATTAGTAAATATGTTTTTCCTTAGTACCTAGTATCTTTGTGATACATCGATGGGCTTATATAGGATTAACGACATAACAAAGAAAACGGAAATTTAAAGAGATACAATCGTATTGCGCTATCGTGAGGACGAATGATTCGGATTTACCTAGTTCCCAGTTTAATCATACAACTTCATTAAAAGTGGTGAAAACTATTTATCTACATAATTTTAGCAAACAATTGAAATATGAAACACAAAATGAGATAAATAACGCAAAATGTAAAAGGCTCGCTATTGCTGTCACTATCATCTGCTTGCAATGTAAATATGAAATTGTCGATAACGTCATCCAGTATGGGTTCTTGCTCCATGAAACATTGTTCAATTTTCTGCGTATTGTCGCATAATGATTCCAACTGATCTGTAGAAAACGAAGAGAAAAACTCACGACACATTTTTCATTGAGAAATCAACATTCCTGTCAGCTATATAAATTTCATGGCTGCCCAAACTTTTTCAATAGGGTTTAAGTCAGGATGATATAAGGGAAGTCTAAGTACATCGTGGCCCTGATCATTCAAGAGGTTGTCAATTGCATACGTTTTATATCTGGGTTTGTGAAATTTAATTAAATTATAAAGTTCTGCTTTGAGCATCCCATCTGCAGAGGCAATATTTCGAAGTTGCAGCCATTCTTTCATTTCTTCTTTTCGGAAACCCGTATCCCATTGTGGTATAGGGCGTTATTGATCACTAACTTTGGTTATGAATTTAGAATAAGTTTTTCTCTCAGCCATTTTTCGCGTAGTCTTACGATAAGACTTAAGGGCCAGATATGCGTTTTGTACGAATCCACATTCACTACAGGCATTCAAAATTATCAGTTTAGTCCTTTTGGAACAAGTTAACGTGAGCCGTCGTTTGTCTCGTCACTCCAAGCCTTCTTGTGTGTATGGGAGGAATGCATATATGTTTTGTCCATGTAGATTATTGGTCTCTTTTCTTCACGGTATCGTTTCATACTTCTTAAATAATTCAAACGTAGTTCGTTTTCGTCTTAATTCAACGAAACTTTTCGAATGCTCTCTCGTGATCCTGCATATTCATTCTCATCGACGAACATTTGATGGATTAGCTTTAATGTGGGTACGATTTTATCGACTACGTAAGAATTGACGACGAACCTACGGAGCAGAGCTCTGTCGAAGTCGTGGAGATCTGATTTCTTCGTTGATTTCCTTCTCTTTTTATCGGGAGTTGTAATTTTCGCCATCGTCAATATTCTTCATTTTGTTCGAAATTTTTTGCACAGTTCACAAACCTACTCCTGTTCCGACAGCTGCACGTTCTTGAACCATTTTCGAAGAAATTACAGATTCATTCTGAATCCGTTTGCGTTTCGTGAAATTTCGCAAATACTTCCCTGAATTGATTGTTTCCCTTTCAAATTGGAAACGAACTCTATCCTCACCCAAACCTGAAATTTGAAAAATTCGGTCCTGTTCGCTTGGCTCTCCTTGAAGCTTCAAAGGTTCATTTAAAACTGAGCACTTGGCCACGTGACCAGCATAGTTAACGCGCAGCAATGGGAGGGACTATTTTACCCGCACAGATGTTCTTGTCGACTTGTATGTATTATACTATCACAAGAGTTTATTGAAAATCGGGATTGAAATTTGGGTCTCTCGACCATCTTCAGTTAACAATAAGTACTGAACTGAAGTTGAAATACCTAAACAGGTAGATACAAAATCAATAAGGTTGCAAACAAGAGGTATATAACTAATTAGGTTAAAGCAGGTATTATTTAAAGATATCGAATATGGACGAATAAGCCGGGCCATACTGTCATTATGACTCAACACACACAAAATCTCATGAATACGCTGCGTTTAATTCATTGATTCATAAGGCTGTCTGTCTGCCATTATCCGAACAAAATATGTCCAACGAAATGTCAACTATTAAAGTAATAGCTGAGAACATTGGTTATCCCTCGAATAAAATAAAAGGAATGATCAGAGAGAAACAAACACAAATAGCTTATCATAATAAACACCTCAGAAAAGTCTAAGGAACACTTACCAATGTCTTCAAAATATGAATTTGATGATTCGAATTTATAGAAATCTTTCGGTTTTTGTTAGGATGTATTGTATATAATGTATTCTCAAGAAAACAAAATAATATTTGACTTCTCCAAAGCACCTATTATAGAAAAAATTTGAAATTTGAAAATGACGAAATTTGCTAAAACAAAAAAAATTCCTGAACTAATATTTTCGAAACGATATGGAAGAACTTATATTTTACAGTACCCAGAAGGTCCGCCTCTGTTATCAATGACACATTGGCATCGTCGCGGCATGCTCAATACTAAATAGTCTATTACATTTTGGCCTAAGTCATTCCAAGCCCCCTGAACTGCTAATCGAAGCTCTTCTTTATGATAGAAGACGTTTTGACGCAGGAAATTTCTTTTTAGGGTGTCCCACACATGCTCG
Organism: Cryptolaemus montrouzieri; assembly: GCA_013387265.2. NCBI lineage: Eukaryota > Metazoa > Arthropoda > Insecta > Coleoptera > Coccinellidae > Cryptolaemus > Cryptolaemus montrouzieri. Next base: position 64,979,810 of record JABFTP020000103.1, read on the forward strand.
ATGGGATTCAGATCTGGGGAGCAGGATGGCCACGGTAGAAGATCGATATCATTCTCTTCAAGAACGTTCAAGACAACTCTTGCACGATGAGGAGGGGCATTATCTTGTTGGAAGAGTGGATTTTGACCCATTGTTTGGAGAAACGGTACCACTACAGGTAAAACTATCTCATTTGCGTAGGAATTTCCCGTGAGGTTGTTCTGTATGAAAACGAGGTCAGTTCTTCCACCAAGGCGTATACCCCCCGAAAACATCACTGATCCGCCCCCCTGTCTAACAACTTCTCGCGCATGCTGGAGGCGGTTTTTCTTTTCAGGTTCCATCCATATTCGAATTCTTCCCTAATCGGGATAATAACTAAATCTAGATTCATCACTGGAGAGAACTGTGGCCCACCTCTCTTGATCCCAGTTTACGTGTTCTTGGCACCAAACTAAACGAGCAGCGCGATTTCCATGTGTCAGTTGTGGAACTCTTAAAGGACGTCTGAAGTGGAGTTGACCTTCGTGCAGTCGATTTCTCACAATTTGGTCGGAAATATGTACAAATTTCCGACCAAACTGTGAGCTCGTGATAGCTCTTGAGTTAGTTGAGATGCTGTGGTAGTACGATCTCTTCTGACTTGTAAAACCAAAAATCGGTCTTGGGCGACTGTAGTAATCCTGAAACGACCTGTATGGCGTGCTTCTACGCTACCTGTTTCATTGAAACGCGACCATAAACGGTTCATGAAACTTGGGCTACTTCCCAGAACCCTGGATACTTTCCGTTGTGAACTCCCAGCTTGGAGCATGCCAACGGCTCGTAACATCTCTTCTCTAGTAACTTGAATCTTTTATTTCTGCTTACAACAGAAACAAAGAGCCAACTAACTGATTTCAAACACTGAATACATGAAATGATTATAAAGCAGCGTCGCATCTGGTGCGTTTTTAGTTTATTATAAAAAAAAACCGAAATCTGTTGCGGCACTCTACATAATTTGGTGAGAAATTGATGCAGGTATTCATTTCTTGGAAAAAATCATCCATATTGATCGTTCTGGATACGATATATCGATATTCAGAAGTGTTCCCTAGACTTTTTTGAGGTGTTTATGTACCAACGTATAGAATCAACTAATACAGAGAAATATATTTCATTAACATTTCAGCGAAAAGATGGCAAATGTTATTTCAAATCATAGAAAAGTAACTTTCAAAATCCAAATGAAACTCTCCGAAGAATTTTTTAATAGTACAGATGAAACTGATAAAGTTGACAATACAGGCGTATACAAGTTGTCCTATGTGGTATGTGAAGGCGTTTATAAAGGTCAGACTGGCCTTTCGATCAAAACTATATACAAAGAGCTCTCAGTCATTTTCATGAAACAAAAAATGAACGCGATAAACATGGAGACACTCAGCACTATTCCACTCGTGCTCTAGAAAGATTTGTAGTACCAAAATATCGTCTCAGTAAAACCATTCTTGAGTTTCAGCTCTACTATCCTACAAGCAGAGGAAAGAGGAATACTTTGTGTAAACTAACCTAAAAGTTGACCATTTTCAAATCAACACACATAAGCCAGTTGTTTTCTGTATACTTAATTTAGTTCGAAACTAATGCAGTATATTCTTCTGTTTCTTTAGTAGAATGTGAAATTCGCAACGACCTTCATTTATTTCCGTTGTGCAAGGAAACACATTCCAGACTTTATTTTGACGAATCTATGAACAAATAACATTCATTACAAACGTGATCTCGTAATCCCATTGCAGCCATTAAATCAGGTACATCTTCACAAAATACAAAATCATCTTTTTCATCAAAATATTTCAGAATATTCTGTTCTCTGATACGGGAATAAGAAACTTAAGTTGCATATGTTACTAAGTTCTTTTTTTCAGCCTAAAAGCCAGGATTTCTGAACAGACTTTTACAGTCCCAGATCTTCGATTTGGTCGTTTAAATCATCTTGGTTCAATAATTTCGGCGATTTCAGGTTGCATTCAAAGTCACTATCACTACTTTCAGTTTTAGTATTATTTTTGGTTAATGGCAGTTATAATCACCTAACAAAATAGCAGACATCATGATGGTTACCGGGTTCTTTGTAGATCATAGCAGTTTCGTGTCGGTGAGTTTTTTTTCTTATTTGTCTACAAACGTAGAAACTCAACTCAGGTTTCACAAACCTTTTGAGGGACCTAAGGCTTATCACGCATTTCTAGCGGATGCGCGAAATAATTTTTGAAAACTGCACTTACGAACTATGTCACATTTAAAGGGTATTCTTCAAATATACACTTTCCGCAAATAGAACAAAAATAATTTGTAATTCCCATAAACTCTTTTTGTCGATGCCAAATCAAATCTTAACAAATTAGGTTAGTATTTTTTTAATTAATTGCAAATTATTACGGTAGTTCAGTGTTGTTTTTATTGAAATCTCTAACTCGTTAAGAAAAGCTGTTAGAAAACAACTGAGGCCATACGCAGGATCAGCAACATCAAATCAGTACACATCAAGTGATATTCATCAGAAGAAAAGTGCAATTTTGTTGTGTTGTGTAAGTATTTGGGCATTGCGAATCAGTTTCAAACAACTTAAGTTTTTGTAGTAGGTAATTCCAATTATTAATTATTACTCGCTATTATGTGCACTTGTTTCTAGAGTTTTGATCACAAGCATAACGTCAAAAAGCGGCTATTCACATGACTGTTGTGTTATCATATTTCTCTTCAGCTTCATAATCGTAATTTTGATGTGGTCTGAAGAAAAATAAGATATGCTGATGGATCTACTAGCAAAAATGTAACACGAAAGTGAAATTACCTGAAGAATATGAGAGATTAACTACAGATATAGTTGTAAAGAGAATCTCAGGAGATGATTTGTGTGCACAAACTCTACTACGCGTATGCAGAGTTTCCTACTTTACGTATATTTACAAATTTCGCTGCTAACAAAGCGCCCTAACTGTAATATACATACCATATTGTCTTCAACTTATTCAGCAACGCTTCCTTGAAATTTTGCTCTCAATTCTCATCTACTTATAAATTATCGTTCGTTGCAGTTTCACTTCAAAAAAGAAGACTATAAGAAGGTCCCACCAAAGTAAGAATTGCGGAATAATATTGCACTGAATTATCTGATGTTCCATCATTGCAATTTAGAACGCAAAGCATTCAAATTCGAAAATCCTGTTCCCCTCAAATATCCGAGCCTTAACGATAACTTCAATCTATAAAGATTCTTCATCTCAGATCAGAGTGAAATAATTAATGCTTTACTAATGATGCTTCACCAAAGATAAAACTTATCCGCACAAATGAAAGTCAAACTTCTTGTAAGTCAGTAGATAGAGAGGGTGAGTTCAAGCAAGGTTTTGATGAAAACTTAAAGGAAACTACCAGATTTTGATAGTTGGTAGCTTATTCAATTTTCTTTTCGAAGCATCCATCTGGAGAACCATCTATTCGTCTCAGTTCCTAACATCAGCAGATCAACATGCAGCTAGGTTTCAAATATTCAGGAGCTCTCACAAACCTTTCGTTCTTTTCTCACTTCATCATATGTGTAATATAATCTTCCTTCTGGTATCCCTTCTAGTTCAACGTTTTAATCAAGCACTCATTGTCATATTTTCAGCTTATTTGTTCTGGTTTTATTTTAATTGTAAAAATTAAAAAGGATTGATCTCATAAGTATCTTAGTTTCTTTCAATCTCAAACTTAGAGTTTGGGAAGGCTCACAAAAAGATTCGTAGATTTAGACAGATTATTTGGCTATCTATTGAATTCGCACATACACACATCTTTTCTGACCTGAGCTTAATGAAAATTGATCTCTAGTTATCCACCAGAGAAGTATTAAGAAATGGGTGTACATCATTTCTCAATAAAATAACTTAAATTAATCGCTAAATGTATGAACACATTGAAAACTTCTATTCGGGAAGCAATATTCAACTTTCTCTAGAATATTGAATATCCTACCCTGCAGGAGCTGGTCTTCTGATCCACCCTTCATAATCTCGTTTAACCTCGTCAGTGTTGCACGCCAATTTACAACACCCATGCACCCCAATCCGTTAGGTTACATCAAGTACATATACACATATGCCTTTGGCGCCCTCCAACCAAATGACACAGAGATTACTACCAGCGCCACTAGGAAATTAGGAAGACAAAGAGTATATGGAACAAAATACTTCAAGAAGCTATACCAGTTCGACTATCTACCGCACACTGTATCTGCAAGATGCGATCTGTCAGAAAGCTGACACTCCAGTACTTGTCTGGCTGTTAGCAAGGTGTAAATCATATATCCAAATAGATAACTAATGTGTAAATGAACATTCGACCTCGTCAGTGTTGAACATCCATTCACAATATCAGACGTATTCATCTTAATCCATTGGTGCGCTTCAAGTATATGCATATGTAGTTTCCACCAAAAATGCTGACGGATCCTCTTTAAGAACACAGCGGAATCATCATCCAAGAATCGGCAGCGAAATGTTCCAGCCACTCAAGCGCCAGCGAATCCACGAATCTTCGGTTAGTTCCCTATATCCTTCTCTCATTTTTCTATATATTATTGTTTGAGTAGTATCAGAATAGTATGTCGAAATTACAAGTTAATTCAGTTGACTCATCTCGTCAATCGAAACGCCTAGACATAATTCGAGCCACTTTAGAGGTCTCCAAACAATTTGTTGTAGAATTTTATATCGAACGGGATTCTCCAAAAGAACTTGAAATATGCTACCAAAGTGTATTACAGATTCTAGATAAATTCGAAAATATTCAATCGAAAATCAAAGATTTTTCACCGTTGTCTGAATTAGATACGTATATCAAAACTCGTCATGAAATCAATAACAACTATTACAAAATTATCGTTTTAGCAAAACGAAAATATTGACACTCATTTGCAAAATAAAACTAAAATATCCGTGAACGATCTTCGATTAGGGATCATATTAATTTACCAGAAATTAGGCTAGCCATCTTTGATGGAAAATAAGGACAAGTTTCCACGATGCATTTTTGATAATTGTCCATTTAAAACAATCGTTGAGTGATGAAGATAAATTTCAGTACTTAAAAGCATCCTTGGTTGGTGAAGCAGCACACGTTATACACACAATTACAATGCCATCTATTAATTATGCACTTGCATGGAAAAAAATAATCGATAGGTACGAATATAAAAAAGCAATAAAACTTCCAGAAATTTTGCAACCTACTCCAGCTACGTTGCCATCTTGTAGTACTTGAACTCATTTTTGTGATATCAAATCCACTCAAATTTTTCTTGCGACGGTAATTGTATATATCTATGTGTTCTCCAACAACGCAAGAAATGTAGAATGACAATTGGAGAAGAACTCAAAATTGGTCAATTGGTCTTGATTAAATAAGACAACTTACCACCGCTAAAATGGCTAACTGGCCGAATAACGAAAATTCATCACGGAAGAGATGGAATTATTAGAGTAGTGACATTAAAAACTCCAAGTGGTGAACTTATAAGACCAGTGTCAAAAATAAGCACAATTCCTATTGATGTTTACTAACAGTGCAGTGCAGGAGGTGTAGTCATCTTGCAACCCCACACAAACTATATATTATAAAACGTTCTTTGCATTATTACTCTTTGTTCTAATATAAACCATGTGCATTTTTAGCCAATCTCATATATATTTAAGAGCTTTGATTGTCTAACCAATTGGTAAGCTCTATTATAATGATCTACTGTTTTCTATAGCTATTTTGTTTTTTGAAAATTATCTTTTCAACAGGGGAGCTTGACTCAATATTCCGGAGGTAATCGATCAAAAAACTTATGGCACATATTGGAAAAATATTCCTCAAATATAAAACCCATAAAAATAATGAGATAAGTGGTGGATAACTGATAGAATACATCGATACTTTAAAACAAAAACTTTCAGTATACTCCGTTAGACTACGTGAATATAAAATAAATTCATAAGAAAATTCCAAAACAAACTGTTCAAAAATAATGCAAAACATTTTTACAAAGTTATTTCAGGTTCAAATGAATATATTTCTGGAAATGGAGTTCCTGAAATTGATATTCTAACTGATTATTGGTCTTCAATTTGGGCAGTGCCAAGGCAACACAATTCCAATGCATGTTGGATTTCAAATGAAAGGTCTCGATTTTCTAAAATAGAATGCATGCAATTTGAAAAATTTTCAAACGAAGATTTAACATCTGTTAATAAACACACAAAAAATTGGAAAACTCCAGGTGTTGATGGTATTCATAACTTTTGGTTCAAGAAATTCTCTTGCGTTCATGAAAAATTGGCTGAATATTTTTCATTTATAATAAAGAACCCCTCAGCTACTCCTTTATTTTTCACACAAGGAATTACTTATTTAAAACCAAAAGTGATAATACTATTGATCCTTCTCAATATAGACCAATTACTTGCCTTCCAACAATATATAAAATTCTAACTGCATGTATTACCCAAAAAATTTATGCACATTTGGAGAATTATAATATTCTTTCCGAACAACAGAAAGGATGTAGAAAAAAACACCTTGGTACTAAAGAGCAACTTGTAATTGATTCTGTTGCTTTGAATCAAGCTCAAACTAAGAAGAGAAATATTCATACAGCCTTCATTGATTACCAAAAGGCTTTTGATAGTTCTCCCCATTCATGGCTTCAAGAAATTTTGGAAATTTATAAAATTGATAAGACACTTCGTCTTTTTCTTGATTTGTCATGAAAAATTGGAGAACCAATCTTCATTTAAATATTTCAAAACAATCGTTAAAATCCGAAGTAATTCCAATCAAAAAAAGGAATTTTTCAAGGTGATTCTTTAAGTGCTCTTTGGTTTTGTCTTTGCCTTAATCCATAATCTCATGAAATAAGTACTACTAGTTTCGGCTTCAAAATAAAGAGTCTATCAACTGAATTCAAATTATGTCACTTATTTATTTCGATGATATTAAATTATATGCCGGATTTGAATTGTGGAGGCAGTTACTTGATGTAGATCCATGATATAAATGAGATAAGAAACACAAGGTTTTAACTTTAATCTACACTTTATTTGAAAAAATTCGACGACGTTTCACTGACACAGCAGCTTTATCAAGAATGACAAACAGATTGAAGAGTATGGTATTATAAACAAATCGTAGAACAAGTTGGATGAATAACAGGAAAATCCACACCGAGCCATTGTACAGTTAGTATGGAAGGTAATAAAAACTAATTAAACAAGTTAAGTAGGGGTGAATAATTAGCATCTACCTGCTCATTCAAAAGCTTGTCCGAATGTTTGTATCTATTTATTTCGAATGCTTCTAAGAGATCTAATTTTAAACTTTTTGATTTTATATGTAATATGTCGAAGTTTTATTGATTAAATGGTTTTCTTTTATTAAGTGGTTTGAATAATTTGAATCAGATTTATTTTTATCGAAGCTACGCTTATGTCCAGATGTTCTTATGCCAAAACACCTATAGGTCCTACCGATACAAATTTTATCACAAGAACCGCAATTGAGTTTATAAATTCCTGATTTACTTGAGTTTTCAACACGAGATTTATTATTTTAATATGTTTTCGTAAGTTATTAGAAGTTTTGAAAGTTATATTAAGATTTTGTTTGACGAGAAAGGATTTAATATTTGTACTTGCAGAACCGCAGAATGTTCTGCAAGTACATATACATATATATCCTATGCATAAAGACTATAAAATATTCAACGGTTTAACATTCTGCGGTTCTGCAAGTACAAATATTAAATCCTTTCTCGTCAAACAAAATCTTAATATAACTTTCAAAACTTCTAATAACTTAGGAAAACATATTAAAATTATAAATCTCGTGTTGAAAACTCATAAATCAGGAATCTATAAACTCAATTGCGGTTCTTGTGATAAAATTTATATCGGTAGGACCTATAGGAGTTTTGGCATAAGAACATCTGAATATAAACGTAGCTTCGATAAAAATAAATCTGATTCAAATTATTCAAATCACTTAATAAAAGAAAACCATTCATTCAATAAAACTTTGACATATTACATATAAAATCAAAAAGTTTAAAATTAGATCTCCTAGAAGCATTAGAAATAAATAGATACAAACATTCGGACAAGCTTTTGACTGAGCAGGTAGATGTAAATTATTCACCCCTACTTAACTTGTTTAATTAGTTTTTATTACCTTCCATACTAACTGTACAATGGCTCGGTGTGGATTTTCCTGTTATTCATCCAACTTGTTCTACGATTTGTTTATAATACCATACTCTTCAATCTGTTTGTCATTCTTGATGTAGCTGCTGTGTCAGCGAAACTTCGTCGAATTTTATCAAATAAAGTGTAGATTAAAGTTAAACCTTGTGTTTTTTATCTCATTTATATGCCGGAACCAGATCTCATTCAAAAAGTCTACTTGAGATTACCTTCAACTATTCCAATGATATTCATATGAAATTTGGGCTTCCAAAATGTAAAAATCTTTCTAAATAACTTGGATTTTGTCAAGAGAAGAAAATTTACCATAGCAGCACTAGAGAAAATATTAGAATTTCATATTACAAAAGACTTAGAATTATCATCAAGAGTCATTTAAGTAGTAAAAACCTTTCCAGAGCTATCAACTCCTATGCAGTTCCTATTCTTACATCTTCTTTTGGAATTATTAAATGGTGTAAAACTGATCTAAATGAATTACAATGTCAAACGAGGAAAATGCTTTGTAAATATCTTAAGCACCACCCAAAGTCAGCTGTTCAGAGAGTTACACTACCTGGACATCTTGGAGGTCGTGGATTAACTGATTTGAATAATCTTCATAGTAAACACATTTTTCATCTACGTTCCCATTTTCATGATAAACAGAGAACGTCTAAATTACATGATATGGTTAGTATCTGGAGAATTGTTTGCTGAAACAGAAGGCTTGGCAATTGCAATCCAGGATCAGGTTGTTTTCACGAGGAATTATAGAAAACACATCATCAAACAAAATATAGATGATTCTTGCCGTAGATGTTTCTTTTCTTCAGAAACAGTTTTTCAAATATTATCATCTTGCTCAGTCCTTGCTTCAACAGATTATTTAGAGAGACATAATGCCGTCGCTAATATTATTCATTTTAATCTAGGAATTAAACTTGACCTAATTCCCAAAAGGAAAAAAATTCACAAATATGAACCTGAGATTATTTGTGAAAATGACAAATATAAACTTTATTTTGATAAAACAATTCTTTGCAACAGAGCTGTAAAACACAATAGACCAGATGTCATTCTTAATAATAAACAGAATCAAATAACATATATAATTGATATCGCTATACCCGACACTCATAATAGACAAAATAAATACAATGAAAAAATTCCTAAATATATGATGCTTGGCGACGAGATTAAAAAATGTGGAAAATGAAGAAAATATTTATTCTACCGATTCTTATTTCCACAACAGGTGTTATTCCTAGAAATCTTCACAAAAATATTGAGATTTTGGGTCTGAAGAAAAATTTGTTTGAACAGTTACAAAAGATAACAGTCATCAAATCTTGTAATATTCTTCGTAGGTTTCTTTCCGAAAAAAATAATGAGGTAGAGTCATAGGTTTTCTCTTTAGTTTATACTGCTCAGAATCTCATTTCATATTTTATTTATTTGTTTATATAAATGTAATAAAATTAACTGACAATTTTGTCATATTTATATTCAGAGCAGTATTCTATTCGATCGTTCACCACTTCACACAAAGCAAACTATTAATGAGTAACATTCAGTGTTACTTGACTAAGGTCCGTATACTGGATTTTTCCGGGGAGAAAGCCTCTGACACTACTCGTTGGTACATTGATATCATTGTCTGATGATGCTATAGAATGTATATATTCTGGTAGATTGATATATAACATTTAACGTTATCCTAATATATAATTATTCCAGGATATGATTTGATTATAACATTGCCTCGCAATGGTATTAATTACCGGGTGGTGGATTTATATTTTTCATGAAATCAGTTTGATTGCATGAACAGATATATGGGCAACTCGTCGGGGTAAAACCTCCTATATATATATATATATATATATATATATATATATATATATATATATATCTTCTTCTGAAAAAGATATATTATATATATATTTTTTTTCTGAAAAGAGAGGATTTACAAAATTCCAATAATTATATTTACAATGAATGCTCATATCTATAATTTTGGTGTGTGTCAGAAAAACACAAGTGTGAGCTCAGGAAATGTAACAGAAAATCATACTATCTTGCGTATGATTCAATAAACGAGTGAAAAAAACTGAAGAAAAAACCCGTTTCCCTGTCGCTATTGCACTAGCAAAAGCTTGTCTGTTTATGTTGTGTTAGTGTCGTATGTACATAAAGAATACCAAAGATTTTTCTGCTTAGCTGCTTCATTCTCTCATTCTCATCATGCACTTCATGATTTCCAGACGAAGAAAAGTGTGAGAAGAAGGGGGTTTGGGACAGGAATCTGTAAGAATGGAAGAAGAAAACCAGCGGAAAAATATTTCAACAAAATCATACCTGACTCTTATATGTCTAAACTCACTTGAATCTCAGAAAAGATTTTCAAAGCAAGCAAGGCCATAAAAAGGACTAAGGAGATAATCAAAAAGCACATAACCTGCAATATTTCCTCTTTCGCAGAGATGTTCTACCATCGCAGTGTGAGTTTCCTGAAACATAATCACTTCCTCGTTCTTGCTTGCCAACAAAACAATTCCCTCTCTGTTCGACCGAGAGAGCCCCGATGCCGATTATGATATATAGATGTTCTAGAATCATTATGAACCCAATAATTTGGGTTGACCTCTCCTAGATGTGAACAGGTCATAAAACCCTATCTCGGACAAAATGACCGAGAAAACTGGTATTATCTCTTCAACACTCAGCACAGTAACATATCATCCAACCAATATTGTAGCAACGTACTATCAAGCAAACAACAACATACTTAGTTACATGTATATATTTTATCATATTAGTGTTGTGAGTTCAATATATATATATAGTACAGAGCATTCTTCTTTATAAGTAGAACCCAACGTGGCCAAAACCAAGCCATTTCGTAACAGATCTGAAGTAGAACATTTCTGAATAGCGAAGGAAACATTTCTTCTTTCATAGCTGGAAGTGACAAACCGAGTTATGTGAATATGTTTTTATTGAAAACACCGAAAAATAGATTTCAAACAATTCAAACTTCTCAACCATTGCTAGTAATTGACGAAGTAAAAACGAAATGAACATCATCATAATTTTCCATATGAAATGAAAGTTCAAATTGAATTTCATCTACACCAATTCGTGCCACCTTATCATGTAATAAACATGTTTCGATGCATCTAATTTCACCAATCCAGGAACAGAAATAGAATAATCAATGTTTATGTGGTTGATCAAGATCGAATCTAGTCGAAATCAGTATATGTGTTTTTTAATAGGCACCTAGCTATTCAATACTTTTGATTGTTACTTCATGGACCGAAACAAAGTATTTTGCTGAAACAATGCATTATAAAATTTAATTACACCCAACTGTAAATTATCGATTTATTGAGAATATTTCTGATAACATTTTGATACCGGCAAAACAATTTTTCCATTCTAAACGTTTCTAAGGATTTCGTGAATTCGAAAAACACAAGGTTAGGTTTACTATGCTTTACTACCAATACATTATAAAATATACACTGTTACTGCATTTTCAAATGTTTAATATTCATATTCTGCCACACTAAGAAAACTGAATACAAAGTACGATTACTAACTATATTTGTGATTTAAAGAGTAGATGGAAAGACCCCAGCAGGTATTAGGGGGTGGTACAACTCAAAAATATCATAAATTCGGGATTTACATAGATCAAGCTGCTCTTTAATTATTTGTGGGTTATTATCATGAAGTTATATGAAGATTCCAACTGATTCCAGCAAGTTTAATTTCTTGCTTTTAGGAGCCACGTGTAAAATTTCTAAACTGTCTGTTTATACTAGGAAATGAGTGTATTTTCGATACAATGATTGGCGATGGTTGAATCTTGTTTATACTTTGTGAAAAATGTTAGGTGTTCTTTAAAACTAATATTGAAAAATCGACCAGTCTGACCTATGTAAAAATTATTACAATCTGAACACGTCTTATAAATTGTTGATTTGTCTTGGTTTTGGGTTGAATCTTTTGCATTGAATAACAACGAAGACAATTTATTTTGATGCCGAAACGCAATTTTATACGTTGATTTTGAAAGAATGTTGGTAACATTTTCACTTACATGCCCGTAATATAAAATTGGAATATATCTGATAGGGTTATCTACTTTAACGATTGGATATATTTGACTGACAGCAATGTTTGATCTTTTTCGATGCACTATCTTGTCTATGACTTCATGATTGAAAGCGTTGTTATGTGCTCAAGTTTGGTGGATTCAAATTCAAACTGTAGGTTTTCGGATGAAAGGGACAAAGAGAAAGCATTGTTAATAATTGAATTGTATGGGGACATTTTATGCGTTTGATGTCTATTGGTATACATATATCTGTGCAACTGAGATTTATATATATATATATATATATATATATATATATATATATATATATATATATATATATATATATATATATATATATATATATATATATATATATATATATATATATATATATATATATATATATATATATATATATATATATATATATATATATTCTACTGTTTGAATGTGATATTGATAGATCCAAAAATGATAACTGCTAGTTTTTTTTCGACTTTTTGGGATTGATACCATTTATGAGACTTATAGTCTTCTACCAGGTGGTAGAAGGAAGTTCCAACTCCTTCGCCAGAGGCAGTACTACCACGCACTCCCAAATATGTAGTGGAGTGTCTTTGACATGAATCCCTCCTCCTATTTCGTGTCACTGACGTGTTTCCGTATGTGGAGTGTGGTCCCTTCTCCCAAGCCCTATCCAAATATCCTTTTCCTTTCTCTTCGCTCTCGGCTATTACTCTTTTTGCACGTTGATATGGATGCCCCAATATTCCGGTGGTAAAATACCCTCCCATTCGGGTCTCCGGGTAGAGGGTACTCGAGGGGGGGTCTATATCGAATAGTAAGAACCAGGTTCGTCTTTCTGAAAGTTCTAGGAACGAAATACTGAAAAAAGAGTGGTAACATACGAGGAATCAACAGTAACATCAATGCTGCACGTTACCACCTGGAGAGCACCAAACCTGACATTTTAGCTCTAACAGAAACACAGGTCAAGCCCTCGAGTACTAACATCCATCTCTTATACCCAGGCTATGAATTACGCACATAGTTTAAATTCAAACATGGAGTGAGTCTTTTTGTAGAGAACAACATTTCCTGTCCCAGAGAGGAATCTCTTGAAACTGTTGATCTGAATGTTATGTGGTTCAATATCCCCAATTAAACACAAACAAAGTTTATTTGTTGTTTATACCTTTCGGGAAACGATCCTTCCTATCACCTACCTCCCCGTTTAGTTTGGCACTACGATTCTGCCGACTGGGACGGGTTGCGAACTTTATTTTCAGGTTTTGCTTGAAGGGAATATTGTTTTGTTGGTGACGATCCGTGGGAATGCTCTGAGAAGATAACAGAAGTTATCAAGTTGGGGATGGGATTATTCATTTCACATACCACTAAGAAGTCAACCCCTCATGAGCCTTGTTTTAACAGCAAGTGTGCAGGAGCGTTAAGGGCAAAGAAGTTAGCATATCGCCAGCTGCGTCGGGACCCCTGCCCTGAGAATAGGAGGGCATTTATTTCAGCTCGCAATTCTTGCAATCTTGTAGTGAATGATGCGGAAACTGATTAAATGAACCAAGTAAGATCTGAGCTTGTTAACCGTCCAAACTGTTCTAGGTCATTTTGGTCAATGGCCAAATCTATTAGTAGAAACTTCACTTCTGGCTCCCTTACACCCCTAACCAGGGAAGACGGCTCGTTAGCCGTTACACCTAAGGATGAGCCAACCTTCTTGCTGACCTTTTTGCACCGAATTCCACTCTGGATGCAGGAGATAAGGATCCTCCTGTTATTCCTCATATAAGATCCCATATGCCTGATATTGTTTTCAGGCAGAAGACAGTCAGGAAAATACAGCTCAGTCTTGACACTAACAAGGCAGCTGGGCCCGACGGAATACCTCCTATCGTGTTGAAATTATGTGGTTGTGAATTAACACCTATTCTCTGTGGACTTTTCACTATGTCCTATAATGAAGGCATTTGCCCTTAAACTGGAAAACTTCCAGAATCAAACCAATTCCTAAAAATAGGAAAAAACCATCCCTACCAACTATAGGCCAATATCCTTTTTACCTGTGATTTCCAAGGTAATGGAAAAAGCCATTATTATCAATCTATCAATATTTATAATCTGTTGGTATCATTAATGATCGTCAATATGGTTTCAGGCACCAGAGGTCCACAAGAGATCTACTTGCCTATGTCACGCACATGTGGAAGAGATCTATAGAGAAATTTGGGGTGTCTTTGGCTGTGGCTCTCGATATTTCGAAAGCTTTCGACCAGGTTTGGCATGGGAGACCTCATTTGGCTTATCCCAACACCTATGCTTATGGATTTCAAGCTCTCGTACAGATAGATCTCTCAGTGTAGTCTTGGATCGAGTTACATCTGACACACTTGCCATTAATACTGGTGTGCCTTGAGGCTCGATTCTAGCACCAACCCTGTTTCTACTTCATATAAACGACTTGCTTACTGTTTCAGGTTGTAAGATCTACAGTTTTGCGGACGACAGTATTCTCCACGCATCCTTCAGGTCGAGAAAACGTGTATCATCCCAAGGTACAGACGAAATACGTCTGCAACAGTGTGCTAAAATCAATAGTGACTTGAAGGCAATTCTCGATTGGGGCTCTGCGAACCTGGTTGAGTTTAATGCTAGCAAAACTCAAGCTTGTTTGTTTTCCAGGAAGGTTAACAGTACTGTACCAGATATAGTAATGAACAACGAGACTATCTCACTCACTTCCTCCATAACAATGGTTGGGGTAACCATCGGAGACAGTTTGATATGGCACGACCATTTTGCGAACACTGCTGAGTTAGCATCTCAAAAACTGGGTTTTCTGTATCGTACCAGAAGATACTTCACTCCGACTCAACTCTTTACTCTCTATAAATCTCAAATTCATCCAGTTTTAGAGTATGGTTCCCACCTATGGGGTTCTGTCCCTAAACACACCTTGAAACTCCTGGATTCTATACAGAAGAGGGCGATTCATTTGATCGGTGACTGTGTTCTTACAGATTCCATCCCTCCACTGGAACATCGCGGGAGAGTGGGTGAGCTTTCTCTTTTTCACAGGTATTTTCATGGAAGATGCTCTGAGGAGATTTCTACGCTTGTTCCTCCTCTCGTTTCTGTTTAAAGGCCAGCTCGCCAAACTAATGCCAACCATCCTTACGTAGTTGAAATTAAGACACCTAGACCGTCTTTATACCAGAAGGCCTTTTTCCACAGAACAGCGCAACTTTGGTACTCTCTTCCACGTAACGTATTTCCCCATGACTACAATCAATCGAAATATTAACCGTCTCTCCTTTGCAGGTACTCGCGGTATCGTCGAGACATATTAGGATTCAGTTTCATTACGCGAGTATCTATGATATGAAAAAAAAAATCAAAATGTCTAGATGTGCCATTAAAGCAGATAAGTATATCATCTACGTACCTGTACCAAAAATATATTTTGATTGGTAAATTAGAATTAAATATTTTGATGATCGTGTTTCTGCCAGAATTGAAAAGTTGAGTTAGTTGAAGTATTTGAATATCACCTTGACGTATTTGAACTCTGCATTCTACATTCGAGTGCCTTTGTTCCTTCAGAAGAATTAGTTGTTTCGGAGGAGAGTAACCAGTACTAATCTGCGAAATTTTCATACACTTTATCTGCCTAGATACCATTAAGTTTCTTAGAATATTCTTCACAGACATCTCTGTGAAAGTTTAAATTCCCTCATCTGAATAGACTTGATTCTCACTTTTGAGAATTATAAGCACCAGTATCTCAATTACCTGGCTCTATGTTCTCGCCAAATAATTCTAATACCCTCTAAAAATCATCTAGAAAAAGCGAATGACTTGATGTTGTTCTCAATATGTTCCTCATTCAAGACTCTCCTTATACGGTTCCTGGTTTTGATTTCAGTAGAAAGGTGTGGTATACCTTGAATAGTTTGACAGCATATAGTGAGCATTGTAATAATATGCTTCTCAAATGGAACTCTGCAGGAAGTCCGAATTGTGAGTGTAGTGAAGCTAAGAAAACAAAGTGTCATTACATCTTGGACTTTCCTATATCTTAGTTTCGATATGGTTTTTAGCATATACACATATCATCAGATTCCTTTATTGTTTAGGTTGAACCTCAACATCTATTAATCAGACTACTTCTATCCCATTAACAATTCCAGATATAACTAAAAAGAAAGAAAATGATATTAAAACACAGTCATCCAGATTTCACTTTTTGTTCACAATTCTTTGGGATATTGTCACTGATGTATTAGTGATGGGGGAGACAGGTTTTTTCCTCATATCTTCTCTCCGTGATCTCTTGGTTACGCATGGTTCCTATACATCCTTCAGCTTTGAACTTTCATTCATCTCGATATATGTCTCAGTGGACTCGATTCGTGATCTGGGTATTATCATTGACAGCAAGCTTCTTTTCGACAAACATGTTGATTCTATATGTAAAAAAGCATCCCGAATGCTCGGTTTTCTTCTGAGAAGCACTCAGCAATTCAAGTGTATAAAATCATTGAAGACTCCTTATTTTGCATATTTCAACAGTTACTTGAACTTTGCGACAGCTGCCTGGAACCCTCAGAATCACGTGTTCATAAACAGAATTCAAAACATTCAAAACCGATTTATAAAATATGCTGAGTACAAAAACGCAAGGATACCTAGAGTCCCTGAAATAACAGCTTCAGAGTTAGGCATAGTTTCGCTACAGACTACTTGAGACTGCTGCTCGATTTATATATTCCGGAAGTTTGCTTTCCAGGATTGGTTTTAACACACCTGGCTACAATGTACGTAGACCTCACTTGTTTCACATTCCTACTACAAATACGAATGCTTCTTTCAACTCTTCTCTGGTGCGGATGGCCAGGCTGACGAAAAGGTATGCTATTGATTTTCACGAACTATCTTCACCGTCTCGAATAAAAAAGTACGTTGAGAGAGCTGTATCACAGACTTTGTCTGTTTGACTTATTTTAGTTTTTAAGTATTTTTATTGTCGTTCTATGGAACTGTTGCAAAAAAATTGCTGAGCCAGTGATTCACTTAATCTTAATCATTAGCTAAGGCATAGACCTAATATGTCTCCCAAGTTTTTTCAATACTGTTTTCTCAATTTCCTTTTAAATATCGCAATTAGTTAAAATTTCAATCATAATGATCTAATGTGGTACATGCTCAATCTGAAAAAGATAAAATATATGTTTGAAGAATGAATGAAGCATCTCTATTGGACTTTTGACAGAATTGCTAATCATTTAAACACCAATTAACTATTTCCACCTGCAATTAACGATAACCGTATTGAATCTTTCGCACGCATCTAACTAAGCACCACATTATGGATTACACAGAAAAAATACTTCTTGCATATTTCAACACAATATTGTTGAAGGAATCAAATGTTGATTAAAAAAGTAGTTTGTTTTTTAACCTCTAAGATAGCTGCCTCTTTTGTGATGTTAGGATATAATCGGTAGATATGAAATATTTAAAAACAGTAGCTAATCGTTCAATCGCTAAGAATGATCGATTTATTCCGTTCACAAGTTTCCTTATACTAACTCAATACCTCGATAATGAGCGAATAAATAATAAATATCTTCAATTCTTCCACGTGCCTGAAAAATTCAATCTGAATAAGCAATACAAATACCAGGAATGATCAATAACAAACTTATCTTATGTACTTCGTATAGTTATATCAACTGTGCTACCTTTGAGTTATTATCGATACTTGTCCATATAAAAGAGGAAAATACACATAAACACCTCAAAAAGTCTAGGAACACTTACCAACATCTTTAAAATATGAATTTGATGATTCGAATTTATAGAAATCTTTCGGTTTTGTTAGGATGTATTGTAAATAATGTATTCTCAAGAAAACAAAATGATATTTGACTTCTCCAAAGCACCTATTATAAAAAATTTGAAATTTGAAAATGACGAAATTCGGTGAAACACAAAAAAAAATCCTGAACTAATATTTTCGAAACGATATGGAAGCACTTATATTTTTCAGTACCCAGAAGGTCCACCTCTGTTATTAATGACACTCTGGCATCGTCGCGGCATGCTCAATATTAAATTGTCTATTACATTTTGGCCTAAGTCATTCCAAGCCCCCTGAACTGCTAATCGAAGCTGCTGTTCATGATGGAAGCCGTTTTGATACAGGAGATTTCTTTTTAGGGTGTCCCACACATGCTCGATGGGATTCAGGTCTGGGAAGCAGGATGGCCACGGTAGAAGATCGATATCATTCTCTTCAAGAACGTTCAAGACAACTCTTGCACGATGAGGAGGGGCATCATCTTGTTGCAAGAGTGGATTTTGACCCATTGTTTGGAGATACAGTACCACTTCAGGTAAAACTATCTCATTTGCGTAATAATTTTCCGTAAGGTTGTTCTGTATGAAAACGAGGTCAGTTCTACCACCAAGGCGTATACCTCTCCAAAACATCACTGATCCGCCTCCCTGTCTAACAACTTCTCGAGCATGCTGGAGACGGTTTTGCTTTCCAGGTTCCCTCCATATTCGAATTCTTCCCGAATAGAGATAAAAACTATCTAGATTCATCACTGAAGAGAACGGTGGCCCACCTCTCTTGATCCCAGTTTACGTGTTCTTGGCACCAAGCTAAGCGAACAGCGCGATTTCCATGGACCAGTTGTGGAACTCTTAAAGGACGTCTGGAGTGGAGTTTACCTTCGTGCAGTCGATTTCTCACAGTTTGGTCGGAATTTTGTACATTATGAACTCGTGATAGCTCTTGAGCTAATTGAGATGCTGTGGTAGTACGATCTCTTCTGGCTTGTAAAACCAAAAATCGGTCTTGGGCGACTGTAGTAATCCTGAAACAACCTGTATGGCGTTCTTCTACGCTACCTGTTTCATTGAAACGCGACCATAAACGGTTTATGACACTTGGGCTACTTACCAGAACCCTTGATACTTCCCGTTGTGAGCTCCCAGCTTATAGCTAGCCAACGGCTCGTAACATCTCTTCTCTAGTCAAATGTCGTCTTTCCATGGTCGAATCACAAAACTTGAAACTTTTATTTGTGCTTGCAGCAGGAACAAAGTGCCAATTAACTAATTTCAAACACTGAATACATGAAATGTTTATAAAGCAGCGTCGCACCTGCTGCATTTTTAGTTTTTTATTAAAAAAAACTGAAATCTATTGCGGCACTCTACATTATTTGATGAGAAATTGATGCAGGTGTTCATTTCTTAAAGAAAATCATCCATATTGATCGTTCTGGATACGATATATCGATATTCAGAAGTGTTCCCTAGACTTTTCTGAGGTGTTTATGTTAATGTCCAGCTAACAGTTGTTGAAAGTGACACTAATGTTGGTTTTTTCTTCACAAAACAAAATGAAGAATTTAATAAAAGGTGCTTCATTCCAACTACAATGAACTACCAAAGCTGACAAGGTAGTCGAAAATTGGTGTTACACCGAGAACATTTTCACCCAATATGACAATTCTGGAAGACAATAAATTATCTCAATGAAATATCTAGCCGATAGGTATGAGAGTTCCTTCTGAAATTATGAACTAGTTATAGTCTCTCTAGAGACTGTACGTGTTGTAGTGTCTCCTTCACTGTTGAACCTAGTACTTGGTGCTTTGCTAAGGGAAGCATAAGAAAAGGATTTCAGGCTGATTGGGACATGCGTTCTGTCTGCGTTGCTCTTACAGTTCTACAAAATATGTCCACAGACTTCCGAATAAGTGTGGAATCCCAGACAATATTGAACAGTGACCAAGAACTTTTAAAGTCATCTTCATCCCCGGATGCACCAGGTTTTAATCCTATATATGTCTATATATGAATATAAAAATGAGAGAGTGGATAATCTCTTATAGGCCTCAAACCATCAGTTAGTACAGTCAATAAACACATCGAGAATTCTTTCGACTGTAGAAGGCAGTGAATACAGAGTAAAGTGTGTATGGACAACTGCAGACGTCCTAAATCCTTCATATAACATACGACAGGGAGTACCAAAAACTCTTTGTATGAAGTAGCAGATAAAACTGCAATACACAAGCTCTGCAAATGAAATATTCCTTCGAATATGAAATGAACTCATTTCAATACCTCTTTTATAAATGCTACAGATATTCGGAATAATCCACAGCTAGTTTGAAGTGGGATGCAAAGGAAGCAACCCGTTATCAAGGCTAGTTGAAGTGGTATCTTTGACTTTTTAATCACAATAATAATACGATACAAAAAAAAACGTGTGCGACACGGTTTCAACTAATGTTTGTAAAATCTAGCACTGAAATCGAATTAACAGGATCATGTCCCCCCGTTTTGTATATCCACGTCAATGTTCAGCAGAAAATCTTGTTTTCAACTTCACATACACATGAACTGATCTTTAATAACGTGAAAAAAGGTTACTAAAAAAATGTTTACAGATCAAAAGTAGTTTCAAGGTTGCTTAGATGCAAGAATATCCGTTATGATGTATGTAGAATATTGACTGATATATCTTCACATCCTTTTGTGGTGATGGAAAATTCAATCGCAAACGTTTTATGACAAAGTTTTTCAGTTTTCGGTGAAAAGGGTAACTTTGTGATTTTTAGTTGTTATTTTGAGAGACGCAGGTAAAATATCTGATTCGATCACAAAGAAGATGCAACCGAGTGCTACAGTTTTTTATTGACTGCTGGAAATATATTTCTACAATGTAGAAAAAACCGGAGACAGACCTTGCAATGTAAGTTATAATGTTTAGTTCAATCCTGGAATTAAAAAGGAGAATCAATAACAAGAATATGAATATCTTCAAAGAGGCGTGCGAAATATAGGCACATGAAGTGTAAGAAAATCTCTCAGGTTAGGTTTGCGCATATCACTCTCAAATATTAATTTATTTTGATGGAACAAATGGCTCACTAAAATGTAAAATGCGATATATAATTATGTTAAGGTTAAAATCAAATAAGTGATGAATCTTCAGCCATTTCACTTTTCGATTTTAGCAGAAACACAATCCCATTTCCGCAAACAGCAAACAAAACGACAATATGCAATCTGTGAGTGTTGCACACTATTCTGCGTTAGTTCAACCAAGCAAAGGAACATAACAACAATTGCTTAATTCAAATTGGTAGAACTTATGCCTCCATTTTCTTCGGAATTTGTAAGTCAGAAATTCATCCATCAACTCAGAAATTTTAGCCTGAAAACGAAGACGAGAATTAGAGGGGTTTCACAGAGTTCTTGGCAGCAATTGATTCCACCGATAGTTCAACAACATAGTTCGAGTCAAGAATTCTACTGGATTTCGTAACAGTTACAATATGATATCACACTCACTAGTGTCTAATATGAGACCATGTGATTCGGAGTACATAAAATTTTCGACTAATCTATATTAATAACTTCCGCATCATTGGAGGACTGTACAGATGAAAAACAAGGTATGCGTTATCTGCAAAAGAACAAACCTCACATGAATCAATTCTTTGAAGAAAACTGTGGTGCAAAAGAAGAAGAATCTTCCAAAATACCAAATTCAATATACAATACATGCAACTCTAACAATGGAGAGATAATAATTAATTATTTTGACAATGATGAGGCGTTCTCTGTTTCACAAAACACAAATACACCTTGTTCAGTACAAAAAGTTCTTTTCTGTGATTTTTCTATATTCTACTGATATTGCCATAGATAATTGTTTTGCAAATGACATGATTCCCATCTTATAACGATATTCGGTTGAAAACTGACTTTTTATTCCTTCTAAAATGAGCCACAAAAATATTATTATCATATTATAATAAATATTTTTGGAAAATTATGTAATCAGTTCCAACTCCACCAATATCCAATAATCAACTTTCCCAACAAACAACGCACTTCTCATAAATAAAACAACGATTAGATCTCTAAGCTTCTAATTTTATTTCTTTCTTTTTTCCTTCAAAACATTCCAACGTTTCGACACGAGATGTGTCTTCCTCAGGGAACAATAAATAAATTTAC
This sequence comes from Cryptolaemus montrouzieri, assembly GCA_013387265.2. NCBI lineage: Eukaryota > Metazoa > Arthropoda > Insecta > Coleoptera > Coccinellidae > Cryptolaemus > Cryptolaemus montrouzieri. Next base: position 65,002,220 of record JABFTP020000103.1, read on the forward strand.
ATTTGGAGAGGGACATACCGAGAATGGGACGAATAATATACAAATTCTGCTCATATTGGGTACTAACGCAAACTGAAGCAAGACATAAGGATCTTTCGGATTTGTTCGAGGTGATCCACACGTGATAATTTCTCAATTTGAAGAAATTTATCTTTCCATCTTAATATAATCAACTGAAACTTTAAAAATGGGTCGTATGCATGCACCAGGAAAGGGTATGTCCCAATCAGCATTGCCTTATCGGCGTAGTGTGCCAACATGGCTCAAAATAACTCCCGATGAAATTAAGGAACAAATCTACAAACTTGGCAAGAAAGGCTTGACTCCATCTCAAATCGTTGTTATATTGCGAGATTCACATGGAGTTGCTCAGGTTAGATATGTTACTGGTAGTAAAATCCTACGTATCATGAAAGCCATGGATTTGGATCCTGATCTACCAGAAGATTTATATTATCTGATCATGAAAGCAGTGGCCATTCGTAAGCATTTGAAAAGAAATCGTAAAGACAAGGACAGCAAATTCAGACTGATCTTGATTGAATCAAGAATCCATCGTCTTGCTAGGTACTACAAAACAAAGAGTGTGCTTGGGCCCAATTGCAAATATGAATCAAGAACTTCCTCAGCTTTGGTGGCTTAAATGTAGTTCTTTTTATAATAAATGACCTAAATAACTGACTTACATTGATTGAAACCTTAGAATGTAGGTAATACAACTTCAAGTTAAGATTATTGAAACCTTTCGCTCAACAAGAGAAAATAAGAAACTACATGTAGGTAATAAAACTTTAAGTTAAAATTATTTAAAATATTCCGCTCAAGAAGAGCATATAGAAACTACATGTAGGTAATGAAACTTTAAGTTAAAATCATTAAAATCTCTTGTTCACAAGTGACTATCATAACCGGTTAAAACATAAAAGAAATTGATCGAGCAAAGAATTTCTGTTTTACAAAAACCTTATGTTTATTGACATATTATCCGTCACATAAATTTCAAAATACACTGTTACATAGAAAGAAGAAGTATATTCTATGGAGAAACATATAAAAAATATTTTAGAGCCGTTTAATCTTGTACCTGCTTGGTATACAAGACCATTCCACTCAATCTGTTTCTCCAAACTTAAGTCTATTGATTCAGGGGAGTTCCAATCAGAGCTAGTGTATAGGGTGGATTGTGGTGCATGCGAGAGTGCCTATATGGGAGAAACTAAACAATATTTACGAAGGAGATTATACCAATATAACTATCATATTGAAAACATAAATTCAATACAATACAAAGTTCATACCCAAGAAGGAGAAGAAAAATCAATGCATACAACGTGCCCTCAAACAAAATCTAACTTATAATATTACGATACGTCATGCAAAATATAAACAAAACAATCATGAAATTAAGGAGACCAGTCAACAATTACCCGAAAATAATTAACTAAAACAGGTTTTTGAAAATGTTTGAACCCTCCACTCCCGTCTGTGAGTCTATACAATTTCCAGTTGTATGAATACACAATGATTCAAGGGAAAGACTATTGTCCCTACGTGGGCTCTTATGTAAAATGTTTGCTTCTTTGAATATAGAGGAATGACCAGTGTGCAAAAAAGAATGTTGACATGATGAAGAATGATCCGGATTCATGTTTGTAATATGATAGTTATGTTGGCATAATCTCCTTCGTGAATATTGTCTAGTTTCTCCCTCATAGGCACTCTCACATGCACCACAATCTAGATCTGATTGGAACTCCCCTGGATCAATAGACTTAGGTTTGGAAAACACAGATTGAGCGGAATGCATTGTATACCAAGCAGGAACAATAATGAACGGCTCTGAAATATGTTTCTCCATAGAATAAACTTTTTTCTTTTCATATAACAATTGATTTTTAAATATATATGACGGATAATATGTCAATTAACATAAGGCTTTTGTAAAATAGACATTTTTGCTCGATCAATTTCTTTTGTGTTTTGACGGGTTGTGATAGTAACTTATGAATGAGAGATTTTTAACGATTTTAACTTAAAGTTTTATAACCTACATGTATTTTTTATATTCTTTTGTTGAGCGAATGTTTTGATAATTTTAACTTGAAGTTTTATTACCTACATGTAGTTTCTAATTTTTCTTGTTGAGAGAAAGATTTTAATAATTTCATCTTGAAGTTGTATTACCTACATTCTAAAGTTTTAATCAATGTAAGTATCCAATATGAGCAGTATTTTTATGTTATTCGCCCCATTTTCAGTTTGTCCCATTCCAAGTGTAACTTTATATCTAGTTCCCTGAGAAAGACACATATCTCGTGTCGAAATGTTGGAATGTCTTAAAGGAAAAAAAAAAATAGAACTTAAAGATCTATTCATTGTTTTATTCATGAGAAGTCCGTTGTTTGTTGGGAAAGTTGATTGTTGTTATTTTCGAACAAGAAATATATACTCAACCGACCAGTTTCGTGTATGGATTGTGAAGAAAAACCACAAAGTTACTTAATAGCTCGAAAACCGTTGGGTAAGAAAATTTTCGAATGCATCCCTGGATTCGATTCAAAAGAATGCCTGAAGAATATCAAAATATTTTTTTTGTAACTCAATTATTACCCCAGATATTGTTAGTTTCTCAAATCCCAGAAAATCAAAAATTACGGAACGATCCGAATTAAGAATGGTTTCGACCAATAAGGTTTTCTCGAAAATGGAGACCGAGAGAGGCAACCCTTTCTTCCATCTGCAATATTTCACATAGATGCCATCGAATTTGGAACATCTTGTACACATTGCAAGAACGTGCTGAGCTCAAAGAATTTGAAAATAATTTTCACGTAACTCAATTAAATACAGTCATTTGCACAAATCTCGGAAAATGGAATATTTCGGAATAACTTGAGAACAGAAACTGATAGCTCATATTGGTTTTCACCAGGTTTTCTCGAATATCGAGACCGAGAAAGAATGGGGGGGTTCTTTTTCTATCAGCAATCTTTCACATTACTCCCCACAAAACCATCGAATTTGGACCCCGGTACACCAACTTTTTTTTGAAATACTAACCACATCAGCAAAATAATAACTCAATAGTTGATTTGCATTTCTTCGAATGATCGAACAAACTTATTTTTAGTTAAGGATATAGCTGCTAAGAACAAAAAATTAGGAAAAAAAAGTTTTAATTTTGTTATACAGGGTTACGCAAAAGTACCGGAACGGCTAATTATCTCAGTTATTTACCGAGCGATTTTTTTTGAAAAACAGTAATTCTACATTGTGAACCATAAAGAATTCAGTGTAAATATTTTGTGCTCAATAGTGTTTTCGATGTAGCCGTGAATGACCACAATATGAGAATTTCAAACATAACACCCCTTATGTTTCTTTATTTTTAGATTCAGAGGAAAAAACTCACATTTTCAAATATCCACAGAAGATAGAGGGAAACAGGTAGTTTTACTGCAAATAATCATTCAAAAGGTGCAACTCAAACTATGAGAACTCCAGATATTGAGGAAGCAATTTTGTATTTGTTTGTATTGATTTTAATCCTCATGTGAGTACAAGAAAAATTGGAAATCAGTTTAATACTTCACATGTTCTAGCTTGGAGGATTCTTCAAGACTATTGTACTCGTTTCATATTCAACGCGTCCAAAATGTACGAGATTTTTCTTCAAGGCTGAATTTCTGCCGATGGTTCTTAGATAAAAATAGAGAAAATGCTCATTTGATAGTGAGATAATGTTCACAGACGAAGCTAACTTTTCGAGAACTGCTATCACAAATTTTCATAATAGTCATTACTGGGCTGAGGAAAACCCCCAATTTGAATTAAAACACCTCATTACAGTCAACCCTCTATCTGTGTCACGCCACTGGTTAACAGTTTAACGCGTATAATCTGGCTATCAGATGATATGTGCTACCACCTTCGTTTCAGAATCTTCATTTTGCTTTTTTTTTCTGTGCCGATCTTTGGACTAATTAGTTGAACTTGAAAATCATCCTTGATTGTGTTTGAAATAATTAATTTATATGAAAGTTCTCTAGTGAAAAGTAGAGATATACCTTTATCCCAAATACTGTATAGTGATCTATATCAAAATATAGGGTAGTATACGAGTATACTTTCATAGTTGAAAGTTCATCTAGAATAATGCCGCACTTAACCTTGAAAATCTGATTTTTAATTTTTCCTGACAGCTTTCTTCCTATTAACTGTTTGAATGCCTCATAGTAGCTATTGAAAACTCAAATTCTGCTCTACAGAATTTGTCTATTTCTCACGATGGATTTCATAATCGTATTCCTTTAGTTCCTACAATTTTTTTAAAATGATCTTGATAGATTTCTCATTAATAGACTCGAACAAAATAATTTTTCTGAATAGAAAACGACAAAAGTCACTCAATCTCCAATATTCAATCATTATTTCCTTCATTTTCAAGTAATTTTCGTGAAATTACCATGTTACGCATGAAATTCTTTCAAAGTTTCGAAATGGCGGCCAAACACCTGCAATTTTTTTTGTATATAGTTTTTTTTTCGTTAATGCTTCCTCGCTTTTTATGTAGCTTCTTATTTAATTGTAAATATTTTTTTTGTAGATGCTTCCTTGCTTTTTGTGTAACTTATCTTTTAATTCTCTGACCTACCTGAACAGCTTGCATAAGTTTACTTTTTAGAATCTCTGTAACTTTCCCTGTTAATTCTCATATTATTCTTTTTTTGTTACTGTTACTTTAAGTTCCATGGTGAAGCTGGCTGTTACGTTAGAGCATAGAATATCTTGATGATATATGTCTAATTTGTGAAATTCCGTGCTAGATAGAGAGTCGTACGTGGAGAGTCGTAGATGGAAAATCGTAGGTGGAGCTCAGGGGTTGAGATATTATTTATACTTAAAGCCCTGAAATTTGGATGAATCCGAGCTCAGGAGTTTCGAAGCTGAAATAGATGCAGCAGTAAAATATAATAACTTCTAGGGAGTTCGAACTCCCTAAGTGATTGACGACCTCTACCTCATCTATTTCTCCAAGATAAGTCTTATTGACTGCATATATATATATATATATATATATATATATATATCGAAAGAAGCGTTTGTTGACATTGTTTACCATAATTATAATATGTAATGAAATATCTAAGTAGAACTACATTGACTTTTCTACCAAGATTTCAACGACAATTATTGAATTAGAGTCTTATTCCTAATTTTTCTCTGGGGTTAACCAGTAAAATTCAATTTTGTTGCAATTTGATTGAAGAATCTCATCATCAAGAATAATTCTCACTAAATGTCTGGGTCTGAATAATTGGAAATTGTTTGATTGGGTCAATTATTTTGCCAAACATACTAAACGGTCTCGTGTATCGGCGATTTCTTGAAGAGGAGTTACCTTTATTGCTCGTGGATGTGCCACTCTTAGTGAGAAACATAATGTGGTTCATGCATGACGGGGCACCAGAACATTTTAGTGGAAAAGCTAGGGAATTCTTGAATAATACAATCAAGAACCGATGGATAGGTTTAGGTGGGCTAGAACCATGACCTCCTAGGACCCAAGACTTAAATAGTTTAGACTTTTTCTTATGGGGATATCTCAAAAGCTTAGTTTATAATACTCCAGTGAACACTGTAGAAGAATTGAGAAATTAAATAATAACCTCTTGTGACACGAGAAGAAATACCCCAGGAATATTTCAAAGAGTCCGTGATAATATGCGAAGGACAGAGGCCTGTATTATTGCAGGTGGAGGACACTTCCACCAATTTATTTAATTTTTAATTGTTTTTTTTTAAGTTTGATATTAAATGAGTAAAAGTTGAGTCTCAGAAGACGAGCTATACGAAATAAAAGCAAATTTTGGTCATATCTATCGAGTATTTGTATTATTATTTTTTATTTAGCGAATAACATACAATTCAACTTCAATAATTTTACATTAGAAAACGGTTGAAAATACGAAAAAAATACAAGTTTCAGAAAAGTTTCTAAATAGAACGAAGATGACGATAATTGATTGAACGCTGATCAGTGGCGTACTGCAAAAAAGTTTGAAAGGGGAAAAGGCGACAAGGCCTCGGAAAAGAAAACACCTTGAGAATTACAGTTGAAATCAAGGACGTGTAATGATGGATGGTATAAAAAAAGGGCTAGTTTTCGAAATTTTTGCTGAATATCTCAAAAATTGCAGGAATTTTGAAGAAAAAACCCGGATATTTCAACACCCTGTAGCTTCGTAACGAAGCTTTTGCGGACTTATGTTTATATACATTTTTTTTTCTTGAATTTGCACGTAGATTTACCGCCTCAAGTTGTGATATAATATTATGTAACACCCTGTACAGGGTGGTTGTTTTGGGATGGAACACCCATTCAGTAAAGTATCACTTGAAACAAACCTTTACTCCGCAATATTTTCAGTTCGTTCTTTCGAACACAGCATTTATGAATGTTAGATTCTCTACATGTTGAAAATTGATGAAATTCCAAGTTTTCTTGGAATTATAGCTTCATGCGAAAGGAGTCGTAAGAATAATTTTGTTACACTCGAGAGAAATTCATGACAATCGGCGATATCGTCACAAAAATAACTTCAATTATTCAAATGTCTTTATGGTTATAAGATTCAAATGCTGACTTGTGTGCCTTATGCGTAACGCGATAGGAAGCAGAAATACTACTACAAAACCGCCTCTTGTTATTTGTAATAATTCATAATAACAACATGAAGACGATAAAATGATGGATGCACTAGTAATGCGCGGGTAATTAGCAAGAACGCCGATGTGTTTCAAGACTAACTCATTAGAAGCGTGTTAGCACACGGACGAGCGCCTTCGATAACGGACTTCTTGACAGGAAATAATACTCTATCACTTCAAAAGTACATCAACAACATTTTTGGGGAGTTTCCATGTCAGCATACCTGAATGAAACTATTTAAAGACCATGACATTTAGAGAAAGAGTATTCAACTCGTAATAAGTACTTTGAATAAGAAATTCTATTATAAAAAACATTCAAACGTACAAATTCCTGTAGATTATGTACGTTACAACATATTCATTAATATACGTATAGTCCATTGAAATATTACAATTTGAAGAGCGAATATGGCATTTTTTAGAGGACGCAATTTTATTGTTGATACATGACGGGAGGGGCCGATAGAAGCATAACCCCAAATTTGTGGGATTTCCGCCCTTGTCCTTCGGCCACCATCTTGTAAAAAGAGGTGCAAACACCCTTTTTGCGGTATCTCGAAAACTATATATCCTACCGAAAATTTGGGTTAACAGAATTTACAGCAAGTCGCTTTGCCTACAACTATGCTCATCTAACTTTTTGCATTTAATTTACAATTAAAGAAGTTATAAACAAAAAAGTGAGAAAATTTCGTTTTTTGCTCTAAATTTTTTTTATACATTTTACAAAAAATTAACTTTCGACCAATCTTGTTGATAGTATCTTGAAGAAAATTCTTCTCCTCAATGTTTTTTAATTTCATTCATTCAAAACGCCATTACAGCGCTCCAAGGTTGACCGTGTTGCTCACGAGAATCCGGTCAAAACAAAATGTTTAACTTAGTTTTACTATATTTTTTTTCATTGTTAATACATTCTCGAAAATTTTTGTTAAATCCCTACCTACAACTTCACCTATTCATTGCTAACTGTTTTCCTTACTATAGAACTTACCAAATTATTGCTTCTTATGGTAATTTATAAGAGGAGTGCACAATTTTGAGAATCTTATGCAAGTAGAAAACGTCCGAGTTATCGTTTCGGGATAAATGAACATCTGCCTACTACGACTATTATTATTATACGTAGCCCTCGAAGGTTCAAGTATATATCTTGGCACGTGTAAACGTATTGAAAATATTATTTTCCGAAAATCCTGATATCGCAGGAATAAACTCGTGGAAATGTCTGCTTCGCTCGATAAAACATCAATATACAGATATCAAGTTTGAAAAGAGTACCATACCAACATTATCTAAAGAAGAATATCTTGGTAATCAACAAGACAAATCTGACTTGATAGATCGTCTCAAAATTGCTCTTTCAGAGGTGGGTTTTTCTGTCAACCAAGCTAAATCTTCTCTTCTGCGCTTAATGCATCCCAATCTCATGATTCTGTGATTATTGTGGCAGAGGACATTAACATTATTTTATTGCTCACGGCATTAGGTAGAAGATGGCCCAACATTTAGTTTTCAAAACCTTCAAAAGGGCGCACACCTGGTCTTCTATATAGCGCTTTAAGTTTTATGTATGAAGATCTTATAGCACAGAAGTTGCTGTTTCTTCATGCTTTCTCAGGATGTGATACGACATCAGCAGCGTATTATATGGGGAAACTAAAGTCTATTAAAATTATGGAGAAACATCCACAATTAGCTGGTGGTACTGCGCTATTCTTGGGTGAGAAAGTTTATCCTTGTTTCTTAGTTTTATACGGCGGTAATAAAGACGACTCATTAGACGGCATGCGATATGAACGATTTGCCAAGACAGTGACATATGAGTTATATAAGTTATATTGTATTCAGGTATTTAGAGTTTTTTCGGAAAAGGTGACAGACAGCATTAATTTCATTTTTTATGTGATTTATATGCTCTCTAAGCCTCGGTTGACCAACCCCAAGTATTCGGAACCATCAATCAACCTGTTGTATAATTTTGTTATTGAATTTTAAGGCTACATCTGTATATTCTTTCTGATAATTAAAAATTACATAATTACATTTGCTTTCATTGCGGGTTATGTTGTTTTATTGGGCAATAATGTCTAGATCCCCTGCGCATCTCGAAATATCTGATTATCTTTGCTTGTTAATAAAAGCATTGAGTCATCTGCAAATAAAGTTGGGGATCCTGTAAGCGAGAGACTCGCAATATCATTTATGCATAGCATCGCTCCCTCACACAAAAGTCTCCGAGCATATCACCAGGTCCAGTCGTGGCTCAGAAAATATAAAAATACTGAAGATTGGGGCTGGAAAAAGCATGCAAACTTTTGGATGCCAATGCAAGTTTCCAAGCCTCCAGCACCCTCCGATCTCATGAATTTAATTTTCTGCGGTTGCAAAGGAAAATGTGGAAGCATGTGTAACTGCATTAAAGCAGGACTCAAATGATCTACAGTATACCTCCACTGTACTGGCGAAAGATGCAGCAACAACATGAAAATATTAGAGTTAATGGAAGAAAATTAATTCGATGATGAACTTCCAACTATGACTTCAATTTTAACTTCTGTCATTCCCCAAAACTTCACATTTTGAGCCACATCCTAGACCATCCAGGAGATTTAAAATAGAATAGGTAGCTAATAACTGATTGGAAATATGATTATGTCATCGACTAGATGTATGTAGAGTAGGCCTACTAGGGATGTGTAAAAAAACGCATCTACAGACTCTACCGCATAGGTGGCAGGAAAAAGAGTTAGCAATGAATAAGTAAGGTTGTAGAGGACTTAACGAAAATTTTTGAAAATGTTTGTTTGTTTGTTTTTCCTTAACGTGCTCTATTTCTGCCTTTCGGCTAATGACACGCCGGGAAATTCTGTCACCTCACTAACCCGGGAATTTTTCCGAACCCCTCTCATGTCGAAGGAAGAGATCCTTAATGTCCAACACCTCTATGTTAGACAGGACCGACAGCTTTACATCTCCTCCGAAAGATGGACACTCAAGCGATTCCCAGAATCCGAAAAATCGCACCGACATTGTGGGGATTGAACCCAGGTGACTCTGCGTAGGAGACCAGCATCATTTCCCATACGCCACCGAGCCGGCAATTTTGAGAATGTATACACAATGAAAAAGAAAGATCGTAAAACTAAGTGATACATTTTGTTTTGACCGGATTCTCATGAGCATTGGCGAATCCGGTCAACTTTGGAGTGCTGTAACAGCGTTTTGAATGAATGAAATGAAAAAAAAATAAAAAGAAAGAATTTTCTCAAAAAACTATCTATAATATTGGTCTGAGGTAATTTTATTGTGAATTTTATCGCTTTTTTTTGCTTATAACTTATTTAATTTTAAATTTAGGGCAAAAAATTATACGAGCATATTTGTAGACAAAACGATTTGCTACAAATTATGACTCAACAAATTTTCTGTAGGATGTATAGTTTTCGAGATATTGTGAAAGATGTTTGCACCTCTTTTTCCAAGATGGCGGCCGGTGGACAACGTCGGTGACCCCACAAGCTTGGCGTTAGGTTTCTATTGACCCCCCCCATGTCAGAAAAATACAATTGCGTCCCCTAAAAAATGCAAAGCTCATGTGACATTTCAATGAACTACTAAGCCTACAATATGGAGATATTAAATATTTAATATCCCTTATAATTTTTTCCTACTGAATGTTTTTCGGGCAATCTAAGTATCTTGATATTTGCAATATTCATTTTCGTAAATCTACAAGAACTCCGAGCGTTATCTCGCAGTTCTTAAATTGCTTGATATTAGAAGTATTCGAGAAAAGCCTTTGGGTCGACCAAGGATGACAACTTCTTGTATGGACTGATATGTGCAGGTAGAAGCTTGTAAAAAGAACACTGCATCTGCATCTCCATTAATTAATCATCTGAAGAAAGGTTATAGTGTCACTCAGTGGCAGCTCATTGATAGATTCTACAGATCTGCAGCACCAGTTCCAAATTTCAAAAGAAAATCGCTAACAAATAACAATAAATACTAATTTTAAATCAATATAGCATCCTCTAATCAATTTCACAGAATATCACCTCTCCATTGTTTTTCTTTGAATACTCACGGATGTCCATTAATGAAAAATTGGAAATTGAGAACAACGGACGACCTAAACAGATAGACGAATCCAAATTGAGTCGTGGTAAACAATACGAGCGATAATTTAATACTCACATTCATTCTGAATCCGAATGTATTAGTGATCAAGAAATGGAAGTCTGTAAGTCTTCATTTTCCTGTCTACTTTTTGGATGTGAATTGATTTGGAAATGAAGCGTTGTAAGTTTTTATAGAGGAATAAAGGTGGGTTACTATTTCTATTAGACATGGATCAAAAACTTCGAATGAAAATTCAATTTATTTTCAAAATTCGAATCTATTCATTTACATACTCTCTTCTACAATTATACAGTCATTCCAACGCTTCTCTAATATTTCTATGTCGTTCTTGTAGAAAGATTTATTTTTGGTCTCTTAATAAGTAACTCTTCATTCAAACCAAATTGGTTTTCCTTGATCATCTTTTTCAAATCAGCAAACAGCCAATAACTGCTGGGTGACAGACCTGGAGAATAGTGTGGGTGTGGCTACTTTTTCAAGCGTCATTTTTGCTGTGGTTTTAAAGGACTTGTAAATTGGTGTATTTTCTTGACAAAACAGTGTTTTGTCTTTGTTATATGATGTTGTGCTTAATATTTTCACTCAATCGGACGATCAATAACAGTCACTGTTGAACGTCCAGGCTTTTTTCACATAGTGAGGGAGCAATATTTCATGCGCATCCCAAAATACATACGCCATAACCTTGCCTTCCGATTGCCGGGGTTCTGGACGCTCTAGACTGTTTTCGCTACCTGCTCTTTACTCAGCAGATGCTCTCTTCCACTCTGGTGTGTTGTGGTGAATACATGTAGTTTCCAAAATCAATTTTATCGTGCTTTAAAAGCTCCAATAAGATACGTTAACTCTATGTAGTTCTAGTTCCACTGTGAACAAACGTGGGACCCTCTGAGAAGAAAGATTTTTCATGCCTAAACTTCCGTATAAAATGTCAGCTAACTCCTGCAATTTCACGTTGGGAAATTGAGAACAACGGACGACCTAAACAGATAGACGAATCCAAACTGAGTCGTGGTGAACAATACGAGCGATAATTTAATACTCACAATCATTCAGAATCCGAATGTATTAATGATTAAGAAATGGAAGTCTGTAAGTCTTCATTTTCCTGCCTACTTTTTGGATGTGAATTGAATTGGAAATGAAGCGTTGTAAGTTTTTATAAAGGAATAAAGGTGGGTTACTATTTCTATTAGACATGGATCAAAAACTTCGAATAAAAATTCAATTTATTTTCAAAATTCGAATCTATTCATTTATATACTCTCTTCTACAATTATACAGTCATTCTAACGCTTCTCTAATATTTCTATGTCGTTCTTGTAGAAAGATTTATTTTTGGTCTCTTAATAAGTAACTCTTCGTTCAAACCAAATTGGTTTTCCTTGATAATCTTTTTCAAATCAGCAAACAGCCAATAATTGCTGGGTGACAGACCTGGAGAATAGTGTGGGTGTGGCTACTTTTTCAAGCGTCATTTTTGCTGTGGTTTTAAAGGACTTGTAAATTGGTGTATTTTCTTGACAAAACAGTGTTTTGTCTTTGTTATATGATGTTGTGCTTAATATTTTCACTCAATCGGACGATCAATAACAGTCACTGTTGAACGTCCAGGCTTTTTTCACATAGTGAGGGAGCAATATTTCATGCGCATCCCAAGATACATACGCCATAATCTTGCCTACCGATTGCCGGGGTTCTGGACGCTCTAGACTGTTTTCGCTACCTGCTCTTTACTCAGCAGATGCTCTCTTCCACTCTGGTGTGTTGTGGTGAATACATGTAGTTTCCAAAATCGTTTTTATCGTGCTTCAAAAGCTCCAATAAGATACGTTAACTCTATGTAGTTCTAGTTCCACTGTGAACAAACGTGGGACCCTCTGAGAAGAAAGATTTTTCATGCCTAAACTTCCGTATAAAATGTCAGCTAACTCCTGCAATTTCACGTTGGGATTACGCATAACAATCGTCAACACGTTTTTGATTTTTCTAGGGTAACCACCTCTTTTCGCCTACTAAAGCATCCTGCGTTTTCGTTCGTACAACTACGTTAGAAATCAGTATACCATCGATAAGTGGTGGTTTCTGACGAAACATTTTCCTGGTAACACCTTTCAAACCATTCTTGGATTTGTACAGCATTTTTACTCATCAAATATTAATGTTATTTTGAGACACGGAACTCAATTTTATTCATTGTTCACAATTGCACATAAATAGCGTCACTTCAACATCAATATCTTGAAAACTACTGAACGAAATGTTATGATTAAAGAGCGGATTATATATAAGGCCGGGATTAGCAAATATGTACGCCAGAGAAAAGCGGAAGGTTTTTTTCCGTTATAAGTTTCGAAATTCTAAAGCTAAATCATTCGTTCTTGCTTCATTGGAAAGCCAAAGGACTAGGTTTCTCAGAAATCGTATCGAAATTTCACTTTCGGTCAAATCCAATATGGCTGATTCATTCGATAATGAGCAACATTTCAAGATCGCTAGAATGTTTTTTTTCACAAAAAAATTCCAATGGGGCATTCAGTTGATAACTCAGTCTTTTCTGAACAATTTACCATATTTATCTCAAAATTATTCCAAGAATTGGTAAAACCGTTTTGTGAAGAATTTTTTTCATTCTGATTTTCAGCTGAAATCAAAATACTTTTTTCACTTCATGGCGTTCGTACTCCTGAAGTTGTTGTATTTTTCATAGATATTTTAGGAAGACAAAGAACCATTTTTTACTAAAACCAACCTTAAATTTGATTTCCGTCCGAATTCAAAATGGCCGCCTTCCTCAAATATTAACAATTTTCCCCGCGCATTAAAAAAGTTTACGCGGTCGTAATAAATCAACTGCGTTATTCAATCACTAGATTGAACCTTTCCCATCCCTTTGTGGGATCGAACTCGAATATTGATTCAGAATAAACCCAATTGCCGTCAATAATGTTTCTCTTCTCCACCATGATATGGAACTACTGTTGTGAAACCTCTGAACATAAACTGCTTGCATTAATTCTATGATAAACAAAAACTAATGAAATGTCATCGAGTTTTAGGTGACGTCTGGTTCGAACTCGAATTTTATCTTGGTGTTGCTTGTATTTGACGTTTGAAATTGTTAACGATGTTTTTGACAAATGAGTATAAGCGTTTCATTGAATATTTATTTGTGCGTGGCTATACTACTAGGCAAATATTACGCCAATTCCCAACCCCTTATTACAAAAGAAGTACAATCTAAGATCTCGAGGGGAAATTTCGGACAACAGGGTCATTAGGAAAAAGATCAGGATGACTGTTTCCCAAATAACTCAGAGATGCTACTGTTAGAAACATCTGCCAGAATAATAATACGACATGATTTTGTTTAACAAATTACATGAATAAAAATCATTCAACAGAAAGAATCAAGTACTCAGAATGGAATGTGAACTCCATTGGCATCCACAATCATCAGCACCCGTCTTCTCCAGCTCTCTATGGATCTCGAAATTACTTCTTGAGCAAGATTGTTCCAACATTCTTGAAATCTTTGCCTCAGCTCCTCACAATTATTGAGAATAATATAATTTTTATACACCTTTTCTTCCAAATGACACCACAGAAAATAGTCGGATTGAGATCGGGTATTTTTGGGGGCCATCGTTCTGGTTCGATGACATCATCTTACGTAGTTGGTTCATTACGACCGGTAAAACTTTTTTAATGCGCGGAGAAAATTGTTAATATTTGAGGAAGTCGGCCATTCTGAATTCAAACGGAAATCAAATATCAGGTTGGTTTTAGTAAAAAATGGATCTCTGTCTTCCTAGAACATCCATGAAGAACACGGTTCGCCTACTTCTTGGAAGCACGCATCAAAGAAAAACAACTTCAAGAGTGCCAACGCTATGAAGTGAAAAAATATTTCGATACAATTTCTGAAAAACCTGGTCCTTTGACTTTCCAATGAAGTAAGAACGAATGATCTAGCTCTTAAATTGGGAAAGTAAGAACAGAAAAAAAACATCCAGTTTTCTCTGTTTACTCATTGTAGATGCTACTGATTTTCATTAGCGGACCCAAGACCAATTACCCACAACCGTCTGAATCCGTCTTCTCCAGGTCTCTATGAATCTCGAAATTACTTTTACATCAAGATTGTTCAAACATTCTTGAAGTTTTTGCCTCAGTTCCTCACAATTATTGAAATTAATATCATTTCTATACACCATTTCTTCCAAATGACCTCACAGAAAATAGTCGCACGGATTAAGATCGGGTATTTTTGGGGGCCATTGTTCTGGTTCGATGATATCATCTACGCGTTGTCTTAAATAATCCATAGTAAAATGATTGGTATGACATCTGGCTACATTCTAAAATTTTTTTTAACCTTCAAACCGTGGCTTTATTCTGTATGTGTATGAAGATCAAAATCGCCTTGACGAGCCCCTTGGCGTTATATATCCCTGTTTATCCTTTTTTTGTAATCATGGGCTGGAAATTGGCGTAATATTTTCCTAGCAGTATAGCCACGCACCAATTAATATTCAACGAAACACTTATCCTCATTTGTTAAAACCATTGTTAACAATTTCAAACGTCAAAAACAAGCAACACCAAAATAAAATTCGAGTTCAAACCAGATGTCGTCTATAACTCGATGATATTTCATTATTTTTTGTTTACCATAGAGTAAATGCATGCAGTCTATGTTCACAGGTTTCACAACGGGAGGTGCATATGATGGTGGAAACGTTCGACCCCTCAAAATGATGGAAAAGGTTCAATCTAGTGATTGAATTACGCAGTTGATTAATTACTATCGCGAAAACTTTTTTAATGCGCGGAAAAAATTGTTAATATTTGAGGAAGTCGGCTATTTCGAATTCAAACAGAAAGCAAATATTAGTTTGGTTTTAGTAAGAAATGGTTCTGTGTCTTCCTAGAACATCCATGAAGAACACGGTTCGCCTATTACTTGGAAGCGCGCATAATAGAAAAACAACTTCAGGAGTGCCAACGCTATGAAGTGAAAAAAATATTTCGATTTCAGCTGAAAATCAGAATGAAAAAAATTCTGCATGCTACTTTTCCACCAACTCCTAGAATATTCTCAAGATCAATATGTTTAATTGTTCAGAAAACTCTGAATTATCGACAGAATGCCTCATTCGAATTTTATAGTAAGAAAAATACGTTCCAGCGATCTTGAAATATAGCTCATTTTCGACGAGTCAGTCATATTAGATTTCACCGAAAGTGAAATTTCGATACAATTTCTGAGAAACCTGGTCCTTCGACTTTCCAATGAAGCAAGAACGAATGATCTAGCTCTAAAATTGGGAAAGTTAGAACAGAAAAAAAATGTCCGGTTTACTCTGTTTACTCATTGTAAATGCTACTGATTTTCATTAGCGCACCCGAGACCAATCAATTGAATATTTCTGTATATTCCTGTTCTAATTTCACCTCATATGATCCATTGATGAAAACAGTAAATGATATTTTCATATGGTCTTTTCATATTATTGCTTTGATAATAAAATGTATAATTAAAGCATGGTGAACATCGTCACGTGAATAAAATATCAAAAATATATTCATTATCTCATATCAAAACCAAGTAAATACGCCGATAATAACGATAAAAGAAGATAATGACTTTAATGCTTTTGAAACCACGTCTAAATTTTATGAATGATACCCTCTAGTAACTTCCGTAAAGAGACAGACAAATAAAAATAGTTCAAGGTGGACTCGGCTATTTGGATGATGGTTCTAAAGATAATAATGCACCAATAGACTACATACCGATTACTTCCAACAACTTTCACATCTAATTCGAAAAAAACATGTTTGTTTCTTAATCGATTTCGAAATTTTCTTCACATATTTAAGGTTAGTGCTAGTGTAAATCATAAAACTATAGGACTTGTTCGATATGAAAGTATTCATTGTGTACTTTAAGTATTTATTTACATAAATAAGTTATTAATGGAGGATTCATATATTCTGAATGAATATGTTAAGCGTTCGATAAAGCAATTCTCAACTTCGAATCTTTAGCTAACGTTAGAATCTGGTTAGGACAGTCAAAGAAATTTTTAAAATAGTTTCTAATTCCAAACATTCAGCGCTCCCAACTAATGAAGTGTAAAGAAAATAATTTTTTTAACACAGAGTTTGAACAAGAATCTCTACTGCGCACAAAAAGTTGAGGATATTAGAAGTTATGAGTCTATCATCGCATTAGAGCATTTTGTATTTTCAGTTACTGTCTTGGCAAAAATTAACATACTTTTTATAGGTTTTATACAATTATCTTTTAAGTATACAATTGAGGATGTTCATAAGACTATACTCTGTGATAAAAAAGTATCCGGAAATTCTTATTCAAATTGCCCGCGTTGAGTATTTCAAGTTTCTGTATGTTGGTAGGACTGTCCTTAATTACTGTGCCAAACATGAGTAGGATCTGTCAACTAGTTTGTTTACGACAGCTGTTGAAACCAGTCGACCCTAGTGTTACTTTACGAATTTCACAATGGAAAAAAATATCGAACGAATAGTTTGTCTCAAATTTTATGTTTTGAACGAAATTCCTTGTTGCGAATGCTGGAAAAGGTTATGAAGAATCTGTTTTATCGAAACTCAAGTGTACGAATGGTACAGAGTCTTAGAAGACGTTTGGGATATTGTCGAAGATTTGCCTCGTTCCGGACGACCTTCGACCTCTTCAGCCGACGATAACGTCCAAAACATCAAGGCAATGGTCCTCGAAAATCGTCATGCCTGAGAGAAAGCTCGTCATCTCAAGATCTCCAGTGAAACCTATAGTTCGATTCTGGTGGGCATGCCGCACGTTGCTGCTCGGCTCGTTCCGATAGAGCTCAATTTTCTACGAAAACAGTACTGGATGCAGGTAGCTGCAGACATGCTGGATCGTGCGAATTTTGATCCCACGTTCATGGGACGGATCATAACCGGTGAGGAGACATGGGTCTATGAATACGATTTACTAAAGAGCCA
This sequence comes from Cryptolaemus montrouzieri, assembly GCA_013387265.2. Taxonomy (NCBI): domain Eukaryota; kingdom Metazoa; phylum Arthropoda; class Insecta; order Coleoptera; family Coccinellidae; genus Cryptolaemus; species Cryptolaemus montrouzieri. The sequence goes on from JABFTP020000103.1 coordinate 65,020,097, forward strand.
ACTGTCATCGGAATGGGAAAATCAAGACGACCCTGATTGTTTCCTTCGATATTCGTGGTGTGGTTCATCATGAATTAATTCCGCAAGGTCGAACGGTCAATAAGGACTTCTATTTAACCGTTTTTACACGTTTGCGTGAGAATAATTGCCATATACGGCTGGATTCATGGCAAAACAATTCGCGTATTTTGCATGACGATAACGCATCGAGTCACGGTTATTAACGATTTCTAACCAAACACGCGATAAATACCACTAAGCAGCCGCCTCATTCGCCTGATTTAGCTCCGTGTGAATTTTTTATTTTCTCCAAATTGAAATAGCCTCTCCAGAGAGCCAAATGTGATTCCATAGACATCATAAATAAAATTCGCTGAAGGATTTGAAGGTAATCCCTGAAAGCGTCTATTAAAAATGTTTCGATGATTGGAAAAAACGTTGGCACATGTGTATCGCTTCAGATGGAGCATACTATGAAGGAGATTCGATAAATATTGAAGAAGATTAAAATTTTCGAGTTTTATTCAAATTTCCGGATAATTTTTTGTCACAGAGTAAGTCTTAATATTAACTACTAGTGCACATACAACGTAGTTTATACTTGTCAGAAGATGAATGTGAGTTTAAAACAACAGTACCTTCAAACCAGGCGAAATGCTTCATTTTCAAAATTGATTTTATGATTGGTTCTCTAATTTTTTCGATTGGTCTGCGAAAAAATAATTGCGTTATGTAATGATATTCATAACTGATTCAGAAGTTCTTTTTGCGATCATTGAGGCATAGTTTTCGAGCATTATAATAAAATGTCTCTAGTCAATTTCATACTCCAAATAGGGCGAAATTGATCACCGTTTCTGATACATGAAAATATAAGCCTTGGGCTTAAAATATGACTAACTTGAGTCAGCCATCATTTAAACAGATAGATACTTATAGTTCATGAGTGAGGGCTGCCTAGCAGCCCTAGTACTAGTACTTCGACCCAGTGGTCTATTGTGACACACTCTGACTTAAATTCCACTTACAAGCTCCATCCTTCTTGTAAAAGATAAAAGCCTTGTGGATGTGATGCTGACTGAGCTTAATAAGCTCCAGTTTGTTAGATCCAAGTTCCTCTATCCTAACTCTGTTCCCAGCTGGGCACTCCCACATAACATGTTCCATTGATTCTGTATGTTCTTCACATAGCCTACATGAAGGATCCTCAATCAATCCTAACTTGTTAAGGTGATTTCTGAGGCGACAATGCCCCATTAGTATAGTGGTTAGAACTCTAAGGTCCAACCTAGAGAGTTTAAGCCAAGCCTTGGCTTTCGCAGTGGAAGGTCCACTGATGGCAAGTCGAGCGAGTCTGAGACCTGAGAGGCTCATCTAGTGCTCACGTACCTTCAGATCCAATCATCTGCTATTTTCCATCATTGCAGGCTCCAAAGGATTTCCGAGCCTAGGCTCCGGTTTGATGAATCTCAGCCTGTTCCTCGAGCAGCCAATGAGTCCGCCTTCTCATTCTTCTCAATGTCCGAGTGTCCGGTTACCCATATCAGACGGAGCCTGCTCTGTTCTCCTAGTTTGGCAATGTTAGAGCGACATTCCCGCACCATAAGTGACGTCCAGGTATAGGATGCTAATGCCTTCAGTGTAGCTGGCTTTCGGTGATGGTTTTTATCGACCTATGTGTTAATACTCCTGCAAGCAGGAGGTTAGCCCAGTGGTCAATATTTCTACTTGAAAAACAGTCGAAAGCCCGCCAACTCGAACCTGACCTTCTCACAAGAGGAGATCAAACAAGAGCCACCTACTGCTTTGACGAACCCTACAAAGTAGTTATTCAACCAAAAGGAATTTGGACCACACCCCACGGTCTAAGACCAGGACGGGTACAGGCATCGGCGTTCACGGCCCAAGGACGAACATTATGATTGCGCTTGGAGACAACGTTACCGTAATACACTCAGAAATATTTGCTATTCACCGGTGTGTACAGGAAAACCTACATAGGTACTATAGAGACGCATACATCTAGATATGCTCTGATAGCCAGAATTCTCTTGGATATCTTAGAGATACGAAGGTTACATCCAAACTGGTTGACAACTCAGTGCTACAAACAGAGTCACTCTGATTTGGTGCCCAGACCATAAGGGCATCGAAGGAAAAGAGATAGCAGAAAGCCTCGCTAAAAAGGCAACAGCTGTCAAGCCGATGGGACCAGAACCAATTATGACCATCCCATGGACCCATGTGCTCTCTTTTTCTCAAAAAACACTGGACCACCACCGAGCCCAAAACCACTGGACAGGCATCTCGGTAGTGAGACAGTCAAAAAGGCGCATAAAAGGGTCGCAATCAAGAAAGAGGGCACATGAATTACTGTCCCTCGAAAAAAAAGTCTGTTGTGATGGTAGTGAGCCTGTTGGCGGGACACCAAATCAACAATCATCTACACATCATGAAACTATCGGAAACTACACAATGTCGTGGTTGCCTAGAAAATGACGAAACAACGGAACACATACTCTTCGAATGTCCCGCTCATAAGGAAACCAGACTGAACACCTTGGGCACCCAGCCCCCGGATGATCCAAGAGGCCCCCTAGGACAGTCTTGCAAGCTTCATCAGGAAGTTTTTGCAAGACAAATAACAACTCAACAAAAAACGGCAAGCACAATGGGCCAAACGACCTGATTGCTGCCCATATGGGCGCCGTGCAGGAAGAAGAAGAAGAAGCCCGCCAAGACAGATCGACTGTTTCTTGGCAGCCCCTCGACCGTAAACACCGGCTCAAACATCTTCTGCAGTTTTTGAGCCGTCCGTGTACCAAGAGGGACCCTCATGTAGACGTTCTTGAAACTGGTCCATTCCTATCTACCAGGAATGATGATCTAGAATGGTCGCTCCAAGTTAGTTTATGGTATTGATATGTCAGACTCATACTCAGTAACTCGTTGTTCTCGATTTCAGATTGTAAGGCGCCGGGCACGAAGCTGAACATAACTTTTCCATTTCGGAAAAATGATAGAATCTGTAGAAAGCCATTCTAGCCACTCCTCTTATCACCAGATGAAGGGGCCAAGGACCAATATCAGTTCCATGGCCGCAGTGGGTGTATTGCGAAAAGCTCCAGTATTCATTATGTAGGCCGTTCTCTGCAATTCAAAAAACTTGATTTGGGATTGCTTCTCAAGACTACGCTCCCACCAGGCATTGCAGCCGTATGTGATACCATCCCACCATCACATGTAGCCACTGAAGTTGCTTTGGGACAAGAACTCATTTCTTTCCACAGGTCATTTGACTGCCCATAAGGAATATCTAGCCTCCACCAAGGGTAGGGGGAGAATCAAATATTCTCCTGGTCCTGGTGAATGGTACCATAAGGACTTTGTGGGGGTTTATGCTGAGTTTTTCTCCTTCACACCACCCTTGAACAGCTGACATAGCCTCCTGAAATCTGACGGAAACATCGATGTCATCTCCGTCAGCGATCATTTAGGCAGGGAGAAGAGTTTGCAGACATTAAAATGAATGGGATGAAATTGATCCATGGGGTGAAATTCATCAGGTTCTATTAATCAAGATGCTTAGATATTCAAAGATCCAAGATAGTGAAAAACAGTGATTTAACACAAAACTTTAAATTTCTTTCATTATCCAGTATGGAACAAAATCGATAAATATTAACCAGAATAACACATTGAAAAGATATTTTGCAAGATTTGTTGAGTATTTTTTTAAAACACAATTAAGTTTTTACTCAGATTTCAATGTCAGGCCAGGAGCTTCACTCCTGCTATGATAATGCCACCGGTCAGATCATACTGTCTGTAGCCAATTTGTTGAGTTTAAAAAAAAAACTCAATCAATTTGTACTCATATTTTAATGACTACTCCGTATGTACTCGCGGGGATGTATTTTTCAGTTTATCTGATTATTGTGTCTGTAAATTACTATTTGGAGTGAGGCACCTCTATACTGATCTTTACTCAGGGTTGCATACTTTGGTTTCTGGTAGGCACCAAATAAACTTTACATTAACACGCAATCAATATACAGGGAGTCCGTGAATTGTGTGTACAAGGTTATACCACAGATTTTTCGGATCGAAAAAAGTCATTTTGGCCAACTTACCTATATGAAAAGTTTCTTCGTTTGGCCGCTAGAGGTCGCCAAATCCAAAGGGTTTTCTCTTATTTTTCAAATAATTCCAGAGCGACTCGATCGATAGCAACCATATTCGGTATGCATAATCGGCTGCGTTATTCACGTTTCTTTATGATCCACTCAATGACCTTGACGTTTCACAAGTGTCCCTTAAAACTCAGTCAACCATAATTTTTCAACTGTCTGCGATTTGTTTCTGAAGTCTGGCAGATTGTCATTTTATTATGCTTGACAACCTCTTGTTGACCAAATAATTTTTTTCAGGTTGCTAAATCGGATCAAGCAAATAGGAATATTCAATAATTTTTTCACAATGTCTATTCAAAAATATAAAAACAGGTTGGCCAGTTGGAAACTAAATAAGAAAAACAAATTTATTCAAAATTACGATTAATTAGTTTACACCCGAAACTTCATTCTACTATAGTAAATGTCCAAAAATTCCACCATTTCGCTGAATACAGAAGTTAATCCTCCTTAAGAAATTAAATTGAACCCTTGGCATTACTTAAGGATCATTTTTTAAGGAATTGGTTGCAATTGACATTTTCATCAGTAACTTTTCTCTCAATTGGAGAAGAGTAAACCGTAGAATTTGAAGCACCCCAAAGAAAGAAGTTGCACCGTGTCAAGTCGAGAGATCGTGCTGGCCAAACTGCAGGACCATCAGCTCCCCTTCCGATCCAACGATTCGCAAACTGTGTATGTAAGAACTCGCGATCCGCTTGAAGTGAGGAGGTGCACCGTCGTGCATAAAACACATTTCAGCAAGCAGTAATACTGGAATATCGTCTAACAAATCCGGCAAAGTGTAGTATTCTATTCGATCGTTCATCACTTCTCACAAAGAAAACAATTAATGAGTAACATTCAGTGATACTTCCGTACACTGGATTTTTTCCGGGAGAAAGCCTCTGACACTACTCGTTGGTACATTGATGTCATTGTCTGATGATGCTATAGTTTGTTCAAAAAAAAAATAATGTATCAAAAATTTCCTGCATAAATATCAGATACGTTAAGCTCACATTAAGCATCACTCCTCCTCCAACCGAGGCGTTGAGGGCGAATCACGGAAGTGGGGGCGGGCTGATATTTTATTTAATACCGATTACACTGAGAAGACTAAAATGAAGAACTAAAAATCTTATTTTGGGATATGCTTAATTGCGAACTAAGGACATTTGCTGGTCCGATAGTTTTAATTGAATATATCTATATCATACACACAACCAAATTTTTGTGGAATCACTCGATTTTTAACATCATTGATTGTTTTTAACAATGGATCTTAGACTACTTGTGAACAATGGAGTTCTATTTTTTTTTAAACTGGATAGTATGATAATAAATGTTGAATTATCATCACATGTTCGGGATATTGTACTCAGTCGTCACTGAGATTTGAAACTGTGAATTTCAAAATTTAAAAAAGCCTATAACCATGATTGAAAATGCCTTAGGTTGAATTGTTCGATGTGCAGAGGGGTCGAAAAATGCTCTCGTTGAAGGAGGGGCGACACAGAGGGATATATCGGCCATAATGGGGATATTACAAGGGGTGATTGCGAAAACCTACGCCTCATACGTGGATCTACAATCTCTGCAAAATAGGCCTAGAAGAGGTCGTAGGAAGATCAATTCTGAAGAATAAGATGGCTTTTTGTGCCAAATTGCAAGGAGAGACCCTAGTGCGTCGCACACCATACTTGAAAGGTAATTTCTGGAAGCAACAGGCATCAGTGTATCAGTCGATCGATACGTCAAAGACTTCACTCAAGGGGTTTATACAGCAGAATGCCCTTAAGAGTTCCAGAGCTAACGAGACAACAGCAAATTAACAGACATAATTGGTGTGCCGAGCACCAAAATTGGAATATGGAGAATTAGCGAAATGTTCTTTTTTTCGGATGAGACCAGAATTGGTGATAGATCAGATGACCGCCGGATTCGGGTTTTAAGGGTCGTAGAAGACAAGCTAGACTCCAATCAGCAAGACAAATTTCGAAATACCAAGGGGGCAGTGTGATGTTCTGGGGTGGCATTATGCTGGGAGGCAGAACAGATTTGATTTCGTTTCCTACAAGTGTAACGACTAGAAATTACGTAGACCTAGTGCTAGAGCCCATAGTGAGACTCTGGCACTTCTATGCAAGATAATGCTACTCCGCATACTAGCAACCTCGCACGACATTATCTTGAATAGAGGGAATCGCTATTTTGGACTGGTCAGCTTGCTCTCCAGACAACAAAAAATTCAAATATGCCTCTCCGTTTAATCGATCTGGAATCACTACCGGACCAATAATGAAATTGTCAATTACTGAAATCCATACGTCAATTTTGAATTAATTCTGATGATGGGTACTTGTAAAAGCATGTGGGTTTTCGACACTGTACACGTCTTCATTGTGAACGTTTGTGATGCCAGACCTAATAAAAGTGCATTTGTCAGTAAATCGAATTTTCCTACTTATGTGGAGATCCTGAGTTATCTTCTCTTGGATGAATCTTCAAAAAATTAGGCGATTCTCGGGATCATTGGGAAGAAAATCCTGAATGAAATAATTGTTCCTTCAAGACATCATGAACCATTGTTTTAGGAATGACCAACTGTGGGTTTTCCTCAACCATGTCCGAAATTGATTCTTCGTTCCACCGTCCTTCCTATTCGTTGTCGTCCTCGATCCTTGGGCTTGAAGCAACCATTCTCGCGGAGGTGCCTATCCAGATTTCCAAACATTTGGTGGTTCGGCACAATGCGATCTAGTAATCTTTCAGCATATAATCTCGCGCATTCACGTCCATTTCCTTGACAAAATCCATACATCATACAATATCAACCATTTCAGAGTTACTGTACATCGCCATGCCTAATAGTGATAAAAAAATCACCAAAATACCCAGTTAAGAACTTAAGAAACACTGTTGTGTCAACAATAATTGTCAAGCTTTATAAAATGACAATCTTCCAGACCACAGAAATAAATCCAAAGCCAACATAGTCAAATAAGATACTTTTGACTTGCTAGCTGGTTGAAGAAATGAAATAATGAAATTAAAAAACTTTTTCTTGTGATTAAACCGCTCATCATAACAAAATTTCTCAGGAGAAGAAAAAGTTTGATAATTAACCTAGCCACTCAATGTCTAAAATAGTTTTGCTCAAACGCAGACAGATGAAAAATCATGGTTGATTGAAAACACGTTCTAGTTTTTAGGGACATCGGTAAAACGTCAAGGTCATTGAGTGGATCACTAGAAACGTGAATAACGCACCAGATTACGCATACCAAATATGGTTTCTATCGATCGAGTCGATCTCGAATTATTTGAAAAATAATAAGAAATCTTTGGATTTGGCAACCACTAGGGGCCAAACGAAGAAACTTTTCATATAGGTAAGTTGGTTTAAATCGACCTATTTCGAGCTGAAGAATCTGTGGTATTACGTTGTACTAGCAATTCACGGATACCCTGTATAGCATATTTGATTCGTGGTGCATACGTGGTGATTTCAACTTATGAAGTTATAGTTTTTCACCAAATATGAATCTATTTATGGAATTATTAATGAGCAATTCTCCACTATGGATAATGGATATCCCCTTTTCTTTAATGTGGTTCTCTCTTCATCATTTAGTTTTCTTCGGAGACGACTTTATCTCCTCTGTGAAGATCGATAAACTTGGATGTAATTTGTTCATGAAATTCTAGTGTATGCTCATGTAGTCTAGCACTAAATTATGGAGACTGGGTTGAAATGGTTCTGTCTGTCACAAATTTCCAGTACACTAAAATTAGTTTTTCTCTTTTACTAAGGAGCAAGTACAACATATTCGTGACGGTATTCACTATTGGAGGTTGTTCTACCCATTTCATTTTCTTCGCGCTTTCACTCAAACGAACTTCTTTTATCTCTGAAATGTCCAATTCATATCGAATTATTTCTTTGGAAAATCGAACTAGTTTGGATGTTTTAGACATATATAAAGACTCGGAAGACTATTCTTCACTTATTCTGTTTCGCCATCCTGAAGAAAGTGATTGGTTCACTGCTCCTTACGTTGGTGTATGGGCTGCACTAGATTTGGTATCAGATTATTAACAAGATATACTTCATGCTGGTGAACGGGACCTTAAGTTTAGCGTTGATTCTGAGATGAAATACGTTTTGGGTTCTCCCATTTTCAAACATAGCTTGCCTTCGTCCTTACGAGTTGACTTTTTTCTATGCGTGTTATCTTGAAGCTTCAGTGACCTGTAGAGATCTCAACATGAAATTTCAATTTTGTCTTTTCCAGTTATCATATCATGATTCAACACATCCTTAAAAACGATTTGAAATGTATCGAACATAGATGATTCCATCACAATCAGTCTAACTATCATACTTCCTAATGTCATAATCTGCATAGTTTGAAGTCGGATATACAACCATGATTCTGATTACATCAGACGTATCTAACTTCTAATTTACCTAAATCAAGACATGGAATTTTGTCGCTTACTTATAATCTGTTAATAGTATTTCGGCAGTTTCATGACATTTTTTAAATACAACAATTAAAATCAAGAGCACTTATTGTTGTTTAACCGTCATGAAATATGCCAGTGTGATGAGCTCGACATTCTATCAGAAGGTATGGCAGGTTCTCTGAGAACAGAGTAAAAATGATGTATTTGTATTTGAGCCCATTGAATATTGTGTCAATTTTGTGAAACCACATACATTATATGCTTGATTGAGGATGAAATCCTTGATGAGGAATAATGACATTTTGATTTCTGTAGCGAAGATGAATAAAAGAAGAAATGAAATGATAAACGAGATCTCTAGACAACCTTTATCTTTATCTTTATATTCTATCTTATAATGATAACATCAAGAAATTTTAAAAGTGTAAACCTATAAGAAATTGAAAAATTAAATCGAAACATTTGGTTTCAGAACGTTTTTCGTTTACCAAGGTGATTATACATCACTTCATTGCATCTTTCATATGCATGCCTATTTCTCGCTTCTGTTCATAGAATATTCAGCTTTCAACGATTTCTAACTTAACGGATGAAGTTTGCAGTTACATATCGGGAATATATTTGAAGACCGAAAAACATCGAATGTAAATGGAATTTCGAATGCGAACATCTATTAATAGATGGAATATTTTATTTCTAGATTACGGAAGCTTACCAAGTTTATTGAACTATATTCATTTGGAATATGTTTATGGGAAATAGATAACCTAGCAAATATCCAGTAGTAAATACCAACGGCTAGTTTTCAGTAATCACCTAATAGTGGTGTCATGTTTTTGGCTGTGTTATCCAATTTTGCCACATTTTTATGTTAGTCTGTACAACAAAATATTCTTTACAGTTCAACGTATCAAAAATGAATATATTTTCGTGATCTAGTTCACGGATTCAATAGAAGAAAGCCGTGGAAGAAAGTGTCCAATATGAGTTGAATAGATTATTTGCAGTGAATAGATTAGGTGTTTAAGATTGAGATAGATGCAGTTAGAACTGATCGATTTTTACATATGAATAACCTCATATAAATAAATGCTTTCGTGTTCATCAGATTTATCGGGTAGAGTAGATCATGTCATAGAAGATTCGATTTGATACTGTGAGTTTTATAAAATTCGATGTACAATCATATGCTGTGTTGGTGAAACAATAGTTAATTATACTGATTAGTCAAAATCGATGATCAAATTTTCATTTACTTGGTTGATCTTAGGAAAATTAATTGAAATTCTCAATTCAGATACGAAAAGTAGCTAATCTTGGTGCGGATGCTGAATTGATAGAGAAATTAGTAGCGAAACGTTTAGCTAATGAAAGATCCAACAAGGAATGTCTAACTTCCCATCAATAAGGTTTTACAAATGGGAATTCTACTGTGGATGTAATGAAAACATCATCAACATCTATAAATCTCGTTGAGTTGAACAACCTTTGCCTTGTGTGTCTGGATATCAAGAACGCATTCAACTCCGTGTCATGGCAGGCCATAATAGATAACTTGGATATTGTAGGCCTATCACCTTATTTATGCAACTTTATATTTCCATGTTCACGATAATAAATTACAATGTGGTAACAAATTCCATAAAGTGACGAGAGGAGTTTCGCAGGGATCATTCCTCGGGCCCTACAGTGGAATAACAAAAGTTTACCGAGTGGCATTCTACTATCTTAGATTCGTTATTCAAGATAAGGAAAATGATATTGTGTTATGGAAGGCATAGTTCACGGAGGAGGTTATCATCAAATTTCTTACAATGAGGAAGCCAGAGCTCGCGATAATGAATTCGGTCTTGCTTTGTGGTTAGAAAAACCAATATCGCCCACGTCAATATCGGCGGCGTGAGAGTTAAAGCGGGTAATGATCTGAAATACTTCGGGATGGTCTTTAAACGATCTAACCTAACCTAACCTAAACACGCTGCCGAGCATTGTAATAAGGGCACAAAAATAGTTACCCAAATTTTACACTTTTACTTAAAGGCAATCTACCGTAGATGCAATCGGAAGTGTCATAAAAATCGCCAAATCTGACCACACAAAAAGCCATTGAAGTCGAGAAATCAATGAATAATTCTACTTTAGGATGACTATTTCGATGAATTCGTTGCGCCGAGAAAAATCTCGAAGTTTCATCCCTATCTTCAATTCTTTTGCTACTTTTCCATTGGCCTTTCCAATTGAGAATGTTATGACTATACTGTCATTTTTTTATTCGGTAAATATTTCTTGTTTCAATAAATCACTACTGATATTTGAAATGTTCGATTAGATATCGCTATTTCATCAACTGTTTATCTGATTTTGATATCTATGGGAGCAGTTTGGAGTCCACACTTCAAACGAAAAATAGAATCACCACGCTTCTGTGTGTGAACATCTTCTACGCCTTGTCATGGATATCCATAAAAGACGATTTGGATGACATAGGCGAATCGACTTCATTATGCAATTTGGTATATTTATACCTTTACGATAAGAAATTACATTATGGTAACAAATTATATAAAGTGACGAATCACCTTCCTCAGGGATCAGTCCTCGGACCCTCCTGTGAAATATTCAATTCGTCCCAAAACTTTCCATACTGAAGAATTTTATCGAATGGCATTTACAGATCACCTTGCATCAAATATTCAGAATAAAAAAGAATATGTAGTGGTATGAAAAACAAAGATCACGGCAGGGGTTTCCATCAAATTTCGTACAAGGAAGAAGCCAGAATGAATGAAAATGAAAGCTACCTTGTTTGGAGGTACAAAACCGAGTTCAACATCGGCGAAGATAGACTGAAGTACGACCAGGAATACTTGAGCGTGGTCTTTGAACGATCGCTAACTTTCGGTAACCACGCTGCTGCGAATTGTAAAAAGGGCACAAAATAGCCAACCAAATTATAAGACTAAAGGTGGATCTTGGAAGAAAAAGAACAGTACCAGAGAGAAGTTCTAGAGATTTAGTTGAATTATGAATTGGGAAACGAGGTTGTAGAGTTCATCAGCACCACTGATGAATGATTTTAGGAGACACTGGTGTAGAACGGGGGTAACTTGAACAAGAAAGGGGGGTTCAGTGGGTGAGAAACCCATATTCCACTTATTATTGCACTACCCCACTGCGAGGGTCGTTTGGAACAGAGAATCCATCTTTTCCTCTTAGGGCGAAACAAAAAACCAAGCTAATCTAGGTGAGATTTAAGATGCTGAGGAGTACATACCAAGGACAAAATTATAATATATACTCCAGGCTGAGAATCGAATTCCTCTGTTAATGGGGTTCGCAGTGATTATTATAGATGTCATAATCCGCTCTCAAAGAGGATACTCTGATTTACGAAATAACTAAATAATTTTGTTCCATCATGGCTATTTTCCTGAATTCGCTGCGATGACAAAAATAAGGAGAATCTTTTCTATCTTCTATTTTTCTTCTTCATTTTATTCCGATATTCCAATTGGGAATGTCATGACAATCCTTAATTTCATTTCATTTTCAGTAAATATTTCTTGTTTCGATAAACAAGTACTGATGTTTGAAATGGGTGAATAAATATCGCTGTTTTATCTACTACTTATTTTAAATTTATGTCTATCGGACAAACTTGAATTCAACACTTTAAAAGAAAAATAAAACCGTTACAGAAATTATAACCTTGCTTTTCTAATGGTTGTCGCTAAAAAAAACATCCACTTCAAATGGCGCTCTGCCAATGGAAAAATCCCGCAGATATCGATTTCTCAAATCTTTATTCTAAGAAGCCAATTATTTAGGAATGATTAGAAGGCTTATGATATACCTATAAAGAAAAGAATTTTGTTATCTACATTGACGATTATGAGGCCATGATCAAATGAAAGGTTTGGTAGAGTTTTCTGTTTTCTTATGCAAAAATTGTTCATCTGCCTGTCCGACAAGGGCATTTTATCAGGATTGCATAGAGATAACAAGTTGAAATTAATATCAAATACACACACCACAAAAATTGTTGTATCACCTGTTATTCTGAATTCCACAATCGATAAAACAGCTAGATCGCAGTTTCTTTGTCAAAATATGTTTTTGGATATATGAAGGGAAAAAATCTTATCTATGTAGTAACATTTGTTTCCATATGATACACGTCTGAAATAAGAATGACTTTACTTGACTATCACTATTCATTCAATTTCTCTTCAGTTTGCACGCTAAATTAAATTAAAGTTTTCTGTGTTGCTTCTTGATTTTCGAATCTTTGAATTTATTACAATGGCTGCTGAAGGTCCTAGAAGATATTTGAGTGATCATGAAGTGGTAAGAATTGTAACAGTTTTAGAGGTGGGGCGAAGCCAACGTTACGTGGCTAACTTCTTGAATGTTAACCAAAGCACTATTTCAAGAGCAATTAATCGGTACCACGAAACAGGGGAATATGGAAGAAGGGCCGGACAGGGAAGAAATCGGATAACAACACCAGTTGATGATCGTTGGCTTCGTTTAACTGCACTGTATGGCTAGAATGCTACAAAGTGTTCTTGCACTTTCCAGAAATGTGCATATCTCATTGCAAACGGTTAGGAACAGGCTCAGAGAAGACGATATCAGACCAAGGGTGGCTTCTACCGGCCCGCGTCTCACTAGAGAGCATGGAGTTGCAAGACTTCAGTTTGCGAGGGAACATGCAAATTGGATTCTTCCAGAATGGTCGAATGTTCTCTGCTCCGACGAGTCCAGGTTCTATGTAGTATCAAATGATAGAAGCATGCCTGTATACAGACGACCTGGGGAACGGTAGCAGCAATGCAATATCCGGAAAACCGAATACTTCGGAGGGGGCTCAGTAATGGTGTGGTGAGGCATTTCTTTCCATGGTCGAACTGAGTTAGTCCTAGTGAATGATGGAAGAATGACAGCGGCTAGATACATCGCAGATATCGTTGAACCCCATGTTGTACCCTTTGGCACATTTATTGGCGAAAACTTCATTTATATGCATGATAATGCTCGGCCTCATGCAGCTAGAGTAGTCACAGAATTTCTGCAAAATGCCGAAATTGATATTTTAAGATGGCCAGCCAGAAGTCCCGACTTGAATTCCATAGAACATATTTGGGACAACATGGGGTGGCAAACTCAGCAACATAGGATGCATTGTAGAACACTCCAACAACTATAAAATCTGTTTCCTGAAATTTGGAACTCAGTGACTCAAAAGTACGAAATTTGTTTGAGGGGCTTCCGAGACGTATGCTGGCAGTTATTAGGGCCCGGGGAGGAAACACTCGATTTTGAAAATGATTAGTAATCATTCGATGCTGATGATTGGTCTCTTCGCGAATGTTTGAAGATGGTAGAATTTTTTAATTTTTCTTAACTCGAAAATTGTCGATATTTTCCACCATGAACTCAACTCGTTTGAATGATATCTTCTTATTTTACACTTGTGAAAATTACTAAGCGACTCTTGAATGACCAACCTGAAAGTTTATATATATATATATATATATATATATATATATATATATTTTATTGTCGTGAAAGTAGGATGATGCGACAATTTTTGTGGGAGTGTACTTCTATGCCGTATATAATAGCAAATACATCGAAACTTATGGTTCACTTTCTGTTGACCTTCAAATAATTAGTTTGAAAGAGAGCAAGGTTTATTGTACAAGTAATGAACAAATTCTAAAAGTCTTTATGTTGTGGTAATCATTTGAAAAAAGTTTTTCACATACTACACAAAAAAAAGCATGATTTTTGAAACATGCGAACATCATTTGATTGGTGGCAAGTTTGGTGACGTCACACGCAAGTAAACACGACTTCGTCGATAGAAAAAAAATATATCATCGTAGGATATCTCTATAAGTACGCAGATTTGTAATAGAGTAGCTTTTGTGCTAATGATTAAAAATCAGATCTGTATTCCTTTTTATCGGTATTTTCACTTCTACAATATTAGATACATAATTCAAGAGAGGCTCCTGCAATTTTATTATAGCATATATAATAATAATGACATGACAAGTATACAAGTATGTTGGTATTCATAACTGGACATTGCTTTAATATATAACTGTATATTAATATCACAATCAGTTAGGTATTAAAGAAATTATTTGATTAAATACATTAAGTTTACTTACATTGAAGGGATCTTCATGAATTTCGTTATTCTCATTGAATCCAAAACAAACAGTTTTTTGGCTTATTCGTGGAGCTACTCATGTATTCTGATATTTATTTACTTCAACGAAAGTCCGTTTTTCACGTAGTTCAGTATCAGTGCAGTATGCTTAGTGTACAATAAATGATTTAAAACGATTTTATTTGAAATAAGTCAAATGAATTTTACTGAGAACGTTTTCAATTCTTTGAAATTTTTCTTCTATTTCATTTCCAATCACTTCTTCCTAAGCTAGTTTAGATTCAATAGCCGAATGATAACTATAAGCAATAACTCTTTTGTGTTAAAGAGGAAGAATTATGTACGTTGATATTGTATGGGAAATCAAGTCTGTGGTCAATTTTCTAAATTCAACTTATTATTAGAGTGAATTGAATTTATGAAGTTATTGAAAGGAATCCAATTTATTTACATCGAACATTGTCATTTAGATTCGCATATTTAAACCAATAAATACAGTGATCTGACATCAGATGATTTTGAATTGTTTTCTCAATTTTATCTACAGCATTTTTCGCAGGCAAAAGACTGAGAGGATTATCTTTAATCAATAATCAAGAGTTGAATAATTTTTCTCCGAACTTACTCCCACAAGAAGTATAATGTTTTATTGAATAAAAGGATTGACAATCATCGAAGAAATTTCAATGGATTGTGAAGTGGAACACTTGATCAAAGTTCAACTCTATCCCAGGATGTATGTAAGTTTATAATTACAAGCTAGTACAGTAAGCTGAATTTTTTCTATCTAGTCTGTAGTATAAATTGACAATTTTGAACTGAAATTATAAAAAGAATTGAATTGAATTTAATGCATCTTCAAATATTTACAAGACATGTCAATAAAAGATGAAATCAACTTATATAGATGATATTACATACTTACAAAACGAGAACGTGTCTTACACAGAGTAAGACACGTTCTTCAATGTAGCACAACATAATAAATATTAAAATTGTCGTTCAAACAAATCTGTGATTGAGTAAATTGGACTTTCTAGGAGATTTTTTTGACTTAATTTGTAAATCTCTTCTCATCTAGCTTTCCCAGTTAATCTGGAATCTTATTATGAATTTTGGCGCCCCAACAATCAACCCTATGTTGAGATCTTTTTATTTTGTGTAGTGGAATCTTCAAGTTGTCACGCATTCTAGTATCTTTATAATGAAATTTTTCGTTGGTTTTTTGATTTTCTGAGTGTTCCTGAACATATTTGACACATTCCAAGATGGTGAGTATTTCCGTCTCCTTGAACGCAAATCTATAATTTTCCCCTCGTCTCATACCACACAGCACTCTCACAGCCCACTTCTGTTTGATGAAAACTGCTTTGGACGATGATGATATGATCTTAAAGAGAATTGCATATGAGAGAATGATGTGGCAGAATGAGAAGTTGGCAGTTTGGGCCGCCTTGTACATACGTATTTCCCAGTATATGGATTCAATTCGTGTGTATGAATTAGCCAATTGATCTTATTGTCGGGACTTACTCCGAATAGCTTAATACTTTGCCTCTTGTACTTACCAGAAATATTGAGATGTTGGGTCTTCTCTCTAGCTACATATAGCTTGTTCTTTTCAAACCAGTTATCTGACTCCCTGAGCACATTATTCTTCTTCTGTTGAAGGTCTGCTTCGGAGGTAGCTCTCAATATGTGCGTTACATCATACGCATAGAGGTAGGTCTTACAGTGTTGGTTGTATCTTTTTAGATCATTCAAAAACAGGATGAACATAAAAACAGATAGGAATTATTATACAGTCTCCCACCTGCTGTATATGGATGACATCACATTATATGCTTCGAACAAGAAGCAATTGGATGATTTGCTGAAAACTGTCAGTGAGTTATCGGCAGATGTTTATATGAAATTCGGGATTGAAAAATATAAGACCCTGAACATTCAGAGAGGGAAAGTCATAGATGGTGAAACACAACTTCCAAACGGTGATATTATACAGTGCATGAGAGATGGCGAAACATACAAAGATCTGGGATACCAACAAGCCAGATTGCTAGACCAAAAACAATCAAAAGAGAAGATTCGTTCAGAACACAGTCAGCGTCTGAAGTCTGTGCTGAAATCGATATTGAACGTGGGGAATTTTGTCAAGGCAATTAACACCTACGCCATTCCAGTGTTGCTTCACTCATTTGGAATATTCAGATGGACTAAGAGAGAACTGGATGAGATTCAAAGGCAGACCCGAACGATGCTGACAAAGTACAACAATCATCATCCAAGATCGTCTGTGATACGAACAACTTTGAAGCGGATTAATAGATGTTGTCAATTTACACACCGAACAGATAAAAAATCTCAGAGAATTCTTCTCTGCAAAAGTTCTCACTTCTGCCCTCTGGTACCGTTGGCTGATAGGGGATATAAACCTCTAAATCTTGCTACCAGAGATGACCTGCTGAATCTACCGTTCCAATCAGATACTGAAAAACAAGAGCATTGGTCAAGAAAGGAATTGCATGGACGACATCACCATGATATTAATCAACCACACATCGACAAAGAAGCCTCCAATAAATGGTTGATGAAAGGAGAATTATTCGCGGAAACAGAGGGATTTCTTATGGCCATCCAAGACCAAGTGATCGCTACAAAGTACTACAACAAATTTATAATGAATGACGGAACATTACAAACAGATAAGTGCAGGAAAAGCCATATAATATCGGGGACTATATAGCATATTACGTCCGGATGCGAACAACTGGCCAGTACGAACTATCTTCTCAGGCATAATCAAGTGAGCAACATTCTCCATCAGAAACTTGCACACAAGTACGGACTTCTGAATACCTTCCAGCCATATTCCATATTACAAGTATCAACCGGCGCCCGTATTGGAAAATGACTCTATCAGATTATACTACGATAGGCCTGTTATCATTGACAGAATGGTGACGAATAATAGGCCGGACATAGTGGTGTATGAGCCAGAACAGCAATGCTGGTGGATGTCGCCATATCTAATAATAACAATGTGCTGAACAAGTTCCAAGAGAAAAAGTCCAAATACACAGACCTTGCTATTGAGATCAAGCAGATGTGGCACCTGTATAAAATAGATATTGTTCCTGTCATCGTATCCTCGACTGGGTTAATACCCAAAACTTTGCATGATAGCCTTAAAAAATTAGAATTTCATAAGAATACTTATATAGAAATGCAAAAAGCTGTAATTCTTAATACATGTAAGATAGTTAGAAAATTTATGTCAAGTATATTGTAATCGAGCCTATTCCCTTTGATTGCTGAATCAGGGAAAGGTAAATTATATCCAGCTAACAGCTGAGATAGTGCATAAGTCCACGATAATAAATAATAATAATTAAGGCTTTTATTGAAGCAATAAAATGCTTACAAATATACTGGGTAATTCACCAGTGGTGCGGTGCTCTGCAGTTCGTACACCCTTGAAGATTTCATTATTGTCCAAACGGTATTGTATTTAGGAAGAAAGAATCTACTTCAGCAATTTATTTTGCAGTAAACGGGGTACCCCAATTTTCTATAAAAAATCTTGGGAGGTTTTCTTAGATTGGAAGACCACTTTTTTGTTGAAGATTCAAGAGCGTCCTAAGCTCTGTTATAATGCCTTTAAGTAATAAGTTACATACATGGAAATAGGCTCTCACATCATCGCATTCTCCTACGGCCAGAGATGATGAATACTTTTTTCTTTTCGTTTTCTTATTGCCCAAGGATAGCTATATTCATGAATTAAAATAGATTATCCTCATCTTATACAGGAGGGACTCAAAAAATTATTGAATGTTGTAATTTTGAAAATATCACATCTTGATTTTTTCAAATGGAACATCCTGTATTTTATTATTCATGTCAAAGCATAAAATATTGTGCCCTATTTTTGCAGTAACCTTATCTTCATCTTTGACCATTTTCGAAAAAAAAATTAACTAAAATAATAAAATCAGAGGTTGCGAAAGAAGAGTTTATTAGTACATATCATTATACTTTATCAGAGAAATGGAGATATTTTAAGGTAGTCGTGTATAAAATACGTAATAAATTGGTTTTTGGTGAGATGATCCGCAAGGTGTTGAACTTTTTCAAAGAGTGTTCGAAATATTGCCCGTTTCTTTGTAGACACAAGTCAATCCTTCTGAGTAATGACCGTTGAACTCTCGACATCATTTGCGGATTAACTGACTGAAAGGCGTCTAGTATTTTCTGTCTTAGATCCAACTTTGTTGTAGGAGAAATCTGGTAAACAATGCCCTTAACATAACCCCACAAGAAAAAATCTAGACTTGTAAGATCCGGAGACCTAGCTAGCCATCTAACAGGACCACCACGTCCTATCCATTTGTCTGGAAATACATGATTCAAATGCTCCCTAACCTGATGTGAGTAATGTGCCGGTGCTCCATCCTGTTAAAACCACAAATCTCGTCTTATTTGCTCTGGTACATCGGCATGTTAAATTAGTAGATGATTTTGCAGAAAATCTAAATACATTTCACTATTGAGGTGCCCGTTGAAAAAGTGCGGCCCAATTAGATATCCTTCTACTATAGCGGCCCATACATTCAAAGACCAACGATGCTGGTGATCTGTTCGTCTCATGAGGTGTGGATTTTCCGTGGCGTAATAATGAAAGTTGTGCCTGTTAACAAGACCATTCTTGTGGAAAGTTGCCTCACCCGAGAAAAAACTCTGCTGAAAATAATTGGATTTCCGCTACTTTGTCACTAGCCCAATTGCAAAAATTGATTCGACCATCATAGTCTTGATTGTTCAGTTCCTTGTGCAGCTGTACATGATATGCATGAAATTTATTTACTTTCAAGATTCTCTGGACGGAAGTTTGACTCATATCTGTTAACTGAGAAATCTCTCTTTGGCTTTTATATGTCACTGTCAACAAAACTGATAACTGGTTGTGTTCAGATGTAGAAGTGTTTTTTGTAAGCGATATTACCTGTTTCGATAAATCTAATTAGAAGTTTTTCAATGCATCTTGCATCAGGATGCCTCTTATCAGGAAACCTTTGTGCATAAACTCGACTTACTAACAAATAAACTCTATCACACTCACCCAGAATAAAAATCACATGAACTATTTTTTCTTACAACTTTAACAATGTTTAATAACAAAACACTGATGAAATCACCATGTAAAATGCAGAATATGATATGTCCGGACACCTGACAGATGGCACAAATATAAAAAAATTTCAACACATACCTCGATTTACGTTATAATCGTCTTGATTCTATCATTCGTTAAAAGAATTATCTTGTTTAGGTTCCATTTTTCACTACTTGAATCATTACAGAAAAAAAAACTTCTGTGCGAATAATGATGCATGTTGATGAGTTTGATACGGTTGTAGTATTTTCGTCAGAAATTAAAAAAATAAAATAAACGAATATTTAGAAAATGAAAAAAGAAAAGGATAAGGTTACTTCTGCAAAAATATAGCACAATATTTTGCGTTCACTCCAGTTTAAAATGAGGATAATCTATTTTAATTCATCAATGAAGCTATCGTTGGGCAAAAAGACAACGAAAGGAAAAAGTATTCATCCACTCTGGCCGAAGGAGCATGCGATGATGTGAGAGCCTATTTTCATGAATTTTTACGGAAAAAAAAATATTATGACGAAACTACTCACCAAAAAAAGTTATTACTTGAAGACATTATAGCAGAGCTTAAGCCGCTTCTGAATCTTGAACAAAAAAGTGGTCTTCCAATCTGAGAAAAACCACCCAAGATTTTTTATATAAAATTGGCACATCCCGTTTACTGCAAAATAGATTGCGGAAGTAGATTCTTTCTTTCTAAATACAATACGTTTCGGACAAAAATTAAATCATCAAGGGTGTACGAGCTACAGAGCACCGTGCCAATGGTGAATCACCTAAAATATAAATCAGGGCGAAGTCTAGCAGAGCTATTCATACTTAATCCCAAAATTTCAAATCTGACACATAAACGAGACAGACAAATTGAACGAAATATCGAAATATTACTATGCTTCTACTGTAAAAATAGAGATAAAATGCTGAAGAAAATTAAAAATATATGAACAAGCACAACCGAATGATGAATTGCCAGAAAGAAAATCACATTACTGCAAGAAAACCAGATCTATGATATCAAGCATCAATGGTAAACCGTACACTCAGAGAACAAACAAAAGTGAATTAACTGAATTGCTGAAAAAAAAACACAAAAACCCATAAGGGATTTCTTCATCCTAGCTCACCTCGCTGCAATTCAAGTAATTACAGCTTGTACTGAACACATAAATAATTCAACGAGAGTCCCTTTAAAGTATTGTGTAGGGAATTATAAAATGTAACTGCATTATATGTGAAGGACTTCGTGAACATTGCTGAACATTTCAAAATTAAAAAAATGTATGTTCATATAAAGTGTTTTTAAAGCCATATAATTTCTTTGTATCAACTCAGAAACATAAGCCCTAAAGACCATTTTCTAAGACTATACCAAGGCTTTTCGCAGACTTCTTGACTTCCAGCTCCATGCCGCACACTGTTATTTTGAGATTTTCATTAGTAATACTCTCCTTCGACTGCGAATTAAAAAAACATTACATTTATTGGGATTCAGCTCCAAGTTGTGATTGGAAGAATAGTGCACGATACCATCCAGATCCCGACTTTCCAACACTCCAGCCTTGGCAGCCTGAGCCGGCTCAAAAGAAAAATACAACTAGATATCATCTGCGAAAGCTTCAACCCTACAGTGCTGCAACTAATCATATATATCTGCAGTGTGTATTAGAAATAACCCCGGCCCCGGTACGGACCCCTGTGGAACCCCAGAGGCCACAACACGGGTAGCAGATACCTTTTCGTCTTTCGACCTTAACTGCTGACGCTGGCTTGAGTGGGCCCGAAAAAATCCAACCGCTAGATCATCAAAATCATAATAATTTAGCTTTGCACATAACAATCTGATCGATTGTATTCAATGCCTTCGAATAATCCGGCAACACTCGGGTCGAGAGTCCAGCATCCAGGGATCGAACTATGGGATCCAAAACGTTAAGCAATGTTACTGTGCTTTCGCCCTTTCTGAATCCTGATTGCATGTTCGAAATTATTTTGTTTGTTAATAAACACACCACAAAAATTGTCGCATCACATGGTATTCTGAATTCCACAATCGATTAAGCAGATCGATCGTAGTTTATTTGTCAACATATGTTTTTGGACATATGAGTGGAAAAAATCATATCTATGTAGTAACATTTGTTTCCATATGATCTCAAACACGTCTGAAACAAGAATGACTCTATTTGACTATCATAACTCATTCAATTTCTCTTCAGTTTTCACGCTAAATCAATGCAAGTTTTCTGTGTTTCGTGCTGGTAGAATATCTTTAAGTCTTGAAGGCTCTGAGAGAAGCATCATCCCTTGGTACTATGAAGTCGGTGCCTTTTGTGACATAGAATATTTTGTTGCACTATTCATTCACCAATTTGAAGTCTCTTTTTCGGGAGAGTGGCATTGAAACAACCAATTGAGAATCTCAAACAATTTATTGAACGCTTTTATATTAAATAAATTTATAAAGATGTCAAGAATAGCATGAAACTTTGGCTGCTGGGGCGTCAATGTAAGGGACAATAGAAAACAAAAATTTTGGATCACCATTATTTCATTAAAGTGAAACATTTATTCGTTTGCTCACTTCATATCATACTTCTCTTAGTCATTAATATGACACCAATAAATTTTTACCTATAATAATTGTGTTTGTAAAAAATTGACTAAAAACCTGAATACGTCAAGATATCATACAAATTAGCACACTCCTACTAGAAAAAAATGAAAGCCAAGCCAGGAGTTTGACAAAAATGTACATCACTTTCTAGAGATTATTTTTCGTTGTTTCGCAAATAGTGCAATATTGTCTTTGAGACCGAATAACCATTCATATGATTGTTTTCAAAATCACTTATTTCCCACTTTGTACAATTATCAGCTATTAATCGTGTACTTAATTATTATTGAACTGCGATGCTAATTTATAGAAAAACTGCGCGGTGTGGCGTCGATGGTACTATTCTTAGATAGTGCCCTCTTTTAGGCAGCTATTTCAGTCGAGACGGCAGGAAGGGTGTATAAAGTTGGGCGTTAAATTTGGCATCTCGATGCCTCGATCGAACGCCGAAATCTGAACGAATATACTTTTTCCGAATACTGACGGTGGAAACATTGCTTACACATCTCGATGTGACGAGGCAATTTCGGATATATTTTAAGATTAACACTTATGGAAACTGTTCACGAGGACTTGGGATATTTCTGTCGATTTGAGACACAAAAATTTGTTTAAAAATAGGTATTTAATTGAAATTGAATTTTATTAAAATTATGAAGTACCAACCGTAGAGAATAATTTGAAATTTCAGGGCTACGATATATTAGATTCCCTATACGAGATTACCATTAATTGATTATCAATGATTTGGATATCAAAAGGTTCTGTTTCATAAATTCCTTAAATGCTGCTGGTACATGAATGAAAATTTTAAAGCACATAAATATCCAATGGTAGAAAGTAAAACGTTGAAGATAAACATTGTCAACTAGTGAAAGATTAATTCGAGCAAGTTTTCATGAACATATTATTATAATTTTCAATTTCAAAATTTTATGTAACTTTTTTCTTCCAATGCAAAATTAGCCTTTTAGTTTTAAATAAATGACAAAATCATGCCCACTATGAAACCTTCCAAGTGGGATCTTCTATGACGACTCGAATTGAAAATTGCAACTTTCTCATCAGAAAAACAGTATTCCAACGTAGAAGATATCAGAGCATGATCAGTAGTTCGAATAGTATCACCATGAGCCCCCCAAAATGAGCCATTAAATTTGTGCACAATACTGTTTCTTGATTGTTAGGAGAGGTGGTTGTTATAGAAAACCATTTACATGTCTAATGGGAACTTGTTGTTTCATCAAAAGCTCTAAGAATATTCTACTCGTTTTGTTGTAAGAAAAAAAATCACTTCAAAAATGAGTAACAAAGGAGGCTAATTTGCAATAGTCAGGTGAAAAATAATAGGTGATCCAAATTACTGAAAAACTAGTCACGTTCTAATTAATTTATTTATAGAAAATTTTGCTCACTTGACTTTTCTATATAAAAGTCACATATTCAGTCTTCTTCCTTTGCACCATCAAGATGAGCCCACAAAGAACAGCTGAAGTATTTAATCTAAAAGCCCCTTCACTGCTCATCAGAGAATTTTCCATCACAGGGGCAACATTCGTCTTGTTCTATGGATGTTCAGCTGATCCATTTCAGATGCTACATCCGCATGAAAACGTTCACAGGTTAGATCTAAGACGTCGATTAAAGTTCAATATCCTAGGTCTTTGAAGTTTGGGTTTCTTTTTTTTTGTGAAGCTTCACGTAGTATCTTCTTGTTCTTTTCTTTCAATTCATTCTCTTTTTGCATCTTACATGGTGAGCAGGTTAATATAGAAGAAGACCCAGATTTCTCTCCTCTGTCTGACTTCTGCTTTTCAGGAAGTCATGATGATTTCTGTAAACGTAGAACGAAGTTTGTTGACATGAACATATCAAGGACAACTATATTAAGAGTCATAGAAGAACAGGAGAGTAGTAAATCAGAGGCTGCCCATGAATATGGAAGAAGGACACTTCTTGGTATTTTAGTACCTAAGATCAGTTGGTGTTAAAGCAGTGAAATATTCACTGGTGCAAATATTTCTACAAGCCGGTCACTTCAAAGCCGTTCAATCTTATGTCCAAATGTGGTACTTTGAGGTTGGCCTTCCCGAACAGTTCCTTTATATCAAAAATGCTCCAAGGCCAAGAGCTGTGACTTAAAAATGATCTCAATTACTCACTAGAGAGAGATATTCACGAGGCCATGAAAGTTTTATCCGACGGTTTCATTCTATGTGACTCATAGGGCGTTAAACATAAATTCGTCAAATGATTCTTTCTTATAAAATTAATTACGTTGAGGTTATGCTTGTAGTTTGAGTTCCTATCGAGTATAAGCGGTAGAGGTGATTCAGATGGGAGTGTTGATTTAGAAATGAAACGTTCAAACCACTTTTTTAAAATTACTTCACCAAACCAGATGGGTGGTATCTAGTTTTGATCGAAAATGTATTCTGGAGGACCAATTATGTTGAGAACTATGTGACGATTGAGGAGCTTTCTAAGGTGAAAAACTATTATTGTAATAATCAAAAGTCATGTGATGAAGTACATGTTGAAATAATCCAAGAATCACGATGCCGATGTCAGCACTAATTCACTGCACCAAACCACATAGGTGGCGCCGTGGTATGGTCCCTATTAAAGCACTTCTAAGAAGTTGCTTAATCATGTTTTTCCTCAAGAATATCACAAGAGGTAGAAAAGAGTCACCTCTTGCACTCATACTAAGAACAATAGTAAAGATAGAAACTATCCCAGCTAAAGTAAGGCATCCAATGTTTTTTCTTCGTTCCTATTTTATGAGAATCTTCACTTTGGACGACAAATATACCTGTTCCGTCTACACTGAATATACTGCTATGAAGATACTTGTGATTTGGAATACAATCATTAAAGACTCTGACTATGTATTCATTGGTTCAGGAACTGAAAGCTTCGGGTTCCTTTTTATAAAGGTAAAAGATCAGTCTACATCCGTAAATGGGTGAGATATATTATTGTAAACCACAAGTTGGTAGGCAAGATAGTAATGATTTGTTTTATTAGCCCGAAGAACATGATTTTCACTTCAACTAAATGTATTCGTAACACGACCAAGAGCATTTGAGGCTGTTACCCTTACATCTTTCTCCTGCTGAGGCAAAAGTACAATACTCTTCACTGTAGGTTCCTTCATTATTCTTCCTTCTTTTTAGTAATATTTAGAAAAATAGAGGTAATTTATTATCGCTTAGCTATTACTAACACATAGGTTAAAACGATCTGGGGATAAGCTATAGGAATACAATTTTTCTTAAAATTTGAATTCATTCATCCACATATTCTCCTATATTGATACAATCATTAGTTTAACCAATAACCTCTTCGCTCGCGCCAAATTTCTGGAACATCTTTTTCAAATCAGCAAAGTGCCTGTAACGATCCAGTCCTCTACCTAGTATTCCTCACTCTACACCATATATTACTGTTATTATCATTGTGTCTCTTTCATTTTTCCGATTTATGTTATCCTACTACAAACCTCAGATCTGGTTAGAATGACGAATAATGAACATGAAGTGAGAGATGTTCACCCATCATACCTATGTATCTACTCCTCTGATTGTGTTCTTACTCAATGAGACTGTAGTCTTCCTCTTTTTCATATACACCAATAGATAATTGCATAAAGTTCCTATCTTTTCGATACATACACAGGAAGGTAATGTTTCTTTTTTACCTCATTGATGTATAATAGCTCGAGTGGCTTTCATTTGGGTATTGCAAAAAGATTCTTGTCACCATTTTTTTCTTTTTATTTTGATAATTTGATTGAGGAGGTCGTTACTTGATGAAAATCGATATACATATTTTCAATGAAATAAAACTAAAGTATTTAGATTTTCACTATATTAACAAAACTATGACCGGTTTCACCACACTGTGGCTTCATCAGATAGATACAAACTAATGAACAGAGTTATTCCTTATATATTAGTCTTATTTCCTACTTAATATTACAATAGGTACAAGAAGTATGTTGGAAAACCAATCGGAGTAACCTACCTGAATTCTTTTCTTTGTTGATCTCTAAAATTTCCAATAGATTGAGTTTTTGTCTGTTATTTTCATTGTGTAAATTTTGAAATTATCATTAAAACCATAACTTTAATGATAATTTCAAAATTTTACACAATGAGAATAACAGACAAAACTCAATCTATTGGAAATTTTAGAGATCAACAAAGAAAAGAATTCAGGTAGGTTACTTAATAGTCAATTAGATCTAAATCCTTCTCCTTTACTCAATCTTTTAAATTCATAAAGTAAGCAACTTCGATTGGTTTTCCAACATACTTCTTGTACCTATTGTAATATTAAGTAGGAAATAAGACTAATATATAAGGATCTCTGTTCATTAGTTTGTATCTATCTGATGAAGCCACAGTGTGGTGAAACCGGTCATAGTTTTGTTAATATAGTGAAAATGTAAATACTTTTCATTGAAAATATTCTTGTCACCGATAAGTTCGAAAGAAATATCATTCAGTCGTTTTGTGATAGGATATTGAATTGGATCTTGCCATCATCATTGTAACTCAACGGCAAACTTATATCACAGTCTTCACAGCTATCCCTCGATGTAGAATTATTTGATGACTAGAGATCAAAATAAGTAAAACGACGTATCATCCAAATCACAGAGACATACAATGGAAGGATGATCCAGCCAAATTTATAAGATTATTCAAGTCGAAAATGTAAGTTTAAAATATATCACAGCGCTATAAATCCATTTTAATAATAATTTGTAAACAAGAAGCCAACCGGAATAGAACGTTATTTATCACTTTTACTAAAATAGTCCTCACGTCGCTCACTCCTTACCTATGTCCGCAAATCAAAGGAAGATGGCGTTATTTTGACTGGTGAAACAACAATCGAGGTTCACGATGTATAAAATTAAGTAGCGTCAGGAACGCGAAGCGGCGATGACCTAAAAATATCTCCGGTGGTGCACCAATCAAGAAATACTTACTGAAATATTTCCGTCTGTTTACATCAAAAATTTATCAAATGCCATTTTAAATAGACCTCCTTTAGCGAGGTTGAATTGTAAACGAATGAATTTCAGAGGAAACCAATTCTAAAATTACATTTTATGTAGAGTCTGCTTTCTCAAATTGAACCACGTGCACTCGCAGAACAAATGGAGTAAACCGCACGAAAAATAAAGTGCCCAATTCGAATGAATAAGATATAAGACGATTCGATAGAAGGTATAGAAGGTTTGAGAACAATTTAATTTGGATGTTGTATCTCACAGATACATTAATAGAAAAGTTTTCATGTCGATACCCTGAATAATAGACAAAAAAAATTCATTATTGAAAATTATTTCTAATCAATAAAACTGAAAGATTAACGCATTGTTTAATGTTATCGTATGAAGGTAAGACTTCAATGAATTGCTTCTTGCTTCCCGCTTTATTGAGGCAAACTAGCGGAAAAAGTAGAGAACAAGTGAATGATCATGTCACTGCGTTTGCGCATCTGCTTCAATCGGCTCTTTCGTGCTTTCACCGGAATGATTTTCATTTCTTTTTCTCGCTTCCCGCTTCATCATCTTAGTTAGTTTGGCATATGCAGAGCTTCAGACTTCATTTTGTCAAAGTTCAATTGGATACTTCTTTCTTCATCGGAAAATGTATATTAGAATATTTAGAGTGGGTCAGTCGTGAGCTGTAGAAATAATTTATAGTGATCGCCTCGAATTGAAGCTGATAAGTGTGAAGTCGGAAACGCTACATTATGTACTTTCACGACAAACTCATACTTAAAACTTGCGGTTAGAAAACTATGCGAATATACAACACATTTTTCGATAATGACGAAAAATGAAAAACGATATTGAAGTACACATGGTTTTGGAAATCTACTACAGAGTCTATCAGAACCGACCAGATAATCAATTCATTGTAAATACTGGACGTCTGAACTCTCAGCTCAACCCACACTGTCAGTGCCGACGAAATAAGAATGAGCCACCATAAAAGAAAAAAAATAGCTGAAGAACATGAAATGAATGGGAATAATCAATGAAGGAAGTTTTTAAGATCTAAGCACCAAAACTTTGGGCCAAAATTATAGCTAATGAAACACAAAATGATGATGGCATGGACGAAAATCCAGGCCAATATAATAAAAACTGAAAAAAAAGCATGAAGAAAGATAAAGCGCGCCAAAAGAAGCAATAAGTTACTATGGCATACAGAGGAAAACAAAGAACTTAGTAATGAAATGAAAATAGCATGCATGATATTCATGAATATTTAACATCCAGTAATATTAAATAGTTCATATAACTCAAAATTAATCAATTACTTTCTGTCGCGATGTAGTTAGATTGGAAAAAAAAGGGGATGTTCTTATTACTCTTGAAAGAATCTATTTCGATGAACAAAAATTCTCTTCTGAAGATGGTGGGATACAGTGAAATTTTCTTGATAATATCCTCTTCGTATATTTGGAAATATTGAACGACAGATCCGAAATACAGGCTCACAAGTTTATCGAAAAAAAAAAAATGGATAAGCAACTAAAACAGGAACCATATGAACTCCACCAAACTATCAATTTATCGTAAGTACTGGACGTTAGAACTCTCAGCTCTACCAACACTGGGTCGTCTCCGTGGCGCAGTCGTGAGAAGTCCCTGCTGTGACACGGCAGCTCTCGGTTCGATTCCGGCAAAGACCTGGGTGTTGTGATTGTCCCTAATCTGATTTTCACATATAGTGAGTTGATGGAACAATGTCACAAAGACAAGTCCAAGACCTTAAAGGTCAAGAAAGGACGGACGTGGATCAATTTGCCAGCGTCCCTCCCTTCTGCTGTGAGAAATAGGAGTGAGTCACCATATGAAATATAACCGAAGAATAAATAATTAATGAAGGAAGTTTCGGAAATCAAAGCGCCCAAATTATTGCTACTGAA
This sequence comes from Cryptolaemus montrouzieri, assembly GCA_013387265.2. Lineage (NCBI taxonomy): Eukaryota > Metazoa > Arthropoda > Insecta > Coleoptera > Coccinellidae > Cryptolaemus > Cryptolaemus montrouzieri. The sequence goes on from JABFTP020000103.1 coordinate 65,049,673, forward strand.
ACAAAGGAGACGATCATCATCAAGGCTACTATTGTAACAGCTGAAAAAAAAGCATGTAGAAAGATGGATGTCGCCAAAAGAGGTTATAAGAAACTATGGCTTACAGAAGAGTCCAGAGAACCCAGTAATGAAAAGAAAATAGCATGCACGAAGGATATAAATGTTCAACATCCAGGAATATTGAATAGTTCATATAACTCAAAAATTATCATGAATATCTGTCACGACGTTGTTAGATTGAAAAAAGTAGGAGGTGATGAAAAATTCACTTCTGAAGATATTGTGATACACTGAAATTTTCTTGATAATATCCTCTCGATATGTTCAGAAGTATCAAAAGGTAGAATAAAAATATTGACTCACAAGGTGATCGAAAAAACTAAATGAGCTACTGGAACAAGAACAGTAGGAACTCTAAGGTATCGCTTTCATAACATCCCAAAACCTCCGTGATGGTCCTATGTCTTATGCTGGAGCTCCTTTGCAATTTACACAATCCAATGTATACCCTTCACAGTAATTCAGTGGAACTGTTACAAATTCTATAATGACTTACGACAACAATCCTTTCAAAACACTTGAATACATTACTACTATATAATACCATATATAATAATAATAATAATAATAACACCATACAAGCAGACTTAGAGTATTTTGAGTTTCATCTTCTTTTAGCCAAATCCAAAGCCGGTAGTTTGAAGAAACATAACAGAGAAATTCCTTAGTTCTGATCGAAAACGCATTCACGAGGAACAATGAACTTCTGAATGATGTGACAATCAATAAGATTTTCAAGGTGAAAATATAAATATTATCATCAAAAGTCTTGTGATTAATCACGTTTTGAAACAATCAAACAAGCACAATACCGATGTCAGTACATCTGTACAAACGAGAGATATCGAATGGTGATATATTCAGAAATCTTTCGAGTTATCGGATTCTGTCAGAGAATTTCATACATATTTATAAGTTTTTTTAGTAATTATTTTGAAGTGTACTTGATTGTTTCGATGTGTTAGTGGAACTAACGAATACTAAAATGATAAAATGAACTAAAAAAACTGCTACTAAATACATAATAAGCGCAAATATCGTTTGACGATTTCTAGAAGAAATGCTCGAAAATTGAAAAAAAAAAAGGAAATATTCATACGCGGTTGCCTTCTGAATTTTGCACAAAAAACAAGTGACTTACGGAAAAACTTGCTCTATTGTTTTTCAAAGTATCCTCCATGAATATCGATATACTTTTGCATTCGCATAAACCAATGTTCGAAACACTATTGCCACTTCCAATGAAATACCTCCAAAGCATGGTTTCGGAACGCTTCAATTGCCATTTCTGCCGTCAAAAATCGTTGCCCATTCAGTTTTTTTTGCTGTGCGCAAACAAAAAGAAGTCGTTGCGTGCCAAATTCGGACGATAAAGTGGATGGCCCATAAATTCAATGTGGTGGGTGTTCAAATACTAAATCGTATGCGCTGATGTGGGTGAGCTTGCATTGTCATGATGCAGAATAATTTTAGTTCTTCGGTTTGATTTCCTCAACTCATCAAACACTTGCGACAAACAAATTTTTGGTTGTATGCCATTCAGAATTGACCGTTCTACGTGGCGACATGTCTGCTCTTCCTGAAAACAGAGGCGAACATTTGCTTCGAACCGCTTCGTGCTCTAACCACTTCTATTGGGTTTGATTCGTCTTGAGAGACCCATACTGTCAATTGTTGTTTAGTTTCCGGCTCGTAAGCATGAATCCAAGATTTGTTGCCTACGACGATTTTGTAAACGTCTTTTGAATTTGAAAAATTTCTCAACATTTCTTTGCTCCAAACAACACGAGCCTTGTTTTGATCTATTCTTAAGTTGTGTGTGATCCAACGCTGATAAATCCAGCCAAATGCTCATGCAATATTGAATGTAAACTGGTGAAACTCGCATGTAGGGTTGCCTCAATCTCAATGTCACATGCGATCATTGTGTATCATTTCGCTCACTGCATCGATGGTTTGTGGCAGAACAACTGATTTTGGATTACCTTCACGAAGTTCGTCACTGAATGCAGCACAGCCAAGATAGAATTCGTTATACCAGCGTTTCACAGTGGCCAAGTGTGAAGCTCCATCGCCAAAAGTTGATCGCAGCATTGTTATACAGTTAATTCAAGTCGAAAATCGCGAAAAATCATCCCACGAAAATATTTACGTGTTATTCCATTTTTTGTCTGAATTGAATTTTTCAAATATCTATAAACAGAACAAAACGCACTCGTGCGTCAAAGTGTTGTAAGTAAATGGTACATTGAATTGTGATAGTTCAACAGAAATCCCTAGGGAATTTTCAATGATTGATTTTCTTGAGGAGTTGCCACTCTAGGAACTCTGGGATTGTTGGCTTCAATTGGACGGTGCTCGACCTCATTTCACGCATGAGGCAGTTACTCAGATAACATATGTGTTTGATGACAGATGGCGTAGGCGTTCGGATCTTTGGGAATGGCCCTCATAATCACCGGATCTCACACCATTGAATTTTAATATATGGGTCAGAGCAAAAGAGAAATTATAAGAAACACCCTCACAAACGGAAGGCTAATTACCAGTATGATATTGGCATTACGTGCCCGCTTCACCTTGACTCCATCTATTTTGAATTATTTCCTTTCAATTAAATATTGAGTATATGTTTCCAAATCCAGTTGTTGAATTGTATTAAAAATTTTTAAATATCTGAGTATACCAATGACGTACATCATTGGAAAGTTCTCTAAAATATTTTTCATTTTGCGGGAATATTTTGGGAACATTGCATTTGAGAAAAATCCACGTTTGACTCATTTTCAAAGTTGAGAGAATACATTCATTTTTACTCACTCAATATGATATTGAAAAATTTTCCACGTCATTTCATGAATCATAATGTAGTCAATACGGGTGCAAAATTTTAAGACTCCAGAAATGCTAAAATTTCTAGGAACTGATAGTAAAATAGCTTTTTAAGGGATAAAACATGGAAATTTGTTATTATCTTACTTACCCATGCAGATCTTCAGGAAAATGTATTCGAAAAATATATAAAATTGAGTAGGTCCTGAAATGAACATAATATACAGGGTTTGTTTTATGAAAAACAAAAGTTACTACGACCTATTGATATAAGCGACAGCATCGCATCCTTCCGAATATTTTAGAAAGGTAGATTATGTCCGATAATATAATCGCATCTCACTTCAAGATAATCCTGTGTTCAAAAATGGCCATCCACCGTAGTCCATTCTGTATTTGACTTCTGTATCTTTTGGAATTCAGATATCTAAAAAATGAGCAATTTTAGGAATGAAATATAACTAGAATTTTGAAGAGAATATGCCATTCATAACATTTACCTGAAATGTTTTTGCTGAAGGACACTAAGTCTTTCATACAAAATAATACGAATAACCATCACGAGTACGTTCTGAGCTATCTACCAAAAAGTGTCTGGAAACGCGAAAGTGCAACAATCAATATATTTTTTAAAAGCAAACAGGCAATTACAAGATTGAGGAGATAAACCTTCGGTTTTAACTGAACTGATTATTACTTTTTATGCAATATATCTATATCAGATAAATATGGTGAAATTATGAAAGACTGAGGCAGCTGAACGAGATCATTTGCAGAAATTTGAATAATTGTATTTACAATAAATGCTCATATCTATAATTTTGGTGTGTGTCAGAAAAAACACAAGTGTGAGCTCAGGAAATGTAACAGGAGAACCATACTATCTTGTATATGATTCAATAAACGAGTGAAAAAACCTGAGGAAAAAACTAGTTTCCCTGTCGCTATTGCACTAGCAATAGCTTGTCTGTTTATGTTGTGTTAGTGTCGTACATACAGAGTACCGAAGATTTTTCTGCGTAGCCGCTTCATTCGCTCTTACATTTCTATACGAAGACAAGGATGAAAGGAAGGGGGTTTGGGACAGGAATCTGTAACAATGGAAAAAGAAAAACCAGCAAAAAAATATTTCTCAACAATCATACTTCATATATGTCTGAACAAATCTAAGAAAAGATTTTACATAGCAAGCAATGTCATGAAAAGGACTAAGGAGATAATAAAAAAATACAAAACCTGCGATATTTCCTCAAATTCCCTCTGTGTTTGACTGAGAGAGCCCCGATGGCCAGGTTCAGTCTTCCAAGTGATGCCGATTATGATCTATAGATGTTTCAGAATCATTATGGACCCAACAATTTGGGTTGACATCTCCCATATATTATTTCTTCGTGGAACTTGTTTAATTTAAAGAAAAATTTGCGAAAAAATTTTGACAGTAGTTCGAAAAATATGACAAATGTCATAATCACTAAGGTGATTGAAGATAATGAAAGACTAAAGGTTCGCAGACGGAAAATGGCAAATGGTAATAAAAATATCTGTCAATTAACGAACGCACAAGGCGAACTAGTCACAAACAGAAACGATATTTTTACAACAGCGGAAAATTTCTATGAAGAATTGTTCAGGCGTCACAGCTCAGAAATAATAATGAAATCCGTCGTAAACCAAGGCTCAGAAGACATCTCCGAAATAAAATCATTCCTAAAATACGAAATGCACTCATAGAAATGAAAGATAATAAGTCACCAGGTGAGGTTAGATTGAAGCAGTTAAATCAGGTGGAGAGAAACTACTAGATGCATTGAAAACACTTTTTAACGAATGCCTCCGCACGGAAACTACGCCAGAACAGTGGAATAATGCCATTATTGTACTCATACACAAGAAAGGTAACATGAGAAAACTAGAAAACTATCGACCAATAAGCTTAATAATGTAATTTATAATCTGTTCTCCAGAATTCTCATCAACAGACTGAACACAAAGCTTGAGTTATACCAACCAAGAGACCAGGCTGGATTAAGATCAGGATTTGCCACAAATTATTATCTCCTAGTTGTGAATAATGTTATTGAGAAATCGGTTGAGTACAATAAATCACTAGCCCTTATATTCGTTGACTACGAGAAAGCGTTTGATACCATTAATCAACACAAGATGCTTGAGGCCCTAGCAGACTATAGAATAGACTATCTGTACATCACAATCATAAACTATATTTATGAAAATGCAACTGCAAGTGTCAAATTTCATGAAAATACTGCAAAGATTCCAGTTGAAAAAGTTGTACACCAAGGCGATACTATATCTCCAAAATTGTTTACCACGCTTATTAAATATGCTTTCAAACAAATAGTATGGGAAAAATTTGGTATAAATATTAACGAAGAGATGCTGACTCATCTCAGGTTTGCAGACGATGTGGATTTATTTGCAGATTGCATTGAAAAGGCTAAGAAAATTCTCGAAAGACCAAACGAGGCTTCCCAACAAGTAGAGTTAAAGAAAAATATTTCTAAGATTCAACTGATCACAAATCTCGTTCTGAGCGAAAATATGAATATTAATGGCATCTCAATAGAAATGACAACATCTTATAAATACTTAGGTCATGAAATACGGTTAGGTAAAGATAATCAGACATGTGAACTTCATAGGAGAGTGGGGTTGACATGGCCAGCCTTCGGAAGTCTTAGACATATTTTCAAATATCACTTTCCAATATGGTTTACAACCAATGTATTCTCCCCGTTATCACATCTGGTGCAGAGACATTAACTTTGACCAAGAAATCTGTAAATAAAATAAGAACTACACAGCGTACAATGGAAAGGTCGATGCTAGGTTTATCGCTTATGGATAGAATTTCCAGTATACAAATCCGCAGAAGAATTGGAGTAATAGATGCCATTGAGAGGATCTCAACTTTGAAGTGGAATTGGGCTGAGCATGTTGCCAGAATGGGCGATAATAGATGGACAAAACAACTCATATAGTGGAGGCCTAGACAGGAAGCGTTGAGAAACCGAGGCAGATCACCAACCAGATGGGCTGACGACCTGTGACGAATTCATACTAATTGTATTCAGAGTACGCAGGATAGGCAGTTTTGGAAGCATTCACGAGAGGCCTGCGTCCAGCAGTGGACAAACTTATAGGCTAATGATGATGAATATATCTATAACATAAAGATCTTTTGCTTTCTTCTATTTATTTGTGCTGACACTTGCGTTTTTACAAATTTCGTGATACTAGGTTAACAAAAAATTTATTTGCATTTGCTTAAAAATTTTATATTTTTCATCTATATGTCATTGCCCACATAAACACCTCAAAAAAGTCTTGGGAATACTTCTGAATATCGATATATCGTGTTCAGAACGATCAATAGGGATGATTTTTTTAAGAAATGAACACCCGCGTCAATTTCTCATCAAATTATGTAGAGTGCCGCAACAGAATTCAGTTTTTTTTATAAAAAACTAAAAATGCAGCAGATACGACGCTGCTTTATAATCATTTCATGTATTCAGTGTTTGAAATCAGTTAGTTGGCTTTTTGTTTCTGTTGTAAGCACAAATTAAAGATTCAAGTTTTGTGATTCGACATTTGACTAGAGAAGAGATGTTACGAGCCGTTGGCATGCTCCAAGCTGGTAGCTCACAACGGGAAGTATCCAGGGTTCTGGGAAGTATCCCAAGTGTCATAAACCGTTTATGGTCGCGTTTCAATGAAACAGGTAGCGTAGAAGAAGGCCAAACAGGTCGTTTCAAGATTATTACAGTCGCCCAAGACAGATTTTTGGTTTTACAAGCCAGAAGAGATCGTACTACCACATCATCTCAATTAGCTCAAGAGCTATCACGAGTTCATAATGTACAAATTTCCGAACAAACTGTGAGAAATCGACTGCACGAAGGTCAACTCCACTCCAGACGTCTTTCAAGAGTTCCACAACTGACCCATGGAAATCACGCTGCTCGTTTAGCTTGGTGCCAAGAACACTTAAACTAGGATCAAGAGAGGTGGACCACAGTTCTCTTCAGTGATGAGTCTTGATTTAGTTATTATCCCAATTCGGGAAGAATTCGAATATGGAGGAAACCTGGAAAGCAAAACCGTCTCAAGCATGTTCGAGAAGTTGTTAGACAGGGAGGCAGATCAGTGATGTTTTGGGGAGGTATACGCCTTGGTGGAAGAACTGACCTCGTTTTCATACAGAACAACCTCACGGGAAATTATTACGCAAATGAGATAGTTTTACCTGTAGTGCTACTGTACCTCCAAACAATGGGTCGAAATCCACTTTTCCAACAAGATAATGCCCCTCCTCATCATGCAAGACTTGTCTTGAACGTTCTTGAAGATAATGATACCGATCTTCTACCGTGGTCATCCTGCTCTCCAGATCTGAATCCCATCGAGCATGTGTGCGACACCCTAAAAAGAAATCTCCTGCGTCAAAACGTCTTTCATCATGGACAGGAGCTTCGATTAGCAGTTCAGGGGGCTTGGAATGACTTAGGCCAAAATGTAATAGACAATTTAATATTGAGCATGTCGCGACGATGCCAAAGTGTCATTAATAACAGAGGTGGACCTTCTGGGTACTGAAAAATATAAGAAATATCCATAACGTTTCGAAAATATCAGTTCAGGATTTTTTTTGTGTTTTACCAAATTTCGTCATTTTCAAATTTCAAATTTTTTTTACAATAGGTGCTTTGGAGAAGTCAAATATTATTTTATTTTCTTGAGAATACATTATATACAATACATCCTAACAAAAACTGAAAGATTTCTATAAATTCGAATCATCAAATTCCTATTTTAAAGATATTGGTGAGTGTTCCTAGACTTTTTGAGGTGTTCATGTATTGATATGATCACATACAAGTGTTGAAAAGATGATCCAAATAATGTTTTTGAAAAAATGTACTATTGTTTCGACCTGATACTCTAGAAAAACGATCAACAAAGTTTTCAACACATGATTCATCAAAATTAATGAAACACATCACAAATTATTCAAGGAAAATTATTAAATAACTCTTGAATATTTCCGAAGAGAACTGGTTCTCGAGATGGATGTATAGGATCATCGCTGATTGATACATAACAACAACTGTGAAATTCATGTGAATATCACAGCATGGAATGATAGATTGCACTTTCGTCCACATTGATTAGTCATTTTTCATCATATTTGTAATACTCAATCAATCAGTATAGGAAGGAATTAAAGAGATCTCGCTAGCTTCCTGTGTTATTAGAAAAAATAAAATAAAATTGTTACGGAGAGATTGAAGGGGTATAAGCAGTTTAAAATTGAATTTTCTCCAAATGTATCCATAGAATGTGGGAAATAATTTTTTTTATTATGTGCTTCACACAATTTTTCAGTATTGAATAGTGCAATCTTTACGTATGCAGTATGAATTGAATAAAATTATGACAGTATCGTTAAGTTTTCGCTGATTAAGAGAGTTTGTTGAATTTCTATCAAATGGCACCATATGCGATTTGGTCACGTTATTCCTAAAAAGCTCTTTCGGGACAATGTTTGTCTTTAGCCTGTGGCAAAAACTTACATGGTTACACACTATTGACGTATACATTGCATTAGTTCTCATTATCCTAAGACAAATTTATCAAAAAACGAGATCACTAATATTGACAATATCACCATCAGTAAAATTATCAATAATATTGACAATATCATTATTGTCAATATTACTTTTATACATCACACCTTTTCTCGCGTTACATGATAAATATATCGCCAATACCATATTATATTGTCAAGTGATCGTGTGAGGTCCACTTAAGATCAATCGCTCTTATCTGTTTCAATATTTCATCGAAATCGATTCTAGCCAATTTCAATCAATATTTGAGCAGTAAGGTAAGTGCTGTTTACTTTTCGTTGTTGTATACTAGATGGCTAACCACATTCGCATCGGATTATTAGGCATATTCTGCACAGTAATATGTAGTGCTCTAGAGACTTAAAATTGACAACCTTTGAATAAAACAATTAGAGAACAAGGTGGTAATGTGGCCCCCTACTTTGTTTTTTAGGCCTCAGGTAAAAAATACAAAATTAAGAAGTATAGGAAACACGTTAAAGTCATCTTTATTTACATATACGTGTATTTCACTAAAATAAACGATATTAAAACGAAAAATAAAAAGCATCTGTATTATAGAAATAATCAAATTTGGCAATTTGAGATCAGGTGAGGGTTATATGGCAGCCTGGAGGCCATATTAAATGTAGGAGCGTAATCACAACCTAACGGCAAAACTCGCAGATAAAATATTCGCCTTCAGTACCTGCAAAGGCTGTATGAGCCCATAAATTGCAACTCTGGCACTGTATCTACCTGTATCTACTCTTCCCCACACCTGTCGTTAGAATAACTAGTTTCACAAAACATGCAGTTCGTATCTGAGCTTACTGGGGTCCTATCTGGATTTTGACAGTCGTCATTCTCCGAATCTGTTTCTACGACTACATCACTTTCAGAGCTACTGCTGGAGAATGACTGAATAACTCTCTGGCGCTGACTCGCTTTGTTGCTGCTGCTTGTTCCAGCTTGAATCTATCGGGTACCGCACCACCGTCCACGTCCACGACTTCGGCCGCGAGTTTCTGCTGAGCGCAAAGATTTACTTAATTCGTTCTTGTATGGAGATGATGTGCTTTTGCTGTGGTAGTCTTTCTTCCACGATTAGAAGTTCGAATTTTATCTCCCGGGATGGGCTGAATGTCCTCTGGCAGAACAAAACGAGCTTGCAGATCTTGTCCTGCAGCATACACACCTGACGCATCTTGATCAACAACAGGACTTGTATGGCGATTAGCTGGGTTTTATTGGGGGCAAGATTGTTGTTGATTATTTGATGTTTCCATCAGAAAATCGACTTCTGTAAAGACTTGCGGATTGAGTGAGCAGCAATTTCCCCTGTGCTGCTCTTGAGCTATGTCCCACCAAATAGCTCAGCAATATCGTAAGGCTTTAGCGTTCTTTCAGGACGCAGAAGATACTTACGAATCTGTAGTGACTCTTAAGCGCACCCATAAAAGTTTTATCTAATGGCTGGCTGTAGCTTAGGAGTCGTATGAGATGGAAGACTGATGATAGTTACGTGATTTTCTCGCTCCAGTTCTATGAATTCTAAATTGCGAGTGACTATAATGTCCATCAAAAATAAGCAATACGGGAGAAGCCTTGCTGGGTTTTGTTTTTTCAATAAAATATCTAAACCAGTCAGTGAACGAATTTGATTGGGTCCAACCAGATGGATGAACTCTTCCAATCGGCCCAGGTAGCGCATCTTTCATTAAAATATCAGTAGAGTTTTTTCTAGGAAATATCATCATTGGTGGCACAAACATAACAGAAGCACTCTTGCAGCAAACAAGAGTACATAGTGACTCGCGTTATGCAGCAGTCGGGGTTCCAATCTGTTTCTTCCCTTTTTTACATACAATCTGTGGTATTTTAGATTGCACAATTGTCAACCTGGTTTCGTCTTCGTTAAAAATCCTGTCAAGAGGATAGTTCTCATTTTTATTCCACTTTCCGATATATCGAAAAATTCTTCGACTGCTTCACGGTTAAAACCTCGAACACGACCGAACGAAGTCCCCATTGGTCTGCGTATTGATAAAGAGTTCTTATGACGCTTCAAAAAGTGATCCAACCAAGCAAGCCCAGCTACTTCAATTCTAAGATTATTTTCGATGTTGTTTCTTAAAGCTAACTGATAAGACGTTCGCCTTACATCCTTTCTTGTCAGTCCATAATATTTCGACTCCATAAGTAAAATATATTCCACAAATTTTTGTTCCAGTTCAGGAGGTAGTATAGGTTTTCTTATGAGAGGTTTATGCACAAACAACTCTAACGATCCTTGAGAATCCTTCACTAACCTTTTCAGTGTAGATTTTATACCCCATCGTCCTTGTCCTCACGGCTTCAATAGCCTTCTCTATTTGGTCAGGATCACAAGTTTTTTTTTCCTTACAGATGGAAATATCAAAGTTTTCCGGGGCATCTGTAGCAAAAGATTAAAAAAATGATATGATATATTTATGTCATACATCATGTATGGCCCCAGGGTCCATAATACAAATAATGTAAGGGGGTCGAATTGCATATATCAAAAAAATATATAAACAGACCATATTCGAGATATTAATACGTTTTTTTATAATCACCATTAAAATCCGATAAGAAAACGTTCTCCGAACACAATGTACAAATTACAAGAGGTAAGGTTCAGTATTCATGGAAAAAATTGAATAAAATGCACTGTACATTCAGAATAATTGGCAGTTGCGCGTTTCGACTTGATCGAATGAAGAAAAGTACGTAACGCTCTCGTTTGAAATTTTTGGATACTGATTGACACATACACAAGAGCTACGCGTTTGCACAAAAATTTACTAGATGGCGTGCTTCTGAATTATATAATCGAAGGGGGCCAATATACCTGCGGGGGCAACATTACCACCTTCTCTAAATATTTAAAGTTACTTACCATAGTTATGATTTTTGAGAAGCAACAACATTTTATTTTGTTTAATTTTTGACCTTGTGAGGAAAAATAAAGGTGAGTTTCTTCGAAATTATCTATCCTAAATTAACCTATACCTATCTGGAATAGTTTCCGCAATATTTGAAATTTTCTGAAATTTGAAGACTTTTGAAAAAGAAAGTTTGGTACCCTCAATATTCATTTGAAAGCTCTATAGATACGACTACTTTGATGATAATTGATGTTGCTTGAACATATAATACATTTCTTTGATCTATCTTACACAAGGTGTTCGAAAATGATTTTTGAAGTTGGGGGTGAAATCTCATTTCACTGTTTTTTGCAAATGGCATTTCCTATATCTAAAGGGTCAAATAGGTTCAATTGACGAGGCATTAACATGATAGAAATCCATTTTCAAATACAAGTGAACGATGACTTTTACTAAAATATATTAATGAGTGCTCGAGGCGTTTCGATACATACTATTTTTGTCTAGAGTGAATGAATACGACAAAAATATTTCACTAAATTATACTTATATAGACTAAAGAGGCAATCCGTTCAGATTTATCTGTATTTGAACTAAAGTTATTTATGTCTAACTGATCATTAAGAATTTCTGGTGAATACCTAAATCTATTAATGTCAAGTACTTCCAGAAGGTTGAGTTTTATACCTCTATTCTCAAATTATGGGATTTTAAATTCTGAATTGAAAGAATTACTATTTTTCCTAAGATGATTTGAATAATTCGAATCGGTTTTTCCATTGATAAAACTGCGTTAATGTTCTGAGATTCTAACATTGAAGTTTCTTCCTGTTCTACCTATAAAAACAATTGTAATCTGAATATTTCAATCAAGAAACACCTGATTTATTTTCTTTATCAACTGGAGACTTTTTATTTCTGATAAATGAACCTAAATTTGTTGATGTTTTGAAAGCTACATTCAAATTTGAATTTTTAAGAAGGGATTTCACGTTATTGCTAATATTGCCTATATATGTTAAACTATTGAATTTCTTGTCTGGATGTTCACCGATTGGATATATATATTGTAAAGCTAATTTTGGTTTTCTTATATAATATTCTGATTATAATTTTGCATCATTCAAATTAAATTCTTTGAAATAATTTTCACTAGACATCCCAGAAGTAAGTATACTATTTATTCATTTCATCACATTCAGTGAATCAAATTCCATTATCGACTCAATTTCAATAAAGGGATGATGCTCAATACCGTCAAATCGCATCAATCGAGATCTCTTTATCGCATTCCTTGTACTCAGTTGGTACCTACCTAATCCTAATCATTCTAATGTTGACGTTTAATATTAGGGGCTTAATATACTTCGTATCTACAAATTCCCCAAAAGGGTCGTTGTTGACACCTATTAATACTATAAGGGAAAATATTGTCAGTCCTGAACAGAGTTTTGAGTACGTGTCCGTGCATTGTGTTCACAATTTGATTTTTGTTTTACCATCGGTTGTAAAATTTCAATTTTGAGCAATTTTGCTATTTATATACATGTTAAAATGAGGATCTATCCAATACAAGAACGAATTGATATGATTTTTGGCATCGGAGAGTGCAAACGAATCCCTTTTTTCAGCGTCAAGAGATACTCGAATCGAAGACATCCAGACAGAAAATATTTGGGCAAATCGTCAACGTAGTCTATCCAAAAATGACAGTCAAAAGCATGTGACAGAAGATGAAGAAAACGCTAAGATAAATGCAGGTACCGTCGTTGAAAATCCAGGTTCTAGTCAGCGGAAGATTGCTGATGAAACGAGAATTAGTAGAGGAAGTGTATCTAGAATCTTGAAAAAACACGTATTCCATCCGTATCAAGTTTAGGTCTACCAGGAGTTATCGGAAGGGGATTTTCAACGTGGTTTTGAGTTCGTTTTATGAATGTCAGAAATAATAGGTAGGAATTAATATTTTGCAGAAAATATTATTTCCTATAATGAATGCACTTTCCACAACAACTCCCTAGTGAAGCGGTATGTTCACTATTACGCAGCATATATATGCTGCACCGATGGGCGGTTAGTACTTTGGGGGCAATCATAGGAGCGCTTAAACGGAAATATATTTCTTCGTGATCATCTACAAGAATTGTCAGAAAATGTGATGACCGCGGTAAGGCAACGAATGTGGTTCCATTCCTCCTGCATATTTCACTGCCAATGTATCCAATTTCATGGACACTCTTTCCTAATAAATTGATCGGAAGAGGTGGTTTCCTAAATATGCCTGCAAGATCGCCTGATCTAACTTGCCTTGACTTTTTCCTTTGGGGAGATATGATGGAATTCGTATTTCGAACTCCGCCAACGACGGCTCACGATAGAGAAAGTTGAAAGAGAAGCATTCCGATCGGTAACACCAGACAAGCCAGGTAACGTTGGAAGATCATTTGAAGACAGGTAAACATTGTGTATCGTTCAAAATTGAGCCCACTTTGAACATCTAATGTTTAAAATTTATTTTGCGAATGTTTCGTTTTTAATATTAGGTTTGCAGTATGAATTGGAGTGATATTATAAACTCGAATTTTTTGTCGATTTTTGTACTCAATAGTTGTCGGATGGTTACGATACATGTTAATTAAACACAGAAATGATTTCAACAAATTCTTCTGAGGCAACAATCGGTTCAGATAGAAATTGGAATGAAGAATTGAAATGTTTCTTGAAATTCGATAAAAATCGGCTAAACTTTCGGATATCTTCGAAACAGTTAAAAATAGATATGGAAAGCCTAGGTACCATTCGAAAGGAATTGAAATATACCACATACTCGACTCTTTAGATATAAGGTATGCCATTTGGAAAAGCCCCAACTTGAAAACCCGTTTTCGAATATCCTATGTAACATAGATCAACAAGATGTGTTAGATGTTCAATCAATATTGGGGACACGAAAAAAATTCTTTTAAAAGTCCTCAAATTTCAGACAAACTCAAATATTTCTAAAACTATTTAAGTTAGGTATAGGGAATTTCGAACAAACTCACCATCATTTTTCCTCACAGAGTCAAAAATAAAACAAAATATAGGGTGTACTATTTAAAAAATTATAACTTTGGAATGTAACTTTATTATATAACATCCTGCATAGTCTTAAATATTTTTAGTTTGTAGTGACAATAACAACATGCTCTGAAAAATGTTTCAAAATCGGTCGTAATCTTCCGTCGCGAATGTGGTGGTCAACCCATTATAATGAAACGCCATAAGTCTAAAATTTTACTGCTGTTTTTCCCTGTACTTCAACAATTTCAAGGTGTCACATTTTCCGTGATTTTGTAAGATAGTTATGTGAAATACAGCAAATAGAGAAAAATGACCCTCTCATCTCTGAAATCAGATCGCAGCTATATTATTTTTTTTTTTTCGAATTTTTTTAGATATTCTGGGATTCAGCCTTTATACCAATACCTGGGTTGCTGTAAAAATTAGATGGAAACTGTCTTAATATTTCATGAGCATTTTTCTGAGTAAAATGCAGGGGCATATTCAAAATTTTGTTGATTGGTTTTCGAATTATAATAATATCTCATGTGTTTTTTAATATCAATCATAGGTGAATTTAAGTAAATGGGAAGATAATATTTATCTCTTCGCAAATATATAAATGAATTAAGGTTTATTTTAAGAAAGAAACAAATGAATGAAAATGAGAGACTCATTCTGCATGTAGTAAAAAAATTAAAATTGTTTTCTAACAGAGTAAGTATTTTTCCTAGACCTCAGTAGCTTGTATCACCTCCTCTTGTCCTTATAGGAGCCTGAATCCGTCTAGGCATGCTTTGGATTAGGTTTTCGACCTCCTCTGGGGTTATATTCTGTGGCGGCTTGAATGAGCTGTTGTGGAGTTCTTGGATTATCCTGTCGTGATCTAATTTACATATTCACGCATATCTATTGAAATTATCCCATAAATGTTCAATAGGATTTAGGTCTGAAGAGCACACTGCCCAGTCCAAAATAGCGATTCCCTCTGTTTCAAGATAATGTCTCGCGAGATTGCTGTTATGCAGAGGAGCATTATCTCACATAAAAGTGAAATTCTCACCGCGGGATCCCCGCCACAGTCTCACTATGAGCTCCAGCACTAGGTGCACGTAATTTCTAGCCTTCACACTCAACATTTCTGGTTCAATTTGACAGCATTCATTAATGATCCGAATTCGAAAATCATCCAGTGACTCAGTTTGGGTAGCGTAAACTTAGATTTTAGATGATCTCATAGAAAAAGTCCTTCGGCGCCAGATAAGGTGATCGGGGTAACCACTCAATATGCCGCCTTCTTCCAATCCAGGTCTGAGGAAAATTCTCATCTAAGAACTGACGCACAGGTTGCACGAAATGAGGTGGTGCGCCATCTTGTTGAAAAAATGATGGTTTCATGGTCCTCTCTATTCTCCAATACTTGCACGAGGGCTGGATAAAAAGCGTTTTTTAATAGCTCTGAACAAATTTGGTCAGTGATATTACCGGGTAAAAAAAGGGCCGATGATTTGGTTTCCATAAATACCCGCCCAAACATTTAACTTTTGGGGATGCTGAGTATGCTCTTCTCAAAATAATCTTGGATTTCCATCTGACCAGTACCGACAGTTATCCCGGTTTACAGTGCCGCTAAGGTAAAATGAATACTCATCCAAAAAAACAGATATTGAACATGTACTTTGGATTCTTGTTAATAATTTCACTGACCACTTCACAGAACATGAGTCGGCGATCATTCTTATTCAATTCGTGAACGAATCGTATCTTAAAAGGATGAAACTTATGTTTTCTCAAAATTGTCATGATTTTTGTGCATGAAGCACCAGACACAATCTTAGTACTAAGGGTCGGATCTATCGCTACGTGACCTAAGATAGCCACTTCCCTCACTTCGTCTCCTTCATACACCCTCTTTTTGTTGTCTACTGAGCCGGTAGCGTCAAATTTGGCAACCAGTTGAACAACGTAAGCAGCGAATCCATTTTTTGAGAATGTTGTTCATTAAATAAAGTCGCTGTTAATCGCGCAAAGTCGTTATTTCTAAAAAATGATTTTTTCATTTCCACCCTTTTTCCTACAGAATAAACCATTTTAATCCTACTACAAATTTACAATCGCTTTGGAACTGGTTCAACGTTCCTGAAAATTCTTGATAGACTAACGAGAGACTCAAGTAAATCAAACACATGGTATGTCCACTTATTCGAACAAAAAATTAACAAATAAATTAAAACATTGCATACTTCGAGGTAAATTCAACATAAGCTAGCCATACACCAGCGTTGTTTACTGCATGGAATTGAATGGTGCCCATTTTCAGCACTTAATAAATGAATCACAAAAGTAAGTAGTTTTCAACTTTTTCAGCTGCCATTTCGTTAAAGATGAAAATTTGGGGTCAGATAGTTATTGATAACATCTTCAAAATGAGGTATCGCAACACTCCCCATCCCTATTTAAAATCAGGGGGTTGTGCTCACCCCGTTAAGGAATTGAAGTTACGGGGATGAAAAATTGGAAAAGTTGTTCAAAAATCTACAGGTTCGAGCGGTTCTCCATATTCTTATCTTAAAACAGGAAAATCGAGGTGTTAAGGTTTCGTTGGACCACCTTATATATATATATATATATATATATATATATATATATATATATATATATATATATATATATATATATATATATATATATATATATATATATATATATATATATATATGTGTTCAATTCTATACTATGAAATTAGCAATGAAGCCCACTTAGAAGAAAATATTTCTCACGAGTAATGAATATCAAAAATACTCGGTAACAAAAAGTTAAAAAAGCTAGTTCAAATATTCAAAATTTTCATTATCTAAAATTCAAGAATTGCAACGACTACAAACAGTTCTGCTTGAATTTGAATATGGGCCACTGAATCTCAACAATTTCTAATAAAGTTTTCTTTCAGCTCTTCCATACTATTATGGGTTTGTCTATATAATTCACGGTGTTAAATCTGCTATACGTGGTAGCCATATCTCTGATCTTCTCGTTTCCATCGTTATCACTAGTTTAAAAGTTTCAAGACAATTATTCTAGTATAAGGGAGCACAGTCATGCTGGCAATATACTAACTTTCTTTGAGCCAAAGGAATTCCATCCAAAAACCCCTCACATGTATAAGTATGGTGCACAGGTACAGTTCAAGATTCTTTTTTGATTTCACCTGATATTATGGGCAGAATCCTAGTTGCCGATCTTAATCGAATGGCTGAAGAAATTGAGGTTTTCTCATATCCTTATAGGATTCAAAATTATTTTCTCTGAGGATTCAAAAAGCTTTGGTTTCTTGTATCACACCAACATAAACAAGTTGCCTACACGAAATTAGGGAATTCTTAGTATCAGCTCCCTAAAAGTGTATTGTAATTGTAATAACTTCTTCATTATCTTGTTTATCGTATTTTTTTCTCGAAAGAACCAGTGTGTATGCTATTCTGTTCTCTTCTTGGAATATGGACCAATAAACTTACTGTTTTCGGATTTTTTCCTATGACTGTATTATATAGAATTACTCCTCCGTTAAGAGTGCCAAAATATGCCGCAAAATGCAGAAAAAACGGCCGTAACTTTCGATTTGGATGACTCAGAAGTTTCATTTCTCACAGCTCCAAAAATCATTGACCATAATTTTCGATATCATTCGAATTGCGTACGTATTTTTGAGAAGTTACAGTCATACAGACGGACAACGAAGTGATTCAATAAGGAGTTCCTTTTTTCTGTTTAGGTATGAAACCCTAACATCATTGATAACTTTCATTGCATCATGTAAAAACACCGTACATTTGTCTATCTTCCCTGCAACAACCTCTCTGTATACTCAACTTTCGCCAAGGTTTAGGATAGGTTCATTTTCGATAAGGGTTACTGCCTCTAAATAAATTCAATGAAATTTACCGAATTCAAAATTTCCGCTAAAATATGACATATTCTTAGGCGGAACTAGAAAGCTCTTCGAGCAAAATTTGGATTATTCACAGTGAAGTGATAATTTCATCAGAATCAGTTGATAATTGTGTCATCAGCCGAATTTTACATTTACCACTAAAAAGCACACATATAATGGACATGGGGAGGATAAGATCCATCCCCTGAAAGTTGTTGGTTTAGCATCCTAGCATCTAGCATCTTGCACTGTATAATAAAACCAAGCAATTATTTGCCGAAAACCACAACTTCAAGAGGTCATCTAAACAGATTGTTCTTGATCTTTCAACAACCATTTTCAGATTCCACAGTCAATGTGTCACAAATTAAAATTTCTATAATGTTTTTCTTTCTCTGAACTTTTCTTCATCTTTGTCATGCGCAAACTATCACTAATCTAATTGATATCTACAATCGTATTTAATTTCATTTTATTTCCTGAATAGTTTTATAACAAGAGTATTTTCAAGCGTCACTCCGTTACGTATAAATCAAAATCGTAAGTGTATCCAATCCGTGATATTTATAAAAGGAACTTACTGGAATTCCATCCACCCCTAGTTCGTTAATTGTGGAGCAGACAGGCGACGTCGAAGGCGTCTTGATTTGGATGCTGGAATGGATGTGTCCCTATTAATAGTTGACAGGACGTAAAAAACAAGGCAACATCGGTTCGCAGCGGTTAACCAAGCCTTCATTCAATTACTCACTGATGAATTTATCTTCTCTAGAAGGCCGAGAGACGCCTCTAGATATTAGGAATTTGAATTCGTCACAAATGGTATTCGTATTGATCACTTTCGGAGTAAGAATTTATTTCTTGATTATCCGTTTTGCTAGTCGAACGATTAATTTTAAAATTTTGAATTTTTATTTTTTGCTCTCTTGCAACCAATCTATCGGTATTCACAGTAAGGAAAAAATTAACACAAACTCTCCACTGTCATTTATTTTTCACCAGAATGCTTTTTAAGGGCTAAGATAGGGATTTTTGTTTTTCTCTCTGTAGTAATATGCCACAGTTCTGCAGAGTACTTCAAAATCTTCTGAAGATCTCTTTTTGAAAGATATTCTCATGTTTGGAGATAATTACATGTTCTTTGGAGGCAAGTCAGGAGATTATTAGGTATGAGGTGACACTTCATAGAGTACCCCTATCAGCTTGGCTGGTGGAGCTATAATTACCCTGGAGAATTTCAGTCTTTCACGTTTTTGGTCAATTGTGAACAACCGTGGTAGCCATTTTGTCGATAACTTTCTCATGTACAAATGCTTATGCTATATGTTGAAAACTAGTTCATATCTTGGTCCTGAGCGAAGGGCATCTTCTGTGCTAATTTGAACCAAAAGAAACTCAGAAACCTCTTACTAATACACCTATAGTAATAGAGAGAAGTCACCATGGTGAAGGAACTTGTGATGATGGCTTTCGTTTTCAGCAATCTCCAAGTTTCTGAGAATATTTCTAGCTTGCCATTCCACATTATATCGTTCTGCACGAATGTGTTCGAAAACTTTTGTTTCGACGAGCGATTTGATTTATTAAAGTTCCCACCCGAAAACATGACATCAAGAAAATATACAAATATTCATAATTGATGACATACATTTTCTTCCTTATTTCGTAATTTTTCTGATTAGTACCAGCAGTAAAGAACGAATAATTTTTTTCTGGCTATAACGTCATGTAATCAAGATTGCAAAAAGTATTGTCCATGTATTCACTAAAAGAAAAAACATTTACGTAGGACATAATCTCTCATAATACGTTTGGATGACGTTAGTGGCAATCCGCTTGCAACTTGGAGAAGCTTATTGATTATCATTCATTTCGGATCCTACTGAGACGATAAAATGTCACCTGAAAGTTTTATCAGTAAAACTTTCAGGTGCTATTTCAGTCTGTTCAAGGAATTAATATCGCACCTCAGATTATAGTATCTCATGTTGGTTTTCAAACATTATAAAATTTAAAACTATAAATTGTAGGGAAAGTGAGAACTTCAACCTTCTGAAGAAATCCCTAAAACCAACTCGGTAAGTTAATGCAGCAACAGACTAATGTGCTTTTACCTGCAATTCAGAGACTTTGTGGCTATAGGTTGAATAACCCTAAGTAAGGATATCGTAGGAAACTACGGATTGAACCATAGCATGGTTCTAAAAGAAACGACTCAGACTCTCTTTCATACAAATTTCTCAGTGCATATAGATCACTGAATGCGGATGTCACTGATCTGTATTAGCTCGATGCAACAACCTCCCTTTCAATATCACGACCAGGGAACGAGTAACGCTAGAATCAATACCCCCAAGTGATTTTTCTTATTCTCGACTCTTGGAAGGTGGCGATGTCTGTCATCCCATAGCTTGGTCACCCAAGATGATTTCGCTGATTAAAGAGAAATTGCAAATTGTCGAAAATATGTTTGATGGAAACGAGTTCCACAGTACAGTAGCCCTCTGAAAAAGAAAATTTTTATAGACACAGATGCGTGGTTTCGCTAGTTGGACCCTTTGCTGATTTTTTTAATTTTATCTTTCCTGAGACCAATCTTTTCAGTTTTTCGGAGCATTTACCATGGAAGTAAAAAAGTAGGAAGTTCAGCAACCTGTTACTTTTGAGCAAGAGGTTGGGGATCACGCCTGATCTCCCTGTGGCCAACAAGGCGTACTGTTCTCTTCTAGACACTATCCAGTAGATACAATGAATGTGTGCGGAGCACCACAATTAGGAACAGTATTCCAGACCATGTCGCACCTGTACTCTGTTTAACAGCATCAACTATCATGCTATGAAGTACCGCTTATCCCTGAAAAGAAAACCGAGTCCAACGCAGATTTGGCAATGGCTGATACATGGTCATACCAGTAAACTCCGGTGTTTACTATGTCGAGGCTTTCAATGCTTTCCACGACATCTTAATGCACTATTTCAACTTACACTTTCCCCGAAAGAAATTTATTCAAAAGAGAAGAGAACCGTTGGGTTAATGATATCGTTAGGCAGTCTAATGAAAGCCTCAGAGAGTTATTTAACTTATCGAAACGCTTACCCGAGCTGAAGGAATCAAAACAAGGCCTCTTGGAATGTCGTAAGGGAATTGAGTCGCGGATGTGTGTGGGCTTCTGGCGTTAGCATAAGGGATGGTGACAGGATTTTGTCTGCTCCTTCTGAAGTGGCACAAAAATTTAATGAATTTTTCATCGGTGTGCCCAGGGCATTATCGGAACAGGTTTCTCAGGAAGAATACATTGACAATATAATAAGCACAGATGAAACGATGTTTCTGACTCCATATGCTGAGGAAGAATTATTCTTATTAATGAACAGAAAATTGAGGCCTTTGAGTTCCAGCGGCTATGATGATTTTCGGGTATTTCTTCTTAGGAGATGCCGGAGACAACTCACCACACCTTTGACATACCTGGTAAAGCTTTCTTTTCCCGAAGGTCAGTTTCCTGATAGATTGAAAATATCCAGGGTGGTACCCCTTTTAAAGAAGGGAGTTTCTGAATCGATGTATAACTATCATCCTATATCGCTATCTCCGGTCTTGTCAAAAATATTTGAATATTGTTACTCTTGAGCTTTCTTGACAAACAAGCAATTCTCTCAAGGAGTCAGTTTGGTTTCAGACCGGGACTTGGGACACATGATGCGATATACGCTTTCGTTGAGGATGTGGTGAAAGGCTTGGAGTCGGGACAATGTCCAGTTGGTATCTTCTGGGATTTGAGTCGGACCTTTGATCTCGTAATTCATAATATTTTAACTAGTAGAGCGGAGAAATGTGGTATTCGCGGTATTGCTGCATAGTGATTGGTTAGTCACTTGACTGGCCGGCAACAACTTCTTTCCATCAGAGACACTAGTGGTAATATGAGAGGGACAACAAATTCAGGTTTACTTGGCATAGATATGGGCGTGCCTCAGGGCTCGATATTGGGTCCATTGTTGTTTCTCTTGTACATAAATGACATAGGAAGCGGTCTGAGTTGCGATGTTTTTCTTTATGCAGACGATGCTACAGCCTTGATTACTGATGATAAGGAGGCTATGCTGGAGTCAAGGATTCTTCAAAATACCAACTTGCTCTGTCAATGGTTTAGCAGAAACAGATTGCACATCAATGCCCTCAAGTCTACGTATTTGGTCTTTCACATCCAAATTAAGATGATGAATGTTAATGTGTCTCTCAATAATACTCAACTGGAAAGGGCTGGATCGACTAGGTCTTCGGATAAATGAGAGTCTAAACTGGAAAGATCATTGTACTTACCTGTCCTCCAAACTTAGTACGGTCTGTTATCTTATGCGAAATTTGAGAAGAGTTTTGACTGTCACACAGTTGAGGGCTATTTATCATGCTTAGGTGGCCTCCAGAGTGAGATATGGGGTTTTGTTTTAGGGGGAATCGGTTGGAGCTGATGAGGTTTTCCTTTGTCAAAAAAGGATAATTCGTTGTATGCTGGGTATTTCGCAACTTACCTCCTGTCGAGAGGCTTTTCGATCTTTGGGCTTACTTACATCACCATCCCTATGTATACTTGAAATGACGACAGTAGTATTTAAAAACCAAATTGAAATAATGCGTAATGGTGACTACCATCATTACAATACTAGAAGTTAGCACAATCTCCTACCTCCAAACTTTAGACTTCGAATGAGCAGACGATCCTCTATGTACCTTGGTGTGAAGCTTTACAACAGATTGAATGATGACATGAAGAAGTCCAAATCATGTGTTACTTTTAGAAAAAGGCTGTCTGAATATTTGGCGAGTTAAAGTTATTATAAGTTGCAGGAGTTTTTATTGTAAATGATATTTCTTTCGATGTTTTTTGTATGCGATTTTCCTGATTTTGTTGTATATTTGCTTGGGAAAATCATTTTATTATTTTTTGGCCTTTTCCATAATGTCATTTCGGCGTTTTTGAGGAAATAAAGTTTTATTATCGTGGACTTATGCACTATCTCAGCTAGTAGCTGGATATAATTTACCTTTCCCAGATTTAGCAATCAAAGGCAATAGGCTCGATTACAATATACTTGACATAAATTTCCTAACTATCCTACATGTATTAAGAATTACAGCTTTTTGCATTTTTATATAGGTATTCTTATGCAATTCTAATTTCTTAAGGCTCTCATGCAAAGTTTTGGGTATTAAACCAGTCGAGGATACGATGACAGGACCAATATCTATTTTATCGAGGTGCCACATCTGCTTGATCTCAATAGCAAGCTCTGTGTATTTGGACTTTTTCTCCTGGAACTTGTTCAGCACGTTGTTATTATTCGGTATGGCGACATCCACCAGCATTGCTGTTCTGGCTCTCTTATCAAACACCACTATGTCCGGCCTATTATTCGTCGCCATTCTGTCAGTGATAACAGGCCTATCGTAGTATAATCTGATAGAGTCATTTTCCAATACGGGCGCCGGCTGATACTTGTAATATGGCTGGAAAGTGTTCAGAAGTCCGTACTTGTGTGCAAGTTTCTGGTGGATAATGTTGCACACTTGATTATGCCTGTGAAGATACTCCGTATTGGCCTGTTGTTCGCATCCGGACGTAATATGCTGTATAGTCTCCGATCTTATATGGCATTTTCTGCACTTATCTGTTTGTAATGTTCCGTCCTTCATTATAAATTTTTTGTAATTGTTTGTAGCGATCACTTGGTCTTGGATGGCCATAAGGAATCCCTCTGTTTCTGCGAATAATTCTCCTTTAACCATTTGTTGGAGGCTTCTTTGTCGATGTGTGGTTGATTAATCTCATGGTGATGTCGTCCATGCAATTCTTTTTTTGACCATTGCTCTTGTTTTTCAAAAAAGTTTTAAAGTTTATTATTATCATTATTATTATTATTACTTGCATGTTCGATGTACTTGCATGATTGGAGGAAGTTCTCCAGCAGTGACTTTTCTCAAGAACGTTGTTGATGACTATTTGTTTGAGTTAAAATGGACCTAGTTCAACCTGCTCCACTCTTATATATTCTCCAAATCTGAATTCAGTGATCTGCGCTCTTGGTATTTTTGCTGGAGTGACTCCTCAGCAGTTATAGGATGCTGATTAGAAAATGAGGACAACAGTATACATTCGTCCACAAACTTCGGGTATAAAGTCATTGAGATCAGTCTAAGCATAGTTTTACGCTAGTTTGATTCTTAGCAGTCTGTCATTTACTATTTTTTACTCAATTCCATGTAGACATTCAAAGTTTTGAAGTCAAGATCACTTTTCTCTGCTGTTGTATTTTCCGCAGAAATTACGAAATTAAGCTCGGAGATACAGTATCGTAGGTTGTTAATACAACAAACCCAAAACCAACAATTGAGGGACAACAATTTTTATAGGTATTAAGTTCGATTCTATGCTATTAAATGTAACACACTGTTGCCTATTTGGTAAATATGAAGATAACACATCTGGAGAGGTTATATTTCTCATACCTACTCCTGAAAATATCAACAGAAGCACAATTCAAAATTTCGAAATGTCGGAAATAATTAATCAAATCAATTTTTTCAAGAAAGTTATAGATTGTGCTGAGTGGGTTGTTTGTTGCCATTTTCGTAGATCGAAATCCGAACTGAGAACAATAATTTTCAACTGTGATGTAGATTACTGTTAATGAATACGAATATTACAAGTTCTCAAGAGAGCCATATTTGAATCTCGCTGCTTGTCTTTAGCATGATGCTGATTAACACTTTCTGATACTTTTAATAGACAGTGATGCATATGGCGTTCACTATTCAGCATTAGGACTGTTTATTCGCCTACTGTAAAGCCTGGATAACCCATGCAGTAAAAATAGAGCACCAACCTGAAATTTAACTGCTACTCTCACGCTGTCATGAAGTTTTCTTAGGATATGTACTATACAGCCCCTTTACGTCATAGGGTTCATTCCAATGTTTTCATCTGCTTCATCAAGTGCAAATCTTTGTTACTTATCGATGGAGAACAACAAATCAAAAAATATTCTATTAATTTGTTTTCCAAATTTCGCATCTATATAACGATAGAGTTGTAGCTCTCGGTGTGAACCGAGAAGTGTCCTGGTCAGCAGATAGATCCAAGTTGACCAAATACCTCATGAGTGTTTGTCGTGCATCTGGCATTTGAAAAATTGAATTGGTTGGTATGATTAGTATCATTAACATTCATTGCCTAGATTTTAATTTTCCACAGCGCTCAGCTTCCTCTTTAAGAGATTGAGTAATAGAACATATCCCAATAAGAGTGCGATTTTAGGCTAGATTATATCAGATGTCTCCAGTGAAGTTGAGATCGGTCAGAAAATATATGATCGTTCTCTCCACTCCCTCCTAATTTTTGTTAATCCAATCCGGACCGATTTTAAACCTCTGTCGGGTGCACCCGATCTCACAAATATATGTTCTACAATTCAGCTTACTAAAAATTATGAAGACGATCACGAATTTTATTAGTTTGCTATTTATTAGATCTTTTCCCTATGATAACATTCAGTTTCAATCACACGAAGGTAGAATCAAACCAATTTGTCCAAAAAGTGCGTTAAACCTGATCTCTTTAGTGATGAATAATCGATTTGTTATTATACATCATAATTCATAAAATTATGCCTCATGGAATTTATGAATTTATCCCAATTTCTGAACATTGAGAATTCATCTATTTTCGAGTAGCTCTACTATAAGTATGATGTTTTTTATGAGTAATACATTATTTTTCGCTATGTACACATTCTCTCATCGCATTCGACTGATTTTTCAATTTGCTTGAATAATTTTTATAATATACTTTGCTGTTCCCTCCCCTTATCCATTATGCTAGATGTTACGATATTTTGTGCTCTTCTTTGTACAGTAATGTTTCATGTGTTTACTCTTATCGCTATTTCCTTCTTCTATTCTTATACCCTAGTGCAGAGGTGCTCAAACTTGAACTACACGTAGCATATATAGATATTAGCTGTCCACACAATATACATTATTTTAGTCAAGGTTTGTGTTAGGTTCAGTTAGGTTCTTCTCTATAATTTCAATAAAAAAACTCATAGTTATCCAAAATTGCGAGTTTATTGGTTGTTACAGAACAAAATAGGTACATATGGTGTTAAACTCAACAAATGAGTGACTTTGGATGTTGAAGCGTGTCACTGCATGTCCTCAGCATACTTTACATAAGATCGTACGTAACCACTGAGTGCAAATCGCAAGCATGATGCCATATGATCCTCAGTAAATCGATTGCGATATTTTGACTAAATTATCTTCATCTTCAAATGCAGACTCGCACAAGTAAGTTGACAAAAACATTGCCGTCAGTTGAAGGGCGATTTGCCTTAGATTCGGATATTTATCTTTAGATATAAAACACCAGAAATTTGTATCAGATGATGTAGTTTTGAGATGAATATCTGATATAATCTGCACCAACTCATTTTCAACAGAACATGAGGTCATATAAAACTGACTTGCTATTTCAGTAGCTAATTCATGAATGTTTTTACATGAAAGAGGATAACTCATAAATGATGCTTTATTTGCCAATATACTGCAATCATAAAAACGCATTTCGAATTGTCCCAAAATATTTGATAATTCAGCCTCATACGTATCATGATTCAACTGAGGAATCCTTGCTTTCAAAGATGGAAAATGTTTCAGATCCTTTCTTTTCAGTTGATCTATCTTGAGTTGAAATTTACTTTTGAATGCGTTTACTCCGTTCATCATCTCAATAATAGTTTTTCCTTTACCTTGAAACTCCAAGTTATTGATGTTTAAGTACACAGTGATGTCAGTTGAAATTTCCAAATCAGTCAGCCATTTTTCGTTTTTCAACATCTGAGTTTCATCACCTCTTTGGTCTAGAATAATTCTTGAAACATTTCTAGGAATTTTGCGCGACTCAAGCACCTGACGTCTGTGTGAAGAACTAAATCAGTGTGTTCTGCAACTTAAAGAGCCGTCATAGCAAACTACGTGCACAGATGAAATTCACAATTTTTGTTGCAATGCCCATGATTTTTTTCGTGTTTAAAATCTTTGAACACAAAACTTGTTGATGTATAATGCAATGCAATGAAAAAAATGAAGGGTAATCTTCATAAGCTCGACACAATGCCACAAAACCGTTTTTGTTTCCAGTCATTGCTGGTTTTCCATCGGTTGTAATGCATACTAATTCATATATTGGTAGCTTGTAATTTTTTACAAAATTGAATAAGAAAATGTCATATATATCTTTGCCACAGGTCTTCCATTTGAAAGGAATGATTGTCAAAAATTCTTCCTTAGCCAACATGTCATTGAATACCATGCGGATAAAATTACACAGCTGGGCAGTGTCTGTCATATCGGTTGATTCGTCGAACTGTGAAGAAAAGTATGTACATTTCATGATATCATGTTTTAGTTTATCTACCATGTCCTGTTTCATGATTTCAATACGCCTTGTAATAGTCAGACGAAATAACTGAAGTTCTCTAATAGCAGACATGATTTCTGTTTTATTTTTAAAATCTTCAAATAAAATCTCACCCGCTTCAATGAACGCTTCCTTCACAACAGATCCATCTTCGGATGGTTTTTTGTGTTTCTCCAATATATGGGATATTTTAAATGACGCGATCGTAGCAGCTTTTGATTTTTTGGCTGGTCTTGTGAACAAACTATGTTCAAACAAATATCAAATCACATACTTTTCGTTTTCTTACTTCACTCTTGGCGGAGAATCCTTTTCATAATTTTTATGAACTGTTTTATGATGTCTCTCTAAGTTACCACTCTTAGGTATTGCAACTGATGCACGACAAATAAGACAAATGCACTCATCCTTCACCATACAAAAGAAAAATTCTTCCTATCAATTGTTATTAAAATGATACGTTTTAGATTTCTTGGCTGCACTCATTTTGTACTATTTAATAATAAACTTTATATCGACGTAGTATTGCCTTCAAGTTACAGTTCAGAGTGACTCCAATTCCTGCAGGCGCAACATTTATATCGGCGTGAACGAAACTCTCGAACGTTTCCGTCAAACGCACCGCTCGAAATTTCTAGAAAAACGGCAAGAATAAGAAACGCGGCCTTTCTCTGACAAATACCGCGCGTTCCTTTGATAAAGCCGCCTTTTGCCGCTAGCAGATTGTTATTTCATTACGTAATAAATTTTTGTAGTTTAGTTACCTACTTATCTAAATTTTATTTCTTCTCGAGATCTACTCAAAAAGCACTCGAGATTGACCGTTTGAGCACCCTTGTTGTGCAGTATACAAGTCTTCGAGAAATATCTAAATTGTAAGAATTGTACATTACTTCAAGTGCGTTACCTTATCACAAAATATAAGGTTCTTTATTTTTTATTTTATGTAACTTCATTTCAACAGTGCGATATTTAATTGAAATTTGTTACATGAACGGGAATTACCAACATCAATCTACAACATTATGGAAAAGAGGTTGACTCTCAAAACTTCCTTATTATTAAGATTTTTTTTTAATTCTAGTACATTAGATAAATGACTCCTGTTTAGATTGGGACTTCTTGTTTGTGCCCATCTTCTTAGTGAGATAATTTCGCGATACAACAAGTAACACAAGATTTATTCTTGAGATCACCGGGCTTGCAGAGATGTAAGCGTGAACAAATTATACGCTTTATTAGAGCTAAATATGTATTCCCATAACACGATACGCATGTGCAATAATATTTAGATTCGGATTCAAGATTCAAAAGTTGTCGTACCGGTCGTGTATTTGTATCGTTGCTAACAACCAATCCCGTGCGGCGCCGTAAATCAATTGTCACTATTATAAATCGATGTTCAACTGTTGACTTCCACAGCTAATGCGACCAAAGTACCTACACACATTCCCATGGATTCGTTTACCTTCGCTCGTATGGAGTGTGTGTGTATGCAACGCATTCGAGTGCATCTAGCAGTAAAATTGAAATACTTCTTCACTATAAATATAATTCCTTTCAGTATGTTCCATTTTGTATGGGAAGCGACGCTGAAGAAACATGGTGTCATGCTGTTGAGTAAACTCATCAGCGATTCAGTGTTCGGTGATATCTATTCTAGATCTTTTTATGTGGGGAAGGGAAAAGCTAGGAATATATCGAGTTGAATATTATACAAGTTCATTTAGAATTGACTGGAATATTTGAACGCATTTAATTGGATGAGTTTCTCTTTTTGATGAACTCTGAAATCGATATTTGAATTCCTACATGCTATGAAATTCGTAACATTCCGAAAATATAACCTGATTTTCTAAGTTTACTGAGTGAATACATTTTTCTTTTATCGATTTACATTTTTTTGAAAGATTATAGAAAATATGTTGTCTTGTTATGAGAGATGCACAGGATTTAAGTACAGTAAATTATGGATGATTAACGGATTTGTTTTGAGAATTAATCAATATCAATGTTCTTTGTAATCTTGCAAAAGTGCGGGTTTATATATAAATCGTGAATTAATTTTTAGGTGTTCATTATGATTAATTAAATAACTGTGGTTTCTTCTTGTCGTAAGATCTGACGATAATTTTATTACATAACAATCACTTCTTCCGTATTACGAGGGATGTGCTTTAAATTGTACATTCCGGGACATAGAAAGCGGCTCTATTCAATATCACAGAGGAAAATTAATTTCCATTGTACGTTAAGTAAAACCTTAATTGAAGAAAACTTGCATGAAGAATTGTATATTAAATAAGTATTTTACCGTAAAATACCGCAGAACGAAAGGCAACTAAAGTGAATGGGCGTCAAAAAACTGTAGACCGTTTCAATTCATAATTTCTCTGCAAAATTAAGTCTTCGCTTAGCTTGGAAACACCAACCCCGAACGACCTAGATATTACGAGTTCGCACACAACACGCAAAGTAATTGAATACTTATGAGGATCGTCGAATTGTTTGACCGTCCTGTATACGACCTCCATGCCAAAGATTAATTTTCCTCCTCGAAAATTGAAGCATAAGCTACCAATTCTCAAAAGAAATAGTCGATGCTCATCTCACCAAGTGTTAGGCATGAAGTATTCTCCGCGTTTAATACAGATCGCTGTTGTGATTGAGTTGTTAATTGCATAAATTCTACTCTATGAGCGAAAAGAAATTGCAATTATATAGTGAAGGAAAATCAAGTACCGAAAAAGTAAACAGAAAACGATACAGGTGAACAATTTTTATTTTCAAGAGAAGGGAGCTATATGGATGGATAACCACAAAGGAGTTGTCTGAATTGTACCACAACATCTTCTGTTTGAGTGCTTCCACTTTCATCATTCCATTGCATAATTTCAAATTGAAGAAATGAAATACAGTAAGTCACAACTTTCAATATGGATGCATACAACATCCGTTTACGCGTATACGCTGGGTGTCCCAGACCGGTCAACTCTTTAATGTTACTTCTGGCAGACGGATCGCAACCAACACTTACCGCTTTGTAGGTACGATTGGCCAAACCAAACATATTAAGTAAGTGAGGTCCAGCTTAGATGGTTGGTCTTCGTTCTCTTTTATATTGGAATTGTGTGACGATCTCAAACGGAAAAACAACAATAAATCAACTTAACCCTCAATTTGTGACGTGGTTGAAATTCAATAGGTGAGGTGACTTTTTTCGGGAACCCAAAAATCTTAAAATCTCTGCTTCCATCATTGTTTGAGAACCATATTCAACTCGTTTGTTTATTCAGAAGAGTACAGTGACTATTCATAACAATAGTGGTCTAAATAGGTCGGAAATGGCGATAGGCACATTTTATTTCTCTTTCAGCTTGGACTCGAAGAATTTCTTAATCTACTTTGACATCGTTTCCCATTTTGCGAACAAATGTCACCAAATGTAACTAACTATTTATTCAAATGGAAAAAGAGATTACATAAGAAACAATGTCGAAGATACGATCAGGAGGTAGAATGGCACAATCGCTCATAAAGTGTAAGCTCGAGAAAATAAGGAAATACAGGAGAACCATCTATAATTGCTCTATATGACTCAAGATAACAGGAAGGAAAAGCCTGAGCAGACACCCTGGCTAGCTTGTCATTTATATATTAGTAACAGTCTGTAAGTGTGTTAGCGAAAACTCGAAAGAGAGTGATGGTATCAACATTTCGTTCTTATTTCGAATGATGGATGTGGGATGATGAATAGACAGAAATCTGAAATATAAAGAAAGAGCAGCAAAAAGACATCGTGTCAGTAACACTGAATGGTTTCTAATATTTCAATCCAAACAAAATAATAATATGATACTATATAAATATGTTGAAAACCATCTGGAAATGAATGACCAACCGAGACTTAATTTCCTCAGGCTCACCACACTCACAATTTGGAGAATTTACAAAATTCCACGAGAAACTTTACCACTACACCGCCCAAGACCTGTTCTTAAACTAGTTAGCTACACTAAACATTTCTCCTCAGACCAAAGGCAAAAACCTTCTGACTTGGATCTTGTTCGAGGAATCTATTAAAAATAATTGGATGGTGTTCAGGAAGAGAGTGGAACCCCCAATTATTTTCAATGATGATTGTTTGCCGACATATGGAGGAATAATGTTGCATAGGACATGTAACCACGAAATTAGATTGGAGTTAATGGTAGCACTTGTAACTTTTGTGGCGTAATTCAATAAGGAATCAATTCTATGCAAATAAGCACTATTTAACCAGACAAAACGATAGTATTCAGTTGAAGCAAAGAGCATAAACAGCAGTTCGAATAGTGTGTACATCACCACCCCAAATGGACCTAACTAGATTTTGAAGAGTATTATTACTTTTTTCACTTTGAATCAATTTATTGGTTAATAAGGAGTCGTGTGGGACACCCAGATATTTGGGATGAAAATTATGATTCTCTGGAGAATCATTAATGAAGACCCTCAATTTTTGAAGAATTTTGACATAGACTCTCTCTCAAGTACTTCAAAATTTCCTAATTGGTTATCAAAGCTTGTTTGATAGTTTCGATAACATAGAGCGTTATCGTTTTTGAATTAACTTATTTGAAGAAGTTGTAGAAATATCTGTTAAGGACTTGTATCAAGAGATCGAAAACGAATTCTCCGTTAATGTCCTAGTATTTGGGTAAGCAGAACCAATATTATTCATTTCTCCGCAAAGATCTTCATATTGATAGTTTTAGTATATAATCGAATAAATGAATCGGATATAGATTAAATTTTTCAAAAAAAGTTACTTTATCTAACGTGCAAGGCACTCTTAGAAAATCAATTTTACCTCCAGCAAAACAAGTTGTCATTCAACCACTCTTCCCTATTGAGATTTTGAAGATGAAAGCCACCACACTTCGTAGAGGATTAAGCTGGGGAAGTTAAATGTAAAAAAAATTTTGCCATTAGGACACAGGTTAATGTATTCCAGCTTATTTATTAATTTATATGGGAACTATTAACCATATTAGAAAGTTTTCAATGCGCCCTCAACTTATCGAAATCAGGTTAACTCTGATATGATAGACGAATAGATGTATCAACTACACTTGAGTATTTTGTCTGTGATGGTCTTCATTTTCTATTGAACTAACTATTTGGTTCTTTGGCAACTTGAATTTTTTATTGCATTTTATTTTTAATGCATCAAAAATACTAATCACAAGAATAGTTTTTGAGGACTACCTACCCGATGCTCTACTTGATTTTAAATATGTTAGGAGCTTCCAAAAGATTATTTAGACTATGTCATCTTGGTAATGAAATCAGATTGAGATATTGGGAGTACAAACAATGGATTAGCCGAACCTAGTTCGTTTTTAATTCGAGCCAATATCGTCTTCTGAAGAATCTACCAACAGTTCCTCACATTCTTTCAACGCTACCAAATTTCATCGAAACAGAATATTCATCTCTCATAGTTATCAGTGGATTGATCTGACATGAATATCACAGAAATTGCAAAGCCAGTATCGTATTCTGGTTTGTTTCCTAGGACAAAGCACCACTTCATGCTATCTTGATAGAGTAAAGATTTGACACATTTGAAAGTACTGTACCTCAGAGTGGGAATCTGGTTCAAGCGTTGGAAATATTTCTGATTACACTTTTTATTCACAACTCAACCACAGACCAGCAGTACTAGTGAATGTATTGCGACGGGGGAGACATGATTCTTCCTTCGATTTTTTCTCCCTCTTCTCTTAAATCGGATGAAGAATTATGTTGGATTCACCCATTTCTTTCTATTTTCCGGACATCACATTATGAGAGCGATCGTAAGAGGTGTTTCGATTATTTATCCTTCGATCGTGTTTTGAGTCACATGAAAAATTGATAATATGATAAAATCCATGCAGTCCTCAAATGATTAGTCACTCTCTATCATCCGAAGATTGCATCTTATCTTCTATTATATCGCTACTCTATCGGATACTTATATCTTTTATTGTTACTTTCACTCAAGATGCTCCATCAAATTGTCAATCGTATTCCAGGAAAACCTTTTCTTCAGGAAGCAATGGCTAGCAAAATGCTGGCTCGACGAACTTCTTCTCTTATAAACTCCTACATAAACTGAGCCAGTCTATGATATAAGAACTAGCTTCAACTTTGCACTCTTCGGAAGGCAAGTTAATAAGCTCTTTCAAATATCTCATGGTGCTACTCAGGTTGAACCAAAGTCTACTAAGTCGAGCCGATAAGTCAGGTAAGAATAAAGTAGTGATACCTTCAAATAATTACAAGGAACGTTAAGTTTAGTCATCTGTGTTGGGATGAAATATTGTCTGTAAGAATTTGTAATGTATATCCAAATATCATCACAATGAAAAGTGTGGCTAACAAACACATATAAACTTAAGACATGAAAACTCTCGTCCGCTAAATAGCTACGAATTGTTAAGCTGAAGGCTCTTTCCACAACAAATCTTCTTACGCCGGATTTGAAGTGTCTTATGCTCATGTTTTATGCTCATTCTGGAGCTTTTCATACAGCAAAATGAGATGATGTCGAAGATCTTACGAAATCGGTGTAGAGGGAATCCATTTAATCCTGATTATCGAGATGTTAATGAAAAACTTAAAGTAGTAAATTGAATTTGTTCAAACTGACCTCCCAGTCATGAAGCCGTGTTGTTCAGATACTGAGTTGCTTTTAATAGAATTGAGTAGTTATGCATATGAGAGATACAAAACATTGCTTATTGGTCTATAATTATTCATAAAAATTTTTTCTCCATTTTTATGTATAGGCAAGATTGATGCTATCTTGAATCCTTCAAGAAAAACACCAATTTTTAGGTAATCTTTAAAAATATCTATCAGAGGCCAACGCAAGCTTGAAGCAATATTCCTGATGAATTCCGAAGGAATACTCTCAGGTGACATAGTCTGTTGAGACTTGCTTTGTGTCTAACAAATGCGGCCCAAAACTCTCAGTTGAATCAAATATTGGCACTTTATAAACATAAATTGCCAGCACTGTCAAAGCTTTGATTTCTTCTCAATGTTCAAAATATTGATTAGGAATAGAGTCAAACCCAATTTCTGGAATTAGAGTTAATTATATGTGAAACCATTAATGGTCTACGAGGAATTCAATTCTGGATTCTTATTACTTATTTCTCTTGTTAAGTTAGGATTTTTTCTTGTTCTTGTTCTATTTTGTTTCATTTTTTGAGTGGTACATTCTTATTGCCGGTTTTCTTTGTTCATTTCTTACTGTTTCGCATCTTTTGACTCGAGTTCTATTTGTTAATAATTACTAAGGTACAAGTCAATTCCCTAATTAACTTTAGGATACACTTGTGGACCTCTGTTTGTTATATTCTCCATACCAGTGGTCGGCAACCTGCGGCTTGCGAGCCACGAGCGGCTATTTGGCGGTGAAGCTGCGGCTGAATCAAATATCGAGTATTAGGTACCATATCCATCTCTCATTTACTTTTAGGTACTTTCTTTTTATCGCAACCCCCCGTTTCAAGCTACTACAGATGATACCTACATTTGCGAATCCGAAACAAAATTGTAAACTTTATTACCCTGATTCCCCTTCTACATCCACATCTGGCATAGGATTGCTAAGAAAGTATTGAGGTTGAAACCTTCTCTTTCAATTTCGAGGCGAAAAGGGCCTATTTATACAACTTTAGGTCTTTTTAAATCAGGTCTTTATAATAAATTTTAATTCAATAGATTTAAGTTACAGTTACACATGCTTATTTCTAGCACGAAAGCATGCTGTTATTGAGCACTTGCCCATTAGTAGCATGTGTGTCGAAACGTTCTAGTAATGATAATGCTTATTTCGAGCAAATATATCAAATTAAAAAACCTGCTAGTTTTAAACATGCTAATAAGCATGCTATTTATGAGCATGTGAAACTGGACCTTAATTCTAACAACACCTTAATTCTAACAACACTCGAAACTCCAATTTTAATCAACTATTAAACTTTTGAGACTGATTTTCTAAAAATAAAAACAACGTTATGGAAACATAAATTTTACTTTCGCTTACTACAAAGTATATTAATTTTATTTGTGGTGGAAAAATTGCTTTATTAAAAGTATTATTGTTATTATGCATATTTTCACACATATTCATGATATCAAATAAACTCTACTTTCAGGAAATTTAACAAGGTATTATAAGAAGATTTAAGGTTTTATCAGTACGTTTTCCTTGACCTTCCAAATTTATTAAAACAATTTTAGTAAATTTATAATTAATAGTAATAATTATAATTTATAATTATTACAATAATAATATTATTTTTATGAAAATTTAAAAAATTTAAACAGTTTCAATTATATGGTGTTATTCAAAATTCAGCATCTTTTATTTGAATTTAAAATGCTACCGAAAGTTCCCGATCTTCCATTGGCCCACCCAGCAGCACTCATAGAATTTGAATTATTATCAATCCTCAGTTATTTAACTGCGGCGCTCGGCACTCGTACTGGCTCATAATCATAGTCATAGTATCAGTAACAAAGTTTATGAGAAGAGGTTTTGTGACAAAATTATTTATTTTACATATTATATAAATTAGTGGAGAATTATTCATTTTATTCGGGTAAGTACCTTTAATTTTGGAAAATATCGTTGTAAATTGTAAAAGAAGAAGAAAAACTGAAGAAGAGCGTCGGCTTTGAACAGAGCCGTTCGCTTTCATATCCACCTCAAATGGCCTTCCAACTTGTCTTATTTGCCACGAAAAACTTGCGCACAATAAGAAATCAAAATTAAAGGAGACATTTCTCTACAAAGCATTCTAAGTTTGTAAGTGAATATCCAGCTGGCAAAGAACGAAAAAAAGCTGTTGACCAACTCTAAAAACAGCAACAGCAATAAAGCTCCATGTTAAGTAACTGGACGCAATCTTCAAATAATGGTAATTTGGTAAGCTTTAGGGTATCATTTGAAATTGCAAAGAAAGGCAAACCATTGACAGATGGTGAATATGTCAAGGATTGCTTCTTGCAAGCATATGAGGAACTGTTTTGCGATTTCAAAAATAAACCAGAGATCCTGAATAAAATCAAAGATTTGCTATTATCTACTAAAACAGTAATCTAAAACGTCTTCAAATGTAACAAATTTACAGGTGGAGGTCATTCAATTGGCTTCAGAATTATCAGTTGCTATAGATGAGTCTTGTGACAAAAGAGACACGGCACAAGTTGTCCTTTCTGTTAGGTATATTTCTTCACAAGGTCCAAAAGAAGAACTTCTAGGATTGCTTCCACTCTCGGGGCAAACAAGGAGGGAAGATATAGCCAATGCCGTGCAAAAATGTCTCCAAGATATTAAGATCGATTTAATTAAAATCGTTTCTATAGCAACTGATGGACCCAGAAGTGTGACGGGAAAAAATAAAGGAACAACAGCATTGTTCAGTGTAAAATAAATCATCAAATTCTTACATTTCACTGCATAATACACCAGGAAACGCTTTGTACACAATAATTCCTGGCGAAAATAATTGAGGTCATGAATTTAGTAATCAAGATTGTTAGCAGCATCTTGTCAAAGATGCTCTACCACCGTTAGTTCAAAGAAATCCTAAACGAAATGGACACCCAGTATTCCGATCACCTGCTCTACAAAAAAAGTGCGATGGCTTTCCAAAGGTAAGATGTTAAAACGGTTTGCGTTGTGTCCGAATAAAAAATCAATGTGTTTTGTGAAGAGGGCATTGATCATCATTAATTAGAGAACGGCAAATGGTTGCAAAAATTTTTATTTATGGTAGACATTACGGCAAAATTCAATGAGCTCAATTTAAAACTGCAAGGTAATGGAAACTCTGCCTACGTTTCAGTTGAAAAATTGGTTTGTTTCGAAGAAAAATTAATTATTTTTGCAGAAGATATTCAGAGTGGTAAGTTATTTCATTTTGAATTTCTAAAGCAATATCGATATAAAAGTTGTGCGAATATCGACGTCAATTACTTCAGCAAAGTCATAAAAAATATTAAACATAAATTTGCTGATAGAATTCAGCAATCCAAAACCAAAAATAGTAAATCCTCTCCACACAAATTATAAGGAAATGCATTTTGAGCCATGTGGAGTTGATACAGGATCTCTGGAAATGGAACTAGTCGATTTGAAGAGCAAAGCTCTGTGGTGTGAGTAATTTACAGAGTTAAAAATCAGGTTGGAAGAGTTGAAGGTCCAGAAAAGTTCATCTGAATATAGGTTGAAGTACTTTGTTAATAACTGAATAGGGGAAAAAATCTGTAAATTTTCTGAAATTTGTACAGAACGTCTGTAAGCTGAAACAGTTTTAAATAAAACGGAAATTGCAACCCTGATATATTTGACGAAGACGTTAATGTCTTATTGATGACACCCCGTTTATTTCAGCATTCATTACTAATTTATTATTCATAGTTCGAATTGGATTCAGCGTATACAATAACTGAAGAACTCCCGGTAAACAGAACCATAGGTGTAATATTTCAATTATGACATGGAAGAGTTTACAGTCTAGATACGTTTAACGCTGTGCTTATTGACACTGCCGCTATTGTATTATTCAAACTACTTCTGTTGTTTGAATTATCGACTGGCCTTTGTTCCACGTTCCATAATCAATGTAATAGGGCTTGAGTGGTCATAAGTCTGTAAAAACCACTAATGGTATTATTCGAGGCACTAAAGGCTGAGTTTTTTCGTTTCATTCACTTCATTGTTGATTCTATTGAATCGACAATTTACTTTTGTGTTTTAAATAAGTTAAATATGTATAAATTGGTTTTTGTGATATCTCAGTTAAAAATTGAGTTTTTCTCGTATTTTATTCTTGAGAAAATCGTATTTCGTATTCGAAAATTATTTGTAGAAATTCATTTATTCATTTACTTAAATGAAATAAGGAGAATTAAATATCAGAATAAAAAAATATTGACGAATTTTGATGTGAATCAAACAGACGATCGGGATGAAGCACAATATGTTGAATGGATAATTGTTCAAAGCATACTCCAGTCCCACTGTAAGCTTAGTGAGGATCCACGGATAGACCTTACCTAATTTTTTATATGACTCAAGAGTACGAGGAGAAAAAAACCTATATAAATAAGCCTGTTTAGCTCATCGCTGAAACATTAGTAACAGCTAGTCTACCGTGTCGTCAACTAAAAGTAGAAATAAAATGATTCTATAAACGTTTCATTCGATGAAGTGCTGAGTATGAAATCAGACATAGCAACTCCTAAAACCAACATGGAGAGGTCATTCCAGATCATCATTCCCGAAAGACAGGAATGGATCAGCTCCACGGACCGTCTACTTAAGGGTCACTGTTGGTACACGGATAGCTCAAAAACTGAAAAAGATGTTGGAGCTAATGTCTACGGTCGAGGTGCAGCCAAGGAACAGTCGATCTGTCTTGGTGGACATCCGACTGTCTTTCAAACAGAAATATTCGCCATTGATCACTGTGCTAACCTCTTGTTTGCGGGGGATTAACAAAAAGGTAAATTAAAATTCTCATCGAGCCAAGTTGCACTAAAATCATTGGCATCCGATACCTGGACGTCACTTATGGTGCAGGAATGTTGCTCCACGCCAAACTACGAGAGTGAAGCAGGCTCCGTCTAATATGGGTTCCTGGTAACTCGGACATTGAGGGAAATGAGAAATCGGACTCATTGGCCGCTCGAGGCTAACTAACCTGGAATTCCTAGGACCGGAGTCTAAGCTCAGAATTCCCCTGAAAACTGCAAGGATGGAAAACAACCGATGGTTGGACGTACGTTAACATTATATGAGCCTCTCAGGTCTCAGACACGCTCGACGTGCCATCAGTGGACCTTCCACTGCAAAAGGCCTGGCTACAACTCTCTAGGTCGGAACTGGGAGTATTAACTGCCATGTTAACGAGGCACTGTCGCCTCAAGAAACACCTAAATAAATTATGATTGATTGAGGATCCTTCATGTAGGCTAGTGAAGAAAAAATAGAATCAATTTAACATGTTATGTGCGGGTGTCCAGCTGGGGACAGGGTCAGGATGCAAGAACTTGGATCTTGCAAACTGACACTAACTGAGCTTACTAAGCTCTCATCCACGAAACCCGTATCCTTTACGAGAATGATGGAGCTCGTGGATGAATTGTAGGACAAATTGTGCCACAATAGACCACTGGGTCGCAGTTGCTGGGTAGCCTTCACTCAAATAATATTTAATCTAATAACGTTTCATTCTTAGTTTCAACAAGACCTTCTATCGGTGTATATATATATATATATATATATATATATATATATATATATATATATATATATATATATATATATATATATATATATATATATACATCTCTTTTGAAAAGAGAGGATTTACAAAAATTCGAATGATTGTATTTAGGATAAATGCTTCGATCTAAGATTTTGGTGTGTGTCAGAAAAACACAAGTGCGAGGTAAGGAAATGTAACAAGGGAACCATACTATCTTGCGTATGATTCAATAAACGACTGAAAAAACCTGAGGAAAAAACTCGTTTTCCTGTCGCTTATTGCACTAGCAATAGCTTGTCTGTTTATGTTGTGTTAGTGTCGTGCGTACAAAAAAAGTACCAAAGATTTTTATGCTTATCAGCTTCAATTCTTATCTTGCACTCCATGATTTCCAGACGAAGACAAGGGTGAAAGGAAGGGGGTTTGGGACAGGAAATCTGTAACAATGGAGAAACACCAGCAGAAAAATATTCCAACAATCATACCTGACTCTTATATGTCTACACTCACTTGAATCTAAGAAAAGATTTTACATAGCAAGCAAGGCCATATAAAGGACTAAGGAGATCAAAATCAAAAAAGTACATAACCTGCGATATTTCCTCCTTCGCGGAGATGTTATTCCGTCGCAGTGTGAGTCTCCTGAAACATAATCACTTCCTTGTTCTTGCTTACCAATTTTGAAGTATAATCGCAAAATCCCTTCAATATTCATACTCAACAAAACAATTCCCTCTCTGTTTGACTGAGAGAGCCCCGATGGTCAGGTTCGTTCTTCTGAGTGATGCAGATTATGCCCTTCAGATGTTCTGTAATCATTATGAACCCAACTATTTAGGTTAGTTTGGGTTGACATATCCCATATATTATTTCTTCTCTTCGTGGATCTTTTTTTCATTTGTCATATTTTTTTATCGGTATGTGGGATGATGGGATGGTAGAAATCTGAAAAATAAGGAATAGACAGAAATACTAAATGATTTTTTTTGTTTCAAGGCAATCAAGAAGAGAAAATGATAAAATATGTGTAGAAGTTTTCTGCCTTTTTGTGAGTTTTTCTCCTTTTTTATTTCATTCATTTTATACAGTGGCCTTCTTCAGTAAATTTTATCTCCTTAAATTTAAAAGAATGTTATGTCACCAAGGCATGCTCCACCAATCCAGTATTATGACGTTTCCATTCTACGTGATTTTGAATGTTAGTTATGTTTATCTTATGTCCGGAAAACCGGCTCATTAGACCAAAATACACTCTATCACATCTATGTGGAATGTTATATTTTAGTATGGAATTAAATTTTTTATTGGTATTTTCAACTATGCACGACACAATACTATTTTTTCTTCCACGATGAAGAATCTTTTTAACTATACGAGAAAGATATATGTGCCCTCGTTCAGCTCACTCACCACTTGTTCACTATCTTCTAGTGATTGCTGATTATTTTTAATCAGTAATTGATACATTTTTTTCTGGTTTCAGTAATGAAACCTCCCATCAGACAGTTTCAAATTTCTGATGACGTTCAACTTTGGTAAACTGATGTGAACGGAAATCAAGAAAAATCTGTGAAAAGATGTGATTGAAATACCAATTTGTTTTAAGTTTTCATCAAAATTGTTGAAGATAACAGCCAAAAACGGAACTCTATTGTCTTTTCCCATATCTACGGTAAACTAAAGTCTGGGGTGAGATGAATTAAGGAGTATTTATTACTCGTATACTCATAAGTTATGTAACAAATGGCATATTTTTCGAACGACTGTCAAAATTTTTTCGCAAATTTCTCTTAAAATTAAACAAGTTCCACGTAGAAATAATATATGGGCGATGTCAACCCAGATTATTGGGTCCATAATGATTCTAAGACAACTATAGATCATAATCGGCATCACTTGGAAGACAACCTGGCCATCGGGGCCCTCTCGGTCAAACAGAGATGAAATTTGAGGAAATATCGCAGGTTATGTATTTTTTTTTATTATCACCTCAGTCCTTTTCATGACCTTGATTGCTATGTAAAATCTTTTCTCAGATTTGTTTAGACATGTAAGAAGTATGATTGTTGAAATATTTTTCTACTGGTTTTCTCTTTCCATTGTTACAGATTCCTGTCCCAAACCCCTTTTCTGTCACCCTTGTCTTCGTTTGGAAATCATGGAATGCAAGAGAGAATGAAGCGGCTAAGCAGAAAAATCTTTGGTACTCTTTTTGTACACACGACATTAACAGAACATAAACAGACAAGCTATTGCTAGTGCAATAGCGACAGGGAAACGAGTTTTTTCCTCAGGTTTTTTCACTTGTTTATTGAATCATATACAAGAAAGTATGGTTCCCCTGTTACATTTCCTGAGCTCACACTCGTGCTTTTTCTGACACACACCAAAATTATAGATATAAGCATTTATTGTAAATACAATTATTCAAATTTTTTGTAAATCCTCTCTTTTCAAAAGAAAACTACTTTTTTAAACTTTCCCAAAAAGTGCAACTAGACGAAAGCAGAGCACAGTACACAATGATGTACTAGCTACAGCAGAGGCAATTTCGAGCCATCAAATATCTCTCCGTACAGCTATTGAGGTGGCA
Source organism: Cryptolaemus montrouzieri (assembly GCA_013387265.2). NCBI lineage: Eukaryota > Metazoa > Arthropoda > Insecta > Coleoptera > Coccinellidae > Cryptolaemus > Cryptolaemus montrouzieri. The sequence goes on from JABFTP020000103.1 coordinate 65,092,475, forward strand.
AAATCTAGAATTGCGAGATATATGGAACAACAAAGCCTCTAGAGACAATACATTTTTTCACAACGCTCCTCAGGGTTTAAAAAATGTATTCAGTAGAATTTAAGAAGAGAAGCTGCTACGATATCTGATCGAAAGTTCGAAAATACATTACTTTGATGACTTTTGATGTGAAAACACTTGCATGTAATTACACGGTTGTATATAATTTCGTCCACTCAACCTCTTGGGACACGAACAAGCAAGGTGGTCAAATTTGCGTTGGCAAATTTTTGAAGAGACATCCTACAATCTCTTTGAGAAAGTGACAAGTAACTAGCTAGGCTCGTTCAACAGCATTCAATGAATTGAACGTCAAAACTTCTTTTGTTAAGCTAGATGATTCCATAGAAGAACCTGAATATAACGCTGATGAAACAGGGATGTCTACAGTAAACACCTGCACGAATTGTACCAATGAACGGAACAAAACAAGTAAGAAGAATTGCATCTGCCGAACGTGGGGTGATGTAACTTTGATTGCTAGCGTTAATTCGGTACCTCCACTATTCGTCTTTTTCTTGGATATTTTTCAAAAGCATATAATGAAAGAGGTCCCCTCTGGTAGGTGCACCGAACTGAAGTGGTCGAATGCTCCAATTTTCCTGCAACTCGAACATTTTCCATTCAGCCTTAAAAATAAATGTCTCCTCTTTCTTAGTAATCATGAAAGTCGATTATCACTGACGAGACCAAAAATTTCGGTTTGAATATTGGAATAATAATATTAATATTTCATTAACAAAGGTACCAGCTGTACGTTATAGCCTCTTGATAGAACAGTATTTCGACCACAAAAAAATACTACATTACTACCTGTATTGAATCTCCCCTAACCCACAATGGAAAGTCTATGACATTATATGATGTTGCTAAATGTCCAGGACAAATTTCCCAAAGCATTTACAACAAAAATACTCTGTCGGGGTTTGAAGTTGCAGGCATATATCTGGTAAATCGAAATTTATTTACAAAAGATGAATTTCGTAGCTCTTATGTGACTGAAAGACCATTTCCCGACATCACAACTTGTACCTCAAAAACTGAAGAGATTCTTCACGGCCATCTTATCAAATACATTTTACAACTGACCAAATACGTCATTTTCCCAAAGTCAGTCCAAGAATCAATGGGAAGAAATAAGGAAGAAACAATTCTCGGAAGCAACTCTGAAGCTCCGAGGAAGATTTGCAAATGGCTTCAGAAGATTCTCTAGCAAATGTGCCAATGGATGATATTGACGCTGAAGTTCTAGAAAATGAGCCTCTGAATGTTGAGATTTTGTAGTCATAAAGATTGCAATAAAAAAATCAAATAATGGTTATGTGGTTCATATAACAGAGATACATCAGGCAGACCTAAATACTAAGTTAAACAGCTGTGAAGTCTTAGGCATTAATCTTACGGACTACAACTGTAAGATTAACAGTGTATATAGAGCACCTAAATACGATCTACACACGTATCTGCAATGGTTTAGTGGCTTGTTGGAATGAGAGAAACAAACATTGATAGTAGGCGATATAAACTTTATTTTATTTATAGATATATAAACACAATTGCGGTTCTTGTGATAAAATTTATATCGGTAGAACCTATAGGAGTTTTGGCATAAGAACATCTGAACATAAACGTAGCTTCGATAAAAATAAATCTGATTCAAATTATTCAAACCACTTAATAAAAGAAAACCATTCATTCAATAAATACTTTGACATATTACATATAAAATCAAAAAGTTTAAAATTAGATCTCCTAGAAGCATTAGAAATGAATAGATACAAATATTCGGACAAGCTTTTGAATGAGCAGGTAGATGTAAATTATTCACCCCTACTTAACTTGTTTAATTAGTTTTTATTACCTTCCATACTAACTGTACAATGGCCCGGTGTGGATTTTCCTGTTTTTCATCCAACATGTTCTACGATTTGTTTATAATACCATACTCTTCAATCTTTTTGTCATTCTTGATAAAGCTGCTGTGTCAGCGAAACGTCGTCGAATTTTTTCAAATAAAGTGTAGATTAAAGTTAAACCTTGTGTTTTTTTATCTCATTAATATATTATTGTTGATTTCATAGACCTACAAAATGCATTCGACACTGTGGTGCACTCTATACTCTTGAGAAAACTCAAAATGGCTGGAATCTAGGGTAGTACATTGCAACTGCTGAGATCTTTTTTTGGAAAAAAGGGAACTGTGTACCGAGTTGGGGGCATCAAAAGCTTGTGCCAGAGATCGGATGTGGGTGTTGTGGAGGGCCCGTTTTGGTTCCCTTACTGTACCTGCTGTATGTTGAAAGCATTAGACTTGCAAAGCTGAGCGGACAGGTATATATGTTTTGTGACGACACAGCACTGCTCTATTCTGGACACGACCTAGAAGAACTAAATAACCTAGTTTATAGAGACTTGGATACATTTAACGAGTGGTTGAACGCAAACGGTCTGATTTTAAATGAAAATAAAAGTGTTTTTATGTGTTTGAACCAAAAGAACAAAAGAATGAATCATCACATCAAAATCAACATAAACAACAAGTCGCTGAAGAGAGTGGACTCAGTAATACCTTGGTATTATTATCGATAATAAACTCACTTGGTCAAACCATATCGACTATGTGATAAAATCTTTACGTTCTTCAATTGGAGCAATAAAACGCGTTAACTATTAATTGTCAAAGGAGAGCAGAAATTTTCTATACAGTGCCCATGTCCAATCTCGTTTATCCTATATAATTACCATTTGGGCAAATACATGTGATAAAAATATAAAGATGATCGAAAGGTAACAAAACAGGGCAATCAAAAACATACAGGGTGCTTCAACGAAAACTAAACAGAGGCTTTATACCAAGATATTCATTTCTGATCAAAACGCAAAAACAGGTCAATTTTTGTTTCGAAGGGGGACATCTTTTGGGGTACAATACTTGCCTGAAATATCAACCCCCTAAGCGGGGGTTGCAATCCTTGAACATTTTGAATAGGGAAGATGGGTCGAGTGATGACTCAAAAGAAAGGTAGGATCTTTGTCTACATCGTCTTGAACGAATTTACATTTTTAATTAAAAACTGTAAGAGATATAGGATGAGAAACTGAAAGATAGGGAAGACTATTTCCCTCAGACTATTCAAGTTTCAGTGAAGTAAAATGGGACAGATCCATGCTGATCTGTTCCATTGAACAAAACTTTTGACAGATTTAATTATTTCTTTATAAACTCGATTTTTGAGGAACATTTAAAAAAAAAGTAGCTCGTAGATCTTTTGCACTACAGACACAATTTTTGCTTGGGTGGATAGAAGAAGGATCAAGGAATTTTTTAAGCAGTCTACACATGTCAAATGTTTATTGCGTTGTTTTGTATGATTTTATCAATTTGGCCTTTTTCAAACAGCAATAACTCAATTTTTTCAAATTGCACGTGCCATTTTTTATATCGCCATCAGATGAAGCGTCAAATTTCAGATGGAATTGTATCAGCATGTCTATACCCATCTCTTATAATATAATAATTTGGGAATATATTGAATTTTGATGATTTTGCAAGAACTAACAGAGAATGCTTTGAAATATTTGAATCAAGTAGCTGAACTGACAGGTGCCTAAAGTTAATGTACTTGTCACTTCTTTCTATCGAATTTGGTATTTCAACAAGAATTGTTGGTAATTTGAAGTGAAAATTTTTGGAAAACACCAGATTGATAATAAAATGGCTGATTATTCAAACGAGGATATGTTTGATCTCTTTTTAATTCATGGCGAATGTCAAAGAGTGGTGGATAGAATTTGTAGGCAATTCAATAACCAATTTTCAAATTTGGCGCCTATTAGTAAAACAAAATTTCGAAAAGATTAGAAGCAATTTTCTGCAATTTGGAGGAACAAAATACATAGAAACTGGAAGAAAACTAATTATCGAGGACGACAACAATCAAATTAATACGCTAGCGTATTTTCGTGCCAATCCACATGCGTCCATTAAGTCAGCATCAATGGATATTGGATTGAGTTATACTACCATTCAAAGGATCCTTAAGAAACATAACATGCACCCGTATTCTTTTATCAGACTACAAAAATTGAAACCAACTGTCCTTCCCAAGCGGCTAAATTTCTGTGACAATTTATTAATTCGGCTTCAAGAAGATGAGACAATTCTGCAAAAAATTATTTGGTCTGATGAAGCCAAGTTCAATGAAAGTGGAATAACCGACAGGAGAAATCGACATTTTTGGGCCACAGAAAATCCACATTTCATTGAGGTTATTGATTTCCGAAATAAATTCAGCGTGAACGTGTTTGTAATTTTAATGAATGATTTGTTGGCTTATAACATTTATGAGGAAAATCTTAATGGACAAAGATACCTGGAAATTTTGAGAGGAACATTAGCAAATTTTTTAGATGGATTACCCCTCAACATTCTGAGGGATTGCTATTACCAAATTGATGGTGCACCAGCACATAAAACACGAGCTGTAGTTCGGCAGCTAACAGAAATATTCCAGGATAGATAGTGGATAATCAAGGACCAAATTTATAGTCTCCGCGTTCTCCGGACATGCGCCCCTTGATTTTTATTTATAGGGCAAAATCAACAGTGAAGTGTATCTTATTCCTGTAAGAAGTAAAGAAGAGTTATTAGAGGGGCCCATATTGAACATTTATTCAGATCGTACATCAATTTTCTCCTATGATGTCTGCTATCGTTTATTCGTATTAATGTAATTATCTTCGATGATTGGTTTTCGCTTAGTTCCTACAATTTTAATTCATCCGAATTGTAGAAAATTGCATCTAATGCTTCGAAATTTTATCTTACTCATAGACGGTAAATTTGGAAATTGGTTATTGAATTGCCTGCAATTTCTACCCACTACTTTTTGACATTCTAAAATGAATTAAAAAAAGATTAAATATATTTTCGTTTGAATAACCAGTGGTTTTATTCCAAATGTGTTGTATTTTTTGGATAGTTTCAATCTGAAATAACGACAATCCTTGTTGAAATATAAAATTCGGATGAACAAAGTGACAAGTACACTAATTTTAGGCACCTGTCAGGTGAGCGTAGCCAGTCCAGCTACCTGATTCAAATATTTCAAAGCATTCTCTGTTAGTTCTTGCAAAATCATGAAAATTCGATATATTCCCAAATTATTTCGGAACTATAAGAGATGGGTAAAGTACATGCTTATACAATTCCATCTGAAATTTGACGCTCCATCTAATGGCGATATAAAAATTGGCACGTGCAATTTGAAAAAATTGAGCTATTGGTGTTTTAAAAAGGCCAAATTTAAAAAAATCATACAAAACAACGCAATAAACATTTGATATGTGTAGATTGCTTAAAATTCCTTGATCCTTCTTCTATCCAACCAAGCAAAAATTGTGTCTGTAGTGCAAAAGATCTACGATCTACAATTTTTTTAAATGCTCCTCAAAAAACCGAGTTTATAACAAAAATAATTAAATCTGTCAAAAGTTTCGACAGATAAGAGCCAACAACTTGGGTATTTTATGCCTTGCTCAAATGTCGGTTTTAGGTTTATAATTAAAAAGGTAGATTTCCATTTGAAATAACAAAGTGATGACCCACTTCCGGTATAACCGGAAATGGTATCACTTCGAAAATATTTCACTCCAATTGGAAATCGCTAGTTATGGCCGCGTATAAAATATCAGCTCGATATTGTAATTGGAACTTAAAAAGTTTTTAACGGACGGTCCCGGTGGATATCCCTGTATATACCGCATAGCCTGATGATATAAGATTCTACAATATCATGTTGCGACAGCAATTCCAAATATTAATTCAATACTACCAAATTATTAAAGACAAATCCGACGTAGTCGCTTCTACCGATGGGAATCATTTCATGCTCTTATTTAAATTTAGGGCCACATTTTCTCAGGATGAGAATGTACATTTGCTATGAATAAATAAATATTGTGAGAATCCCACGAATTTCCTACGGGCCTTGATTCCTAAACTCCTATAATTACCGCCCCAAGTTCATAGCAGCACAATCAAATTACACGGTTGAATTAGAATTTGTTTCTATTCCATTGTCATACTGAATGTGGAACGTCTCAACGTTGCTGTATCTGTTGATATTCCTTTAGATTACAGCCAGGTGATAGCCTTGTGTCAAAGGTGAAAACCATTTGTACGAGGATACAAATGATTGCATTGTTTTTGAAACTGTTTTACTTGACGATACTTTTCATAATCATTAACGTACTTCTTTATTTCCGAATTTACAGTGTGTTCCAACGAAGATTTTCTGCCCACTCTATTTCAAGAAAGATTGATTTTGACGGAAAAAGTATAGACTCGTCAAATTTGATTGATAGGAGACCAATTTTTGACATGATTCGGAGCATGTGAAATCAACCTCCTTTCCTCAACAACACCTAGAGTCCGCGAAATTATTCTTAAATTTCAATATCGATTATTAGTATTCAACCACTAGAAATGTAGGAAACAAAATTCCAAGATAACTTACCAGCAATCGTCGTATTTCAGGCATGTTAGCTTTTGTAAGTGAAACAAAACACTTCAATAATAGAAAAGATATATGAGATAACCATTTAAGAGCTGAACTGGTCTATTCTATACCAAACTGCCAGGTAGAAAGAGAGATACTATAGACGGCGGTAAAATTAGTTGAAAAATAGGTTTTAACATTTATTCATTCTTTATATAATTGATCTACCTTGATAGCTAGTTACTAAGTTGAAGATCATTTAACAATACCTGAATTCAAATTCCCAATCCTATTTATTATTAACGAAATAAAAGTTTATAGATTTTAAGACGTGCTTATCTAATATTTGAATTATTGAGATGAATAACTTCCTCAAAATAATAAAACATGTAGCCGGCTCGGTGGCTATTTATTATGTGTACATGACATTGTTATAATTAAACTTCCCTTTAGTTTATGGAAATTGGATGAATCCAGAAACATATTTCAAACCTATTTTTATTAATTCTTCATTGTGAAACAAAGGCATATTGTATTGCCTCTGATTGTTTGATTATTAAGTAAAGAAATAGCTGGCTCGGTGGCGTAGGGGATATGATGCTCGTCTCCTGCGCAGAGTTACCTGGGTTCAATCTCCACAAAGTCGGTGCGATTATTCGGATTCTAGGAATCGCTTGAGTATCCATCTTTCGGAGGAGATGTAAAGCCGTCGGTCCTGTCTAAGAGAGATGTGTTGGACATTAGATCTCTTCCTCCGACACGAGAGGGGTTCGGCAAAATTTCCGGGTTAGTGAAGTGACAGAAATCCCAAGCGTCATTGTCCGACAGGCGGAAATAGAGTACGTTGAAGGAATAACAAACAACAATAAAAATTGATAATTTATTCAATTATGAAACTAATAAAACCACAGAAAGAGTTATTCGTGAATTTTGGGGATTGAAAATAATTTAAGGTAGCCTTATGTATATTAGTGATTGATAGTGATCATCACCGTCCTCGGTGTCCTCATTATCACTGTGTTCATAACAGCTTTCTTCAGCTAAATTAAAATCTATAGGATCCACGTTGTCATCATCCGCTATATGTTCTTTTTCCAAATATTGTTTCTTCAATTTTTTCAAATATTGACTTGACAACAGTTGCACATTTCGGATCAGCGAATTTCTAAATTACTAGATTCTTAACAGCTTCTAACTCGACAGTGAAATTCTTTGTAGCCACCCAGGTTTTGACATATGCCCACATTTTTTCTATTGGGTTTAATTCAGGATGATAAGGGGGTAAGCGGAGAACTGAATACCCATGAGCAGCCAGTAGGGAATCGGTAAGATCTGTCTTGAACCGTGGTTTATGCTCCTGACTTATTTTATATAATTCTAGGTTGGGGCTTGTTATTCACAAAATATACCTTTTTGATTCAACCATTGCTACATTTCGGCCTTTTTGTTCGAAAACACAATATTTGTCCGTAGCTATATTGTGGTACGAAGCGTTATCTATTACAACCACATAATTGGGTGGTACATTTGACATTGATTTATCTTCTATCAAATTTTAGAATTTTCATGGTTCATATCATCATGATAGTCCCCTGATTTTGCTGCAGATTTGAATATTAAAAGTGAATCTGGAACGAATTCCTGCTCACTGACAGCGTGAGTAATAACCATCCGAGGACCTTTTTCAATTTTTTTATGTAATTCATGAACAGAATAATCTAAGCACTGATGAGAAGAAGTGTTATTAGAATAAATATATGTTCCATCAATATAAATAATTGGCTGATTTTCTCTTTTATATTTACATATCTTTCTCAAATAATTTAGTCGTTTGTCCTAATATCCAGTGATTCAACTGAGATTTCCCAGTTATCTGGACATTTGTTATCTGTAATCAATTTCTGGAACAAATCCCTGCTCACTGACAGCGTGAGGACCTTTTTCAATTTTTTCATGTAATTCATGAACAGAATAGTCTAAGCACTGATGAGAAAGAGTTTTGTTAGAATAAATATATGTTCCATCAATATAAATAATTGGCTGATTTTCTCTTTTATATTTCCTGATCTTTCTCAAATAATTTAGTCGTTTGTCCTAATATCCAGTGATTCAACTGAAATTTTTCTGTTATCCCGATATTTGTTATCTGTAATCAATAAAAAATTAGTTACCTAAAGCATAAATTAATTTTAATAAAAATTATACCTTATCCTTTCGTTAAAATCAGATTTGTAATACTGATACTATTTCTATTTTTATACGTCCGGATTCCTAAACTTCCTCTTACCTTAGGTTTTTAAGGAATATCAACTAATAATGGGGAAAAGTTGTAAAATTTGAATTATTTCACACGAAATAAAAAAAAATTTAATTATCTTATCTGATTACTAGTTTTTCAACATCTTTCTTAGAGATGATTCGCTCAAATCCTGTGGAATCAAATTATCTTCCTTTGAAGTGATCAAAAGTTTTTTTTTTACGGTAGGCAGTTCTTTACAAATTTTGTAATAATTGTAAATATGCCTTCGAAAGAACTCTTCTCTTCCCACTTCTATTTCAGTATTAGGAAAACTTCGCCGTCTTTTGTGGGGATTTGGAAATTCCGATGCTTCACCACTGAATACATCAAGTCCTTCATTTTTATTCTTTTTACCGTACTTGGAAATATATTCACAGCTTTACACACACGATTTATAACTTAGTTTAATGGAAAGCTCAAACCATTACACGCTTCATTTTCCATAAATGTTATTGAATTAAAAATGATATTTTTTATATTTACTATCATTTTCACAATAGATCTTTCACAACTAAATAATTTGAGGAATTCTAGGTTCACAATGAGAACGCGACGCTAAGCTACTGAAACTTTTAGCTGGTAATAAGCACCGCCTACTAGGCCGGTGCTCCTTCGAAACGAGCTAAGCGGCTACGCGCCGCATGCCCAATTGGTTCACCAAAATCAAACGAGCGGTTTCACGAGAGATGTTGAGATCACGAGCTATCTCTCTAACACTGGCATGACGATTTTCGAGCACCATTCTCCTGATTTTCATGACGTTATCGTCGGTTAAAGAGGTCGAAGGACGTCCGAAACGAGGCAAATCTTGGACTATCTCTCGTCCGTCTTTAAAGGCTTTGTACCACTCGTGCACTTGGGATTTCGATAAAACAGAGTGTCCATAAGCCTTTTTTTAGCATTCTCTATGGTTCAGCATACTTGATGTCGTTTAGAATACAAAAATTCGAGACTTTTTGTACCATATTTTTTTCTATTGTAAAATTCGCAGAGTACTAATGAGGTGGTTTCAAAGCTGTCGTAAACAAACTATTTTGACAGATCGCACTCATGTTTGGCACGGTAATTAAGGAGAGTCCTACCAACATACAGAAACTTTAATAGTTAAAAATACTCAACGCGGGCCAATTGAATGAGAATTTCCTATTACTTTTTTATCACAGTAGTAGTTTCACATTAAAGGGTGAAGTTCGTGATGTTTCACGATACTTTAACTGTTGAAACTGATACACTAACGTGATAATTTTCTGATGGAAGTAGTGTTTTGAATTTGTAGGCGACCCAAAACTGCCACTTCAGTCGCTCCGTTTCGTCTAGGGAGATGTTGAACATGTTTTTTGTTTGCCACCAAACCCGTAGTTGAAAATTTATTCACTACATATAAAATACACTGGTGTCCTATTTGTTTTTGTGGATGATTCACATTGAAAATACTTGCCGTTTCTGTGACACAACTATTATTTCGATAATAAATTGAAATAATTTCGACCTGCTCATAAGTTGAGTAAACCATTTTCAATAAACTGACAAAGGATAACTGTAATTGAAAGCATTTCGAAAATGAGAGACGAATGTGGAACCGATTTATCATTACCAGATGGTTATGATGAAAAAAATTGTGCGTTTCCTAGAAACCATTGATATTTATTAATTTACTAATATCTCAAATTATCACATTTTCGTGAAAACAAGAACTTGGAGGTGCTGAGGACAAGAATCGTCACTTGGGAATGGTAGCAGAGAATCAGAATTGTATCATTCAATGAATCTCGGATGAGCTAATTTTGAGAACTCATTTTGCTTTTAAGCAGAACAAAATTTTGTTGTGCTCGGACCTTTTCTATGATATTAAAGGTTCATAATGATCACATTTCTGACAAGAAAATTAAAGACATTTTAGAAGATATGTCGGATCCACTATCCCAACAATAAATGTCAACTCAGAAGCTGCTCAGTGTTGTTTTCGCATACTTCGAACCAACTCAGAAATTTGTCTCACTCCAATCAAAAATTGAAGTGTCTCAGCTTCTTCCGCTATTATCTGTCTTTCTTGAAATAAAAAGATGACAAATTTACGTTTGAATAGAAACTTTCGTTCTGTTTGGACTTTTTGTGTGATATCAGATATTCATAAAGATACTATATTTGAATAGAGAATTGAAAAACTTTTCCAAAGGTATGTCACTCGATCCGCTTTCCGTTCAATGAATTTTGACTAAGGTTCTGTAGATGGTAGGGGGATGATTTTACATGATCCAAACCAAACTAAAAACTAATTCCCCTTCAATCAGAAATTGTCGCTTCTCGGCTTTTCCCAATAAAATCAGTCCAACTTGACATAGAGAGGGTGGCAAATTTTTGTTGGAACACATTGTATGTCAAATATCTCAACTTCTCCTTCTGAAATTGATAATTTTCGAGCTACATATGGATGTAAAATTAATTCGATGTTGAACTAGGATTTTGTGGAAAATTATTTTAGTTTCGTATGAAGTAAAAACTGAATTCCTGTTACATTTTCTGGTACGCTGTTGAGTCACTAATCATACAAACAGCTCTGCATAACAGTGGAACTATTATTTGATCTAAAATTGGTAGAAGATTGAAGCAATTCTTAAAATTAACTGAAAACAATTGATTTGAGCAAAATTACCAGAAAATGATTGATGGAGAGGAATGTATTTCATATGCAAAATTATACTAAAGATAATTACCTGAATAGCAAATTATCGTTTGAATTTAATCGGTTATCAATAAACTGCACAATTTATTGCTGCATTTAATTTTATTATGCACAGCTGACTTGACTGTGTTCTTTCCAAATTCTTTCTTTTATGATTGCTTCCATTTTCTCCAGAAAACTGACGAACCATAAAGAATAAAACAAGAAATTAGATTAGTTTAGACTCGTCATTTCTATCTGCAGTGATGATCGATAGTGCGTACAAATATAACTTCTGCTGTTGGTTTCAACATGTTTATGAAAAAACTCAAGAATTTCTTAAAAATCAGTTAAATCAGTCATCCTACCAATGACGTATCCTGAAAAAAGTTTAGGGGAGCAAAATCCGAAACGCATGGAAATAAAATTTATACTCGTATAATATACAGGATGTTACATAATAGCATGTCACAACTTGAGGGGGTAAATATTCGAGCAATTTTAAGAAAAAAAAAATTATATAAACATAGGTCCATGAAAGCTTCGTTCCGGATTTACAGGGTGTTGAAATTTCCGGAAAAAATTGGTTTTTTCTTCAAAACTCTTGCAGTTTTTGAGACATTCAGCCTAATTTTGGAGTGCAAGCTATTTTTTACAACCATCATTACTCTTTCTAGATTTTAACTAAGATTCACAAGGTGTTTTCTTTTCCGAGGCCATGTCCCCTTTTGCCCTTTCAATGTTGTTTGCAGTAAGCCACTCATCAACGTACCATCAATTTTCATCACCTTCTTTCAATTTAGAAACATTTTTGACACCTGTATTTTTTTCGAGTGAAATTTTATAGAATTTGAATTATTTGAATTGTATGTTATTCGCTAAATAAAAAAAATAATAGAAATACTCGATAGATATTATCAAAATTTTACTTTTACTTTGACAGCTAGTTTTCTGAAACTCAACTTGTACTTATTCATTAGCGAACTAAAAAAAAGAACAATTAAAAACTAAATAAATTGCAGGAAGTGTCCTCCACCTGCAAGAATACAAGCCTCTGTCCTTCTTCGCATATTATCACGCACTCTTTGAAATATTTCTGGGATATTTCTCATCGTGCCACAGGAGGCTATGATTCGATTTCTCAATTCATCATCAGTGTTCACTGGAGTGGTATAAACTAAACTTTTGAGATATCGCCATAAGAAATAGTCTTAACTTTTTAAGTCTGGGTACCTAGCAGGCCAAGGTTTTGGCCCACCCCGTTGTTGAAAGTATTATTCAACAATTCTCTAACTTATCCACTGAAATGTGCTAGTGCTCCGTCATACAGTAACCACATTATGTTTCTCACCAAAAGTGGCACATCCTCGAGAAATAAATGTAACTCCTCCTCAATAAATTGCCGATAAAAGGTACCGTTTAGACTGCTAGGCAGAAACTGGCCCATTCAAATAATTTCCAATTATTCCGACCTCGTCATTTACTGAGAATTGTTCTTGATGATAAGATTCTTCAATCAAATGAGGGCTTTTCTCAGCTCAATAATGATTATTGTGAAAATTTGTGAAAGCAGTTCTCGAAAAGTTATCTTCGTCTGTGAACATTATTTCACTATCAAAATGAGCATTTATTCTTATTTTATCTACAACCATCGGCAAAAATTCAGTCTTTAGGGAAAATCTCGAAGAAGTAGAGTTTGGACGCGTTGAATATGAAACGGGTACAATAAAAAGTCGTGGAGAATCCTCCAAAGTAGAACAAGTGAAATATTCAACTGATATCTAATTTTTCTTGTACTCACATGAGGATTCAAATCAATCCAATTCAAACTGTTTCCTCAATATCTGGAGTTCTCATAGTTTGAGTTGCACCTTTTAAATGGTTATTTGCAGTAAAAGTACCAGTTTCCCTCAACCTTCTGTGGATATTTAAAAATGTTCGCCTGTCTGATGTTACTCGATTTGGAAAGCGCTCCTGATATAATCGCCTAGCTTCTGTTGTGTTTCGGCTAACCAGACCGAATGTATATCAGCCAATTCGGCGTTAGTAAAATTAGCCAATTTTTCTTACAGCAATAACTTCAAAAGTCTTAAAACTAATCCTCAATTTAATGAACAATTCCAGCAGATACTGGTTCAACTTTAGCAACTGTCAAAATAAATAAATAAATGAAAAAATCAAAGACTACTAGTAATTTTTTTAATTAGAAGTGCTTTCAATTCAGCGAATGCATACAATCGTTTAATTATTTTTTGCTCGAGAACGGTTGGAGATACGAAAAAATTACAAATGTCAAAAAGTTTTAAATTGATTGAAGATGACGAAAATTGATTCTACGCTGATCAGTGGCTTACTGCAAAAAAGTTAGAAAGGGCAAAATAAGACGTGGCTCCAGAACAGAAAACACCTTGTAGATTCTAGTTAAAATTTAGGAATTGTAATGATGGAGGCTACGAAAAATACTTTGCATTCCGAATTTGGGCTGAATATCTCAAAAACTGCAGGAGTTCTGAAGGAAAAAACTAATTTTTTCCGGAAATTTCAACACTCAGTAGCTCCGTAACGAAGCTTTTGCGGACCTATGTTTATATGAAATATTTTCCTTAAAACTGAACGTAGATTTACCCCTCCAAGTTGTGAAATACTATTATGTGACACCCTGTATAATCATCTTATATAAATTTCATTTTCGTGCAATTCGGATTTTGCTCCACTCGAAATTGAATAATTTAACATATTAAACATTGTTTTTGCAATAGTTAGATTGGATTACAAGTTCCAATAATTTAATGAAATTAATTTCGAGTGTAAACTTTACAACAAATTATTTAATGAACAGGTGTAATTTGGTAATAATTCTCATTTATTTGTTTTTTTTGGGTGAGTCATTAATAGATAATAGTTCTGTAATTTGCCGAAGAAAGTTTTCCTGACGTTTAATTCCTTACCTTAGTTTAGTTCTCATTTTGTATTTGTCTGATGAAGGCGCAGTGTCCTCAAAACGCGTTACAATTATAGTAAATGAGTATGAGTCAAATTTTCTTCTATTTAACATTTGTTATATAAAAGTTTCAAAGTGTTATAAAATCACGGGTAAACATATAAGGAGCTCTTACAAAGTATGACTCTGAAAATGTGAAATGCAAATTTTGTGACAAAAGATGTTCGCGGAAAGATCATTAGTGCTATATAGAAACACCGAGAAGTAATGAATAAAAATGAATATGACTAAATGAAAAAACGAGAAATAAAAGCAGGTCTTCTTGAATTAAAACTGAATGACATTGTCTAATATTGAGAAGTGGAATTTTATTGACGAAATAACCCAAGTTATTTCGCAGCAGAAGATAGTATCATTCAGTATTTCAAATTTTCAAAAAGTGAAGAGATTCGTAAACAATTCTGTTTTTGAGTTTAATTGTAACTTTTCAATTATTTAAATTTCGTCAATAAATGTAGAAAAATATTTTTAATTTAATTACCTACCTCAAATTAGTAAATCATTCCATTTCAAATATAAGTGTGAAATAAAATTCTTCTCTGTTGTTTTGTCACTCCTTTTATAATTTACATTTCGTTTGCTCAACAATATTGGCCGTTGCATCACTAACCCTCAAAACTGTTGAATTCTGAGTTAGTCCTTCTGACCATTGAACTAAGACTACCCTGGTCTTTCTTCACGCTAAATTTATGGGTGAAATTCTGCTGCAAATATGGACAATATAAGATAAGATGTTTCTGTTCATATCAAGCAGATGCGCACGCGCCAGTATGTAATTTATGGGCGCGTCTAGGTCATGCTATGACCTATGTATGCGACTATTTAGCACATTAAATTTTAAATCTGCGTAAAAGAAACCAGTTGGCCTGAGACGATTCAGGCGAATTTATTATTATGCTTGCCCTTATTATAGGTTTAAATAGAGCATTGTGCGGCTTCCTTTCACTAAGGTTAAGTCCTAAGGTTAACTCCCTGGTCAACGCATATTACGCCTATCATTGGATTAATGATCACAGAGATACGCACTAAGCTGTCGTCTTCCAGTTGACTTGTATGTGGGCGCCACTCGTGTTTTCCATGTGGAAGAAAACAGAGGATCAAACAGTTTTCAGCTTATATTACAATACAGACGTTTATTTGGACTCATTTCCATGTTTATTTAGACACACTGTTTCTTAAAGTTAAGTTATGAAATATTGATTCTGTATGTTCTATTTTATTGCATTTCAAATTCCGAATTGATTACTTAGTCTTCCATTTAGATATTTCGCCATATTGTTAGGTTAGGTTAGTTGTTTTTGTTGAAGGGAAAACTTAGCATTTTGGGTGATTCCAGTTATCTGACCTGCATTACCTGTACCCGTTTGTCATTACTTATTTTCATTTATCTTTTACAGTCATGCGAAGAAGTCGCACAGGTATGGTACCAATTCTTCTAAATGCTCAAGAAGCCAATAATGAAAATATATTTAACTATTCGAGAAGATTCAAAAATGTTCCATTACAACAACGAATCATTACATAAATAGTAATTATTACATAAATAGTAGTAATCATTACATAAATAGGTTTCCCAAAACTTGAACATAAACCTATTCACCCGTTAGAGTGTGCATGATATACGGAAGCATATTTTTACATCTGTCAAATTGAGTAAATTCGTAAGCTATTTCATTGAAGGAAGCCAAATAACTACTATAGACTAGGTAAAAAGGGTTATAAAACATGATCTAACCGTTGTAGTGACAAAGTTTCGGTATTCAATCAAAAGGGGGTAAACACATATATTTATGTATTATAGTGGGGAAATACAAGTTTTTTACTAATATTATTCATAACACCCATGAGAAAGGCTCAACCACTGCAACTGATACTAGAAAAGTATTGACAGAAAAAAACCGCAGAGGAAGATGGGAAATGCTATATAAGTATCATGAATTCATCTAGGAACCTTATACTCGCCACTTTTGTTTATATTATGATGACACCGCTTCTGGAAAGATTTGACTCCCTTGGGTATAATGAGATTTTAGTTGAGTGAGTTAAACATTTTTCAGCTATCGCAATACCCATCGAAGGAGCTTCTGTGTTGCTTATTATTGATAGTTATGCATGTCATTTCATTACCAGCCCTTAGCCATTGGAAGGCAAATCACATAAAACTGCTATCTATTTTTCTTAACATACTCTCCTGAGAATACAACCTCCAGACGTCTCGTTTTACGTGCCATTTAAAGCTGCTTACAGATTAACTTAAGAGTACAATTCATCTATGAAATCTCACATGACTATAATGCATATTTATTTAACAAAGCGTATCAAGATGCCAAAAAAGCTGGCAAAGAATCTGTATTTGCCTAACTTCTTTGAGGAATATGATTCTTTGGCATCAGCAGTAAGAGTCCCTGAAATTTCCAGTGGAATCAATTCAACATCAACAAACAGCACGCGATTTAACTAACTTTTGCATCAATGACGAATAGTTTGAAAATGAACAACACAATAAGAGAACGAAAAAGACAAAAACAATCTATAAAATTCAAATAACTGAACCAGCTCCACTTAAAAAAATCAAATCGAATGAAAGATTTGAACGAACAACGTGCACAATTTTGAAAAACAGTTCTTCAGAAGACGAAACGAATGAGGTTATGTGAGATGACTAAAACGGCCATAGATATAACGACGAATATTATAAAGAACGCATTTGTGAAGAATTTACACAGAGTAGGTATCGCAGCACCATTTGTGGACTTGGATACTCCTGAGGATTATGTTCCTAAAATTGTTATATTGATGTTAGATAAACAAAGTAATCATTGAAATATTGAATTGCTGAGAAAAAATAACCTTATTGTAATTTCAAGTTTGACAGCTATTAGGTAACAGAGGTGCAGGTAAAGCGGGGTAGACAACTGATCTATCATAATTCCACTAGTCCATGACAATATGTCATCATGATGTTAATCAGTTCGCACAATGAATAGCTTGACAAAATATGTAATTAATTATTGAATTGCAAATAACTGTATATAACTTCGGAGGGGACTCAGTAATGGTGTGGGGAGGCATTTCTTTCCATGGTCGAACTGAGTTGGTCCTAGTGATTAATAGAAGAATGAAAGCAGCCAGATACATCCCAAATATCCTTGAACCCGATGTTGTCCCCTTTGGTCCATTGATTGACGAAAACTTCATTTATATGCATGATAATGCTCGGCCTCATGCAGCTAAAGTAGTTACAGAATTTCTGCAAAATGCCAAAATTGATATTTTAAGATGGCCAGCCAGAAGTCCCGACTTGAATCCCACAGAACATGTTTGGGACAACATGGGGTGGCAAATTCAGCAACGTAGTATGCCTTGAAGACCACTCCAACAACTATAAAATCTGCTTCCTGAAATTTGGAACTCAGTGACTCAAGAGTACATCCAAAATTTGTTTGAGGGGCTTCCGAGACGTATACTGGCAGTAGTTAGGGCCCGGGGAGGAAACAATCGATTTTGAAAATGATTAGTAACCATTCGATGCTAGTTGATTGGTCTCTTCGCGAATGTATGACGATGGTAAAATTTTTCAATTTTTCATTAACTCGAAAATTGTTGATATTTTCCATCATAAACTCATCTCTTTTGAATGATAACTTCTTATTTTACACTTCTGAAAGTTACCAGGCGACTCTTGAATGACCAACCTAAAAGTTTATATAGTTTTGTCGTAAAAGTAGGGTGATGCGACAATTTTTGTGGGAGTGTATAACTTGTTACTTTTGTATTTTGTATGATTTAATTATTCTGCCATATTACATCGTTGACACACCTTACTACTTTATTAGCTTAAGGTAATTGTAACTAAGTAACCTCTGTCGGGTTGAATAACAATAATAAAATTAAATCATCATAAAATAATTATTATAATTAAATTTAATAAAATATAAGCAATTTAAAATAAATTTCATAGAAAATAATCAACGATACTATTATAAGTCAGAAAAAAATTTATACCCCAACATACGGCTCATACGAAATCACAAAAACTAATTCACTTAAATTCTATCATATAAATTACGAAACAAGAAAAATTTCTCGCACAAACCAACCTTGGAAAGAAGACAGTGTGGTTCTGGCCTAAGGCAACTTTAAGAGAGAGGCATCTTCGAAACAAGAGGCAAGTTTACAATTTCCATGCTGACATAAGAATTGACCACCATAACATCTTGTAAAAAATGTCTTAATACATAATGTCTCAGTGACAATGGCTCAATGATTTCTTACGAAAATTATTATTGCTAAGATATAAACTTTATCCAAATTTGAACAGTTTTATGATTGAAAAAAACTGTTATTCTTACCCATAAATACACTACTTCGTTAATAAAGCGAACACAACCTAATATTAAACTCATCAAAACAAGATATTACAGTGTAAACACTCCCACGAAAAGGAGGCAACAGGTCCGAAAACATTCTCGAACAATATTCACCTCGAGTTTTGATTAGATTTCTTCTGAATCAAAGACAATAGCTTCGAACGTAATATTTCTGAATAAATAAGAGAAATTACTAGAAATCGAACCGGAAAGTAAGAAGGTGAAATTGTAGCACGACGTAGGTATGTCATCTGTAAATGGAAAGCATTCTCTTGATGAACTGCAAAGAGAATTATGCATTCATTAAACGTTGGAATGTACAAGGTCCAACCAGGAAGTAATCGGAGTAATCGTCAATGTTTCTTTTATTATTTGATTGTAGGACCAATATAAGGAAGTTCATATGTTTATGTCTTCTGATAACACTATTATTGTTTGGTGTCACCTATAATTTCATAAAAAATTTAGAATTCTTCTCCTTTTTCATTGACCTAGAAATAAGAAATTTAGCGAGTATAAATATAAGTATGTACTTATTTTGTGAAAATCCTTTTCAAAATATCGAAAAATAAAAACACTCTTATCGGTTTCCAAGTTCATTTGTTAGTACACGACTGGTTTCGACGGTCATTTTCAAGTGGTGAATACAAACTAAGGTACAAAGATGATAACAAGATATATTTCACCCTTGAAAATTTAGTAAGGGGAGTTATTGATTTCAAGTACGCCATTGAGAGTGGTATAATGTGGGGTTTTCCTGAGTTTATTAATTTCCAAATTTTATAACAGATTCATTATTTTTACTTTTTTTGTGCACGCTTCCCAGGAATAGGTGAACCTGTTACACCACATGAGTAGGCGCCTGAGAAGAATTGAGGTGTCTGTTTACTCGCTTCTTGAAGAGGGCCAAATTGTAGGATGTTGAGAAGATGTTGGACGGAAGCCAGTTCAACAGCTCACCGGCCCTGTAAACGAAGGAATCCTTATAGAGAGGGGTTCGAGGGGTCGTTAAATGTACCGTCATATGATGAGAACTCCTTGCCAGCCTAGAATTGCGGCAAAACATGAGTTTTCCCGGAACAAGGTCTTTCAGCTCCTTGGAGCATCTTCCGTGGAAGTATCTGTGAAACAGGAAAAGGTCAGCAACTTGTCTTCTGAGAACCAGCGGTTGGAGAACGCGGTTTTTGCACACTATCCAATATCCGCTACGAATGTTTGGGCGCATATCCCCATACAAGGGAACAATATTCCAAAGCAGGTCGAAGCAGCAGCTGAGATGACGTAAGTATCGCTTGGCTCTGAAACGAAAACTAAGTTTAACTGATGCCGACTTAGCCATTGGTGATACATGTTGTTGCCAGCAAAACTTGGAGTTGACCGTTATTCCGAGAAGGTGCATCAAATCTTTGGAAGCAATTTGTTGGCCTTGCATTATTAGAGAAGGTTCTCCAGCGGGACATTTCTAGAAAACGTAGTTACTTCTTCATAGATCAGGTTCAACTGATCTCACTCAGATATCCTCTGTAAGTCAGAGTTTAAGTTATTAACTTGTTGGCATCTCTGACGATGAGATTCCGCAGCTGTAATCGGCCACAGACAACTGAAAGACGAAACCAGGGTACAATCTTCTGCAAAACTGAAGATCATGTTCTCTGTAGATGACAGAAGATCGATTATCTGCAACAGAAACAAGGTTGGCGAAAGAATGGATCCCTAAGGTACTCCTGCTTGCAACTGGAAAGAATCAGATATTATACCGTCGACCACAACTTGTATTGATCTATTTGAAAGAAAGCTACTTATCCAACCCCGCAATTTTTCGAGAAGCCCATATGCAGCAAGTTTATTCAGCAAGGCTGCATGCCAAACCCTATCGAAAGCTTTAGAGATGTCGAGGGCTATTGCTATAGATTTCCTATGTTTTTCCATCGTTGATGTACTAACATAAGTGACGTAGGCGAGCATATCTCCTGTCGATTTTTGCCTGCGAAAACGATACTAACGGTGGTTAATAATTCCCTGCAACTCAAGATATTTGAGGAGTTCATCGTTTTAATTGCATTTGTGAAGGAATTTGGAATTATCTAAAACTATTGAATGGTTTGTTGATTGAATGTGCTCAAATATTTGGGATTTCTTGTCTGATGCTATTGTTATTTGAATATGTATTCAAAATTGCTACCTATTTATCTATATAAATTGAATCGATTTTGTGAATACCAGAACCAGATTGTTTGAGTTCATCTGTTTTCTTTTGCAATAAAAAGTGATTTGCTATGATTTGATAAGGTTTCGAATGAGGTCATTTTGAATTTTGAGAAATAATGATATGAGTGGGCCTACTCTCTCATTAAATAAATCATTAGTTAAATTTCCTACCTATCGTTTGAGTAAAAATATATATGGTAATCAACTTTGCACCTTAGTTAGTATTTGGTACTTGAAAATGACTAAAGGATCGAAACCGGTCGGTATGAAGTAATAAATTGATAACAGTGTATATTTTATTTTCAGAGGATTAATGTCTCTAAAGTGGAAAACTTGAAAATTGTAAATTTATTTTATGATTATTTCATGATCAAATAATAACTTGTCATTTGCAGCGCAGAATAATGCTCCACATTATATTGATGTTGAAAACTCTGAATTAATTGAGTGGTAAATTGATTTGTAAGGTAACGCTGTAGAAAATTGTAACTATAATAATAATAAAAAGCAATGCGATAAATTACAACACCCCACAAATATCAGCAGATATTCAATGACTGATGTGTGGTGCTTTTGACAAACTGTATATCAGAAACTTTTGAATCAAATTTCGGGGTAGATTTCATTAATATTTATCAATTTCAATAGTGAATATTCGACTATCGATATACTTTCACACTACTGCGGGACTCTTATAGAGCAAGTCTTACCCGCTCTTCATTAATTTTTATTTCAGAAATAAATAAATGGAAAAAAAACAGAGTTTATTCAAGCAAAACTAGCTTTGGGCGATATATGTAGGTACTCTTCAAAATATTTCCAACCGAAAAAACCATGGACGTATTCCCTCAATTATCAATTTTAGCTTGTGAAATAATATTTGGAATATTCTGGATTTCAAAACGTCTTGATCTAAAAACAATAACAATTCAAATATGACTTTCGGGACAAGAAATTGATGTAATTGAGAATACCCACTATAGTATTTCAGATTCAATTTTTTTACATCATTACACTTTCTAGATTTCAACTGATATTCACACGGTGTTTTTTTTTCCGAGGCCATGTCCTCTTTTGCCCTTTCAATCTTTTTTGCAGTACGCTACTGATCAGCGTACAATTAATTTTCGTCATCTTCGTTCAATTTAAAAACTTTCTTGACACCTGTAATGTTTTCATGTCTCCTACCGTTTTCGAGTGAAAAATTATTGAATTTGAATTATTTGAATTGTATGTTATTCCCAAAATAATAGAAATACTCGATAGGTATGTCCAAAAGTTGCTTTTATTTTGATAGCTCGTCTTCTGAGTTCAACTTATACTTATTCAATAACAAACTAAAAACGAGAACAATTAAAAACTAAATAAATTGCTGAAAGTGTCATTCACTTGCAAGAATACAGGCCTCTGTCCTTCACGCACTCTTTGAAATATTTCTGGGATATTTCTTATCGTGTCACAAGACGTTATTATTCGATTTCTCAATTCTTCTACAATGTTCACTGGAGTGGTATAAACTTAACTTTTGAGATATCCCCATAAGAGAAAGTCTAAACTATTCAAGTCTGGGGACCTAGGAGGCCAGACTTATCCATCGGTTGTTGAATGTATTATTCAAGAATTCTTGAACTTCTCCACTTAAATGTGTTGGTGCCCCGTCATCCATGAACTACATTATATTTCTCACCAAAAGTGGCACATCCTCGAGCAATAACGGTATTTCCTCCTCCAGAAATTGCAGATGAGCGGAACCGTTCAGCCTGTTAGGCAAAAAAATGGCCCAATCAAATAATTTTCAATTATTCCAACCCAGACATTTACTTTGTTCTTGATGATGAGATTCTTCAATCAAATGAGGGTTTTCCTCATTAATATCCTCAATAATGAATATTGCGAAAATTTGTGGTAGCAGTTCTCGTAAAGTTAGCTTCGTCTGTGAACATTATTTCACCATCAAAATGCGTATTTTCTCTAATTTTTTCTAAGAACCATTGGTAGAAATTCAGTCTTGAAGGAAAATCTCGAGGAAGTAGAGTTTGGACGCGTTGAATATGAAACGGGTACAATAAAACGTCGTGAAGAATCCTCCAAGCTTGAACATGTGAAATATTCAACTGATTTAGTTGTACTCACATGAGGATTTAAATCAATACAAACTAATACAAAACTGCTTCCTCAATATCATATCATTGCACCATTTAAATGATTTTTTGCAAGTATCAGTTCCCCCAACCTTCTGTGGATATTTGAAAATGTTCACCTGCCTAGTGTTACTCAATTTGGAAAGTGCACCTGCTATAATCGCCTAGCTTCTGTTGTGTTTCCGTCAGCCTGACCGTACATGTAATGGATATCACCCAATTCGGCGTTAGTAAAATTAGCCATTTTTTCTTACAGCAAAAACTTCAAAATTCTTAGAACTAATCGTTAATTTAATAAATAACTCGAGCAGAAAATGCTTCAACTTTAGCATTTTCCAAAATAAATAAATAAATGAAAAAAGTCAAAGCCAACTAGTCATTTTTTTAATCAGAAGTATGCGAATGCATACAATCGTTTGATGATTTTTTGCTCGAGAATGTTTGGAGATACTAAGAAATTACATGTGTCAAAAAAGTTTCTAAATTGAACGAAGGTGACGAAAGTTGATAATAATCTGATCAGTGACGTACTGCAAAAAAGTTTGAAAGGGCAAAAGAAGCGGAAAAGAACAGACCTTGTAGAATCTAGTTACAATTTAGGACGTGTAATGATGGAGACTGTAGAAAAATAGCTTGCATTTCAAATTTGATCTGAATACCTCAAAAATACCCTGTAGCTCCGTAACGAAGGTTTTGCGGACCTATTTTTATATGAACTCTTTTTCTTAAAATTTCACGTAGATTTCCCCTCTCAAATTGTGACATACTATTATGTAACACCATATGATCTATAACTACACAGCTCCACAAAAAAGAATCGAAAAATTATTCCAGAACCCAGACCAGTCTTACGATATGTTTTTGGGGTCGCTGAAACCAAATCAAAGGACCAAATCGCTCCATTACGACAGGATTTTTTATAACCTCAAAAATTAACTCCAAAAACCATATAAATCAGGCAAACATCAACTTTTGGTCTTTATAATCTTAAAAACCGCCTAACCGTTTTAACCCCGTAGACCCATGACTCAGTAAAACCAAATACTAAATAACCCCATACCATCATAACCTCAAAATCTGACTCAGGAACAGTGATACGCAATTTTGTTACTGCAATTTTACACTAAATGGGCTGTTTCCAAGTGTAAAACTCCCATATAACCTTATAACTTGATCCTTTAAACCTCCATAACTTGTGCTTTAAACCCCGCTTACTTAAACTTTCGAAGCCCCATTACCCCATAACGTAATTTCCAAATTCCCATAACATAATATACTCCGTTACCCAGCGGCTACGACGGGATCTAAGTCGTTATGTTATGAGGTCATGGATGGGGTTTTCAATGCACCACATAATGCCATAACCTCGAAATTTAACAAGTAATAGAGTTCTAAAGTAAGTTTCCAAATTGCATGATGTTGAACTCCTTAATGGAATGCAATTATGTGAAAAAAAAAACAAATTCTCTCAAAAAATTTTCCGTATGTTTTCTGCAACCAGGGCACCTCTACGTGGTTGACGGTGGGCCACGGAGCTCATCCGTCATCCGGCAGAGACCCTGGATAACGGTTTTCATGCCATCATGGCAAACATACGGAAAAAATTTACAGTGGGTCGGACCCTCAGTTTCTCGGGTTGAACAAGCGGGCCCTCAGGCGTCGTCATCCAGCATCCGCAGTTTTGTAGAGGTGGATTCCTAGGCCACTACAAAGTCCAAAATTACAAGACACGTTCATGATGATCCCAATTAACCAAACTGTTTTTGTTGTGTTGGCGGTTTGTATACATCTCCCAACGTTCGAAAAAACTTACTGAAAGCCTACAGACAGCTTCCAGATTTGGTTTTTTGCGCGTACTTTTGCACAAAGAAGAAGATTGGGTACCACACACTATTTGTTCAAATAGTTACAGAATACTAACATCATGTCATAATACAGGGAACCATTCAAACTTGAAATTCGAGTCTCCCGTAACATGGAGTAAGTCAGAAAGAAAAAAGAGAGTGTTTTTTTCTGCATGACAGATACAAAGGGATTTAATTCTAAAAATAAATCTAAAATACAATACATCTACACAAACAAAGTTTTACCCATAGTAAATGTAGACGCACCTTGCGATCACCCGAAAAAACTATTCGACAACACTGCGATAGAAATGCCAGTAGACGCTGATGAAGACAAAAGTGCTCAATCAAGTGCAAGTAGTTATGGACCAGGATGAAAAAGTTACCCACCACAAACATTCAGCCAAGCAGAGTTGAAGATTTAGGTAGGGAGTTAGGTTTATTCAACTGGCCACTCGAGCATTGAGGGAAATGAGAAGGCGGACTCATTGGCCGCTCGAGGAACTAACCTGTAGTTCATGGGACCGCAGCTTGAGCTCGGAATTCCCCTGGAAACTCTAAGGATCGAAAACAACCGATGGCTAGACTTGAGGGTAGGTGAGCGTTGGATGAACCTCCCAGGTCTCAGAGACGCTCGACGTACCATCAGTGGACCTTCCACTACAAAAGCCAAGGGCTGGCTTAAACTCTCTAGGTTGGAACTGAGAATTTTAACTGACATATTCACGGGGCACTGTCGCCTCAAGAAACACCTAAATAAATTAGGATTGGTTGAGTATCCTTCATGTAGGCTATGTGAAGAAGATATAGAATCAATGGAACATGTTATGTGCGAGTGCCCAGCTGTGGACAGGGTCAGGATGGAAGAACTCGGATCTTGCAAGCTGATGCTGATTGAGCTTATTAATATATCACCCACGAAACTCGTATCCTTTACGAGAAGGATGGAGCTCGTGGATGAAATTTAGGACAGATTTTGCCACAAGAGATCACTGGGTCGCATTGGCCGGGCTGCTAGGCAGCCCTCACTCAAAAAGATAATATCTATCTATCTATCTAGGTTTATTGAAAGAAACACACTAGCTCTTGGCCTCAAGATTAAAAAACAAAAACCTTTAGGAAAAAGGTGCAAGAATAACGAAGCACAGACTTCGTCAGAAGGAATTGACACCATTTTTCACTCGCGAAGAGCAATTAAACTTAGTTTACTGCAGTTTTTGGAGTTTATTTTTGAGGTTATGAAAAATCCTGACGTGATGGAGCAATTTGGAACTCTGATTTCTTTTCAGCGTCCTCAAAAACATATAGCGTAATTGCTACACTAGCAATCACATTATTTGTGATTTATGTTAGCATTTTCTTACCCTGTGAAATTTATCATAACCGATTCTATTTATTTCTTTTGACAAAACTTCCGTGTACAGTCTGGTTGCTATTCTGTGTCCTCAAGGTTAATTCTGCTAAGGAATTAAAAAGACAGTCTTTCCTCCCAGTGTAGCTTATCAATACCATACAAAATTTCGAGTGAAATAGTCTCATTTTGAGAGGATACTCATGATACGGAAGAAAGTACGCCTAATGTCGCCGAAAGTATCTACTTTGTTGAATTATCTTGTCCGACACTACAATTTAATTACATATTCTAGAAGTTTGGGACATTCAAGAATTTCTCTAACTTGCTGGCTTTTCTAATGACTAAAAACCCTCCTTAAGAAGTCCAAAAACACTGTACACCATCGAAACATTTGAGCTGGGAAGAGACCCAGTCAATAATCAAAAGTTTCTTTGAAAAATGAACATCAATTTTTTTCACTACGCTTATGCAACCTGCTCGGCAGGTAACCAACAACCACTCAACTGTGGTTTCTTATATTACTCAGTTATCTGTAATATTCTATGAGCATGCTGGCCGAAATACATTTCTCCCAAATCCTGCCATGCTTTAATGATCCGGAAATAAGCGAGCAGTACAATTTAAGTCAAATCACTTGTACAATATCTTTCATGGCTCCACAGACTTGTCCTTCCACAAATCTGTCGTTTTTGATTAGATACAATAATTATATTAATTATATTAATATCTACTTTCAATGGGACTCTGAATTTAACTTGGTACTCAGAAACAAAGGTTTGTGATGATCATTATGAGAAAATGCTCAAAAAATATAACTACAACGCAGCTTTATCCCAGTACTTCTGGAACCCACAT
Organism: Cryptolaemus montrouzieri; assembly: GCA_013387265.2. NCBI lineage: Eukaryota > Metazoa > Arthropoda > Insecta > Coleoptera > Coccinellidae > Cryptolaemus > Cryptolaemus montrouzieri. The sequence continues at coordinate 65,119,748 of JABFTP020000103.1, forward strand.
CGTCGATGGTCTAGATGTTGGAACTTGGAGTACAAACTGATTGAGGTTCCTAAGAGCCTTCCAATAACCAATTATTCAGAAGATATATTATCAATATAATCAAAAAATAACTCATTATGACCATTGCATGTAGGTATAGCTTTAGAACATCCAGTAAATAGAGTACGAAGAAATTAATAAAATTCTTCTAGTATATAAAGCGAATCTGCTGAGTTACATACTACAGAGCCAGCTACCCTCTTATTTTATTCTTCTAATTCTTATTCAATAAGCTTCAGTACAATGATTATCATTTGATCAATTCTCTTGAGATACAGATGTCCATAATTTCATCTATTTATTTGGAAATCTCTTTTAAAGTAGATGTGGTCTGCCATCTTGCACCATTTTTCTTATCTCTCAAGTTATTTTCTTTTCGTTTACGTCCACATATGATAGTGTGTTCCGTCTAATCTGTAGTTAGGAGAATGCTTTATGGTCTTCTTTTATCTGCTGTTGTTTCTATAGCGTATATTAATATGAAGGTAACATGGGTTTTGTATATTCCTACTTCTACTTTTTCATTCATTACTCCAGAAAAAGTATTAAGTAAGCCTGATATTCGACTGTTATTGTTCACTTGATCATCTGCTTTATTCTATTTTGACACAAGGTGATTTGTTAGTCTAAATCAAATGACAAAACTTCTTTTATTTATCTGTTTCAAAACACGAGTTTGCCTTGTACAGGTTATTATTTTGTTAGTAGTACAAATTTTAGAAGAATATACACCAAATAAGACGGCATTAAACCTCTCGTCTATTAATTTTCCACGTCCATATGAACTAGATTAGAGAAATGAAAACTATTCTATACTTTTTCCTCTCCAAAATTAATCTAGTTTTCTTTCTGTATGTATGTGTATTTCATATAAATCATTTTTTCTAGTAATCTCTGAATTTCCAACAGTATTTTCTCTTGCTCAACTATTTAAGTTCTGCAAACTTTATCGACAAAAATATACCAGTAATAAGAAATTTATTAAATAATCTATCATGAAGCTCTAGTTTATGGGGTTATAAACCAAAATCTTAGTTGACAAATATTTCAGTATAGTTTTTCGATGAAACAGTATATTGTACATCCGTCCGTCTTATGGACTCGTCAGTATTGCCATGTATCCAGTTATGTCGAATCGAACAAATTGTTTCCAGTGGAGACGAAAACTATATATAGGAGAGAATGCCTTCTAGCAAACGATAATGTACACAGAGCGATAGAGTCAATGGATACAAAAAAACAATTAAACCTAGCCTGAAAAATTTTAATCAATATCTGCCTCATCTTTGACTTGTGAATTTTTTTTTATTTTATGGTTATTGTATATTTGAACTTGTAGCCACTGATTTTCCTTTTTATGTTACATCAATATTAACTCATTAAATATAGAACTAGGACCATTTCAATATATTTATGGGGAACCATTCTATTCGAATGACTTTTGTTATTGGCTCGAGAGTGGTAGACTCATTCAATCAAATTTTGGGATTAGGTGCGATTCATAGAGCATACTGCCCAACCTGGTGGTGTTTAATTAACGTCTTCAAAATGATGAATGAATTAATATAAGTATCAATTATTCCAATATTAGAGAAGCATTGTTCCTTCTTACTGAATTTAATACTCTTCCAAGTACAAACGGTCCACAAAACAAAGAAAATAGAAGCTAGGATCAGTGTATATATATCATTTCTATTATGAAAAGATACAAAGCAATGATGTGTAAACTCCAAAGTATTTACTTACCATTCACTAGTCCCAAGTTATTACGGCATTTCTAAAGTGGCTGTAGTGTAAGTGCATTCAAAGCATTCATGTTTAGAATTTAATGAAGAAAGTTTCTGCCATTTTGTCAGTGATTGGGACTCTAGGATAGGGATAAAAGAGAAAATTTTCATTCGGCTTAAGAACTACAGAAATTTGATCCTTCCAGACGAACAATGAACAATCTTAATAATTTTTTGATTGAGCAATTTCATTAACTCTTACAATATTTTTGTATTTTTGAGCCACTTCGAATATGATTGTCGTTACTAGATGATCACACAGCTTTTCCTAGCCACAAACATAGCAATTTCTTAAATTAAAGAATTCATCATTATAACACCAATTCCCAATCTTTTTCTCGGCTTCTGGAATAACTCTCTTCAATATTATACATTAATATCAATATAATGAAAATATGAATTTAAGTGGTAAGGTTTTGAGGTAATAATTAAAATGTTATTGCCATTGTCGAAATAGTACGCACTTTTAAATGAAGAAATCAACCAATTATTATTAAGAATTAAGATCAGAACACACTAAAACAAACGAATTTTTTCCAACTTGTATAAATTATATTCACAAATTATAGGTTTTGAAATACTTCCGTGAAAAGAATTCAAAAGACGCAGAAGAGTTCATGTCCAGTAAAACAGAAACCGTATACCAGAGGAAATGTTCAGAATTCATCGTAGTAAATGAAGACCGACATATTAATTATTTCTTTCAAAATCTGTATTTTATTTTTATTTTAATATGTTTTCAATGTGCATAATTTTAGAACTAGAATAGAATTTAATTTTATGCGTGTCGCCTTCAACTCGCTAATTCAATACAGTTCCTAGCAAGTTTGAAGGATAGCAAGCATATGATTTTGTAGTTGTCGAATTAAAAAATTGAATATAATGAATAGAAAATCTCAATCAAGAAGGAGTCTATAATTCGTAATATTGCAGGGCGTTCACAAGCTGCTGCGTAAGATGAAGGCGAGCTGTGTTGTGAAATGTTCAGTAATATCAACTCGAAAGTTGGGTTAAATAATTTAAGCAGTAGCCTGAGTGTACGTTCGCCGTGGCAATTTTCCTCTACATATAACTAAATCTGTGCACTTTCCTGAACATAAACCTACTAGTAATGAACCTTTGAATAAACCTCACTTCCCTTCTCTTCTCCTCCAGGCACGAATACAAATCAAATGTTTATTCGTCTCCATCTCCGAAAACAACAAAATTCCATTCTTGTTGCTGATGTTGGTGTTCTCGAGTCAATCGTAAATGAGTTGCGTGATCCATATTCGAGAACCTACCTAAGAAAGTGTCACGTAAGAATGCATGACAACTGTGATTCCCGAAAACGATTGTGTACAGATGGCACACTTATGGATCGATTTTGAGAATAAGGAACTTCTCTATTGACAAAACACATAGGAAGTGAATTCGGCTAACGATTAGGTTCATGTTTTGATCGTTTTGTGCCGATCTATATTCTTGGAGATATTTGGACAACTTGTTTCTATTCCCAAAAACTCAATATTTATCACACTTTATCTAACACTAAGTACTTCCGCAATATTCAACTGCTGCATTTCAGCGTGAACTATTTCAAAGGCCCGATCTGCACCTCCATTTCAATTAAATTTGTTGTAATATAGCAATCACAAAGTTAGGAATGTCTTACGTATATTTTCACTTGGACAACGAAAGAACCAACTAAAATAGTCATAGAAACATATAAAACGATTTAATACAATAACATACCCATAGTTCCTGAAATCCCCAATTCATTGTGCACAGTTCTGGTTTCCAGTCTTCTCGATCAAAGATTCTCTGTTGGTGAATCAGGAAAATACTCTCATTTACACTTAAAGGACTTTATTTCCTGGAAGTCTTATACGAACAGGCTGCAGCAGTAAAAAAATATGAGTAATTACGTTAAAGATTCTCTCGAACGAATAAAACCTTCGGAAATATTCTCTTGGAGAAAACTTCTCAGAATTATTTGTCTTCTAACGCTGCAACATTTTTCTGAAAATTATATTCGTAATATTTCAACAAAAATATAATTCCCTTATTTAATATTCGTTTATTCACCAGACAATCTAGGCCTTTGTTGAATACCTATCTCGATCACTGGATTTGAATCTACTAATTCTATTCGTTCAAATAATAACATTATCAAAAGTAGACTTTTCAATCTATGAACATTCATAGATTGATTAACATCCGTTATCACCAGAAAATTTCAACAAAGAATTAAATTTGATTAAACAAATAGCATAAAATAATGGTTACAATCCCAAACTAATAAATAATATTTTAAATAAAAAACAAAGTAGAATCGCATTGAATGAAGTTTACCCTGTCGATAAATTGAAACAAAAATTCAACACCTTAACCTACGTTGGCATTAAAATGAGAAACAAATCATTTCTGAGTAGCAATAATTTCAACATAGCTTTCCAAACTAGTAATAATTTAGGCAAATATATAAAAATAATAAAACCAAATCAGGTAAAAATAATAAATCAGGTGTTTATAGATTGAATTGCAATGACTGTGATAATTTCTACATTGGTAGAACACAAAATTTTAATATTAGAATATCGGAACATAAACGCAGTTTTTCAAATAAAAAATCAGATTCAAATTCCGCGAATCATCTCTCAGAAAATAATTACTCTTTCGACCCACAGTTTGAAATTTTGCATACAGATAATAAATATTGCAAGGTAGATCTTTGAGAAACTTTAGAAATCAATAAATACAAACGCTCAGGTAGACTCATCAATGAACAAGTTGATCTAAGCGCTTCACATCTATTGAATCTCTTCGGGGAGCAATCTATTCCTTAGTTTTATTGGATATACCTGTCATAAATAACCACTTAATAAGAAGCAACCCAATAAGCTTTTAATTACTCAAGAACATTTATATTTATCTTCTCATTCTTATATTCTGTACATTCATTCGTCTGAAGAAGCTACGGTGTAGTGAAACGCGTAACGAATCGCAATTATTAAGTAAAATTCCTTAAAACACAGTACTTGTTTTTTATTATAGATTGCTGTTGCCCTATTTGGAGTTCGTCAACAGCTTTTTTTTGTTCTTCGCCGGCTGGATATTTACTTTCAAACTTAGAATGCTTTGTAGAGAAGTGTCTCTCTTAATTTTGATTTCTGATTGTGCCCAAATTTTGCGTGGCAAATAAGACAAGTTGGAAGGCCATTTGAGTTGGATATGAAAGCGAACGGCTCTGTTCAAACCCAATGCTCTTCTTCTTTTTTTGTAGATGCCATCATTCTATTGAAGCTGTAATAAAAAATTAAAACTAATAATTCTATAGTTGGGCATAATTAAATGAAATTAATATTGAATCTCTTCGGGGAGCAATGTATTCCTTAATTTTATTGGATATACCTGTCATAAACAACCACTTAAGAAGAAGCAACCCAATAAGCTTTTAATTACTCGAGAACATTTATATTTATATTCTCATTCTTATTTTCTGTACATTCATTCGTCTGAAGAAGCTACGGTGTAGTGAAACGCGTTACGAATCGCAATTATTAAGTAAAATTCCATAAAACACAGTACTTGTTTTTATTATTGATAATGGAATTTTACCAAGTAAAAGCCTCCCAAATTCAAATGTACAAGAATTTCTGAAAAAACTGGATCAATGGCGACTCGTTTATGAGAGCGGAGGAGCGGAGCTGCAGCAATTTTGCTAAAATCAAAAACAAAACCTAACAAGAAATACTAATTTCTAGTGAACATAATACCAGCAGCTCTTGAAATGTTTCAATCAATATTATATTGAAAAATCCTTGTGTTCTCTTCGACTGAATTTTCTTTGTACCGTCAGAACAACAATCTCCTACGAATAGCCTAAGAAGGATCATTCATATCCTATCGGGATGCTTATTATAGCGACGGCTACTAATCATCGTTATTAGTCATTATCACTGACTGGCGAATACAAATCGTCCATACAAGATACCTAAATTAAACAAACCGTAATCATCACTCGTTTTTTTTCATATACTGTGATAACTTTCGTATTTCGGGGTCAAGCACGGATATTTCAACGAAATGTAGACAATTCACAGGGGTATCTAGCAATGAGAATTTGGAAATAAATAGAAGTGGACGGCGAGAACAGGAGTTTATAGTCAATTCCTTACCTAAGAAGTCGTGGTACATAATATAGGCGAAAAAGTATTTATTCAAGATACTAATGGATCAGTGGTTGTGAAATGGATGATTGCTTATCTCATTTTCCTTACTTAGTTTTTGGAAGTAGTTTAAATTAGTGGTGTAAAAGACTAGTACGTTTAACTGAAAATTCAAGTGTCATGAGACTCCGAATCAGCATTCAATTATTGAAATGAAGTTTATTTTGCTGGAATGAATTGATATCTAAACGCAATTGAAGAAGAAATATGGCAGAATATTGCTAAGCTTATGACAAAGATATTGAAAATAGGTTTGCACTTTGAAGAATAAGAAATGCTTTAAAGATTTCGAGCTTGCAATTGGGGAATACGTGAAAACGAAATATTCTGTTGATCCAGAAATATTTTAGGGTCTAATCAATTGCACAGAAGAACTTGAATCAGAAGAATATTAGAAACGACAAATATTTGTGAAGAGATTGCTGAGATATTTCGAAACTACTTGCTAGACTGCATTTTAGAGGTTCACGGCGGTAATAAATTTTGCAATATTTGAACCAGTAACCTTATTTCAATATACTGCCGATGGCAAACTATATGGACCTTGTTTTTTCAGTTTTTTTACAAGCATTTAATCAACACAGATGCTCTTGGCTCACTTATTTAAACTGAAAAAATGCTTTAGATTGTGTTTTAGTTCAACAGAAACTCGTTCAGTACATTCCGGATTCAAATGAATGGGTGATTGATGAACCGTTTTCAAAAACAGACGAGCCAATTGGAAACATAAATTAAATTAAAATATTAGGTAAGAATAATTCTGATCGAACATCGACTTCTTTATCAGTTGAATAGTGAAAACATAGTTTTTTTCTGATTCGCACATGCTGTGTTAAATCAATTCCATTTTAATATGTGGCATATTTTAGTACTTAGAGGAAGTACGTACAACATGACATATACGGACGAAATTACACAGGCATCACATTTAAAATTCTGCCAATTTTAGCCCGCTATAGACAACTATATCTCTTGAGCCTACCAACTCCAACCAAATAGTTAATTGATTCCGCCCACAACGGTTTTTTTAGGTTAGAATTCATTGCGGTTGTTTTTTCATCTAATTAAAATTTGTATGAATATTAAATTATGCTTTCGGACTCTATCTCTAATGAAAACTCTAAAAGTCTCAATAATAGATCAACAAAAAAAAGGACAACTGGTAGAACTGAAGGTGTGATATTATTTAATATTTTAATTCTTTGAGTAGTGTAAATGAGCAGAACTTGGGCTTTTGAACGTGTATGAAATTCAACGAAGAAGAAGCCGAAAATTGGATGACAAAAAAAGTTTGCATACTGCTGCATGCAGTCATAAAGTAAGAATTAAAAACAAAAAAAACATGCAAGATGTATTTGTATGTTTCAAAGCATTCATTTCACTACATGGAATTACGAAGGTTGAATATCTCCGAAAGAGCTTTAAAATATCAGGAATACCTCCTATTGATTATTCATTCATGGAAACCACAAAAAAAAGTGTCACCTGAGATGAAAGAAAAAGTATTTAATCATATTAAGTCTTCTAGAGGAAGACTGAGTCATTATAGTTTAGATAATAGTAGGAAACTTTACTAACCTGAACACCTGACAGTTAAGAAAATGTATGACATGTTTTCAAAAGACAACCAGCAAAAAGAGCTCAAAATAATATCTTATGAATCATACAGTCGTGTTTTGAATACACAATTCAACATTGCCTTTGGTTATCCGAGAATGGATACATGCAGCACTTGTGATGCTTACATAGCCGAGGCTAAAGTACTTGACGAAGAGATAAAAATTGATGAATTGAAAGAGTTAACAGTTTTGATTAAACTCCATTTAACCAAGGCTCGTGCTTTTTATGATAAGAAAAGGTCAGCCGAAAAACAAAGTAAGATTGAAAACAATTTCCTTGCAATAGCTATGGACTTTCTAGACAATATTTCTCTGCCAAACATAACTACAAATGATGTCTATTACAAAAGACAGTTATCTATGTATTCATTTAACATTCACTGGAGAGTCTTATTTATTTGAATATCCAGAAACTTGCCCCAAGAAAGGCTCGGATGAAGTAGTCTTATATGACTTCATTGCTAATCGAATGGACAAGGCTATTAGACGTTTCATTATGTGATTCCTGTGGGGGTAAAAATAAAAATTACTCTATGATTAGATTCATGCATATTAGACTCCATTAAAATAACAATTCCTATAAGAGGTCATAGTTATCTTGAGTGTGATAAGAATATGGGGTTGATTAATTTCAAAACCAAAATGCAGTTGCTATTTCATTGGTATAAACTGCTCAAGGATTCTAGGTCAAAAACCATCACCTTTTAGAGTTATTGAAATGGCTCCTCAAGAAGTTGTAAGGGAATGGACAAAATTTTGACTGGAAAATACATATGAAGATCTGTAGTATTCCCATTCAAAATCAAAGAGAAGTGAAGGTCTCTTATGAATATAGTCATAAATTAATATTGCACAGAGGAAATTACAACGGAGCTTGGGAAAACTTGAAATGACCAATAAAAATGTTATTAATTAACAATGAGCATGAACTTCCTGACTTTGCATATAAAGATGTTTTGCCTATAAGTGAAGTATATATATATATATATATATATATATATATATATATATATATATATATATATATATATATATATATATATATATATATATATATATATATATATATATATATATATATAAATATCTAAAATTCTGGTGTGTGAAATGACCAATAAAAATGTTATAAAGAGCAATGAACATGAACTCCTCACTTTGCATATAAAAATCTAACCTACAAGTGAAGTATATATATATATATATATATATATATATATATATATATATATATATATATATATATATATATATATATATATATATATATATATATATATATATATATATATATATATATATATATAAATATTCTTTTGAAGAATAGAGGATTTACAGAAATTCGAATAATTGTATTTACATAAATGCTCATCAAAATTTCTGTTGTGCGTCAGAAAAAAAACACAAATGTGAGCTCAGGAAATGTAATAGGGGAACCATACTATTCTGCGTGTGATTCAATAAACGAGTGAAAAAAACTCGTTTCCCTGTCGCTATTGCACTACCAATAGCTTGTCTGTTTGTCGTGTGTACATAAGAGTACCAAAGATTTTTCTTCTTAGTAGCTTCAATCCTCATCTTGCACTCCATGATTTCCAGAAGAAGACAAGTGTGAAAGGAAGGTTCGGGACAGGAATCTGTAACAATGGAAAAGAAAACCAGTAGAAAAATATTTCAACAATTATACCTGACGCTTATATGTCCAAATACACTCGAATTTAAGAAAAGATTTTACATAGCAAGCAAGGCCATAAAAAATGACTAAGGAGATAACCAAAAAATACTTAACCTGCGATATTTCCTCTTTCGCAGAGAGGTTCTTCCGTCACAATGTAAGTCTCCTGAAACATAATCACTTCCTTGTTCTTGCTTGCCAATTTTGAAGTATAATCGCAAAATCCCTTCAATTTTCCAACTCAACAAAACAATTCCCTCTCTGTTTGACCGAGAGAGCCCCGATGGCTAGGTTCGGTCATCTGAGTTAAATACAAAAACTTAATGGGCACGATGCTATTTTGTGCAAGAGAAACACAATTTTTTTATGAATCATTAAAATATGTTTCCAAAACTAAAGAATGTGATGAGTAAGTTATGTTTTTTTAGTGTAAGGGTAAATTGGACATTCTTTTTTTGTTTGTGATGCTTTGGACACTGCTTGTTTTAAGTTGTAACAAAATGCTTATAATGTTTATTTGGTTGATATTGTTTCGTTTTAAATATAAAAGGTGCAATTTCAGCTAAAATATATAGAGAAACAACTTACCATTAGATGTAAATGGAAGAGACTGTTCACTTTGATCTCAATAATATAAAATTAACTCGTAAATTTCAAATTGCGTTTTTCTTTTAATTAGTACAACAGCACATTTCCTCTTCTTTGCATGTACCCTTTGAATTATTGGATTTTTTAATGATCAGATTAGCTCACAAAATTTCTAGAGATTCTCATGAATCTATCGCACCCAACTGCACTAATATCCGTATTACTGGGGAAAAATCGATAGTTCATTCCTGTAATGCATTTACTAGACATTTTGTCAGCATAATCCATCCATAACTAACGACCAGCTGAATACACGTTTGTCATTTATAAGTATAAATAAAGGTATAAATAACTTCATATTTTAATTTTCTCTTTGTTTTCGAAAATGGAATAAAATGCGAAACATGTCAAAAATATTTCATTCATTATATTTCTTGAAATTTAGCCAAATGCTTTTTCTTCAATTTTTTAATTATTTGATCTTATAGAGTTTCCGTGTCGTATATTTTCGAACGAACCACGTATTACTACTTAACCGAGAAAGATTACACCTCTCTCAACAGTGAATGAGAAATCGATGAACGCTCTAGAGAACATAGGAAGAGGAATTCGAAATAATTACATTTAATAAAGTTTCAGAAAATGATACTCCGCTAGTAAAAGTATTCGACAAATTGAACATGTAATCAATGAGTCGGAAATTAGAAGCTTTCATCTAATTTCATTTTTCCGATAAATCTAGAATATTTACGTGAAGTATTTCCTAGAAAAGTTTAATGCGCTGATTATCTTAAGCCAATGTCTATAGATTTAGTACTTCCTTTTTGGAAGGGCTATTGCATCTATTTTTAAAAGAGAGAATCAGAGAATATAATGAGTTTTAAAATTAATGTTAAAATCTACAGGTTTTTCAATTACATGATGGAAAGTTTATATTTATTGATTTCAAGGGATTCTCAAAATTTCAGATGGAGTTTGTCATTAGATGATTGTAAAATTGCAAAATTTTGGTTGAAATTATGATTTTCTTCAATTACATTCTTAAACAAGTTCTCATAATTTTTATACACTCCGAAGGCAGATACAGTCTCTGCTGGTGTTTCAAATCTGACTCTATGTCACCAAAATCTGCATCGATAAGTAAGAAACTATGGCCTGAATACAGAAATTTCAGAGTTATATCGCTTAAGATGACAGAACTCTCCAGTATAGATTTCAACATGAGGATCAGCTTGCTGTTCCTTTTCTGTCCCCCGCAAGAATCATCCACAAAATAAGTTGGCGAACATTTGAGGAAAGTTTGGCTTGTATGTGTTCGAGAAGGTAGGACCCTACCTCCTGGGCTCCTCTTCCTACAATTCGCTGAGCCCAGACATAACAGTACCCTATGTCTTCCTTTCCGCTGTGAACACCGGCATTGTACGTCCAAAGTTGGCGCTTATAAAAAACGATGTTCGTTGGGATCCTTGGCATAGGTAATGTTTTCTCCAAGTCAAACGTGTCCAATCTTCACTCTCTTTCGCTAGTTAGAAATCTTGCCTTCTCAACTTCTAGGCATTTTCTGCGTTTTCTAAATGAGTTGCATGTTCCTCTAAATTTTCTTCTTTTTTAGCTGGATCAGCCTCATTCTCTGTTTGTATCTTGGGACTCGCATATGTTACAGGTATCTCTTTTCAATGGCTTGAATTTTAAGTTGAAACGCGTATAAAATATTATTTTATAATATGATATACTAAGAGGTTTTCGGTTTCCTGGCAGTGCATATTATACATTTTCTGCAAAGTAATTTCCGAGGGCAGGAATTCGAACTCTGTTTGGTCTCGTCTGTAATGTGACTTGTATTTAGGAACTCTATTAATATGTTCAACAACTTCTTCAATTTCATTTTCGTTCAGCGTTTCGATCTCTTTGGTCTGTTAAAGGTGCGTCACTATTGAACTTTTTCATAGCAGTATTCACTCTGAAAGTTGTTATTCCTAGAGTCTTGATAAACATTTCTCGAAACACAACTTTCTCTTGGAGTTTATAAGCTCTCGAACACTTCTGCTTTTCCGGATTCCCTCCATACGTTCTTTTTTTTTTTGGTCTGTTGCACTCCAGCTGCAATAAAATTGATCTGGCAGTCCTAGGATTTCAGACTCCAAAATCTCTCGGACTCATTCTTGCGAATCTCCCAAGAAACATTCTCAGTAGATGTCAAGGTGCATTTGCAATCAAAGTCAAGAAATATTTTGGGTTCAATTTTTTTTCCTTTATAATTAAAGTATGCTTCATTGCCGTTTCTTTCAAGCTTTTTCTCGCTCCTGTTTTTTTCCGCATACTTTCTTTTCCTGCCTCTTTTTGGTCTCATTTTGGTCTGTTCATTTTCATCAGGAATTATATCATTATCATTTTCAGCAAAAATATTTTGAAGTACGGTCAGATCATTCTCATCAGAGGTAGACTTTTCACCTTTGCTTTCATATTTAGGATCTTTCACTCTGAAATATCGTTTTCCTGGCTCAAGTTTTCTTCTGCAGGAACTGGTTGACTAGTACTAGGACAGGAAACTGCTATTCAAACTGCTTTCATTCATGGGAGGCTTTGCATTATCCACACAAAATTGTTCAATATTCAATACATTATTTGAAATATCAGGTTCAATTAAACCGAGAATTGAACATTCTGGCATATTTCCATCGAGTGAATTTTCGTTGGTGGTGATACTCTCGGGATGTGATAAGATATTTGTCACAAATCTTTCTTGTTTCTCCTCACATTCTGAAAAAATAGGTAAAAGTTCATGTTAATTTGAAGGAAGTTTACTGCTTCAAATTCGTGCTAGAAACTGCATCCAATATTAATAATAATAATAATAATAATCCTCCAAAACGCTGCCAATTTTCATAAGGGAAATAACAAAACTGCGACCAACAATAACAGAGAAGTACCTGACGCACAGTGCTTGACCGACTATTGGTCATCAATATGGTCGAACCCCAAAGAACACAATAGAGATGCGGAATGGATCACGAATGAAAAAGAACGCCTCGATATCAGACATATGGACTTCGATGGAATAACGGAGGAAGAAATTACAACAGTAATTGGAGCGACCAACAATTGGAAGGCCACAGGTATAGATAATATCCACAACTACTGGTACAAGAAGTTTGATAAGCTCCATGGAGCCCTAGCGAAACAGCTCACGTATGTTCTTCAACATCCCAAGAAAACACCCACTTTCCTAACGCAAGGCTTAACATATATGCTACCTAAGAGCGATAGAACACAGGATCCGTCTCAATATAGGCCAATCACTTGCCTGCCAACACTCTACAAAATACTCACTTCATGCATATCCAATCGAATATACCAACACCTTGACGACAACAATATATTAGCAGAGGAGCAGAAAGGATGCAGAAAGAAACACCACGGGTGCAAGGAACAACTCATCATCGATTCTGTGATAATGAAACAGGCACACGTAGGGCATCGCAATGTTCATTCAGCTTTTCTCGATTATCTGAAAGCATTCGATAGTACCGCCCATTCTTGGCTTGTTGAAGTATTGCAGATATACAAAATTCACCCAGCCCTGGTAGAGTTCTTGAAGACAACAATGACACACTGGCGCACGTCTCTGCAGGTCAACATGAACAATAAATCAATTAAAACCGACGAGATACCCATACGTCGTGGAATTTTTCAAGGAGACTCTTTGAGTCCACTATGGTTCTGTTTGGCAATGAACCCATTGTCCTCAACGCTCAATAGAACTGGATACGGATTTAGGATAAAAGCAGAAAGGAATTATCATACAATCTCCCACCTGCTGTATATGGATGACATCAAATTATATGCTTCGAACAAGAAGCAATTGGATGATTGCTGAAAACTGTCAGTGAGTTCTCGGCAGATGTTCATATGAAATTCAGGATTGAAAAATGTAAGACCCTGAACATTCAAAGAGGAAAGTCATAGATGGTGAAACACAACTTCCAAACGGTGACATTATACAGTGCATGAGAGATGGCGAAACATACAAATATCTGGGATACCAACAAGCCAGATTGTTAGACCAAAAACAATCAAAGGAGAAGATTCGTTCAGAATACAGTCAGCGTCTGAAGTCTGTGCTGAAATCGATGTTGAACTCAGGGAATCTAGTCAAGGCAATTAACACCTACGCCATTCCAATGTTGCTTTACTCATTTGGAATAATCAGATGGACTAAGACGGAGCTAGATGATATTCAAAGGCAGACCCGAACGATGCTGACAAAGTGCAACAATCATCATCCAAAATCGTCTGTGATACGAACAACTTTGAAGCGGAAAGAAGGAGGACGCGGATTAATAGATGTTGTCAATTTACACACCGAACAGATAAGAAATCTCAGAGAATTCTTCTCAGCAAAAGCTCTCACTTCTGAACTACATAGAGTGGTATCGTTGGCTGATAAGGGATATACACCTCTAAATCTTGCTACCAGAGATGACCTGCTGAATCTACCATTCCTATCAGATACTGAAAAACAAGAGCAATGGTCAAGAAAGGAATTGCATGGACGACATCACCATGAGATTAATCAACCACACATCGACAAAGAAGCCTCCAACAAATGGTTGATGAAAGGAGAATTATTCGCGGAAACAGAGGATTCCTTATGGCCATCCAAGACCAAGTGATCGCTACAAACAACTACAAAAATTTATTATGAAGGACGGAACATTACAAACAGATAGGTGCAGAAAATGCCATATAAGATCGGAGACGATACAGCATATTACGTCCGGATGCGAACAACTGGCCAATAAAGACTATCTTCACAGGCATAATCAAGTGTGCAACATTATCCATCAGAAACTTGCACACAAGTACGGACTTCTGAAAACATTCCAGCCATATTACAAGTATCAACCGGCGCCCGTATTGGAAAATGACTCTATCAGATTATACTACGATAGGCCTATTATCACTGACAGAATGGTGACGAATAATAGGCCGGACATAGTGGTGTATGATAAGAGAGCCAAGACAGCAATGCTGGTGGATGTCGCCATACCAAATAATAACAACGTGCTGAATAAGTTCCAGGAGAAAAGTCCAAATACACAGACCTTGCTATTGAGATCAAGCAGATGTGGCACCTCGACAAAATAGATATCGTTCCTGTCATCGTATCCTCGACTGGTTTAATACCCAAAACTTTGCATGATAGCCTTAAGAAATTAGAATTGCATAAGAATACCTATATGGAAATGCAAAAAGCTGTAATTCTTAATACATGTAGGATAGTTAGGAAATTTATGTCAAGTATATTGTAATCGAGCCTATTCCTTTGATTGCTAAATCTGGGAAAGGTAAATTATATCCAGCTACTAGCTGAGATAGTGCATAAGTCCACGATAATAAATAATAATAATAATAATTTATTGATCCCTTAAGACATCACAAGTATGTATATGACAGGTCAATAGAAAAGACATTTAGACATTATCTAAATCAACACATAGAAACTCATTCACAGTATAAAACATTTTGCTAAAAGTAAATTCTTAACTGCTACCTTAAATCTATTTACACTTAGACCCTGTATATGCCGTGGAAGATGATTGAACAATCTGATACCCTGGTACAGGGCGACATTTCAAATCTAGAAGTTCTGTGTTTAGGGATACATAATGTTTCCTTATTTCTAGTATTGTGGGAATGAAAGTTAGAAAGTTTAGTCATGTTACTTTCATTCTCTTTAATATAAACGAGGCATCTCAAAATGAAAATAGACGCCAATGTGAGGATACCATTCTTCAGGAACAACGGTCTACATGAAGATTGTGGAGCTGTATCGAACATCATTCGCAGAATTCTTTTCTGGATGATGAAAACTTTACCTACGTCTGAGGAATTTCCCCACAGTAAGATATTATAGGACAAGTGACTATATACCAAACTGTAATAAACGTTCACAAGGGAACTTAGAGGTAGTGAACTCTTGATTCTATTTAGGGCATAATAGGAAGTATTCAGCCTCTTACAAATCGCATCGATATGTGCACTCCACTTCAGATTCCTATCGATGTGAACGCCGAGGAATTCAGTGGTGTCCTTCGAAGAGATGACTGTATCTAAATACCTTATTGTTATGCTACCCTGATCACAAGACGACAGAGTGAAGTGAATGCATTCCGTCTTGTTGACATTGATCATAATAGCATTAAAATGGCACCATTCTACGAAACTCTCCACCAGCAGCTCGCATAACTTTTGAAGCTCCTCAAGAGTCTCAGCAGTAATAGCTATGGAAGAGTCATCAGCGAACAGTATCAACCAGATTATTTTTGATAATTGAACTCCACGAACTGCAATGCTCCAGTTTGAGTCGAGCGGCCGGTTCTGAAACCATGTTGTGCAGTATCAAGTATTTGAAATTTATCTAGGTACTTCATCATTCTATCAAACACTATTCTTTCAAAAACCTTGGAAAAGACACTTAAGATAGATTTAGGTCTATAGTTCATGATATCGTGTACATCATCCTTTTTATGAATAGGAATGACGATAGCTTTTTTCAGAATACGAGGAAATACGCCTGTGCTAATTGACAGGTTAATAACATGAGCGAAATGTCGGCTGATATCGGTACCTATCATCTTCAGAATTCGTGCTGAGATGAAATCAACACTAAAACCTTTGTTGTTTTTGAGTGATCTTATAACATCATGCTCCAGGACTGGGTGGAAGAAAAAGGTTGTGTCTAACATACGTGACGTCGTACATGAGGATGACATTGAGTCTTTATAATAACTGTTGAGGGAAGATTCGGCAACTGTAGTGAAATGATTAGCGAAAATCTCAGCCAAATCCTTGGGATCGTTATGCGTAATATTATCAATAACTTTATCATAAAGAAAAGATTCGAAGCAAAGGTATCGAACACGTAGGTACTGGAAGTTGAAAATCGATAAGGAAGAGTAAAGGATAAACTGAAAAATACTTAAATGTTGAACTCTGTTATCAATAATAATGTAAAGTATCAATACATCACAGGAACCAGATTTGCAAGAAAATTTTAGTATAATACTTCAAAATATACTTACCTTTTCGGTTCTTTTGCTCCTCAGCTTTCCTAAAGTTTTCGAACATTCGCTGAGTCCTATTAAGATACATCTTGAAAAAGAACTTCAGAGACACACTAAGTACATGCTAATATTTCGAGGTTATGTGGAAATTCTTATTTTGCAAGAACCAACTAACCCACTTGGGCGGTGCGGGAAAACGGGATATTGCAATTTATATTTCAACCAAGTGGGTTGTGAGTATTCTGCACTAATGTAGCCATAATTACAAAAATTTAATGAAAAGTTCCAATAATACTTCTCATTCTGAACCAATTATAATCTATCAAACCACATCAAAAATAATAGAAGAAAATAGATGACGATAACAAATCGGTTGTAGAACGGAACAGAAGTTTCAATATTATAGTCAATGAACATTATTGTTGTTTCAGCAACAAAAAACCAATGCTAATTACGTGATCCATTTAATTGAAGAATATCATATTTCTAATTAAAATTTTATAATCTTACATTAATATAATAATAAACTTGGTATTATTTTTGGGGATTCCTTAAAATCAGTAGGAATAATCTTCGAACATATGGACAGGTAGATTGTTACAATAATTTTCCTTGACTTAATTTATTTCTGGCTAAGTAGTTCATATATTAGTTCTTTGAATTTGCAGAAAGTAGTATTATTGACTCTTAATCTAATGTATATATAAATTGTTGCAACTTAGTTTAGTTTTTATTTTATGTTTGTTTGATGAAGGCGCGGTGTCGTTGAAACAAGTTAAAACTAGATTAAATAAATATTAATCGAATATTTTTTATTATTACCAGTATCGACAGTTTCGACGAATAACTCCACAGTTTAATGAAAAGCTTGATTCATTCGAAAAAAGTTATGATAGGAACTCATCATAGTCTTAAACTACTTGAATGTATGATAATTTCCTTCTGAATAAATAGAATTTGAACACAAAATAATTCAAATCAATTAGGATTGTATTTGCGATGGCATTTTATCTCTAGAATAGCCTTCCATGCTAATAGATAAGAAGAGAATTAGCGAATGAATCAAGCTTTACATTAAACTGTGGAGTTATTCGTCAAAACTGTCAATACTGGTAAAAATAAAAAAAATGTTTGATATATATTTATCACCAAAGTTCTCGCTGTCTTTTTAAATACAACCTTATTGTGAAAAATGATCACAAATGAATCACAAAATACTACCCATCGCTAGCTGCAACTTTTTCCCACCTTTCTGGCAAAGCTCGAATAACGTGACGGTAGAAGTGTTCGTCTTTTGAGACTTTCCATGAATCAAGTCACTTTTCGAGCCCTTCATATGAGGGAAACTGCTGATCAGCCAGACCATGTACCATCGACCGGAACAAGTAATAATTGGATGGTGCAATATCTGGAGAATATGGCGGGTGGGGTAGGACCCTCTCTTTTTTTCCGCTGGAGCAGTTGTTCACTGGGGTAAAATCGATGCTCAACGTCTCTTGGCTTCAAATCATAGAAAACCCAATTTCCTTGCTTTTGAATCATTCCCAACGCATGTATTCACTTGGAAATGGCTTGGCTGAAGCAAACTCTTCTTGCGTTTGGCACGGATCCTCATCGAGCAATGCCTTCAATTCAGCGTCTTCGAAGATTTTTGGCCTTCCTTCACGGGGACAGTCGTCCATATCGAAATCACCGTTTTTGAAGCGACGGAACCAATCCCGGCACGTTGTTTCACTTAGAGCAGCATCTCCGTGAACCTTTTGGAGCTCTCTATGAGCTTCAGCCGCCGTTATCTTCGAATGAAAGAAGAAAATCAACACTTTCCGCAAATGACGCACAAAATCAGACATTTTCTCACAACTAAAAGTATATGACGCAAAAACAAAATCACTAATATGTCACAGTGGTTTGTTTACCATAGGTCTAATCTTTGTTCAAGACGTTCTTAATATTTCAAAATCGACCAGCACTTACTGCTGGAGCAATCTATTGATAAACAGCAAGAACTTAGTTGCGCACCTAATAGAAAACATAGTTGAATTATCTATTATATTATTCATTATATTATCATCATCATGATTAACTATCACGTACTAACGGCGGAATAAATTACCTACATTCAACGAGCTATCACAGAACTCCTTCGTGATATAAACATCTTCTAGGTGGTAGTTAGAGATCTAGGAGATCTGCACACCGTTCAAATGGGAGAGAAAAATTTATCTGAACCAACAAATTCGATTTCGATCAGGTTTTATCCTTAAACGGAGATCAAACGGACTCGTAAAAACTTTAAATATTTCCAACCAATTTTCAATTTCAATTCGTCACATATTATTTTAGAAAATGAATGATTACGTGGTCGTATAAATGATGGAATTTCGGGGCCGAAGCTGCCAGATTTATGGGAGTTCATAGGAGAAGAACGAAACATGTAACAAATAATGTCCCCGTCCAATCAAAAATTTACCTGTTTTAAGAAATTCATAGAAAAACCAAACCAGTCGAGTTATTCCGATTGGCTGATTTTTATTGAAACACACTGTATATTCCACCAAACATGAAATATTTTAGCAGACAAATTAACGAATCCATTTATTTAATTATTTCATTTTTAACCCCTAACCGACGTGGTGCAAATATTTTGCGTTAACTACGTTGTAGGTCCCTGGGACCCCAACTTGTTCAAATGATAAAATTTTGTCGTTTTTTAGTTTTGTGAGATTCTTTTTATTGCGATTCAAAGAAAACATGACAAGGTGGTAGAAATTTATACAATAGTTGCAACCTCTGTAACAAATCAACAACAAGAAATAAAAATAAAATATTCGAAATGAGAAAAATGTCTCCCAAAATTGCGTGAGTATTGAAAATAATGAAAAGGAAAATAATCGAAAAAATGACATAGATTGAAATTCTAAACTAGAACGTATATGGAATGAATTTTCAATGTGCAGGTACTTTCACAGAAGAGTCTGCAATACCTAAACATGAAATACACTCAGTAGATCATTCTAATTCGTTCACGCAAGTTACACATATTTTTGCACTATACTGTAAGCAAATGACTCTTATGCATATTTTGCACAGGTAACTTGTCTTTCTTTTCAGTTTCAGATCACATAGATAACACGCTTTCCTTGCATTTCTAGGCAGCGTATCGGAATCATTTGGAATTTCTGGGACTTTAGTACCTAATACTCTATGAACGCTCTGTCTACGCTCTCTTGGGAGGCGAATGTTATTTGCCCTTTCTTTCAGAAGAGCTTCGCCAAAATTTCAGAAATAGCAATATTGTGTACTGCGTTTTTGAAACGCTTTGGTGGATCATATAAGCGTTCAGGACACTCATTTCGATAATACGGAAAAATAAGGCCATCGGCCAACGTCTTGTTCTCCTGCTACAAGAATATTTCGAGCATTTCTCGTCAACTGAGTCCACACCTCCCTTGGTTCTATTGTAATATGAATTTATTTCCAGCAACCCATTCTTAACATCATCTTCTTTGCTATTGCTTTGATGAAATCAAAACAACAGTCTAATTTTTTTTTTGGAACCCGAGGTATGAGGGGTTTTATTATTTGTAAATCCATACAATGTCGATCCAACAGCTCTAGATTTAGAAGGCAAAAACTTCCGAGGGATTTCTCTTTTATTTTTCTTCATAGTTCCTACATATGTTAGTTTATTCTTCAGCAAAATGTCTACGAGTTCAATAGATGAATGCCAGTTATCACCAGTAATATTTCTGTTTCTTCCAAATATTGGCTTGCGTAAGCGAAGAACTGCTTGGGTAGGTATTGCCAACTTTTTTTCCTCAGGTGTTACATCCGCCAAAGCATCCATTCTCTTTCCACAGTAAATATACGTATTGTAAACGTAGTGCGTCCTTGCATCTGCCAGACATTGAACTTTCATGCCGTATTTCTCTGGTTTTGAAGGAATATACTTGATCTTGAACTTACATCGCCCCCTGAAACCCACAAGCATTTCATCGACTGTGCAATTTGTTCCAAGTGGAAATGAGTTTTGTGAATTCTGATTGAAGTTTTTCAGAATATGTGACACTGCTGCAGCTGGATTGTCCTGAACTAATTCCTGTCTTTCTTGCCGAGTAATAATACGTAGACACATCAAAAGTACGTAAAACGGCGCGAGGAAGAAATCAATCTGAATACTTCCCTACCAGTACAATCTGTGGCAAAAATAGTTTGGGTATCTTCATTATTTGATTTGAGCACAGACGTTGAAAAAAGGAGACCCAAAAATCCCTTGATTTCAGTTTCGTCCGTATATCTGAATTCAGTACGATTATCGTTACCTTCTTTGTCACGATACTCCCGTAGATTTATGTTTGTATAATGCACAACTATTTCCATAATCTCCTGAGAAAACATTTTCTGCCACGATTCTAATGGTTCTAGATCTTGAGCATTTCCTTTTGGAAATGGAACTTTTATAATATTACGTGCAGGTGTTCTGGTGCTACGTGATGGTTCAGTTGATGACCATTTATATCTATTCTTTACATACAAATATCTCTGGTTCGTTTCATTTTCATAAGAATTTTCATCTATGTTCGAATTCTCACCCTCACTTTTATAATTGTTTTCGTCATCACCCGACTATTCTGAACCACTGCTATGATTACTCAATATTGCTGATTCTTTATTTGGTACTGCTTGTCCTCCGTCTTGGTCAGTCACTTTCGAATTCCCCACACCATTCAAGGAGTGTTTTCTCGAAATCTGTTAATAAATCACACAAACTACGTTGTACGTCCCAGGGACACTCAACCTCCACCTTCGAATACTTCAGATGCACTGAACGTCTTGCTTCACTAGTATGTCGAAGAGACTTGCACCATATGAAGGTACTGAGCGCCACCAGTTGATAAAGTCAATAATTACGAAAATATTCAATTTGTATCGAAGCCTGAATCGCGAGAACGAGGAAGACAATCGCATACCTCATGTTATGAATCAGGGTTCGGAGGACCTCCCAGAAATAACAGCTGATGAGGT
This sequence comes from Cryptolaemus montrouzieri, assembly GCA_013387265.2. Classification (NCBI taxonomy): domain Eukaryota; kingdom Metazoa; phylum Arthropoda; class Insecta; order Coleoptera; family Coccinellidae; genus Cryptolaemus; species Cryptolaemus montrouzieri. Next base: position 65,141,756 of record JABFTP020000103.1, read on the forward strand.
CCGAAAGGCACTATCAGATATGAAAAACAACAAAGCTCCAGGGTAAAATGGAGTAGTTGCGGAGGCTTTGAAGATAGGCGGTGAAAATCTGATTCGTGAAATAACGAAACTTTTCAATAAATGTTTAGCTGCAGCAAAAGTACCAGAGTCTTGGCATAATGCTATAATAATAATTATGTACAGAAAAGGACACCCCACAAATCTCTCGAACTATAGACCTATATGCCTTCTATCGTACTTATACAAACTCTTCACCAAAATAATAACAAAGCGCCTCACAAACAAACTGGACACCTACCAATCTCGAGATCAGGCCGGATTTTGGGCAACATTTGGTGTTAATGATCATCTCCAAACTCTCAAGACTTTGATTGAAAAGAGCATAGAATACAACTTGCCTCTGGTTCTCATATTCGTGGATTACGAGAAAGCCTTCGATACCGTGATACAGGCGATTATGCTTAAAGCGTTGGCTGACTGTAGAATAGATCATAGATACACTGCCATCATTAAATATATATATGAGCATGCCACTTCACAAATGTGCCTTCACAATTCTACAGAAAAATTCAGGATCGGACGTGGAGTAAGACAGGTTGATACTATTTCCCCGAAGTTGTTCACAAACCTATTGCAATATATGTTCAAGCAATTGAAATGGGATCAGAGGGGAGTAAATGTGGATGGTGAGCGATTAAGTCATCTTCGTTTCGCCGATGACATCGTCATTATAGCAAACAGATTAGATGATGCAAATGAGATCCTCTTGCAGTTGTCTAAGGGATCCAGTAAAATCGGATTGAAGATAAATATGTCGAAAATTAAGATGATGACCAACTTAGTACCAAGCCAACCAGTTTCCATCGATGATGAAATTGTTGAACAAGTAACGTCATACAAATATAAAAACAACAGAAATAGGAAGGCGAATAAGGCTGAAATGGGCTGCATTTGGAAAACTGAAAGATCTGTTCGAATCAGAGATACCGATTTGTTTGAAACGTAAAGTATACAATCAATGCGTTTTACCAGTTTTGACGTACGGTGCAGAAACCCTGACCCTAACAAAGAAATCAGCTAATGAAATATGTGTTGCTCAGCGTAAGATGGAGAGAGCTATGTTAGGCATAACACTACGGGACAGAATTCCCAACCATATCATACGCCAACGAACTAGAGTCCAGGATGCTCTCGAGAGAGTTGCTGATTTGAAGTGGAACTGGGCTGGTCATCTAGCAAGAACCACGGACGGTAGATGGACAAAGCGTCTTTTGGAGTGGCGTCCCAGAGATGAAGCCCACAGAAGTAGAGGACGTCCACCAGCTCGTTAGAAAGACGATATCAAGCGAGTGTGTACGAACTGGATAAATCCGGCCCAAAATCGCGAGGAATGGAGATCGTTGAGGAAGACCTATGTTCAGCAGTGGACTAGGATGGTTGACAGATGATGATGATGATGATGATTCCCTTTGTTTCCTACAAAGGAACCTCACAACGTCGGTTAAACGTTAATCGAGCACACAAAAAATTCGGTTCTCAACGATATTCAATTTCAGAAGAATGTAATCATTTCTTTTAAATGTAAATTTTCGACATAATCTAATCGGAATTGCCATAGATAATTCTATGAATGCAACAATGTATCACGAGAAATATTTTGAAAATCCATTAAACAGTTTTTATGACCAAAATAAAATATCGTATTGTGTACTTGCAAACAAACGGCTAAATGCATCGAATTCTAATGAAAGTTTGATATCAAGTGAAACACAATTCCATTTTGTGAATGTCTGATAGAGTACGAGCGAACAAACGGATCACCGATTCAGTTTATCTCCATTCAATTTTGATTATTCCAATAGACGTACAATCTAAATTTCTACAGCTCAGATTTCTAATATTACACCTCCCGACATTGCCTGCTTTCGTTATTTGAACGTGATCATTTTCAATGAAAGTGAGCTATTTTCATCGTTCTAAAGACGCAGTTAGGTAATTCATTATGTAATTATATGTTACAAGACTTGTCATGACTTAACTTGGAGATAGATAGTGTAGGCTTGGAATAAGAAGTACAGGTCGCTCTTATAGAAAATTGATTTTTTTAACAAAATATTCATAGAATTCAATATCAAGTGAATTACGAGGGTGGTTTAGTAAGACAGTGACTTTTTAATAAAACAATTTTTTTTGGCAAATGGCCATTTTATTTTACTATATAATCATAAATTGAGCAGCTTAGTCATCAGCATGATCTATTTAATTCTATAAAAAGGGAAGGAAACAGCAGGAATTGGAAAAAAATGAACAATGGGACTTTAGTAGACAGTTTAGCTGTCTTATAACCCGAAAATAAGGTCAAGAGATGGAAGGAGTATAAGCAATCACTTTTTAACGACAAAGACAGGGAGGCAATAATAGGATCTTCTATAACAGGGGTTCCCAAACTTTTTTGTACAACCCCTCTGGTTATTTGGAGACCCCCCACGCCCTTCTTTGTACGTATGATGAGAATTAAAACAAGTATTACATGAGAATCGATTATGATTACTGATACAAATTTTACCATTGTAACACAGATATAATTTCAATTTAAGGAAGGTAAAGCATCAGGCCTACCTACTTACAAAAACAAAACATAAAAACAATTTAGAGAGATGGGTGCGCTTGCATGTTCTAGATAAGTTGACAGGTCCTGGGCTGAGTTTCAGACAAAGCACAGCGTAGGTCACTTTCGACATCAAGTTTGTTGCGGTACTTGGTTTTGATCGCCACAAGAGTTGACAACGCTTTTTCGCACATGTATGTTGTTAAAAAAGGCAAATACATCTGAACAGCTTTCTCTGAAACACAGGGGTAAGCTTTTAAGTACTCTAACCAAAATGAGGGCTTGTCCATTTTTTCAAAATCGTATCTTGCAACAGAGTAATTTTAATTTCCATTCCCTCCTCTTGCAACTCTTCTGGCAGCAACTGTATGTCCATGTTGAATGGGTCGGTTGATAATTTGTAAAACTCCTCTGACAAATTAGGAAAGTACCTGCTGAACTCCTCCTTGAGGTTCTTCAAATGGCCAATATTAAGTTTTTCAAAAGCAGTCCTTCAAAAACGTCCTCAAAACATGCTTCTTCTGAGACTAACACTACTTTGTTGAAACTTGAATAGTTGCTGGGTTTCATTGACACTTTACGTATCCAACGTTGTAGTTTCCCAACGTACATCTTCATGGCATCCCGATATGGTACTATATTTGAGTCTGCACCTTGCAGTCTCGAGTTTAGGTTGTTTAACGTGTCAAAAAAGTCTTATAAATAGGTCAAAATCACTTGGTTACTGGGTTTTTTGAACTCTGCACTAAGCTCGTTTTGTTTCTGAAGTGCCAAAAACGTAACCACTTCATCACGGAGCTCAAATAGTCTTCCCAACATATTGCTTTTCGATTGTCATCGTACTTCTGTATGAAATAGCAGAGGTTTGTGGTCACTTCCTAAATCTTCACAAAGACTTTAAAACAGTCGAGTATTTAAAGCACTGTTCTTTACGTAGTTGACTACTGTATACTTTGAAACAACATTGAGTTCGTTTGAAAGCATATTTGCTGCCAAAGCTTGGCGGTGAGTAAAACAATGAATCCCAACCACGTCAGCATTCTTCTGGTTGACCAACTTCACAAAGCCGAAGTGAGAGCCGAGCATTGAAGGAGCGCCATCTGTGCATACACCAATAAGTTTTTGTCAAGAAAGTTAATGTTTCTCAAAAAAGTCTGATTCTGCTTTCATCACATTTACAGCTTAAGTAGTGGTCACCAGCTCAGTAGAAAACAGTTCATCCTTCACACGGAGACCTCGCAGTCACACCAAGGCCAAACAGGGTTTTCGGTACACACGGCCATTGCCGTCGAGGGGGACGGTTTTGAAAACCTTGAAATCTTGTGTGCTTTGTAGTTTCAAAACTTTAGCCTTCTTTGTTAAAGTTTATAAATTTATCAAAACTTCACAAAAACAATTATGAAAACTTGAAAAGACATCATTTTAAATATTTAAGAAAATTATTTTTGTAATAATTATTTTTGTAACCCTAGAACTTTTTTATTTATCTTCATTTGGGTGTCGACGCCCTACCTAGAACTTTTTCCATCGAATGGGATAGGTCAGATGGAATATCATCCAAAAGTTGTGGCAAGTTATACATATATATATATATATATATATATATATATATATATATATATATATATATATATATATATATATATATATATATATATATATATATATATATATATATATATATATATATATATATATATATATATATATATATATATATATATATATATATATATATATATATATATATATATATATATATATATATATATATATATATATATATATATATATATATATATATATATATATATATATATATATATATATATATATATATATATATATATATATATATATATATATATATATATATATATATATATATATATATATATATATATATATATATTATATATATATATGGCCAGTCGGCAGAATATGTGGTTTATGTACGATGCCCCACCATAGTTAAATTTAGCAGTTTAAGATCATCAAAATGTGACCTATCCCATTCGATGGTAGGACGAGGTGGACCTATCGCTCGGCCACCTAGGTCATCAGACCTGAATCCTTTAAATTTCTATTTCTGGGACCATCAAGTTTATGCTGTACCTATTAGAAATAGAGATATGCTGCTTGGGAGAAGAGTTTATTATTCTAATGAGATGAACAATTTATACTAAAATACAGAGATCTCTTGTTTCGAGAGCTAGATCTTGCATAAGAGTTGAAGGTTATCAATTCGAACCGACAATGTAAATAGTTTTTATGTAGTAAGGTTTAAATGTTTAAAATAAAAAACGAATTGAATGGATGAAAATGTTTTTATTGAAAGTATCGTTGCTCTTTGAGTCCGTTTTTCTCGTTACAGGCTAATTTTTTCGAGATCTACTAGGTGTAGCTTTTTCACGCAAAAATCTGAAAATTCTACTAGACTTGTGAAACACTCATCCCCTATAAACTTGAGAAGGTGAAAAAAGGTAGGGGTAGTTCGGCCTGAGCGCATATGAGGCGAAATTGAAAAACCAAAAACAACATCCTATAAAATAGGATATCATTTTTGTGTACAATGTCTTGAATTTCAGAAAACTCCGTTTAAAGAAAAAGATTTTCTCCTAAAAATTCAATTTTTTCAAAATTTAGGGCTAAATACCTCAGCAGGAATGCACTTTAGGAAAAAACTTTATATAAAGTTGTGGCATTATTTTGACGAGATCTATTAGAATCCGAAAGATTGGTAACTTATTCTCGGACACCTTGTATATCTCATCCAGAACACTTTACAAATATTGTAATATTGTTTGATATTTTCCTCTGTATATATATTCAATTTCTCGATTTGATTAGTGAAGACCGTTTTAACAAAGATTTCAATTTTTATATTTTGAAATATCACTATCGTGTCTCAGATTTATTTTTGCTTCTAGAATTGAATAATTTCTCCGTAAAGTTGATGATTTCCATTTTCTAATAAATCATCAAAAATTAACAGTAAAACATTTGCTGAAAAGGAACTCGTTTTCTTTTCTCGTTGCCAATCTCTGAACAGTGCATAAAATGTTTCTAAAATAATTATTATGATTTTGACATGTACATCTGACACTGCCTCTGTTTTGAAATTCATGGCAATCGAAGTTTGGTTCAGTTACGGAATATTCATTCATTGGTCGAGGAGAAAATTTTGATCTAATATCATTAGATCAAAATTATTCGTAAGTATTGTGGTTGAATTTGTAATGTTCGATCTTCTACCACGTTCGAAAGTTTCTTTTTCTTGAAATTTGAATTACTTCAATTTTTGTTGCTTACGTGAGTACTTACTTTTAGCAACAAAATAACTGTTGTAATCGATATGGATAGTTATATAAAAATTTGATCCATTCGTCTCACCCCATTAATGCAAATCTATATATTTGTTAAAGATTCAATTTCCTTCATGAATGTGAATATTTGTTATATACGCAGATTATTATTCCCTCTCAGGCAAGCATTATTCTTCTGTTTCATCATGATCATGATCATGAGAGACAATTTCAGAATACTATTTGTAACACCGCTTATTATTACTCCAATCATGCTTTGAAGTCGCCGATAATTTTATGGCGGCACAAAAATAGCTTATTAGCTCTAATTTTCATGAGAACTAGATAAGAAAGACAACCACATTTAGATACGAGTTTTCACAAATAATGTTGATAACTTTGATCAGGAATTTATCAATAGATCGGACTACCCAAAGATAAATTGTTGCCACGACAATTGCATAAAAACTTTTACGAAGCCTTCATTTTGATTTCAAACAGGATATCATTAATTGGCTGATTCACTACACTGGTACAATAACTGTAAACAATGTGCTCGACAAAGTTGTTCTTAACTAGTGAATTATGGATAGACTATTCACTTTTGTAGACATGAAAACTAAATGTTTTCGTGTGAAGTTATGATTCAATTCTTTAACTAGTGTAGTGAAGAATCAGTCCTTATAATTGTGGACCGATTTCTTTGTGAAATTATATAAGGTGTTCTAGGAGTAAAACATCATTTACTTAAGTAGATGATGAATGATTAACTTACGTACTCAAAACGGGCTACTTGTACCTTTTCTGTATCCCTTACGATATACAGCATGTTTTCTGGGTTTGGTCGAAATTTCAGTGGGCCGTATTATTAATCTGATTTCGTTCAAACTTTGTGAATCTGCTATATGGGTGGAAATAAATAAAAATTATCCTGCAGTAAAAAAAACAAGGCTGTTTTGAAAACAAATGAGATTTTAGGACTACATTTCCCTTTTGACCGCGTATATCGGTATCAAAATTCCGAATTCCTTTCAATAAATGATGTAGTTCACCAAATCAACCCATAACATTGTGTGGGATTAATGCAAGAATCCTAGAATTAGCTGCATCCAAGTTTGATTATTCCAAAAAATATCTTTACTCCATACTCGTTGGAAAAAGCGTCATAATAGCTGTTTGAATTTCGAAATACATTCTGTCAACAAAGTACAGAGAATTGGTAAACTTATCTTTCTCCTTTTATGGTCAACGCTGGATATGCTTCGATATGCACTTTGGGCATTTTCAAACTGTGTTTACACTACTTGATTCAAAATATTTGTGGAAATCAGAAAAAGCTTAGATATGCCGCTAATCTATTACCACCTATCAAGTCATTTGAATTGAAAAAGAAGGTTAAGTTTAACAATCTTTACTATTTAAGACACAAATGTCCTAATGGGTTTTTACACCGTTCAGCTCTTTGAAAGTTTAGGAGATGGTTAATGAGAGCTCCTGGTTTTGAATTGTTCGATTCAATTCAACTTTGCCGTGAAATATGGATATTTGTTCAAATTTGATGAAAATATGTAATGTACATATAGTCCGTTCTTCAGTTATAATAATCCTTTAAACGAGGCTGAAGAGCAATGTTTTTCTTCCCGCATACAGTTTGATGGCCAGAGAAAAAGAAACATATCTAAATTGGGAAAACATGTTTCATTTATGTTATGTATATTAAATTTTTATATCCTGTTATGGTCTACGGCAGGGTTGCTCAAACTTGAACTGCAGGCGATCTATCTCAATAATTTTAGACCATTTACGATCGACTCTAAGAGGCTGCAAGTATGTGTGATTCAGGGTTATCCTACATACACGATATATCATACTTACCTTCCTACCTAGGTAGGTTGTACCGTAGCATATATAGATATTAGCTTTCCGCACAATATACGTTATTTTAGTCAAGGTTTAGGTTAGGTTTAGTAAAGTTTTGCTCTATAATATCAATGAAAAACTTAATAGTTATTTGAAGTTGCGAGTTTATTGGTTGTTACAAAACAAAAGAGTTACATATAGTGTTAAACTTAACTAAGGAGTGGCTTTGGATGTTGAAGCCTGGCACTGCATGTCCTTAGCATACTTTTCATAAGATGGTACGTAACCACTGAGTGCTAATCGCAAGCAAGATGACATATGATCGTCAGTTCGTCGATTGCGATATTTTGAATTCATTATCTTCGTTTCAGAAAATGCAGACTCGTACAAGTAAGTTGACCAAATCATTGCCGTCACTTGAAGGACGATTTGTCTTAAACGCGGATATTTATCTTCAGATATAAACCAGAAATTTGTATAAGATACTGTAGCTTTGAGATGTATATCTGATTTAATCTGCACCAACTCACTTTAAACAGAACATGACATATTAAACTGACTTGCTATTTCAGTAGCTAATTCCTCAATGTTTTTACATGAAACAGGATAACTCATAAATGATGCTATATTTGTCAATTTACTGCAATCATAAAAAAAACATTTTGAATTGTCCCAAAATATTTGATAATTCAGCCTCATACGTATCACAATTCAAATGAGGAATCCTTGCTTTCAAAGACCGAAAATGTTACAGATCCTTTCTTTTCTGTTGATCTATCATAAGTTGCAATTTACTTTTGAATGCGTTTACTGCGCTAATCATCTCAATAATAGTTTTTCCTTTACTTTGAAGCTCCAAGTTGATGGTGTTTAAGTGCATTGTGATGTCAGTCAAAAATGCCAAATCAGTCAGCCATTTTTCGTTTTTCAACATCTGAGTGTCATCACCTCTTTCGTCTAGAAAAGCTGTTATTTCGGGCAATCATTCTTGAAACCTTTCTAGGAATTTTGCGCGGCTCAACCACCTTACGTCCGTGTGAAGAACTAAATCAGTGTGTTCAGCTGACTCCCTATCTTCCAACTGCAACTTAAAGAGCCGACGTAGCAAGCTACTTGTACGAATGGAATTCTCAATTTTTGTTGCAATGCCCATAATTTCCTCCGTAATTTAAATTTTTTGAAAAGAAAATTTGTTGATGTATAATGCAATGGAATAGAAAAAATGAAGGGAAATCTCCATTAACTCTACACAACGCCACAAAACCGTTTTTGTTTCTAGTCATTGCTGGTGCTCCATCGGTTGTAATGCACACTAATTTATATATTTGTAGTTTGTAGTTTTTTACAAAATTGAAGAAACCGTCATATTTATCTTCGCCACGGGTCTTCCTTCAGAGAAATGATTGTCAAAATTTCTTCCTTAGATGACATGTCTTTGAATACCAATCTGTGGATTCATCGAACTTTAAAGAAAAGTATGTATATTTCATGATATAATATTTTAGTTTATCTACCATGTCCTGACTTATGACTTCAATACGCCTTGTGACAGTAGAACGAGATAACTGAAGTTCTCTAATAGCGGACATGATTTCTATGATTTTATTGAGGAGGTCGTTACTTGATGAAAATCGATATACATATTTTCAATGAAATAAAACTGAAGTATTTAGATTTTCACTATATTAACAAAACTATGACCGGTTTCACCACACTGTGGCTTCATCAGATAGATTGTTTCTATCTATATATAAAATTCTATATCTATCTATAATATAAAATTTTGAGAAATCGAGTTGATTCCTATCAACTGTGGAAGAATGTAAAATAAAATCCAAGAAGAAATAGGTGTAATATTGAGCAATGGTCTTAATCTTCTTTTAATTCCTGTATTAAAAGGAATAAGAAATAATAGATAACTATCAGGTAGGGACATTGTGTCGACATCTTATAACAAAGCTAAGAAGTAAGAAGTGATATTAGAGCTACCAGAAGGGAACGAAGAGGAAAAAAAGATAAGGAGCCTTCTGAGCCCAAATTTGAATTAGGTTAAGCGTCGAGTTACAAATGTCACCCAACTATATTTTTCTCAGCGAATCAATTAACACATTGTTCTTATCGACTAAATATAGTGTTGCGATCAGTGCCAAATGTAATGGAATATATATATATATATATATATATATATATATATATATATATATATATATATATATATATATATATATATATATATATATATATATATATATATATATATATATATATATATATATATATATATATGGCAAAACAATTAGCGTTCTTCAAAGTAGAATCTAGTGACTTCGTGGAAAAAACCACTTCTAACTTATCAACTTCGACAAACATTATATTTGTAGAATGTATCGACTTGTCATTCAATGAAAAATATCCACTTCGGTCAATGGAGGATTCTTTTACTCATAAAAATGAAAATACAGATACTTCTCCAGAGAGCTATGAGAGAGAGGTAGTTTTTCCTCCGAAGTGAGGATAAACCACATTTGACGATCGAAAATCACTTTTTCATTTTATGATGGAGTCATAATGAACAAGGCAAGTTATTTTAGGAATCAAATAAGCATTATAAGGTATTCCATAAATTTACGTATCAGTTAAAAGGTTTCTGTTTCACATTTTAATTTTTATGCTCTAGAAGGAATTTCACTTCGTTAACCGCAGTAGTTTGTTTTCGGATTAAATCTTTTGTAATATTAGTAATACACCATCTACATTAGTAAATAAAATTGTGATTTTGATAAAGAAAGCATTCCAATCGCTGACAATTCTAGTCTAACTTTGATACTATTTTAATGGTTTAAAACATGATGATAGATCCACGTAATGTGTTAAAAACAGGTAGTTCTACCTATTTATTGACTTGAAAATGAATTTTTTATATAGGTGATTTAAAGCTAGTGTATATCATAAATGGTTATCTAAGATCGGTGCGTCCAATAACCTGTACATTCTGCTACCAGAAAAAAATACAACGGCAATCAAAGTGTGTGAATTACTACTAGATTTGTTTACACAGGAATACGATAGGATATTTTGGTTGTATCAAAAGTGGTATTGGTTTGCATGTTCTGAATGAAACTTCCTGATTATTATTGTTATCAACAATTGTGAGAATTTGGTACAAACAAGAGTTTCGCAGAAATCTTGTTTCAACATGAGGTTGTTTATTCATAAATCCAAATGCTTTCGAAATTTATACATATTACGAATTTCTCCTTGCTAAAATGCCATTCCTTCCAGGCTATAAGATGACCAATTTAAATAATCTTCGTCTGGAGAATTTAATCTCGTCATCATGTTTGTTTATATTATTCAAACAGTAGATTTTTTTACTTCACGCCGTCATGGCTACTAGACTACGTAAACCATAGTCTATTCACGTCAAGTTTCAAGTGACGTCATCAACCAGTTTTCTTTGATATTGCTAATGTTTCCAAAAATTCCGGTTCAGTACAGTATGTAAAGTATGGAATAAAATTAATAATTTCTTTATTTTTGATTTTCGTGCAAAACGCTCAGACAGGTCGATTTTTATATTCAACTCGAAATTATTTTTAAGGAAAAAAATTTTTTTCATTTGTAATTCGCAAAATATGACGTCATCGACCATTTTTTTAAGAGTTCTGCACCAGGAAATGACACCCTGCCTGTTGCCTGCATGGAGTACAATGAATCTGAAACGAGTATCAAATTTAGAATATCTGGAAATAGTACAAACAATAGTTGATAACCTCACCTGGTTTCACCAACTTTTGTCATCTTGCCACGAACAACCGATAGTACCATCCTTGAAAATCCATGTTTCGTCAAGATAGACAAATTCACGTTATCCTTCATTTTCATACAATTATATGATTGCAGAAAATGGATACGCTTCAATGCAATATGAGATAGTTCCATCAAAACTCATCTTGGATTATCTTTGGAATACTTAAATTCAATGTTTTGTACAATTTTCCACAGAGATGTCTTACACCCATTAAGAATATCTCTTTCGTGGAGTTCCTCTTTTAATGCAGACAACTTAATATGTTCCTCTACAAAGAATATAATATTAAACTTCATTTAGACAAAGGGTTTAATGACTACTCACTGTTCTGGAACTTTTCATAGATAGTATTTCTTATGCCAGTTTCATCAAAATCGTCAATATGTACTACAGGTTTCTCACGATTCCTTTTTTTTCTTGGACTTCTCAGTGGATCACCACTCTCTGTCTTTGCCATAATATTGTTAATGGATAGAATGCTTATTTGTTAAGCACTCGCTACCCTCTGTAAGGAAAAAAGTTATAGTATGTAGATGTTTAGACAATTTGGAAACCAACAGAAGAACAAGTTCAGTTGTATCATAATGTTTCTTTTTTAAAGTTGGAAGGCCCCTTCTGTTATTAATTTTAGTGATACTTACATCTCTCATAGCTGTTAGGGGGAGAAGAGACCCCCCCCACCATTATCTCATTCTTGTTGGAAATAATTGCATAATGATCCAGTCATGTTTTTGGGTTGGCTCGAGAAAGCTCTTGGCATTTTCACTAATTATATAGAATAAATATTCGAATCACTGAGTTCTGAAAACTGATTTTAAAATAATGATTCAAATATTATCAAAACTTCAATCCAATCTTAATCAGCATAAGAAAGCTAAAATAAACAATAAAAATACGTCAACGCCGCATTTCAATGCCAACTGTCATAACCAAATGTCACCAATGTCACTAGTAGTTCCTTTCGCGAGACTAGTTATTTTGTTCTTGTCCATTGCAATTTTTTCCAACCAGACATCCCTAGATATGACGTATCTTTAAACTTAAAGTGAACAGAGTTTAGGTCTGTTCATAAACTTAAAAGAACGGCATTTTAGCTGGACAAAAATCATAATGTATGCATATTTTAAAATCTTTCTTCGGATTTCGGAATAAACAACCTTTCAAAGGTACCTCGTATTTTCGATATTAAACATTGAAATAATTGACTTTTAAGATTCTTTATGTTCACTTTCATTTTTATGGTTTGGAAACCCAAAAGAGAGAATGAAAGCTTCATAGGATAACTATACGTATTTGCCTTCTTCTATGGAACGCTCAAAGGTATCGAATACTTGGGTCGGTAGTCTCTTTCAATTCTGAGAAAATCGAACTTTTAGGTCCACACAATCCAAAGATATGCCGTTTATGTTGTAATGTTGCATCTTGTGGCATATTTTGAAACTGTCAAGAGAATCGAAACTCATAGGGCACCTCACGTTTACATAATATCATAAAATTCAGTGAAGAGCAATGTCATTTAGCACTTTTACGAATGAAAATCCGAAACCTGTAAATTTCTAGAGTAGAGATATCGGGTTGTGATTGATATGAAATAAAATTTTCACTTCAAGAAATGATGAAAAATAAGAGAACTGCAGATTTGTATTTACATTACCAGAAGCTCAATTGGTGTAATGAATATTGTCATATTTTTTCTATTAAGCTTAAGAGTATCACATTGAAATTAATTAGTCCTCTCTGCTTTGGATAAATCACGAAAATTTGCAGAAGCAATCTCTGAAACCAAAAATAAGAAAATACTGTTAATTGTTAGTTTGTACCAGAAAAATCATCTTCTGCTCTACAAATGGCTTAGTGAGATACTCTCCCCCTCCACTTTCCATCGACCTAGGTAATATAATTTGCAAAATTTTCATATGTAGAGGTTTTTTTAGAAAAATATTATATAATTTGTCTATTTACTGAGGATTTGTTTGGTAGTTCTAAATATTTCACTCTATCCAAGAAATGTAAAGAAAAGACAAGTACATCTTAAACCGTTGATTATTTTGAAATTATTTCGAAATAAACAGGCTAGTCCGTTTCATAGATTCAAATCAAATCTATGGTTTTTAAATGGAATGCCCTATTTTCGCATCATTTTCGTATGTCTCATACTGAAACAATGTGAATTTTTCAAGAAATTGTGAATCACATTCTCAACGGCTCTCGAATTTAAAAGCTTTCATTTATCAAGTATTTATTCTTGAAAATGGGATTTCAGTTTAATTTTCAATGAAAAATTTATTGAAAAATACAAAGAATTCTCGAAATCTCTATCTTCTTCTTAAACACACTCTTCAAGTCGTTGAATGAAGTTTCTTCGAACATTTGTCTGAACTTCAGTCAATTGAACAATTGGCGATCAAACAGTTCTATAAACTTTCGAGTTCAGCCCCCTTCAGGAAAAATTCCATGAACGTGTGATCAGAGTTCTTAACGAACCTCGAGGGGAAAAGTGGAGAGGCTCTTTTCAACTATAACCACATCTCATTCCAAACTCTTTCTGGAAAATCTATCCTCAAAATTCGTGAAAACTTTCGGTCATTCAATGGTCTTTCAAAAAAATATGGTCTAACTATATGATTTTCCACAATCCATTCCTAAACATTTATGATGAAAATTGTACATGAAAATTGTATCCAGTCAGGTACTGATGATTTTTTATATGTAAGTAGGTACTAACTTCCTGATTTTCTACCACAACCAAGCAAATTCCCAGTTGATTTTTATCATTTAAGACCGTTTTTGTTGGAGACATTTTTTCATTATTAACGTTTCTAATCTCCTCAAAGCAGTCGCATCAATTTTTCAAAAGATTTTACTCGGAGATGTCTCCTTTTCGGATATGTGGCCGTATAAAAAGAGAATCCAACAAGAAATTTCCATTGCGATTTCTAATTGAATATACCGTATTCACTAATTCCTCTTTACTAAAATTCACGATGTTGAGAAAATGAAAATACCTATTGATGAATGTAAACACTGAATTATCATTAATCAACATATCACGGTTTTTAATATACTCTTTTCACAGATGTAAACATTAATTGGAAAAGGAATGGCTACAATTATTTTGGTAGTCAATATATATATATATATATATATATATATATATATATATATATATATATATATATATATATATATATATATATATATATATATATATATATATATATATATATATATATATATATATATATATATATATATATATATATATATATATATATATATATATATATATATACCAATAAGGTTTTCGATGAATTATTTCTATCATGAATTTACATGATTGTGGATATATCAAATATTGTGAATACAGCAAAATAACCTGCTTCTCTGTGTTTTTTTATGCGAGGAATTCATTGCTGCAAAAAGAATCGAAGTAGAATTTTTCGTTTTCGAGTTTTTGAAACTTTTGATAATTTTCGAAATTAGTCAAGTGCCAATAGTTTTCGAAGTTATATAAAAACGGTTTCGACATTCTACAAACACGCTCTTACGCAGAATCGTGCGGAAATTATTTTTCACGAAAGTTTTTCAACTAGGGCGTGTTTTAATTAAAAAAAATTTAGCTACTAACTCTATGTCCACTCCTTGAAATTACAAGATTGATTGAAATAGTTTCTCGTCATATGCACTTCTCCGACACTTTTCTTCCTCATTTACAACCTATTACTTCCTCCCGAACTTTCTTGTAGCTTTTTCCTCTCACCCTTTTCTTTCGGATATTTATCAAGAGCTCCCTTCTTGGATTATCTCTATGTTCTTTGTTTTGAACCTTTCTTTTGCTTCTTCACCTCACTCTGTCCTCGAACATTTATGGAGACTTGCAGAAAGAAGGCGATGAAGGAAAAATATGAAAGTGCAGAATGAAAGAAGGAAGGAAAGTGTGGAAGTAAAATACGAGAGCAAAGTGCTAGGAGAAACTGCAGGAGCAAAGATATGGAAATGCTAGCGGCCGGAACTAGCGGAAATACATTATGACAGGAAATCGCGTGAGGAGAGCGGGAAGTATGGTAAGAAGGAAGAGAAGGTGGAATGTGCAAAAGAAAATATTGCTGATGAAAAGAAGAGTGGTAACGAAAGTTCTTGAGAAAGGAGCTGTGTGAGGGAGTGAGGAAAATGAGGGAGGAATATTCGGAGTGAAAGAATAGGAAGAGAGTGCAGAACGAACGAACTAGGGGGAGAAAGTGCGAAGGGAAAGCGGGACAAGGGCAGGTGGTAAGAGATATAGTACAGCGGAGAGTAACTCTGAGGATGAGTACGGTATCAAAGTTCTTCAGACTAGTGCGCAAGTAAGAGTGGAAGAGAAATGCGGGAGTAAATAACTAAAGAAAAGTGAAGGATGAATGTATGAGAAGAAGTGCGGTAATGAATTGTACGACAGAGAAAATAAATTTATGGAGGATTACGGAAAGAAGATGAGGCTACCACGTAAAAAGAAAGAGAGCGGGATAAAAGTTCGAGCGAAAAGTACGGGCATAAAATGGAAGTTAGGAAAAAGAATAAAAAGATTTTAGTATTGTATTATAGTAAAGTTCTAACGAAAATGCGGTGAAAGAGTAGGAGGAAGGTGCAAAACGGCGAAAAGAACATTAGAGAAATATCCAGATGAAAAAATCGAAAGGAGAGTGCTAGAAGGAAGTTCCATAGGAAGCAGTATGTTGTAGTTACGAGACGAAAGTGCGGGAGAAGAGCAGATGAAAGCATATTGTGTGTACTGATTATGATAGTACGAAAATCAATTCTTGCCCTTGCAATTCTCATAAATTATTTATTGTTTTCTCATCAAGTCACAGCTAAAGTGAGTAAGGTATCATTGGTAATAACAGAGCGATCATGTCGTATAAAAATTTTGAGAAGTTGATATATTTGAATGTTATATTTACAATGATTATGTTATTAACTGCTTTTGAATTTTTTCCTGAGAGCTGGCAACCCCATACAAGTATATTCGATAAATTGAAGGAGAACTTCATGTACTATGGTACATTCAACGTCCCAAAAAAATAAGGATATGAGGAAGTTGATGGAGAAGATGAAACAATTGACGCTATAGGTAGTCTTACTTTCAACACATCGATTCGAGCAGACAAATGGATTAGAAACAGTATACCTAAAAGACGAGCGCTGGATATCCTCGAAAAATAGACGCAAACTTCATACAATGAAAATGTCCTAGATTTTGCAGCAAGGAGAGTTTTATCGCTGACGAATTTTGCAATTGATTTCAGTAAAAATCTAAAGGAAATCCGGAGTTTTTCCGAGAAGTAATTTAGACCGGTAAAGTTCGCTTTAGTATTGATGAATTAATTATTCCATCGTTAAAATGAACATTGGTGGTCGGATATAAGTCCACAAAGCCATGTTAATATTCAACGTCAAGGCCACTATTGTTCAAAATTTTTGCACAGCATCGTCGCTTCGTTATTACAAACAATATTAGATTCATTCGATAGTTGTAATTTAATTAAAGAACGTGGAAAAGTTATCTCAATTGTCATTGCAAGAATTAATTTTGGAACTGTTATAATAAGAAAACAGAGCATACTTAAGCTATTTCACTATATATATATATATATATATATATATATATATATATATATATAATTGTATTTACAATAAATGCTTGTATCTATAATTTTGGTGTGTGTCAGAAAAACACAAGTATGAGCTCAGTGTAGTGTAAGTGTCGTGTGTACATAAAGAGTAACAAAGATTTTTCTGCTTAGCAGCTTCAATTCTAGTCTTGCACTCCATGATTTCCAGACGAAGACAATGGTGAAAGGAAGGGGGTTTGGGACAGGAATCTGTAACAATGAAAAAAGAAAACCAGTAGAAAAATATTTCAACGATCATACCTGACTCTTATATATCTAAACACACTTGACTTTAAGAAAAGATTTTACATAGCAAGCAAGACCATAGAAAGGACTAAGGAGATAATCAAAAAGTACATAACCTGTGATATTTCCTTTTTCTTGTTCTTGCTTGCCAATTTTGAAGTTTAATCTCGCAGAATCCCTTCAATATTCAAACTCAACAAAACAATTCCCTCTCTGTTTGACCGAGAGAGCCCCGATGGCTCGGTTCGGTCTTCTAAGTGATGCTGATTATGATCTATAGATATTCTAGAATCATTATGAACCCAACAATTTGGGTTGACATCTCCCGTATATTATTTCTTCGTGGTTCTTGTTTAATTTAAAGAAAAATTTCCGGAAAAATTTTGACTGTCGTTTTAAAAATATGACAAATGTTGTGAATGCACATACAGTTACATAAGATTAGGAATGTTATACAATTTTCGGTATTTCATGAAGAGACTTCCTGGATGAAACAATTGAGTTCATAAGTGTTATATTTTGAAAATAAAAGACATTCTATTTAACCTAATCAAAAATGTCTAAGATTCATATTTGAATAAATGAAAGTATTATAATAAAAACCGTTAGACAATAAAGGAATTTCTGCACGTAGTTAGATCATTCGTAAAAAAGTATTTGTAGAGTCTTAAGACCATTGCTACATGGCTTTAATAATAACCGAGACATTGATATTTTATTGAAAATTGTCAAAATTTTAAAATAACTCGAAAACGAAAAATGCTAGCATGGGGACGGACGGGTCATTTTCCTCTATTCGCAATATACTAAATCTTCGAAATCTGTCGATAGGTATATTTTCCATATTTGATGACCATTGTTTACATGATTTCACACAATAGGATGAAAACTATTTTGGCATTGCCAAACGTCAAAACGTTTCACATATCATTCATTACTGAATTTAGTGTACTCATTTTGGAAGTTATTCGAGATTGAATTCAAAAGAACATTTTATTTAAATAAATATCTGGTCTATTTTATGCATACACGCTTCATGCGGATGATTTCGTATTTATCAAATCTAGAAAAGGATTGCTGTTTCAGGCAGCGAATGCCACCGTTAAAGAATCAGTGCGGAGCTGGGGAAATGACACGATTGTCTGGACCCGTTATGAGGAACAGAATTACGGTGCCGTTAAGACGAAGCCATCGAACTACTTTGCTTCGTTCAATTCATATATACATTCAATTATTCTGTACGAAAAATGAACCAAAAGTGGCGATGCGAATAATACGACTGATGATATAAACGGAAGACTTGAAATTTCTGGAGAAAAACGTTCTCGTTTCTTATCAAAATAGTTATTCCTATCATATCATAAAATTGATTCATGAGCAAACAGGGAGCCTCCAAATAAATGTTAGTCATCTGCCACACTGTTACAGTCAAAAAAAATACAATCAGAGAATAAATTACACGGTTCGACGAAACAAAAATACCATTTTATAATATTTGCATAGTTTCTATGTTCAATTCGATATGTTTTCTTGATAATTCGAGATAAAGCCCTAATAATTTGATCGATAGTTGATTGTATTTGGAATGTCAAGAAAATTTGATCAAAACGTTTTACTAGCATATAAAATGCAAATAATATAAAAAACGTGATAATAGATGTCTCGCTTATCACTTGGTGAAACATTTTTACTAAATGATTAAACAATTGAACGCTAGGCTAACGTTTCATAAATTCTTTTTAATAAAAATGTGTGTGACATTTGTTTCAGGTTTTATACCTTTTGAAACTAACAGGAAATTTTAATATTACAATGTCATATAAAAGAAAGAAACAAGCTGGTCGTTAGTGATTGGTAGATTATTTGTAAATTGATGACATTTTTCGAATTCTAAAGAATACTATCTCTTGCGTTTGTTACCTGAAGATAACATTTGGGTTATTGTGAAAACTAAAAAGTGATTTTCGTTTATACAATGTTCTGAAAAACCAGTTGTTGATTTCGTCTGCTATATTGATATTTTATGCTCGCCTTCTCTAATATTGATAACAATATTGTCAACCAGTTTGACCTGTATAAAAAGCAGAACAGTCTTCAAAATATTATTAAATTCACTGCTTTTTTCACCTGTATCAAATCGATCTTTGTGTTTATCCTAATGTGAACATAGATTTTTATTCTTACATACTGTGTTAATTTTATTCAGTTCAGTTATATACCATAATGTAGTACTTTTTTGTGGGACATAATCAATGCTGGGATATTTTATTTATTGTTTCGCGAGTGAGGTACATCGAGGAAGTTAATGATTTGTATTGTTCATAGCTATTAATTTAACTATGATATCATTGTCATACCCGTTATATAACACTTCTGTTATCAATTTTTTATTTATTTCTCAAAGCATTTTCGTGAAAAAGTAAGCGTGCACAAATGTATGAAACGCGGATATTTTGATTTATGTGGATGGGAACTACTATTAAGGAGGTATCAATGAACGTTGCTTTCTCGTCAAATTTGAGATTCAAGATTATTATCGGTTCTCATAAATTGAATATTCATCGAAACCGGCGTCCACTGATACCTTAATCCCTAACAGTAGTTCCCATCAGCATCAAATAGCTTACAATCGAAATGTGCACGTTTCATGCATTTTGAAACATTGAGAAAGGAATTAGAATTTTTAAAACATTAGCGCCAAATAACGGGTACGATAATAACATCATAGACATATCAATAACTAATACTCAACACGAAAAATTGTTATTCTTGATTTACCCTCCCTTCAAGTTCAGTAAAATAAAATATCAAAGCATTAATAATGTTGCACACATAAAATCTAAATTATACCATATATTAAAACAAAATGAAATTAACACCATATGTTTTAATAAAGAATATCTATGTTCACTCATGGTCAATAAGATCGACTTGATGCAGTGAAAAAAACGCTTATAAACTTAAGTCTACTATTTTTTTACAAATTGTTTAATTAATACTGAATAAAACGTTGAGTTCCGGCAAATAATTCATGAACTATTAATACTTAATTTATAATTCAACAAAATGATTCTCACATTTTCTTTAAAAGAGTTTATGCTTCTGAAACTTTATTTTATAATCTTTATTTGACGTTAAATATAGAACTAACAAAGTAAATCCTATTTAAATTGTTTTATCATATCATCTTAGTATGTTCTGATCTGAGAAGTGCTCTATGAAATGAAAAATTTGAGACCAATAATATAATAATTTTATTTTGGTTTTCGAAAGAGACTTAAGATCTGCGTTTATTTGGTTAGTTGACAATTGCCCAACCTTTCAAGATATCAATTGAGAAATAACTTTCTAACAGTATTTGATGCTTTCAAGTAGCTAAATGATACCATAATTTTCGGGATTAAATTTTTTTTTTTTATTCTTGACTCTTGAGAGGGGGTCATGCTACACCCAAATTGAATCAATAAGGCTTGAAACCAAGTACGGACATATTACATTTTCTCGGGTGGAGCGAATTAAATGGATAGATAAACGTTTTTGATTGATGCAAAATTATAGTTGACCATTCACCTAACTCACCAGACCTAGCGACTTCTTTTTGTTCCCACATCTTAAACTTGCGATCGGAGGACAGAGGTTTCCGCCAAATTAAGAGACAATCATCTTTTTGAACTCTATTCTACAGAGAAAAGTGCCGAGCACTATTTAGACGGGTTAGAGAGATGGGAACATCGTTGGGAAAAGTGTGTGAGTTATAAGGAGAATCTGTTAAGAAATAAAAAACTATTAAGAAAAAATTTTGTACTTTGTTGGGTCGGAAACTTTTCAGACCAACCTTGTATTTAATTCTTTTATGTCCAATCCAACAGAGAATTAGATCGATGCTCAAAAGCAGCAGCTTTCACAAAAAAGACTAGGATATGCTGAACATGATAAAATCGAATATAAGAATGATGACACGGTTGGAGTAGTTGAATACGAAAATTTTTACGGTTATGAACGAACAGCACATCTGGCCATAAAGAATTTCGTCGACAACGGACTTTGCTAAAAGTTTATTTTGGGTAGGACTGTTATCAAATTACGAGTGCCTTGTTTGAAAAATTTTGGGAGTTAATTCTCGGTTGAGAAATATCAGCCTTGGAAATTTGGGCCTTCCTTATCAGTACCAATTTTACTCGCCATTCCATCTTCTTGGAAAAATACTCATAAAATACTTCAAATGCAGTCGATTTCGTCACTTTTCACACTTATGCAACTGAATATAGAAGTAAAATCAAAAACATGAAATACAGAAAATGCAATATTATACTGAAACCGTTTCGAAAGCGACTTAATTGCTTGTAAGTTGAAAAGCAGAAAAAAGATGGTATCGAATGAATAAACTTCCAAAACATCCCACTTCAAGCGGATATTCTCGATTTGGAAAACAATCAAATCTACGAAATACTGCCTCAAAGACCTCAGAATGAGCGAGACTTTCAGAAACATTTCTTGAGGAAATAATAGATGCAAATAGTTTGTGTGCGATTAAATAATAATTTTCTTACCGCTCAATGTCATTTTTTAAATCGATTCTGCTAACAAATCAAAACGCATTTATTTTAGGGGTTACTGTCAATAATAAATGTGAGATTCTCAGTAAAATGAAATATCACAGCATTAATAATGTTGCATAAATAAGATCTAAATTATACCAAATATTAAAACACAATGAAATCAACACAATATGTATTAATAAAGAATATCTCAAGGTCAATAAGATCGACTTGATGCAGTTGAAAAAATCGCTGAGAAACTTAAATCTGCTGTTTTTTCACGAATTGTTTAGTTATTACTAATCAAAAAGTTGAGTTCCCGCAAAATATTCATGAGATATTAATACTTAGTTCACAAATCAACAAAATGATTCTCGAAGAGGATCACATTTTCCATGAAAGAGTTTTAGCTTCTGAAACTTTATTTCATAATCTTCATTTGACGTTAAATATAGAACTAATAAAGTCAATCAAATTTAAATTGTTTTATCATATCATCTTAGTAAGTTCTGATGTGAGAAGTGCTTCATGAAATGAAAAATTTGGGACCAGTGATATAATCATTTTTTTCCAAAGAGACTTAAGATCCACGAATTGCCTAACCTTTTGAAATATCAATTGAAATATAATTTTTCCAACGGTATTTCATGCTTTCAAGTAGTTAAATGATACCATAATTTTATAAACTTTTTAAATTTTTTTTTTATTCGTGAATCTTTAGAGGAGGCCATGCCTGTCATGCCACACCCAAATTGAATTTGTGTCAATTAGGCTTAAAACCAGGTACGAAAATATTACATTTTCTGGGGTGGAGTGAATTAAATGGATGAATAAATGTTTTTGATTGATGCAAAAACGATTATAGTTGAGATCCTGAAACACCGGAAAATATTTTCTTCACAGAACTCTTGAGAGGAGTCGAGGCCTCTAATGCCACAGATGTAGCCGCCCAAAATGATCTGATGTGTGTGTTCAATCGCTTCTTGATGGGAGCCAATGGTAAGTTATCGGAAATAAGCTCGATGAAAGAGAGTTCCACATCACATTAGCCATGTAAACAAAAGAATTGTTATAGTGAGAGGTATGTGGCGTAGCTAGTTGAATCGTCAGCTGATCAGAGTTTTTCAAAAGCCTGATTATTCTTTGGTAATGGATTCTTTCTGGAACCAAGCATTTGAGTTCTTCAGAGCATTTACTACGGATAACATGTAAAAAACGAGAGATCAGCAAATCTGCCGGCTCTGACCGAGAGGCAGGAGATCAAACGTGATCTCCAGTTGGTCGGTGAGAGACTCTGCTCTCTTTTGTACATTATCCAATAGATATGATGAATGTTTAGGTGCGGAGTCCCACACATTGAGAAAGCTTTAAAAATCCTCAGCTCTAATTGCGTGAAGTACCTAAGCCTTGAAAATCATACTGAGTTTAGCAGAAGCAGATATGGTGCAATGGCTGCCACATGGTCAAGCAAGCAAGCTCCGGTGTTGACTATGATGCCGAGTAGATTAATGTTCTTTCCTGAGGTAATTCGATGTCCTTGTAAGATTGAAAGAGGTTCTGCAGTCATGACTTTGATAGTCAACACAGTTGATTGCATCTTGTTCGCGTCAAAATTTGACATGTTCAACCGATCCAACTCTGATATCTTCGCCAGGTCTGAAATTAGTGATATGCTGTGTTATTATCTTTGTCGGCGTGACTCTGCAGCAGTTAAAGGACGCTGACTAGAAAAAGGGAACACCAGAGCATAGTCGTATGCAAACCCATTTTTTGCGGTTTCGGTGATATCCAGCAGATCATTAATCTGCAATTGAAAAAGAGTAGCCGAGAACATCGAGCCCTGGGGTACTCTGCATTAACCTGAAAATATTCACTCGTTACACCATCACTATAATCCGAACCGACCTACGGAAGGAAAAGCTACTATTCTAAATGAGTTGGGTTTTTTGTATGGGGATTCTGCAACATCATTTACCTCTGTGAAATGTTGGGCTGCTGAATTTGATCGGGGCCATAAGACCTTGGAAGACGATTAACGTTGCAACTACCGACGGTAACAACTACATAGTTCACGAAATAGTGAAAGAGATAGCAGAGGTTATGACCATGTTAAAACAACGTGTTGAATATATATATTGAATCAACGTGTACACATGAGATAGCTGCCCTCGCGTTATGTGCTGCGTTTGCTTAGGTTATACCAAAAACGTTTTCGAATGAACATTTCCAATGCTTTTTTGGCGCAATAAGGGCGCATTAAATACGAGTTTCATCGTCGATTAATGACTGTAAATGAAATTTGTATAACCCATTATACGCCTGAAACATAAATACAGTACAAACAATGGACTACTAAAGAGAAACCAGTTACACAAAGGGCGAACATTTTTGTTCAGCATGGAATGTGATGGCGACGTCAGAAGAACGTGTCTGTCACATTGCAAATCAACATTCACAGATGAGAAAGCTTTCCGCACGTTGGGTGTCCCGTTGTTAACGTTAGACCACAACGTGTTCGAATGAATATTTCCAACGCTTTATTGTTGCAATTTGGGCGGAATCAATCCGATATTTGGTGCTGATTAATTACTGTAGATAAAACTTGGATACACCATTATGCGCCAGAAACAAGAATATAGTCCAAATATGTCCAAATGAGGAATCAGTTGCGAAGAAACACACATTTACAGATAAAGAAAATCCTGTTCCACCAAGACAGCACCGTTTCACACCTCACCGGTTGCCATGGCGAAAATCCATGAATGACTTGAACTGCTTGACCATTTACCTAACCGACCAGGTCCAGCGAATTCTTTTTGTTCCCACATCTTAAACTTGCGCTCGAACGCCACTATTTCACAGAGAAAAGTACCGAGCACTATTAAGACGGATTACAGAGATGGGAACGTCGTTGGGAAAAGTGTGTGATTTACAAGGAGACTATGTTGAGAGATAAAAAACCATTCAAAAAAAAACTTTGTACTTTGTTGGGTAGGAAACTTTTCAGACAACTCTCGTATATCATTTTTCATGTCGATGCTCAAAAGCATCGATATATCATTTTCACAAAAAAGACTAGGATATGCTGAACATGATAAAATCAAATATAATAATGATGACAAGGTTGGAGTAGTTGAATTCAAAATTTTTTACAGTTATTGACAAGCAGCATATCTGCCCAAAAAAATGTCGTCGACAACGGAATCTACTACAAGTTTATTAGGGGTAGGACTAGTATCAAATTGCGAGTCCTCTTGTAGGAAAAATTTTGGAAGATAATTCTCTGTTGAGAAATACCAACCTTGGAAATTGGGGCTTTCTCTTATCAGTATCAATTTTACTCGCCATGCCATCTTCTTGGAAATATACTTATAAAATAACTCAAATGCTGTCGATTTCTTCATTTTTCACACTTGCAACTAACTAAATTAGTAAAATCAAAAACATAATACACAGAAAATGCAATATTATACTGAAACCGTTTCGAAAGCGATTTAATTGCTTGTAAGTTGAAAGGCAGAAAAAAAAAGATGGCATTGAATAAATAAACATATTCTTAATCTGAAAAACAATCACATCTATGAAATGCTAATAATAATTTTCGTATCGTTCAATGCCATTTTAAAATTAATTGTGCTTACAAATCAAAACGGATTTCATTTAAGGGTTACTGTCAATCATATATGTATGACATTCTAAATCCGTTTATCAGGTTTTATGTATAGCATTCTTTCAATGAAAACAAAAATATTTCAATTCTAATCAATATCATTTTCAAGAATATAGAATTACAAAAAGATCTGCTTCATAAACTAATCGAGGCTTGAGGTTTATATTATAACTTGGTTCGTAGAACAACATCATTCTAGAGGATTGAGCCATCAGCCTCTACATTTGCCGGAAGGTGAATAAAACGGGTCCTAGGATAGATCCTTGTGGTACTACACTGTCAACTCTTCGCCATTGAGAGGTTGCACCCTGGAAACAGACCTTCTGAAACCTATCCTTATGTAGCTCTTCAGAAACTGTAACACCACTCCCCTGACACCAAGAAACTCAAATTATATAAGCATAGCGTGGTGAACGATGCCGTCAAAAGCTTTGCAGAGATCACAGGCTGATAATTTACACTTCTGGTTATTGTCAAAGGCCTCATCTATTTATTTTAGGGCCTCAGTTAGTGCAGACGCATTGGATCTTTGCTCTAAGAAGCCGTGCTGCTCCTTGCAAAACACATTGTTACGCGGCAAGAAGGACGTCATTCTATTCTTTATTTCTTTTATAGCCGTCTCAAAGATCTTTCATACTGCAGGAAGCACTGATATTGACCGACAATTACAATGCAATGACTTGAAGTGGAATCAATTCGAGATAGATCTACTAGGTCTGTACAAATTTTTTTTCTGTGGCCGCACCGAATGATGATATGTGGCGATATGAGATAGATAAATACCTGAGTGAATTCTGTGCAGAATGCTCAGAAGACATTTTATAGTGATAGAAATGAAATTCTCAAATTTGACGAATATGGCAACAGAGTTTTTGGCCACTCCTGCAAATTCGGCTGCTATAGAGAGGCAGTAGTCAAAAGCTGCGAAGCAGGTTGAGTCGCAAATGAGTTAGGACATTTATATGTCTCAACTCTCGGATCAAAAACAGCGAACTATCTACTATCTGATTAAGTGAAATGTAATTTCGCTTGTTCTTATTATTTTTGATCAAAGTTTCAGTGTAGGTATTTCTATCATTTTCACAAAAGTTCAAGTCAATTATTTATATTTTAACAAAAGTTTATTTCAGTTGTTTCATAGAATATTAATTTACGTTATTTTTGTCATGATATAGCTGTGTTTTGTTTGACATTATTAATTTCTTTTTAACTCTTGTTCCTGTTCTGTATTTGTGTTCACTTCAGTAGTTATATGAATTCTTTTCAGATTCTCGCGTTGAATTTCATTTAGATATTTCCCAAACAAATATTCAGTATTCTGTAAACCATCATTCTCGCTCTTATTGAATATAAGTCAAATGTTTCATTGCAATTGCGTTCTGATTCAGTTTTCAAGTTTTGCAATTCAAGAAGCTTCTGTGAAAAAGAAACTTGACTCGGTTTGAATTCTGAAAACAAAAGCTTGACTTAATTTCAAGTTGAGTCGAATCAGCCAGCTTGATTTTCAAATCAAGCTGTGTATTCCTATATGTGCCAACAAATATCAAACAAAAACAAAACAATTTCATACAAAGTTATAGGTTCGTTATTGAACATTTCCTTATTTCTTTCAAAAATTCAAAGTATCTATTAAAATACTATACAAATCAAGTAATCGCAAATCATTGTTTGAAATTTAACTGCTTATTATGAATTCTATAGTTCCGTTGCGTCATTCCATCAATATTTACAGTAAAAATATTTTTTCCAGAGATAAGAATGCGGAGATACTATTCAATGTTTTCAAAACGTTAAAACCCGTAGATTTGCGATCATATTCATGAAAATATACCTTCACCAATCGCTTATAAAACACAACAAGCCTTGAATATGTATAGAATTGAGCAAATGTGCCTGAATGTAATTCAACAGATTTTTGATTCTTGAGTCACACATGTTCACTTCATAAAAAATATTTTTTCAAAGATTGATTATTGGTTTTGTTCAAATGTACGATTGATGATTGTTCCAATATCGAATGAAATAATATACTAAATAAAATTTATTAATAGTAATTGAAATTTTTATACAAAATATTCAAATATTTACAGGAACAGCAATTGTTCATAGTGAAGTGTAGAGCTTTAGCGGCTTATTATGAAGGACTGTAACGAGTTTTTAAATATATGCTCTGAAATTTCTCGCTATTTTTATTAAATATTTCAAATCTTCTATGGATTGAACCGAAATCATGTACACGTTAGATTCTAAATATCCTCAAAGAAAGAGGCATCACGGACTTGTGTGGATAATTTGAGTGCTAATCGTAGGAACATGTTGCGATTCGATTCGATTTCTTCGATCTAACTTTCCCTCCACTATAGAAATATTTCATTTAAGTTAACGCAGGTTAACGTTTACCTAATTCGAAAATAAACATATTAAGGCCAGGACCATTTCATACCGTAAAGGTCGTTAATAACTATCAGCTAAATTCCCTTTACAGAAGAAAGAGCTAATTAGTTGTCCTCTAATTATATACATATATTTAACTTTTGAGGACATTGAATTTTACTCCCTCCATCCATATTAGATAAAAGATTCTAGCCCATTTTACTATCATTTTCATTATATACTAGTGAGCCCATTAAGATCGCCTTTTATATCTAAATAGCCAATATACTAAAAGCGTAATATACTGAACGCCTTTTCATATCCAACTCTATCTATACTGAACGCCTAATTATATTCACTTCATTATTCATATTTTTCCTTAATAGTTCTTTATGTTACATGGAAATCTCTCATATCTTACCTCAGTCATCTTTAGAGTAACGCAGCTTTCAGTATTGTTTTATGGATACTGACTCATCAACCACACAAATTTCAACACTATTCACTACTATCCCAATTCAACAACTCTTATATTAATTCACAATATTCCAAATTTTTAGTTTCAAAAGTTGTAAGTATATACTTCAGAAAGGTCAATATATGGAGATCTATAGTTTCAAATTTTCAATTTTACTCAAGAGTTCTGATCCGTATTAGATCAGATGAATCCAATAATATTCATGAATTATAATAAACAACAATTATGAGCTAGAAGCAACAAGATGGAAGAATTACTTCTCAAGTATATTAATGAAATAGAAAATAAAAGTTCTGCTCAAATTAAAATTTCTTGGGAGTATCCAAAAGACAAGAGCAAGAAATTAGTAATCAAATAAAGGAACACTACTGAATACATAGAAATTTCACCTTATGTGATTGCCCTTACGTAACTATTGTGTATAAATTCAAATTGATCAAAATTCACACAATTTGCTTACCAGAAAGAACAAACATCTTCTCAATTGAAGTGTTCTGGTGGAAAGCTGGAATGAGATCCACAAATTTGTAGATTACATTATGGACCCCCATATACAATACAGTGATATTAACTATATATCAGATTCAGTGAAAGTGTTTTCTTGTAACTGCTAATTTCCTAAATCCTTAACTGTCGAGTTGGCAGTTGGTTTCGACCAGTCAGCTTCTTATAAACTTGGTCTATAATAATTGAAATTTCTATTCTTTAATTTTACTTCTCTTGAATTCATTTTCTTGTGAAACTTTATAATATACTATGAAATTAAAATGAAGGAAGAAACTGCATTAAAACAATTTCATATTTCCACATTACATGATAAACATACTCATTTTACACAATTATATAAAATACCTATAGTACAACAACCTATTACAAAAATTGCCAAATTGCATAGCATTCTCCAAGTAGTAGTTGAATTTTTTCCAAAATATGATTCACATAAGCAGCAGCAAGTTTCCTGTAACTTTTATAAATCTTGGATTGAAAGTTATGGTTGTACAACTTCTACATATTTTAACATCATGTTTCCCACTATCAGACACCTAAAACAGAGAAACTTTCAACTTCAAATCAATGAGAAATTCCTGTCGTTCACTCAAAAACCTTGATAAAATTTCCTGAGAAACAGTAACTATCAGTTATGAATAGAAGGAACTCACAATAATTACCTTCTGTGCAAATTTGAGATCTTATTTTCTTTGGTTCAAACTTGAACATTGTCAAACACATTGAATCTCATTAACTTTTACATTTGGATAATTGTAGAATAGAAACGTACTTCCTCTTGAATAAACTGAAACGAAAATTCAATTTGAAATGGCACGGTCATATTGACATCCAGCTTGAAATATTTTAATACAGATGTAGCCTTTAGTGAATAGCTTTCAATATTCATAATACATACCTTTAAATGACCTAACGAAAACTTTATCGAGTTCCTTCCAGAAAAAATATTAGTATACAAACGAGCTCAATACCTATTAATAGCAACTTAAAGGATATTCCATCATTTTGTAAGATCCTCAAGTTGGTTCGTAAAAAATCCTAGTAATTGCAGAACATTTTCAACGCAAAGAGGTTAAAATAACCATGAAAGAAAAATGAAATATGTAAATTCTGAGTACATTTCTTGAGCATGCCTAAAAAATATACATTAAAATAAATTAATAAACCTCAAATTACATTCACTTACCTTTCAAACATTATTGTCAGTCTCCTTTTTATTATAACATTCCATTTGATATTGTTTAGGTAAGAATAACCACAAAATGTTAAATTTATGAATTTTGAAAGTTTGTCGTTTCTTTCCTTAAACAAAATATACATTAACATTGATAGCATAAACATCAAAATACGATCTACCTCTAAAAGTTTATTTCAAGTTTCGTCAAACTTTTCATTCAAATAAAATTCGGAATTACTTATTTTGACAGATCAAATATAAGACTAATTGAAATAAGGTTTGATTCGATTGTCACTTAGAAGCGAGAGAGAGCACTATATTCTAGATGTTGTTAGTACCCAAATTATGTTGGTGAAAATTGAAATTACTAACTATTTTCATTTCACTATTTTCGTTCAGAAGAGAGACTAAATTTTACACGTTGGTAACGCTCACTTCCGACATTGAATAGAGATATAAGGGGCAGAAGGAGCGGTGACTGGCTCCGCCCCCCGTGTTTCCTATCTTTTTCTCGAAAAAATTGGTCTCAAAAATCGTACCAAATTCGAAAATTAAGTGCTACAGTAACGATTTCTCTTCGCGGAACCGATCTCGAGATATGTAGGAATCGATAGATACCCGAATTCTTTCCTATAAGTAGTACAGCTGAAAAAACAACCACTTATTTTGACAGCTCGACGTTCATTCATTTATTTAATTTCTGGCCGTCAGAGATATTCGGAATGAGGAAAACGC
This sequence comes from Cryptolaemus montrouzieri, assembly GCA_013387265.2. Classification (NCBI taxonomy): domain Eukaryota; kingdom Metazoa; phylum Arthropoda; class Insecta; order Coleoptera; family Coccinellidae; genus Cryptolaemus; species Cryptolaemus montrouzieri. The sequence goes on from JABFTP020000103.1 coordinate 65,172,712, forward strand.
CGCAAAAGTCCGCCAATAGCCCTGTGTTTAACGGAAATGAAACAATTGCGAGTACACATGCGAAACTCGAGGCTCGCTTTTTGTCCAGACTTTGGAATGATCGAACACGATGGAAAAATTTGTATAGACATAAAGGTCCGACGAGATTATCCCCTCCACTCGAAAAATATCGGAGATCTTTTTTATTTTCTCTTTTTCGGGGCTTTCTTTGGTAATTTTCGCTTGATCGATCGTTCCGATCGCTTTCCGAAAGACCGTAATTTCCGATTCCGAAGAAATCTCGCCGTTTCAACTTTCCGTTCGCCGTCGGCGACGTTTCGGCGAAAATTTTCGAAAAATCCTTAGGGCTCCGTCGTTTGCGTTAGGGACCCCAAATTTGGCAAAGACCTTCTTCAGACCCTTCTTCTTTGGAAGAAAAAAACTCGCCGCATCGCTTCTTCTCCGCCCGGTTCAAACTACCGTTATCACCTCGGATTATTCCCGAAAAAGGCCTTACGATTTCAATATTATATATTTGCAGGTACTATAGAATGTTGATTCTGAACTACTTTTACCAAAGAGTGCAGAATTGAAAATATTGCATTCCTCTTGTAGAGATCTTAGTGCATTTCTCCAAAACCATTTATCCTACTTTGTTGTTTGAAATATATCGCACAAAATTGATCTGTCTTTATTGACAGGCTACCGTTTTCTTATCTAGATCAACAAAGTAAGAAAAACTGTGGCAACAAAATACAACAATATTTCCAATGAGTGCCTTAAGAAGATGATTAAATGGAGGTTTATTGTAACAGGGGATGTCCTCCTAGCAAATGGACAGATTATTTAAGAATACCAAAAAACAAGTATTATTTTTGAGGAATTGAACTGAATAAATGTAATTCGTAACGCGTTTCACTACACCATAGCTTCTTCAGACAGAATGAATGTACAGAAATTATGACAACTATATATTATATACACAATTGAGAATATAAATACAATTGTTCTTAATTAATTAAAAGCTTATAGAGTTGCTTCTTCTTAAGTGGTTATTGGTGACAGGTATATCCAATAAAATTAAGGAATAAATTGCTCCCTGTAGAGATTCAATAGAGGTGAAGGGTTCATTAATGAGTCTACCTGATTGTTTGTGTTTATTGGTTTCTAAAGTTTCCCAAAGATCTACTTTCCAATATTTATCATCTGTATGCAAAATTTGAAACTGTGGGTCGAAAGAGTGATTATTTTCTAGCAGATGATTCGCGTAATGAATCTGATTTTTTATCTGAAAAACTGCATTTATGTTTCGACATTCTAATTCTAAATTTCTATGTGTTTTTCCCATGTAGAAATTATCAAAGTCATTGCAATTCAATCTATAACCACCTGATTCATTATTTTCAGCTGATTCGGTATTATTGTTTTCAATTTATTTACCTAAGCTATTATTAGTTTGGAAAGCTATGTTGGAATTATTCCTAATCAAGAATGATTTCAGTTTTTCACTCGTAATGCCAACGTAGGTTAAGTTGTTGAATTTCGTTTTCAATTTATCGACAGGGTAAACTTCATTCAATGCGATTATACTTTGTTTTTTATTCAAAATATTATTTAATATTTTGGGATTATTGGTCATTCAAGAGTCGCTTGGTAACTTTCAGAAGTGTACAATAAGAAGATATCATTCAAAAGAGATGAGTTTATGATGGAAATTATCAACAATTTTCGAGTTAATGGAAAATTAAGAAATTCTACCATCTTCAAACATTCGCGAAAAGACCAATCAACTAGTATCGAATGGTTACTAATCATTTTCAAAATTGAGTGTTTCCTCTCTGGGCCCTAATTACTGCGATTATACGTCTCGGAAGCCCCACAAACAAATTGTGGATGTACTTTTGAATCACTGAGTTTCAAATTTCAGGAATCAGGTTTTCTAGTTGTTGGAGTTTTCTACAAGGCATCCTGAGTTGCTAAATTTGCCACCCCATGTTGTCCAAAACATGTTCTATGGGATTCAAGTCAGGATTTCTGGCTGGCCATCTTGAAATACCAATTTCGGCATTTCGCAGAAATTCTGTAACTACTCTAGCTGCTTTCTGCTTTCGCCAATCAATGGGCCAAAGGGTACAACATGGGGTTCAAGGATATCTGCGATGTATTTGGCCACTGTCATTCTTCCATTATTCACTAGGACTAACTCAGTTCGACCATGGAAAGAAATGCTTCCCCACACAATTACTGAGCCCCCTCCGAAGTTTTTGGTTTTCCGGATATTGCATTGCTGATCCCGTTCCCCAGGTCGTCTGTATACAGGCATGCGTCTATCGTTTGATACTTTACAGAACCTGGACTCGTTGGAGAAGAGAACATTCGAACATTCTGTAATACCCCAATTCGCATGTTTCCTCGCAAACTAAAGTCTTGCAACTCAATGCTCTCTGGTGAGACGCGGGCCGGTAGACGCCACCCTTGGTCTGATATCGTCTTCTCTGAGCTTGTTCTTAACAGTTTGCAATGAAATATGAACATTTCTGGAAAGTGCAAGTTCATTTTGTAGCATTTCAGCCGTACAGTGCCGAACTCTTAGTGCAGTTAAACGAAGCCAACGATCATCCGCTGGTGTTGTTATCCGATTTCTTCCCTGTCCGGCCCTTCTTCCATATTCCCCTGTTTCGTGGTACCGATTAATTGCTCTTGAAATAGTGCTTTTTACAAGATAGCCACGTAACGTTGCCTTCGCCCCTCCTCTAGAAGTGTTACAATTCTTACCACTTCATGATTACTCAAATAGCGTCAAGGACGTTTAGTAGTCATTACAATAAATTCAAAGATTCGAAAATCAACAAGAAACACAGAAAACTTGCATCAATTTAGCGTGAAAACTGAAGAAAATTGAATGAATACTGATAGTCAAATAAACTCTTTCTTGTTTCAGACGTGTTTGAGATTATATGGAAACAAATGTTACTACACAGATCAGATTTTTTTTTGCTCATATGTCCAAAGACATATGTTGACAAAGAAACCGCGATCGAGCTGCTTAATCGATTGTGGAATTCAGAATACCAGGTGATGCGACAATTTTTGTGACGGTTGTATCTACTAAGTGGATGATTATGAATTAATTTCTCAAAATTATTCATGAATATTCCTGATTTAACGTATTGCCCAATTTAAGTGGAAATAATTTTGATCTAAACAAATTTGTAATAATGAAAGAATATCCGATTTAATGATCGTATTGACATGATTCTTTTCTATTAACCCTTTAACTAAGTAGTACGTATCTTTCGGAGGAATGTTAGGAAATAGATTTTTTACGTCGAAAGAAATGACTTTGGAATTAGGTGGTATAATGGTAGTTTTGATATTGGCAATTAGTTCGTGTGTATTTTGGACCGAAAATTCAGATTTAAAATTGCAATGTTTTTTCAGCAAGTCGTTATGGGATTTTGAAAGTTTGAAAGAAGGTGCCGTTACATAAGAAACAACAGGTCTGATAGGGTAATTATGTTTATGAAGTTTTATCAACGAATATAATTCGGGGGATTGTGGCTTGGAATGGTACTTTTCGTGGTCTGTAAATACTGATTTTGCTGTCGAAATTACGTTTTAAACTTCTGAAATTTAGCGGTAGGATCCTTAGTTAGGAATATAATCGGTTTTACTAATGGCGATGACCTTTCAAATTCGAAAGATGATTTATGAGAATCAAAACTGGAAACTGGATACAAGCGGCATTAAATGCAAGAAGCTGTCTTCAAAGTGAGGCTTTTGTTCAGTAGTGGAAGGTATGATATCAACATTTTGAAGATGATTATGAAGAGTGTGAAAAAATTAATATCTTCAACATTTTCTGTTGGTGTGAACTATATAATTGGATATCTCAATCTTCACAACAACAATGATAGTAATGAAATATGTATTGATAATAAAAGTGTGCAGGATCTCGACTCAATGAAAATATCAATTCAACCGGTTTCTTAAGAATTTAAACGCAAAAATTTCTTTGACCTCGATTAATTATATATTATATAATTTTTCATGAATACACAATAATAACTATTCCAAAATTCATCACATCAAAGATTTATTCCGAATTTACAAGCAAAGCCTTCAAGCAAAAATCCTCATTCAACAGTTTAAAAATAAATGATATGCAATCAATTCACAAGTTAAACTGGTCTAGGAATTTGAAACTTAAAAAACAATCTAGTTGGGGACGCAGTTTTGAAAATAATCAGACACCAACTCCTTTTTTGCGCGATAATCAGATGTTAATGCGCCTTTTTTTGATGAAACGATATAAATCGGTATAGAATATTTAGAGGGAACTATTTCAGTTCATCCATTTCATCAAGGCTATTTTGTTTGAGTGTCTTACAGAATTGAATTACTCCTTCATAGTATTAAATATTAATCGAAGTAGTTCTACAACTTGAAAAAAACTGCGTTTGTAATGATATTTTAGGTAAAACTAATTTAATTCTGTTCTTGTGACAAAAAAAAATTCAATTCTAAGATGGACATCAATGAATTGCATACCAACAAATTCTTCGTCTTGTATCTCCTATCAGTGGCTAGCCATCTTCTTTGTCCCTCGTAACGTGAAATAGTTCTTCCTCATTTTTGTTAGTACATTATTGGAGGATGCTTAGACAGGCTCTTTAACGCCATATGTGTAAACTCATTCAGGGAACAATATTCAACCGGAGGAATAAATCACAACAGTAGTTAGAGCGACCAACAATTGGAAGGCCACAGGTATAGATAATATCCACAACTACTGGTACAAGAAGTTTGATAAGCTCCATGGAGCCCTAGCGAAACAGCTCAGGTATGTTTTTCAACATCCCAAGAAAACACCAACTTTCCTAACACAAGGCTTAACATATATGCTACCTAAGTGCGATAGAACACAGGATCCGTCTCAATATAGGCCAATCACTTGCCTGCCAACACTATAAAAAATGCATATCCAATCGAATATACCAACACCTGGACGACAACAATATATTAGCAGAGGGGCAGAAAGGATGCAGAAAGAAACACCACGGGTGCAAGGAACAACTCATCATCGATTCTGTGATAATGAAACAGGCACAAGTAGGGCATCGAAATGTTCATTCGGCTTTTCTCGATTATCTGAAGGCATTCGATAGTACCGCCCATTCTTGGCTTGTAGAAGTATTGCAGATATACAAAATTCACCCAGCCCTGGTAGAGTTCTTGAAGACAACAATGACACACTGGCGCACGTCTCTGCAGGTCAACATGAACAATAAATCAATTAAAACCGACGAGATAGCCATACGTCGTGGAATTTTTCAAGGAGACTCTTTGAGTCCACTATGGTTCTGTTTAGCTATGAACCCATTGTCCTCAATTCTCAATAGAACAGGATATGGATTAAGGATAAAAACAGATAGGAATTATTATATATATTATACAGTCTCCCACCTGCTGTATATGGATGACATCAAGTTAATGCTTCGAACAAGAAGCAATTGGATGAATTGCTGAAAACTGTCAGTGAGTTCTCGTCAGATGTTCATATAAAATTCGGGATTGAGAAATGTAAGACCCTGAACATTCACAGAGGGAAAGTCATAGATAGTTAAACACAACTTCCAAACAGCGATAATATACAGTGCATGAGGGATGGCGAAAAATACAAATATCTAGGATACCAACAAGCAAGATTGTTAAACCAAAAACAATCAAAGGAGAAGATTCGTTCAGAATACATTCAGCGTCTGAAGACTATGCTGAAATCAATGTTGAACTCGGGGAATCTAGTCAAGTCAATTAACACCTACGCCATTCCAGTGTTGCTTCACTCATTTGGAATAATCAGATGGACTAAGACAGAACTGGATGATATTCAAAGGCAGACCCGAACGATGCTAACAAAGTACAACAACCATCATCCAAAATCGTCTGTGATACGAACTACTTTGAAGTGTAAAGAAGGAGGACGCGGATTAATAGATGTAGTCAATTTACACACCGAACAGATAAAAAATCTCAGAGAATTCTTCTCAGCAAAACCTCTCACTTCGGACCTCCATAGAGTGGTATCGTTCGCTGATAAGGGATATACACCTCTAAATCTTGCTACCAGAGATGACCTGCTGAATCTACCATTCCTATCAGATACTGAAAAACAAGAGCAATGGTCAAGAAAGGAATTACATAGACGACATCACTATGAGATTGATCAACCACACATCGACAAAGAAGCCTCCAACAAATGGTTGATGAAAGGAGAATTATTCGCGGAAACAGAGGGATTCCTTATGGCCATCCAAGACCAAGTGATCGCTACAAACAACTACAAAAAATGTATTATGAAGGACGGAACATTACAAACAGATGTTGCAGAAAATGCCATATAAAATCGGAGACTTTACAGCATATTACGTCCGGATGCGAACAACTGGCCAATACGGACTATCTTCACAGGCATAATCAAGTGTGCACAATTATCCATCAGAAACTTGCACACAAGTACGGACTCCTGAATACCTTCCAGCCATCTTACAAGTATCAACCGGCGCCCGTATTGGAAACTTACTCCATCAGATTATACTACGATAGGCCTGTTATCATTGACAGAATGGTGACGAATAATAGGCCGGACATAGTGGTGTATGATAAGAGAGCAAGAACAGCAATGCTGGTGGATGTCGCCATACCGAATAATAACAACGTGCTGAATAAGTTCCAGGAGAAAAAGTTAAAATACACAGACCTTGCTATTGAGATCAAGCAGATGTGGCACCTCGAGAAAATAGATATTGTTCCTGTCATCGTATCCTCCACTAGGTTAATACCCAAAACTTTTTATGATAACCTTAAGAAATTAGAATTGCATAAGAATACCTATATAGAAATGCAAAAAGCTGTAATTCTTAATACATGTAGGATAGTTAGGAAATTTATGTCAAGTATATTGTAATCGAGCCTATTCCTTTGATTGCTGAATCTGGGAAAGGTATATTATATCCAGCTAACAGCTGAGATAGTGCATAAGTCCACGATAATAAATAATAACTTTATTTCATTTCCATATAAAAACTTAAACTTTCTAACTATTAGAGAATTCTTATCCCATAGTATAAGTGCTATCATGAGTTAAAGTAGGTAAGAATATTAATATATTATGAAATAATTATCAAATACAACTACTGAAATTGTCTCCTACTAATGAACTGTGAATCAGAAGAGGATAAGCCTTGTGCCTGATTTTAACAACAACAACAAGAATACTTGATGAGCCTATATCCCTAATATAAAAGAGGAAAATATAACAGTAACATATATTTCGACAAAAAAACAAAAGACATAGTCCCACTGAAAAGCGAATCAAAAAACGTATAGAAGTACCTTAAGCAGAACGACACATATGTAAGTTAAATTGCGTTTTTCAAATCCATTAAATTGGTTATAAAGGATCAGGTGTTCGAGAGAATCCAATCTTGGTGCTTTTTTAAACAGTTAAACCTATTCTACAATAGGTAAAGAAACATTGCCTTATATCATAGGGCATTAATAGTTTCTGTAGTAAAAATATCTAGCCACGTGTTGGTAATTACGTCACCCTAGAGTTTTACAGACCACCAAATGCAGCATGCATACTGGCATCCAAGAAACGCAGACTAGTTTTCACCCATGTCAAAATGTGACCAACGCTGTAATACAAGCAGGATTTAATGTTATCGGAAAACATTCATCTTCTTCAATATTCTAAGGTACAATTGCCATATTCTTCAACTCAGTTTCAACTTTGGTGATGGAAACCATCAATGTCTCCGCGCATTCAACCCTAGTTGATAAATTTTGTTTGCACTAATTCTTTTTACAAAATCTTTTAACTGCATCTCACCACGCTCAATCATTGAGTTCATGTTCGTGTATTCAAATACACTAATTTCTTCAAAAGGCATTGACAGTAATTAGCTTTTGACGTCAATAACGAAACACCAACCGTTGAAATCTGCTCCATTCGAGTTAAATTTCTTCCAAGTTGCTATCCTGCAGAAAAAATTGAAGAGCCAATTTCTGAAAGATGTACGGAATTGATGAATTCCTCAACTCATTTATAATTTCCATAATTAGCGTTCAATATCAACAACAACAATGAAATGTATGTAACAATCATCTAAACCTGAAAATAAATCTCACGGACAGACATTCTTCTTTCAAAATAAAAGCTTCAAAACTATTTTTACCGAACAGTTACCGAAATTACATTTGACCTTGCATTCTAGATTCCTAAAAATGACAATTTGATAGTTCACAAATTGTTAAATAACTCTTTTCGACACAAATGGTTTTTACTAAGTCTTCTTGGATGGCTTATAAAATGAATTATTATAATAAGTATTCAAATTTGTTATGCCATTTATTAAAAATATCTCATTCCAAGAATTTCAAAAAAACTCGAACAACACCTTTACCGCGAGGTGCAAAAATGAATTATATGTCATTTTCAGAACCTGACAAAAATTATCTAATTTAGGCGATCGAAACATATATTTAACATCGCAATCCTGTTCAAAAAATATCGGTCCCCACACCCGAAATGAAACTCATTATTTTACCAGCCATCACATTAATCAAATTGGTAAAAATTAGAATAAAAGTCAGGTCTACACTGTCGCTGGAATTTTTCAAAAAATGTCAATTCCACTCGAATTTATAATTATTTAAACAGAAATAACTAATTTTAAGCGGCAGAATTGAATGTTGAGCTATTCTCTTCGCTAACAGCCATCGACCAAACTAGTATTTGAAATAAAAAAACATTGAAGTTTTCAAACCTGTTATACTTATTGGATTAAATAGCTCAATATTTAACCAACCTGAACATCGAATTAATAGGTCGTCTGTCATATTAAAGCCTTGATTTGGCAACAGTTTCTCTTTCTCTAGTAGGTCAAGAATATTGACATATTTCAATTTCATTGAAAAAGATTTCAAATTATGTCTAATCCGTCTCTCAAATCCCAGCGTTGCATTTAATGGATCTCTATGATATCATGACGAATAAATCAGATTACTTTCGGGTGATCTGATTCTATACACACAAAATGTAAAACTGTATAAAATACAGATGATTCCATATTTAAACGACATGGAAGGTGCATATCATTTGTGTAGTTAACAGTAATCATTTACTTGACTATCACAGCTGAAACAATCATCTTTTAATGTCACTAAATCCAAAATGTTATGATGTTATGATGATGTTAATGCAATTCTGTATTATTTGTGGTAAAATTTTTTTGGCAGCTCTTTAGTAACTTGAACTTGAATAAATGTTATTATTAAACGGAAAAATTATAGGAAATAACTACAGTTGGTCTCTATTGTCAAGGTTGTATTTCTCCTGTCTGTTAACCCTCTCCGTGAAAACTTTTTGTTAAAATATGCGCATGTACAGGGTTTTTCCAGTTCCAGCCCATAGTACGGCTTCTATGTGAAATAATGTAAATTGAGAAAAATGATATCCGTCCGCAATTTCCGAGAAGAGTTTCAACATTACCTTCAACAAGGAATATTTCCAGATAAATGGAAATTAGCAAAAATAGTCCCTATCTTTCAAATCTGAAATGATGTCGCATTTTACAACAAAAACTCCCTAGGCAAGTAGAGCAATCAGCTCAGAATCTTGTAATGATGTGTCAGTCCACCTCACGAATTCTGGGGGAGGCAAAAATTCAAAAAAAGTGCCAAGGACCAGAGACATTTTGAAAAGTTATATATCGCTACTTACAATGACAGAATTCTCAGATTAGAGAGTCATGTCGAAAGACTGGAGGAGGAACATAAAATGGGATATCTTGGACATTAGCGAGACGAGATTGAAGGGCGAACTCGCTACAACCTTAAAATTAGGACATTTTCTGTATCAAAACAACACAGAAACAAATGATTACTTTGGGGGAGTTGTGTTGTTAATACATAAACGATTGAAACCAAGAATTGTCACCATGAAGTCAACTTCTGAGAGAGTTATACACATCGTCATCAAGGTCAATAAGAGATACAATTTGCAAGTTATACAAGTTTATGCACCAACCACTTCATCTGATGACGAAACAGTCGAACAGCTTCATGAGGATATAACTCGTGCAAAAACTGGCGAAAACGCTAAGTATGTCGTGGTGATGGGAGATTTTAATGCCAAAATTGGTAAAAACAATGACATGAAAACCTGGCACATTGGCAGATTCGGTTCTGGTGAGAAAAACTCTCGGGGAGAAATGCTCATCAGTTTCTGCAAGACTGAGGATCTCTATTGTATGAACTCTTTCTTTCAAAAACCGGAAACGCGGAGATGGACTTGGAAAAGTCCTGATGGAAAAGTAAAAAACGAAATCGATTTCATCATAATAAAAAAGAGAGAAATATGTTACGTTTCGGTCCTGAAAAAATTTGACACAAATAGCGACCATCGGCTCGTTAGAGCTACAATCCATCTCGACACCAAATTTGAACTAACCAAAATGATACTGAAGAAACAGAAGTATTCCACTTTAGAGGTTCTCACTAGAAATAGAGAAAAGTTCGAAAACGCTGTCACGACGAAACTACAACACTCAGACTGTTTGGGAGATGGAGAAATTGATGATCGAGTTGATTACTCAGAAGATAACAAGTTGTTTACAAGTGTTGGATAACGTACGGATCCTTCTCAACAAATGCCTAAATGAAGGAAGAATACCAATGGTATGGAATAATGTTCAAGTCATTCTTCTGTATGAAAAGAGAGACAGAAATAACATAGAAAATTACCGCACAATAAGCCTTTTATCGCACTTGTACAAATTACTGACGAAAATAATGACAAATAAATTAACTAACAAAATGGACGCTCATCAATCCGTCGCACAAGCCGGCTTTCGGAAAGGCTTCAGTACAGTAGACCATTTGCAGGTGATACGGACTCTCATCGAAAAAACCTCAGAGTACAATGTGATATTGCACATGGCATTTATAGATCTCAAGAAAGCGTTCGACTTGATTAAAACTTGGGCAACACTAAGAGCACTAGATAACGCAAGAGTGGACAGTAGATATTCAAATCTCATCAAAGACATCTACGAAAACGCCACAATCCAAATAACGATAGACGAAGAAACAACACCAAAAGAAATCCCCGTGAATAGAGGCATACGACAGGGAGACAAAATCTCTCCAAAGTTATTTACATTGGCTCTGGAGGACGTATTTAAGGTTTGAAGTGGGAAACGAGAGGCATACATATAGATGGTGAACGTCGGAACCATCTTCGATTTGTGGACGACATAGTTCTCATGAGTGATGATGCCGAAGATCTTTGCACGATGCTGAAAGAACTATATGAGGCTGCCTTGACCTATAGAGTCGAGATGAACCTGGATAAAACGAAAGTTATGAGTCCTGAAAATTTAAGAATCAGTATCGGTAACCACGAGATCGAAAATGTTACAGAGTACATTTATCTAAGGCATAAAATCATACAAGGCAGGGATAATCAAACCTCTGAAATATCGAGAAGAATTGGACCAGGTTGGGCTGCAATAAATCTCAAAAGGAAAACATTTGAGACATGAAGTATGCCAGTCCTCACATACGGTCTTGAGACAATCACTCTCTCCCGCGCATACGCGAACAAACTCCAGGTGACTCAACGAGCAATAGAGAGATCGATGCTTGGCGTTAGTTTGCGATATAAGATCAAAAATGAGGAAATAAGACGAAGAACACGCGTAACGGACATTTTGAGAAGAATATCGGAACTCAAATGGCGCTGGGCTGGACATGTAGCCCGCCAAGAACCAAACAGATGGACTCATAGAATAATGGCATGGCGCCCGAGACAATCCAAGAGGAGTGTTGGTAGACCTCCGAAACGATGGCGGGATGATATCCAGAAAACAGCAGGAAAAAAATTTAGTTCTAATAGTCTTAAATAGACAGAGATGGAAAGATTTGGAAGAGGCTTCTGTCCAAGAGTGGATATTCACAGGCTGAAGAGAGAGAGAGAGAGAGAGTGAGTCCCTATCTTGAAAAGTGGTAAAAAAAGTTCAATTGATATCTACAGGTCAGTATCTATATTGAGCCATTTTGGTAAGATTTTCGAGTCAATAATTACTGATAAGCTCTTTCATCTCTGTAGAGCAAGGCTGACCAGGCATCAACATGGATTCATTAAAGGAAGATCAGTTTTAACGAACTCAACTCCATATATTAACTTCCTATCGAAATCTTTTGATGAGAGGTCACAGGTTAATGCAGTATATACCGACATGGCTGAAGCTTTCGACAAGGTACACCATGAAACACTAGTAGCAGTTTTATCGGACTTCGACATGGTTGAGTTGTTTATAGAGTGGATTCGATCTTATTCATCGAGTAGACTACAGTATGTAGCAATTAATGGTGCTTCTTCGGATTCTTTCAGTGTTAATTCTGGCGTACCTCAGGGCTCGCACCAGGGGCCTCTTTTTTTGCAATCTATATAATTGATATCTCAGAATGCTTTGCGAATGCAATACATGATTTATACGCAGATGATCTCAAAGTGTACAAAAAAATTGAGTCTCAGGCAGATGTGCAGTCATTCCAAGATGACCTGGATCGGTTATACACTTTTGGCGAATCCAGATATTTTGTGCTTAATATTGATAAGTGTCAGCATATTTTATTCACCAAGAAAATGAATATTATCGAGACCAACCTGTGTGATTACAAAGGTTATTCGGGTCAAGGATCTTGAAGTTATTTTTGATGAAAAGCTCTCATTTGTGTACCACATTGAATGTATTATATCGAAAGCTTTCAGAATGCTTGTGTTTATACTGAGAATAACTAAAAATTTCAGAATCGAGAAAACTCTAAAATTTCTCTACTTCGTCAGAACCAATGTAGAATATGCCACGCCTATTTGGAATCCACATTTGAAAATATATAGATAGAATTGAGAAGGTTAAGAAAAAATTCATTAAGACCGTCAATCATAGATTCAATCCGATTCTCTTAAGTAGAGATTATAACGTTGGTCTGCGCCGGCATGGAATTCTCAGCTTGGAGCATAGAAGAGTGCTATTCGATAGCACATTTCTATATCGCATTCTGAATAATGGTTTTGATTGCTTCTTGATTAATTGTTTAAAACTCAATGTGCCGCAGTTTCGAAGTCGTGCGAGTGCACTTTTTTATGTTATGATGCGATTCTGCAGCTATCATTTGAACAGCATGGATCTTTTTAGCGTTAGTCTCCGAACCTTCAAAAGAAATATTATTTTGTATTTGTTGAGGAACTATCATTAATTTTTTTCTTCTCTTTGGTTCATTTATAATTTTTCTCCACTTATTCAGTGGAAAATACCATAATTGTAAATTTTTTTAATGTATAAAGAACCACTGTTATTGAAATATCATGTTGGGGTTCCTGTTTTCCTAATAAAATAAAATAAAATGAAATAAAAAATATCTAAGATGTTGTCAAAGTTAGGTGAAAATATGATGACATTATACGGGCACTTTTTGACTAGAATCTTCAGAAATAATATCGTTTCAAAACAACTACATGGTTTCGTAGACAGTCGCTCTCCAACTCCTAGTTTATTTGGTGCATAAAATAAGTTGATAGCTGCATTAGATAAGGGAAACCCGGTGGAAGTTATATATTTCGTCTTTGATCGCGTACACTCTTTAGTGAAAGATGGTTTTCCTTTGCTCAGAGTTGCTTCATCTCTGTCTGTGTTGAGCGGTGCCGCAGGGTTTTGTTTTGTGGTCAATTTGCCTATGATAGTGAATTGGAGATTATCATTGGCTGTGAAACTGCATTATACATAGATAATTCGATAATATTCTTGATCCATTAATCTGCCATCAACAGCAAAGAGACGATCTACTTGCAATAAATGAGTGGAGTCTCAGTTGGTACTAAACGTGGAAACGTGTCGCTTGACACATAGGAAAGTATAACCCTCGATACTCCCACCATCTAGACGTCATTTTTTGGAAGAAGATTATATCTCACATCTTGGATTGATAATGAACGAAGATCTAAGCTGGTCAGAACATATACATAAAAGCCAATAGTATGTTGTTCCTACCGGGTGAAGCATTTTCGGGGATGACCTTTCCGATTAGATTACACAAGACATATTTTCGTCCAATACCTGAATATTGTGGCACAGTGGGGTCACCTGAACTTGTGTGTGACAGAAACTTTCTCGGAAATGTGCCACGCCGTGCTAGTCGACCGACTTTCAGGCGGACACAACCGAGAGACTTAATATAGCTAAACTTTTTAATTTCGAGCTACGCCGACTAGGTGGTGTTAATGGTTAAATGTTAGGTTTCTATTGCTGAGGAATAATTCTGGGCACTTGTAAAACAAGTTCCATATTAGAGAAAATAACTGTTTCTTAGAGGAAGTGGTTGATGCTATTTGGTTTGTTGCTTTCGAAAATGGACCATACAGATATATGTTTCAATTATGATCTGAACACTTTTTATTTCCTTCTATATTTCCGCTGAAGCTTGCTTCACTCGGCCAAAATGTAACTTATCTCGTTGTCACTAACTCTCAATCTTCTTGGAGTTATTCTCTACTCTTATTTTTATTTCATTTTGATTCAATATTTATCCATTCATTAACAACGTAGAAAGATTACTTTTTCTATATCCAAATATATATGATATTTCTGACGAATTTCGTGATAAATTTGAATTCTTTCAGACATTGAATTTCTTTGGAAATAATTTGGTTTCATCTAGTATGCTGGGTCGAATTTACACCAAACATTCCAATTGATTTCTTTTCTACGCTCACAGAGATAAAACCTACCCATAATAAGTTAAAACCAAACTTATTTATTTTTCACAAGTAATGAAATATCTAAAATTATTAGTAACTAAAATCAAATGAATACTATCCTAAACACTCAAAACTATTTCCATTATCCAAAGTGCAAATTCTGCAACATCCAGAAACATTTTGAATTTAAATATTGGTTTCTGAAGCTGAAGAACTTCTGAAGTTTTGTTTCAAATCTTTTATATCATTATGGGTTTGTCTATACAGTGTGTTCCGAGGAAAATTTGCCACCCGCTCTATTTCAAGATGGGCTGATTTGGGCGGAAAAAGTCCAAGCTCAAAGAAAATTTGTTTTCGCACGAAAATTTTCTACTCCTCCTAGGTCAAAACAGATTGATTGTAGCAGAAAAAGCTGAGACAATATAAATTCTTCAAACCTCTTCTAAATTTTTAATGTGAACGATTTTTCGTTCTTTATAGCAGTGTTTCCTGTGGCTATACTGAATTGTTGTATGTTAACAAAACGCTTCACCTAAATTTTGAAAAATAAAATTGAAAGATTCGGATATAACACTCATTTACTAGGAATCTGTTTGTTGAGCCAGTTTAAGATTATTTCAACATTATGAAAGTTTCTCTGTTGAAATAGTATGTCATCTAGATCGGGCATAGGAATATCCTTCGAAATTTCTGTAGTGTGCTTCCAGGATTTATCAAAGGCTTTTGGAATTTGAATATCTTTTATGCATTTAGCTGAAATTTTCATGCAACTGAAAAATTTTACTCAGAATTTATAGATATTTGCAGATGATATTTTGAATCACAGTCTGTTTTTGAGTAGAATAGAACTGAATGATTTTTGCAGAATGGTTTTCGAAATATAGGATAAGCTTTTGGTATTTTCAATGTAAAAGGTGAATTTTAATAAATAAGAAGAGTTTTATTTCTCTTTAGGAATATATATAACATGTCTGCCAATTTTCTTCAAAAATCTGATCTTTTCCAGAATTGAAAATGTGATTTCATCTAGTAGGCTAGTGCGCAGTCAGACAAAACATCCCAAATGTTTCCATTCTCTACTCACAGCAATGAATGTGAACATTAATCAATTATTCAATTCACTTTGCTGATTCACAAACGAATGTTTGCAAACTTTATAATCGAAAACTGTTCGTGAATTTTGAAAAATTCGACATACGAATGCTACGTCCTGATGCTGATATAATAAATTATCAGGGGGCACGGCAGTGCCACGCCAAGTCGAACACGAAGTAAACACTGCGGTACCATTCTTTACTGGAACCATTTCGCCTCATTTTCAGGCTCCTATTTGAGAACCTCTGCATAAGACCAGAACGCAGAAATTTTTGTCACCCAGTAAACTATAAACACATACTTAAAATCCAAGTCTGTAGATCATTTAGTTCCGAAGTTAAGTGAAAGCAAAGTTTCGCGTTTAAACCACTAACTCACTCACTCTCTCACTCACTCACTCATGGTCATCAGAATAGAACTAGTACTTCCCATAAACTCAGAGAGCTGAAATTTGGTACAAAGTTAGGGTTTTATGGCAACATAAAGGGAAAACTATAGAAACTAAGATAATCGAAGATTTGGAATACTTGGTGACCCTGATTAGAAAATAAAAGAGCCCAACCAGACTATTAGAGATCGACATACCACTTCTACAAAAAATATTCAACTTGATGAGATGCTTCTTTTGATGTCAAAAACCGAAGGTCTGAAATATCTGATGAAGAACCCTCAGATGAAAGAATCGACTGTAATTGCAAAAACTCAGTGTAGTGGAATACATCTTCTAATTTAATCTAGCCTATATCGTCCCACAGTCTCTTTTGGGCGAATGCCTCCCCTTCTGCTTTTAATACGCATATAAATAAAATTGAAGGAAAACTCTGGATTAGACTAGACTGACTTTTATACTTATATTTACAAGTTTACAAAAAGAAAAGCGAATGGGCAATACAAAAAAATGTACAAGAATCAGAACCTGAAAGAAAGAGAAGGAACATTTTTAATAATAAAAAAATCTAATAAAATGAATCGATGTGCTCACGTTTCTACAAGAACAAGTGAAATCCCACCAAAAACATTCTGTAAAAAACTAACCAAGTCTCGATGGAGATGCATGTTTATCTCTGAAAAATTATGAAATCTAGACAAAGTCGTGCCAAGTCTAAGGATTTCTTTATTATTATAGTTAACGTTGTATGACTTGGCCATTGAAAGGCACACAAGGGTACAAAAACAGGCGCTCCATGACACCATTACACCAATCTGTCCCCAAACTGCTACCTGAAAAACTGACACTTGGAAAACGTTGATTGAACAACCAGTCAATTGAAGGCTTGATAAAACTGAGTACTTATGTATAGGCGAGCCTGAAACAAACAGTATAAAAAAATAGTTCCACTACAGACGGACTTCTAATCATGGGTAGAAGTCTGTACGTCCATTTTATGTCAGATCGGTAGCCGATTTAACTCTCCAAAAGGAAGAGAGCAGAAGTCAGATTTGTCCATGCTGAATGCATGTGTTGCACAATCAACAACATCCTAAAATAAGACACTGCGTCTAATTACCAATACCAGTATGGGCTATTATCTCGCTTAACTAACAAAGGTAGTTACAACAGATATAACATTACGTGTAAACAAAATTGACTTGTACCTACCCACTAAAGTATAAAAAATGTTCAACGGCCAAGTCACATAACATTAACTATAATAATAAAGAAAACGCAGTAAGGAACCTTAGTCTAGATTATATTACTTTTTAAAGATAAGCAAGCAGCACCATCGAGACTTGTCTAGTTTTTTACAGAATGTTTTTGGTGAAATTTCGTTTTCCTGACAGGAGGTAATCTCACAAGTTATAATTCAAGGTTAAAAAGGAATCTGGTAAACAACCCCATAATGATAGTAGAGTTAAAACAAAACTTTAGGAATCGCTTAGCTTCAGTGACCGATATGCAAATTCAGAATGCATGCAGTGTATCTGAACGTTGCAGTTCTTGTATTCTGAACAATAGAAATACTTTCAAAAGTTACTTTTGAAAAAATTCATATTTTTGAAACAACTCGAAAATAAAAGAAGAGAGATGCAATCTGTTTTCACCAATGAATTTTCCACGAAACTCCAGAACTGGGATGTGGGGGTTATTTTATATGTTTGCAGTATTTCACATCGAACATGGGACATTCTATAATATTGTGCACTTCTTACAAATTTTGTTAAGATGATTCATTATTTTCCTTGATAAAAGTAGGTTTATTTGAAAATAGAAACATTGGTCAGTTATCTAAAAAAAATTCCGTTACATGTAATCGAAATTGGAATTTGATATTTAGTACTTTATGTGCCGACCGTTGTAATCATTTATCCAAGAATAAAACGAAAAATATTAAAAATGATCGATGACAGTATTCAAATTCGGTGAATATTTTGCGGTTTCTAAATCTTCAATCAGCAATGCAACACGCGTTGCTTGTCTCATTTGACTTGTTCGAAATGCTAATTTTAGTGAATTTCCAAAGACTCGTCGATTTTGTGGGCGTTTAAGTGTTTTTATGGTTATAAAGTAAAGAATAATTTTCAAATTTCAATTGTAGATTCTAGTAAATATTATTCTGTTGCATAAATCAATATGATTATTTCAAAGGTTTCATATCTATATAGGAATAATTTATTGTCAAACATGGGAAATTACACACTCATTGTTATTTAATTTAGTACATATATTTTAGAATGAAGTTGTTTTTATTTTCAATCTCTTGTTAAGTATGTAAAACATATAAAAATCCTGTTTATGGCCGAAAAAGATCCCATCTGAAGAATGTTATGTTAGATATACGTCTCGTTCACCTCTGAGTAAGAATAATGGCTACTATATTCTTTTTGAGGACCTTAATGAAATGTTTGAGCTTAATTACAGAGAATACCTGAAATGAAACTCGATCATTGCTTCGTTTATTTGAAGGGACTATTTTGAATGACCTTGAATGCCCAAACAAAAGCGGGACGTTTTGTTTGGCCAGTATGGTTTTCTTTTCAACTTTTAAGCAAGAACTGCAATTATTGTTCATAAAAATATTGATAGCAGTTTTCTGAATGCTAAACCATATTCATTTCAACTAGCAAGTGAATGGCAACGTTTCATACTTTAACTATTTGGAAAAAATACATCCACATGTATTATAATCGAAGGAAAGTTTTTTGAGATATTATATCCGATTATGCTATGTAGGTAAATTAATTGGCTGTTGCTATCCACCAGAAATAAAAAAATCAAAAACTCGTCTAAATCTGAACTAAAACCATTCATCAACATCAATGAAAATATTTTTTTCTCAATCATGTTCCGCATAATTTTTTCAACTTCATCCTGGGTTTCGTCTTCCTAGTTGTTTGGAAACTTAGACCTGCAATATTTTACATTGACGTACACGATGTAGAGGGATATTCACCACCTTGATCTGAAATATGTCTCCCAAATGGTCTAGGTTCAAATCCCGGATAAGGCATCAGTATTGTGATTACACACGAAACTATCGATACATAAAATCAATCATACATTGAAACGAGATACATGGTCCAAGCCTAAAGTTGTAAATCGAAAAAAATTATATCTCTTCAGTGTTTTCCAGCTGTGATAACAATTTCTGAATTACACGAGAAAAGTGTTGAAAACATATATTTCTTGAAAAACCGCAAAAATAATTAGCTTGACACATTCGATAATATTGAAAATTTTTCAAGTTTTTTTTCAAGATCTCACGTCTGATATCTCTATCTACATATTTCGAGGCATTGAAAATTCTCATTCGAATCACAGTTGCAAAACATAATTTGATGGAAATAAATTGCAGGTTAGAAAATAAATTCTACAAAACTAGACAAGCTAACTTTCTAGAATCGTCCTGTTTTCCACAAGTCATTCACACAAAGATCTTTCTTTTACTTTGCCATAAAGTTCTTCAATCTTCTACCGCTAAGCTAGAAATCCCTGTTGCTATCCACCAGAAACAAAAAAAAATCAAAAACTCGTCTAAATCTGAACCAAAACAATTCATCAACATCAATTGTTACCTTTTCTCTCATCATAACTTTATAAAGTAAGAAAAGAAGATTGAAAATTAGAGATTATATCAATATTCTTTTTCTATGGGTTGTATTCAACTGGTTAAATGAGCTTCCTCAGATCATTATTACTGTGATTCATACTTATTGCAAGTAAATTTTTTAGTTACCTGCAATCATTTTTTTTTTTTTCGATTGGTCAGACACACACAAATCCTTGATTTAGGTCTCAGACCCGGTGAGTTGCATTTTCATATTATCTTATCGATCAAAATTTTTTTTATTTCCTGGTTTTGAGGTACTTGAATTGGTCATTTTCTTATCGAATCCATAATAATTTCAAAACTTCAAATTTGGCAATTGTCTTAAGCTCAGCTTTGAAAAACATTTCAGATCCCTCAAAAATTGCTGTACCTCATCCAGAAATTCTAACTGTTAATCTGTACTATTGAAAACGTTTTTCTATTCAAAATTTTCATCGTCAGATGATGATTCCAATATATCAAATACAGTATTGAATTTATAATGATAATAACCGTTTTTTCTGAACTAGAGGGCAAAACACCTTAACTCAAATATAAATTCATCCCACTTACACGATATAAGCTTGAGTGTCAAGTTTCACCTTCATGTTATCAAAGTTAGGATGAATGTGTGATTCGGTTAGTTTGGGTGCACATCTATTGATCTGCTATTTATCGACTTCATGAAATGTTTCAATATATGATGAAGAAGTCTGCTTGTGATCAAACGAAAATGTTTATTTTTCAAGTCATTTTAAAATGCTCTAGTATATGCAAGTATCAAAAAAATTAATGAATTTTTGTTGCACATTTCAAATGTTGGTTCCTCAGGAACCGATCTAAAATATTAAATAACCTTATAAAATTAGATACCATTAGAAAATATTGCATGAAAATTAAGACCAATATTTAGTACATTTGCCAAGCATTCTTCGAGAATCGACTTGAGTTCCTGTGCATCAAACTCTTAATTGAGGAAGTATGTGGATGTTTGTTTCTAGTTGGAGTTTCTAACCATAAAAATTGCATTATTTGCTGACTAAAGTTTTTTGTTTCCATTACCTGTATCACGAAGACCTGCAGTTTCATCTATTTCTGCTTGAAATTATAAATTAGTGTTCAATGCCATTTCATCCATGCGTAATATACCATATTTGGCTTTGTCAACCATTGTTTTCACTTTATCTTCAAGCACTCAGAAAATTGAAATATTATGGATAACTGGATTACAAATAAGTTGTGATGTCATGTTTTGTAGGATATGCTTTTTTCTTCAAAAAAAATCAAAAATCTGGTCATAAACATATCGTTCGTGGAAATATAGACTTAGAGCAATTGCATGTATTCATACAATATGAACAACACCTTTCCTTTTTTCTGAAGCACTAGGAATTCAGTGGCTCAAGCAAGATGATTGTTCAGAAATTTTGGACATAATTGGAAAAATTCTTCTCTGGCTCACTGCTTTTCCGCATAATTTTTTCAACTTTATCTTAGGTTTCGTCTTCCTAGTTGTTTGGGAACTTAGACCTGCAATATTTTGCGTTGAGATACAAGATGTATATGGATATTCACCACATTCATCTGAAGTATGTCTCCCAAATGGTCTACGTTCAAATCCCGGATAAGGCATTAGTGTTATGATTCATCTTATATATAAGTTGTGAAAGGAATATACATGAAACTATCGATACATAAAATCAATCATACATTGAAACCAAGTACATGGCCCTAGCCTAAAGTTGTATATCAAAAAAATATACCTCTTCAGTGTTTTTCAGTTTTAATAACAATTTAAATTATTGAATTGAATGAGAAAAGTTTTGAAAAACCCCAACAATAATTAGCTTGACACATTTGATAAAATTTGTAATTTTCTATTTGTTTTAAGATGTCACATTTAAAATCTTTACTTACCCATTTCAAGGCAAAAAAATATCATTCTAATCACAGTTGCAAAACATAAGTCGATGAAAACAAACTGCAGGATGATCAAATTTTATGGAAGATATTTCCTCGGGGTATTATTGTACATTGTTTCTCTATGAAAACATCATCCAATTGATAGGAAGAAGGTTGTTCCAGCTGTAAGACCTAATAGTAAATTTTGACTAAATTAACTTTCCTGGTTTTAAGGTACTTGAATTTGTAATTTTCTTATTGAATCCATAATAATTTCAAAACCCCAATTTTAGCAATTTTCCTAAATCAGCTTTGAAAAACATTTCAGATCCCACGAAAATTGCGCTATCTCATCATAAAACTCTAACTGATATACTGCACCATTGAAAACGTTTTTCTATTCAAAATTTTCATCATCAGATTATTATTTCAATATGTCAAATAAAGTATTGAATTTCTAAATTATAATAATCTTTTCTTCTGAACTAGAGGGCAGAACACGGAAACTCAAATATAAATTCATCCCACTTACCACGGTATAAGCTTGAGTGTCCAAGTTTCACCAAGTTATCAAAGTTAGTAGGATGAATGTGTGATTCGGTTAGTTTGGGTGCACATCTATTGGTCTGAAGAAATCTGTTGTTATATTAACTAGTCTTCATTTCAGCCTTCCCTTTCAAAAATGAACACATAGGAGAGAATGAAATCACAGATCAAATTGAACAGCATTATCTTTTTTCTTGAAAGATTTCTCCTCTGTTGCCACATCTCTGGTTATTGAGGAGAGTCAATAATATGTTATCGATGTCCCTATATAAGTTTTCATTGAATCTGCTTTCCAGCATTTTTTCAGCTCGTCATAGGGATTGAAAGAATTTATTCCTACTGCTCGAAACACATTTTGTATATTTTGTTTAGAATTGAATTGCACCTTAGTCAATAGTTTATTCAGTATTTGTAGTGAAATACTTTTTCCATAGAAATCGGAAAAGTTTGCAATTGCAATTGCAGAAAATATGATTGATGATTAAATAAGCCGATTTTGTGGAACTCATGTATATCTCTGGAAATTTTGCTCATCTGGAAAATATGCATTTCACGGTACTTGTTCCGGATCCAGATGCTTTCTGTTTACAAGTCTCAGCACCTGTAGTCAACACCGACCACAACCTTGTTTCTACAACTTCGGACAGCCATGCAATAAACATCTAACACCTTCTAGGAAGATTTGGCTCTACAACCAAGCCAACTGGGAGGAGCACTAATTATTCAATCAGCGTACAGTTTCCAGAATTCACCCTGTATATATTACAATAATCGATGAATTCTTCTTTTACATATAATAAGGAAAGTTGCAGCATTTTTAATCATGATTTTCTACGTTCTTCTAGCCCAACCAGTCTGCTGAGGAAACAGTTTACTTGTCAGTACCATCATCAATCTTGCAATAAATCAGAATGCGTTCTTGATAGTACTTAATTTTTCTCAACTATTATTTCGTGATATTTCCAAATCTCATACATATGTATTATGAAATTAAGTGAAATATGTTTTTTCGTCACTATTATCTGAGAGGATGACGATAATTTGTGGTGTATTTTCAATGTCGTCAAGTAGCTCAAGCAATTTGCTATAGATTACTACTATTTGTGTGTATGATAATCCGAGCTCGTAATATGATCATTGCACTGGACAATCGGGAACTCACGCACTTGCCCTCAAGGTCCTTCCACATTAATTTAATTAAACATGTATTGACATGCTTCAGAGAAGCCTAGATACACGTCAGCATGGTCTAAAGGCCCTGAGATTTTACATGTATTATTTACGAATTCGCTGGAATTTATTATTATTCTATTCAGTAATTTGTATTCTTTTTTCTTCGGTCAATTTATCTTACTGTCAATATTTATACAAAAGATGATGAACCGAAATAAGTGGGGTCTGTTAGACCCCATAACAAATTGAATGACATTTAGGTTTTATGGGTATTTTGTTTTTGAAAATTGAATTATTGATAGTGTTCATTAATGTTTATTCATAAGAGTATATCAATCAAATGTATAAATACTAAAATTTCAATGACTTATTTTCAAACCTCCAAGAAGAGACAACTTCTAATTATTTTCACAAACTGAAACATGTTCCTACTTATTGGTAATGGAAAAATTTATTTTAACTATTTTTACTAAGACATCAGAATTATCCGTTTCTTTATTGGCACAAGGTATCTACTGCATACCTTGTATGTTCTAAACAAACTGATGCATCACGACGAAGACCAGAATATTTTGTTTTTCTGTCAATTTTGCTGGGTAACAACTACAGCGATCACGAATTGTAACTTGTTTTTTTAGGTGTTCCTCCAGACTACTCACCTGTAAAGTTTTTGAATTCTTCGTGACAAAAAACGTGTGATCCTGGAATTATTTTTCCGAGACAGGATTTGTTTCTTAACTAATTCAGTTTTTCCTTTTTGTTTCATGGGTGACTATATACAGGGTGTTACATAATAGTACGTCACAACTTGTAGGGGTAAATCTACATACAATTTAAAAAGAGAAGTTCATATAAACATAGGTCCGCAGAAGCTTCGTTACGGAGCTACAGGGTGTTGAAATTTTCAGAAAAAATTGGTTTCACAACTCCTTCAATTTTTGAGATATTCATACCAAATTTGGAATGCAAGCTATATTTAGAGCCATCATCATTAGACATCCTAAATTTTAACTAGAATCTCCAAGGTGTTTTCTTTTCCGGAGCCATGTCTTCTTTTGCCTTTCAAACTTTATTGCAGTACGCCACTGGTCAGCGTACAATCAATTTTCATCATCTTCGTTCAATTTGTAAACATTTTTGACAATTGTAATTTTTTTGTATCTCCAACGGTTTTCGAGTGAAAGATTATTGAATTTGAATTATTTGAATTGTATATTATTCGCTAAATAAAAAAAAATAGAAATACTCGATAGGTATGCCCGAAATTTGCTTTTATTTTGATAGCTCGTCTTCTGAGGCTCAACTCATACTTATTCAATATCAAATTAAAGAGAGAAAAATTAAAAACTAAATAAATTGCTGGAAGTGTCCTCCACCTGCAAGAATACCGGCCTTTGTCCTTCTTCGCATATTACCACGCACTCTTTGAAATATTCCTGGAGTATTTATTATCGTGTCACAACAGGTTATTATTCGATTTCTCAATTCTCTTACAGTGTTCACTGGAGTGGTACAAACTAAACTTTTGAGATATCACCATAAGAAAAAGTCTAAAGTATTTAAGTCTGGGACCTAGGAGGGCATAGTTCTGGCCCACTCCGTCCTATCCATCGGTTGTTGAATGTATTACTCTCGAATTCCCTAGCTTCTCCACTGAAATGTGCTGGTGCCCCGTCATATATGAACTACATTATATCTCTCACGAAAAGTGGCACATCTTCGAGTAATAAAGGTAACACCTCCTCAAGAAATCGCCCAAAAGCGGGATCGTTTAGTCTATTAGGCAAAAAATATGGCCCAATCAAATAATTTCCAATTATTCTGACCCAGACAGAGAATTGTTCTTGATGATGAGATTCTTCAGTCATATGGGGGTTTTCCTCGGCCGAATAAAATGATTATTGTGAAAATTTGTGATAACAGTTCTCGAAAAGTTAGCTTCGTCTGTGAACATTATTTCACTATCTAAATGAGCATTTTCTCTAATTTTATCGAAGAACGATCGGCAGTAATTCAGTCTTGAAGGAAAATCTCGAGGAAGTAGAGTTTAGACGCGTTGAATATGAAACGGGTACAATAAAAATTCGTGGGGAATCCACTAAACTAGAACATTTGAAATATTCAACAATTTTTTTTGTACTCACATGAGGATTCAAATCAATACAATTCAAAACTGCTTCCTCAATATCTGGAGTTCTCATAGTTTGAGTTGCACCTTTTAAATGATTATTTGCAGTAAGTACTAGTTTCCCTCAACGTTCTGTGGATCTCCTAGCTTTTGTTGTGTTTCCGTCAGCTAGACCGTACATGTAACCGTTGTCAGCCAATTCGGCGTTAGTAAAATTAGTCATTTTTTCTTACAGCAATAACTTCAAAAGTCTTAAAATTAATTTGTTGCTCGAGAACGGTCGGAGATAGGAAAAAATTACAAGTGTCAAAAAAGTTTCTAAATTGAACAAAGATGACGAAAATTGATTAAACGCTGATCAGTGGCGTACTGCAAAAAAGTTTGAAAGGAAAAATAAGACATGGCTCTGGAAAAGAGAAGACCTTGTAGATTCTAGTTAAAATTTAGGACGTGTAATGATGGAGGCTGTAAAAAAAAGGTTGCATTTCAAATTTCGGCTGGATATGTCAAAAATTGTAGGGTTTTGAAGAAAAAAACAATTTTTTCCGTAAATTTCAACACCCTGTAGCACCGTAACGAAGTTTTTGCGGATCTATGTTTATATAAACTTTTTTTCTTAAAATTGCACTTACATTTACCCCTTCAAGTTGTAACACACTGTATTATTTACATTATACTTATAAACAACACGTAAGTTAAAACCTGCTGTATTCGAAAGGCAAAACAACTGTAAGAGGTCATCATCTGCCGTTTTGAGCAACATTATGAGAAGCTGTTTATTCAATTCTTACTCCTATCTGTTGAATTATAAAAGTTGAAAATTTCGGGATGCTTCTTATTGCCAATATTGTCGATGGAATTGTCATGATGAAGCGATGAATAAAGTAAGACTTTTTCGTTCTTTTTAGCAATTATCACACAATGGTGTTATTTTTTTGGAAACCAGAGGCTTGATTTTTCTGAAGAGGCCTTCAAATGGAATCACCTCAAATGTAATTTGCTCTTAATTTTTCGAGGGGTAACTGTTTAAGAAAGTTCATGCTTTTCGAAGAGTTTCTCGACGAGTTCATAACTCTGGTGTACCAATTACCAAACGTGATATTTCGATTCCTTGTTTATTGTATGAAAAGTTGTAGAGTCAACCAAGAACTGTATTTTTATGCTGGATTATTTGGAATGTATTGTCGAAACGCACAGTGGCCAAGAAATCATTCCAACTTTTTGTCCAACGTTACAAACTTACTAGGGGTGTAAATAGATTGATAATTATTCACAAACTTTTCCAAAACTTACAAAGGCTAGCTTTTCGTGTTTTTGTCTTCTGTAATTTTCATCATGGTATATTTTGTAATATCTGATGCAATCGTGCGTGCACTTCGCTTGACACCAAGTGAGTGCATCGAAATATTTGCAGCTCTTGTTCGAATTTTAGTATGTGAGCAATTTTTCAACCATATTTTGCCATCCTTCCCTCAGAAATATATACCTTGAATGTAATCATTACCTTGGTTCACGTTAGCTCCACTCATTCCATTCTGTTCTCCCAGGCTCCTATTTTCCGCATCCTCTTCTTCGTGAACCCTTCTTCTTCGGCCTGCTTAATATCGTTTGTCTCGAAATCACTATATCTTTCAATTAAACCTTCTTGTACTTCTTTTTGTTTATTTAATTCATCCCAAAGTGGTAAAAAAAATTTTTGTTCGTTTTCGTGGGAATATGAAGCAACACGACGTATGTCAATTAAGTTCGCGGAAGTTGGCAATGCTGCGGCAGTTGGTAACTCTGCAGCGTTCGCATTGGTTCCCTTCGAAACAAAATTCCTTTCTGCGTCAACCTGTGCAAGTTTCGTGTTGATCGGTTGTATACTTCGTGTTTTATTGTCCTTCAAACATCGACCTGTTTTGACTCACCATCGTGAAGATGAGTGATAAAATAACTGAGCGAAAAATAGAGATTTAAATTTTGGTGAAACGTTGCGAAACTCCCGTGTAGATTATGAAACAGTTAACTGACGTGTATAAGGAAGATTGTCTGAAAAAATCAGCTGTCTACGATTGAGCAAAGCGGTTCAGAAGCAACAAAGAGTCAGTGAGGAAAGATCTGCGCGAGGGTGCTCCCTTCACCTCTTGAAACTCACAAAACCTCGATTGGCTGCACTCGTGAGTGCTCGGAGACCGTGAGGTGAGCTTCAGAATGTTGGAAGATGAGTTGAGCATCAACAAGGAGACGATTAAGCAGATGCTACACGAAGATTTCGGGATGCGTAAGCTGTATGCGAAAATGGTTCCCGAAATGCTCACAGTTGAGCAGATAGAGCTCCGATTATCCATCTGTCAAGACATGATTTCTCTAATTGACGAATTTTATCACTAGCGACGAGTCGTGGGTGTTCGAATACGATCCTGAGACCAACAGGCAGAGCATGCAGTGAGTAGAGAAGGGGGGTAAGCGCCCCACGAAAGCCAGAATGTCAAAATCAAAAGTGAAATCTTGACTCATCACGTTTTCCGATATTAATGGAGTTGTACACCACGAATACGATCCAGCAGGTCAGACAGTCAACGCAGTATTCTACACTGAAGTTTTGAAACGTCTGAAGGCTCGTGTGTTTCGTGTGCGACCCGAATTGGAGGAGCGCGGATGGGTGATTCATCATGACTATGCTCCGGCCCACTCATCATTGGCAGTTCGTGATTTTTTAACCAAAGACGACATTCCAATACTTCCACACCCCCCTACAGTCCAGATCTGGCCCCTTGTGATTTCCATCTGTTCTCACAGTTGAAGTCGTACCTCAAAGGAAATAGATATGATGGAGTTTCGGAAGCCCAAAGCAATACGACGGCGGCTGTGACTCTGGGGGACCTATCTTCGGGTGTGCTTCCAATAGTGGGTTCAACGGTGGCGCCGCTGCATCGAACTCGAGGGGGGCTTTTTCGAAGGAATATAAGATATTTTCAAGTATTTATTTACTTTGTGACCGTCCGGGGACTTTTCCGCGAACTTGATTGACATACCTCGTATACCTAAAAAAACTTTTTTGCTGAATCTGAATACTCAAAACTTACTTGCCGGAAATGTGTAGAAGAAAGGTTTCGTAAACAGTCAGTTGGGTTTTGTTGGACCCCAGATGATTCAAATTGATGTAAATTCGCCAAAATTACCATATCAACTAACTTATGCGTCACATTGTCTTATCAAAAGCTACCTGAAAAGCTTGCGCAAATGTCTAAATAAGGCATCAGTGGCATTGAGCATTAACATGGGGTCTACAAGACCCCACCTATCCGTTGCCGGGTTAAAGAACTTATGATTTTTCTGTACTTTCGTCTGATTTTGTATAAGGGTTGTTTCCAGAAAAAGGTCCCATGCAAATAGCTTCTACAATTGTTGATCGATTTCAATGAAACCAAAACCGAATTACACTAGAATATATTCTAACATCCCGAAAACTTTCCATTGGTCTGTCATTTTATGAAATACCGGGTGTTGACCTTCACTTGAACTTTTCAAATAACCCTATATTTTAATTTTTTATTCGATTATTCATTCAACTTTGAATACCTTCCGCTAAAATAGTATAACTAAGAAATCTGTATTTTCCGAGAAAAATATTATCGAAAAATTTTAAAAGAAATATAACATTTCCTATTCATTTAAAAAGTCCAATGTTAAAGGTTGTAGATGGTACTCAAAATTGAATAAGTAATCGAAAAAAGGGAAGACAAAAAGTCCGCATACCTTTCGTTACCGAAATACAGGGTGTTGAAATATTCAGATTTTGTCAGTTTTTATTATTGTGACTACTACAGTTCTTCAGATACTCAATTCGAATTCGGCACATAGGCCTTTCTAAACTCCACCTAAACAGATCGCAGAAACAATTATAGAAATCTACAGAGTGATACTTTTTCAGAGGTCACGTATCATTTCTACCTCTACAACTGTTTTTTAGTACGCCCCGGGCAATCTAAACTTTTTTTCATGAATTGTCTATTAGGTTTTAACCTTTTATATTTCTTGCATTCTTGCAAGAAATGATAATGCGGTTTCTTAAGTATTCTACATCTTGTACAGAAGTCTTGTAAACCAATGTTTTCAAATGTCTCCAAGTAGAAAAGTCTGTTGGATTAAGATCAGGTGAAAGAGCTGGCCAAAATTTGAGTTCACCTCGGCCTATCCAATGATATGGATATTTCAAATATTGATGTGATATGATATGATATCGAAAAGAGCAAGAGAGCCATCGTGCATGTACCACATTCTCGCCCTGTCGCCTAAAGAAATAGAATCGAGTAAATCCGGAAGCTTATTATTAATATGATGAGGAGCGATACGTCGAGGGGACATTTCAGCTTCTCGAAGCTTCTAAGGAATAATCGTTGACGAAATGCTTATAGGACATTTCTGCTTTTGAAGAAACTACCATCTTGATGAAAATTGGAAAGTTTCTGCAACTATCACGAACTATCAGCGAAATATCAATTGAAGTGAATTAATAAGAATTAATTTAGAGTTGTCAATAGAAGAAATCAACTTGACAGCCTTCTACTAGTGAAATAAGAAAATAAAAAAAGGTTGGAAAAAAATTGAGGTTTTTTATAAAAAAAAACTTCAAATTGCCCTGGCGTACTGAAAAAGAGTTGTAGAGATAGAAAAGACATGTGACCTCTGAAAAAGTACCACCATGTAGAATTTCATGAATGTTTTCATGATTTGTTTATCTAGATTTCAAAAAGGTATCTATATGCTACATTCGAACTCAGTATTCAAAAAACGGTAGTAATCATAAGAAAAAACTAAAAATTTTAATATTTCAACACCTTAAAAAGTCTAGGAACACCTACCAATATTTTTAAAATATAAATTTGATGATTCGAATTTATAGAAATCTTTCGGTTTTGTTAGGATGTATTGTATATAATATATTCTCAAGAAAACAAAATAATATTTAACTTGTCCAACGCACCTATTATAAAAAAATAATTGAAATTTGAAAATGACGAAATTTGGTAAAACACAAAAAAAATCCTGAACTAATATTTTCGAAACGATATGGAAGCACTCATATTTTTCAGTACCCAGAAGGTCTACCTCTGTTATTAATGATACTTTGGCATCGTCGCGGCATGCTCAGTATTAAATTGTCTACTAAATTTTGGCCTAAGTCATTCCAAGCCCCCTGAACTGCTAATCGAAGCTCCTGTTCATGATGGAAGACATTTTGACGCAGGAGATTTCTTTTTAGAGTGTCCCACACATGCTCAATGGGATTCAGATCTGGGGAGCAGGATGGCCACGGTGGAAGATCGATATCATTCTCTTCAAGAACGTTCAAAACAACTCTTGCACGATGAGGAGGGGCATTATCTTGTTGGAAGAGTGGATTTTCACCCATTGTTTGGAGATATGGTGCCACTACAGGTAAAACTATCTCATTTGCGTAGGAATTTCCCGTGAGGTTGTTCTGTATGAAAACGAGATCAGTTCTTCCACCAAGGCGTATACCTCCCCAAAACATCACTGATCCCTGTCTAACAACTTCTCGAGCATGCTGGAGACGGTTTTGCTTTCCAGGTTCCCTCCATATTCGAATTCTTCCCGAATCGGGATAATAACTAAATCTAGATTCATCACTGAAGAGAACTGTGGCCCACCTTTCTTGATCCCAGTTTACATGTTCTTGGCACCAAGCTAAACGAGCAGCGTGATTTCCATGGGTCAGTTGTGGAACTCTTAAAGGACGTCTGAAGTGGAGCTGACCTTCGTGCAGTCGATTACTCACAGTTTAGTCGGAAATTTGTACATTATGAACTCGTGATAGCTCTTGAGCTAATTGAGATGCTGTGGTAGTACGATCTCTTCTGGTTTATAAAACCAAAAATCGGTCTTGGGCGACTGTAGTAATCCTGAAACGACCTGTATGGCGTTATTCTACGCTTCCTGATTTATTGAAACGCGACCATAAACGGTTTATGACACTTGGGCCACTTCCCAGAACCCTGAAAACTTCCCGTTGTGAGCTCCCAGCTTGGAGCATGCCAACGGCTTGCAACATCTCTTCTCTAGTCAAATGTCGTCTTTCCTTGGTCGAATCACAAAACTTGAATCTTTTATTTGTGCTCACAACAGAAACAAAGTGCCAACTAACTGATTTCAAACACTGAATACATGAAATGATTATAAAGCAGCGTCGCATTTGCTGCATTTTTAGTTATTTATAAAAAAAAACTGAAATCTGTTGCGGCACTCCACATAATTTGGTAAGAAATTGGTGCAGATGTTCATTCCTTAAAAAAAATCATCCATATATTCAGAAGTCTTCCCTAGACTTTTTTGAGGTGTTTATGTCACCTCATGAAATCTTTCACAGTTACCTATTTACAACCTGTATAACACAGACATTCTGATATTAAATTCAGAAAATTCAAATCATAGCCTGCATGATCGAATCACAACAACAAAATGAATGTTCAAATCTGAACCGTCCAGATATTTCAGTTTTACCGTTGCTCAAACGATTCCATCTATAAAATGTTCTACCATTAAATGCTAACCAACACAATCCGGGATTGCTTGCGCTAATATCAGATACGATATCATCATCATTAACGCGATTTTAGATCTATTACACGCGTTGATGAATTCTATTGATTTTGTGGTATAACCTGTATATCAAGTCTTCTCTATATTATTACGTTGTGTGGAGTTATTGTATTTGACAATACTGCCAATTGAATGGCTTCCTATGCGTAAAACGATTTTGACGTTTCTCGTAGCATATATGAATTCAATAAAACCGGTATTTGAAATAATTAATCAGTTTACGTTAGTAGTTCAGGCATTGGAGATGATCGGGATCAAAAGTGGATTTTTTGTAATATTCAAATGAATTATTTTCTTAATTACAACACTAATTACAATACTTCAACACGAATTAGAAGTTACTATTCAGTTGGGAAAATTTGTCTTTTATTAAATTTTCACTCAGAGCACTTCTAACTGAGGAATTCTACGGCAATACAAATGCAAATTTTTGATACAACGGTTGTTCGATAACTCGACAGAGAGTTAGTGAGACAATTTTTTTTTAAATAATCATCTTATTTCACACTTCTAGTATGACAACTCGCTGCTAAATTAGTACATAAATCATGTACTCACAACCAAATTTATATGGAATCACTCGGTATTTCACATTGTTGATTGTTTTAACCGTAGATCTTTGACTACTTGTGGAGAATGAAGTTTTTTGTTGTGAAAAAACTGGATAGTATGATAAGAAATGTTGATTTATCACCACATGTTCGGGATATTGTACTCAGGCGCCACTCAGATTTGAAACAGTGAATTTCAAAATTCAAGAAAGCCTATGATCATAATTGAAAATGCCTTACGTTGGATTGCCGATGTGCAGAGGGGTCGAATAATTGCTATCGTTGAAGAAGGGGTAACACATAGGGGTATAGCGGCCACAATGGGAGTATCACAGGGGGTGATTTAAAAAAAACCTAAGCCCGGTACGTGGAGCTATAATCTCTCCAAAAGAGGCTAAGAAGAAGTAGGAGGAAGATCACTTCCGAAGAACAAGATCGCTTTTTGTTTTGAATTGCAAGAAGAGATCCTAGTGAGTCGCACCCCATACTCCAAAGGAAATTTCTGGAAGCAACAGGCATCAGTGTATCACTCGAAACGATTTGTCAAAGACTTCGTTCAAGGGGTTCATACAGAGTAAGGCCCTTGAGAGTTCCAGAGCTAACCAAGCAGCAAAAAATTAAGAGCCTCAATGGGTGTATCGAGCACCAAAATTGAAATATTGAGAATAGGCGGAATGTTCTTTTTTCGGATGAGATCAGAATTGGTGTTTGATCATATGACCGCCTGATTCTGGTTCTGGGTCGTGGAAGACAAGCTAGACTACGAAACACCAAGGCGGCAGTGTGATGTTTTGGGGTGGCATTATGCTGGGTGGCGAAACGAATTTGATATCGGTTCCTGCTAGTGTAACGTCTAGAAATTACGTGGACCTAGTGTTGGAGCCCAATCTGGCGAGGTACCCATGGTGAGAATTTTACTTTAATGCAAGATAATGCTCCTCCGCACACCAGCAACCTCACGCGACATTATCTTGAAACAGAAAGAATCGCTATTTTGGACTGACCAGCTTGCTCTCCAGACCTAAATCCTATTGAACAATTATGGGAAAATCCCTAAAGGAAAATTGAATCACGCCAAGATAATCCAAGACCGCCACAACAGCTCACAACAGAAGAGGTCGAATAATAAATCCAAAGCATGTCTAGACGGATTAAGGCTTGCATCAGGGCGAGAGGAGGTAATATAAGCTACTGAGGTCGAGAAAAAAACACCTACTCTCTGAGAAAACAATTTTCAATTCTTTTACTACTACGGAAAGAGTCTCTTATTTGTATTTTTCTTAAAATAAACCTTAATTTATTTCATTTTTCAATTGAAATTTCTCAAAAAGGACCTATTCTAACAATCATTCGAAATTTCCAAAATCCCTGAGGTAATATTCAAACTATCGAGTGATTCCATATAAATTTGGTTGTGTGCAGATGATCAAAAGCTAATTCTTAAGTATTTTTACTTATTGGGGAATTAATTTTTTTCATTAAGTGTCGATTAAAATTTTCCCACCAGCTTCATTAATTAAACATTATTGATCGACTTTTACGAAGAAAAATTTGGAAATGGCAATAAAACCGACACCACTTTTCAACAGAGTATTCAAAAAATTCAGAAAGTCTCAATTGCAGCTGATTTTTTACCCGCAACCTCATTGCAGCCAGGTGTAAACATCTATGACTTTGTTCCTCGTTAAGGATGTATATAATTTTCTTTTGTGACACATTGAATATATTTTTTCTGTATTTAATGGTGTTAGTGAAGAAAAACTGGCAACTTGAAGTTTTATGCCAGGAAAGATTCTAGGTACTGAAAATAAAATGACAGAGAGTGACTGCGTGGTGCTACTTGTTAAACAATGTTTCAAAATGCCAGCTGTACTGTATAAGAAACGAAATCAGCTGACATTTAGCATCCTTGTCTAAAAAGTAGCATCTTGTATCCACTTACCCTCATTTCATTTTCAGTACCTAGGATCTTCCAGGGCAGGACACATTTGCAGGTTTTTCTTCACAAGCAGCTTTATAATATATATAAATTGGTTATTCACATCTTAAAGGTTTCCTCTGAAAAATCAACATACCGTATGGACAAAACGTCACAAACCTTATGGGCTAAATGACATACACAGCCATTAACATGTATAAAATAGATGACAAAAATAAATTGCACAATTTGCCATTAAATAATTTGGTACGCTTTGGCACATCAGCACAGGCCGCGTGAACCCAGCAACTGCACCGCATGCACTTCAACCACCCCTCACAAGGTTTTGAACGTGAGTAAAGATCGTTGCAGTGTATCCTGGCACAATTGTCTTCTTCGCCTTCTTGATCAAGCCATCTTGATCCGAGTCATCATTCATATAAAGCGATCTAGTAACTGCCTGTCGTCTTTACGAGTTGGTTCTTTAGCTTCAGTCTCTCGTTTGAGTTTTAACTCTATCATATTTGGTGATGACGTCAGTAGGAATGTTGTCGTTCGTTTCTTTGGCTTTCGTTTACCCTGTCCATATACGAATATACCACTGGGAACTGGAGAAATGATAAAAACTGGAACTGCTAAAGAATTTGTCGCTGGAAAGGAACTTGTAGATGGTTGTGAAATGTTTGAGTGGCCAGTCAGTGTGTTATGAATATCTTTAGTTACCACTATTGTGACTGAAGAATCCGATGAATTAGATGGTTTACAAGAACTAGTAGATGGCTCTAATACTGATTTTATAATAATCAGTTCATTACCTTTTGTTTGCACACTGAATAATACGAAGGCATACAAGGAAATGAAGCCGCTGACGAACTGGCTAGATCAGCTGCTGGAATCCCACCCATTGGACCTGAACCGTTCTGCGGTCTAAGCAAGCCGCACATACGACAGGAGCTGGAACGGTGGGAAGAATCTAGCAAAAAAGAATACTGGAGGAAAACTCCCGGCCGAAGGCAAGAGAAAAAGTTTATTGACTATTCTTCAAAGAAGACAAAACAGCTTCTCGATCTCTCTTGGGACGAGCTGAGGACTATAACAAGAATCCTTACTGAACACTGCCCAGTGAGATGCCATCTCATTAAAATTGGCAAATCGGAAACGGCAACATGCAGAATGTGTAAAGAGGGCGAACATATTCTGTGCAGTTGCATCGTAACTTCCCGTCAAAGACATATACACGTCGGTAGCGACAAGCTAGAGCCGTACGAAGTAAAAGCCAAAGCTTCCAGGGAGATTTTTAATTTTGTAAGGGAACTAGATCTACAGGGAAATGAATAAGAAGGGTTACTAACAAAAGACCAACTTGGTTGCAGTTCAGAAAGGCTTGCAAAGCCAAACGACCCCCTCCAATGTAATGTACTGCTATTGCGACTGAATAATCCGATGAATTAGACGGTTTACAAGAACTAGTGGATACTTTAATACTGATTTTATTATAATCAGTTTATTATCTTTTGTTTGCACACTTAATAATTTTGTATCTACCTCTTTATATATGTATGTATTTTCAACTTTAGTTTACTACTTGTCAACTGAATTGTAATCTTGATTTTCAATAAATCTCTTGTGATAGAATAATACATAGTTTAATTTCTTATTATCAACATATTTTAATGTCATACAAGTTGAAGTTTTTGCCACAGTTCCAAGAGATTTTTGACTTCAATATTCAGTTTTCATTGCACCTTTACCTAACACATGTTCCTTCAAAAGTGTCTTGACAAGCAAATAAATACGAGGGCTACGCTATATATTTTTGAATACAAGAACAACAAGAGACGTAGAGAGAAATTGGTTTATTTATGCTTTTTTGAACCCAAAGATTACACAACCTAAAGGCTTGGCGCTAGTCATCTTTCGGAATCCCTTCAACAAAGTGATTACTTTTCCCATCAATCTCCTTCTCTGTCATGAAACGTCGACAACGTAAATGTTTTTTTATATTGATGAATAACCAAAAATCACACGTGGTCAAATCAGGAGAATAGGACGGATGAGAAATGACTATCACCTTATGTTAAAGTAAAAAGTTAAATGTTTGCTGTGCCGTGAGTAACGATGCATTGTTGTGATGCAACAGTATTCCGCTAGTCGTGGCTCATTCAATCACTACAGGTAAGCATTTTGTGGTATATCAGTTGGTTGTCAGTGTACATAGATTTTCAAGTTTAATTGTTCTTACTTATTTGGTACGCTCAAAGAAAACTGGTCACAACGTTTTTTTTCTTTGCAAATCTTGGGCTTCTTCGCAATTGTTTGAATTGGATCATCTTCGTCAATCAAAACACAACTATTCTGACTGATAGGAATATCGAATATTTGAATATATGTTTCATCACCTGTTACGACAGTATAAAATCATCTCCATTATTCAACATTTCTATGGTTTCTATCGAGATTCTTATTCGCTCTACTTTTTCGACATTGTACAGCGTATGAGGCACCAAACAACTATCATTTTTTTTTCTATGGCGATACTCATGTAAAAATCAATTAACTGATGCGGTTCTAACACCAAAGGGAGCCTCAATCACTTCTTCGGTCATACGTTGCACTCACTCAATGTGGTTTCAGTCAATCATTGACGAACAGTGCTTACCAGCACCAAGTGATATCCGTCCTCTTTTGAATTCACTTTACCACCGAAACCCAGATGTCTGTGTTTCATCACCCAATACGCACTGCATTCGTTCAAGGCTTTGTTTTTCAGTTAAATCTTCTTTGTAATCGTGGTAGATCATAGCGCGCTGATGTTCAGTAGACAACTCCATGTTTCCCTAAGAAATAGTTGTTATCGCGTAGAATCCCTGGAATAAGTGACTCTGACCTTTACTAATAAACTTTGAGGGTTCTTGATAATGTAGTTTTGTCAGCTTTCATCTGTATTATTTTAAAATATAAAGTGTTTCTTTTGTCTACAAAGAGAAGAACAACAAAGTGATCACAAACAATAATTTCTGATAGACTTTGCAGGGAATTTAGCAAAATCCAATAAATGAATGTAACAAAAAAAAAAAGAATTTAGGAACAAGTCTAACAAGAGTGACTTTTACTGGTTAAGCCCAGGAAAAATGAGCAATGAAACTCTAATTCAATAATTGTCACTAAAATATTGGAAGAAAAGTCAAGGTACTTTTACTCTGATATTAAATTAGATATTATAATATATATATATATATATATATATATATATATATATATATATATATATATATATATATATATATATATATATATATATATATATATACAGTCAATAAGACTTATCTTGGTGAAATAGATGAGTTAGAGGCCGTCTATAATATAGTCCCCAATCACTTAGAGAGTTCAAATTCCAAAAGTTCTTATATTTTACTGCTGCGTATGGGGGAAAACCTCTATTTCTGCTTCGGATTCATCTGGGTTTCTGGACTCCAGATAGAAGTTATATCTCAACCCCTGAGCTCCACCTACGACTTTCCATCTACGACTCTCCACCTAAGAATCTCTACCTAGAAATATCTCTAATTTTCACTACAGAATTTTGATATAATTTAATTATTTCAACTACAATTAAAGAAGATTTTCAAGAGCTAATTAGCTTGAAGGTCTGCAGCAGAAAAAAAAAAGTGGTAGTGAAGGTTCGGAAGCCGGTAAGACATATCATCTGATAGCCGGATCTTGCGCATGAGACTGTTAGCTCCTGGAAAGTTGTGGATTGGAGTAATTCGTACATAGACATACGAAACTCCTGCCTAAGACTCTCGAGAAAGTTTCTATCTCTGTCTTCCGAAACTCAAATATGACATTTGACATATTTTTCGAACGATTGTAAAAAATTTTTCACAAACTTTTCTCTAAATGAAACAAGTTCCACGAAGAAATAATATATGAGCGATATCAACCCAGATTGTTGGGTCCATAATAATTCTGAAACATCTAAAGATCATAATCGGCATCACTTGGAAGACTGAACCTGGCCATCGGGGCTCTCTCGGTCAAACAGAGAGGGAATTTGAGGAAATATCGCAGGTTATCTATTCTTTTTATTATCTCCTTAGTCCTTCATGACCTTGCCCTTTTCCTAAATTTGTTTAATCATCTAAGAAGTATAATTTTTGAAATATTTTTCTGCTGGTTTTCTTTTTCTATTGTTACAGATTCCTGTCCCAAACCCCCTTCCTTTCACCCTTGTTTTTGGAAATCATGGAATGCAAGAATGCAAGAGAGAATGAAGCAGCTAAGCAGAAAAATCTTTGGTACTCTTTATGTACACACAACACTAACACAACATAAACAGACAAGCTATTGATAGTGCAATAGCGACAGGGAAATGAGTTTTTTCCTTAGGTTTTTTCACTCGTTTATTGAATCATATACAAGAAAGTATAGTTCCCCTGTTACATTTCCTGAGCTTACACTTGTATTTTTTCTGACACGCCAAAATTATAGATATAAGCATTTTTGTAAATACAAGTATTCAAATTTTCGTAAATCCTCTCCTTTCAAAAGAATTTATATATATATATATATATATATATATATATATATATATATATATATATATATATATATATATATACCAAAAGTGTTATTTTTGATTATTAAAAAAATATCTGCTGTTTTGACCAAATATCATTTCAATAAAGCAATATCTTCATAAATTTTGATATAATGATATGAGTCAACTGGTTTACTATCAACCAATTAAAATGGTAAATCTAATTTCCACAATTCTCTCATTCCCAAATTCCAATTAAATCTATTTCATTTACAGAAATAACTTGTTTCAGTCTTTCAGTCCCTGAACTTCCTTGCTTGTCGGGTCCAGTGTCTTTCTACATTTTCATAGCATGACTATTTGATTCATTAACAAGCATGAAGACATTTTTATTCAACTCAACAAAAAACTGGAATTTTTTTAAAGAAAATTGAAAGCTATTCTACTACGTTTGTCCAACCTCAACAAGAAAGGTTGCTACCTAGTTTCCAAGTGGTTATTTATGTGGCTGAAGTAAGAAAACCTCACACTATTGCTGAAAATTCAATTTTACCAGCGACTTTAAATACAGTAGAGAAATCTAACCGAACAACCACGAAATACAGAAGCTCAAATGTAAACCCCCCCGGTATATTCCATTCAACATTCGTAAATTAGTAAAAAAGATGAGAAAATGGTTTTGTATCCAGTTTGGCGTATCTACAAATTGAGCAATTTGCCCAGTTCATTGCTTTTATGCGCATTTTTTTTGTATTTGTATTTTTTATGTACCCAGTCTGTATTACCATTTCTATCATGGACAAGTACAGCACTTATACCTACCAGGGACTCTAACCCGGGCTATTTAGTTGAGAGTCTGTCTCCCAATTAATTCACGCAGGGAAGCGACTTTTTGTTCGTTGAGAGATTGAT
Organism: Cryptolaemus montrouzieri; assembly: GCA_013387265.2. NCBI lineage: Eukaryota > Metazoa > Arthropoda > Insecta > Coleoptera > Coccinellidae > Cryptolaemus > Cryptolaemus montrouzieri. The sequence goes on from JABFTP020000103.1 coordinate 65,212,917, forward strand.
GAAAGAAATACTGCTATGTTGAATCCTTCTCACGAATACTACAGGTCATTGCTAATATGACATTAAACACTTGACTTCAGTGTCAATACTGGAATGTTAGAATGAAGAAAAGAGTAAATGCTAACATTCTGATTGCACCTTTTGTTCACAACTTACTCACAGACTAGCTGTTACTGATGTATCTACAATGGTCGAGGCAGTTTTTCCTCAGGTTTTTTTCCCCATTTCTTCTTAATCTTTCAAAAGAGTACAAATGTTCAATCCGCTTCTTATAATTTTCCTGAGCTTTCACCTTAGAAGCGATCGAAAGATATTTGGAGTATTTCGAATAATTATCCATATATTCCTGATTTCCTCTGATAGTGTGTTAACTCATATCAAAATTTGATATCAAGAGCTTGAACAAACTAAGACACTCAATAGCTAATGTGCCTTGAATTCATTACTTAATTAAAGCGTTTTTTCACAACACATACTTGAAGTTTTGGATCGTGCAGGCCAGGTCGATGTTATCTATATAGATTTCCAGAAAGCTTTTGATAGGGTAAATCATCAAATACATCTGCATAAGTTGAGGACCCGATTTGGACTTTTGGATGCCCTTGTAGCTCTTCTCAAATCTCATCTTGTCGGTCGGCGGCAGTTTGGACAAATGGAAAGTTTTCGCTCGTGTGAGTTTGAGGCTTCCTCTGGTGTTCCTCAGGGTTCTAATATAGGTCTTATTTATTTTTTAAGTTTTTAAATGATCTCCTGGAGATAATTGATATACTTAAGTTGATGTAAGCTGTTGACTTAAAATTTTTCTTGGAGGTGGGTAACGCACGTGACGCAAATTTTTTAGTATAAAATTAACGAAACTGTTTTGAGGTGCTCTAGTGAAATTTGAGACCGTGGTGTCATATTTGAATGAGAGTTCACCTTTATACCACATGTCAAAAATGTTTTCACATCTGCTTCCAAGCTGTATGGTTTCAAAATACGTAACGGTAAACAATTTACAAATTCTTTTACTCTTATCCGCCTTTTTAAAAACCTTGTCAGAAGCAAACTTGAATATGGTTCGATAATTTGGCATCCCATTTATTTTTATCATTCATATCATCTGGAGGCCATACAGAGAAAGTTTGTTAAGTACCTTGCTTGGAGAGATGATGGTATCTATCCAATGAGAGGATGTGATCACGACCCACTCTTGGCTAGATTTGGGGTAACAACTCTCAAAACTAAAAGTAAGTATGCGCTCGAGCTTAAATGTTCAACTTTATTCATTTCTTGATGTTTTATTGTTTCCTGTAATTGGATATTCCCTATTGGAAATAAAGATCTTATCAATCATCGTAAACTTGTGAACTATCTCAGCTTTTAGCTGGATATAATTTACCTCTCCCAGATTCAGGAATCAAAGGGAATAGGCTCGATTTCAATATACTTGACATAAATTTTCTTACTATCCTACATGTATTAAGAATTACAGCTTTTTGCGTTTCTATATAAGTATTCTTATGCAATTCTAATTTCTTAAGGCTATCATGCAAACTTTTGGGTATTAACCCAGTAGAAGAAATTATGACAGGAACGATATATATTTTATCGAGGTGCCACATCTGCTTGATCTCAATAGCAAGGTCTGTGTATTTGTACTTTTTCTCCTGGAACTTGTTCAGCACGTCGTGAATATTCGGAATGTCGACATCCTCCAGTATTGTTGTTCTGGCTCGCTTATCATACACAACTATGTCCGGCGTAATTTTCGTCACCATTCTGTAAGTGATAACAGGCCTATCGTAGTATAATCTGATAGAGTCATTTTCCAATACGGGCGCCGGTTGATACTTGTAATATGGCTGGAAGGTATTCAAAAGTCCGTACTTGTGTGCAACTTTTCGATGGATAATGTTACACATTTGATTATGCCTGTGAAGCTAGTCTGTATTGGATAGTTGTTCGCAGCCGGACGTAATATGCTGAATAGTCTCCGATCTTATATGAAATTTTCTGCACTTGTCTGTTTATAATGTTCCGTCCTTAATTATTAATTTTTTTGTAATTGTTTGTAGCGATGACTTGGTCTTGGATGGCCATGTGGTTGATTGATCTCATGGTGATGTAGTCCATGCAATTCATTTCTTGACCATTGCTCTTGATTTTCAGTATCTGATAGAAACGGTCGATTCAGCAGGTCATCCCTGGTAGCAAGATTCAGAGGTGTATATCCCTTATCAGCCAAGGATACCACTCTGTGGAGGTCAGAAGTGCGAGCTTTTGACGAGAAGAATTCTCTGAGATTTTTAATCTGTTCGGTGTCTAAATTGACGTCCTCCTTCTTTCCGCTTCAAAGTTGTTCTTATCACAGACGATATTGGATGATGATTGTTGTACTTTGTCAGCATCGTTCGGGTCTGCCTTTGCATATCATCCAGTTCTGATTCAGTCTAACTGATTATTCCGATCTTATTATTATTATTATTACTACCTTCATCTCCAAGCTCTCGAGCTCAAAACTTTGTCAAAGGAATGTAATGGAGTTACCAACATAATTATAAAAATAATTGATTTTATCAAAGAAAAGGAACCATTTGTTCCTTTCCTTAAAATTTAGTTCACCACACGATCTATTATTTGGTTGTTCTTTTTATAACTGTATTATTCGATTAGTTAGCTACATTTGTTTTAGGGGGTAGGATTTAAACGTCACTACTGCTAAAGACAAGTTCACGAAATAATTTTGGCCTTCAACTATAAATGAAAATAATTTCGATTAAGTTCTTCCATCCAAAAATATTGATTTCACCTAAACATCAAAATGGGTTGGAAAATTGTCTTCTGGAATATGAAAAAATTTATGAAATGCCAAAAGTTTATCAGGGAACACTGGGTAGCAATGAATCGTTAATACATTATTAGCTTCAGTAAATTTGGGGACCAAGCCAAAAAGAATTTCAGCTAAAATTATCTGATTCTGAATTTTTAAATGAAGGGCAATTCAGAGTACCCAGAATTAAGTATAGAACTGTTTAATTCATATTTACACCATTATTCAGGTGGGAGTTATCGTCAATGTAAATGAAAACCAGACAAACAAATCGTCTAAATTCATACATTTAATTTCTCAATTTTTAATTGCAATTGTATCAAAACTGAATTATCACCGATGTATATGTGACTTTTTCATTTTCGTTTATTTGTGTCCTTTATATGGCTTTGATTAACCTTTTCTTCTATTAATATTATATTTTGAATGTTATAAATTTTCTCTATTCAAGCTTGGCAACCCTATCATGAAAGTTTTTAATGGAACATTTGTGACTACAAAAATATCGATTCCTTTCTATTTTGTTTGTCATCATGACTCTATCCTCAATATTCTGACATGAGTATGAACCAATGAAGAGATTATCTTTTAATACATAGATTAGACAATCAGACACGACAAATTCACATGAATGCAATGCAAATCGATGCATCAATTATAAGTTTTCACCAAATATTTTATCATAGTCATTTCATATTTCTTAGGCCTCTGCGGCAAAAGAATAAAGTTGCATCGGAGGATGTTCTCAATCAGCCTATCATAAACAAATGAATCCCAAGAGAACGAATCTGTGGAGTCCTTCACCTAAAGTGCAATTTCTATCCCAGTAATCTTTAACAATGTTATCATAATACGGATAATATTGCTGACGCGTACTACAAGTTCGAGATGTACGGCGAGAATCAAATAATATCAGTTCACAATGTTCATTCATTGACATACTTTTTCTAGAACAATTTGATTTGAAAGTGGAACAATAAATTCACAAATTATTGGTTTCTAACCTATAAAATGTGAATTCACTTGTGGGTAAATACCTCACGGACGTTCACTTTTGCATGCTTGATATTATGGATTAATTACTCTAAGTATTCACACGTTTCAACTCGGAGACTGATAGGAATAAAGCGAGTATATTTCTAGGTTTTAGTTCGATAGCTATTCAGTTTGTGAGTAGAGATAATAGGTAGTTTAGAAAGTAATCATATCAATTTTTCTTTCGTGAAAAAAAATAGACGAAGTTCCTGTAGAATATATTTCATTCAGATGTCAGTAAATTAGTTCAACATACTTCGAGGGATGATTTTGTATGAAAAAATCATTTCAGTTTGCTATACAAATGTACACACAACCATATTTATATGGAATCACTCGTTATTTTGAATAATACCACAGGGATTTGGGAAATTTCGAAGGATCTTTAAAATACATACTTTTTGAGATAGTTCAATTGAAAAATGCAATAAATTAAGGTTTATTTTGAGAAAGAAACAAATGAGTGAAAATAAGAGACACTTTCCGCATATAGTGAAAACATTGAGAATTGTTTTCTCACGGAGTATGTGTATTTTTCTCGAACTCAGTAGTTTGTATTACCTCCTCTTGCCCCAGATACAAGCCTTAATCCGTCTAGGCTTGCTTTGGATTTGGTATTCGACCTCCTCAGGGGTGGTATTCTGACACTCTTCTATGGCGGCTTGGATGAGCTGTTCTGGGGTTCTTGGATTTAGCATTTGGCTAAATTTCACGAAATATAATGAATGAAATATTTTTGACATATATTTCGCATTTCATCCCATTTCCGAAAACAAAGAGCAAATTAAAATATGAGGTTATTTATACCTAAGAAATAAATCACAAACGTGTATTCAGCTGGTCGTTAGTTATGGATGGATTATGCTGACAAAATGTCTTTTATCTTAGGTGACATATTTTTTGTGGTTTCCATGAATCTCTCTTTGATCAATAGGAGGTATTCCTGTTATTTTAGAACTCTTTTGGAGATATTCAACATTCCCCCTCGTAATTCCATGTAGTGAAATAAAAGCTTTGAAACATACAGATACATCCTGCATGTTTTCTTTATTTTTAACTCTCACTTTATAACTGTATGCAGCAGTATGCAAACTTTCTTCGTCATCCAATTTTCGGCTTCTTCTTCGTTTAATTTCATACACGTTTAAAAGCCCAGGCAAATGTAGGTTCTGCTCATTTACACTACTCAAAGAACTAAAATATTAAATAATATCACATCTTCAGTTCTACAAGTTGTCCTTTTTTCTGTTGATCTATTATTGAGACTTTAGTTCCTGTAGAATATATGTCATTCAAGATGTCAGTAAATTAGTTCAACATACTTCGAGGGATGATTTTGTATGAAAAAATAATTTCAGTTTGCTATACAAATGTACACACAACCATATTTATATGGAATCACTCGTTATTTTGAATAATACCACAGGGATTTTGGAAATTTCGAAGGATTCTTAAAATTGATTCTTTTTGAGATATTTCAATTGAAAAATGCAATAAATTAAGGTTAATTTTGAGAAAGAAACAAATAAGTGAAACTGAGAGACACTTTCCGCTTATAGTGAAAACATTGAGAATTGTTCTCTCACGGAGTAGGTGTATTTTTCTCGACCTCAGTAGTTTATATTACCTCCTCTTGCCCTGATACAAGCCTTAATCCGTCTAGGCTTGCTTTGGATTTGGTATTCGACCTCCTCTGGGGTGATATTCTGCCATTCTTCTGTGGCGGCTTGGATGAGCTATTGTGGAGTTCTTGAATTATCCTGGTACGACCTAATTTTCCTTTTGAGATTATCCCATAAATAATGTTGCGCGAGGTTGCTTTTATGTGGACGAGCATCATTTTGCATAAAAGTGAAATTTCCACCGTGGGCACCTCGCCAGAGTCTCACTATGGGCTCCAGCACTAGGTCCACGTAATTTTTAGCCCTTACACTCGCAGGAAACGAAATCAAATCTGTTTTCATCACACTGCCCGCTTGGTATTTCGGAATTTGTCTTGCTGGTCGGAGTCTAGCTTGTCGTCCACGACCCCTTGAAACCCGAATCCTGTGGTCATCTGATAGAACACTAATTCTGGTGTCATCCGAAAAAAGAAAATTTCGACAATTCTCAATATTCCAATTTTGGTGCTCGATACACCAATGAAGTCTGTTAATTTTTTGTTGTCTGGTTAGCTGTGGAACTCTTAAAGGCTTTCTGTTGTACAAACTTTTTGAATGAAGCCTTTGACGTAGCATTGCGACTGATACACTGATGCCTGTTGCTTCCAGAAATTACCTTTGGAGTATGGGGTGCGACGCACTAGGGTATCTTCTTGGAATTCGGCATAAAAACCGATCCTGTTCTTCAGAAGTGATCTTCCTACGACTTCTTCTAGACCTATTTTGCAGGGATTGTAGCTCCACATATCGGGCGTAAGTTTTTGAAATCAACCCCTGTGATACCCCCATTGTGGCCTTTATATCCCTCTGTGTAACATCTTCTTCAACGAGAGCAATTATTCGACTCCTCTGCACATCGGGCAATCCAACGTAAAGCATTTTCAATTATGATTATATAGTCCAGTCATTTTAGTTTTTATCTGCGGAAAAATTCCTAGTGAGCTAAATTTTTGTATACACCTTCATTGCGGCATTGTAATGAAGATGTGAAAAATCGACATTGAAATCGTGCCGGCTAAAAAAGTTATAAAGGTCAAAAGGTCACGAAAATCAGTTTTTCTCAAATATCTCGCTATCTATTGCTCAGAGGTCAATAAAGGTTATTATAAAAATTATTTTTCGTAAAATTGTCCACAAAAAATGTTGAATTAACCGTTTTCGGAGTAGAGCACCGAGAAAGCGACTATATTATAACGATGCACTCGTTTCCTCATCACCTTCAAGGTAGAATACAGGGCGCGTTTTTCTACATCGTTTAACCCGTAGGCATAATCTATAATATGTAATAAGCGGTTTTATTTATTTACGAGTGAGTAATTTTCTATTTGATTAGAGAAAAATACAGAAAAATTAACTTTATATATTTTTTTAACATTCATTGTCGATATCTTCAGTTTCTGTGTCATCAACAGTTGCTGACAAAACGTCGAGTGGAATTATTCCTATATTTTAATCAAAATCTTCATCATTTTCATCACTGGTTGACTCTGCATTTGAGCATGACTGGCCATGGCAATGTCCACAAACTTTTGAACATCTTAATCCAATTTTTTTGCATCCATATTTGCGCTGCAACCTTTTGTACAATTACAGAAGATTGTGTTCAGTAGATTATCGGTTGCTGGAGGTGATAAAGTTGTAATTGGCTGTAGTATATTATTTTTTAACTCTCCACCCCACTGTTGTGGATCAATTGGTCTTCCTAGCCAGGTTTATATTTCATAATACAGTCGATAAATATGTTGAGCTGCTGAAGGAGCATGTGAATTTTGAATATAACTTAGTATCTGTCGAAGCTAAGTATCATGATAAATATTTCTCAAATTTTGTATTAGACTCAAGAGATTCACGTATTGAAAGAAATAAAACTGATATTAAAAACTAGTAGTGTGGTTTGCTTTGCATAATCCTTTTTCAAGTTGCAATCAACTAGATTCTGTATCAACAGGAATTGTTGGCAATAATAAAATCAACTGTTATAATGCCAAAGAAAATGGTCTGCAGTCAATAAAAAAATTATGGGAGTAAAATTTGACGAAAGTAAATTGAAACAATCTGACAGAGTTCTTCCATTATCATCAGTAAACACATCTATCGTGTTTCATGACTGCAAGGTAACGATCGATCCGTTATTGCTATTTCAACGAATTAGTTTAGATAAGAAATTTGAGGAAAATCTTTGTGAATATTTACAATACAAATTAAGTCCATACCCAACAGCACTATTTGATAATGTTGGCATGAGAAAAACTCAAAAGTCAAAAATATACGACTACTTCGAGCCAATTAATGATCAAGTAGTTTGTGATAATGAGACATACATAATCGATGGTGGATTTCTTTTGCATCATGTCGTATGGAAAAAAATGATACATTTCATATTATCATTCACAAATATATTAATTATTTATCAACTAATTTCGGAACAAATACTGTTGTCATTCTTGATGGTTACTCTGATATCAGTAAAAATAACAAAGCGATGGAACAACTAAGACGAACCGCGTCCGTTTCTACATCTTATGAAGTGCACTTAAATGAATCGATGGAAGTTCCTATCAATCAAGAAAAATTCTTAGCTAATCGATTTAACAAAAGGAAATCAATTGAAATGCTTATCAAGAATCTCGAAGAAGTTGGTATTGCTACAAGGCAATCACGTGATGATGCTGACGTTTTAATAGTTGAAACAGCGATTGAAAAATCAATAAATAATACTACAATTATTGTTGGTAAAGACATAGATCTGTTGGTACTTCTCACAGCACGAACACAAATACTTGATCAACCTACATCAATTTTTTTTTTTAACACGAAAAAACAATGTTTGAAACAAAAATATACTCGACTGATAGCCTCAACAAATATCCACATTGCAAGAAAAATATTCTGTTTCTATATGCCATGACCGGATGTAATACAACTTCAGCACTTTTTGGAAAAAGAAAATTGCAAATCATGACGATGTTTGAAGAAAGACCCGATTTAAACAATTCTGTAGAAATATTCCAACAGGAAAATTGCTCCCGAGATGACATTGTCAATGCTGGAACACATTTTCTACTAGCAATGCACGGTGCTCCAAAATCAGAACTTTCGATAGATAATTACAGATACTGTAGCTTTTCTAGACTAACAAGGCAAAGTACAGCTGTGAAATTTCCATTATTACCACCTACTTCTTCAGCAGCTCAACAGCATATTTATCGACTGTATTATCAAATACAAACCTGGCTAGGAAGAGAAATTGATCCACAACAGTGGGGTTGGGAGTTAAAAAATAATTAACTACAGCCAATTACAACTTTATCACCACCAGCAACCAATAATCTACTGAACACAATCTTCTGTAATTGTACAAAAGGTTGCAGCGCTAATGTGGATGCAAAAAAATTGAATTAAGATGTTCAAAAGTTTGTGGACATTGCCGTGGCCAGTCATGCTCAAACGCAGTCAACCAATGATGAAAATGATGAAGATTTTGATTAAAATATAGGAATAATTCCACTCGACGTTTTGTCAGCAACTGTTGATGACACAGAAACTGAAGATATCGACAATGAATGTTAAAAAAATATATAAAGTTAATTTTTCTGTAATCAAATAGAAAATTACTCACTCGTAAATAAATAAAACCGCTTATTACATATTATGGATTATGCCTACGGGTGAAACGATGTAGAAAAACGCGCCCTGCATTCTACCTTGAAGGTGGTGAGGAAACGAGTGCATCGTTATAATATAGTCGCTTTCTCGGTGCTCTACTCCAAAAACGGTTAATTCTACAGAAAAATACAACAGACATTTTTTGTAGACAATTGCACGACAAACAATTTTTATGAAAACCTTTATTGACCTCTGAGCATTAGATCGCGAGATATTTGCGAAAAAGTGATTTTTGTGACCTTTTGACCTTTATAACTTTTTCAACCGGCACGATATCAATGTCGATTTTTCACATCTTCATTACAATGCCGTAATAAAGGTGTATACAAAAATTCAGCTCATTAGGAATTTTTTCACAGGTTGGGGTTTAAAATAGCTAGAATGACTGGACTAATAGGCTTTTTTAAATTTTGAAATTCACAGTTTCATATCTCAGTGACGACTGAGGACAATATTCCGAATATGAGGTCATAATTTCTTATCATACTATTCAGTGTTTTTTACAACAAAAATCTTCATTCTTCACAACTGTTCATAGAACCATGGTTAAAAACAATCAATAATGTGAAATACCAAGTGATTCCATATAAATTTGGTTATGTGTATGTCCGCAAATGTTTCGCTTTCCAGGATACTGGCTGTTGATATTTTTCCTAAACACTGAAAAATTATTTATTAATCCGAAATCGGTAAAGATATGCAAATTAAATTTGATGGAATTTAAAAGACAGTACTAGTGCATTTTAGGCTATTAAGAATTATATGTTCATCATAATCATCATAATGATCTCAATTGTTGAAATATTTTCTAATTGAATTTAATATTTGGATTCCTGTGCAATTTCTATTTAGTATTTTCTAAGCACTTAAGCAACCAAATTTAATCTTTGATCTTTTTATAAATTCTCAAATAACACATAATAATATAGGAAAGTGTGGATTATAAATATACTTTATAAGAAAAAATTAAGTCCATTTGTTTTCTTAATTTTTGTCTACATCAATATACCGAAAAATTCTACAAAATGTCTATGTTCTCTTATATGAAATGGCTTTCATTCTTTCATTCCAAAATTTTCCATCTCTTTTCTGGAAATAAAAATCAAGAATTTTTCGAGAAGTAAGTTTCACAAAAAAAGGTGTATTAGGTTTTTCTCTGAAAAATATCAACAAAGTTGTTGAGCAAAAAATTTTCCCAAGATAAGCTCGTAGAAAATCAAAAAATTTCAATGTAATCATTTTCAGACATAATAATAGTAAGAAAGTGAGAATTCTACAATCATGTAATATACTCTATAGAAAAAAAATTAGGTTCATTTATTTTTATTTTTGTCTACATCTGTATACAGAAAAATTCTTCAGAATGTCTTTTAATCTCTTATATAAAATAGCTTCCATTCCAAAATTATCGATCTCTTCTGGAAATAGAAATAAAGCACTTCTCGAGAAATAAGTTTCTCAACAAAAAGGTTTTGTCTGAAAAATATCGCAAGAACAAAGTTGTTGAGCGAAAAATTTTTCAAGATAAGCTCCAAGAAATTCAGAAAAATTTCAATGTAATCATTTACATCTTTCCTTTCATGAGTTGAAAAAATTCATCATACAGTAGGAACTAAAGGTTGATGTGGGAAAGAAAACACTGTTCTTTTCTTTGAACTTTCAACATTTTATGAACTTATACACAGGGTGTCTACTATAAAAGGTGCCAAACTTCAGTAGGTGATAGTACAAGTCATTTGCAACAGAAAATGTTCCATAACATTTTTTCGAAAAATTGATAATTATCGAGTTATTTTACACTTCTTGATTTTACGAAAGTTTTTGCTTCTCTCTATAAAAATAAGAATATCTCTGTTACTCTTACAGCTACAACAAATCTGACCATACCATCGGAAAGACCATTGAATTTGCTATAAGATAGGTGAGTACTAATGGTAAAAAATTGTGAAATGAACAAAATTAGAGGTACTCTCTTGTTAGCTCTATCACTGAAAACTGATCGATAAGTGGCCGTTATTTTTTTGGAAGAAACTACTACATTCATATGGATTTTAAACGGTATATCAATTTTTGAGCTTACTATTTTTTTTACCAGCAATATCATGGGTAAGAGTAAGAACATAAAATTCTCTTATCCTTCGATAACAAATGATCTAGTTTCACCGGAGCGTCTAAACAATTCCACAAATGAGTTTTCAATAATAATAAGCGATAAATAAATAACAAATCTGGATATTGAATGTTTAAAAACTAGGAATAATCAATTTTTCTCGGATTAGAAGAAGGAAATTAGAAAAAGAATCATGAAAGAATAAATCAAAAGGCTTGTATTACTTGATTTTAAAACAAATAAAAATATTTAGAATTTGACTGGAACTGTCATTCAATGAATTATTGAATTGAAGTTTATATTTTACGGTACCATTTTCTTTTTCGAAAAAAAGAAAACATGCCTAGTTTCCCAAATATTGAATATCGAGATATTTTATTTGTTTATGGCTTCGCGAGTGGGAATTCCCGTTTAGCGGTACGGGAGTATGCAACGCGCTTTCCAAACAGACAGCAACCTTGCAGAAAGACATTTGTTGAAGTGTTTAGGTGCTCCGGTGAAACTGGTTCATAGAGTGGTTTAAGAATTAGAGAAGGTGGAGGAAATGCTCGGCAATGCAGACCAGCACCTGCAATATTGCAAGCTGTTCCCGAGGACCCTACAACAAGTACTCGGAGAATTGGTGCTACATTGAGACTTCATCATTCCACGGTTCATAGAGTTCTCAAGCGAAATAATTTACATCCTTAACATTTGAGTAAGGTTCAGGACCTATTGCCAGTGGTTGGATAGTGAGGTGAGGTTGGAATTTTGTAGGTGGTACATGAGTAAATTACAGGATTGGGGATCAGATAAAATTCTATGGACGGATGAGGCAATTTTTACCAAAGTTGGTTTGATAAATTTGAGAAATTCTCATATATGGGATACAGAAAATCCTCATGGCACTAATGTGTCGCACTCTCAGCACGAGATTAGAGTGAATGTGTGGTTGGGGTTAAGGAGGGGTCAGTTGTCGGAGTTATACTGGCCTGTTCAGCTCTCTAGGAATTTTTCCGCAGATTGGGGTTTAAAATAGCTAAAATGACTGGACTAATAGGCTTTTTTGAATTTTGAAATTCACAGTTTCAAATCTCAGTGACTTCTCACTTCTCGAGAAATAAGTTTCTCAACAAAAAGGTTTTTCTCTGAAAAATATCGCAAGAACAAAGTTGTTGAGCGAAAAATTTTTCCGATAAAAGCTCCAAAAAATCAGAAAAATTTCAATGTAATCATTTTCATCTTTTCTTTCATGAGTTGAAAAATTCATCATACAGTAGAAACTAAAGATTTATGTGGGAAAGAAAACACTGTTCTTTCCTTCGAACTTTTAACATTTTATGAACTTATATATAAATTAGCTTATATATAAATTATCAATGAATATTGAATCAACCTAAAAATCTAATCTTTAATTCAAAGTCAATGTCTTGGATATTTTACTAACTAACTCTAACCTTATATCTTTCCACAAGAGTCTTATTGTCTTTCATACATGACTTGGTAAAATATTTCACATCATTCAAACAAAGGATGTAAAATTTTCATTTCAAATTAACACGACAATATTTTAGAAATTCACGACCACATTTGTAGAAAATTTTCTGCAGAATAACTCTCCTCTATTAAGTTAAATGAAAGTGCAAAAAATATATGTGATTAATATTTTTCGAGAAACCTTTCACTTCCTTCAATCAGAAAAAAAGATCCCATTGAATGATTGAAAATTGAAGTAACGTTTTTAAAAATTAATATGTTTGATCAACTCAAATGAGCGATTTTCAAATTATTAGGGAAAATGAGCTAAAACGAATGAAAACTACAGGCCCCAATAGCAAAAATTTCGCAATCTTTTGCAGATTGTGTGGTTCTGGTAGCCTATCTGATTCTCGTTAGAATACCTTCATGGGTTTTCTAGTTATTCGAAAAAATGAACAGTCTGGTCTAGATTGTAAAAGTAGCTCGTATTCCTACTGTGAAGTTGTGGAAGGTCGTCAGTTTTGATTGAAATCAAGTTTAAGTTATTCGAGATGAGATAAAAATAGAAATTCCGATTCAAGAAATTTATCGTTCAATTCTGGTTCCTCAAATTAAGTTCCCGAAGAGTGTTCAAATTTTAAAAACTTTTAAAAAGTTTATTGGAGGTTAAATTTACATTGAGGATTGCGAATATTTCATCAATGAAGGCTTTCTGATGAAAGAACGGCGGTTCAATAGAAAAAATGGTGTATGTCTACCAAAATGTTGGAACTCGAATGTTAGTTTATCACGAAAAGAATTGCAAGAGCTATTAAAAAATTAAAACGAAGAAAAAATATTGAATTATATTTAAGTATTTATTGATGTTTCAGCAATTTTCAAAAAGAATTCTTAAGAAAGACAAAATGTCAGATCAAAATGTCCTACCTCATGAACCCTCTGAGTGGACACAGCATCTTAATCAAGTTTTTGAAGTATTAATTATTAATTTAATATTTTACAGAAAATATGAATACTTATAAAATGACATCTCGTTGGAAGAAATATTTTTAATTCAAGTTAAGCAATAGTATCCAACAAAACTTAAGGTACTTCGTTTCTATTAACTACTACAAGAAATATTTGAATAATTGGTCTAAAAGTTTTTCACTTGTTACATTTAAAATTATCAAGATTACTCCATAAAAGTATTTAAATATTCGTTATCTTGAAACTTATAAATGCTTAGAATTATCAACAAACAAATTTTTGGTTAATTCCAAAACTTATAATTAAGGAGTGGATTATATGTAAATCACATATTTTTACCAGATTTGGCCAAATATCTATATTTCACTGTATTGTTACATATTTTCGTCATTCACCTAGATTTCATAAATCATGTTCCTTCTATGGGTTGTGAATAAAACAATTGAAGCCGGTATCTATATTATCCATCACCTAAGCTTCTAAAGACCTAAATGGTAAAAAAACACATTAGGACATTTATGTCGTAAATGGGAATGATTGTTAAACTATAATTCAATTACTTTATGTATTTTCTTCAATTCAAACGACTTGATAGGCGGTGACGGATTAGCAGCATATTTTTTTAATTTCCACAACTAATGTTTCGAATCATTCAGTAGTGTAAAGATAGTTTGAAAGAAGCTAAAAAAGAAATTTATTGCGAAATGGACCAAACCACATCCAGAGGTGAACATGGATGGAAAAAGTTTATTTTACAAAGCATGTTCGAAAATCGCAAGTACAGCATATTCATAAAAATATTTTTCATTTTCTTCCTTATATTAATAGGATAGAAGAATTTCTCTTGATTCAATATATGCTTTCTTTAATTGTGAAGGTGAAAATCCGTTTTGATTGCAACGGTTAGTTTCCAATCGTTGCCAAGTGTATTAAAATGTTTAAGAATTAAAGGGAGTATCCCATGAAATTTTAGTAGTAAAGGCCTTCGAATAATTAGAAGTTATTGTTTCAGATTACGACAGATACCAAATTTCACGTTTAAATCTCTCAAACAACTTGTTCTCATAAAAATGAGACGAATAAAATACACTGTGACAAAAGGACTGTCCTTATTACTATACCAAACATGAACGTGATTCGTCAACTAGTTTGTTTGCGACAACTGTTAACACCAGTCGAACTCAGTGGTACTCTGCGAATTTTACAATGGAAAAAAATACTGAACGAAGAGTTTTCCTAAAATTTTGTGTTTTGAACGAAATTCCGTGTGCTGAATCATTGCGAATGCTAGAAAAGGCTTATAGAGACTCTGTTTCATCGAAAATCCAAGTATATAAGTGGTACAAAGCCTTTAAAGTCGGTCGGGAGATCGTCCAAGATTTGTCTCGTTCCGGACGACCTTCGACCTCTTCAACCGACGATAACGTCCTAAAAATCATGGAAATGGTGCTAGCAAACCATCATGCCAGTGTTAAAGAGATAGTTCGTGATCTCAACATCTCTTGTGAAACCGCTGGTTTGATTTTGGTGAACCAATTGGGCATGCGGCGCGTCGCTGCTCGACTCGTTCTTATAGAGCTGAATTTTCACCAAATACAGTTGCGGATGCAGCAGAGAAAAGATCCATTAAGAAGGCCAAGTTACCGACCAAAACATTCAACACCTCCTTACGATCCCTCATCAATCTATCTAGTCTCCCATAATACATGTAGATGGCACTAATTCCACCACGCCAAGTGTCAAACTGTCAACCAAACTTCAATCTCCGATAAATGAATTGTCTAATTTCTGTCAATGTCAGTTTTTCAGTTTCCGCTAAACCCTTTTATTTTTGCAGTTTGCGCTCCCAAAATCAGTTGCTGGTGTCTTCGAATCAAATTTAGTAATTCTCTTGAAAATTTATGGTCAGTAAATTGAATTTGTGAAGTTTTAGCTGATACTTTGTGCAGCTTGAGCCTTGAATGATTCTACGGTACCTTAATTGGATTATATCCAATTCTCATCGGTTTTCTTTTTGATTTTGAGGTTCGCCCCTTTGGTGTTTTGCTGGAAAGGACTATAGAATAGAAGAGGACCCCTGTGAATGGCGGGGAAAGAAAAGTAGGCGAGGAAGCCTTTTTTCGAGATACGAAGGGTTCAAGTATTTTTAATTACGGTTTTTCCACCAGGATCCTTTGGAAATTTTATTTTGTATTATTAGAGAGCGTGGTGTAGAGAACACAAACCCTACTTGCCACCAATTTATTGCTGCTTTAAAAACTTCTGTCATAAATGGCTTTACATCGCCCATAATTAATCAGAACCTTCTATTCGTGAAGAAAATAATTAGATTTTTGGAAATCTACAAACTTCTACAACTGACAATTACGCTACATTTTATGTGGAAGGATATCTTTTGCAAAAAATTACAGTCCCAGAATGTCAAGTATGTAATTGAGAACTTTTTCGAAGTGTCCCAACAACATACATTTATTACATTCAAGGAATTTTGTCATAATAAGTTTAAGTTAACTTATCCTTCAGTAAAAGTTCCTCATTTCATAGAAAACATTCACAATAAACTTTACTTTTTCCTGAATACTTATAATTGATAAAGTTAACTACATTTAAATCTTACATTAGGAAATATTGTTATGTATATACGTTTCCAAACGAAATATCTCTAGACGAATTATTTAAATTGTTTTCTAGTTGTGGAAGTCTATTGACGAGTCGTCAGTTAACCGACAATTGCTTAACTCACAAGTGGTGAGCCTTTTTGATCTGAAATTTCGTGAAGATCGACATTAAATTAGGATTATAAAAAATAAGGAGAAATAGTTTTGTGAGTTATTACGTTTTCATTGGAAATGTTGTTATCTTGGAGAATCTTTTTCGATAATTTCTAAATTATTGATCAGGGGTACTCAAACGGTAGATCGCGTAAACTATACTACAAAATTTCATTACGTAATAAAAGAACACTCTGCTAGCGGCAACAGGTGACTTTATCAAAGGAACGTGCTCTACTTGTCAAAGAAAAGCCGCGTTTTTTATTCTTACCGCTTTTCTAGAAAATTTGAGAGGCGCGTTTGACAGGAACATTAGATACATTCGTTCACGCCGATATAAATGATGCGCCTGCAGGAATTGGAGTCATTCTGAATTGTAACCTGAAGGCAATACTACATCGATACAAAGTTTATTACTAAATAGTACAAAATGAGTGCTTCGAAAAAATCTAAAACATATCATTTGAAAACGATTGGGAGGATGAATTTTCTTTTGTATGGTGAAGGATAAGTGCATTTGTCTTATTTGCCGCGAAGCAGTTGCAATACCTAAGCGTGGTAACTTAGAGAGGCATCAAAAAACGGTTCATAAAAACAATGGAAACGATTTTCCGCCACAGAGTGAATTAAGAAAATAAAAAGTACGTGATTAGATATCTTGTTTGAAAGAAAGAACAAACCATGTTCACAAGACCAGCCAAACAATCAAAAGCTGCTACAATCGCGTCATTTCAAATATCTCATATATTGGCGAAACATGAGAAACCATTCGACGATGAATCTGTTGTGAAGAAAGCTTTTATTGAAGCGGGTGAGATTTTATTTGGAGATATTAAGAATAAAGCAGAAATCATATCTGCTATTAGAGAACTTCTGTAATCTCGACCGAGGTAAAGTTGAAGTCATTAGTCAGGTCATGGCAGATAAACTAAAACATGATATCATGAAATATACATACTTTTCTTTACAGTTCGACGAATATACCGATATGACAGACACTGCCCAGCTGTGTATTTTTATTCGGATGGTATTCAATGACATGCTGGCTAAGGAAGAATTTTTGACAATCATTCCTCTGACGGGTTAAACCCATGGCGAGGATATATATGACGTTTTCTTCAATTTTGTAAAAATCAACAAGCTACCAATATATAAATTAGTGTGCATTACAACCGATGCGGCACCAGCAATGACTGGAAAAAAACGGTTTTGTGGCATTGTGTCGAGCGAATGAGTAAGATTTTCCTTCATTTTTTTTTCATTCCATTGCATTATACATCAACAAGATTTGTGTTCAAAAGTTTTAAACAAGGAGAAAATTATGGGCATTGCAACAAAAATTGTGAATTCCATCCGTGGACGTAGCTTGCAACGGCGGCTTTTTAAGTTGTAGTTAGAAGATAGGAAGTCAGCTGAACACACTGATTTAGCTCTTCACATGGACGACAAGTGGTTGAATCGAGGAAAATTCCTAGAAAGCTTTCACGAATTATTACCCGAAATAACAGCTTTTCTAGACGAAAGAGGTGATGACACTCTGATGTTGAAAAAGGAAAAATGGCTGACTGATTTGGCATTTTTGACTGACATCACAATGCACTTAAACACCATTAATTTGGAGCTTCAAGGTAAAAGAAAAACTGTTATTGAGATGATTAGCGCAGTAAGTAAGTTGCATCTTATGATAGATCAACTGAGAATAAAGAATCTGAAATATTTCCGTCTTTGAAAGCAAGGATTCCTCAGTTGAATTATGAAACGCTTGGGGCTGAATTATCAAAGATTTTGGGATAATTCGAAATGCGTTTCTATAATTGCAGTAAATTGGCAAATATAACATCATTTATAAGTTATCCTTTTTCATGTAAAAACATTGAGGAATTAGCTACTGAAATATCAAGTCAGTTTAATATGAACTCATGTTCTGTTCTAAATGAGTTGGTGCAGATTAAATCAGTTATACATTTCAAAGCTACAGCATCTCATACAAATTTCTGCTGTTTTATATCTGAAGATAATTATCCGAATCTAAGGCAAATTGCCCTTCAACTGACGACAATCATATGTCATCATGTTTGCGATTAGCACTCAGTGGTTACGTACCATCTTATGAAAAGTATGCTGAGGTCATGCAGTGCTACGCTTCAACATCCAAAGTCACTCCTTAGTTAAGTTTAACACCATATGTAAGTGTTTTGTTTTGTAACAACCAACAAACTCGCAATTTTGAATAGCTATGAGTTTTTTCATTGATATTATAGAGAAGAACCTAACTAAACCTCATCCAAACCTTGGCTAAAATAATGTATGTTGTGCGGAAAGCTAATATTTATATATGCAACAGTACACCCTACCTAGGGTATATCGTGTATGTACCTTGCATCACACATACTTGCAGCCTCTGAGAGTCGATCGTAAGTAGTCTAAATATATTGAGGTAGATCGTCAGCAGTTCAAAATTGAGCACCCCTGCTCTAGATTATTTTCAAATTACTAAATACCTTTTTCTTTCATTCTAATTCGATAATACCTTTTACAATTTCTTTATGTGCAAGGAAAAGATTTCAAGGCATTTTCATAGTTATTAGCCCGAAACGAATGAGCTATCCCTCTTGTTTGAGCTGTATCAAAGATACATACCGATTTGAAACTAAAAGTAAACTTATATTTATTGAACAAATTGTTTATAGAACTTCTTTTATCGAATCCGTTTCAAGATTAAAAAACATTCACAACAAAATAATAATCACGATAACGATTTGATTATTCCATCATCTTTCTTTCATCCATCAAATTTTCGTTGACCCAAATACAATTATCGACCAAAACGCACTTCTGGAAATCCGTTATTATTTATTGAGTCAAATCAATACCATGCGAACGAATAAACTCAACGATTTCATTCGATTCGAATGTTGACAAAATCAACCCATATTACCATTAGGAAGTATGGATAACTTTGGCAATATCTATTTTTACATGTGACCTCAAAATATGAACAATGTGAACACACAAAGGTTAGATAACAAATTACGTTAGATAACGACATAACTGATTGTTTCAATGCACATCAAATAGTCTGTTATTTCTCAGTCGTGGAATGTTTCGTCGAATAAATATATAAAAACACTGAAACAGGACTTGAATCGTTCACTTATAGTTTGAAATAATTCTACAATCACCTATTAAACAAATGAATATTAAATTTTGCCTGGATTGATTTTATTCGTTTGGACAAATATTGATTGTTGAATGCTTCAGGTACAGGGTGTGATCAAAAAGCATGCTTAGTGGGAAATGCATATAGATCCAAAACTTTGCCTTAAACCGTGAGCCTTTGATGATGGCTTTTAGAATAAAGGTTTCTCAATGAATTCATTTATTTAGGCTGTTCTTTGTCATATACAGGGAGCCCGTGAATTGCGTGTACAACGTTATACCACAGATTCTTCAGCTCGAAATAAGTCCATGTAGGCCAACTTACCTATATGAAAAGTTTCTTCGTTTGGCCGCTAAAAGTCGCCAAATCCAAGGATTTTTTTTCTTATTTTTCAAATAATTCGAGGATGACTCGATCGATAGAAACCATATTTGGTATGCGTAATCGGGTGCGCATTCACGTTTTTTAGTGGTCCATTCAATGACCTTGACGTTTTATAAGTGTCCCTAAAAATTCTAACGTGTTTTTAATAAACCATAATTTTTCAACTGTCTGCGTTTGAGCAAAACTCTTCTAGACATTGAGTAGCTAGACTATTTATCAAATTTTTCTGTCTCTTGAGAAATTTTGATATGATGAGCGGTTCAATCACAGAAAACAGTTTCTCAATTTCATGATTTCATTTCTTCAACCACCTTGCAAGTCAAAAATATTATTGACCATGTTGGCTCTGGATTTGTTTCTGTAATCTGTCAGATTGTCATTTTATTATGCTTGACAACCTCTTGTTGGCAAAATGAGGTTTTCTAGGTTGCTAAATCGGATCAAACAAATAGGAAATTCAATTTTCAGTAGTACAAATATCGAAAAATTCGAGGAAACAATTTAAGAAGTTTTTCACAATGACTATTTAAAAATATGAAAACAGGTTGGCCAGTTGGAAACTAAATAATAAAAAACAAATCACTTCAGAATAACAGAATAATTAATAATAGTTTGCACATTTGCTAAATACAGGAGTTAATCCTCTTTAAGAAATTAAATTGGCATTACTTCAGGGTCAATTTTGAAGGAGTTGGCCGCATTTAATATTCTCATATGTAACTCTTCTCGAGTGTCAGTTCCAGAAGAATAAACTCTAGATTTTAAAGCACCGCAAAGAAAGAACTAGAACGGTGTCAAGACGGGAGATCGTGCTGGCCAACTTGCAGGAGCATTAGCTCCCCTTACGACACAACGATTCGCATACTGTGCATGTAAGAACTCGCGAACCGCTAAAGTGAAGTGAGAAGGTGCACCGTCGTGCATAAACCACATTTCTGCACACAGTAATACTGGAATATCGTTCAACAAAACCAGCAAAGTTTCTTGCAAAAATTCAAATATGAGTCTCCGTTCAATCGATGTGGCATCACTACCGGACCAATAATGAAAGTGTCAATTACTGAAATCCATACGTTAATTCTGAATTGATACTGATGATGTGTACTTGTAAAAGCATGTGGTTTTTCGACACTGTACACGTGTTCATTGTGAAGGTTAGTGATGCCAGACCTAGTAAAAGTGCATTCGTCAGTAAATAGAATTTTCCTACTGAAGTAGAGATCATAACTTCTCTTCTCTTGGATAAATCGGCGATTCTCGGGATCGTTTGGACCTAAATTTCTGGGCTTGAAGCAACAATTTTCGCGGAGGTGCTTATCCAGATTTTCAAACGTTCGGTGGTTCGGCATAATGCAATCTGGAAATCTTTTAGCATATACTCTCGAGCTTTCACGTCCATTGCCTTGACAAAACCCGTACTCCATAACCATATCAACCATTTCAGAGTTACTGTATATCTCCGTGCCTAATAGTGATAAAAAATAACCAGATACCTAGTTGAGAACATAAGGAACACTGTTGTGTCAGCAATTGATTATCAAGCCTAATGAAATGACAATCTGCTGGACCATTAAATGAAGCCAAAGCCAACATGGTCAAATGTTACATTTTCGACTTGCTAGGTGGTAGAAGAAATGAAATCATGAAATTAAAAAACTGTTTTTTGTGATTGAACCGCTCATCATACAAAAATTTCTCAAGAGACAAAAATGTTTGATAATTAGCCTTGCTACTCAATGTCTAAATCAGTTTCGCTCAAACTCAGACAGTTGAAAAAACACGTTCGAGTTCTTAGGGACACTTGTAAAACGTCAAGGTCATTGAGTAGATCACTAAAAAACGCGAATAACGCACCCAATTACGCTTACCAAATATGGTTTATATCGATCGAGTCGTTCTCGAATTATTTGAAAAATAAGAAAAAAATCTTTGGATTTGTCGACCCCTAGCGATCAATATCGAATTCAATGAAATATCGTATGAATGAATCAGATGGCTGAAAAAGTATTCCCAAAGACGAAAAAACTTAAGAATTTTCAGGGGCTGCAATAAAAGTGAAACAGATTCAGTAACTGCAAAACCAATACTACATATACATAGTTGGACAAAAAGCCAAATCCGTTTGAACATTTGGAGGGGAATATCCTTGAAAGTTAGGTGTTTATATCTTATATCAACCATTACAGCAAAGATGATTAACCTTCAGTCTTCTCAATTTGGAATAGTTCGATTAATATCTTATTGGAAGGTAGCTCTAAATTGCTACATGACTGAAGGAATTTTTTAATACGATACAGGATAAATCACCAAAAATAGGGTCAGTAATTGGAAGCTTCATCAGTTTAAAATAAAAATCGAAAAGAATCAGAGATTGATTCAAAGGAACATAATGTCTGCTACCGATGGTTGATTCAATATCATCCCCTTGATTGGGCAAGCAACTCCCTTCTAACGTCAAAGCTTAAACAGTTTCTATATTTTGGTATGGACAGCAACGAAAATATCATATTTTCTTGATATCTATAGAAAGGGAAGGCAAATCCACTCATTTCGGTGGTTCACCATGTTGCACAGAAAGTTATCTCATCAAAATCATGAAATGTTGAAAATGCCAAGTTCACCCACAATCAATTATGAGATGTCATGTGAAATCAATTCGGTCATTTTAATTTATAACTATAACTAATTGTTTTCTAATTGGATATATATCATAATTAATAATTTGGTATATTTATGTATATGATAATGAATATATAGACTAAGTAATCGCACAGCAATATAACAACGAGAAAACATATGAATTTCCATTGACAGTAAGACTAAACAACTTAATCACGTTTGCAACGTAGTCGAGTTTGGTGATGTCATCTCTTAGCCGTAATTTATTTTCAGGTATCAAGCATGTAGTTATCGTTATATTTTTTCAAAGATTAAACATTTATATAGCGATATTTCGTATTTTTTTATTTCAATTGTATAGATTTTTGAGCATATACCACCGGTGGTACACGACGGCTGTAAGAAACTTTTGTTACTCAGAACCGTCAAGTACCACCAGTGGTACATGGTATTTGAGATAACAGAGTATAATTCAAATTGTTTCTTTGTTACAGGTTATTTTTTAAAAGTTGCAATATTGAGCAGGACAGCAAGGATTATGGAAGCTGCTGCTAAGCAAGCAATAGAAACACCATGTTCAAACCCCCAAGAACTATTTCTGGACCTCGTAGAAATCCACGACAATCTCAAACATTAGGTGAACAGCCCCAACCCCAAACGACATCTGATCAATCCCATGCGTCTTCTGAAGAACCTCGAGAATCTCGCGAGTAGCCTCTCGCGAACAGAATTCACAATTCAGTTGATTCACTTTCATCGGGTGAT
Organism: Cryptolaemus montrouzieri; assembly: GCA_013387265.2. Classification (NCBI taxonomy): domain Eukaryota; kingdom Metazoa; phylum Arthropoda; class Insecta; order Coleoptera; family Coccinellidae; genus Cryptolaemus; species Cryptolaemus montrouzieri. The sequence goes on from JABFTP020000103.1 coordinate 65,236,327, forward strand.
AATGAGCAATATTCTCATACTCTGGGTCATCTTACGATCCATCCAATAGTAATGAATCCATGTGAAAATAGTGATGGACACATAACAAGTGATCAGAAAGACGAAGTAACCTTAGCTAATCTTGGTGGGGGTAATGAAATAGAAGGACCAAGCGGAAGTGTGATGAATGATTTTCTCTTTATAGGAGAAATTGAAGGCGTTCATCACAATCTTCCAAATTTTAGTGACCCTCATAAAGTTTTGATGAGCTACTTGATCTAATTGTGAGGGGGACAAATAGATTGACGTTGTCAATATATTCAAAACCACAATCTTCCTCAAAGATCAGCTGAATGGAAATTGAAACGAATTCGGAATTTCTTAGGGGTGTTCTAGATCAGGGGTATAAATCAACTTCACAAAATGCGGCTCTATTGGTCACGAAATGCAATGTACTGTTTCGGCAAATTTCGATGTATTTGGCCATGTGAAATATTGCAGATAGAGAAAAATGAACCCTCCTCTCTCGATCTTATTTTCAAGGACTAGTTAAGCGGTGCCAAAATTTTTTTGATGTCTCTTTCCATTCTGGACTTATTCAAATTTTCCCGAATTTTGGGAAAACAGTCCTTCGCAGATATCTTGATCATCATCAGAGTTACATCAAAATAAGTTTGACATTCTGCAGGCACTTTTTTGAGTAGAATATATGGCTTTGTGAAAAAAATTTTCTATCTCAGCGGTTTTCGAGTTTATGCTTTTATTTTTATTATATATTGTATTTTATTTTATGCTTTTTTTAAATACAACCCACTTCCGTTGGATTCAGTAATTTTTTTCCTTTTCAGAAATATATAATTCTTGTAGACATTTATTGCATTCAATACCTTTTTTCAGAGAAAAACCTGAAATTTCCACAATTCCATTCATTAGGTGCATGCCCATCAACGATTCATAATTTCACTCCAACATATCTTGTTGTAAAGCTTGATCGTTCTTTGACTTTCAAATTTTATATTGATAAATTATGTCAGTTGAAAACAAGAAACAATATATTACATAAACCAGCTGGATCTAATTGGGGCGCCGGAGTTTCTACTTTGCGAACTACTGCTTTAGCTTTAGTATATTCAGTAGCAGAATATTGCTGTCAGGTGTGGTTGAATAGTGCTTATGTCAATGAGATTGATTCTCAGTTGAACTGTTCTATGAGAGTTATAAGTGGATGTATCAGTTCAACTACTACCCCATGGCTTCCGATTATTTGTACTATAGTTCCTTCCCATATTCGCAGGAAATTAGCTCTTAAATCGTCTTGGGATAAGTATCACTCATTTCCAGAAGTTTTTCCGATAATACACGATCTTCAACATCCACCTAACCTGAAATTGAAATCTAGGAAACCTATTTCGTCGATTGACTTTTTGCGTACACGGGTGAAGGCTGTTGATATTTGGAGAACTGAATGGCAGGAAGTTGATGTTTTTAATAATGTTCTCATAGAGGATCCTTCTAAAAGGGTTGCAGGTTTTGATATAAGTAGGAAAAATTGGTGTACATCAAATCGTCTCAGGACAGGACATCGCAATAATAGTATGTTGTTCAAACGGAATACTGTAGAAAGTCCGGCATGTGAATGTGACGCAGCTGAAGAAACAATAAGACATTTAGTCCTCGATTGTCCTATTTACCATTTTACGGGTGGTTTTTGAGAAATGTATTCCGTTTCAGATAATTTCATTAACTGAGTAGAGAACTTTAAGTCTATTTAGGAGATTAGTTTTTGCTCCCCCTTAGTGTTTTTTTTTCCATGGTGTATGTTGATACGGCAAGGGCTACACTCATGTAGGGCTTCATTCCCAAAAGGTGTATAAGATGTTTCCTGTTGAAAAACAGAGGAGTATTAGTTAAGTTCTTATATTCAAGTGAGTTTAGACATATGAGAGTTAGGTATGTTTTGATGAAATATTTTTCTGCTGTTTTTCTTTTTCCATTGTTATAGATTCTTCCTGTCCCAATCCCCCTTTCTTTTCACCCTTGTCTTCGTGAAGAAGTCCTGGAAATCATGGAGTGCAAGATGACAATGAGAGAGACAATTTTTGGTACTCTTTTTGTACACACGACACTAACACAACATAAACAGACAAGCTATTGCTAGTGCGATAGCTACAAGGAAACGAGTTTTTTCCACGGTTTTTCCACTCGTTTATTGAAACATATACAAGATAGTATGGTTCCCCTGTTACATTTCCTGTGCTCACACTTTAGGGACAATCGTAGGAGGCATGATGCGAGTTTATATGCCTGATTAAGGAACGGGCATGGTCTGTTTTTCTGTGCTGGTATTCTATTTATTCGCTTGTTTCTTACGATTGTGTTTTTCTGACACACACCAAAATTAGAGCTATAAGCATTTATTGTAAATACAATTATTCGAATTTTTGTAAATCCTCTCTTTTCAAGATATATATATATATATATATATATATATATATATATATATATATATATATATATATATATATATATATATATATATATATATATATATATATATATATATATATATATATATATATATATATATATATATATATATATATATATATATATATATATAAGCACCACCCAAAGTCAGCTGTTCAGAGAGTTACACTACCTAGACATCTTGGAGGTCGTGGATTAATTGATTTGAATAATCTTCATAGTAAACAGATTTTTCATCTACGTTCCCATTTTCATGATAAACAGAGAACGTCTAAATTACATGATATTGTTGTTGCTTCAGATTATAATCTTACACCTCTGAACTTGACAATGCAAAAGGTAGATTTTGATATATTTGATGATAATTCTAAAAGAGAAAGTTGGATGCAGAAGGAATTACACGGAAAGCACCTAAAGAATTGAAAAATGATTATATTGATGAAATTGCATCGAATAAATGGTTAGTATCTGGAGAATTGTTTGCTGAAACAGAAGGCTTGGCAATTGCGATCCAGGATCAGGTTGTTTTCACGAGGAATTATAGAAAACATATCATCAAACAAAATATAGATGATTCTTGCCGTAGATGTTTCTGTTCTTCAGAAACAGTTTTCATATATTATCATCTTGCTCAGTCCTTGCTTCAACAGATTATTTAGAAAGACATAATGCCGTCGCTAATATTATTCACATCAATCTAGGAATTAAACATGACCTAATTCCCAAAAGAAAAAATTTCAAAAATATGAACCTGAGATTATTTGTCAAAATGACAAATATAAACTTTATTTTGATAAAACAATTCTTTGCAACAGAGCTGTAAAACACAATAGACCAAATATCGTTCTTAATGATAAACAGAATCAAATAACATATATAATTGATATTGCTATACCCGACACACATAATATACAAAATAAATACAATGAAAAAATTTCTAAATATATGATGCTTGGCGACGAGATTAAAAAATGTGGAAAATGAAGAAAATATTTATTCTACCGATTATTATTTCTACAACAGGCGTTATTCCTAGAAATCTTCACAAAAGTATTGAGATTTTGGGTCTGAAGAAAAATTTGTTTGAACAGTTACAAAAGATAACAGTCATCAAATCTTGTAATATTCTTCGTAGGTTTCTTTCCGAAAATTATAATGAGGTAGAGTCATAGGTTTTCTCTTTAGTTTATACTGCTCAGAATCTCATTTCATATTTTATTTATTTGTTTATATAAATGTAATATAATTAACTGACAATTTTGTCATATTTATATTCAGAGCAGTATTCTATTCGATCGTTCACCACTTCACACAAAGGAAACTATTAATGAGTAACATTCAGTGTTACTTGACTAAGGTCCGTACACTGGATTTTTCCGGGAGAAAGCCTCTGACACTACTCGTTGGTACATTGATATCATTGTCTGATGATGCTATAGTATGTATATATTCTGGTAGATTGATATATTCTCATAACATTTAACGTTATCCTAATATATAATTACTCCAGGATATGTTTTGATTATAATCATTGCCTGGCAATGGTATTAATTACCGGGTGGTGGATTCATATTTTTCATGAAATCAGTTTGATTGCATATATATATATATATATATATATATATATATATATATATATATATATATATATATATATATATATATATATATATATGACTGAAAACCATTTTGAAGATCCGTTTGAGATCATGGTTAATTCTATGGTTTGATTCGATTTAGACCATAGTAATTAACTGTGGTCTTGGAGTTCGACAATCTCTTCTACTCTTCTTAAATCGAATTACAACTGAACATTAATTTTTTGAAATTCGAAACTTAACATATGAGTCCATGCATGTTGCTTTGGTAATATTCTATAAGAATGATTAGAAAGTTATGCGGGTAAAAATATATTATTATGAAAAACAAGACCTATGACATTGAACTTTTCTCAAACGAAAACCAAAATCACATACGAAAATCTTTAACTGAAAACAAAATGTCTTAATGTTACAAATATTCAAAAGTGTCTGAAAAAGTCTGGGCGTTCTTTGATATTTTCGAGATAGCAATTGCAAGAATTTAGTCGGCGAGGGGGATCCCCTAGCTGCATAAATTGGGAGACTCGCATTTTGCAGGGTTGGAACTTGTTCTCCTTCAGAATGCCGAGCGCCCGACGTGTCGCAGTTCCTGTTTCTGCTTCTATTAGTCTACTCTAAATTGAAGATTTGGCCGTTACAGCACCTATCACTTCGATCGTTGCTTTCTCTACAACACTTACATGATATTTTTTATTTCTTGATTTTCTGAATGAGCCACTATTGATAAGATTCTCTTTCATCCTTGAAAAATAGGTTTATTTGTCTGGCGCCTTTCAGAATACCGATTGAAATATGTTTCAAACGTTGCTGCTTAATCATACCTACTAAGAATATAACATTCCATCATATCGAACTTTTCATAATTTTCATAGTTATAATTTCTATTTTGCATCTTGAAACAACCAAAGTCTCAGGTGACCAAATTCTTAAAGGTAATAGTTGGCACATATAACTAACAAGCAGCTATTCAATAAATATTAATACCTGTACTGAAACTGGAATCGTAAGTGTCAAACTCTAAGACTACAGTTAGTTACTATGGTCTTAATCGAATCAAACCATAGAAATAACCATGACCTTAGATAGGATAGTTGAAATCTGTGGTTTTCAGTCATATAACAATATGAATCGTCATCCAGTAAGCTATAATCACATACTTGGAAACCAAAATTTCAAGTCTGTTGGTCATTTAGTTCCGAAGTTAAGCGAAAGCAAAGTTTGTCATTTTTGACACTCACTCACTCACTCTTGATCATCAGAATAGAACTAGTACTTCCCATTAACTCAGAGAGCTGAAATTTGGTACAGAGTTAGGGTTTAATGTCCGGTTCTGATGCTTGTTCATTAGCAACAGTTTTTCGTTTTGCCCATTCTCTATTTCCTTTTGTAAACTTGTTAGTATAAGTACAAGAGCCATACTTTCCCTTTAATTTTATTTATATGCGTATTAAAAGTAAAAGGAGCGGCATTCGCCAGCAGTGACTGTGGAACGCTATAGGCTAGATTAAATTAGAAGGTGTGTCTCACTACGCTGGATATATGCAATGACAGTCGACCAGATCTGGGTCCATCGGATACTTCAGACCTTCGATTTTTGACATCAAACTAAGCGGCCCACCAAGTTGGATATTTTTTTAAAGGCGTTATGCCGATCTCTAATAGTTTGGTTGGGCCCTTGTGTTTTCTAATCATGGTCACTAGGTACTCCAGATATTGGATTATCCTTGTTTTTCTGGTTTTTTCCTTTATGTTGCCATTAAACTCTAAATCTGTACCAAATTTCAGCTCTCTTAGTTTACGGAAAGTACTAGTTCTATTCTGATGATCATGAGTGAGTGAGTGAGTGAATATCATAAAGCGAAATATTGCTTTCGCTTAACTGAATGACCTACAGACATGAAATTTTGTATTTTAAGTATGTGACTATAGCTTACTGGAAGACGAAAATTTCTCAAATAGGGGCCTGAAAATGCGGCAAAATGGTTCCAGTAAAGAATGGTACGACAGTGTTTGCTTCGTGCTCGAACAGGTGGATATTTCTCAAAAAGTATAGCCATTGAAGGTATTCCTTAATCTATTGTTCGTACAATTGTTGATCAATTTCAATAAAACAAAATCCGAATTGCGTTGTCAATGCTATTCTAATAGCCTCAAACATTTTTATGGTCTATGACCGAAAATACCAGAAATTGACCTTCACTTAAAGTTTTTAAATTGAAATCCTTATTTTCGAGTTGTTCTTTCGAACACTCATTCTATTTTGAGTACCATCTGTGAAAAAGGATTCACTTAAAACGTTGTACCTCCCGAGAAAAAAAATATCGAAAAATCTTAGAACAGAATTCACATTTCTAATTCATCGATGCAGTTCATAGAACGAATGAATTTTAGAGTTTGTGATAAACTTTTTCTGTACTAGTAAATGTTGTGATGATTATTTCAGTCCCAATAACTCTCACTATTTTTGAGTAGAGAGAGATTCAAAATACTACAGACGATTCTAATGAATGAAATAAAGTCAGCTATATGGTGGAATATTCGATAATTACGGAACTATCTTCATAGAATTATAATGGATTCCTAGCGGCTAATTGTTGTTACTGTTTCGTTTCGAGTCTCTTTTACAGAGAATTATTGAGTGTGGAGAACGAAAATCAAGTGGTTGATGCTAGTTAACTTTTAATCTAACAGAAGTAGTGTCCGAGCTTTTCGACTCTATCGGGATCGATTTCCAGATCGTGATGAACCAGAGCACCACAAGTTTTCCAGACTCAAAAAAAACTTACGGAAATAAGCTTCATTCGAAAAGCCGAAAACTGTCAGAATATAGATTATTGAAGAAGCAGAATTGAATGTCATATCCAGTATAGAAGAAACATATGTTCTATAAATAACTGAGATACCGGGACGCCAGCTGCGATTGTTTTAAGAAAACGAATACAAACCTTATGTTCTTCAAAAAGTTCAAGCTCTTGAAGAACAAGACTGTGTTTGACGTCTCGAATTCTGATAGATTGCTATTTGATTATTCAAATAACTTTATGTTCAGCGTAGAAGAGATATGAATGACTGGTGCGAATCTCTTGGTAGGACCAATGTGAACAGAAAATTTGTATCAGAACAGTTCTAATGAAATTTTCAATCGAACACTACAAGAGTTTCTCAAAGATCTTCCTCCGGACGACGAAGCAAATTCTAGTTCCAACAAGATGAAGCTGCTCCACACAGCTTTTATTTTGAACTGGCTGAACAATAACTTTAATAATCAATGAATAGGGTCCTGATTTTTGACTCTTAATCTATCTACAGGATCAACTTTTCTGCTCAGCGCCAAAAAATTTGCACCTGTTGAAAGACAGAATATGAACAGCTTGTCTAGAAATTCCAACTCACATTCTGAATGCTGTATTCAGGAGGAGGCAATAGTATAATCAATAACTTGAAGGGCATTTTCAACAAATTTCATAAATTTTTTCCTATCTAAGTTTTTATTTCGATGTTGTTTTCGGTTTATCGAAACAGATATCTGCATTTTCTTATGTTTTCTCGAGTATGACACACTTGCAGCGCTGTGGTTCATGGCGATCTGGAAATCGATACCGATAGAGTTGTAATGCTCGAGCACTACTTCTGTTAGATTTAAAATGAACTTGTAACATTAATTCACTTGATTTCGTCTTTCTAATGAGCCACGATTTCTCGTTAATGATTTCGAATGACATTAGTTATAATTCTATGAAGATCGTTCTGTGATTTTCCGCCACCGAACTCGCTTCACGGTTCATTAGAATCTTCTGCTTCATCTTCAGTCTTTTTTGGCCAAAATACGAAAAAATGTGAGTTATCCGAACTGAAAATTATCGAAATATTTTGACAGAAAAATATTATCATATACTCAACCAGTCGCCCATTTTTCGAAGTACATCGATGAATTGGAAAAGTTTTCTCCCGAAAATTTTCGGTAATTCCTTTTTTTAAAAAATACTTTTTTCATAGAAGGTACTTAAAATTGAATGACTAGTTGAAAAAATGATATATGGGGTTACCATTTAAAAAGCTCAAGTCAACTTCGTTATGAAAACTGACAGACCAATGAAAATATTTCAGGCTTTTAGAATATCATTCCAGATGTTATTCCGTTTTTGTTTCATTTGAATCGATCAATAATTGCAGTATCTGTAGCTTGGTAAGTTTTTCCCGGAATACCCGATATAGAAAGTATATTATAATTGAACATTTTTCTTTACGAGCTTCAGTTATTTTTCTGAGAAAAATATTTTTTTCATTGATACAAATTTTTGTGATAATGGAGCTCATTCCACATGAAAACTCTTTGTTTTCCTCAGAATTATTTCCTATACGACAATATTTTTCGTTTTCTGTTTCTGTTAAAGGAATTTTCACCTACTTAATTACAAACTCGGTGAACTAAGCCTGTGTTTGATCGCAATTTCACCTAATATGTTTCGGAATCCAAATTTGGGAGAAAATTTAATAATTCTTCCAAAATCAAACAAAAATCTTCAAGTATCGAACAAATCTTTCACGTACATATAAAACTTGCATTTGTCAAGTTTTTTCTCGTCTTCAGTCTACACCCAGACAAATTCATCGAAGGAAAGATCCTTTCCCGAAAAATTTTATAACACTCAACCCTAGAAAGTAAAGAAGTCATTCACCAACAGAGAACGAAAAAATTAACTGTCTTTCTTTATTTCGTTTCTTCAGGGTCCTTTACAAGAAACACCGTCCTGTATAAGAAATAAATATTACATCGCAAAAGTCTTACAATTTTACTCTACCGTTTAATATTTTCGGGAGGAGGACATCAAAAGCATAGACTCTTTTCATGATCTAGGTACTGGCCATCATAAATACTTTCGAAATTAACTAAGCCAGCTGTGACCTGAAAATATTCATCTTTTGTTTGGTTTTTGGGGCTCGTTTTGCACTCGGAATACGTGTTTACGGCAACGTTACCCTGTCATAAAACTCAATTGTATACATTCGTCTTTTTGTGTCACAACATAATACATCTTTCCTCACATTTGTAAAACCAGTTCTAATAGGGTTTCGGTTTTACATTGGTATGTACAAGAGATAATCGAAATCAATATCTTTTAAACGAATTTTAGTTCGTTTTAAATCTGAACGGTCATACTTATCAACTTACCACAAATTGTGTTTGAGATAAAGTAATGCGGCAGAATATCAGTAGCTATTTACAAATATTGTTTCAGTCAACATTTACTGAATATAGTATGTAGATTTTTAACACACAAATCAACAAAAATATTTTCATCAAAAAGAATGAAAGAAACATAAAATAATGTATGAAATAAAAATCGAATTTGTTGAATCATGTGAAGACTCGTAACGGAGCTCATAGACATATTGCGAACTTCAAATGGGTTCGGTACTATGGCAAGGCAACATTTTATGAAACTTCACAAAAGCCATTAATTTTTACTCTGTTTTGAATATGATTTAGTATCTCTTGCTTAAAAGATAGAGTGGGAACAAGTATACTCTCTCTGTGACAAAATAGTGTCCGGAAATTTGAAATAAAAAGCAAATCTGTCAATCTATTTCACTATTTATTAAATCCCTTTCAAAATATGCTTCATTTGCTCCAAAAAATTCAAATATGATGATTAATTATGGCGATTATTCTAGTGGAGAAATTTCTTCTAAAATTGCGCATATTTTCTTAGGAATGACCGGTGCTTTTCCTTTCAACGGCACAAATTTCGCGACGAAGAGACATTGAGATGCAGCATTAGAGCCCTACGAAAAAGGAAGGAAAACCTCTCGAACAAGGATCACGCTTTCTACTGTGTCTAAAAATTCGGAAACATGTGTCTCCGAAAACACTTAAACAAAAGATTTACCAGTTTCTACAAAATTTGTAACAAAACTTTGAATTGGAATCTCGGCCGACGTCCGTTGAAATTGTTGATAACGAGTATTTTTCAGATTCGGAAAAAATACTATGACCCAAGCAGCTTTAACCCATCATATTCAGTTGTTTCGCTCCGATCGGAAAGAAATTTCTGGAGCAGCTTTCAGCTATATTCTTTCAGCTATATTCTTTCAGCTCCGTAAATTTCGATGTTTTCCTTCTTTCAAAAATAGAATTGGGTTCAGCAATAATCCCGCCACTTCATTACGAGAAACTTTCACAGTAGATGTCAATCTCGACATGTCGGCAATATGTAGTTCGTCCAAATTATCTGAGATTCGCGAGGGATATCTTTCGAGTATCTGGCAATTATTATATATGTCCAACTATGACCGGTGAAAAAGAAGCAGGTTATTATCTTTCTCTTCAGTCCCTCTAAATTTCAAATGTGTTTGATGATGAGACAGGCGATATCCATCTGTCTCATCGTCATACGTCAACAGAACAATCTGGGGCCTCGAGGAAGACAGGCTAAGTAAGTAAACCACATTTGTCTTCCATCGGGAAATATATATATATATATATATATATATATATATATATATATATATATATATATATATATATATATATATATATATATTTCCCGATGGAAATTTCATTTGATGGAAACTTCTTGGAGGCTTCTCGACATAAACCTGTGATTTGAAATAACACCGTAAAAAGAAATCTAAGGGGCAAATTCTGATCATCGAAATGAGAGAGAGAGAGAAGTGCAGAAATGACAGCTTCTCTCTTCAATGATACACGAAGCTATCTGTCCGACAACTTACTCTTGATCAGCTCAGTTGTGGTAAGATAGTAAACAAGCGTATACAGTGTTTTGATGAGACCCTCTTTCCTCACTGTATAATATTCTACAGAAGAACCAAAAATACAACACATGTTTTCAATTTACTCTAAAAGATATTACTGTTCTTGAAATTATATTCAATTTACTTCTGTTTTGTTTGAGTTGTTTCATGAATGCAGCAAAAATCCAAAATAAAAGTACAGCCCTGCCAAGGAATTAACATGGAGGATTGATCAGCCGGCCTTCCTTTACCATCTAATGTAAAATTAATCAGAAGAAGAAACGATTGGACTGATAACGAAAACACCGAGGAAATTATTATTTCAGTTAATGATGATAGGTCCGATGATAGCTTTAACAGTTTCCGGGATAATGAAAAGTCAAATGCACTGACTGAAGCTAAAAATGATTCAGATTGTGACACTATGCTTTTAGCGACTTTGAAACATCATTCAAGTGAGAAAAATGAAGGTAATATTGACCTGATCAGTGTAGAACAGGGGTGCTCAAACTTGAACTGCTGGCGATTTACCTCAATATTTTTAGACTACTTACGATCGACTCTGAGAGGCTGCAAGTATTTGTGATGCAGGATTGTCGTACATACAAGATACACCTTACTTACCTACCTAGGTAGGCTGTACCGTATCATATATAGATATTAGCTTTTCGCAAAATATACATTATTTTATTCAAGGTTTGAGTGAGGTTTAGTTAGGTTCTTCTCTATAATATCAAAGAAAAAACTCATAGTTATTTAAAATTGCGAGTTTATTGGTTGTTACAAAACAAAAAAGTTACATATGGTGTTAAACTGAACTAAGGAGTGACTTTGCATGTTGAAGCGTGGCACTGCATGTCCTCAGCATACTTTTCATAAGATAGTACGTAACCATTGAGTGCTAATCGCAAGCATGATGATATATGATCGTTAGTTAGTCGATTGCGACATTTTGACTCAATTATCATTATTTCGGAAAATGCTGATTCGCACGAGTAAGTTCACCCAAACATAGCCGTCAGTTGAAGGGCGATCAGCCTTTGATTCCGATATTTATGTTCAGATATAAAAAACCAGAAATTTCTATCAGATGTTGTAGCTTTGAGATGTATATCTTATATAATCTGCACTAACTCATTTTTAACAGAACATAAGTTCATATTAAACTGGCTTGCTATTTCAGTAGCTAATTCCTCAATGTTTTTACATGAAAAAGGATAACTCATAAATGATGCTATATTTGCCAATTTACTGCAATTATAAAAACGCATTTCGAATTGTCCCAAAATCTTCGATAATTCAGCCCCATACGTTTCATAATTTAACTTTCATAGACGGAAAATATTTCAGATCCTTTCTTTTCAGTTGATCTATCATAAGTTGCAATTTACTTTTGAATGCGTTAACTGCATTAATCATCTCAATAATAGTTTTTTCTTTACCTTGAAGCTCCAATTTAATGGTGTTTAAGTGCATTATGATGTCAGTCAAAAATGCCAAATCAGTCAGCCATTTTTCGTTTTTCAACTTCGAGTGTCATCACCTCTTTTGTCTAGAAAAGCTGTTATTTCGGCCAATAATTCGTGAAACCTTTCTAGGAATTTTCCGTGACTCAACAACCTGATATTCGTGTGAAGACCTAAATCAGTGTTCAGTTGACTGCCGCCGTTGAAAGCTACGTGCACGGATGAAATTCACAATTTTTGTAGCAATGCCCATAATTTCCTCCGTGTTTGAAACTTTTGAACACAAAACTTGTTGATATATAATGCAATAGAATGAAAAAAATTAAGGGAAATCTTCATTAGCTCGACACAATGCCACAAAACCGTTTTTGTTTCCTGTCATTGCTGGTGCTCCATCGGTTGTAATACACACTAATTTATAAATTGGTAGCTTGTAGTTTTTTACAAAATTGAAGAAAACTTCATATATATCTTCGTCACGAGTCTTCACATTCAGAGGAATGATTGTCAAAAATTCTTCCTTAGCCAACATGTCATTGAACACCATCCGAATAAAAATACACAGCTGAGCAGTGTCTGTCATATCGGTGGATTCGTCGAACTGTAAAGAGAAGTATCTAAATTTCATGATATCGTGTTTTTGACAGTTGGACGAGATAACTGAAGTTCTCTAATAGCAGACATGATTTTTGTTTTATTTTTAAAATCTCCAAATAAAGTCTCACCCGTTTCAATAAATGCTTCCTTCACAACCGATATATCTTCAAATAGTTTCTTGTGTTTCGCCAATATATGAGATATTTCAAATGAAGCGATCGTAGCAGCTTTTGATTGTTTGGCTGGTCTTGTGAACATGGTTTGTTCTTTTTTCAGACAAGATATTAAATCACGTACTTTTCGTTTTCCTTATTCACTCTGTGGCGAAAAATTCTTTCCATAGTTTTTATGAACCGGTTTATGATACCTTTCTAAATTACCACGCTTAGGTATTGCAACTGACGCACGAAAAATAGGACAAATGCACTTATCCTCCACCATACAAAAGAAAATTTCTTCCTCCCAAGCGTTATTGAAATGATACGTTTTAGATTTCTTCGCTGCACTCATTTTGTACTATTTAGTAATAAACTTTGTATCGACGTAGTATTGCCTTCAAGTTACAATTCAAAATGACTCCAATTCCTGCAGGCGCAATATTTATATCGGCGTGAAGGAAGTCTCAAATGTTCCCGTCAAACGCGCCGCCCGAAATTTCTAGAGAAAGGGCAAGAATAAAAAACGAGGCTTTTCTTTGACAAGTACCGCGCGTTCCTTTGATGAAGCCGCTTTTATCGCTAGCGGAGTGTTAATTTATTACGTAATAAATTTTTGTAGTTTAATTACCTACTTATTAAAAATTTTTTTCTTCTCAAGATCTACTAGTCGAACGACCGTTTGAGCACCCCTGGTGTAAACAAATCACAAGATAAAGAAGAACTTAAAGAGGATGACTACATTTTAGTCGAACATATACCATCCTGAATGCCAAAAAATTTTACATTGGGAAGATTATGTAATTTCTGAATAACTGAAAATCAAATGCATGAGAAATAAAAACATCAAATTTATTTGGTCTACAGTTGAAGGCAGGTCGTTTATTGAAAATCAGCACATAGTTCAAAAGTTAAATGAGCCCAGTGATTCGAAGAAAGATTTCATTTTTAGCGAACTTAAACACAAACTCAAAAATCAATTTATATTTTTCTCTAGTTTTGAGTGATTAAAAGAAGTTATTTTCATTTAAGTTTATTTAAATGTTAAAGGATATATATAAGTTTGCTTTATTTTATTGTAATAGTACCTAATACAATAGAAATTATTTTATGTATTAATACATGAATTTTCTTGATCAATTTCCAACTTTGACTGCTTCGTTGTTTGATTTTGGAAGTTTAGAAACAAAATATTATTATTTGTATCTATTGAACCAGGCTATGATAAAGCTTTCAGCTAACATTCGATTCTGATATTTAATAGTTCAGTCAGAGTTTATAAGAAGGAATCAAAATCAAACATCATGATGATGAGCACCTAAATTTATTATCATACATTTCAGTTAAACAAATTAAATCTGAAACAACTCATTTTAAATTTTGATTTCAGTCAGTGTTAAGCGGCCTTACAATACTTTTAGTGGTTTCAAAATATACGTTAACTCTTCGAATATGAATAGTTAAGATAAGTTAACATCCGGAGATGAATTTTTTCGTTGTTCATGAAGAATTTGTTCAGTATGCCTGATATCATTTTCATTCATTTGAACTCTCCTCAAAGTACTCATTGGATGAACTTTTCGAAACAAAATTTTCTTTACCTTATTTTTTCAACAATTCCCTAAAACTACGACTCGAGTGAAAGAAATCCACCTCCTTAGCATAATGGAAAAAATGCTACAACAAATGTATAAATCATAAAAGATAATATTTTAAAAATATGAAGCCATTTTAAAATTACTATAATTTTAATATTACCTCTAGTAGCTCTAATTTTAATGGTAACATTCGCAATTTATCTGATTCTCTCAATAAAATCTAATTCCCATCCACATAATTCCATAACTAACTCGTTATGTTATGAGAAAACCTTGTAATAATTATACATCTTTAATTTATTTGTCAACATTTTTATACTGCATCAAACGTTGTCATATTCAATTGATTCTGATTTGACTAATATCTGGGAATGTTTACAAAATGAATATATTGTTTGTTACTAATTCTGTTACCTTGAAAAAGGTTACAGGAAGTTGGAGATACTACCGAAAAACACTGACAAATGAGCCTGTTATATATATACAAACCTGTAAACGTTGAATGGGAAATGAACATGCCATTTAATATGACCTGAAACACGTCTTTGTTATTTTCGTTTGCCTCCGCGACAACTTTATCAACATTGTTAACCAGACATGTATTGATTGAAATCTCGAGTAGAAAAAAGAGCAATAACTAGGTAAATTACGTAATGAATGAAGACGGAAATGGAAGAATAACAATTACACACGCAATGCCTTTCATGCTCATATACTTTAGAACTTCTTTTAATGTTGTTTTTGGAATGCGAGCCAATTCGACACTAGCACTGCCACAGATTGACAAACGTTCAGTGTTAAACGGTAATAAGAATTCATATTAAAAATTATTTCCTGCATTGACTTATATGAACAAATACGAGGGTGAATTGTTAAGTCAGGTAAAATGAAATAATAATTCACTTCAATTTAGTGGGACTCATTTGTTTTAAGGATATATACTTTCTTAGGTGTTGCTAAAAGTTTTCGATGCTTTTTGCCTCTTTGTACCAGCCTTTCCCAAAGTCCTCTAAAGCCTCCGTTCTCTCAGAGATGGTTTCGGAATCTGCTGAAACTCTCCGTCTTCCGAGCCATATTTCATGTTTGGAAACAAATAGAAGTCACTGGGAGCCAGGTCAGGAGAATATGGTGAATGAGGTAATATTTCATATCATAATCCCACCAGCTGGCTGTGACAATGGCGAGAGGATGCTCCTAAAATTGTCGTAGTGACACAGAATTTTCTTCGTGGCAAGAAGTGGCCACATTGTTTTGAATTACTCTTTCAGTTAGTTTGACAGTCATGCGATGTACTCTCCATTGATAGTCTTCATATTTAGGAGAAAGTAACTGAAGATAATGCTCTATGCGTCCCAGAAGACGGTGGCCATCACCTTACAGGCTGATGGAACCATATTAGCTTTCTTGGTACGTGTAAAAATTCCTTGTTTCATCTACCGTAATAAAATAACGTAGAAACGCATCAGAGATTCGTTCGAAGAGCCAAAAATTGTTTTAGAAAAATTTCACTCTTTCTCAATTCTAGCCAATTGTCCACAATTGCGTCACCCCTTTAGCCGATAGCTCTCTCTTGTGCAAATACTCAAGCCTTAACCTGTTCAAAACTCGTGAATATAAGATCTTTGCTGTACTTGCTACCTCTTTCACTTCAATGGGTGATCGCCTAAGACAATATCGTGAATTTTCGAAATTAATACCGAAGGTGTTACCTAATTTGTGTTTGGGCGGGGGTATCTTCTGTGCTTATTTTGCTGTAACGAAACTCATCTAACCAATTATGAATCATCTTAAGTCAAGAAGAAGAATTACCATAGTACACGGCTGTTCAATCTTTCCAACAGTTGGGCAAAAGTGACGAATCAGATATGTTTGGCAGGCCACTGATGGTTAATGATTTAGTTACTTCAGAAACTTATGCAATAAAAAATCCAGTATTGAGAAATGAAATAAGTTTTCATTAAAATAATAAAACAAAAACAAATAAAGGAGCAAAGTATCTTAAATGAAAATCGAACTGAATAAAAACTAAGGTATCTTATTTTGGCTACGATTAAATTATTGTAATTTCTGATATTTCTTCCGTTGTGGTAATTTTCTTATACAGTTGCATCTACGTGCAATTTTAAGAAAAAAAGTTCATATAAACATAGGACCGCAAAAGCTTCGTTATGGAGCTGCAGGTTATTGAAATTTCCGGAAAAAACTGTTTTTTCTTCAAAACTCCTGCACTTTTTGAGATATTCAGCCAAATGCAAGCTATATTTCACAGCCTCCATCATTAGACGTCCTAAATTTTAACTAAAATCTACAAGGTGTTTTCGTCATCGTCATTCAATTTAGAAACTTTTTTAACACTTGTAATTTTTTCGTGTCTCCAACCGTTCTCGAGCAAAAAATTATTAAACGATTGTATGCATCCGCTGAATTGAAAGCAATTCTAATTAAAACAATGACTAGTTGGATTTGATTTCTTTCATTAGTTTATTTATTTTGACAGCTGCTAAAAATGAACCAGTATCTGCTCGAATTGTTTATTAAATTAACAATTAGTTTTAACATTTTTGAAGTTATTGCTGTAAGAAAAAATGGCTAATTCTACTAACGCCAAATTGGCTGATATCCATTACATGTATGGTCTGGCTGACGGAAACACAACAGAAGATAGGCGATCATATCAGGTGCGCTATCCAAATCGAGTAACACCAGACAGGCGAACATTTTCAAATATCCACAGAAGGTTGAGGGAAACTGGTACTTTTACTGCAAATAATCATTTAAAAGGTGCAACTCAAACTATGAGAACTCCAGATATTGAGGAAGCAGTTTTGAATTGTATTGATTTGAATCCTCATATGAGTACAAGAAGAGTTGGAAATCAGTTGAATATTTCACATGTTCTAGTTTGGAGGATTCTTCACGACTTTTTATTGTACCCGTTTCATATTTAACGCGTCCAAATTCTACTTCCTCGAGATTTTCTTTCAAGACTGAATTTCTGCCGATGGTTCTTAGATAAAATTACAGAGAATGCTCATTTTGATAGCGAAATAATGTTCACAGACGAAGCTTACTTTTCGGGAACTGCAATCACAAATTTTTACAATAATCATTATTGGGCTGAGGAAAACCCCCATTTGATTGAAGAATCTCATCATCAAGAACAATTCTCACTAAATGTCTGGGTCGGAATAATTAGAAATTATTTGATTGGGCCATTTTTTTGCCTAACAGACTAGATGGTCCCGCTTATCGGCAGTTTCTTGAGGAGGAGTAACCTTTATTGCTCGAGGATGTGCCTCTTTTGGTGAGAAACATAATGAGGTCCCTGCATGACGGGGCACCAGCACATTTTAGTGGAGAAGCTAGGGAATTCTTTAATAATACATTCACCAACCGATAGATAGGTCGGAGTGTGCCAGAACCATGTCCTCCTAAGTCCCCAGGCTTAAATAGTTTAGACTTTTTCTTATGGGGATATCTCAAATGTTCAGTTTATACCACTTCAGTGAACACTGTAGAAGAATTGAATCATCGAATAATAACCTCTTGTGACACGATAATAAATACCCCAGGAATATTTCAAAGAGTGCGAAGAAGAACAGAGGCCTGTATTCTTGCAGATGGAGGACACTTCCAGCAATTTATTCAGTTTTTAATTGTTCTTTTTTTTAGTATGATATTGAATAAGTATAAGTTGAGTCTCAGAAGACGAGCTATCAAAATGAAAGCGAATTTTGGGCATGTCCATCAAGTATTTCTATTATTTTTTTTATTCAGCGAATAACATACAATTCAAATAATTCAAATTCAATATTTTTTCACTCGAAAACGATTGAAGTACAAAAAAAATTACAAGTGTCAAAAAATATTCTTAATTGATCGAAGATGACGAAAATTGATTGTATGCTGATCAGTGCCGTACTGCAAAAACATCCTGTAGCTCCGTAACGAAGCGTTTGCGGACCTATGTTTATATAAACTTTTTGTCTCAAAATTGCACGTAGATATTCCTCCTCGGGTTGTGACATACTACTATTTAACTCCCTGTTGAAAGTACGGTTCCATCACACCAAATTGCAATAAAGTTTAAAAAATGGTTTTTTTTTTCTTCTGCTATGCCGTTTGCGGTGCCAAATGTTGGTGTAACGTGACCTAAAAACTTTGAGTTTAGTTTCTGTATTAATGAAATGACTTTTTTGTTGAATTTATTTCCCTTTTTTCATGAACGACTGTAATCTCATCCATTAAAAAACAATCTTCTATTTTC
The DNA here is from genome assembly GCA_013387265.2 of Cryptolaemus montrouzieri. Classification (NCBI taxonomy): domain Eukaryota; kingdom Metazoa; phylum Arthropoda; class Insecta; order Coleoptera; family Coccinellidae; genus Cryptolaemus; species Cryptolaemus montrouzieri. Next base: position 65,255,233 of record JABFTP020000103.1, read on the forward strand.
GTTATCTGATTATGAAAACTAGCATTAATGAGATGTCCTCGATTTTTTGACCTTGCTCGTCTAATTTTCATACTGTCCATCACTTTGGTTTTATCTTCTCCCGTGATTACACGTAAGTCTATTATTCAGGACTAGCTATAGCTGCAGTTTCTCACTCTAGTATTTCGATACGGTTACAAATGAAAGCTATTGGTGGCTATTTAACCCCTATCCGAGTTTCTTGTTTTGGATAGCCTGAAATATTTTTTTCGGTGAATATTATTTGAAAAGCCTGGTTGATTGACCCTTTTGGTTAATAACTTAACTGCTCTTCTTCAAGCTTCAACTCCATACTGCTCTTCTATTTGATCATCACAACCCCTTTGTGATAAAATAGTTTTCTTTTCTGCTTTTGATTGAACTTAACCATCCTCTGTAGTTATCCACTCTTCCTTGCTTCTTTTTTATGTGAAGCTTTTTTTAGCTCTATCAATATTATCGTCTTTCTGGCAGTGCGTTGATCTTTCAGAAATTCTTGTTCTAAAACTGCAAGTTTCAAAGTTTCGACATTTGCATTGGCAAGGGGCGGAATATCTTTCCTTTCAGCTCTTCGTCTTTTTTTCCCCTATACCGCTTTTTCCTTTTTATTGTCTCAATTAAGAAGTTATGATAGATATGTTAAAATAATACAAAAATATTGGAAAATGTAGTTATACTATCAAATTTCACCTCTCTCATGGCACCTCAATACATAATCCAAAAATTTAAAAAATTGTATCTCTTGTTTAATATAATAAATAATTTTTCTACACTATTTCAAATTAATAGAAAAATTTTACAGCTAAAAACTCTAGAAAATTTGATCAAAATCATAATTTTTGAGAATCTTCCTCCTTTGACGCATTCATTTTGTTCACACTAAAATGTAACTTTTCCTTAATATGGTGGGTGGACCATGGAAGGCCACTCTAACAAAGAAATAGTTTTATCAGTTCATTTACTGGATAAATAAACGAAACTAATCATTTATTTACACTTTGTTTTATTGTGTATATCATACAAACTTCTTTTTTTATTCTAGATGTAATCGTTATTTTTAAAGTTAACTATTCTAAACGGCCTTGTAAGGAACATGGCTCCAGACAGGGCCAATATTAAAAATCAGTCGTTAAACTTAAAACAGGAATCGTAATAAACGAAATATCCACTTTTACTAAAACCACAGTAAAAATTCTTTTATTTAAATGAAAAATTAAATGCCTAACACATTATAATCTTCTTTAAAAAAACTCAACGAACATTCCTTGGACACCGTCGAATAACTAAGGATATGTTAATGGAAATTATATAAAATGTTAGTAATGAGTATGATATCGATAACAAATAAGCTTCCAATGCGCCTCACAATGAAATTATCAATATTTTTTTTACCTACAATGGCCTTCTTATTGGTCCGTTCTTTGTAAGACTTTTGATTGGCGTTAAAAGTAACCACCGGCTTTCATAAGAACACTACCGATATTTAAATAAAATGGAAGCAAAATTATTATGTTTTTTCTTCAGTACCACAAAAAATCCTTATATAACAATTTACAGTAAGAAGAATATGATAATGATAAGTTATTCAAATAAAAACTTACCTTTAGCTGAGCGCGCGAATTACAATTTTAACGTCGCCGACCGAAGTCTACGAAGCGAGGGATCGCACTGACAAAATAGCAACGCGAGCGACTCGCCGCCGCGTCTATGTTTTTGACTTTGATGGAGATTTGTTTGAGTGGAAGGAAATTGTCATGACGAGACTATAAATATGCTTTTTTTTAGTTAGCGCATGGCCTTCCATGGTCCACCCACCTTATCACAAATGAAGAATTGATTTTTTCGTTTCACTTTACAGTGAAATCAATACTAATTAACATATCAGTACGACATTCGAGAGAATTTCAGAGAATTTTATTGTCAAAGCATCTTATAACTGGTGCATTAGTATCAACACTTTATTAATTTTCAATACACCTTCGTACTGTGCGAGTTTTGAAAAAAATATGTGATCTAAATTCACAAAGAAAGATCATAAGGCTCAAAAAATTGTGTTACGGGAGAACGTCAACTCAGTGAGCTCAACAGCACTTTAGTCGAAAGACGATGGTCTAAAAACCGACGTAGTTTTGCTGTAGATTTCAAGCCATTAACCATTGGATTCTACATGAACACTGATCTTCTTTTGGGACTTTATTCAATTGAAATAAATCTAACTGTTGAAGCGTATATATATATGTTATATGTTACTTTTTAGTCTTACCTACTAATAATTCATTGTTTTTTGTTTTCTTTTCCAAGGAAGGAGGAACGAGGGCAATTTGGCACACGGCCGTACTTTCTTGACCTTTCAGGTTTGGACCCGTCATTTTCGACATTTATTTAACAGTTTTTGATCTGTTATATAACCTCTGAACACATGGACATATACAACACCCATACTTTCGACGGACTCGAGGCGGCAGCCGCATGTGTGTTTGCAAAGTGAAAAGCATGTGTTATTTCCTCCACACCATATGTGGTGGTATCTAATAATTCAGATTGAAGAGTATATCGAATGAGCTTCTATATTTTGAGTTACTTGGAAAATAAAGTTTACCAATATGCCACTATAACACTGAAAAATAGAGGCCACAAAACTTATATTTATGTAATCATGAAAAAATTTTCGGAGTTTTATGCTTTTCCATTAATTGTTAATAATTCAGAGTGTAGATTATTTACTAATAAGATGCTACTCACTGAGGCTTGAAGCTTAAATAATCATCCGCTTCTCTCTTTGAGATTTATGAGTTGGAAGATAAATCATCCTAGACGTTACATTAGTTATCAAAACTGTAGGATTCAGTTACCAGCAAATCCAAAGGTAAAAGCGAAAGCATACTAAAGGAGCGGCTTTTTTATTAAGATATTAACTATTGTTGTCATTGATCCCTGCTTTCTTGCAAATGACAATGATGATAGCACTTTTCATAAATCATAGAGATATGCTAAATAAGTTTTTGTAACATCGATCAAATACCTTGAATTTTAATAAACTCTGAATGATTGTTACCATAACTAGAGTCAATTTGACTAATTTTTCTCACGGTCCATTTTCTCGCAGAGCTTTTTGTATCTTATTACGCTGCGAAATGACCAGATCGAACGGACTGAGAATCGAAATCCCAGTGTATCACAGCCAATTAAAAACTTTTGTATAACTAGAGATACTTCCTTCTTCTATTGCACCTATACTGGTACGGCTACAAGCGATTGTCAAGTAAACTGAACTTTATGCTCTTACAAGTATCAAGCTTTCAAAGAGCTTAAAAAATTTGTCAAGTGAAGCTTTTAGGTTGCAAAATCAAGTCAAGTCAAAACTTCCATTTTTCAAAAGCTTGAATATCAAGTCAACTCAAAAATTTCGCAAAATTATATTGTACACTGAATTGATTAACATTTTAAATCGTAGGTTTAGTGATGATATTCTTGGAATAAATTTAGACAATCTAACATCTTTATAAGGAAGTACATATCATACAATGTTAATATTTTCGAAATCAGAAAGTTAATAAATGCATATATACAGTGTATACAATAATTATTGTTAGTACCATAAAAGCCTTTTAAGAAGATACCTAAAACATTCCACAGAACCAACAGACACATTAAGGACAAAAATTTCGGGAGTCAAATCGCGTATTATTTTCAATAATTGTTAACTTGCAAACCTGTTGATATTTTTACCTGTTATAGTTGTTTGTAGATTTTGGGTAAATTTATAGGTAGATTGTACTGTATCGTTCACTAAACGACCTTATTATTTTCAAAATAATTGAAAACCTATGCCAACAAATCGCACAAATATCAAAAAAATACTAATTTCCCGATGGAAGACAAATGCGGTTCACTTTGCCTATCTTTCCTCGAGTCCTCAGATTGTTCTGTTGACGTATGAAGATGAAGACAGATGTATATCATCCGTCTCATCATCAAACACAATTGAAATTTAGAGGAACTGAGGAGGAAGATAATAACCTGCTTCTTGTTCACCGGTCATAGTTGGACATTTGTAATAATCGCCAGATACTCGAAAGATATCCCTCGCGAATCTCAGATCATTTGGACGAATGAAGAAAAAAACCGCATATTACGTTCATGTCGACATCGACATATACTGTGAAAGTTTCTCGTAATGAAGTGGCGGGATTATTGCTGAACCCAATCATATTTCTGAAACAAGGAAAACATCGAAGTTTATGAAGCTGGAAGAATATCTCGAAAATTTGCTCCAGAAATTTCCTTTCGAATATACCGAAATAACTGAATGTGGTGGGTTAAAGCTGCTAGGGTCATAGTATTTTTTTTTAATCTGAAAATCAGTCGTTATCAACAATTTCAACGGACGCCAGCTGTGATGCCCGTTCAGTTTTGGTACAAATTTCGTAGAAAGTGGTTTGTTGAAGTGTTTTCGCAGACGCATGTTTCCCAATTTTTAGACACAGTAGAAAGCGTGATCCTTGTTCGAGAGAATTTCCTCCATATTATATTCTGTGCGGCCTGGGCGAACTTTTCCCCCATTTTTCGTAGGGCTCTTACGCTGCATCTCAAAGTCTCTTGAAGGGCCGTTGAAAAGGAAAGCACAGATCATTCCTAAGAAAATATGCGCAATTCTAGAAGAAATTTCTCCACTAGGACATTCGCCTTATCAATCATCATATTTGAATTTTTGCGATTCGGTTCATGCATTACTCAGAAAAGAAATTTACCACTTTCCCTACAGAGTAAGCATAGACTGTTAAATAGTTACCGAAAGATACGATCAAAATGAGCGATATTCACTTACGACAAAAAAAAAGCTACATATCGATCAAATTAATGGAAGAAGACTTAATTCAAATTCTGTTTTCCTGCCATAGACGACAACGTGTTTATTTTCGACTAGTATACCACTGACAAGAAGTATGTTTGTTTGTTTTTCCTTTCGACCAATGAAACTCCGGGGAATTCTGTCACCTCACTAACCCGGGAATTTTGCCGAACCCCTCTCGTGTCGAGGGAAGAAATCTTCAATGTCCAACACATCTTCGTTAGACAGGACCGACGGCTTTCCAGCTCCTCCAAAAAATGGATTTTCAAGCGATTCCCAGAACTCGAAAAATCGCACCGACTTTGTGGGGATTGAACTCAGGTAACTCTGCGCAGGAGACGAGCATCATATCCTCTACGCCACCGAGCCGGCCCTGACAAGAAGTAATATCAAGGCGACTAATATGTTAATTTTCATTTTTTCAAAATTGATGTTATTTAAAATGACATTATGAAGTTGTGAGATAATAATAAAAATAAATAGTTCATTATATTCGTCTTGAAGATATGTTTTTAACAAGGTGCAACATGACATACTGTGTGACAAAACGGTATCCGGAAATCATCATTTAAATTACCCGTGTTGAGTATTTTTGAATATTTTAATTTTCTATATGTAGGAAGAACTGACATTAATAACTGTGCCAAACATGAGCGCGGTCTGTCATCTAGTTTGTTTACGACAGCTGTTGAAACCAGTCAACCTCAGTGTGACTCTGCGAATTTTACAATAGAAAAAATATTGTTAGTCTCAATATTTGTGTTTTGAACAAAATTCCGTGTCTGAATCGTTGCGAATTCTATAAAAGGCGCATGGGGACTCTGTTTCATCGAAAACCTAAGTGCACGAGTGATACAAAACCTTTAAAGACGATCAGGAGATCGTCGAAGATTTGTCCCGTTCCGGACGACCATCGACCTCTTCGACCGACGATAACGTCCAAAATATCAAGGAAATGGTGCTCGAAAATCGCCATGCTAGTAATAGAAAGATAGCTCCTGATCTCAACATCTCTCGTGAAACCGCTCATTTGCTTTTGTTGAAGCAATTGGGCATGCAGCGTGTCACCACTCGTCTCGTTCCGATAGAGCTGAATTTTCTTCAAATACAGTACCGGATGCAGGTATCTGAAGACATGCTGGATCGAGCGAATTCTGATGCCACGTTTATGGAACAGATCATAACTGGTGACGAGACATGGGTCTATGAATACGACACACTAACGAGCCAATAACCATGGGAATGGGTGGGAAAAAATGAGACAATACCGAAAAAACCTCGCCAAAGTCGTTCGAAAATCAAGACGATGCTGAATGTTTTCTTCAATATTCGTAGTGTGGTTCATCATGAATACGTTCCGCAAGGTCAAACGGCTCATATAGACTTCTATTTAACCTTTTTGAAACGTTTGTGTGAAAATATTCGCCATAAACGGCCGGATTTGTGACAAAACAATTCAAGAATTTTACATGACGATAACTCTCCACCTCATCGAGCCACGGTTATTAACGACTTTAAAACCAAACACCCGATAAATCCATCGAGCAGCCCTTCATTCGCCTGATCTAGCTCTGTGTGATTTTTTTTTCTCCAGACTGAAATTGCCACTCCGGGAACCAGATTTGATTCCATAGACGTCATAAAAGAAGATTCGCAGAAGAAGCTGAAGAACATTCCTGAAAGCGCATATAAAAAAGATTTCGGTGATTGGAAAAAACGTTGGCACATGTGTATCGCTTCAAATGGAGCATACTTTGAAGGGGATTAAAAATTTTCAAAAAATTGTATAGTACAATGAATTGATGAACATTCTGAAATGTAGGCTGAGTGATGATATTTTTGGAATAAATTTAGGCAATCCAATATTTTCATAAGTAGGTACATATTAAAGACACTATTAAATGCATTAACGATAAAACTAACTTACATCAAAGATTTAAAAAATTCAAAGACCGTTTTCTGTATGAAAATTTTTGTATTTGCGTAGACAATGTAAAGTCTTAATTGAAAAAGATCATAAGAAACATATTGCTTCTGTAGAGGGTGGAATTGTGAAAAATCCTTAGCTCTTTTGGTCTCATGTGGGCGAGTTGAGAGATATCCAGAGGATGCCTCAATTCATGCATCATGGTGAAAAAATCTTTGAAAATAGTTCGGCTATATGTAATGCTTTTTCTGAGTACTTTTCTAGTGTTTATGAAGATCCGCATAAACATGTTCTTTACCAAAGTAGATATAAATATTCTTCATCGATTGATCTGAAGGAAGTCAAAGCTAAAATCGAGGGACTGAATGTCACAAAGGGTCCAGGTCCGGATTCCATCACATTATAAAATCTTGTTCCGCTAGTTTGGCGACTCCACTTCAAATTATTTTTAACAAATCTTTAGTACAAGATGTCTATACAGATAAGTGGAAGGCGGCAAACATCGTACCTATTTTCAAAAGTGGTAGGAAAAATTAAGTAAGTAATTACCGACCTGTCTCTTTTCTGAGTTATTTCGGTAAAATTTTTGTATCAATAGTAACTGATAAATTTTTTCATTCATCCAGTTCCAAGCTGATTCAATCTCAACAAAGGTTTGGTTAGATTAGTTTTGGTGATGGCATTCCAACTGATAGCGTCTACACATACATGGCTATGGTCTTTGATAAGGTACATCATGAAACTTTGTTGAGGGTTCTAGAGGACTTTGGTGTGGTGGGGTCCTCACTGAAATGGATAGAATCGTATCTGTCGGATAGACTGCAGTATGTTGCACTCAATGGAACTCGTTCCGGTTTCGTTCGTCACCTCTGGTGTTCCTCAAGGGTCACATCTGAGTCCGATTTTATTTTCAATTTACAATCATGATATTTCGGAATGTTTTCTTTACACAAAGCATGATTTATATGCCGACGATCTTAGATTGTACATTGCTATTAGGTCCTATGATGATATTTTGCGGTTTCAAGTTGATCTTGACAGACTTTTCTCTTTTTGTCAAAGTGGGTATTTTCAATTATATATTGATGAATGTAAGCATATAAGGTTTACAAAAAATGTTAATGCCTTCGATGCTATTTTTTCTGTTGAAGGGCTTGTATTTGGAAGGGTAAACCAAATTAAGGATCTTGGTATATATCTTGATTCTAAGTTGTCCTTTGAGTATCATATTGATCATATAGTTTCTAAGGCTTTCAAAATGTTGGATTTTGTTCTTAGAATTACTAAAAGTTTCAATGATCCGAGGTCTTTGATAATGCTATATTTCTCGTTGATGCGGAGTAATTTGAAATATGCTGTACCTGTTTGGTCCCCTCACCATTACAAGTATATTGATAGAATTGAATGGGTCCAGAGAAAGTTTGTCAAAAGTTTCAACTGTAGATTTCTCAGTCCTAACCATGATTATCAATTTAGTTTGCGTAATCACAAAATTTTAAGCCTGGAGCAGAGGAGAGTCTTTTTCGACACTGTTTTACTTTATAGAATTTTAAATCATTCTTTTAGTTTTCTGCTTGTTAATTATCTCACTTTCAATGTTCCCGTGTATCCTAGTCGTCGAAATGCACTCTTCTCTATTCCAAAGACCCGTACTAGTTTATTTTTTCATTCTGTTTTCTTGCGAAATATGTGTCTGTAGAATTGGCATATTGCCAGTATAGATATTTTTGATGAACCTCTTTCTTCAATCAAAGATAATGTTGATGCATATCTCATTAGATCTGGATCATCCCCATTGTAGTAGTTTTTAGTTTTCATGATATTCTGCTTGATCCTGTAATCTTTAGTGAGTCTTTTTTTCCCCTCCTGAATTCTTATGAAAGTTATAATTTTCATTTCGTATGAGAGTTTCACTTCAGTTTATTTTTCTGCTATCAGTTTTTGTGAACCCAGGTAATTGGGTCTATCCTTTAGGGGTTCCTATGTGGTAACAATAAATAAATAAATAAATGAATGAAAATATCATATGCTCATACAAGTACCTACGTTTTAAGATATTTTGTTGTAATACCTGACCAAGATCTGTTATCTGCAAATTTCATCTACTATGTTGATATTTTCCAAATTAGAAAGTTATTAAATACATATATACCGTGTATACAATAATCATTTTCCGTACCATAAAAGCCTTTTCAAGAAGGTACCTTAAACATTTCAAAAAAACCAATTTACTCATTAAGGACAAAAATTTCGGGAATAAAATCGCGTATTATTTTCAATACCTGTTTATATTTATACCTATTTTATTTGTTTGTAGATTTTGGGTTGATTTGCATATGACCATTGTACTGTATCGTTCACCAAACGACCTTATTATTTTCAAAATAATTGAAACCTATGCCAACAAATCTCACAAATATCAAAAAAATGAAACCTACGCGAATAACAGAGCTCACGAATCGTTTTTTGTAACCCATAAAATTTAATTATTGTAGGCAGTTTGTGATTTCGTCAGAGTCGTTACATAATTTTAAATAAATTGAAGGAAATCTGCATCGATACTGAACGTGCGAAATAACAACAATGACAACTAACAAATTTTATTATTATATTCACGGATAACCTTGATACGTCATTATGTCGAGGATCGCAAAACTGAATTGTGATATGTTTAAAACCAAAATGTGAACTTTGTGCTTCTCAACTGAGAAACGCATATTATTTTCTTGAAGTGTTCATTATGTGTGGAACATAATTGAAACTGTGCCCTTGTGGATAATTTTTAGCAGTGTGCGAACAATATCCGCAATTGAGTAACCTTTCTCGGCTGATAAACTACGTTTTATGTCGATCTTATTGCCGAGTTTTCCATGGACGTGTTTCAGGATACAAACGTGAAAATTATCTTTCCTTATCTTATAATTAACATCAGAATTTTAATAAATTTTGGATGAAAGAATGTCAGATTCTGTTGCGTGTATTAATATTCAATTAACTTGCAGAAACTACTGACGTGGTTTGAAGCATCTGAACAAGCATTTTCTATTACCCAATAACATCTATTATAATACTCCGGTTCCAAAAATGTCTTGATCACTGCGGTGATTTATTTCATCCTAAGAGTTCAATTAAAGTATATTTTAGATTATTCATTAAAATCCACCCTGAATAATTCAGCTAGTTTGATTTTTCTGTGATTTTCCTGAAACAGATCTATTTTTGATTGAAAGGGGACATTTTTCTTTACATATCTCCTTCTCCTTCTATCTAACCCGTACTCCTGGCAAATTGTAACGCAGATTTTGGATTTTGAATAAGAAAAAGTGATCGAGTGATACTTTCATACCTTTTTGAGAAGGTGATATATATTATCTTCGAGGCATGTCAATTAAGTTGGGAAAAGTGCCCGGACGATCCGGAAAGTACATAAATACTTGAAAATACCTTATTTTCCTTCGCAATAGTCTCCCTCGAGTTCGACGCACTGGCGCCACTGTTGAACCCACTGTTGCAAGCACACCCTGAACCCCCCCGAAGATAGTCCCACAGAACCGCCCTCGTGATGATTTGGACTTTCGAAACTCTGTCATACTGTACAACTTCACTAGTCCGGGCAGACATCGTTCCGGCGCATGTCCGGACTATCGAAATGCCCGAATTTCTGAAGTGACTTGAACATTTTGAATTGAATTTGTTTCATTTTCAAAACAGAAACAACCCATATTCTGTTAAAGCCGAGTTTATTATGAAAATATCGAAAAGTTGAACAAAAAATAGTTTCTATTATAAAATATCCATCGATTTTACTCTGAACCTTTTTCGATGCTGCCATCTGAACTGATTTTTCCTTGAGCCTTTTCAAGAGCAATACTTCTTCTGTAGGAAGATTATTCTGTTCGGCCCAACTAATAATCAGGGAGAACGCATTGACAGTATCTGCATGTTTCACTTTTTTTATTATTCCTTCCTGAAGCATTCTTTATAAGCTCTTCTTCAGTCAAAACGATAACAAACCCTTTGTCTCCCAGAGCCCAGTTGGTAATGTTCTCAATGGTTAAGTCATTTCCTGGATCGATAAACCTTAATGATTCGAGCATATTTTTCAAATCATTTTCACTGATTGGACGAAGTTTCTTCTGAAGCTCTGTGAGTGGAATATTTTCATCATCTGATTCTTCTACTTCTGTAGTGTCATGCCACAATGCTGACCAACTTTTTCTAATATTTTTTCTTTCTTTCCAAGATTGGGCAAGATTGTTCACGGCATCTTCAAATTATACTGCTTCAAAATGGAAATTATCCCTTCACCTTCATGCGAGATGATATGATTGAGAAAGCATTTTCTACACAACACTTTAATGTTTTGAATTAAATTCTGATCCATAGGTTGGAGAACTGCAAAACAGTTAGGTGGAAAAAACATAACTCTGAAGTTTGGATCAGTATTAACCTTTTCCTCAGGTGGGTGCGATGGTGCATTGTCTACCAACAACAGAGCTTTAGAGGGCTTGTTAATCTTAGTTAAAAATTCTTCACCTCGGGGATGGAAGATGTTTTAAACGATTCATTAAATAATGGTCTAGTCATCAGCCCTTTGGCAGATGCTTTGTAGACAACTGGTAGTGAATTTTCGTTCTTGAATGCTCGTGGATTTGCCGCTTTCCCCAAGACTAGTAAAGATAATTGGTGAGTTCCAGACGCGTTGCAGCGTGGCATGAATGTTAAGCGGTTTTTTGACACTTTTCGACATGGTGCTGATTTTTCCCCTTGATGAACCCAAGTTGTGTCTGGTAAATATTTCCAAAAAATTCATCAGCATTATCCACCTGTTCTTTGCTCAATTCTTTCTGTTCAAAAACAGTTAGCAATTTTTCCTTAAATGGTATCACAGCGGAAACATCACTGGAAAGCTTTTCACCACAAACCTTCAAGAAACGAATTCCATGTCTAAGCTTAAATTTATCTAACCATCCCGAACTTGACAGAAAACCTTTTTATCCTGTTAGTATTTTTTTTTAATTAACAGTAAGAATGTTTCGGCTACAAGGCCATTTAGATCCGCTCGTACATTTAACTTTTTGATTACAGTATTCGGAATGTTTCAATACTAATAGATATTTAAATGAGTAAATTGTTTATTGCCTTCAGGAACTGGAGTAGAATGTTGATGTTGTCACCATTGATTTTGAGTATTTCTGGCATGTTCTCTGCCAGGTTCACTCTCCTTCTTTCGTTCCTGAACTTCAGGCAGTCAACTTGGAGGTGTTCCACTGATCTGGGGTTTTACATCTGTCGCATGTGGGTGGGTTTTCGTTAGTCAGATGGTGTGAGTGGGTGAAAGCTGTGTGACCAATTCGAAGTCTACGAACTATGACCTGATGTTGTCGGCTAATGTTCGGAAGAGGGTTATGTTTTGTTGTTCCCTCAAGCTCTCGTAGGTTTCCAACGCTTTCTGACCATTCTGTTTGCCAACTATTGAATGATTTGTTCATAAAACTGTTTGGCTTTTGCTCTCTTGGTACGTGTGCGTTGTGTTGTTGAAGAAACCAGTTATACAATACGATTTCAACATCAGGATTCCCAGCTTCTCTAATAATTTTTCTTTTTCCTACGAAAATACCTTGGATAGTATAAATTCGAGAAAAGTTTAAAATAATATTCCTACTAGAGATGCAACGAGGGACCGGTAGGGACAGCCGAGCTCTCGGCCGTGATACTCGGCATGCAGTAATTTTGTTTGGCCGAGAGCTCGGTACTCGGCTTTATGTGAAAACCCTTGCTCGGTTCATCCCAAGTCAAACACTGTTGATTTTGGAATAGTGAATTTTTCTGCTATTTGACGAGTACTCATTCTATCATCAATAAAATCTATTATTTTTGATTTCTCTGACAGTGTGAGCGTTTTATGATTTCTCTTGGTTGGAGTCATTATGCACACCACCGGCGAGATTGAAATGCAAAATGCAACTGTAGAACGATACTCTCCACTCTTAGAAAGTATATATATATATATATATATATATATATATATATATATATATATATATATATATATATATATATATATATATATATATATATATATATATATATATATACATGTACAGACAGGAAAATTATTATGGTTTGCATATCAGCCAGCGTCGACGTGCCCGAGTTACTGGAGTGCCTGATGTAGCGACTGTCCTGACTAGTGAAGTTGTACTGTATCTGTGTCCTTTGAAGTACGACTGTGGAAACAGATGGAAGTCATAGGGGGCAGATCTGGACTGTAGTGGGCATGTGGAAGTGTTGGAATGCCGTTCTTGGTTAAAAAATCACGAACTGCGAATGACGAGAGGGCATTAGCATGATGAAGCACTCATCCGCGCTCCGCCAATTCGAGTCGTATACGAAACACGCAGGCCTTCAGACGTTTCGAAACTTCAATGTAGAATACTGCGTTGACTGTCTTACCTGCTGGAACGTATTCATGATGTACAACTCCATTAATATCGAAAAATGCGATGAGTGAAGATTTCACTTTCAATTTTGGTATTCTGGCTTTCGTGGGCGCTTACCCACTGCATGCTCTGCATTTAGGTCTCAGGGTCGTATTCGAACACCAACGACTCGTCACCAGTGATAACACTCGTCAATTCGAGAAATCATGTCTTGACAGATGGACAATCGGAGCTCTTTCTGCTCAACTGTGAGTACATTGGGAACCATTTTCGCACACAGCCTACGCATCCCTAAATCTTCGTGTAGCATCTACCGGATCGTCTCCTTGTTGATCCCAACTCGTCTTCCAGCATTCTAAGGCTCACCCGACGGTCTCCGAGCACTCGCGAGCGCAGCCGATCGAGGTTTTGTCCGTTTTGAGAGGTGGAGGGAGCTCCATCGCGTGTACCATCCTCCATTGACTCTCTGCCGCTTCTGCACCGTTTTGTCCAATCGTAGATATCTGATCTTTTCAGACAATCTTTCTTATACACGTCGGTTAAAAACAATAAAAGCTTTAAAAATTATTCATTTTCGTTTTCAAGAAATACTAAAATCTTATTACAATCTCACGACAAAGGAGATTTATGCAAGATCAAAAACTGGATGTATTTTGATAGTGCGAACTGCTACATTTTCATTGCCTTCATTATTTGATTCTGGTTCTTCTTCGAGTAACTCATGTCATCATGAAATTCATCAATCAGTTGGATGCGAATGTTATGTAGTACTGTACAACTTCACTAGTCTGGACACTCGCTATATCGGGCACTTCAGTAACTCCGGGCAGGTCGACGCCGGCTGATATACAAACAATTACAATTTTCCTCTTTGTATATGTATGTATGTACACGTACTATCTAAGAGTGGCGAGTTTCGCTTTACAGTTGCATTTTGCATTTCAATCTCGCCGGTGGTGTGCATAATGGCTCCAACCAAGAGAAATCATAAAACGCTCACACTGTTAGAGAAATAAAAAATAATAGATTTTATTGATGATGGAATGAGTACTCGTCGAATACCAGCAAAGTTCACTATTCCAAAATCAACAGTGTTTGACATAAATACGACAAAATAAGGAGATTTATATCCAAATCGTATCAAGGAACAGGTAGGAATTAGGGATGCACCGAGCAAGGGTTTTCACAAAAAGCCGAGTACTGAGCTCTCGGCCAAACAAAATTAATGCATGGCGAATATTATGGCCGAGAGCATGGCTGTCTCAACCGGGCCCTTCGTGCATCCCTAGTAGGAATATTATTTTAAACTTTTCTCGAATTTATTCTATCCAAGGTATTTTGTAGGAAAAAGAAAAATTATTAGAGAAGCCGAGATACCTGATGTATAACTGTTTTCTTCAACAACGCAACGCACACGTACCAATTGCGTAAGACATATTGTGAGCAACAGCCAGGTTTGTGGTGAAAAGCTTACCAGTGATGTTTCCGCTGTGATACCATTTAGGGAAAAATTTCTATCGGTTGTTGAACAGATGGAATCAAGCAAAGAACAGGTGTATAATGCTGATGAATCGGCCATTTTTCGGATATGTTTACCAGACACAACTTGGGTTCATCAAGGGGAAAAATCAGCAGTTGTTCGAACAGTGTCAAAAGACCGCTTAACATTCATGCCATGCTGCAACGCGGCTGGAACTCACCAATTACCTATACTAGTCTTGGGAAATGCGGCAAATCTACGGGCATTCAAAAACGAAAGTTCACTACCAGTTGTCAATAAAGCATCTACCAAACGGTGGATGACCAGACCATTATTTAATGAATGGTTTAAAACATCTTTTATCCCCGAGGTGAAGAATTTTTAACTAAGATTAACAAGCCCTCTAAAACTATGTTGTTGGTAGACAATACACCATCGCACCCACCTGAGGAAGAGGTTAATACTGATCCAAACTTCAGAGTTATGTTTTTTCCACCTAACTGTACTGCCGTTCTCCAACCTATGGATCACAATTCAATTCAAAACATTACAGTGTAGTATAGAAAATGCCTTCTTAATCATATTATTTCGCATGAAGGTGAAGAGATAACTTCCATGTTGAAGCAGTATAATTTGAAAGATGCCGTGAAAAATCTTGCCCAATCTTGGAAAGCCATTACTTCAAAAAGTATTAGAGAAAGTTGGATAGCATAGTGGAAAGATACTACAGAAGTAGAAGAATCAGATGATGAAAATATTCCACTCACAGAGCTTCAGAAGAAACTTCGTCCAATCAGTGAAAATGATTTGAAAAATATGCTCGAATCATTAAGGTTTATCGATCCAGGAAATGACTTAACCATTGAGAACATTACCAACTGGGCTCTGGGAGACAAAGGGTTTGTTATCGTTTTGACTGAAGAAGAACTTATACAGGATGCCTTAGGAAGGAATATTGAAATCGTAGAGGAATCTTCTGACTCGTAGGATGGTTTAAATAGTATGGTAAAAGTGAAACATGTAGATACTGTCAATTCGTTCTCCCTGATTATTTGTTATACCAAACAGAATAATCTTCCTTTAGAAGACCTATTGTTCCTGAAAGAGCTCAAGGAAAAATCAGTTCAGATGGCAGCAACGAGAAAGGTTCAGAGTAAAATCGATGGATATTTTAAACGTCATAAGGAATAGTATGTTGCTTATGTACACTAGCTTATATTTAAATTTTATATTTTCAATGAGAACAGATTATAATGAATGGAAATTCTATAATCTGTTTCATAATAGAAACTATTTTTTGTTCAACTTTTCAACATTTTCATAATAAACTCGGCTTTAACAGATTTTGGGTTGTTTCTATTTTGAAAATGAAACAAATTCAAGCCACTTCAAAAATTTGGGCATTTCGATAGTCCGGGCATGCGCCGGAACGATATCTGCCCGGAGTAGTGAAGTTGTTCTGTACTGAGTAGACAACTATAACGTGAAGAGTGGTCTTAAGCTTTATGTCAAGCCCTTTAGACAAACAGAGGAATCGTTTCTTCAAAATACCAAAACAATGCTTACTTGCATTCGTCGTAGATCTATGTGATTTATTGTATGTATGCTATTTCTCTAGCAATTGTTATTATAACTGGTGTAAACAAGTTGCAGGCATAGCCGTTGTCCCCTAAAAATAAGCAGTGCCGTAGTTTCCAGCAACAAAATCAGCACATATTGGTGAGTCGTTGAAAATGGTACTATCGTGAACAGATTATGGCCTACGTGCAATAATATTTCTAACTTTTAGGTCAGTATCGCAGATCACGTTAATAGAAAAATAATCTATTTCTAAACTGATCTGCATTATAACCAGCAGGAGGGCGTATTTTAATATGGGTATAATCGACAGCACCTCATAGTATGAAATCGGGCTTTAATTTGATATTTTTCACGCTCGTTCCTTGGCATGTATACCAGGTGTATAAGTATATGGAGAAAGGAATGACCGATTGAAGAAATTTTCTGTTGCTGTTATTCGAGCTAAGTTCCGAAAATATTTTCAATGCTGTTACACCAGAAGTTGACACCAACTTTGTTATTTAAAATAACATAATGTATGTTTTTTTATTGTAGAAAATTAAATTCTGAAGAATTTTTCTCATATAATTGCCACCTGAAATCAACCGAAAGGAATAAGTGAAATTTTCAATCGGAATTTTGCAATTTTTGGTTGTCTCTTAGAAGACATCATAAACATACTAAAGATCATTCAATATCGATTATTTCTAGCTCCTTGTAAATAAAAAAGCTCATTCAGCAGAATTCGATGCATTTATAGGCTTCACGGTATACAAGGTGTTTCAAAAGCATGTGGCAAATCGTAGTACATTTAAAGGAACAAATGTCCGTTACTTCGAATGTGACTACCTATTTTTGCACACACCATTTAACTCGTAATATCGATCTGTTATAAGTTTCATCCTACCTAAAATGCATCGTTTCTGACTTATTCGCGGTTTTATCCCAAAAATTGCGATTTCTGACCCTGAAGTCGCAGATTATATGATCGGAAATCTTTCAAATAATGCATTTTCTCAATACGAGACCCATCTCAAAATTTTCATGGAAGTAATTTTGGTCAGAATTCCGAAAGAAAAAGTGAGAAATCAATTACTATTGAAGTGGATTGAATCTGGGTTTTTGTTTTTCTTCTTTTCTAGTAGGTATTCTCGATTACATCAGTTACTTGCCAAGAAAGTCATCTTCAAATCAAATGGATTTTAAATCTAGACTTTTTGAAATTCACAAATAATCCTGAAACAGAATATTTCAACTTCTATTTCACAAGTTGAAACTCTGATATTTGTCAGCATAATAGGCGTGACGATAGTATGACATAATCAAAGGTTTAATGATTTTAGGGAAAAATACACATTCAACGGATTTGAAAAACTGATTTAGTTTCATTTAAAGAATTGAGATTTTCAATAAAATAAAAGAGTAAAATACTGCAATCGGCCATTTTGACTGAAACGCAAATCACAACGCATGACGTCATACTTATGTAAGCTTCACTGTGTTTTGATTACCTACTACTGATTGCGCGTTACGATTGATTTTATATTTGTTTTTGGATTTATCGACTTTACAAAACGAATCTTTCTATAACAATGGAACCAGGTTTTGTTAAAGCAAATAGCTCAAATTTGCCCAGGATCGATTTATTGATGTTGGGCGAGTTCCTCGCAACAAATAAAGAATTTTGCTCGTCCGAATTTAGAAAAGTGAAAACCTCTTTGTAAGTTTATTTTATTTGTATATATCTTTAACACCAGATACAAATATAACAAAATAGTAATCAGACTCGTTTTAAACTCGTAGAAGTTTATTTTCTTTTACTTTCATAGATTATTTTTACAATAAACTTGTCAATATTTTCGACGTTAGCTCCCTTGCAGTATAGGTATATGTTTGCTATTTTAGAGTTATTACCTAACAAAACGAGAAAATTTGTATAACTTCGAAATACCTAAATATGAGAAGTGGTGGTAGTTTTAGACTTAGGTTGACACACACAGAGTTTTACTTCTAAATAACTCTATAATCAAAAATACAGATGTTTGATTTGACAGTGTGTATGTATTTGTTCTAATTAATTTCCATTATTTCAGGTATTCAAGACCTTCATATGAAGATGATGCAATTAGTTATGTGTAACTAAAACTGGAAGGAAACATTTGCACAGTCAAATGCAAGATTTGCCCAGAGCATTTAGTCCATGCAAAACTATATGCTGTTACATTGATATTTGATGAAGATGAAGAAAAAGTAACATCAATTCAATGTCATGATTGTATTGCTGCCCAGGGAGGGTGCAAACATGCCATAGCACTACTTATGTGGGTCCATAGACGACGAAGCGAAGAATCTTCATGCACAGAAGTCCAATGTTACTGGTAGAAATCAAAGCAGTCAAGAGTTGGCACTACCTTGAAATTCATATCTGCCAAAGATTTATCTAAAGGCAGCCCTATGTTGCCTTTTAACTACACAGTCCTTGCCAAAATTTTAGAGGAAGAGATAAAGAGAAATCTTAGTTACTGCGAACTACTAAAGTACCAACACTATTATAATGGTGATGAATTATTTAGTGTCTCAATGCACCAACTGGTCTTTAAATATAAAACAGAGAGTTGAGACTTATTTTTAAGCAATGTCAATTTGACAGTTGACCTTATCAATAAGATTGAAGCTGAAACCAGGGACCAGTTCAAAAATAACCTCTGGTACGAACTCAGGTATGACAGAGTAGCAGCTACTTAAACTTATGAAGTGAGTCGGTGTCAGACCGATGATGGGACTCTGATTCGTATCATCGTGGGAGGTAAGATACCAGACACACCATCCATGAAACGGGGTAGGTATTTAGAAAATAAGGTACGAGAAATAGTTAGCAAGAAACTAGGGAAAAATATCAAGAATTGTGGTCTCTTCACATCTCAAAAATACCCAATGTTAGCAGGTTCTCCTGATGGGTTATGTCAAGATAGCATTGCCTGGAGATAAAATGCCCTATAAGCAATAAAACTTATATAAATTATATAAAAAATGGAAAACCCAGCAAGAAATGCTTTGCCCAAATACAAATGCAAATGTACCTAAGTGGACTTAAAAAATGTTCTTTTTGTGTTGCAGATCCCAATTTTTCATTATTAAAATGTAGAAGTTATATGCATAAACTTTGATGATGAATATTTGTCAAGTATTATAATATTTTGGAAATCCCATATATATCCATTGTTATATAAAAATATAGAATAGAAAATAAAAATGCAGAAATTCAATCATTGTTTTATTTAATAAGAGAATCTTGTGTATTAATCAAACCACAGGCTATAGTTATTACATCGTCAAGAACTTTAACCAAACTTAAGTTGAGACATGCATGTGGCTTTAACGTATGAATACGTAAGCTAGCTATTTGCTTAGTTTCTTTGGCTTCAGCTTATGTTAACTTGGCTCCAGAAATAACACTTGGAGGCCGTACTAATAGCACACCCATTTCCACATGTTTTAATCCTCTACCTGCCATAACGCACATATTAGGTTGCAAACATTTTGAGAAATGCCTATTATTCGGCCTCCATATAATTGATTAAACCATTAGGGGTATAAGATATGGGGTACTTAATTGTGTTGGCTTTCTTGTAATCAGATAACCAGAAAAGAGCTTGATTTAAGGCCTTTGAAGGTTTGTGTACTTCAAATTTTTATGCCTAAAAATCATAGGTAATTTCTTTTTTATCAACTCTTTATCTAATGATACAATAAAAGGACGCATTACACTTGCAATAATATGTATTTTTTAAAGAAAATTTTGCTTGGATAATATCTATCAATGCCGAAGTCACCAGCAAGTTCACGGAATGAATTGTTTAACCTAAATTTTGTCAGACATAGTAAAATATGGTTGAACGGTATGCTTGTCTGTTCTTGAATCAATTTAACTAAATAATATGGAAGGAATGCCAATATAAGAACAGGGGCTCTTTTTAATTTTCTTCAAAGTGCACTCTCTCCTCTAACATCTCGCTACAGTCAGATGTAGACTCCATTTGAAGAGATTTAATGGATGATCACGGCTCATCAGAGGGAGTATAAGAAGTATCACTGTCTGATCGTTCTATTTGTTTGATTATTTTACTCAAAACATTTATAGTCTTGATGGGTTACTATTAACATCATGCTGGATTTTAAATGGTGATGTAGAAACAGAATGTAGACACGCCTCCAATGGCGATGTCATCTTGTTTACCAAATTAACATTTGTTTGGTTAGCTTTCTTCTAAATGTTTTACATATGTGTACTTGAATCGCTTTATCCAACATTCTTGGTGGAAATTGGGAAACTTCTTCAACAATTTTCTGAACTGTAAAACAAATGTTTTATTATATAAGTGCAATATTATAATTATAAACACAAATAGAAAATTACAAGGTTACAAAAAACTATGTAGTCTTATAGTCAGTATCACAGAGTGACTCTCAAACGTAGATCATTTCTCGAGATTTGTACAAACTGATGCCACTATATAAGATAACCTGTAATACGGGCCTAAGTATACCAACAATGTATGCAATAATACTGAATTAACATTCTAATAAATAAGTTAGTAAACTATACTTGAACTACAAGATGCACTTTCTTTTAAACTTGATGGCTCTTTAACTATAGTACTTTCTTCAATTTGCTTTTCACACTCTTCAAGAATCATCATCCTTCGTTTTTTAACTATATAGGGTCGCTCTGTTGTGTTAGATGTTTGGGGTTTCCTGTCTGGTTGGCAAGTAAGTTTTGTGGGCATACATCCGGGTCTCATACGTACTCGTGATACCGACCCCATCACATGGTATTCCATATAATTTTTCATATCATTTGGCAACTGAAAACTGCAAAGGTAACAATAAAATTGAATACAAGAATGATAACCAAGACTAACACAAACATAACCTCAATAAATGATTAGTTATTCCATAGCCTCTACATTTCAACTTTTTCACCTCAAACAAACATTGAATTAAAAATTTATCAATACATGATAACATACTTACATCAAAGTGATCTTCACATAAATGAAGTGGAGAATTTGTCTTTACATCGTTTGGGTTTCGCCGTGCAAGCTTTAATCATTTATCTCTTATTATTTTCTTGTATGGGACATGTACAAACACCTTGTTTGGTGTCGTTATTGATGTATTTTTGCACTGAGGTACTGCACACCACTTAAAAACTTTAGAATTCATTTTTAATACAAGAAATACGCAACCTTTGTTTACTTTGCTGCCTAGCTGCGCCTAAACATATTTGACGTTTACGTAAGTATGACGTCACAACGACGCCATGACGCGGCGAGCTGTTTTCACGCAATATTAAAAAATGATTATATGAATGGGTTTAAACTTCCAAAAACTTAAGTTTATTACCGAAATAAAGGTTTTGTTGTAAACAGATATATATATATATATATATATATATATATATATATATATATATATATATATATATATATATATTCCTTTGAAAAGAGAGGATTTACAAAATTAGAATAATTGTATTTACAATAAATGCTTATAACTTCTCTGTTTGACCGAGAGAGCCCCGATGGCCAAGTTCAGTCTTCCAAGTGATGCCGATTATGATGATGATAATGATGTTTTAGAATCATTATTGACCCAATAATTTGGGTTGACATCGCCCATATATTATTTCTTCGTGGAACTTGTTTAATTTAAAGAAAAATTTGCGAACAAAATTTTGACAGTCGTTCGAAAAATATGACAAATGTCATGTATCCGCATTACGGAAGAGGATTTCAAAACCTTTTGTCATGCCTATTGAAGGAATACGTCCAAGGTTTTTTGGGTTGACAATATTTTGAAAAGTATCTACATCTATTTCTGGTAATTCGAAGATGACTTTCGTGTCAAGTAACTGATGTAATCGAAAAAACCTACAACAAAAGTAGAAAAACGTGAATTCAAATACAATCACTTCAATAGTAGTAAAAATTTTGGGATAAAATCGCGAATAACTCGAAAACGATGCAATTTAGGTATAGGGAAATCTATAAAAGATCGATGCCCATTAATATTACAAGGTAAATGGTGAGTGCAAAAAAAGGTAGTCTAATTTGAAAAAACAGACTTTTGTACCTTTGAATGTACTACGATTTGCCACATGTTTTGGAAACACCCTGTATACCGTGAAGCCTCCAAATGCATTGAATTTTGCTGAATGAGTCTCCTTTCTTGCAACGAGCCAGTAATAATGATATTGAATGATTTTTAATATTTTTATCTTCTAAGAGACGACCAAATCGCAAAATTCCAATTGAAAAATTCACATCTTCCTTTCAATTGATTTCAGGTGGCAATGATATAAGAAAAAATTGTGTAGTATTAATTTTATTTAATACAAAAATAGAAATATACTTTATGCTATTTGAAATAACAAAGATGGTGTCAACTTCCAGTATAACCGGAAGTGGCACAGCATTGAAAATATTTTAGAAACTTAGTTCGAATAATATTCAAGACAACAAATAAAAATTCTCCACTCGGTCATTTCTTTCTCCATATACTTTTAATGTCCCATCTCGCGTGGACACCCGGTATATATTCTGGCTTTAAAGCCGTCAATTGGTAACTTACTTTGGCGATGATGCGACATGCTGAAGATTTGTGAATACCTGTTTCATCATCAAGAAGCTGTTGAAATGATGCTGTTGCAAAAAATTTTAACATGATGAGAAGTTGAACCTTAGCAGAAATGGATTGATTTGTTTGCGTTTGCGGTTCCAAATGATGAGAAATTAAGTCCAAAATTCCAGTGAAAGTATTTTTGCTCACTCGATATCTTAACTTGAAATTATGTTCATATTTTAAAAGTGTCTGTTCTCTTAGTATATTGAGTTGCATGGCGCACAGGGTTGACTTGTGCTTCCAAATCAACATCATCACTCGAAGAAGATAAGCAGGACACATTTTCTGAAAATTAAATTGTATTTGTTAGCACAAAAATCAACAAGTACCTACATACTAAATTACTTCCCTTCTATATTTGGGAATATTCTAATTTCCAAATATTCAATCAAATTATTTGAAATTGATTGATTATTTGAATAAATATGAATAATTTATAATTTACCTTGGTATTTTATACCATTTTGGCTTTAAAAAGTGAAATGTTATTTAGCAAGAAGTTGATCGAAGGTAATTGACCAATTAGCTAACATTAAGTTTCATGCAACCCAAATAGTGAGTTAACATTATTTTGGACTAGCTGATTTATTGTTAACTTCTTGTTAAGTGTATCAAAATGACAAATTATCTTAATAATATGTCAACTAGCTTTATACAACAGGAGCTAACAGATTCAAATGGACCATTATGGACATTAAAGAATTCCATCAGTTAGAAAATCTTAAATTTATCTATCTAGGCAAATGAAACGAATCCGTTTCATATTCAATTTTTCGCACATCGCGACATTCCTTGAAGTCTACTATTGACATTTGCGTAACTAAATAGTGCCGAGTCGAATGTTTCAATGCATGATTACTACCTGTTTCAATGATAACCAGTTTACGTAAACTCTAAGCATAATCTAGACAGAGACGGCCATTCCCGAATACGCAGCCTGCGCCTGTCGGCCCGCTTTGTTCTATTCTAGACAAAGACGAGAACGTACGGACTGGCGGAACTCGGCTGGTTTCGAGATTTCGAGATCGAAACTCTCTGGCAGATTATAAACGTACGTTTGCTGTTTAGCCGATAATTAGGTGTAGTAAGTAATTGAACACAGTACGAGTTCACACGAGCGCTTCCGACTTTCTTCGAACCGCAACCAATTTCCACTATTGGGCCAGGTCGGTGCGTTGTTGACAATTGTATTGATGCTGGGATATGGGATATATTATGTTTAGTATATGTATGCCGATGTGATCCGAACGATACAGGTGCGGACTGAAGATTATTTAGGAAATTATTAAGGCTTCAATAAAATTGTATTTCTATCCTGGGAATAACAATATTTCAGTCTAGGAAGCATAATCATCATTCCACTGATAAACTTACGTCGCCTAATCCACTTGCGTTCACCTACTTGAGTAAAAGCCACCTACAGTACTTAGAAAGCTAGACAAATTATATAAAAATTATTGAGTTATATAAAATACAGAAGACAATTATCTATTGAATATTGATCCATACAGGGAATCCCAAGTTGAGTGGCCTATTAGACGTTTAAGGAGAACTAACAATGCTATCATTCTGAAATGTTGGTATTTGAATCAGCTGGTCCAAAACACTATTTCTACAATATTTTCACTTCAATGACACTTCCGGTTATACCGAAAGTGCATACCAACTTTGCTATTCAATATGGAATACTGTATATTAATGACTGGTTCGATAACACTTGTTATTCCAATTTCAAAACACCTAAAGCATAAGTTTAACTTGTTTCGTTCATAAAATATCCTAGTTTTACTTGAAAACTACCAAAATAATGAAAGATCTTTTGCAAACAAGAAACCATGCGGAATATAACTCATGTCCGACTAAATCTCAGTCCGTATACAGAGTGCTCTTTTTTCCGTTTGACATTTCGAAACGAAAAAACATCGAAAACTACGTTTTTTCAAATCGTAACCCATTTTTTTTCAATTCATTAGATTTGCCATAAAAAACTGAATGAAGTTCCCCATACACACCCTGTACCTGAGATTTCAAGTTATGGCGAAAAAACGAATTTAATTTACCTATCTGAAGTAGGCAAAGGAGGCTTAGAATTCTTCACGTGCATAGATATATCCCAGAGCTTAGACAGGGTCCTGAGCATAGATAACAAACTCTTATTGTTTAAACTGTCAGCCGAACTAATTCGAACAGAATGGCTAGCCACACAAATGACCAAATAATTAATTTTTCATTAATGGAGATGAGAGGCGGAATGTGAGTGGAATTTGTAGGAGATTTAACGAATTATATCCAAATGTGTCGTCTATGACAGCTCAAAAACTCTTTCGACTGGAACGGTCCAGAATAAGACATCATTTTCATCACATGTAGTCTACAATATATATACGACATTTGTCATATTTTCAAAAACTGTCAAAATTTTTTCGCAAATTTTTCTCTAAATTGAACAAGAACTAGGAAGTAATAAAATATGGGAGATGTCAACCCAAATTATTGGGTTGATATCTCAATGATTCTAGAACATCTTTAGATCATAATCGGCATCACTTAGAAGACCGAACCTAGCCATCGGGGCTCTCTCGGTCAAACAGAGAGAGAATTGTTTTGTTGACTTTGAATATTGAAAGGATTTTGCGAGATTATACTTCAAAATTGGCAAGCAAGAACAAGGAAGTGATTATGTTTCAGGAGACTCACGCTGCGACGGAAGAATATCTCCGCGAAAGAGGAAATATCGCAGGCTATGTATTTTTTGATTATCTCCTCAGTCCTTTCTATGACCTTGCTTGCTATGTAAAATATTTTCTTAAAAGCCCCCTTCCTTTCACCCTTGTCTTCGTCTGGAAATCATGGAGTGCAAGATGAGAATTGTACTGCTAAGCAGAAAAATCTTTGGTACTCTTTATGTACACACGACACTAACACAACATAAACAGACAAGCTTTTGCTAATGCAATAGCTAGTACAATAGTTTTTTCCTCAGGTTTTTTCACTCGTTTATTGAATCATACGCAAGTTAGTATGGTTTCCCTGTTACATTTTCCTGAGCTCACACGTGTTTTTCTGAAACACACCAAAATTATAGATATAAGCATTAATTATATATTAGGATAACGTTAAATGTTATGAGAATATATCAATCTACCAGAATATATACATACTATAGCATCATCAGAATCATCAGACAATGATATCAATGTACCAACGAGCAGTGTCAGAGGCTTTCTCCCCGGAAAAATCCAGTGTACGGACCTTAGTCAAGAAACACTGAATGTTACTCATTATTAGTTTTCTTTGTGTGAAGTGGTGAACGATCGAATAGAATACTGCTCTGAATATAAATATGACAAAATTGTCAGTTAATTATATTACATTTATATAAACAAATAAATAAAATATGAAATGAGATTCTGAGCAGTATAAACTAAAGAAAACCTATGACTCTACCTCATTATTTTTTCGGAAAGAAACCTACGAAGAATATTACAAGATTTGATGACTGTTATACTTTGTAACTGTTCAAACAAATTTTTCTTCAGACCCAAAATCTCAATACTTTTGTGAAGATTTCTAGGAATAACACCTGTTGTGGAAATAATAATCGGTAGAATAAATATTTTCTTCATTTTCCACATTTTTTAATCTCGTCGCCAAGCATCATATATTTAGAAATTTTTTCATTGTATTTATTTTGTATATTATGTGTGTCGGGTATAGCAATATCAATTATATATGTTATTTGATTCTGTTTATCATTAAGAATGATATATGGTCTATTGTGTTTTACAGCTCTGTTGCAAAGAATTGTTTTATCAAAATAAAGTTTATATTTGTCATTTTCACAAATAATCTCAGATTCATATTTGTGAAATTTTTTTCTTTGGGAATTAGGTCATGTTTAATTCCTAGATTAAAATGGATAATATTGGCGACGGCATTATGTCTTTCTAAATAATCTGTTGAAGCAAGGACTGAGCAAGATGATAATATATGAAAAACTGTTTCTGAAGAACAGAAACATCTACGGCAAGAATCATCTATATTTTGTTTGATGATGTGTTTTCTATAATTCCTCGTGAAAATAACCTGATCCTGGATCGCAATTGCCAAGCCTTCTGTTTCAGCAAACAATTCTCCAGATACTAACCATTTATTCGATGCGATTTCATCAATATAATCATTTTTCAATTCTTTAGAGTGCTTTCCGTGTAATTCCTTCTGCATCCAACTTTCTCTTTTAGAATTATCATCAAATATATCAAAATCTACCTTTTGCATTGTCAAGTTCAGAGGTGTAAGATTATAATCTGAAGCAACAACAATATCATGTAATTTAGACGTTCTCTGTTTATCATAGAAATATATATAACGTTCTAGCTTATTTTGATGTTACTGCTCGTGCATCATTGGCAATAGCAGAGCTACCTCATATCATAGTAGCATTCACAACATAAACTGCATGATCTGGACGGATGAAGTCAAATTACCTGCATGTGCAGAAATCGAGGCCGCCTTTGTTGAAATCTCAGGTACAGGGTATGTATGGGGAAATTCATTTAGTTTTTTACGGCAAATCTAATGAATTGAAAATAATATGGGTTACAATATGGAAAAACATAGTTTTCGATGTTTCTCAGTTTCGAAATGCGAGGAGCACTCTGTATACTGGCTGAAATTCAGTCGGAGATAAGTTATGTCTCGCATGGTTTCTTATTTGCAAACCACTTTCATTATTTTTAAAATAGAGTTTCGGACCAGTTAAATCAACTACCAAAATTTCAGAACGATAACATTATTAGTTCTCCATAGACGTCTAATAGGCCACTCAACTTGGGATACCCTGTATAGTTACATATCGAGTAATCTTTTGCAATTTGGCGAAAATAAAGTAAGGGATTTTGGGCTAGTTTAGGATCATTTCCTAAAATACAGGAAAGAAGATTATTTGACCAATCTATAAATTGTATTCCAACGAGAAGTTGCCACCTCCTTTATCTATCTGTATGTACAATCAACCGCCTTCCCTCATCAGCACATAAGTCAAAATTCATCAGAGAGAAAGTGGATCGAGTCAGACATCTTTGGAAAGGTTATTTTAATTCTCTAAAATAGTATCTTTATGAACATTTAGTTTCACCTAGAAACTCCAAACAAACCGAAAGTTTGTATTCCTACAAAAGTTTGACAATAACGAGAATCAAATTAAATGTTAAAAATGGTGTCCTTCAACCTCCATACAATGATTCAAATGATTCTCGAATTCTCCTCTAGCATTCTTCTCTGTAGCTCTTCCAAGTTTTCAGGTTATGTAGCATAAACTCTCGATTCAAGATGACCTCAAAAGAAGAAATTTAAAGGACTGAAAACAGGTGACCTGGCTGGCCACTCAACTGATCCCCTGCTGCCAATCCATCGACGTGGGAAATTTGCATCCAAATATTGTTGCACAAAAACATCGAAATATTTAGGAGCACCATCTTGCTGGAAATGTATCTCATTTTCAGAAAGAGTGTAATCATTTTACAAAATTGCTGTGAGCTTGGGAGTTATTAATTATTCAAATAACTGCAAATGAGTGTCTTCTTTGAGATGACCTTCCATGAATAAAGTTCCTACATTATAGGTTCCATAAATTTCAGCCAAAACACTTTCTGAGTCGATTATGAGTATGCCTGTATGATCCAATGAGGATTCTGGTTACCCCAATATCGACAATTATGTCTATTCACTTCACCAGTGAGAGTAAAAATACTCTCGTCATTATACAGAATATGTAGACCATCGTTAACATTTTCTCTTAAAGTTTCACAAAATTGCAAGCGGCGATCAGGATCGTCTTTGATTATTTAACTTGAAATTGATGATGTTTCTCGATCCTGTAGACTGTTGAAGCTGATACACCAGACACGCGTGATAATTTTCTGATGGAAATAGTGTTTTCCATTTTTAGGTGGCCCAAAAGTGCCATTTCAGTTGCTTCGTACTGTAATGACTAATCTGAACTTCATGTTTTTTGCTGGCCATCGTTTTCGTTGTTAAAAATTCATTCCTCAGAAGTAGAACAAGCTGGTGTTCCACCTGTTTTTCAGGATGGTTCTCATTGATGATCCTTGCCGTTTCTTTGGCACAACTACTATTTCGGTAATAAATTGAAACAATTTCGACCCACTCATCATTTGAGTAAACCATTTTCAACGTTTGTCTAACAAACGACAACTGTGATTAAAATATTGTGAAAGTAAAAGACAGATGTGAAACAGATTAATCACTAACAGATGCTTGTGATAAAAGAATTGTGCGTTCTTTATAAAAAATTTCATATTTATCAATACCTCAAACTATCACATTTCCTTGGGAATTGAAAACTTGGGTGTACTGAGGGCACTTGGGAATGGTAGCAGAGAATTAGAGTTGTATCATTGAATGGATGTCGGTTAAGGTCATTTTGAGAACTTAATTTGATTTTAGAAATAGTCAAATCTTCGTTCAAAAGCAAACTTTTGTTTTGTTCGGGCTGTTTGTATGATATTAAATATTCATAAGAATAAAATTTTTGAATAGATAATTAGACCTTTCCCAAGATATGTTACTCGGCTCGTTCTACCTATAATGATGAAGTTTAATTCTTCATAATTTCCGAACCAAATGAAATTTTTGTTATCTATTTTATATCAATATATCAAGAACCCTATTGAGAACACTTCACACTCAAGATAATAGAAGAGATTGAAGAATTTTCTCGATTTCTCTATTTGTGGTAGAAGACGCCAGATTATATACCGGGTGGGGCAACTAAAACGAAGAAGACTCAATAACTTCTAAACTATTCGTTTATGGACAAAAACCAAAAACAGGTAAATTTTTGTCTGAAAAGGGACATCTTTTAACACAAGGTGATTTTATTTTACGTCAACCCCTTAGCAGGGGTGCACAATATTCAATTTTCTGAATAGAGAAGATAGTTCAAGTGATACCTCATTGAAAGGATTTTTTGATTATCAATACTAATGTTTAATAATTTTCAAGTTTTAATATATTCGAAAGATGATACAGGCTGGTTCGTCAAGTTATTTTCAGTGATTGCAAAATCTGTCATTCACCAAAATACTGTTGTATTTTGGGGAAGAATATCTTTACACATGTAACTACACCCCCTCAGACACCCCCGCAGATGAGGGTAACTACCCCACAAATATTCGAATTGATCAGTTAGTTTGAGTAATAACTCATTAAAACGGTTTTAGATTTTCTAGAATATTTTAGACAACATTTTTGCTTCATCTGCATTGTGATAAAGATACAGGGTGAATTAATAGAGAGCAATAGGGAGGTCTGCTGATTTTGGATGGAGATTCAGAACACGGTTGTTTGGTTTTCAAATAATAAAGCTTATTCATTGAATTACCTACATGTTGGTGACTAGAGAAAATTTGAGAAAACAATTGAATTTATTATACCTGATACATTTTATTGGTCAACTCGTTATCAATCCAACAAATGTTCAAACTATTCGCCGCCAACTTCCAAACACAAATACAGATTTTGCTCGAACCGTTCCCAGAGATTACGTAGCATTTCAGAGGTTATACGATTATACTCGACTACAATCCATTGTAGTAAATCCACCAAATCTAATCTGCTGGATCAGTTTTATAAATTTGACTCTTTAATTGGCCCCATAAAAAAAAAGCAATGTGACAAGTCGGGAGAACGTGGGACCATTCTGTAGAGCCTCTTCTTCCTATCCATTGATCCCGAAATTCTCGATCTCGACATTGTCGAACAAGAAGTGCAGAATGCGGGGTGCACCATCCTGCTGAAACACTACATCCTCTCCTAAATAGCTAGGATCATTTTCCAAAATTTCAATTATGGCTAGATTGATAAGTTCTTCAAGTAGTTGGAGATACATTTCTCCTGTCAGATTTCCTGGTAAGAAAAATGGCCCAATCAGACGATTCCCATAGATGCCAACCCAAACATCATTATGGGATTAGAGTCCGACCATAACCGGCAGTTATGACGATTTACAGTGCCATTCAAAAAAGAAGTATATTCATCCGAGGAGCAAATATTGTAGAGAAAGTGGGGATTGTTTGCAATTTCCCTCACTTAATATTTCTCAGAATTGCACTCTGCGGTCGATTTCATCATCATTCAATTCCTAGACCATCTTTATTTTAGTCGGATGGAATTCGTATTGTTTGAAAACTCGTCCAATAGTTCGTCGACTCACACCAATTTCACTTTCCAGTTTTCTTGTACTCAGAGTGAGATCAATCACTACCTGCCCAAGCAACGTATGATTCATTTCGTATGAGTCTTTAGACATGGTCTCTTTTCCAATTCTGAACAGAGCCAGTTTCTCTAAATTCTTCCACCAACTCCAAAATGTACTTGCCACTTGTTTGTCGTCATGGCGTTCCTTGAAAATAGCAGCTGCCCTATTTGCACAAGTATTATTGCTGAAAAAATTTCAATAATTTTTACTCTTTCAGCTATTGAATAAACCATTATACTGGCATGGATGCAACCCGTGAGTGTGAACAGTTGCTAGATAAAGAAACAAACTAATTCGAGTTTCATTCATCAGATATAAGCAAGCTGGAAAAAGAAACAAAAACTGCCGCATTTGTTGTTGAGAAATCTGTATTACACCTGTTTGATTTCAGACTAATATTTTTCTGTAACGAGAACTTTACTTGAGTTTGTTTCATTTCAACCTTGGATACCATGCTGTTAGAGGCTTTTCACATACGATGATCGGTTGCGTATGCGGTCGTGAGGCGCCATTACCTTAGTGGTTGTCTTCACATATCTGCTTTCCATCAGTCCACCAATGGGGAACATTTTTTGCGATTCAACCGATGACACGGAGCGATCATCGCTTCTTTGTAAAGAGGCTCTTATACTGTATATGAATTTCTTCATGATCCACCCTGTATCCTCATTGAAATGTAATCGTTCACAGTAATCAGAGAATTCGAAGATTTGAGGGGTTGACACCCTCATCAGAAGGGATGTCTGAGGGGGTGTAGTGGAAGCACCACTGCTTAAAGATATTTTTCCCCAAAATACAACAGTATTTAAATTTTGAATGTTCATTCGAAATCGACAGATTTTGCAATCACTGAAAATAACTCGTCTTTTGATGAACCAGCCTTTATCTTCCCCAGAATATGTCAAAACTCAAAAATTATTACACATTTGTGTTGAGAATTAAAAGAACCTTCCAATGAGGTATCACTCGACCTATCTTCCCTAATCAAAATATTGAGTTTTGTGCACCTCTGCTTAGAGGGTTGATGTAAAATAAAATCACCGTGTGTTAAAAGATGTCACTTTTCCGACAAAATTAACCTGTTTCTGATTTTTTACCAGAAAAGAATAGTTTAGCAGTTTTTGAGTCTTTTTCGTTTTAGTTGTCCCACCCGGTATGAGCCACAAGTAGCTGGTGGGAGTCGCGTTTGTGTCAAGTCAAGCTTTGTTACAAACTAGTGAAGAATACGAATAATTGCTTGCACCGCATCAAATCAAATACGTGTAGATTGAACTTGAAAAACTCTTAATTAGTCCCATCAATGGATGTAAGACCTCCACAAAACTCTCAACAGAAAACTAAAATTTAGTCGGATAAAAGAAAAATTAAAAAGAAAGTTTACTAATGAGAAGAAAACTTAAGTTCGTAGAGAAAGATTTTGTATTATATGTTGTCCATTCATTTCTTATTTTATATCGGTCAGTGCATTATTTTTCAAGATGTAACAAAAAAGGCGTCACGAATCGACATTCTTTGTTGTCGAAAATTTCTGGAGATATAATAATCTTTCGGAAAAAAAGATTTCGAAAATCGGTTGTCTCAAAAGATAGTCCTGGAGAAACAAATTCGAACCCATTTCTTTCTCAAGAATTTGAGAATTATGATAATTTCATAAACATAAGTTGCCTGAAATTGACATTGATTAATATCGATAATTTCTTCGAATATTTCTTCCGATTTTTTTACTTATGGTTTCTAATAAAATCAGTTGCTAACATTTTACACGATCTCCGAGAAATTATATTTTTTCTTAGCTGCTAAATCGATTTTCGTACCAGCGATTCGCAGGAAAGGAAAATTTCAAGCAATATTCAAGCAAAACTTGACCTAAATAAAATCTTCACTCATTTTTGATTATTTGAATCCAAAAAAATTGTTGCAATTCCTTCTGACTAGGATTGTATCATTTCTCTGAAAATAATCAGTCTCAATGTGCGAGATACCTTTTTCAGTCAATTTCACGAATTTTTAAGGTTATGAAGGGCATTTAAGATACACTCTTAGAACATCTTTTTTCATTCAGCAATATTTTTGTTTTCTTTTCTATTTCGCATAAGGCTGTTGCCAGTTACCTTTTCACCGGATTATGTTCATTATTTCCAAGAACTAAATTGTGGGTTCATGAAAGGAAGTGGTCGAACGAATTCTGAGAAAGAAACAAGATAAAGGGCTCCATTGGGATCACCATCGTCTAACTATCATCGAAGAAATAGAAAAATCGCATGATTTCGTCTATTTAGACGACAGGACTTCAGATTATATGTGAGTTAAGCACCTAAGGCATCTGAAACTGAAAATCTCATCAAATGGATTTCTTTTCTATGTCTTTTTAAGTGATTGAGAGAATTGTTTGTGGATTATTAAAATAAGTGTTCAATTTATGAGTATAAATTATCAAATGGGTTGTACCGAAAGTTTCTGTGTGTGTATTATAAGTTAGTTATGTAACACAAATACACATACTAGAATAAATAAATAAATACTTTGCATTATCTCTTGAGAAATTCAATTCTAGGTACATATCGAGTTTGTGACCGCTCGGTCAAAGGGAATCTTGAAAGGTTATTCAAACAAGTATTTGCTTTAAAAAATTGAAAAATAACTAGAATCCCCGTTTATTTAGTTATTCAAATGAATAATGTGAGAACAACGTTTCGAAAACCATATTGTTTATCAAGTTTTGATTGAATTAAAAACATGATCAAGCAAAAGCATAGTATGTAGAATGGATAATCATTGAACACATACTAAGTCACCTACGCTCGCCCCTGAAGTGTAATTTCAGAAAAATGAGGGGAAACGGGTACACTGTACTTAATGTTTTATAAAATTCAAGATAACAGAGAGAAAAAAACCTGAAGAAAGGCACTGTCCCACCCGTCGTTGATACATCAGTTACAGCTAGTGTTTTGTGAAATAAAGGAAACAGAATGATTATGTTTAAGTTTCATTCTTCATTTCAACCAGATCTTCAATGGTAGATGTCCGATAATGGACTGATAGAACTATGAAAAATATAAAGAAAAACAGTAAAAGAACATCGTGTCAGTAATATCAAATGGATTTCAATGTATCAACCCAAACACGAAAAGAATCCGACTCCATATGTATATGTTGAAAACCATTGGGGATTCGGGATACACGCAACCAAATTTATATGGAATCACTGGGTACTTCACATTATTGATTGTTTTTAACCATAGATCTTTGACTACTTGTGAAGAATGAAGTTTTTTGTTGTAAAAAACTGGATAGTATGATAAGAAATGTTGAATTATCACCACATGTTCGAGATATTGTACTCAGTCGTCACTGAGATTTAAAACTGTGAATTTTAAGATTTAAAAAAGCCCATCATCATGATTGAAAATGCCTTACGTTGAATTGTCCGATGTGTAGAAGGGTCGAATAATTTCTCTCGTTGAAGAAGGGGTGACACAGTAAGTAACGGCCACAATGAGGATATCACAGGGGGTGATTTCAAAAACCTACGCCCAATACGTCCAGTTGCAATCTCTGCAAAATAGGTCTAGAAGAACAAGACCGGTTTTTGTGCCAAATTGCAAGAAGAGTGCGTCGCACCCCATACTCCAAAGGCAATTTCTGGAAACAACAGGTATCAGTGTATCTGTCGAAATGATATGGCAAAGACTTCGTTCAAAGGGTTTATAGCAGAAGGCCCTTAAGAGTTCCAGAGTTAACCACGCAACAAAAAATTAACAGACTTAATTGGTGTATCCAGCACCAAATTTGAAATATTGAGAATTGGCGAAATGTTCTTTTTTCGCATGAGACCAAAATTGGTGTTCGATCAGATGATCTCCGGATTCGGGTTTAAGTGGGCCGTGGAAGACAAGCTAGACTCCGAGCAGCAAGACAAATTCCGAAATACCAAAGAGGCAGTATGATCTTTTGGGGTGGCATTATGCTGGGAGGCGAAACAGATTTGATTTTGTTTTCTACGAGTGTAACGGTTAGAAATTACGTGGGCATAGTGCTGGAGCTCACAGTGAGACTCTGGCGAGGTGCCCAAAGAGAGAATTTCACTTTTATGCAAGAAAATGCTTCTCCGCATACCATCAACCTCGGAGGACATTATCTTGAAACAGAGGGAATCGCTATTTTGGACTGACGAGCTTGCTCTCCAGACCTAAATCCTATTGAACATTTATGGGATATTCTCAAAAGGAAAATTAGGTTGAACCAGGATAACACAAGAACCCCGCAACAGCTGATCCAAGCCGCCACAGAAAAGTGGCAGAATATCACCCCATAGGAGGTCTAAACCTAGTCCAAAGCATGCCTAAACGGATTCAGGCTTGTATCAGGGCAAGAGGAGGTAATACAAGCTACTGAGGTCGAGAAAAAAACACCTACTCCGTGAGAAAACAATTTTAATTTTTTTTTACCACATGCGAAAAGAGTAGCTCAATTTCTCTTATTTGTTTCTTTTTTAAAATAAAGCTTAATTTTATTTCTTTTTTTCAGTTGAAATATCTCAAAAAGGATCAGTTTCATTAATCCTTCGAAATTTCTAAAATCCCTCAGGTAATATTCAGAGACCCGTTGATTCAATATAACTTTGGTTGCTTGTATATGACAGTCCAAGAATAGATGACTTATAGTTTACTTAGCTTCACCACACTCGCAATTTGGACTTTGAACAGAATATCGCTTAAAAGCTTGCTATTACAACGCGCATAACCAGGTCTTAAACAATTTAAGTTACACAAATTCTTCTTTCTGGGATCAAAATCAAGAACCTTCTGAGTAGGATTTTGTTTGAAGAAGTTATTTAGAATAACATCCCATTCTATCTTCGAAAGGACTACGGCATCGAAAGGAGCGCGTAAAAAAACAAGCGATAAAGTCGGTTTCCGAGATTTCAATCTCTAAACAGGCGAATTCCGAATTTTTTGGGTAATTGGAAAAAGTTTCGGGAGAGTGATACTACTCCAAACTTTTTTTAATTGCAATTGTCTGCGAATAAATAATGCAGAGGACTTGCAGCCAGGCAATTGAGGTTAAGCTAATGGCACTACTTATAATTATCATGTCTTAGTTCATTTGGGAGTCAATTCTACACGACGTGATCACAAGAAAAAGGTAGGACTATTAGTCAAGAAATATAACTATTCTTATATCACATAAATCAATACAATCCCTCATCAATTCGAACGTTTGTAGACCCGTTAATTTGTCAATAAATTTAGACAATAGGCAGTTCTATACTACATCAAACTTGTAGTTGCCTATTCAAAATTCACATTTCTGCATTATCTTTAACAATGTTCAAATAAAAGGTACGCTTGGGTTTAGCTTTATGGTAATAAGACGTAGAATTCTCACAACTGTTACCTATAGTGCTAATCACATGGATTTTTAAATTGCCCATTAATCTTCACTGAAGGGAGAAAATATTCTTCAAAAGCAACCCTGTTTCATTCAGTTCATAAGTACTTAGTTAAAGCAATACCGGTTATCCCAAGTTGAGTGCCTTATACGTTTATGCATGGAGAACTAATACAAATATCGTTCTGAAATATCGGTAGTTGATTCAGTTAGTCTGAAACTCTATTTCTGAAATATTTTAACCTCAATGACACCGGTTATACCGAAAGTGTATACTAACTTTGTTATTTAATATGGAACAGCCTGTATATTGATAACTGATTCGATAACTCTTGTTATTCCAATTACAAAAACACTTACACATAAGTCTAGCTTGTTTTGTTCATACCAAAATAATGAAAGGTGTTTTGCAATAGAGAAACCATGCGGGACATAACTCATATCCGACCGAATCTCAGTTAGTATACAGAGTGCTCTTTTTTCCGCCTCACATTTTGAAACGAAGAAATATCGAACACTATGTTTTTCCAAATTGTAACCCATATTTTTTTCAAATCGTCTGATTGGCCGTGAAAAAACTAAATGAAGTTCGCCATACATACCCTGTACCTGAGATTTCAAGTTTTTAAGTTATGGCGAAAAAACGAATTTCATGTACCTACCTGAAGTTGGCAAAGGAGGTTTAGATTTTTGCACGTGCATAGATTTATCCGAGAGCATAGACAGGCTCCTGAGCAACAAACTATTATTACTTTAACTCTCAGCCGAATTAATTCGAACAGAATGGCTAGCTACACAAATGAGCAAATACTTAATTTATTTTTCTTTCATGGAGATCAGAGACGGAATGTGAGTAGAACTTGTAGGAGATTTAACGAGTTATATCCAAATAAGCGGTCTATGACAGCTAAAAAATTCAGGAGATACGTCACAAATTTTCTATCGACTGGAACAGCATAAGACATCATTTTAATCGCCTGTAGTCAACAATGAAGACGATGAAATTGCCGTTCTAGTTTATTTTGATGTTAATCCACTTGCACCATTGGCAATAGCAGAGTATGATCTGAATGTACCTCATAGTAGTATTCACAGAATTCTAAAAAAACATAAACTGCACCCTTATAAATTTTTATTGGTCCAAACTCTACAAGCTGGGTATCCACAGCTTCGAATAGAACTGTGTGAGATCCTTCTTCTCAGAACACAAGAGCATCTCGATTTTCTCAAAAGAATTATTTGGACGGATGAGGCCAAATTTTCTAATGAGGGGGTTTCGAACCGGAATAATTCGCACTTTTAGGCCAATCAAAATCCTCATATTACGTGGCAAAGAAATCCTCAAAATAAATTTAGTTTTAATGTGTTTACACTTTCGAAGGAAAACAGATTTTCGTATTTTGTGTATGATGAAAACTTAAATGGTGAACTTTATATGGAGACTTTGAGGACGGTAGTAAGTGTCTTCGTTGACACTTTATTAGTAGCTAAATCAAGAAATTGTTGGAACCAACTCAATGGAGCGCCAGCTCATCGTACAACTGAAAATGATCGAATTTTAACTGATTTATATGAAGATATGGATTGGAACGAATTGTGGCCTTCAAGCTCACCTGACCTTATGCCTATGGATTTTTATCTTTGGGGATCGCTGAAAGATAAAATTTATTCGGAACCGGTGACTTCAAGATATGATTTGCGTAATCGACTGCAAAATGCTTTCATACAGTTGGATGTGGAAGAAATGAGGTAGCCACATCACAGGGTGTTATGAGTCGAGTAGAACTATGTCTAGAAGTGAATGGTCATCGTTTTGAACAATTATTATGAAAAGCAGGATAATAGAGTATATGTCATTATGATATTTCGCATGTTTTTTTCTCTCTTAATTTATCAATTATCCAATGACAAAAAGACAGTTATTTGTTAATGCTCTGGGAACTGCCTATGCACGTGCAGTTTTTTCGCCATAACTTGAAAACTTGAAATCTCAGGTACAGGGTATGTATGGGAACTTCATTCAGTTTTTACGGCGAATCTAATGAATTGAAGAAAAATATGGATTACAATTTGAAAAAAAGTAGTTTTCGAACCAGTCATCAATATACTTTTTTTATATTTTTATATTAAATAACAAAGTTGGTATGCACTTCCGCTATAACCGGATATATTTTAGAAATAGAGTTTCCGACCAGTGAATCAACTACGAAAATTTCAGAACGATAGCATTATTAGCTCCGTAAACGTCTAAACGTCTAATAGGCCACTCAACTTGGGATACCCTGTATAGTCGAACATAGTAGGTCAATATACTTTCATTCAACTATTCAGTGAAGACAGCTCGTTTGAGAAAAATTTAACTCATTCGATAAAGGAAAACTTGTAATTTTATGAAGTGCGCAATTTCAAGAACCTACGTAGACAAATACGATTTTATCCTTATCGTAGACAGTTTGTTTAGCAAAACGAAAATGTCCTATTTTGACTAAC
The DNA here is from genome assembly GCA_013387265.2 of Cryptolaemus montrouzieri. Taxonomy (NCBI): domain Eukaryota; kingdom Metazoa; phylum Arthropoda; class Insecta; order Coleoptera; family Coccinellidae; genus Cryptolaemus; species Cryptolaemus montrouzieri. The sequence continues at coordinate 65,294,359 of JABFTP020000103.1, forward strand.
CTGCGGTCTTCAGTTGGTAAGTTGTCATAGCTAGATAACATATAAACATTTGTTTTGGAAGTAGAAGAAAATCCATGACATTAAAGTATGTTATATTCTTAAGAATATGTAGTTTTTTGAGAAAAAAAATTAAATCTGTATACAGGGTGTTACACACTAGTATATCACAACTTGAAGGGGTAAATGTACATGCAATTTTAAGAAAAAAAAATTATATAAACATAGGTCCGCAAAAGCTTCTTTACAGAGCTACAAGGTGTTGAAATTTACGGAAAAAATAGTTTTTTCTTCAGAACTCCTGCAGTTTTTGAGATATTCAGCCAAATTTGGAATGCAAGCTATTTTTTACAGCCTCTATCATTACACGCTCTAGATTTTAAGTGAAATTCACAAGGTGTTTTCTTTTCCGACGCCATGTCTTCTTTTGCCCTTTTATGCAGTACGCCACTGATCAGCATACAATCAATTTTCGTCATCTTCATTCAATTTGAAAACTTTTTTTGACACTCGTAACTTTTCCGTATCAAATTGATTAATTTTTCACTCGCAAACGGTTGGAGATACGAAAAAATTGTAGGTGTCAAAAAAGTTTCTAAATTGGACGAAGATGACGAAAATTGATTGGAGGAGACATGGCCTCGGAAAAGAAAACACCTTGCGAATTTCAGTTAAAACCTAAAACGTGTAATCATGGAGGATGTAAGAATAGCTTGCATTCCAGATTTGGGGTGAATATCTCGAAAACTGCTGGAGTTTTGAAGAAAAAACCAATTTTTTCCGAAGCTTTTGCAGGCCTATGTTCATATAAACTTTTATTTCTTAAAATTGCACGTAGCTTTATCCCCTCAAGTTGTGACATACTATTATGTAACACCCTGTATAGTGTAAGCGCTTTATTCGCGGAGAATTTATATGGGATTATAGATTCCTAGGTGATTAAATAAATTATAAATATATAAAAATATCAATTTAATTGACGTTTTTGACCATATTGATTAATTGTCATCTTCAGGATTAGTCGATTTAATGAATTTTGGAATTTTTTCCTCTTTGGCAGTGTTTAAAAGTAATATTCAGCAGTAGCACTAGCAGTTTGCCTCCTCAAAATAAGACTACGTTCCATAGACGGATCAATTTTCATAAAGAAATCGCAGAGCACATTTGCCATTATTTCACCTTCAATAAGATTTTTCAAATTAAATGTAACGTTTCCAGTGATTGTTGAAGCCTCGTGTACAATAGATTGTGAATTCAACATTTTCACCAAGTCTGTTTCAGTCAAATCTTCATCTTCCGATTCAAGCAGCTCCTGAATGTCGCTTCCGATGTTTGAAATCCTCCACTAGAACAACTACTACGCGGGTCTTTAAAATGTGCGTTCTTTGATCCATAATGACACATCACAAACAATTTTCGCATTTTTCCATCGATCGTACAGTTTATTCTTTAACACTGAATGAGCGTGATATTGATGCAAACGACTCTCCAAGGCGTAAACGATCAAGCATTTCTATTTTTACTTTGGGCAGTAACATAGCCTTTTTTCGTATCGAATCTCCAGTTTTTTAGGCGACATTATAAATTAGTGAAAATACGGTTTCGGGGGAAGCCTCTTCAGGGGGCCGTAACTCCCCCAGGTAGAATTTTTCGACCTATGTTGTACCGAACTATTATACTATTTCGGCGGGTAGAATCTTTTGTCAAAGTATTGACACCTAATTATGGGACATCCTGTATATTAATATATATAGACGTTCCGTCCTTTGGTAGAAGCTGCTTTGCGTTTTTCATTGTTTCCTTTTTCCATTCGTTCGGGAAACTGTGATCGAGTTATACGTCTCTACCGTTGTCTTAGTAATTTATAATGTCGCCGAAAAAACTAGAGATTCGATACGAAAAAAATCAGTGTTATAGCCTAAAGTAAAAATAGAAATGCTTGATCGTTTACGCCTTGGAGAGTCGTTTGCATCAATATCACGCTCATTCAATGTCAAAGAATAAACTGTACGATCGATGAAAAATCAGAAAATAAAATGAGGGCTATACAGGTATATAATATACTGTAAGCATTGGGTAATAAGGTCGCTTCAATTAAACATTTTGTATGTTCACCTTCTCAAACACACCGACAGCGGCGATACCGACTTATGTCACAGAGAAGCCGGCAGCGGCGATATCATTCACAAACATACTCTAGGCATAGTAGTACTAAGATCTATTTTTTTCTTTCATTAATCCATTTTCCGTCAAATTTACAACGGATACCGAATCCTATTTACTAATACATATGTATGTACCAATAGGATCAGCGAAAAAGTAATATTTATTAGCTACGAATATTGTAATTTTGTCGCATTTTTTTTATCCGCGAACAGTGAAAACCGCGAATAAGAAACTGTATAGAATTTATAAGTTTTTCTGATTCAAACTATTTTTACAAGATCTCTTAAGTTGAATATACAGGTAATCCATTTCAAACGAGCCACCTTGTATATTTCTTATCCTGTGGAGATTGGAAAAATTTGCCGAAACACTTCGAATAATTTTGTTTGGGTATCATCTTCCGACGTAAATTTGCCGCTTCTTGCAATTCTATATCACATCAAACTTTTAGCAAGCTATTCAACTTTTAGTTTTCGGCAAAATCTTCAACGATTTTCAAAATAAAGGTACGCTTGGGTTTTACGATGTAGAATTCTCGGAATTCAGTTACCTATAGTGCTAATCACATGGAATTCCAGATTGCCTATTAAGAGGTCATTACTGAAGGGAGAAAAGATTCTGCAAAAGCAACCCTGTTTCATTCACCTCATAAAGTACTCAGTCGTCGCAATACAGTTGTACCATATACGTGGATATAGTGTCATTTAACTATTCAGCGAAGCTAGGTTGTTTTAATCAAATTAAAATGATTCGATAAAGGAAGACTTGTGTTTTTGTTAAGTGCGTGAATTTAAGAAACTATATAGATATAGACAATTTTATCTATATCATGAACAGTATGGCAAAAAAAACGAAAGTGTCCAAGTTAGCCCAACCCGCTGTCATCGATTGGTAAGTTGTCATAGCCAGATAATGCATATATAGAAATTTGTTTCGACGGTACAAGAACAGATAAAGTCTATTTGGTAAACACTTAGAGTTGTAAAAGTTAACAAAGTTAGCAAATGCTTCAGAAATATGGATCGTGGGCAAATTGAAAAATCAATGTAGTTTCTGTTTGCCTTGGAACAGGCACAAATTTATTGCCATATCTTTGATAGAAATCTTTGTCCAAATCTTCAGGAAGAACACAACTACCCGACTACGATCTCCTCTGTCTTTTTGCTGTTTTCTGTCTTCGTTTTAACTAAGAGGTTTACTTTTTTCGTCTTAAATAGTCAGTAGCGTAAACGAATATAAGTTTTAGGGTTCCCTTCGAAAATAAAATTGAATCAATTGAATACTAATGTATATAAAAAATAATAATTTAATGTGAATATTTAGACAATTACGTTTACCAAAATTAATTATTTCATGCCTACTCAACTTAGGCTTAATTCTTTATGTTAAAATATATAATAATTAAATGATGTTTATATAATTTCAGATAACTCAATTATTTTAGTAAATTATGGAAATGAACATTTATTTTATGTTATAGTAGATTTAAGCTAGGTTTTCAACATGAGTTTTAACATTACCTAATAGAATGTTAAATAGTGCTCATAAATAATTTCATGATCTTATAAAATGTCTAATTCTAAATTCAATTTCTCTATACACTTCAAAATTATAAAATTCAAAATAATACTGGTCAAAATGCTGTTATATATTTTAAGCTGCAGTATGTTTATGAAATATTCACAGTTCCTCTTTTGATGATGGAACTTCATTACGTATAACAGGATCTATCTATGAAGTTCTAGGTCTTTTATTTTAAAACTTGTGTTCCTTCTAGCTACTTCACCCTTTACTTGTGCCCATTTGAGTTCAATCGGATTCAATTCGCAGTGGTAATACGTAAGGCTACTACTGTTTTTATTATTCCAAGTTTTCTGAACCAATGCACCCCTCCCTCATTAACCAAAATTGGTTGTTTCTTATTCCTTTATTATGCTCTATTTCCGTCTTTCGGCCATTAACACGCCGGGGAATTCTGTCACCTCACTAACCCGGGAATTTTGCCGAGCTCCTCGTGTCGAAAGAAGGGATCTTTAATGTCCGACACATCTCTGTTAGACAGGACTGACGGCTTTACATCTCCTCTGACAGATAGATACTCAAGCGATTACCAGAATCCGAAAAATCGCACCGACTTTATTGTATCATTCACAAACATACTTTAAGCATAGTAGTACTAAGGTCTATTTTTTTCTTTTATTAATACATTTTCCGTCACATTCACAACGGATACCGAATCCTATTTACTAATACATATGTATGTACCAATAGGATCAGCGAAAAAGTAATATTTATTAGCTACGATTATTGGAATTTTGTCGCATTTTTTTTATCCGCGAACTGTGAAAACTCGAATAAGAAACTGTATAAAATTTATAAGTTTTCTGATTCAAACCATTTTACAAGATCTCTTAAGTTGAATATACAGGGTAATCCATTTCAAACGAGCCACCTTGTATATTTCTTATCCTGTAGAGATTGGAAAAATTTGCCAAAACACTTCGAATAATTTTGTTTGGGTATCATCTTTCGACGTAAATTTGCCGCTTCTTGCAATTCTATACCACATCAAACTTGTAGCAAGCAATTCAACTTTTAGTTTTCGGCATAATCTTCAAGGATTTTCAAAATAATGGTACGCTTGGGTTTTCCTAATGGTTTTACGACGTAGAATTCTGGGAATTCAGTTACCTATAGTACTAATCACATGGAATTCCAGATTGCCTATTAAGAGGTCATTACTGAAGGAGAAAAGATTCTGCAAAAGCAACCCTGTTTCATTCACCTCATGAAGTACTCAGTCGTCGCAATACAGTTGTACCATACATGGATATAGTGTCATTTAACTATTCAGCGAAGTTAGCTTGTTTTCATCAAATTCAAGTGATTCGATAAAGGAAGACTTGTGTTTTTGTTAATTGCGTGAATTTAAGAAACTATATAAATATAGACAATTTTATCTATATCATGAACAGTATGTCAAAAAAAAGGAAAGTGTCCAAGTTAGCCCAACCCGCTGTCATCGATTGGTAAGTTGTCATAGCAAGATAATGCATATATAGAAATTTGTTTCGACGGTACAAGAACAGATAAAATCTATTTGGTAAACATTTAGAGTAATAAAAGCTAATTAAGTTAGCAAATGCTTTAGAAATGTGGTACGTGGGCAAATTGAAAAATCAAAGTAGTTTCTGTTTGCCTTGGAACAGGACCTTTGTCCAAATCTTCAGGAAGAACACAAGTACTTGACTACGGATCTTCTCTGTCTTTTTGCTGTTTTCTGTCTTAGTTTTAAATATGAGGTTTACTTTTTACGTCTAAAATAGTCAGCAACGAATATAAGTTTTAGGTTTCTCTTCGAAAATAAAATTGAATCAATTGAACATTAATTTATTTGAAAAATAATTCAATGTGAATAGGTAGATAATTATGTTTACCAAAATTAATTATTTCATGCCTACTCAACTTACGCTTAATTGTATAAGTTAAAATATATAATAATAAAATAATGTTTATGATATTTCAGATTAATTATTATTTTAATAAATTATGGAAATGAACATTTATGTTATGTTATAGTCGATTTAAGCTAGGTTTTCCACATGAGTTTTAACATTATCTTACAGAATGTTAAACAATGCTCATAAATAATTTTCTGACTTTATAAAACGTCTAGTTCTGAATTCAATTTCTCTCTACACTTCAAAAATATAAAAATCAAAATAATCCTGGTCAAAATGCTGTTATATATTTTAAGCTGCAATATTTTTATGAGATATTCACAGTTCCTCTTTTGACGATGGATCTTCATTACGTATAACAGGATCTATCATATCATGCATAATATGATGCTGTTTACATTACATTACAATTTATTTTCTTCTCTTATGACGTGGTGTATTGTTTTTTGCCATTTCTTCAATCTTATATTTTCTGTATGATTTTTATGTAAATTTGCAATTGATAATAATTCTTTTTCATCATATCTCATCATAAAGATGTTGGCGTTAATTCAATCTAACCTGAATGGTAGCTTGCGTTAATATAACAGATCCTAGTGAAATCAAAGCCAACAACTGTTCAAAATATTTTTCGAAAATATCCGCATTCCTGTCCTCATGATCGTCTCCACTACTTTTACTTTGAAATCAAAATAGCCTCTATCCACAAAACCCGGTTTTTTTGCCATTTCTTCAATCTTATATTTTCTGTATGATTTTTATGTAAATTTGCAATTGATAATAATTCTTTTTTTATCATATCTCATCATAAAGATGTTGGCGTTAATTCAATCCAACCCGAATGGTAGCTTGCGTTACTATAACAGATCCTAGTTATCTCTAATAACTGACTTCCTATTATGCTCGTCTATTTTATCCACAGGGGAATTTCTTTCCGAAAATAAAAAGAATGCACAATTTTTCGAATAATACTCTTAATGTTTTCATCAATAACCATTCGGGTGATGATGTTGGAGGTTTCACTATAAATCCATTTTAAGATTTTCTTTGCTTGAGAATCTTGTATATTGTGGACTGCCAATTCGAATGATCTTAAGACACATTTTAACATTTTCATCTATTGAAGGTGAATGGCCTTGATGCCTGAAGACATCGTATATATTCAATATAATTAATTTCTCACTTCAGGAAAGTGGTATATTTTCAGCACGTTTAACAGGGACAAAACAATTTCATCAACTTAACTGATGCATACAAATGATAAAACTACTTCAATGACTCTTTTCAATATATATCATTGTAATAATTACCATCCTTGGTGTTAAATTCGGAGAATATACTCAATAATACACTTCAACCTTTATCCTAGTGGACATTCGTCTTAACATACGTGGCGAGGGGTTGTACCTTATACTGTTCATTGTAAATCATTCATGATAGGAATTACTCATCAAAATTTCTTCTATAATGATCTCGTAGACAGGTTATTGTTTGAGATGAAAACGGTTTCGATATCAGTTAATGCGTATTCAACTAAGTGCTTATGAGTTTCTGAGAAAATAGAGATGAAACCCACCTGAATTGCCAATATTATACTCAGGTACCGAAATTGTGTGCAGTGTGCATGTAGGTCATCTCAGCATTCGTATAACGATTCATGAAATTTTGAAATTCAGATTCTATAGTTTCAAAATTATCACAAAACAGAAACCCAAATGACACTGATGGTAATCATTTTCGATCACATCTATGACTGAACATAAAACGGGTATTAATAGAATCGCAAGGATTTCTAGAAAACTTTTCAACCTTTTTTTTCTCAAAACTGGTCGTCGAAATCTAACCTAACCTAACCTAACCTAACCTTTTTTTTCTCAAAACTGGTCGTCCTACAAAAAATGACAAGTGATTGTTTTTCTTGAAAAATAATTGAGAAAATCAGAAATATTTTTTATTTATAAAGAAATAGTAGCATCTTAGTTTTCTCTTTGAGAATAACCGGCGCCACTGGTGAATCCAAAATATTGTTTCGTGTTGAAAATTATGCGTCTTTGAAGGTTCTCGACCCCCCCCAATATTTTACCACAATACGTCAAGCGGTCTACGAAAAATTCAAATTTAACTGTATCTTTCGATTGAATACCATGTAAACCGGTAACGAAGCATTTTGGACCTATATTTATGTGAACTTTTTTCATGAATACTTCAGCAATCACCTCCTCAAATATTGGAGTGTCCTTTTTAAATACCCTTTATAATCATAGTTTGGGAGAATTTTTCTTATTGAATGAGAAAAACTTATCTTGAGATGGTTGTAATATCCAAGGAAGGCTGATTTACTTACTTTCTCTTTTCTAGCTAATCTTGAAAATATTCATGGTGGCTCATTTGAGATCCATTTGCTCTATTCAATTTTGAGAAACGTCTCCTCTTAGGGAGGTTAGATCTTAGACTATATTAAAGTCTCGAATGTAGTAGAAAGATGTACCCCAAACAAAGTTATACGACGTGTTTCGGTAAATTTTTCACTCTTGGTTCAGAAATATACCGATCGGCTAGTTTGAGATGGAGTAAGAGCTCATAAAATTCGTAACTTTCGATTCAGAATCATAGTGAGTGGCCCAAGTTTCATCCATACTAAATAAACAACGCACATAATTCTTTTCACTTTTCGAAAACACTTCACATATTGCAGACACAGTTGTGTTCAAATTTGTTTTTGTTACATTGTTAACGAATATGGCACCCAATTTGCACACAACTTTTTAAAACCTGAATCTTCTTTCAAAATATTGCTCACTCCAGCGTCAACTAATCCTCTTTCGGTTAATAGACCATCTTCTAAAACCATATCGTGTTTTTTTTTTTTTCTTTAGAGGACCTCGTTAATCTTTAAATTGTTTCAGTTTGAACCCATGCATGCTATTTTTTGTCAACGGATAGTCAGTATTCTATTTCTGTTCTACCTAATAGTAGGCATTTGCAATGTAATGCAAGATGTACTCACTCTATTGAAAAATCAATTCGTATCGAATCTCCAGTTTTTAGGCGACATTATAAATTAGTGAAAATACGGTTTCGGGGAAGCCTCTTCAGGGGCCGTAACTCCCCAGGTAGAATTTTTCGACCTATGTTGTACCGAACTATTATACTATTTCGGCGGGTAGAATCTTTTGTCAAAGTATTGACACCTAATTATGGGACATCCTGTATATTAATATATATAGACGTTCCGTCCTTTGGTAGAAGCTGCTTTGCGTTTTTCATTGTTTCCTTTTTCCATTCGTTCGGGAAACTGTGATCGAGTTATACGTCTCTACCGTTGTCTTAGTAATTTATAATGTCGCCGAAAAAACTAGAGATTCGATACGAAAAAAATCAGTGTTATAGCCTAAAGTAAAAATAGAAATGCTTGATCGTTTACGCCTTGGAGAGTCGTTTGCATCAATATCACGCTCATTCAATGTCAAAGAATAAACTGTACGATCGATGAAAAATCAGAAAATAAAATGAGGGCTATACAGGTATATAATATACTGTAAGCATTGGGTAATAAGGTCGCTTCAATTAAACATTTTGTATGTTCACCTTCTCAAACACACCGACAGCGGCGATACCGACTTATGTCACAGAGAAGCCGGCAGCGGCGATATCATTCACAAACATACTCTAGGCATAGTAGTACTAAGATCTATTTTTTTCTTTCATTAATCCATTTTCCGTCAAATTTACAACGGATACCGAATCCTATTTACTAATACATATGTATGTACCAATAGGATCAGCGAAAAGTAATATTTATTAGCTACGAATATTGTAATTTTGTCGCATTTTTTATCCGCGAACAGTGAAAACCGCGAATAAGAAACTGTATAGAATTTATAAGTTTTCTGATTCAAACTATTTTTACAAGATCTCTTAAGTTGAATATACAGGTAATCCATTTCAAACGAGCCACCTTGTATATTTCTTATCCTGTGGAGATTGGAAAAATTTGCCGAAACACTTCGAATAATTTTGTTTGGGTATCATCTTCCGACGTAAATTTGCCGCTTCTTGCAATTCTATATCACATCAAACTTTTAGCAAGCTATTCAACTTTTAGTTTTCGGCAAAATCTTCAACGATTTTCAAAATAAAGGTACGCTTGGGTTTTACGATGTAGAATTCTCGGAATTCAGTTACCTATAGTGCTAATCACATGGAATTCCAGATTGCCTATTAAGAGGTCATTACTGAAGGGAGAAAAGATTCTGCAAAAGCAACCCTGTTTCATTCACCTCATAAAGTACTCAGTCGTCGCAATACAGTTGTACCATATACGTGGATATAGTGTCATTTAACTATTCAGCGAAGCTAGGTTGTTTTAATCAAATTAAAATGATTCGATAAAGGAAGACTTGTGTTTTTGTTAAGTGCGTGAATTTAAGAAACTATATAGATATAGACAATTTTATCTATATCATGAACAGTATGGCAAAAAAAACGAAAGTGTCCAAGTTAGCCCAACCCGCTGTCATCGATTGGTAAGTTGTCATAGCCAGATAATGCATATATAGAAATTTGTTTCGACGGTACAAGAACAGATAAAGTCTATTTGGTAAACACTTAGAGTTGTAAAAGTTAACAAAGTTAGCAAATGCTTCAGAAATATGGATCGTGGGCAAATTGAAAAATCAATGTAGTTTCTGTTTGCCTTGGAACAGGCACAAATTTATTGCCATATCTTTGATAGAAATCTTTGTCCAAATCTTCAGGAAGAACACAACTACCCGACTACGATCTCCTCTGTCTTTTTGCTGTTTTCTGTCTTCGTTTTAACTAAGAGGTTTACTTTTTTCGTCTTAAATAGTCAGTAGCGTAAACGAATATAAGTTTTAGGGTTCCCTTCGAAAATAAAATTGAATCAATTGAATACTAATGTATATAAAAAAATAATAATTTAATGTGAATATTTAGACAATTACGTTTACCAAAATTAATTATTTCATGCCTACTCAACTTAGGCTTAATTCTTTATGTTAAAATATATAATAATTAAATGATGTTTATATAATTTCAGATAACTCAATTATTTTAGTAAATTATGGAAATGAACATTTATTTTATGTTATAGTAGATTTAAGCTAGGTTTTCAACATGAGTTTTAACATTACCTAATAGAATGTTAAATAGTGCTCATAAATAATTTCATGATCTTATAAAATGTCTAATTCTAAATTCAATTTTCTATACACTTCAAAATTATAAAATTCAAAATAATACTGGTCAAAATGCTGTTATATATTTTAAGCTGCAGTATGTTTATGAAATATTCACAGTTCCTCTTTTGATGATGGAACTTCATTACGTATAACAGGATCTATCTATGAAGTTCTAGGTCTTTTATTTTAAAACTTGTGTTCCTTCTAGCTACTTCACCCTTTACTTGTGCCCATTTGAGTTCAATCGGATTCAATTCGCAGTGGTAATACGTAAGGCTACTACTGTTTTTATTATTCCAAGTTTTCTGAACCAATGCACCCCTTCCTCATTAACCAAAATTGGTTGTTTCTTATTCCTTTATTATGCTCTATTTCCGTCTTTCGGCCATTAACACGCCGGGGAATTCTGTCACCTCACTAACCCGGGAATTTTGCCGAGCTCCTCGTGTCGAAAGAAGGATCTTTAATGTCCGACACATCTCTGTTAGACAGGACTGACGGCTTTACATCTCCTCTGACAGATAGATACTCAAGCGATTACCAGAATCCGAAAAATCGCACCGACTTTATTGTATCATTCACAAACATACTTTAAGCATAGTAGTACTAAGGTCTATTTTTTCTTTTATTAATACATTTTCCGTCACATTCACAACGGATACCGAATCCTATTTACTAATACATATGTATGTACCAATAGGATCAGCGAAAAGTAATATTTATTAGCTACGATTATTGGAATTTTGTCGCATTTTTTTATCCGCGAACTGTGAAAACTCGAATAAGAAACTGTATAAAATTTATAAGTTTTTCTGATTCAAACCATTTTTACAAGATCTCTTAAGTTGAATATACAGGGTAATCCATTTCAAACGAGCCACCTTGTATATTTCTTATCCTGTAGAGATTGGAAAAATTTGCCAAAACACTTCGAATAATTTTGTTTGGGTATCATCTTTCGACGTAAATTTGCCGCTTCTTGCAATTCTATACCACATCAAACTTGTAGCAAGCAATTCAACTTTTAGTTTTCGGCATAATCTTCAAGGATTTTCAAAATAATGGTACGCTTGGGTTTTCCTAATGGTTTTACGACGTAGAATTCTGGGAATTCAGTTACCTATAGTACTAATCACATGGAATTCCAGATTGCCTATTAAGAGGTCATTACTGAAGGGAGAAAAGATTCTGCAAAAGCAACCCTGTTTCATTCACCTCATGAAGTACTCAGTCGTCGCAATACAGTTGTACCATACATGGATATAGTGTCATTTAACTATTCAGCGAAGTTAGCTTGTTTTCATCAAATTCAAGTGATTCGATAAAGGAAGACTTGTGTTTTTGTTAATTGCGTGAATTTAAGAAACTATATAAATATAGACAATTTTATCTATATCATGAACAGTATGTCAAAAAAAAGGAAAGTGTCCAAGTTAGCCCAACCCGCTGTCATCGATTGGTAAGTTGTCATAGCAAGATAATGCATATATAGAAATTTGTTTCGACGGTACAAGAACAGATAAAATCTATTTGGTAAACATTTAGAGTAATAAAAGCTAATTAAGTTAGCAAATGCTTTAGAAATGTGGTACGTGGGCAAATTGAAAAATCAAAGTAGTTTCTGTTTGCCTTGGAACAGGACCTTTGTCCAAATCTTCAGGAAGAACACAAGTACTTGACTACGGATCTTCTCTGTCTTTTGCTGTTTTCTGTCTTAGTTTTAAATATGAGGTTTACTTTTTACGTCTAAAATAGTCAGCAACGAATATAAGTTTTAGGTTTCTCTTCGAAAATAAAATTGAATCAATTGAACATTAATTTATTTGAAAAAATAATTCAATGTGAATAGGTAGATAATTATGTTTACCAAAATTAATTATTTCATGCCTACTCAACTTACGCTTAATTGTATAAGTTAAAATATATAATAATAAAATAATGTTTATGATATTTCAGATTAATTATTATTTTAATAAATTATGAAATGAACATTTATGTTATGTTATAGTCGATTTAAGCTAGGTTTTCCACATGAGTTTTAACATTATCTTACAGAATGTTAAACAATGCTCATAAATAATTTTCTGACTTTATAAAACGTCTAGTTCTGAATTCAATTTCTCTCTACACTTCAAAAATATAAAATCAAAATAATCCTGGTCAAAATGCTGTTATATATTTTAAGCTGCAATATTTTTATGAGATATTCACAGTTCCTCTTTTGACGATGGATCTTCATTACGTATAACAGGATCTATCATATCATGCATAATATGATGCTGTTTACATTACATTACAATTTATTTTCTTCTCTTATGACGTGGTGTATTGTTTTTTGCCATTTCTTCAATCTTATATTTTCTGTATGATTTTTATGTAAATTTGCAATTGATAATAATTCTTTTTCATCATATCTCATCATAAAGATGTTGGCGTTAATTCAATCTAACCTGAATGGTAGCTTGCGTTAATATAACAGATCCTAGTGAAATCAAAGCCAACAACTGTTCAAAATATTTTTCGAAAATATCCGCATTCCTGTCCTCATGATCGTCTCCACTACTTTTACTTTGAAATCAAAATAGCCTCTATCCACAAAACCCGGTTTTTTGCCATTTCTTCAATCTTATATTTTCTGTATGATTTTTATGTAAATTTGCAATTGATAATAATTCTTTTTATCATATCTCATCATAAAGATGTTGGCGTTAATTCAATCCAACCCGAATGGTAGCTTGCGTTACTATAACAGATCCTAGTTATCTCTAATAACTGACTTCCTATTATGCTCGTCTATTTTATCCACAGGAATTTCTTTCCGAAAATAAAAAGAATGCACAATTTTTCGAATAATACTCTTAATGTTTTCATCAATAACCATTCGGGTGATGATGTTGGAGGTTTCACTATAAATCCATTTTAAGATTTTCTTTGCTTGAGAATCTTGTATATTGTGGACTGCCAATTCGAATGATCTTAAGACACATTTTAACATTTTCATCTATTGAAGGTGAATGGCCTTGATGCCTGAAGACATCGTATATATTCAATATAATTAATTTCTCACTTCAGGAAAGTGGTATATTTTCAGCACGTTTAACAGGGACAAAACAATTTCATCAACTTAACTGATGCATACAAATGATAAAACTACTTCAATGACTCTTTTCAATATATATCATTGTAATAATTACCATCCTTGGTGTTAAATTCGGAGAATATACTCAATAATACACTTCAACCTTTATCCTAGTGGACATTCGTCTTAACATACGTGGCGAGGGGTTGTACCTTATACTGTTCATTGTAAATCATTCATGATAGGAATTACTCATCAAAATTTCTTCTATAATGATCTCGTAGACAGGTTATTGTTTGAGATGAAAACGGTTTCGATATCAGTTAATGCGTATTCAACTAAGTGCTTATGAGTTTCTGAGAAAAATAGAGATGAAACCCACCTGAATTGCCAATATTATACTCAGGTACCGAAATTGTGTGCAGTGTGCATGTAGGTCATCTCAGCATTCGTATAACGATTCATGAAATTTTGAAATTCAGATTCTATAGTTTCAAAATTATCACAAAACAGAAACCCAAATGACACTGATGGTAATCATTTTCGATCACATCTATGACTGAACATAAAACGGGTATTAATAGAATCGCAAGGATTTCTAGAAAACTTTTCAACCTTTTTTTTCTCAAAAACTGGTCGTCGAAATCTAACCTAACCTAACCTAACCTAACCTTTTTTTTTCTCAAAAACTGGTCGTCCTACAAAAAAATGACAAGTGATTGTTTTTCTTGAAAAATAATTGAGAAAATCAGAAATATTTTTTTATTTATAAAGAAATAGTAGCATCTTAGTTTTCTCTTTGAGAATAACCGGCGCCACTGGTGAATCCAAAATATTGTTTCGTGTTGAAAATTATGCGTCTTTGAAGGTTCTCGACCCCCCCCAATATTTTACCACAATACGTCAAGCGGTCTACGAAAAATTCAAATTTAACTGTATCTTTCGATTGAATACCATGTAAACCGGTAACGAAGCATTTTGGACCTATATTTATGTGAACTTTTTCATGAATACTTCAGCAATCACCTCCTCAAATATTGGAGTGTCCTTTTAAATACCCTTTATAATCATAGTTTGGGAGAATTTTTCTTATTGAATGAGAAAAACTTATCTTGAGATGGTTGTAATATCCAAGGAAGGCTGATTTACTTACTTTCTCTTTTCTAGCTAATCTTGAAAATATTCATGGTGGCTCATTTGAGATCCATTTGCTCTATTCAATTTTGAGAAACGTCTCCTCTTAGGGAGGTTAGATCTTAGACTATATTAAAGTCTCGAATGTAGTAGAAAGATGTACCCCAAACAAAGTTATACGACGTGTTTCGGTAAATTTTTTCACTCTTGGTTCAGAAATATACCGATCGGCTAGTTTGAGATGGAGTAAGAGCTCATAAAAATTCGTAACTTTCGATTCAGAATCATAGTGAGTGGCCCAAGTTTCATCCATACTAAATAAACAACGCACATAATTCTTTTCACTTTTCGAAAACACTTCACATATTGCAGACACAGTTGTGTTCAAATTTGTTTTTGTTACATTGTTAACGAATATGGCACCCAATTTGCACACAACTTTTTAAAACCTGAATCTTCTTTCAAAATATTGCTCACTCCAGCGTCAACTAATCCTCTTTCGGTTAATAGACCATCTTCTAAAACCATATCGTGTTTTCTTTTTTTTTTCTTTAGAGGACCTCGTTAATCTTTAAATTGTTTCAGTTTGAACCCATGCATGCTATTTTTTGTCAACGGATAGTCAGTATTCTATTTCTGTTCTACCTAATAGTAGGCATTTGCAATGTAATGCAAGATGTACTCACTCTATTGAAAAATCAACTTTTTAAAACCTGAATCTTCTTTCAAAATATTGCTCACTCTGCCAGCGTCAACTAATCCTCTTTCGGTTAATAGACCATCTTCTAAAACCATATCGTGTTTTCTTTTTTTTTCTTTAGAGGGAGGAGGGACACGGGCAAATTGGCCCACGTCCGTCCTTCCTTGACCTTATAGGCCATGAACTTGTGTTTTAAGACATCTATCCAATAACAATATGATTTTTGTGTAAATTAGATCAGGGACAAATTCAACACCCAGGTCTTTTGCCCACTACGCCACGGAGAAGACCGTCCTGTATTTTTGATATTACTATTTTCCTTCCAGTTGAACGTGCTCAATGCTTGTACGACCAGTTTTTAACAAATCAGTCTACTTACAAACCATTGTTTTTGAGAGAACCGATTCTCGTACGATATTTTTAATTTCGTTTTTGAGATTTACATTCACTTCAAATTCTTCTTCACTGAGACTTTTAACACCACACGAAGTTCAATATTTTCCACTGCAAAAGATGTACTGACATATTGACTTCAAATGGTTTGTAAACAAAGAACAAAGTGAAAAATGGTTTTTTGTGGTGAAATCTAGTTTCTGTTAGTAACTAAAAGATGGCACTTCATGAATTTACTGAATAACCGGTATCACATAAAAATAAAACAAGTAATCTAATAACCATCTCGGTAGCTGCACGGATAGTGCGCAAGCTTATTGGAACTGCTTAGCCGGATTCACGTCATGGATGTTGTCCTTGAGCAAAAAAGTGATACTTGGAAACTTGTAATCCTTGTTGTGGTATTTATCATTGCACGGCCTAGGAGAGTTGTTCGGAATCACACTAGAAGCGGTAGGTCCACTGTGTAAATAGGCTAAGTTCCGGAGCACATTGTTAAAAGACAACAAACAAGTAATCTAACCTAACTTTATAAATTTCTATGAATATTCTTCTTACAGTTACATTATTTTTAGAAGTTACTTATAATAATGTACTTGTTAAAAAATATTAATGCCAAAAGTTATGGTACTTCATGTTATGTTATGATAGTAGATGTATAATATATCTATCGGCTAATCCGCATATTCGGTTATTGTGTCACTGTATACAGATAGATAAGTTTCGTTACATAAATATTGTCTGCAAAATTTTTAATTTTTCTTCGTGCATTTGGTCTTGCGAAATTTCGTGAGATTAAAATAAAACTTATTATTTGAGATAAAAGATTGAGGAATTTAACTTTTAAGGTAAACACAAAATACACCATAAAATTTTGATGTTTCACACATATGTAAATGATCAAGGCGAATTATAGATTTGGGTTGACATGGCTGTGGGAAGCAAGGTTTTTTAGATATATTAGATGCAGACAGAGCGTATTTAAGGTTGAAATAAATGAAAAGGCAAGAATAACTTCGAATTCCTCATAATCTAAATCTATCATTTAATTGAAAATTCAACAAACCGTTGTAGTTATTGTTCCTAATGCACAACGATTGGAAAATTCAATGGGCAGTTCAAATCTTCAAGTTGAACGTAACTTAGGCAACATTTGTCATAACGTTTCAATAATGATGACTATTCCGGTAAATAAGCGACTACCTGCCGACACCGTTTGTAATCCTTAAGATTGACCGAACCCAAACAAACTAAATGGTTTTACAGGAATTAGAATCATTGTCAATAGAACAGGTAAATTCTCTGTTTATTTAATTTGGTACAATTTGTTGCAAATTTTCTCTATCCAATGAAGAGCTGTAGGCTAAGCGAATCTTTGCTGAAATGAATGGTCAACTGTAAAAATGAAATTACATTCAGTGTTTCTTGACTGATGTCTGGGGCTCCCAACTATTCGTTGGTACATCGATGTCTGGTTAGGTTAGATTATTGGTTATTGATAATTGGCCAAAAACGTGAAAGAATGAAACTTTCTCAAGCCAATTTTCAGCTCACTGAACTAAACCATGGCAAGTTTCTGCTCTGTTTTATCAAGGTCGATGAAACATGAATTAATTTTCACACGTCTAAAATGAAACAATAGTCCAAACAGTGGATAAAGGCCGGTGGTAGTACACCCAAGAAAACCAAGAAGATTCCATCGGTACGTAGCGTGATGGCCACAGTCTTCTGGAGCGGTTAGGCCAATATCTTCATTAATTTCCTCCAACAAAAAAGAACAAAAATAGAAAGTACTGAGTACCACTATCGAACCAATTGAATGAGGAGATCAAACAAATCGGTCACATCTTGGATCATCAAGAGGAGAATCCTCTATCACCACGATGATACCAGGAGCTTTCTTCTACCATTGAAAAAGCAGAGCTAGTTGAGTTACCTTATCTACCATATTCTCCTGACTTGGCTTCCAGTGATTTATATTTGTTTCCAAACACGAGAATATGGCTCAGAGAACAGGAATTCTCGGAAGTCATCTCCGAAACAAAATCATATTTTAAACACCTTGGTAAAGAATATCATAAAGAGGGCATAAAAATCTCCAGTATTGTCTAAGCAAGAATACAGTCTTGATGAAAAAACATACATACATGAACAGGTAGATCCAAGTTTAATAAGGGTTCAAACAAGAGATAATAAACTAAATATGATGCAAGCAGGTATTATTTAAAGATATCAAATGAGGACGAATAAGCTGGTCCATACTGGTACTAAGAAGATTATCTCTATTGGGGGTTTGTTTAAGTTTGAAATTTGGTTGGATTCTAAGAAATCTAACTTCCGTCCTTTAGGTATTGTATGAATGATTTGAAGTTGATCTTTGGGTGGAAAATGATGGCTATTTTCCATAAAATGCGAAGCGAAAGTAGATTCAGCGGTTCTCTGGTAATTCTGATTGATGCTCTTTGTATCTAGTATGAAATGAACGGCCAGTCTGACCTATACAGACTCCTTCACAATCCATGCAGGACAACTTGTAATCCAGTGTTGTCAAATCTATCAGTTTTATCTTTACTATTGGAATATTTTTGGGAAAGTTTAATGTGGGTTTTAAAAGATACTTTTTCAAGCTTTTTAACTTCTGCGTGCAGTGGTACCGAAGCAGTTGAGGTAAAATTTGCTAAAGTAACTGTTCTAAAATGGCCACTCTCACCTCCATGCAATGGTATAAACCGTTCCCAAAACTGTGCTTACGTTCTCGAAAGCATTAGGTGTATATAGCATTTTGTCACAATCCTCCTGAGCAGCTCGTTCCAAGTCTCTAGCTGCGTAGCGTATATTTTCAATTTCGAATGAACTCTTAAAAAAATCAAGAGGAATCAAATGCGGTGACTTTGTTGGCGACTTAACTGGTCCTCTACTATTGAAACAGTTCCCAGGGTAATTATTACCAAAATATCCTCGCCCTCGAATATTCTGGGATGCACCATCTTGTTAGAAATTCATTTGATCTTCTGAGAGAGTGGGATCGTTTTCCGAAATCTCAATAATTCTGGGATAAATCAGTTCTTCTAACAGTTGTTGATTCTCTACGGATGAAATTTGTGATGCTTCACTACAGCTATACTTAATACGCCTGTTTCATGAGATAAGTTCCTAATGGACCTGGTGCTGTCGGTTTGTGGATGACCCAATATTGCAAATTCAACTGCTTCATTTCTATCAGGACGTGCTACGTTATGCTTTCGGTTCGCCACTGAAAAAGTCACCTGAAATTTTTGTATCAGACATTAAACTAGTTATTCACTTTCTCTCGATAATTTGTGCGAAATATTTCTCCTGTTAGTTTGCGGAACTGTTATTTTGAAAATAAGGTGACACGATTTCTACTCTTTCCTCAAATCAGTACACCAAATTCGGGCTTCGCTCAAGAGTATCGAATAACAGTGATGCAGTTCAGATTGATCATTGTTTAATGCAAATATTGCTTTGGAAAAAATCAAGCGTGTGTAAGAAATTGATGTGCTGCTTCCAATGATTTTTATCATTTTAAATTCAAGCTAACCTAACACAAAGTCTCGACCAAATTTGTTAGAGCATCAAAAGACCTTTGCTATGAGGTGTCACATGATACTCTTTGTGATTTAAATTCCCAAGTTCGAGGATGGTGAGGGTAGGGAGTTGATATCTATGTATTCGAATGCTAAAACACCTTCTTCAATACTGATATTAATCTGTAGTATAATTCATTCAAAATATATCGGGTTCAAAGGTTGTTAAAATGTTATATGAAAATACTTATTATAGTTGGAACATCCTGTATCCAAAATTGAACTTGAAACAATTATCAATTCATATAGATAAAACTATAAGCCAAATGATGATTTTGTGAATAGAAGAATCATGCTCAAAGTCGGCATAAGCAAAGTTCCCCTTTATTCCCTTCTTCTAAGTTAGAGAGGTCAAATTTTCGTTGGAACACCCTGTCTATCTAAAACATTACTACATATATGAGATCATAAAAAATGTCAGAGAGGAAAAGAGTATTTATTCGGCCCATTATTATTCCTACAACGTTCTTTATCGATATTTCACGAATTCATAATAGTTTTTACAGAATACAACAAACTTTAGTCTACTTTCATCATGTGTACTCTTGTGAGTGTTGGATTTGATCATCCACCTCTTCAAGGTGCAAAATACAACTGAGAAATTACATCCAGTATTATCTGATTCAAATCCGTGCTCTGAATTTCACCGGAGACCTCTTACACTATTTACTGGTACGTTGATAGTATTCCTTGATAATGTTATAGTTCGTATATGTTCTAATTTGATTGGTATATTTGGATAAGAAATAATGTTATCTTACTAAATGATAATTCTAGGAACATTGTGACAATAATTCATTGCCTGCCAATAATGTTTCTAATTCTTATTCTTTTTTTTTTCGTTGACTTTGATCAAATGAACTGATAGATGAGCAACTTTCTTAAATTTGAATGTACCTATACATTGATATATCGGAAAAGCATTAAACTATTCGGATGAAACTTTGTATTTGCTAGTAGACAAATTCATAACCTTGAGATAATACAACAGTTTACTTGCTTTTAATATGTAATCGTAATTGTACGAGTTGACCCGTTCTTGACCGCTTTTTCATTCATGATTCCATTGAACTATCTATTTATGAAATTCTTTAAAATAATGTTTGGATAAACGCAATGTGCCTCCTCCATTCTGTCCTTAGTACAACTCTGTCCAAGAAATAAATGCCTGTGTTTCACTCTGCACCATGAGTTAATTCCACAATTTCAACTTCTACTCAACTTTGAATATAGCTACAAAAATATACACTTCAGTACAAGTCCATATTGGACAATTCATTTATTCAAACTCCATCCTATGTTACCCAATGAATCACCATAAATGATCAAAAAAAATAGTACCAATTCAGAAGAATTGTTTGAATCGCATAAAATCTTAATTCGGAAATAATTCTTTGCTGTTCTAATGAAAATCATAAAAAAATATATTGGGTGTTTTAGTCCCTGGGATTCCCCCAAAACGCTGTCATTCTTAATTTCGGGAGAGTTTTAGTCAACGCAACAACAGATCTTCAAAACTCGTTTAGCTATACAGTTCACTTAACTGTAATGGAAATTTTCAAGCACCTTTTTATTGCTTATATATTTAGTAATCCAGAGTATGCAAACAGGTCATAAAATGGCTTGCCTGTAATTCAATAGAGTAAACAAATCTCTGAAATATTCCATATTACGCAACTACGACACCAATCAGGGAAACTAAATAATTATACATAATCTATTTGAATGTCTCTGTGAAACTGAAACCAATCTTTAGTTCAGTTACATCATTCCTCTCAAATAGGCTTAATATTATTATTATATTCTTGCAGGTTGCAGACCAAAAATATAATGTCGAAAAGCATGTCATCTATATTTGAATTTAATCGAACTCGAGATGACGTTTCTTAAATGCTTCCAACACTAGAAATGGTGTTTACCGGGGTTTTCATTTGATTTATTTCTGGGAATTCCATTCTTGGTTAGTGCAATATACGTGAATGGCGCACCACACTTCTCTTAGGTAGAAAGGCCATTTAATAATCTTTCTTTGTCTGTTTGCACTAATAGAGTCATTACAATACATTTTGGAAAAGTTACATCACTAAGAAAGAGTATCTTGGCTGCTTCTGTTTCTGTATGTCGACTCTTGGGAATTCGTACATATATAGCTGGAACGTACAGGCTTCTTATTTAGAAAATTTCGATACGTTGTTGTCAATCTTATGAAGATTTGTTTGGTAATAGTCTACAATTTCTTTTATAGGTCGTACGATGGAGTGTTTTGAGTTGGGCTTTCACTCTCTTTCTGTTTTTGTGGACCTGACCAAAGCATTCGACTTCGTGTAACGAGACAAGCTTCTGTTTAAACCTCACAAATACGGTTTCAGCGATGTCAGTATGGCCATTTTTAGACTCTTTTCTATCCAACAGAAGTCAGCATGTTTTCGTTAACGACAAATCTTCCAGAAACATGCCGATCAGTAACGAGGTCCCCCAGGGGTCTATCATGGGTCCGGTATTGTTTTTGGTCTTCATTTATGATTTTTCTTGTTTTATTGATAAAGCTGACTCAACGTTATTTTCTGACGATGCGACTCTATCTGTTCGGAATGAGAATATTGATGAACTTCAGGGGTTATCTGAGAGGGCTCGGGATCAGGCTTTGACATGATTCTCAGTTAATGGTCTTAGCACGAATAACGAGAAAACACAGACCATGTTGTTCAGTTTGAAAGGCGAATCTGACATGCGTTGAATTTTTGGGCATATACTTGGATCCGACACTCAGGTGGGATTTTCATGCTTCAAATCTATCAACCAAGATCAGTAAGAATATTTTTGCTCTGAGACAGCTTCCTTCCTCAGTGTAGGGGGCTGTTCTTCGCACTCTTTATTTTGCTTACATATAATCCCACTTGATATATGGTATCGTGGCATTGGGCAACTGCGCATCTCGCTTTCAGTTATTTAGACTCTAACGGAGGGCCCTCAGAATGGTGGCTGGACTGAACTACAGAGACTGTTGCAGGGCGGCATTTAGAGACTTGCGAATCCTCACTTTTTCTGCTCTATTGGTGCTGGAATGTCTGCTTTTTGCTCACAGAAGAAGGGACTCTAACTTGGTGAACTCTGATATTCACGATCACCACACGAGAAATAAGCTAAATATGAGAATTGATCGCTTCAAGCTCAGCAAGTCACAAATTGGGCCGAATTTATTCCCGAAAATTTTCTTCAATAATCTCCCGGGTCACATTAAAAGTCAATCCATGGTGTCTTCCAAAAATACTGCAAGAAAAATCCTGATCGATAATGCCGTTTACTCAGTGGATAAATTTCTGGGATTTAATCTCTCTAGATTTTCACTTTGAACCTTTGCATTTTCGTTTATATTCTCGTTTTTATTATTTCATACGACTATTGTGGTATATGTTCGTTTTGAGTAATACTCTACATTGAATTTGACCTATGCAAACAATATATTTTGTAAAGCATCAATAAAGATCTACTTACTTACTTATTAGTGTATCTCGAAAAGTTTTGAGTTATTTCGTTATTCAGATTTGAATTACTAATTATTGGCTACGATCATTCCATTTGGACCACTTTTTGTATGGCTATATCATATGGGTCATATGTTCGAATGAAGTAGAATTCGACATGTAGTTTCAACTTCGTTAGATATCGTTGGTATATTCATTCTGATTTGAAGATAGAGTACTGCTTGATGCATCTCATCTTTATCTTTAACAACCACTTAGATATTGGTACCTTCGGTGAACATAGAACATTCTGAATTAAGGAACGGGACAAATCGGAGGGCCTTCATCTATAGCAACAAGTTGCCCCTTAAACCCAGATGCTCCAATTCAAGTAAGAGTCTCCTGTGCAGGACACGGTCAAATGCTCGAGAAAAGTTTAGGTATATCACAGCGTCAATGACTTGTTTGTCAAGCATCGAACTCCAATCTTTGATGCACTTGAGCTGGTTTGTAATTATGGAACGATAAGGCATGAAACCATGTTGGTTGGTTGTCTGTGCAAAGTCGAAATCTCACCTACAGTCTGGACCAAACTGATTGGATGGTAGGTACCTGTTTTGTAGCTTGATGTCACCAGAACACAGAGCCAAGGTGAAGGTGGGGATGGGATGAGAAGGATTTGGAAAAAAAAATAAGGGAAAACGTAGACCCAGTGACGAAGGTACCGGCAGAAATACCATCGCAGATGTTTCAAGCTGATCAAGAAGTTTTTCAACGTCACTGGTGGAAAATTGGATATCACTCAAATCAGGAATGAATCTGATGGTAGTTCGACTAGAAAGATTGTCTGCCTAGTCTGTGGAGAAAGCTGCGAACGTTTGAGCTGGCAAGTAAAATACTGAACATTTGACCTTTTTTGTTCTTGAACCGGGGCATTATCACTTTACAATTGAGTTTGGGCCTCAAATATTTGAAAAAAAACCTTTTCGATCCGATGAAGAGGCAAGTTTCGATTCCAACCTTTCTTTAGCAGCCTTAAAGGGGGTTGATAACAAGTTGGAGTACGAACGATGCAGGGTGATCGTTGTGTGGTTTGATGTGACTGGTTCTTATTTCTCGATATTCATTGATGCTTCAATTGTGAACAAGTATTATACGTAAGATGATTTATTTGAATAACCGAATAGTATACGACTCTAATGAGTCCACGGTAATGTCAATGTGCTGGGTTATTCATTCGAATCTTGACAGTGTTGTTATAGACACCGTTGAGGACCTTTGTTGTCTTGGTTTGCGATTTAGCTAATCATTGCAGAATTTTCTGGAAATTGATGAAGAATTAAATAATTCTTCTTGATCAACCAAATAGCATTTTCTAGCAAGAAAAGTAGGTGACGTTACGATATGTCGAATCAGAAACTATTGTACCGGCATTGTAAAGGGTGGGCAGATTTCAGTTTCTTAGTGAATAGAGTGAAACACCAGTACATAAACATTTGAGACGATACAGCTGACATAACTTTATATGTTTCTTCGACATTTATATTTTTCAAGGATTTTGTGCGTCAGAAAATCTAACAATTCTTGCTGTTGGAAAATGAATATCTCGTAATTTTAGTGGTTTGATGATACTGCAAATAATTATTGAAATTTAAGCGAATGAATGAAAAATGATTATGAATGAATGCTATTTCCAGTAAATGAACCCTCAGTATCAATAAATGAATTATTTATTTCTAAAGCAAAACAAGAATTGAAATATTTTTTGATAATAAAGCAATAAGTAAAAACTAGATACGAATATTGAAATATTTTCTCAAAACATTAATATAAATATGTGTGGGTACCTAATACTTTTTATTTTTGTTACCTACTTTAATATATGTAGCTATTTCTTGTATACAATATACCAAATTACTTTTGATCGAAGAAATTCGTATTTGTTATTAACCGGATCACGGATTTTGAAATACACTCGGTGGAATTGAAATCTTCATACTGTGAGTATTAAAAATTGTTAATTTGGTAGAAATGCTTTGATAATAAAATTTAAGTTCCTTCTTTTTATGTATTCCGTTTCCCATTCAAGAATTCATTATATATGAAACTTTAGTGGTGTTTTTCGTAGACTTTCTTCACTTGTATGCATATCATAAAGTCTAGGTTGTCTTAGATGATCATCCAAGGAATCTCTTAAGGCAAGACTTTCTACTTCTTTTCTTTCATTATCTTCTGATGATTTAGTTAACGTTTTTACTGTTTCGGATCATCCCTATTTCTCTTCTCAAAAGGTCACGCTCCTTTAGATGACATATATTCACAATTCTCTTCGTAATGATCCAAAGTTGCCTTATTCCTTTTATTACTCTTGACTGTTTTTCTTCGTTCAATTTCCTGAATTGTTTTCTATCCTTTCTTTTCAATCTTCTTTAAAAGATTTGCATACCATTTCTGTCTAGTATTTCAACATCTAGTCTTGAGGCATTTTACTGTTTCTTTTTGATTTTTTCGTAGCTTCTATTTCGTTCATCCATTATCTCTTCGGAAAAATCTAGAGTGTATTTATTATCTCATAATGTGAAAATTTGATCTTCTTCATTTTTGTCTAGGATAGTTTAGCAGAGTTTTGTTCGCATTCGTCTGGATCATTTACATTTCATAATGATTTCTTTCTTGTATTTCACCTTTTTGACTTCACAATCATTCAGTGCATCATTTGTGTTATCTACAGTATCTGTCTTATTTTACATTGAATTATAATTTTTTTCTATATTGAGGGTTCTCTTTAAAATATTTCCGTTTTATTATGTAATTCAATCTCTTCTTCGCTAGTCATCTAAAGATGGGAGATAATCAGTGGCGAAAGTAATTACGGGCATGATAGATCAATGTACATACCCTGACGCTGAATTTGCGTGTCAAATAAATTGCAATAGAATGATATGCTATTGCGAGAGAGCAAGATAGAGACTTAGACCAAAATCTAGAACAAGATCAGGTGATTTGATTCCAGATCATTGCCAAAATTGGCGTCATGTATTGCTATGGCGTGTGGACAAGATTAACTCGAAATCATTTCATTTAACCTAAATCTGATATACGAAATGGTCTTGTTCCTCATTACATGCGACTTTTGTATGGAAAAAACCATGAGAGGTTCACCTTCAGCATTGAAGGTTCAAACTACAGTGATAATTTCTCTATTTGATCATGTAACTGGGTTGTGAAGTTGAAGAGTTCAAATAAAAGAAATTTACCTCTTACCAGCCTCTCTTTAAGGGTTCGTTCCGAGTGTAACTGTGTTACCTTTCTTCGTACTGTGCTTCTGTTTCTTCTTCGTCTTGTTCTTGGTTTGATTTCCAGGATCTTTCGTTGGTTTTATCTTTTTGTTTGTCAGTTCGATCGTTATCTATTTTATTGTTGTGATATTTTTTCATGTTTTATCTGTTCATTCGTTATGTACCGTTGTGCACCCAGCGACGTACTCAGTACTTTATTGAGAGCTATTTGTAGCTTTGGTGTTTGACTGTTTGCTTCCATGTGCCATAATGTTTCTCCGACGTACGTGATGGATGGAATTAAAATGGCCCACATTATCTTCATTCTGTTTTATGCTTGAAAAGTTCAGAATAGATTATAGCTACAAATGCAACGTTTTTGTCTCTTTAACTTTTTTTTGTATCAGTTTTCGTCTACGTTCATTCTTTAATATTTCGCTTCTTTTTCATTCAATTTTTTGCCTTTGTATTTCAACTTCCTTCGGTTCAATTCTCATCCAATTTAATTTGTATATTAGGTATACTGCTTTCGTTTTCTTTGGTTTATTATTATCCTACATTATTCAAAGTAGTTGATCCTTGGAGCATGTCTGTTTCTATTTTCTTCGCTGTTTACTTGGTATTGTTTATCATGACTAAATATCTTCTGCTCTCTTAGTGGTTTTGAATAATGTTAGTGAGCTTTCGTGGGAAGCGTACCACTCTCATTTTGTATGTTAGTCCTTTGTGCCAAAATTTGTAGAATTTTTTTTCAATATCCATGAATACAGCTCCAGTTTGTGTTGATATATTCAGTTCATCCTTAATGTCCTCAGTGATTCTTGCCAATTTGTATATAGTTGAGTGGTTTTTTCTGAATCCAAGTTTTAAGTCTTTTGTATAGCGCTTTCTCAATTACCTTGCTCAGGCCAAGTAATAGGCTAACTTGTCTATTGCTGCTTGTTTTGCCTCTCGATTTTCCTGGACTTATTGTTTCTGCTATTTTAGATCTTTTCCATTTCTGTTCTTTCTATGTTATCCATGAATATATCGGCTATAAGGGGGCTGAGATGTGATACTAAGGTAAGATTGAAATTGAAAATAATTTTGAGATAGGCAGGTTTTTTAGAAGGTTACAATAATCATCACCAATGTGTAGCAGCGACTTACTTTCGGTAAATATTTCTCTGACTATCGGAAGGCATTCTTCTGTTGGAATATTTGGATACATGTGCTTTATATCAAATGAAACTAAGTTAAGATTTTGGGTGTTATCGACCCTAGAAAGTTTTTGTACTAGATCTAGTACAAAAGCGGATTTTCTTCTTTGTACAGTCTTATTAGTCCGTATAACTTTGGATATTGAGTTCATAGAAATCCGTTTTCTTTTTTCCCATTCTGTATATACTTTGGTGGTGCACGTGGCGGAGGTCGTGGAGGTCCACGAGGCAGAGGACGCGGTCGTGGTAGAGGCCGTGGTCGTAGCAAAGATGACCAAAATGAATAGGTACCAGTAACAAAACTTTGTTTGGTGAAAGACGGAAAAATTGTGAATCTCGAACAGATTTATTTGTTTTCAATTCCAATCAAAGAGTTTGAGATAATTAATAATAATCCTTAAAATTATGCCTGTACAAAAGCAAACTCGTGCAGGTCAACGTCCAAGCTTTAAAGCCTTTGTACTATAGTAATGGTCACATTGGATTGGGGATAAAATGCAGTAAAGAAGTTGCAACTCCAATTCGTGGAGCCATCATTCTTGCGAAACTTTCAGTTGTTCCACGTACGTAGAGGATACTGGGGTAACAAAATTGGTAAACCTCACACTGTACCTTGCAAGGTAACAGGAAAATGTGGTTCTGTCACTGTAAGGCTGATTCCAGCCAACGTGGTACTGGTATTGTGTCAGCTCCAGTACCTAGAAAACTTTTGCAAATGGCTGCAATTGAAGATTGCTACACTTCTGCCCAGGAATCTACTGGAACTCTCGGTAACTTTGCAAACGCCACTTATGCTGCTATTGCTAAGACCTATGCATACTTGGCATCAGATTTATGGAAAGAAATGCCTTTGAAAAAGACGCATTATCAAGAATTTGCCGATTACCTGGCCAAAAATCACAGACCTGTTTGGGTGCCAGACCTGCGAATGTCTAACCATGTTAATGTCTTCTTCTAAAAATATGCTATGTATGTTCCAATACTCGTTTTATGTCTGTTATGAAGGATTTGGTCGGATCCTTATGTATTTTCATTATGTTCAGTGTTTCTAATATATCTTGCAAATGAATTTTACTTCATCTTCGTTGAAAATGAATTTTCATAAAATGAATAGAGCATAAATATTACTCATTGGAATCGATATCAGCGCCTATCTAGACTATTTCTGAAAAAGAAGCTTGTCACTCTAGTCAAGAATTTTTGAATAAAGAGAAACCATCATTATAAAACTAAACTCGCGTAGTATGGTCATATTCAAAAATACTAGTTTATTTTTAACTCCAAAAGTGTTACAAAATTAAAATTCTGCATCATCGAATTGTACTCAAAATAATCTGTAAACTGAAAAATATTTTTGTAAAAATGAATTTCAGGATATTGAGATATTTTCTAGATTACTTAAAATATTCAACAACCTCGAAATCGGATCAATCTATTTAGTCAACGCAAAATAAGTAAACATATCTCGTCAACTGTAGTGCTGGACCATTATATAAGATTAACGAATTCATATCGATACGTTAATTGTATTTGCATAATTTTTATGCAATAATCAAATCGTTTAATTTAACATTCTATGGAATATAAATTCATTGACCACAAGATGCGAACTTGAGGTTGCTTTGAGGAACAATCTTATGAGTAACACATACGCAAGTATCTGCGTCAGAAAAGAATACTCCGTAAAGCAGTAAGTAAACCTTACAATAATTGAGTAGAACCATGGTTTAGATAAGTATCGAAGCGTATGTTTAGAATGAACATCAGGTATGTGATCCGCGTCAACTAGAAGTTGCTCAATGAATTGTTCGACGTGATCTTCTATTTAAGTTGCGTACAGAGTGAGACAACAATACATCCACCCACAGTATCGGTCGCGGAGACCTGGCAACGCTGCCCGCTATAACCGATATTGTGGCCGCATGGAATGGAGGAGAATCAGCTCGGGTCAACTTCTCCTGTGCCCCTCTCCATGGCTGACTACGTGCCGTTGTTTCTCCCACAGCAAAGTAGACAGTCGAACGTCGCGCGTCGATGCCGATGGAAGGTTAACGATATTTCGGTTTAGTATATTCGAATAATCGTGTATAAACTGATTTAAATACTGACTTTCTTTATGTTTACCTTCAAATGCTGGGATATACCTATAGGTATATATCATTTTTCGTTGCTTTTGTTTTTTTTTCAGCTACCCAAGGATATTTGTGTATGTGTGTTTGTGCGATTTACCCTGAGGATTACTAAGTTTTGAAATAGAAACGTCTGGATTTTTTCAGAATATTTTTGTGGAAGTGACAGTGTTAATGATGAAAAATAAATCACAGATTTACATTCAATAGTTAACAATTTTTTAAAATTCGGAAATATTAAATGAAAATTTACTGAAACGTACAGGTCTCAATCACAAAAAAACAAGTATTTCTTCACATTTTAAATTTTTGAAATTCAAATATTTCGAGGATAAGTGTTCAGTGAATGTGTCCGAAGATTATCTGAAAACAAACAAAATTCATTTTTTTATTTCAAGATCATTTGAAGTGAGTGATGAAGTAATTGTTGCGAATAAAAGTGGGTGATGTGAAATATTTTCTGGAATATGATCGATTGCCTTTGGATTAAAATTTTTTGGAATAAGTATTTTATTTAGTCCATTTTCAAGATGTTGGTGACGGGCACCAGATAGTTGTCACTACATTTAGTTTATATGAAGTTGGTGGAAGTTTTCTCAACGAATTAATTAACATACACCTAATTTACAAAAAAAAAATCATGTCATACAAAAATCATAAAAAAGTTCTCATACAAAAATCATAAAAAAGTTCTCATACAACTCTTAGTTTCGACAATTTCCCTGTTATCGCAATGAGTTGCAAAACATTGGTATGTGTAACGGTCTCACTAAGTAGAAAACTAAAATACTCAAATTATAAAATTTGATTTTTGAAGTTGTAGCTGAGTCTCGGTTTCATCGATTCAAATATTTTCAAGTTACTTAAATATTTAAATATTGCACAATTTATTCCTTTAACCACATTCAAAACTAGCCCAATCATAAAATATCTTAACGAACACGATATGAAATATACCTTTATGAATTCGTTTCGCATCAAGTAATTTCATTTGCAACAAATTCTTATCACTCGCGTGGGAGAGTTATTAATTTCGTAAAGTTCATAAATATAAATAAGATAAGGATAAAACCATTCGTGTGTTGTGTTTTCGAACTTCATTGGAGCTTATCCGAATTCAACAATACGTTCTGGAACTCACCTTGAAGATATGTACGAGATAAGACAGAAGAAATTCATACCCACATTTCTAGATATTGAATTATCGTATGAATGTTCATATTGTGATAAAAATTGAAAATATGAACAGTCTGTGTTTATCAAGAGTTGCCAAGTGTCACTCCAGAATTTGTGCTTTGTGTATTCAACTCCATCTTTTTATATCTGTAAATATTACAAAAATATTTAAAATCTCAATTCATATATCTATAAAATATGATCACTTCCACAAACAATTATATATTAATAATTGTCAATATCTAGGATATGTTCCTCTTTTCGTCTTTATTCGCTTCATTTGAATGACTTCGCTACTAAGCAATGTTGGTCTGTAAAAGGAATGTGATGAGAATGTCTTTTACTGCAAATGATCAGTACCTACCTATTTAAATTTTTGATATATGCCAGTCATCGATAAATATTTAACATAAAAGTTTTGAGTTTTTGAGTTGTTTTCAGATCTGTATCTTCTATCCACACATTACACTGTTTTTTATTGAATCAATAATATAGAATTCACATTCATATATGTTTTTGCATTTTCTAGAATTCTAACAATTTATCCTGCACATCCCTTTCTATAATTAAGGTCAAACTCACAGAAAACAACTCATATTCAAAATAATCACAGTGTAGTATTTCTTCTTGTGTTAAAATCGATCATGATACATTAAATTTCGGAGAACGGTCGCGTAAGTTTTCTATGATTAAGGTCAAACTCACAGAAAATAACTCATTCAAAATAATCACAGTGTAGTATTTCTTCTTGTGTTAAGATCGATTATCATGATACATTAAATTTTGGAGAACGCGCGTGTAAATTTTCGTTCAGAAAAGCACGGGGCTATAATGCCTTGATTTGTCTGACATTAAGATTGCTCCAAGCGTTGTTTGAACCACGTGGAGTAGCCTTCCAAGGAGTAAAACGTGTGTGTTGTTTCAGGGACTGGTCGCCTGGTGGCGCCACCGCCCAGCAGCAGTTGTCAGTCGTGACCACAGTGTGGGAAACGTCGTCTCAGTCGGGCCCCCACGGTGGCTTCTCGGGTGGCCCGACACCTGCAGGAAACACTCCTTACGGAAATACCCTCAAACAATCTCAACACACCAACTACCAACAAGGATATCGACAAAGTGGGCCTGGGTGAGTTCTTTTTCACCCTGTTATGTCTTCGCATTAATTGGGCTTTCGGTAACAGAAATATTAGCCAAAAATGAAAATTACCATTTTTTCAAAGCCTTGATTGATTTTTAAGACTAACTTTATGTTATAAAATGTCTACACTTTTTGAGTTGAACATTGCATCAAGAATTCAGCAATATAAACAATAAATAACTAATCACAAGTCAATCAATTGAGTTGCATTTTGAGGAATATTAACCGAAAAATGATATTCTGAAAAAATTGTAGCTTCTTATTTCAAATAAGCAGAAATCGATTGAATTCCAATCTTATCAGTAATATAAATGATATTTATGGGGCATTCTTATATTCATCTGAAATTAAAGTCTATTGGAATTGTATTGAAAATATTTAATCCAAACTACTCGCACTAAAACATCAATGTGCAAAATTATAAATATATTTCCTTGTATTCATTGAACAGATGCCGAAATATTTCAGAACTGCAAAATCTGTTACATTAACTTCAAATTATTCATATAATAAATTCATATAAATGAAAATTATGTATTAAAAGCAACTAAATTTTTACTGAATACTTGTTATGATTTCTACAAAATAATATTATAGAAAATATTTCTGCACCGCCACTGCAGCCCAATTGCCTATTGAGTCTCCATATAAAATCTTTCATTTTTAGATATTTCGTTCAATATTCACAAAATATATGATGGAATACCTTGTCATTAGTGCAAGTGATATAATAAAGCATTTCCAAGCGAAGGTTCAGGATTCGATACTAGACATTTAGAAATGTTTTATAGAATGTTTCTATTTTATCAACAAAATAACATTCAAAGGATTTATGGCCACTTCCAATTTACGGATTGATCGTCACGATTATTGAATGACAGTTGATTTGCTACAACTTTTGGAAAAAAACATTCAATCTTCATCTTCCACCAGTTAATATTCACAAGTCATTATATAATAGAAATTGGAATAATGTATGTGAAAGAAATGAATTCCATGTCAATTCCTGAATTCCATCTGGAATCCAGTATAACGGTACAAATCTCCACCGTGGTCGTTTCTGAGAGTGGCAACATTGTCAGAACGAAACCAAGGGTTGTTACAAATATAAGATAGAAAAGGCATTAAAACTTGTTTCATCAAATGTCTGGAAATGTTCGTTAAAGGCGAGAACTAGGTAGTTATTAGAAAACTACCCCAGGTATTCAATCAAATATGTGTCCAATTAGGGTGGTTTATACCTAACAATGGTGACCCAGTCAATTCTGGTAGAGAGGGGTAAAGGGAAACAGCAGGGGGTGGATTCGGGGACTGTCATAACGGGAGCGTTATATTCAACACTCTGAGTTACTGGATAGCAGAACTTGGGTTGCTGTACCAGTATTCCCAAAAAGTTGGGTGTGGTAGTGACTACAAAACTTTTTTAGATTGAGGGCATCTGAGTTACAATTCCCTGAATAATGAATCGCTTATCTTATTCTATTACATGTAAAAAGAGGGGAAGCTTATTATATTGGCATTTTTTGTTCTCAGACACTTTAGAAGAGATAAATTGCGAATGTGCCAAGTTGAATTAGTCAATTTTATTTTCGATTTCCTGAAAGAAACGTTTGACGATTAATTTCATTGAATTTTTCAATTTTGCAACAAACTTCACGTTCACATTAAAATAATTGTATTTGTCATTATTATGATTATTGAACATTCAGTCATCGATATGAGGATAGAAATGTATAACTTTTTCCTAGTTTCGTATACACAGACAATTGTTTTATTACAATTTATTTCTTTTCACTATTACAGATTCCTTTTCGAAATAATCTTGTTCTATTAGCTTCCAACAAAGAGCTGCAGTGGTCTGCTATATTTCTATTAATTGCAGAGAATCCCAACAATTTAGGAAATGCAAGAAATATTGTAGCATAGAAACGAATACCTGGGAACTATTATGTTTTCTTACTTTTGTAATTTGTGTCGATCTTACATGCATAATAATATCGGTAGTATCATTTTCTTCAATTGTAGGCATGATCTTGACCAAACATCATTCATCGACATTCATAATTTAGTTTTCATTTTTGCCATCGTGTATTTGAGATGGTAGAGTTTACTGGGTTTATTGTTAATATTATGTGAAATTGTTCACATTCACTGTCCATTGCGATTGATATGCATAATATTTCATGGTACATAGCAATGTAGTGCCATCGTGAAAATATATTCCATAGATCCAACTTTTCGGAATTTGTCATGACATTGATATTTCCAACTATCCACAACTATAATGGTCTTTAGGGGATAAAGAAACCGAAATACCATAACAATATAAAAAGAAAACCTTTTTTCATTTCAAATATGTTAACCGTAATAATTTTTTGGTGAGTTGTCCCTATGCGATTAATTGGTTTACTAATAATCTTAAATAGCAAAATTTTACCAAGGTTCAGAACTTAAGGATGGAATTTTCGTTTCCGTTTCAATTATAAATTAACGCTTCCAATTAGTTGAAGGCCTTTAGACAGTCAGAGTACTAATTTCATAATTGTACCAATTTCTTTCATTGACAAATATATGAGTAATTAGGTCGGTCGTCTGTTCAATATATTTGAATAGTTAATAACTTCTTTTCATATACGAGGTCCAATAAAAAATACGGGGATTTACATAATTCCAAACAATTCATTAAAATGAATGAAGGCAAAAATTCTTCTCTTTAAAAACAAATTAGTATAATTATTTTTTTTATTTAAATATAGAACATTACGTCGAATATGATAAATTTCAGGATGATTTAATTGACATAATAGCTTCCGCTTTAGTTTACTAAATGCAAGAAAATCATGCAATATTTTTAATCTATTGTGCTGTGACATCATCCGACATCGATATACCGTTTCGCCCATACAACGTGAATATTTGTGTTCATCTGGGTTCCCACATATCTTTTACCCCTCTTAGATTTCGGGGCACATTGTAAATAGAATTCTGTATCGTCTCACTCCGTCAATGTTTTGTTTGTCACATCAGCCTACTACTATAACTCCCTTCCCGGTTTCGTCCCCGTGACGTTGGAATATCGCCCTTCTCACTGTTTATTGTTCGAGAAATGCTTCACCCCGTCGCGTCATACGCCTGTATTTTAACGCGGGGCTTTTTTTCACTGATTTGAACCCTATATTTTTTCCCCGAGTCGAATAAATTAAACAATACAATATTTGCAAGGTTATATACAAGCTTCGTTATTTGAATTCAATTCTCCAACCGAACGAATAATCGTTACGGCTTTCTGATGCCAGAAGATTTCTATAGTAAAAGAAAGGCCCGTTTTTCTACACATAAATGTCTTCAGACACTTTTCTATTAATAATCCCAAAGGATCATTTTTGGACGTCGGTTAATTCTTAATATATTTTAGATAAGTTCGAATTGCTCAAACAAAGGAATAATTCAGGTATATTTGTTCTACAGTAGTGGGAAAATGATTGGTGAATATTCACTCATAATTGATGATTGCCCAAAAATTTTTGTAGATGCCCTTCTTTCACTTGATGAAGTATGTATTCATTTCTTTCCTAATGAAATAAATCATTTGATGTATTCAATATTTTCCTCCAATGCTCCTATTGTCCACTGATAATTCTATTTAAAAAAAGGGAAAACGATGATGAATACAATAGATTAGATTTTGTTTCATTTTCAGGCTTGGCAACTATGGTGTCAATGGTGGCATGAGCAGTGGAGACGTTGGTTACGCCGGCGGAAACGCACTCTCAACAGCCGCCATGGTGGCAGCTGCCACTGCCACCGCTACAGCTACCGCTAGTGTAGTTGCACTTCAAGATAACGGCCAGTTTAATAATCAGCAGTACTCTCAAAGTTACCAGCAAAGAATGATGCAAATGGGAGGAATGAGCAATATGAATCCCATGAACAGTATGTCCTCGATGCCCATGGGAAACATGCAGCACAGTATGATGGGTAAGAGAACAGATTTTAGGTCACAAAATACAATCACATTTCAAATGAATGTCGACACTTTTCTCGACGTTTATAAAAAGTGAATGACTCGAATAAATCAAAACTTATTTCATTAAATTATTCAAATAAATAATCTTCTGCATGAAACTTTTCAGGCAATATGGTAACGAAGATGGGAATGCAAAGCCCTGGACCTGGACCCACCACCAACTCTATGTATCCGCGACGAATGACCCCCTATCCTAACCCAGCCATGATTAGTCAACAAAGGCAGCCATGTTACCCCAAAGGAGGTTGTTCCCCAAGCATGAATCCCTCGTTCAACCAGAATGGTCAATACCCTAATTATTCGACGCGTCAACCAAGTTTCAATCAGTATCCCACTCAGCAGTCCTTAGGACCTAGTGGAAATTTCGGACCTGGTACCATGGGAATGGGAAGTATGGGACCCGGATCAGTTGGACCTGGTAATCTAACACCGGGAAATATGGGACCCGGTAGTATGGGTCCAGGTAGTATGGGGCCAGGTAACATGTCAAATATGGGACCTGGCAGCATGGGAAGCATGGGTCCTGGAAGCATGGGACCTAATAGTATGGTACCAAGTGGTATGGGACCTGGAAACATGGGCCCCATTAGGAATGCCGGTGCTATGCGACAGGCTACTCCTCCTTACACGACCCAAGGTCAATATTTCAATGGATCCATGAACCAGTTTCCTGCTAATAATTCAGGTCAATATATAAACGCTACTCCAAACGGACAGTATGGATCGACAAATCAATTCCAGCAAGATGTTTCCATGAGGAACAACATGAATTACCAACATAGTCCAATTCCTGGGAATCCCACACCACCTTTAACGCCTGCAAGCAGTATGCCACCTTATATCAGCCCGAATCCTGACATCAAACCTAATTTTAACGATTTAAAACCTCCAAACACGTCACAAAGTAAGTTTTTGGTTGGAACCAGTTGATATAGTATGAATAGAAAGTTTTTACCATCGTTGATTTAATTTTTGCAGAGGATGACGAATTGAGATTAACCTTCCCTGTACGAGACGGCATCATACTTCCACCTTTTCGACTTGAGCACAATTTGGCAGTGAGCAATCATGTTTTCCAACTCAAACCAACGGTTCATCAAACGTTGATGTGGCGTTCAGACCTGGAGTTGCAACTTAAATGTTTCCATCACGAAGATAGACAAATGAATACTAATTGGCCTGCATCTGTCCAGGTTTCTGTGAACGCGACACCTCTTATGATTGATAGGGGGGAGCACAAGACCTCTCACAAACCTTTGTATCTTAAGGATGTTTGTCAACCAGGACGAAACACTATTCAAATCACTGTGTCAGCCTGTTGTTGTGTAAGTACATCACATTCAAGTACAAAACTGATTATTAGATAAAGATTATTCAATGAGATCCAGCCAAGTGAAATATTCTTGATAAGACCTTCAAATGTGTTAAAAAATTAACAACGTTAATGTCGATGTCTTTTCTCGAAGCTATAAAAGCCCTAAAAATTTAATGAAAATTTCAAGCCTCAACTTCAGACTAGTGTTTTGAAGTATTTCGTTTTCGCAACGTATTTGATTTTATTGAAAGGACCAAGTGATACTCGTCATCACTTTCTCCGTTTCATTTTCGAAAACGCAGGTATGAATACCTACATTTCGACCCTAAACCTCGACAGACAATTATTGCAGGTAAACAACGATTATCGTAAAAGATAAATTTTTGAAATTTTTTCACGCAATAGTTTTGCTAACCGGAAACTAACTAAACGAGTCGTCACAGATACTCAAGTTGACGAAAGTGGACTTTCCTTTATCACCAAATACTTCTGCTAAAATTAATTCTTCAGCATTTGGTATTTTGTCAGCAATTCGTGTCTTCTAACTACTTATTTTTTTAAATCAGCAAACGGAGAAGTCACTATTCTACACTGCAAATGAGTTTAAAGTTCGAAAAAATCGTTTAGCTAGTTTGAGTTAGAGGCAGCTCTTTGAAAGTCTAAAAATAATTAATGATCAGTGAACCGTCAATATAAAATCCGCAATTTTTTTCACCAACGAACACCCATCGAATTAGTCTAGAAAAAAAAAATTGCATATTTTCAGTACTATTCTCATGGAAGTGTCTTCTCTCTTCGGAGATCTTGGAAGACATACCGAATATCCTCCATTTAATTGTTTTTGTATATTTCGCTGTTACTTTTTGAATAACAATACTTTTATTTCACTTTCACTTCGACAAATGTAGATTTCGATTTTAGGGATTACTGCATATGAATTTATGTTTTTATTTTCAGTCGCACTTGTTTGTCTTGCAATTGGTACATAGACCGAGTGTACGTTCTGTACTACAAGGCCTTCTGAAAAAGAGGCTGCTCACCGCCGATCACTGTACAGCGAAAATAAAAAGGAATTTCAGCAATACGAACTCCGGCGGCCCCAACGTGGACCGTGATAGAGACACAATAGAACAGACGGCACTAAAAGTTTCTTTGAAATGTCCGATCACCTTCAAAAGAATAACATTACCAGCGAGGGGACATGAATGTAAACACATACAATGTTTCGATTTAGAGTCTTACCTGCAGCTAAATTGTGAACGGGGATCGTGGAGATGTCCAGTTTGCAAGTAAGTACATGAAAAATCATCAATATTGAATTTTGATTCCATATTTAAATGTATACATAAAATTACGCTGAATTCAACACTTATTTAATTTTCGATATTTCCCTTCAACAGATCCAAATTTTATAAAATTGTGTGAAAATCGCGAATTTCTTTTTAATTTTTCTCTCATAAGTGTTCCTTTAATTTGATTAATAATTCCTTTAGCAAACCTGCACAACTGGAAGGCCTGGAAGTGGATCAGTACATGTGGGGAATACTTAATACTTTGAATAATTCGGAAGTTGAAGAGGTCACCATTGACAGTTCCGCCAATTGGAAACCTGCTAAGCCGATCGGTATCAAGGTAAGTAGAATTAAATTCGGCCAAACTCATTTGAAACGGTGAAGAGAACAATAGTACACGAATAGTAACAAAATATCGAATGGATATAATCCTGAATAGAATGTTCAATGGGACAGATAAGTAATCCGAAAATAATCGGTTTCATAATAAGAACGTCTTTAATTTTTTCCTAGTCCACGCCTAGTCTACGGAATGCAGAACAGTTTATGAAACTCTGTTTCCGTTTTAACGACTTATACTATCTCGTTCATCATCTATTGGTTTGAGTTTGAAAATTTTGATACATGACATATTGTCAGATTGTTCTTGAACCATGAAAACCCCTTGAGAAAACAAAATAATCCTCTTAATGCCAAATCAGGGAAAAAGTTTCCGGCATCTAATATCACGAAATCTATAAGCATGTAAACAGTATTTACAATCAAAAATTTCTAGTGGCAGACGTTCGTGAGTTCACACGTTCACTTTTTCTATTCATTGTATTTTACCTCGTTTTTGTATTTCATTTTATGTTTATTTATAAAAAATGGACAATAATAAGTCAATCCTGGATTGAACTGATAAAAAATGTTTCTTGTTTGCAAACATTCGTCGAAATTTTTTATGTTCATTGAAGTGGTTTGTTTTGCATAATGAATAAAATGAAAACATTTATTTTGTGACTGTGAAATCGGAGACATCAATTTATCCCATGATTCAGCACTAGTCGCTTACAGGAAGTATTGCATGGAGATTTTTTATTATTATTAATTTTCTAAACTCGAA
Organism: Cryptolaemus montrouzieri; assembly: GCA_013387265.2. Classification (NCBI taxonomy): domain Eukaryota; kingdom Metazoa; phylum Arthropoda; class Insecta; order Coleoptera; family Coccinellidae; genus Cryptolaemus; species Cryptolaemus montrouzieri. Next base: position 65,334,221 of record JABFTP020000103.1, read on the forward strand.
CCTAAATGACCAATTTGTCATTTCCTCTTTGTGTTGCCCTTTGGCTTTGTGATTATTTTGGAAATAATGTTCATTTTTAGTGGTCTCCGTAGGTAATAGGGTGGGTCAAAAAAACGAATATTTTTTTCGCTTGATTCTCTGAAAAATAAGTTTTTAGACACCTCTAAGGAACTCTCTCTAAGTATAAGCTCTCAATTGTAACTGGAAGGTCCTTCGCCTTACAGTTTTCTATTTTTTTCTAATTAACAGAAAAATTGATATCCCGCTTTCAACTACTTGAAAAAATATATCGTTTTATAGATTTCGTGGGAAATTGAATGTTCAACAAATAAAGCCTGATAGATTTTTTTGTAAACCTAACCGTTCAAAAGATATTAACGGTTGAAGTTAGATTTTTGAAGGTTAATTTTTCTTATGAATTTTACATCTCAATGAAAAAAATCATTATGGATCATGAAACTCATAGTTTTGTAGGAAATTTATATTTCTACAATAATGGTCTCATTTAATTTTTCGATTAAGTTAAGCGTTTACGAGATATTCATCGTCAAACTCAATTTTTCCAGTTTTTGATCAGTAACTCGAAAATTTTTAAATAAATGTATGAGTTTTGAAGAAATTTACACAAACTTTAGTTTCTATTTTATAAAAGTAACTCCTATAGAACTTTTACGTCCAAAAATTTCTTTGAATGTTTTTATACTAATAATACTTTTTTCAATTTTATCTTTAATAATTCGAAATCTTAGTCGTGTTGTTATTTATTATTTTGACGTTCGTTCAGTGCGCATTTTATTTTTTTTTCACAAAATATACATAAAATTTTTTCGAAGGATTTTTATTTTTAAGTCAATTACTTTTTCTGTTTGTTTTCAGTGAAAGTCTATTATGTTAAAAATATTGAACAATATATCGCAGTTAATAAGTAATAAAAAAGTTTTTGATAAAAAGTGAATCACTTGCTTTTTCCAGATCAATGTTTTCGTATCAAATTGGAAATAAAAACGTTATTTATTTTAATTGAAATTTTCATTGACTATATGTAGAAAAAATTCATAAATTTTTTCTTTCAATGCAACTAACATGCTCATGACTGAAAAATTTCCCCAAAACTCATAAATTTAATTGAAATTTTTATTGAACAAAACTGGAAAATTGGAAAAATTGACAGGCATCGATGCTTGATGATGAAAATCTCGTAAACGCTTAACTTATCGAAAAATTACAAGAGACCATTTTTGAAGAGCAGTAAATTTCCTACAAAACTATGAGCTTTATGATTTATAATGATTTTTTTTCTTTGAGTTATGAAATTCATAGGAAAAGAAAAAAAATTTCTTTCAAATAATCAAACTTCAACCGTTAATATCTCTTGAACGGTTGGTTTTACGAAAAAATCGTAAGAGCCTCTTTTTGTAGAAAATTCCATTTCCTACGAATTCTGTGAAAGAATATATTTTTCAAGTAGTTGGAAGCGAGATATCAATTTTTCTATGTGATAATAAGAAAAAAATAGAAAACTGTAAGACCTTCCCGTTTTAATTAAGAGCTCATAGTTAAGGAGACTTTCTTAGAGGTGTCTGGGAATCTATTTTTGAGAGTACCGAGCGAAAAAAATATACCTTTTTTTTTACACACTCTAGTAGGTAAGTCAGTTAATGGACTGACTTCAGGTTCAAATCACGACTAAAGATGTGCTTGTTTTAATGTTTAAATTTGTATATACCAATCTTATTAAATCATTACAAATCCATTTGATACCAAAGATGATTGGTTAGATTTCCAGAGCACAATAAAATAACGAACTCGTTTTCATAATGGAGGGTGTGTTAAACAACTTGAGGTTATGTCATATTTAAGATTGTTTTCATGCATCTAGTGATTAGTGGGAATATTGACATTTGAATACCTTCAAAAATATCAGAAGCCTTTTACACCCCAACAAACTATAAACATTTGAATAACATAAAAGGAACACAAGCAATTAAAAAAATAGGTTAATAACAAGTTCACAGAAATCACATAAATAATTTGATTGTGTGTTCTTTCTGAAATCTGAAAGAATTCAATATTAAAAATTTAAAATTCCAAAAAGGAACTAAGTTAATTATGCTTTAAATTCTATTTATTAGGAGGGCACAAAAAATTAATTCTCAAAACTTTGAGTAATAATCTTCAATAGACCAGGAATTTATCATCGATTCCGGTAATGTGATGAATTTAATATTCATCCTGGATGATGAAACTTAGAGGCACAGATTAGAACATTAATATACAATTAAGCTCTGGGAACTTTCGAATTTATTTTTTCACACAAACTATTTCTACTTCAGTTGGAAGATGACAACGACTCCTGTGGAGCCAAGAAATTAAACAAAGCAATGTCGCCTAGTAGCATGACTTTACCGACAATGAACAACTGGGACATGTCCCAAGCAATGTCCCCGTATCTACCTCCAGACATGAATACTATAGCAAGTGGATCGATGATGAACGGACCACCTTCCTATAACAACTCCAGAAACAATCAGTACGAATACGCCACCACGCCGAATGGGGCCAACACCGATTTCTCAAGCGGAGGAGGTCCACTGTCGCATTTGAGCGAATCAGTTAATTCGCTGGATCAACTAAACGCTATGGAGAAGAGTTTGAGTGATCAGGTATGTTTATTATCGTTTGGTAAACCGTTGTTATACCAATTCATATATGAGTTTGTCTTTCTTCAACCATATTTATTTCTTTTTAGATGCCCCATACTCCGCATACTCCTCATACTCCACACACGCCTCATACACCGGGTGGCACCCCAAGTGCCCACACGCCTGGCGGTGGTACTGGGCCACCCAGCGTGCCTCCTTCCAATGAAATGCATAATAACAGTACAGGTTCTAATAGCAGTAGCGGAAACAACGGTAGCAACGAGAGCACAGTTCCTGATATACCTTCAGACTTGAACTTTGATCCAGCTGCAGTTATTGACGGAGAAGGAACGGGACAGGAAGCACTTAATGTAAGTACTCTTTGAATTGATCTCGAAATATAACACTTGGAATATCGAATAATGTTGTAGATAGGCAAAGTGGAACTTTGAAGTTCTTTTGGTTCAAATGGTGGCTTTCTTTCTAATAATTGAATTTTTCTTCTCAAAACGTAATCCACTAGTGTCGCGTAGTATGTCGATTAGAAATCTTGTAAAATATGGAAAAAAATTATTGAACTACACTTGATAATTTAATTCATATGGGAATTTCTCCAAGACTTATCTTGTCTCACAAAGAACTTCCATTTATTGAATATTAATGGTAATAGTGATATGCTTAACAAAATTAACAGCAGAAGCTATAACTATCCGGTCAAATTAGACCCAAAATAAGAGTAAAGCTACATAAATTCCAAGCAAGCTGAAAATCAGTAAGATTGTTCAAATATGATTAAAAATAAAATTTGAAATTACCCCATCTATCCCTGTATGGAAAATTTTATTTCAAAGGTAAAAAATATGAGATTTTCGCGATTTTCAGAAAAATGTCAGTTTTATAATAAAATACCTCAAACAAAAATTGTAGATCATAAAATTATCTGAAAAAGATGTATCAGAATTTTTTTTCCTACGAGCCACCGTTTTGACAATATAACGATTCAAAAGATGAAAGCAATTAAAGTTAAAAAAAAAGCGGTGAAATAAAATCGTCCGAGTCGTAACTTTCAAATTCTTCTTCTTCACATTGTCCGTCTTGTTGTTCTTGTTCTCTTCATCTTCATCCTGAGTGCATGTAAACTGCTTTAATAGAAATTTATGGAATGATGCCTCCTTGGAATCAAACAGATCCTCCATGGTTGGTAATTCAATATTAGAGCACAAACGGTCTGGACAATGTGTACATACCAGAGAACAAAACAGTCCGACTTTTTTGTAGCAACATTTATCACTGCACCCCTTTTTGCAGTTGCAAAATATTGTGTTCAGTTTGTCTGGCGCAGGTGGAAGTATAGTTTGGACTGGTCCTAAAGAATTGTTGACCTACTTCCAACACCAGTCTGTAGTGTCTAGCTGATAATCAGCCATACTTGAACTTGGTAATATACCCAAAAAGATGTTGGTGAGCAGCAACTGAGATGGGAAGAAAACAAGCTAATTTTACTTGTTTTTTATGTTTGGTATTTTTTACCAAAACATGCATATCTATACTTATCTAAGCAGGTAGTTTTCAGTAGCACATAATTGAACAGGGCGACAGATGTTGTCTCAAGGTGAAAATGGCGTCTAGAGTAAGGAACTGGGTTTTACATGATATTCTTATAGTACTTATGTATATTTTATATTATAAGTGTAAGTTGAAAAATAGAAGCATTTTTCAACATATACGACAACTATAGAGATGTATATACGTGGCGTACTCATGCATATTATGACGATTAAAACTTTTACTATTTGAATCGTTATATCTCAAAAACGGAGGCTCGTAGGGAAAAAAGCATTAATATGTTTTTGTAAATAATTTTAAGATCTTACAATTTTTTTGAGGTATTTTATGATAAAACTTACCGTTTTGCTGAAAAACTCATTGTTTTAATATTTGACCTTGAATAAAATTTTTTCTATACAGGGGAAAGATGGAGAACTTTCCAATTTTATTTTGAATCATATTTTAAATAAGCTTACTGATTTTCAGCTTGCTGGGAATTTATTTAGCTTTGAATGTCGAAATTGACCACACCAATTCACCCTTTGTTGATAAAATGCAGAAATTTTCAGATACTTTCTCTGATTTGGACAGTAAACTGCCTCATCGGTAACCATTTCACCTTAATTTTTATCCGTTGCAATCAGAGATTTCAAAACATAATAACATAGTTCATACAAGTGAAAAATCTACTATCTATGCTGTTTTATGAACATTTCTTCGTTACATGTCATATAGTTTAAACGACCGCCATTCACATTCGCCTCAAGCAGAATTTTATGGTTTGTTAAATCTTTAAGAATACGTTTAGAAATAACTACTGAATCTATAGAACTTTTTTTTCTTTCAGTTGCTTCCTGATAGCGTGGATCCAATGGAACTCCTATCATATCTGGACCCTCCAGATCTGAACACACCGCCTTCGAGTGGTAGCAGTTCAGGACCTGCCAACACTTCGACAAGCGACGATATACTCGCCTTGTTTGAATAAGACAAGTTCCTGAGCTCACAGTCACATTTTTGTGATGGACACGTGAGTGAAAATGTGTGATAAAACTATTTAAATTACTAAAGAGAAGGTCTAAATCAAACTATTTCCTTTGTATTATTTGTACATAATTCCTTTAATCGATGCCATGAAATTTATTTCATTGGTTTACCTAAAATTTGTATTGAATTTTTTATCTAATTGTATTTTATGTCAAATCAAAATTGTATAAAGTTACATTCCATATATGGTCAGCAAATGGAATTATTTTGCTTGGGACGATATATGTATTTAATTTTTAAATTTTATGAAGACTGCCTTCTTTATATTTATGGAATATTTTTAGCAACAAATAGGTTATTCTACATTGTGGATATATATGTGTGATGTTTTGTCAGAAACCAATGAAATAAAATTCATAACTCGCGGCCAGTTTAGAATAGTATTATTAAATAAATTATTATAGTATAGAACTTGGAACCAAACAATCTAGTACTTCTAGAATGACCTCTTGCTGGTCATTTTGCATATTGATGTGCATATGCTTTGAGTATTATATGCTATGAAAATTCGGTGAACCTGTCACAACCACCACTCAACATATGCGAAGAGATATGTTCGACGAGTTTTTAGCATCAGAAATACGCTGATATACAGGCTGGAGCAGATTTAATATTCCACAAAAAAAAAACAATATTTTCATGAATTGAACATGAAAAATGTTGATATTTATTATTTTTTTCGATTGAGGAACACTTGAGGTTTTTTCACCAATAATAATATTAATAGGCAAATCACAAAAGTTTTGAAAGCTCTCATGAATTCTATTTTAAGAAATTCTTCACAAACAATTTGTACCAGGCTGTATGTCTTTTCATCATGGAACATCAGTACACTAGCAGCCACGTATTAATTTTAATTAAAGAACTCTGAGACTGTGATAAACTTTTAATTATAGGTGATTTTAACATATTTAATGTTGTATATTATTGCCAGTGATGTTCTGGGTAGATATCGTACATGGCTAGTGTGATCTCCTAAATTTCAGTATTTTCAAGAATATTGAGTTACTAAGATCTGATATGCAACATTTTGACAAGCAATCAGATGCTATTTGTGCTAATTTTGAATTGTATTCCCACATTCCCTCAAATGTTTAGGTTGCATTCTAAAACACAAGAAATTTTGGGAAGTTTTTCATTATTTTATTCAAATCTTGCTAACCTCAAGACTACTAAACTAAGAAATTTATGCACTCTTAATTTTTGTCCACCGAAAAGTTCTCAATAAAATTCATATTACTCAATTACTCAAGTTGGGACAACCAAAACTGAAATTAGACTTGTTTCAACTTCTCGAATTGACTACGGATATTTCTTCAAAATTACAAGGTTAATATTCGAAAAACACAAATTTTTGGTTCTTCTTAGGAGGAATGTCCAATAGGAAGAGAAGGTGACTTTGATCGATTTTATTAATTATATAAATATCTGATACAAATTCCTGCATACATCAAAAACTTTGTAAAATATCAACTCTTATAAATAGGCTTATAAATTCAATAAATATTTAAATCAAAGTTGAAAATATAGAAATGGTGAAAATATATCACAATTTTTGTTTTTATGAATGCTATATTGTAATTCAAAAATGTATATATGTAAAAGTTTGCATTAATTAGATAAAAATAAAATAAAAGCCCTAAGCATCAATTATAAAATTTTTGTTTTTTGGAATGCACCATATGACATTTTTAACGTAACAAAGAGTTTAGTGGAAAATGTTACCAAACTGTTTGCTTTGTAAGAAATCTACTGGTCATCACTTATTTAACGAAAATATATATGTTATGTGGTTGCGTTATGTGTGTAGTTAAATTCCATTAATGAAACTTGATCCATGATATGCAGTGTTTCTTTGAATCCTTTCTTGTAAACCACCTATTATTTTATTGATAACGAGGGTCCAAGTTCCTAGAAGTTTTTTTCATGAATATTTGGGGTTGTGGGTTCACTCGAATTTGATGAGTTCTTATTGCCAATAATTCATTCTAAATGATAGACAAATTAGATGCCAATAAGTTTATTGAATGTAAAGTAGAAAAGATAGACAAATTTTGTACTTGGATTTGTTTAAGGTTTACATTTTCAATGTGAATACTTTATGTGTGTTGAAAAATTCTCCTATGCTTCCAAAATAGTAAACTTTGAATATAATTCATCACAATACAATCACTGGTATAGGTTTTGCCAATAATTTGTATAATTTTCCATCATTGATTTGAAATGTAGTGAATCTATTGGACCAATTTAATTTACAACAGCAGAAATTACTAGACCAATTTCAACATATCATTTTTCGTAATTTTCTTTTGACTTTGGACCAAAAAAGTTTGAAACATTTTTTATAACCACTTGTGTTTCAGTTATTAGAAATTAATATTTGTCAATTATTATTGATAATTCATTTAACGAAGTGATTATTGGCACACTTATTTATTCCTTATAAATGGATAGATCTAAATTACGCAAGTAGAACTTATGTGAAATGACTCTGAACCTTGTAAATATAATGTACATTCGTTTAATGAAATATTATCTCTAAGAATAACTGAATTTTTGTTTCTTCCATCATCATTCTAGTATTTAATGGGGATTAATAATAAACTATGCTAATAATATATTTAAAATAATTTCAGTACAAATGAAGATTTATTTTTTGTATTTTCTAAATTAGCTCTTATATATTTCTTGTCTTTTTGTTATTTTATTTTATTATCAGTGTTTTGTGCAATGAAATAAAAATTAGACTGATAGTTTTAGACTTTACAGGATTTTTTATTTTATTTTCTTTTCTTTTCCTTTCATTCTTTATTTTCTTAAATGTTTCTTCATAGGCTTCCATTCTCTACAAATATTAACTGAGGAAGTAGAATTTTCAGATCTTACCCAATATGTATAAATGAAAAATTACGACAACAAACTTGAACAAATTGATTTATCCTAAACTATTACGGGTTTTAACTTCCGGAAGCTTATAAATTTAATTTTAAGGCTTTGATGTTGACATTTCTATCAAATATTTCGGTGAGCAACCATATTGAAAATATATGATTATTGAATTCAATGTTGGAAATTCCTAATTCTAATTTTCAAACATAATATGAGTTTCTTATGTAGAATTAGGATCACAAAGTCATTGTGAAATTGTTGGCAAGGTAAGTACGAATGAAATATGTTTCATTACCAAAAGCTCTTGTTAATTTTTTATGAAGATTCAAGCAGAGTTTGCACGTATACAGTTTTAAATGGTGGTACTAGTTCTCATTTACGGTTATCTGGATGACAGTTTGTATTATACCATAGCATCATACATATTTTATTGCAATCAGTGTGGGCATCTAATTTGAAAACCTGTAGCAGCATTGAAAACAATAGAAATTGCTTACAAATGCAGTGCTCTGACTAAACGAATTCTTCTAAAAACCTTGCCGGAGAGCAGTTATGCACAACTTTCAAGTTTTTTCAGGTTTCTTTTATATTACATTTGTTATGTAATGTTATGCTTTGCGCTTAAATATTGGTACGCTCGAAAATGAATACCAGTTATTTAAAACTAAGTCCTTAACAACATGTCAATTTCTATGGAAAAACGTAAAAACCATCAAAAGTAAATGGTTCACTCTTAACATTTCTAACATTCTTTTCTCCATAATAAAATTTGAATCTGTTTTTATTGTTATTTTAACTGACAGATTTTTGTCGTAGAAAGGTTTTTCTTGTTATTTATTGAAACATGCAGTATAACATTGGTCGGTACAGCCTTTGTTGAGTATTCAAATTTTCATAGTTAGATGCGCTACTAAAACTTTAGTACTGCAAAAGCTGTCTCATATAATGATAAGAAAAAACGTTGTTTTATATATATGTTCAATTCAGTTAGGAAATAATTTATTTATAACATTGGTTAATTCAACTCGAAATTGACTATATTCAGAAGGAATAATGAAAGATCTTTTATGGAGGAGGGTTTGATTTAAGTACGAGTGAAAGATCTGTATAATTGTAGATTTATAGAAAACACCAGGAAAATCTAGAATTACAAACATTTATGAAGATTTCATTAATCAAATACTTCCACAAATTGGTTGCCTCATCCAGTGAAGTTATCTGTCTTCTTCTACTAAGTAAAACTAGAATATTTCGCTATTTTGTTTCTTTCAGTGATTTTCGCAAATTTCATCGAAGAATGCTATAACATAAAAAGCATCTAGAAAAATTGTTTGTAAATTTTCAACTCGATTAGAGATGGCACCAGCAGGTCTACTGTTTATAGTAAAGTTCCTTCCTAATTTTTCAAGTGCGATGGTTTAATTTATATTAATTTGACAGTTTAATTCGAGAATTACGTGACTTGGCGAAATTGGAAAAGTATGACAAAGAGCTACTACTATTCTATTCAAGGCCGTAGCTCGAAAGGGTCTGGTCAGGGCGTTTAGTCCTGGTAAAAAAATGAGAGCTACTGAAAAAATTCAGTTCGAGTAAAAAAAATTGAATTGAAGAAGAATTTATAAATTCTCATTTTTATTTTACTTCATGAAGCTAAAGGAGAGCTATTTACTTTGTTCCGTTTTTTATTATATATTATTATTATTTATTATCGTGGATTTATGCACTATCTCAGCTGTTAGCTGAATATAATTTACCTTTCCCAGATTCAGCAATCGAAGGGAATAGGCTCGATTAAAATATACTTGACATGAATTTCCTAACTATCCTACATGTATTAAGAATTACAGCTTTTTGCATTTCTATATAGGTATTCTTATGCAATTCTAATTTCTTAAGGCTATCATGCAAAGTTTCGGGTATTAACCCAGTCGAGGATACAATGACAGGAACAATATCTATTTTCTCGAGGTGCCACATCTGCTTGATCTCAATAACAAGGTCTGTGTATTTGGACTTTTTCTCCTGGAACTTATTCAGCACGTTGTTATTATTCGGTATGGCGATATCCACCAGCATTGCTGTTCTGGCTCTCTTATCATACACCACTATGTCCGGCCTATTATTCGTCATCATTCTGTCAGTGATAACAGGCCTATCGTAGTATAATGTGATAGAGTCATTTTCCAATACAGGCGCCGGTTGATTCTTGTAATATGGCTGGAAAGTATTCAGAAGTTCGTACTTGTGTGCAATTTTCTGATGGATAATGTTGCACACTCGATTATGCCTGTGAAGATAGTCCGTATTGGCCAGTTGTTCGCATCCGGACGTAATATGCTGTATAGTCTCCGATCTTATATGCATTTTCTGCACCTATCTGTTTGTAATGTTTCGTCCTTCATAATAAATTTGTTGTAGTTGTTTGTAGCGATCACTTGGTCTTGGATGGCCATAAGGAATCCCTCTGTTTCCGCGAATAATTCTCCTTTCATCAACCATTTGTTGTAGGCTTCTTTGTCGATGTGTGGTTGATTAATCTCATGGTGATGTCGTCCATGCAATTCCTTTCTTGACCATTGCTCTTGTTTTTCAGTATCTGATAGGAACGTAAATTCAGCGGTCATCTCTGGTAGCAAGATTTAGAGGTGTATATCCCCTATCAGCCAACGATACCACTCTATGGAGTTTAGAAGTGAGAGCTTTTGCAGAGAAGAATTCTCTGAGATTATTTTATCTGTTCGGTGTGTAAATCAACAACATCTATTAATCCGTGTCCTCCTTCTTTCCGCTTCAAAGTTGTTCGTATCACAGACGATTTTGGATGATGATTGTTGTACTTTGTCAGCATCGTTCGGGTCTACCTTTGAATATCATCCAGTTCTGTCTTAGTCCATCTGATTATTCCAAATGAGTAAAGCAACACTGGAATGGCGTAGATGTTAATTGCCTTGTCTAGATTCCCCGAGTTCTACATCGATTTCAGCACAGACTTCAGACGCTGACTCTATTCTGAACGAATCTTCTCCTTTGATTGTTTTTGGTCTAGCAATCTGGCTTGTTGGTATCCCAGATATTTGTATGTTTCGCCATCCCTCATGCACTGTATAATATCACCGTTTGGAAGTTGTGTTTCACCATCTATGACTTTCCCTCTTTGAATGTTCAGGGTCTTACATTTTTCAATCCCGAATTTCATAAGAACTTCTGCCGAGAACTTACTGACAGTTTTCAGCAGATCATCCAATTTCTTCTTGTTCGAAGCATATAATTTGATGTCATCCATATACAGCAGGTGGGAGATTGTATGATAGTTCCTATCTGTTTTTATCCTAAATCCGTATCCTGTTTTATTGAGCATTGAGGACAATGGGTTAATAGCTAAACAGAACCATAGTGGACTCAAAGAGTCTCCTTGAAAAATTCCACGACGTATGGGTATCTTGTCGGTTTTAATTGACTTATTGTTCATGTTGACCTGCAGAGACGTGCGCCAGTGTGTCATTGTTGTTTTCAAGAATTCTACCAGGGTTTGTTGAATTTTGTATATCTGCAATACTTCGATAAGCCAAGAATGGGCTGTTTCTTTCACATATCTGTACTAGAAAGTAATGTGCTTTTTAGCGAAATCTGTTTTTAAGTTTTAGCAATCTTCTTCAAATATGCCTATCTCAAAGCTCTTTCAATTTCAATTTAAATTCTTTAAACAAAATTCAGGTCTTCCGATGGGTTCACCTCTTAGCCCTCTACTACTTAACATTGACATTTTCATTGATAATTTAGAGAAAAACTCAATAGTAAACACAGATTTCGCTAAAAAGCACATTACTTTGTAGTACAGATATGTAGATGACATTTTAGTTGGTTCTCTTGGTTCAAACAGACTAATTCACCAACTTTTAAATTTCCTGAATAAAATACATTGCCGCATCAGCTTCACTTCTGAATTAGAAAATAATAACTCAATTAATTTCCTCGACTTAACCATTACAAACTCAAATAACCAACTCACTTATAAAATTTACAGAAAGGAAACATTCACAGACGCATCGATTCCAATGGACTCGTTCAGTCATTTAAGCCACAAACTAGCTGCATATAACTCCATGATTCATAGAGCTTACCCTGTACCACTTTCGACAGAAAATTTTCAAACTGAACTTAATATCATCAGAAGAATTGCCTCAAATAACAACATACCACAACATTTTCTAAGTACAATGATTAAACGCAAATAACAACATATTACTATATACCATCGTAGAAACCACGGAAAAAAGATACACTAGTCTCAGATACACCGGCGAACTCTCTAATAAAATCAGTAACTACTTTTCCAAATTGAACATAACTACTTTATTCTCAAGCGGCCCCAACTTAAGAAGATTATTATTCAATGCCAAACAAAAGAACGATAAATTCAAGCAATCAGGAATTGTATCAAATCAAGTGCAATGAATGTCAGGTAGTCTATGTCAGACAAACAGGGAGAAGTTTTGAAGCTAGATTCAAAGAACATATTTCCTCAGATAAAAATTCGCCAATATTTGAACACATAAAATCAACTAACCACTCTAAATCATTGAACAATCTTAAAATCCTTCATAAATGTAACAAAGGGAGAGAGATGAATTTGTTGGAAAGTTTGGAGATTAAAAAACTATGTTGAAACCCACAATTTATTACCCTCAACAGCCAAGTAGAGCATAATGGATCCCCACTATTCAATATTTAGGATAAATTTCATTCTGTTCTTGTACTTGCCTACTCATATATTATATTGTTATTCACTTGAAAATGACCGTAGAGTCGAAACCGTTCGTGATTATTGAATAAATTGTGGAAAAGTGACAAAAGTGTCTCATTTCGTTTTACTTCAATTCAAAAAATGTATATATGTAGAAAAGTTGGCAGGATCTAGATACAAATAAGATAAAAGCATTAAATATCAATTATGAAACTTTTGTTCTTTAGAATGCACTATATGAATCTTCAACGTAACAAAGGGTTTCGTGGAAAAAGTTACCAAACTGTTTTCTTCGTACGAAATCTGCTGGTCATCACTTACTTAACAAAAATATATATGTTATGTGGTTGCGTTATGTGTGTAGTTAAATTCCATAAATGAAACTTGATCCATGAAATGCAGTGTTACTTTGAATCCTTTTTTGTAATCCACCGCGAATTTGATGAGTTCTTATTGCTAATAATTTATTCTAAAAGATAGACAAATTCTGTACTTGGATTTGTTTTGGGGTTTACATTTTCAATGTGAATATTTTATGTGTATGTTTCTCCTACGCTTCAAAATATAAATGTACATTGGTTTAATGAAATATAATCTCTAAGAATAATTGAATTTTTGTTTCTTCCATCATTATTCTAGTATTTAATTGATGATAAAATATGCTAATAATATATTTGAAATAATTTGAGTACAGAAGGAGATTTATTTTTTTGCATTTTCTAAATTAGCTCTTATATATTTCTTGTCTTTTTGTTATATTATTTCTTCATCAGTGTTTTGTGCAATGAAATAAAAATTAGACTGATAGTTTTAGACTTTACAAGATTTTTTATTTTATTTTATTTTCCTTCATTCTTTATTTTCTTTAATGTTTATAGGCTTTCATTCTTTTAAAAAGTTATTTGAGTAAGTAGAAGACAACAAACTAAAACAAATTGATTTGATTTAAAATGGTTTTTCAATATCAGGAGCTCTATAAATTCAATTTTAAGGTTTTTGATGTTGGTACACATCTCTATCACATTTCGATGCGTAGCCATATTGTTTAACAATATTTCACTGAGGATTATTGAATGTAATATTGAAGATTTTAAATATGATATTTGAACATAATATGAGTTCCTTATGTTGAAATGAGATCACAAACTCATTGTGAAATTGTTGGTAAGGTACGTATGAATAATATATGTTTCATTACTAAAAGTTCTAGTTCAATTTTTATGAAGATGATGTAAGCAAAGTTTGCACGTGTACAGTTTTGATTATTGGTACTAGTTTTCATTTACAGTTTACTCGATGTTATCGTATCTTATTATTTAATAGCGTCATACATATATTATGAAAATCACTGTAGGCATCTAATTGAAAAACCTTGTAGCAGTATTGAAAATAATTGAAATTGCCTACAAATGCTGACTCTAGACGAATTTTTTTAAGTACATTGCCAAGGAGCAATTATGCTCAACTTTTAAGATTTCTTGAGGTTACTTTTATATTATAACTTTTATTATGTTTTCTTCGCGTTTAAAGAATGGAAGGTTCATATCAAAAACTGGTTCTTAGAGGCGTGAAAACCATCAAAAGTAAATGGTTCACTTTTAACATTTCTTTTTTCATAATAAAACTTAGAACCGCTTTTTCTCTTAATTTTCACAGACGGATATTTGTCGTGAAATAGTTTTTTTTGTTGTATAACAACATTGATGGGTATAGACTTTGTTTGTTGAATATTCAAATTTTCATCATTAGTTGCGGTACTAAAATTTTAGTAGAAAATAATTCATTGGTTAGTTGGTTATTTCATGTCGAAATTGACAATATTCAGAAGAATTGAAAGTTCTTTCATGGTGGAGGGTACATGATTCAAATATGAGCTGGAGATCTGGATTATCGTAGATTCAAAGATATAAACAAAGAAAATCTAGAATTCCAGAAAATTGTGAAGATTTCATTAATCAAACATACAAAAACGTTCGCTTCAAGCAGTGAAGTTATCTGTTCTCTGCTTCTATCGACTAAAATGAGAATATTTGGTTATTATTTTTCTTGTAGTGGTTCTTGGCAATTGTCATCTAGGAATACTGTAATATAAAGAGTTTCGACGAAGATTGTTCGAAAATTTTTAACCAGATTCAGAGATGGCGCCAGCAGGTCTACTTCTCTAATATTTTATATCTTTTAAGGTTTCTCTCCAATTTTTCAAGGCCGATAGCTTAATTTGTATTCATTTGACAGTTTATTGAAGACTTACGTGACTTGATGAAATTGGAAAAGCACAAGGCTCACAAATACTGTTCTGTTCAAAACCGTAGCCATAGAAGAGCTAGTCAGGACTTCGTTCTGGTAAAACAATGAGCCCTAATAAAAAAAATTAGTCCTTGTGGAAACAATTTAATTGGAGTTGAAGAATCTATAAATTCTTATTTGTTAAGTTTTTCTTCTTCATTACATGTTGTATATATATATTATTTATTTCATTCAATTTTTTAAAATATATTAACAAAAGAAGAATCTTAATGGTTTTGTTTCGTGGTTTAGCCTATTACAAATACAATCCTCTGCAATTATAACTGATGAGGATAATACATGGACAGTGTTATAAATGTGGAAATTATCCAATATTTTTTATCGCATGTCCACGTCATTTGAGAACAATAGTGTAATACGTCTTTTCAAATTTTTTTCGACCATACCAAGCAACAATGGAATCTTGGTCTGATTTGATCAGTTCCAAATTTATCGAGTTATTTATGGTATGAAAACTGAAACTCACTCATTATGGCTTGGAGACGTCTAGAACTTACACAATTAAATCGAAATATCCGTTGGATCTCCGAAGGGTTGCCAACATGTGAAGTATTTATGTTCGAACACGCAAAAATGTGGGGAATAGAACCAGGAATCGTTATTCGACAAATGCAGCACTAATACACATATACATGGGACGCCAACAAAGAAGTACCACTGCCGTCGAAGACCGGTACTTGGAGATAATGCCGAGGAGAAAAGATACCTACCTATTTTCTCTGTATCACACATAAATTACGTCTTCAATAAATGCTCTCGTTGAAGAAGGGGTGACACGAGGGAATTTAGTAGCCACAATGCATGTCTCTCAATGGTCGATTGGGGTATGGAAGGAGTGAAATTATCAATCTCTTCGCAGATCATTTCTCTCCTTCTTTCAACTCTCACATACCAACTCACCTTCCGTGCCCTGTTCACTATGATATCTGCTTGGATTTTAATAGTTGTCTGATCGGGATTCATGAGGTGCGCTCGAGGACCACTGAGCTGATGCCAACATTCAAACCATCAAAAGTAAATGGTTGTCTTTTAATTTTTTTTTTGCATAATGAATTTAGACTCGCTGTTTCTCTTTATTTTTACAGACATATATTTGTCGTGAAATAGTTTTTCTTTGTTATATAACAACATTGATGCGTAAAGGCTTTGTTTTTTGAATATTCAAATTTTCATAATTAATCCCACAATAAATTAATCACGTTTGCTGCAGACGCAAGAAACAAGATAATTTTCTTTTTAATGATTATTGATGTTATTTTTCATTCTCAAGTGTGATTCGCAGGCGCGATTGGCAAGTGTAATTCGCAGGTGCCTGTTCGCAGGTTCCGTTCGCGGGATCGGTTCGCGGGTGCGGTTCACAGGTGCGATTCGCGGGCGCTATTAATAATTGTAAATTTAGTACAGAACAAAGTAACAGAGATGAAGAATTTAAAATTTCATGAGAGTGATTTAAGATTCATATAATTTATAATATACTGACTTCAGGCATAGATAATATAATTTTCATAGAGTTCTTAGATAGCTTTTCATTTAATCCCACGATAAATTGCTCACGTTTTCTGCAGACGTAAGAGGCAGGATAATATTTGTTTCTTGCAAAATGATTATTGAAGTTATTTATTCATTCTCAAGTGTGATTCGCGGGCGCGATTCGCAAGTGTAATTCGAAGGTGTGGTTTGCGGGTGCGGTTTGCAGGTATTGTTCGCAGGTGCAGTTCGTGGTTACGGTTCGCGGTTGCTATTCGCGGGTGCTTATTAATATCTCTAACTATTGTACAGAACAATGTTATAGAGATGAAAAATCAAAAATTTCACGCGAGTGAAGTAAGGTTCATAAATTTTATAATATACTGCACTTAAGGCATAGATATTTAAATTTTCATAGGGTTCTTAGATAGCTTTTTCCATTAACTCCACCATTAATTGCTCACGTTTTCTGGAGACGCTAGAGACAGAATAATTTTTTGATTATGAAAAATAATTATTTATGTTATTAGTCATTCGCACATGCGATTCACATGTGCTATTAGTAATTGTAAATATTGTACAGAACATTGTAACACAGATGAAAAATTAAAAATTTCAAGAGAATGAAGTGAGAATCATGAAATTCAATAATAATAATTGTTTATTGACTTAATTAGCCATTCGCAAGTGTAGTTCGCAGGTGCGGTCCGCGGAAGCAGTTCGCGGGAGTGGTTTGTAGGTACGGTTCGCAGGTGCGGTTCGTAGGTATAATATACTGAACTTCAGGCATAGATATTCAACTTTTCATAGAGTACTTAGATAGCTTCTTCCATTAATCCCACAATAAATTGCTCACGTTTTCTGCAGACGCAAGAACCAGTATAATTTTTTTTTTGAAAAATGTTAATTGTTGTTATTTGCCATTCTCAAGTGTGATCCGCTGGCGCGATTCGCAAGTGTAATTCGCAGGTGTGGTTCGCGGGTTCGGGTTGCGCGTGCGGTTCACAGGTGCGATTCGTGGGTGCTATTAATAATTGTAAATACTAAAAATTTAGAAGAAAATAATAAGGTAATTTGTTAGTTGGTTATTTCATGTCGAAATTGACAATATTCGGAAGAAGTATTGAAAGTTCTTTCATGGTGGAGGGTACATGATTTGAATATGAGCAGAAGATCTGGATAATCGTATATTCTCAGAAAAAAACAAAGAAAATCTTGAATTACAGAAAATCGTGAAGATTTCATTAATCAAACGTACAAAAACGTTCGCTGCAAGAAGTGAAGTTATCTGTACTCTGCTTTGAATGACTAAAATGGGAATATTTAGTTTTTTTTCTAGTGGCTCTTAACAATTGTCATCTAAGAATGCTGTAATATGAAAAGTATCTACGAAAATTGTTCGAAAACGTTCAACCAGATTCAGAGATGGCGCCAGCAGGTCTACTTCTCTAATATTTTATATCTAGTAAGGTTTCTTTCCAATTATTCAAGGCCGATAGCTTAATTTGTATTCATTTGACAGTTTATTGAAGACTTACGTGACTTGACGAAATTGGAAAAGCACAAGGCTCACAAATACTGTTCTGTTCAAAACCGTAGCCATAGAAGAGCTAGTCAGGACTTCGTTCTGGTAAAACGATGGGCCGTAATGAAAAAAATGAGTCCTGGTGGAAAAATTGAATTGGAGTTGGAGAATCTATAAATTCTTATTCTCAAATTATTTTGTTGAAGCCAAAGGAAAGATTTTTATTATGTTTCGTTTTGCTTCTTCATTATATTATTGTATATATATATATATATATATTTCATTCATTACATTCAATTTTTAAAATATATTAACACAAGAGGAATCTTAATGGTTTTGTTTCGTGGTTTGGCCTATTAGAAATACAATCCTCTGCAATTGTAACTGATGAGGATAATACATGGACAGTGTTATAAATGTGGAAATTATTCAATATTTTTTATCGCATGTCCACGTCATTTGAGAACAATATTGTAATACGTCTTTTCATAGTTTTTTCGACAATACCAAGGAAAAATGGAATCTTAGTCTGATTTGACCAGTTCCAAATTTATCGAGTTAATTATGGTATGAAAACTGAAACTCACTCATTATGGCTTGGAGACGTCTAGAACTTACACAATTAAATCGAATTATCCGTTGAATCTCCGATGGATTGCCAACATGTGAAGTATCTATGTGCGGTACTAAAATTTTAGAAGAAAATAATAAGGTAATTTGTTAGTTGGTTATTTCATGTCGAAATTGACAATATTCGGAAGAAGTATTGAAAGTTCTTTCATGGTGGAGGGTACATGATTTGAATATGAGCAGAAGATCTGGATAATCGTATATTCTCAGAAAAAAACAAAGAAAATCTTGAATTACAGAAAATCGTGAAGATTTCATTAATCAAACGTACAAAAACGTTCGCTGCAAGAAGTGAAGTTATCTGTACTCTGCTTTGAATGACTAAAATGGGAATATTTAGTTTTTTTTCTAGTGGCTCTTAACAATTGTCATCTAAGAATGCTGTAATATGAAAAGTATCTACGAAAATTGTTCGAAAACGTTCAACCAGATTCAGAGATGGCGCCAGCAGGTCTACTTCTCTAATATTTTATATCTAGTAAGGTTTCTTTCCAATTATTCAAGGCCGATAGCTTAATTTGTATTCATTTGACAGTTTATTGAAGACTTACGTGACTTGACGAAATTGGAAAAGCACAAGGCTCACAAATACTGTTCTGTTCAAAACCGTAGCCATAGAAGAGCTAGTCAGGACTTCGTTCTGGTAAAACGATGGGCCGTAATGAAAAAAATGAGTCCTGGTGGAAAAATTGAATTGGAGTTGGAGAATCTATAAATTCTTATTCTCAAATTATTTTGTTGAAGCCAAAGGAAAGATTTTTATTATGTTTCGTTTTGCTTCTTCATTATATTATTGTATATATATATATATATATATATATATATATATATTTCATTCATTACATTCAATTTTTAAAATATATTAACACAAGAGGAATCTTAATGGTTTTGTTTCGTGGTTTGGCCTATTAGAAATACAATCCTCTGCAATTGTAACTGATGAGGATAATACATGGACAGTGTTATAAATGTGGAAATTATTCAATATTTTTATCGCATGTCCACGTCATTTGAGAACAATATTGTAATACGTCTTTTCATAGTTTTTCGACAATACCAAGGAAAAATGGAATCTTAGTCTGATTTGACCAGTTCCAAATTTATCGAGTTAATTATGGTATGAAAACTGAAACTCACTCATTATGGCTTGGAGACGTCTAGAACTTACACAATTAAATCGAATTATCCGTTGAATCTCCGATGGATTGCCAACATGTGAAGTATCTATGTGCGGTACTAAAATTTTAGAAGAAAATAATAAGGTAATTTGTTAGTTGGTTATTTCATGTCGAAATTGACAATATTCGGAAGAAGTATTGAAAGTTCTTTCATGGTGGAGGGTACATGATTTGAATATGAGCAGAAGATCTGGATAATCGTATATTCTCAGAAAAAAACAAAGAAAATCTTGAATTACAGAAAATCGTGAAGATTTCATTAATCAAACGTACAAAAACGTTCGCTGCAAGAAGTGAAGTTATCTGTACTCTGCTTTGAATGACTAAAATGGGAATATTTAGTTTTTTTTTTCTAGTGGCTCTTAACAATTGTCATCTAAGAATGCTGTAATATGAAAAGTATCTACGAAAATTGTTCGAAAACGTTCAACCAGATTCAGAGATGGCGCCAGCAGGTCTACTTCTCTAATATTTTATATCTAGTAAGGTTTCTTTCCAATTATTCAAGGCCGATAGCTTAATTTGTATTCATTTGACAGTTTATTGAAGACTTACGTGACTTGACGAAATTGGAAAAGCACAAGGCTCACAAATACTGTTCTGTTCAAAACCGTAGCCATAGAAGAGCTAGTCAGGACTTCGTTCTGGTAAAACGATGGGCCGTAATGAAAAAAAATGAGTCCTGGTGGAAAAAATTGAATTGGAGTTGGAGAATCTATAAATTCTTATTCTCAAATTATTTTGTTGAAGCCAAAGGAAAGATTTTTATTATGTTTCGTTTTGCTTCTTCATTATATTATTGTATATATATATATATATATTTCATTCATTACATTCAATTTTTTAAATATATTAACACAAGAGGAATCTTAATGGTTTTGTTTCGTGGTTTGGCCTATTAGAAATACAATCCTCTGCAATTGTAACTGATGAGGATAATACATGGACAGTGTTATAAATGTGGAAATTATTCAATATTTTTTATCGCATGTCCACGTCATTTGAGAACAATATTGTAATACGTCTTTTCATAGTTTTTTCGACAATACCAAGGAAAAATGGAATCTTAGTCTGATTTGACCAGTTCCAAATTTATCGAGTTAATTATGGTATGAAAACTGAAACTCACTCATTATGGCTTGGAGACGTCTAGAACTTACACAATTAAATCGAATTATCCGTTGAATCTCCGATGGATTGCCAACATGTGAAGTATCTATGTGCGGTACTAAAATTTTAGAAGAAAATAATAAGGTAATTTGTTAGTTGGTTATTTCATGTCGAAATTGACAATATTCGGAAGAAGTATTGAAAGTTCTTTCATGGTGGAGGGTACATGATTTGAATATGAGCAGAAGATCTGGATAATAGTAGATTCTCAGAAAAAAAACAAAGAAAATCTTGAATTTCAGAAAATCGTGAAGATTCCATTAATCAAACGTACAAAAACGTTCGCTGCAAGAAGTGAAGTTATCTGTACTCTGCTTTGAATGACTAAAATGGGAATATTTAGTATTTTTTTTCTAGTGGCTCTTAACAATTGTCATCTAAGAATGCTGTAATATGAAAAGTATCTACGAAAATTGTTCGAAAACTTTCAACCAGATTCAGAGATGGCGCCAGCAGGTCTACTTCTCTAATATTTTATATCTATTAAGGTTTCTTTCCAATTATTCAAGGCCGATAGCTTAATTTGTATTCATTTGACAGTTTATTGAAGACTTACGTGACTTGACGAAATTGGAAAAGCACAAGGCTCACAAATACTGTTCTGTTCAAAACCGTAGCCATAGAAGAGATAGTCAGGACTTCGTTCTGGTAAAACGATGGGCCGTAATGAAAAAAAATGAGTCCTGGTGGAAAAAATTGAATTGGAGTTGGAGAATCTATAAATTCTTATTCTCAAATTATTTTGTTGAAGCCAAAGGAAAGATTTTTATTATGTTTCGTTTTTCTTCTTCATTATATTATTGTATATTTATATTATTTATTTCATTCAATTTTTTAAAATATATTAACACAAGAAGAATCTTAATGGTTTTGTTTCGTGGTTTAGCCTATTACAAATACAATCCTCTGCAATTGTAACTGATGAGGCTAATACATGGACAGAGTTATAAATGTGGAAATTATCCAATATTTTTTATCGCATGTCCACGTCATTTGAGAACAATATTGTAATACGTCTTTTCATATTTTTTTCGACCATACCAAGGAAAAATGGAATCTCAGTCTGATTTGACCAGTTCCAAATTTATCGAGTTATTTATGGTATAAAAACTGAAACTCACTCATTATGGCTTGGAGACGTCTAGAACTTACACAATTAAATCGAATTATCCGTTGGATCTTCGATGGGTTGCCAACATGTGAAGTACCTATGTTCGAACACGCAAAAATGTGGTGAATAGAAGCACGAATCGTTATTCGACAAATGCTGCACTAATATACATATATATCGGACGCCAACAAAGAAGTACCACTGCCGTCGAAGACCGGTACTTGGAGATAATGCCGAGGAGAAAAGATACCTACCTATTTTCTCTGTATCACACATAAATTACGTCTTCAATAAATGCTCTCGTTGAAGAAGGGTGACACGAGGGAATGTAGTAGCCACAATGCATGTCACTCAATGGTCGATAGGGACATGGGGGGAGTGAAATTATCAATCTCTTTGCAGATCAACTGGAACAATCACACCTAACCAAACTCTGAGAAGAAGATTACATGCGGTTAATTTTAAGGCTAAACAAGGTAGGCAACCGCATCGTCGTGTAGTGTGACAACGGTCGAAGAATATCGGAACTGACCTAAATGAATGAAGAACTTACCTCTTAAAAGATGAGTCTAAATTTCATTTGTTTCATTCTGATAAACATGTGAAGGTTTGGAACGAACGAGAACAGCTTAATTTGAGTCATTTCAGAAGAATGGAATGGGTCACGGTACAGGCTTCATTATTCTGCAGAATTTAACAATGGTGCGCAATATCGGAATATGGGTATTGAACCAATAATTGACTTCTTTCGTGAAGCTGTTGGTGTCAATTTCTTTTTAGTTGATGAGAATGCCCTACTGCTTCTAAGAGCTTTTGTGAATAAAAGTTTTGTTTTTGACGTATTTCAGAGAATGCCATAACATTTTCCTATACCCTATTGAAGCAGCTCTTCTATAGATATGGGAAAATACACCTTAAAATTTCAAAGGCAACTTAACTGATCAAGTGTCAAAAGAAGTTATGAGATTTCGTGGGTGTCCCTCTAGATCAGGGGTGCTCAAACTTGATGCTGGCGATCTACCTCGATATTTTTAGACTACTTACGATCGACTCTGAGAGGCTTCAAGTATGAGTAATGCAGGATTGTCGTACATATACGATACACCATACTTACCTACCTAGGTATAGTGGACCGTATTATATATAGATATTAGCTTTCCGCACAATATACATTTTTTTACTCAAGGTTTGTTTTAGGTTTAGTTAGGTTCTTCTCTATAATATCATTGAAAAAGCTCAAAGTTATTCAAAATTGCGAGTTTATTGGTTGTTATAAAACAATAGAGTTACATATGGTGTTAAACTTAACTAAGGACTGACTTTGGATGTTGAGGCGTGGCACTGCATGTCCTCAGCATACTTTTCATAAGATGGCACGTAGCCACTGAGTGCTAATCGCAAGCATGATGACATATAATCATCAGTTAGTCGATTGCGTAAGTAAGTCAGTAAGTAAGGTGACCCAAAAATTGCCGTCACGTGATTTGACTTAGATTGGGATATTTATCTTCAGATATAAGACACCAGAAATTTGTATCAGATGCTGTTGCTTTGAGCGGTATATCTGATATAATCTACACCAACTCATTTTCAATAGAACATAAGTTCATATTCAACTGACTTGCTATTTCAGTAGCTAATTCCTCAATGTTTTTTAATGAAAAAGGATAACTCATAAATGATGCTATATTTGCCAATTTACTGCAATCATAAAACGCATTTCGAGTAGTCTCACACGCATCATAATTCAACTGAAGAATCCTTACTTTCAAAGACCGAAAATGTTTCAGATCCATTCTTTTTAGCTGATCTATCATAAGTTGCAATTTACTTTTGAATGCGTTCACTGCGCTAATCATCTCAATAATAGATTTTCCTTAACCTTGAAGCTCCAAGTTAATGGTGTTTAGTTAGTTAGTTTAATTAGTGATAGCGATCGACTGGTCGTTCACTGTCGAACGTTTGAGCCCCCCCCCCTTGCTCTAGATATTTGAATTTCAAAGAAGGCCGTTGAAGAATAATATTTGTTATGAAATTTTGCAATTTACCTCAATCTCCCCATAACTGTTGTTCAAATTCATCGTTCATATAAATTGAAAAATTGTTGAACATTTTTCATAAACCCTTTTGCATACGATATAATATAAAATTTTGAGAAATCGAGTGAAATAAAATCCAAGGAGAAATATGTGTAACATTGAGCAATGGTCTGAATTTTCTTTTAGTTCCTGTATTAATAATATAGATTATTAATATATCTATAATTAATAGAAATAAGAATAAAGCAAGATTCAAATAGTAACGCGCAATAAATGAAAAACATAATTTTCATGCAAGGGAGGATAATGACTAAATAATTCGTGAATTCTTCAGTATTCCCTTGAATGATACCACTTCTGATTCTATTGCTGAAGGTTGGATGTTGCCACTCAATACAAACTGACTAAGAAACTAACACACACAATCAAAGATTAAAATTTACCTAGAATTTAGATATGTCGAAGAGTTATTTTTTCAGCAATCCACCTGCACTAAGGAATTCTTGAGAACAATCGGAATAACAATGGTTCTTAAAGAGATTGATATCAAATTGATAATGGAAAATGTAAAGCTGGACAAAATCAAAGTCTCCAAAAACCTGCTGACACCGGATATTTCCACCCCTATCAAGAATTACTGAATAACATAACATCTACGATTCATCAAAATAAATGACCATATTGCATTCTGATCCATTTCGTCCCAAATTTCAGTCTGTTCCGAACCTCATTCACGGTTGCTGGCTTCTTAATAATCATAGAGAACGTACCAGACATGCTCGGTGGGATTGACGTCTGGACTTCGTGTAGGCCACTCCATTGAAGTGATTTTGGGATCTTGAAGGTAGTTTCCAACGATATGAGTTGGGTTAGGTTGGGAGTTATCTTGCATAAACAAAAAGTTCTCACTCTTGATTGCCGCAAATGTCTTCTAAAATGACTGTAACGTACTTCTGAGCATTCAAAGTTTCATTATTTACGATGACCAGATTAGCTCGGGCTTTCAAAGAAATTCCTCACGAAAACCATACGTAGGTAAAAAGTTGCATTGGGCATACCTCTCATTTTGACATCTGTACTCTAGAAAACCTCTATCGCAATGAAAAAGACAAAATCTGAACTCATCTGCAAACAAAATTCTCTATCAGCTTTCAACCAATTGATATTTTCTATGCCAAATTCAATCGAGCACTTCGATATCCTGCGGAAAATTCCTAAATAACGGTCATGGGTTGCTGTTGTTGCACGAGGTCCTCCTTGCCCAGGTCTCCTCTCATGAATGTGGTCTCCTTTCATGACTGCTAGTTTTCCTGTACCTGCGGATCATTCTGGAAACAGTTTAATGGCTTCCCAAGCCTTTGGCCTATCCTTGTATAAGTTCAACTCAGCTCATCTATAGCATCACTGCTTCATCAGATTCTGCCGAGATCAATGTTCGTGATTCTGATTGCATTATTACCGAAAATTAAAATTTCAAAAAACAACGAACGTTACACGCAAAATTTGATCAACAACTGCTGTTATCGATATGTGGTGGTGTTTTGCAACATCCCAATTTATATCTTTCATTTTATTTCTCATGACAGGGATATATGCGCTAAGAAATATCGAACTTTGATGGAATATGTCTGGACATATCCGAAAAAATATGTGTTGATAATTTGTTGTCTACCAGAAAGAAAAATTAAATTATGAAATTGTGCGTCAACTTTTTGGCGGAGTGTATATTAATTGAACCTCTCCAAATTTCAATATTTAATTGAGTTGAAATGTAATTCACTGTCACAAGTTCGTTGATATTAAGAGTAGAAACTCGTTTATCCGGCTCTCAGTTATACGGGTTCGCGATTATCCGGACTACTAACCGCGACCAATTTATATGTATCTACAAGTCGAATTCATGCAAGCATGAACGTGTCCTAACTTGCATATCCCACCCGCGCCGTGTGGGATCGCTTCCTTGCGCGTTTTGTTATTGTTTTCGTTCGTTTGCAATTGTGACTCAGCCAGGGCCCCCGCAACCATATGTGCAAAGTGCAATGCACAAGGGGACCTTCCTTTAGGGGCGCCAAAAGCCAGGGTCCAAAAAAAAAATTAAAATAAAAGTTGAGAAATTAAATAGGATTAGGTATAAATACACACGTAATTTTATTAGTATATCATCCAGTTACTGCCGATTCCTATGTTGCGAGAACATGTCAGGCAGCAGTTTCTTGATTTTTCCTGTTCAGACATGAATAACGCCTGGGGCGCTATAAAAGCGATGCATCGCCACAGGCATTTTTAAATCAGTTAGTTCACTGGACCCTGCAATAAGGGAATAAAAACAAGTAATCCTATTAATTTTTACATAAAAAGTTATTTTCATTTTGTCAAGTGTGGTGTTGTGTTGGGTAATATTTTGTTTACTACTTTTTTTAATTAAGTGCCGAATACCTGCTACTGCAATTTGAACGGTTTAATTTTTCATAAAATGGTAAGTGTTCCTGCTATCAACATTAACCCTTTATAGGATACTGGTTATAATTAATTTTTCTTAGCCAAATATCTTTTATTAATTGAAATGTCATGTACGAGTTTAAAAAAGTAACTGGTTTTATCCATAACTCGCTTAGTTTTTATGCTATTGATTTTTTTAAAAACCATTTTTAGGTTTTTAAGGGCTATAAGATCAAATTAGTTCAATATCTTTTTGCCTTTATTTTTGAAAAGATTTGAGCTGAAAGGGCTTGAACAAATTGCTTTTTACTCAAATATTCAAACTTTAATCGGCCATATTTAACTTAATAATAATCTGCCCTATAAAGGGTTAAAAACTATTAGTTACTTAGTTAACTTTTTAAGAATATTTCCTACCCTATCCACATGGTGCTTATTATTGTGGTTACTTTAGAAGTTAATTCCTAATTCCCATGAGTACTAATTATTTATTTGTTTTTTCAGGATAAAAGAAAGAGACCTTCAGGTGCGAAGTTTCGCGAGCAAAAGAAACTGAGACTACAAGAAAGGGGAAACATGGTTGGATCTTTAAAGCATTTCCTGCAAAACAATCGAGATTCGGAGACTATCGATGTTGGTGCGACCGAATCGTCCGAATCTCAAGATTTTAAATCCGTAATATCAATAACAGTGAGTGGACCATCAGAAATTTCAACAGTAACATCAGGTCCTGCAACAAGTGGCAGCGGTTGTAGCAGCAAAATAGCTTCTACTGATGCAGATGAAGCGATGACACCATCCTCGTCTACAGCACTTGAAGAATCCACTTCAGGTAATTCAGCTTGTGCAAAAAGTTCGGTAATGTCAGCTACCGAAATACCTGCTTCAAGTGACACTTTCGATGAAGGCTGTAATTTGGCTAGTGTCGATAATATTTCCGTCCGACCCCGGTTTGTGGCCCTAAAGAATCACCAATGAGATGGCTAGAATATTGGTTAAACGTGGTCGCCCTTGATAGACTTGATCAGTTTTAGCTTTCCTAGTAATAAAGATAAAAGAAGGTTTTCGTGGAAATACTTCGAAAGAAATCTAGAAAATGGAGAAAAAGTCGAAAGGGCTTGGCTTATTCACTCTATTTCTAAAGATTCTGTATTTTGTTTTTGTTGTAAGTTGTTTTGTAAATGTGAAACTCCTAACGCTTTCTGTGATACAAATGGAGTATCTGATTGGCAATACTTGCCTTTGCCAATTAAGAGACATAAAACGTCAATTTTTCACAACAGTTATATAAACACTTGGGTAAATTAAAAAAAAAATGTTGGTGACATCTATGACTGTTAATGCTCATCATCTGCGGATTTTAGAAACGGAAAAAAATATTGGCGAGAAGTATTGGAAAGAATTATTGCGATTGTTAAGTATTTATCTACACAATGCTTGGCATTTCAAGGTTCTTCTCAATTGCTTTTGGAACATGATAATGGAAATTTTCTAAAAGCTGTTGAGATGATTGCCTCTTTTGATTCAGTGATGAGACACGTTAGCCAAGTGTATATCTCCCAAAAAAAATCTGATAAAATGACTCATCATTTAGGCGAGCAAATACAGGATGAAATAATTGAATTATTTTCGTTCAAAGTAAGAACTAATATTTTAGAAATAATTCGCAGTTCAAAATATTTTTCAATAATATTAGATTGAACAGCAGACACAAGTCATACTGAGCAAGTTAGTCTTGTTCTGAGGTATGTTGTCCTTACCACCACTTCAAAAAAGGTTGAAGTTAAGGAAAGTTTTATTGCGATTAATTCAATACTGGACTCTACAGGAGTAGGGATATATACATTTGTGATAGAAAATTTGAAAAAATTAAATTTAGAATTAAAACACATTAGGGGACAAGGTTATGATAATGGGACAAATATGAAGGGAAAACATGTTGGGCTTCAAAAACGCATTCTTGATGCGAATCCGAAAGCCCTTTTTGTACCTTGTGCAGCTCATACTTTGAACTTAACAGTAAATGACGCTTCTAAGGTGTCAGGTGTTACAGTAATCTTTTTTAATTTTGTGCAAGAGTTACATAATTTTTTTCGTCATCCACGAAAGGGTGGTATGTTTTGAGAAAAAATGTCTCTAAGTGAGACAAGATGGTCCAGCAGAACTGACGCAATAAAGCCCCTTAAAGTTTATTTAGTTAAGGTTTGCGAAAGTCTTCTAGAAGTGGCTGAAGATAATTCCTTTCACATTGATGCAAGACATAAAACGAGTTCCCTTTTAACGTCTGGCATGACGTTTTATTTCATATAAATATTGTCAGCAAACAAATGCAAAGTGGTACAATTAACATTAAAGTATGCCAAACCAAACTAAAAAAACTTAGTTGATCACTCCAGCAATATAGATCTGACCAATCATTTCAAGAAATTCTTGTGCAAGCGAAAGAAGTAGCATCCTCTCTTGAAATTAAAGAAGACTTTTCACCATTATCAACGGTTTGGAGGAAATTTAAACCAAAACTGTTTGACTATGAACACCGAGATGAGCCCCCTTATAATCGAAAAACCGCCTTTAAAATTAGTTTTTTCTTAAAAATTATAGATCAAACTATAAGCTCTCTAAAAAACCGATTTGACTTATTAAATGAGTAGATAATATTTTCGGGTTTTTTAGCGACATATTCAAATTGAGTGACAGCGATCTTTTAGAACATTGTTCTATTCCTGAAGAGCGACTGACAGATCACGATAATAAGGATATAGACTCCAATGATCTGTTTAACGAAATTAAAGCGTTAAAGTTGTTTTCATTACCTGATGATACTGACCCCTTAAGTATTTTACAATATATATTTGAAAACAATTTAATCTCCACCTTTCCAAACGTAAGCATTTCACTAAGAATTCGTTTGACATTGCCTGTATCTGTAGCTTCTGGTGAACGATCTTTTTCAAACATAAAAATCATTAAAAATTATTTAAGATCGACAATGATTCAAGAAAGATTGTGTGGGCTAACAATATTTGCAATTGAACAAGAAATTTTTGACGGTATAAATTTTAGCGATGTAATTAATGAATTTGCAACTGCAAAATCTCGGAAAATATCGTTACTACAATAGCTATCTTTTATTTTTCTATTGCTCTTAGACCTAGTTATCATTTTTGATTTTAAAACGAAGTTCTCTAGGTATTTGTTATTAGAAATATCTGCATATTTTTTAAAATATCTAAGTATAAGTAGAAAGTAGTATATATATATATATATATATATATATATATATATATATATATATATATATATATATATATATATATATATATATATATATATATATATGTAGACATTAGGCAATATTTCTGTTAATTGTTCCTAAAAAATGTGATTTTTAGTTTTAGGTTATTTTCTGGTACTTATATACAACGAGCCAACGTGTCTGTATCCCAATACTTAAGAAAATGTATTAAAATGGGTGTGGACAAGAATTTATTTTGTTACGATTCTGTTCTATTTGTTTCATTTTGATATTTTAGTCTACAAATAAATATGAATTCTGAAGTTCAGTTTTTTGCTTTACTTCAAGCACCTACCTACCTACCTCCTTCCATAAAAAAAAATAAAAAATGCCTTAAGGTGCGCCAAAATCCTTTTTTGCACACAAGCGCGAGTAGCCCTCACGGGAGCCTTGGACTCCGCTCTGACAGGCGTGTCACGTCTACACATTTAATCATGTCAAAGCGTAAGAGAGTGGTGTTATCGCTCAGACACAAAATAAATATTATTGATTCATTAGAAGAAGGAGAAACCGACTGTAAGTTAGCGGATAAGTATGGTGCAGACACATCCACGATAAGTGATATTAAGAAGAATACCGATTCAATTTTGTTGTACACCTACAAATTAGATACTGAAGATGGAAGAAGAAATCGGAAAATGATGAAGGGACCGAAAAATGAACTTTTAGAAGAAGCTCTGTATTGTTGGTTTTTACAAAAACGATCAACTCGGCAACTGATATCTGGACGGTTGGTCTTTTGAAAAAGCATTACAGTTAAATAAAAATTCGGCGGCAATGAATCGTTTGTGGCAAGAAACGGATGGTTGTACAGATTTAAATCACGTCATGGAATTCGTGAAGTAAAAAATTGTCAACTAATGTAGATGCAGCCAATTCTTTTAAAGATAATTTTAAGAGGAAATTGAATGAAATAGCTATGACTTGGATTTTATTTATAATGCTAATGAAACTGTAATAAACTGAAAGTCTTTACCTTCAAAATCTTTAGCTTTTAGGCGAGAGAATTGAGCTCCAGGATATAAAACAAGCAAAGAGCGAATAACAATATTAGTTAGCGCTAATTCTACCGGCACCCACAAAATACCTTTGCCCTTTATATTAAAATCAAAGAAACCCAGTTGTTTTAAAAATATCAGGGTACCCTTAATTTATAAAAATCAAAAAAGCGCATGGATGAATTCTGAAATATTCATTGACTGGTATGACAACACTTTTATCCCTGAAGTGAGAAGAAGACAAAACAAAATTGGCAAACAAGGAAATGTACTACTTTCACTGGATAATGCGTCAACCCATCCTTCAGCTGAACTGTTAGAGAGGGAAATGGAAAGTTTAAAGTAAACTTTTGGCCTCCTAATATGACATCCTTGCTATAACCAATGGATCAAAGTGTAATTGAAACATTGAAACGACTTTATAGAAAACAACTTCTACGTAGGTTGTTATCTGTTGAAGATAATGTAGAAGTCATTTTAAATGAGTTTAAAGGAGTGTTGTTACATGGGTGTAGATGCATGGGATTTGATTGAAAGGAAGACTTTAAACAAGGCTTGGAATAGAGTACTTAATCCGAAGAATGATAATTCAATAACCAATGTCCTTACTACAATTGTTCAAATATTCAAGACTGAGCCACGTTTAGTGTTACTACAAGCATTTATTGAGTTTGGCATAGGTCTTGGTCTACTAAAGCCTGTTGCTCAGTATCTTCAAACTTCTTCGCTACTGAGGGTTCTTTGTTAATTACGCTGAAATCACCAGATTTGAAACGTCGAAACCATTCCTTACAAGTGAAACCCGATGAAGCAAGATCACTGTAGGCTTCAATTAACATTCTATGAGAGTTAGCGGCAGTTTTCTTTAAATTAAAGCAGAACAATAACGCTTCGCGCAATAGATGCTTTACTGGCTCGAAATTGAACATTTTATTCGTTAAAACACAATGAAACTAATGCAAAAGTAAACCATCATGTATGTTATATTATTGACAGATGTCAATGCTACCTTTTGAGCCTCAATTACCTTGGTTATTAAGGCTCAGTCTTTAGTTTTATACTTTTACCAAAAGAGGGAGGTTTACAACTGTTACACCTAATATTATTATTTTCAGAAAAACTGATGATGATTAACTACGCTTACAAGCTAGACGATATCACATATGAACCAAAGAGCAAATAAAAAAATTGCAAGAGTTGATTCGTCGAATTTTTATGCGCGGTGAAACTCAGAGATCCGTGCGACGTAAATTTCGGGGTTCGCATATTTTCCTCGGGAGAAAAATACGTCAATATGGTCCTGGCTTTAACCTGTTGGTAATGTTGGATAACTAAGATTATAGTAAATAAATCCAAACTAAACAAGTTTGCCACACTCCAACTTAATGTTGACGTTTTATTAACATAGGAAAAACTTGGACGCATCTGTGATGACCATCAATAAAATGTTATAAGATAATATATTTCGAAAAGTTCTCAACAAGGTTATATGCAAACGAAGCGGTATAGTCTATAGAATTACATAGTTCAATTTTTTCTCATTGACTCGTTCTTAGATTTTAACTAGAAGTGTGCAAATCGCACAGATACGTATTCTATTCTCAACAGATAGTGAAAGATTTCTTATAAGGTTGAAATTATTTCAGTAGTACAATAATACATAGAATGAAATTGGTTTTAATGTTTCGATCATTATATTGCCAAAGTGCATTCCTTGTATGAATTTCAATAATTTTTTGCGAATACATACACTTTTAATTCGAATTATGGAGGTACGTACAGACCCAACAATATCAGGAGTAGTTGCCCGGGCATTCTGTTGAAAAATAATTTCTACTTAGTATAAATGTAATGTCAAAAAAAAAACATATTATTGTGCGCTTACATCGTGAACGCTGGCTTAACCTTAGGAGAAAGATCCAAATAATGCTAAACGGAATAGTATTATCAAAAAAGATCTACTAAAAGGGAACCATTTTCACCTTCTACATCTAATATAAAAACTAGTGAGCCTATTAACGCCTAATATACTGAACTCCTTATATACTTAACCCCAAATATACTGAACCCTTTTCATATCCAACTCTATCTATACTGAATGCCGTATTATATTCATTTCATTATTCATATTTATACTTAATAGTTCTTTATCTTACATGGAACTCTCTCATATATTGCCTCAGTCATCCTTAGGGTAACTCAGCTTCCAGTATTATTTTATGTATACTGACTCATCAACCACACAAGTTTCAACACTATTCACTATTATCCCAATTCAAAGAGATACATTCAATTTAAAAACCTCAACTTTCTCCAATTGAGCTAGCATTCATTCAAAAAAAAAAATAATTGTTCAACCACCCTTTAGGGTTAGAAATTCAATCATCAACAACTATAATATTAATTCGCAATATTCCAAATTTTTGTTCCAAAAGTTTTAAAATATACCTCAGAAAGATCGATATATGCAGATCTATAGTTCCAAATTTTGAATTTTTACTCAACAGTTCTGAATCGTATTATATCAGATAAGAATCGAATAAGATTCATGAATTATAATGAACAAAAAATATGAGATTAAAACAGCAAGATGAAAATATTACTTCTCAAGGATATTAATGAAATTGAAAATACAAGTTCTTCTCAAATTAAAATTTCTTGGGAGTATCCAAAAGACAAAAGCAGCAAATTAGTAATCAAATAAAGGAACACTACTGAATACATATAAATTTCACCTTAAGTGATTGCCCCATACCTAATTATTTTGTATAAAATCAAATTGACCAAAATTCACACAATTTACTTACCAGAAAGAACCAACATCTTCTGAATTGAAGTGTTCTTGTGGAAAGCAGAAATGAGATCCACAAATTTGTAAATTACATTATGGAGCCTCGTTTACAATACAATGATGTTAACTATATATCAGTTTTAGTGTTTCTTGTAAATGTTAATATCCTAGATCCTTAACTGTCGAGTTGGCAGTTGGTTTCGTGCAGTCAGCTTCTTATGAACTTGCTCTCTAATAATTGAAATTTCTATTCTTCAATTTTACTTCTCCTCAATTCATTTTCTTTTGAAACTTTATAATGTACTATGAAATGAAAATGAAAAGAAGAAATTGCATTAAAACAACTGCATATCTCCATATTATGTGATGAACGTACTCATTTTACACAATTATATAAAATACCTATAGTACAACTACCTACAACAAAAATTGTCGAATTACATAGCATTCTCCAAGTATTAGTTGAATTTTTTCCAAAATATGATTCACATAAGCAGCAGCCTGTTTCCTGTGACTTTCATAAATCTTGATTGAAAGTTGTGGTTGTACAAAATAAAACTTCGTATGCAAACTTCTACATATTTGAACATCATTTTTCTCACTATCAGACACCTCCTATAACAGAGAAACTTTCAACTTCAAATCAATGAGGAATTCCTGTCATTCATTCAACAACCTTGATAAAATTTCCTGAGAAACAGGAACTATGAGTTATTTATTCATTTATTTATTTATTTATTTATTTAAGTACAATATAAGGAATGTCCACAGCCGAAGCCAAAATGATATTCACTAGATGAATATTAGTTACATAGAATCTAGTATTCTAAAAAAAGTATTACATAAGATTTAATAGTGAGTTGTATTCACAGAAAGAATGAAAAAGAAATACAAAATGAATATTACAAAATCGAACGATTGAATGAATTTTATATCAGTCAGTAAAGAGCAAGCGTAATGTTCTCTTCAAAGAGGCCAATGTGCCCCACATTGATACTCCTATGCGTGTTGCAGACACGTAGAATCCTATCGATAAGGGAGTTCTGTGCACTATTAGTTTTTCTAAAAGTTATAGAGAAGAGGTCGTGGTGCCTCAATGATTTCATAGGAACATTAAAAGTAACCATGTGCAAGATCTCAGGTACCTGAAATACGCAGTTCAATATTTTAAACAAAACCAAAATATCAGATATAGTTCTACGATTTTCAAGTGACAATAAATTGAAATATTTACGGGCAGGAGCGTATTCGTGGTTCAGGATAACAAAGTTAGTTTTGAAGCATATGAACCGTATGAATTTATTCTGAATGCATTCAAGTCGGTTGGAATAACAATCATAACGAGGGTTCCAAATACATGAGGCAAAATTTAATTTACTGTAGATGTAAGCATAATATAAAGTGATAAGTGATTTTACATATTTAAATTCCTTACTTTTCCTGAAAATATAACCCATC
This sequence comes from Cryptolaemus montrouzieri, assembly GCA_013387265.2. Lineage (NCBI taxonomy): Eukaryota > Metazoa > Arthropoda > Insecta > Coleoptera > Coccinellidae > Cryptolaemus > Cryptolaemus montrouzieri. Next base: position 65,369,499 of record JABFTP020000103.1, read on the forward strand.
ATTCGACTTGAACTATTTGCTATGCGATCTATGTGTGCATCGAAGAGCAACTTCGAATCGAAAGTGACACCCAGATCAAAAGCCGTGGACACACGTCGCAGCAATGAATTTCCAATTGAGTACTGAAAAGTGATAGGGGAATGGTTTCTAGTAAAAGTTATCGTGAAACATTTATTTAAATTCAAAATAATTGGTTTTCTACAGTACTCAACCAAGTTATTCAAATCTAGTTGAAGATCAAGGCAGTCCCTTAAGCATGTGATAGATCTAAAAACTTTCAGATCGTCTGCATAGAGCAAGAATCTGGAATGCCGGAAACATTTATCTATGTCATTCATATAAATTAAGAAAAGAAGAGGACCGAGATGAGTTCCCTGCGGTACCCCAGAAGTACTAATGAAAGATTCAGATTTAAAACCATTTAAACTAACGAAATGTGACCTATTCAGTAGATACGATTGGATCCACTCAAGCAACCAACCACTTACACCTGCTTCGGCTAGTCTAAAAATGAGAATATCGAAACTTATTTTGTCGAAGGCTTTAGAAAAATCTGTGTAAGTAGCATTAGTCTGAATTTGAGAATCCATTGCACTCTGCAGGTACTCACTATAAACGATCAAATTAGTTTCCAGAGTCCTACCCTTAAAAAATCCGTGCTGTTGTGGGATAATGAAATTTTTCACATGAGAGAAGAGATACTTATAAATTATACGTTCAAATACTTTAGCAATGATCGAAAGCTTGTTAATAGGTCTATAATTAGAAATATCATTTTTATCTCCACTTTTGAAAATTTGGACAACGGCGGACTCCTTCCACTTTTTTGGAAATACACTATTAATCAGAGACTGATTGAACAAAATATGCAGTGGTTTACTTAATTTGTGAGCGCAATTTTTGAGAAAAATTGGTGGAATGCTGTCTGGACCTGAACCCTTCGACATGTCAAGGGATAAGAGGACCTCTCGAACCTCTTCCTCTTCAATGTGAATATTTGATAGTACATCATTGTTGCAGTTTTTAACAGTTACACTACGACTACGCTGCTGACTTACAGGAACATATACACTCTCGAAATAACGGGCAAAAAGATTGCATATCTCTTTTCCATCTGATGAAGAAATATCCCCATACCTCATTTCATTAGATAGTTTAGAGCCGCCCCGTCCCAGAGACACATATTTCCAGAATGATTTGCTGTTCGTTGGCAGTTCCCGCCCAATGTTAGAGGCGAATTTATTCAAATCAAGTTCAATAAGTTCCTTCGAATGAGCACGAAGCTGTTTGAATATATTGAGATCATTGACATTTTACTAATTTTCCATTTTTATGAAATTTTGCTTTTCTCTTATTGTAGCAATAGTAACTTTCGAAAAGAATGAAGCAAAACACTTAGTGACTCTTTTCTTAGGAACAACAGAACCGATTATGTCATTGATTCTCTCATAAAAAATATCCAGATTTTCATCAATTCCCTTAGAGCTGCTGTTGAGCAGAAACTCCCAATTCACCAGCGATAATGAAGCATTAACAGCTTCATAATTTTCATTTCTAAAATCGTAATAAAAACTTCGAATTTTCGAATTTTTCATCATCTTCTCTTTAGATAAGGCAACTATAAACTCCAGTGTAGGATGACGTGTGTCCTCGTTTACAAACGGATGAGCACTTTTATGTATATTCGAGACAATTTCTTTATTACACAAGACTAAGTCAAGAATTTTATCGTTACTATTCTTCACATGATTGTATTGATTCAGTTCGACAAATGCAAGTGTATCTAATATATTTGAATATTTATTTTCAATATTAGTAGGTATTACGTAACTCTTATCAGAGCTCACCCAATCAACCGAGGGACAATTAAAGTCACCATACACAAGAAATGGACATTTTATGTTCACTATATTGCTCTCCAATTTACTAGCGAACACATCACTTGCCACAGAATCCCCAGGAGGCAAATACACACAGCAAATATATAACTTCGAACTATTCACGTTCAGAGATACCCAGATATCCTCCGCGTCATTTCTGAAGTCATCCAAGAGCCGTGGGCCGAATTTGTTGCGAACGGCAATGAAAACTCCATCCCCATCCTTCTTAGAAGACACCGATGAATCTCGGTCGCGACGAAACACAGAATATTCACAAGTATCGACCAATTCATTGTCGAAAACGGTATCGTTCAGAAATGATTCGGTAACACACATTACATCAGAAAAACCTGCCATTGAGCTCAACCTGAAGTTATTTAGTTTGGTACGAAGTCCTCGTACGTTCTGGTAGTAAATATGTAAGGACATATCAGGTGAATGAAAAACACGACGGTCTTTGAACAAATAGCGAAGAGAATGAGAAGTGATTTTCATAAATTGGCTATTTCAGATTCAGATGCAATACGACGTATCTTACTTGTGTCATCTTTCCTCACTAAAACATTCCCACCCTGTATCCAAACAAATTTGTAACCTTTGGCCTTTGCAGCCGTGCGAACTTCCTTAAACAAAAGCTTTACAGCAGAAGTATTGTGCTCATTAATATACAGCCTGTCCGAAACACCATCTATACTATATATATATATATATATATATATATATATATATATATATATATATATATATATATATATATATATATATATATATATATATATATATATAAGGCCCGGGGCCCCCTGTTGAGAAGACGCTTAGCTCTCGCAGCCTGAAGAAAATTATCTCTGGCTATCCTGGAAGTAAAACGTACAACAATGTTTCTTGCTTTATTTTCTGCCTTCGTAGGAACGCGGGTCACATAATCGATAGTGTTAGGGTCGATAGGGAAATTTAACTGGGCTCCAATAGTTTGAACTATACCAGAGAGAATCTCATTTTTCTTTTCAGGTACATCCTGTATCTCAATGTTTTTGGAGCAACTAAAATGTTCCATATTCTCAATTTTAGTGCGCAAACTGGAGATTTCGTTTTTAAGGATCGCATTCTCTTGCTTCACCGTCTCCAAAGCCTTTATCAGATCTTTCAGCGAAGTTATGAATAAAAGTATCTCACAATAACTACCTTTTGTGCAAATTTGAGATCTTATTTTCTTTGGTTCAAACTTGAACATTGCCAAACACATTGAATCTCACTTACTTTTTATATTTGGATAATTGCAGAATAGAAACGTACTTTCTCTTGAATAAACTGAAACGAAAATTCAATTTGAAATGGCAGGGTCCTATTGACATCCAGTTTGAAATATTTCAATACAGATATAGCCTTTAGTGGATAGCCTTCAAAATTCATATGATACTTACTCTAAATGACCCAACGAAAACTTCATCGAGTTCCTTACAGAAAAATAATTATTATACAAACGAGCTCAATACCTATTAATAGCCTCAAAGGATATCCCATCATTTTATAAGATCCCCCAATTGATTCGTTGAAAAATCCTAGTAATTCCAGGACATTTTTCAACGCATAGAGGTTAAAATAACTATGAAAGAAAAATGAAATATGTGAATTATGAGTTAATTTCTTGAGCATGCTGAAGAAAATATACATTAAACTACATAAATAAACCTCAAATTACATTCATATACCTTTCAAACATTATTGTAAGTCTCCTTAACTCCTATTTATTATAATATTCGGTTTGAGTCACACTGTTTAGGTTAGAATAACTACAAAATGTTAAATTCATGAATTTTGAAAGTTTGTCGTTTCTTTCCTCAAACATAATATACATAAAATGGATAAAATAAACAACAACACTTACCTCTAAAAGTTGATTTAAAGTTGCGTCAAACTTTTCATTCGAATAAAATTCGGAATTACTTATTTTGACAGATCGAATATAAGACTAATTGAAACAAGATTAGATTCGACTGTCACTCAGAAGAGAGAGAGAGAGCACTATATTCTAGATGTTGGTAGTACCGTAATTATGTTGGTGAGAATATAAGTTACTAACTATTTCCATCTCAATATTATCATAGAGAGCATTAAATTTTACACGTTGGTAAAGCTCACATCCGACATTGAATAGCGATCTAAAGGGCGTTAGGAGAGCGACTGGCTCCGCCCTCGCGTTTTCGTTTATTTTATCGAAATTCTAGGTATCAAAAATTGTCTCAAGTTTGAAAATTAAGTCGTAGAGTAACGATTTCTCTTTGCGGATCCGATCTCGAGATATGTAGGAATCATTCGACACACGAATCCATACTCCCGTATAAGTAGGACGGATGCAAGAGAACCACTTATTTGACAGCTCGACGTTAGTTAATTTCTGATCATCATAGATATTCGGAATGAGGAGAATGGAGCGCCATTTTGCAAAAGCCCGCCGATAGCCCTTCGTTGAATCGAAGATTTTCCAGTTTTCCCGTCACTTAACGGGAATGAAACGATAGCGGGGCAACATGAGGAACTCGAGGCTTGCTCTGTCCAGGTTTTGAAACGATCGAACGTGATGGAAAAATTTGTATGGACATAAAAGTCCGACGAAATTATCCCCTCCACTCGCGAAAACTCGAAGACTTTTTTATTTTCGCTTTTTCGGGGCTTTCTTTCTGAATTTTCGCTCGATCGATCGCAGTCCGAAAGACCGAACTTTCCGATTCTCCCCGTTTCGACTTTCCGTACGCTTTCGGCGACGTTTCGGCGAAAATTTTCAAAAAATCGTCAGGGCTCCGTCGTTCGAGCTAAGGGCTTCAAATTTCGTGCGGATACTCCTCAGACCCTTTTCCTCCGGAAAAAAATATTGGCTGGGACCTTTGGCCCCCGCTTTTTCTCAGCGTCGCTTCTTCTCTACTCGGTTCAAACTACCGTTATCCCCACGGATTATTCCCGAAAAAGGCCCTACGCTTTAATAGTATAGATAACTGGTTTTGTACTTAGCGATTCTAGACGAGACAACATTATTACAAGTATAGTTGAATAAGATAGATTTGTTGTGCATTTAATGCGGCCATTACTTTTAAAATAAATATCTTAGATTAAAGGATCAGAAACGCGGAGGCACACCGACCGTCAGGTAGTACCTCCGTCCAGGGAAGCAGTGATCCTTCACACTAAAACCACTTTAGTATCTATTTTGCTCCCTGGCTAAGCCAGGGTGAGTCACTTCTTCTTCTTTCTCGGCCTTCTTCGATCCAGTTCTGAACATAGGCCTCTCCATTTGTTTCGTACTTGTTCTTTCACATCGTCAACCGAATATTTCTGTAGTCTTCCTCGGTTTCTCTTTGTTTCCCTCGGTTTCCATTGCAGTACTCTTTTGGTCCACCTTTCATAAGATTTCTGCCTTGCAATGTTCCCGGCCCATGTCCATTTCATCTTTGCTACTCGCCTGATTATATCGGTCACTTTTGCTCTTCTTCGAATTCCCTAGATTTTGACTCTGTCTCTCAAATATATTCCAAGAATTGCTCGTTCCATAGCTCGTTGGGTAGTTCTTAAACGTTTGGCACTCTATTTTGTGATGAATATTGTTTCTAGGCCATGCGTTGCCACTGGCAGTATACATGTATCATACACCTTGCGTTTCAAATTGATTGGGATGTCCAAGTTTTTGAGGATATATTGCAGATGTCTGAATGCAGCCCAGGTCAGCCCAATCCGTCTAGTTATCTCTGCGGATTGATTCTCTTTTCCTTGTCTGAAAGAGTGTCCAAGATATAAATATTCCTCAACTCTCTCGATAATCTCGTTGTTTATAGAAATTTGAATTTCAGTGGGTCTCATGATCTTGGTTTTCTTTGCATTTATTTCCAAGCTAACTCTTTCAGATGCCTCTTTCAGCTGCAATAACATTTCTTTCAATTCAGATGGATCTATCGAAATGACAAACACGTCATCTGCAGAACGCAAATGATTCAGGTACGATCCATCTATTTGTAAGCTTTTTCGTTTCCATTGCAGTTTATTGGAAACATCCTCCAGAGCCAGAGTAAAAAACTTTGGAGAAATGGGATCACCCTGACGTATCCCTCTCTTCAAATTTATCTCATTTGTTGTTGTAGATTCGCCTATTCTTACGTGCATTGTTGCGTTCTCGTAAATATTCTTAATTAAAATTCTGTATCTCCAATCGATTCTAGCATTTCTCATACCATTCAAAATGGATCATGTTTCTGTCATGTCAAAGGCTTTTTTGTAGTCTATAAACGCAAGGTGCAAGGTGATATTATATTCTGTTGTCATTTCCATTAATATACGCAGCGTTTGTTAGTGGTCAATGGTGCTAAAACCATTCCTGAAACCTGCCTGTTCTGGTGGCTGGTAAAATTCTAGTTTTCTCGAAAGCCTTTTTGTTAGGATCTTCGTCAGATTATAGAGGTGTGATAACAGACTGATTGGCCTGTAGTTTTCAATGTTGCTGCTATCTCCTTATTTGAATAGGATCACTACCTCTGTGTTATACCATTCATCAGGAAGTGTTCCCTCATATAGGCAGGACTTGGATCTCATTAGACTGTCTCCCACGAACTTTAACATTTCTGTTGTTATATCATTTTCTCCGGGACATTTACCTGTTTTCATTTCTTTCACAGCACTGATTATTTCATCGTGTAATATCTCTGGGATATCTTCTGATCCAGCGTTCAGTACCGACCCCGAAATAGTTTTATTTTCGTCATTGTTGGTTCGAATGATGAATACTAGCTTTCATAGAATTAAATGAGATAAAAAACACAAGGTTTAACTTTAATCTATTTGAAAAAACAAAAAAACTCGACGACGTTTCGCTGACACACCAGCTTTATCAAGAATGACAAACAGAATGAAGAGTATGGTATTATAAACAAATCGTAGAACAAGTTGGATGAATAACAGGAAAATCCACACCGAGCCATTGTACAGTTAGTATGAAAGGTAATAAAAACTAATTAAACAAGTTAAGTAGGGGTGAATAATTCACATCTACCTGCTCATTCAAAAGCTTGTCCGAATGTTTGTATCTATTTATTTCTAATGCTTCTAGGAGATCTAATTTTAAACTTTTGATTTTATATGTAATATGTCAAAGTTTTTATTGAATGAATGGTTTTCTTTTATTAAGTGGTTTGAATAATTTGAATCAGATTTATTTTTATCGAAGCTACGTTTATGTTCAGATGTTCTTATGCCAAAACTCCTATAGGTCCTACCGATATAAATTTTATCACAAGAACCGCAATTGAGTTTATAGATTCCTGATTTACTTGATTTTTCAACACGAGATTTATTATTTTTAATATGTTTACCTAAGTTATTAGAAGTTTTGAAAGTTATATTAAGATTTTGTTTGATGAGAAAGGATTTAACATTTGTACTTGCAGAACCGCAGAATGTTAAACTGTTGAATATTATATAGTCTTTATGAATAGGATATACTTCATTTATTGCTTTCTGATACAGTTTTTACGAATGATTAGATCTATCATATCCGGATTATAAGAATTATTAATGGCTATCTGTTTGATGATGTTTAACTCTTTATTATAATCTTCTACTGATAAAGGTAAATTGAGTAACCGATGTACCATGCTGTTTAAAGCTGCAACTTTGTGTTGAATTGGATGTAATGAGTAGTTATGTATAATTGTATCAGTATGTGTTGGTTTACGAAAGACGGAAAAACATAATAAATGAAGTATATCCTATTCATAAAGACTACAAAATATTCAACAGTTTAACATTCTGCGGTTCTGCAAGTACAAATATTAAATCCTTTCTCGTCAAACAAAATCTTAATATAACTTTCAAAACTTCTAATAACTTAGGTAAACATATTAAAATAATAAATCTCGTGTTGAAAAATCAAGTAAATCAGAATCTATAAACTCAATTGCGGTTCTTGTGATAAAATGTATATCGGTAGGACCTGTAGGAGTTTTGGCATAAGAACATCTGAACATAAACGTAGCTTCGATAAAATAAATCTGATTCAAATTATTCAAACCACTTAATAAAAGAAAACCATTCATTCAATAAAAACTTTGACATATTACATATAAAATCAAAAGTTTAAAATTAGATCTCCTAGAAGCATTAGAAATAAATAGATACAAACATTCGGACAATCTTTTGAATGAGCAGGTAGATGTGAATTATTCACCCCTACTTAACTTGTTTAATTAGTTTTCATTACCTTTCATACTAACTGTACAATGGCTCGGTGTGGATTTTCCTGTTATTCCAACTTGTTCTACGATTTGTTTATAATACCATACTCTTCATTCTGTTTGTCACTCTTGATAAAGCTTCTGTGTCAGCGAAACGTCGTCGAGTTTTTTTGTTTTTTTCAAATGAAGTGTAGATTAAAGTTGAACCTTGTGTTTCTTATCTCATTTATATCATGGATCTACATCAAGTAACGGCCTCCACAATTCAAAAAAAAAAAAATTTCATAGAATTCTTCAATTATATGAGATATCTCTTTAAGGTTTGCTGTGATTCTGCCATGTCTATCTTTGAATTTCGTCAATCTTGTCCTTTCCTTGCCAGCTTAGATCTTAGAACTTTCATGTTAGAATTTTCATCTAAAGCTTCTTGAATCTGATTCGTCTTGTAAGTTCTCGTCTCCTTTCGTATAGCTTTCTTCATGTTTTTATTTATCGCAATGTGCTCTTCAGTTCCTTTTTCTATAGTTCCTCTTCGTTGCATCTTGTCGATTGTATCGTCGGATAACTTCGATTCTTTCTGCTTTCTTATCTTAGAGCAAACTTTCTTAGTAGTTGTGCGTATGGTCGATTTGATATGATCATTGATCTGATGTACGTTCATTTGTTTGAGTGCTCTGCTATTTCTCTCTCGTATTCAACTTTTCTCGCGTCTAGTTGCTGTTTTGTTGCAATGCGTGTTTTCTTAACGAGTTTGTTTCTTACTAGTTTGACGTTGAATTTGAAACAGGCGCGCACCCTGCTATGGTCGCTCCCTGTATCTACTTTATTTAGAACTGATGCGTCACTACAAAATTTTTGTTCACTGGAAAGAACGAAATCGATCTCATTTTTGTTTGTATTGTTGTCCATTTTCTTTGCAGGGGTTTCTTAAAAAAAGTATTTAAGCAATAGAAGCCTTTTTTTATCATGAAGGCCACTAAAATTTGTCAATTGTTATTCCTTTCGCCTAGACCATACTCGCCAATATATTCTTGATCTCCTAGTTTCCTTTTTCCAATTTTTGCGTTGAAGTCTCCAACTGTGATAGCGAAGTGTGCATTAACTCTTCTTCTCGCTTCCGATATGTCATCATATAACAAGTCCATTAGTTCTTCTTCTTATGCACTTGTTATAGCGTATATGTTAATTATCTGTACTTTATATCGCTGGTTCAACTTTAATGTTAAGTAGATAACCCTGTCAGATATCGAACTGAATTCGCTGACCAAGTGCTTGATGTTCTTATTTATCATAAATCCAAATTCTTTGATATGTATGTTGCTATATAAATACGGTGTTCTAAACGATTCGATGTGGTCGAGACTCTGCCTTCCCCAGAATTCTTGAGGCTGACTGTCTTAACAGTGTGAGATTCTGAATTAACAGTTCTACTCATCTGGGGTACTTTCGTTTTTTGTTTCGAAATTTTATGGCTTTATTTCGGAGGTTTCTGGCAGTTAAAACTCCACGCTTGTCTTGCGCGTTGGCGAGTTTTTTGATTCAGGCGCCCAATTTGGGTACAGCCGTTGTTCGCAACTCTGAATCAGACACTGTGTACTTGTTTTTGGTCAACCTCGAGTGTTTTATTACCTCGGTACCACCCATATCTGGGAGGCATTCCCCTTTCCGAAACCTGTGGAGGCGCCCAATGGATGAGTGACTGGTAATATGATATTATCATGATAGTCTGATTATAATTAGATATGCCCCCAGACTAGATGCTATCACATACGACATGAGTGCAAGTAGAAAAATTGCAACAGTAGCCGCTTCGAGTTTTTACGCGCTGTAAAATTTACCAGCTGTGTTGCAATATTCACAAACTTTTCGGTTCCTGAGTTTTTCACGAACAAATTCTTGGATTTTACTAGAATTGTCCAAGGTGGCCTGGAATGAATTTTAATCTTAACAGATGGGAGATTTCTTGAATAAAATTATTACAGAACCTAGGGGTATTCTGGTCTAGAGCCCTACTTTTTGGGTATTTTTCAAACTAGAATGAAAAAAAATTTGAAAACATTTTTAGTATCCATTTTTTTTATACAATATTTATTGATTTTTAAAGTATATGAAAAATATTAAAAAAAGTCAAAAATTCTTCCAGTGACAGGTGAAGTCAAATGGGCCTCCCTGGTTGACATGATTCCAAACCTTGTAGTGATCTAAATTGAACAAACAAAAAAACTTCTTATTAGGTAAAAATGTAGCTTTCTCTTGGACCTTTGCCGAAAAAAGGAAAAAAATTCACAAAATGGCGTCCACTTGAAAAAAAAATTTGTTACCCCTGTTTTTCGACCTACTTCAAATTGAAATTTCCCAAAATCCAAGGTCCATGTGATAAAGAGATTTATAAAGAAGATTCTCACAGAATTTCTAAGAAATCGGTCAGATAGATATCGTGTCAACCACCTCAACGAAAGACGTTTTGAGAAAAGGCGTTTGAAGTTTGAGAAAGATTTCCAGATAATAATATTTAATACTCACTTTGGATTAATCGGCGATCCCATCTCCATAGATGAGACCTTCTTTCTCAAAATAGAGATTTTGTGAAGTTCTTTCTTCTAAACGAGCTATTCTGCCTGCTTTAGAACCAGCGGAAGCTAGTAGTTCAGAGCGATTAATCCTCGGCCGGCTTAGCCTGAATAGTGGATCTTATGTTTCGATAATTATATTGTCCATGTGCATTTTCATGAAATTTTGTCCTTAAAATATGCCCAAAGGATTAATGGGTGATGCATATTTGAAAAATTCTTTATTTTCATTAAATCTGCCCCAACCAGTGAAAGTACTTTCTGTCAAAAAAGTACCAGGAATTGATTATTTGAAAAATCTGCTTAAGACGATTGTAAAAATTTTTTTCGTTACTTAGTTGGCACAACTATTCTTTATACTGACGCCGAGTTTGAACGCGATTTGTCATTTAGTTTGTTTTCACAAGTTAGTTTTGCGATTTTACAATGGATAAAAATATCGAAAGAAGAATTTGTCTCAAATTTTGTATTGAAAATGGAATTTCGTATGCTCAATCGCTGAAAATGTCACAGAAGGCTTACGGTCGGGATGTGGTGGAAGATTTCTCTAGCTCTGTTTGGCCATCAACATCTTCAACTGCAGTTAATATCGATGAAGTGGAGAAAATGGTAATTGAAAATCGTCATTCAAGGTTGAGAGAGATAGGTAATGAGTTTTCTGTATCACACAAATATATGCATACCATTTTAAACAATTGTTTCGGCATGAAACGCGTAGACACTCGACTAGTTCCAAAAGACCTGAATTTTCTTCAAAAATTGAAACGCGTAAAGGTAGCTGCAGACACGCTAGAACGAGACAATTGGGACCCCACAACATAAAACGCATTGTAACTGGCGACGAGACATGGATTTGTGAGTTTGACATGAAAACCAGTGAACAAGCTTCGGAATAACTCCTTCAAACTGAGTCGAATCCGAGAAAGCCAAGTCAAAGTCGATCAAAAGTCAAGGTAATGTTGATTGTTTTCTTTGATTATTGCGGTGTTGTGCACTGGGAATTCTTGTCAGGAGGTTAGAGGACAAATAAAGAATATAACCTGATCATTATGCGGCGTTTGAGGGAGCAAATTCGTCAAAAAAAGCTAGATTTGTGGAAAAAATAACGAATGGATTTTGCATCACTATATTGCATCATCTCACAAGACTATCAAGAAACCACCGTGTTCACTTGTTATGGCTCCGGCCGACTTTTTTCTTTTTCCAAAATTCAAATTAACGCTTCGAGATACCCGTTTTTTGGATGAAAAATAAATATTATGTGTTTCATTGACCAATTCCCAGTACTTTTTGACAGAATAACACAAAAAATTTCAACAGAAAAGATAAAATATGGTTACATAGAATAGAATATAAACAAGTAAGAAAATTAGCAGTCGACTTTAATCAATTAAAAAAGGAAATAAAAAAACATGTTGAATCATAAAATTGTAGATGTTGAAAAATCTATTGATCCATTTGATGGTTTATATCGATCGGTGCATTACTTCTCGAGATTTCGAGAAAATCGTCAAAAATTGACTTTCTTTGGTTTCTTCGTATTTTTCGCTAATTAACTTTTCGTAAGTTGCTACTTGAAGCAAGCGTAGCTTGGAGCGAACCAAAGAAGTACGACTTCTTGAAATTCGGAAATGTTCAAATTTCGACATTTATTTACTTTTCGAAAAAATGACGTTATCGAAAATCACCTGCCACATCTCGATAAATAGCCCCCGAAAACAAATTTGGACTTGGTTTTTCCAAGAAGAATTGTACTTTCATCGTAAAACGAATGGTAAAAATATAATCGATTTAAGGGTTTGCTACAGGCTTTAAAATAATAGAAGTTTTTCTGGTCACGTCTTGAATATTTCCTTCCATGTTCAGTTCTCGATCATGTTTGTTGGAAATCAATTACTGGAATTTTTACATCAATTTCAGATTTAGAAGAATTGGAATAAATATTAGAGGAGAACGCGACTGAAAAGAATTTGGTTATATCAAAGTCATTTCCGGACATTCGATATTGACAAAATTGTTATAAATTTACGTTTAACATTATAGCAGAATTTTTTGAAAAAAATTTTAAATCTGTTTCTCTAGGGCAGAGGTGCTCAAACGGTAGATCGCGAGTGCTTTTTGAGTAGATCTCGAGAAGATAAAAATTTTTAATAAGTAGGTAACTGAACTACAAAAATCTATACGTAATGAAATAACACAATTTAATAACGATTGGAAGGAAGAATTTTTCTTTTGTATGATGAAGGATAAGTGTATTTGTCTAATTTGTCGTGCGTCAGTTGCAATACTTAAGCGTGGTAGCTTAGAGAGGCATCATAAAACGGTTCACAAATACTATGAAAAGTATTTTCCACCACAGAGTGAATTAAGAGAATGAAAATTACGTGATTTGATATCATGTTCACAAGACCAGCCAAACAATCAAAAGCTGCTACGATCGCGTCATTTAAAATATCTCATATATTGGCGAAACACAAGAAACCATTCGAAGATGGTTTGGTTGTGAAGGAAGCATTTATTGAAGCGGGTGAGATAAGGCAGATAAATTAAAACATGATATCATGAAATGTACATACGTTTCTTCACAGTTCGATGAATCCACCGATATGACAGACACTGCCCAGCTGTGTATTTTCATTCGGATGGTATTCAAAGACATGTTGGCTAAGGAAGAATTTTTTACAATCATTCCTCTGAAGGGGAAGACCCATGGCAAAGATATAATGACATTTTCTTCAATTTTGTGAAAATATACAAGCTACCAATATATAAAATAGTGTGTATTACAACGGGTGGAGCCTTCGAATTCGAATTCGAAATTCGTTTTTATAATTGCAGTAAATTGGCAAATGTGGCATCATTTATGAGTGATACTTTTTCATGTACAAACATTGAGGAATTAGCTACTAAAATAACAAGTCAGTTTAATATGAACTCATGTTCTGTTGAAAATGAGTTGGTGCAGATTATATCAGATATACATCGACTTACTGACAATTATATAACATCATGCTTGCGATTAGCACTCAGTGGCTACATACCATCTTATGCAAAGTATGCTGAAGACATGCAGTGCCACTCTTCAACATCCAAAGACACTCCTTAAACAAGTTTAACACCATATGTAACTCTCTTATTTTGTAACAACCAACAAACTCGTAATTTTTAATAACTATGAGTTTTCTCATTGATATTATAGAGAAGAATCTCACTACGCCTAACCCAAATCTTGACTAAAATAATGTATATTGTGCGGAAAGCTAATATTTATATATGCTACGGACACCCTACCTAGGTAGCTAGGTAGTATGTATCGTGTAAGTACGACAACCCTGCATCACACATACTTGCAGCTTCTCAGAATCGATTGTAATTAGTCTAAAAAAATTGAACTAGATCGCCAGCAGTTCAAGTTTGAGCACCCCTGCTCTAGGAATATCTGACGAATATGACAGCTAGTTTTTAAGGTTAACACTTTTTTAGAGAAGTTTATCATGAAAGGATTTCCGAAATATTATGAATTGCGAAAAACATACTCTTGTGGTTAACTTTGGGCTATATTTATAATGAGTAGTAAAAAGTTACGAGACTTTGTCCCGGTTGTTGGTAGTAATATTTGGTTACAGAATATGAATGTCATTTATATGACGTTCCAAACTTCAAAATCGAATGTTAAAAGGTAATTGGCAATTCGAGGCAAAAGCCGGCTCGGTGGCGTAGAGGATATGATGCTCGTCTCCTGCGCAGAGTTACCTGGGTTCAATCCCCACATAGTCGGTGCGATTTTTCGGATTCTGGGAATCGCTTGAGTATCCATCTTTCGGAGGAGATGTAAAGTCGTCGGTCCTGTCTAACAGAGATGTGTCATTGGCCGAAAGGCGGAAATAGAGCACGTTAAAGGAATAACAAACGAACAAACAATCGAGGCAAAATGACAAAATGGTTGTTTGTTGTTTTCTATCTCACGAACATAATTAATATTAATAGATAATAAGTTTAGTTTGACTAAAGAGATCCGCTCATTTCAGTCTGAGAAAGAAACACACTTTAATTAGTATTGCACATGAGTAGACATTCTACCATAGGTCTATTCATTTCAATGAAAATGTATACAAGTCGCTAGGTGCACCAACCCACACGAGTCTCCTTTTGAGCAATTGTTAGGTTGGACCTATATTTTTGATAAAGGTCGCTACACAGTATTTAAGATAAAGATATACCTGTAATTATCACTAGAGAACTTTTATATGAATCAATTATTTCAAATACAATCAACGATGATTTTTAAGTTCAACTAATCAGTCCAAAGGTCGGCAAAGAGAAGAAAAGAAAATGAAGTTTCTGAAGCTGGTAGGACATATCATCTGATAGCCAGATTATGTGCATCAGACTGTTAACCAGTGGCGTAACGATTTGACATAGATGGAGGGCTGACTGGAATCGGGTGTTTTGAATTCAAATTTTTGTGACGTGATTTTAGCACGTGAGAAACTAATGTTTAGGGTTGTCTCAATCTCACGGTAAGACACATGGCGATCATCGTGTATCATTTAGCGGCCGTCAATGGTTTGTGGCAAAACAAGTGATTTTGGACGATTTTCACAAAGTTCCTCACTGAGTGGAGCATGGGCCTAATAGAATTCGCTATACCTGCGTTTCTCAGTGGCCAAATGTGGAGCTTCATCACCAAAAGTCAAAGAAAGTTGATAGCAGTACTGTCGAAAATCCTAAAAATTCATCGCGCGAAAATGTTCACGTGTTAATTCCCTTTTTTGTTCAAGTTGAATTCTTCAAATGACTATGAACAAAACAAAATTCACTCGTACAACAAAGTGTTGTGAGTACGTTTAATTTGATGAATGTCTAAATACACGACGCAGTTGTCATATGGGAGCTGTCAATAGCAAAAGTTCCAGAGGTGCAAAATTTAAAAGACAACCTACGTAGCTCAATGGATTTCTAAAAGTTTTCAAGAAATGATATACCTTTATTTCATCTTCAGTTATTCATAATTTTTGTAATTTCTCTAAAGCTAATATAAGCTCTTGCTACATTTTTCTAGTCATCATTCCAGATCAAATAACCACCAGATTCGAGTTTTCCGAAATACCAAGGGGGCAGTGTGATGTTTCGGGGTGGCTTTATGCTGGGAGGTAAAACAGATTTGATTTCGTTTCCTGGAAGGGAGTGCTGGAGCACATAGTGAGATTCTGGCGAGGTGCCCACGTTGAGAATTTCTTTTTTATGCAAGATAATGCTCCTCTGCACACCTGCAACCTCGCGCGGTATTATCTTGAAACACAAGGAATCGCTATTATGGAATGGCCAGCTTACTTTCCAGACCTAAATCATATTGAACATTTATGGGATAATCTCAAAAGGAAAATAGGATCGTGCCAGGATAATCCAAGAAACCCAAAACAGCCGCCACAGAAGAGTGCCCGAATATAACCCCAGAGGAGGTCGAAAACCTAATCCAAACCATGCCTAGACGAATTCAGGCTTGTATCAGGACAGAAGGAGGTAATGCAAGCTACCGAGGTCGAGAAAAAACACCTACTTCGTGAGAAAACAATTTCAAATTTTTTAACTACAATCGGAAAGAGTCTCTTATTTTCTTTTGTTTGCTTCTTTCTTAAAAATAAACCTTATTTTATTTCTTCTCCCAATTGAAATATCTCAAAAAGAATAAGTTCTAACAATCCTTCGAAATTTCCAAAATCCCTGAGGTAATATTCTAAATAGCGGGTGATTCCATATAAATTTGGTTGTGGGTATTTCTACTATTACTACCAAATTCAGTTTACTATGCTACACAGGAATACCTGATGTAATGCTGCATGCTTATCAGTATCACAATGTGAAATTCAATAAGGTTTCGTGTCCTTCAAATCGAATACGATATTATTTGAAGTATGACTTTTCTGTTAAATTATATTCCTAAATTTATCACGATGAAACAGGTTAAATCAATTTCACTCCGTTTTATACAGGGTGTTAATGAATAACTGCGAAAGATTTCACGAGGTGATTCTTCAAGCCATGTCGACGAAAAGTTCTTATGAACATACGTCCGCAAACGCTGCGTTACAGAAATACTGGCTGTTGAAATCTTCAGATTTTTTCATTTTTTTTTCTATGATTATGTAATGTACCTATCCAGCACTCCATGTTACGCCTATGATTTGCTATAAGAATTGAACAAAGAATGAATTTACATTATCACTTCGGACTTGGACCAAATATCTACTATGTTTTGAAAAGGAATCTTTCTTTCATTGAATTTGTCCGGGTTATCATGTTACATGGCACAACATGTGAAAATGGAGCCATTAGAAAGTTTTCTAGAACTTTCAAAAATTAGGGAATTCTCTAGAATTCTTGTCAACCATGACCTATATGGCACCTGTGACCCCAAATTTTGCGAGAACAATATGTATTTCATAAGATACTTTGTAAGTGGTTGCCATGAACTATGCGGCGCCATTGATCCAAAAATTTGAGAGAACCATATGTATTTCATATGATACTTTGTCCAGGTCAATTCAGTCAGTGGTATATAGATATGTCTCAGGTTTATTTCATTCCGATTCATTCAGCATTCAGCTCTCATCAAAGCAAATAAGCATTCAGCTACCAATAATTCTAAATGCGCAACTAATAAATGAGTGTTATGTTATTTTGTTGATATATATTAATTAAAAAAACCAGTCTTTTTGTTTTCTAACCTATATGGCGCCTGTGACCCCAAACTCTGCGAGAACCATATGTATTTCATAAGAAACTTTGTCAGTGGTTGCTATGAACTATGCGACGCCAGTGATCCCAAAATTTGAGAGAACCATATGTATTTCATATGATACTTTGTCCAGGTCAATTCAGTCAATGGTATATAGATATGTCACAGGTTCATTTCATTCAGATTCATTCAGCATTCAGCATTCAGCTCTCAACAATGCAAATAAGTATTCAGTTACCATTAGTTCTGAATGGGCAACTAATAAATGAGTGTTATGTTATTTCGTTAATATATATTATTCAAGAAAAACCAAATACCCCACTATTACAATCACTAGAGTTTTCTCAGATATTCAGTTCAAATAAGACACGTAGATGCCATTTTAAAATCTACATAATCAGATCACAGAAATAATTATGAAAATCTACAGAGTGGTACTTTTTAGAGATCACGTGAATTAAAATGAAATGAATACAATCATTAGTGCTCTTTTTGTGATATTGAAGAAACTTGCCATTTACAATTGAGACTTAATTCCTCATGATTTCCTCTCCAATGTTTTCCTTTCTATTCAATTTCCAGTGATTATCTGTTCATCCATTTACTCTTAGCTACAAGAACCTTATAGAATGCAATAGTACATCAATAACAGATAACAAAAACTTGGGAGAAGATAGCGAAAAAATTCAATGCGGAGTCAGATATTTTGATGACTTCCAAGGATCGTCACATGCTTTACGCGAATTTGAATTGGTTGACATTATCTCATTTCGCTGCCTGATGTTTTTTCCGGAAAGGAAGATCTTGCTTGCAAGAATGGCAGCAAATGAAGATGAAAGAAGGGATCCGAACGGGGGGAGGGGGTAGTTACTGTCTCAGATTGTAGGATACTGGGGCTAAAATTTTGACAATTTTGGTAAATCATATTGATCCTTTAGCAAATGAGTTTGATGATGCTGCTAGCTTCTTTGAAAGTATTGTGGATATGATAAATATTTGAAAACAAAGATTTTCAAACATTTTCATACAGTTGCCTAGGCAAACTGATATTTCCCCCTTTCTTTCATATTTCAAGAATCCTATAAAAGTTTTTCATGAAATTACACCCCACATGCCTAAGTCCATCCCTAAATCTTTGAAGAGAGATTTTCAAGGAAATATCAAAAATTTAAAAATTTAACTTCAAAAATTTATGAAACTGTAGTTTTGAATTAAAATAAAACAAATTTCTCCATATTTTTGAGGTGAAAATGTAGATTTAGAAAAAATTACAATTTATGAAATAAACGTTGAATAGAACATTTTATTTTATTATTCATTTTCTTCCTACAAGTTTCATTACATTTTCAGAACAAAAAACTCATGCCAGATCATAAACTGAATGTATTATGGTTGTGCAAACTGCTACTTTTCTTTTCCCTTTATTTGGCATTTGTCGTTCTTCTTCGAGTAACTCATTTTTTCCTCATTATGATATTCATCGTTTTGTTACGTAGCACTGAACAGCCATTCATAACGAGAGATCCTAAGCTCTCGCTGGCTCTTTAGAAAAACAGGGAAAACAAAACACTAAAATAACGTTCAATTACATTCCTCGTAGAACTATCTGCATCGCTGTAAGCTCTTTATCTAGCAGTTGTTGGAGTTAAAACTGATGTAATCAAGTACGTCATCAAAAGTCAAGAACTACCCTTCAAGATTAAATTTTGTGTTATCTCCAGCAGAAGTAGTGATTGATTGTGTGTGAAATTAGTAGGCACCAAGTCCCGCTAAATGTTTGGCCAAATAAAAAAACCTGACCGGTGATATACAGGGTGTCACATAATAGTATGTCACAACTTGAAGCGGGTAAATCTATGTGCAATTTTGAGAAAAAAAGTTCATATAGACATAGATCCGCAAAAGCTTCTTTACGGAGCTACAGGGTGTAGAAATTTCCAGAAAAATTGGTTTTTTCTTCAAAACTCATGCAGTTTTTGAAATATTCAGCCCAAATTTGGAATGCACGCTATTTCCTACAGCCTACATCATTACACATTCTAAATTTTAACTAGAATCTACAAGATGTTTTCTTTTTTGGAGCCATGTCTTCTTTTGTCCTTTCAAACTTTTTTCCAGTACGCCACTGATCAGTGTACAATCAATTTTCGTCATCTTCGTTCAATCTAGAAACTTTTTTAACACCAGTAATTTTTTCGTATCTCCATCCGTTTTCGAGTCAAAAATTACTGAGTTTGAATTATTTGAATTGTATCCTATTCGCTAAATGAAAAAAATAATAGAAATACTAGATAGGTATACCCAAAATTTGCTTTTATTTTGATAGCTCGTCTTCTGAGACCCAACTTATACTTATTCAATATCAAACTGAAAAAAGGATACTTAAAAACTAAATAAATTGCTGGAAGTGTCCTCTACCTGCAAGAATGCAGGCCTCTGTCCTCATTCGCATATTATCACGTACTCTTTGAAATATTCCTGGGGCATTTCTTATCTTGTCTCAAGAGGTTATTATTCGATTTCCCAACTCTTCCACAGTGGTCACTGGAGTGAGAAAAACTAAGTTTTTGAGATATCTCCATAAGAAAAAGTCTAAACTATTTAAATCTGGGGACCTAGGAGATTAGGCAAGAATTTAAGTATGGGAACCTAGCAGGCCATGATTCTGGCCCATCCCAACCCATCCATCGGTATTTGAATGTATTATTCAAGAATTCCCTAGAAGTAACTCCTCCCGAAGAAATTGCGGATAAGCGGGACCCTTTAGTCTGTTATTTTTCCAATTATTCCGACGCAGACATTTGGTGAGAATTGTTCTTGATGATGAAATACTACAATCAAAGGGGGTTTTCCTCAACCCAATAATGATTATTGTTCTCGAAAAGTTAGCATCGTATGTGAACATTTTCCCCTCAAACTTCTATGGATATTTGAAAATGTTCGCCTGTCTGGTGTTACTCGATTTGGCAAACGCACCTGATATAATCGCCTAGCTTCTGTTGTGTTTCTGTCAGCCAGACCATAGATGTAATGAATATCAGCCAATTCGACGTTAGTAAAATTAGCCATTTTCTCTTACAGCTATAACCTCAAAAGTCTAAGAACTAATCGTTCATTTAATGAACAATTCGAGCAGACACTTGTTCAATTATTAGTCATTTCTTTAATTAGAAATGCTTTCAATTCAGCGAATGCATACAATCGTTCAATAATTTATTGCTCGAGAACGGTCGGAGAAACGAAAAAATCACAAGTATCAAAAAAATTCCTAAATAGAACGAAGATGATGAAAATTGATTGTACGCCGATCACTGGCGTACTGCAAAATAGTTTGACAGGGCAAAAGAAAAATGGCTCCGGAAAAGAAAACACCTTGTAAATTTTAGTTAAGATTTAGGACGTGTAATGATGGAGGCTGTAAAAAATAGCTTGCATTCCAAATTGGGGTGAATATCTCAAAAACTGCAGGAGTTTTGAAGAAAAAACCAAGTTTTCCGGAAATCCCAACACCCTGTAGCTCCGTAACGAATCTTTAGCGGACCTATGTTGATATGAACTTTTTTCCTTTTAATTGCACGTAGATTTAGCCCTTCAAGTTGTGACATACTACTATGTAACAACCTGTATACTTGTTATAGCTGTAATATCTCTTCCAAACAATAGAATATTCTAATTTCAGATGAATCGAAATGCTGCCATCTTTCGTTCATGAAATAAATTAAAATATACGTATTGATGTAAATCAGACCAAAGTAAACTTCAAGATATAAAAACGAATATTGAAGTGTTTTTCAATGTCTACAATTTGATTTTAAGCATGAGTACAGAAAGCCTATAAACAGTTTTTTTGTTGACCGGTGAAAATACCTGAAATTTACTTGGGGCCAAGATGAAAACTTTCCGAGATAGGCATCACCGATCCGAATGGTCAGGAAAACACGGATTCCTGCGACCAAAGATGAGTAAAGGGCAACATTGTCATATTCTAATTTTAAAAAAGCAATACGCGTAATGCGAGTCATTTCAACTTGTATTTGAAATTTGCCTTGAAGTTAAACCGTTCATAACGCGGTCGCATAAAATGAGGTATTGCTATAGTCATGTACTATGTTAATTTTTGTTAGGAAAGTATTGTGACGTGTGAAAACTTTTTTTTTGGATTATCAAAAATGATTTCCTTCATCAAACTGTTTTTTTTTAGTAGTACGTGTGCCTCCTTAAACTTTTTCATTCTTAACTTTTGGAAGGAGGCGAGGCCTGTCATACCACAGGTGTGGTCGCCCAAGATGATTTAATGTGTATTCAGTCCTTTCTTGAAAGGAGCCAAATTGTACGTTATCGGAAAGATGTTCGATGGATCCGAGTTCCACAGCACACTGGCTCTGTAAACAAGAGAATTGTTATAGATAGAGGTACGTGACGTAGCTAGTTGGACCGTGCGTCCACTTTTTCACGAGCATGGATTTTCTTTGGAACTGGATTCTTTCTGGAACCAAGCTCTTCAGTTCATCAAAGCAGATAAACGATTTTCTGTCATCTACAGAGAACAAGATATTCGTTTTTGCAGACGGTTGTATCCTGGTTTCTTCTTTCAGTAGTCTGCGGCCGAATACAGTTGCGGAATGTCAGCGTCAGACATGTCAACAAATCAATAACTTGACCTCTAACTTAAAGAGGATATCTGAGTGAGTCAGTTGAACCTGGTGAGCTTCAACGCGAACAAGACACTAACAACTACGTTTTCTAGAAGGGTTCCCGCTGGAGAACCTCTTCTCATGATGCAATGCCAACAAATTGCATTCAAAGATTCGATGCACCTTCTCGGAATAACAGTCAATTCCGGGTTTTGCTGGCATGAACATGTATCAGCAATAGCTAAGTCGGCATCAGCTAAACTTAGTTTTCTCTTTAGAGCCAAGCGATACTTCACGTCATATCAGATATTGCTTCTATATAAGGCGCAAATTCGATCTGCTTTGGAATATTGTTCCCATGTATGGAAATCTGCGCCAAAACATTCGTTGGGGATGTAGAATAGTGTGCACAATTGGCTGTGCGCCTCATCGACCACCCGGACAACACCCGCGGTCTCCAACCGCTAGCTCTCAGAAGAAAAGTTGCTGACCTTTCTCTATTTTACAGATACTTCTACGGAATATCCTCCAAGTAGCTGAGAGATCTTGTTCCGGGAAAACTCATGTTTTGCCGAAACACTAGGCTGGAAAGTTGTTCTCATCATATGGCGGTACATTCAACGACCCCTCGAACCACTTTTTATAAGAATTCCTTCGTTTACACGGCCGGTGAGCTGTGGAACTCGTTTCCGTCCAACATTTTCCCAACATCCTACAATTTGGTCCTCTTTAAGAAGTGAGTGAACGGACATTTCAGTTCTTCCCTGAGAAAACAAAAAGAAAGAGCAGCAACCTGCCGCGTTTCATCAAGAGGCTGAAAATCACGGGGGATCTTTGATGGTCGATGAGACACATAGCTCTCTTCTCGACACTACCTAATGAATGTAATGAGTGTTTAAGTGCGGTGCCACACATGGAAACAGTACTCGAGACCAGGTCGCACCTTTGCTTTATTTGAAAATATATGCTGTGATGGCGTGAGAAACTGTTCAGCCCTGAAAAGAAAACTGAGTTTAGCGGATGCAGATCTGACAATGATTGACACATGGTCGTGCTAGCAAACTCCAGCGTATACTGTGACGCCGAGTAAATACATATTCTTTCCTGGGAAATGCGATGTCATTGCATGATTAGAGGAGGTTCTCCAGCAGTGCCTTTTCTGGAGAACGTTGTTGATTTCGTCTTGTTTGCGTTGAAAAAACCAAGTTCAATCAGCACCACTCTGATATCTTCTCCAATTCTGAATTCAGTGACATGCTCTGTTGGTATCTTTGTCACTGTGTCTCATTAGCAGTTATAGGACGTTGGACGTTGACTAAAAATGAGGACACCAGAGCCGTCCGCATACCCAAACATTCCTTTTTTGAGTGGAGTAGATCAACATTAAAATTATTGGCGAGAGTATGCAGTCCTAGGGTATCCCTGAATTAACCTGAAAAGATTCACTCGTTACACCAACAATTTTTTCACAAATCGAGTTAATGAAGAAAAAGCTACTGATCCAACCTCGCAATTTTCGAGGAGTCCATATGCGATTAGGTTTTTCATCAAGGCTGCGTGCCAAACCCTGTCGGAGGCCTTTGACATATCAAGAGCAATGGCTCTTATTGTCCATCACTAATGGTACCCTGTAACTGGAGATATTTTAGGAGATCATCCTTTATCACTCCTTCCATGACTTTCGACATAATGGACCATAATGCGATTGGACGGTAATTTTGGAGTAGGTCTTCCCTTTCTTTCAAGTCTGTTTTATTCTAGTAACTTTTCAATACTCGTGAAACGTGCGGCTCTCATACGATATCCGAAACATACCATTAGGAACAGGTGCTAGCTCAAGAGTTGGTGGTATTACATCAAAACCTTTTGGTTGGAGAGCGCACCTTGCCGTACACACTGTTGAACATGTGGGATGCTTGGATGCACTGCATTTGCTATCTTCAAAACAGAATTTTGCGAAAACATTTTCACAAAGAGATCTGACTTATCTTGAGGTGATAATGCAATAGAACCGCCATCTCTAATCAGAGGTGAGAAGAATGACTTGCAGAAGTCGTTGCTAACTACTTTCGCCACAGACCAGAACTGGGTTCCACTAGTTTGCTCCAAGAGTCTATTTCAAAATCTTAAATTGAAGTAGGTTTTCGCTTTATCAATTTTTGGGTAACAAATGATCCTGAAACGCACATATTCCAATTCATAAAAGCTCTCTTCTTAACCATGACAGCCTTTTGACAGTTTTTACAGAACCCAGGGATTTGTGCGTATTTTTTTCGTAGAGTTTGGAATGTTGCAGTCCA
The DNA here is from genome assembly GCA_013387265.2 of Cryptolaemus montrouzieri. Taxonomy (NCBI): domain Eukaryota; kingdom Metazoa; phylum Arthropoda; class Insecta; order Coleoptera; family Coccinellidae; genus Cryptolaemus; species Cryptolaemus montrouzieri. Next base: position 65,393,834 of record JABFTP020000103.1, read on the forward strand.
TGACTGCAAAAATCAATTAAGTGCAGACATTGTTGTCAGGAACTGAAAATCAGACTTCATTTAAGTGAAAATACGTGAAAAACTCGCGAAGCTCCACTCAACTGGCTTAGTTGTAATGTCATATCTTCCTGGAAGGCGTTGGATCTTTATTTCATGGCAGTACGAATTTACCAGTACTAGAAATGAGGTTTTGGTCGGAGTTGCCTGAGGTAGGTGAGCCCTGTATGAGGAAATCATTTGGATCTGAAACAAGAAAAAGATCGAGACTATTGGAAAAATTGGTAATATTGTCAGCAATTCTAGGCGGCTCATCGAAAAAGTTAGTCAAGTTACGGCTGATCGCAACGGCCTCCTCTTGCCTTCATATTCTGTCGGTCCTATTTGAGTGTTGAAACCATTTGATGTTGTGTATGTTGAAGTCTCCCATTATGCTCACCTCAGCTGACGAATGCTGTATTTGGATCATGTTTACTTCGTCGCCTAGGTACTGACACAATCTAGGGTAGTTGTTATCTCTAACAGATCGATACAGACAACAGAGAAACATGGTTTTGTTATAAAAACAGATTTTGAATCATGTCAGGTCGAAAACGTCTTCCTCCAACGTATCCTCTCTTTCGAATGCGATATCCGTTCTGGCAAAAACAAAGCCCTCTCTTAAACCCAAGCCTTGAGTGCAACTCATAGCCATTGAAACATACATAAGTGTATGTTGCTGGCATCAGTTTCCGTTGGAGCTAGATTGCATGTTTTGAATGTGCTGGTGTACTGCTCTCACATTTATGTGGGTATATCTTAGTCCTCTTAAGTTGCAAAAATTAATAATGTATTGGCTTCTCTCATGAGATTATAGGGGACTCCATCCGTCCGCCAGAGAATCGTTGGTAGTAGTGTTGCCATCATGATCTGTCAAGCATCCAAAATTCGATCGCAATTGACTAATTCACGGAGCTTACAGCATGATGTTGTGATATTACATCGGGCAAAGGGAGAGGTACCGTCTTCCTCTATTCCATCAACTCTAATGGCTATCAACTTTAGTATATTTGATTGCAATAATGAGGGTCTCCTGCCCCACTGTGCGGCGCAATTACATCCAAACTCTTGGAATTACGATATAAATTGCTACGTATATTCTCTTGATCAGGTTCCCAGTGATTTTCGCTTTTTGTAAAACATAAAACTTTGACTCGGAGAATGGAGATTATCAACCGGTTCGCAATTAGTCTTTGAAACAAAGCCTTGTTTCGAGGATATTTGGAAAGACTTCTTCAAGAAGATCAAAAATTTCCAGCATCACATAAGCCAGTGTAGAACCCTGAAAGGAGATTATGTTAAAATATAAATGACACCCAGTAGAGCAAAGTGACCTCTGGTTTGAATTTGCCTTGACTTATCGGTTTACCCTCATACATTTCTACAGCAACATTGTATTAAAACGGTATCATCTTCGGAGTTTCTTCGAAACAACTTTCTTAACCAAATTACCAAATCAATGAGTTTATTGATTAGTCCTGAGCAGATCATTAAGTCAGACTACACCTGAATAGTATATTTTCAGTCAGATTATTGAACCTGTTCTGTTCGTACAGAGTAGATATTGAAGTGGCGAAGACACGCAACTGTAAGTCCCACCTAGTTCATTTCTGAAGGTTTTATACAGATTGCAAATCCATTTAGTAATGAAAAGAAGTAATATGATTGATCAAGCGAATAATAAAAGCTTCTTTAGTCGAGCATGAAGGGTACTTATGAGAATTAAATCAATATATTCTGTTTAAGATAGGACGGATTCTAAGGTTTCGAGAGAGAGAGGGGCGAATTAGTTTGACAAAGTTTACTCTCTGTGTACACTTTTACAGTTCAAACCTGTGAACTTCGCGCGAATAACGTGTCTCAAGTTATTGGCCGATTAATTTATACAATTTGATTTTCGGTATTTCAGCAAATATTATCAGGTATGTTTTTTCATGTAACACATTTATTCATTTTCTAATGATTTTGATAAGAAGAATGTTCTCAACCGGTTGTTCCAGTATTAGATAGAATTGAAACATTTCTGTATGTGTTATTCTTAGCTCTCAAATCGATTTCGGTGTTTTCACCTGTGATAGGAAAACATTAATAAAACTTGGATCATAACAATTCAATCGATTGAATTACAGTCGTTCATTTCGCTCAATTGAGTTAATTATTAATAGTGGTTTAATTATTCCCAATCAATATTCAATAATTGCTTTATTGCATTACGTTTAATTAAAATTTGAAGAAAGTTAGTTTTAATTTTGGACTTTAGTATGATTACGCTCTCATCTCGAAAATGTTGAATTTTTGTGAAAACCTTACATTCTCGAAAAGTTTATATTTGCGATAATTCCTTCGGTTTAAAGTGCGTTCATTTTAGTTTTTCCTGAAAATCTTAAAGTTACTCATTTAAGGATAAAATAAAATCGGTAAAAACGTAAATTAGAAAATTTAATACGTGGTATATCACAGATTTTTGTTCAGTAAACTGTTTATGAGTAAAAGACTCGGAAAGTCGTTCTTTAAAATCATAGATAGTTGAATGGGTTCTATATTGTGTTTGAAACTTAATTGTCGAGTATATTTTTTGAAACTTTTCGATATGGTTATACCAGCTATACACGGAGTTTCATCTTTGATGTTATAAATTTCAGGAGATTATTTAACTGTGAAATTTTGGAGATGGGAGGAGTTGCAAAGTTAATGCAGCAAAGTTTTTGTGATTTTATTTAATGATTTATTAAAAAGCAAAATTCTGTGCTAACTTCACACATCCTAATTTTTATATGAATTTGAATAAAATAATATTAAATCGTTTATGCCTCGTAAATTGAGAATTTTAAATTAGTTATTTTCAATTCCTCCACATATAAAAAGTTTATCAGCCCACTGTATTCGATTTAGAACGAGAAAAGAATATTTTAATCATTCTTGATTCCGGTTAACTTCAGGTTATATGAAAAATGGCTTTTCGGAATGAAAAATGTCGACTTCTTCTAGAATCATCAAAGCACATATAAAATTTTTTATTCACCAACTTCATTCGTTTTAGAACGTGAAGACATAAAGTATATCTATACCTAATCCGGGCTGACTTTACATTCTATGAGAAATAGTATTCCATCTTAAAAAATGTCCAGTAGAATCGTTTTACTATCTGTAAAAAACACGAGATTTGTTTTATCGTGTAAAAAAAATTGATGTTTATACTTGATTCCAATCTGACTTCGCGTACTATGATGAATGGTTTTACGGTGTTGAAAAATATTAATGTATACTAGAATCGTTTAACCACCTATAAAAAATATTTATCCACCCAGTAGATTCATTTTATCGCGCGAAAAAATTATGATTCCGAGCCATCTTCAGATTCGATGAAAAAATTATTTTCTCGTGTGGAAAAATGTCCACGTCTACTAGAATCGTTTCTTCTATAAACGTTAATCTAAACACTAGATTTGTTTCACTCAATAAAAATGTATATTTATAGTTCTTTTTGGCTAACTTCACGTTTTATAACTAAGTTTTACCGCTGTGAAAAAGAAAAATTTTATGCTCATTTTTGATTCCGAGCTTTTCAATTTAGGACTTTAGTATGATTATACTCTCATTTTGAAAAGGTCGAATTTATGTGGAAACCTTTCTTTCTCAAAAAGTCTTTAGTTACGACAAATTTTTGTGGATTAGAGTGCGCTTTTAGATTTTCCTGAATATCTTCGAGTTACGAATTCAAGAATAAATACAAATTAGTATAAATATGCACTTTAAAGAATTGTGTACGTTAAATATCACAGTTTTTGTTCATCAAACCGTTAATGAGTAAAACATGCAGTTAGTTCTTACTTTATAATCGTAGATAGTTTAATTGGTATTACGTTTTGCTCAAAATTGAATTATCGACTATATCTTTCAAAAATTTTCGATGTAGTCATGAAATAAATCTACTATTTAGCTTAGCTATAGAAGGTGTGAATGTTATATTTAAAATATCTTTGTTTTTGATCAGCCAACCTTTTATGAGTAAGAGACTCAGTAAGTTTCTAATTCAAAATCGTAGATACTTTAATGGGTATTAAATTTTATTCAAATTTAAATCATCGACTATTTCTTCTAAACATTTTCGTTTAAGACATAAAATAAAGGTACTCTTTATTAATGATATAGAAAATGTTTCATGATTGACGTTACAGATTCGGTAGATCATTTATCAGTTGAATTTCTTTGATCAGGGGAGTGAAATGAGAAACGTGAAGTCAGCCCACAAATTCTTGTAGGAATGAAATTAAAAGAAGCATTCGATTATTCACCGTTTCACCATGTTGATCCATCTAAAATAATAGTTACTGTGTTTCGTTAATGAATTATTGAATCGAAAAAAATTATAGGTTAACTTCAAAAAAATATTTTGGAAATTTGATTGAAATAATATTGAATCGTTTGTCTATTGTAACTTTAGGATAATTCAGGATTTTTGTTCGTGAAAACTAAGATTCTATAACGAAAACAATATTTTTTATCATGTCGAGAACACGTTGAATTCAAGATGTTTCTCCAAAATATTAAAGTACCAAATAAATCCTTTTCCTATACAGAAAATTTGTCCGCCCACTAGATGCGTTTTACAACGCAGAAAATAAATTATAATCATTCTTGATACTGGCTATCTTCAGGTTGTATGAAAAATGGTTTACCGGATTGGAAAAATGTCTTCAAGAATCGTTTCAGTACCTATAAAAAACTTTCATTCTGCTACTAAATTCGTTTTACCAAGTGTAGGGAAAATGTGAATTCATACTCAATTCCAAACTGATACACTCTAATGAAAATTGTTTTCCGTTCTGAAAAAAAATCAATGTCTACTAGAATTGTTTCACCATAAATAAAAATCGTGTATCGGAATGGAAAAATGTCGACTTCTTCTGGAATCATCAAAGCACCTATAACATTTTTTTTCACCGACTTCATTCGTTTTAGCACGTGAAGCAAATCCACTAGATTCGTTTTATCATGCACAAGAAAATGTGTGTTCATACATGAATCAGACCTTTCTTCGCGTTCTATAAAAATGGTTTTCTGGTGTAGAAAAATGTCCATGATTACTAGAATCATCTCATTTTATGAAAAATATTTACTCACCCACAAGATTTATTGTATCACTCGCAAATAATTATGTTCTTACTTTATTCTTGGCTAACTTCACGTTCAATGAAAAAATGATTTTCTCGTGAGGAAAAGTATCTACAACAATCGTTTCACCACCTATGAAAAGTGTTCATCTAATCACTAGATTCGTTTTACTCAAAAAAGAAAGTATGTTCACACTTGATTTTAGATAATTTCAAGTTGAGAAGAAACTGTTCTCCGTTGTGAAAAAATATCCACGACCCTTAGGATGATTTTGTCCCTTCAGTATGATTTTACTCTCATATTGAACAAGTTAAATTATTGTGGAAACCCCTCATTCTCAAAAAGTCTATATTTACGATAATTATTTTGGCTTTATGGTGCGTTCATTTTGGTTTTTCCTGAATATCTTCAAGTTAATCAGTTAAGGATAAAATGAAATTGGTAAAAATATGTAATTTAGAAAACTGTTTGAGTAAAAGTCGCAGTAAGTCTTCTTTAAAATAGTTAGCTGAATTGGTACTATATTATGTTTGAAACTAATTATCGACTATAATTTTGAAATTTTTCGATGTGGTAATACTAGCTATACAAGGAGTTTCATGATTGATGTTATAGATTTCGGGAGATTATTTAACTGTGAAATGTTGGACACGAGAGGAGTTTCAAAATTTACCCAGCAAAATTTGTTGTGATTTATTAAAAAGCAAAATTCTATGCTAACTACACACTACCTAAATTTCATATCAATCTGATTAAAATAATATTAAATCGTTTATTCATCATAAGTAGAGGATTATCCAGAATTTTAATGTATTTTTTATTCCTCCACCTATAAAAAGTTTATCCACCCACTATATTCGTTTTAGAACGAGAAGAGAAAATTTTAATCATTTTCGATTCCGGTTAACTTCAGGTTATATGAAAAATGGTTTTTCGGAATGGAAAAATGTCGACGTCTTTTAGAATCATCAAGGCACCAATAAATTTATTCACCGCCTACATTCGTTTTACCACATGAAAAAATAAAGTATATCTATACCTAATCCGGGCTGACTTCACATTCTATGAAAAACACTATTCCGTTCTGAAAAAAAGTCCAGTAGGTTCGTTTCACCATCGGTTAAAAACACTAGATTTGTTTGCAAACAAATTCGATATTTAACATTGATTCCAATCTGACTTCGCGAACTATGAAGAATGGTGTTCTAGTGGGGAAAGTCAAAATAATAGAATCGTTTCACCACCTATATAAAATATTGATCCACCCACTAAAATCATTTTATCGCGCAAAAAAAAATTATGATTCCGTGCTAACATCAGGTTCAAGGAAAAAATTATTTTCTCGTTTGATAAAATGCACACGTCTACTAGAATCGTTTCACCACCTATAATAAATGCTCATCTGAACACTATATTTGTTCTACTCAAAGAAAATGTATGTTCATAGTTGTTTTCGGTTAACTGCACGTTTTATAAAAAAAGTTTTACCGCTGTGAAGAAAAAAAAAGAGAAAAAAGAAAGAATTGTGTAAGTTAAATATCGAAGTTTCTTATTCACCTAACCGTTTATGAGTAAAATAAGCAGTTAGTTCGTACTTTATAATCGTGAATAGTTTAATGGATATTTCATTTTGTTCAAAAGTGAATTATCCAAAATATATTTCGGAAATTTTCGACTTAGTCATGAAATAAAGGTACTATTTCGCTTAGCTATAGAAGGTGTTAATTTTATACTTAAAATATCTTAGTTTTTGATCAGCTAACCGTTTATGAGTAAGAGACACAGTAAGTTCGAACTTCAAAATCGAAGATAGATTAATGGGTATTAAATTTTGTTCTAAATTAAATCATCGACTATATGTTTTGAACATATTCGATTTAGTCATAAAATAAATGTACTATTTAGCTTAGCTATAGAAGGTGTTAATTGTATACTTAAAATATCTTAGTTTTTGATCAGCAAACCGTTTATTAGTAAGAGACGCAGTAAGTTCGTACTTAAAAATCGTAGATAGGTTAATGGGATTTAAATTCTGTTCAAAATTAAATCGTCGACTATATCTTTTGAATATTTTCGATTTAGTCATAAAATAAAGGTACTGTTTCGTTTAGCTATAGAAGGTGTTAATTTCATACTCAAAATATCTTAGTTCTTTGATCAGCAAAACGTTTATGAGTAAGAGACACAGTAAGTTCGTACTTCAAAATCGAAGATAGATTAATGGGTATTAAATTTTGTTCAAAATTAAATCATCGACTATATGTTTTGAACATATTCGATTTAGTCATAAAATAAATGTACTATTTCGCTTAGCTATAGAAGGTGTTAATTGTATACTTAAAATATCTTAGTTTTTGATCAGCAAACCGTTTATTAGTAAGAGACGTAGTAAGTTCGTACTTCAAAATCGTAGATAGTTTAATGGGTATCAAGTTTTGTTCAAAATTAAATCATCGATTATGTCTTTTGAACATTTTCGATTTAGTCTTAAAATAAATGTACCATTTCGCTTAGCTATATAAGGTGTTAATTTTATACTTGAAATATCTTAGTTTTTGATTAGCAAACCATTTATCAGTAAGAGACGCAGTAAGTTTTACCGCTGTGAAGAAAAAAAAGAGAAAAAAGAAAGAATTGTGTAAGTTAAATATCGAAGTTTCTTATTCACCTAACCGTTTATGAGTAAAATAAGCAGTTAGTTCGTACTTTATAATCGTGAATAGTTTAATGGATATTTCATTTTGTTCAAAAGTGAATTATCCAAAATATATTTCGGAAATTTTCGACTTAGTCATGAAATAAAGGTACTATTTCGCTTAGCTATAGAAGGTGTTAATTTTATACTTAAAATATCTTAGTTTTTGATCAGCTAACCGTTTATGAGTAAGAGACACAGTAAGTTCGAACTTCAAAATCGAAGATAGATTAATGGGTATTAAATTTTGTTCTAAATTAAATCATCGACTATATGTTTTGAACATATTCGATTTAGTCATAAAATAAATGTACTATTTAGCTTAGCTATAGAAGGTGTTAATTGTATACTTAAAATATCTTAGTTTTTGATCAGCAAACCGTTTATTAGTAAGAGACGCAGTAAGTTCGTACTTAAAAATCGTAGATAGGTTAATGGGATTTAAATTCTGTTCAAAATTAAATCGTCGACTATATCTTTTGAATATTTTCGATTTAGTCATAAAATAAAGGTACTGTTTCGTTTAGCTATAGAAGGTGTTAATTTCATACTCAAAATATCTTAGTTCTTTGATCAGCAAAACGTTTATGAGTAAGAGACACAGTAAGTTCGTACTTCAAAATCGAAGATAGATTAATGGGTATTAAATTTTGTTCAAAATTAAATCATCGACTATATGTTTTGAACATATTCGATTTAGTCATAAAATAAATGTACTATTTCGCTTAGCTATAGAAGGTGTTAATTGTATACTTAAAATATCTTAGTTTTTGATCAGCAAACCGTTTATTAGTAAGAGACGTAGTAAGTTCGTACTTCAAAATCGTAGATAGTTTAATGGGTATCAAGTTTTGTTCAAAATTAAATCATCGATTATGTCTTTTGAACATTTTCGATTTAGTCTTAAAATAAATGTACCATTTCGCTTAGCTATATAAGGTGTTAATTTTATACTTGAAATATCTTAGTTTTTGATTAGCAAACCATTTATCAGTAAGAGACGCAGTAAGTTCGTACTTCAAAATCGTAGATAGTTTAATGGGTATCAAGTTTTGTTCAAAATTGAATCATCGACTATATCTTTTGAACATTTTCGATTCAGTCATAAAATAAATGTACTATTTCGCTTAGCTATAGAAGGTGTTAATTGTATACTTAAAATATCTTAGTTTTTGATCAGCAAACCGTTTATTACTAAGAGACGCAGTAAGTTCGTACTTAAAAATCGTAGATAGGTTAATGAGATTTAAATTCTGTTCAAAATTAAATCATCGATTATGTCTTTTGAACATTTTCGATTTACTCTTAAAATAAATGTACCATTTCGCTCAGCTATATAAGGTGTTAATTTTATACTTGAAATATCTTAGTTTTTGATTAGCAAACCATTTATCAGTAAGAGACGCAGTAAGTTCGTACTTCAAAATCGTAGATAGTTTAATGGGTATCAAGTTTTGTTCAAAATTGAATCATCGACTATATCTTTTGAACATTTTCGATTCAGTCATAAAATAAATGTACTATTTCGCTTAGCTATAGAAGGTGTTAATTGTATACTTAAAATATCTTAGTTTTTGATCAGCAAACCGTTTATTAGTAAGAGACGTAGTAAGTTCGTACTTCAAAATCGTAGATAGTTTAATGGGTATCAAGTTTTGTTCAAAATTAAATCATCGATTATGTCTTTTAAACATTTTCGATTTAGTCTTAAAATAAATGTACCATTTCGCTTAGCTATAGAAGGTGTTAATTTTATACTTAAAATATCTTAGTTTTTGATCAGCAAACCGTTTATGAGTAAGAGACACAGTGAGTTCGTACTTCAAAATCGAAGATAGATTAATGGGTATTAAATTTTGTTCAAAATTAAATCATCGACTATATGTTTTGAACATATTCGATTTAGTCTTAAAATAAATGTACCATTTCGCTTAGCTATAGAAGGTGTTAATTTTATACTTAAAATATCTTAGTTTTTGATCAGCAAACCGTTTATGAGTAAGAGACACAGTGAGTTCGTACTTCAAAATCGAAGATAGATTAATGGGTATTAAATTTTGTTCAAAATTAAATCATCGACTATATGTTTTGAACATATTCGATTCAGTCATAAAATAAATGTACTATTTCGCTTAGCTATATAAGGTGTTAATTTTATACTTGAAATATCTTAGTTTTTGATTAGCAAACCATTTATCAGTAAGAGACGCAGTAAGTTCGCACTATTATTAATGCTATAGAAAGTGTTTCGTGATTGACATTACAGATTCGGGAGATTATCTATCAGTTGAATTTCTTCGATGAGGGGAGTTGAAATGAAGAACATGAAGTCAGCCCAGAAATTTTTTTGAAAATAAAATTAGAAGATACATTGGATTACCCACCCTTTTACCATGTTGATCTATCAGAAATAATAGTTAGTCTGTGTTTTGGTAATGACTTATTGAATCAAACAAAATTATAGGTTAATTTTAAACAGTTCGAAATATTTTGAAAATTTGATTAAAATAATATTGAATCGTTTATCTATCGTAGCTTCAGGATTATCCATAATTTTTTCGTAAAAACTAAGATTCTATAAGGAAACCAAATTATTTTATCATTTCGAGAACACATTGAATTGAAGGTGTTTCTCCAATATATAAAAGTAATGAATAGAAAGTTTGTCCACCCACTAGATTTCTTTTTACAAAGTTGTTCATGCTTGAGTCAGACCTTTCTTCACGTTCTATGAAAAATGGTTTTCTAGTATAGAAAAATGTCCATGACTATTTACTCACCCACTAGATTTATTTTATCTTAATTCCTGGATAACTTCCCGTAAAATAAAAAAATGATTTTCTCCTGCGGAAAATATCTACATCTACCAGAATTGTTTCATCACCTATGGAAAACGTTCATATAACCACGAGATTTATTTACTCAAAAAAAAATTATGTTCATACTTGATTTTGGCTAATTCCATGTTGCGAAGAAAAGGTTTTCCATTGTAAAAAAATATCCACGTCTCTTAGAGTGATTCCTTCACCTCTTAGAAACGTTCAACCTCCTATTAGACCCGTTTGATCTCAAAATATTATCTTCATTCTTGGTGCTAGGCTAACTTTTCAATTTACGACCTTAATAATTATATCTTGTAGAGGTTGAATTATTGTGGAAACCTCTCATTCTCAAAAAGTCTATAATTGCGATAATTATTTCGGCTTTAAAGTTGCGCTACTTTTTAGTTTTTTCGATTATCTTTGGAGTAACACTCTTAAAGATAAAATCAATTGGTGAAAAAATAACCTTTGAAGAATTGTATACGTTAAATATCAGTTTTGTTCACCAAACCGTTTATGAGTAAAACACGCAGTTAGTTGGTACTTTATAATCGTGGAAAGTTTAATGGGTATAACATTTTGTTCAAAGTTGAAAGAAGGAATATATCTTTTGAAAATTTTCGATGTAGTTGTAAAATAACGGTACTATTTACCTTAGCTATACAAGGTGTTTCATGATTGACGTCAAAGATTTGGAAGAACATCTATCAGTTAAATTTCTTTTATAAGGAGATTTGAAATGAGGAACGTGAAGTTAGCCCTGAAATTTTAGTGAAAATATAATCCAAATATGCATTTGATTATCCACCGTTTGACCATGCTCATCCAGCAAAAATGTTGGTTAGTACATGTTTCGGTAATGAGTTATTGAATGAGCAAAAATCTAGGTCAACTTCATACAGTTTGAAATCCTCAGAAAATTTGATTGAAATAATATTGAATCGTTTATCAATTATAACTTCAGGATTATCTAGGAACTTTTTTTTCGCTAACCCACACAAAGCTAAGATTCTATACCTAATATAAAATTTTTGGATCATTTCGAGAACACGTTGAATTGAGTGTTTCTTCAATATAGAAAAGTAATAAATAGTTCCTTTTCCTATAAAAAAGTTTGTCCACCCGCTAGATTTGTTTCATAACACGGAAAAAAAATTATAATCATTTTGATTCCGGCTAACTTAAGGTTCCATGAAAAATGCTATTTCGGAATGGAAGAAATTCTACGTCTTCTAGAATCGTATTTTGAAAATTTTCGATGTAGTTATAAAATAATGGAACTATTTACTTTAGCTATAGATGGTGCATCATTATTGACGTTAAGGATTTGGGGAGATTATCTTTCAGGTAAATTTCTGTGATGAGGGGAGGTGAGATCAGGAACCTGAGGTCTGCCCAGAAATTTTTGTAGGAAAAAAATTGAAATATGCATTGGATCATCCATCGTTTGACCATGTTCATCTAGAAATAATGTTTGTTAATCTATGTTTCGGTAATGAGTTATTGAATAAGTAAAATTTTGGGTTAACTTCATTCAGTTTGGAATACTAAGAAAATTTGATTGAAATAAAATTAAATCGTTTATTCATCTTAATTTGAGGGTAACTAGAATTATTTTCGTTTACCCACATAAAACTAAGATTCTATACCGAGAACAACACTCTTGGATTATTTCGAGAACACGATGGATTAGAGATAGTTTTCCAAAATATAGTACGGTTCGACAAGAACATCTGTACGGGTGAAATAGCTCCTCCCCAAGTTGCGCGTTAACTTTGCCGGTGACGTGGCCAAGAGCTCAGTTCACAACGAACTTCTGAAGCTCTGAGAAAGAGCCGAGCGAACGAATCTTGCAAATTTCATGTCAACATTTCTAAGTTTGGGTTTGGATGGAGTTCGTTTCCAATCTAAAAGAGAAAAGATTGAATGGGCAATCCAGGGAAATAAATGCGAATTTATTTTCTCGTTTTAAGAAACGAGAAGGGATGCAGAATTAACATGTAATTTATTCTCTTGTCGCAATAAGAGTAGGTTTGTGAACTGTGCCGAGAATTTCGAGCGTAATGAAGAAGATTGAAGATGGCGAAAAAAACAGTTATTCAACTCCCGATAAAAAGACAGAAAAATTAGCGAAGAAAACAGATCCGATGACTTCGATAGAGCTCTGCTCCGTAGGTTCGTCGTTAATTCTTACGTCGTCGATAGAATCGTACCCACATTAAAGCGAATCCATCAGAAGTTTGTCGATGAGAATGAATATGCAGGATCACGACAGAGCATTCGAAAAGTTTTGAGAGGAATGGGGTTCCGTTGCATTAAGACGAAAACGTATAGAAAGCTCCTTATGGAAAAACCTAAAATGCAGCAACTACCTTCGAATTATTTCAGGAGCATCAAACGATGCTGTCAAGAAAAGAGACCAATAATTTACATGGACGAACATATATTCATTCGTCCCATACACACAAGAGGATTAAAAGATTGGAGTGACAAGACAAACGACGGCCTACGTCAGCCTGTTTCAAAAGGATCCGACTGATAATTTTCTACGCCGGTAGTGAATGTGGATTCGTACGAAACGCATATCTGGCCTTAAAGTCCAATTGTAAAACCGGTAATTACCGCGATGATATAAATTTCGCAAACTACGAAAAATGGTTGAGAGAAAAACTTATTCCAAATTTACCACCAAAAATGTACGATGTACTAACAGAAAAAAACCCGAACATGGTTTCCCGAAAAGAAGAATGTCGAAATATTGCCTTCACAGATGGGATGCAGAACATTTTGATCTAATTAAAGTGTATAAAACCAGATATAAAACGTATGCTATTGGCAAACTCCTGAATGATCTGGGCCGCAATGTACTTAGTCTTCCCCCATATCATCCTGATTTAAACCCGATTGAAAAAGTTTGGGTAGCCATGAAAGTTTATATAGCTGACAGGAATGTTGATTTCTCAATGAAAAATGCGCGAAACTGTGTGGTGAGTTTTTCTCTTCGTTTTCTCCAGATGAGTAGAAATCGTTATGCGACAATACGCAGAAAATTGAACAATCTTCTATGGAGCAAGAATATATGCTGGATGACGTTATCGACAATTTCATAATTACTTTGCTAGCAGACGATAGTGACAGCAACAGTGAGGCTTCAAGTTCTCATATATAACTCATTTTGTGTTTCATATTCGGATTGCTTGCAAAAATTATTTAGATAAATAGAGTTTCTACCATTTTTAATGAATTTGTATTATTAAACTGACAACCAGGTAAATCCGAATCGTTCGTCCTCATGATACCGCAATACCTCTTGAAATTTCTGCTTCTTTGTTATGTTGTTAATTCTATATAAACCCATCGAGGTATCACAAAGATAGGTACCTAAGAGAAACATAGTTACTAATCCTTTACTTCAAATCCTATTGAATATCAACCTTCAATTACTACATTTAATCCTATTGTACAGGTTTCAGGTATTCTTGAAAATTTGAATTATAAAGAGAAAACAATAGTGCTCATTATGAAGGTTCAGGTAGAAATACCCCTTCCTCGAAAATCTCCTGTAGTCTAACTTGTGATGAGTCTGTTACTCATTTCTTTGTAACAGAAATTAAAATGATCGAGTATCTTGAAATGACATATGCCTAAGAGGGATAATTTTCTCAAAAACCCTTACGCCGACCCTGATAGCTATTTGGCATTACATTTCAGAACGTATTATTCATCTTACTCCCTCCGCTTGATATATCTTTTGTTCTTCGCGTATCTTATGACGACCTCAAGAGCACAGATATTCTTGTCGACTTGTAGTAGTAATAAATACTATAAAAACAGTTTTAAAACGCGCAAAAAATATTATAATCATTCTTGATTCCGGCTTTTTTCTAGTTCTATGAAAAATGGTTTTTCGGAATGAGAGAATGTCCACGCCTTCTAGATTCGTTTCACCTTTTGTAAAAAACAGTTATCCCCAAACTAGATTTGTTTCATCAAGCGCAAGAAGAAGCTTATGTTCATACATGATTCCGACCAATCTTCGAGTTCTATGAAAAATGGTTTTCTGGCGTGGAAAAATATCCATGTCTACCAGAATCGTTGCAACACCTTTGAAAAATATTTATCTACCACTAAATTCATTTTAACACTGGTAAAATATTATGTTCTTACTTGATTTTGAGCTAACTTGAGGTTCAAGAAAAATTATTTTCTCGTATTGATAAATATCCATATCAACTAGAATCGTTTGACCATATAAAAAACGTGCATGTATCCACCTGATTAGTTTTACTCCAAAAAAAATGTGTTCATACTTAATTTTCACTAACTTCAAGTTTTATAAATAAAGTTTTCCCGCTGTGAAAAAATCTCCACGACTATAAGAATAATTTCTCCACCTATAAAAAACGATAAACCTCCCGCTAGACTCGTTAGACTACTGGAGAAAAATTATATATTCATTCTTGGTACTAGATCGTTTCGCCAACTATGAAAAATGTTTAACCACCCACTAGATTTGTTTTACCACTCAAAAAAAGATATAAGTTCTTAGCCGATTTTAACTATATTTACTCTCTACAATAAATGGTGTTATGTTGTGGGAAAATGTACATGTGTACTAGAATTCTTTCACCACCTACAAAAGACGTTAAAATAATTAATAGACCGTTTCACCATGTGAAAAACAGTTTATCTTCACACTTGATTCAGAGCTAACTTTGAGATCTATAAACCAAACTTTCCCGCTTTGGAAATATATCCATATTTACTAGAATTGTTTCACCACCTATAAAAGACGTTTATCCACCCACTGGATTAGTTTTACCACGCGAAAAAAAAAATTGTTTAAACTTGCCTCTCGGCTAACTTCACGTTCCATTAAACATGCTTTTCCTCTGTAGAAAGGTGAACTCGTCTTCTGGTATCATTTCGCTACCTATAAAAGAACATTAATCCACCAACTAGATCCGTGTTACTGCACGAAAAAAAATTATGTTCATACTAGATTTTTGGCTAACTTGCATAAACTTATTAAAAATTACAAAATTTTCATTTACATTATTTACTTATCTTAATTTTCGAAACGGTCGAATTATGAACAAATAGGATAATAATTGTCTGTTCATTTAAAGAAAATTCATAAATATGAATACAATAAATTCATTCGTTACTGAAATTGAATTTTTCAAGTTTTTCATATCGAATATAGCGCATTTTTGCCTGTTTCAAACTTTTTGAACTTGTTTTCATATCAACTTGTTTTCACATAAGTTTACTCGTTCGAGTAAAGCTTTTGGTGAAACCCAAGGGCAGGTATTAACTTGTATTAGCCGGCTTATGAAATAAAGCTCTATGTTCTGACAAAACTTTATTGCATTAGGAAGTTGAAACAATCGAGAGGAAAAATGAATCAGTTTAATGCATTAATGCTTTTTCAGGATGGTTAAATATCGAAGACATTCTTCACACATCGAAATTGTATTTGTGTGAACTATGCCGGGCATCAGATATGGAAATATTCTTTTTTCTCGGGAAAAAATATATTTTGTAGGTGGTGAAACGATTCTAGTTGACGTGGATATTTTCTATCCCGAAATATCATTATTCTTAGCACGTGAATTTAATCCAAAATCAAGAATGATCATATATGTTTCTTCGTCAAGTAAAACTATTATAGTGGGTGGATTAACGACGTTTTTAATAGGTATTCATGGCATTCTCGCTTAACACTTGGTGAAACTTATTGGATAAATGATAAATTGAAACAAAAATATATTAGAATACTCAATATGTTTCGTTTATCAGACCATTATCAAGAGTAATACTATACTGAAACTAAATTTTGACCTAATTATAACGGCATTTCCAACAGAGGATATATGAAGTCTGTTTGCATGTTGTTGACTGACTGGTTTTCCGTACGAGCGGACATGATTTCCATCATCTCTCAAATGTCCATCAGTAGAATTTTGATTTTGAATAGTGGATCTTTTATGTTATCCTATTCTGTTCTCGAGACATCTACCGTTATGTAGATGATGTATATAAATTATGTAGATGTATATATAAAAGTCTAGCATTCCCGACACTGTATATTATACACTAAATTGTAAATAATGAAAAATCTTTAAGCTTATTGGACTCGTCAATTAGTGTGGCTCATTTGAATTCAGGATATACAGAAAAATAACTTATTCGGATAGTTTGATTCATAACAAAATTCTCAATCCAAGAATATCAAATTCAGTGCTTTTTAATGGTTGGCTCATATATTACTCTCTATTTCTTTGTAAGCTATTGAAATATCGAGTAAGAAGTTCAAATACTAACATTATTCGCCAAGAGCAACGGCTATGGATCGAGTTTAATTGACACCTCAATGAAACGAAAACAACATAAATTTTTACATCATAGCATCTATCCTTTGCATTCAGAGAAATTGAATAGAAATTTCCAATTAATTATATTCCTGATATCAGCAACAAAATATGCAAAAGATATGACAAAAAGAAATTGGTTTCATTGTTAGTTAATAATAAAAATAAAATGAAATTATTGGATAAAAGCGGAATATTTAAAATACACTGTAGTGATTGCGAGACTTTCTATACAGGTCAAATCGAAAGATTTATCGTTAAGAGATTCAAGAGCATACAAGAACTATTATTCAGGACAAAAATTCTACTGATTGGTATTGAAATATAGTTAAAAAATCACTTCATAAATTTCGAGAGAATTGAACTCATGCATCTTGGTAATAAAGGGAAGAAGATGGACATTTAAGAAATCCTCCTCAAGAAATTGCCGATAAGCGGGACCGTTTAGTCTGTTAGGCACAAAAAATGGCCCAATCAAACAATTTCCAATTATTCCGACCCAGACATTTAGTGAGAATTGTTCTTGATGATGAGATTTTTCAATCAAATGGGGGTTTTCCTCAGCCCAATAATGATTCTTGTGAAAATTTGTGATAGCAATTGTCGAAAAGTTAGCTCCATCTGTGAACATTATTCCACTATCAAAATGAGCATTTTCTCTAATTTTATCTAAGAACCATCGGCAGAAATTCAGCCTTGAAGGAAAACCTCGAACAAGTAGAGTTTGGACGCGTTGAACATGAAACGTATACAATAAAAAGTCGTGGATGATCCTCCAAACTAGAACATGTGAAATATTCAACTTACATCCAATTTTTCTTGTACATACATGAGGATTCAAATCAATACAATTCAAAACTTCTTCCTCAATATCTGGAGTTCTCATAGTTTGAGTTGCACCTTTTGAATGATTATTTGCAGTAAAAGTACCAGTTTCTCTCAACTTTCTGTGGATATTTGAAAATGTTCGCCTGTCTGGTGTTACTCGATTTGGAGAGCGCACCTGATATAATCGCCTAGCTTCTGTTGTTTTTCCGTCAGCCAGACCGTACATGTAATGGATATCAGCCAATTCGGCGTTAGTAAAATTAGCCATTTTTCCTGACAGCAATAACTTCAAAAGTCTTAAAACTAATCGTTAATTTAATAAACAATTAAGCAACTGTCAGAATAAATAAATAAATGGAAAAAATCAAATCCTACTAGTCATTTTATCAATTAGAAGTGCTATCAATTCAGCGAATGCATTCCATCGTTTAATAATTTTTTGCTCGAGAACGGTTGGACATACGAAAAAATTATACCCATCAAAAAAAATTCTAAGTTGTACGAAGATGACGAAAATTGATTTTACGCTGATCAGTGGCGTATTGCAAAAAAGTTTGAGAGGGCAAAAGAATACATGGCTCCGGAAAAGAAAACACCTTGTAGATTCTAGTTGAAATATAGGACGTGTAATGATAGAGGCTGTAAGAAATCGCTCGCATTCCAAATTTTGGCTGAATATCTCAAAAACGGCAGGAGTTTTGAAGAAAAACCCAATTTTTTCCGGAAATTTCAACACCCTGTAGCTTCGTGACGAAGCTTTTGCGGTCCTATGTTTATATGAACTTTTTTTCTTAAAATTGCAAGTAGATTTATATCTTCAAGTTTTGATTTACTGTTATGTAACACCCTGTATAATTAATTTTTCGGAACAAATAACTTAATTTCACTGTAAACTTCTCTTATATAAAATCATCCACAGATTATGTGATATTAGAAGCGGTAGGTCTTCCAACATTGCTAAAATTTCTTCTTGCGTTTGGGGTTGAATGAAGTAGCAAATGATTTCTCTACCCCTGTTGACCGAAAATTACTACTGACGATGGGCTTATCCTTATAGCATTAAAATTTGTTTCGCCCATTCATCGTTATTATTGAAATTCACAATGATTCTTTTAGATTGTTATTTATGACCCTATTCCATGCATTGCCTGTGGCTCAGTAGATATTTCGAAACTCCTGTGTATTGTATACAGGGTATCCCAAGTTGTCTGGCCTATTAGACGTTTATGGAGAATTAATAATGCTATGGTTCTGAAATTTCAGTAGTTGATTCAGCTGGTCCGAAACTCTATTTCTAAAATATTTTCATCTCAATGGCACTTCCGGTTATATCAGAAGTACAAACCAACTTTGTTATTTAATATAGATTACTCTAAATATTGATGACTGGTTCGATAACACTTGTTACACTAATTACAAAAACACCTAACATATAAGTCTAGCTTGTTTGGTTCATGAAATATCCTAGTTTTACTTGAAAATTATCGATTTCTTGCGTTTTGAAAAAATTGATATATCTCGATAGCGGCGTGAGCTTCGAAAATAATGAAACGTCGTCTACTTGGCGCAGTAGTGAGAAGTCCCTGCTGTGACACGGCAGGTCCCAGTTCGATTCCGGGTGTTGTGACCTGCGACCTGGGTGTTGTGATTGTCCTTTATCTGATTTTCACATATGATTAATAGATGGAACAATGTCCAAGACCTTGAAGGTCAATGAAGGACGGACGTGGGCCAATTTACCCGCTTTCCTCCTCCCTCTTTTAAAAACAAAAAAGAAAATAATGAAAGGTGTTTTGGGAACAAGAGACTATGCTGGACATAACTCATTTCCGACTGAATCTCACTCAGTATACACAGTGCTCTTTTTTCCGCCTCACATCTCGAAACGAAGAAAGATTGAAAACTACAGTTTTTAAATTGTAACCCATATCTTTTCCAATTCATTTGATTCGCCGTAAAAAAAACAATGAAATTCTCCATACATACCTTGTACCTGAGATTTCAAGTTTTCAAGTTATGGCGAAAAAAACAATTCTACGTACCTACCTAAAGTTGGCAAAAGCGGCTTACATTCTTGCACATGTATGGACAGTTCTCAGAGCATTAACAAATCATTGTCTTTTTCTCATTGGATAATTGATCAATTAAGAGAAAAAAATGTGAAACTGTAGTTGCCGAATTTTCGAAGTCAAATTGAAAAATATCAGAACGAATTGAACCCTATTTGCCTAAATTTCATAATAATTGTTCAAAGTGATTCCATTCACATCAAGACATAGCATTACTCGACGCATAACACTCTATGATGTGGCTCGCCTCAGTTCCTCCACCTCCAACTGCATGAAGACATTTTGCAGTCTATTATGCAAATCATATCTTTAAGCCACAGGTTTAGGATAAATTTCATCGTTTAGCGTTCCCAAAGATAAAAATCCATAGGCGTTAGGTCATGTGATCTTAGAAGCCACAAAGACCTCCAAGACGTTTCAATGCATCTATCAATTAAAATTTGAAAATTTTCATTTCTAATAATTTCTAATAATGCCTTGATTCAGCTAGTAAGAAGTGTCAACAAAGTCACTTACTACCGTTCTCGAAATATCCATATAAAGTTCTCCATTTAAGTTTTCAGTATACACAAAATACGAAAATCTGTTGTTCTTCAAAAGTGCAAACACATTAAAACTAAATTTATTTTGAGGATTTGTTTCCCTCGTAATATGATGATTATGGTTGGCCCAAAAGTGTGAGTTATTTCAGTTAAAAACCCTCTCATTAGTAAACTTGGCCTCATCCGTCCAGATAATCCTTTTGAGAAAATCGGGATCCTGTTGTGTTCTGAGAAGAAGGATCTCTCAAAGTTCTATTCGAAGCTGTGCATCGCCAGCTTGTAGAATTTGGAGCTATGAAACATTATAAGGGTGCAGTTTATGTTTCTTTTAGAATTCTTTGAATACCTACTACTCTGTGGTAAATTGAGATCAAAAAAAAATTTGTATCGTATCTCCTGAATTTTCAGCTGTCATAGGCGGCATATTTGGATATTATTCGTTAAATCTCCTGCAAG
Organism: Cryptolaemus montrouzieri; assembly: GCA_013387265.2. Lineage (NCBI taxonomy): Eukaryota > Metazoa > Arthropoda > Insecta > Coleoptera > Coccinellidae > Cryptolaemus > Cryptolaemus montrouzieri. The sequence continues at coordinate 65,414,771 of JABFTP020000103.1, forward strand.
TTTTGCTCACATTCCGACTCTCATCTTCATGAATGGAAAATAAATTATGTATTTGCTCATTTGTGTAGCTAGCCATTTTGTACGAATTAATTCGGATGACAGTTGAAACAATAATAGTTTGTTATCTGAGCTCAGGGTCCTGTCTATGCTCTAGGGGTTTCAGGTAGCTACGTAAAATTCGTTTTTTTGCCATAATTTGAAAACTTGAAATATCATGTACAGGGTATGTATGGAGAAATTCATTAAGTTTTTTTACGGCAAATCTAATGAATTGAGAAAAAATATCGGTTACAATTTAAAAAAACGTAGTCTTCGATGTTTCTTCGTTTCGAAATGTGAGGCGGAAAAAAGAGCACTCTGTATACTGACTCAGATTCAGTCGGATATGAGTTATGTCTCGCATGGTTCGTTGTTTGCAATACATCTTTCATTATTTGGTAGCTCACGCCGTTCTCGAGAAATATCAATTTTTTCAAAAAGCAAAAACTATAATTTTCAAGTAAAACTAGGATAATTCATGAACGAAACACGCTAGACTTATGTGTTAAGTGTTTCTGTGATTGGAATACCAAGAGCTATGGAATCAATCATCAATACACAGGGTGTTCTATAATAAATAACAATATTGGTATGCACACGAAATAACCGGAAGTGCAATTGGGGTGAAATATTTTTGAAATATAGTTTTGGCCAGCTGAATCGACTTCCAAAATTTCAGAACGATAGCATTATTAGCTCTCCATAAACGTCTAATAGGCCACTCAACTTGGGATACCCTGTATACTCAAACTAGGATATTATGAATTTATTCATCATTCATGGTCGATGCTATCAATCAATAAGTCGAACCTGTTTAATAACTAACGAAAAGTATATTATTTATTCTTTCATGTGCTGTATCTGGATTCCCTAATGTTAGCAATCACTTCTGCAAAGGCATTCCGATCTTCCACTTCTCTGAAGAGTTGTTCCGATCATCGTATTCCCATCCAATCTCGGATGTTCTTAAGCCGGGATATCTGTTTTTTGCCGACTCCCCAGCGTCCCTCTATCTTTTCTTTCATTATCAGCTGTAGTAGTTTGTACTTAGATCCACGTAATATGTGTCCAAGATAGCTAATCTTCCTATATTTGATATTTGTTAACAGCTCGTGGTCACATCCTGCTCTTCTAAGGACTTCTGTGTTAGTTTTTCTAGCTGTCTACGGTATTCTGATCATTGTTCTAAGAGTCCACATTTCAAGAGCCTCCAATTTATTCAATATGTTGTCCTTAAGAGTCCAAGCTTCTACTCCTATACATATAACAGTACCGACCAGACATAGCATCTAAGCATTCGTTGTCTTAGTTTGAGATTCAAATTATCGTTGCAGAACAAAGTTCTCATTTTAATAAAGTTGGTACGACCTGTCTCAATTGTGCACTTTATTTCTATGTCTGGATTTACCTCTTCTGTTATATAAGCTCCCAGATATTTAAATTGTCTCACGCGCTCAATCCGTTTGCCGTTCAGTTGTAATTCTGCTTCATTATGACTTTGTCTGCTGAATACCATAAATTTGGTCTTGTTGACATTTATATTTATACCCATTTCCGGAATGATGCTGTTGATCTTGTTCAGTAGTTCTTGTAGGTCCTCTATATTTTCAACTAGTAAAACCGTATCGTCCTCATATTTTATAGTGTTGATTACTGTTCCGTTTACTTTCATTTCATTTCTATGGCTCCCTTGAAACTCTGGTCTTCATATAGATGGAAAAGTAAGGGAGAGAGTACATATCCCTGGCGAACTCCTCTGTTAATGTTCATATCCATCTCTTATTCTACTATTGGCTTTTTGGTTCCAATATAAATTTTTTATTATTCTGATGTCCTTGGTGTCAGCTCCAGTTCTCTGTAGCATTTCAATGAGGTCTTTGTGTCGTACTCTGTCGAATGCTTCTTCATAGTCGACAAAGCATGTTAATACGTCTTTTCTCTGGTCGCGATATTTCTGCAATAGTACGTTTATACCAAACAACGCCTCCCGTGTTCCGAACCCACTCCTGAAGCCAAATTGGCTGTTGTCTAAGTCTTGTTCACATTTGTTCCTGATGCGGGAGTGGATTATTCGCAGGAATGTTTTCAGCAAGTGACACGTAATACTTATCAGCCTAGAGTCTTTTCATTGTTTAGGATATTGTTTTTTAGGGATGGGTACAAAAGTTGACTTTAGCCAATCATTGGGAAGTATGCCTGTGTCGTGAATGATATTGAAAAGTTTAACAATGAGGTCAATGTTTTCTTCATTTATCAATTTTAGAACCTCCATTGAAATGTTGTCTGCTCCAATTGATTTTATATTTCTACCCAACACTAGAGCATGCATTATTTATGATTTAATTATTTCCGGTTCTTCTGACATTGTTGCCATATCTATTTCAGGTTTGTCGTCCCCGTATAGATCTGTGATGCCCAAATTAGATGTATCTCCGCTTCATCTAAAATTATGATATTTGTTTCATCTGTTATCATCGGTGGTGATTGTTTTTTTATATGTTCCGGCTACTTCTCTCAATTTCTTGTGCATGTTAAAAATGTCGTGTTTAGAGTCTAGGTTCTCCATCTCCTCACAGAACTCTTTGATCCTTTTCTCTTTCACCAGTTTTATTTTTCCTTTCATTGAGTTTTACGAGTTGTCTATAGGTTGTTGGCTCATTTTTTGCCAAACTTCTCTTTTCCATCAGCTCAAGGATTTCCGTTGTCATCGATCTCTTCCTCTTGATAGTTGTGTTTAGGTTCTGCAGGTATACCTTATTGATCGTTTTTTTAAGTCGATTCCATTGCATATCTACATTGTTAGATGAGGATATCGTCAATGCATTAAGTTTGCTATTTAAATCTTCTGTGGTTTTGTCCCTCGTTTTGCTATCTTGTAGTCTTGTGGTGTCTATTTTAGGTGTTCGTATTCTCCGGTAACTAGGGGGTTGTGGTCTGACCCTATGTCTGCACCAGGATACGCTGTGACCTTTTTAATGCAGTTTCTGAAAGGATTATTAATCAGAAAGTAATATATCTGATTTCTAATTGGTGTTGAGCTGTTTGGTTCATCAGTTGGCGATCTACATGTGTAATCTCGATGATATGGCAATTTAAACTAGGCGTTACATATTACCTTGTTTTGCTCCTGGCAGAATTCGTAGAGTCTGTCTCCGCGATCATCGGACTCGCCTAATCCATACTGTCCGACTAGGTCTCCTCTCCTTCCTCGACCAATTTTTGAATTGAAGCAATTTGTCAATTTTTCCATTAAGCAGTTCTTCATCATCGTATTTTCTCTCTGCAGTAGGTGCATACACTTGGATTATATTTTATATTTATTATATAAACGAAAAGTATCCGAATATACAAATAATTTGCGGAAATAAATTTAGAAGTTCATGTATATCAGAAATGAAACATCTGCGGACATAGGCTCATATTTCCTAAAATTACTCATGTCCGGTGTATGCATGCATGATTTGTATTCTTTCATAATTATATGATAATGTCTTTGAAAACGTGTACAAAATATTCCTCAAGAACTAATTTGTCTATTATTCAAAATACTCGAAATTGTATAATTTTTACAGATATTTGAGAATATTTCAGAAATCTTGACAGAGTTGTAATTTTCAAGATGACTGAATCCGACAATATAGCAGTTTTGTTTACCAACCATGTGGTTGTACAAAACAATGCGGCATTCTTTCTTATATGAAATCATCATGGTGCTAACTATCGAAAACCTAATTTTCCTGTTATAAGGAATTTTAGGACTGAAAAAAAATCACTGGATCTCCAGAAAATTAAAACGAATAGATTAAAATTGCTAAATATATGAGAAAAAATATTTCTTATGGTGCGAATATTTCTAGTAACTAATTTTTTTATTAATAAGTCTAAAATATTCCAAAAAAAAACTACTGAAAACATCATTATTGTGGACGATCACGGAATTGAATAGAGAAACTTCCTAGTACAGGGTGAGGCGTAATTGAAGGGCGTTTCCGAAATGAGAATAACTCAGCTGCGAACAGTTCGACTACTCATTTGGAGTGCTATAGCTTGTTTTCGGACGGAGCGCCCTGTGCTTTGAATTGCAGCTTGTCTCACTATTTGTCTTAGATAATTCATAGTATAGTGACTGGTATGACATCTGGTTCTATCCTAAAATCAATTGAAATAGATTTCATTTAGATACATCTAATTTGGGGCACCCTGTATACTGACGGCCAGTTGAGAGTAAGTAGCGTTCATTGTGATATAGTACTGGTTGTCCCTTTCTTTGATAAACATTGTCAGAAGAATATGGAAAAAATTGTAGAATTCCAAAGAAGATTTGAACCAATAAATATCATCCAGAAAGCTACTCAATTTCTCAACCGTTCATTTTCAGCTGGCGGCAACTGTACCTATTCATGTCGTACAAAAATCAGCAATCATTCACCTGCATGAAAGTGAACTGAGGAGTTGACGCCCCAATAGTTGGTTACATATGATCGAGAATTATGTGACAATAATTTTCCGAATCTAATCTTATGCCTTGTTTTATTAAAATGATATTTGATTTAAAGTTCCTCGAAATACCGGCAGAGGCCAATACATGCCTGAAAAAATTTTGTCTTTCCCTCTGCAAACGAATGAAAGGCACAATCCTCTTGATTTAATTCGTCGGAACACAAATTTTGTCATTCTGGCTGTTTTTTTGGTGGGGCAACACTGAAAATTTTTTCGTCTGTGAACCAGATATTTTCAATTTGTCTACGTGTTCTAAATCTATTTAAGAAATTTTGGCATCGCTCGAATCTGCGCTCTTTGACAGTTTGAGTCAATTGGAAATTATAGTGCCTCCGAAAATACTTGAAACCCAAATCGTGTCTTATTCTTCTCACAGAGGTTTTTGAGATTTGGCATCTCTGAGACATTTGGGAAACAGTCAAGCTGGTTCCTGGAGTTCCGATAGGGCTAACTGCTAATGCAGAAATTCGCTGAATATTAACCTGAAATTGTCAGTTGAGTTTGTTGTACAAAAAATGTAGAGTTGATGCTTGAAATAGATTATGAAACACGCGAGTACCTGTGTTCTAACAATTCTAGCTGCACCAGTACCTGGTCTTTTTCTAATGACCCTGTTGTCCGAAATTTTTCCTCAAGATCATAGATTGTACCACTTTTGTAACCAGGTGCTGGATTGGCGTAATATGTGCCTAGCAGAATAGCCACGCACAAATAAAAGTTCAATGAAACGCTCAACCTCATTGGTTAAAACCATTGTTAACAATTTCAAACGTCAAAAACAAGCACCACCAAGATGAAATTCGAGTTGAAATCAGATGTCGTCTAAAAATCGATGACATTTCATTATTTTTTGTTTATCATAGAGTTTATGCATGCAGTCTATGTTCAGAGGTTTCACAACGGGAAGTGCATATGATGGTGGAAAAGACAAACATTATTGACTACAATTGGCACAATTCTCAATCAATATTCGAGTTCGACTCCTCAAAATGATGGGAAAGGTTCAATCTAGTGATAGAATTACGCAGTTAATTCATTACAACCGCGAAAATTGTTAATATTTGAGGAAGTCGGCCATTCTGAATTCGAACGAAAATCATATTCTAGGTCGGTTATAGTAAAATATGGTTCTTTGTCTTCCTAGAATATCCAGGAAAAACACAACAAATTCAGGAGTGTCAACGCTATGGAGTGAGAAAAATATTTCGATTTCAGCTGAAAATCAGAATTAAAAAAATTCTTCACGTTCATATTTTTAAGATCACTATGTCAAATTGTTCAGAAAAGACTGAGTTATCGACTGAACGCTCCATTCAAATTTTTCAGTGAAGAAAAAACGTTCCAGCGATCTTGAAATATTTCTCATTTTCGAATGAATCACCCATATTGTATTTCACCAGAAGTAAATTTTTGAAAAATCTAGTCCTTTGGCTTTCCAATGAAGCAAAAACGAATGATCTAACTCTAAAATTGCCTAAGTTATAACGGAAAATAAACGTCCGGTTTTCTCTGGCGCACCATATGTATTTGATTTTTTGCTCAATAGGAGTCGTTGTGGCGTTTGGCATAATGTCGGCAATTCTGTATCATCACCTACACATACATGATTACCATGTCTGTGCGAGATAAACAGAAAAAGAAATATCGAGCCAATCGCCTTTCCGAAGATATGTCACTCGATCCACTTTCGCAACAATGAATTTCAACTTAGGAGAGCTGCTGAGTGTAGGCGGTTGATTTCTTATGATCCGCACTAATTCAAACATGGTCCCCTGCCAATCAACAATTAACGCTTCTCAGCTTTTTGCACTACAGTCAGTTTTTGTCAACATAGAGATAGTGGAAAATTTTTTGTTGGAATACAAATTTTCGTTGTGTTTGGTCTTTCTGTCTGATATTGAATGTTTAAAAGGATACTAGTTTTGAATAGATAATGGAAACAATTTTCCAAAGAAATGTCTTTCGACACACTTAGTCTTAAATGATTTTAGGTGCTACTTGGAGTAGGGCGTTGATTGCACATGCTCCGAACCAACTTAGACATTGATCCTTTATAATCAGCCCATCTTGAGATAGAGAAGAGGAGCAAATTCTCGTTAGAACACACCGTATATGAAACAAATATATAATTGAATTCCAATTGTAATGCCTCACTATTTTCTTGAACAAAATACATATTTTTTTACTCAAGGTAACAAAATTGAGAAATTCCTAAACGTTCTTATAATTTCACATGATTGAGAAACACTGCTTGAAGTAAGAGTCTCGAATTAATTGGCGATTTATATTGTGGTATATTAGGTGATATTTCAACATTCGCACAACCTTCAATGATAGTCTTTTTACCCATATCGAATAATTCAATTTTTCCACTATTATAAAAATATAATAACTATTATATGAGAAGTTGGATTGAAAACTCAAGGTTTGTGTATTAATGTAATCTTACTTTTCTGCCCTCATTTTCCAGCTAGCTTTGACCTACTAGTTTAAATTCAAACCTCTTTTTACTTCTTTCTGATATCATGTGGGGATTTGTTTGAGAACATCTGAAAATTGAATATGGTTTCTTACAAAAAAATACCTAATTCAAAGATGGTTACGTTAACATTTCTTAAAACTATTGTATTATAAGCGAATTGTTATAAGTAGAGTTGAAAGTGACCTCATTAGTTTCTGACACCAGCGAGAATGTAGGAACTACCCTCTTATCTTATGTCTTCAGGTGGTATATCGTTTACCTGAAACCTAATATTGAATGTACTAGAACAGTAATACGGAACAAATGAGACGTACTTGAACTCTGAGATTTACAGATTTGCATCATTAGGGTATGAAGCGAAAGTCGATTATTAAATTCACTTCAAACAATAACTTTTGTTCTCTTGAGATATTTCACCTGGACTGGACTTTTATCTATATTTATTTTTCTAATAACAATTATCGTTAAAAAAAATTTTAATCATATTTCTCATTCATTTATTGAAAGTCTCTATTCATTCTTTACACCATGTTCAACCTGGACTGTTTGAGTACTGCAATTGTGTGAAATGTTGTGAATAGAGGAAAAATGACAGCCTTTCCCGTGATATTTTTGCGCACAGAATTAATTGCCACAGACTCAAGCTAGGATGTGTCATTTTCAAGTTTTTTAGAAATTTTGAAAATTTTCGGATTGAATATGTTCTATATCTTGGTTGTTTCTGAAATTATGTGAAAATAGTTTTGACATTCTAAAGGCACTTTTTTATGTAAAATCGAACTACTTGCGGAAAATTGTTTCATGTTCCACAGTTTTTTGAGGTATAATGCAAACGTTCGGTTTTTAAATATGAACCATAGGCAACTTTGATTTCGATGAATTTCTTTCCAAAAACATATTACTTATGCACTAAATTTTTTCATGGAAGACGTGTTCATGAAAAACCGAAAATTGTATACTTTTTGCTTAATTTTATCTAGTAACCATTTACAGAATTTACATGCAATAATTGAAATAGTTTAACTATGTTCTTTGCTCATATTATGATAGTTCTTGAAATAACACTTCAGGTGAATAATTCAATGTTTTTTCATCAAATTTTAACTTGTGAGAATATATTATCATTTAACGTAATAAAGAAGTGACCGTGATGTACAAAAATTTTGAAAAGTACCATGAAAATTGATTTCGAGATCGCAAATTGAAATGGAAACAGGGGTATTGAGACAGATGAAGTTCACATCAGAAGCGACGAAATATTCTATTGTAAAATGACTATTGGTCGTCGAATGTAAACTCACATCGCCATATTATTATTCAATGTCAAGGCAGATATGAGTTCAATGTATAGTGCATTGGAAGATAATCGCGTATTAGCGTATATCCATATCGATGGATAATTTGATAAACTGTTTCTCGCGGGAAGAATGAATATCTATTTTCAACATGATGAAACTCCTCCTCATCAGTTTATGACCGTTGCTGATTTACTCGACTCAAAGTTTCGCAAAGAATGGATTGAAGCTAGGAGGCCAGTGAGATGACCGGTCCATTCTTTGGATTTGTCACCGCAGGATTATTTCCTTCCGGAATATATTAGGGATCTATTATATATAGCCAGTCGAAATGTCAACGAGTTGTAGGAAAATTTCAGACTTTGTCTTGCTTCGGTTAACAAAATTCGAATTTCTGATGCGTGTCAGAGTACCATCAGGCGTTGTGAATTATGCATACAGAATTATGGCAATACAGTCAAATAACTCTATTGATTATATCCAATGAATTTCATTCCATATAGTAGAACATCTCGTTAGTTTTCTGTTTCAGAATAAGGAAAAGCTTTGAAAAGTAACATGCTACTCTTCAAAACTTTTCGTATGACATGGTCGCTTCGTTACTACAAACTATACTATATTACACGAAAGTTCAAAATTGAAGAAATTTATCGGATTTTTCATTGCAAGAATTGATTATAGAAATATCATAAGTATAACATAAAAGGTACTGTATCTATTTAAATAATTCTGTGTAAATTTTGTCGTCTGTAATATGTATTAATATAGCGATGTAGGTTTTACATCCGACCACCAATGTTCGTTTTGACGATTGAATATTCCATCCAGAAACCAATTGCAGAAATCGAGTCGACGATGGAAATCTCCTGGAAGCAAAAACTGAGATTTTCTTATTTTCAAATGATCTATTTTTTTGAGATTATTGAACTCTCAATATCCCCTATTTTCATTTCAATTTGCTTCTCGGAATCGGTTTTCATGTTACTTTTCAAAGTTTTTGTATGGCATGGTCGCTTCGTTATTACAATCAATACCATATTCACACAAAAGTTGTAACTTTATGAAAAACATTGAATTATTTACCTGAATTGTCATTGCATGATTAATTGCCGAATTATCATAATAATAGCACAGAACATACTTAAGCTTTCAATCATTCTTCGTAAATACTGTGAATGGACATAGTGCTGCAAGATAAAGTAAGGGAAATGTTATACAATTGTTGGTCTATCTAGAAAACACGTTAGAGGAAAATGAGTACCCTTGTGATATATTTTTGAAGAGCAAAATAAAACTCTATTCAATGAAATCAAGGTTACCTCTGGTTCGTATTAAAAAAATGGTGGTTCGCATTATAACTCAATAATCGTAGGACAAAAAGAAACTTTCCGGAAGTTGTTCGATTCTATGTAAAAAAGTTTTTATAGAAAATTTTCACATAGTTTCAAAAACAACCGAGATATTAGCACTTTACTAATTCTCAAAATGTTTAACAAATAACTCGAAAACGACAAAAAGTGCCTTGAATCTCTTCACGAATTGAATTCCTCAAGTAAAAAAACACGAGGGGTTAGATTAGGTTGGTAATTTAGCTCTATTCACTATAATTCATATGGCTGCAGTAATAAAAAGTCGTGGTATTACGAAGTAACTAAATATTTAATTTTTGATTAGTAAATTCCCTGGTGAGAGAAAACTAGGCTATATTTAATGAACAGAGAATTAAGTCTTGTTCGGAATATTGCTAACCGCAAGTCGACTTTTAGTTTCAGAAAAACTGCTTTCGCCAATTGCAATAGTTACGGATAATATTTAGCAGAACACGCAGCGATATTCAGATCTTGGAATACAACTCTTGAAAATTCAACACTTCTACATGTGAGGCAATCACATCGAGATAGTGTTGTAGACCTCCACAAGGAATCCCCTTTACTGTCAGATTTCAAGTCGATTCTTCTTGCAGTACAATAAAATATTTAAATTAATAAATTAAAGAATTTTTTTGTTGAATAAGAAATTTCAGTTGACACATGAATTCAGCATAGGTTGAAATCTTTTTTTATAGATAGAAGCAAGGAGAACACATGAGCATTAAAAACTACAACTTTGGTTGGAATTGTTATGGGTTCATAAACATACTTTTCACCATATCAACGATTATTTGGTCTTTGTTGTGTGTTGTGGTTTGAAAAATAAGCTCGTATGAAGTCTTCTCAAAAGCTGTTCGTGTATTGATTTCAAAGTAAGAACAACATTTATTAATCAAGGGTCGACCAATTTGATTTACGGTGACCGTCCTGCTCTACTCATTAATTTATTTCAAAAATGATGTATTGAACTTACATCCACTTCGTCACCTCCGCTCTAGTTCTATATCAGAGAGGGAAGAGACAATTGGTAGGTCATGCTAGATAAGCAGTAAGGTCATACTTCTGCTAAAAGATGAGATAATAAAAGTTGATACAGCGAATTTACTTTATTTAATCAATAGAGATTTGTATCAATTCTGGTTAAGTGGTTGTGATGGCTCACGCGGAGCGTTTTAAATCCTGGCGCCCCTAGCAGCTATACTCATACAAATCAGTGAAATTCTTTGCATTAGCTCAATATCTTTGGCGCAGCTTTTCCTACTCTAGCTCATTGAAGTATATGAACACAATACTCCATAATTTGAAAATGCAACAGCTACCAACTTAACAACCTGCCAAATTAGGACCAAGTAAACGGTACAACAAAAGATTTTATGGTATTATCATTCACAGTTCATCAAAATGAGATAAAATGATATTCGTGTAAAATTACAAATGCTGAACTTTCTACTACATAAATCGATACCTAAACATCATTTGAATTTTAACGGTCTTGTGAGTTGCTAACACACTTGGAGGAAATAAGTCAATGCAAAAGTCTAAGTGATCTTAGTTGGTGCAATTGTAAGGCAGTGTTACAAATCGCTACACTACATATATATCTAGAAATTCCATTGATAATTTTAACATAATTTTCTACAATTCTTGTGACTTTGCATTAGTAAAACGTTAATTTTTGTGATCAGTCTAGGATGACTTCCTTTTGTGTTTCATTGCTCTATAAGTTAATAAAGTTGTTAAAAATGGGAAGCTAGGATTCTCAAGCTGGGACTCAATAACAAAAACGATTTTCAGTGTCTTCCAGAGTATCATTTTTAGAGCCCATATGAAAATTTTGCAAACTCGCGATGTTGTTGCAAGATATGCAGGCATTTACGTGGCCAACTTCTCAATGCCTCTAGAGTTGCAATTGGAACAATGCGAACAAGGCATACAGACGTAATGTTACCAAATTTTGTTGCAGCGGTCAACAATTATTTGGTGCCACTTAAACTGAAGTAGATTATAAATATAACTTGGCCTTAGAAAAATATTTTTTTTATATCACTTTCGAGAAATCGAAAGAGTAAAGTGAATCGAAAAAATCCATCAGTGAAGGATATTTATCATTCAACAGAAGAGTACATATTACTCTCTCGATAAAAGTTTTCGTTTTCGTTTATACATATGGTGATAAATTTCGACTGTTATTGAATATTGAGATATGATGTACATCTGGTTCAAAAAGTATTGTGATCACTGGATCGAGCAGACACAGTTTGTAGCGTTACGATGAATAGTCAAACTAGTTAGGTTTATTGAAGTTCTCTTCGTTTGACCTACTCTTTATCTTCATAATTTCCTGGTCATCCTGTGGAGTCTTCTGTGTCAGTTCATGGAGGCTGCTAACTGTGTATGGTGGCATTCTGGCGTGACTGGGTATGTAACACTGACGAGTTTAGTTCAAACGAGAACGAAGCTGCAGTGTGTTACACTTATTCATGAAAAACGACGAATTATTTCACTACTATGTGGACCTGATTGACGATGTTTATGAAGAGTAGATTGGAAAACTAGCTCCTTCTGTGAGGGGACATTTAACATTCTACAGATACTCGAGTATTGATCCCTCCGTAAATGTCTTTAATGTATTTACGGATAAAGCGATAAATTTCATGTGTTATCGGGCATTGAAATACGATTTTGGAGCATTTTATTAGGTTATATTACAGGTTGTAAACATTCTTTAAAATTATTCTACAAATTAGAAACATTTCATTCAACTTTTATACATTTTGGAAATATTTTATAGAATTATTTTCCAAATTAAAAACATTTTATCAAATTAGTTTTCAAATTGAACACATTTTTGAATTCATTTAATATGTTGAACACATTTCATTAAATAAATGAACAGGTTAGAAACTTCCTCTTAAGACTTCGTAGCCATGATATATTTGTCGCTTCTACCTTATATCTATATATACATTACATTACATTCGTGAGGGGCGATTGGCTTTGCAAGCCTTTCTGAACTGCGACCAAATTGATCTTTTGTTCGTAACCCTTCTTATTCATTTCCCTGTAGGTCTAGATCCCTTATAAAATTAAGAATCCCTCTGGGAGCTTTCGCTTTTACTTTGTGCGGCTCTAGTTTGTCGCTACCGAAGTGTATGTGTCTTTGACGGACAGTTGCGATGCAACTACAAAGAATATGTTCGGCAGTGTCATCGCCCTCTTTACACATTCTGCATGTTGACGTTTCCGATTTGCCCATTTTATCAAGATGGTATCTCAGTGGGCAGTGTCAAGTAAGGAGGCCTGTTAAGATCCTCAACTCGTCCCTAGAGAGATCGAGAAGCTGTTTTGTCTTCTTTGGCGAATAGTCAATAAACTTTTTCGCTTGCCTTTGGCCTGGAGTTTTCCTCCAGTATTCTTTTTTGCTAGATTCTTCCCATCGTTCCAGTTCCTGTCGTCTGTGCGGCTTACTTAAACCGCAGAATGGTTCAGGTCCGGTGGGTGGGATTCTAGCAGCTGATTTGGCCAGTTCGTCAGCGGCTTCATTTCCTTGTATGCCTTCGTGGCCAGGCATCCACCACAGGAAAAGTTTGTTCCCCTCAGCAAGTTGCTTCAAGGATTGACGGCATTCCCAGACAGGGATGCTCCGATAACTGTAAGAGTTTAGAGATTTTATTACTGCCTAACTGTCCGTTAAAATGTAAATCTTTGCCCCTTTTGAGTTTTCTTCGTAGTCCCTTCTGGCAGAAAAGGTTTGAAGCAAGTGTTTCTGCTTGCTTGATTGTAGGAGTAGAGCCCAGAGGCACTGATGAAGAGTACTTGGATCCATATATGCCTGCTCCTGTTCCATCAATCGTTCTTGATCCGTCCGTGTACCAAATGGAGGATTTTTGGTCTAATTGATTTATTTTTTCCCTTTACGATGGTGCGGTCTTCTATGACCACTTCGAAGGGTTTGTGAAAATCGAACTTAAGCGGCATTATATTCGATGGTTGTGATAAGATTTCTGGCGCTATGTAACCCAGAATCCCCAGGTGTCCCTTTAGATCACCAGGTAATAGGTTTTTTGTGTCTTGGAGCCGTAATACCGCCATCAACGCCTCCTTTTTCAATTTTATATGAAGAGGAGGGAGATTTAGGATTACCTCCAGGGCAATAGTCGGGGTGCTTCTCATAGCACCTGTTATGCCCAAGCACGCAAGCCGCTGCAGTTTTTGCAGCTTGTTTTGCGTAGTTATTTCTGATGTTTTCGTCCACCATACGAACGATGCATATGTGACAATGGGTCTTATAACCGCTGTGTATAACCTGTAGGTTATTTTTGGCTGTAGTCCCCAGGTCTTTCCGAAGAGTCTACGGCATGCCCATAGGCACCATGTATCCCTGGAAAGAGTTTTGTCAATGTGTAAATTCCAGTTGAGTCTCTGATCTAGGGTTAACCATAGATACTTAGCCTGTTCCGAAAATTTCAGAGTATCATATCTATATTACATCACTCTCGAATATGAATTGAATCCTTTACGTTGTTCTTCACTATATGCTCCAAGATTTCCAAGAAACTTGCCTCAGTCAGATACTAAGCCTTTATGCTGTTTTTATTTCATAGATTTTTGAAGTTAATTGAGAGGTTTTCACTGATTCCTAGTAACTTTCGGCTTCTTGATTTTTTACAATGACAACGAAAGATTTCCAATTCGCTGCGTCTAAATCATTCACTGAATGAATAAAATCGCTATCTTTGATCAAAGTTTTATTTCAAGATAATTAAAAATACCAAATTTTAGTTTAGTTAGATTTTGAACTCAAACCTGTAAAGTTTCTTGAGAGAATGGCAAAACATCAGCCAGTTTTATGTAATGCCTTCATATGTTCCAATTTGATGTGTAATGGGGGCATTAAAATGATCTTAACTCCAAATCCAAAGGCAGATTTTCTTTCTCAACTGTCATTTTTTCTCAGGAAGGCCAGTATTTTTGATACAATTATCAATTTTTGCTCCGTTGTCCCACGAACAGATGAAGAATGGAAAGAACCCATTTTGCTGACGTAGCAACGTGTTTACCATTTTTTAATCGATGCAAATAACTTAACTTAATCCAGTGGTTTAGAACAAGATCCACATTCAAATACACCTCCTTTAATTTCCCACAATAAATAATAAGCAGAGCATGTTTATTCCCGAAATCTAGTGAAACATATTTCCAATTCTGCTTCAAGATGTCTATAAGTAATCTCCATTCTTCAGATTTCTAGTTTGAGAGACCCATTTATGTCAGTAGACCATCAATGCCTTAACAAAATCCATATCATCTTCTGAGCTGGAGAATGGAAGAAATTCTTTTTCATTATCTCGATGAACTGAATTTTTCGTACCTTTCGAATGATCGACGGCTCCTTCCAAGGAACTCAAATCTTCTTAACAGAGAAGTGGCGGCATTTTTGATACATCCAAAATGATGTTATTTTCATTCGAAAAATCTCTGTATTCAAATCTGATCAATCTTGACTCAAAGGAAACGGTATATCGTCTGAGTATAGTCAAGGCCTTTTGGCAGAAAGTAAATCAGGATATGTCATTTCCTTTTCATTTATACGACGTAAATTTACAGTATAAAAATAAACGTTATAATTGTGATCTTTCCGCTCTGTCCAAATTATAGATGTACTAAACTCTAATTGATCACCTTTACCACTTGTTTATTATCTTGAATATTCGCTACACTATTTACACCAAATGGTTGAACCCATGGCTTGTTTGGGGACATTATTTTCATCTTAAAGTAAGTCTTTCTCACGAAATCTGCTATGGGTTTTCTAATTCTTTTTTAACTACTCATTCACCACAAATGTTTTTTGGCGATTCATAGAACAAGTCCTGGACGTAGACATATCGGAATTACTAGGTAAGGAAAGAAATCACTCAAATATAATGACTACAAATATGACAAACTTATTAATGTGACATAGTCAGCAATATACTGAAAATTTTCAAATTACTGATTTTGTTTATGTGGATGAAAATTTTAGATCTTTTTGGGAGTACACTGGGCAATCAAGAAATCTTTCTTATTTCGGCCCTAGGATACCCAACCTTTGGGTACGAACGCAAAGAAAACAGATTAATCAGCGCCTTTTGTCGGTACCGAAAAGGTGTTCGTCTCAGAAGCACTCGAGGAAAACCGATTTTTAGGCTTTTTCAAATCAACTTCCACTCAAATAAGACCTCTGATTCACAATATCATCCTGCGAATTATTGCATATCCGATGCAAACAATTATGACCGAGGATTAAAGATTCATTCCGATAAAAATCCGTGCGTATATGCACTTGTAACAAGCGCCGAACTGCTTCGTTTGAATTTTCGTGCATTTTGAAACTCATATACCGATATTATTATCGGTGCCTGTTAGCTCTTGTTACAAGCAAGCAGGTCCCCTCGTTTCTTCGTGTTCGTAACCATAATTGAGGCACAACTTACTGTATCAACTAGCTCTTCCCCTCCAATCGGTGTAATAGATACTCACTCTATAGTATAATCTAAAGACAAATTCTCTTGGAACATACTCACATGGACGTATAAAGTCCAATGAATTTGTTGATTTGAGAAGATTTCTCTCAAATATTACATTTTGTAACTAGGATTTCGAAATTCTTTTTAGCTCTACAAATTCATCATTTTGCGTTTCCAAAAGTGTTTTGTTGGCAATTTGGTATTCGTTCAGATAACAACAGACATAGTTCAATCTAAATTTTTATGATCCTCAGAATAGAAAATGTAAATATATACAGTCAATCCGAAGGGATTTATATAGAAGATACCTGCATACAGATCTTATGATTTTTTTTCAGCAACTCATCTTTGGAATATTTTAAGTCTTCAACGTAATCTGGAACACTATAGAAGATACGACAAAATCGTCGATAAATCTGGAATTCTCAACCCGAAAAATCCCAATCTATCAAAAAACGTCAAATCGGCTTGATGTACTTGAAAGATATCAAAGGAAATCTGATTTAATTTTTGACATTGACATCCTAGCTCTCTTACTATGAACTTTGGAATAACATGAATTTACATAAATCGCGCTATTTTTATATCAAAACACCGTCATTGTCAATTGCAATTGTCACTATATTTATTAGTCATTGTCAGTTGCGAAAGTACAATATTTTGTATTTAATTAATTTCCCGGTAATTCCAGAAAATCATTCAGCAAATGACTATAATCAAGAAAAAAAGGAGCTCATAGTAACGTGGTATTCATAAATGGGCCTTATTGAATTTGGAAGAACCAGATAGTAGTTTTACAGTCCACTAACAACTTTTGAAAGGGAGTTTTCAAGCCAATGTCGTCTTTTTCCTTCAAGATGGATGCCATTGTACGATCGGGACGAGATCGGTGGAAAGAATTCCCGTCTAAAGAGTGGAAGAGCTGATTGATATAGTTAGCTGTATTTCTAGTATAAAGTAACTGCCATAAGTTCGTTTTACCAATTTTATGGATGAATTTGTATACAAATAACATATAGAAGAGCTGTGAAGTGGTCAAAGAAAATCTGAAGGCATACCTTTTGAATTGAAAATAAACAATATTTCCTTAATTTTTTTAAGGAATCAGTTTTCTATTTTTCTTCATTTCATAGAATAAAATGATTGGATTTCTGTCTACTCTAGATACAATAATGATCTAAAAGGATCAGTCAGCGAGAAATACACAGGATTTATTTGTTAATTGTGAGGCCGTTAAGATTGCCTTCTATATCTAAACAGCTAATATACTGAACGCCTTATATACTATACGCCTAATAAACTTAACTTCAAATATATTGAACGCCTTTTCATATCGAACTCTACCTATACTGAACGCCTCGATATATTCACTGAGATTTATTGTAAATAGCTCTTTATGTTACATAGAACTCTCTCATATATTGCCTCACACATCCTTAGGGTAACGCAGCTTTCTGTATTGTTTTATGGATACCGACTCATCAACCATACAAATTTCAACACTATTCACTACTATCCCAATTTAAAGATATACATTCAATTTGAAAATCTTTTCTTTCTCCAATTGAGCTAGAATAAGATGAAATTAAAAACATTCCTACAATGATTCAAAAAACAAACTGCTCAATCACCCTTTAGCCATAGAAATTCAATCATCAACAACTCAAATATCAATATCCCAAAATTTTAGTTCCAAAAATTAAATATATACTTCAGAAAGTTTGATATATGCAGATCTGTAGTTTCGAATTTTAATTTTACTTAACAGTTCTGATTCGAATTAGATCAGTTAAGATATTGATGAAATGAAAATAAAAGTTATTCTTAAATTAAAATTTCTCGAGAGTATCCAAAAGACCAAAGCGAGAAATAAGTAATCAAATAGACAAACACTACTAAATACATGGAAATTTCACCTTATGTGATTGTTTATATATATATATATATATATATATATATATATATATATATATATATATATATATACTATTTTGTATAAATTCACCCAATTTGCTTACCAGAAAATATCTTTTGTATTGAAGTGTTCTTGTGGAGGGCAGAAATGAGATCCACAAATTTGTAAATTACATTATGGACTCTCATATACAATACAATGATGTTAACAATATATCAGTTTCAGTAAAACTGTTTCTAGTAACTGTTAATTTCCTAGATCCTCAACTGTCGAGTTATCAGTTGGTTTCGAGTAATCAGTTTCTCTCATGATTAAAATTTCTATTCTTCAATTTTACTTCTCTTTAATTCATTTTCTAGTGATAGTTTATTATATACTGTGAAATGAAAATGAAAGGAAGAAATTGCATTAAACCAACTTCATATTTCCATATTACGTGATGAACATACTCATTTTACACAATTATATATAATACATATAGTATAACTACCTATAACAAAAATTGTCAAATTGAATAGAAATTTCCAAGTAGTAGTTGAATTTATTCCAAAATATGATTCCCATAAGCAGCAGCATGTTTGCTGTGATTTTCATAAATCTTGGATTAAAAGTTGTGGTTGTACAAAATGAAACTTCGTATGCAACTTCGACATATTTGAACATCATGTTTCCCACTATCAGACACCTATAAGAGAAAAGATTCTAATCAATGAGGAATACCTGTCATTCATTCAACAACCTTGATAAAATTTCCTGAGGAACAGTAACTATAAGTTATTGATAAAAAAAACTCACAATACTTACCTTTTGTGCAAGTTGAGATGACAAAGAAGAATATCTGGGTATTCAGAAGTCAATCAAGTTCTAATGCCAACAACGGAAACAATAGTCCCAACAATAAATTTTGATTGTAAGAATCGTAGGTAAATTTCATGCCCTCTACTCCAGCTCTTTCCTTCAGAGATGTACAACATTAAATGTAACATTCCTGTTATTACCCAGTATTTTCTTGGCTTATCTTCATGATTGTACTATTAAATGGTCCCAAATAATATTCCAAGGTGGATTGTAACCTAAAAATAGGTATTTAAAAACTGAAAAAAACTACTAAATTTGTATTGAAAATAACAGCCCACCTTCAGACCACTGACAAAATGATCATTCAACTGAAAGAAAAGAATCCTACTTCTCATGTGTTTCTTTCAGATTTTCCAAATATATGAGGTTACCTTCCAAAGATACATAACCGCAGAGCTATGAGATCTTTTTTTCCTTGGTTCAAACTTGAACATTGTCAAACACATTGAATCTCATATACTTCTACATTTGGATAATTGTAGAATAGCAACGTACTTCCACTTGAATAAACTGAAACGAAAATTCAATTTGAAAAGCCACGGTCTTATCGACATCTAGTTTGAAATATTTCAATACAGATGTAGCCTTTAGTGGATAACTTTCAATATTCATATGATACATATTCAAAAATGACCTAACGAATTGATCGAGTTCCTTTCAGAAGAAATATTATTATACAAAAGAGCTCAATACCAATTAATAGCAACTCGAAGTATATTTCGTCATTTTGTAGGATAGTCCCAATTGATTCGTTAAAAATCCTAGTAATTCCAGGAATCTTTCAACGCATAGAGGTTAGAATAACCATGAAAGAAAAATAAAATGTGTAAATTCTGAACACATTTCTTGAGCATGCTGAAAAAATATATATTGAAATACATAAACCAACCACAAATTACATTCAGCTACGTTTCAAATATTATTGAGTGCTTATTTAAGTTTTTTTATCACAACATTCCGTTTGAATCACATTATTTAGGTTAGAATAACCACAAAATGTTAAATGTATGAATTCTAAAAGTTTGTCATTTTTTACTCAAACAAGATATACATAAAATGGATCAGATAAACAAAAACCTACGTTCACTTACCTCTAAAAGTTTATTTCAAGTTTCGTCAACCTTTTCATTCAAATAAAATTCGAAATTATTTATTTTGACACATCGAATATAAGACTAATTGAAATGAGGTTAGATTAGATCAGATGTAATGGATATTACATTCCGTCTCATATTGTCATTCAGAAGAGATGGAGCACTATATTCTATTTCGGTACGTAGTACCGAAATTATGTTGGTGAAATTGAAAGTTACTAACTATTTCCATTTTACTATTTTCATTCAAAAGAGAGAGCATTAAATTTTACACACTGGTAAAGCTCACTTCCGACATTGAATAGCGATCGTAGGGGCAGCAGGAGAGGTGACTGGCCTCGCCCCCGTGTTTCCGGTCTTTTTATCGAAAATCTAGGTCTCAAAACTCGTAAAGTAATGATTTCTCTTTGCGGATCCGATCTCGAGATATGTAGGAATCGTTCGACACCCGAATCCATTCTCCCGGTAAGAATAAGTAGAATGGATGAAAGAAAACCACTTGTTTTGACAGCTTGACGTTCGTTGATTTCTGGCCGTCAGAGATATTAGGAATGAAGAAAATGGAGTGAAATTTTCCAAAAGTGCGCCGAAAGCCCTTCGTTGAATCGAAGGTTTTCCCGTGGTTTAACGGAAATGAAACTATTGTGGCTTGCTCTTTGTCCAGGTTTTGAAACGAACGAACGCGATGGAAAAATTTGTTTAGGCATAAAAGTCCTACGAAATTATCCCCTCCACTCGCGAAAAATCGGAGACCTTTTTTATTTTCGGTTTTTTGGGAATTTTCTCTCGATCCATCGTTCCGATCGCCTTTCGAAAGACAGATGTTTCCGATTCCGAAGAAATGTCGCCGTTTCGACTTTCCGTTCGATCTCGACGACGTTTCGGCGATAACTTTCGAAAAATCCACAGGGCTCTGCCGTTTGAACTAGGGGCTCCAAATTTGGCACGTACCTTTCTCAGACCTTTTCCCTTCAGAAAAAAATACCCGCAGGGGTCTTCGGCCCCGATATTTCGCCGCATCACTTCTTTTCGGCCCGGTTCAGACTACCGTTATCCCCTTGGATTATTCCCGGAAAAGGCCTTACGACTTCAATAATATAGATTTGGACATATTCCTGATTTTCTTGGTGTATTATCATTTTATTGTATTCGATTCTTTGCATAGAGCACTTTATCTGCTCGATGTTTGAATCATGAATTTATTGAATGTATAGTATAGAATAATAGTTCATTCCTTATATTTAATAGCTGTTTAAGTACCGTAGATGAAAATGATGATTTATGACTTTTTCTTATTATTATTATATTATAATACTTGTATTTATAATAAATATTTATACACTTTTCTATTGTTTCTACCGAAAATTTAATTGTACTTTGCAGTGTACTTTCAGCACAAAATACACACTTTATATCAATGTCACCAATGGTAAATATTTATAAACTTTAATTCACATAACATATATTCAAATCACAAAATAACCATAAACTCTGGAAATACGTTGTGAGCAACATGTCGTGAACGAGTCTTTATGTTCAACTTTCTTGGCATCATGGCAAGAGAACCAGAGTGGGGATGGAATGAGAGAGTAATAAATAGAGAAAGAGTGAGAGAGGAATAGAAACTCGGAGAATACAGTCATCACGTACCTGCACGCATTGAACTTTACCGATGAATTTTTGTTACTTTGGCTTGTGGAAATCGTCAGATTATATATTTTTCGTTAAATTGATTTATTTCCTTTATTTAGCATGTAACTAACTCACCCTACCTTAACAAATTAAGGGCGTCAGAACGCGCTCGAGAATTTCAGATGAACTTTTTCTTTCACTAATCTGATCCTTTATCCTTGACGGGCGGCCATATATATCAGATTAATATTTGGTGGAAGTTCTTAACCGGGTACGAGGTATCCCCCTGTATATTATATTATTATATCCCGAAATCCTCTCTTGGGCGCTCCCGATTTTCTGATTTGACAGGTAGGTATGAGTCGGTAGAGTCACATGATATAGTTGTCTAGGGCGGGCAAGAAGCGACAGAATATGAAATCTGATGTCTGTGTCAATTTATCCGTATCTGTCATTTTGTACGTACTTACCCTATTAGTCTGGTTGGATAATGACATATGAATCATTCAATTGACGAGGCTTTTACGTAATAGAAATCCATCCTCACAAATACATATATACGATATTTCTATAAATATATATTAAATATATATATATATACACATATCTTTATATGAATACTACAAATATATCTTACTAACAAATTTATATATATATATATATATATATATATATATATATATATATATATATATATATATATATATATATATATATATATATATATATAATATATATAATAGGAAATAAATATTTATGTCTACCTGATCATTAAATTTCCGGTGAATTCATATCTGTTAATTTAAATTTATTTATATAAATTCATTTATGGCGATCATTTATCATAATTTGAATAATTTTTGATATAATTATCATTCTAACATTTTGTTCAAGAGTTATGAACCTAAATTTGTTATATAATTGCTAATATTGTCTTTATATATTAAACTATTAATTTTAACGATTATTTAGATCAGTTTTATCAAATTCAATTCTTTGAAATAATTATCATTCATGTGTTGAGTCTATGTATATTATATGATATGCTGATATGAATTGTGATATCTGTATGAGATATACATATACATACATACAGATATCACAATTCATTATACATCAGCATATCCTTACCAACATGAAGTTGCAGAATTTAACACCGATGTCTAATGATAATTATTTCGAAGAATTGAATTTTATAAAACAGATCGCAATAAATAAATAATGCAAATTTTGATAGCAGCATACTCTATAAAAAAACAAAAATTAGCCTTTACAACATATATATCCAATCGGTGAACACCAAGACAAGAAATTCAATAGTTTAACATATATAGACAATATTAGCAATAATGTGAAATCCTTCTTAAAATTCAAATTTAAATATAGCATTCAGAACATCAACAAATTTAGGTTCATTTGTCAGGAATTATAAATCTCCAATTAATGAAGAAAATAAATCAGGTGTTTATAGATTGGATTGTGCTGATTGCAATTGTTTTTATATAGTTAGAACAGGAAGAAATTTTAATGTTAGAATCTCTGAACATAAACGCAGTTTCATCAATGGAAAAACGATTCAAATTATTCAAATCATCTTAGGGATAATGGTCACTTTTTCAATTCAGAATTTAAAATCCTACATTCTCAGAAGAGAGGTATAAAACTCAACCTTCTGGAAGCACTTGAAATTAACAGATTTAGGAATTCACCGGAAATTCTTAATGATCAGGTAGACATAAATAACTTACCCTTATTTAATTCATTTCCTAAACATTAGTTCAAGTACGGATAGCTCTGAGTGGAATGCCTCTTTAGTACATATATAAATTTGTCAGTAAGATATATTTGTAGCATTCATTCGCTCTTGATAAATATACTGTGTATCGAAACGCGTCGAGCATTTAATAATATATTTTAGTAGAAATCATCGTATACTTGTATTTGTGAACATATCAAACCTTGAAAGTGTCGGGAAATATACTACATAAGAAAGGAATTCGTTTTTCGACATTGCTTTGCGAATTCAGCTCCTTCATGTAGCCATAAATTGAATATTTACTAACATACAAACAAAAAAATATCATAAAATATGGTTATGCAAAAATCGAAGATGTTTCCAGAAGTTTCTATGATAGATTTCATTTAAATATTCTTCATTCGGGAGATAAATGAAAACACTTATCAAACCTCTTACTACATTTTCCTCAAAATTTACTAAATAATTAGACAATTGAAGATGAAACATTAGGTTCAAGTTTCTGCAGAATATGAAGCTTTGAAAAATATCCGACATATGTTTCGGGTCCCATTATTGAAAAATAAAAGAAATTCTAATAAATATAATCTTTTGTATTTGTTACCTGAATGTAAAACTTAGGTTTTTGTGAAATGATTTTCGTTTTTTAAATATTTTGAAAAACCAGTTGTTAATTCATTAAACACTGATCATCATCATCACTATACGGCGCTACAGCCCTATGTTGGCCTTGACTTTCTCCACTATGCTTCGCCACTCCGTCCTGTCCCTATATCTGCTGCTCCAAACTCTGACATCGATAATTTGGTAACGCATCTAGCCATCGTCAAGCCAACACAAACGACCTTTCATTCTTGTAGAATAATTAGATTGTCGCGTTGAAAACTTCCTGGGACATCCGTGTTTCGTTCATCCGTACAAAATGTCCCAACCACTAAGTTTTTTGAGGCTTTATGAAACGGACGAGGTCCCCTTGATTGAGGATGTTGTTAATATTTATATATGTTCTAATACATATCCGGCATCCTTCTTTATTATATCCATATATCCGCCTGATGACTTTGCTGTCATATATTCGGAGGATATCCGAACTTGATGACACCATTTATTTAATTTTTGTTTATATCGACTTCTATTCCCATATTACGAGCCCTTCTTTCTAGTTGTTGGTAGACAGTTTTTCTTTTGATCTTGCCAGGATGGTAACATCAACTGACTTGATCAATTGAAAATTGTTCCCCGCTGGTCCACCTCTTGTACGACAAAATAGAGAGCAAATATGAACAGAGTCGTTGAAAGCTCGTCTCTCTGTTTAACAACTTTATCAGATTCGAAAGGCCTACTTGTGCTGTTACCCATTTTTATGTGCCCCTGTGGTCTGTTCGAAGTCATCAATACCATCCTACTCAATTTCTCGGGAATCTTGAATTATTGAAAGAAGTTCTTCAGTTGGCTCTGTTCAACCTATCGAACGAAAGTGCAGGTCTATTCCATAATTAGAACATTATTTCATGTTTTGTCGAAATACAAAGAGTAGTCACTTCTTCCCCGTGATGGTCGGAATGGTGTTCTCCCAAGATATTCTCCGTTGCAACTTGGAGGCGCGTATTAACTACAGAAGTTGAAATTTTTCATGCTTCATTGCGTAGTGTGATGCCTCGATAATTTTTGCGGTCCATCTTGTCGCCCCTTTTGTGTGTATAACAAATGATACCTCTACACCAGTTCTCTGGCATTATATTTTCCTCCCATATTTGTTTTAGTAATTTTAGCAAGATCTTATGTGATTAGTGCTATGCCACCGTATTCTATAAGTTCCACAGTTATGATATCTACCCCTGGAGCTCTATCATTTTAGTCCCTATATAGTAAAATGTACTTCATCCAGGGAAGGTAGAACCTCAAAATTATTGTCTATTGTCAGGGGTGTTTCTGTTGAGAAAGGTAGTACTTGTGAATTTTTTTATTTGAAAGCTACTCTGGCTTTTATCAAGTCGATCTGATGACCAAGTGTGAACATGAACTTTTCTCATTCGTACATATTTTGTTGATTTTATTTTCAATGTATAGCATAACTTAGTAATTATCTATGGGACGTCATTAAGGGGGTTCGAACGCTGGACGGAAATAAATCCGCAGTTATTGTCTTCTAGGCGTCCCCGAGGCCGAACTATTCGCTCAATTGATTTCAAATGTTTAGGCAATTTCCAATAGTCCCTAAAGAATATTCTGAACGATTTTGATAAAAATCCTTCGAGTAGAAAAAATAGAAAAATCGGTAAATTCTAAAATGTCTGAGGAAAAACTGCTCACTATGGGTTCCTTTACCTCAGTTACAGTCAAGCCCACCGCTTTTCCACTTCGACACAATACTGTGATAGCAATGAACTTCATCTACACCATACAACTTTTGGAAGTTCAAGTCTGAAGAAATTTGACACCATTTTCCCATAACAAGTTACTGGCGGCAGCACAACGCACGGATTTTTGCGATTCACTCAACATAAAATTCGTTGGAATTGAAATTTTGAAATTCTATTTGACTAAAGTACACGAATAAAAATAAAGTTAGAACGATATCTCTAATAGTTTCCGAGATATTGGAACCAGAACTCGAAAAAATGTAATTTTACAGGAAAGCAGTTTTTCTGAAGCAACCTTCCGCGCAGGAGCGCCAAAGGGCGGTTGAGATGAACATTGTTCTACAATTTTTTCAACACTTTCCGTACGCAAGAATAGTCGAACGTTTGATAAAGACACCACTAAATTATTGCAGAACCACCTTAGCGGAGGTTTCAATAAAAACGAGGTTATGCTGTCACTTTCAGTTCCTTTCAGATTCAAATCACTATTTTCGCCGGTATTCGGTTAGCTAAAGAGGAACTCTCCGATAATAAGCCTCTAGGTGGTCGAGGCAGGCTTACAGATATCGCAATACACAAGATACAGGCATTTTATAATTTAGCTATTAGACGACACACTAATGGGACTCTGGAAGCAATGAAACGAGATATGTAGGCAATATATTTTCATCTTTCCAACTCAAATTCCAAATTTTCTCATGGCCTATGTCCTGACGGTTAGCAGTAATGGTGTAAATATAAGAAGACCATTGTTAATGGGGAATCCTACGACCACAACGCCTATTTTCACTTGCCTGGTAAAGTTTCCCGAAACTGCAACGAAATTTTTAATATATTCAATGTTCTTTGGGTCAAGATACCTAAGAGAACATTCGTTGTCATTAATACCCTAAAGCTTGGTGTATTCGAAGTGGTCATATTTTTCAACGAAGGAGATCTGGGAAAATGCAAGATTTTGTCTGAATTGGGAACCACGTCTGGTCATTTCTGTATCCGGTTTTGCAAAGAAAAGGACATTGAAAGTGTGATAGAATTGACAAATTGACCTTCAACAAGAAGAATGAAAAATGCGCGGAATGCATTTTTGGAAATGTCAAAAGAAGCAAGGAAGCAGAGATCACTAGCGCTGAAACGTCTGGAAGACCATTGGGAGGAGCAAGAAGGGAAGAATCCATCTTTCGCGCCGGGAGCCCACTGACGCTCCATTCAAAATTTAATTACGAGTGACTTCTGTTTCGAATTTTTTCACTTTTTTTTTAAATTACCGAACACTGCAAAAAATTTAAAATAAAAAAATGAAAAACTAATTTTTGAGTCATTTTTTGCGGTCGAACCTCCTTAATACTGTGTTAGTTTATTGTTTTGTGAACCCGAAAGGTTGGATATATCTAAGACAATAAAATGTTATTGATGTACCTGTTATTTGATGCTAATGCTTCCAAAATTCCTGAGCTTTTTCGTGAAAGGGTAACCATGAGTAATCTATGCACAGATGAATGACACAAGGAAATTCTGATTTTATATATAATCTGTTCCCAAAATTCGAATATCAAGGAACTTGATTGTTTCATGCATATTTTTAATTTCCTTAGTGAATTTTGTTTTTCCTTTAACGTGCTCTATTTCTGCCTTTCGGTTAATGACACGCCGGGGAATTCTGTCACCTCACTAACCCGGGAATTTTGCCGAACCCCTCTCGTGTCGAGGGAAGGGATCTTTAATGTCCAACACATCTCTGTTAGACAGGACCGACAGCTTTACATCTCCTCCGAAAGATGGACACTCAAGCGATTCCCAGAATCCAAAAAATCGCACCGACTTTGAATTGAACCCAGGTAACTCTGCGTAGGAGACGAGCATCATATCCCATACGCTACCGAGCCGGTCTCAGTAAATTTGTTCGAATCGTAAAATGAATTAGAGAATTTTAAAGACAGATTTAATTATAAATCAGTATCTGCCCAAAAGCAAAATATATCATCATTTCTTGACTTCAATTAATTTCTGAAATTTCACAGCTGTATTGATCTAATTTCAATGAAATTTGTTGAATCTAACAGTTGTTTCATTTCATCTTTATAAATAGATTTGCTCAAAATTATAACTATATTGCCTTTATTGGCTTGTTATGACGACTCGGAGTTATTTGGAATTCAACAATAAAATGTACCAACAACTAGATCAGGGGTGCTCAAACTTGAACTGCTGGCGATCTACCTAAATAGTTTTTGACTACTTACGATCGACTCTGAGTGGCTGCAAGTATGTGCGATGCAGGGTTGTCGTACATACACGATACACCCTACCTACCTACCTAGGTACCGTAGCATATATAGATATTAGCTTTCCGCACAATATCCATTATTTTAGTCAAGTTTTGGCTTGGGTTCTTCTCTATAATATCAATGAAAAAACACATAGTTATTCGAAATTGCGAGTTTATTGGTTGCTACAAAATGAAAGAGTTAAATAAAGTGTTAAACTCAACTAACGAGTGACTTTGGAGGTTAAAGCGTGGTACTGCATGTCCTTAGCATACTTTTCATAAGATGGTACGTAACCACTGAGTGCTAATCGCAAGCATGATGACATATGATCGTCAGTTAGTCGATTGTCATTTTGACTTAATTATCTTCATTTCAGAAAATGCAGACTCGCACAAGCAAGTTGACCCAAACATTGCCGTCAGTTGAAGGGCGATTTGCCTTAGATTCAGATATTTATCTTCAGATATAAAACACAAGAAATTTGTATCAGATGCTGTAGCTTTGAGATTTATATCTGATTAATCTGCACAAACTCATTTTCAACAGAACAGGAGTTCATATTAAACTGATTTGCTATTTCAGTAGCTCATTCCTCAATGCTTATACATAAGAAAGGATAACTCGATGCTATATTTACCAATTTACTGCAATCCTAAAAACGCATTTAGATTTGTCTCAAAATATTTGATAATTCAGCCTCATACGTATCATAATTCAACTGAGGAATCCTTGCTAACAAAACGGAAATTGTTTCAGATCCTTTCTTTTCAGTTGATCTATCATAAGTTTCAATTTACTTTTGAATGCGTTTACTGCTCTAATCATCGCAATAATAGATTTTCCTTTACCTTGAAGCTCCAAGTTAATGGTGTTTAAGTGCATTGTGATGTCAGTCAGAAATGCCAAATCAGTCAGCCATTTTTCCTTTTTCAACATCTGAGTGTCATTACTTCTTTCGTCTAGAAAAGCTGTTATTTCGAGCAATAAATCTTGAAACTCGTCTAGGAATTTTCCGCGACTCATCCACCTGACGTCCGTGTGAAGAACTAAATCAGTGTGTTCAGTTGACTCCCTATCTTCCAACTGTAACTCAAAGAGCAGCCGTCGCAAGCTACGTGCACGGATTCAATTCACAATTTTTGTTGCAATGCCCATAATTTCCACCATGTTTAAAACTTTTGAACACAAAACTTGTTGATGTATAATGCAACGGAATGAAAGAAATTAAGGGAAATATTCATTAGCTCGACACTATGCCGTTTTTTTTCCAGTCGTTGCTGGTGCTCCATCGGTTGTAATGCATACTGATTTATATATTGGTAGCTTGTAGTTTTTACAAAATTAAAGAAAACATTATATATATCTTCGCCACGGGTCTTCCCCTTCTGAGGAATGATTGTCAAAAATTCTTCCTTAGCCAACATGTCATTGAATATCATCCGAATAAATGTATACAGCTGGGCAGTATCTGTCATATCGGTAGATTCGTCAAACTGTAAAAGAAAAGTATTTCATCATATCATGTTTCAGTTCATCTGCCACATCCTGACTCATGACTTCAATACGCCTTGTTACAGTCGGACGAGATAACTGAAGTTCTTGAATAACAGACATGATTTCTGTAATTTTTTTTCGAATAAAGTCTCACCCGTTTCAATAAATGCTTCCTTCACAACTGATCGATCTTCGAATGGTTTCTTCTGTTTCGCCAGTATATGAGATATTTTAAATGACGTGATCATAGCAGCTTTTGATTGTTTGACTGGTCTTGTGAACATGGTTTGGTCTTCTTTCAAACAAGATATCAAATCACGTTCTTTTCG
Organism: Cryptolaemus montrouzieri; assembly: GCA_013387265.2. Lineage (NCBI taxonomy): Eukaryota > Metazoa > Arthropoda > Insecta > Coleoptera > Coccinellidae > Cryptolaemus > Cryptolaemus montrouzieri. The sequence goes on from JABFTP020000103.1 coordinate 65,444,674, forward strand.
TTTTCTCAATTCACTCTGTGGCAAAAATCCTTTTCATAGTTTTTATGAACCGTTTTATGATGCCTCTCTAAGTTTCCACGATTAGGTATTGCAAACGACACACAACAAATAAGATAAATACACTTATCCTTCACCATAAAAAAAAAAAAAAATCTTAATCTCAATCGTTATTAAATTGATACGTTTCATATTGCTTCGCTGCACTAATTTTGAACTATTTAATAATAAACTTCAATTCCTGCAGGCGCAACATTTATATCGGCGTGAACGAAAGTCTCGAATATGTTCCCGTCAAACGCGCTGCCCGAAATTTCTAGAAAAGCGGCAAGACTAAAAGCACAGCAGAACCAACCGTTTGAGCACCCGTGAACTAGATGCTCTTCCAATGGGCTTTCCTCTTTCTCCTCTATTCAGCGATATCTTTTTGAGCAACCTTGAAAATAAACTCTTCTATTCAAGTAAGATTTTAATTAATGGCGTTCTTTACTGGAAAAGATATGTTGATATATTTTCTACTCGGACATGTACTGATTAACAATTAAAATTTCATTTCAAAATTCTTCAAATTTATTTTCCGATACGATGTAATTCACTGTGGAATTGGAAAATATGCATAAAATATTTAGTATCATATAAACTCTGATTATGAGAACAGATAAACTTGAATTTGACATTAATCGAAAACCAACACTGATAACTTTTTCCATAATAGTAGTTTCTATCCGGATAAAACCAAAATATCCGCATTTTATGCATTTGTGCAAAAAATTGTCACGTTCCTCCTCTCAGGAAAAGTTTTAGAAAAACAAATTAGAGTACTGAAAACATTGGCGTCAAATAATGGGTACGACAAAAAACTATAAAAAAATTAATATTTTCCTCGATTTATCCCATCCGGAAGTTCACCAAACAATGATATATTTTGTTCCAAAACAAGTACTAAATTATTCTATAAACACCTCAAAAAGTCTAGGATCACTTACCAATATCTTTCAAATATGAATTTGATTATATTATTTATATTATAGAAATCTTTCGATTTTTGTTAGGATGTATTGTATATAATGTATTCTCAAGAGAACAAAATAATATTTGACTTCTCCAAAGCACCTATTATAAAAAAAAAATTTGAAATTTGAAAATTACGAAATTTGGTAAAACACAAAAAAAATCCTGAACTAATATTTTCGAAACCATATGAAAGCACTTATATTTTTCAGTACCCAAAAGGTCCACCTCTGTTATTAATGACACTTGGCATCGTCGCGGCATGCTCCATATTAAATTGTCTATTACATTATGGCCTAAGTCATTCCAAGCCCCCTGAACTGCTAATCGAAGCTCCTGTTCATAATGGAAGACGTTTCGACGCAGGAGATTTCTTTTTAGGGTGTCCCACACATGCTCGATGGGATTCAGATCTGAGGAGCAGGATGGCCACGGTGGAAGATCGATATCATTCTCTTCAAGAACGTTCAAGACAACTCTTGCACGATCAGGAGTGGCATTATCTTGTTGGAAGAGTGGATTTTGACCCACTGTTTGGAGATACGGTACCACTACAGGTAAAACTATCTCATTTGCTTAAGAATTTCCCGTAAGGTTGTTCTGTATGAAAACGAGGACAGTTCTTCCACCAAGGCGTATACCTCCCCAAAACATCACTGATCCGCCTCCTTGTCTAACAACTTCTCGAGCATGCTGGAGACGGTTTTTCTTTCCAGGTTCCCTCCATATTCGAATTCTTCCCGAGTCGGGATAATAACTCAATCTAGATTCATCACTGAAGCGAACTGTGGCCCACCTCTCTTGATCCCAGTTTACGTGTTCTTGGCACCAAGCTAAACGAGCAGCGCGATTTCCATGGTTCAGTTTTTAAACTCTTGAAGGACGTCTGGAGTGGAGTTGACCTTCGTGCAGTCGATTTCTCACAATTTGGTCGGAAATATGTACATTATGAACTCGTGATAGCTCTTGAGCTAATTGAGATGCTGTGGTAGTACGATCTCTTCTGGCTTGTAAAACCAAAAATCGGTCTTGGGCGACTGTAGTAATCCTGAAACGACCTGTATGGCGTTCTTCTACGCTACCTGTTTTATTGAAACGCGACCATAAACGGTTTATGATACTTGGGCTACTTCCCAGAACCCTGGATACTTCCCGTTGTGAGCTTCCAGCTTGGAGCATGCCAACGGCTCGTAACATCTCTTCTCTAGTCAAATGTCGTCTTTCCATGGTCGAATCACAAAACTTGAATATTTTATTTGTGCTCACAACAGAAACAAAGTTCCAACTAACTGATTTCAAACACTGAATACATGAAATGATTATAAAGCAGCGTCGCATCTGCTGCATTTTTAGTTTTTTATAAAGAAAAACTGAAATATGTTGCGGCACTCTACATAATTTGGTGAGAAATTTATGCAGGTGTTCATTTCTTTGAAAAAATCATCCATATTGATCGTTCGGGATACGATATATCGATATTCAGAAGTGTTCTCTAGACTTTCTTGAAGTGTTTATATTTAAACAAAAAAAAATCAAAACAATAAGTACGGATAAGAAAAATCACCCATGGTCAATGAGAAAGATAGATTGTTGAACGACGAAAAAGCTGTGAGTCTAAACTATATTATAACTATCTGTTTTGCTTTTTATATAGGTAGAACTAGTCGGTTCATTAATATACGAGGGGGATCTGAAAAGTTTGCAACCTAACAAAGATACAGGACATTTTTTCTGACTTTTTTTAATTCCAAACATAGTAATTCTACACACTATCACAAGCGATGTTTCCCTTTCGTAACTCGTCCAGATAGTAATGGGCGTTTTTCTCTTCGAAATTGTAGTAAACGAAGGTTATTCCTCATTTGACGGAATTGTCTGTCCTGCGAGGGCATTTTTTAGATGAGGGAATAAAAAGAAATCGTTTGGGGCTAGTAAGGTGGATGTTAAAACAGTTCAAACCGTAATACGTGGATTTTCGCTATGGCAGCTACTGAGGTGTGAGACGATGAGTTTTCTTGGAGAAACAGGATTTTCTTCTTCTAAAAATTTAGTCGCTTTTCCTCAAGTATTGCTTTTAACTTGTCGAGTATTGATGCGTATTATACTTTAATAATGGTTATTCTTTTCTGAAGATAATTGAGTGAAATATTTCCATGACTATTTCAAAAAACAGTCGCCATTACTTTCCAGGCTGGAAAAAGAGTTTTATAACCGGTTCACCATTTGTATTTCACTGTCTGGACTCTATTTTTGTTTCTGGCGTATAGTGATGTATCCTATAATAATTAATCGGCGCCAAAACTCGGATTTATTGCGCCCAAATTGCGTCAACGGAGTGTTGCAAATGTTTGTTCTTTTTGGTTGAACATGACCAAGCGCTGTATTCAACACGCAGACAACTTTCTCATGTTTGAATATTGATTTATCATGTGACGAGCGCGTTTTTTTGATATGTTCGTTACCTCTGCTATTCCTCTCACTTTGATTTAGCGGTGGTTATCACCATTTGGTGAACTCTGGTGATGTTACCGTCGATAGTTGCAGTTTTTAGACGTCCCGAACGATCATCTTCTCCTAAGCTTTTATGGCCACGTTTTAACTCTTCTTCTTCTTCTCCATGAGCCTGAAGCCATCCAGTCCTGGACGTAGGCCTCCTCTTTCCCCTTTGGGGCCTTCCCACGCTACGCTGCGTCGTACGGGGTCGCCAAACCAGCAGCCGCTTGGTGCATCTGTCATCGCTACAACGCGCCACATGTCCCGCCATTTCAGCCTGGCAGCAGTCGCCACTACGTCATCCACCTTAGTCTTTTGTCGTATGACGTCAGTCCTGACTCCATCACGGATGCTTATGTCTTCAATGCAGCGCTTCATTGACCTTAGTGTAGCTCTCAGCTTTTCCGCACCTCTTCTTGTCAGTCTAATGGTCTCTATAGCATATGTAATAACCGGTATGACACACGCAGTATAGGCCTTTCTTTTGAGATTTATTGGCAACTTCCTATCTCTGAGAATGTGTTTTAGGTTGCTGAATGCTGCAAGTCCTATTCTTCTGTTTAGATCTACCGTTTGATTTTCACTGCCAAGCTGAATTTGTGACCAAGGTAGACATAGTCTTTGACGTTCTCAATAGCTGAATTTTCCACCAAAATTATATTTGGCGAACAGGTCATGACTTTTGTTTCACTTAGGTTCATCTTAAGGCCAACTTTCTTGGATGTATTATTTAGTTGTTGGAGAATGGTTTCCAGTTCGTTGGCGTCTGTGTGAATTAACACAATATCATCAGCAAAACGCAGATGGTTTAAGTAAGATCTATCTATGTTAATTCCTCTTTACTCTATGTTAATTCCTTCTTCCTCCCAGTTCAGCTACTTAATAGCGTACTCGAGTGCAAGGTTTAACAGCTTCGGGGATATGGTATCACCCTGCCTCACCCCTCCCATTATAGGGATTTTTTCCGTCTTCCAGTTTTTTTAAGAGTGACTTGCAGGCTGACATTGTTGTACATCTCTCTAATGAAATTTGTATACCTTAAGTCTATTCGCGCTTGGTTCATACCTTCCAGCACTGCCAAGACCCCGATAATGTCAAAAGCTTCTTCATAGTCCACAAAGGCCAAGCTGAGTGGCATATTATATTCGTTTCACTTCTCTACCAAAGTTCGTAGTGAATGAATAAGGTCAATTGTGCTGAAACCGCTCTTGAAACTCGCTTGCTCGTTCGGCTGGTAAAAATCTAATTTCTTCGTTAACCTCTTGGTTAGTATTTTCTTCAGCAACTTGTAAAGGACACTTAATAAGATGATCGGTCTGTAATTGCTTTTGAAAGCTGCATCACCCTTCTTGTATAATATGAGCATTTCGGCATTCTTCCAGTTCTTAGGTATTCTTGCCTCTTCAAGGCGCTTGTTGAACAGCATGCAGAGAGCTGTCTCCATCTGGTCCCTTCCCTCTTGAGCATTTCAGCGGTGACTCGGTCCTCTCCTGGGCTCTTTCTACTCTTAATCTGGTTGATTGCAGCTCTGACTTCACATCTTTTAACTTCCGGCTGGTCTTACGAACCCACATTTAGAACTTTATCAATGTCCCCCACGTGATGGGGCAGGAAGTTTTTTAGAATATATCTCTTTGTAGAAGTCTTGTATTATGTTAATTATTTCCACTTTTTCATATTTAGCATTATTGTTGGCGTCCTTCAACTTGTGTATTCTAACTTTTCCTTTTGAAAGATTCTTTCTGAGTGTTCTTAAATTCATGATAACTTCTATTGCCTGCTCCATCATTTGTGTTTGTCTGTTTCTACCACCTCTACGTAGCCTTCTTTATAATCTCCTTTAGCTCTTCGTACTCTTGAGTCTCCCTGTTTGTGTTCCGTCTCCTTTCTATAAGAGCTAGCGTAGGAGGGGACAGTTTTGAATTTTGAATTCTCCTTCTACCACATACTTCCTTTGTAGAAGTAATTAGACCATCTGTTATAATATTGCACATTTGGTTCAGGTCAGTAGACTGATTTATTTGCGGCAACTTTGACACAATTGTCCAAAATTTCATAGTGGGAATGATGGTGCAGAGTATCCATACACAGAATTCAACTCATTTTTAATTTGCAAAAGTGTATTGCCAATACAAATATGCAACGGCAGATCGATACTCGATTTGTTCATTTTATTTTTGTTCCCAGTTCTCTCATTTGTTTCTTACATATAAGTGCTATATAAAATATTTTGTGGAACGTGAAACTTAAGCAGAGTGTTTTTATTCAATTGGTCAATTATTTAGAAAAACGTTTAAAAAGATATTAGCGAGACTATGTATATTATCAAACTTTACCATTTGGGAAAGCGTTATCTTTTCTGAACTATATAGTTCTAAATCAGCGTAATTTGTTTTCAGAAACTGATTCCATTATAAGTAGAGGTGCCGATTTTATCACGAAAGCGTTAATTGCATACTTATTGAAATCTCCTGGAAATCAATCACATATGTTATATACTCTGGACATAACCGAGAGAATAACTTTTAGCTTATTACATGCAAATTTATTCTCATACCATTTTACATTTGAAAGATAAAAAGATTTCGTATTTTTCCATTTACTCCTATAATTAAATGTAGCAATCATTTATTGAAAACATGTAAGTTGGAATACAGTCATTATCCTGATTGTTGTATGTGAATGGGAATAATAATAACTTCAATGGGAATGAGAAGAAAATACTCTTATTGATCATAACTTCAAAAAGTCATCAACTATTAAATTAGGAAGAAATTAATTGAATCATAAAATTATTATAACCTAGCGATATGAAATGAAATAATATTATGATTTATTGGTTTTACGCTTAAATATTACCTAACATACGAGGCGATAATATTAAAATGTAAGACACAGCAAAATATGCATGGATTATCATTTATTGTATTAATAATTCATATATATATATATATATATATATATATATATATATATATATATATATATATATATATATATATATATATAGGTGCTTCATCGTAAACTAAACAGAGGCTATATCTACCAAGATATTCATTTCTGATCGAAACGCAAAAACAGGTCAATTTTTGTTTTAAGGGGGACATCTTTAGGGGTACAAAACATCGCCTTGAACGAATTTCCATTTTTAATTGAAAACTGTAAAAGATACAGGGTGAGCTACTGAAAGATAGGGAATACTATTTCCCTGAGACTATTCAAGTTTCAGTGAAGTAAAATGGAACAGATCCATGCTGATCAATGGCAGTGATCAAGTACAATCCACATCTCGAATTTCAACCCCTAGAGCAGGGGTGACCACTCTTGAAAATTTGGAAGAGCGTAGATGGGTCGAGTGATACCTCGAAAGAAAGGTATTATCTTTGTCTGCATTATCGTGAAAGAATTTTCATTGTTGATTGAAAACTGTAGAAGATACAGAGTGAGCCACTGAAAAATAGAGAAGACTATTGGAGTATCAGTGCGAAAAACTGGAATAGATTCATTTAGATCAAAGACGACAGCCTTTGATCTGAAATGAATCTGTTCCATTTTTTTGCACTAATACTTGAATAGTTCAGGGCGATAAATAGTCTCGTCTATTTTTCAGTAGCTCACTCTGTATCTTCTACAGTTTTCAATAAAAAATGAAAATTCGTTGACGGGGATGCAGAGAAAAATAGTACCTTTCTTTCGAGGTAGCACTCGACCCATCTAACCTCTTCCAAATTTTCAAGGGTGGTCACCTCTGCTCTAGGGGTTCGAGATGCGGATGGTACTTGATGATGACTGCCATTGATCAGCATGTATCTGTTCCAATTTACTTCACTGAAACTTGAATAGTCTCAGGGAAAAAGTGTTCCCTATTTTTCAGTTGTTCACCCTGTACTTTTTACAGTTTTCAATTAGAAATGGAAATTCGTTCAGGGTGATGTAGACAAAGATACCACCTTTCTTTTGAGTCGTCACTCAATCCACCTTTCTTATTCAAATCAAGGATTGCAACCCCCGCTTAGGGGGTCGATGTTTCAAGCAAGTTTTGTACCCTAAATATGCCTTTTAAAACAAAAATTGACCTGTTTTTGAGGTTTTATATATATATATATATATATATATATATATATATATATATATAAACCTCAAAAACAGGTCAATTTTGTTTTGTTTTAAGAAAAATTGACCTGTTTTTGGGGTAATATCGACCCCTGAGCGGGGTTGCTTATATATATATATATATATATATATATATATATATATATATATATATATATATATATATATATATATATATATATATATATATATATATATATATATATATATATATATATATATATATATATATATGGATGCAACTTTCCCATGTTGGTGGATTGATAGAAGACGAATAGTTGAATGGCCAGCCAGGTCACCCAATTTGAGTCCTTTAATTTTCTTCCTATAGAGTCATCTTAAATCGAGGTTTTTTGCTACATAATCCGAAAACTTGGAAGAGCTGCTGAGAATAATCATCAACGAAAACAGACTTTTGACACCATATCTGTGTACGGAGGTATGATGAGATCATTTTGAGCATTTAAGAGCATTTAATATCATATTTCGAACTGTCAAATTCTCGGTGAAATACAAAATTTCCTTGTGTTTGAACTGCCTGTATGGTGTTAAATGTTCACATAAATCCTATTTAATTACAAGCTATTATTTAACTTGCGATGTATGTATATTTGTATGTTCGGGTGAAATCTTACAACTCAATTTTAAGGCACTTTCCCTCAACCGATTGAGCTGAAATTTTGTATACACGTTAAGTTTGAATAACAATACATGATTAACTATGTGACGCCATTCTAAATCCAATTTGGCGGCGTACAGAAGATGGCGGACCAATTATTTTTAATGCACTTCTACAATATGGGTATCAAATAAAAAGGCTTGCGAAGAATAACTAAAAAATTAATGTGACGTCACACTTAATCCAATATGGTGGAAACCCGTAATGGCGGATAGTTTTCTTTCATTAGTTCCTACAATATGGCTATCAAATGAAAGGGCTTGACAACTTAGGAACTTATCAGGTGAAAACTAAAAAGTATAAAATAAATAATATTAATATTCTTTATTGGACCTTCTGGAAAGAATTAAGAGTACACAACACCACGATAATCAATGAGAACAGTCAACATTATCTAGATTTTTGATCGTCTTTCACGTGGTTTTTTTGCTTTTAGTGCAGTTGAAAGCCACCATTCCGAAGCTTGTTGACTGGTTTGGATGTCAAAGTCATGAACCCAGATCGCATCACCAGTTACAATGCGTTTTATGAATGTTGGGTCGAAATTGACTCATTCTAGCATGTTTTCAGCGACCTTTACGCGATTCAATTATTGAATAAAATTCCGTTCTTTTCGAACTGGTTGGGCGGCAATTTATTTCATGTCTAAACAATCGTTTAAAATTGTACGAATTGATTCAGTAGTCACAGAAGGGCCTATCTGTCTAAAACTCAAATGACGATTTTCAAATACTATTTCCTTCATTTTAATGACGTTGATTCCAGTTGAAGATGTTGATGGCCGATCAGAGCGAGGCAAATCTTCCAGTATATCTCGGCCGCTGTTGACTGCTCTGTACGACTCCAATGCACGTGTTTTTGATAAAATCGATTAACTGTAAGCCTTCTGTAACATTTTCAGCGATTCTTCATACGAAATTTCATTTGCAATACGAAATTTGAGACAATTTTCTATGTTCGATATTGTTATCAATTGTAAAAAATCGCAAAACACTTGTGCGAACTGACAAAATCGAGCACTGTAAACAAACTAAATGACAAATCTCGTTGAAATTCAGAATAGAAAACAGTTGTGCTAACTTAGCAACAACAAAAATTTTGACATGTCATTTTGTACGCACTTTTCCTAGTTACTGGAAAAAATCCGAAAACTGTAAATTTGTAGACATAATAATAATAATAAGTCATCTTAACGAAATTTTAGTTATATAGTTATAAGCAAAGCAAATACAATCGATAGATCTTACACTAACAATTTGGAACAACAACAACAACAATACCTAATCCATTAATTTCACAAAAAAGGGTATACAACAAGTCAAGTAATAGCAATACAGAATGAAAATGGAACAATACAACTAAACAATCTTACACAAACAATTTTGTATCACAGTTCATGGTCACACGAATCAAATGAAATAAACAGAGCAAAAGGGACAACTCACAATCACCACAGAAAGTCTGAGTCATTTAAGTACTCTCTGATACCATAGTAGGCCCTACGTTGGAGATTCGCCTTGATAGATCCTGCAAATGTAGGTCTCGGTAACCGCCTTACAGAAAGTGGGAGACGGTTGAATAATAGAATACCCTGATACGAGGGTATCAGGGTCATACTAGTCCTATGAGCAGGTATGCATAAAATGTCTGCACCCCGCGTCGCGTGATCATGAAAGCTTGAGAGTCTCACAAATTGTTGCTCGCTATCTTTTACATGCAAGAGAATTCTGTAGATGTAGATACAGGGAAGAGTAAGAAAAGAAAGCAGGTCTGTACGACTCACGAGGGGTGAGACCAAAGATCATCCTAATGATTCTCTTTTGAGAAACAAGTGCTCTATAACAATCAACAGAATTTCTCCACAGAAGCACATTATAATTTAGATGGCTGTATACGACACTATAATATAGTTTTATGACAGATTGCAAAGGCAGGGAGTTTGTCATACTTCTGAGAGCATAGTACGATTTATCCAATTTTTTACATACATGATTAACATGATCTCTTCATCTCAAGCCATCGTTCAAGTTCACCCCGACAAACCAAGTGTTGAAGGCAACCAAAATCTCAATTCATGTAGCAGAGAGATCCTCAGTGCTTCCCGCAGTGACTACCACATACGTATCATTAGCAATCAAGGTGATTTTATCTGCATTTATATTGTTTGGCAGATCATTAATGAAAAGGAGAAACACTAGCGGACCCAGAACGGAGCTCTGAGGAACCCCCAACTCAACTCCAAATCCTGCAGACCAAGCATCCCGAACCTTAACAGAGACAGTACGACCATTGATAAAACTACGGATCCACTCAAGGAACACACCTCTAAAACCAACATTATATACATTGCTCTCGATAAACTTAAGTATCAGGAAGTAGAACGCTCTAAGACATGTCGAAAAAATCCCAATCACATGGAGACCATCATCCAAGCTTTTGTTTATGTCGAATGTCCGGCTCTAAGCCCATGCTGATTATCAGAGATAATTTTAAATTTATTCAAAAAGTTAACCATGCAACCATGAGCACGACCTTCTCGAATACCTTGAAAAAAAACACTTACAGTCGAAATCGTATAATTGGCTTTATTAGTAGTATCGTCTGTTTTGAGTACTGGAATAACCGTTGCCATTTTTAAGGCAGAGTGGAATGTTCCTGATGAGACAGAGAGATTGATGAGATGAGCCAAATGATTAGAAACCGAAGGTGCAATTGTCTTGATGATCTTTTTGCAAACAAAGGAAACACCACTTCTTTTTGCGATTTTGAGTGACATAATTACGATGAAAACCTCCTCACCGTTGACAGGATAGAAGTAAAACGACGAATTTGATAGTAGAGATGCAGTACAAGATTTCACTTTCGTAACGTCTGCGCAGTTCATCAACGGCAACGTTAGTAAAGTGCAAAGCTGAAGCCACTATTTCCGGCTCAGAACAGAAAGACCCATCTAGTTCAAGGCAGACACTTTGACACATTTTGGCTTATCTATCCGTTTCCCGATCAAATATATTCCATACGGTTCCGTTTTTATTTTCAGAAGATATTACTAGTACTTCATAGTATTTAAATTTGGTGACCCTAAGAAGCTGAGTCCAGCTCAGCCCTATTGTAAATTTCTGAAGAGATCTTTAAATTTGTCTTCGGCCAGTGTAACTTGCTTAATTTCAGCTGATTTTCAACCCTTTGATGAATCACCCTTATGTCTAATATACCATGTGGGACAACATACTGATATGGACTGCTTGATAAAATGCATATAGGGAAAAATAACATTTTTGTGGTAATTAACCTATTCGCCTTTTTTTTACAAATGCGTGGATGGATACCAAATATGTAGATCTGCAGTTCGTAGCTGTGAAAAATCGCAACTTTTAGTCAACTTATTAAGAAAATATGGCCTTTCATTTCGCATTCTGTATGTTTGGAGCTAGTAACATGAAATTCAGCGAGAAGCAATCTCTTTCTGAGCGGATTCAGGAAAAACGAAAAATGGAAAATATTAGTTACATCAGGAAAATTCATTTTTGCTAGTGAATTCATGGAAACCCGTCGGTCGACAGTTCTACTCTTACGCATCTCTATGAATAATACTTTTATATCACTTAAATTCCATCTGAAACTAATTTCAACTTTAATAACTTTGTTGCTAACTTACTTCTCTATTAGAATCACATATTTTGAATTCACATCATACCATTTATCAAGGTTAGTCAAAAATTCTTGAATAGATATCCTTAAGGCTATATCGTGATTACAAGTTAAGTTTTAAAACACAACGTGCATATAAATTAGTTTGAAATGAAGTCATAGAAACATTCTTTCATAGTATAGTGTATAATTGTATCAGATATCCTAGTTTAAATATACTAGTAGCTTGAAAAATTTTATTTTGCTGAACAGACGGAGGTCAGAACGGCGGCTCAAAGTGTTTTAAAAATATCTATGTCAAAGACTAATTGGTGTCCGTAATTAAGACAAGGAGAACCCCTCATTACTTTCAATTCATTCATAAGAATACAAAAAAGTATACGTGTAAATATACAATCATTTCAGGCGAATAAAAGATATATAAGGTAGGTCTAAAGTTTGTTAAATTAATAATACAATTGAAACGTGGAACATCACTTGAACAATTAAATTGATTGAAAAGTTGAGTATGTAAATAATGTTTCGTGATAATTTTGTATTTTGGTGTCTGAATGCCAGTCTGTCAAAATTTCTGTAAACTGAGAAACATACAAATTAAAAATTTGTTTCGATACTTTTTAATATACATAGTTCCCATAATTCTCATAATTAGTTGCTCTCTCCTGGTAGGATTTTCTCCACATCGAAAAGACATGAAATTTCCCAACAATAATGATCAAAAATTTTTATTGAGGCCACACAAGAGTGTCATCCTCGAAATAGATTTTCTACAATATCTAGAAAACCTGCAAATGTACAATAATGCAATTCGGTATTTAATCATAACGGTAAATCATAATCAGAACCTAAGAGAAACAGAGTGTTAAAATCTTCTCATACTTTATTGGGTGATTTCACGTCATTTTTACAGTGGGTTCAAATGAATTTCAACCAAAGTATGAAAGAGATTAAACACTTTTCTCATTTTCCCCAATTCATTTGTTAATACACGACGATTCATTCTACTTCCTTTATCGCATTTGCGGAGCACCTTGAGATTATCTGAAAGTATTGTGTGGTTTGTTGATTCAATGTGCCTAAATATTGAGAATTTCCTATCTGAAGATATATGTTCTTTGAACCTATATTCAAAGTTTCTATCTGTTTGACCTACATAAGCTGAAAAGCATTATTTACATTCGATTTTTAAGTACCAGTTTATTTGAGGAATTTACAAAATCGAATCCACAGAGTTCTGCTTCTTCGGTGGTCATTCGACCATGTTTGAAACTAGCTTACCTTAGAACAATGGTTGTTTTAGAATTAGAGAATTTTCCCGGTAACACTTTACTTGCCAGTCTTGGGTTTGTGCGGTAATTTTATACATCACATAGCACTGTTTCATTAATACACGGAACTTGTTTTGATTCGTTGTTTACAAATTCACAAAAGTAGCATCACTTTAACCTCAATACCTCATTTACTTCTGAACGAAACGAATGGCAGTATGACACTGTCTTTTAAAAATAGGTACTACTTGAAACAACATCGCATTCTATATAACCCCAGGAACTTTCAGATCCATGTTAGCTGGAAAAAAATATTTCCAATAGAAAATAAGAATAAGGAATGAGGTATGAGGCGGCCTCACCCCCGTCGCCCGCTATGATACCACCACATCCAACTATAGGTCCCGTGAATTGGTCACCAGTGTGACTAAGTTTCGGGATCTGGCGGATGGTCCAGTTTCCAGGGTTGAAAGAATTTGCCACGAAGCATGATGAGCTCTTCTGGAACAAAATCATCCGGGATTGAAATAGTCTCTCATTCGGATCTCCGGGGGCGACTGCTTCGAGGGGTTCATGATGGGGGTAAGTCGAGCACTCCTCCGGCGAATTCACTGATTCATTCACGTTCTAGAAAAAGAGCAAACTCTTGATAGAGTTCTGCAATACTAGAGGACTAGGGCACAACAGCGTGAATGTCGATCCAGTCCACCAGCATCAGCAAAACGTACAACCCCATGTGCTGGACCTAACAGAAACCCAAATAAGTCAAACAACCGACACAACGTTTTTACGTTTCAATGGTTATGAGTTACACACGAGATTTAGTTTTAAAGGGGGCCTCTGTGTTTTCGCCAGATCGGATGTTGCATGCAAGGAGCAGGACACGATAGAGGACGACGCTTTAGACCTTGCGTGGCTTAAAATCTTTTTGTAGGATAATAAACTATTCATATGCTGTCTATATCGCCCGCCAAACCATATTTACTTCCCCCTAGACTGTTTCAATATCTGAGTGATAATGTGGATTGGATTCATCCGGCAGCTGAGGTCATTGTTCTGGGTGACTCCAATGTTCACAACACCAATTAGCTCCGCCACTTCAATAGAACAGGTGAATCGGGAAGACGAGCTGAAACTTTCGTAATCAGCCATAATCTAACGCAGCTAGTCGACGAACCGACAAGTGTACCTGATCACCCAACTGACTTCCCTAACACCTTAGATCTCCTTTTGATTTCAGATCCAGAAGATTTTTGAGTGGAGGTCTCAGTATCGCTAGGCAACTCAGACCACAACCTTATATCTGCTACTGGAACCATTGTGCTGCCGCTAAACCAAGAACGTAATCCACCCAGAAGCATTTGGCACTATAATTGTTGTAATTGGGATGAGCTGCGTGCTTTCTGTTCGTGATTCCCATTCAGTGATGTTTGCTTTCAGATCCTGCCAACAATGTGTGCACTGAATCTATTACAGAAATCATTCATGCAGGAATAGATTTCTTCATCCCTCATTCCTTGAAAAGAACAACAGCACAAAAGCCTTGGTTCAACAAAGACTGCCAGAGATCCTCTACTGTCAGAAAGCAGAGCTTACAAGTCATGAAAAATAAACTCAACAGAGTAAACAAGAACAACGTATTCGTACGAATACGGAACGCAAGCAAATTGACAACTCCAAGAGCAAAGGCCAATTTCAACGAAGGGGTAACTAGTAATCCCCTAGAACAGGCAAACGGGACTAGACAATTATGGTCTACGGCAAAGACTGTCAGTGCCAATTTCAGCAAATCTGCGTTTCCACCTTTTGTTAGAGAAGACGGAAGTAAAGCATCATCTCCGAAAGGGAGAGATGATCTTTTTGCTCTCTTGTTCTCGAAGAATTCTGTGCTAGATTCATCTAACGCAATACCACTGATTATTCCAGCTACAATTTTTTCATTGCAGAAATCAAGTTCAGAGTCCGCACTGTGAGACCGGCTCTCGAGCAGCTGAACTGCAAGAAGGCAGTTGGTCTAGACGAAATACCACCAATCGTCCTGCGAAAGTGTGCTTCCGAACTGGTACCCATTCTCGACCGTCTGCTTCAGATTTCTTATAAAAGCCAGACTTTTCTGAGCAGCTGGAAAATAGCGAGACTTTGACCGATCCCAAATAAAGGAATGAAGTCCTTACCCCAAAACTATCGCCCTGTTGCACTTCTTCCCATTATGTCCAAAGTAATGGAGATAGTCATAAATCATGAGCTCATCAAATATCTTGAGTTGCAGGGAGTTATTAACGATTGTCATTGTGGTTTTCGCCGGCAACGGTCGACAGGAGATCTGCTCCCCTACGTTACTCATGTTTGTACATCAACGATGGAAAAGCATGGTGACTCTAGAGCAATAGCCCTCGACATCTCTAAAGCCTTCGATAGGGTTTGCCATTCAGCCTTGGTGAATAGGCTTGCTGCATATGGGCTTCCCGAAAAATTGCTTGGTTGGATTAGTAGCTTTTTTTCGAATAGATCAATACAGGTTATGGTCGACGGTATAACATCTGATTATTTCCGGTTGCAAGCAGGAGTACCTTAGGGATACATTCTTTCTCCAACCTTGTTCCTATTGCAGATAAACCATCTTTTGTCATCTACAGAGAACAATATCTTTCAGTAGTCAAGTAATAATATAAACTCTGGCTTACAGAGGTTATCTGAGTTAGGTTAGTCGAACCTGGTATCTTCAACGCGAGCAAGACGCAAGCAACTACGTTTTCTAGAAAGGTCCTCGTTGGGGAAATGATTGATCGATACAAAGCAAAATTACTCTCAAACGTATGGAAAACAATTGTCAGTTTAGGATCGAACGATGTAGAAATAAATAAGGAGAATAATCAAGAATTCATGAAAGATGAGTCGAGCACTTTGAAGGGCTTTTAAAAGAAAAAAAATGCCCCAGCACTACCTTCCATAACACAAACAACCTTGACTAATATTGGAGACAATAATCTTGATGCTCCACCTCCCCTATATGAAGTGCAACTTCTTATACAGGGACTAAAAAATGGCAGACCTCTAGGGAAAGACACGGTACACATAGAACTACACAAGGCCTTTCTAAAATTACTAGTACAAGAATGGAAGGAAGAGAAAATGCCAGAGGGCTGGACTAGAGTATGATTTGTCCAAAAGACAAAAAGGGCGATAAAATGGACTGAGGAATTTACCGAGCCATCACATTATTCATTGTTGCATACAAAATTTTAGCATATGCAGTTAAAACCTGTCTTCAAGTTGCAACCGAGAATATCTTAGTAGAATACCAATGCGGATTCCGATCATTACTGGGAATCAGCGACCGAGTCTGTGTATTTCGACCGATAATAAAAAAAATGTTTCGAATATGGGGTAGATTTGCACCTACTTCTTATCGACTTTAAGAAGCGTTCGATAGATTAAACAGAACCAAACTGAAGTACGTCTTAGAACGCTTCAACATATCCGTCAAGTGGAGTGGGCTGGTGTTGAATTTGAACGAAACAGAGGCGCACATGAAAACAGGTAACAACAGAAGTAGGCTTTTCGTATTCAATTATGGTGTTAATAAGGGAGACGGTTCATATTAGTCCCTCATTCACTTCTACTAGACTTGGACCATTGGGGAACAATCTTCAATGGAACAAGTCAGTTATGTGCATACGCGGATAATGTTACCATCATGGCAAGAGCAAGACAAAAAATAATTGAAGTCTACGAACAACTAGAAAAGAGGATCTAGACTTATGGAGGAGAAACTTTGAGCATGACCGAGTCAAAAAGATACCCTCCGAAAAATTGAAGGCAAAGTCATCAGGCGGATATATGGACCAATTAAAGAAGAAGAAGACCAGTTATGTATTAGAACAAATCTGAAGATTAACAACACCCTCAATTAAGAAGACATCGTGGGTTTCAAGATTGAAAGAATGCAGTGGTTGGGACATGCTGTACGGATGAACGAAACACGGATGCCCTAAAAAATTCTCAACACCACAAACTACGCTACAAGAAGGAAAGGAAAACCACGTTTGCGATGGCTTGACTGCGTTACCAAAGATCTGCAAATTATGTTTGTTGTTTAAGTATCTCTTCAAACTCTTCAGCGAACCATATCAGTTCTTCCAGTATTTGAAAAACTTGTCTTTTCACATATATTTTGTCTTCTGTATTTATGTACCGTCCTGTCCTTTCAATTCTTTACGATTGAGTATACTGATTGATGTTTCTTTATGCTATAGAAAATCTTTGAACGATTGGCTTTTCTCATCCAGATCCGGATGTCTTCTTCAAGTCTTATCGTGAAAGTGGACGGTAAAAAGAAGGTATAGAAATCATTCGTTATGATCACTCTGGATATTGCGGCACCAAATTGATGATTTTTCTTGAATAATTCTACTAATGCTGAATTCATCCGTTTGTCGGCGATTTGGTGAATAATTCAAATTTCTTCTTGATTAGTGATAATGAATTATTGAGAAAAGAAATAAATAGTTTTTCGCTAGCCTTTCTAATGAGGAATACCATCCCATCATTTTCAAAAATTGTAATCAGAAAAACAGTGACACAGTTCTTATTCAATAAACAAGTCAATTTCAGTAGTTAGTTCATAAAAAAGGTGACAGAGCAAAAATCAACAAAACCATGTAAAAATTTCTCTCAGTATATTCTAACATAGTTTCAGCACGAGATATAATTCAATACGTAACTCTTGTATCAGTTTTGAGCGAAAAAGCTTGAAAACTATCATTGAGAAAAAAAAACAGGAAATTGTTTGAATACCTTGTATATCAGAAACGAAATATTATATTTATAGGAGCTCTATGTCATAAAATAATGAGTATTCGCCTCCTCAAATTATAACATGTTATTTCAAGATACCCTGTATAAATATTTGTTTGAACATGTTGATTGATTTAACGAAAGTTTTTGAATTGATAGAGAACAATGTACCATGTCTATAATCGATTTTATGTTATTGCAGTTTTGTCTGTGATTGACAACTAGTACTTTCATCATTTGGCTGTCATTGAGAATACATAAATGTTTTCCGTTTTCAGATGAATCTGAAGATAATTTTTCTGCATTGTGTAATATGGGGTCTTGTGAAATCAATGGAAAATGACACATACAGATTGCCAACGGATATAGTTCCAGAACAATATACTTTGAATATAATAACAATCTTCGACGATGCTTTCAAATTCAACGGACACGTGGACATTGAGGTGAGTGAAGAGAATTTTTATTTGTATTTGATAAGCTTCTCTCTTCAGCTCGCTATTATCCATACTTCAACTCAGATGAATCTAGAAATACATACCTAAATTCAATGAAATGTTTGTTCTCGGTAACATAAGAGAGCTGCAATTGTGTACAGGGTGGGGCGTAATGGAAGGGCGTTTTTGTAACAGGTAGTACACGTAACGGTGAATGAGAAGAGGAAAGCGGCCGAGTTTATTGACTCCGGAGGAGTCACCATTTAGTTCACAATGTTTATCTGGACCGTGCGTATGGAGTTGAAGAGTATTTAAAATCGGGAGAGTCTGTCATTGTCGTGTAGCGGCGCCTACGCGAGTGCTTCTATATTAGTCGTAACTGCATCATCAATGAATCCGAAACTTCAAGGTCACCCCCGAAGTGTAAAGACACCAGCTCTCGTGGAAATAGACAAGCTGTAATTCAAGGCCTTGGAACCTCCGTCCAAAAACGAGCTGCACCACTCCGAATGAGTAGTCAAACTGGTCGCAGAATTCTACACCAAGACCTCAGCTTTCACCCCTAAAATCTCATGGTTGTTCAGCACCTGAATGAAAGGAGATTTTGAATAACGCTAGCAGTTTGCCGATAGAAATGATTATCGCTGATGAAAATGAACCTGTGATGATCAGAGATGAGGATCATTTTCATTCAAACGGTTTGATTAATAAACAGAACTGCCAATATTGGGCAGCAGAAAACCTCCGCGAAGTGCATCAATCCCCACTTTACTTACAGTGATGATGTCACCGCTTGGTGCGCTAAGAGCCGTCTTGGGGAAATTTGACCGTATTTTTCCGAGGATGAGTGAAGACAATTTTAACTGTAAACTCAGCGATATGTTTTCATGCTGGAGAATTTTTTTATCCAAGAAATGCGACGATGAAGAATGAGCAGAAGAAGTATTTGGTTCCAACAGGACGGTGCAACGGCACATACGGCGAGAGCTTCAATGGAAGTTGTGCGTCACATTTTTTCTGGTCATGTAATCTCTCGTTTTGGTGTTGTGGCCCCCTCATTCCTCGGATCTCACTGCTTGTATTTATTTTTTGTGGGGAAATCTAAAGGCTAAACCATCACAAAAGAATTTTGGGCAATCGACACCGATTTGTTAGAGCAGGTGATGCAGAACGTGTAGAATCAACTACAGCAATGCTTTGCGGAACACGGACTTCATATGCCTGATGTCATTTTCAGTTTTTTCAGATTTTTTACACTAAATGGTAGCATTTAAAATGTTCTATGTTGAAAAACAGTTATTTTCATATCAAAAACGCCCTTCCTTTACGCCATACCCTGTATGTACTCGATATTTCTAAATGAAACAACTCATCATGGATTTCAGACCCTTGAAATATCGATACAATGTTTACTCTTATTACACACGATCTTGCGCTAAAGTGCCCAATAGAGGTATCTGGGGAAAGGGTTTATCGATTAATTTCGAATTTTGGCATAAATGGATACTGATCTACAATTCGCAATTGTTTTCAGAGAGGTATTTTTTATTCTTTTTTCAAGCATTCGTTAAAATTATTCTCCTATTCAAAATCAACTACCACTGAGTTATGATTTTCTTTCATTAATATTATACAAAATATAGTCATCTTCTTGACTCACATTTACGAAAAATTATAATTTTGTTTAGTTTAACCTGAAAAGTGTTATGGTTGAGTTGAACGTACTTTCAGATGCTATATTATATACTGGTGCTCAGAAATTACTAGACAACTCAATAATACTGAGTTGTACGAAAAACAATTTTTTTCAAATATGATTTGAATTTTTTGAATTCGAATTGATTGGAATTAGGTTCTTTATTTAAATGCGCTAAAAAGAAAAAAATAAATTTTTACACTAAAAATTTACTGTCAACTAATAACGTCATTTCAAATTTAACACATTTGACACAATTTATACAGGGTGTTACATAATAGTATCTCACAACTTGAGGAGATAAATCTACGTGCAACTTTGAGAAAAAAAGTATTTTGAAACATAGGTCCGCAAAAGCTTCGTTACGGAGCTAGATGGTGTTGAAATTTTGGGCAAAAATTGGTTTTTTTCTTCAAAACTCCTGCAGTTTTTGAGATATTCATCCCAAATTTGGAATGCAAGCTATTTTCGCTAGCCTCCATCATAACATCTCCTAGATTTAACTGAAATTCACAAAGTGTTTTCTTTTCCGGACTATGTCTCCTTTTGCCCTTTCAAACTTTTTTGTAATACGCTACTGATCAGCGTACAATCAATTGCCGTCATCTTCGTTCAATTAAGAAACTTTTGTGACACATGTAAATTTGTCGTATATCCAACCGTTTTCGAGTGAAAAATTATTGAATTTGAATTATTTGAATTGTATATTATTCGCTAAATGAAAAAAATAATTGAAATACCCAATAGGTATGACCAAAATTTGCTTTTATTTTGATAGCTCGTCTTCTGAGACTCAACTTATACTCATTCAATATCAAACTTAAACGAAAGAACAATTAAAAACTAAATAAATTTCTGTTCTTCTTCGCATATTTTCACGCACCCACGAATATTCCTGGGGTATTTCTTATTGATCACAAGATAATATTATTCGATTTCTCAATTCTTCTACATTGTTCACCGGAGTTGTATAAACTAAACTTTTGAGATATCCACATAAGAAAAGATCTAATATATTTAAGTTTTGGGGACCTAAGAGGCCATGGTTGTGAACAACCCCGACTAATCCAACGGTTGTTGAATGTATCATTCAAGAATTCCCTAACTCCTCCACTAAAATGTGTTTGTGCCCCGTCATTGATGAACCACATTATGTTTCTACCAAAAGTGGCACATCCTAGAGCAATAAAGGTAACTCCTCCTCAAGAAATTTCCGATCAGCGGGATCGTTTAGTCTATTAGGCAACAAAAATGGGCTAATAAAATAATGTCCTGTTATTCCGACCCGGACATTCAATGAGAATTGTTCTTGATGATGAGATTCTTCAATGAAATGGGAGTTTTCCTCAGCCCAATTATGATTAATGTGAAAATTTGTGATAGCAGTTCTCGAAAAGTTAGCTTATTCAGTCGACATTATTTCACTATCAAAAGAGCATTTTCTTTAATATTATCCAAGAACTATCGGAAGGATTTCAATATTGAAGGAAAATCTCGAGGAAGTAGAGTTTGGACGCGTTGAATATGAAACGGGTACAACGTACAAGCCGTGGAGAATCCTCTAAACTAGAACATGTGAAATATTCAACTGATTTCCAATTTTCTATGTATTCACATGAGGATTCAAATCAATACAATTCAAAACTGCTTCCTCAATATCTGGAGTTCTCATAGTTTGAGTTGCACCTTCGAAATGATTATTTTCAGTTAAAGTACCAGTTTCCCTTAACCTTCTGTGGATATTTAAAAATGTCGTCTGTCTGGTGTTACTCGATTTGGAAAGCGCATCTGATATAATCGCCTAGCTTCTGTTGTGTTTCCGTCAGCCAGACCGTACATGTAATGGATATCAGCTAATTGGGCCTTAGTAAAATTAGCTATTATTTTTACAGTAATAACTTCAAAAGACTTAAAACTAATCCTTAGTTTAATAAATAATTCGAGCAGACAATGGTTCAACTTTAACAACTGTCAAAATAAATAAATAAATGGAAGAAATCAAAGCCTACTAGTCATTTTTTTGAATTGAAGTGCTTTCAATTCAGCCAATGCCTACAATCGTTTGATAATTTTGTGCTCGAGAACGGTTGGAGATACGAAAAAATTAAAAGTGTCAAAAAAGTTTCTAAATTGAACGAAGATGAAGAAAATTGATTATACGCTGATCAGTGGCTTACTGCAAAAGTTGGAAAGGGCCAAAGAAGACATGGTTCCGAAAAAGAAAACACCTTGTAGATTCTAGTTGAAGATTAGGACGTGTAATGATTGAGGTTGTAAAAAATAGCTATCATTCCAAATGTGAGCTGAATATCAAAAACTGTAGAAGGTTTGAATAAAAACCAATTTTTTCCGGAAATTCCAACACCCTGTAGCTACGTAACGAAACTTTTGCCGACCTATGTTTATATGAACTTTTTTTTAAAACTGCACGTAGATTTACCACCTCAAGTTGTGACCTACTATTATTAACACCCTGTATGTTATAATATAAAAGCTGTTCGCGAGATATGTCCTGGTATTCACTTTCTTAGTTGTAAAATTTGAATACGCAACAAGTGAATACGGATACTTATATCTCGCGACAAGCTTTTATATTATAACATAAAAATTATGTCAAATGTGTTAAATTGTGAAATGACGTTATAAGTTAACAGTGAAAGTTTTAGTGTAAAAGTTTATTTTTTTCTTTTAAGAGCATATAAATGAGAGCTTGTTTTTAAAGATAGTTATTCTTGGCAAGACCTTCTATTTGATACCCATATTGTAGGTGTACATTAAAATTAATTGGTCTGCAATCTTAGGTACGCCACCATGTTGGATTTAGAATGACGTCACACAGTTAATCATGCATGGTCGTCCAAACTTAACGTGTATACAAAATTTCAGCTCAATCGGTTGAGGGCAAATGCCTTGAAATTCAGTTGTAAGATTTGACACGAACATACAATCATACATACATTGCAAGTTAAATAAAAGCTTGTAAAAGGGCTCGTTTTATTTCATTCGCGATTTTATCAAAAACCAGCAGTTTCTTCGAAAAATTGAATCATTAGTGGGTGGAACATAGAAACAGACAGGGTAGATTAAAAATTCGATGCGTTTCTATGTTCCACGACGCTCTATGTAAGTTTCTATGAATTGTTTTGAAAATTATTCAAAAATAGAATAACGCTAATTTTTTTGTATATGGTATTCTTGTTGAATAAAATTATTATCAAATTTTGTCACCCACGAAAAACACCCAGCGGAAATGGGTAGAGTTAGTTTCATTACCGGAGACAGTGCAGTTACAGTTATAATTTTCACCCCTACAAATTCTCAATAATATCATCGATGAATCGAGGCGGAACGCAGTTAGGAATAATTTCTGTGAAATGTTGATGGTTTGCTTTCAAGAAAATCCAAGGTTGTTATTAAACATTGTATGGGCTGATGAGTCCATTTTTCCGAGAGAAGGTTATTCGGCATAATACTCATACGTGAGCCTTCTAAAAACAACATTAAACACGGCAGCGAAATTTCCAACATCATTTTAGCTTTGAAGTATTTAGTTTATTCAGCAAAAATCAATGTCAATTTATGAAGACATTAAATGGGTTGAAATACACTCCCCACAAAAATTGTCGCATCAACCTACTTTTACGACAATACTATATGAACTTTTAGGTTGGTCATTCAAGAGTCGCTTGGCAACTTTCAGAAGTGTAAAATAAGAAGATATCATTAAAAAAAAATGAGTTTACCGTCTTCAAACATTCGCGAAGAGAACAATCAACTAGCATCAAATGGTTACTAATCATTTTCAAAAATCTAGTGTTTCCTCCCCGGGCTCTAATTACTGCCAACATACGTCTCGCAAGCCCCTCAAACAAATTTTGGATGTACTCTTGAGTCACTGAGTTCCTAATTTCAGGAAGCAGATTTTCAAGTTGTTGGAGTGTTATACAAGGCATCCTACGTTGCTGAATTTGTCACCACATGTTGTCCCAAACATGTTCTATGGGATTCAAGTCGGGACTTCTGGATGTCCATCTTAAAGTATCAGTTTCGGCATTTTGCAGAGATTTTGTAACTACTCTAGCTGCATGAAGCCGAGCATTATCATGCATATAAATGAAGTTTTCGCCAATCAATGGACCGAAGGGTACAACATGGGGTTCAAGGAAATCTGCGATGGATCTGGCCGCTGTCATTCTTCCATTTTTCGCTGGGACTAACTCAGTTCGACCATTGAAAGAAATGCATATCGACACCATTATTGAGCTCTCTCCAGTTTTCGGTTTGCCGGATATTGCGTTGCTGATGCCGTTCCCCAGGTCGTCTGTATACAGGCATGCGTCTATCATTTGATAATAGACGGAACCCCAATTTGCATGTTCCTTCGCAAACTGAAGTCTTGCAACTAGATGCTCTCTGGTGAGACGCGAGCCGGTAGAAGCTACCCTTGGTCTGATATCTCTTAGCCTGTTCCTAACTGCTTGCAATGAAATATGCACATTTCTGGAAAGTGCAAGTTCATTCTGTAGCATTCTAGCCGAACTCTTAGAGCAGTTAAACGAAACCAACGATTATCAACTGATGTTGCTATCTGATTTTTTCCCTGTCTGGCCCTTCTACCATATTTCCCTGATACGTGGTACCGATTAATTGCTTTTGAAATACTGCTTTGGTTAACATTCAACAAGTTATCCACGTAACGTTAGATTCACCCCTCCTCTAGAAGTGTTACAATTCGTACCACTTCATGATCACTCAAATAGCGTCCAGGATGTTCAACAATAAATTCAGAGATTCGAAAATCAACAAAAAACACCGAAAACTTGCATTAATTTAGCTTGAAAACTGAAGAGAAATTAAATGAATACTGATAGTCAAATAAACTGATTCTTGTTTCAGACGTTTTTGAGATCATATGGAAACAAATTTTACTACATAGATAAGATTTTTTCCCCTCATATGTCCAAAAACATATATTGACAAAGAAACTGCGATCGAGCTGCTTAATCGATCGTGTAATTCAGAATACCAGGTGATGCGACAATTTTTGTGCAGTGTGTATTTAGAGGTTTTAACTACATTCGTTTTGGAAATCCTGGACGATTTCCTGTAAAATGCACGTGTTCCATGTTGGTACCATGCTCCAGTCCATGGTACACCTCGGATATCGGAATAATTATCCAATTTGTTTTACGACAGATTGATAAGAAGTTGGGACCATGCAATTCGCATGCAAGTTTTCCGGATCTTACGTTTTCAGCTTTTTATCTATCTCAAGAAAAAGTTTATAGATAAATTCGTGGGAGGATCTTGAGTTGAAAGTGAGACGCGCCTTTGAAGGACATCGATCCCAATCAAATGATAAAAGCAACTATTAATTAAATGCGCCGCAGTTTTAAAAATGCTAAAACAATGATGGACGATTTGAACTTTCATTTCATTTTCACTACATTGATTATGTTTGCGGTTTTCTATATTTTTATTTTTCATGTTAAAACTTTTGTTTCGTGATCTACATTCTGTCAAAAAATTACCAACAATTAATTATTTAAAAATTCTGCTTAAACTTCAAAATTTTTGTTATTGCTAAGAAAAAGATCTTATGTGGAGTTTGAGAGAGCAAAGTCGTCGGAAAAAGCCAGATTTGTGGAAAGAAAACCCATGGATTTCGCACAACGATAATGAATCTCTAATGGGTCGGATTTCAATCAGTCAAATTCCATCTGATAAATACAAAAGTTTAATATATGTAAACAGTTACATTAATTTTCATACTTCACTAACTGTGACCTTTATATGCCAGTGACTGAATTGACCTGAACAAAGCATCTTTTGAAATACATATGGTTCTCGCAAAGTGTGGGGTCAACAGGCGCCACATAATTCATGATTGAGTTGACAAGGATTCTGAAGAATTCTCTAGTTTTTGAAAGGTCTTGATTTTATGTTTCCCCTTATCCTAAGAAGTGCACCTTTAAAATATTCTGAGTTGCTCGATTTTACATGTTATGCCACGTTACATCATAACCCGGACAAATTCAATGAAAGAAAGATTTCTTTTCATTCATTCACATAGTAGATAGGTGGTCCAAGTCCGAAGAGATGATGTAGATTTGTTGTTTGTTTGATTCCTATAGCAACTCATAGGGGTAACATAGAATTGGAAAAAGTGATAGGTAGTGTATAACAGAGTACAGATACATTACACCTTCCTCCTTAAAGAAAAATTTTGTGTT
The DNA here is from genome assembly GCA_013387265.2 of Cryptolaemus montrouzieri. NCBI lineage: Eukaryota > Metazoa > Arthropoda > Insecta > Coleoptera > Coccinellidae > Cryptolaemus > Cryptolaemus montrouzieri. The sequence goes on from JABFTP020000103.1 coordinate 65,471,049, forward strand.
GAATGGAAAATTTTATGTGAAACTCTGAAAAATCTCATCTATATGCTATATAAAGTAGAAAGTATTGAAGAGAATTATCGAAGTTAACAGAAACCATATACAAAATACAAAAGTAATATACAAAGAAACCATACACATAATACAGAATTAATATACAATACAATACAAAACATATATCTTCCAATAATTTTTCCTTGAAACATACTTTTTTACTAGACGTGAAGAAATGTTTTTCTGACTAATTTTTAAAGTTTCAGTTTTAACATATCTCGAATCATTAATCAGTTATAAGCTGAAATACAAAAATTTCTCCACAAATAGCAATTGGTAGACAACCAACGAAACATCCATGCGTATTTTGTGATGAAATTAACTTTGTTTTTTTTTGCTGACGTCGGCGACCTCTGCATTTTTCCAAATGATAAACAAACAAAAAGTTAATATAAAAACCTAATAGATTATGTCATACAACTACATGGAATTGATTATTAAAAAAATCTGCTCAAAACGGTTGTCCAAATTTCTGTTGCTGCTAATTTGGAAAAATTGTTCTCTATACTGATGCAAAGTTTGAACTCAACCTTTCATTTAGTTTATTCACAATGCTCATTTTGTCGGTTATCACAAGTGTATTTTGCGATTCTTACACTGAATTAAATTATCGAACAAAGATTTTGTCCCGAATTTTGTATTGCAAACGGAATTTCGTGTGGCTATGGTGAATCGACTTTATCAAAAACACGTGCTTTAGTGGTATAGTGCATTTAACAAAGTGCCGAAAAATAGAGGAAGATTTGTCTCGCTCTGGTCGGACATCAATGTCAAGTTAACATCAAGTGAAGGAAAAGATAATTAAAAATCGTCATTCAATTTTGAGGGACATAGGTAATGAACTTTCTGTTTCTCACGAATGAATTTGTTCCATTTTAAACGATTGGTTGGGCATGAAATTCGTTGCCACTACAATAGTTCCAAAAGACCTGACTTTTCTTCATAAATTGGATTGCCACATCGCTGAAGGCATGCCAGGAACGATTCAATTTCGTTTCCACATTCATAAAACGCATTGCAACTGGTAATGAGATATGGATTTATGAATTTGACATGCAAACCAGTTGAAAAGCTTCGGAATGATGGCTTCCAATTGAACCGAAACCGAATAAACCACGTCAAAGTCGATCAAAAGTCAATGTTATGTTTATTATTTTCTTTGATTATCGCGGTGCTGTGCACTCAAAATTCTTGCCAGAAAGTTAAACGGTGAATAAATAATTTTACCTGAGCAATATGTGGCGCTTGAGAGAGCAAATTCCTCGAAAAAGGCCAGATTTTGGGAAAGAATACTCATGGAATTTACTCCACGTAATTGTGATGTACCATCTCACAAGGCTATCATTGTGAATGAATTTCTGATCAAAAGCTTAACAAATACCATCGAACAACTACTGCATTCACCTGTTACGGCTCCGGCCGCCTTTTTTCTTTCTTTAAAACGGAAAATCACTTCGAGGCATCCGTGTTGAAGCGATAGAACATAAAAGAGAATTCGCGGCAATAACTGTAGTCGATTCCGGTAAAAGCGTTAGAAAAATGTTTCGATGATTGAATTATTCATTAGCGTTAATGTATTATTTCGGAAGAGGCCTACATTGAAGGTAAAAAGATAAATTTTGATGAAAAATAAATATTTTGTGTTTTACTGACCAATTCCCGGTATTTTCCTTATTGAATGTAACTCAACATCTATAACTCATTTTCAATATCAATCATTCTATCCCACATAAATTTAATGGGCGTCTTGATGTGAATTGAGTAACTTTTTTTAATGTGAAGCGAAGCATCACTTTGCAGGCATTCTTAATCTTCTGATTCAGCTGCTTAACGCTATGTGAAGAAGTTCCACAAACATTATTTCGGAGTAGCCCCAATAAACAATAATCTAAAGAAGTGAAGAATGGAAATTTCGATGGACATTTTATAGGACCATTAAGCCTATCCATTGATTCTCATATGCCTCATTTAAATTATGTTTGACAGTTGAAGTTTTGCGAGGAAGGCATTATTAGCCTGAATCCATAAAATCGCCTCAACTTCAGAGGCACATCTTCGAGAAGAAGTTGAAGTTCTTCTTTCCACTCACACACTCACACAAATATTCCACTCCATCCTGAACATCTTAGAAGTAGGGTCCACCAAAATGGCGACAAATTCTACCACATCGCACATTCATTTTTTAGTTTCCCTGATTACTTATTCAGTTGATGGCGTAAATAAACCTTTACTTACGAAACGGTTCTCATCAGTTCAAAGGATTGATTAAAAACGCGACTGCCAACAAGTTCTGCCATCACCATCATTTGAGCAATAAGGTTCAGTGTTTTTTGTGTAATAATTTCGTTTGAAAATTCCAAAATATGCAATTTAAAATCATGGAATTAATTATCTCTTGAAAATTCTTTGATTAGAGATTTCGTCACAATCGAACTGTTTAACTGTGAAGATTTAATCACTTATTGGAAAGTAAAACACTGTATTGATCTGACTTGATATAATTTAAGACTGAGCGAGAATGAGCGAGTCAGAGAAGAGCTCTTATCAAATGATAAATGATAATCGATTATTAGTGTCATCTATGAACATCATAATGTAATATCTCCTTTCTCAATATAGAAAATTGAATTGAAATTGACATGATCACTAATCTTAAAATACTAGTCATAAACACCTCAAAAAAGTCTAGGGAATTCAGAACCATCAATATGGATGATTTTTTTTAAAGAAATGAACCCTGCATCAATTTCTCACCAAATTATGTAGAGTGCCACAACAGATTTCAGTTTTTTTCCTTTATAATCATTTCATATATTCAGTGTTTGAAATCAGTTAGTTGGCACTTTGTTTTTGTTGTAAGCACAAATAAAAGATTCAAGTTTTGTGTTTCGACCACAATGTCGGAAAGACGACATTTGACTAGAGAAGAGATGTTACGAGCCGTTGGCATACTCCAAGCTGAGAGCTCACAACGGGAAGTATCCAGGGTTCTGGGAAGTAGCCCAAGTGTCATAAACCATTTATGGTCGCGTTTCAATGAAACAGGTAGCGTAGAAGAACGCCATACATGTCGTTTCAGGATTACTACAGTCGCCCAAGACCGATTTTTGGTTTTACAAGCCAGAAGAGATCGTACTTCCACAGCATCTCAATTAGCTCAAGAGCTTTCACGAGTTCATAATGTACAAATTTCCGACCAAACTGTGAGAAATCGACTGCACGAAGGTCAACTCCACTCCAGACGTCCTTTAAGAGTTCCACAACTGACCCATAGAAATCGCGCTGCTCGTTTAGCTTGGTGCCAAGAACACGTAAACTGGGATCAAGAGAGGTGGGCCACAGTTCTCTTCAGTGATGAATCTAGATTTAGTTATGATCCCGATTCGGGAAGAATTCGAATATGGAGGGAACCTGGAAAGCAAAACCGTCCCCAGCATGCTCGAGAAGTTGTTAGACAGGGAGGCGGATCAGTGATGTTTTTGGGGGGTATACGCCTTGGTGGAAGAACTGACCTCGTTTTCATATAGAACAACCTCACGGAAAATTCTTACGCAAATGAGATAGTTTTACCTGTAGTGGTACCGTATGTCCAAACAATGGGTCAAAATCCACTCTTCCAACAAGATAATGCCCATCCTCATCGTGCAAGAGTTGTCTTGAACGTTCTTGAAGAGAATGATATCGATCTTCTACCGTGGCCATCCTGTTCCCCAGATCTGAATCCCATCGAGGATGTGTTGGACACCCCAAAAAGAAATTTCCCGCGTCAAAACGTCTTCCATAATGACCAGGAGCTTGGATTAGCAGTTCAGGGGGCTCGGAATGACTTAGGCCAAAATGTAATAGACAATTTAATATTGAGCATGCCGCGACGATGCCAAAGTGTCATTAATAACAGAGGTGGACCTTATGGGTACTGAAAAATATAAGTGCTTCCATATCGTTTCGAAAATATTAGTTCAGGATTTTTTTTTGTGTTTTACCAAATTTCGTCATTTTCAAATTGCAATTTTTTTATAATAGGTGCTTTGGAGAAGTCAAATATTATTTTGTTTTCTTGAGAATACATTATATACAATACTTCCTAACAAAAACCGAAAGATTTCCATAAATTCGAATCATCAAAATCATATTTTAAAGATATTGGTAAGTGTTCCTAGACTTTTTGAGGTGTTTATATCTATGAGACCAGCCTATTTTACTATTTACAATTTTATCCTAATACAAAGAATATATCATTATTTACATTTATACAATATTAATTTTCAACTCTAAGAAAAATATGGTTGCCATACCGTTTAGGATTTTCAATAATTCTTCCTGATCGTGAGTTTTGAGTATTATCAGAATCTTCCCCTTCAAAAGGAGTGTCACAATTTTTATTATCATTCTTAAGTGGAAGCATTCTACAGATTGGAGTGAATGTATGACTAGTGGAGTGACTTTCGTTATCGACATTTTTTGATGTATGATTTTCCATTGACCCAAATACCAATTCTCCTGAATACTGATTTTCTCCGATATGAACCTTATTACGACGATACTTTTTGCCATTATCAGACTCAAGAATATATGACCTATTACCTAAAAATTCTTTTATTGTAGCTGGTAGCCATGGAGCTTTTTTTTTCGTTTTTCGAAAATAACTTCCTGGTCGATTTTGAGCTCTGGTAAGGGATTTTGTCTGGAATTATAAAATTTCTTCATTTTATTCTGATTTTACTGCATGCAATTATTATATTATTTGATTCTCACAACTTTTATTTAAGACTGGAAAAGTACATCGAAGTTGTCTAGACATAAAAAGTTGAGTAGGGGAAGGCAAGTTTTCTTTCGCAGTGTTGCGATATTGCAAAAGATAAGGATCAGAATTTGTTTCGTGAGATTATTTCAGAAAACCCATGGATTTCTTCGCACCACAATAATGCATCTCTAATGGGTCGGGTTTCAATCAGTCAAATTCTTTTTGATAAATCCAAAAGTTCAATACATATGAACACTTACATTAATTATCATAATACACTACTTTTGATCACAGGAGAATATATATTTATTTGTAAATCGTAAGAATGTCATTCATTTCATGAAACGAGAAAGGATGCAGAAAGAACCTGTCATTTCTTTAAAAAGGTTCAAGAACGTGTATCTGTCGCAACAGGAGAAGGTTTGGGAAACGTGCAAAAAATTCCTAGCGGAAAGAGGAAGATTGAAGATGGCGAAAATAACAGTTTTTCAACTTCCGATAAAAAGAAAAGAAAATCTGCGAAGAAAACAAATCTCGATGACTTCGATAGAGCTCTGCTTCGTCGTCAATTCTTAGGTCGTCGATAACGTTTGAATTATTTAAGAAGCATCAAACGATACCGTCCAGAAAACAGACCAATAATTTACATGGACGAAACATATATTCATTGCTCCCATACACACAAGAAGGCTTGGAGTGACGAGACAAACGACGGCTTATGTCAGCCTGTTTCAAAAGAACCAAGACTGATAATTTTAAACGCCGGTACGTACGAAACGCATATCACGATGATATGAATTTCGCAAACTTCGAAAAATGGTTGAGAGAAAAACTCAATTGTTAATCAAAAAATGCGTAAGTCATCGATAAAGCCCCATATCACACTGTACAAATAGACAAACACCCGAACATGGCTTCCCGATGAAAAAGTGTCTGCAACGTCGAAATGTTGCTTTCGCAGATGGAATGCTCAAAGCAGAACTTTATAATCTAATTAAATTGCACAAACCCAGATATAAAACGTATGCTATTGATAAACTCCTGAATGATCAGGGCCACGATGTACTTAGACTTCCCAGATATCATGCTGACTTAAAACCGATTGAAGAAGTTTGGGCAGCCATGAAAATTTATGTAGCTGACAGGAATGTTGATTTCTCAATGAAAAATGTGGAAAAACTGTGTGTTGAGTTTTTCTCTTCGTTTTATTCAGATCAGTGAAATTAATCATGCGACAATTCTCAGAAAATTGAACAATCTTTCATGGAGAAAGAACTTATGTTGGTTGACGTTATCGACAATTTCATAATTACACTCGGAGGCAAAATTAGCGGAACACTCGAAAATTTATCCAAATTCGAAGTTCGATATTTTCCTAATTCTCAACCGATTTAGATGATTTGTTCGTCAAGTTATAGATCAACTCTTCTGCTTTGTAGAAATTATAGGAGAAACAAAAAAAAATTGAAAAAAATTTTATACGGGGGCAAAACTAAAAGTGTTTTTTTCGTCAAAAATTTGTAACATCCTGTGGAATTTCGTGGTCCGAGTTGAAACGTACAATATCATGCTCTGTCAAGACACATCTTCTTACAGTAACGCCCTTCATGTTTCACGCATTTATCTCTATTTTTGCAAAATATATTTAATTTCAAGTTGAAAATCACCATTTTGGAGAAATTCCATTGAATCAAGAAATTGTCATTAAAATTCATCTATCAATTTGGAATTTTCTTATTATCACTCAGGCGTGTCGAAGTTGTCGTTTGCGATTTTTATGTTCGAATTGCATTAGTTATTGATGACAATTTGGTTAATTTGGTGAAAATTAGGAATTCATAGGAGATAACAGTCGGTAGGTATTAAAATACACAACCGAATTCTGGGACCATTGATAAAACTTTTCATTTACACATTTGCACTCCCTTTTTTATCAAATATGAAATACAACACACGTTTTTTTGTATATGACCACATTTGCACTTGTTTAAAGAATGAGAGTTTTCCATTCTTTGATTTGATACAAATTCGATCGGTTGCGGTGTTTTGTGATTCTTTTACTGTTTACGAATCGAAACGGTATTTTTCATTCAGAATGATGATGATCTAGGAAGGGCGCACCTACCGCTCAGTCGGTACCATGTTGGGTGTCTCGACGTCGGTTATCCATCGAATCTACCGACGTTATAGGGAAACTGGATTGTACGTGAGGAGGCGAGGACGAGGAAGAAATCGGGCAACCCGCGCTATACATGACCGTTTCAGCGTCAATCAAACCATAAGAAATCCTCGTCTTACTGCTGTTCAGGCACGTAACCTTTTGCAAGCAGTGAATAACATTAACGTCAGTGTGAGGACAGTCAGAAGACGATTAAATGAAGTTGGTCTGAGATCATACGCGCAAGCAAGAGCACCAAGACTCGATAGAGCCCATCGGGTAGCAAGATTGGCGTTTGATAGGGAGCATGTAGCATGGACAATCAATCAGTGGAGACGAGTTTTATTTAGTGATGAGAGCCGATATTGTGTGAATTTCGTGGACGGTAGAGATAGAATATGGAGGCATCGAGGGGAACGGTACAATCAAGCGAACTTCGCAGGAACTGAGGAATACGGTGGGGGGTCAGTTATGATATGGGGTGGCATATGCTTGGGAGTACGAACAGAACTGGAGATTATTGGCAATGGATCACTTAATGCCCATCGGTATATAACAGAAATCTTGGAGCCCCATGTTGTGCCTTTTGCTCCTTACATAGGGGAAAATTTCCTTTTTATGCACGATAACGCGCGCCCTCATACTGCGCGCATAGAGATAGAATATCTCAATGAAGTTGGGATCACACCAATGGACTGGCCGTCGCGGTCACCGGATTTAAACCCGATCGAACACGTTTGGGACATTCTTGGAAGAAGGGTTCGACAACGGAATCCAGGCAACGTTGAAGAGCTGACATTGGCTTTGGTGGAAGAGTGGGATAACATACTTCATCAGATGATAAACAACATCATTGGGAGTATGCGAAATCGTATGCGCGCTGTAATAAGAGGTCGGGGGGTCATACTCGCTACTAAAATCAAATGTTTTTTTGTGGGTCATCATGAACATTTTTCTCAACATGTTCATTTCATTTCACGAGTGTATCGCCAGGATACACACCTGCTCTCAATTTTGGACAGGAATGATAATTATTATAGAGTGTCACATAAAAAAATAATGTGTGCAATAAATGTGCAAAACCAACGATTTTTCCAGTGTACTTCGAGTTCTCCCGGACGGTGAAATTGGCCAGTGAATTTCAAAAATTTTCATTTCGTTAGATTTCCGCTTCTCTAATTTTGATTTTGTTTTTTGGCTAACCTCCGATGTTATGCACCTACGCAAGATTAAAAATAAATTCTTGAAATTTGTGACTTTTCGCTTCGAATTGGATATCTCTTGTAAAAATAGAGATAAATGCATAAAACAAGAAGGGCGTTACTGTAGGAAGATGTGTCTTGACAGACCATGATATTGTACGTTTCAACTCGGACCACGAAATTCCACAGGGTGTTACGAATTTTTGACAAAAAAAACACTTTTAGTTTTGCCCCCGTATAAATTTTTTTTCAAATTTTCTCCTATAATTTCAACAAAGCAGAAGAGTTGATCTATAACTTGCCGAGAAAATCATCTAAATCGGTTGAGAATTAGGAAAAATATCGGACTTCGAATTTGGTTAAATTTTCGAGTGTTCCGCTAATTTTGCCTCCGAGTGTACTTTGCAAGCAGACGATAGTGACAGCAATAGCGAGTCTTCTAGTTCTGATGAAAAACTATCGGATATGGAAAATTTCCAATTTTCATTATTCAACTCATTTTGAGTTTCATATTTGAATTGTTTGCGAAAACTATCTAGATAAATAGAGTTTTTAACATTTTTAATGAATTTGTATTATTAAACTGACAACCAGGTTAATTCGAATCATTCGTTCTCACGATAACGCAACACGATTGTACCTCTTAAACTTTTCGTTTTCTTTGTTATGTCGTTAATCCTATATTAGCCCTTTGAGGTATCACAAAAATACTAGGTACCCAGGAAAAAACATAGTTACTAATTCTTAGCCTGAAATCCCTATTGAATATCAACCTTCAATTACTTTATTTGATCCTATTGTACAGATTCAAGGCATTCTTGAAAATTTGAATTATAAGGAGAAAAAAGTAGTACCTATTATGATGGTTCCGTTAAAAAAACCCCTGCCTCGAATATTTCCTGTAGTCTAACTGGTGATGATTCTTTGTAATAGAAATTGAAATTATCGAGTACCTTGAAATACAATATGCTTAAGAAGGATAATTTTCTCAAAAAGCCCTTACGCCGACCCTGATAGCTATTTGGCATCACATTGCAGAACGCATTATTCATTTTACTTCCTCCTTTTGCTATCACTATTCTTGTCGACTTGTGATTTTCAATATTTTGTGTCCAGGATTCAAAAGTTCAAATATTTTCAATAATTATTGGAGAAGAACATTACAAATCACAATAAAACTCAGTAAGGAGCCAGATATGAGTAATTTGGGTTGAATGTTAATTGCGCCCAGAATTCTATAATTTAAATATTTCCAATTTTGAAGATAAAACACTGCATATATTTACATATGGTTGTTACAGATTAAGTGTCCTTCAAAATAGAAATAGATTTCATGAAAAATACGAATAATCAGCTAATTTTTCCATTTCTGGAAATGTTTCGTTTCTGAGATGCAGGGTGTTAAAGTGTACGGAAAAATTAGTTTTCTATTATCAACAAATCTCGTTTCAATTTGGAAATTGGGTTATTAACTATGGTAGGTACGACCGAGTAATCTGATTTCCTCAGTTCATGTACAGGTTGTCCCAAGCGCGATGGTCCAGAGATATATCTTGAAAACGAAAAACATTGGGGAAATTATGAATTAGAGGATTTCTTTTCCTAGTTCTCTTATGCAATTAAAATATTTCTATTGAGAATCTTAAAATTGGTGGATATTACGTCTCATAATATATTTTTCCATGAAACAAACTTTTTTTATTTGACATTGTCGAAAGAAACGTTTTTCTGACTAATTTTTAATTTTTCAGTTTCAACAAATCTCAAATCATCAATCAGTTATAAGCAGAAATACATAAATTTCCCACAACTAGCAATTGGGCGACTGTAGACAACCAACGAAACATTCATGCGTGTTTTGTGATGAAATTAACTTTGTTTTTCGCTGACGCCTTCGACCTCTGCATTTTTCCAAATGATAAACAAACGAAAATATAGTAAAATACCTAATAGATGTCATAAAAGTACAAGGAATTGGTTATTTAAAAAATCTGCCTAAAACGATTGTCAGAATTTTTGTTGTTGCTAATTTGGCACAACTCTTTTATATAATGACGCTAAGTTCAAACGCAATCTGTCATTTAGGTTTTCCACAGTGCTCATTTTTTCGGTTATCACAAGTGTGTTTTGAGATTCTTACACTGGATAAAAATATCGAACGAAGATTTTGTCTCAAATTTTGTATTGCAAACAGAATTTCGTGTAGCGAATCGTTGAAAATATTATAGCTGGCCTACGGCGAATCGACTCTATCGAAAACACGTGCATAAGAGTGGTATAGTGCATTTTAGAGCGGTCGAGAAATAGAAGAAGATTTGTCTCGCTCTGGTCGGACATCAATGCCTTCAACCGAAATTAATATCGACAAAGTGAGGGAAAAGATAATTGAAAATCGTCTGTATCTGTATCTCACAAATTAATTTGTACTATTTTAACCGATTGGTTAGACATGAAATGCGTTGCCACTACATTAGTTGCAAAAGACCTGACTCTTCTTCAAAAATTCGATTGCGTAAAATTCGCTGAAGGCATGCTAGACCGATTCAATTCCGTTCCCACATTTATAAAACGTTTTGTAACTGCTGATGTGACATGGATTTATGCATTTGACATGCAAACCAGTCAACAAGTTTCAGAATGATGCCTTCTAATTGAATCGTGGTGTTTTGCACTCGAAATTCTTGCCAGAAAGTCAGAAGATAAATAAAGAATATTGCCTGAGCAATATGTAGCGCTTGAGAGAGCAAATTCTTTGAAAAATGCCAGATTTGTGGGAAGAATACTCATGGATTTTGCTCCACGTAATGGTAATGCACCATCTCGCAAGGCTATAATTGTGAATGAATATTTGATCAAAAGCTCAACAAATACAGTACAACTTCACTAGTCCGGGCATATATTGTTCCTGCGCATGCCCGGAACGATCGAAACGCCCGAATTTCTGAAGAGATTTGAATTTGTTTCATTTTCAAAATAGAAAAAAACCAAAATCTGTTAAAGCCTAGTTTATTATAAAAATATCGGAAAGTTTAACAAAAACTAGTTTCTATTATAAAATAGAATCAAATTATAGAATTTCCATTAATTATAATCTTTCCTCATAGAAAATATAGAATTTAAATAAAAGCTAGTGTACATAAACCACATGCTATTCCTTATTACGTTTAAAATATCCCTCGATTTTAGTTTGAACCTTTCTGGATGCTGCATTCTTTTCAGGAGTAATACGTCTTCTATAGGCAGAATATTCTGTTCAGCCCAGCTGATAATCAGGGAGAACGCATTGACAGTATCTGCATGTTTCACTTTTACCATACTATTTAAACCATCTTCCGAGTCAGAAGATTCCTGTACGTTTTCAATATTCCTTCCTACAGCATCCTGTATAAGCTCTTCTTCAGGCAATCGATAACGATTACAAACTCTTTGTCTCCCAAAGCCCAATTGGTAATGTTCTCAATGGTTGAGTCATTTCTAGATCGATGAACCTTAATGATACGACAATATTTTTCAAATCATTTTCAGTGATTGGACGAAGTTTCTTCTGAAGCTCTGAGAGTGAAATATTTTCATCATCTGATTCTTCTACTTCTGTAGTGTCATGCCACAATGCTGTCGAACTTTTTCTAAAATTTTTTGAACTAATGGCTTTTCAAGATTAGGAAAGATTGTCCACGGTATCTTTCAAATTATACTGTTTCAAAATGGAAGTTATCTCTTCACCTTCATGCAAAATGATATGATAAAGAAGGCATTTCTATACGACACTTTAATGTTTTGAATTAAATTGTGATCCAAAGGTTGGAGAACGGCAGTACAGTTGGGTGGCAAAAACATAACTCTGAAGTTTGGATCCGTATTAACCTCTTCCTCAGGTGGGTGCGATGGTGCATTGTCTACCAACAACAGAGCTTTAGAGGGCTTGTTATTCTTAGTTGAAAAATTCTTCACATAGAGGATAAAAGATGGTTTAAATCATTCATTAAATAATGGTCTGGTCATCCACCCTTTGGTAGATGCTTTGTAGCAAACTGGTAGTGAACTTTCGTTTTGATTGCTCGTGAATTTTCCGCTTTTACCAAGACTAGTAAAGGTAATTGGTGAGTTCCACCCGCGTTGCAGCATAGCATGAATGTTAAGCGATCTTTTGACACTTTTCGACCTGGTGCTGATTTTTCCCCGTCCGTGATGAACCCAAGTTGTGTCTGGTAAACAACTCCAAAAAATGGTCGATTCATCAGCATTCTACACCTGTTATTTGCTCAATTCCATCTGTTCAACAACCGATAGAAAATTTTCCTTAGATGGTATCATAGCGGAAAAATCACTGAAAAGTTTTTCACCACAAACCTTCAAGAAACGAATTCCATGTCTAAGCTTGAATTTATTTATTCATCCCGAACTTGCTAGAAAACCTTTTCTCCCATGATTCGTTCAAAAAACTGTTTGACTTTTGCTCCCAATATGTCTGACGGAATTGGTACGTGGGCGTTGCGTTGTTGAAGAAACCAGTTATACACTGCGATTTGAACATCAGGATTCTCAGCTTCTCTAATAATTTCTCTTTTTCCGACAAAAATACCTTGGATAGAATAAATTCGAGAAAAGTTTAAAATAATATTCCTACTAGGGATGCACTGAGGGCCCGGTGGGGCCGGCCAAGCTCTCGGTCGTGATACTCAGCATGCAGTTATTTTGGTTGGCCGAAAATTCGTTACTCGGCTCTTTGTGAAAACCTTGCTCGGTGAATCCCTAATTCCTACCTGTTCCTTGATAGGATTTGGATATAAATCTCCTTATTTTGTCCTTGTCCTTTTTTATGTCAATCACTGCTGATTTTGGAATAGTGAACTTTGCTGCTATTCGATGGGTACTCATTCCATCATCAATAAAATTTATTATTTTTGATTTCTCTGTCAGTGTGACTGTTTTATGATTTCTCTTGTTAGGAGCCATTATGCACACCACGGGCGAGATTGAAATGCAAAATGCAACTGTAGAACGATACTCGCAACTCACAGATAGTACAAGTACATAGATACATGTACAGACAGGAAAATTATTATTGTTTGTATATTAGTCGGCGTCGACCTGCCCGGATTAAAGAGGTAAAATTCTCAAAGTGCTGGAATGAGTCGCGTGCCCGAGTTACTGGAGTGCCCGATATAACGAGTGTCCGGACTAGTGAAGTTGTAGTGTACCATCAAACAACCACTGTATTCACCTGATATGGCTCCAGCCAATTTCTTTCTTTCTCTAAAACCGAAAACCACTTCGAGGTATCCGTCTTGAATCGATAGAAGACAAAAGAGATAACTGCAGTCGGTTCCGGTAGAAGCATTTGTAAAAGGGTTCGATGATTGGACTACTCGTTAGCGTTAATGCATTATTTCGGAAGAGGCCTACATTGAAGGCGGAAAGATAAATTTTGATGAAAAATAAATATTTTGTGTGTTACTGACCAATACCTGGTATGTAAATTAACGTCTATTAACGTATGTCAGGAAAGTCTAGGGTAAAAGTTTTTTCATGCATAGTTCCCGCAATTTGTGGAAGATCTATTTGCTGTGATCAAAAGATGTCATTTATGATTTATATTGAGTATTGCTATTGTCAAAAGTCTGAATAAGTTCGCTAAAATGGCTTACAAATTAGAACTTCGAAGAAGTATTTACAATTTAGTTGGGCAAGTTCCTAAGCGTGAAATCATCAACATTTTTCGTGGTCAGAATATTTCTAAGACAACTATTTACCGGGTGATAAGTGAATGTGAGCAAGGAATTCCATGCTTGAATTTGCCAAAAAGTGGTCGACTGAAGGCTCTGAATGAAATCCGTTGAAACAGGTTCTTAGAAAGAGCAAGAGGAACAGTAAGAACATCATTACGAAAACTATCCAGAAAGTTCGTACTTCTCATTAGACAATAAGGCGAGAATTGCTGAATCCGGCATGTTAATATCGTAAAAGGCGTGAGTACAAAATATAGCCAGAATCAATTGGAAAATATCCCCAAATGTTGCCGCCCCTTAGGAAGAATTCACTTCGCAAATGACAGAACCATAATTTTGGATGATGAAAAATATTTTACATTATCCCATTCTGAAATCAACTGTAATGCTGGTTTCTATTCAAATAACAACATAGAAGATTGTCCAAACGAAGTAAAATTCAAAACAGAGAAAAAATTTGAAGACAGGATTTTGATTTGGTGTGCTATTTCTGAAGCTGGGGTTTCAGGACCATATATAGGGCATGTGAGAGGCGAAGCTGTTGATGCAAACCTGTATACTGGAAGAAGTCTCCCAAAATTATTAGATTTCATCAATATCTATCACGCTGATGACGAAATAATGTTTTGGCCAGACTTGGTATCTTCCCATTATTCTCGAGTTACGAGAGATTGGTTAGAAGTTTATAACATCCCTTTTGTACCTCGCGGAGATAACCCCCCCAACCGTTCCAGAAGCAAGACCAATCGAAGATTTTTGGGGTTTACTGACAAGGAGAATCTATGACATGGTTGGAAAGTCCAAAACGAAGAAGGTTTGAGACAGAGAATCTTTCAGAAGATACGAGAAATCGATGTGGATATCATCCAAAGACGCCATTGAGCAGAACGGGCCCCTATCAATCCTTTAAATACGATTTTATAGAGTTTACATATGAGGTGAAATTCTAATGATATAATCAATTCAATAAAGTTTTTCAGTAATTAATTTATGTATTCGAATTTTTTCCCAATACTTTTGTGACACACGTTATTCATTTTCTATATCAATCATTCCTTCCCCACATAAATTCAATCGGCGTCTTAATGTGAATTGAGTAATTTTTTTTAATGTAAACCGAAGCATCTCTTTACAGGCATTCTTAATTTTCTGATGCAGCTGATTAACGCTATAAGAAACAATATTTCTGAGTAGCCTCCATGAACAATAATGTAAAGAAGTGAAGAATGGAAACTTCGATGGACAATTTATAGAACCATTAGGCGAATTGATTCTCATATGCCTCATTCGAATTGTGTTTGATAGCTGAAGTTCTGCGAAGAAGGCACTATTAGCCTGAATCCATAAAATTGCTTCAACTGCAAAGACACATCTTCGAGAAAAAATTGAAGTTCTTCTTTCTCTTCTATGCAAATATGCCATTCCATCTAGAACATCTTCTTAGAAGTAGGGTCCACCGAATTGGCGACAAATTATACCGCACCACACATTCACTTCAAAGTGTCCCTCCTTACGTAATGAATTGATGGCGAGTGGGTTTTCCGTTGACCATTTATAGTCGTTTTATTTGTTGAATAAACCATAACTCACGAAGGGCCTTTCATCTGTCCAAAGGATTCATTGATTAAACACGCGTCTGTCAACAAGTTCTACCATCGCTATGATTTGAGCAATAAAGTTCAAGTATTTTCTGTGTAATAAGCATTTGTGAATATTCCAGAATATGCAATTTAAAATCATGGAATTTATTATCATTTGAAAATTCTTTGAACAAACGATTTCTTCATAATCAACATTACAGACCTTCCCGAGGCATCCTCACAATATTGTAATACTTGTGCTACTATATTGATACTCTTCTTGGAAAAAAGTTTCACGAATAGCATTTTCCCTTCTTTGAAGAATTCTGTACTCGGGAGCGTGGTACGCAAGGTATTGTTCTTAATAAATTTATATGGTTGTTCTACCATTCTTTCGCGCTTCTCTATAAACTAGTTACAAGTCAACTTTTTCGTTTTGTGTTTTCATTATTGCATAATTATGACACAACTCATTGATGCTAGTGATTGTCGAACCTGAGCTGTCGATTTTATCTATGCAGATCTGATCACACTTGATTTCAAACCATATTATATAAAAATATGAAAAAGAAAAAATACTTTTGTCAGTTTCCATGTTTGCTTGTTGATTCACGACAGGTTTCGTCCCTTCGATCATTTTCAAGTTCTGAATACTACGGTACAAAATGTTAAGTGAGGGGCGTTATTGCTTTCAAATTGGGTATAATGTGTGGTTTTCCCGAGTTTATTGATTTCCAAGAGATTCATTCTTCTTCCTTTATCACATTTGAGGACTTTTAGATTGTTGATTGAAAACTATGATATGGTTCGTTGATTGATTTCTTGTCTGATGATATATATTCTTTGAATCTACATTAAAAAGCCATGCTAGAACGATTCAAGTACGCAAGAAAGTTGTTCTTGATAAATTAAGATGGCTTTTCTACCGTTCTTTCGCGCTTCTCTATGAACTAGTAACAAATCAACTCTTTCGTTTTGTCATTATTTTTTTTATGTGCGCTTCCCCGGAATAGGCGAACCTGTTGAATCACATGAATAGGCACCTGGGAAGAATTGAGGTGTCTGTTTACTCGCTTCTTGAAGAGGGCCAAATTGTAGGATGGTGGAAAGATGTTGGACGGAAGCGAGATCCACAGCTTCTTGGAGCATTTTCCGTGGAAGTATCCGTAAAATAGAGAAAGGTTAGCAACTTGTCTTCTGAGAGCCAGCGAGTGGAGATCGCGGATGATCTCCGGGTGGCCCATAAGGTGCACTATTCAACATCCACAACGAATCTTTGGGCGCAGATCCCCATACTTGGGAACAATATTCCAAAGCAGGTCGAATCTGGGCCTTATATGGAAGCAACAGCTGAGATGACCTGAAGTATCTCTTGGCTCTAAGAAGAAAACTAAGCTTAGCTGATGCCGACTTAACTATTGCTGATACATGTTCATGACAGCAAAACACAGAGTTGACCGTTATTCCGAGAAGATGCATCGAATATTTGGATACAATTTGTTGTTCTTGCATTATTAGAGGAGGTTCTCCAGCAGGGACCTTTATAGAAGACGTAGTTGCTTGCGTATTTCTCGCATTGAAGGTCACCAGGTTGAACTAACCCCACTCAGATATCCTCCGTAAGTCAGAGTTTAAATTATTAATTTGTTGACGATGAGATTTCGCAGCTGTAATCGGCCGCAGACTATTGAAAGACGAAACCAGGGTACAATCGTCTGCAAAACCGAAGATCTTGTTTTCTGTAGATGACAAAAGATCGTTTATCTGCAACAGAAACAAGTTTAGCGAGGAAATGGATTCCCGAGGTGCTCCTGCTTGCAGCTCGAATCAATCTGATGTTATACCGTCGGCTACAACTTGTATTGAACTATTTGAAAGAAAGCTACTTATCCAACCCAGCAATTTTTCGGGAAGCCTATATGCAGCAAGTTTATTCAACAAGGCTGCATGCCAAACCCTATCGAAGGCTTTAGAGATGTCGAGGGCAATTGCTTTAGATTCCCCATGCTTTTCCATCGTTGATGTTTATTAACGACCATTCTGACGGTCGTTAATAATTCCCTGAAACTCAAGATATTTGATGAATTCATCATTTATGACTCTCTCCATCACTTTGGACACAATGGGAAGAAGTGCAACAGGGCGGTAGTTTTGGGTAAGGACTTCTTTCTTTTCTTTGGTATCGGTTGAGTTCTCGCTATTTTCTAGCTTCTCGGAAAAGTCTGGTTTTCATAAGAAAACTGAAACAGACGGTTGGGAATGGGTGCTAGTTCGGGAGCACACTTTCTCAGGACGATAGGCGGTATTTCGTCTAGACCAACTGTTTTTTTGCAGTTCAGCTGCTCGAGAGCCGGTCTCATAAAGCGTACTCTGAACTGAAAGAATTTGAAGGTGGAATCTTCGGTGGTGTTACGTTAGATGAATCTAGCATAGAATTCTTTGAGAACAAGTGAGCAAAGAGATCGGATTTCTCTTTCAGAGGTGATGCTATACTTCCGTCTTCTCTTACAAGAGGCGGATACGCAGATTTGCAGTAATTGGCACTGACAGTCTTCGCCATAGACCAGAATTGTCTAGTCCCGCTTGCCTGTTCAAGGAGTTTATTAGTTACCCCTTCGCTGAAATTGGCCTTTGCTCTTGCACTTCAGGTTGCATACATTCCGTATTTGTACGAAGGTTGTTCCTGTTTCCTCTGTTGGATTTATTTTCCATGACTTGTAAGCTCTGGTCTTGGCTGCAGAGGCTCTTTCTCAGTCTGTATTGAACCATGGCCTTTGTGCTGTGGTTATTTTCAAGTAATGAGGGATGTAGAGATCCATTCCTGCATGAATGATTTCTGTAACAGATTCATTGCGCATACATTGATGTCAAGAAATTGTACGGTAATAGTGGTTTAGTGGTATCAAAATGGTTCCAGTAACAGATATAAGGTTGTGGTCTGAGTTGTCTAGCGGTGCTGAGACCTCCACTCCAGAATCATCTGGATCTGAAACCAAAAAGAGATCCAAGGTATTCGGGAAGTCGTTTGGGTGATTAGGTATTCTCGTCGGTTCGTCGACTAGCTGCGTTAGATTATTACTGATTGCGAAAGTTTCAGCACTTCTGCCCTCTTCATCGGTTCTATTGGAGTGGCGGAGCCAGTTGGTGTTGTGAACGTTGAAGTCACCCAGTATCTCAGCTGCCGGATGATGTGTCTGAATCCAATCCATCTTATCACCTAGATACTGAAACAGTCGAGAGAAATGAATATTGTTTGGCGAGCGATATAGACAGTATAATAACAGTGTTTTATTCCTGCAAATAGATTTTATACCATGCAAAGTCAAAAGCGTAATTTTAGTATGAACGGAAACAACAAGGCTGATGATCTTGCTAAACTAAGCACTTTTACTGAACAGCATATAGCCACAATGCCTTTCACAGATCTCTTTCAAAAATTTAAGTCTAATATCATCGAACAAACAAAATTTAGCATTCTTCAAGATAGCCGTGATAAGGGTGGAGCCTACTTCATGTCGTTATACAGTAATAATAATTTACCGTGGTTTGTTGGACGTGGGCTGAAAAGGAATGTTATGGTGACATAAATCGGTTGAGATCTAATCATTTTAACCTAAGGGCGTCACTATTTCGTATTTGTCATATGTTCGTTAACGAAGAAATGCAGTCTCAATTCGCAAATTTGAAGGTTTCAAAACAATAATTATCTATCAAAAAATTTATTCTCACATTTATCTATCAATAGTAAATCAACGTTGTAGATAATCAATAGTATAGAAATGTCGCCTTCTCAATAACAGAAATGTATTTCATTCCATCTCTGGTAGCACACAATCGCTCTCGTATGTTGAATATTGTGACCAGTGAGGGTCTTGTTTCTTACTAATTCGTCTTAGAATTTCTTTAAGAATCACCTCTTGAAGTTTACATACAGCTTCGGAGACACCCTATATATTATGATCCAGTTGAAAAATCTATCAGTGAAGTTAAACCTGATATTATGTGATAATTCTTCGAAATCAAAGTGTACTACAAACTAAAATAAATATTCTTCATAAATAATCCCTATCTCTATATTTCTTTCGAATTCTCAGTTTCTTCTTAACAGATCATGTGTTTGAAATAAATATCGATTGAGATGAAAATTTTTAACTGCTTCTTTTCTTCACTTCTATAATCAATTCAAAAATAAAATAACACTTATTTATTATACCAGCTAATGTCATTCATTTACAGACGAAATGTGTGGCAACTACAGATCGAATACACCTTCACTCTAAGAACCTCACAATAGAAGAAAGCGATATCCTCATTAAAGATCTCACAACTAATAAGAGAGTGAAATTAGGCATTATAGAAGACGACTACGACAGAGATTTCATGATAATACATACAGATTCACCGCTGATTGAAGGTCACAAATACGTGATCAGTATCAAATTCGAAGGGAGACTTGGCGACAGCCTCAGCGGTTATTACAGAAGCCACTATGATACGAAAAACGGAGAAAAAAAATGGTTGGCCGTGACCCAGTTTGAACCTACTCATGCTAGAAAAGCGTTCCCTTGCTTTGACGAACCCTCAATGAAAGCTACCTTCAAAATCAGCCTAGGACGGAAAGATGGATACACCTCATTGAGTAACATGCCGATTCTAGAAACAAAACCAATGTAAGTTTGAACATGCATATTTAGTAGTTTTTTCTTCAGGGGTCGAAAGATAGCTATAGAGGAAATGACTGAGAGAAAAAATACCTTGGTTAGTTTTCCATGTTTGCTTGTTAATACATGACCGGTTTCGTCCCTTTTTCATTTTCAATTCCTGAATACTAAGGTACAAAGATGATTACAAGATATATTTTCCCCTAAATGTTGAGTAGGGGGGAGTTATTGATTTTCAGTTGGGTTTAATGTGGGGTTTTCCCGAGTTTATTGATTTCCAACAGATTCATTCTGCTTCCTTCATCACATTTGAAGACTGTGAGATTGTTGATCGAAAACTGTTCTGTGATTCGTTGATTGAATGTGCTCAAATAAAGGGGATTTCTCGTCTGATGATATATGTTCTTTGAATTTTCATTCAAAATGTCTACCTGCTTGTCCTACATAAGCTGAAGGGCATTCGTTACATTGTAGATACCAAATTGATTATCTGTTTTTTGTTATGTATTAAAAAGTAATTTGCTAAGATTTGGACCGATAGAGAATTATTTTGAGTTTTGGGAAATAATGATAATACAGGGTGCTTCAACGAAAACTAAGCAGAGGCTATATCTACCAAGATATTCATTTCTGATCAAAACGCAAAAACAAGTCAATTTTTGTTTCAAGGGGGACATCTTATGGGTACAAAACTTGCCTAAAATATCAACCCCCTAAGCGGGGGTTGCAATCCTTGAACATTTTGAATAGAGAAGATGGCTCGAGTCATGACTCAGAAGAAACGTGGTATCTTTGTCTACATTGTTTTGTACGAATTTCCATTTTTAATTGAAAACTGTAATAGATACAGGGTGAGCAACTGAAAGATAGGAAAGACTATTTCCCTGAGACTATTCAAGTTTCAGTGAAGTGAAATGGAACAGATCCATGCTTGTCAATGGCAGTCATCATCAGGTACCATTCTCATCTCGAATTTCAACCCCTAGAGCAGGGATGACCACCCTTGAAAATTTGGAAGAGGGTAGATGGGTCGAGTGATACCTCGGAAGAAAGGTATTATCTTTGTCTGCATCTCCGTGAACGAATTTTCATTTTTGATTGAAAACTGTGGAAGATACAGAGTGAGCTACTGAAAAATACAGGAGACTATCTATCGCCCTGAGCTACTCAAGTGTGCAAAGTGTGCAAAAAAATGGAACAGTTGAAATTTGAGATGTGAATGGTGTTCCGGAAGATGACAATCTTGGATCTAGAATGAATCTGTTCCATTTTTTTGCACTTATACTTGAATAGCTCGAGGCGATAGATAGTCTCCTCTATTTTTCAGTAGCTCACTCTGTATCTTCTACAGTTTTCAATCAAAAATGAAAATTCGTTCACGGGATGCAGACAAAGATAATACCTTTCTTTCGAGGTATCACTCGACCCATCTATCCTCTTCCAAATTTTCAAGGGTAGTCACACCTGCTCTAGGGGTTGAAATTCGAGATGCGGATGATACGCGATGATGACTGTCATTGATCAGCATGGATCTGTTGCATTTTACTTCACTGAAACTTGAACAATCTCAGGGAAATAGTCTTCCTTATCTTTCAGTTGCTCACCCTGTATCTTTTACAGTTTTGAATTAAAAATAGTAATTCGTTCAAGGCAATGTAGACAAAGATACCGCCTTTCTTCTGAGTCACCACTCGACACATCTTACCCACTCAAAATGTTCAAGGATTGAAACCCCCGCCTAGGGGGTTGATATTTCAGACAAGTTTTGTACCCCAAAAGATGTCCCCCTTGAAAAAAAAATTGACCTGTTTTTGCGTTTTGATCAGAAATGAATATCTTGGTAGATATAGCCTCTGTTTAGTTTTCGTTGAAGCACCCTGTATGTAATGTATAATATGTTCAATTCAATAATTAAAATCACCAACAACTTCGTGGTCTTCAAATGGGATCTCCTCTTTCGTTTGGGAGGACCAATCTCGAAAATGAACTTTATTCTTCATGTACTATTTTAACTAAGAATGTCCTTTATAGTCTGTTCGACCAAAACATTTTTTGCAAAAAAGACGTCTATAACCACTAAGCAATAGAAGTCCAATAAAACAAAAAAACTGATTTCTAGTGATATCTTCGGTACGATGTTTCTGCTGGACGAATGTGTTTGAGAATCGAAGAATTTGATTAATTACTTCTTCATCGAAGAATAACTGGAAAGTGGCAGAAGGTAAAAGATTGTTATCAGCAGATGATGTCAGTGTTCATCAGAGTCCAGCAGGGTCGAAGTCCGAATCACTTTCTTCATAATCGAAAGTTTTCAGACGTTTCGGTCTTCGTTTTACAAATTCTGAGACAGGTTTATCATCGTCTCTATCCCAGTCCTCTTCTGTTTCCATTCGTACTTCTACAAAGACTCCAGGTAACTTGATCAATGACACGGTGTTTTCATCTACTGAGTCTTCATCTGTATCACAGTCTTCCTTAGCATTTTCAAGAGGAAAAATAGCTACTTCTTCTGGAAGCTCAATTTCGACTTTTTCGATCACTGCCATTATTTCTGCTAACATAGAAGGTCAAAAAGGATCATCTTTGTATCTGAAACAATGATATTCCATTTCAGTCGACCGTACTTGATGAACCCACTGTCCTTTCAAAAAGATAGCTTTTTATATCGCGTCATATTTCACGTAGTATGGAATAATATGTAAGGTTATGCAAATTGGAAGATTCTACATCGTAAAACTCAAATATTAAATGAAATTGAATAAAACTCAACAAAACTTAAAGAATTTCTTTTTCATCTGTTGGACATCTAGATCGATATAATTTAACTTCACTCCTACACTCGCTATTCACAAACGATTCTAACGTATGTGATTGTTGCGCATGCGCGTCTAACTTGTTTGACTATATTCTTAGTTATGCTAGATAGGTGGCGCCATCTAGAATTGAATAGTTTCTTAGGAACGGTTCTTTCGAAGGGACGACTGGGCTAAATAGGTTTATTTTTTGAGAATTTATGTAATTGGTATATATCGAAAGGTTTTTGAAACCTCGCGTCTATTGATGACAAAAAATGTTTACTTCCGAGAGCTTTCTTGCATGTAAACTGACTAAGGTTACGTCATAAATGTATTCAAATAGTGTTATCTTGTTAATAAATAAATGAAAAAACATAAATTTTAATTATTTTCAAAAACTCTTAATCAACAAGGTGAAAGCAATTAATTGTTTTTATAACATAATTTTAATATTTGAAGAGCTCATGATTGTGACAAATTCTTAGAACAATTCTTTGAATTTAATTTCTTGTCTTTGATAGACACAGAAATGGTGAATCTGGCAAACTTCTAGATAAATTGAATGAAAATATTTCTCAAGTTTTTGAATTTATATTTAAAACTGGAATAATGTCATTCAGTTTCTGGGCTCATTCTAGCCTACATTTAGGTCTATTTTTCTTTGTGTATTTTCTAGTTTTATCATTTTTCCAAACGGAATATGTTAAAAAATGTTCCATTTATAGTGTTGGTATGCCTGGTTGGTACTGGGATATATTCGAGAAGTCTGTTCCAATGTCGACCTATTTAGTAGCTTTCATGGTGTCTGATTTTGCACATGCTACTTCTAACCTAAGAGGCCTAGGTAACAATGTAACCTTTAATATTTGGGCAAGAAAAGAAGCACTTGGTCAGGTATGTACCCTTATTTAACTTAATAATACCACTATGATCTAAATAGGATAGCAATCATTATTGAACAAATTTTTGTAAATATTGTGTAAATACTTATGGAAGAGATAAAGGGTCCTCCATCTGCAGGTTTCATTTTAAATTTGCCACCATTTCTGAACTGTCAACATAGAACTGTCATTACATGATGATTTGACGACTGAAAACTAGGAGAATTTCAGTCATGTAATGATTCAATTTCGCACAACGCATCGAAATAGTGAAAATTCACTGCAAAACCAGTGAAAATTTCGCGATCACAGTTCGAAAAATTCCAAGGTTGCGGACGAGTTAATGATGTGCAGCGTCAAACACGTGATTCTCCGGCCAGATCAGCTGGAAATATCGCCGCTGTAGCTGATATTGTGGTTGAAAAGCCAAATTTGTCAATTTCGAGATAGCATTGGGTATTTCCTCAACTACTTTGCACCGTATTTTGCATCTTGATCTGAATCTCAATCCCTATTAGGATCAGTAAATACAAGGATTGAAGCCAACTGACCACGAACAACGCCGCATATTTGCACAGTGGGCGCTGAAAATGGATAATCTAGATACTGCTTTTTGAACCTAATTATTCTGAGTTATGAGGCCCATTTTCAACTGTCTGGGTATATCACTTAATAAAACTGTCCCATCTGGGGATCCCAATAAATACTCCAACAGCCTCTTCATTCAAAACGAGCGACTGTTTGGTGCGGTTTTGGTCGGGGGGTCAGATCACATATTTTTGATAATGAAGCTGGCGCAAGCATTGTAGAAAATGGAAACCGTTACAGAGCCATGTTGGCCGACTTTTTTTGGCCCGAATGAATGTTCTTGGTTCACAGGGTGTTTATTTTCAACAGGATGGCGCTACGTTCTACACAGTTGGTGGAACAATGGCTCTATAGCAACAACAGTTTCCTGAACATGTGATATTTCGCAATGAAACTAAGTTGGCCCTTTAGATCATGAGATTTATCACCATTAGACGTTTTTATTTGGAGCTACGTCAAGGATAAGTTCTACGCCAATGGTCCAGCAACGATTGAGGCACTCAAAGACCTTATTAGAGCAGTTTTACGCGAAATATCACCGCAATTATGCGAAAATGTAAAGAAAAATTTTCTACAAAGAATGATCATTTGTAAAAAGGCCTGAAGTGGACCAAATATCGTGTTTCATTATTAACCTCAGAGTTTGTACTTTGCATCAGAATAAAAATATCACCATTTTTCTCGAAGTAATGGACACACTCGGAATTGTGAGAGTAACCAGTAACCAGTAGGGTATGTCAATAGTGATAGTAGTAGAGTGTATGAAAGTTAATTATATTTGAATTTGGCAAGTAGTCTCAGAGACCTTTGTATAACTACATTCAATGTAATCACATTCAAATTATGGCCAGTTCGAAAGAATTTTTGACATATATTCGTCCTACGGATACCAAATTGATAGTGATGGCTTTAAGGTAGCTTGAATAGTCTGATTGCAAGGAAAATGAGGACGATGACAGCGATAAAAATGATTTAGAACTCGAGAGTAATCATCATTCCGAATCAGAGGACGAAATTTCTGAAGACGAATTATGGATGTGGAAGATGATATTGATGCTAAGTATTATACTGCCTTGGCCCAACAAAACTTCATCTCCATAAGCCATAAGTAAAACGTTGTTATATTAAAATTAAGAAGTTTATACTTACAAGTAGGATATACAGAATTGAAAAACAAAGTAACTTCCGCCCAAGGAATATAAAATACAATTCAAAATGTCACAGTAATAGTTCCTGTGAAAAAAAAATATATTAAACAATTATGTCTCACTACTTGATTGATTCCTCATGGATGATCAATTATCATTCACTTCTATTTTCTATATTTTTATGTCAATAGAAATTGTCATACAAATCTTGAAGATCTTAAATATTTTAGGTGAATTGTGGGTTAACAATGGTGAATAATTTGTGTTAAACAATTTGTTACTGAATAAATTGATTCATAAATGTATAGTTATCCTAGTAAATGAAAAATTTCCATTTAATTTGATGACACACTTCCTTTACCTTTTGTTACATAATGACATTGGTTTCCAGTATTAGTAGTGGAAAGACTGAACAAAAAGTATCCTCCGAATATATTCTAATATGTACACATATTTAATACATCAACTGATCTCGGATTTGCCAATGTCCCTAACGTTTTGGAAGATTTTCACCTTTGATTCATTAAAATCTTCCCTACTTATAAATGAAAAATATTAAATTTTTTCATTGAAAGATATAAATTTCACAACATAACCAGTACTCAACACTTACCCACAACCAAATTTATATGTAATCACTCGGTATTTCACATTATTGATAGGTTTTAACCATGGACTACTTTCGAAGAATAAAGTATTTTGTTGTAAGAAAATGGATAGTAGGATAAGAAATGTTGAATTATCACCACATGTTCGGGATATTGTACTCAGTCGTCATGATGAGAAACTGTGAATTTCAAAATTCAAAAAAGCCTATAATCATAATTGAAAAAGTCCTACGTTGGATTGTCCGATGTGCATACGGGTCGAATAATTTCTCTCGTTGAAGAAGAGGTAACACAGAGTGATATACCGGCCGCAATGGGGTATCACAGGGGGTAATTTCCAAAACCTACTCCCGATACGTGGAGATACAATCTCTGCAAAATAGACCTAGAAGAAGTCGTAGGAATATCACTTCTGAAGAACAAGACCACTTTTTGTGCCGAATTGCAAGAAGAAACCCTAGTGCGTCGCACTCCATACTCAATAGGCAAATTCTGGAAGCAACACGCATCAGTGTATCGGTCAAAACGATATGTCAAAGATTTCGTTCAAGAGGTTTAAACATCAGAAGGCCTTTAAGAGTTCCAGAGCTAACCAGACAACAAAAAATTAACAGACTTAATTGGTGTTTCGAGCACCAAAATTGGAATATCGAGAATTGGTGAAATGTTCTTTTTTCGAACGAGGCCGGAATTGGTGTTCTATGAGATGACCACCAGATTCGGGTCTTAAGGCGTCGTGGAAGACAAGTCAGACTTCAAGCAGCTAGACAAATTCCGAAGTACCAATATTTACAATTTAAACGTCTATTGTCGATTTTTGTTTGTTGGGACGTACATCGAGAAGAATTAACAGAAGATTTGCACTATCAGGAATACATACAGGTTTATTATAAGAAATGTAACGGAAAAAAACACTCTTGTCAGTGTTCTACGTCTATTTGTTAATACACAACCGGTTTCGACCCTTCAGACATTTTCAAGTGCTGAATACTACCTAAGGTACAAAGATGGAATTTCCTGAGTTTATTAATTTCTAAACTTTCCAACAAATTTATTCTACCTCCTTTATTGCATTCGTACAGGACTTTGAAATTGTCGAAAACTGTTGTTGGTTTGTTGATTGAATGTGCTCAAATATTGGGGATTTTTTATCTGACGATATATGTTCTTTGAACTTACATTCACAATTTCTACCTGTTTGACCAATTTGAATGACATTCGTCTTATAAGATTTTGTAAAATACCAAATTGTTTGAGTTTTCTCTCTTCTGTTTTGCATCAAGAAGTAATTTGCTAAGATTTAGATCACTTCAGAAAGAGGTGGTTAGTTTGAATTTTGAAAAATAATGTTTCATTTTATGAGAAAGCAATTTTTGCGATTTCCTATAGTGATGTTCGATATCATTCTTTTGCGTTTAATGATTTTATTCATGAAAAAGGCTGCTATATTGTTGTTGGAGGCTGTTTATTTATTGTATTTATTTCGGTTTTGAAATCTTGAATTCGGAGGGGGATAGTAAAAGTTCAGGGATTATTGCGTCTGTGAACGATACTTTTCTTTAGATATTAAAAAATCGTTCACAGACACCAAAATGAACTAATTCAATCATTCGATTCATAATCTCGCCGTCTACAATTATGAGGCCCACAAAACTTTTACTATCCTGAACTCAATATTATAAATATTCAAAAAGTCTTTCACTTACAATGGGGGGGGGGCACCAATTTTTTTAAAACATCAATATTCATTTTATTCTTAAGGCTTTTATATTAATTTTCCAAATCAACAATTCATAATGGTTTCACTTTGGTTCCATTGAAAGAATAAAGGAATTTATCTAGACTTGCAAGCTGCACATTACGAAAATGAAATCTCACACTTATTATAGACGGAATGCTCAAAATATAGCCTGAATAGAAATCATCTATCATTCCCCAAACAATTATAAGTCGATATTTTCGAAAAATTAATACTTTTCCTACGAACTACAGAAAGATATCACTGTGTGTCATAATGACTACAGAAATGGGAACGAAAACATCACCTTCTGAAGACGATAGCTTCTGTCCCTGTGCTACCCAGTGGACGCTCATGTTCTGCATCTCTGACTTCGTTATTCCGCAGACTTGACATTTGACACTTGACATATTTGGTGCAATTTTCTCCGTCTCATGATGACGTTTCTAGTGATGATTTTTTCTACGAATATGAAGTAAAATATATTTTATTTAATACTAATACATAATTTTAATTGCACAAACAATTTTCAAGTGACTTGAAAATGATATAACAGTCAGAACTGGTTGTGTTTATGAAAATAAAATTATGGAAAGTATTAAATATATTTTACTTCATCTTAGTAGAAAATGAATTTTCATGAAATAAATGAAGCATCAAAATTACTTATAATTTTTTATGCCCTTATCTCTTCTAGTGCACGAACTGCTCATGCTTAATCACAAAATTATCAAAACCACTCATAATATGGGTGAGGGCCAATTATACTGGATGATTCACCAGTGGCGCGATGCTCTATAGCTCGTATACTCTTGAAGATTTCATTTTTGTTCGAACGGTATTGTATTTAGAAAGTAATAATCTACTTCAGCAATTTATTCTGAAGCAGTAGAAGGGTATCCCAATTTTCTATAAAAAATTCTTGGGTTGTTTTTTCAGATTGGAAGATCACTTTTTTGTTGAAGATTTCCTTAAAAATTCATGAATATCGGCTCTCACATCATCGCATGCTCCTTCGGCCAGAGGGGATGAATACTTTTTTCCTTTCGTTTTCTTATTGTCCAAAGATAGCTTCATTGATGAATTGAAATAGATTATCCTCATTTTATACAGGAGTGACTCAAAAAATTAATTGAATATTGTAATTTTAAAAATATCGTATCTTGATTTTTCAAATGGAACATCCTCCTGTATTTTATTATTCATATCAACGCATAAAATATTGTGCCATATTTTTGCAGATGTAACCTTATCTTTATCTTCGACCATTCTCGAAATGAAAAAAAAAAATTACCAACAATAATAAAATCAGAGGTTGCGAAAGAAGAGTTTACTAGTACATTTCATTATACTTGATCAGAGAAATGGAGATAATTTAAGGTAGTCGTTTATGAAATACGTAATAGGTTGGTTTTTGGTGAGATGATCTACAAAGTAATGAACTATTTCAATAAGTGTTCGAAATGTTGCCTGTTTCTTTTTAGACACAACTCAATCTTTCTGAGTTGAGAGTTTGAGACAGTTGAACTCTCGACAACATTTTCGGATTAACTGACTAAAAGGCGTTGACTATTCTCTGCCTCATATCCAACTGTGTTGTGAATCTGGTAAATTGTGCTCTTAATATAACCCCACAAGAAAAAATCTAGTCTTGTAACGTCCAGAGACCTAGCTGGCCATCTAACAGGACCAACACGTGCTAATCATTTGTTTGGAAATACATGATTCAAATGCTCCCTAACCTGATGTGAGTAATGTGCCGGTGCTCCATCTTGTTGAAACCACAAATCTTGTCTTATATGTTCTGGTACATCGGCAAGTAACATTGGTAGATGATTTTGCAGAAAATCTAAATACATTTCACTATTGAGGTGCCCGTCGAAAAAGTGCGTCCCAATTCGATATCAATTTACTATAGCGGACCATACATTCAAGGACCAACGATGCTGGTGATCTCTTTGTCTTATGAGGTGTGGATTTTCCGTGGCGTAATGATGAAAGTTGTGCCTGTTAACAAGCCCATTCTTGTAGAAAGTTGCCTTGTCCGAGAAAAGAACTCTGCTAAACATATTTGGATTTTACACTCTTTGTCACTTTCTTAATTGCAAAAATATATTCGATTTTCATAGTATTGATTGTTCAGTTCCTGGTGCAGCTGTACATGATATGCATGAAATTTATTTACTTTCAAGATTCTCTGGTCGGAAGTTTGACTTATATTTGTTAACTGAGAAATCTCCGTTTGGCTTTTATATGGGTCCTCTGTCACTGTCATCAAAACTAATAACTGGTTATCTTCAGTTGTAGCAGTTTTTGGTTTTCATGTTTTTTTGTGAGCTATATTACCCGTTTCGATTAATCTAATTAGAAGTTTTTCAAAGCATCTTGCATCAGGATGCCTCTTATCAAAAACCTTTGTGCATAAACTCTAATTGCCAACAAAGAATTTCTATCACACTCACCCAGAATAAAAATCATATCTACCATTTCTTCATTGAAGAACTTCATGGCAGTCAATTTAGAAAATTGGGTTCAAACCTCACTTTAACAATGTTTAGTAACGAAACATTGATCAGTTCACCATCTAAAATGCAGAATATGATATGTCCGGACACCTGACAGAAGGCACAAATAAAAAAAATTTCAAAACATACCTCGATTTAAATTTTAATCATCTTGATTTTTTCATTCGTTGAAAGAATTATCTTGGTTAGGTTTCATTTTTGACTACTCGAATCATTACAGAAATAAAAACTTCTGTGCGAATAATGATGTATGTTGATGAGTTTGATCCGCTTTGTATAATTTTCATCGAAAGTTTTTACAAATAATCGAATATTTCGAAAATGATCGATGATAAAGTTAAGGTGCAAAAATATAGCACAATATTGTATGTGTTGACATGAATAATAAAATAGAGGGTGTTCGATTTGAAAAATCAAGATACGATATTTTTAAAATAACAATAATTTTTTCAGTCATTCCTGTATAAAATAAGGATAATCTATTTCATTTCAATCAATTTTTCATAGACAATTTAGACACCCTGTTCACTGCAAAATAAATTGCTGAAGGTGATTCTTACTTTCTAAATACAATACCGTTGGAACAAAAATGAAATCTTCAAGAGTGCACGAGCTACAGAGCACCGCGCCACTGGTGAATCACCCAGTATATCTATAACGAACTAATAATCCAGCTACCATTCATAATATGGATGGGGGCTAATCAGGCCTGTATCTAAATGATATAATGTCCCGATAAATTCATTTAAAAACGCCTGAGATATGAAAAGAATTTAATATAAATATTAAGATATTAAATAGATATTGTTACCGAATACTTCTCGTTTTCATAATTTCCTTACTAATAGTTCAAGTGACGAAGTATCAGTGTTATAACATCAAACCTCACATTAAGGAACTCGAAAGTGTCATTACAGATACACAACATTACAGGAGGTACTTCGAAGCAAGTTCAGGTATTACACGATCACATGGATTTTTATTTGTCTGATCCAACTCGATCTCAGGTGTAATAAATCTGAGGAAGATAATAAGATAATTGAGGTATTGCAATTAACATTAGACCAATGTATTTTGCATCTTTTTTTATAGACTAGGGTATGGGTTGTTTCGGTATGAAGATGTAGGCTCATTTATTCCTCACAGTTTTTTTGACGCCTTTTATTTCTCCAAATAACGAAGTGATCATATCACATAAAACCTATAACACCCAGAATATTAAAACGTGATAATTGAAAGAATCTAGGGCATAATAATTTTCAGGTCGATCTTGCAAACGATGTAGGTCCAAGAGCGCTCGCATTCTACGAAGAATTCTATGACTTGGACTATCCTCTGCCCAAACAAGATATGGTTGCTATTCCAGATTTCAGCGCAGGGGCAATGGAAAACTGGGGACTCATCACTTATAGAGAAACAGCTCTTCTCTACGATAAAGATAGCTCAACAACTCAAAGTCGTCATAGGGTTGCTAGTGTCATAGCTCATGAATTAGCTCATCAGTGGTTCGGGAATTTGGTAACAATGAGATGGTGGACTGATCTATGGTTGAATGAAGGTTTCGCAACATACATGGCTGCACTCGCAATAGATCATTTGTATCCAGAATGGCATTCCCTTGAAGAAAGTGTAGTAGATGGTGCGATCAGTGTTTTCTACATCGACGCTTTGAAAACGTCTCATCCAGTTAGTGATTTTTGAATCTCACTTATTGTATTATTTGTTAAATAATTTATTATATTCCTTAGGTTTCTGTGCAAATCGATAATCCTTCCTTAATATCAGAAATATTTGACACCGTTTCTTATGAGAAGGGTTCATTCCTCATTCGAATGATGAGTCTTTTCCTGGGTGAAAAATCTCTGAAAGAGGGAATTAACAGCTATTTGAAGCTACACAAATTTGGAAATGCCGATCAAGATGATCTTTGGGAAAGTTTAACGAAAGCTGCTCATAAAAATGAAGCTATGGCACAAAATATGACCGTCAAAATGGTTATGGATTCTTGGACCTTACAAACGGGTTATCCAGTTGTAACTGTGGAGAGGAATTATGAGAATGGTACTGCTATTTTACGGCAGGTAAGACCAAGAAATTGGAAATTATGATTGAATTAAAAGAAATTTAGTTTTGTGCATCTTTTAACGAAAACGTACAGCTCTTTTTCTTCTTGAGTGACTATAATGCAGTATTGATTTAAATGTTAAAACAAGATTTTGCTTCCTCAGAATTTTTCAATTATAAAAATTAATTAATAACTAATTTTTTCATTTTTTTCTCACGAAGACTTATTTTTCATTTTACAGGAGAGGTTCTTCCGAGATACTATAAGACTGAGAAATGCAACAGGTGAATCTTGTTGGTGGATTCCAGTAAGCTATGCAACAGAAGGAGAGCTAGATGTCAATAATACTAGACCAAAAACGTGGATGTCATGTCCTAAAGAAGAAACAACACTCAGTGGCCTTCAATCAGATGAATGGCTCCTACTGAACCTACAACTTGCATGTGAGTTTTGTAGATAAATTAAGTTGAGCCCTTCTTCTTTCTTCTCCAGTTCCATGCTCTGAGTTAGGTTAATCTTTCTACCAAAGTATGTATAATATAACGTCGTTATCATAAGTATATGACCGGTGTCTTCAAACTGCATTCTTAGGCAGCTCGGAAAATTCCATATTCTGGTTAAAAATATGAAAAAACGGAACTCAAGTTCCTTGAGTATCACCAATCGGCAGATGTCATGCCTACTCTAGTATTTATCAGTGCACCAAAAGAAATTGAACGTTTCAGATGTCATTTTCGAGTTTACTAACTCGGAATATGTAATGTTTTCGTTACAGCGACGATGTTCTGTTTTGAAAATGTCCAACTTATCACAATATACGAATCAATCGATTTTATGGAGAAGGAGTATGATAGTTGGCTTATTGAACCTTTCACAAAGCCCATACTAGCCACTTTACGAGAGCCAGTATGTATTTGATTACTTTTATTTTCATTATAGTTTCTCTACTTAGTTTTAAGAGACTTATGTTCTGTATCACAGCAAAGCGTTGAAGGTAGTATCTGAGGAGATGAGAGCTTCATGTGACGTCCTTTTGTGTTACAGCAGGAAATTATTTACAGATCTGGGAGCAGTACCAATCTCTTGCTTCTAGCATGTCTTTCTAAGTTTGACCACGCTCTGGTAGAAGGTACTAGTCTACAAAAATGCCAAAACTGAAAAGTACATTAAAGAAATGAACTGTAACCGGTATGGGGGTCACACACCCGAAGAAAAACGTCGGTGGTTAACACCAATGTAAATAAAGATTAAATAAAACATGTGGTTCACTGATACACAACGGCGGTTTGGCAATATGGCCGGTGATGTGGGTCCTTAGAGTCAACTCGTGTCAACGCTTGCTGCAGATAATCTACGGAGACGAAGTGAACTCGATGAGGTCGGTAAAGGAATATAGAGCGAGTCTCTTTTTTTTTAATCAAAGAGGAGGAAAATCTTCGAAAAGATGCACCCCGGGAACAGGGCCAATGCCGGATTTTTATCGACTACAAACCCCATCTTGGAGTTCCAGCCCGTAAGCTTCAGTCTAGGGAGGAGGGGCCTATTCAATTACTAGGGAACACGGTCTTCTGATGGTATCGTAGCGTTTCAGATTGTAGTTGGCTCTGAGTAGAGACAGTAGGGTTCTCATGAGCTGATATGTTTGCTCGAAGGTTGAGAGCCAATTTGAGAGTTATTTCGGTAAGTGATGGCATACCGTAGTCTTTGTTCCGAACTTACCACGGAATGGCGAGCGATGCTCGCAACAGCTTGAAATATGTGGATTTTAATCTTTGAAAACGTTTCTTCGGAGCTGTACCTCAGATTGGAATAGGATATGTGGATATATTATTTCAAGGGTGGAGACAAATCTGATGTAAATAACTACCGGCCTATTACGGTTACATCTAATTTGGCAAAGATATTTGAGTACTGAAAATGAGAATAATGAATTTAATAGACAAAAGCAAATTACTGCACGAGAGGCAGTTTGGTTTTATCAAAAACAAGAATACTGAGAATGCTATCCAGGTTTTATTGAAAAATATATATCATAGTCTGGATAAGAACAAAAAATTCATCTGCATTTTAATAGATCTTCGAAAGGCGTTTGATACTATCGACCATCTGTTGTTGCTGAAGAAATTATTAGAGAAAATGGGTTTCAGAGGGAAAGCTCATCAGCTTCTAAGCTCTTACCTGTTCGAACGGAAACCGAGAGTGGAAATAGGGGTCACAAGAAGCAAACCAGAAGTTGTTCTTTGGGGTGTACCTCAGGGAACAGTGTTGGGTCCGGTGCTATTCATACTAATTATCAATGACTTGTTCTTGCAGCAAACGCAGGGTTCTCTGAATCCTTTTGCAGATGACTGTGCTATTTTTTCATAAAGAGAAAGACTGCAAGTCACTCAGAGAGTTGGTATAGGTCGATATGAGAAACATTTTTATGTGGTTTTCAGAAAATCTCCTCTCTGTTAATTTCGACAAAACATTTCACTTACCGTTCCACTGCTACGCTGATTCGATAACCTGAAAATAGATGTAGAAAAAGATTCTTTCAAGCTGCTACCAGTGAGGCAGTTCACTTACCTGGGCGTATGCATCGACAGTCACCTCAAATGGGTTAAGCACGTCAACCAACTAATGATAAAACTGAGATTTGTCCTGTGTAGATTCAAAATAGCGAAAGGATTTCTTGACCAGAGATTAATGAAGATGATTTATTATACCCTTGTGGAAAGTATACTTGCATATAGAATTACCTGCTGGGGCTCAGTACTGAACTACATCTTGAGAGGACTGGATATGCTGCGGAAACGATTTCTTGAAATAATGATGAACAGACCCTACAGGTATGCCTCAGATTATCTTTTCAGAGAAACAGGGATAATGGACATTGGACAAATATATTACTTCAGAGTCTCGATGAGAATACACAGTGGGGAAGATGAATTTTGCAATACTTCTCATCAGTATCACACTAGACAAAATGATTTGAAAAAATATCACCTAAAATGAACCTGAGCAAAGGCCAACGATCATACCAATATATGTCGCATAAGATATACAATACCATTCCTGCAAATATCAAGAGAACGATAGCTTCTTCAGCCTTGATTGTATGAATTTTGAATGTGCTATTTTTGTGAATATTGTTTTACAAATACAAGTAAACGATGATTTCTACTAAAATATATCATTAAATGCTCGACGCGTTTCGATACACAGTATTTGTTGTAGTATTCATTCGCTCTTGATAAAGATACTGTATATCATCGTTCTCTTATATTTGTGAAAATGGATTTCTATCACGTAAAAGCCTCGTCAATTGAAATATTGTTTTAGCTCACACACAAGTATCCTTTCGTGAGAAATTTTTTTTTATTCTGTATGAATTTTATATCTGGCAGAATGAATTATTATTATTATCATCATCGTGGACTTCTGCACTATCTCAGTTGTTAGCTGGATATAATTTACCTTTCCCAGATTCAGCAATCAAAGGGAATAGGCTGGATTACAATATATTTGACATAAATTTCCTAAATATCCTACATGTATTAAGAATTACAGCTTTTTGCATTTCTATATAGGTATTCTGATGCAATTCTAATTTCTTAAGACTATTATTGGGTATTAATCCAGTCGAGGGTACGATGACAGGAACAATATCTATTTTCTCGAGGTGTGCAAGGTCTGTGTATTTGGACTTTTCCTCCTGGAACTTGTTCAGCACGTTGTTATTATTCGGTATGGCGACATCCACCAGCATTGCTGTAATGGCTTTCTTATCATACGCCACTATGTCCGGCCTATCATTCGTCACCATTCTGTCAGTGATAACAGGCCTATCGTAGTATAATCTGATAGAGTCATTCTCCAATACGGGCTGGAAGATATTCAGAAGTCCGTACTTGTGTACAAGTTTCTAATGTATAATGTTACACACTTGATTACGCCTGTGAAGATAGTCCGTATTGGCCAGTTGTTTACATCCGGACGTAATATGCTGTATAGTCTTCGATCTTATATGGCATTTTCTGCACCTATCTGTTTGTAAAGTTCCATCCTTCATGATAAAATATTTGTAATTGTTTGTAGCGATCACTTGATCTTGGATGGCCATAAGGAACCCCTCTGTTTCCGCAAATAATTCTCCTTTCATCAACCATTTGTAGGAGGCTTCTTTGTCGATGTGTGGTTGATTAATCTCGATGGCGATGTCGTCCATGCAATTCCTTTCTTGGCCATTGCTCTTGTTTTTCAGTATCTGATAGGAACGGTAGATTCAGCAGGTCATCTCTGGATGAGATTTAGAGGTGTAGACCCCCTATCAGCAAACGATACCACTCTAAGGAGGTCAGAAGTGACAGCTTCTGCTGAGAAGAATTCTCTGAGATTTTTTATCTGTTCGGTGTGTAAATTGACAACATCTATCAGTCCGCGTCCTCCTTTTTTCCGCTTCAATGTAAGTCGGTTATCGAGGTGGACACCAAGATATTTCACAGAGCGTAATAGAGTCATGGATTCTGAAATTGGAGGGTGTTCTCATTCTTCTGGGGATAAAAGGTAGCTTCAGAGTTGGATTCATTAATCTGGAGGCGCCACTTGGAATACCATTCCAGAAGAGTTGGCGGATGATTCTGGATCCCTGAGCTACCATAAAAAATTGTCTTGCTGCACGATAGAAGGGCAATGTCTTCTGCATATAGGTCTGTGAGAATATTCTGTTCGGATGGAATATTAGTCGAAAAAATGTTGAATAATAATAATAATATAGCTTTATTCGTTTCTCCTCGGCGGAATCCATTTAAAACTGTTCAGTTCAACCGAGGGCTTGCAATACAAGATAAAATTGACAATAAAATTTGAAAGAATGAAAATCTAATAATTCAATAAAAGCAAAAAATGTTTAAAGACTACAACAAAAAAAATATAAGCATAACGACACTACAATTAAGATATTTGGCCAGGAACAAACTCCCTATATCCCACCCTGAATTTATGAACTGATCTTCTCCACAACTCGTTTGGACTCGAATAAAACAACTTCACCACGCAGTAAGTGAAACATCTCTCGAATAAAGTTTTTCTGTACTTCGGCAGTTTCATCAAATGTATACCTCTTGTGTTTCTATTGTGACAATCAGCCCTGAACCTCTAAATCTCTATCAAGCATTGGGAAAATCCCCAATTTCAGAACTTTATGGAGGAAACAGGCCAGATGCAATTTCCTACGCTTGAACATGTTCATCCAATTCATCTCTTGTGAATGTGGAGTGATACCCTCTCTGATATTTAATGGTAAAATGAACCGTACACAACAATTTTGTTGTGTACACGAAATAATGATCCTAAGGCCATATAACATTTTCTTGTTATAGATGAAACATGTTTTCTGGATCTTAAGTCACTACTGATTATCACTCCAAGGTTTTCGACAGGGTTATTATAACCAACATCCACACCGGTCATAACCAGAGGATAAACGGATTCTGTAATTTCAAAACAAATTGCTTGTGTAATACTAGGATTGATCCTCAAGTCATGACTCATGGAGTAATCATATACACTCGAATGTTCCTACTACATGCGTGTTATCTGCGAACTGATGAATCGAAGCTACAGGAACTACCTTATCGAGATCCATGGTAAATATCAGGAATAAAAGGGAAACGAGTATTGAACCTTAAGGTACACCCTGGGATACCATCCTTGAACTTGAAGTAACTCCATTCACATTAACAAATTGATATCTGAAGGTCAGGTAATTATTCATGAGCTCAAGACCCCTGAGGCACACCGCCTGAAATAATTAAAGCAAGTCGCAGAAATGCACTGATATTTAAATCCTCGGTCCAGGTAGGTACAGGGTACGTTCTGTGCTTAACTGGATCGGAGGGGTCTACTAGGCGATCTGTGGTTAGAAAGCATGGTGAACACGGTAATACACATGGTCGGGGGGGCCTAGAGCGTAGTTAACATGCTAATATAATCTACGACTGGAGGGGGTAGTAGCTACCTCTATTCTGCCTACCTTATGATTTTTCCTATTTGAAATATGTTTCTCCCAGAAATTTAATATTTTCATGTTTCAGCTCTATACAAGATAAATTATGACGAAAAGAACTGGCAACTTCTGGCCGAAACTTTGAGGAGCGAAGACTACAAGACTATACCAATTCTGAATAGAGTTCAAATAATCGACGACGCATCAGAATTTGCTTGGGTTGGTTTACTGAAATATCAAGTATTGTTTGATATCCTAGGGTACCTCAAAAATGAAACTGAGTATTCTCCTTGGATGACAGCCATAGAAAATCTAAATGTTTTGGATATACAGACGATGCAATATCCGACTCATAGTCTCTTCAAGGTAATTTTCATTATTGTTTGAAACATTTGACGGCAGATTCACCGCGGACAGTTCAGTAGTAAGTAGCAATTTTTTCACAGAAATACATGAGACATCTTCTTCGTCCTCAATTCGATCAGTTCGGCATGAGGATTTCAATGGATAGTGAAAGATTAGACACTATAAGCCACCAAGAAATGATAATAAGGAAGGCATGTACTTACGGAATACCAAAGTGTCTGAGGGATGCTAAAGCCCTTTTCGCCCAATACGAAAGTAGCGTAAATAACGAAAACCCGTGAGTACATAAACCTAATTCACATAAGTATTTAGTTGCGTTAAAAGTACCAAAAGTACAATCTGCTCTTGACTTCCATCGAGTATACAAGAATTTATGAAAGTGGTAATTTGTCACACGTGTATTGAATGTCAGTTAATCAACGGTGCTATATATACTGTCTGTTGTTTGCAGGATTCCAAAAGATCTCAGACGTTTAGTATACTGTTTCGCCATCAAAGAAGGGAGCGAAAAAGAGTGGAACTTCTTGTGGAACAAATATAAGGCATCCAATCTAGCGAGCGAGAAAAATCTGATGATCAGGGCGCTAGGATGTACAAGGAATACATGGTTGCTCAAACGATATTTGGAGTATACTATTCAAGAGAATTCTGGTATCAGAAGGCAAGACAGTTCGACTGTATTCGTCTCAGTGTTGACGAACAACCACGGATATGAGATTGCCAAAAATTTCCTCTATTCGAAATTCAATGCTATCTATGACTTGTAAGGATTCTTAGAATATGGCATGATATGATTCTTATTTCATTCTTTTTAGCAACGAAGGCGATCCAAAAATATTCAACAGATACCTGAAGCCGCTGGCTAAATATATGACTAGGATTGAAGACTACAAGCAGGTTAGTAGCTCCGTGTTTTATGTTTTGAATTTCAGTTTGATTCCTTCAGAAAGTAGTCGAAAAATCAATGTGAATTGGGTTGGGACTTTCTCAAAACTCAGTTCTGTGGTATTGCACCAACTCCATGATAAACCCATGTGCTGCTTTTGTGATCTGTTCAACTTCTTTGAAATATGAGATAAACAATTACAGTTTGGAGGTTTTTATTTGTCAGAATAGCCTCACAAATAGTTCCTCCTTCGCTAGAGTCGTGTAATCTATGGTGATTCAGTGTCCCACGAAAGTTTTTTTGAATGTTTTTTTAACTGTCTAGATATCCTTACGGATTCTAGATACCAATATTTTTCATTTAGTATGTCATCACAACAATGCCAATATTCTGAACTATAAGCTGCTTTTCTTGTTCCTATTAATTTGAATCTTACAATTTCAGCTTTTGTTTCCATTATTTTGTCATAGTTTCTTTTGTACAGCAATAATGTGGTTCTTGCAATTCTTCTTTCTCTGATAAACTGGTTCGCTTTTTGCGAACATGACCAAGACATTCTTTCACATTAAATGTGACAATAATCACAGCTTTTATCACATATCGCATACTAGGCAGGCGATATTTAAACAAACAGTTTCAGCAGTCATTCGACAGCCAGTTGTGACCTTTCAAATGAGCGATGTGGACGTGGAAGATCTTATAATTTTTTATTTACCCATCACGTGAAATACGGAAAGCAAAGAGAAGGAATGAGATTCATTCTCTTATTATATTGAGCTTGTATAACTTCAGAAGAAAGAAATGGCGTTCACCTCGGTTGTGACGATGCTTTGATAAGCGCCTGGAAATTGACGGCAGCCATATATACTCGCTATACTTGCTGCAGGAGCGTTTCTTATGACTACCGTTGCCAGAAATTTCCATATGCTGTTACATGTTATACTGCTTGTCAGCAGCCTAGCTGTGCATCCGGGCCCCGGTTGATCGTTGTGCACGGAAACCGTTTAATCGATCACTGATGATACCATTCAACTCGTGATATTTCTATGTGGTTTACAACCAGGCATACACAAACATCTCAGAACAAAAAGTTACTATATTCGATATTTCACAATGTGTAGACACATCGAAGAAAATTATGTTTCAAGGAACAATATTCAACCTTCCGTAGAATGTTAAAATATCCTCCTTTTAAGGAGCTTGTTTTCCGATCTACTCTTCATAATCATCGTTAACCAGGGCCACAGGGAAGTGGTACAGCACGGTCAGATGTCACGAATAGGAACAATGGACTCCACTTTCGCTCTCGTTTGACCTCGTCAGCATTGTCTACCCATTCGTAACACAAGGCTATGCCGTTACCTACTCATCTCAATTCGTTGGAGCGAACGCAATGATGTAAATGTCACTGCGCCCCCAACGAACCGAAACAGAGGCTACCTCACCAACGCCCCGCGAAACGGTGAAACCAAAGAGCAGATAAAACAGGTCCTTCGACGGCCGCTTCTGTCTGATACGTGAGTGTCTCATGGCGGTATGTTATCGAACTAGTGTGACCACTTAACGTTTTTCTGTTTTATCTGCTCTTTGGTTTCACCGTTTCGCGGGGCGTTCGTGAGGTAGCCTCTGTTTCGGTTCGTTGGGGGGCGCAGTGACATTTTCATTATTGCGTTCGCTCCGACGAATTGTGTGGAGTAGGTAACGGCATAGCCTTGTGTTTAGAATGGGTAGACAACGCTGACGAGGTCACATGAGACCGAAACAGCAGCCCGTTGTTCCTATTCGTGACATCTGACCATGCTGTACCACTTCCCTGTGGCCCCGGTTGAGGGTGATTATGAAGAGTAGATCGGAAAACTAGCTCCTTCAAGGGAGGATATTTAATATTCTACGGAAGGTTGAATATTTTCCCTTGAAAAATAATTTACTTCGATGTATCTGCACATTGCGAAATCTCGCATATAGTAACTTTTTGTTTTGAGATCATCGTTTATTACTCTTTCCATGACTTTCGACATAATAGGTAACAATGCGATTGGATGTTATTTTTGGGGTAAGCATTTCTTCCCTTTCTTGCGAATCGTGTGTACTCTCGCAATTTTCCTACATTTGGGCAACGTCTGGTTTTCATACGAAATCCTAAACTGACGATTTAGAACTGGTGATAACTTAGGAGCACATTTCTTCAAAACAATAAGTGGTCTTCCATCAAGACTCACCGCTCTCTTATATTTCAGCTATTGAAGAACGCGCCCTACCGTGCGCACTCTGACCTTTACTTGAGACATATTCGATTGAATATGTGGGATGCTTGGTGGCACCGCATTTGATGTATCTAAAACTGAATTTGGCGAAAACATTTTTGCGAAGAGATGCACCGATGATGTGATTGAACAATCATCTATTAGCAAAGGTGGGAAGCAAAAGTTGCTGCTGACTGTATTCGCCATTCCAGTTCCATTGCTCTGCTCGAAAAGTCTATTCTTAATTCTTTCATTGAAGTAGGTTCTTACTTTATAAATAGTTGAGTTACAGATGTTCCTGAAACGCACATTTCAAAGTTAGTTTCATCTGTTGTTTTTCTGCTTTATCGGTCCAATTTGAGTGTTGGAGCCAGTTGATGTCATGGAAGTTGAAGTCCCCCATAATGATTACCTCAGCTGACCGGTACTATATTTGGATAGTGTCTAGCATGTCGCCTAGGTACTGAAACAATCTAGGTTAGTTTTTATCGATAGGAGGTCGAAACAGATAACACAGGAAACTGGTTTCGTTATATAAACAGATTTTGAACCATGTAAGGTTAAATGTTTTGTCGTCCAACGTACCCTCTCGTTGGAATGCCATGCCCAGTTTGGAAAAAACACCAAGCTCTCCCTCGAAGCAATTCATATCCATTGAAGGAGAGGTGGTGGTGTCTGTTATTGGTATTATTCGAGTTTCCGTTACAGCTAGTAGTGCTGGTGGATCACATTAGTTTGATGTGTTCTAGTCTTCTTATGTTGCAAAACTCAATACCTAATTAGCTTCTTTTAGCAGATTCTGCGGATTAACCTGCATTCTACCAACTACATGTTTTATATATAAGTAATTCAAGCACAATAAACTGAATTCAAAACATCAGCAGCAGAACGTGATAGTGAAGGTGAAATGCATTACGAAGACGATTACAAACACGTGCAAATTCTGGAGCACATTTCTTCAAAACAGTTGCTGGTATTCCATCAAAACCCACTGCTTTCTCACAGTTCAGCTGTCGAATAACATACTTTACCGTACGCACTCGGAACTTTACTTCAGATATATTCGGTTGACCATGTGGGAAATTTGGTAGCACTGCATTTGATTTAA
The DNA here is from genome assembly GCA_013387265.2 of Cryptolaemus montrouzieri. Lineage (NCBI taxonomy): Eukaryota > Metazoa > Arthropoda > Insecta > Coleoptera > Coccinellidae > Cryptolaemus > Cryptolaemus montrouzieri. The sequence continues at coordinate 65,514,114 of JABFTP020000103.1, forward strand.
ACAATTTTCCTTTTTTTTGGCAAAATTGTTTGCATCAAAAGACTCATTTACTTCAAGCGAAGATGAGATAGATTCCTCATCTCTAATCAAAGGTGGGAAGGATGACTCGCAAAGGTTGTTGCTGACTACCTCTTCTCCATTTACCAGAACTGACGAGTTCCACTGGTCCTCTCCAAAAGTCCAGTCTTTCATTGAAGTAGGTTGAACTAATGAGTTACAAATGCTCCTGAAACGCACATGCAAAGGTTTTTTACCATCTTATGGATTCTTCCCCAGTTCTTATAAACTCTGTTTTCAACAGTGACAGCTTTCTGACAGTTTTAAGTGAACCAAGGTTTTTGTGAGGAAGTTTCTTTGTGGAGCGTAGGGTGTAGAGTTCCATATCTGCAAGAATAACTTCAGTGACGAGCTCTGTGCGAACATTTCTCAAGATGTAAGAAACACATATTATGAAAAGAAAAAGAAGGAAAAACTCGCGCAGCTTCTACTAGTTGGCGCGGTTGTAATGCCATATCCTGCTTGAAGGCGTGAATTTTCATTGCGCGGTTGTGAGTTAACAATGGCAGAAACAAGGTTGTGGTCGAAGTTGCCTAAGGGTGCTGAGACCTGTAAACGGTAATCATTTTGATTTGGAACAAGATAGGGATCGAGAGTATTGGGAAAATCGGTTATTTTGTCAGTAATTCTTGTCGGCTCATCGATAAGCTGCGTCAAATTGTAGCTCTCCTGCTTCATTGATCCTGTTTGAGTGATGGATCCTGCTGATGCGGTAGATGTGGAAGTCTTCTTTCAACTCACGGATGCTGTATTTAGACGTGTCTACCTTGTAGCCCAGATACTGAAACAACCAAGAGTAGTCGTTATCGTTGGAAGATCAATAAAGATAAAATAAAAACATGGTTTTGCTATATAAGCAGATTTTGAACCATGCCACATTAAGAACGTTGTCCTCCAAAGTGTAGACATTTAAACATGCATGCTTATTTGACTTCCTATTGTCATCCAATTTGCTTGATTATAATTACTGATTCTGAAAATATGCACATCCGTCGATCACAGTAACTGTCCATTCACACATCTTGAAAGTACAACATGAATTATGAACTGCAAAACAAAGACACGGCTACCTCACTAATGTGTATTAGATGTTTTCAAACTAATATAAACTTCTTAGTTGGTATGTGTTGTCATCTTCCCGAAAAAATTAGAACTACCTCACCTGTTTTTATTGAAGAAAACAGAAATTGAAATCCTTCTCAAAGGATGGTTGGCTCATCTGAGATAGATGTTTCATACCTCCAATTACCCATTTACGACTTCAAAGTGTATCATCTTATTTCATATATATATTTGTGACTTATGCAAAAAGACCCCATCAGGAAATAGGTTTACTAAAAATTATCTCTGAAGATATGCAGAAAGATTAGTTTCTGATAAATTATCATAGTGCAAAAGTGTTTTCCAAACAAATGCTTTGGGATTAATTGGACGTTTTGAATGTAGTGATCTTTATTGTAATAAATAATTCAATACTATCATTCAATTTTCGTATAAAAACAGTCGTCTTCCTGTTATCGAGATTCTCGTGCATGACTCTGATATCATCATTCTATAGTCTAAGATTCTTGCAGTGGTTTGTGCTTCCTACAGAATGCAGACATAAATTTAACTACATAATAAATTTTGATTCCTCTTTATAGTTTGAATAACTATTATAATAATTCACATAAGAGGATAATAATGAAATTGAATACGATTAACATATTTTAAATGGAGAAAAAGTTAAGAGGCTAAATAAAAAATATATTTAGATAATGATGAAGAAAATCACCGGAAATTTAAAAATTCCGGTTGTTATTAGGAAAATATGAAACACGCGTTCGACGTTACATAAACTGTAGTATCAATGAAACGCTTGGTTTCTCAATATGTTGCCGTTATTTGAACACTTCCCTAATCCGGATACTACAGACTTGAAGCTCTATTTCGATGAATTACTTGTACTACCATTTGTTTATTTCAATTTTGTTGTCCTTAAAGTCAATCGAATTATAATTCTAGTTACGAATTATATGGACCACGATTCTTTTCATTTCAGTTCAGAAACTTCATTGCCAGGAATAAGGATAAGCTCTCCGAGGTGAAGCAAAGCATAGATCAGTCAGTTGAAACAGTGGAACTGAATCTTCAATGGCAAACTAAATACCAAGAAGAAATAGGAAGAATTTTGGAGGTTCTAACAGAAAGTAACTGATAAATAGCTGGATTTAATTAAGCGATATAGTATCGTGAAACCTAATTCTAATCTTCATAGTAGCTTATATCTTCATGACTGAAAGAGTCCATTCCGCTCTAGAAAACTGATAGATATTTTGTAAAAAATTCAGAATATATATTTAACAATTATTTTGTTTTTCTATCAAATTTAATCATCATTCCTCATCAAGTAATGTTAACCACACCATCTGGACTTTTTCACAACTTCAGTTTATTGTTTTATTATTTACTCCAGAAGCAAGAAATCATATTATTCGCATGAAACGATTATGCAGAATCAAAATTTGAGGTGACAAAGGATGCTAAGAGCCATAGGTATTGTAACGTTTCTTAGTTCTTGAAATTATTTGTGGGTTCAAATGAAACACTTTAACATTACAAAACTCTAATTTATTTACACGTGCACTGAACAATTATAACTAATTTATATAGCACAATTGATAATGTTTCATTTATTTCTCCCACTTCATTCGCGCCCTTTATTCCAACTTAATTCCCTTCGCTTCGCGTTCTCTTTTTATATACGAGCACGGGGTTCGAGAATCTTCCGCTTTGTTCCAGATCTGCGTTTAAGAACCTTCTCTGAACAGTAACCTGGTTTCTCAGTATTTCGGCGCGCTTGTAGTTCTTGTTCTTGTAGTTATCTCAAAAGTGCGTAATTCTGCCGGGTAGTGCCAAGGTAAGCTTCAGGGACGATCGGATATTGTTACAGTATGTTACGATCTGGGAGCTTATGGCGGGTGGTATTTATGGTTCAAGTGGGAAGCCCAAATATCATCTATCGATTGTGATCGCGTTTCGATGATTATGATGGCGTTCTTTAGGTCATACCAGAATACTATTGCTGCTCGAGACCGAAATGCATAATATCATGGCAGAACCAGGAAACGCAAACCGTTCTCATTATTCCCGAGAATAACTACCCTTGGGGACAATAATAATAATAATTATATATGGACACTTTGAAGCAGAAACTCCAAGTAAAAACAAGGAGGCTCTCAAGATACATCAAATGTACTGAAAGGAAACATCGAAACCAAAGGTTCCTCCAAAGCGCGGCCAATTTTCATGAGGGAAATAACGAAACTGCGACCAACAATTACAGAGAAGTACCTGACGCACAGTGCTTGACCGATTATTGGTCACCACTATGGTCGAACACCAAAGAACACAATTATGATGCAGAATGGATCACGCATGAAAAACAACGCCTTGATAACAAACATATGGACTTCGAAGGAATAACGGAGGAAGAAATCACAACAGTAGTTAGAGCGACCAACAATTGGAAGACCACAGGTATAGATAATATCCACAACTTCTGGTACAAGAAGTTTGATAAGTTCCATGGAACTCTAGCGAAACAGCTCACGTATGTTCTTCAACATCCCAAGAGAACACCCACTTTCCTAACACAAGGCTTTACATATATGCTAAGTAAGAGCGATATAACACAGGATCCGTCTCAATATAGGCCAATCACTTGCCTGCCAACACTCTACAAAATACTCACCTCATGCATATCCAATCAACACCAACACCTTGACGACAACAATATATTAGCAGAGGAGCAGAGAAGATGCAGAAAGAAACGCCACGGGTGCAAGGAACAACTCATCGTCGATTCTGTGATAATGAAACAGGCACACGTAGGGCATCGGAATGTTCATTCAGCTTTTCTCGATTATCTGAAGGAATTCGATAGTACCGCCCATTCTTGGCTTGTTGAAGTATTGCAGATATACAAAATTCACCCAGCCCTGGTAGAGTTCTTGAAGACAACAATGACACATTGGCGCACGTCTCTGCAGGTCAACATGAACAATAAGTCAATTAAAACCGACAAGATACTCATACCTCGTGGAATTTTTCAAGGAGACTATTTGAGTCCACTTTGGTTCTGTTCAGCTATGAAACCATTGTCCTCAATGCTCAATAGAACAGGATACGGATTTAGTATAAAAACAGATAGGAATTATCATACAATCTCCCACCTGCTGTGTAAGGCCTCCAGATGATATGAATGACAAAAATAAATGGGATACTAAATAATCGACCCATACTCATGCTTGCTTCTGACAAGGCTTTAAAAAAGGTGGATAAGTGTAAAAGAATTTGTAAATTGTTTACCGTTACGTATTATGAAATCATACAGTTTGAAAGCAGATGGGAAAAGATTATTGACATGTGGTATAAAGGTGAACTTTTGGTCAAATATGACACCAAGGTCTTTAATTTCACTAGAGCGCTTCAAAACAATTTCGTTCATTTTATATTCGAAAATTTGCGGTTTTTTTTTCTACTAAAGCTCACAACACTACACTTAGAGGCATTCAGATCCAGATGCTGAGGCACAAGTCAGATACAAAATTGATGCCTTCCTGTAGTCTCTCACAGTCACGTGCGTTACCCACCTCCCAGAAAAATTTCAAGTCATCAGTGTTCATCAACTTGAAAATATCAATTATCTCCAGGAGATCATTTATGAACATAACAAATAAAAGAGGACCGAGATTAGAACCTTGCGGAACACCAGAGGAAGCCTCAAACTCACACGAATGAAAACTTGCCAGTTGAACAAACTGTTGCCGACCGACAAGATAACATTTGAGAAAAGCTACAAGGGCATCCGAAAGTCCTAATTGGGACCTCAACTTATGCAGAAGTTTCTGATAATTTACCGTATCAAACGCTTTCTGGAAATCCGTATGGATAAGTATGTGTTGTGAAAAAACTGAAGTACAAAAATTTATTACGTTATAAAATAACACTCTGCTAGCGGTGAAAGGCGGCTTTATCAGAGGAACGCGCGGTACTTGTCAAAGAAAACCCGCATTTTTTATTCTTACCGCTTTTCTAGAAATTTCGGGCGGCAAGTTTGACTTTCTTTCACGCCGATATAAATGTTGCGTCTGCAGGAATTGGAGTCATTCTGAATTGTAACTGGCAGGTTATACTACGTCGATACAAAGTTTATTATTAAATAGTGCAAAATGAGTGCAGCGAAGAAATTTAAAACGTATAATTTTAATAACGTTTGGTAGGAAGAATTTTTCTTTTGTATGGTGAAGGATAGATGCATTTGTCTTATTTGTGGTGCGTCAGTTGCAATACCTAAGCGTGGTAACTTAAAGAGGCATAAAGTGGTTCATAAAAACTATGAAAAGGATTTTCCGCCACAGAGTGAATTAAGAAAACGAAAAGTACGTAATTTGATATCTTGCTTGAAAAAAGAACAAACCATGTTCACAAGGCCAGACAAACAATCGAAAGCTGCTACGATCGCGTCATTTGAAATATCTCATATATTGGCGAAATACAAGAAACCATTCGAAGATGGATCGGTTGTGAAAGAAGCATTTATTGAAGCGGGTGAGATTTTATTTGAAGAATTTCTGACAATCATTGCTCCGAAGGGGAAGATATATATGACGTTTTCTTCAATTTTGTAGGAAACTACAAGCTATCAATATATAAATTAGTGTTCATTACAACAGGTGGTTGAGTGGCGGAAAATTTCTAAAAAGGTTTCAAGAATTATTGCCCGAAATAACAGCTTTTGAAAGAGGCGATGACACTCAGATGTTGAAAAACGAAAAATGGCTGACTGATTTTGCATTTTTGACTGACATCACAATGCACTTAAACACCATTAACTGGGAGCTTCAAGGTGGAGGAAAAACTATTATCGTGATGATAAGCGTCGTAAACGCAGTCAAAACTAAATTGCAACTTATGATAGATCAACTGAAAAGAAAGGATCTGAAACATTTTCCGTCTATGAAAGCAATGATTCATCAGTTGAATTATGATACTTATGAGAATGAATTATAAAATATTTTGGGACAATTAGAAATGCGTTTTCATGATTGAAGTAAATTGGCAAATTTAGCATCATTTATGAGTTGTCCTCTTTCATGTGAGAACAACATTAGTGATGATTTGACTTCAGGAATGGTTTAGGTACTAGAGAAGAAATCGTGATGAAAATTGCAATGTGTATGTCTGCTTTATTGACTTCGAAAAAGCATTTGACAGGGTAAACCATCAGAGAGAAATGGAAATATTACAGGAGTACCGAATAGACGATAAGGATATTCGTATCATTTCTTACCTTTATTGGAAGCAGGAGGCGTTTGTTCGAGTGGAGGAAGTGGAATCGCAGAGATTCCAGACTCGTCGGGGCGTCCGACAGGGATGTGTGTTGTCCCCGCTGCTTTTTAATGTTTATTCGCAAAAACTGTTTCGTTAAGCTCTTTGCGAGATTTAAGACGGCATTTCCTTGAAATCGTGTTTCGATCAACAATCTGAGATACGCGGACGATACGGTTCTTTTGGCAAGTACAACTGACGGACTGCAAGGCTCATATAAAGCGTGGTACAAGTTTGCGAAAAATACAACTTGTTGCTTAATACGAACAAAACGAAAGTTATGATAATAAGCAAACTTAACCAACCTCACATACAATTTCATGCTGGAGGTTCTCTCATTGAAACAGTTACAACCATAAAGTATCTGGGTGTCCATCTGAATAATATCTGGAAATAGATTATAGAGATCATAATACCTATTGAGAAAACCAGAGCCTACTTCAACAACATGAGAGCTGTTTAATGTAATATCTAAATGAATTTACAAATATGAACTCGTCTATTGAGGTGCTATGTGTTTTTTATATTGCTGTATGGTGTGGAGTCTTGGACGTTGACTGATCCTGGTTGTAAAGGGATAGAGGTCTTCGAAAAGTGGCGCATGAACAAATATAGAGAGGTTATGGGAACTACTAAAGAGAGAAAATTCCCATACTTTGGGCATATAATGCGGAATGATAAGTATGAAATCCTCCATCTGGCCATGCAAGGAAAGATGGACGGTAAAAGGTGACATGAAAGACGACGAATCTCATGGCTAGCCAATCTTAGGCAATGGACCAGGAAAACATCTCAGGAATTATTTCGAGCTGCAGTCAATGGAGTATTATGGGCCAAAATGATCACCAACATACAGTGATGATAAGGCACAGTAAGAAAAAGAAGAAGAATGTAAAACCATTGGGGAATTAGCTACTGAAATAGCAAGTCAGTTTAATATGAACTCATCGTCTGTTGAAAATGAGTATGTGTAGATTATATCAGATATACATCTCAAAGCAACAGCATCTGCTACAAATTTCTGGTGTTTTATATCTGAAGATAAATATCCGAATCGAAGGCAAATCGACCTTCAACTGACGGCAATGTTTGGGTCAACTTACTTGAAGGAAGCTGCATTTTCTGTAATGAAGATATTTAAGCCAAAATATCACAATCGACTAACTTACGATCATAAGTCATCATGCTTGCGATTAGCACTCAGTGGTTACCATCTTATGTAAAGTATGCTGAGGACATGCAGTGCCACGCTTCAACACCTAAAGTCACTCCTCAGTTAGGTGCGGTACCATATGTAACTCTTTTGTTTCGTGACAACCAATAAACTCGGAATTCTGAGTAACTATGAGTTTTTTCATTGATATTATAGAGGAGAACCTAACTAAACCTATCCCAAACTTTGACTAAAATAATGTATATTGTGCGGAAAGCTAATATCTATATATACTATGGTACACCCTACATAGGAAGGTAGGTAGGTAGGTAGGTAGGGTGCAACGTGTATGTACAACAACCCTGCATCACACATACTTGCAGCCTCTCAGAGTCAACCATAATTTGTCTAAAAATACTGAGGTAGATCGCCAGCAGTTAAAGTTAGAGCATTCCTGCTCTAGGCAGATTTATTAAAAACTGTTAATCTAAAATCAATAAAATGGCCATTTTCATATCTGAGCTTAAGAAAATAGATCGTCTTTAATACAATGAAGATCTCAATTCCTGTCTATTTTAAGATGAAAGACAAATCATACCTACCACTTCGGAAGGTAACGAGATATATTTAGTTCATTTAATCATCTCATCATCGAATATTCTCACAAGTTAATCGGTGAAAATAAAAAATCGTTTTTCGCAACTATTATTTTAACATGAGCTCTTTGCTTGCTCAACCAGAATTTGAAAATAAATAAAAACAAATAGTACTTGATATAACACGTACATATGTTTCCCTAGATTTTATTCGGGAATTTACTATTTATAACACGGAAATTCAAGAAATGAGATGTGAAATTCCAAAGGAAAAGGTTCAATAAACATTTCATAGTAATCCACTTGCAACGTATCGATAACGATTTACTCATCGAATCGCATTTTTTCATTACTAAGTGTTCTAAATCTTCCCAACGCCCACGTTCGACGAACGACGCAGCTGGCGTCGAGACGGCAATATCAGTTTATTTCTGCGATCGTGAAAAACGGTAACGAAATACTCAGGTAAGTTTATGATAATATTTGATATTTTTTCACTTCCTTACTTTTACGATGTTCAAGTAAATGTATGAAATCAACATCCAAATAATATCTGAAATTATATGTGAATGAAGTATCGCATTTCAAAATTCCGTTGGAAATATTGGAAGAATCTGATTGGTCCAGTATGAAATTTGACATTGTCTTTTGAAATACCTCTTAATTTAAAAAGTGTTAATGATAATTTTCATTCTAGTTATATTAATATATGATTATGAATTAGTTATTATTATTAGTAGATTTGAAGAATTCTGTTTTGTGAAATAATCTAAATATATACAAGTATGTCTGTGAGTAGGCGGTTAGATGTCGTATTCTGGCACGGCTGAACATCATTTTTCATATTTTTTTTCAATTTGTTGAAGCTAATGTTACATATTTGATACCCCTTTCCAGTTTCATCAAAAACCTTTCAACCTTCTTCTTTCAACATAAAGAACCGAAATTATTTTCAATTTTTTTGTTGGTTATTTACAACATTCCATTTTTGGAAACATCAAAAGAGAGCCGGGGGATCATTAATAGTATCGAACTAAGTTAAAAAGTAATCGAAATTGAATAACGACCCATTTAATTTATTTAAACTATATAGAAATTGAAAACGGAGGTGATTTTAAATGATAAGAGAGATGAAATCAAAATTCCCAAAGAGATAAATTTGAAATCATTTGATTGAGCAGCATGAAAATTGATACACATTTTTTAACTGAATGAAAAAAAGTTGTTTGAATTTTTTCTATATTGACAAACTTATGACGCGTTATGTGGCTTCTTCACATGAGTAGTACATTTGAAAGAAAAAAAAAGCCTTATATAAGGGGTGATTTTCGAAAAACCGGAATTGCTTTCATAAATCTAACCTTACCTATAACTTCCACAACTATTAAGTTAGAGCTTTCATTTTGGATTCTTTGAAATGGATAATGGGGATACAAGAATTATAATCAAATTTCATTTTAGGTAGAATTCAAAATAGCCCACAGGCAGAAAGGGTACACTACATTTTTAATTAGCTGGATTTTATTTCATAGAATATTGAATATATTATATAGAATAAGAAATTCAATTCTTACTGATTATTTCAAGGGATTAAACATAAAACTCTATGAAAAATTGATGAAACTGTGAAGCAAAGAAAACTCCAGTTTTGTATGCGAAGCGCAAATCTGAATTTTCGTTTCATCTCATAACTTCCAAGGTCCTAGAGTGACCGTTTCTTTTCACTCAGCGGGAGTAGAAGAGTTGAAGAACACAAATATCGTCCTTAAATGTTTCAACTCTTCTACTCCCGATTGAGAAGAGAGACGATCACATCTTGGAAGTTTTGATGGGAAACAAAAATTCCAATTTGCGTTTCGCATACGAAACTGGAATTTTGTTGGTTTAATGGTTTCATCCATTCTAACAGATTGAAATTAAACATATGATAAGCATTGGAAATTAATATAAAGAAAAATTCTACTCAAAAATCAATTAGACTTAAATTCTTCACTATTATTTAGTCTTTTCAGTTCTCAAAAGAAGCAACGCTGTTGGCATATAACCTTTTACTTTCACAATTTGTCAATCCTCTCTTTTCAAAAGATATATATATATATATATATATATATATATATATATATATATATATATATATATATATATATATATATATATATATATCCTTTCTTTATGGATTTCCATGTTTAGTCCCTCATAATAATCAAAATTTTATGGACCATATTTAATATTCCACTAGAAAAAATACTACTAATGGAAAATATAATGTACATTTGAACGTGTCGGACATTTTGAATTGTTCCAAAGAGGAGATTTGATGACAATTCTTGTATTCCATCATCCTTCAATTTTCCAAAATAATGAGGAACGAAAGCTGTAATTTTATAATTGTAGAAGTAAAATGTTATGTGCTTCTTTTGAGAACTGAAAAGACTAAATAATGGTGGAGAATTTAAGTCTATTTGATTTTTAAGCAGAATTTTCTTTATATTAATTTCCGATGCTTATCATATGTTTAATTTCAATCAGTTATTTTCCTTATGTAAAATGATGGTATTGTTTTCTTCTAGTAGATGATTTACATAGTGAGAATCAAATTTTGTTTGTCAAAACTGCGTTTATGCTCAGATCTCCTAATGTTGAAATTTCTGAAAGTAATCTAACCTTACCTATGTAAATCTCATCGTAAAAACTGTACTACCATATAATACTGAACTTATGTCCTGGGATATAGTTAATCTCTACCCTAGTGTTCAATTTCATTTGAGTTGACCATGTTTGTTCTGCTGTTGTTGTGCATACCATTGTATAATCAGAACTTATGAATCTTTTGGTATGTTTAGAACAAAATTATTTGAATTTCAATGATAAAATTTACATAAGCAATATTAATTTAATTATGGGTAATCCTTTAAGTCCTCTACTAGCAGAAATTTTCATGGATACATTGAAGAAATAATTCATCATCCTCTACAGTACATTTATTGGTTTAGATATGTGGCTGACGTAGTGTGTTCATTTACAGATGCATAGAGACAATTATATTCCTTAAGTTCCTTTATGAATTTCATTCAGCCTAATATAATGCTCATTTTAGAAACTATGAATTTCTTAAACTGTAATCAAAATTGATGATAATAAGAAATTAGGCTCTGTATTATACTATCACAAAAGATTTATTGAAAATCAGGATTTTAACTTAGGTCTCTTAACCATCTTCCGCTGGAAACAAGTACTGAACTCAAGTTGAAATTACATACATAAATAAACAGGTATACACCTACACATACAAAATTGTTAAGAGAACAAAAAGAGGTGATAAACGAATTATGATAAAAGCAGGTATCATTTAAAGATATCAAATATGGACGAATAAGCAGTACCATACTGGTAGTTCAGAAGATTATCTGCATGGATAGTTTGTTGGAGTTTGAAAATTCTGGGAAATCTAACTTTCGTTGCTGATCTATGGGTGAAAAATGATTTTCGATAAAATAGGAAGCGAAAGTACAGTACAACTTCACTAGTCCGGGCAGATATCGTTCGAGCGCATGCCCGAACTATCGAAAAATGCCCGAATTTCTGACGTAACTTGAATTTGTTTCATTTTCAAAAGAGAAACAATCCAAAAACTGTTGAAGCTGAGTTTATTATAAAAATACCGAAAAAATTAACAAAAAATAGTTTTCATTATAAAACAGAACCTAATTCTAGAATTTCCATTCATTATAATTTTTCCACATAGAAAATATAGAATTTAAATATAAGCTAGTGTACATAAACAACATGCTATTCCTTATGACGTTTAAAATATCCATCGATTTTACTTTGAACCTTTCTCGATGCTGCCATCTGAACTGATTTTTTCCTTGAGCCTTTTCAGGAGCAATACGTCTTCTATAAGAAGATTATTCTGCTCGGCCCAACTGATAATCAGGGAGTATCTAGTTGTTTCTCTTTTACCATACTATCTAAACCATCCTCTGAGTCAGAAGATTTCTCTACGTTTTCAATATTCCTTCCTAAAGCATCCTGTATAAGCTCTTCTTCAGTCAAATCGATAACAAACTCTTTGCCTCCCACAGCCCAGTTGGTAATGTTCTCAATGGTGAAGTCATTTTCTGGATCGATGACCCTTAATGATTGGGCAATATTTTTCAAATCATTTTCACTGATTGGACGAAGTTTATATTGAAGCTCTGAGAGTGGAATATTTTCATCATCTGATTCTTATACTTCTGTAGTGTCATGCCACAATGCTGTCCAAATTTTTCTAATATTTTTTGAAGAAACGGCGTTCCAAGATTAGGTAAGATTGTTCATGGCATCTTTCAAATTACACTGCTTCAAAATGGAAGTTATCTCTTTTCCTTCATGCGAAATGATATGATTAAGAAGGCATTTCTATACGACACTTTAATGTTTTCAACTCTATTCTGATCCATAGGTTGGAGAACGGCAGTACATTTGGGTGGCAAAAACATAACTCTGAAGTTTGGATCAGTATTAACCTCTTCCTCAGGTGGGTGGGATGGTGCATTGTCTATCAACAACAGAGATTTATAGGGCTTGTTAATCGTAGTTAAAAAATTCTTCACCTCGGGGATAAAAGATGTCTCAAACCATTCATTAAATAATGGTCTGGTCATCCATCCTTTGATAGATGCTTTATAGACAACTGGTAGTGAACTTTCGTATTTGCATGATCGTGGATTTGCCGCTTTTCCCAAGACAGTAAAGGTAATTGGTGAGTTCCAGCCGCGTTGCAGCATAGCATGAATGTTAAGCGGCCTTTTGATACTTTTTGACATGGTGATGATTTTTCTTCTTGATGAATCTAAGTTGTGTCTAGTAAACAACTCCAAAAAATGGCCGATTCATCAGCATTAAACACCTGTTCTTTGCTTAATTCCATCTGTTTGACAACCGATAGAAAATTTTCCTTAAATGGTCTCACAGCGGAAACATCACTAGAAAGTTTCTTACCATGAACCCTGAAGAAACGAATTCCATGTCTAAGCTTGAATTTATCCAACCATCCTGAACTTGCCAGAAAACCTTTTTTTCCTGTGATTTGTTCATAAAACTGTTTGGCTTTTGCTCTCAATATGTCTGACGAAATTGGTACGTGTGCGTTGCGTTGTTGAAGAAACCAGTTATACAATGCGATTTCATTATCAGTATTCTCAGCTTCTCTAATAATTTTCCTTTTTCCTACAAAAATAACTTGGATAGAATAAATTCGAGAAAAGTTTAAAATAATATTCTTACTAGGGATGCACCCAGGGCCCGGTTGTGCCAGTCGAGCTCTTGGCCGTGATAGTCGGCATGCAGTAATTCTGTTTTGCTGAGACCTCGGTACTCGGCTTTTTGTGAAAACCCTTGCTCGGTGCATCCCTAATTCCTACATGTTCATTGATATGATTCAGATATAAATCTCGTTATTTTGTCCTTGTTCTTTTTTATGTCAAACAATGTTGATTTTGGAAAAGTGATCTATGCTTCCATTCGATTAGTAGTCATTCCATCATCAATAAAATCTATTATTTTTGATTTCTCTGCCAGTGTGATCGTCTTATGATTTCTCTTGGTTGGAGCCATTATGCTTACCACCGGCGAGATTGAAATACAAAATGCAACTGTAGAACGATACTCACAACTCTTAGATAGTACAAGTACATACATAAATGTACAGACAGAAAAATTATCATTGTTTGTATATCAGCTGGCGGCGACTTGCCCGGATTATAGAGGTAAAATTCTCAAAGTGCCCGAATGAGTAGCGTGCCCGAGTTACTGGAGTGCCCGATATAGCGAGTGTCCGGACTAGTGAAGTTGTACTGTAGACTCATCGGTTCGCTATTTATTGTAATCTGATTGATGTTCTTTGTACCTATCTTTGAATAAACCTCCAGTCTGACGCCTTCACAATCCATTCAGGACAACTTGCAAACTCTAGTATTGCCAAATCTGTCAGTTCTATCTTTACTATAGAAAGAAAATAGAAAGAAATACTGAAAGGTCAAAAATATGATTTGAATTGTGGAGGCCGTTACTTGATGTAGATCCATGATATAAATGAGATAAAAACACAAGGTTTAACTTTGATCTACACTTTATTTGAAAAAATTCGACGACGTTTCGCTGACACAGCAGCTTTATCAAGAATGAAAAAGTGACTCAAACATCTATTACAGTAGTGAAAATGGTTTGATCATGGGAAACTTTTGAGTCCACTTTTTAGCAGAGATTTTATGAATAATATTGAACAGAAAATTCATACACATCCACTCATTTCCAAATTCTTTATTGGTATAGATTTGTTGACGACATCTTAGTATGTTTCATTGAACTACTCGTCAATTAGACTTATTTGTTAATTTCATTAATTCCATCCATTTGAACATTAAATTCACGATAGAAATTGAACAGAACGATTCCATAAATTTTTGGACTTAAAAATCACTAAACAAAATAATAATCATGTTTTTTCGGTCTTTCGTAAACCAACACATACTGATACAATTATACATAACTACTCATTACATCCCATTCAACACAAAGTTGCAGCTTTGAACAGCATGGTACATCGGTTACTCAATTTACCTTTATCAGTAGAAGATTATAATAAAGAGTTAAACATCATCAAACAGATAGCCATTAATAATTCATATAATCCGGATATGATAGACCTAATCATTCGTAAAAACTCTATCAAAAAGCAATAAATGAAGTATATCCTATTCATAAAGACTATAAAATATTCAACAGTTTAACATTCTGCGGTTCTGCAAGTACAAATATTAAATCCTTTCTCGTCAAACAAAATCTTAATATAGCTTTCAAAACTTCTAATAACTTAGGTAAACATATTAAAATAATAAATCTCGTATTGAAAAATCAAGTAAATCAGGTATCTATAAACTCAATTGCGGTTCTTGTGATAAAATTTATATCGGTAGGACCTATAGGAGTTTTGGCATAAGAACATCTGAACATAAACGTAGCTTCGACAAAAATAAATCTGATTCAAATTATTCAAACCACCTAATAAAAGAAAACCATTCATTCAATAAAAACTTTGACATATTACATATAAAATCAAAAAGTTCAAAATTAGATCTCCTAGAAGCATTAGAAATAAATAGATACAAACATTCGGACAAGCTTTTGAATGAACAGGTAGATTTGAATTACTCACCCCTACTTAACTTGTTCAATTAGTTTTATTACCTTTCATACTAACTGTACAATGGCTCGGTGTGGATTTTCCTGTTATTCATCCAACTTGTTCTACGATTTATTTATAATACCATACTCTTCATTCTATTTTTCATTCTTGATAAAGCTGCTGTGTCAGCGAAACGTCGTCGAATTTTTTCAAATAAAGTGTAGATCAAAGTTAAACCTTGTGTTTTTATCTCATTCAAAAATATGATTTTATACTTTTTATCTGTATGAGTTGGTTCTATACGTGGGTACTTATTATGATATGCTTTTTGTGTTTGTTTCTTTCTGATCATTCTGTGTATCCTATTTGAGAGATAACAATAATTCTTAGGTAATCTTCCAATAGCTGACACTCTTGAATCTGAATTTGACTTCTCTCTCTCTCTCTATTTTGAATTCAATTTTGGAATGAACGCTATTGATGAAAGTTGAAATTAGATTTAGTTGTCTAGCGTTTCCTATAAAACATGCAAACATGAAATTGTCAGCTAGTTTATTCAATAGAGATCCCATCAGTAGACCGTGAGGTTGTTCATAAAATTTGTTATTCAATATGACATAATTTTGCTTTCTGTATTAATCGATTCTATACGTGGGTAAATATTATGATATGCTGTTTATGTTTGTTTTTTCTCATCATTCAATAACACCTTTAGAGAAACTTATAATAGATGTCAAAAATTTTGTTTAGGTTCAATCCTCATTATTTTCTCATTCAACTTAAAACATTTAAGTAGGACTAAAATGAAAGACGATTCGCCCCTCAAAATTCCTTCTCACGTACTCATGTCCCTTGTGATATTCAAATACACCATCCTGTATTTAATGACTATAGGGAAAGACAATGTGTTTAATTATCGAAATGTATTTTCTTCCCATATATTTTTCAACAGATACAGACAATTTTCTTTATATTTAATTGTAATATTGTCTTTGAGTTCACAAGATGTGATACCATAAAAATCATGCTCATCTTAATTCGATGTGAAGAATTTGGTTTTCAGAGTGATTGAGTGCAATTATTTCTTTTCAATCTCAACCCTTCGGAGGAGGCGATGCGAGTTCTACAGCACACTAACCCTGTAGACAAAATAAATTTTCAACGTTGCTAGTTGAACCACCCGCTGATGGAAGTTTCCAGTAACTCTGTTATTTTTGAAACTGTTTTCTTCCGGATCCAAACCTTCAAGTTCTTCAGAGCATTTACCATGACAGTATCTAACAAAAAGATAAAGATCAGCAACCTTCCCCATTGAGTTAGAGTGAAACCACGCGTGATCTCCTTGTATTCGATAAGGCGTACTGCTCTCTTCTAGACACTATCCAACATATGTAATAAATATTTGGATCCGGAGCCCCACACATGTGTACAGTATCTCAGACCAGGTCGCACCTGTGCTTTCTATGAAATTATCAGTGTGATGGCCATTACCGAAGCAGATTCGGTAATGGCTGAAGCCTCCAAACTACGGTCTTGACTTTGATGCCAAGTAGATCCATGTTTATATCTGAGGTAATTCGATATCCTTGAATGGTTAAAGGCGGTTCTCTAGCAGTCTTTTTCGGAAAACGTTGTTGATTGCATCTTGTTCGCGTTAGAATTGACCAAGTTCAACCAGCCTCATTCTGATGTCTTGGCATCCTTGTCGGTATGACTCCTCAGCAGTTATGAAACGCTGTATATGAAATGAGGATACCAGGATATAGTCGTCTGCAAACCCAAATATTCTATTCTCGGTGGAGTTGAGCAAATCATTTATCTGCAACAGAAAGATTGGCGAGAGTATGGAGCCCTGGGTACACCTGCATTAACCTAGAAAGATTCACTCGTTACACCATCAACTGAATCTGAATCGATTAAAACTGATGAGAAAGCTACTACTCCAACCACGCAATTTTTGTGAAGCCAAATGCTATAACTATTTATTAAGGTTACATGCAAATCCCTGTCGATTCGTCATGGCTTTGGATGGTTGATGTCCACAAAAGCGTATATTATGCAAGGAGGTCACCAGTATTTATATATATATATATATATATATATATATATATATATATATATATATATATATATATATATATATATATATATATTCTTTCGAAAAGAGAGGATTTACAAAATTTGACTAATTGTATCTCATTTGAATTGTGGAGGCCGTTACTTGATGTAGATCCATGATATAAATTATTTGAACTTGAATGCACAAATTTAACTTTGATTCAATATGATTATCATTGTTAACAATTTGAAATTTTTATTTACGATAACGTTATTTACTTTATGCAATTTAATTGCAATTATATATAATAATATGCAATTAAATTGCATAAAGTAAATAACCCTGTTAGACCAGTCGTATCTTACGTTACAGCCCCAGCCGTGAAATTGTCGCACTACCTTATAGATATTATTAAAAATTATTGTTCATTCAAATCAAAATTTTCTATAAAAAATTCATTCGAATTGATAAATAACATAAAAACGTTAACCTACCACCTAACGCAAAACTTATTTCGTTTGATGTTGAGAATTTATACCCAAGTGTTCCTCCAGGTGATGTCAGAATATTAATCGAAAACATGTTGAATTCGAATCATGTTAACCACATAATCAAATCAGAAATATTGAATCTGTTGGACGTTTGCATTGAACAAAATTATTTTTCTTTCAACAACATCTATTACAGTAGTGAAAATGGTTTGATCATGGGAAACTTTGAGTCCACTTTTAGCAGAGATTTTATGAATAATATTGAACAGAAAATTCATACACATCCACTCATTTCCAAATTTCTTTATTGGTATAGATATGTTGACGACATCTTAGTATGTTTCATTGAACTACTCGTCAATTAGACTTATTTGTTAATTTCATTAATTCCATCCATTTGAACATTAAATTCACGATAGAAATTGAACAGAACGATTCCATAAATTTTTGGACTTAAAAATCACTAAACAAAATAATAATCATGTTTTTTCGGTCTTTCGTAAACCAACACATACTGATACAATTATACATAACTACTCATTACATCCCATTCAACACAAAGTTGCAGCTTTGAACAGCATGGTACATCGGTTACTCAATTTACCTTTATCAGTAGAAGATTATAATAAAGAGTTAAACATCATCACACAGATAGCCATTAATAATTCATATAATCCGGATATGATAGACCTAATCATTCGTAAAAACTCTATCAAAAAGCAATAAATGAAGTATATCCTATTCATAAAGACTATAAAATATTCAACAGTTTAACATTCTGCGGTTCTGCAAGTACAAATATTAAATCCTTTCTCGTCAAACAAAATCTTAATATAGCTTTCAAAACTTCTAATAACTTAGGTAAACATATTAAAAATAATAAATCTCGTGTTGAAAAATCAAGTAAATCAGAATCTATAAACTCAATTGCGGTTCTTGTGATAAAATTTACATCGGTAGGACCTATAGGAGTTTTGGCATAAGAACATCTGAACATAAACGTAGCTTCGACAAAATAAATCTGATTCAAATTATTCAAACCACCTAATAAAAGAAAAACCATTCATTCAATAAAAACTTTGACATATTACATATAAAATCAAAAAGTTCAAAATTAGATCTCCTAGAAGCAATAGAAATAAATAGATACAAACATTCGACAAGCTTTTGAATGAACAGGTAGATTTGAATTACTCACCCCTACTTAACTTGTTCAATTAGTTTTATTACCTTTCATACTAACTGTACAATGGCTCGGTGTGGATTTTCCTGTTATTCATCCAACTTGTTCTACGATTTGTTTATAATACCATACTCTTCATTCTATTTTTCATTCTTGATAAAGCTGCTGTGTCAGCGAAACGTCGTCGAATTTTTTCAAATAAAGTGTAGATCAAAGTTAAACCTTGTGTTTTTATCTCATTTAATTGTATCTCTACAATAAATACTTATATCTTTAATTTTGGTGTGTCCGAAGAGAAGAAAAACACAAGCTCAGGAAATGTAACAGGGGAACCATACTATCTTGTACATGATTCAATAAATGAGTGAAAAAACCCGAGGAAAAACCTCGTTTCCCTGTCTCTATTGCACTAGAAATAGCTTGTCTGTTTATGTTGTGTTAGTGTTCCAAAGATTTTTCTGCCTAGCCGCTTCATTCTCTCTTGCATTCCATGATTTCCAAACGCAGACATGGGTGAAAGGAAGGGGGTTTGGGACAGAAATCTGTAACAATGGAAAAAGAAAACCAGCAGAAAAATATTTCAACAATCATACTTCTTATATGTCTAAACAAATCTAAGATAAGATTTTACATAGCAAGCAAGGTCATAAAAAGGACTAAAGAGATAATGAAAGAATACATAACCTGCGATATTTCCTCAAATTCCTTCTCTGCTTGACCGAGAGAGCCCCGATGGCCAGGTTCAGTCTTCCAAGAGATGCCGATTATGATTTATAGATGTTTTAGAATCATTATGGACCCAATAATTTGCGTTGATATCGCCCATATATTATTTCTTCGTGGAACTTGTTTAATTTAAAGTTGATGGTTGTTTACGGAAACCATATTGACGATCACTCATAATACCCTACTACTCGAGATATTCTGTGAACTCATCCTTTCTCACTTATGACTTTGGACATAATGGGAAACAATGCGATAGGACGCTAATATTGGGGTAGGTACTTTTTCCTTTTCCTTGAAACCGGTTGTACTCTCGCAATTTTCTAACACTCCATAAATGTGTGGCTCTCATACGTAATCTGAATTGATCGATTAAGAACAGTTGCCAATTTTGAAACACATTTCTTCAAAACAGTTGGTGGTACTTCATCAAGACCCAGACTGCTTTCTTATAGTTCAGTTAGAGAGCGTTTTGAAGTTTACTTCAAGCACAGACGATTGAACATGTGGAATGCTTGGTGGCTTAGCGTTTGATGTATCTGAAATAGAATTTTGCGAAAACATTTTTGCTGAAAATCTGCCTTTTCTTTAGGTGATGATGCGATAAAACCGTCATCTCTAGTCGAAAGCAAAAGTTATTGCTGAATGCCTCCGTTACATATCAGAACTCACAAGTTCCACTGGTCTGCTCCAAAAGTCGAAACTTTTATGGAAGTAAGTTTTCACTTTATCAATTGGCGAGTTACAAATATTCTTTAAACACACATATTCAGCTTGAGTTTCATCTGATTGAGTTGTCTTTCAGTTGTTATAAGCTATAAGTAAATTTGACTACTGAATTTTCTATTGCTTTGGCATATTAAAATCATTTAATTTAATTCAAGGTTAAGATTGCCTGAGTCTCAAGTTTTGATCTCAATTGTAGCCAATACTTTTAATTGGGTGGATGATTTCATTCCAAAAATTAGCATATGACTAATAGCGACAAACTGTCTGGGAATGTTTGCTGATGCAGTACTTGAGTATATTCAACTTGAGAATATAATATTTTTTCGATGTTGTTTATAAATCTTTTTACAGAGTTCTATTCTGATCATCCTTAACTAAAAATAGAATCAGCTGTATCTAACTGTGTATGATATACGAACAAGTAGTTAGGGAAGAGCATTTTTGAAGAAGTATCGAGATGATAAAGCAGAATACAGTAGAAATGAATGAATATCTAACTGTTCCGTTCAGATAATGAAATTTTGAGAAATGTTACAACTAATTAAGCTGAAATCTCATTTCTTTCATTTCAAGAGAAAGAGCGATACAGAAAGTGTTGCAGTTAGACACAATTATGGCAAAAATAGAATGACTCTTTTATATGCATAGGTCAAGTTTGTTTTGAGTTTGTGATAATAGTAAATGATGATTTTCATTGATTCCTTACAATTTGTGATTTCCTAACTAATAACTAACAGTATTTATGCTAAAAATTTTTTTTTCTTGATGAAATCAAGTCAAAATAGTCAACTAATCTTGAAGCGAATATTATTAGAAAAAGACGTTTTCACATAGTTATTCTGAACTAACATTTTCGAAAATCATAAAATAATTGAATGAAAAGAAAACAAGTAATGTGTTCTTAGGAAGCTGCACCTTCGTCTGAAGAAGTAGTGTAGTGAAACGCGTTACGAATCACAATTATTCAGTAAAATTCCTTAAAACACATTACTTGTTTTTATTATTGATAATGAAATTCTACCAAGTAAAAGCCTACCAAATTCAAATAAATGAGAAAAACATAATATCGATATCCAATAGGTATTCTCAGCTCAATGAAGATGAAGTAACAAATATTTAATACTTTAAATTTTATTTTCACAAACTCGACCATTTCGACCGTCAAGTCATTTTCGAGTGGTCAACTACACGAAACGATCCTACTTATATAAATACTAGCCTTATTTCATATTGAGTAGTGGAGAGGTATTTATGTCCAGCTGGCTATTAAGGGTGATTTGACTTGGGTTCTTAAAAGGTATTGATTTCCAAACATTCCAACAGATTCACTTTCTTTGCTTTGTCGCAATTATAATGAATTCTGAGGTTACCTAATGCTATTGAAAGTTTTGAAGTTTTATATGTTCACATATTGGAGAATTCTTATCAGAGGATCAATGTTCTCCAAATCTGGTTTCGGAATTTCTATCAGTCTGTCCAACATAAGCTACTGCACACTTATTGCAAAAAATTTTGTAAAATGATTTTTTGAATTTCTCTGTTTTTCGTTCAGCATTGAATAATAATTTCCTCAAGTTCTTTCAAGCAAATGAAGCATAATAATTGTATTATTTGGTATTCTTCACGCTAGATAATCTTGTCTATAAAATCCACAGGAACTAAGTGATTTAAGGCAATTTTTCTTATAGTATTTATTTCAATTTTGAAGTTTGTCGGTGACAGCGGAATGGAAAATGCCCTGTGAATTATTGAATTATAAACTGCTTATTTATGATTGAAATGATTGAATGAGTACATAGGAATAGTTGAGTCTGTGAAGGTTTCTGTTCTCTAGATGTTATGAATGAAATTGTTTGTAGTCGCTTTTGATATTGTCAGGAATAAAAAATTCATAAGGTAATTCATCTGTATTCCTGCTGTAAACTTAATGTTGGTATGAACTCCATTCAGAAATTGCAGAAATTCATCGATTTGCCTGTTTGAGCCTTGGAAACCTACCAAATTATCATCTACATTCTGTACCAGAACACTTTATGTCAAACTCAAGAGTGAGAATATTTAAATTCTTTCATTAAGAATAATTTGAGAATTATTACATTTAGTGATAGTAGTGGAGAATATAATTTCTTGAATGAGGCCAATATTATAAAAGAAATAGTAGCCAGTAATGGTTATAATTAATATGTGAATGGCTGTAAACTTTCTTGTGAATAATTTCAGCATGCAATCCATCAAATTTCTCCTGATGTTAAAGAGACCAACCAAAAAAAAATTTATATTGGCAAACCCAGTTTTAAATCAAAGCCAGGCATATATATTCAAAACTGTAAACCTTAAATTTATAAAGCAAACGAATCGGATGTTAATAAACTTTCTTGTGGAAATTCTGATAAAACTTTGGAACTTTCAGAAATTTCAGTTGAAGATTATCAGAACAAAAACGAGGCTCTAATAAAAAAATCAGATTCCTATTAAGCGAATCATCTACTAGAACAAAACCATACTTTTAATTATAATTTTTTATTTTACATAATGAAAATAATAGATTGAAACTAAAACCAGGAGGAGGATTTGAAATCAATAAATGGAAATATCCTGGAAATTTTCTCACATTTAATTAGACCTAAATTCGTCACCATTACTTAATATTTTCAGTTTTTCAAAGAAGTAACCCTGTTTAGATTCTCTTCTTATTGAGCTATGCACCTGCTGTTATCAATGTAATATACATGGTCTTCGTTAATTGCGTGTACAACGCTAAACCACAGATTCTTTAGCTCGAATTAAGTCGATTTAGGCCAACTTACCTATATGAAAAGTTTCTCCGACTGGCCGCTAGAGGTCGCCAAACCCATAGATTGTTTTGCTTATTTATCAAATAATTCGAGAACGACTAGATCGAAAGAAACCATATTTGGTGCGTTATTCACGTTTTCTAGTGATCCACTCAATGACCTTGATATTTTACAAGTACCCCTAAAAACTCGAACGTGTTTCAAATCAACCCTAATTTTTCTACTGTGTGCGTTTGAACAACACTGTTTTAGACATTGAGTATCTAGACAAATTACCAAACATTTTTGTTTCTTGAGAAATGTTGATTTGATGAGCGGTTCAATCACAAAAAACAATTTTTCAATTTCATGAATTCATTTCTTCAACCACCTAGCAAGTCAAAAATATCACATATTGACCATGTTGGCTTTAGATTTGTTTTTGTAGTCTGGCAGATTGTCATTTTGTTATGCTTGACAACCTCTTGTTGACAAAATTATGTTTTCTAGGTTGCTGAATCGAATCAAGCAATGTCCAGTAGTACAAAAATCGAAGAATTCGAAAAAAAATTTCACAAATTTTACAATGACTATTAAATATTTGAAAACAGATTGGCCAGTTGGAAACTAAATAAGAAAAAACAAATCACTTCAGAATAACAATTAATTAGCTTACACCCAAAATTTCATTCAACTGTAGTAAATGTTGAATTGGACTCTTGGCATTACTTCAGGGTCATTTTTGAAGGAGTTGGCCGCATTTAAAATTCTCATATGTAACTCTTCTCGGGTGTCGATTGGAGAAGAGTAAAATCAAGATTTTAAAGCACCGCAAAGAAAGAAGTCGCACGATGTCAAGTCGGGAGATCGTGCTGGCCAACTTGCAGAAGCATCAGCTCCCTTTCCGATCCAACGATTCGCGTACTGTGCATGTAAGAACTCGCGAACCGCTAAAGTGAAGTGAGGAGGTGCACCCTCGTGCATAAACGACATTTCTGCAAGCAGTAATACTGGAATATCGTCCAACAAATCCGACAAAGTTTTTCGCAAGAAATTCAAATAAGCCTCACCGTTTAATCGATCTCGACTCACTACCGGATAAATAATGAAATTGTCAATTACTGAAATCCATACATTAATTTTGAATTGATTCTGATGATGTGTACTTGTAAAGGTATGTGGATTTTCGACACTGTTCACGTTTTCACTGTGAAAGTTAGTGATGCCAGAGCTAGTAAAAGTGCATTGGTCAGTAAATAGAATTTTTCTACTGAAGTGAAGATCCTGAGTTCTCTTCACTTGGATAAATTGACAGGAAGTTAGAGGATTCTCAGGATCGTTGGGAAGTAATTTCTGAATGTGATAAGGATAAAATAATTGTTCCTTCAAGACATCATGAATCAATGTTCTAGGAACGACCAACTGCAAACCTAAACGCCGTGTGCTCAATTGTGGGTTTTCCTCAACCATGTTCAAAATTTGTTCTTCGCGTTCTACCGTCCTTACTGTTCTTGTCTTGACAAAACCCATACACCATAACCATATCAATCATTTGAGAGTATGTACATCTCCGTGCCTTATAGAGATGAAAAAATCACCAAATTACCTAGTTAAGAACTTAAGGAATACTGTTGTGTCAGCAATTGGTTGTCAAGCCTAATAAGATGACAATCGGCCAGACCACAGAAATAAATCCAAAGCAAACATGGTCAAATGTGATATTCTTGACTTGATAGGTAGTTAAAGAAATGAAATCATGAAATTGAAAAACTGTTTTTTGTGACCGCTCATCATATCAAAATTTCTCAAGAGACATAAAAGTTTGATAATTAGTCTAGCTACTCAATGTCAAAAACAGTTTTGCTCAAACGCAGGCAGTTGAAAAATTGTGGTTGACTAAAAACACGTTTGAGTTTTTAGGGACTCTTGTGAAACGTCAAGGCCATTGAGTGGATCACTTAAAAACGTGAATAACGTATCTGATTACTCATACCAAATATAGTTTCTATCGATAGGGTCGTTCTCGAATTATTTGAAAAATAAGGAAGAAAATCTTTGGATTTGGCGAACTCTAGCGGCCAAACGAAGAAACTTTTCATATAGGTAAGTTGATCCAAATCGACTTATTTCGAGATGACGAATCTGTAGTATAACGTTGTACACGCAATTCTACATCATCCTTTTGAATGTACTACTTGGGGAAAATTGAAAAAAAAACAACATCAAAATACGAAACATGCCTTAATCCCTAGCGGTCAATCTTCTCTAGTAGTAAAACTTTTAAGGTCATGGACAGCGAGGTCTTTGTGTTACCGAAAATGAATATTTTCATGTATATAATTATGTTTAGACCTTAGGGACTTCCGTTGTGCAGTAATTTGAAATGCTTCGACAAAGAGCTTACTAAAACACCAAGTAAAGAAGTATCCTCGGGAATAAAGTAACAATTGTATACATCTTCAAGTCTTTCTATGTTGTGGCTCAAATAAAATGCTGGATAACAGTTTGAGTTCTTTCCTGAAACCTTCATCGTTAACCATGGAACCTCAGATATTCAATGATAAATAACTTACCATAACTTTTCCAGAATGTCTTTTAGTTCTAAACATGTGTTACACATACTCATGAGCATTAAAAGGAAACGATGATATTATGATATCTGAACGCTCGTTCAGACATGAGAAATGAAGCTTCGATGCATTTTATTCATTAGAAATCAATGAACGTTTCATAACAATGCAAGATTCGTTTGAGAAAATGATATTCGTCATAC
Organism: Cryptolaemus montrouzieri; assembly: GCA_013387265.2. NCBI lineage: Eukaryota > Metazoa > Arthropoda > Insecta > Coleoptera > Coccinellidae > Cryptolaemus > Cryptolaemus montrouzieri. The sequence continues at coordinate 65,540,195 of JABFTP020000103.1, forward strand.
CTAAAATTGAACAATGCAAAGTTTGTTTAGACATACACTTGTAAAATCTGCATTTGTCAAGCGTATTTCGCATGAGTAACGTAAAATATTGTTTTAGCAACAGAGAATTAAAATAGAATGTGCCTTGACTTTCCAATTGGCAACTACAGGTTTGATTACTCATTGCATACTGAAACATCTGAAAACATCATGTTAACGACTGTGTCTCATCGTTCGTATACTTCCTGGTGTATTATTCAGTACATAACTCAGCAAAGCCGGTAATCAGCAAAACAAATTAGGTTTTTCAATTGGATGGCCCATGATTCAACCTCTTATAAAACGATCATTTAGCTTTGTCATAGAAAGATATTGCTGAAATACGTTTGAAGATTTTGTATACTATACAATGAATAAGCAAAAGAATATCGAAATGTTCGATACTCCATAACAAGTTTAGGAAAAATTTTTCAGGAGACACTATGCAAATAATTCTACAAGTATACATAGGATGTTTCAGGAATGAATGCATTGATCTCGATGGTAGACAGAAAACACCCATTGGAGTTAATAATGCGACTCAAAATAATAAATAAGGGCATTCTTCCCGAAGGTACATGCTGTTTCAGCATTCTGAACCGAATCTTTTATTCGCTATAATTTTTGAATCTTGTGATCGATTTATGTCAAATATGGTGGAAGTGTTAATTACCTGTACATTAAGAACTCAGCCGAAGACTAATAAAATAGTTTTGAGAAGGACTGGAAAAATGTAGTTTTTTCATCAAGTATTGAATTGAATGGCGAAAATTTTAAATTCCCGCCAATGTCACAACAAAAATGTCCATCTGTCAACAGTATATGCTCAACCGTCCCACTCCATTAAAGAAAGTTATGCCGAATTGTATTTCACGTATTTTTCCCGTTACGGTCCTGTCCGTAGAAAATGAAATGTCAAAGATCGGCCATTCAGAAAAATTTTCTTGAAGATTCGAGTGTTTCGACTTTCATTTCGAAGAAAAATCTTGAATATCAACAGAACAGAAATCCATTGAGTAGAACTAATGGAAAAAACTAAAAGTGAAAAACGAATTATATCAAAAGTTCAAAAATACCTCTCACTTGTTTTGAACATTTTGCAGCTTTCAACCACAATTGTTCTAGTGCTTACGTATGAGATCGGATTGATTTCGTATTTGTTTACCGGCCTCACTGATTCCATTCATTAATGAATGATCAGAGGCATCATTCTCTTCTAGGTACAGAAATGTTGGTATAAGGTCTCAGATGCTGTGCAATCTGCTGGTGATCGCATAGTAGAAAACTCTGAGAAATGCCTACTGATCCTCGACGAAAAAGTCAAGGATTATAAAAATAGAATTCAGCTCTGCCAACGAATCCTACTCTCACCTAATAGAAGATCTCAGATCGCGTGGTACTGGCTACAAAATATTTGTAGCAAACGAGATATGGTGAAGGCGAATTTCGGGCGCCTCAAAACTCGAACATACCAGTGGGGGGTAGATGGAGTTTCTCAGCTGTGGTGAAAGCAATCCATCTAGAAGAATAAACCTTGATAAAAAATCCTGATCCTCCAGGATGGGGGTTGGGGCGATGAACCTGCAATTCATCACCTATAAAAGAATTATTTTGAGCAAAATTTCCCAAAGAAGCCTCAGAAGAAAATGGAAACAAAAAACGACGAAAACTGGCTATGAAACGGACATTGAGAATAGGTACCTGGAATATTCAGGGAATGGCAACCAAATATGAAGACTTCTATCAAGAAAAGGCAAAAATCGGAATTGATATATGTGCTCTAACAGAAACAAAAAAAAAGGCAAGGGTACGGAAATGAAAGGAGATTTCGTACACATTTACAGTGGTGTGCCAAAAGAAGAAGGAGCCAAATGTGGAGTCTCCCTCATCCTCCACAAAAAGCATAAAAAGCATATTATATCATGAGACCAAATAAGTGAAAATTCTACTCATAGAGATGGAACCGAAGAACTATTAAGTTGTGGTTGAGGCAGTATACGGAGCAAATGACGATGCTCCTGCTTCCGAAAAAGATATATTTTATGATGAGTTGATCAGGTTACTGGATTGCATCAGTATCCGGAAAGAAATATTTTTAATGGGAGACATTAATGGGGGAACAGGAAGCAGTGCAGATGTTTCTGTAATAGGGCGCTATGGGGAGCTCTCAGTAAACAACAACGGTGAACGACTTATGGAACTTTGTCAACAACACAAGCTGAAAATCACAAACGGCTGGTTTCAGTTCAAAGATATTCACCATTTCACCAGGACACAACCATAACCGACGTCCAAGCCATGAGGGGACCAGAATTTGGTACTGACCATTACCTTATACGTTCGAAAGTTTATTTTCCATATAGAAAATCCTTAAAAAAGTCTTCAATAGAACAAAATAACTCGAAAACATACACTCATGAGCAGTACAATCTTGAGAACTTGAAAACGACTCTATCAAATTCTCATACCAACTGAACATAGCAGATAGATTGAGGAACTTACAATTACAAATACAAACCGATATATACGAAGAGCTAAAAATAATAATTCATGAAGCTGCTCACGAAGTACTAGGTGAAAAACCTATGAAAGACAAGGGTAGTAAAGCGAATGATGATCTAGAAGAAGCTGTGATGAAGAAGGAGGAAGCTTATAGAAAATGGCTCTCTACTCTTTACTAAAACAGTGGAAGAAAGAAATATCTCCATAAACGCTAGGTGTAGAGTTCAAGAAAACATCAGAACATCTAAGAACTTGTACTGGGACCACTGAACAAATGAACACGTGCAGGTAATACGGGAGCTAATAATACTGAGAACACGTTGAAAAGCATGAGAAAACAGAACGAGGACAGATCAGGTTTAAACTTGATAAGTATGAAGGAGTGAACTGACCATTTTGAAAATCTCCTCACAGAGGATAGAGAAGAATTCATGAGCAGTAACGACAGATCACAGTAAGACACAAATAGACATAAACACCTCAAAAAAGTCTAGGGAACACTTCTGAATATCTAAATATCGTATCCAGAACGGTCAATATGGATGATTTTTTAAAGAAATAAACACCTGCATCAATTTCTCACCAAATTATGTGGAGTGCCTCAACAGATTTCAGTTTTTTTTTATAAAAAACTGAAAATGCAGCAGATGCGACGCTGCTTTATAATAATTTCATGTATTCAGTGTTTGAATTATTAGTTGGCACTTTTTTTCTGTTGTTAGCACAAATAGGAGATTCAAGTTTTGTGATTCGACCATGGAAAGACGACATTTGACTAGAGAAGAGATGTTACGAGCCGTTGGCATGCTCCAAGCTGGGAGCTCATAACGGGAGGTATCCAGGGTTCTAGGAAGTAGCCCAAGTGTCATAAACCGTTTATGGTCAGGTTAGGTAAACAGGTAGAGTAGAAGAACGGCATACAGGTCGTTTCAGGATTACTACAGTCGCCCAAGATCGATTTTAGGTTTCACAAGCCAGAAGAGATCGTACTACCACATCATCTCAATTAGCTCAAGAGCTATCACGAGTTCTGAATGTACAAATTTCCGACCAAACTGTGAGACATCTACTGCACGAGGGTCAACTCCGCTCCAGACGTCCTTTCAGAGTTCCACAACTGACCCATGGAAATCGCGCTGCTCGTTTAGCTTGGTGCCAAGAACACGTAAACTGGGATCAAGAGAGGTGGGCCACAGTTCTCTTCAGTGATGAATCTAGATTTAGTTATTATCCCGATTCGGGAAGAAATCGAATATGGAGGGAAGCTGAAGAGCAAAACCGTCTCCAGCATGCTCGAGAAGTTGTTAGACAGGGAGGCGGATCAGTGATGTTTTGGGGAGGTATACGCCTTGGTGGAAGAACTGACCTCGTTTTCATACAGAACAACCTCACGGAAAATTATTACGCAAAAGAGATAGTTTTACCTATAGTGGTACCGTATCTCCAAACAATGGGTCAAAATCCACTCTTCCAACAAGATAATGCCCCTCCCCATCGTGCAAGAGTTGTCTTGAACGTTCTTGAAGAGAATGATATCGATCTTCCATCGTGGCCATCCTGCTTCCCAGATCTGAATCCCATCGAGCATGTGTGGGACACCCTAAACAGAAATCGTCTGCGTCAAAACGTCTTCCATCATGAACAGGAGCTTCGATTAGCAGTTCAGAAGGATTGGAATGACTTAGGCCAAAATGTAATAGACAATTTAATATTGAGCATGCCGCGACGATGCCAAAGTGTCATTAATAACAGAGTTGGACAATATATGGATAGAAAATATTAGTTCAGGATTTTTTTGTAATTTACCAAATTTCGTCATTTTCAAATTTCCATTTTTCTTATAATAGGTGCTTTGAAGAAGTCAAATATTGTTTTGTTTTCTTAATAATACATTATATACAATACATCCTAACAAAAACCGAAAGATTTCTATAAATTCGAATCATCAAATTCATATTTTAAAGATAATGGTAAGTGTTCCCTAGACTTTTTTGAGGTGTTTATGACACTGGTGGAACAACCGGAAAAATTATCTGAAGATGTAAGAATAGCCTTGTCTAACATGAAAAATAGAAAATCTCCCGAAACAGGGAATATACATGTAGAATTATTGAAAGCTGTTGCAACCGGAATGCTAGATGTTTTAAAACAAATATTCAATGAATGTTTAAGAGAAAGTGAGCCACCAACCGACTGGAACAAAGCTGTATTATCCTAGATTTTTAAAAAGGGGATCAGGCGTGATTGCAATAACTACAGAGGTATCAGCGTTATATGTACACTCGTTAACTGAAATTAAATGAATAGTTCCATCAAAGAACTCGTTTTAAATTATTATATATTAGAGCACATCAAGAATAGGAAAGAAATCATTTCATGAAAACGGACTGTTGTTTTTCATCGCTAACAAGGACTCTAGTATGTTTGAAAATGGTACAGTAATAACAGCTCAGTGAATAAGGTGAATTTCAAGCAAATCTAATACTGAGTAAATGCATTAATCCAATAAGTTTCGTGATTTCCATTGGGAAAGTTGCAATATTACAGTAGGCTGAGCAGAAAAATGTGATCAGTAATACCCTTGTTTGAAGGTCAATGTTTGAGATCAGCAAAGTACTTCTTTCATTGCGATCGAATAATTCGTCACGTGTTCCATTGATTCTATCCTCTCTTCAAATAGACTACATGAAGGGTCTTCAATCAATCCTAACTTAGTTGGGTGATGCTTGAGGCGATAGTGTCCTGTTAATATGTCGGTTATAACTTTCAGGTTTAGGCTGAGTAGTTTAAGCCAAGCTTTGGCTCTCGAAGGGGATGGCCCACTGATTACAAATCGAGAGTGTCTTTGAACTGTGAGGCTCAGCCAGTGCTCTCGAATCTTCATGTTTGACCACCGGTTATTTTTCATCATTGCAGTCTCCAGAAATATTCCGAGCCTAGGCTCCGATCTGGCGAATCCGAAGCCTGTTCTTTGAGCGGCCAATGAGTCCGCCTTTTCATTGTTCTACATGTCCGAGTGTCCGGCTAGCCACATCAGACGGAGCTTATTCCTTCCTACCTATTTGGCGAGGGTGGAGCATTATTTATGAACAATAAGTGACATGCAGATGCCGGTTGCCAATGCCTTCAATGAAACTTGGATAGCCGTGATGATTATTATTGACCTACTTCTTGATGCCTCGCAAGAAAGAGGTAAGCACAGTGGTCAATAGCAAATATTTCTACTTGAAAAACAGGCTCTAACGCCTCGGACGTTTTGGAGCCGTCTTTGAACCACAGGGGCCTTCAAGTAGACATTCTTTGGAGCTGTTCCTTTCCTGTTTGCTAAGAATGATGATCTGGTATGACAGTTACATACTGCCTTTGGGTACTGCTATGTCGGACTTTTTACTCAGCACCTCGTTGTCCTCGATTTCAGACAGTGAAACATCAGGCATGAAGCTGAACATACTTGTTAAATTTGGGAAGGATGATGAAAGTAGGCTTTGTAGTAACTGGGATTTCGTCATATTGTAAGATGCAAACTTATTTTTGCTGAGGATTCGCCAAACCTAAGATTTTCGGTATCGTACTCTTTGCTTCAAGTTTCAACATTAAACTGAGGAATTTACTGTTTCAACAGTAATTTCATCATTATCCTGTGTATAGCGTGAGTGCTTTGAAAGAATCAGTATTTATGAGATTCTGTTTCAATCTTCCGAATATAAAGTTGTGAGGTTGCCTCTCATCAGGAAAACGGTGGGAATAATTCTCTTAAGCAGCATTAGAATAAACAATGTGAAGTGAATAATTGATTGAATTTAACATCTATTGTTGTGTGAGTGAAATTGAAAATATTTTTACATACAAAATATTTTAATGCATCCCTGCATTTTACCAATAAAGTGCCCGTGAAATGTCAAAATATTCTTCACCAAACTTTGATAGCAATCGGAATATTGGTATAAGAGGCTGGATTGATGAGTCTCAGGCCCGACCAAGAGATGGCGCTCTAGGCCTACTTCGGAAGTGGTATTCTATAGTACAATCCTTTGATATCTTGTAGACATAGTTTCAGACCGATCACCATGTTAGTTTACGTTTGAGAAAACGCTGAACAAGACGCCTCTGTGTTGTTTGTGAAAATGGAAATATTGGAAGAGCGTGCTGTCATCAAATACTTTTAATTGAAGGGGTTATTGCCAAAGGAAATTGAAGAAGAGATTCATTCAACACTGGGGACATCCTCCCCATTATACTCAACCATTAAGCAGTTGGTTTCCGAGTTTAGAATGGGTCGTGTGAGCACCTCTGATGAGCCACACTCAGGACGCCCCGTTGAGATCACAACCCCAAATATGATTGAAAAAATTCATAACATAGTGTTGGAAGACCGCAGAAAAAAAGTGCGTGAGATTGCTGAGACCTGTAAGATGTCGATTTGAGTCGATTCGTCACTGTTGACGAAACTTGGGTCCACCACTACACTACTGAAACCAAACAACAATCTAAACAGTGGATTGGAACAGGGAAACCAACTCCAACGAAGGCAAAAACCATTTTGTCGGCAACAAGTTTATGGGTACTGTTTTTTTTTTGGTTGCAAGAGGTATTATATACATTGATTGCCTTGAAAAGGTTGAAACTATCACTGGTCAATACTACCCAGACTTATTACAACGTTTTAGCCACGAGGTGCAAATTGAACGACCTCATTAGGCGAAGAAAAAAAAACTTTGTTTTATCACGATAACGCACCAGCGCATCTTTCGCACATTGCCATGGCTAAAATCTATGTTCAGAAGTTCGAATTGATGCTGCACCCTCCCTGCTCTCCAGACATAACCCCGAGAGACTATTATCTGTTTCCTAACCTCAAAACAAGACTTGGCGGTAAGAGATTTGCAGGCAATCAAGAAGTTATCGAAGCTGTAAATGGGTATTCTGAAAATCTTGACGAATCAGCCTATAGAGATGGTATTACTAGACTAGAACACCGCTATGAGAAATGTATCAGCCTTAAAGGATATTATGTTGAGAAATGAAAATAAAATTCTTTAGAACGTTGTTTTTCTTGGTCAAACCGGAAACTTATCAATCCATCTTTGTGTGTCGAAATTCCGGAAAATTGTGAAATCGGGAATAATCCAAAAACAAAAGGAGATAGCTGCGATCTGTGTTCCTTAGTGAATTTTCGTAGAAAATTGAGGACGGAGATTGGGGTAATTTTTTCTATTTGCAATATTTCGCATAGCTGCCGTACTAAGACATCGAAAATGGAACACCATCTAGGGTCTAAAAAAGTACTTGTAAGATTTTGAGTACTTGGATGTACTATAACCTCATCGCGATAATGTCAGAAGGTGATTTCATTTAAGTATAAGGAAAAGCATAAGCGTTCTTTGTGTACTTAATCTCGGTGAGTTTAACATCAAATCGCTTTGTACCCTATCAGAATATTCTATTGTTGTACGATTCTTTGGTAGCTTAAAAATAATGAAAGCTTTACCGAAAGAATCTCAAAGATCAAATAGAGTTTTGGACTGTACTTTCTAAAATCTAGTGGATAATCGAGATAGAAGAAAAAATAACTTTCCACCAATCCTAGTTTGGCTCTATTTATGTTGCACCAATCCTTCGTTAAAGGTGAAAAGGCAAGATACAGAAGGGAAGGAGAATGAAGAATGTGGTACTGATTTTTGTGAGCGTTTAATCTTCACTATCAGAGAGATGATGGTTTTTCTCTCAACCTTCGGCTAGATTGTTACGGATCTATCCTAATGCGGGTTCACTATATTGAGGATTTCACTATTCTATTTGCGGTGAAAAATACTACACTTCTATAACTAACTGCCTAGATGAACAGGAATAGCGTTCACTGTATATGTGCGGTCGAAAATTATATTTTCAAGTCAATAACGAAATGTGCGTTTTATCGATATAAACAACAATCGAACTTTTCTCTGATTGAGATGCGGGGAAAGAAACTATAAGAATGATACGTCCAGGACATTCTCAATTCTTCTACAGTGTTCATTGGACTGGTATAAACTAAACTTTCGAGATATCCCCATAAAAAAAAGTTTTGAACTTTTTAAGTCTGGCGACCTAGGAGGCCATGATTCTGGCCCATCCCGACTATCTATCGGTTCCTGAATCTATTATTCAAGAATTCCCTAGATTCTCCACCAAAATGTGCTGGTGCCCCGTCATGCATGAACCACATTATGTTTCTCACCAAAAGTGGCATATTCTAGAGCAATAAAGGTAACTCCTCCTCAAGAAATTGCCGATAAGCGGGATCCTTTAGTCTGTTAGGCAAAAAAAATTTCCAATCAAATAATTTACATTTATTCCGACCCAGACATCTAGTGAGAATTGTTCTTGATGATGAGATTCTTCAATCAAATGGGGGTTTTCCTCAGCCCAATAATGATTATTGTGAAAATTTGTGATAGCAGTTCTCGAAAAGTTAGCTTCGCTGTGAACATTATTTCACTATCAAAATGAGCATTTTCTCTAATTTCATCTAAAAACCATCGGCAGAAATCCAGCCTTGAAGGAAAATCTCGAGGAAGTAGAGTTTGGACGCGTTGAATCAGAAACGGGTACAATAAGAAGTCGTGGAGAATCCTCCAAACTATAACATGTGAGATATTCAACTGATTTCCAATTTTTTTTGCACTCATATGAAGATTCAAATCAATACAATTCAAAACTGCTTCCTCAATATCTGGAGTTTGAAACGTGCAACTCACACTGAGGTTTGAGTTGCACGTTTTGAATGATTATTTGGAGTAAAAGTACCAGTTTCCCTCAACCTTCTGTAGATATTTGAAAATATTCTCCTGTCTGGTGTTACTCGATTTGGAAAGCGCATCTGATACAATCGCCTAGCTTCTGTTGTATTTCCGTCAGCCAGGCCGTTCATGTAATGGATATCAGCCAATTTGGCTTTAGTAAAATTAGCCATTTTTTCTTACAGCAATAACTTCAAAAGTCTTGAAACTAATGGTTAATTTTATAAAAAATTCGAGCAGATACTGGTTCAACTTTAGAACTGTCAAAATAAATAAATAAATGAAAAAAATCAAAGCCAACTAGCCATTTTTTTAATTAGAAATGCTTTCAATTCAGCGAATACACACAATCGTGTCAAAAAAGTTTCTGAATTGAAAAAAGATGATCAAACTTGATTGTACACTGATCAGTGGCGTACTGCAAAAGAGTTTGAAAGTGCAAAAGAAGATATGGCTCCGGAAAAGAAAACACCTTGTAGGTTCTAGTTGAAATTTTAGACGTGTAATGGATGGAGGCTGTAAAATATAGCTTGCATTCCAAATTTGGGCTGAGTATCCCAAAAACTGCAGGAGTTTTGAAGAAAAAACAATTTTTCCCTGTAGCTCCGTAACGAAGCTTTCGCGAACCTCTGTTCATATGAACAGTTTTTCTTAAAATTGCACGTAGAGTCACCCCCTTAATTTGTATCAGAGTATCATGTAAAACCCTGTAGGGTATGCCATTTGAAAATAACAGTGAAATGATATTTAAACGAGTTCTAACATCAAAAATCGTTTTCGAACAAAATGTGCCATATGTTCAATCACAACAATTGCTATCATAATAGTTGTAGATCCGAAGCTTTGAAATCAATATTTAGGAAAATTTGTTTTTAAAGTCCTCAAATTTCAGAAAATGTCAAATGTTTCGGAAACAATTTAAGATAGGTATAGGAAATTTCTTACAAACTCACCTTCATTTTTCCTTACAAAGTCGAAAATGAAACTTGAAATCTAACGTAATCTAACCTATATGTTGTAGAGTGTCTGATTTAAAAACCATAACTTTGGTATGTGAATTCATTATAGACCATCCTGTAGAGTTTGAAATATTTCTAGTTTTTAGTTACTACATCTCTACATATTGTGCGCAAAAAAAATTCGACATCGGTCGTGAAATATGCCGTCCAGGTGAGCCACGTGTTATATAACAACTACACACAACCAAATTTATATGGAATCACTAGGTATTTCATATTATTGATAATTTTTAACCATGGATCTTTGACGACTCGTGAAGAATGAAGTAAACTAAACTTTTGAGATATCCCCATAAGATAAAGTTTGAACTGTTTTAGTCTGGGGGCCTAGAGGTCCATGATTCTGGCCCACCCCGACCTATCCATCGGTTCTTGAATATAATATTCAAGAATTCCCTAACTTCACTACTAAAATGTGCTGGTGCCTCATCATGCATGAACCACATTATGTTTCTACCAAAAGTGGCACATCCTCGAGCAATTGCCGATAAGCGGGACCGTTTAGTCTGTTAGCCAGAAAAATGGCCCAATCAAATAATTTTCATTTATTCTGACCTAGACATTTAGTGCGAACTGTTCTTGATAATGAGGTTCTTCAATCAAATGGAGGTTGTACTCAGCCCAATAATGATTAATGTGAAAATTTGTGATAGCAGTTCTCGAACAGTTAGCTTCTTCTGTGAACTTTATTTCACTATCAAAATGAACATTTTCTCTGATTTCATATGAGAACCATCGGCAGAAATTCAGTCTTGAAGAAAACTCTCGAGGAAGTAGAGTTTGGGCGCGTTGAATATGAAACGGGTACAATAAGGAGTCGTGGAGAATCCTCCAGACTAGAACCTGAGAAATATTCAATTGATTTCCAATTTTCCTTGCCATCACATGAGGATTCAAATCAATACAATTCAAAACTGCTTCCTCAATATCTGGAGTTCTCAGTGTGAGTTGAAAGTTTTGAATGATTATTTGCAGTAGAAGTACCAGTTTTTCTCAACCTTCTGTGGATATTTGAAAATGTTCTCCTGTCTGGTGTTACTCGATTTGGAAAGCGCACCTGCTCTAATCGCCTAGCCTGTCAAAAAGTTTTTAAAATGAACGAAAATTGAGTTTACGCTGATCAGTGGCGTAATATAAAAAAAGTTTGAAAGGGAAAAAGAAGACATGGCTCCGGAAAAGAAAACACCTTGTAAATTTCAGTTAAAATTTAGGACGTGTAATGATGGAGGCTGCAAAAAATAGCATGTATTCCGAGTTTGGGCTGAATATCTCAAAACCTGCAGGAGTTTTGAAGAAAAAAACAAGTTTTTCCGGAAATTTCAACTCTCTGTAACTCCGTAACGAAGTTTTTGCGGACCTATGTTTATATGAACTTTTTTTTCCTAAGATCGCACGTAGATTTACCTCCTCAAGTTTCGACATACTATTATGTAACACCCTACTAACTTTTTATTTTAGTTTTAAACCCATACTTGTTGAATGATGATCGAAAGCTCGAAATAGGTATAACATTTGATAAACTTTTCCATCTTAAACAATAATATATTCTACGTTTGTGTTTTTAATAAAATCTATATCTCGTAACGAGAGATGGAAATAAATGAGGGTATTGGAATCAGCGACGTCAAATAAGTAAACAGCAAGTGACATATGTTATTCATCACACGAAAAATGTATGTTTTCCAGTGTTATGAATGACTCATGAGGGAGAAAAAGAAAAAGATTTAGGGAATCTCTTTTGAAGGGTATAGGCTAAAATTTCGTAGTCTATTCTACTATTTTGTGGCCAAATCTCAAATTTTAGAGGAGTTGCCAGTTTTATTGATTTTGGATGGAAATGTCAGTGTTCGCAAATATTTTCCTGTCTTTGCCTGCAGCCTAAACTAAATAATAACGTTATGTGCCTATTTCAAACCTGATATTTCTGCAAATGTAATTAATTAATAGTGCACATTTTCAAAAATGGTTATGGGAACATTTCTTCTATTTGTACTCTTCGTAATATATATTCTTGTGGGTACTCGAACATTTGACCACCCTGGATATGTTCCTTCAATGAAATATAAATAAAAATGAACTTGAGGATGACACTTCACCTTCTTCTTACTCTATTATGATATAGATTCTTTCAGATATTATCAGTGAATCTCTGTACAAGTTTTGTTAGGTAATAATTCATCTGCAAGTTGTAAATAATGACACTGTTTTGTTTCCATTAATGTAGCTAGAAAATATGTGAGTTGAACTAGAGGAAAAATATTTCATCTTGATGTGAAATTTAACAACTAACAACGTCATGAGAATTTGTTTCAAAATATGTTTTCCATAATTTCTAGAATTTATTTCTTGATCAAAAACAATATTTTTCTTGTTATTGATGACTGAAATGATTGAATTATTCCTCATATGAATATTAAAATTGACAATGATTATAGTCTGTCAAGTGAACAATTTTGAAATTCATTGTGTGGGTGGTATCTGCGTCAAAACATGCACTCGTTCTCACGTGTCAGGTTAATAATAAAAGCTCAGTTCCATGGTTTTGATTAGAATAAAGTAGTTTAAAGTTGCCAGGCCCGATGACCGTGAAAAGATCTGAGATATGTTACTAATTCGCGTATCAACATAACGGATTCAATTTTCCTGAAATACATTCAATCGGTTTTGAATTTCCATGGTACTTTGCGAATTATGATGAATTAGAATTCATTTGAAATTTCAATCAAATTTGCAATCTTTTTAAATTGATTTTCACATCTTACTCATAGCAGCATAGCTATGTAAAATATTGCTAATGAAGAGAAAAGCTCCCATCCCCACCATCAAATTTTGAGAAAAATTCATTGAATCGGTTTTGGATTCTACGGAACTTTGCGAATTATGATGAATTAGAATCCATTTGAAATTTCAATCAAATTTTCAATATTTTCAAATTAATTTTCACATCATCCTCATAGCAGCACTGCTATATAAAATATTGCTAATAAAGATAAAAGCCCCCATCGTCACCATCAAATTTTGAGCATAAAATCTTCTTCTGTATTCCAGTTATTCCCGATATCCTGATTTTTCGCAAAATGCCAATATCTCGATTACTATAAAAGTTTGGTGTGAACTATTTTAACATTCTAGGGGTACTATTCTGGATAGAATGCGGAAATGCATTCAAAAATTCCTTGTGTCGAATGGTTTTCGAATTTTAATATATCTTTGTTTTTTTATATGAACTTTATGTGAATTTTAATAGAAGGAAAATATACTTCTCTTCTCACATATGTATAAAATGCTTGACAAGTTTCTTGAAAGATGAGAATTTTTCAAGAAACTAAATTCGTACATTCTAGTATGCTGGTACGAATTCACACAAAAACATCTCAAAAGTTTTCAATTCTGTGCTCGCAATAACGGAGTTTCAATATGATAAAAACAAACAGAAGTTATTTATCACCTTGTGTAATGAAATTATGGGTTAATCAACATAATCTATCAGGAAGACTGGTTTCAACGTTCTGAGACATTTTTTTTTGGTGTGGTGCGCCTCGTCATACTGGAAATAAACTAAGTTTTTCTGAGCCAAGTGAATTCAATTTATAAAACCCTCTATATGCTTTCATTCATAATATCATAAGAAAGTACCCCAAAAATATTTTCGTCGAAAATTTAGTTCATCGAAAATTTCGTTCGTCAAAAATTTCGTTCGTCGAAAATTTCGTTCGTCGAAAATTTCGTTCGTCGAAAATATCGTTCGTCGAAACGCGGTGGATCATTAACGAGCATCAAATACTAAAACCGAATCGCCCGTTGTGCACTGTGCCCCTTACACCATAAGTTCATATGATATACTGCTCGAATTCGCGATTTTCTCTTGACTTTTCCTGGTTTCGGTTAGTAGAGTTACAAATCTAATTATCTTGGTGGAACAGGAAGCAAAACACGATCAACCATTACTCAGGGTGAGTGAGAGATACATGGAAAATTTCAGAGCTCACACAGTGAACTTCAGTTTGTAGTGCTTTTCCGATAATAAATAGAATAAATTTCAATTAGTAGTTACATTGAGAAATATTTTTACAGTTTCTAGGAAATCAATAGGTTCAGTGGCTCTTAAGCTTATTAGGCCAACCGTAAAATTTTTTCGTGACGTCATAGAGAAAAACTATTTTTGTACGGAATAAGAGACCCTTTATTATTTCAAATTCAAATTTGGAGTCGATATCTAACAAGATAGATATATTCAGGCAATTCCTGTATGATAATTCAGTGAGTGTGGCTTGGGTGACTGAACATTGGGCCGATGCTGTTATCTTGGAGCGTGTAGACTTTATCGAGTACTATCTTGCAGAATCCATTTCGAGGTCGAAAAAAGCAGGTGGTGCAGCCATGATAATACATGATGTTGTGGACAGTATTGAAATACCTGAAATAAAAGAATTGTCAGTGGAGAAACATGTAGAAATGGCTGCAGTGGTTATACAGGACCAGAGTTTGATCGTTGTATCGATATACAGACCTCCAAAGGGCAATATAGATATTTTTTCTGACAGACTCTAGAAGGATTGGATCTCCTTGAATGGTTGTGTTTTCAAGTTTGTTTTAGGAAATTTTAATGTTAACTTCCTGAGGAGGGACAAGAATGTAAGGATTGTGACTGAGATGATGCACTCGTGTGGGTTATCGTTGGCATTCAGAGAACCAACTCGTGGTAAATCATACTTGGATAATATTTTCACAAATTTCATTACAGATTCTTACACGGGTAAAACTTTTGACAATAGAGCTCAAGTACTGGAACTGAGCCAAGGAAATGTGAAGATCTAAACATATATAGAAAAGTATAATATTAAACGGAAGAATATTGACAATTAATAAGTGACGTGAGAACTATAAATTGGACAGAAGTAACATCAGAATCGGATGCTGGAAAAGCCTACGAGAAGTTTCATTCTTTTACCTATACGAGTTTCAACAAGTCATTTCTTAGAAATAAAAAATGGATGAAAACAAATCAAAGGATATCTATGGACTAAGAAAAGCAGTTAAGGTAGCACATACCATCTATAGAGTCAGGCGAGACGATAATTCCAAGGAAGTTCTCAGTGTACTGGAAAAAAAACCTTCGAAACAGCTACACCGACACAAGAAAAGAAGAAAATGCTAAATATATTCTTGATTCCACTAATAAATCTAGAGCAGTATAGAGGATGATGAAAAAGGAATCTGGCGTTAAGCACAATGCAAATAGGGAAGCAGCCTAACAGCAGATCAACTGAATGACTTCTTCTCTAATATTTGAAAGGAGTCGTCCAAGAAATTGATAAGACTGAGGTTTAATTAACCTACAACGAAAGAAGAACTGGTTAATATTGTTAAGAAGTTAATGAATGGGGGTTCAGTAATATTTGGGTCATGACGGTTCATCTACTTAAGGAAATAATTCCATTCGTGGAGAGTCCACTGTGCAGTATCTTGAATAATTGCTTACTAACCGGAATATTTTCTGATAATATGAAGCTGGCAAAAGTCATACCCATTCATAAAAAGGGCGATAGGAATATCTGCAATAATTATAGACCGATTTCGATACCACCGGTGTTTTCCAAAGTGATTGAAGAACTACTTAAGAGAAGAACCGTTGAGTTTTTAAATAAGAATCAAATCTAAGTTACCAGCCAACATGGGTTTCGACCAAAAAGGTCAACTACGACCGCACTTATAGCGCTACTGGAAGATATTGCGGAGACATTAGATGCCTGTCAGTTTGCCGAGCTGTTAGCATGCGATCTGAGCAAGGCGTTCGATAGCATACCTAGGAGTTTATTACTGGAGCAAATGGAATACTACGGGATACGTGGAATGGCTCTCGAAATTTTGAATTCCTTCCTTTCGGATCGGGAGCAAATACAGCATTGGAAATACAGATAGATTTGGGTGTTCTACAGGGATCCATTTTAAGACCAATATTGTTCATAATATTTATAAATGACGTTCCATCTAATATTTCCTGCACAGTGGCGAGTCTCTATGCGGATGACACTAATTTCCTCAACGTAACGAGTTCTCAACAGGAGTTTGAACAAGTAACAGCTCGAAACCTAATCAGTGCTGAAGAATGGTCCACAGCAAACGGCCTAAAATTAAATATAGATACGACCTAAAGACTGATATTGAATACAAGAAACATACGAGGGAAGATGGTTAACTTGCTAGGTATAACTTTTAGCTTGGATCTTACGTGGAGTGAGTATATCTCTGGACTGCTGTTGAAGTTAAGCACAGCCATTTTCAGAAGATTAAAAGCCGTTTCCTCGCAGGAGGTTTGTTTCCATTGATTGGCTTCATACGTCATCTTGGCATGGGGCTATAGTCCAGACATGCGCAGCTGGAATTATGGTTTTGTGAGGTGTTCCACGTAGACATAGCTGTCGAGAACTATTTAAGACACAAAAAATACTTACAGTTATATCAGTCTTTATACTTACCTGCCTAAAATTTGTGCATGAGAATGAAAATAAATTCAAAATGAACTCCGACATGCATAAATACAACACAAGAAGACGAAATGACTTTTTCACAAGATTTCTTCGAATATCCAAAAACGCAGACTGCATCAATTCATCTTGGGATTGTGCGTTACAACAGACTACCATGTAACATTAGGAAACTGTCAATCCAGGAGTTTATGAAGATGGTGACCCTGTCACTGCCCGGCGGTAAGATGAATTGCGATGCACTTTCGTGAGAACTCGAGGAAGATCTAAAAGTTTCAGACCGCTGAATTATTGAGAAACCAGTGTTATGCTTTACAGAAGCCTCTCGAACGAAGATCTGGAACAAAGCTGAAATTACGCGAATGTTTCAGATCATTCGTGCTTGTATATAAGAAGAGACATCGCGAAGTGAGGTGAATTCAGTTTGAACAAGAGCGCGAATAAGTGGACAAAGTGTGGGAAATAAATTAGGCAGTATTGATTGTGTTATATAAATTAGTTATAGAAGTAAATCGTTTAGTGTTTCAATTGTTCAGTTTATCTGTAAATAAATCAGTTTGTGTTCTTCTAACGTTGAAGTGTTTAATTTGAACCCACCAATAATTTCGAAAACTAAGAAACGTTACAATTGGTGTCAGGTGTGGGGTTTTGGTAAGGTTATGCCTGTTACTCGATTGCAACAGAGAACTATGGAAACAGAAGCGTTGAAAATTCTTCAGCAAGCCCTGATGGACCTCAATAAGAAAATGGACGATAATTCAAATGAATTGAAGAAAAACTCGAATCTACTGATGGAAAATTCAAATAAATTACAGGAAAATTTGAAAAACATGAAATGAAATCTAAACAAGGTGGAAGAAAAGATGGAGGAAAATTTTAATTTTGTGAAAGAAAACTTGGAAGAAAATTTGAACAAGGTTAGGGACGAAATGGCAGGAAATTTAAATTTGCTTAAGGTAAATCAGAAGGGAACGAGAGATAGAATCGAGGAAGAAGTAGAGGAAAGTTCAACGGAAAATTGAGTGGCTTATTCGAACATTTAGATGAATGGGAAAATGAATGATAAGCCAATTTTGTCGAAAGTGGAACATGATGTTGGAGCTCAAAAAATGAAAATGAAACCACCTACTTTCGACATAAAAATTCCTTGGTCGACGTACCAGAAAAAATTTGTCGCGGTAGCCGCAACCAATGGATGGAATGAGCAGTAAAAAGCAACGTCTTTGATTGTAGCTCTACGTGGAGAAGCACTGAACATTTTGTAGACAATACCAGCAAGCTAGCAGGTATGCTACGACACGTTAACGTTCAAGTTACAAATGAGGTACGGGGATACTCATTTACAACAAGTATACCACGCTCAAATCAAGCATCGTATCCAGAAATCTACAGAGAGCTTGCACGAATTTGAGGCTGATATAGCGAGATTAGTTGGATTAGCTTGCCCTAATGCTTCTGATATTTTTTTGGAGATATTAGCAGTTCAGACTTTCGTAGATGGTATCCAAGATGGTGAAACTCAGCATGCCTTGAGGTTGGCTAGGCCAAAAACAATTGATGATGCTCTGGCCCAGGCACTTGAGTTTGAAGCTGAAAAACAAGCAAGGAATAGAGGAGATAGCCGTGCTATAAAAAACATCATTGAGGAGGAAGGATCAATAGACCAAGTAATTCTTCGGCTCCTGGATCAAAGGAAGAAGGAATAGATTAGATGCTGGAACTGCCATGAGACTGGTCATATAAGAAGGCAATGCAAACAGCCTCGTAAGGAGCATCGAGTAGGAATTAGCCACAAGAACACAGACGCCTTATCGCGAAGGCCTTGTCCAGTTAACTGCAGTAACTGCTCTCGACAAAATAAGTCTGATGAGGACAACTGTTGTTGATGAGGATTATTTGCAACCAGAACTTAGGCAGGAACAAGAAACAGACCCTGAATTGAGTGTTGTTCTGAAATGAAAAATATATAACGAAGAAACATCGCTAATTGAGCGTAATGGGAAACACTGTTAATGGAAGATGGTCTACTGAAGCCACGTGTAGAAAACTAATCTAGAGATGTACAGCTTCAGTTGGTTGTGCCAAGAAGAAGAGTGAAGGTAGTTTTGGAGTAGTTACATAATGAAGCTTCAGGAGAACATTTCCGCATCAAGAAGACTCTCGAGGAGGTGCGAGCTATATTTAATTGGGACAATTCGAAGGCAAATGTGCGAGAGTATTGCAGGAATTGTACGATTTGCGTTACAGTAAAAGAACCTTATGGAAAAAGCAAGGCCCCAATGCAACAGTACAGCGTTGGACGTTCTATGGAACGTGTTGCTGTAGATATAGCAGGACCCTTTCCAGAAACTGATGGCATCAACAAATACATACTAGTTGCCATAGATTATTTTAATAAGTGGGTTGAGGCCTATGCTATACCAAATCATGAAGCCGCAATTGTCGCTGATATCTTGGTGAGGGAGTTCTTTTGCCGTTTTGGAGTTCCCTTAGAGTTACATTGCGATCAAGGGAAAATTTTGAATCGAAGCTGTTTCAAGAAACTTGCGAATAAATAGGCATCAGAAAGACCAGAACAACAGCGCTTCATCCTCAATCAGACAGCATGGTTGAAAGAAAGAATAGAACGATGGGAAAATACCTGGTTGAAGTGATATCGGATCATCAGCGAGATTGGGACCAATACCTGCCCTTTTTTGTAATGGGCTACAGATCTTCAATACTAGAGTCAACGGGTGAAACGTCAGCTCGGGTTATGCTTGGTCGAGAAATGAGGCTGCCGTGTGATCTCGAATTCGGGTGTAAGCTTGGGGAAGATTTTGCTGGAGAAGATTATGTCACTTATCTGGAGCGAAAAATAGATTGAATCTGTAATAAAGCTAGACAGCACATGCAGATTGTGAATGACAGAATGGAAAACCGCTATGACCTCAAAGCTTTTGGAGGCAGATTTTCTGTAGGAGATCTCATATGGCTTTATAACTCACAGAGAAAACATGACATGTCTCCAAAGCTACAGCGATATTGGGAAGAAAAAGATCAACGATATCGTGTATCGCATAAAGAAGTTGCCGAAGGGGAAGCCTAGAGCTGTCCATTTCAATCGATTGGCTCCTTTTGCAGAAGAAAACAAAAATAACGAGGAGACACGTTTCATCAAAAAAAAGTCAAAAACTCATCAAGTGAATGAAGCTAGGGACTACAATCGTTTCATGGCTGACTTTAGTGGTACAGGAAAAGCTAGATTTGGAGTCAGCACAGAAATACAACATGACCTTTTCCAAGTAGACAAGGAATACGCCATTGCACATTGTGTCGCTCAAGATCTTCGAATGGATAAGGGTCTCGCAGGAATTTTCAATGCTAAATATGGAAGGCCTTCTGAACTAAGGCAGCAACTGTCTACAGTAGGCAAGACCTAGAAACTAGAAGCTGAAGGAAGAACGGTCTACTATTTGGTGACTAAAGAATATTCACACCAGAAACCCAGCTATGAAGATTTATGGTCAGCACTACTAAACTTTAAAGAGCACTTGGTCAAGCAGGGTGTGAAGAAACTCGCCGTACCGAAACATGGTTGGATTGGGGAACAGTACGAAGCAGGATTGGACTTATCTACCAAGACATCAAAATAGAAGTTCTCGTGTGCTATTTCAATTCGCGGAGATTTAAGTCTGGGGACCGTGCAGGCCAAACTTGAAGCCCAATTCATTGATTGGCATACTCTTGAGTTAGGATGTCATGAGGAAGCTGACTCAAATGATCCGTTGCGCCATCATTCATAAATTACATCGGTTGTCTTGTTGCCAAAGGTACATCCTCCAAAAATTCTGGAAGCGTTCCAAGAAGTGACGGTACACCTCCCCCGTAAGGCTCTTTGGTACAAATATTGGTCCAGTTGGGCGGTCAAACACAATCCATCCAAACGTTCAACGAGAACTCATATTGAAATTGATCTTCATATGTTTCATGTGGATTTTCATCACACTATGAATGTCATTTGATTATTATGAAAATTACCTATGGAATTTCTTGAAAGTTTGCTTACATAATGAACAGGAATCAGTATACGAAATTGAGGAATTTGAATCAATTTACTCAAAAGCCATTGAGAGTACGCAATACGAGCAAGACAAGTGCTAGTACAAATTCGCCAGAATATCAGTGCTTTTGAGATTCTTATAAGATGCGCGTAAAACAAAAGAGATATCAAGCGGAAAAAGTAAGATGATTAATAATAATAATAATGAACAAATTGAATATCAAACACAAAATGAGTTAAATAACGAAAAATTGAAAATTTTCTTTGTCAGATAGTTCTTCATCAGAACTAGAAGGCTAAATGTTGCTGTCACTATCGTCTGTTTGCAAAGAAATTATGAAATTGTCGATAACGTAATCCATCATAGGTTCCTGCTCCATGAAAGATTGATCAATTTTCTGCGTATTGTCGCATAATAATTACCACTGGTCTGGAAAATGAAGAGAAAAACTCACCGCACAGTGTTTCCACATTTTCCATTGAGAAATCAACATTCCTGTCTGTTACATAAACTTCCATGGTTGTTCAAACTTTTTCACTCAGGTTTAAGTCAGGATGATATGGGGAAGTCTAAGTACATCTTAGCCCTGATTTTAAGGAGTTTGTCAATAGCATACGTTCTATATCTGGGTTTGTGCAATTTAATTAGGTTAAAAAGTTCTGCTCTAAGAACGCCATCTACGAAGGCAATATTCTGACTTTGCAGCCACTCTTTCATTTCTTCTTTTCGGGAAGCAATGTTCAGATGATTTTTTGTTTGTTTATTGTGATATGGGGCGTTATCGATCACCAATACACTTTTAGGTGGTATATTTAGAATAAGTTTTTCACTCAATCATTTTTCGTAGTTTGCGTTATTCATATCTTCGTTATGGTCACCGGTTCTACAATTGAACTCAAAAATGTTTCGTACGAATTCACATTCACTACTGGCGTTCAAAAATATCAGTCTTGTTCCTTTTGAAACAGGCTGACGTAGGCAGTTGTTTGTCTCGTCACTCCAAGCCTTCTTGTGTGCATGAATCAGGAATGAATATATGTTTCGTCCATGTAAATTATTGGTCTCTTTTCTTGACAGTATCGTTTGATGCTTCTCAAATAATTCAAACGTAGTTGCTGTATTTCAGGTTTTATTATTAGTAGCATTCTATTTGTTTTCGACTTAATCCAACGGAACCCTATTCCTCTCAAAACTTTTCGAATGCTGTCCCGTGATCCTGCATATTCATTGTCATCGGCGAACTTTTGATGGATTCGCTATAATGATACGATTTTATCGACGACGTGAGAATTGCCGACGAACCTACGAAGCAGAGCTCTATCGAAGTCATCGAAATCTTTCTCATTCGCTCATATTTTTCTCTTTTCATCGGTAGTTGAAAAACTGTTATTTAGGACATCTTCAATCTTCTTCATTTCACTCGAAATTCCCGTTTTATGAAATGAATGACATTCGCAATTATTTCCCTGGATTGCCCACTCAAGTTTTTCCATTTCAAATTCGAAACGAACTACATCCAACAGAGCCGAAGTTACGCAAATGTTCTAGAACAAATCTTACTTGCCTATAAGAAGGGAGCGCGGAGCGCAGACAACGAAGTTTGAATACAGAGCACGAACAAGTGGACGAAGTGTTAGAGACAAATTAAGCAGTATCAATTGTGTTATATAAATGAGTCATTTAGTTTAGTGTCATAATTGTTCAGTCTACGTATAAATAAACTAGTTAGGGTTTTGTTACGTTGAAGTGTTTGAGTTGAACACACAAATAATTTCAAGAACTAAGGAACGTTACAGTAGAAAAGAATGACAAGAAAGCGTTTTTCTGGAAATATAATTGGAAAATTATAAAATATTTCCTTTCGAGAAAATTAGTAGCGTCCTAATTTTTCCTTTGTGACAAAAAGTTATCTCATTATCTCAAGCGTTTTACCATTCAAATTTAAATGCATCTTTCGATTATTTTTTAACTCCCTGTTAATCGGTAACCAATTGTTTGCGGACCTATGTTAACCTGTACTTTTTTCATTAAATGACTTCAGTAATTACTTCCTTAAATATTGCCGTCTCTTTTTTGAACTCCTGGTATATACATTCCGTCAGGTTAAATGTATTGAGATCACTAAACGATTAAACTGTTAATTTTTTCAACCTCTCATTTGTTGGCCAACCAACATTTGGTTGCCGGCTAGGTGGCGTATAGGATATGATGCTCGTCTCCTACGCAAAGTTACCTGGGTTCAATCCCCACAAAGTCGGTGCGATTTTTCGGATTCTGGGAATCGCTTGAGTGTCCATCTTTCGGAAAAGATGTAAAGCTGTCGGTCCTGTCTAACAGAGATGTGTTGGACATTAAAGATCCCTCGACACGAGAGGTGTTCGGCAAAATTCCCGGGTTAGTGAGTGACAGAATTCCCCGGCGTGTCCTTAGCCGAAAGGAAGAAATAGAGTACGTTAAAGGAGAAAAAAACAAACAACATTTGGTTGGTATTTGCTTAAAGCATCCAAAAAGTTCAAGGATGGTGTAACCAATCATTGACTTAAGCATCTGTTACCGGATTTTTTGAGCTACTATAAATTTTCTGGACTTTCCTACGATGCAACCAACAATCTCAACTTAAAATTTCACTGTGAAATCTCAAACTAAAGAACAAATATTTATTAGATGCAGCCGAAGCCCGAGGTTAACATCTAACGATATGGATTAAGTATCAAAATAGTTCAACAAGAATACTTTTTAACTGAAATATCGTTAGTCATCGAGATTTCATAGGATTTATATGAATTTTTTTGTTTTGATTTTAAATAGGAAAGCGGCAATTTTAGCCAAAAGGTATTACATGGATTACGAAAGTGAAAGCGAAAAAGTACTAATGAAAATAATACTATGGAAATACATTACAAGTCAACTGAAATAAAACGCAACATATTTCCATCAGAGAAAATCTAATAACTTCTTCGTGTTTCATTTCAATTTAGTCATGATTTTTATGGGTAAATAATAGTCATATAACACTACGATTCGGAAAACATTTTAGACAATTTAAATTTCAATAAAACTGGACAATATTTCTTTCAATATTCTTATTCTTAGTAAATGAAAACATTCGATACAGGATATTTATCTACTTTTTTAATCACAGTGTCCGGAAAACGATCCCGCTAACTATTCGAAAAGGACAGCCAGCATTTATTCAGGAGGTCACAATGACGCACCAACCAAAACTTGTGAACAAACAGTTCAATACACCTATTGGTCTCTATTCCCAACAAAACATTCAAGAAGTCCTGGAGAGAGATATGCAGATCCTAACCAACGGCGGAGTAGGGTATGTATCAATTTTTCCTGATTACGAAACCTAGATTTCTTATTATGAATCAATTGTTATCATGGTAAATGTTGAATACATGCAT
Organism: Cryptolaemus montrouzieri; assembly: GCA_013387265.2. Taxonomy (NCBI): domain Eukaryota; kingdom Metazoa; phylum Arthropoda; class Insecta; order Coleoptera; family Coccinellidae; genus Cryptolaemus; species Cryptolaemus montrouzieri. Next base: position 65,564,457 of record JABFTP020000103.1, read on the forward strand.
GAATAAGAGTCTTCAGTTGGATAAACCCCTAAGTTAATGATTTATTCTTTGAATACTTTCTAGCATATAAATGACCAAAAGCTATGTTACTTCCCACGAAGTACTTAAACATTATGGAAAATAGTAAATGACCGAAAATTTTACTTGAGATTCAACCTATAGCTGGCTATAGTTGTCTTGTTCATAGTATTAAATCAGTTATCAATTTTGATTATACTAGAAATAGGTGGCTGCTCATTTGAATTGGAAGGACGTCTGACTGAATGCATTAAAAGGTCTAACCAGCATATGAAAGATTGCAAAAGCAATTAACAAATTTCAAAGAACCAATGAAAGATTTCAGTTTTACCCAAAAAGAATCAATTCAGGAGTTTTTTTTTGAATTAAAAACTTCATAAAATAATTTTCAAAATTAACAAAATACCTTTCGACTCCCGAAAAGCTTTTCCTGTTTTTATAGTGTAGAATATAAATTTTAGAATTTGAAAACATTTTGGGTTATTCGATCAGTTCCAGTTCAATTGGAATAGCTTCCTCCTATTTGAGTTTTCAAAAATCTGGCAATTACTAACTAATATACTATTTTTGGATCTTTGCTTATATTGTCCACAAAATTGTTTTACATGTAAACATGTAAAGATTACGTTATTATTGATATATATTGAAGTTGTTCATCTTGCTAATTTCTGTGAGAAAAAATCAATTTGAATATAATACTTCTATGATTGAGATTACATAATGCTGCTAAATATATGTACCTACTTCCAATGAAAGTTTGACTCCTCTAACATATGGGTCAGGAATAAAAATAGTTTTTTTTTTAAAATTCGAATTTATTGATGCCGTTCTTATAGAACGATTTATATTGAGTCTCAAAATTGGAGTTAGTTTCTACAATAACCTTCAATAATTCGATACAAATTTATTTCCCTGGAGCATCATTTTCAAATCAGCAAACAGCCAGTAATCGCTGGGTGCCAAATGCGAAAAATAGTGTGGGAGCGCCAACCATTCCAAGCATAAATCGTTCATTTTCGTCGTAGTTTTTTATAGTGTCGCAATTAGCGTATACAGGGTACCCCAAGTTGAGTGGCTATTAGACGTTTATGGAGAACTAATAATGCCATCAATCTGAAATTTTGTTAGTTAGTCTAGCTGGTTCGAAACTCTATTTGTTGAATGCTCTCACCTCAATGGCACTTCCGGTTATACCAGAAGTGCATACCAACTTTGTTATTTAATATAAAACACCCTCTATATTGATGACTGGTCCGAGAACACTTGTTATTCATAATACCAAAAGCACCTAACCCATAAGTCTGGCTTGTTCCGTTCATGAAGTATCCTAGTTTTACTTGAAAATTATCGATATTTTGCTCTTTGAAAAAAAATTGATATATCTCGAGAACGGAGTGAGCTACCAAAATAAAAGGTGCTTTGCAAACAAGAATCCATGCGGGACATAACTCATCCGTCTGAATCTCAGTCAGTATACAGAATGCTCTTTTTTCCGCCGCACAATTGGAAATGACGAAACATCGAAATCTACGTTTTTTCAAATTGCAAGCCATATTTTTTTCTTTCATTAGATATGTCGTAAAAAAACTGAAGTTCCCCATACATATCCTGTACCTGAGATTTCAAGTTTTCAAGGTATGGCGAAAAAAACGAATTTTACGAACCTACCTGAAGTTGGTAAAGGAGGCTTAGATTTCTGCAAAAACATAGAGATATCCAAGAGCATAGACAGGCTTCTGAGCATAATAACAAACTATTATTGTTTCAACTGTCAAATTAATTCGAACAGAATGGATAGCTACACAAATGAGCAAATACTTAATTTATTTTATATTCGTGGAGATCAGAGTAGGAATGTGAGTAGAACTTGTAGAAGATTTAACGAATTATATCCCAATATGCCATCTATGATAGCTTAAAAATTCAGGAGATACGTTACAAATTTTTTTTCGACTGGAACGGTCCAGAATAAAACATTATTTTCATCGCCTGTACTCAACAATAAAGACAATGAAACTGCCGTTCTAGCTTATTTTGATGTTAATCCACGTGCATCATTGGCAAAAGCAAAATTTCAGGAGATGCGATACAAATTTTTTTTCAACTGAAACGGTCCAGAATGAGACATGATTCTCATCGCCTGTGGTCAACAATGAAGACAATGAAATGGCTGTTCTAGCCTATTTTGATGTTAATCCACGTGCATCTTTGGCACATGAATTTTCATTGGTCCAAACTCTACAAGCTTGCCATACACAGCTTCGAATAGAACTGTGTAAGATCCTTCTTCTCAAGAGCACAAGAGGATCCCGATTTTCTCAAAGGGTTTATCCAGACGGATGAGGCCAAATTTTCTAATGAAAGGGTTTTTAGCCGGAATAACTCACACTTCTGGGCGAACCAAAATCCTTATATTACGAAGGAAAGAAATCCTCAAAATAAATCCAATTATAATTTGTTTGCACTTTTGTAGGACCGATTTTCGTATTTTGTGTATGATGGAAACTTAAATGGTGATCTTTATATGGAGATTTTAAGGACGGTAGTAAGTGACTTCGTTGACACTTTATCAGTAGCTGAAACGAGTTGTTGTTGGTACCAATTCGATGGAGCGCCAGCTCATCGCATAAATAAAAATTATCGAAATTTAACTGATCTGTTTGAAGTTTGATTAATTTTAGTTATCGCATATTCTAAACTATCACTTGACACTCAATGGAGTGTGTCATCAGCAAATAAATTCATGAACTCAAATCCATGTGGGAAACATATATTGTTTATATAAGTCGAAAATAAGAGTGGTCCTAAGACACTTCCCTGAGGTACTCCATAATCATTCAGGAACAGATCGGAATATGCATCGTCAATCCTTGTAACTTGCTTTCTCTTTGACAAATAATCAATGAACCAATATAGCACTAAACCAACTATACCAATGTTTCTCAATTTACTAATCAAAATTGATCTGCCAAGATATAGAAATATAACAACTACATATTTTCCTTCATCAATTAGTATTTTCCACATCCTTATCGTAAACTGCAATGCAGATTCACATGAATGTCCTGGCCTGAAGCCAGATCCGTTCGACATCAGATTATTATTATTCTGCAAGTACTTCATCAGCTGTTCATATACATTTACCTGATAAAAATACAACACTTCTAATCCAACGAAACATTTTTTTAACTGCTTTAAGAAAGTTTCAATAGAAGAAACTCGGGGTTATTTTTGTGTGAATCATCTATCATTACCCACAATGGGAATAGCACATTCGATTGTTTCTAATTTTTGTTTTACTTCTCAAGTACTTTCAGACGAAAAAAATTTAGATGACGAATGTTGCAGGAATGTTAGAGCAGGTGGACTATTATTCTTACCTCACGTTGTCATGCCAATTGAGACTAGATGAATCGTCTGTTCTTGAACTTAAATTTCAACAAAGGAGAAAATCCCAATATACTTATATTTTAGAAACTATAAAATTTGAAACCAACCTTGTAGAAAAATATTCTTGTTTTTGATGCTGAATAATACAAAACGTTTTGAAATATGATATTTTCATATGAGAAGTTTCAATATATTTTGAGAGTATATATTGATATAATTTTTGAGTTTAATAGGTATAAAAATATTATAATTTTAATTATTAAATTACTCTCTTTGTATGAAGAAATAAAGAAATATAAACCTATCCCGATGAAAATATAATTATTCTCTGATATTGAATTGTGATTTCCACATAGAATTGTAAATGTTTCGAAAACATTTAAGTTTAGATTTAACACATTGTCACAAAATATGTTTGAAATTCAGTATAGAAAATCAAAGTCAATTGTATAACCGAAACTCTTGCAATTTTGAATTGTATGTAGAAATTTTCTGATTTTTACATGAATTTTTTCTTATAGCGTTCGATGAAAATGAAAACTCTATTTATTTTTGCGGTCGGTATAACGAACAGTAATGAAATTATTTTTCATTTCACATAACGATAATGAAAATGTTAACATATTTGGTATTTTTTTGTTCCTTTTTAGTAGACTGTATTAAGTGAAAACGATGAATAATAGTATAATATACTATAAGGTCTCATTATGGAATTGCAAAATTCTTTTTTGAATGAAAAAAAAATTACTTGAGATAACTCAAATATACTATTGGCTTGAAGAACCATTGAAACATTTATGAATGGAGTTCGACTCCGTTCATATGTTCACCAGCGGAACGTTTGCAGCGTTGAACCCAATTTTCGATGACACAGCCAGAGATTTTGAACGATACGGCCACTACTTCTCGTTCAATATTGGCTTTGAACTGCTCTAACGCCGCCAGCTTGTTGGCATAAAACATAGTCTCATACAAAAACTCCCAAGGCGTTAGATCATACGATCTCGCCGTTTCTAGAGATAAAGTGTTAACCCAACTTAAACTTAAATAACTCGATTGTTACACTCGCTGTGTGGCTTATGACACCGTCTTGCTGAAACCACATATTAGTGATGTCTAGTTTATACAGTTGCTCGAATAAAAAACATTCCAAATTGTGACTATGGTGAAATAGGGGGCACGGTAGTGCCCCCGTCAATTCGAGCGCGAAACAAACACTGGCGTATCGTTATTCACTCAAACCATTTCACCGCATTTTCAGGCCCCAATATGAGAACCTCTGGATGAGACCAGAACTCAGAAATTTTCGTCATTCAGTGAGCAATAATCACATACTTAAAATCCAAAATTTCTAGTCTGTAAGTCATTTATTTCCGAAGTTAAGGGAAAGCAAAGTTTGGCATTCATGACACTCACTAACTCACTCACTCATGATCATCAGAAAAGAACTAATACTTTCTATAGAGCTGAAATTTGGTACAGAGTTAGAGTTTAGTAGAAACATAAAAGTATAATTATAAACACCAAGAATATCGAAGATCTGGAGTACCTGGTGAGCCTGATTAAGAAACACAAGATCCGCCTTTCCAAAAAATATTCAACTTCGTGTGCCGTTTCATCTGATGTCAAAAATCTAAAGTTGGAAGTTGGAAGTATCTACTGAAGAACCCTCAGCTGATCTCAGCTGAAAAAAATCGACTGTCATTGCAAAAATCCAGCGTAGTGGGACACATCTTCTAATTTAATCTAGCCTATAGCGTCCCACAGATACTGCTGGGCGAGTGCCTCCCCCTGAGCTCTCAATACGCATATGAATGAAATTAAAGGAAGATTCTGGATGAGACTAGACTGGCATTTATACTTATACTTACAAGTTTACAGAAAGAAATAGCGAATGGGCAATACGAAAATCTGTTGCTAATGTACAAGAATCAGAACCAGAAAAAAAGAAAAGTAATATTTGTAATAAGGAAAAACTGCTCCCGAAAAGAAAAAAAATTTTCAAATATGCAAATCTAAAAATTTCAATCAATGCATGCATTTTGAATTTGCATATCGGTCACTGAAGCTGAGCGATTTCTAAAGTTTTGTTTCAATTCTACTATATCATTATAGGGATGTTAAGGAGATTCCTTTTTAACCTTGAATTATAGCTTGTGAGATTGCCTTCTATCAGGAAAACAAAATCCCACCAAAAACATTCTGCAAAAAACTAGCTAAGTCGCGATGGAGCTGCTTGTTTATCTCTAAATGTAATGAAATCTAGACAAATTCGTGCTAAGTCTAAGGTTCCTTACAGCGATTGAAAGGTGCACCATGACACCATTGCACCAATCTATCCCAGAACCGCTACCTATTGACGATGGAAAGTTGCCACTTGAACAACGTTGATTGAATAACCAGTCAACTGTAGGCTTGATAAAACTGCGTACTTCAATAATACTAATGTATAGGCGAGCCAGAAACAAACAATATAAAAAAATGTTTCCAATACAGACGGACCACTAATCGTCTGTACGTCTATTTTATGTTAGATCGGTGGCCGATTTGACGCTCGAAAAGAAAGAGAGCAGAAGTCAGCATTGTCAATGCTGAATGCATGTGTTGCAAAATCAACAGAGTCTAATTACCAAAACCAGTAGGGGCTATTATCTCGCATAACAAACATAGGTAGTTACAACAGATATAACAGTGTAAACAAAATTGACTTGTACGTACCCACTACCGTATAAAGAATGTTCAACGACTAAGTCACATAACATTCATTATAATACTAAAGAAATCGCAGTAAGGAACCTTGGCACGGTTTTGTCCGGATTTCATTACTTTTAAGAGATAAACAAGCAGCTCCATCGAGACTTGGCTAGTTTTTTTTTACAGAGTTTTTGGTGGAATACGTTTTATCGTAACGGGACGGTCATTTTAATTGACAACAAAAAAGGTCCAATGATGCCACCGTCATAAAAACCGCGCCAAACAGTGATTTTTTGCTGATGAAGTGGTGTTCCATGATTCCCTTCTACCAAATATGCGCTTCATCGCAGAAGCTGATTTTGCAATTAAATACTTAAATTCCTGATTCCAATTCAAGAATTAAGTCAAATCATAGAATAATAACCCCTCAGGAGCTCAGGAACATTGTTTCTGTGTACGGGCTTAGCGAATCCAAGGTACCCAAGCTAAACCTGGCAGTAGGTATAAAATGCAACTTACCCAATGATGTACAATCTAAGGAACAAACGGGTGAATCGACATTGTACCACCATAACCTCTTGTCGCGTTCAAGATTTAGGAAGAGGGTCTTGTTCGGAAAATGAGTAACAGTCTCTCTCGGTTAGCGATGAAGCAGCGTGGTATCGAGTAGGGATACTGCAACAGAAAACTAAGTGGGAAACAATATAAATACCTCCCAACCGACTCATGATGTTTCAACAAGCCATTATGCCTACGATCACGAGAGCCGGACTCCCTAGGAAACGCATGAAGTGGACTCCAGAAATGAATGCCTTCATTATGCGTTCCTATTACAAGATTACAAACTTGGAATCGGAAATGACAGCATACAGATACGCGTTACATCTTGCGTTCGTAGAAAAATATCCGGAATTACAGCACATAACCGAGTAGAGAATTTCGGAGCAACGGAGAACAATAGTTAAAAAATGCTACTTTCAATTGAAATAACCTATATAGAAATGCAAAAAGCTGAAATTCTTAATACATGTAAAATAGTTAGGAAATTAGTGTTAAGTATATTGTAATCGAGCCAACTCTCTTTGATTGCTGAATCTGGGAAAGGCAAATTATATCCAGCTAACAGCTGAGATAGTGCATAAGTTCACGATTCTAAATAATAATAATAATAATATCTTCATTAGAATTTCCTAACAAAGACAAAAGAACTCACAAAGGTAATACCAGTGATGAGTTTATACAGAAAATTTCAAGAACAGAATCTATATATCAAAACAATTTATCATACTCAAAACATACATTGACATTCACCAAGGAATGCCGAATTGTAACCACACTAGCTAATGAAATTGTAAATAATTATATTCTTATATCTATCAAACTTTCAATATAGTTTCTATTGCATGAGAACAACCATTCATTCATTTTGCATTTGTGCGTTTTCAAATTTCTTTCCGATATTAGTTCCAATGGAAGTCCCTTGAAAGTTCTGGGGCCAAGGAAGAAGCGACTTCGCTGCTTTATGGTGTTGTGAACGATTGGAATCTTTAGGGAGTACTCACTATATCTGGTAACCATACCATGTTGCACATGTACTTGTTTCTGAAGATTATTGTGAAGATGTTTTAAAATCGCAGAACAAAATAGCTGTTTCACATCCCATGCTCCTAATATTTCAAACAATGAATTTGTTGGGAATGTAATATCTTTTTTGTGAACATTTTTTAGGAGCCATTTTTGTTATAAAACCAGCTTATCGAGTATATTACTATAAGCGCCTCCCCATGCAACAATACCATAACGCAACTGCGACTCCACCAGAGCTTTGTACACCATTTTCATATATTTTCGTCGATTATAATAGATAAAATCTTCAATTTAGAGACAAGACCTCTAAGTTTTAATACAAGCTTTTTTACATGAGCATCTTAATGTAGATACGAATCCAAGATTACCCCCAAATACTTGACATCTTTACAACAAGAAATCTCAAACGACACATCATCATCTCTCACTAATAAAAGGGTTTTCTATGGAAGGAAACGTTTTGGTGAAATTTATGCCCAAAAGGTGTTCGTCAAACCAGTTTTTTATGCATACAACATCATTAACTTCGGTTTTCCTCAAATCTTGCCAATTATTTCCAGAATAACATAGTGCAGTGTCGTCCGCAGAGCTTATTATACGACCTTTAGTTCGTTCAAATACATCGTGAACAATGTTGGCCCTAAAACGGTTCCCTGTGGAACCCCGCATTCAACCGTGCGTGAATCACTGTATACATTTCCACCTATTCTAACTAGTTGTTGTCTATTAGTTAGGTAGCTCTTCATCTATTCCAGCCCGATTCCACCACCTCCCATCTTCTCCAACAATTCCAGCAGAATGCCATGCTCCACCGTATCAAATGCTTTTGTTAAGTTACACCTTCAATAATTTTGGCCAAGCTTGAAATCAGCGAAATAGGTCTATAGTTAAAACTTTTGTTCTTATCTCCCTATTTGTATAATGGTATCATAACTGCAGTTTTCAATACTGTCGGAAATATCCCCTTACTCAAAATCATATTCGCCATATATGTTATGAGTGCTACTAATGAGTCCATAGCAGTCTTCAACACCTCAGAAGATATTTCATCTAATCCTCTACTTTTCTTGTTTTTAAATTCACTATTAAACTTCTAATTTCTTCTTCGTTTGTAGGAGTCAAAGATAATTCTTGTTTGGACCTATTGAATGTTACGTCTGATTTTTTATGTTTCTTGATTTTTTGAGCCAATCTCTTTCCAATAGTTGTCAAATATTCATTCAATTTATAAGTGATTTCCCTCGGCTCACTAATCACATCTTTCTTGGTTCCCAACCCTTCTATAAATGTACGTGTTTTTCGAATTGAGCAAAGCTCATTCATAATTTTCCATAATTCATTCGAAATATTCGTGGCTGAGTTTACTCTGTCCATGTAAAAGCTGCTGTTGATATATTCTGTCAGTCTATTAAATATATTTCTATAGTTCTTGAAGGGAACTTTTATCCTTCTCCCCCTTTTTATACTTGGTGATTCACCAGTGGAGCGGTGCTCTGTAGCTCATACACTCTTGAAGATTTCATTTTTGTTCGAACGGTATTGTATGTAAAAAGTAAGAATCTACTTCAGCAATTTATTTTGCAGTAAAAAGGGTGTCCCAATTTTCTATAAAAACACCTTGGATGGTTTTTTCAGATTGGAAGAACACTTTTTTGTTCAAGATTCAGGAGCGGCCTAAACTCTGCTATAATGTCTTCAAGTAATAAGTATTTTTAGTTAGTAGTTTCATCACAATATTTTTTTCCGTAAAAATTCATGAAAATAGGCTCCCACATTATCGCATGCTCCTTCGGCCAGAGAGGATGAATACTTTTTTCCTTTCGTTTTCTTATTGCCGAAGGATAGCTTTATTGTTGAATTAAAATAGATTATCCTCATTTTATACAGGAGTGATTCGAAAAAATTATTGAATATTGTAATTTTAAAAATATCATATCTTGATTTTTTCAAATGGAACACCCTGTGTTTTATTGTTCATGTCAACGCATAAAATATTGTGCTATATTTTTGCAGAAGTAACCTTATCTTTATCTTAGATCATTTTCGAAATATTCGATTATTTGTAAAAATTTTCGATGAAAATTCTACGACCGTATCAAACTCATCAACATGCATCATTATTCGCACAGAAGTTTTTTCTCTGTAATGATTTAAGTGGTGAAAAATGAAACCTAAACAAGATAATTCTTTTAACGAATGATAAAATCGATATGATTAAAACGTAAATCGAGGTATGTGTTGTCATTTTTTTAAATTGTGCCTTCTGTCAGGTGTCCAGACATATCATATTCTGCATTTTACAAGATGAACTTATAGGTGTTTCGTTATTAAACATCTACCAATGTTACCCGCCGATGAACTAGAGCATTTAGGACAAGATTTGTGGTTTCAACAGGAAGGAGCACCGGCACATTACTCACAGCAGGTTAGGGAGCATTTGAGTCATGTATTTCCAAACAAATGGACGTGGTGGCCCTGTTAGATGACCAGCTAGGTCTCTGGACCTTAAAAATCTAGATTTTTTCTTGTGGGGTTAAATTAAGGGCATCATTCACCAGATTCCTTCTACAACACTGTTGGATTTGAGACAGAGAGTAGTCGACGCGTTTCACTCAGTGAATCCGCAAATGTTGTCGAGTGTTCAACGGTGTTTCCTCAGAAGGATTGGGTTGTGTCTACAAAGAAACTGGCAACATTTCGAACACTCATCGAAGATCAAATCACCAAAAATCATTTTTCTTTAAATATCTCCATTTCTCTGATCAAGTATAATAATATGTACTAATAAGCTCTTCTTTCGTAATCTCTGATTTTATTATTGAAGTTTATTTTTTTTTATTTCGAAAATGGTCGAAGCTAAAGATAAGATTACTTCTGCAAAAATATAGCACAATATTTTATGCGTTTACATTAATAATAAAATACAGGATGTTCCATTTGAAAAGATCAAGATATTATAGTTTGAAAATTACAATATTCAAAAATTTTTTTGAGTCACTCCTGTATAATATGAGGATAATCTATTTCAATTCATCAATAAAGCTATCCTTGGGCAACAAGAAAACGAAAGGAAAAAAGTATTCATCCTCTCTGGCCGTAGGAGCATGCGATGATGTGAGAGCAAATTTTCATGAATTTTTACGAAATAAAAAAAAATTGTGACGAAACTACTCACCAAAAAAACATTTTACTTAAAGCCATTGTAGCAGAAATTAGGACGCTCCTGAATATTCAACAAAAAACGTTGTCTTTCAGTCTGAAAAAACTTCCCAAGATTTCTTCATAGAAAATTGGGACACCCTGTCTACTTCAAAATAAATTGCTGAAGTAGATTTTTACTTTCTATATACAAAACCCTTCGAACAAAATTGAAATATTCAAGAGTGTAGGAGCTATAGAGCACCGCGCCACAGGTGAATCACCCAGTATAAATCATTACGCGTTTCAATAGATTTTAGAAGCGTCTTCGTATTCACGGTTTTCCCTTCTTGAATTATGTTTTAATTTTTGTTTGACATTCATTAATTTTTCCTTAAATTTTTCGAATAATTGAATCAGTGACATCTGCAACATCACTTATACTGTATATGGATTGCCAAACAGTACTCGTCAAGAGCTTTTCGAGTTGTCGGGAGTTTATTCGTTTAGTTTCATGAATACCGTTATGAACCGCTAATTTACCAGTTTTGAATAAAATAGACGTTGAAAAATGGTCCGTGATGTGAGTTTTTAGAACAATCGGAACATACTCGCTGACAGACTTCATCTGTATGTGATCTATACATGATGCACTTGTTCCTTGAACTCTAGTCGGCTTATTGGTCACTGAAACAAAATTTTCCTTTTCCAGTATGTTCGACAATTGATGGTATTTTCATTGCATTCCAAGATGTTAATGTTAATATCGCCAGCAATAATATGTGAATGATTGTTGCGGCACTCAGTCTTCAAATAATGATGAAAAATAATGTTGAATTCATCAATTTTTATATCGGGCGACTTATACAATGCTGTTACTATTTTGCTTCTGTTACAATGAATGATTATTTTAAGAGCCCTAATTCTCCCTATCAATTTGATCTCAGACTCGTAATGAATTTTTTTATTTATATAGACTATCTAACCATCGTTTGGATTATATATATTTTTTTGTTTGAATTTGGGAGGCTTTTACTTGGTAAAATTCCATAATCAATAATGAAAAACAAACAAGTACTGTGTTCTGAGGAATTTTACTTAATAATTGCGATTCGTAACGCGTTTCACTACACCGTAGCTTCTTCAGACGAATGAATGTACAGAAAATAAATGAGAATATAAAAATAAATGTTTTCGAGTAATTACTTATTGGATTGCTTCTACTTAAGTGGTTATTTATGACAGGTATATCCAATAAAATTAAGGAATAGATTGCTCCCCGAAGCGATTCAATAGAGGTGAAGGGCTTAAATCGACTTGTTCATTGATGAGTTTACCTGAGTGTTTGTATTTATTTATTTCTAAAGTTTCCCAAACATCTACCTTCCAATATTTATTATCTGTATGCAAAATTTCAAACTGTGGGTCGAAAGAGTGATTATTTTCTAAGAGATGATTCGAGTAATTTGAATCTGTTTTTATTTGAAAACCTGCGTTCATGTTCCGATATACTAATATTAAAATTTCTATGTGTTCTACCAATGTAGAAATTATCACAGTCATTGCAATTCAATCAATAAACACCTGATTTATTGTTTTCATCTGATTTGGTTTTATTATTTTTATATATTTGCCTGAATTATTATTAGTTTGGAAAGTTATGTTGAAATTATTGCTACTCAAGAATGACTTCAGTTTCTCACTTGTAATTCCAACGTAGGTTAAGGTGTTGAATTTTTGTTTCAATTTATCGACAGGGTAAACTTCATTCAATGCGACTATTTCCCAACATTCCTTCGAAAGATTCGTATTACTTAGTTGAAGAATTATCAGAAAAGAATCATGTCAATACTATCATTAAATCAGATATTCTTTCATTGTTACAAATTTATTTAGATCAAAATTATTTCCATTTCAATTACAAATATTATACTATTTAAGACGGCTTGATTATGGGCAATACGTTAAGTCCTTTGTTAGCAGAAATATTCATGAATAATTTAGAGAAATCAATTCATAATCAACCACTCAGTAAATATTGTTTATACTGGTATCGCTTTGTAGACGATATCATTATTTGCTTCACAGGAACAGATAGACAGTTAAAAATTCTCGAAAATCATATAAATTCATTACATCCAGAAATTGGATTCACAACCGAAATAGAAAGCAATAATTCGATAAATTTCCTAGACGTTACAAGTTCGAATGAAAATGGAAAACATGTCTTCGCAATTTACCATACGCCGTCACATACAGATATTATAACACATAACTCGTCGTGTCATCCGTATCAACATAAAATGTCAGCATTCAATAGTTTTATTCATAGATTGATTAACATCCCGTTATCGCCAGAAAATTTCAACAAAGAATTAAATTTGATTAAACAAATAGCCAAAAATAATGGTTACAATCCCAAACTAATAAATAATATTTCAAATAAAAACAAAGTAGAATCGCATTGAATGAAGTTTATCCTGTCGATAAATTGAAACAAAAATTCAACACCTTAACCTACGTTGGCATTACAAGTGAGAAACTGAAATCATTCTTGAGTAGCAATAATTTCAACATAGCTTTGCAAAGTAATAATAATTTAGGCAAATATATAAAAATAATGATTTGAATTTGGGAGGCTTTTACTTGGTAAAATTCCATTTTCAATAATAAAAACAAGTACTGTGTTTTAAGAATTTTACTTAATAATTGCGATTCGTAACGCGTTTCACTACACCGTAGCTTCTTCAGACGAATGATTATGCAGAAAATGTAAATGAGAATATAACTATAAATGTTCTTGAGTAATTAAAAGCTTATTGGTCGGCTCCTCCTAAGTGGTTATTTATGGCAGGTATATCAATAAAATTAAGGAATAGATTGCTCCCGAAAAGATTCAAAGGTGAAGGGCTTAAATCGACTTGTTCATTGATGAGTCTACCTGAGTGTTTGTATTTATTTATTTCTAAAGTCGAAAGTCAGATTCAAATTATGCGAATTATCTGTGGGTAGAAAATAATCATTCTTTCGATCAGATTCAAATTACGCGAATCATTACTCTCATAGAAAATAATCATTCTTTCGATCAGATTCAAATTACGCGAATCATCTCTTAGAAAATAATCATTCTTTCGACCCACAGTTTGAAATTTTGCATACAGATAATAAATATTGGAAGGTAGATCTTTGGGAAACTTTAGAAATAAATAAATACAAACACTCAGGTAGACTCATCAATGAACAAGCCGATTTAAGCCCTTCACCTCTATTGAATCTTTTCGGGGAGCAATCTATTCCTTAATTTTATTGATATACCTGCCATAAATAACCACTTAGGAGGAGCCGACCAATAAGCTTTTAATTACTCAAGAACATTTATAGTTATATTCTCATTTACATTTTCTGCATAATCATTCGTCTGAAGAAGCTACGGTGTAGTGAAACGCATTACGAATCGCAATTATTAAGTAAAATTCCTTAAAACACAGTACTTGTTTTTATTATTAAAAAATAATGAAACCAAATCAGGTAAAAACAATAAATCAGGTGTTTATAGATTGAATAGCAATGATTGTGATAATTTCTACATTGGTAGAACACATAGAAATTTTAATATTAGTATATCGGAACATGAACGCAGGTTTTCAAATAAAAAACAGATTCAAATTACTCGAATCATCTCTTAGAAAATAATCACTCTTTCGACCAACAGTTTGAAATTTTGCATACAGATAATAAATATTGGAAGGTAGATGTTTGGGAAACTTTAGAAATAAATAAATACAAACACTCAGGTAAACTCATCAATGAACAAGTCGAATTAAGCCCTTCATCTCTATTGAATCTCTTCGGGGAGCAATCTATTCCTTAATTTTATTGGTTATACCTATCATAAATAACCACTTAAGAAGAACCCAATAAGCTTTTAAATACTCAAGAACATTTATATTTATATTCTCATTCTTCATTTCTGTACATTCATTCGTCTGAAGAAGCTACGGTGTAGTGAAACGCGTTACGAATCGCAATTATCAAGTAAAATTCCTTAAAACACAGTACTTGTTTGTTTTTATTATGTTCTGATTATACTCCCTTCATTATAGATGAGTTCATACCCTTCAATGTAATATAGATTGACATCTTATCAATTTCTGTCGGTATAATACAATCGTAATTGAATTTAACATCATGAAGCAAAACTCTGAATTCATCCAGATTTTTAGCAGTTCTCCTAATGTTGTTAAGTGAAAGTTTGGAATGGTTATCTACCTTATCATGTACAGATATTTTATAAGCTTCTACATCGTCACACATCAAAGTATCAACATCCAAAAAATCATAGTCTCTAACAAATAGTTTTAATTCTTGAGTCAGCTTGATCTGGTAAGGCCAAGGTGCTTACGAAAAATTTGAAGGGGCCCAATTTTTTAGAACGCTGTGCAAATGGTTGATTCGGCTTGACTGCGGCGGACGCCTCTACGATAACAATATGCACCTTATTTAGGACGAAATGTAGTCTCATTGCTTGTTTACTCGGACGAGAATTACTGTAGAAACTGGCATTGACGCTCCTGAAACTGCGGAATTTCGATAGTATATTTCATTTTTTCCCGTTCTTCCTCAGTCTATTTATCCAAGATGAAAATGTTGACTATTCTGAAAAATCTGATATTAACAGTTCGGTAATCGGTTAAAGGATGTGTTCATAGTGAAAGTTTGAAGTTGTCTATTCCCTGAAGGCGAAAACTCTTAATGTAAAGTTCAGCAACTATAACGAAATACGAATTCCTCTTCCTACAGAAAGAAATTAATAGAAATTTCCAATTTAATCAATTACTCTTAAGATAATGTTAAAACTGAAAAGTCTATAAAATAAAATTTAGGGTGAACTTAGTAAAGAATACGATATCCTCGCAAGATTCTTGCAGGTTAGTGTTTCTATTGCAGAGCATCAAACAACTGACGCTGATTTTGAAGATTATATGTACCTGGCACCGCGCCTTAGCATGCTTAATCGAATAGAGGTCAGAAGATTGAGCAGGCAAGAGTAAGACTTAGACTCCAAGCAGATATAAGAATCCGCCGTAGCAGCTTAAGTGTGAAGATGGGCATTATCATGCACGAATAGAAAGCTTTCCCAACTGCTGCAGCATATGGTGGCACAGAAAGTTCATGAATTTGATTAACAGAAAGTTTCCATTTAGAGACTTATTAACGAAAACGAGATCAGTTCTGCGAAAAAGATTCACCCAAAATCTCCTACATCTTCTGTTGTTGTGTACTTTCTGGTCTTCTCTGAGCCGTTGAAGATTACCAAATTCTTTTCTCCAAACATCTAACCTAACTCACCTACAAATTAAGTCCAGTACAATCTGATATTAATCTGCACCAGTCTTCACGTCCATATTCTACATGATCTTGAGTTCATTCAAATCGAGTTGCACAATTTCCTCCTATAAAGTGCTGACACCTCGAAGATCCCCTGAAGTGACGATAGACATCGTTGAACTTATAGCCAAATGTTCTTCTTGAAATATTCAGATTATATGTTCAATTCAGTTGATTATGCTATTTTTGTATGTCATAGTCGCATTCCAGACTGCCATTTGTTTAATGAAGCCGTCCTGTAGAAAGTTTGTAACACTCCATGCTTATCCATAGCGGGACAGCACACGAGAAAAAAACCTTCAACTAGTTCACGGGTACTAGATGGCGTTTTTGTAACTGCTGTTTTTGTTGCTCTAGCTTCAAGCAACATAATACTTGGTTTATGTCATCAACGCTTGAATGATAATTATTCATAAGTTTACTGCCTGACCTCAATACTAAAACTTCAGAAAAAGAGTGAATTTCAGAGTTGGCTGTACGCGAAATAGAAATAGAATTTCAAATCAATATCCGATCTAACAAAGATGTGTTGGACACTAAAAATCCCTTCCCTCGACACGGGAGGGGTTCGGCAAAATTCCCGGGCTAGTAAGGGGACAGAATTCCTTGGCGTGTCTTTGGCCGAAAGGTGGAAATACAGCACGTTGAAGGAATAACTAACAAACAATGCAGACACACGCTTTGTGTGTCCAATCTTTGCATTTCTTGTTGAGTCGAAATTCGAATATCTTTTTTGTTTTCATTTGAGGGTTTTGCGCATTCTTTTTATTAGTAGCAGATGTCTTATTTTTTTCCAACGCATTTTTGAATGGTGAAAATGTACGATTTTGCTTACTTGTGTTTTTCCTGATCGCTTAGAAAGACATTTCTTAGATGCATCCTGAAGTATGGACAACTTTCGCGCAATTCATTCAAATTTGTAGATGCAGTTATATCTGACGTGGTTGATGGAATAGTATTACCACTAGTTGATGGGTGGTATATAAAACTAATCATTGGCAGTTGTGTGTAATTAGGGGATGGCTGATGATTGCAGTTTGTGGGTAGTTGCTGGATGCATCTAGTAGAGAGCTGCTGACTGCCGCTTGTGGATGGCAGCAGGGTGCAACTAGTGGATGGCAAACCGACTGCTGCTTAAGGAAATCTTCGTTCGCAACGAATTGATGACTGGGATCTGATACCGGTGGATGATTGATCAGCTTAGATTTCAAAATGAACTGGCTCCTATTCAATTTTGGTCATTATTGAAAACGAAAAATCTAAAGCATCTGAAAGTTCTTGATTAAATGGATAAACTTCTCTACACTTGAAGCCATTCTGAGCTATTTTCAGTATCGTTACTCTGGCAAAATCGGAATATACTGAAGCAGCCATGTCATAATCAATGATTATAGCACCTAGGTTTCGTTTCATACACATCGCGCTTGCTGAGGTGAACGCAGACTTGAATTGCTTGAAAACTATCTTGCCAAATGGTTGCACCTAGTGTGTGAAAGAGTGTTGAGCATATGGATGTGATTCGCACGGGTGAACTTCCAACTTCTTATGTCTATCAATATTAAGAAGGATTTTATATTCCTTCAAAGGGTGTACGAGATATCTGAAATGGGTGAGTAACATTAGAAATGAAAACTGACCTCATTATTCATCCACTTTTGCGTGGAACAACAAAACTATCCGAATCAGCTCCAACCAATTAACCACCATTTTTGGTCCATCAGTTTCTTCTTCGGGAAAAAGAAGAGAAGAAGTATGAATCGACTAGTCACACTCAGAGCTAGCATTATTGTAATGTTTCTACCCTTACACCTGCACTTGCCAACTAGTTTTTGTCACTTTCGTTTCGTCAGCATTGTAAATTCTGGAAGGAAGCGGAGAGATAATATTTCTCTTGATGATAGTAGTAGAGATGATCATGAAAACGATAGAACGATTTATATATATATATATATATATATATATATATATATATATATATATATATATATATATATATATATATATATATATATATATATATATATATATATATATATAAACATCTCAAAAAGTCTAGGAACACTAACCAATATCTTTAAAATATGAATTTGATGATTCCAATTTATAGAAACCTTTCGGTTTTTGTTAGGATGTATTGTATATATTGTATTCTCAAGAAAACAAAATAATATTTGACTTCTCCAAAGCACCTATCATAAAAAAATTGAAATTTGAAAATTTGGTAAAACACAAAAAAAAATCCTGAACTAATATTTTCGAAACGATATGGAAGCACTCATATTTTTCAGTACCCAGAAGGTCCATCTCTGTTATTAATGACAGTTTGGCATCGTCGCGGCATGCTCAATTTTAAATTGTCTATTACATTTGGGCCTAAGTCATTCCAAGACCCCTGAACTGCTAATCGAAGCTCCTGTTCATGATGGAAGACGTTTTGATGCAGGAGATTTCTTTTTACGGTGTCCCACACATGCTCGATGGGATTCAGATCTGGGGAGCAGGATGGCCACGGTAGAAGATCGATATCATTCTCTTCAAGAATGTTCAAGACAACTCTTGCGCGATGAGGAAGGACATTATCTTGTTGGAAGAACGGATTTTGGCCCATTGTTTGGAGATACGGTACCACTACAGGTAAAACTATCTCATTTGCGTAAGAATTTCTCGTGAGGTTGTTCTGTATGAAAACCAGGTCAGTTCTTCCACCAAGGCGTATACCTCCCCAAAACATCACTGATCCGCCTCCCTGTCTAACAACTTCTCGAGCATGCTGGAGACGGCTTTGCTTTCCAGGTTCCCTCTATATTCAAATTCTTCCTAAATCTAGATTCATCACTGAAGAGAACTGTAGCCTACCTCTCTTGATCCCAGGTTACGTGTTCTTGGCACCAAGCTAAACGAGCAGCGCGATTTCTATGGTCAGTTGAGGAACTTTTAAAGGACGTCTGGAGTGGAGTTGATCTTCGTGCAGTCTATTTCTCACTGTTTGGTCAGAAATTTGTACATTATGAACTCGTGATAGCTCTTGAGCTAATTGGGATGCCGTGGTAGTACGATCTCTTCTGGCTTGTAAAACCAAAAATCAGTCTTGGGCGACTGTAGTAATCCTGAAACAACTTGTATGGCGTTCTTCTCACGCTACCCGTTTCATCGAAACGCGACCATAAACGGTTTATGGCACTTGGGATACTTCCCAAAACCCCGGATAGTTCCCGTTGTGAGCTCCCAGCTTGGAGCATGCCAACGGCTAGTAACATCTCTTCTCTAGTCAAATGTTGTCTTTCCATGGTCAAATCACAAAACTTGAATCTTTTATTTGGGCTTACATTAGAAACAAAGTGCCAACTAACTGATTTCAAATACTGAATACATGAAACGATTATAAAGCAGCGTCGCATCTGCTGCTTTTTTAGTTTTTTATAAAAAAAAACTGAAATCTGTTGCGGCACTCTACATAATTTGGTGATAAATTGATGCCGGTGTTCATTTCTTGAAAAAAGTCATCCATATTGATCGTTCTGGATACGATATATCGATATTCAGAAGTGTTCCCTAAATTTTTTGAGGTGTTTATATATATATATATATATATATATATATATATATATATATATATATATATATATATATATATATATATATATATATATATATATATTACAAAACATCAAGAGTTATTTAACAAGTAAAAACCTTTTCAGAGCTATCAACTCCTATGCTGTTCCTATTCTTACATCTTCTTTTGGAATTATTAAATGGTCTAAAACTGATCTAAATGAATTACAATGTCAAACGAGGAAAATGCTCTGTAAATATCATAAGCACCACCCAAAGTCAGCTGTTCAGAGAGTTACACTACCTAGACATCTTGGAGGTCGTGGATTAATTGATTTGAATAATCTTCATAGTAAACAGATTTTTCATCTACGTTCCCATTTTCATGATAAACAGAGAACGTCTAAATTACATGATATTGTTGTTGCTTCAGATTATAATCTTACACCTCTGAACTTGACAATGCAAAAGGTAGATTTTGATATATTTGATGATAATTCTAAAAGAGAAAGTTGGATGCAGAAGGAATTACACGGAAAGCACCCTAGGAATTGAAAAATGATTATATTGATGAAATTGCATCGAATAAATGGTTAGTATCTGGAGAATTGTTTCCTGAAACAGAAGGCTTGGCAATTGCGATCCAGGATCAGGTTGTTTTCACGAGGAATTATAGAAAACACATCATCAAACAAAATATAGATGATTCTTGCCGTAGATGTTTCTGTTCTTCAGAAACAGGATTTCATATATTATCATCTTGCTCAGTCCTTGCTTCAACAGATTATTTAGAAAGACATAATGCCGTCGCTAATATTATTCACTTTAATCTAGGAATTAAACATGACCTAATTCCCAAAAGAAAAAATGTCACAAATATGAACCTGAGATTATTTGTGAAAATGACAAATATAAACTTTATTTTGATAAAACAATTCTTTGCAACAGAGCTGTAAAACACAATAGACCAGAAATCGTTCTTAATGATAAACAGAATCAAATAACATATATAATTGATATTGCTATACCCGACACACATAATATACAAAATAAATACAATGAAAAAATTTCTAAATATATGATGCTTGGCGACGAAATTAAAAAATGTGGAAAATGAAGAAAATATTTATTCTACCGATTATTATTTCTACAACAGGCGTTATTCCTAGAAATCTTCACAAAAGTATTGAGATTTCGGGTCTGAAGAAAAATTTGTTTGAACAGTTACAAAATATAACAGTCATCAAATCTTGTAATATTCTTCGTAGGTTTCTTTCCGAAAATAATAATGAGGTAGAGTCATAGGTTTTCTCTTTAGTTTATACTGCTCAGAATCTCATTTCATATTTTACTTATTTGTTTATATAAATGTAATATAATTAACTGACAATTTTGTCATATTTATATTCAGAGCAGTATTCTATTCGATCGTTCACCACTTCACACAAAGGAAACTATTAATGAGTAACATTCAGTGTTACTTGACTAAGGTCCGTACACTGGATTTATCCGGGAGAAAGTCTCTGACACTACTCGTTGGTATATTGATATCATTGTCTGATGATGCTATAGTATGTATATATTCTGGTAGATTGATATATTCTCATAACATTTAACGTTATCCTAATATATAATTACTCCAGGATATGTTTTGATAATAATCATTGCCTGGCAATGGTATTAATTACCGGGTGGTGGATTTATATTTTTCATGAAATCAGTTTGATTGCATGAACAGATATATGGGCAACTCGTCGGGGTAAAACCTCCTATATATATATATATATATATATATATATATATATATATATATATATATATATATATATATATATATATATATATATATATATATATATATATATATATTGCTTTATTGATTCATTTATTATTATATATATAATAATATATATAGTTATACTTACAATTATTATATTGTTGGACAAGAGGCAAAATTTGTTTTTTATTTTACTCTAAATGAAGTCATCCCATCAATAATAGCAATACTACTTCCAAAGTATATGAAATTAGAAGCCAAATATCTTTTCATTGTTGTTTAAATATCGAGGTTCACAAAATCAAGGTTCACAAACGCAAAAAGGACAGAATCGTTCTTCCTTTCCTGCCAATCAGGTACAATCTAGAAAACTAACTTCGTCAAAAAAAATACTACGTTCACACCGAACCAAATTTAGTTTACTTACTTTCAGATTTCAAATGAATTTTGACCGATAAGTCTTTGAAGCACTATCTTCCTTTCCTGCCAAGTGGGTACAATCTAAAATAACAATTTTATCAATGAAAACACAACGTCCACATAGTGTAACCAAATTTATAACTGAGTTTCCCTTATGTTGAGGAACACGATGGTCACTAAAAAATAAAATAAATAGCTCAATCCACCCAACAAGAATAGTGATTAAAATGTTTTCTCTCATTTCTTATTCAAACTCACCAAAAGCAAAATTTTCACATTTGACAGAAAAAGAAACCATCAAAGTTAAGAATTTAATTGATAAATAAAAATTGATAGTTGCATTGAACACTAAAAAAAGGTTAGAGCTGATCGATTAAATCTAATATTTTGAGAAAACTTATCTTGATCATCCCCTATCGCCTTGACAGGAGATGGCTCTCCCGTGGAACGGTATTCACCCAAAGGGTGTATCCACGGGAACTTACACCGCAAGTGTAAGATAGATTCTTCTGCAAGTATCCACTACAAGTGTACGATAATTTCTTCTCCAGTATTTACCACAAGCGTACGATAATTTCTTCTCCAGTAGTTACCACAAGGGTACGATAATTTTTACTCAAGTGTTCAACCCAATTGTACGATAATTTGTATCAAATATTCACTTAAAGTGTAAGATAATGTCTCCTCAAGTATTCACCCCAAAGGTAAGGTAGCTTTTCGAAAAGCGTTCACCCCAAGGGTAGGGTATTCACCCCAAGAGTAAGCGCTTTCCTAAAGGGCACTAAATATACAAAGCGGTACTTTAACAATATCGAAGGATATCTATCCTTCACTAGATAAATTGCAATACGATGATCTCGCCTGGAGGTTCACAAGGAAAGGAAAATCTTCATCATAAATCTCACGATGGTTATCCGTCGTCAATCATTCTCGCGTCGCCATAAATATCGCCGAATTACAAAGGCAATGGCGTGACTATAAGTTACTCTTAGGTTTAAAGAGTAGAATGAAAATAAGAAACGTTAATCTAGAAAAAAGTTACGTTTACTATGTGAATATTACCGAGGAGCGTTAATAAACTATGATGGTCATAGGAAATGAGTGAAAGTTAACGAGAAGTGGCCAATTTCTCGTTACAATAGACACAAAATTAATTTACTTAACAACAAATTTAATTCTGATAAATTCTACTGATGAAGCACTGAAAATTGCCCTGCGTATCTCCTGTACCCTAAATAACAATGTCATCTGTGAATGACGTTTAAATGACAGTGGCAGACGTTACACAGCACAGTGACATCTAAGTACATGGTCCAACTAGGTTCGTGTTGACGATTTTAGCCATCTCCTAAGACTGTCCGGCACTACCAAATTATTCCCTAATTATAAATGAGTGCAAATTCTACTCACGAATGTATTCCCCACATTGCCACAACATTAATGCTACCAGTTTCTTTTGAATACGCAAGACTTATCTTGTTTGAATCACCCAACAAATAAGTATTAGAATTATCAAATTAATCTTTCTAGTTGGTACATTTGACCGTAAAATATCTCGTCGTTAGCCTAATTCTTTCTTATTTTCCAATCTAGAATAATATATGAAAGTTATTATTCTTGGAATAACCGACAAGAATTTCTCACTTACAACAAAGATGTTCATTATCAAGGTGATTAGGCATTTGTATTCACATTATGTTCTAGACTAGAAGCAAAAATAACATACATGTTGGCAACCTTTACCTAAAGTATATATTTCACAGAATTGGCGTAGATCCCATCAGGTGCTTCCCAATCTCAGATTATAATCATCTACCTACTAAGTGACCAAATGGGATACTTTGCTATACATACGATACTCACGTTTCAATGACACCGTCATGCCCTACATACATCACAGACTTATCACATTCATACGAGAACTATTTACGACATTTGATAATTCTTTCGTCGTTCTACTTCTTTTTATCTGAATTTCTATCGATATTAAACCAAATTATTCTTTTCGCAGTATTAACTTCTACAATCCGAATGTTGGGAAGCCAGCAAATCTCCACAATTCAGCAGTACTCAGAATGTTAGAGGAAGAAAGCAGATATGATAATGGACCACTGAAAAGAGAAGGTAGGAAAATAGATATGATTGCTTAGGCATTCATATGCAAGTTACACGAAAATATACATCATTTTCAGGATTATATATATATTTCAAAACGAATTCAACATAATTGAAACTAAAAATTTGGTGCATGAGGTGGAGGAAATGAATGAAAAAGCGTCAGCTTTCAGAAAGTATAATTTCTAGAAACAAAAAAAAAGGAGTATATATTCTTCGATATGTTTATAAGACTACTCATGAAGACCTGAACCTAAAACATGTTAGATATCATATGACACATAGATACGTAGACGTATTTCTCTATTGCAAGATGACTTTCATCATTACTCATTTTGGGTTGAAACTCCGCACGCATTGGTATCAGATATATTACCATTTTATTATTTTAAAATTATTGTGAAAATTTGGAAGCAACGAATTAGCATATTTTGCAAATTTTAAATTCAGGAAATAATTTTCACATATTATGGATGAAATTTGATTGCAAATGCTACTATGAAAATTAAAGTTGATGGCTGTTCAATTTTCAGTATTCCCAAAATTTCTTGTTTATCCTTGAAAATTCGGTACTACTCTTTTCATTCTCTGATCGTGCTCTATTTTGTTTTGAAGATCTAATCCTATTCGAGGTAAGTCTTCGAGCAGAAAAACAATTATTGTTCGTATAATGCTTCTACCTCATGTGTTTGAACTTTTTTAATTGACTTAAATTCTACGAAGAACACAAGGATTATCTACATTTTCGTGAATGCTAAAATATTTGAAATTGAAGCTACCTGATTAGTAAATGCTGCTGTAAATGACCACTGCAGGACCTCACGTCACTTGAATCTTATATTTTCTTGTCATTTTTTCATAATGAATTAATTAATTATCAAACTAGCTACAGCAAAACAGTTTAGATACTTCTTGTTCTTGATTCAAATAGGAAAAAGCAGAATTTCGCTAATATATAACTACTTATCTTGCATTTACTTGAAAAAATTCATCAAAATTTTTTTTACTCTAAGACTAAAATAATTAATAGATACAGTAGAAAATAGTAAGTAGAAAGAATTTGTTAAACAATATTTCGATATATATTCTTTGAATGTGGAGCTGAAAGGACAGGGTTTTATGCATGTGCATAAACAAAAGCATCTAGAGTAAATGAATGATGAGAGCTTTTCATAATTGATAAAAATATACCACTTTTAATGGAGAACAAAAACACCTAAAATAATTTTCTTTTTATCTCTATTTTATTTTTTATTTAAGCTTTCAAATTAAGTGTATTTTAGAGGTTTTTCATGTACAATAGAGTTAAAGTTACTGAAAAAATGGGTTAAGGGTTCGGTTACAAGCTCTATTTACTCAATTTCCATGAAGAACCTAAATTACTGGTGTTTATGTTGTATCTTAAACGGTTTGTTATATATTTCACTCTAAAGATGATAATAATTGATTAGAAGAAGCAAAATTTGAGTCACATAAGTGTTTAAATTTATATAAGAATATCTTAAAATTTGTAGCTCAAGTCAAGACAGGTAATTTTTAACTGCTTAAACAGAAGAAAGAACGTAAATTGATTACTTAGTAACAATTTTTTCATTAAATAAAAAACAAATTTCTCCACATAATTCGAAAATGTAATAAAAACGATGATTTTAAGAATTCTTGAACTTTGGACAAAAAAATTTGATTAACAATTGCGTTTTTCAGGAATTAGGAAATTGTTTCAAAGAATTTCTATTTCAAATGATAGTTTTCATGTAGGTTTACATTTTCAAAACATAGAAAAATTTATTGAAATTATATTAAAATGATTCATATTATAAAAAAAGTTTTCAATTACCTCTTTAACAATGCATCAGTTAGTTTAAAAATTTACTAATGAGCAGAAACATATTAGAATTGTTTTCAAATTTCATTATATTTTTTCATCAATAAGCAAATTAAATAGTGAAATCCATATTTGTAGTTGCGTAATTAGTTCTGAATATTTTCACTAATTGCATTTTCTAGAAAAATAAAGGAAATGAGATGAAATTTTTCAATATTTTCGACAAAGTTCTTTCCTACTTGAGAAATGGAAAGAATATCAGTTAATGTTATTATTGAAATCTCCAACTGAGAAAAAATTGTAAAATTGACTAGTTTCATCAAACTCCAAAAGTTTCAAAATCAACAAATCTGTTTTTCAGGAATTAGTAAATTGTGTTAAGAAATTTCTTTTGAACATCATAATTTTCATCAAGGATAAAATTTTAAAAACACAAAAACATATGATTCATATCAATAAGAAAATGAAATGGTTAAAAGTTTTCAATTACTTCTGAATTTACAATGAATTGGTTTAAATAAACTGAATGGTAGTAATATGAACTAGTGTTCTTATTCAAAATTCTACTGAGAAGAAAATCATAAAATTAAATAGTTGTATTCATTTCCAAAGCGGTTTTTTCCTTTTCCAAAATTGTTAATTAATAAGATTAACAATTGCGTTTGTCAGAATTAAGAATCTTGAAAACATAGTATTCAATTACCTAATGATTATTGGTTTTATGAAAATCGAAAAGACTGAAAAATATTCAGAATCTTTTTCAGATATCAAAAAACAATCAGACAAGGGAATATGTTACAAAAACCATACCTGTGGTTGATTAGTATTCAATACTTTTATCGCTGGCAATTTCAAGAAATAAATAAAAACGAAACAATTGTTTCAAAAAGGATCTTTCCTACAGAACATGTCGAAATAGTATTAGTTAGTAATTTAATGGAATTCTCAAAATGAAAATGGATCTCCCAGAGTAGTTATTTCAATTTCCAAAATCTGTGAGAAGATTTCAAATATTCCCAGAAAACGAAACCACTTTTTTCTTACTAAGTTATTCACAACTTTTGGAATCTTTTGTTGTGAGATTTTTAATTTACGTTTTAAAACTTCCTTCATGCAATGCGCATCGAATTTAATTCTGAGTACAATTAACTAAAATATATACTGTATTGTTATTTTGTGAAATTCAGGAATTATTAATCATTTATTATTTCAACCTCCACCGTATCACTAACGCTATTAAAGTTTTTAAGAACATAAAAATAGACCATTTTCATTCAGAAACTTAGAGGATCTCTGTTTTCAACTGTTGGTTACTACAAACAATATACTGATATAATTTTATATGACATAATGTCTTACCAATTGTAATAACCAATATTTTGCTGTAGGAATTTAACCAAATAAAGTGCAATTTAATATTTAATTCCTGAATTCTGGCACGCAGTGTTCAGCAAATTCACGAATTGAAGAATTATGACAATCACGTACAGGGTGTACCAAATTTGATGGTCTAGAGTTACATAGGGCAATCGAAAAACACGAGAAAATTTTCGAAGAATGAGGTTCGATGGGATGATTCAAACTATCTCTTGCACTATAATTATTGCTTTGAAGAAACTAATGGATATGATCAAATATTGTTTTCCTCGAAATATACTTTCTCGTTTGATATTTTGAAAGTAAAAATTTTTCTGACAAATGTTTTTCATATACTGGGTGATTCACCTGTAGCTCGTACTCTCTTGAAGATTTCAATTTTGTTCGAACGGTATTGTATTCAGAAAGTAAGAATCTACTTCAGCAATTTATTTTGAGGTGAACAAGGTGCCCCAATTCTCAATAAAAAAATCTTGGGAGTTTTTTTCAGATTGGAAGACCACTTTTTTGTTGACGATTCAAGAGCGTCCTAAACTCTGCTGTCTTTAAGTATTGAGTTTTTTTGGTGAGTAGTTTCGTCACAATATTTTTGTCTCCATAAAAATTCATGAAAATAGGCTCTCATCTCATCGCCTTCCCCTTCGGCCAGAGAGGATGAATACTTTTTTCCTTTCGTTTTCTTATTGCCCAATGATAGCTTTATTGATAAATTGCAATAGATTATTCTTATCTTATACACGAGTGACTCAAACAAATTATTGAATATTGTAATTCTAAAATATCATATTATATCCACCATTTTAGAAATAAAAAATAAACTAAAATAATTAAATCAGAGGTTGCGAAAGAAGAGTTTATTAGTTTATATCATTATACTTGATCAGGAAAATGAAGATATTTTAAGGTAGTCGTTTATGAAACATGTAACAGATTGGTTTTTGGTGAGATGATGTACAAGGTGTTGAACTATTTCAATAAGTGTTCGAAATGTTGCCCGTTGTTGTTGTTCCATTCTTGTGGAAAGTTGCCGCGTCCCAGAAAAGAACTGTGCTGAACATATTTGGACTTTCCGCTACTTGTCACTTGCCTAATTGCCAAAATTGATTCGATTTTCATAGTTTTGATTGATTTAATGCAGCTATACATGATATGCATGAAATTTATTCACTTTCATGATTCTCTGGACGGAAGTTTGACTTATATCTGTTAACTGAGAAATCTGTCTTTGGCTTTTATATGGGTGCTCTGTCACTGTCAACAAAACTGATAACTGGTTGTCTTCAGCTGTAGCAGTTTTTGGGTTTTCATGTTTTTTGTAAGCGATATTACCCGTTTCAATAAATCTAATTAGAAGTTCTTCAAAGCATCTTGCATCAGGATCCCTCTTATCAGGAAACCTTTGTGCATAAACTCTACTTGCCAAAGAAGAATTTCTATCACATTTACCTAGAATAAAAATCATTTCAACCATTTCTTCTTTATAGAACTTCATGGCAGTTAATTGAGAAAATTGGGTTCAAACCTCAGTTTAACAACGAAACGCTGATAAGTTCATCATGTAAATTGCAGAATAGGATATATCCTGACATCTGACAGAAGGCATAAATAAAAAAATGTCAACTCATACCTCGACTTACGGTTTTAATCATCTTGATTTTATCATTCGTTAAAAGAATTATCTTGTTTAGGTTTCATTTTTCACTACTTGAACCATTACAGAAAAAAAAACTTCTGAACGAATAATGATGCATGTTGATGAGTTTGATACGGTTTGTAGAATTCTCATCAAAAGTTTTTACAAATAACAGAATATTTCGAAAATGATGGAAGACAAAGATAAGGTTACTTGTGCAAAAATATAGCTCATTATTTTACGCGTTAACATGAATAATAAAATAGAGGGTATTCCATTTGAAAAAATCGAGATATAATATTTTTAAAATTAGAATATTCAATAATTATTTTGAGTCACTCCTGTATGAAATGAGGAAAATCTATTTCATTTCATCAATAAAGCTATCCTTGGGCAATAAGAAAACGATAGGAAAAAGTATTCATCCTCTCTGGCTGAAGGAGCATGTGAGATCCTATTTTCATGAATTTTTACGGAGAAAAATACTGTGACGACTCTACTCACCAAAGAACTCATTACTTAAAGACATTAAAGCAGAGTTTAGGCCGTTCCTGAATCTTGAACAAGAAAGTGGTCTTCCAATCTGAAAAAAAACAAGATTTATTTAAAGAAAATTGGTACACCCTACTACTACTTCAGAATAAATTGCTGAAGTAGATTCTCACTTTCTAAATACAGTACCGTTCGAACAAAGATGAAATTTTCAAGAGTGTACGAGCTACAGAGCACCGCGCCACTGGTGAATCACCCAGTATAAATCGTTAAAAGTTACAAGCTGAAGTACAACTTCTGATGGACTCAAACTGACATTATTTCCATGGAGAACTGATATGATGATCCACTTGATTTTAAACAATATAATCAAAGGGGAAGTACTTGTATTTCTTCTTGGAACTCCTTAACATTCCACAATATGATTAAAATTATTAGTAAAAGTACTTTTCCAGAAAAGCGTTATGTTTGAAAATGGAAAAGGTATATTTCAGCTAAAAATATATTTGCTGACGTCATAGAAGCAACTTGGAAATT
Organism: Cryptolaemus montrouzieri; assembly: GCA_013387265.2. NCBI lineage: Eukaryota > Metazoa > Arthropoda > Insecta > Coleoptera > Coccinellidae > Cryptolaemus > Cryptolaemus montrouzieri. The sequence continues at coordinate 65,594,403 of JABFTP020000103.1, forward strand.
CTCAGAAGCAATATTTAAAGTTCAAAGGAAAGCCTAAGTTATCCTATTTGAACCACATTATTCGGAAATTCTACCATGTTTTTCTTTTTCCCGATATCACCCTTGACCATCTTGTTCGGGACACTCTGTACACATCGAAGAACTATAAGCTTAACTTCAATATGATTCATATAGGACGTGTTTTTAATTTAACATCTCTGAAATAGAAAAATTCTTCGAGTTTATCACCGATTTCGCTGATTTTTATTGTTGGAACAATTCGTTTTAAGATTAGATAAATATTATTCTACAAGTATCAGTGCGCACATTAGATAAATCTTCTAGAAAAATATATTCTTCGGTATTCATCAGCAATATCTGATAAACGGATTGAAGGAAATATTTCGATAATTTCCTCAATGTCACATTTATATTATTAGTATGTGTAGTTCATCGAACTAGAAAGAAATATTCTATGTATATTGTTTGTGAAACCAGAACAGTCTGAAGTGGAGTAGCTAACTTTTTGACACAGTGCTTCAAATTTCCTTTCTGAAAACAGAAAATAATTAAAACTATTTCTGATCAGCTATTTCCCTAGGTACTATCGAAATATGTCCAACGCCCGAACGGAGGCAACCAAAATGGCCTCCACCCGAAAACGAACGAAAACGTCGTTTTAGATCAGCGTTCAAAGACGTCGTTATATCAGGTATATCTATACTATACGTGAACGTCCAACATCTAGTGGGCCTGCTCGTTATCCCCTCTAGACCTATTTTATGTGACTAGAATAGGCTACTTGCATCCAATATTATGTGCTGGATTATTACTGGATTTTGTATTTTGTTTTAATGTGTTCATTGGGTGATTGTGATAACAATTTCACGTGAGTCTGTTTTATGTTTGTGTTTTTTCTATCATTGAGTTATATTCGATATTTTTGTGATGCTACATATAGTGTCAAAACTAGATGATGTTCTATTTTGTTCTCATTGCAGAGCAAATGGCAAAAATGAAAACTTACAAGTAAATACGAAAGAATGCAATAATGTCTTTTATATTTCTCTAAAGTGAATGATTAAATCTTTCTCAAAATGTATGTTTGGCTTTTCTTCAATTTCGAAAGAATTCTTTATGGAACCGAAATTTATGAAAGATCAAATTCTGTATCGAAAACAATATTCGCTTAGCTTTAATGCAACAAACTTATGCCATTTATTCCTAATCGAAATTTTTCAAATGGTAAAATATTATGCTCATTAAATTTGCCTGCCATCAATTAATAATGAGATTGATCTAATGAAGAAAGATCAAATAACGGTATGAAATTTTTGTGCAAAGTATGCAAAATCCAAAAGAACTTCGTGAATGCAAAAACTGTTTGGGTTTGAACAGTTTGAACCTGAAATAACCTGTCGAAATGAATATACGCACAGAAACCAATACAAAACCACGCCTGACATGTTTAATTTTTTTCGTAATAACTTCATCGAATAAACGAAATGTGAACATTTCGAAGATATTGCAACAATATACATTCAATTCAGCTTAGATTTGGCAGAAGTATGTATGAGGTATGAGTATCCTTGGTTGTTTAATGAGTTTTATGAACTTTTATCCTTCTCCTGGTCGTCATCAAACTTTAAGATTCATTTTGGAGCGTCGGTTATCTCTACAGAAAATATGAAAATATTCCATTTAGTTTTCACTTGAATGGACTAGGGCAACTTTTCCAATAGACTGTCGAACATATATTAGTCCTGAAAATTGATTTTCAGGAATGGTGCTATAGAAAACGATTCAAAAACTAGTTCTGCAGACTTCACTTCTGAATGAGTCATGCAAACAATTAAGCTATCTTTATATTTGATTTATGTGCTGTTTATATTCCCCAATATTTCGCCCAAAAATAATTCTTAATGTAAAATCGAAAATTTGTTTTAAAAGAGATTTTTTTTTGTGTATAGCCGACCAAAAAGGTAATATACTTTTTCTCTACCTGATTTCAATATTGTTTTTCAGGATTGTAACGTCATGGGAAATAGTTTGAGAATAAATTCAATAATAGAGTTAAATTCAGAATAATTCAATGAATCGTTTCATATTCTATGTTCGAAAATTATGGGCCAGAGTTCACGTTATGACGCATACTCAGAAACACAGAACATTTTGGTATATCACCACTGTTCGGATGATAAAAAAGACCATTCAAGATATTGAGATTTTTTCCATTGTTCAAGGTCTAAATAACAAATTTTGAGAAAATGTAATCAAAGTTTCTAATTAAAACTACGGCACGTTTATCAACTTTGTATTTCTAAAGCCACCTGATGATAATTATCATTTAAGAGGGGGGACGCTTACGTAATAGACTCGCCAGATTTGTCGTAGTAGCCGTGTCTCGATTCAAAGGTATGCGAGTGTAAATTATGGAATATAATTCATAGTTTTTCATTTCGAAGGGAAAATACCTCGAATAGGTCAATTCTTCTATTCAGTTAGAAATTTTTTGATCAAATGAATTTTTTCTGTCTTTTCTCACAATATTCAAGATTTGAACCCATTGACTATATTCAAAATTAGATCTCTAATTTTTTTTATAATCTCCTGGGCGTCGTCAAACTTAGAAGACTCAATTTGGAGCGTTACTTTTCTCTATGAAAATATAAAAATATCCATTATACACTACTTTTCTGTAGTAAAAGGATTGTTTGATTGATTCAAACTCGACTTGTGATCAAAATCGTTCATTTTGCTTCCGCTTCAACGAACTGAGGCAGCTTTTTCAATATAGAATAGAATAGAGTAGAAGTTATTTTTGAGATCATTACAACTATATCGCAGGAACAAGTTACAGCGAAAGGAGAATCGTCAGATTAAAAATGAAAGGAAATAACAAAAATAATGTAAGCTACGATCTGCTTTTATGGCAGAAAGATTCAAACTCCTTACTACTGTATGGTTCGAATTCTTTTATAAAACTGTATATACTCTTCTTGAAAAGTCGGGAATTACCAATCCTTTTCACCTTTTTTGGAATGGTGTGGAACATTTTTATAGTTTTATAGCTCAAACTTTCCGCTGTGAATGATGTAGAATGAATTGGATAGAAAGAAATGCGGATCAATTTTTTGAGTTGAATTAGTGTTTCTGCAGCTATGAAAATACTGAGGATGCCCATGGATAAACAGAAGTAGTTTGTTAATACACATGCCATAGACTGTTAGTACATTGTTTCCCTCAAAGATGCCTCGGACAGATTCTCTGAATTTCAATCCGAAAATGATTCTCATAGACAACAACACGAGTACTGCTGCCCCAGAAAATTATTCAGAAAGTCATGCGAGACACGAAATTGGCATAATAAATTATTCTGAGAACTTCTGAATGAACTTGATGCTTACAGACTGTAAGGGAAAAAATGCCCTGCTCAACCTGATCATCTCCACCCCCAAAAGGCAATGACTCTATACCAAAAGACCTTCCTCTATCACCAAAAAATACAAATTCCTCCTCTGATGTGTTTAAAATTAAACCATTTTCAGTACACCATCTGACAGCATTCAATAGCGTAGAGGCTGATTTGTTCATCGAATAATTTAAATTTGAAGCTGTAATCAAGATGTTATTGTCGTCTGCAAACATAACCATTCTAACCTAAATTAAAGCAGGAAAATCATTTATATAAATCACAAAAAGAAGCGGCCCTAAAATTCTACCTTGAGGGACTCCTACAGTGAGTGGCTCTTCCTCAGATATGTATGAAGTACCATCTACATTTATCGTTACTTTCTGTTTCCTACTACTCAAATAACTTTCAATCAGTTTCTGTTGACTGTATCTAATGCCACACCTCTCCAGTTTAACCAACAACAATTTATGAACCACATAATCAAAAGCCTTCTTCCAATCCAAAAAATGTTCCACAGGGTATTCATCCTTCTCTAATGCTAAAACAATGGCTTGGGTTGATTGAAAAATTGCTGTGTCGGTGTTTTTATCTTTTATGAAGCCATGCTGATTTTTAGTTAAAATGTTGAATATTTTTAGGAACTGTAGAATTCGCCTGGTGAAAATCTTTCTGTAATGACTTCTTCATTCGACTCAAATCTAACCCTTACCGCCCAACCATTTGCTTAGGTTTGGAAACAGAAAATAGTCGCAGGGGGCTTAATCTGGACACAATGCTGGATGGTGTAGTAGTTCGTATCCAAATTCGTGAATTTTGGCCATCGTGACTAGACAAGTGTGCACACGTGCATTGTCCTGATGGAACAGCAGTTTATTCTCCGCAACAAATCAACATAAAATCTGTTCAAAAGCTTTGAACAATATTCGCCGGTGATCGTTTAACTTTTCTCGAAATAATAATGTGAATGACACCCCGTGCATCCCAAAAAACTTTGGCCATGAGCTGGTTGGCTGTCAGACTCTGTTTGGCTTCTATGGTCCATGTTCTTCCCGAGCAACCCACTGTTTCGATTGTTCCTTGGTCTCTGGCGTATTGTGATGGATCCATGTTTCGTCCACAGTAACAAAACGGCGCAAAAACTCTTTCGGACTACGGCTGAATATCACTCAACACTCATTTCAAATGGTCACACGATTGCGCTTATGTTCGAGTGTGAGTAATCGCGGCAACCATCGCGCGTAAAGTTTTTCCATGTCCAAATATTTGTGAAAATATAATGTAGCCGTTCAGCTGAGATACCTACAGCATGAGCCAACTCACGCACATTCATTCTCCGATCGTCCAATATCATTTCATGGATTTTATCGACGATTTCTGACGTGAACCTTCGGCGTCACTTGTGCTGGTACGATCACAACGGAACCCTGTAAACCACTTCTTAACCATTGAAATTGATGGTGCCGAGTCCCCTTAGTATTCATCAAGTATTTCCTCATTTTCAGAGACGGATTTTTACATAAAAAGTAATGCTTTATCAGCACACGAGATTTTTTCCATTTTCATAAAAATTCACGAGGTTGTCTGCTTTGAACGGCTATCAAGTACCAACTTCACGACGTAGCTTGCTGAAAATTGAAAGTTGCCCACTGATTGTTTACAGTTGACGGCAGCACTGTTGCATTTGAAGTAACTGCGCGGGAAATTCAAAAACTCACTGACTTATTGAACCGTCCTCGTATTATAGAACGTCTGAAATAATAGTACTATATAATTTTAAGAATAGAACTGCTGGCTTTATTTCTGGATGTGTAAATAATGACTAAGCCTTCTTCGCAACTGATTTATCAAGTGTTTCACTTTCTCCATATTTCGGCAAAGAATAATTCTTGATGAAAAATCGAAATTTTGTTTTATAAGAGACTCCATTTTGTGTATAGCCGACCAAGAGGATAGAATACTTATTTTCTCCCTTATTTTTGATTGATTTTGATATATCTGCAGTTTGCGCATAATAAAATGGAAACCATTCAAAATATTGAGATCAAATTTAAAACACAATATAAACTAATCTGGTTTTCTTTGCGTGCAGGGTCTAAAAAACAAATTCCGAAAAAAATGTAATGAAAGTTCCTAATGGAAATTACGGCATGTTTATCAACTTTGTATTTCTAAAGCCCACATGGTTGAAAATTATCATTCAAGAGGGGTGGACTCTGACGTCATAGACTCGCCAGACTAGCTGTGTCCCAACTCGAAGGTATGCGTATGTTTAAATTATGGAATATAGCGATATGTGTTTCACAGGAACAAACAGACAGTTCACTGTATTCGAAAATTTCATCAACAACCTGCACCCAAAAATAAAATCCACTTCTGAAATAGAACAGAACAATTCGATCAATTTCCTAGACCTAACAATAACAAGATCAAATAATAAACACCAGTTTTCAATTTATCATAAACCTTCTCATACAGATCACATTCATTATACATCGGCACTTCCTTACCAACATCAAGTTGCCGTATTTGATAGCTATATACATAGACTCTTAAGCACACTGATGTCTAGTGAAAATTATCTTAAAGAATTGAATTAGATAAAAATTCACAATAAATCATGATAATGCATAATTGATTTTTGTTATTGATAATGGAATTCTTCCAAGAAAAAGCTTCCCAAATTCAAACATACACGCAGTTTCATCAATGGAAAAACCGATTCAAATTATTGAAATCATCATAGGAAAATAGTCATTCTTTCAATTCAGAATTTGAAATTCTACATTCTGAGAATAGAGGTATAAAGCTAAACCTTCTGGAAATACTTGAAATTGGCAGATTTAGGTATTCACCGGAAATTCTTAATGATCAGTTATACTAAAATAACTTACCCTTATTAAACTGGCTTCCTAAACACTAATTCAAATACAAATAGCTCTGAGTGGATTACGATTAGTATATATTGATATAGATCTGTTTTGATTAAGGAATTTAATTCATAATTTTTTCATTTCGAAGGAAAAATACCTTGGACAGGACAACTCTTTTATTCAATTAGAATTTTTGATCGAATGAAATTAAAACTCCAATTTTTGTTATTTTCATTGTGAAGAGATTAATATTTCTGAAGTTTGCGTTGCCCCTAGAAGAGGTATGTAAAGAATACGAGATATGTAAATAGAGGAATGAAACAGATTTTTTTCTCAATTTTTATTCAAATATAATCATAATGCAATATTGTCTCCCTTAAAACAATTTCCTTGGCGAACATCATAGCATTGCTGCAACACGGGTACTGAAATTGCCTTTAGCAGAGGGGTTACAACTGTTTTAATGTTTTCAAGTGTCCTAGAATGAGATTCTTCTGAATGGGTTTCATTACTTGGGAGCTAAAAGACACAATGAATCAAGCTGAGAAGCTACAGAAATGTTTTTACTGGCTAGAAACTCCCTTATGGAGCTTTAAATGTGACATGGCGTACTGTTCTGATGCAACACCTAGTTGTTTTTGATGTTTGGTCGCATACGAAAAAACTTCCTCTCGAAATTTTCATTCTGACTGTCAACCGTCGATTTGAGCGCATAAGATACCGGACTCTGTTGACATTTTCTTCAGAGTTTGTACTTGAAGACCTTCCGCTTCGTGGTTTATCTCAATCGACTTTCTTACTTCTAAATATGCCTCAAACCACCGAAAAACCTGAGTACTTAACAAAACACTTTCTCCATTGGCCTGCCGAAGTATTTCAAAAGTTTCTGTTGCATTGTTCCCAAGTTTGAAGCACACCATTGCTCAAAGTTGAGCCCCTCAATTTTGAATACCCAAGAAAAATGTTTCACCAAAACTAACAGTATGGACAAACAATTTACTCAGACTGAGTGCCTGCGTTTCGCAGATTAGAGTATAGTAGAAAATGCCATATTAATGGTAGGTATACATTAAACCTACCATAGGTGAAATGAGCATTCACTATTCCCATCGAGGGTTCCTTCTGACAAAGCCGAAAAGCCTCAGCATTGACTTTCAAAACATCATCATAACGTGTCTGCCGTTTTGATATGGTAAAAAAGGTTCACGATTTTGACTTTCTGATTGTTACTGGCAAGAATAGCGAAGCAGTATTAGTATATGTGAATAATTTTTATAAATAACATAATTTATTTCCTTTATTTCAAGTAATGGAGATAAAATTTTGCATAATGAAATCAGCAGTTTTTTCAAATACAATAATAAGGATTTTGCTATTTATTTCCGTCAAACAAAACGTACAACTTCAAGTACAAATAGAAAGCAAATAAACTGAACGTTGGCAAAAAAAATGTCGAAATGATTCATTGTTTTTCAACTGAGCTGCAGACTTCCATTGATTCAAGGTTCACTCCAAATCTTCCAAGTTTTGAAGATTTCAACCTACTCGTTATGAGAGGACCATAAAATTTTATAATGATCATCCGCTACTTGTTCATTTGGTGACTGAGTATCTTCAACTTCTTCATCAAAATAATTAATTTTAGAATCTTCTTAATAAGGCTTTACGATAATTCCATTTCTACGTTTACAAAACTTTGAATTTTTTGTCTCAATAGAAGAATGATTATTACAATTGCCGATTATTTTACTTGGAATCCAAATTTTATTATTTTGAAGTAAACTTTCTGCCCTATCTGAAATGTTCGCAATTCTGATATATCGTGGTAGTGTTTTTGAGTTTCTATTTATATTTCTAAAATCTTCTCCACCCATTTAAAATGTGACTCATAATTCAATGGTGAAATTCCTCTTATTTTTTCTGAATAAAAGTTCAGAAGGTGATTTTTTATTCTGATTTATTGGTGTGTTTCTTTACACTAATAATGGCAAATTGAGATCTTTTGCATCATATTTTCTGATGATTTTTCGACAGTTTGTATGTCATACCATTAGACTGTGGTTATGAAGGACTAGAGGTTTCTTGTTTTCATCCCATTCGGGATTAAAATTTTGAAATTCTCTACTACTGAAAGGTCGATTGTCTGCAAAAATGATTGGAGGTATAACATGATTCGAGAAAATTGATGTTTATAACGCAAACGGCAGAAGTTATTGAAATTTTTCTGATCTCAAGAAATTTTGAAAAATAGTCAATGAATAAAAGATACTTATGATTATTGAGTTCATAAATATCTATATATGATTTCTGCCACGGATAATGTGGTGTAAATGTTTCTTCAGGATTATTTCGAGAAAATCTTGTACATGATGTAAATGAACGAACTTTGTTTTCAATATCTCGAGTAAAGTACCTCAGCAGCTTTTAGTTTAAGTTTAGAAGTTCCTATGTGATTACCGTGAACAAGATATCTTTTTAAAGAAGCTGGAATAGTAATAGTATTTTTATATACAGAAAATTATTTATCATTATAATTTCATATCTAACATTTCACTACAAGTTCGAAGAATTCAAGCATTTTGTCTTGAATTTTAGCCACCCTTAGATGATATATTTAGACATAACTTAAAATAATTGGATTGAGGAGGTTGTTACTTGATGAAAATCGATATACATATTTTCAATGAAATAAAACTAAAGTATTTAGATTTTCACTATATTAACAAAACTATGACCGGTTTCACCACACTGTGGCTTCATCAGATAGATACAAACTAATGAACAGAGCTATTCTTATATATTAGTCTTATTTCCTACTTAATATTACAATAGGTACTAGAGGTATGTTGGAAAACTCATCGGAGTTGCTTACTTTATGAATTGAAAAGATTGAGTAAAGGAGAAGGATTTAGATCTAATTGATTATTAAGTAACCTACCTGAATTCTTTTCTTTGTTGATCTCTAAAATTTCCAATAGATTGAGTTTTTGTCTGTTATTTTCATTGTGTAAAATTTTGAAATCATCATTAAAGTTATGGTTTTCTTCGAGTAAGTGATTAGAATAATGGGAATCTGATTTATGATAATTAAAACTACGTTTGGGCTCGGATAATCTAACTTTGAAATTTCTGAAAGTTCTACCAATATAAATTTTATTACAATCCCGCAACACAGTTTATAAACACGGATTTATTACTTTTATCAATTTTAGATTTGCAGTATTTGATATGTCGACCTAAAGAATTATCAGTTCGGAATGCTATATTGAAATTATAATGCGAGAGGAATGATTTTAATTTTAGACTAGGATTACCAATATAAGTTAAGCTGTTGAATTTTGTGTTCGAACTTTTATATTTGGAAATACTCCTGGATTGCTATTTGAATTATTTTCTTGAAATCATGTTTTCAATCATAGTTGGATTGTAACCGTTATTGACTGCTATTTGTTTAATTATATTTAGCTCTTTTCTAAAATTATTTTGTGTCATTGGGATATTAATGAGTCTATATACCATACTATTGTAAGCTGCTAATTTATGTGGATAAGGATGTGTAGATAGTGTGTGAATAGTAATATCTGTATGCGATGGCTTATGAAACATAGAAAAATCATGTTTGCCGTTAATTTTAGTAATAGTTAAATCAGAAGTTAATGGAGTTTTCTGTTTCTATCTCTAAAGTGAATTTAATATTATCGTGAATTTTTTAATGAATGTTTTGAAATGACTCTAATTGTCTGTTTGGGCCAGTGAAACAACAAATGATATCGACGATAAGACAATTAGAGTCATTCAAAACATTCATTAACAAAATTCACGATAATATTAAATTCACTTTAGAGATAGAAACAGAAAACTCCATTAACTTTCTGGATTTAACTATTACTAAAATTAACGGCAAACATGATTTTCTATTTTTCATAATTTTTTCACAGCTCATCTACACATCCTTATCCACATAAATTAGCAGCTTACAATAGTATGGTACATAGACTCATTAATATCCCAATGTCACAAAATAATTTTAGAAAAGAGCTAAATATAATTAAACAAATAGCAGTCAATAACGGTTACAATCCAACTATGATTGAGAACATGATTTCACGAAAAAAGTTCAAATAGCAATCCAGGTAGTATTCCAAATATAAAAGTTTAGATACAAAATACAACAGCTTAACTTATATTGGTAATCCTAGTCTAAAATTAAAATCATTCCTCTCGCATTATAATTTCAATATAGCATTCTGTACTGATAATTCTTTAGGCCGACATATCAAAAACTGCAAATCTAAAATTGATAAAAGTAATGAATCCGGTGTTTATAAACTGTCTTGCGGGGATTGTAATAAAATTTATATTGGTAGAACTTTCAGAAATTTCAGAGTTAGATTATCCGAGCACAAACGTAGTTTTAATTATCATAAATCAGATTCCCATGATTCTAATCACTTACTCGAAGAAAACCATAACTTTAATGATGATTTCAAAATTTTACACAATGAAAATAACAGACAAAAACTCAATCTATTGGAAATTTTAGAGATCAACAAAGAAAAGAATTCAGGTAGGTTACTTAATAGTCAATTAGATCTAAATCCTTCTCCTTTACTCAATCCTTTCAATTCATAAAGTAAGCAACCTGATGAGTTTTCCAACATACCTCTTGTACCTAATGTAATATTAAGTAGGAAATAAAACTAATATATAAGGAATAACTCTGTTCATTAGTTTGTATCTATCTGATGAAGCCACAGTGTGGTGAAACCGGTCATAGTTTTGTTAATATGGTGAAAATCTAAATACCTTAGTTTTATTTCATTGAAAATAGATATAAATTAGATTTTTACTTGTTTCATTTTGAAATTGATCTTTTTTATGGATGTTATTGAAAATACTTAGACAGTTAATATGAGATTCATACTCCGTAGAACATGTCATTTCATTGTTTTTATCATCAGGTTTTGGATACGGAAAAGTCCGTAAGCTATATAAATTTTCTTTCCAGGTTTAAAAATAAGTTGATATTGCATAGTTGAGAATCGAGCAACATTCATCGAATTCTCATATAAATCTTTGGTTTGCATAAATTGCTTTTGAATTTATGGCTAGACTGTTGTCTTTATCAGGTTCTTTTTATCGACTGCTCCATATGCTACGCTTGTGATGTGTATTGAACAACGTGTTATTATCAACAGTCCTCTATTGGACCTGAAACATTATGATCTACAAAGTACTGTACTGTAACTAATGATACTGCATGTATGAAATTAAATCAGATTCATATATGGCAATTGTAATCTCAAAATTTGGAATTGATCTAGTTAATTGATTCTGTCGTTACTATGAGTTAGTTAATGATGATGATAATAAGAAATAAAACTATGTATTATTCTATCACAAGAGTTTATTAAAAATCAGGATTGCAATTTCGGACTCTCGACCATCTTCAGCTGACAACAAGTACTGAACTAAAGTTGAAAACACATGAATATATAGACAGCTAGATACAGAACTAATAAGGGAGGAAAGAAGAGGTAATAAACAAATTATGATAAAAGCAGGTTTTATTTGAATATTGAATGTGGACCAATAAGCCGAGCCATACTGGTCGTTCAGAAGATTATCTCTATTAGGAGTCTGTTGGAGTTTGAAAATTTCTATGGATTCTAAGAAATTCAAACTTTCGTCCCTTAGGTTTTCTATGAATAATTAGGAGTTGATCTATGGGTGAAAAATGATGGCCTTTTGCGATACTATGTGAAGAAAAATAGATTCGTCGGTTCTCTGGTTATTGTTACCTGATTGATGCTCTTTGTATTTAGTTTTGGATTAAGGAACCGTCTGACCTATATAGACGCTTTCACAATCCAAACAGGACAACTTGTAAACTCCAGTATTGTCAAATCTATCAGTTTTATGTTCAATATTGAAAAATTCTTGGGAGAGTTCCAGTTGGGTTTTGAAAGCTACTTCTTCATGCTAGATTAGGTTTTCGACCAGGTCTGGAGTGATTCTGTCAGTCTTCTGTGGCGGCTTGGATGAGCTCTTGTGGGGTTCTTGGACTATACTGGCGCGATCTAATTTTCCTTTTGAGATTATTCCATAAATGAAAAATAGGATTCTGGCCTGAAGAGTAAGCTGGCTAGTCCAAAATAGCGATTCCCGCTGTTTCAAAATAGTGTCTCGTGATGTTGCTGGTATGCGTAGGAGTATTATCTTGCATAAAAGTGAAATTCTCACCGTGGGCACCTCGCCAGAGTCTTACTATGGGCTCCAGCACTAGGTCCACGTAATTTCTAGCCGTTACACATCACACTGCCACCTTGGTATTTCGGAATTTGTCTTTGCTGCTCTGAGTGTAGCTTGTCTTTCACGACCCTTTAAAACCCCAATCCGGCGGTCATCGGATCGAACCCCAATTCTGATCTCATCCGAGTAAATAACATTTCTCCAATTCTCAATATTTCATTTTTTGTGCTCGATACACCAGTTAAGTCTGTTAATTTTTTGTTGTCTGGTTATCTCTAGAACTCTTAAGATCCTTTTGCTGTATAAACCGCTCGAACGAAGGCTTTGACGTATCGTTTCGACTGATATACTGATGCTTGTTGCTTCCAGAAATGTCCATTAGAGTATGGGGTGCGAGGCAGTAGGGCCTCTTCTTGCAATTTGGCACAAAAAGCGGTCTTGTTGTCCAGAAGTGATCTTCCTACGACTTCTTTCAGGCCTATTTTGCAGAGATTGTAGCTCCACTTATCGGGGGTAGGTTTTTGAAATCATCCCCATTGTGGCCGCTATATCCCTATGTGTCACCCCACTTTCAACGAGAGCAGTTGTTCGACCACTTTGCATACTGGACAATCCAACGTAAGGACTTTTGAATTATGATTATGGGTTTACTTAAATTTTGAAATTCAGTTTCACATCTCAGTGACGACTGAGTACAATATATCGAATGTGTGGTGATAATTCAACATTTCATATCATACTATCCAGTTTTTTTTACAACAAAAAACTTTAATCTTGACAAGTAGCCAAAGATCCATGGTTGAAAACAATCAGTAATGTGAAATACCGAGTGATTCCATATAAATTTGGTTGTGTGTACATTTTGTTAACAAATGTTGGCCCTAGCATAGAAAATAAGGTTTCCAAAACCACATGAAACTCTCCCAAGTATTGTTTATTAGTAAAGATAAATCTAATAAATTTGTTTATGAGTTTATGTATTTTCAACTTTAGTTCAGTACTTGTTATTAGCTGAAGAAGGTGGATAGACTGAAATTGTATTCCTGAATTTCAATAAATCTCTTGTGAAAGTATAATACATGGTTTGATTTCTTATTATCATCATTTAATGGATCTATGAATCTGTTTCTTAGATACTTCTAATAGGGTTTAGCGGGACACCCTATATAGAACTATTTTTTAATTAATTTTGGTTATTAAAATACCGTCCTTTTCAATTCTACTTTACAATTAAGACCAACATAAAAATGCTTTCTTCGAAAATTATATATTTTTGTTCTCTGTAAGAATTGTTGGGGAATATTGATTGAACTATGGTGTTTCATTGGGAACGATAGATTGAAGTTGTGATTTCCAGATTTATACTGTACAACAAATCTAAACTCGGCAGCTTGAAAGAACATAAAAAAGCTTTTTTCTGATTACTTATGAATATCTTTCAATCTTCTGTTTGCTTCTCAGATATACTTGGAAAATTTATGCAGAATTGTGAAAATATATTGAATTCGCCATATTAGTTTGTTAGAATTGTTGCAGTCCTGTTTTCATTTCGTTTGAATCTTAGCAGGGTAGGTGAATTTATTTGGGAAACCATGTTCATTTTACATTTTCACGCTCCATATTTGTTATATTTCAAACACTATATATTCCAGTCAAAATAGACATTTCGGTTTGCATTAATTCCCAACAAGGTGGATTTTCGTGCAGGCCTTGAATACGTCATTACAAATTACATGTCGAATGTCCCCATCGATCCCGCTTGTGCATTGTTTTTTATTAGAGGTAAAGGTCACAAATTTGCGTTTTTTCGTATATTTCTGAAACAACGAGAGCTATCAAAAAATGGTTCATACAATGTTTGTAGATCGTAAGACTGTCTACAAAAAAGATCCCAACACTTTTCTCCTACAAAGCATCGCTTTCGAGAGATCGTGACTTTAGACCACAGGAAAGAAGTATTTTGAACTATATGCACACATTTCCGCACCACCTCTGAGGTAGTGTACACGCCGCTTTTTTTCTAACGTGGTTTCCCCAGTAGGAATACTCCACAATATAATTTGATCGAGAGAATGTAATGAGACACTATTTATTGTTTTTTTTTATTTAAATTTAATGAAAATTTTAACAGCTAGAAAATTACGTCATCATTCATCATCGAATTCTTCATAGTCACTCGTTTTTTCCTCTTCACTGTCTTCTTCCTCTTCTTTCACTGTCTTCTTCCTCTTCTTGCTCGATTTGTGTAGACTGCTTCATCGACGTCATGCTGATTGTCGATGAAGCAAATGAATGTTGAACTCCCCAGTTTCTCAGTTATAATGATTCTATTACCATACTTCAACCTTAGTTTTGACTTAATTGTTGAATTATCGATCGATGGTTCTTTGCAAATATCTTTCAATTCTTGTATTGAAAATTGACAATCATCATGATTTTCAATAAATGGAAACATTTCTTTCATCGCTGAAGTAATAGAATCACTTTCAGGACGACCGATTTTACCTCCACTAATGTGAAGAAACGAAGTGTAACAATTACTGTGGTACTTGCCTCAGCAGCAACTAAGTCATTTTCATACTGAATGCGGGCAATGACACTTCTAGCTAGCTTATCAGAACTTGAGACACTCTTCGTCGAAGATGTTGCGCTTTTTTCATTTCAGCCGTTTCATCTGCTTCATTGCCACAGAACAAACAGTATTTCTTAAAACAGAAAGACTATTGATTACCTAGTGGTCTAGTACAAGGAGGACTAATCCCAGATGTGGTAGCCACCTCCGCCTCACGCTGTCTTTTAGCTGCAGCGATGTTGCTTTTCCGGGTGTATGCTTTACGGCACTGCTTATGTGCAGTACTTGAATCCATTAAAGTCTTTAGCCCTCGATCAACAACCACAATTTCACTTTCAGTCAAAGATCCATTCCAAATAAAGCAAACTTTTGATATTTTTACGAAATTTTGTAACGACATTGTTTGAAAAGAGAATATAATTCACAAACATGTCTATTCACTACGAAAAATGGAGTGTCGCAGGCAGATGTTTCTCAAGTCCAACCGCCCAATAGAATTAGTGACGGACGATGACTCACTCAGAATTGTAAATTTTCCACGTACTTGTGGGCATGGGGTAAATAAAACTATGTTCTAATATTTTTGTTCAAATGATTAACCCGATGATGCATACTGGCCATATATGAGTGCATACTCGAATTTCCTATGCTTAAAATAGCCATAATTCAAGAACAGTGCACCGTAGAAGAAAAAGCGATGAAATCTTTTGTTTATACACAATTTGAAGATCTACAAATTTTATTTGAACCATTTTTCGGTAGCTCTCACTGTTTCAGCGATATACGCAAAAACGCAAATTTGCGATCTTTGACCTCGAATAAAAAACATCGCACAAGCGGGATCAATGGGGACTTTTGACATGTAAATTATAATGACGTACAGGAATCATAATTTAGTCTATTTTTACTGGAATAATAGTTTTACAACGCTCTTAATGGGACTTTGATCATCTTCGTTTTTGTCAACCTAAGTGAAAGTTTCCTAAAAATTTTAGTTGAGATTGTAACACATATGAATTCATAGGTAACGAATCTGCAGAGTATTGTGTATGTGATTATAAATCCTAGCCATCTGTGAACGTTTTTGGCGAGTTACCAAACTTATTTGAGATCTTGATTCTGAAAAAGAACGAAATTCAATCACTTTCAACCTCCAAATGTAGAAAATAGATGTCTAGACTACGATTGAGGTTAGATTTTACAAGAGTTCTACGTCAATTCAGTATCAGATAATATTACGCATATGTTTCAATCCGGATGCCTTATATCGATGACTAGATGACGTTTCATGATTTGAAGTAGATAAAAGCTAAAAATAATACACAGAAATAGATGAACAATAAATATCTGTTGATGTGACACGTTTTACGATTATTCATTTCCATTATTCGCCTTGCCCAGGTATTCGCTCAAAAATAGAAAAATTTAACCTTCGACTCTGAAATTATCTAGGTAGCCTAAATAAAACTTAGGAAAGATTTATCTTACAATAATCTAAAGACCAATTTATAGTTTCTAGAAGTGTTCATTAGATGCGTACGCCACAGCTGTATTATTTTGATATACTTTGAGTTGTCGCCAAGTCCTTCATAAATAAGCTGTTTATAATGTTCAATGCAACTTACGTATAAATCATATTATTTTTTCGAAATGAACCCAAGCGGTTTATATATGGCACGGCCAATAAAATACATTGAATGAATTTGAACTCTTATTACTATGTTGAATCGGTTATTTTTGGAAATACGAATTGAACGAAAATTGCAGTCATTAAAGCACAATATTCTTGGAGATATTGAATTTCTTGACATTTTCATAGTTTTATTCGATAAATGAAAGAAAATTTCATTTACACTTATTTACATTATTTGTAAAACGTTTCGATTACACAGAGCCTTCATCAGAAAGACAAAAGAATGAAAACTAAACTTACGTTCAACAAATTATTCATGATATACAACATTGAAATAGAAGGAGTAAAACCTCTTAACGGAATTAACAAATACTGTATCAAATATTCCTATAAACTAATAGATAAAATACTGTATAAGTTTTCAATTTGAGGGTATATGTTCCGTAAATATGCCGCGAATACAGAAACCGTGAATATGGAATGGTAATTCATATGGAATTACAGATGATATGTAACTAGATAACAAAGAATATATGACAAAAATCAATTTGATCTTTTTATATATATATATATATATATATATATATATATATATATATATATATATATATATATATATATATATATATATATATATAATTCCCAAAAGAAAAAATTTCAAAAATATGAACCTGAGATTATTTGTGAAAATGACAAATATAAACTTTATTTTGATAAAACAATTCTGTGCAACAGAGCTGTAAAACACAATAGACCAGATATCGTTCTTAATGATAAACAGAATCAAATAACATATATAATTGATATTGCTATACCCGACACACATAATATACAAAATAAATACAATGAAAAAATTTCTAAATATATGATGCTTGGCGACGAGATTAAAAAATGTGGAAAATGAAGAAAATATTTATTCTACCGATTATTATTTCTACAACAGGCGTTATTCCTAGAAATCTTCACAAAAGTATTGAGATTTTGGGTCTGAAGAAAAATTTGTTTGAACAGTTACAAAAGATAACAGTCATCAAATCTTGTAATATTCTTCGTAGGTTTCTTTCCGAAAATAATAATGAGGTAGAGTCATAGGTTTTCTTTAGTTTATACTGCTCAGAATCTCATTTCATATTTTATTTATTTGTTTATATAAATGTAATATAATTAACTGACAATTTTGTCATATTTATATTCAGAGCAGTATTCTATTCGATCGTTCACCACTTCACACAAAGGAAACTATTAATGAGTAACATTCAGTGTTACTTGACTAAGGTCCGTACACTGGATTTTTCCGGGAGAAAGCCTCTGACACTACTCGTTGGTACATTGATATCATTGTCTGATGATGCTATAGTATGTATATATTCTGGTAGATTGATATATTCTCATAACATTTAACGTTATCCTAATATATAATTACTCCAGGATATGTTTTAATTATAATCATTGCCTGGCAATGGTATTAATTACCGGGTGGTGGATTTATATTTTTCATGAAATCAGTTTGATTGCATGAACAGATATATGGGCAACTCGTCGGGGTAAAACCCCTATATATATATATATATATATATATATATATATATATATATATATATATATATATATATATATATATATATATATATATATATATATATATATATATATATATATATACGGTCTCTTCGGGGTATTCGTCCGTTTTGAACATATAAGTTCGTTTCGAAACTTTGGTTTTGGCGACGTTTCGATGCAATCTCATGCACCATCTTCAAAGCCTGTTGACGTTTTCGTCAATGCGTCTAGTCCGGTGTGGCACTCCTATATATAATTTCTCGGCTGCGCAAATTGTAGTGGGTGACTTGTGCTTTCAGTGGTGGGGGAACTGGTTCATAGAGAGTTCGTACTTCGACTCCTTCTTCTGGAATGTTGACCGCTGGTGTTTGGGGTTTCTTCGATGATTAGTAGTTGCTTAGCGCCACTTTCCAAGACTGCGACAGGTTCAGGGTGTCATCTCTTTTATTGAGATTGTTTCGTAGTTCTATTTCTATTGCCTCTCTGACCAGTCTTTTATTAAATTGTTCGATGTTGGCCAGTTGCTTTGTTTTATCAAAGTCGATTGAATGTTTGTAGTCTTTCGTGTGCTGGAAAAAAGCTGACGTGGACTGTTTATTTTTTATTGAATTTCTATGTTCTTGTATGCGAGATGAAATGAGTCTATTTGTCTGTCCTATATACCATTTATCACAGTCCCGGCAAGCAATGCCATAAACACCCTGATTCTCTAAAGGGATCATGTCTTTGGGAGCCGAAAATATGTTTCGTATTGTAATTAGCCGTCGTAATTCCATTCTGATTCAAGATTCGTCCAATTTTTGAAGTGATGCCACCTACATAAGGCAATACTAACTTCTGCGGATTCAGTTGGGAGGTTCCGTTGGAGTATTTTGCTTCATTACATCTTTTGAATGCTCTATTTACTTGCCATCTATTAAAGCCGTTTTTTTGGAATGCTAACCTCAGAGCCGTCATTTCACCTCGTACATGTTGCTGGTCTGTTCGTTCTGATCGTTCAATTAGAGTTCTAAGGACGCCATTCAGTTGAGATGGGTGGTGGTGGGAGGTAGCGTTCAAATATCTATCGGTATGTGTAGGTTTCCGATATACAGTGTGGCTCAAGTTATCTACTTCCTTCTTGAGAAGCACGTCTAGGAAGGGTAGCTGTCCCTGATTTTCCTTCTCCAAAGTGAATCTGATACTACTCTTGATATTATTAGATATTAAAGGAAGTTGTCTAGTTCCTCTTCCCCATGCTGCCAAATCAGAAATACATCGTCCACATATCTGAGCCATAGCTTAGGTATTAAAGTTGCGTTCTTCAATGCTTGGGTTTCATAGTTCGCCATATATAAGTCAGCTATGACTGGTGAAAGTGGGGAACCCATAGGTGCACCTCTTATTTATCTATATTTTTGACCGTTATAAGTGAAGTAGGTACATTTAATGCAATGTTCAGCGAGATTAAGCCAGTGTGACAGAAAATCACAGTTGATTCCAATCGAGTCTAATGCCTCGTTTATAGGTATGTTGGTGAACAAGGAGACTATGTCTAAACTAGCTAATATATCTTCGTCAGTGATTTCTATTTGTTTTAATCTCTAGACCATATAAATATGTATCGATCTGTGAAAACAAACAAATCAACATATATGTATATATATATATATATATATATATATATATATTCTAGCTAATATATCTTCGTCAGCTATTTCTATTTGTTTTAATCTCTCTAGACCATATAATCAAATCAACATATATATATATATATATATATATATATATATATATATATATATATATATATATATATATATATATTCCTCTTCACTCTGAGTATAGCATAGGGCCTCTCCGAAGGTTCGCCATCTGGTCCTGTTTTAGGCAGTTTTCTTGGCCTCGTTAGACGAATATCCGCTGCTCTTCAGTTCGTCGAGAGTAGTTCGCCTCCAGGTGTTCGCGGGACGTTCTACTCTCCGTTTTTCTTGGGGGTTCCATTCTGAGGCTGTCCCAGCAATGTTTCCATTGGATCGTCTTAGTGAATGCCAGACCCATCTCCACTTTCGTCTGCGTATCTCCTTCTGGACTTCAGTCTGCTCAGTTAGGTGCAGAAGATCGCTGTTGCGGATTGTTTGTGGCCAGTATATATTATGAATCCGCCGCAGGCATTTGTTAACGAAAATCTGGATTTTGCCAGCTGATTGTTTGCTCAGCTTCCATGTCTGACAGCCGTATAGAAGTACAGTCTCTATGTTAGAGTTGAAAAGTTTGATTTTAGATTTGGCTGTTATATGTCTTGCGTTCCAAATAGATCTCAGTTTGGTAAATGCTTGTTGTGCTTTTCTTACTCTTTATTTTATGTCTTTTTCCGCCCCTCCATCTTTTGTTATTATGCTGCCCCGATATGTGAATTCGTCTTCGTCTTCAATTTGTCTTGTGTTGGTCTGGAAAGGGTCTTGCTTCGTTACGTTTATGCGCATTGACTTTGTTTTATCGACATTCATACCGAGACCACATTTGGAGGCTTCCTCTTCAACTGCCTTGAGAATAGATCGCACATCTTTGTATGATTGAGTGGTCAAGCAAATATCAAATATCCGTGAGGTACGAGGTCATTGTCCACCTTATTCCGCGTTTGGATTTGGTCGCTCGGCACATTATCCAGTCCAGTACTTTATTAAAGAGTAGGGTCGATAGGATGCATCTCTGCCTAACCCCTCTGGAAATTCTGAATTTGGAGCTCTCATGGCCACTGTGGAGCACGGTACATGGTGCATTTTCGTAGAGCTGGCGCACGACAGTTATTATTTCATCAGGTACTCTTCTCTCCCTCAGTATGTTCCAGATACATCTTCGAAAGATGCTGTCGAAAATTCATAGGAAGTCGACAAATACCAGGTAGATCAATGCAGGAATGATTAAGCCTAAAGCCTCATCAGGGGTTCTAGGGTTGTCATGAGTCGACCGTGTATGATATGTGCGAGTACTTTATTTATCGTAGTGAGTAGCGTTATTCCTCGCTAATTCGTGCAGTTTGTTAGGTTTGGTAGTTTTATTATAACGCATTTTTTCCATTGATCAGGAATGTTTTTAGTTTCCCATATTTGTCTCAGGATCGGTTGCAGGAGATCTGAAATATTGGTATGATCGATCTCATCAGTTTAGCTGGAATGTTATCGCGCCCTGCAACTTTTTTGTTTTCAAGCGATCTTATGGCCTTGAGAATTTCTGCTCGGCTAGGTGGGGCAGTGCTGATGTTTCTATTCAAGATCGGTGGTTGGTCTTCAAGTTCTTCGTTTTCATTGCAGTTCTTTGGTTCGCTGGATGACTCCATGAAATGTTCCCGCCATCTTTCCAATTGTTGTTCGGTGATTGTATGTATTTCCCCATTTTTGTCTTTTACTAGGTTGACTTGTCGGTTCGTTTTCCATTCAGTTTCTGCATAATTTGGTAAGGTTCCCTCATGTTTCTGTTTTCAGCTGCGTTTAATGCTTCTTTTGTGAGTTGTTCTGTCTACTCTCTCTTATCTCCCCTAACTGACATATTCACCATTTTGTTTAGTTCTTGGTATTGTTTTCGTCTTTCTTCTTTCTCTGCGCGTATTCTTGCGGCGAGGGTGTGTCTTTTCTTGTCCTTTTCTTGCTCTATCAAACTCCATGTTTCGTCTTGTATCCATTCCCTTCCATTTTTCAGTTGATGTCACAACTTCAAATCCGCGGTTTGCTTCATCGCTTCATCGCTCTTGTAGTATTCTGTTGATTGAGCTTCTCAAATATATACTTTGGTCTTCTACATTTATTTCTCCCTTCGATTTTCGCGATCTTCATCCTGAGTGTATCTACCAGCAGGTAGTGGTCACTTGCTATGTCTGCTCCTCTTCTGTTTCTGGTGTCTA
This sequence comes from Cryptolaemus montrouzieri, assembly GCA_013387265.2. Taxonomy (NCBI): domain Eukaryota; kingdom Metazoa; phylum Arthropoda; class Insecta; order Coleoptera; family Coccinellidae; genus Cryptolaemus; species Cryptolaemus montrouzieri. The sequence continues at coordinate 65,616,564 of JABFTP020000103.1, forward strand.
GAAGTGAACCTCTCCATTTGTCTGAGAACAGTATGTGGTCGATTTGATTCTGTGTTCGCATGTTTCGCGACGTCCAGGTGGTCTTATGGATGTTCTTGTGCGGGAAAATATTTACTCCTATTAGCAAGTTGTTTTCCACACAGAAGTTGGTCAGTATTTCTCCGTTCTCGTTCATTATTCGTAGTCCATGCGTGCCCATTATTTTTTTCAAATCTCGGTTTTCGTTTCCTACTTTGGCGTTAAAATCTAATGACGGTTTCATTCTTAGAAAGCCTTGCGTATGCAGATGTGAGTTGTTCGGAGAACTCTTGTTTGTCCGTTCGAGAGCTGACTTCCGTAGGGGCCTAGCGCTGCATATCCGATATTTTTCTGAACTTGGAGTGAAACCTCGCCGTGAGGAAGCAGTCTGATAGAGGGTTCCAACTGAGCAACGCTGCCTTTGTTGTCTTGCCGAGAAAGAGTCCATGACGCTCATCTGTGTGTTTCCCTGAGTAGAGGAGAAGTTCCCCCGATGATGTTAAATGTTCGCCCAGTCCGTTCCATCGCACCTCTGACATGCCGAGAAGAAGTCAGTTTGTCACTGTGCATTTCTCTGGTAGCTTGTGTTGTTTGTTCATATAACGTCGTTACATTCCAAGTCCCGAATCGAAAAAACTTTTTGGCGTTAGTAAGTGTCGTCAACAGTTTTTCCGTCCGGTTACATTTCTTAAAGGTTTCAGTAATTATTTCGAATTCAGATGAGCGGATGATTGGTCCACTGCACCCTAGTCTGATGCTGGGATTGCCAACTTTAGCCCTCACACTGGCCTCAGATAATTTCTCTGGAAAGTTTTCATTTCGCTTTGACATTTCCTTCAAGCGATAGGTATGTGAAGTTGAGGTTATACCGCCTCTCTTAGGTCGTCAGAGTCCCGTTTGTTTTCCAGCAGGATGCAATGCGAGCAGGTGGGGTTGACATTTGGGACACTTTGATGGAGGAGAAGTAGGCGTGCCCCCTTACAACCCAAAAAAAATTTAATCTCAGTTTTCGAAAATATTGATTAGTTATTACCTTCAGGTCTAGACAATGGTTAAAAGAATTTTGTACTTTTTTCTTGCTTGACAGTTTTAAAAGCTCCTTCAACCCAGACTGATATGTAGCAGTAGCATTAGCAATTTGCTTCGGTTCCATACACACATATAGAGATTAATTTCCATGAAGAAATCACAAAGCTCATCTTCAATTCTCAAATCTTCAATAAGGTTTTTCAAATTAAATATCCGTTTCCAGTGCTTGTTGAAGCATCGTCTTCAAAAGGCTATGAATTTAACATTTCTTCCAAGTCGGTTTCAGTCAAATCTACATCCTACGATTCAAGAACTCCTGAATGTCACTTCATTCAATCTGTTTGAACACATCTTCTCCTATTCCATTCGCAAGTGGAATTTGCACAGATTCTTCGTCATTTTCCGCACTCAGAATAGCCCACAGTTTTTGCCAGTATAATGTCAATATGTATTAGTTCAGTTCTTCCACTGATTCTTTTATGTTGAAGATACATTCAATCATGTCGAATTTTACCCAGCATTCAAAAACTTTATATCAGGTCAGATTCCATATTATCAATTGTCGTGTTGGGAGGTACAAATGTCACTTTTATATTTAGATGCATAGTTTTAAGTCTTCTAGGATGACCTGGTGTATCGATAAAAACTAAACCAGTTTTAGAGTCCTAATTCTTTTTTGTTTGCATGAGTTTCAGCTTAAGAAACAAAACGATTTCGGAACCAGTCGCAGACAATAACAATTTGTAAAGTATCAGTTTTGTAATGACACAATCTCCAGATGCATTAGAACATAGCAGTGTAACTCTATCCTTTGCTGCTATGAATCCAGGGGCAGACTTTCGCTTTTGGAAATGAATGTATTGTTTAGCATTCTCTTCCAAAACAGCGCAGTTTCGTCTGCATTAAATACTGCTCAAGTTTGTATCCTGCATCAGCTACTAGGTTATTATTATTACTATTATTATTAAGTTTCATAAAGAGTTGAGATTTTGGAATCTATAAACTCGAATAGTACACTAAATATTCAGTGACAAAAGTAAAAGTGAAATGACAAAATGAGAATCAACACTTAAAGATAAAAAAACCAAAATCTAAGGAAAGTAATCTGAAATAATTATTGGCCGATTTGATATAAATTAATCAACTCTATTATTAGTGAACCAATTGTCCAAAGAATTCTTGAAGGCATTCACTCATGCAGAACTAACTACATTAATCGTTAGACGGTTCCAAACATTGAAGGTATTATTCGAAATGAAGTGCTCGCGAGATGGCGTACGGAACTGTTCACATACTAACTTAAACTGATTTCCACGTAAGTTATTCATGTTAAGTTCGAAAAGGTCACTTAAGTCAGTGTCGAATAGGCCATGCATAATTTTGTAGACGACTATCAGATCTCCTCTTAGTCGCCTATGAACGAAAGCATGAATCTTCATAATCGACAAGCGCTCCTCATAGCTTGGGCGTACACACCATACGACATCCTAGTAGCCCTTCTCTGAATGGGTTAAAAAAGCTTCACGTCTTTAGGTAGCCAAGGATGCCATACTGAACCAGAGAACTCCAAAATTGGGCGGACGTAGGTCTTGTATAGTTCTGCAGCAGTAGAGGGATCATATCCATGAGAAGATCTTTGAAGTAAGAAAAGTGTACTTTTGGCCTTTGCTTAGGAAATTCTTCAGCATATCTTCCTGATGCAGCAGCATCTACTGATACAGCTCCTCCTATGATTTCAATACTTCAAACAGATTCAAACAGATTACTCTTGCCGGTAACTTATATTTGATTTAAAGGTACTCTGGATTTACGGCCATGTAAATAGAACACAACTAAATGGTTGTCGTGCTGACTAGTTTCGAGTTAATTTTAAACTCATCTTCAGAGCTGAAAGATAAATAACAGTTATCTCAGTTCTCTGATAACAAAAATCTATCAGGGCACCCACCTTATGACATGTACTGTAGAACAGTTGTTGTATATGTCACATAGTTAACAAACATTATTAAAATGCTTAGCTGATGAAAATTTAAAAATCTAACAATACAACACATTAAAATGATATCGAGAGGGTTTAAAAACGACGAAATAAAATAGTTGAGATCGAGACCTGAAATTATATTTAACAATTCAAAACTAAAGAAAGTGAGGTTATGTCACAGATATTGAGTCGTACTGGCAGCTTCCTCTTCAATTTTGGAATGTAGTCCCGCATTTTCAAAGAAGTGTAACAGCTGTTCATATAAATTTCAAGGTATATACTCGATAAGGTTGAAGTAGATAATACTCAAGTGTTCAGTGTCCTGCTTGAAATTAACAGAGGTATTATGCTTTTTTATTAAACTCATTTCAGTGATTCTCCGCTTCTTATGAGTTGGCTCTGTCATCAGAATTTCAATGTCGTCAATATTGAAGTTGAACAAATGCCCTTTTGAGAACTGATACGTTGCAAGAGCTGTCTGATCAATGTTAGTATGGTTGCAGTCCGATTTATGTTTGGATATACGTCTCTTCAAGTATTAATTGCTTTGACCAATGTAGCAGTCATCACAATGTAGGCAGTTGATTTTGTATATAGTATTTGCTATATGTTTTTTTTAGTTTGGCCTTGAGTTTCGTGAAAAGAAGTTTGCCCACAGTCTTGCAATTATAAAACTCAACATCGAGGTTGTCCAATTGGAGGGAGTCTTTCAATCTATCTACCAGGACTACCAGAAACTGAAGAGTTGCGTTGTATAGTTACGTAAACAGTTTGATATATCATATGCATAAGTATTTGTCACATGCCTCTTTTCTGACAGATTGGCCTGAGAGAAAAATGTATTTCTCGACATCAAGACCCGAAATACCTCAGAGCATTAGTCAATATTCTCACGAAAAATTAAAATGAAATGTTGAAATATTTATACCTGACCTAAATCTTAGGTGATTAATTAGGAATCAAAAGATAAATCAAATAGAATGGCATATATGAAAACATTTGTTGGGATGATTGAAGAATGAAGTATACTGGAACAATAAAGAGATCCATTATAGTATAATCAGACCATATTTGAATTGTAGAACTCTACTGAACTAGATGTTGAAATAAGACTTATGAAATATTGATTTAATCATTGATTATGATACCGAATAATAATGTGAAATATTTTTGCATTTGGTTAAATAGTTATATACAAAAGTACAGTAGAAAAAATATGAAAGGTTATTCCTCAAGTGTCAACGTATTCTTTAGAAATATAAATAACTGCTTTAAAACCTCTGTTATCAATAACTTGATTGAGGTGGTCGTTACTTGATGAAAATCGATATATATATTTTCAATGAAATAAAACTAAAGTATTTAGATTTTCACTATATTAACGAAACTATGACCGGTTACACCACACTGTGGCTTCATCAGATAGATACAAACTAATGAACAGAGTTATTCCTTATATATTTGTCTTATTTCCTACTTAATATTACAATAGGTACAAGAGGTATGTTGGAAGACCCATCGGAGTTGCTTACTTTATGCATTTTTATCTAAATCCTTTCCTTTACTCAATCTTTTCAATTCATAAAGTAAGCAACTCCGATGGGTTTTCCAACATACCTCTTGTACCTATTGTAATAATAAGTAGGAAATAAGACTAATATATAAGGAATAACTCTGTTCATTAGTTTGTATCTATCTGATGAAGCCACAGTGTGGTTAAACCGGTCATAGTTTCGTTAATTTACTGAAAATCTAAATACTTTAGATTTATTTCATTGAACATATGTATATCGATTTTCATCAAGTAACGACCACCTCAATCAAATTATTGATAACAGAGGCTTTATAGCAAATATTTATATTTCTCTATTTCTTAACCTTTGATCTTGTTTTTTCACCTGAAATTTAGCTCTACTTTCGAAAAGAAAACTGACAACTAAGAGATAGCTGATGATTGTATCAAAGTATAACACAGCAGTGTACCTTGGGACAACAATAAATCTTTCTTGGTATATTAATGAAAAATGAAGGCGAATGGCTAAACATTTAGCATTTTTATTGTTTTCTGTTATATTCCATTTCATTTGATCATTAATTGATTTACCGAATTACTTTGTTATTTGAATTCGGGAAGCTTTTACTTCGTAGAATTCCATTATTAATAATAAAACAACTAATGTTTTTTACGCTACAGCGTAGCTTCTTCAGACGAATATACTGCATAGCCAAATCGTTACGTTTCGTTTATATTCAAAAGAACTAGTATACTAACACTTTCGGTTTCCATATTTGAGTGGTCTGCTACAAATGTATTCTAGTATTCATGATCACCAAATATTTATGAATTAAATGGACTGATTGCAGTTACTGCAAATCCTTTGGTCATGTTTGGTTGTGTAGAATCACAGGCGTAGGCTTTTTGAACAATTTCGACGGCTTGATATGTTATGGATTTTCAAGGATTCTGAAACATCCATTTGTCCATCACTTGATTATAATAAGTTTGGCAAGGATAGAGTACGGTTCGGTCCACTAGTTGTAATTTGTAAGATGTATGGAAAAATCAGTAATACTAGACCGTGAGATTTGGCTAGATCTGTCAAGTGATCTGTCAAGAAATAAGTGACCATCATTATTGTGGAACACCTACAAATCGGCATTTTCTCTAGTCATGATCGATGAAACGATTCATATTTTAAGAAATTTTCCCCCCTTCGACCAGTCTGATGAATTGGCGGAAATAATATTTTCTACTATCGTGCTATTCAGCCTATGTGGTTTAAAATATACCTTCGGAAATATCAGCATAAGAAGAACATGGGTTGTCGGCGTTTATTTCAGCGATCATATTTACATTTAGATTACGTTCAGCACAAGTCTTACAGCCAGTTATTTTCACTCCTTTGGGATCTATAATACGCAATGGAATATGAGAAGTTGTGTTAATAGTTTCATCCATATCGAAGGTATTATTTGAAGTGAATTTGTATTTATCGAAACAGAGTTTTAGATTTTGGAAAAACTTTCACACGTTAGTTTTGTTAAAAGACAAAGTATTTGCCTCTGGTTTTCCCAAAGACAATATGTTGGTATCTACTGTTAACTTCACATTTCATTTATTTGGCATTCTTCACTATTTTCGTTTGAAAATTAGAAGGCCAAAACGAGGACTTCATCTTACTCCATACCGTAGTTTAGAAACTAGAGAGTTATTCACGCAGAGAGTTATTCACGCAGAGAAAACTCTGTGTAATCAACTAGCTGTTTGTCTTAATTTTCTGTAAATACTTGATTTGCACCATTTCTTACTGAGTAAGTAAAAGTGGGGTGTCCAGAGACTAGACGGAACTTAACATATCGCTCTAGAGTAGACTTACTTATATTTCGAAGCCTAACTAGCTCACAAGCTCATATTCTTAACCAGTTTCTCATTAACTGCTGGATGAAAGCCATCTTGATTGATGTGATTTCTAATTTTGCCAGTATTGATACGTAGTAAGAGGCGTTTTTTAGGTAAAAACAGTGAGGCACTTGTCATTACGTTGTACCAGTCTTTGAATAACCTTCTCATAGAAGTCTGCCGCCTGACTTAATTCAACCACTGCATCACAACTGTTTTGATTTCGTCATCGTCTTGAAGACGCTTAGCGCCCAGGTGTTTCTTCTAATGCATTAACAAATGGATATCACTGGGCGTCAAATCAGGGCTGTACGGAAAATGATCTAGAGTTCCTATTGAAAAGATATGTTGAGGTCGGATCAGCCACATGCTCAACTTGCCACGCTTTTCATTCTAGATTGTTCAATGTCTCGCAATAAGCTGCTGTATTCATTGTCTCATTACGAAGCATAAATTCCACAAGCGAAACTTCTTCTCTGTCCCAAAAAATTGTACACATGACTTTCTTAGCAGAAATGCATGTTTCATCTCCCGTTACAATTTGGCTTAAGAAATCATGACCGTTGTAGTGGTACCGCTCAAAAAAAGTCAATGTACTGCCTAAGAGTTTGGTTTTTTGCATTCGTCAAAATTTCAGCAATTTTTCAAAATGAGCAAAATTTTTGGTAATTCAAGTGCTCGCTCATAATGCTATAGAAAACACTACGAGAATCATTAGGAAAGTCATAACACGAGGAGAAAATCGTAAAGCGTCTGTTTTCTCTCACCTCATTGTCCATTTCCTTCACCACACTCTCAAAAACAACCAAAGATCGCCCACTCCGTTGTTCATCATGCACATTTGTGCGGTCTTCTTTCAATGCCACTTACTACTTTTTCCATTACTCATAATGTTTAGATTTTGTCCATAAACTGCACAGATCTCACGATTAATATCGATTGGTTTTAGACCTTAAGCATCAATAAATATTAAGTTGACGGGACTCAAGTTTATCGGGGGCATCTTACAAACTGATTAAATAACATAAACAAGGAAGAGTCAGACTGCAATTGCATCAGTGCGTAGATAAGAGAGGTGAGGTATCCAGTGTGCATGGGCAGAACGCCGACCGCAGCGCTGCGGTTACGGTGTCGCAAAACGGTACTTACTCAAAAAACACATCTCGTGCCTCTCTGGAATAAAACGCATGTGTAGATATCCGAACAAGCATAAATTTAATATACAAACTCTAACGTATACGAAGATGTTAATTGAATTAACTGTAAAAAAAGAAAAGGAAGACACCTCATGAATCCCTTATAAAAAATTTACGACATTAATTTTTCGATAGATATGCAAATTTGACAAGCGCCCATTTTTCAGAGGATGAAACGAAATCATTACGCTAAGTTGCCGAACACAACGATCATCCTCTTCGTACACGAAGAAATTTTGATCAACTTGGTGTACCGAAACGTCCATGATGATAAGCAGCTTATTCAATGTTAACCTCACAAATCACTTGATAATTCACTCAAGGGTATCCGAAGAATACATTAGGATCAGCATATCATAAAAATAATGAAAACAAAGTCAAAGAAGAAAGGGGTAATATAGTAGTAGCCATGATCAATACTGATTAAATTCTTGAAAAGGAAGACTTTCATTACTCTCGAAATTCAACTGAAAATTTATTGAAAGAAATGAAACTTGCACTAGATGACGTGACGATAATCAAACTGATACGAATTTATACTATAATTTTACCACTAGCTCCCTAATTATATCAATCAATTGATTTTTTCGATGTCAATAACTCATTCCCGAATATACTCCCTACAGATCCAATCGGTGTCATTGAAATGGTTATGGAACTCGATAACGCAAACCTCCTAATATTTTTGTTGATAGATATGTGTGTAAAACCAAATTACTTTGTTTCTGAGTCCTCATTCTATCACTCGGGTGAAGGTTTTATTATGGGATATCCACTCAGCCCACTATTAGCAGAAATTTCTAGGGATAATTCAAAACCATAATACATGACAAGCCTTTAGATAAACAGTTTTCACTTTCGTTTCGGTATGTAGATGATGTCACTGTATGTTTTACTGGTAGTAGAGGTGAGATAAATATTTTCGAGGAATTTATGAAATCAATCCATCCAAAAATAACATCAATTACAAATCTTGAACAAAATGAATTATTCAACTCTTTAAATTCAATTATTATCGAATTAAATTATAGACACACTTTCTCCATCTTTCATAAACCCATTATACGGACATCGTAATTCAAAATAAGTTGTTTCATCCTCTTCAACATAAAATGGGAGCTCTCCATGGCATAATTCGCAGGTTATTAATGTTTCTTCATCTTCAAATAATTTTGATTTACTACTTAATAATATTGTACATATAGCTTTCAATACTGTTTGCACTCCAAATATTACAACTGAATTACAAAAACGAAAACACAAAACATTCAAATTGGAGTACCCAAAATCTAACAGATTTAGAAGTCTCACATACGTTCGGGAAGTTAGCCATAATCTGAAACTTCCACTGGAAAAGTTATAATTACACATCTCATTCCTTAGTAATCTATCGAAAAACATCAAAAATAGAAAGAATAACAGAGGTAAGCAAAACAATCTGGTATATACAAACATAGCTGCCGTAGTTGTAGAAAGATTGGTAAAACCTACACAAATTTAAGTATTTGAGTTTTGAACTTTAATCGTATATGCATTGATGAAAAATAATTCCAAATACGCAAAACATTCAATTTAAGAAAATAACAATTTGAACCAAAATTCTATGATCTTACAATATCTAATAAGAAACTCGATATTAATTTTGGGAATCCTTGAAACCAATAGATATAAACTTTTTTATACATTTTTGAATGATCAGGTTGATTTGACAGTAATTCCACCTTACTAAATTTGTTTCTGGCTGAGTAATTACAATAATATTTCTGCGAATTTATCTGAGGTAGTTTAACTCACTTTTAATCCAATAATTTAGATCATATATACTGGGTGATTCACCAGTGGCGCGGTGCTCTGTAGCTAGTACACTCTTGAAGATTTCATTTTTGTTCGAACGGTATTGTATTAAGAAAGTACAAATCTACTTCAGCAATTTATTTTGAAGTGAACAGGGTGTCCCAATTTTCTATAAAAAAATCTTGGGAGGTTTTTTCAGATTGGAGAACCACTTTTTTGTTGAAGGTTCAAGAGCGGCCTAAACTCTGCTATAATGTCCTTAAGTTATATATTTTTTTGGTGAGTAGTTTCGACACAATAGTTTTTTTCCGTAAAAATTCATGAAAATAGGCTCTCACATCATCGCATGCTACTTCGGCCAGAGAGGATGAATACTTCCTTCCTTTCGTTTTCTTTTTGCCCAAGGATAGCTTTATTGATGAATTGATATAGATAATCCTCATTTTGTACAGGAGTGACTCATAAAAGTTATTGAATATTGTAATTTTAAAAATAGCATATCTTGATTTTTTCAAATGGAACACCCTGTATTTTATTTTTCATGTCAACGCATGAGATACTGTGCCATATTTTTGCAAAAGTAACCTCTTCTTTATCTTCATTTTTATATATTTATTTCATTTAAACTTTATTGTCGACCATTTTCGAAATAAAAAAATAAACCAAAATAATGAAATCACAGGTTGCGAATGAAGAGTTCATTAGTACATATCATTATTCTGGATCAGACAAATGGAGATACTTTAAGGTAGTCGTGTATGAACTACGTAATGAATTGGGTATAGGTGAGATGATCTACGAGGTGATGAACTATTTCAATAATTGTTCGAAATGTTGCCCGTTTCTTTGTAAATATAATTCAATCCATCTTAGGAAAGAGCGTTAAACTCTCGACAACATTTGTGTATTAACTGAATGAAAGGTGTCGACTTTTCTCTGTCTCATATCCAACTATGTTGTAGAAGGAATCTGGTGAACGATGCCTTTATGATAACCCCATAAGAAAAATTCTAGACTTGTGAGGTCCTGATACCTAGCTGTCCATCTAAGAGAACCACCACGTCCTATCCATTTGTTTGAGAATATATGATTCAAATGCTCCCTAACCTGATGTGAGTAATGTGCTGGTGCTCCATCCTGTTAAAACCACAAATCTTGTTTTATATGCTCTGGTACATCAGCAAGTAACATTGGTAGATGATTTTGCAAAAAACCTAGATACATTTCACTATTCAGGTGCCTGTCGAAAAAGTGCGGCCCAATTAGATATCCATCTACTATAGCGGCCCATACATTCAAGGACCAACGATGTTGGTGATCTATTTGTCCCATGAGGTGTGGATTTTCCGTGGCGTAATAATGAAAGTTGTGCCTGTTAACAAGCCCATCCTTGTGGAAAGTTGCATCGTCTGAGAACGGAAGTCTGCTAAACATATTTGGCTTTTCCGCTACTTTGTCACTTGCCCAATTTCAAAAATTGATTCGATTTTCATAGTCTTGATTGTTCAGTTCCTGGTGCAGCTGTACATGATATGCATGAAATTTATTAGCTTTCAAGATTCTCTGGACGGGAGTTTGACTTATATCTGTTAACTGAGAAATATCTCTTTGGCTTTTATATGGGTCCTCTATCACTGTCAACAAAATTTACTGGTTTTCTTCAGCTGTAGCAGTTTTGGGTTTTCATGTTATGTGTAAGCGATATTAACCGTTTCGATAAATCTAATTAGAAGTTTTCCAAAGCATCATGCATCAGGATGCCTCTCATCAGGAAACCTTTGTGCCCAAACTCACCCAGAATAAAAATAAGATCAACTATTTCTTCTTCGGAGAACTTCATGGCAATTAAATGGGGGAATTTGGGTTCAAACCTCACTTTAACAATGTTTAATAACGAAACACTGATAAGTTCACTATGTAAAAAACTCGTTTCCCTGTCGCTATTGCACTAGCAATAGCGTGACTGTTTATGTTGTGTTAATGTCGTGTGTACCTAAAGACTACCAAAGATTTTTCTGCTTAGCCGCTTCTTTCTCTTGCATTCCATGATTTCCAAACGGAGACAAAGGTGAAAGAATGGGGGTTTCGGACAGGAATCTGTAACAATGGAAGAAGAAAACCAGCAGAAAATCATTTCAACAATCATACCTCTTATGTCTAAACAAATCTAAGAAAAGATTTTACATGCAAGCAAGGTCATGAAAAGGACTAATGAGATTATAGAAAGAATACATAACCTGCGATATTTCCTCAAATTCCATCTCTGGTTGATAGAGAGAGCCCCGATGGCCAGGTTCAGTCTTCCAAATGATGCCGACTATGATCTATAGGTGTCTTAGAATCATTATGGACCCAATAATCTGGGTTGACATTATTTTTTCGTGCAACTTGTTTATTGTAAAAAAACAATTGCAAAAAATTTTGACAGTCGTTCGAAAAATATGACATTTGTCAATATGTAAATAATAGACGGTGGGGCGTAATAGCAGGGCGTTTTTGGGTACTACTACACGTAACGGTGAATGAGTAGAGGGAAGCGCCTGATTTCATTCGACTCAGAAGGAGTTACTTTTTAGTTCACAATGGTTATCTGGACAAGAGAGCACTGTGCGTTCGCAGTTGAAGAGTATTTAAAGTCGGGAGAGTCTGTCCTTGTCGTGCAGCGGCGCTTCCGTCAGCGATTCAACATGGTTGTAACGCTTCAGTTCCGAAACGTGACAAAATCAACCGATGGGTACAGAATTTTAGAACGACCTCATCAGCTATAAACTCGAAACCTCAAGGTCGTCCCCGAAGTGTTAGGATACCAGCTTCCGTGGAAAGAGTGAGACAAGTTTTAATTCAAACCCAAGCCGCTCTGTCCGAAAACGAGCTGCAGCACTCCAAATGGGTAGCCGAACTGTTCATAGAATTTCAAACCAAGACCTCCGCTTTCACCCCTATAAGCTGTTGGTTGTCCAGCACCTGAAAGAAGGAGATTTTCCACAACGCCAGCAGTTTGCCAAGAGAATGGAAATGATTATCGCTGATGAAAATAAACCAGTGCTAATGATAAGTGATGAAGCACATTTTGATTTGAGTGGTTCGGTTAATAAACAGAAATACCGATATTCTGCAGCAGAAAACCTCCCGCGAACGGTCTCAATCACCAATTCACAGTGGGAAAGTCACCGTTTGGTGCGCTATGAGCCGTCTAGGGGTGACTAGACCGTATTTTTTCGAGGATGAGAGTAAAATCAGAGCGGTATGTTTTCATGCTGGAGATTTTTGTATTCCAGAATTGCGAGGACGAAGAATGAACAGAAGAAATGTTTGGTTCCAACAGGATGGTGCCAAGGCACATACAGCCAGAGCCTCAATGAAAGTTGTACGTCGCATTTTACCTGGTCATATAATCTCTTGTTTTCGTGATGTTCCGTGACCCCCTCGTTTCCCTGATATCACTGCTTCTGATTATTTTTTGCGGGGAAACCGAAAGGCTAAGATCTAAGTCGATTAACCTCTAAATCCACAAGAGCAGTCTACACAACAGAAGATAGGGCAATCAACACCGATTTGTTAGAGCGGGTAATGTAGAAGTTTGAGAATCGTCTACTGAAGTGCATTACGCAACAAGTACGTCATCCGCCTGATGTCATTTTTCAGAACATGATTCTTTTCACTTTTTCTACAATGAATGGTAACATTTGAGCTTTCATTTGACGCAATAAAAAATATTTTACGTTGAAAAATATCCGAGTTATTCTCATTTCAAAAGCGCCCTACTATAATGCCCCTGTATCCTGTATAAGATATTCTCAGAAATTATTACCATGTACAGCATGTCCCATTTTGGGGGTGCCACCAGGAGCATCTCTGTTATTATTTAGGATAGAGAGATGGGATTTTCACGACCCTTGGCTACTTTTTCGAGACAAATTCATTGAGCTAATCAGAATTATTCTAACTTCAGTGGTTTTTGAGTTATTCGCGAATCTTGAAAATTTCCGGATTTCTTTTCTTCCCGATATCTCGGTTCTTATAGAAGATAATTGAAATCTGTTTTTACGTTTCTAAAACGGTTTTCTGAGTAGATTCCAGTGACGTACTCGAAGTTTTTTTTTCATTAATTATGACAGATATGACATAAAGTTGAATTTTTTTAAATACGAACATAGTTTTTTTTGGCATATTCCGATTGCCGTTTTTTTTCCCTTTCAAAAATATATAACATGATGACAAAATTTCCACCCAATTTGAAGAAAATAACGGAATAATGATTTACCCCTAATGGCTGGGCGAAGGAACACACGTGAGCGGACGAACCATAGAACATTTGTAGTTATTCGATGAAAACGATCAAAACAATGCAAAATCTTCTTGACCGAAATAATGGAGCTAGGCTGCTCCTAAGATTCCATCGTTATTTATGACATCCGCAATTTCCGCTTTTTATTTTATTTTTGAGATTGTCGTTTAGTTTCTAGAGTTCTCTGAGAAATACCTACATGAGAATAATAATAGGCACCTAATAATTTACTCAAATTTACTTCTCATAATGATTTACATATATTGCTCGAACTGATTTCCATCATGTCGTAAACATAAAGTGCATCTTCGGATTATATCTTCTATGTCTGAATGCTCTCTGTGAACACAGAAGTCTTCATCTATGCACGTTCATTAGAAACCATAGAACGACCAATAATTATTATTATTCATTATCTGTGGATATATTGGCTTCGTGTCTATTTGAATTCGTAAAATTAGTGTTCGTTGTTGAATTTGGATTGTTTAGTTAATTTCTGCAATTCACACTATGAAACAAAATAGAAGATACGAAAATTTCGAAAAAGTTGATATGCTGAAGGTCTACTTTCAGTGTCGCTGTAACGCAGTCCGTGCATCAGAAGAATATTTGAATAGGTAAGTTCGACAATGGAAATGGAAGTAGTAATTCTAATCAATATTAAATACCTGACTGACACTCTCCAATAGATTTCCTCAAAGAATTCAACCAAACAGGAAGTTCTTCGCCAAAATGGAAGCAAATCTTTCCAAATATGGTTCGTTCGAGAAACCAAGAAGTAAAAACTACAATAAACGGAATGGAGGTGATAATGAACTTGACGTGTTAGCAGCTGTTGAGGCTAACCATTCTACATCGTGTCGGCAAATTAAGAGCGAAGTGGGTGTGTCAAAAGGCAGAGCCCAAAGAATTTTGAGAAAGTATAAATATCATCCCTATAAACATAAAATAATTCATCATCTCAATGCCGGGGATGCAGAGAGGAGAACGGCGTTCTGCAATTGGTATTTAGGGAGAATCAGAGGTGAAGCTCGTTTTGGGCGACATATCATTTGGTCTGATGAGTCAAGAATCAGCAGTGCCGGAATTTTTAATCGCCATACGAATAGATTCTGGGCAAACGAAAACCAACACGAAGCAGTAGCTCGACGGCAGCAGGGGAGGTTCGGTTTCAATGTGTCGTGTTTCGTAATGGGCAACAAATTAGCCTACTATATCTTTGATGGCAACTTGAATGCACAGAGATATCTCGAAATTTTAAATATTTGTCTGCCACAACTGCAAGATGACATTCCTCTTGCTCAATTCAACACATAATACTTCCAACAAGACGGTGCTCTTTGCCATAATTCGGCCGTGGTGAGGAACTACTTGGATTTAAATTTTGAAAATAAATGGATCGGTACCAATGGCCCAATTCAATGGCCACCTAGGTCTCCTGACCTATCAGTTTTAGATTTTTTTCCTTGGGGTTATTCAAAAAATAAGATATATAGGAGGCAATACGCCAATTACGATCAATTGAAGAATGCAACAAATGAAGCATTCAAAGATCTGAGGAGATCCTCGCTACATTTGACTAGGGCCATAGAAGATATAATCCGAAGATGCACTTTATGTTTACAACATGATGGAATTCAGTTCGAGCAATATATGTAAATCATTATGAGAAGTAAATTTGAGTAAATTATTAGGTGCCTATTATTATTCTCATGTAGGAATTTCTCAGAGAACTCTAGAAACTAAACGACAATCTCAAAAATAAATTAAAAAGCGGAAATTGCGGATGTCATAAATAACGATGGAATCTTAGGAGCAGCCTAGCTCCATTATTTCGGTCAAGAAGATTTTGCATTGTTTTGATCGTTTTCATCGAATAACTACAAATGTTCTATGGTTCGTCCGCTCACGTGTGTTCCTTCGCCCAGCCATTAGGAGTAAATCATTATTCCGTTATTTTCTTCAAATTGGGTGGAAATTTTGTCATCATGTTATATATTTTGAAAGGGAAAAAACGGCAATCGGAATATGCCAAAAAAACTATGTTCGTATTTAAAAAAATGCAACTTTATGTCATATCTGTCATAATTAATGAAAAAAAAAAACTTCGAGTACGTCACTGGAATCTACTCAAAAAACTCTTTTAGTTACGTAAAAACAGATTTCAATTATCTTCTATAAGAACCGAGATATCGAGAAAAAAAGAAATCTGGAAATTTTCAAGATTCGCGAATAACTCAAAAACCACTGAAGTTAGAATAATTCTGATTAGCTCTATGAATTTGTCTCGAAAAAGTAGCCAAGGGTCGTGAAAACCCCATCTCTCTATCTTAAATAATAACAGAGATGCTCCTGGTGGCACCCCCAAAATGGGACATACTGTACAATGGAGAGTCCCTTGGTAAATGCGTTCTGATGACCCAAGATTTTTCCTTTGAATATTTCATTTTTTTGTATCAATTCTGAATATTCAATTTTGTTTTGTATTACTAATGCTTCAAAAATACAAAAGGTATATACTCACATTAATAAATTCGACCTCACTTAAAACATAGATTGGGAATAAATCCAAAACGTAAACAACAAAAGTAAATTTGTTATCCCGCAAACAAAAACAAAAAGAAATGACGTGAATACAACTTACTGGCTTGAATTCAACTAAATCACATTGCAGGCTCCGAGCCATTAAAATATTATTAAAGTGCTATTCGCATACTGTAAAAGATCGCAAAATTATCAGAATTGTCCCATAGTACATGCGTCCCAAGGTAGCATACTCTCCTCTATGAAACCGAATCTGTAAAACAAAACAACTGGTCACTTTCTGTTTGGAGAGGGACATCTATTAGCATGAGGCGCTTATCTATAATATCAACCCATACAGTTGGAGTAGTTGCTCCTCATTTTTTTCAATGATTAAAATAGGTCATACAATACTTCATTCGAAAAGTACTCACACTTGCAACATGGTGGTGAAAGAAATTCGACATCAATCTAATGGAGATATAGAGTGAATAAAGGCTTGAAGAGACAATAGCTGCTAGGATTCTGTAGATTATTTGAAAATCGTATAGTAGTTAAGAACTTACCTATCTCTAAATGAAACATCATGCAACCTCATATATTATTTGAATAGAGAAGATAAATCAAGTAAAATCTCTTGGAGAATTTTCTTCAACGTAATCACTTTTTTCTATATCGTCAAAACTGGTTATCGTTAATGTTTTTCATCGTTCTTTATGGAAAACCTTGTTTATCTCTTATCTCCGGAAAATTAACGTCATCTTCTGAAATATTCTGCATTTGAATCATATATTCAAATACAACATATATCTCGATAACTGATTTCTCATTTCTTTTAGGGACGAAACGTGTAGCATGGCCACCAATTGAAAGTTCCGGAGACGAAGGAAATCAACCACAGGTAAAGTTAACTAGTTTTGTTACCACAGATTTAATACATTGTGGTCATATTTCGAAAGATCAGCATAGCAATTATGTGAAATTGAAGTATTATACTTGATACATTCGTGTTAGAAAAAAATTGCTAGTTTCCATGTTCCTATGTCAACGGGAAGTATCCTTTAGGCTTGATCCCTTTTTGGATGCCCAAATATGTTGCAAAATGTAGAAGAGGAAGCCTTTCTTTCGATTACCTGCAATTAGAAGTTTCCCACGATTTTAAGACTTGCTTTTCTCAATGTTTGATATCAATTCTATACCTGAATTGACGCAGGATGAAGCGATCATTTCAAAATATCCTCTCCATAGGAATTTTCCATACGATTCTTTCGGATCTGCAAATACATATGTCATGAGTTAGTGGTTGGGAGGGGGAAGTTTGCTCAACCTTTGCCTTGCAAATACTCTTGCTGGAATATTCCTACATCTATTTATTTCTATTAGGTAATGCCCTGTTGTTCCAGACTTGTTCCTAGATAGAGCAAGACATGTCGTTTGCAACTGAATTGCACTTTCTCAATCCTCCTTGGGGGCATGTAGCCTGTTAGTTTTTAGCAAAGAAGGGGGGTTGTCACTTCAGTTGTGGGCTTCTTTAGGTATTCTTCTACTCTTTCTTCGTTCGCAAACTAATCCGATATTTGGTTACCGAAGTCCCCTAATGACCAGAACATGTTCAGTCACAGCTCCTCGAAACTGCACTGGCACCCAAATGTGGCTTTTGTGCGCTTCCCAGAAATAGGCGAACCTGTTACACCAAATGAGTGGGCGCCTGAGAAGAATTTAGGTGTCTGTTTACTCGCTTCTTGAAAAAGGCCAAATTGTAAGATGTTGGGAAGATGTTGGACGAAAGCGAGTTCCATAGCTCACGGGCCCTGTAAACGAAGGAATTTTTATAGAGAGAGGTTCGAGGGGTCGTTAGATGTACCTAGTGTTGCAGCAAAACATGAGTTTTCCCGGAACAATTTCTTTCAGCTCTTTGGAGCATCTTTCGTTGAAGTATCTGTAGAACAGATAAAGGTCACCAACTTGTCTCCTGAGAGCCAGCGGTAAGAGATCGCGGGTGATCTCCGGGTTGTCGATGGGGTGCACAGCCCGTTTTTGCACACTATCCAGCATTCGCAATGAATGTTTAGATCCAGATCCTTAAACATGAGAACAATATTCCAAAGCAGGTCAAATCCGCTTCCTATATAGAAGCAACAACTGAGATGCCGTGAAGTATCTCTTGGCTCTGTAAAGAAAACTAAGTTTAGCTGAAGCCGACTTAGCTATTGCTGATACATGTTCATGCCAGCAAAACCAGAAGTTGGCCGTTATTCCGAGAAGGTGCATCAAATCTTTGGATGCAATATGTTGGCCTTGCATCATTAGAGGAGGTTCTCTAGCGGGAACCTTCCTAGAAAACGTAGTTGCTTGCGTCTTACTTGCGTTGAAGCTCAGCAGGTTCAACTGATCCCACTCAGGTATCCTCTGTAAGTCAGAGTTTGAGTTATTAATTTGTTGACATCTTTGACGTAGAGATTCCGCAGCTGTAATCGGTCGCAGACTACTGAAAGACGAAACCAGGGTACAATTGTCTGCAAAACCGAAGATCTTGGTCTCTGTAGATAACAAAAGATCGTGCATCTGGAACATGAACAATGTTGGCAAAATAATCGATCCCTGAGGTACTCCTGCTGGCAACTGGAAACAATCAGATGTTATACAGTCTACGACAACTCGTATTGATCTATTTGAAAGAAATCCAACCACGCAATTTTTGAGGCAGCCAATATGCAGCAATTTTATTTAACAGGGCTGCATTCCAAACCCCTTTCGAGATGTCGAGGGCTATTTTTCTAGATTCTTCATGCTTTTCCATCGTTAATGTACAAAATTGAGTTACGTAGGCGAGCGAATCTCCTGTCGATCTTTGCCTGCGAAAATCATACTGACGGTCGTTAATAATTCCCTGCAACTCAAGATATTTGATGAGTTCATCATTTATTACTCTCTCCATCACTTTGGACATAATGGGAAGAAGTGCAGTAGTTTTGGGGTAAGAACTTCTTTCCCTCCTTTGGGATCGGTTGAATTCTCGCTATTTCCCAGCTACTCGGAAAAGTCTAGCTTTCATGAGAAATATGAAACAGACATTTAAGAATAGGTGCCAGTTCTGGAGCACGCTTTCTCAGGACGATTAGCGGTACTTCGTCTAGACCAACTGCCTTCTTTCATTTCAGCTACTTTAGAGCCCGTCTCACAGTGCGGACTCTGAAATTGTTTCCTGCCATGGAAGAATTTTGTAGGTGGAATGTTTGGTGGTATTGCGTTAGATGAATCTAGCATAGAATTCTTTGAGAACAAGAAAGCAAAGAGATCGGCTTTCTCTTTCGGGATAATGCTATACTTCCGTCTTCTCTAACAAGAAGCGGAAACGCTTATTTCCAGAAATTGGCACTAACAGTCTACGCCATAGACCAGCATTGTCTAGTCCCGCTTGCCTGTTCAAGGTGTTTATTAGTTAACCCTTCGTTGAAATATTCATACGAAAGTTGTTCTTGTTTCCTCTGTTGGATTTATCTTTCATGACTTGTAAGCTCTGCTCATGGCTGCAAACGCTCTTTCGTAGTCTTTGTTGAACCATGACCTTTGTGCTGTTGTTCTTTTCATGGAATGAAAGATGTAGAGATCCATTCCTGCATGAATTATTTCTGTAACACATTCAGTGCACACTTTGATATCAGGATCTCAACAGCAAATATCACTGAATGGGAATCACGAAAAGAATTCACGCAGCTCATCCCAATTAGAACGGTTATAGTGCCAAATGCCTCTGGAGAGTTTAGGTTCTTGGTTTAGCGGCAGCACAATGGTTCCAGAAGCAGATTTAAGGTTGAGGTCTGAATTGGCTAGCGGTGCAGAGACCTCCACTTCAAAATCATCTGGATCTGAAATCAAGAAGAGATCCAAGGTGTTCGGCAAGTCAGTTGGGTGATCAGGTATTCTTGTCGGTTCGTCGACTAGCTGCGTTAGATTAAAACTGATTGCAAAAGTTTCAGCCTGTCTTCCGGCCTTATCTGTTTTATTGGAGGGGAGGAGCCAGTTGGTATTTCGAACGTTGAAGTCACCCAGTAAAATGACCTCAGCTACCGAATGATGTGTCTGAATCCAATCCACCTTATCACCTAGATACTGAAATAGTGTAGAGAAGTGAATATCGTTTGGCGAGCGGAATAGACAGCATAAAAACAGTGTTTTATCCTGCAAACAGATTTTGAACCACGCAAAGTCGAAAGTGTCATCGACCATCGTGTCCTCTCTCTGGAATGCAACATCGGATCAGGCAGATTACGTCGTGTCGGTTGTTTGACTTATTTGGGTTTCGGTTAGGGCCAGCACATGTAGTTGTGCGTTTAGCAAATGCTGGTGGACTGCATCGACATTCACGTTGTTGTGCCCCGGTCTTCTGATATTGCAGAACTCAATCAAGAGTTTGCTTTCTTTTCTAGAACGTGAATTAATTAGTTATTTCGCCGGAGGAGCTCGACTTACCTGCATCATGAACCCCTCGGGGCAGTCCCCCCCCCCGGAGATCCGAATGGGTGACTATTTTAACTCCGGATGATTTTGTCTTAGAAGAGCTCATCATGCTTCGTTGGCAATCCTTCCCACCCTGGAAACCGAACCATCCGCCAGATCCTGACACTTAGTCACAATGGTGACCAATTCACGGGACCTATAGTTGGATGTGGTGGTATCACACCCGGCGACGGGGAAGAGACCGCCTGCCACCTCTTAGACCGCCTACCACTCATTGTGTGTTGGATGCTATTTCATTTCTCAGTCCTTCTAGGAGTTGAACGTTGAAAGTTTCTTGCATTGCCCGGAATTCTTATTGGAAAATCGTGTATTTTCCATAGAGAGATACTATTTTCCACAGTCCGGGCCTGCAGAGTTATACCCCTATTTAGCGTTACAATGTGGAGTCTTTCATGTGCCTTCCATCCCCGGGAACTATTATGCTACTATGTTTCTTACGTTTAAAGTTACGCCTTACAGGGATTGTAATACTTGTCGAAGATAAATGTTTGCCTGATCATGAAGGTGAATTTGCATAGAAATCACTAGATGCAAGTATTCTTTTTCATGTCATACCAACAAATTTTCAGTTTTTATAATTTTGAGTCTTCGAGAGTACCCTATAGGATTGATTCCTTTGTGAATGTCAAAATATGCTGCCCAACTGTTGATTGCATTGAATTTTTTCAAAGACTTGCCCCCTCCAATGTTCGATGTCAATTTTAACCCTATACCCACATGCATTCCTGAGATAAAAGTCTTGACAGACAGACAGACGGAGAAAGAGGCGATCCCATAAAGGTTCCTTCTAACTTTGGTTCGAAAATAAAAGCGATGCGTTTCTATCTATTTTTTTCCTTGAAGAAAAGCTTAGCTGTGAAAACTAATTTTACGTTTTTTCTTCTCCGTTGAGATTTTTTCATAAGATTCCTTCACATATGCAAATACATATCACAGAAGGGAGTGGGTGGGAGGAGAACGCTGGAATATACTTATAATTCTTTTTTTCTATCAGATAAAATCCAGGTTTCCTCTTCTGGTTTTGAATGCAGTAAGACGTCAGTAACCAAAGTGAAGCTTCCTGCTCCTACTCGCATTAGCTGATATAACAGAGATGATGTAGCCCGTTAGCACTTAGCGAAGAAGCAAGATTTTTATGCAATCGAGACTTTTGCTGGTCTTTTCGGATGAAAAGCTTATACACTTTTGAATTTTGGGTGACATGAAAGAGGTATGCAGGTTGCTAGTATTCAGCAAAGGATGTGACGTTCTTATATTAAATGAAAACTTCTTTTGGTATTTCTTCTACTTGTTCTTCATTCACAAACTAATCAGCTACTTGGTTAGCAATGTGCCCTCATAACACGAACTTCAAACCAGTTCTACTTTATTGGTCAGTCATAGCTACTCAAAACAGCAAATGCACCTAAATGTGGCTCTTGATGAAAGTCGCACCGACTTATTTAAAGCTTTCAATAAATCCTGATTGTCCAATACTCTGTTATTCTTCAGTTTCTTTGGGTATCCATAACAACAGTTTCTTGCATTGCCCAGAGTTTCAATTGGAAAATGATGTACTTTCCTGTACAGAGAGATTGTTTTCCAGTGTATGGTGCTGTAGATTCCTACATCTTTTCCGCGTTACATTTGGAATCTTCCGTGTATCATCCGTGGGAACCATTCATGTTCCAATGTATCTTTCGTTTTCTGTTACACCTTGTGGTAATTGTATTACTTGCTGGAGCTAAGTGTTTCCCTGGTTATCAAGGTGGTCTTGCATAGCAATCGCTAGAAGCAAGTTTTGTTTATGCTATAACAACAAACTTTAAGTTTTCTTGTTTTTAGTTCCTCGGGAAGTACCCAATAGGCTCGATTCCTTTGTGGATGTCAAAATATGCTGCGTATCTTCCGATTATATTGAATTAGAAGTTATTCATAGTTTCAAGTACTTGCCAACCTCAATGTTTCCTACATGCGTGAAGGTATTGACAGATACACAGACGAATGACAAAAAGATCCTATACAGCTTCCTTCCTATATTTTCTCCAGGAAAAACTTGAATGTGAAAACTAATCTTATGTTATTTCAAATGTTATTTGCTTTGATTTCCTCTTATGATTCCTTCAGATATGCGAATACACATGTCTGAGGGGAAGTTGTCTCAATCTTACTTCGCGAGTATTTTCGCTATAATATGCTTATAATTCTTTGTTTATATTAGATAAAATCCGGGTGTTTCTGCTCTGTTCTTAAGTAGGGCCATATATGTCATCAGTGCAGCTTCTTGATCCTCTTTGCAGTAGGCGATATAACAAAGATCATGTAGCCTGTTAGCAGTTAGCGAAAGATGCAAGACTCTTATTGCATTTGAGACTTCTTAAGTGATTTTTGGATAGAACGCTTACACAGCTTTGAATTGTCCCAGTCATTTGATCATTTTCCAGTACCTATAGCTCATGTAAGTGTATATGCAACATAGCTTCGTTATCGTGTTCATTTTATTGAAGGCACACTGTGCCCCAGAACCTACAAATTGTAATTATTTTACCTATTATTTCATCAGTTTAGCGATGTGCCTCCATGCTCCATACTTCACAGAGTTCTACTCTATTTTCAAGTCACAGCTGACGGAAGCAGCTATGTCTGCCAAATGAAGCTTTTGATGTATATTTACACTTATTTGGTGCTTTTAATATAGCCTGATTGTGGGATACTATTTTATTTCCCAGTACTTCTGGGAGTTCATCTTTAATGTTGACAGTCTCCTACATTTCCTGTTGTTATGCCCGAAGAATCGTGAAGTTTCAATAAAAAAATATGAATCACCAGAGTCTGAGGCCTACTGTGGGGTCTTCCGTATGGGTACTATTGATGCTCCTATGTTTCTTGAGGTTACTCCTTGTGGAGATTCTAACACTGTATTACATGTCGAAGCTAAGTATTGGCTTGACTACATCGGTGGTTTTGAGTACATAATAATCGATAGAAAATAAATCGAGAGAATAATGAAGTAGAGTAGTGATTTGGAGTAGTTATTGCAAATTTTGCAATAATTATGATCGACAACTGATCCATAGTATTGTCTTAGTTAAAACTACTTTTTATTTCAATTACGAGTCATTCATTGATAAATTTTTCCTTCAGATATATTGGATCTTGCTAAGGATAATCTACTGTTCAAATACTGTGTATATAATACTGTGTAGATCCCAAACTATCGAAAATCGATACCAGTTGACATTAGGGTATTTCATTGTTTGGAGATGCTCTTGCATATGTTATTGCGTTCCAATTCGACTCGGAGGGCAAAAATGTTTCTTTGATTCATCACTTTCATGTATATTAGTTAGATAGATAGATATTAGATAGCCTTATATAAAAATCATCTTTTTCTGTTGGTGCTATTTTTATACCTTATTGAGGCTTTAAGTTATTGGTAGTGGTCGAAACAGCTCTTCAGAAATTTATATATAAAATATTGAACAAATACTAAATGAGAAAATCAAAAGGAAAGTGACTTTGGATATTCGAAATCTGACTATCTATGTACCGATTCATAGCAAATGAATAATCTCTGTTACAAAATTAAATTCAACTACAAATCATTTCATGTTAGTAGTCAATCTTGATTACCTTTTTATGATGTCGTTCATTCATTCAAATGTATACTCATTATGAAGTGGCTAGTCAAGTAAAGAACATAATGCAATTGATCCTTGGTGATTTTATCCAAACTTAAGCCATTTTCTCATCATCAGGCCCAACTACCCTCTTCTCCTGCACCGATCAAATCTTACCCTCCTGAGACACGGGCATCCCCAGCAAGTATCAGGCCCCCATTGAAACCTCTCAATATTGCTTGCAATAGTGGGTCAGGGCTTCAATCTCCGAGGTCGCCTGTGCTTCTGCAAAGTCCCAAAGGATACGGACAGAGCTCTGCTCCCAAAGGCTGGGCCCCGGTACACTCTCCTGTTAGTCCCAAAGGTTACTCGAACCAAGTGCCTATAAACTTTTCACCTGGAGTTCAACAGTACTCAAACTCAGCTCCTCAAAACTATTCTCCAACTATACAAGAATACTCGGCTCCCGTTTCGCAGAACTATAATCCTCAAAATAATTTTTCACAACAGGTACGAAGATTTGAAATAGGAAAAATTGTAACTTTTTATGCATGACAAAATTTGATTTTTGCGCATGAAGAAATTTGCTTGCACAAAAAAGTTTTTTTGAATGAATATACACACGCATGTTTTGTATTTTTGTAATTCACTGATTGTCCTATAAACTGAAAAATTTCGAAAACTATCAAAATATCTTTCCCTATTTGACTATAAAAATATCAATTAATTATTGCAACTTTATCTCATATTTTCGAATGAGAAAAGCAGTTGTGTAGTTCTGTCCAAATTATCTTGTGAAATTAGCCGAGAAAAAATTGTTTGCTTCTATCTCAACCACTTTTATTTGCCAATGTTATCAATGATTTTCCAAAGTATGCAAGCATGTACGACCTAAAAACACGTGTTTCTAAATATTCATAATTTAATTTTTTCAAAATGCGATATTAGCGATCACAAAAGTATTTTACGGTTACAAAACTCAGACAAAGCGGTATTTTCTAACAAACTGAGAAGTTAGTATTTATAGTCACTTATTTCATTGGCATATTATTTAGTAGTGATTAGCATTTCGAGGCAATTGATTCTCCATTTCCTTACAATGTTTCAATTATAAATTGTTTGGTGTAAATTTAAAATTCAGAGTTTTTCAGGAAATGGAGGTAAAGCAGATGTTGATATTTAAAAGAAGATATTTATAAGCTGATATTTAATTAGAAGCTTGAGAAAGTATTTTAATATGAATTACTCTATATGAAATATTTTTTCCAGAGACCTGTCACACCTTGCTACATCCCGAATAAGGTAAAAGAGCCTCCACCATCCACGATAACTCTTCGACCCGAAGCACCAGTAAGTCAAGCTCCCCCACCAGTTTTTACTTCTCAACCAGCCACGGCGACTTTAAAGGGTAAGTATTAATTTGAAGGAGTCATCTTGACCCATACTCCTAATCCACTTGCTCTCGAAGTTTTTCAATTCAATCTCTTTGACAAACTCAACCATGCGTTACCCGCGCGGATTGTAGTAACGCCCATACTCGCCTTGTATCAGATCGATACATGCCACTTTGAGTGCCTAAAAATTTTTTGTTAATTTTTTCAAAATAAAGTTTTTCAGGGTTTCTTCATCACTTCCTATAAAAATTCACTTCGAAAAAATGAAATTTTACCCTGGAAAAAATAAAACAAAGAATATAACTTCGATTCGGCTAAGGAATGAATGAAAAATGAGTCATATAGCTAGAATGAACTGCAGAACTGGACTCTAATGAATCTTATAAAAACACAACAAAAGAGTATTTGTGATTCTCGATTTGAGTCACTCAGACCTTTGTCAGAAATATGATTCTAAAGACAGTGGTCACAAGGACTTAGCGTGTTTCTCTAAACATAAGATGATTCCGCATTTGCCACTGATATAATTTGTGAGACAGCGTCTTTTTGTTTAAGAGAAGAATTGATTACAGCCTTTCTGTTCTCTTTCTCCATCATTTTCAGGTTCCTCAACGATATTTCCCTCTGCAATATTTTTAGTTCTGTGAACTCTTCATCCTGGACTCTAGTTCGTTGGCGTATGATATGGTCCAGGATGCTCTCGAGAGAGTTGCTAAATTAAAGTGGAACTGGGCCGGTCATCTAACAAGAACCACGGACGGTAGATGGACAAAGCGTCTTTTGGAGTGGCGTCCCAGAGATGAAGCCCACAGAAGTAGAGGACGTCCACCAGCTCGTTGGAAAGACGATATCAAGCGAGTATGTACGAACTGGATAAATCCAGCCCAAAATCGCGAGGAATGGAGATCGTTGAGGAAGACCTATGTTCAGCAGTGGACTAGGATGGTTGACAGATGATGATGATGATGGACTCTTCATTACTTTCAAGGCTCTCTATTGTGGATATCCTCTGTAATTGTTCTGATATAAATAAATAAATAAATGAATAAATAAATAACTACTTCATCAACGGAATAGACCTTGGAAAGTACTGTAAGAAAATAAAAGTACACACATAAATAACAGAATACCTAAAGAAATAACGAAACTCAATAGTATAATAGCAATAATATAAAATTGATTAAGTAATATCTCAATATTATATTGACAACTAATTATTCAGAAGAGACAACTAGAGTGTAGTTTTAAAATTAGAAAGTCTATGAGCAGAAAGATCAATATAATCAACTACTGAATTCACCCTACTTCATATTCTCGTGAGAGGGGAGTATGGACCATAATTTGTTCGATGGTAGTCGACATGGAGCAAAGTGCTACTTCTCACAATACGACATGGAATGTGCAAAGAAAATAAGTCAAGTACACCAGGACAAACTATATATTAGTTTACATTATCTTGTATGAAAACATTACATCAAATTAGACTCTATGAGATAGAAGATGTGGCTAGCCAAAGTGAGTCAAATGAAGTGAAGCCGAGAAATGCAATTCCACTTTTACAGCATAATAGCTTAATGAACTCCCTCTACACTCGCTCCATTCTACCTATATGGGTAGCATATGTGGGTGACCATACAATACAACAATACTCAAGAATTGGACGAACAATACAGACCAAGTCACTTGTTTGCTCGAGCACTTATTGAATCTTAATGAGAATCATGAGAAGAGGAACAGTTTTAAGGGTCAAGAGTCCCATCTAGTGTATATGGGTAGGGGCTGCCTATTAAATTTGACGTGTTTGCACTTTGCAATGTTTAAAGTCAATCCTTTAACCATGCACCAATCGTGGAACGAGTTCAAACTCTCTTGCCGAACAATCTGATCAATCATGTGAATGCATTTGAATATTTTGCAGTCATCGGCAAAATGAGGGACAAGCAATCCTTAAATGCCTGTTTAAGGCCATTAACAAATAGAAGGAACATAATTGGTCCAAGGTGAGTACCCTGACCAACTCCAGATGTGACATCAAAAGGATCAGAATAGAAGCCATTACAGGTAACCTGCTGAGATCGACCGGAGAGATAGTTTCTCAAATATGACAAAAAGGGGTCGTGAATACCATACAATCGCTCCAACTTGAACAACAGGTAGGAAATCAGTACATAATCGAATGCTTTTCGAATGTCCGTATATATGCAATCAACTGCAAAACCACTCTCAATACAGGCATTAACATGGTTTGTGAGAAAGAAAAAATTAGACTCAGTGGATTTGCCTCGTATGAAACCATACTGCTCGTCCACTATCACTGACTCTACATGAGATAAAATAATTTCAGAGAGAATTTCGTCAAGAACTTTAGAAAAAAAACTATTGATACAAATGGGACGGTAGTTAAGGATGTCAGATTTCGGACCTGTTTTATGGATAGAAATCACATTGGAAAGTTTTTATATAGACGGAAAACGACCAACAGACACACATTTATTGAAGATGTAGTGAAGAGGTTCTACAAGGTTATAACTACATTCAATCATAAAAAGAGCTGACATTAGGTCTGGACCACAGGTATTCTTGGGTTTTAATGATGGTATGATGAAAATTGATTGTGAGATGACGAAAATTGATGGTACGCTGATCAGTGACGAACTGAAAAAAGTTTGAGAGGACAAAAGGAGACATGGCCTCGGAAAAGAAAACACCTTGTGAATTTCAGTTGAAATCTAGGTCGTGTAATGATGGAGGCTGCAAAAAAATATTTGGATTAAATATCTCAAAAACTGCCGGAGTTCTGAAGAAAAAACCATTCTTCCCGGAAATTTCAACACCCTGTAGCTCTGTAACAAAGCTTTTGCGGACATATGTTCATACGAACTTTTTTTTCTTAAAATTACACGTAGATCTACCCCCTTGTGACATACTATTATGTAACACTCTGTATAAACCCATCGAGGTATCACAAAGATACTAGGAACTTAGGCAAAAGATAGTTACTGCTCCTTTTCCTCAAATCCCTATTGAATATCTACCTACAATGGCTATATTTCATCCTATTGTACAGATTCCCAGTATTCTTGAAAATTTGAATTATGAGAAGAAAACAATAGTATTTATTATGAAGGTTCAGTCAGAAAAACCCCTGCCCCGAAAATTTCCTATAGTTTAACCTGGTGATGACTCTGTGACTCACTTCTTTCAAAGAGAAATTAAAATGATCGAATACCTTTGAAGGCCATATGCCTAAGAGGGATAATTTTCTCAAAAAGCCCTGACGACGACCCTGATAGCTATTTGACATTACATTTCAGAACGTATTATTCATCTTATTTCCTTCGCTTGCTATCTCTTTTGTTTTTCGAGCATCTCAACCGCACAGATATTCTTGTCGACATGTGCGCGTTTTCATTGAAGGCTGATATCCAATTGTTGTTTAGCAAGTTTGTGATAGTGAAGTTAAATATACTATTCGGGTAACAACAAACAGCAACATAGAAATGGAGTAGCAATAGTGGTACACAAAAGTCTCAAATATTTAGTAACCAGCTCCACACACATATCAGATAGAGTAATTATGATAAGAATAAAAACAGCGCAAAGAACACTCAACATAATTCAAGTATATGCTCCCACGGCTGATAAAGTCGAAGAAGAAATTGATCGATTTTATGATAACGTCCAACAAGCTCTAGATATCACGAAAAACAGAGATATTACAATCATTATGGGAGACTTTAATGCACAGGAAAGGGAAAGGTGAAATGAATGATATTATTGGGGATTTTGGACTGGGAGTAAGGAACGAAAGAGGAGATAGATTGACAGAGTTCTGCCAAGAACATGATATGGCAATCACCTTTTACAAGCTGCATGAAAGAAGATTATATACATGGAAATCGCCAGTTGATAAAGACAACAAGATTAGAAGAAATCAAATACACTAAGTATTGATAAAGAAGAGATATCGGAATACCATCAAATCGGTCAAAAGCTACCCGGGTACGACATCGGGTCAGACCACAATCCAGTGATAGTTAGAATGAAAATCCGTCGCAAGAAACAAGCAGCCATATATAACAAGAAGCGGCTCCCGTTTCACATCTGAAAAACCCAATGGTAAAACAACAACTTACAGAAAAAGTAAATGAAGAACTAAGCAAAATTGACTCAACCCCGAGCTCCGATGTAAACATAAAATGGGAAACTCTTAAAACTAGAATTATGGCCCCATAAACCGACCTATTAGCAACAATCAAGGATACAAACAAGAAAAAACCATGGATGACTGATGACATATTACAGTTAATGGAAATCAGAAGGTCGTATGAGAATAGAGACGAAAGTGCATACAAGACGATACAGAAAGAAATTAGAAAGAAAATACGACACGCCAAAGAAAAATGGTACGAAGGAAAATGTGTAGAAATAAAAGAACTCCAAGCAATACATGATGACTTCGATCTCCATGAAAAGATTAAAGAACTAGCGGGCATTAAAAGAACAAACGAAAGCAATATTCCACTAGATAAAAACGGAAGGATAATTCCAGACACCAAAGAGAATCAGAAAGATGTAAAGAGTACATTAAAGAATTGTTCGAAGATGAGAGACAACAGAAAAACATTAGATGGAGACATAGATAAGAAACAGGGCCCAAATATAATGAAAGAAGAAGTTATGAATGCAGTTAAAACAGCTAAAAACAATAAAGCTCCAGGACCTGATGAAACACCAACGGAAATTATCAAATTAATTGCAGAAGATCAAACTGGAGTACTGGTAGGTTTGTACAACACTGTATATAACTTCGAAATCATCCCTAGAGAATGGCTCAAATCAACATTTATTACACTGCCAAAAAATCGAACGCTAAGGAATACAAGGATCACTGAACGATCAGCCTAATGAGCCATACTCTTAAGATATTCCTTAAAAATGATACATCGAAGAATTTTTAGGAAGATTGAGCAAGATATCAGCGAAACACAACCTGGTTTCAGAAATTCAATGGGTACTAGGGAGGCGTTTTTTGCTTTTAATGTGTTGTCTCATAGACTCATGGACGCCAATCAGCCAATATATGTAGCCTTCCTCGATTATAACAAAGCTTTCGACAAAGTCCGCCATAATCATCTCATAAAACTCATGAGGGTAAAAACATTGACAGGAATGATATCAGAATAATGACATATCTCTATTTTAACCAGACTGCCAAAGTTTCTGTGCAAAATGAACTTTCAGAAGAGATAGAAATAAAACGTGGAGAAGGACAAGGATGCGTGCTTTCACCATTACTGTTCAATTTGTATTCAGGAGATATAGTACAAGAAGCACTGCAAAATCAAAAAACAACAGGAGTGAAAGTTAATGGGAAGGTTAAAAACAACATTAGATACGCGGATAACACAGTACTAATAGCAGAAACTCTGGAAGAACTACAAAGGCTAATAGATCTAGTAGTACAGATCAGCGAAGAAAGGGGGCTCACACTTAACACCAAGAAGACTAAATTTATGACAATCACAAAACACCAACAACAGCGAGAAACATTATGGATCAAAGGGGAGCCAGTGGAGAAAGACTGCAAATACAATTGTAAATGACAATTATGATTATTCACAAGAAATAAGATCAAGAATCGGGAAGGCTAAAACAGTGTTTAATAAAATGAGGAATGCAACAACTAGAACAGATCTTAGTCTACATCAGAACGCTTAAATGCTACGTATTTCCAGTACTATTATATGGAATGGAAGCCTGGACACTTAAGAAGTGCGACACTGACCGGCTGGAGGCATTTAAGATGTGGGCATATGGAAGAATCCTCAGAATAAAAAGGGTGAGCGGAACAAAGAATATGGAGGTATTGAGAAGAATGGGAAAGGAAAAAGGAATAACCAATACAATTAAAATTAGAAAGTTGCAATATCTGGGTCACGTGATGCGAGAAGAAAGATATACACTGTTGCAAACTATTATACAGGAAAAAATACAGGGTAAAGGAAGTATAGGAAGAAGACGCATCTCCTGGTTGAACAACCTAAGACAGTGGTACAACAGTAGCTCCGTTTTTTTGTTCAGATCCGGAACTTCAAAGTAAAAATCGCCATGATGATAGCCAACCTTCTTAAAAGAGACGGCACGTAAAGAAGAACATAGTGAAGTTCGAAATTTAATATAAGAAGTAATTTTTTCGTCGATAAGGGAAATTTTTCGAGGGTACTTAGCGCCTGCATGCATTAACCAGTAAATTCACTAACCTTAATGTCTTAGACGATAAGGAAAGTAGGTTTTGTTGTAATATCTCTTGACAGCCCCTTTCACAAACTACAACAATCTTGAATTGTTTTATTATTTCATTTTATTGCAATTTACCTTTTTTCACGTATAAGATTCTCCCAAACTGTGTATAAAACTTAATTTTTTGTTCTTAGAAGCAATGTATTTATGTGATTATAAATTTGTTCGATCATTAAATACAATGTGGATTAATCATTCAGATACTACTTTACTGATGTGGTTCAAATT
This sequence comes from Cryptolaemus montrouzieri, assembly GCA_013387265.2. Classification (NCBI taxonomy): domain Eukaryota; kingdom Metazoa; phylum Arthropoda; class Insecta; order Coleoptera; family Coccinellidae; genus Cryptolaemus; species Cryptolaemus montrouzieri. The sequence continues at coordinate 65,648,838 of JABFTP020000103.1, forward strand.
TCGAAAATAATTGTGGTTTACACATTGAAAGAACCTGTTTGTAGGATTTTTTCACCAAAATCAAAATTATATGGGTATTTGGCCTTAACTATCTTAAACGTAACGTTCGCCATATGCGTAATGGAATTGATATCAAAATTTATTGAGACGGGTTCTGTAATGGATAGAAAAAAGATGCCCCTTGTAATTATGAATGATGAAGTAGCATCTGTGGAGATATTAAGACATGTCCAACTTATTCCAAACACTCAATCAGGTGTAAGCCAATAAAAAGTTTTCAGAATTTTACATAAACCCAAGGTATATCCGTACAAAATTAAATTGGTTGGCAATGGTTTTGCGAAATAATGACCGACCAGTCGTTGAATTGGATGAATAGGTCCTACGGAGTGGTCTACCCAAACCCTGATCGTGTCAAGAATGTCAAAAATAATGCTTACTTCTGATCGAAAGAAAACGTTAGGCAACTGTTAATCACCGAAATGTGACTGGCATGTAAAAACCGGTGCCGCTCTTTGACTTGATACTCAGGATCAACGCTCTTTAAATAACCAACACCATTAGTTGGCGTCACTTTCATGAGAAACCGTAGCTAAAGAAATTTAAGGTTGTGATCATTGAGCGTATTAGCATTACCTTCCACATGAAGGTTGATTTACAATCGAAATTCGATTAAAATTACAGAAATTTGCAACTCCAATTATTCTTATATTATTTGAATGCTTGCAACTTCGGGCTCAAACATTTTAAATGACGGCTTAACCTAACTCAAAAATCCATATTGCACATTTAGTTTACTCCCACCTGTGCAAACCCGTATGCCAAAGATTGTGCTAAGTATATTGCAGAACAGGTAGTAATGAAATCGCAGCAACCTTATCTATACCATTGAGCCAAAGAGAATTCCTTCTCTAGGTAAGGTAAATAAGATAATCATAAAATAAATCTGGTCTGAAAATCTCTTATTACAGAAAATATTCCTACCCCTTGTATGATTAATGTGACCAACAATTAGCTCATGTTGATCCCGAGATGAAAAACAATGATCAATTTTTGGCAACCTTTGAAGACCTTTTGAACGTAAGGTGGCATTTTTGGACATGGGTACACATAAAAATTTATTCGAATTATTAGTTGCAGAATTTTTTCCTTAATTTGGAATATGAATTTTCGGTAACCTTGCATACTTGATCACTATTATTTTAAGCTTAACTTCTTGATATTATCTCAACAATATTGAATGATTTGCATACCATCTGTTCATCAAATTTTAATTAGCGTATATTATAATATTAGCTGTCCCGACTAACTTCGTACCGCCTAAGAGTCAATGACTGTCGTGTTACCCTATGATTTTATGAAAGTAATGCAGTGAATAGAAAGTAAATACTAAATTCGGAATCTTATAAAAAGAATAAAACAGGAAGAAATGAAAAAGTACAAAATTACCTCAATCGCGTGTCAGTGGGACATGATTGAATAAAAGCATGTACCGATTAGGCAGCATGGGGTAAACTTCTCTTCATTGGAGCACTTTATAATGCTCGACATTATTTGCTTTTTCATCATTCGCAAGAACAAATGAAGCACTGATTTGCCAATACGTGAATTTCTTAAGTTGATACAACGATTCGTCAAGAAATGGCCTACAAATTCTTGTTCTAACCTAACTGTTTCACGGGCTATCTCCTTTTGCACTTGTGTTTGAGAAGCACGAAGTAGGGCAGTACTTCGTGCTTTACCAACGCGGCGCTCTTCTCGTGCAATTTGTCGTTCTTCCTCAATTAATTGGCAACGAAGTATGAATTTTGGGAAAAAATCATCCGGAGTTAAAATAGTCACCCATTCGGATCTCCGGGGGGACTTCCTCAAGGGTTTCACGATGCAAGTAAGTCAAACACTCCTCCGGCGGATTCACTAATTCATTCATGTTCTAGAAAACGTGAATGTCAATACAGTCCACCAGCATCTTCAAAACGTACAACCCCATGTGCTGGCACTAACCGAAACCCAAATAAGTCAAACAACAGACACAATGTATTAACGTTTTAATGGGTATGAGATACATACGAGATTTAGGTTTGAAGGGGCCTCTGTGTTTTCGCCAGATCGGATGTTACATGTCAGATAGAGGACACGATGGAGGACGACGCTTTCGACCTTGCGAGGTTTAAAATCTGTTTGCAGGATAAAACACTGTTCTTATGATGTCTATATCGCTCGCCAAACGATATTCTCTTCCCTAGACTGTTTCAGTATCTAGGTGATAAGCCGTATTGGATTCAGACACATCATCCGCCAGCTGAGGTTTTCTTACTGGGTGATTTCAACGTTCACAACACCAACTGGCTCCGCCACATCAATAGAACAGATGAAGCCAGAAGACAGGCTGAAATTATAGCAATCAGCCATAATCAAACGCAGCTAGTCGACCAACCGACAAGGATAGCTGATCACCCAATCGACTTCCCGAACACCTTGGATCTCTTTTTGATTTCAGATTCAGATTATTTTGGAGTGGAAGTCTCAGCACTGCTAGGCAACTCAGACCACAACCTTATATCTGCTACTGGAACCATTGTGCTACCACTAAACCGAGATCCTAAACCACCCTGACGCATTTGGCACTATAACCGTGCTAATTGGGATGAACTGAGTGAATTCCTCTCTTGCTTCCCATTCAGTGATGGTTGCCTTTCAGATTCTGACCTCAATGTGTGCACTGAATCTGCTTCAGAAATCATTCATGCAGGAAATATCACCGAACATTCCACCTACAAATTGTTCCATGGCAGAAATCAAGTTCAGAGTCCACATTGTGAGACGGGCTTTCGAACTGCAGTAAGGCAGTTGGTCTAGACGAAATAACGCCAGTCGTCCTGAGAAGGTGTGCTCCCGAACTGGCACCCATTCTCAAACGTCTGTTTCAGATTTCATTTGAAAGCCAGACTTTTCCGAGAAGCCGGAAAACAGCGAGAATTCAACCGATTCCAAAGAAAGGAAAGAAGTACTTACCCCAAAAATACCACCTTGTTTCTCTTCTTCACATCATGTCCAAAGTGATGCAGAGAGTCAAAAATGAGGAACTCATCAAATATCTCGAGTTGCAGGAAATTATTAACGACCGTCAGTATGGTTTTCGTTGGCAAAGATCGACATGAGATCTACTCGCCTACGTCACTCTTGTTTGTACGTCAACGATGGAAAAGCATGGAGAAGCTAGATCAATAGCCCCCGACATCTCTGAAGCCTTGGACAGGGTTTGGCATGCAACCTTGTTGAATAAACATGCTGCATATGGGCTTCTCGAAATATTGCAGGGTCGGATGACTAGCTTTCTTTCAAATAGATCAATACAAGTTGTTTTCAGTTGCGAGCAGGAGTACCTCAGGGATCCATTTTTTTTCCAACTTTGTTTCTGTTGCATATAAACGATCTTCTGTTTTCTTCAGAGTACAGGAAGTCCGGTTTTGCAGACGATTGTACCCTGATTTCATCTTTCAGTAGCCTGCAGGCGATTACAGCTGCAGAATCTCAGCGTCAGAGATGCCAACAAATTAATAACTTGAACTCTGACATACAGAGGATATCTGAGTGGGGTCAGTTGAAGACGCAAGCAACTACGTTTTCTAGAAAGGTCCCCTCTAGAGAACCTCCTCTAATGATGCAAAGCCAACGAATTGCATCCAAAGATTCTATGCACCTTCTCGGAATAACGGTCAACTCCGGGTTTTGCTGGCATAAACATGCATCAGCAATAGCTCGGCATCAGCTAAACTTCTTAGTTTTCTTTTCAGAGCCAAGCGATACTTCACGTCATCTCAGCTGTTGCTTCTATACAAAGCGTAGATTCGACCTGCTTTGGTATGTTATTTTCATGTATGGGGTTCTGCGCCCAAACATTCGTTGCGGATGTTGGATAGTGTGCAAAAACAGGCTGTGCGCCTCATCGACCAGCCGGAGATCATCCGTGATCTCCATCCGCTGTCTTTCAGAGGACAAGTTGCTGACCTTTCTCTGTTTTACAGATACTTCCACGGAAGATGCTCCAAGGAGCTGAAAGACATTGTTTAGGGAAAACTCATGTTTTTCCGCAACACTAGGCTGGCAAGGTGTTCTCATCCTATGGCGGTACATTTAACGACTACTCAAACCTCTCTCTATAAGAATTCCTTTGTTTGAAGGGCCGGTGAGCTGTGGAACTCCCTTCTGTCAAACAGCGAGTAAACAGACACCTCAAATCCTCCCAGGCGCCCACTCATGTGGTGAAACAGGTTCGCCTATTCCTGGGAAGCGCGCATAAAAAAAAGTTTAGTCGCGATGTTCCAGAGCCTAATTTCATTAGTTTCCTTGGGAAAGATTAGATCTTCTTCATGACTGCATTGTTAATATACCAAAATAATCTAATCGACCAGTACCTCATCCTTCTCTTATAACAAATTAAGTCATTATGAATCAAAAAAAAATTTCGCCATGAAATATTGAAATAATATACTAATTCTGGCTGGATTGACAGAATAATAAATGATTTTTTGTGGTTTGGCACTTTTTTTCTTTTGAGCATTGGTAACACGGCCATTAGGGCCATTTGTTCAATATATTTGTTTACATTTCGGTTCAATACATGTATATATTTTATGTCATGTAAATGCGAAATATACATTTTCACCTGTGTAATTGATCTTCGAGAATGAAATATTAACTTGATATATTTTCCTAAGTTTACACTAAATAAATTTCTGAATGCATAAATATTAATATTAATATGTCAATTCTTTTCCATTACTGACTCTATTGTACATATGTAAAATCTGAAATATTCCATAATTCGTATATTATGGTTATATTCTGTCGATTTGAACCCTACATTTAAATACGTTATTTGATTTGATTTGAGCTTACAGTGTCAACGGGATAATTATTGAATATTTGATAGGTATAAAACCCATAAACAGTTTGTGTAAAAATATTCTTTCTTTAATTTTATACTTTTGTTAATTTTCCTGTTCTAAATAATTATTCTACTAATCAGGACGGAATCAAATCGAACAATTCGAAAACTATGGAAGTCGGCCCAGCCGTTCTTGCGTTATAAGTCTCGGAACAAACTAGATAATATAATTTATTAAGATCATTTCATTTTCAGGTGGCAAGTGCTTGCGTGGGGATTTGAAATGGCCCCCAGAGAACGTCAAAAAACAGGCCGAAGAAGAAAACAGGTTACGACTAGAACTAGCTAAAGGTCCAGTATTTAGGCCAAGAAAAGTGAAGAAAGATTATTCTAATTTCTTTGCACAACATGCTTTGAATTCATCATATCCTGGATATAGAGCACCTCCAGGCACACAATATTATGGAGAGAGCGATTACTAGTTCAAAAAGCTTTTTTAATGTATTATCATATCTCAACTAACAGTGCAATGTGTATTCAATGTTGGAAATTATTAAGAAATATATTTCTGAATTGGCAATGATACAGAGGGGCAGTTTTCTCACAGGGTTCATAGCCTATTTAAGTTAAGGGCGTTACTCTTTATCTGTGAAAAGGCTGCTATCATTGCCGCTTCGAAATTCATTTAAATTTGGAGACGCAAATTACGCTTTTTATGCTGAAATATTTTTCATACCTTACCAGTGAATTAACCATAAAATTGTTCGTTTCATCATATCCTAAATATTTATTTTTGTTGACTTAGTTCGTACAACTGTTCGCTAATGAAAGTCAGAATAATTGGGCAGAGGAAGTTTGTAATATTATTTGTTTTCAATTTTCATTAACTTCGTCGCTTCAGTCTTTTTTGATTTAACTTACATATTCCAAGGCCTAGTTGATATTTTCATTCATACGCGTAACTTGAGAGGTTAAACTGATATTGTGATTTAATGCAAGCATATAAGGAAGGAATTATTGAAAAATTATGAATTTGTAAATAGCATAAAATTAAAATAAAGTGATATGCAAATGCAGATAGATGTGTTATTTCATGAATGTATAAACATTTCGAATATTCCATGAAGAACATAAAATTTGGGTGACGAAATGTTAAACAAAAATATTTCTTGTTGGATACCTTGAGTGAAATTAATTATTTTCAAATTTATTGAGAATGTCTAGAAATAAATAAAACTCAGAATACATCACATTAAATTTATTCGCAAATACTTATTCGAATTTACGATATCAAAATTTTTTCGAATATTTTCTAATAATTTCAGTCCTAATCGCTGTCTTTCTCTGTGTCTGTATCTTCATCTTCGCTTGATTCCTCATTCATATCTTCTCCACCTTCAACGTACAAAATTTTTTCTAGTACGTCATACGCTGTCATCAGGAATTGAAACGGGAATATTTTGTACCAGATAAATATTTGACTGAAAAAATATTATATTCAATGAAATTTATGTATCTTACGTGTTTGTGATGATTTGGAGTAAAATCAAAATTGGGACCTATAGTCAGGGGACAGGGTGTTACATAATAGTATGTTACAACTTGGGGAGGTAAATTTACGCGCAATTTTAAGGAAAAAAGCTTATATAAACATAGATCCACAAAAGCTTCGTTACGGAGCTGCAAGGTGTTGAAATTTCCTGAAAAAATTGGGTTTTATTCAAAACTCCTGCAGTTTTTGGGATATTCAGCTCAAATTTTGATTCACAAGGTGTTTTCTTTTCCGAGGCCATGTCTCATTTTGCCCTTTCAAACTTTTTTGCAGTGCGCCACTGATCAGCGCACAATCAATTTTCATCATCTTCATTCAATTTAGAAACTTTTGTGACCTTTGTAATTTTTTCCTTTCTCCAACCGTTTTTCAGTGAAAAATTATTGAATTTGAATTATTTGAATTGTATGTTATTCGCTAAATAAAAAAAGACAATAGAATTACTTTATAAGCAAGCCCAAAATTTGCTTTCATTTTGATAGCTCGTCTTCTGAGACTCAACTTATATTTATTCAATATCATACTGAAAAAAAGAACAAATAACGACTAAATAAATTGCTGGAAATGTCCTCCACCTGCAAGAATACAGGCCTCTGTCCTTCGCATATTATCACGCAATCTTTGAAATATTCCTGGGGTATTTCTTATCGTGTCACAAGAGGTTATAATTTGATTTCTCAATTTTTCTACAGTGTTCACTGGAGTGGTATAAACTAAACTTTTGAGATATCCCCATAAGAAAAAGTCTAAACTATTTAAGTCTAGCCCACACCGACTTATCCATCAGTTGTTGAATGTATTATTCAAGAATTCCCTAGCTTCTCCACCAAAATATGCTGGTGCCCGTCATGTATGAACCACATTTTGGTTCTCACCAAAAGTGGCACATCCTCGAGCAATAAAGGTAACTCCTCCTAAAGAAATTGGGGATAAGCGAGACCGCTTAGTCTGTTAGGCAAAAAAATGGCCCAATCAAATAATTTCCCATCATTCCAACCCAGACATTTAGTGAGAATTATTCTTGATGATGAGATTCTTCAATCAAAAGGGGGTTTTCGACAGTTCAATAATGATTATTGAAGTAACCTTCTTCATTATTTCACTATCAAAATTAGCATTTTCTCTAATTTTATCTAAGAACCATCGGCATAAATTCAGTCTTGAAGGAAAATCTCGTTGAGTTTGGACGCGTTGAATATGAAACGGGTACAACAAAAAGTCGTGGAGAATCCGCCAAACTAGAACAAGTGATATATTCAACTGATTTAAAATTGTTCTTGTACTCACATGAGGATTCAAAACAATACAATTTAAAACTGCTTCCTCAATATCTGGAGTTCACAAAGTTCGAGTTGCACCTTTAAAATGATTATTTGCAGTAAAAGTACCAGTTTCCCTCAACCTTCTGTGGAAATTTGAGAATGGTCGCCTATCTGGTGTTACTCAATTTGGAAAGCGCACCTGATATAATCGCCTAGCTTCTTTTGTGTTTCCGTCAACCAGACCGTACATGTTATGGATATCAGCCAATTCGGCGTTAGTAAAATTATCAATTTTTTCTTACAGCAATAACTTCTAAAGTCTTAAAACTAACCGTTAACAATTCGAGTAGACAGTTTTTCAACTTCAGCCATTGTCAAAATAAAAAAATAAATGAAAAAAATCAAAGCCTACTAGTCATTTTTTTAATTAGAAGTGCTTTCAACTTAGCGAATGCATACAATCGTTTAATAAAGTTTTTCTCGAGAACGGTTGGAGATACAGAAAAATTACAGGTGTCAAAAAAGTTTCTAAATTGAACGAAGATGAAGAAAATTGATTGCACGCTGATCAGTGGCTTACTACAAAAAAGTTTCGAACGACAAAAGAAGACATGGCTCTAGAAGAGAAAACACCTTGTAGATTCTAGTAAAAATTCAGGGCGTGTAATGATGAAGGCTATAACGAGTAGCTTGCATTCCATATTTGGGCTGAATATCTCAAAAACTACAGGAGTTTTGAAGAAAAAACCAATTTTTTCCAGAAATTTCAACACCCTGTAGCTCCGTAACAAAGCTTTTGCGGACCTGTGTTTATTTGAACTTTTTTTCTTTAAATTCAACGTAAATTTACCCTCCCAAGTGTGACATGTTATTATGTAACACCCTGTATATGGAAAACATATAAATCGATCAAGACTAAATATTGGTTTTAGAGCAATAAGGTATGGAACTACCATTTAAACATTTTCATTGTTTGCCACAAACCTGATCTACCTTTGCTTTTAATGGCGTAATATATCTTTTTTTCATTATTGAGAATTTTTTTTGTTAATTTTTCCACTTCTATTAGATTAGTTAAATTAGCTTAAAATTGATTGTGCTGGTTTACCCAGAAAAAAGAGTTTTCAATAAATTGATGATTTACTGAAAAAAAAACAAAATTGTTTCTCATGGAGCCAATTGCTTGGACAATATTTCGATCAATTTGAAGAATTTTCGAGGTTATGGTAGCTGTGTGGTTAAATCCGGCTTGCCGGATCATGACGCAGTATAAAACTAAGCTGGTGAGTAGGCCTATTTCTCTTTCCGAGAAGTAAAAATTTTTTGATTTTATCATCGTAGTGGATTGGGTCTCGTAAATCTACCAAACATGGATGTTTCTTTCAAGTTTTGCGTGTTTCTAGACGACTGTGCCAGGGCTATTGATGTGTCTTTACCGTAAAAAATAAAAAAAGTATCCAACGTGAACTCCAACTTGCGCTTTGGCTGGTTTGATGATAAACCAGAAAAGGGAGAGTTTACATCGTCTTAGTGAAATGAAAAGGAATTATCCTAACGATAGTAATATTAAGATGGCACAAGCCCATCATAAAGTTTCATATAAGAATGATCTGCACAAGGCAAAGTCTCGGGCTTACGAACGACACATTGTAAACAATGGTAACAACAATAAGGTTTATTGGGACACACTCAACGCGGATAGAAAAGATAAAAAGTCAACTAAATCCGAACTTGACCTTAATTCGATCAATTCTTTCATTCTTGAAATTCCCACAAAAATTAGGAAAGAAATTCCAACTTGCGGTAAGAACTTCTCAGATTTTTTGGGTGACTTCCACATTCCCGATGGACCTCGATCCTCATTCGTATATTCAGGTTAGAGATATTATTAATTGAATGAAAAATAAGAGTAGCAGAGATCATTACAACTTGAATATAGGTTCGATCAAACTTGTTATGAGTTTCATCATAAATCCTCTTACAAAGTTGATTAATTATTGCATTGACGAAGGAGTGTTTCCTGATTCCTTAAAGATTTCGAAGATCATTCCTATTCACAAAAGGGGCCCAACAACCGATATGAATAACTTCAGAACAATTGCGTTCGTTTCTGTGTTTTCCAAAATATTTGAAACATGTCTCAAGATTCAAATGACTAAATATTTTGATTCTTCTGGGCTCTTCTTTGTGAATCAGTTTGGTTTTCCGAAGTCTAAATCTACGTGTGATGCAATAAACAGGCTACTTGAGTACATAGTACGCGGCATGAAGAAGGGGTTTGTCGTGGGTAGTTTTATGAACTGAGAAAGGCCTTTGATCTGATGTGGGCATCCCTTTTTACAAAAAAACTGGGTCACTACAAATTTAGTACATCCAGTTTTGATCTAATTTATTCTTTCCTCAGTAAAAGAGTACAGGACACGTTGGTTAATGTGGTCGCAACCGATCTCGGTGAGGCTTTAGTCATTATTTTTATTAATGACGAATAGAATCTGTGGGCGCTGCAGATACTCTGTAGTTCACTGATGACACTACCGTAATCGAGAAAAACTCTGGTGAGATAGAACTTCTATCTAAAATGAATACCACTCAAGCCACTTTTTTTGATTGGTTTTGTGCTAACGAACTAAGTGTCAACATTGGTAAGTCCTTTAATATTATATTTACCCACAGGAAAGTCAATTTTGTTAGTCCACCAAGCGTTAAGTTCCTTGGGGTAAGACTCGATTCTAAATTGAGCTGGGAGGAGCATGTCGATTGCCTAGCGGCTCGGATTTCTGGAGGCATTTTTATGATTAGGTCTGCCTATTTTTCACTCATGCAATCTCACATATGTTATGCTTTGACAAGCTGGGGCCATTCAACACATGCTAGTAGAATTTTTGGTTTACGACGAATTATTTCAAATAAACAATACCGAGAGGATGTTGGAGACACTTTTGTCTCTCTTGTCAAAATCATAACATTTCCTTCATTGTATGTATTGAAATGTTTATGGAGGGAAAAAGAGATAATAGCCATTCATTAAATAAAGATTTTTATGATTATCCTACCACGAGAGAAATCTAACCTAACCTAACCTATCCTACCACGAGAGGCTGTGACATACGTGGAGACTTTCTACGCCTGGAATCGAGTAGGCTTAGTAGATACTATTATAAAAAGATATTTTTTAACAAGTTGCCGGTGACGATAAGATCACTTTCATTCGATAATTTCAAGAAAACCTTAAAAAATTTTTGCTTGTGAAACCCTTTTACTCCACTGTTGAATTTTTAGATTGTCCGCTTACAGTAAACTCTTTTGGGTTGTAATTTTTAATTGTATTTGTGTTGCCTATACTTTTTTTATTCTTACACTAATCATTTGTAGCTTATGACGTGTGCAAACTACTTTGTGAAACCAGTGCAAGCACGCAATAAATCCATTCTATTCTATTCTATTCTATTTGTTTTGTAGAATTTTGATTGAAATTGAAAATAGTTTCTAGATAGGCAGGTTTTTTAAGGTTACAAAATTCATCACCAACGTGTGAAAGCGTCTTATTTTTGGTAAACATTTCTCTGACTTTCAGAAGGCATTCCTCTGTTGGAAAATTTGAATACATTATCTTTATATCAAATGAAACCGATTTAGAATTTTGTGTGTTTTCGAGCCTAGAAAGTGTTTGAAAAAGATCAATAGAGTACGAAATGGTGCGTTTGGAAAGGAATTTTGTGGGTTCAATAAAGTTTTGATTTAACAACTTTGCTAATTTACCTGAAATTGTATTTATATACGATACTACTGGTCTAGCGAATTTTTATTCTTTGTGCAGTTTTATTAGTCCGTATAACTTTGGGGCTTGAGCGTTAATTGGAATCACTTATCCTCTGATAATAATTCTCCAATATGTAAACATATAAAAACCACAGAACATTAGATAATATCAAAATTCTTCATAATTGCGACAGAGAGAAATAAATGAATCTGTTGGAATGTTTGGAAATCAATAAACTTCGTAAAATCTCAAGTGAAATCACCTTTATTAGCCTACTAGACATTTATACCTCTCCACTACTTACTTTGTAATTAAGCTAGTACCTATATAAGTAGCTTTGTTTCCTGTAGTTGACCACTTGAAAATGACTTGACAGTTGAAAACGGCCGTGTTTTTGATAAAAAAAATTGTGTAAAGTATAAAACATGTTTCACTTCTTCTTCGTTGAAAATGAATTGCCATAAAATAAATAAAGCTTCAATATTACTTATTATACGGTATTTCCAGCTCAATAATTGAAAACTGAAGATAAATTTGTAATTGATAGCATTGATGATTTATTTATTTTATGGAAATTCATTTCTAAAGTAAAACGAAATGAGATACTTTTGTCACTTTTCCACAGTTTATTCAATAATCGGGACCGATTTCAACCCTACGGTCATTTTAGAGTGAATAGCAATATAATACATGAATAGGCAAGTACAAGTACAGAATGAAATTTATCCTAAATATTGAGTAGTGGGGATCCATTATGATCTAGTTGCATGTTGAGTGTAGTAAATTATGGGTTTTTACATAGTTTGTTAATCTCCAAACTTTCCAACAAATTCATCTCTTTCCCTTTGTTACATTTATGAAGGATTTTGAGAATGTTCAATGATATCGAGTGGTAAGTTGATTTTATGTGTTCAAATATTGGCGAATTTTTATCTGAGGAAATATGTTCCATAAATCTAGCATCAAAACTTCTCTCTGTTTGTCCGACATAGTCTACCTGACATTCATTGCATTTGATTTGGTAAATTCCCGATGCTTGAATTTATCGTTCTTTTGTTTGGCATTGAATAATAATCTGCTTATTTTTAATCTTTTTTTGGGGTTTCTACGATGCTATATAGTAATTGGTAGGTAATACGTTGTTCTTTGCGTTTAATGATTGTATTTAGAAAATGTTGTGGTATGTTGTTATTTGAGGCAATTTTTCTGATGATATTAAGTTCAGTTTGAAAATTTTCTTTCGAAAGGGGAACAGAGTAAGTTCTATGAATCATGTAGTTATATGCAGCTGGTTTTTGACTTAAATGACTGAACGAGTTCATTGGAATCGATGCGTCTGTGAATGTTTCCTTTCTGTAAATTTTATGAGTGAGCTGATGCGGCAATTTATTTCATTCAGGAAATTTAAATGTTGCTGAATTTGTCTGTTTGAACCACGAAAACCAACCAAAATGTCATATACATATCTGTACCAGAAAGTAATGTATTTTTTAGCAAAATCTGTGTTTAATATTGAGTTTTTCTCTAAATTATTCATGAAAATGTCAGCTAGTAGAGGGCTAAGAGGTGAACCTATTGAGAGACCTGAATTTTGTTTGAAGAATTTAGATTGAAATTGCCTACTCATGTATTATATTGTAATCCACTTGAAAATGACCGTAGGGTCGAAACCAGTCGTGATTATTTAATAAATTGTGGAAAACTATCTCATTTCGTTTTACTTTAAAAATGAGTTTCCATAAAATAAATAAATCATCAAAACTATCAATTAGAACAGCTTGTCGAGCAGAATTGGTGAACATGTACTATCGACTACAGATGAAATACAACAGAGGGTCCTTGAATTTGTGGTTCAACAAAAAGTGTCTGAAGCGGAAAGTGATTCCTAACTTTATCAAGTACAGAATGTACATTAATAATGAAACAACCTCTAAAATTAAACCAAAAATAAAAATTCTCTGACTAAAGGAAGAAATTAAAAAGTGGTATAAGGTACGTGATAATATAAATCTTCACATTAAATCAGTACAGGACGAATTGTTTTATATTTTACATTATATTGAATTTGAGTGCCTCGAATATAAAATTAATATGAAACTAAGTGAGATTTCATAACAAAATTACGAAAACCTGCATAAAAACTTTCAACCTTAGAAAACAAAAAAGAAAAACAGAAGCAACCTATGATCCAAACAGATGTTATTGAACGATCAGATATCACTTTTTATCCTAGATTCATAAATCTATCGACCAATTTCCTTTGATGAAGTTCAAACGGATCTGCTGAACAAAGGACCAAAATTCACCCCGGAAAACGCAAATTCAAAACAGACAAGGAAATAACCGGAGTGCAAACAGAGCTGGCCATCCAAAAACATGAAGATATCATCACCAACTCAAATTGAAAATAAGAAAGTCCATATCAAGCAAAATCCAAGCCGAAGATCTCATAATGACTAAAGCTGACAAAGGAAATAGTATAATATGCTTCAATAAAGACCTTTACGAAGAAAAGATGCAGGATGTACTGAAAATAATGGATATCACCGAAATACCAAAAAATCCAACCAAACTTTTCACAAAAGAAATCAAAGAAGAGCTAAGTTTGTAAGAAAACCTAGCACACACAGAATGGGAGAAGAGGAAACTGATTCCAATGAATGTTCAAGCTCCAAAAATGTACGGATTGATTAAACTACATAAGGAAGAAAAGTCTGCAATACCTGTGTATTAATAAACACACCATCAGGTAAACTATCCAAATTCTTGATTAAAAAATTTCTAGACCTCTCGAATTTTCAAGCACAATACACTATCTCTAATTCTGTAGATCTCATACATAAACTTTCAAATCTCACAATCTCCCAAGATATTAAGTTAGTCTCTTTTGGATGTCAAAAATATGTACCCGAACATTCCAACGAATGAGTGTCTCCCCCTTGTTACAGATATCTTATCCGAGTCTAACACACCGCCATATATCACTAATGAATTCAGCCACCTTCTTCAAATATGCCTATCTCAAAGTTACTTTCAATTTCAATCTAAATTCTTAAAACAAAATTCAGGTCTTCCAATGGGTTCATCTCTAAGCCCTCTACTAGCTGACATTTTCATGAATAGTTTAGCGAAGAACTCAATATTAAACACAATTTTCGCTAAAAAACACATTACTTTCTGGTATAGATATGTAGATGACATTTTGGTTGGTTTTCGTGGTTCAAACAGAAAAATTCAGTAATTTTAAATTTTCTGAATAAAATACATTGCCGCATTAGCTTCACTTCTGTATTAGAAAATAATAACTCAATCAATTTCCTTAACTTAATTATCACAAATTCAAATAACCAACTCACTTATAAAATTTACAGAAAGGAAACATTCGCTGACGCATCGATTCTAATGGACTCGTTCAGTCATTTAAGTCATAAACTAGCTGCATATAACTCCATGATTCATAGAGCTTACTTTGTTCCCCTTTCGAAAGAAAATTCTCAAACTGAACTTGATATCATCAGAAAAATTGCCTCAAATAACAACATACCACAACATTTTCTAAATACATTCATTAAACGCGAAGAACAACGTATTACCTACCAATTACTATATAGCATTGTAGAAACCACAGAAAAAAGAAACACTAGTCTCAGATACACCGGCGAACTCTCTAACAAAATCAGTAACTACTTTTCTAAATTGAACATAACTACTTCATTCTCAAGCGGCCCCAACTTAAGCAGATTATTATTCAATGCCAAACAAAAGAACCATAAATTCAAGCAATCAGGAATTTACCAAATCAAATGCATTGAATGTCAGGTAGCCTATGTCGGTAAAACAGGGAGAGGTTTTGAAGCCAGATTCAAGGAATATATTTCCTCAGATAAAAATTCGCCAATATTTTAACGCATAAAAGCAACTAACCTCTCGATATCATTGAACAATCTCAAAATCCTTCATAAATGTAACAAAGGAAAAGAGATGAATTTGTTGGAAAGTTTGGAGATTAACAAACTACGTAAAAACACACAATATACTCCCCTCAACAGCCAACTAGAGTATAATGGATCCTCACTACTCAATATTTAGGATGAATTTCATTCTGTACTTGTACTTGCCTACTCATGTATTATATTGTTATTCACTTGAAAATGACCTTAGAGTCGAAACCGGTAGTGATTATTGAATAAATTGTGGAAAAGTGACAAAAGTGTCTCATTTCGTTTTACTTTATAAATTTGCAATATCCATTACCACGTGTTTTAGAAATGAATATTTATTTCATGAACTCAAAGTATCAGAAAATAATCCGTTACACAGAAAAGGTGGAAAAAATGTGATTTCTGAAATGGTCAAAAAGAACGAATTGTGAATTTCCTCATAAAAATTAACTTGTGTAACACCTCAAAACACGTAATTGGTAAAAACAGAAGTTCTCCGTCAACTAAATGTGGTTCTCTGGAAGTGATAATTAAGGACTTAAACATGGGAGAAAAAGTATTAATGTTGAATTTCGATGAAGCCGAATCCTTAGCTATTTTCTGGCATGATTGCTTCTGAAAAACCTTTATTTCTATGGTTGTTATTGAAAACTTTCATGAAAAGTTGAGGAATTTTCATTTAAACTTCAAATCCCCATTTCAGACCCTTAGTGATAGGAATAGTTTCACAGACAAATCTATTTTCATACTTATAATATTAATGTAGATATGAATTTGAGAAAAAGATAATTACATGATGTAATGAAATGAGAAAAGACCCTTGTATTTTTGAAAGAGTTCGGTAATCAATGTATATGTAATCAATACACTATCTCTAATTCTGTAGATCTCATACATAAACTTTCAAATCTCACAATCTCCCAAGATATTAACTTAGTCTCTTTCGATGTCAAAAATATGTACCCGAACATTCCAACGAATGAGTGTCACCCCCTTGTTACAGATATCTTATCCGAGTCTAACACACCGCCATATATCACTAATGAATTCAGCCACTTTCTTCGAATATGCCTATCTCAAAGTTACTTTCAATTTCAATCTAAATTCTTAAAACAAAATTCAGGTCTTCCAATGGGTTCATCTCTTAGCCCTCTACTAGCTGACATTTTCATGAATAATTTAGCGAAAAACTCAATATTAAACACAGTTTTCGCTAAAAAACACATTACTTTCTGGTATAGATATGTAGATGACATTTTGGTTGGTTTTCGTGGTTCAAACAGACAAATTCAGTAATTTTTAAATTTCCTGAATAAAATACATTGCCGCATTAGCTTCACTTCTGTATTAGAAAATAATAACTCAATCAATTTCCTTAACTTAATTATCACAAATTCAAATAACCAACTCACTTATAAAATTTACAGAAAGGAAACATTCGCTGACGCATCGATTCCAATGGACTCGTTCAGTCATTTAAGTCATAAACTAGCTGCATATAACTCCATGATTCATAGAGCTTACTTTGTTCCCCTTTCGAAAGAAAATTCTCAAACTGAACTTGATATCATCAGAAAAATTGCCTCAAATAACAACATACCACAACATTTTCTAAATACAATCATTAAACGCGAAGAACAACGTATTACCTACCAATTACTATATAGCATCGTAGAAACCACAGAAAAAAGATACACTAGTCTCAGATACACCGGCGAACTCTCTAACAAAATCAGTAACTACTTTTTTAAATTGAACATAACTACTTCATTCTCAAGCGGCCCCAACTTAAGCAGATTATTATTCAATGCCAAACAAAAGAACCATAAATTCAAGCAATCAGGAATTCACCAAATCAAATGCATTGAATGTCAGGTAGCCTATGTCGGTAAAACAGGGAGAGGTTTTGAAGCCAGATTCAAGGAATATATTTCCTCAGATAAAAATTCGCCAATATTTTAACACATAAAAGCAACTAACCTCTCGATATCATTGAACAATCTCAAAATCCTTCCTAAATGTAACAAAGGGAAAGAGATGAATTTGTTGGAAAGTTTGGAGATTAACAAACTACGTAAAAACACACAATATACTCCCCTCAACAGCCAACTAGAGTATAATGGATCCTCACTACTCAATATTTAGGATGAATTTCATTCTGTACTTGTACTTGCCTACTCATGTATTATATTGTTATTCAATTGAAAATGACCTTAGAGTCGAAACCGGTAGTGATTATTGAATAAATTGTGGAAAAGTGACAAAAGTGTCTCATTTCGTTTTACTTTATAAATTTGCAATATCCATTACCACGTGTTTTAGAAATGAATATTTATTTCATGAACTCAAAGTATCAGAAAATAATCCGTTACACAGAAAAGGTGGAAAAAATGTGATTTCTGAAATGGTCAAAAAGAACGAATTGTGAATTTCCTCATAAAAATTAACTTGTGTAACACCTCAAAACACGTAATTGGTAAAAACAGAAGTTCTCCGTCTACAAAATGTGGTTCTCTGGAAGTGATAATTAAGGAGTTAAACATGGGAGAAAAAGTATTAATGTTGAATTTCGATGAAGCCGAATCCTTAGCTATTTTCTGGCATGATTGCTTCTGAAAAACCTTTATTTCCATGGTTGTTATAGAAAACTTTCATGAAAAGTTGAGGAATTTTCATTTAAACTTCAAATCCCCATTTCAGACCCTTAGTGATAGGAATAGTTTCACAGACAAATCTATTTTCATACTTATAATATTAATGTAGATATGAATTTGAGAAAAAGATAATTACATGATGTAATGAAATGAGAAAAACCCTTGTATTTTTGAAAGAGTTCGGTAATCAATAATGGCAAGATTACTTTAAGTAATGTTATTCTTGAATAGTTTATTTAGTTTCAGTTCACTTCCTCACTTTATTCTGTATTGATAATTTATTTATTCAGAATAATGGTGTATGACTATTACCCACAATTGTAGCCCTTTGTAAAACTTGGTCAAAATAAAGTTATTTATAATTAACTTTTTATCATTATGTATAATTGTAATGATTAAATTCACCACGCTATATCTTCGTCAAAAATGGATTTTCAGAAATCATCAAAGGGCTGAAGAAACTCAGGGAATCTCTACAAAGCATCACGGGAGAAGAATACTATCGCGCACCAATTTGGAAATTTTCTCGAAAACGTTCTGTAACGTTCTGTAAATCTCACTGTCCCGTATGAAGGAAGTATCTCCCTCGTGATGCATTTTTCCAGAAATGTGCATACAAACTATCATAAAGATTTCTAAGTTTTATACAGTTAATATATTTCTGAGTATTTATAAAATATCCCTTATATTTTAATTTCGTATAAAACATGGTAGAATAGAAAGGGACGCTGAGTATGAGTTACCAAAGACTTTTCTACGTTTCAGTATTGATGCCTAACTTTAATTAGGAGAAAAGGCAATACTTACCATTGTAAAACGAGAACAATTATATTTTTCAACCATAAAATACTTTCGATCAGTTTATAACCAAAAATGCAAAAACCATTGTTGCCAATGAAATTTTAACATTAAATTTCGAAGAAATTTAAGTACCTACAGCGTAACGGTTTATCTTGCCAATTTATTTATAATGATTACCATCCTAATTTTGTATTCATAAAGATAGCTGATTGTATGCAATCTAACAAAAATCGAAAATATCTATGATGTACGATATCTGATATACTTGCTTTATCTTATTTTTTATTTTCTTAGAATAATTTATCTCTAATATTTTACAAACCCTTTCCCGAAATTATGATTCATTCAATGTAGACGACGATAAATGAATTTCGCAAAATTTCGTACGAACCAAAAATACTTGAGGAATGTAAAAGTATCTAATCCTTTTTTTGGCTCATTTCGTGGGTAGAGAAAGAAATCTACCTTCTGTAGCTCAATATGTAACATAATTGATAGCACGAAAGGTATTTATTTAGATAGTGATAATGGAACATCATACTAAGCTTATAAATGCAAGCTCCTTCCGAATATAGAGGCTGTTTTGTGCAGAAGTGTATATTTTCCATGCCTCATAACTACACAACAGCTAAATCGATTCGCATAGAAAAATTAACCTAACATTAATATGATTACATTTATTCAACGAAATTTAAAATTTTTCCTAAAGCTGGTCGGACTTTGTCGAAATAACTTTCTGTATATAATCAGCTAAAGAATCATATTCGCATATGAAAACTAAGAAGTTTGTTGTTCTATATGATATTTGGGACCTACGGTCATATTTCCCCGACATATACGAATAATCCTGAAAGTTTTGATAAGTTGTTTCATGTGAATAGGGTTTCATCAAGTCAAGAAGTTTAAAAATTTTGCGAAAAGATTTATTTGACTGAAACTACTCCTTTTATAAAATCTAAGGCATGACATGTTTTATTGCAATTGTGTTGTTATTTTCAAAACTATTCACTTGACTTGAACTCTGAAACTAAAAACTTGAGTTCCAAGTCAAGTCAAGCCAAGCAACTAGATGTTTAAATCAACCCGTGAATGAGAATTATATCGTGTTGAATAAAAATAAGTACTATCGATTGAAATTACAATATGTAAGATAAGAGAATCATGAGAAATACACGTATAGGAACTTAACAACTTGGTCTGGAAAAATGAATTCAAATCAAATGCCCGAAACGACATCCTAATTTTTCTATGCATTTTCCAGCTCTCTTCAAAATTAAATCGCCCCTTCGGTTTCACGGTATTTGTTGAAACCTGTAAACTAGTGTAAACTTTTGAATGAAATGTTTCCTAGATTGTATTTTATCTTTTAGACACTCAGACACTGTGTTGTTAAATCCTATGATCGAAGTGATTTTTGAGTGCGTATTCTAGAAATATTCGAAGAAACATCATTCAATATTTTATTCTGTCAATAATATAAATGGAGTGCAAAGCACAACACATTCATTTGCTTATTGACTTTCAATGGAAATCTGAAAATAGTTTTCATATTCGAGTTGAGGAATTTTTGTTTTGTTCCTCCTTCGCATGTAATATATCATTTTCTGGTTGCGTTCTCCGTTCAAAAAGTTTTTAAAAACGGAGGGTGGTATGAATTGACCTGGCTGAAAGTTATTCATCCTCTTAACAGAATTCACATGACATGTCTCCAATCAATACCAACTTATCCAGGTGTTTCTGAGGCAACAGTGCCTCGTTGAAATAACAATTATGTTAGATTTCTCAAGTCTGGATAATTTAAGCCAAGCCTTGGCTCTTTCAGTGGAAGGTCCACTGATGACAAGTTGAGAGTGTCTGAGACCTTTAAGGCTCAGTCTGTGCTCTCGTATCTTCTGTTCCAATCACTGGTTATTTTTCGTCCTTGCAAACCCCAGAGGAATTCCGAGCCTATGCTCCGGTCAGGTGAATCCCAAGCCTGTTCGTCTAGCGGTCAAGGAGTCCTCCTTCTCATTTCATTCTCCCATTTTCGTTGAGTGGAGCAACATTTCAACAAAATAAATAAAGTGCAGATGTTGAATGCCAGTGCCTTAAGTGCAGTTTGGCTCTCCATGATGATTTTATTGACCTCCTCAAGTGATAGGTTAGCATATGTTGACCAATGGGTCAACAACGAATATTTCTGCACCAAGATAATCGACTGTTCTTTGGCAGCACCGACTCCATATGCACCAGCTCCAACACCCCAGCCAGTTTTTAATGCATATGTGAAGCAATAGGGGCTTTCAAGTAGACGGTCCTTAGAGCTGGTTTATTCCTGTCTGCTAGGAATGATGATATTGGTTTTGCGTATTTCTATATCAGACTTCATACTCAGCTTCTTGTTGTCCTCGATTTCAGAGTGTGAAGCGCCAGGCACGAAGCTGAATATTATGGTTCTATTGCGGTGAAGGTGATGGAATCCATAGATAGCCATTATTGCTGTTCATTTCATCAAACAGTGAAAAGATGCATGGCCTAGTATCAGTTCCATGGCCGTACTAGGTGTAGAATAAAAAGGTCCAGTAACTATCATTCAGACCGTTCTCTGTAATTCATAGAGCATTTGCATAGTATTGAAAACTGAATTACCACTAAGCTGTGCAGCCATATGTGATACTTGGTCTCACTACCTTTACATATAGCCACAAAAATTGCTTTGGGCAAGACCCCAAGACATTATTTTATATGCTCATTAGCCTTCTATATTATGCTTTTCAGTAGCGAATTCCACGTGAGCTCAATATCTAAGGTAACACCTAGGTATTTTGCTTCCTCCGCAACTGGAATAAACACTCTACTCAGGATCGGGGGGGAAATAAATATCCTCCTTATTCTGTTGAATGGTACCATAAACGTTTTGTTAGGCTTGGACTAAATTTCTCACCCTCACAACACTCCTGGATGGTAGAAATAGTCAGATTGACTGAACCGCCAGAGTACGCATGTACATAAACGTCCAGTTGATAATAAAGTGCCAGATCCGTTGATTTGCCTTTCTGAAAGGCATACTGATGTTTTCTCAGAGGCTTCAGCGATAACATATCGGTCTTGATGAATCCATCTAATATCTTCTCCAAGGTGTTCAGAACGAGAGACATGGGGTCTGAACGATTTAGGATGGGAGATTTCCTTACCCACCTTAGGGTTCCATACAACCCTAACCTTCCGCCTGCCGGTCGAAACAAAATTCCATGTCAGACTCGATCAGAAGAGCCTAATTAGATATGTGAAGTGAGCGTGCACCTTGCTATAGCTAGGCAGGCAGGATTTCATCCTCCCCAGGAGCATTAAATGGCTTAAATAACCAAATCGCCTACGAAATTCGATGTAAATGAATAAATTGAAGGGAAAAATTATGAATTCAAAATGGTAGAACCTTAGTAAATTCTACAATTTATAGACAAAACAATTTTCTTCAACAGACCCACTTCTTCGCAGTTCTTTTATCTAGTGAGGCTACTACGAGCTATCCAAAATACGAAATTTATTATCATTTTATTAATTATGGAGGACGTGTGCACTATCCCAGTTATCAGCTGGATATAATTAACCTTTCCCACACTCAGCAATCGAAGGGAATAGGCGTGATTACAATATACTTGACCTAAATTTCCTCACTATCATATATATATATATATATATATATATATATATATATATATATATATATATATATATATATATATATATATATATATATATATATATATATATATATATATATATATATATATATATATATATATATATATATATATATATATATATATATATATATATATATATATATATATATATATATATATATATATATATTAAGAATCACAACTTTTGCATTTCTATATAGGTATTTTGCAATTTTGATTTCTTAAGGGTATCATGCAAACTTCTGGGTATTAACCCAGTCGAAGAAATGATGACAGGAACGATATCTATTTAATCGAGGTGCCACATATGCTTGATCTCAATGAAAGGTCTGTGTTTTCGGACTTTCTCTCCTGAAACTTGTTCAGCACATTGTTATCATTCAGTATGGCGCCATCAACCAGCATTGCTGTTCTGGTTCTCTTATCATACAACACTTTGTCCGGCCTATTATTCTTCACTTTTTACTCATTGATAACAGGCCTATCGTAGTATAATATGATAGAGTCATTTTCCAATACGGGCGCCAGTTGATACTTGTAAAATGGCTGGAAGGCATTCAGAAGTCCGTAGTGGTGAGAAAATTTCTGATGGATAATGTTGCACACTTGATTATGAATGTGAAGATAGTCCGCAGTGGCCAGTTGTTCTCAACCGGACGTAATATGCTGTATAGTCTCCGATCTTATATGTCGTTTCCTACACTTGTCTGTTTGTAATGTTCCGTCCTCAATTATAAATTTGTTTGTAGTTGTTTGTAGCGATGACTTGGTTCTGATTGGCCTTCTGTTTCCGCAAATAGTTCTCCTTTCATCAACCATCAGTTGGAACATTCTTGTTCGATGTGTGGTTGATTAATCTCATGATGATGCCGTCCATGCAGGTACTTTCTTCACCATTACTCTTATTTTTCAGTATCTGATAGGAACGGTAGATTCAGCACGTTTTCCCTAATAGCAAGATTCAGAGGTGTATATCCCTTATCAGCCAACAATAGTTATCTGTGGAGGTCAGAAGTGCGAGCTTTGGTAGAGAAGAATTCTCTGAAAATTTTGATTTGTTCGGAATGTTATTTGACAACATCCATCAACACGCATCGCCCTTCTTTCCGCTTCAAAGTTGTTCTTATCACAGAAGATTTTGGATGGTGATACTCTGTTAGCATCGTGCGAGTCTGCCCTTGAATATCATCCAGTTCTGTCTTAGTCCATCTGATTATTCCAAATGAGTAAAGCAACACTGGAATGACGTAGGTATTAATTACTTTAACTACATTCCCCAAGTTCAACATTCACTTCAGCGTAGTCTTCAGACGTGCGCCAGTGTTTCATTGTTATCTTCAAGAACTATACTAGAATTAGATGGATTTTTTATACCTGTAATACTTCGACACGCTAGGAATGGGCGGTACTATCCAATGTCTTCAGATAATCGAGAAAAGGTGAATGAGCATTCCGATGCCCCTCGTGTGCCACTGAATTGATGATTCCTTACACCCGTGTTGTTTACTTCTGCACTCCTTCTGCCCCTCTGCTAATATTCCGTTGTCGTGTCATCAAGGTTTTGGTATATTCGATTGGATATGCATGAGTTGAGTATTTTGTAGAGCGTAGGCAGACAAGTGATCCGCCTATACAGAGACGGATCTTGTGTTCTATCGCTCTCATGTAACATATGTGTTAAGCCTTGTGTTTGGAAAGTGGGTGTTTTCATGAGATGTTGAGAAACATACGTGTAGTGTTTCTCTAGAACTCCATGAAGCTTATTCTTCTTGTACCAGAAGTTGTGATATTATCTATATCTCTGGCCTTCCAATTGTTGGTCGCTCTTATTCTCTTATTGATTATCGTGGACTTATGCACTATCCCAGCTGTTAGCTGAATATAATACACCTTTCCCAGATTCAGCAATCAAAGGGAATAGGCTCGATTACAATATACTCGCCATAAATTTCCTAACTATCCTACAAGTATTAAGAATTACAGCTTTTTGCATTTCTACAGAAGTATTCATATGCAATTCTGATTTCTTAAGGCTATCATGCAAAGTTTTGGGTATTAACCCAGTCGAGGATATGATGACAGGAATAATATCTATGTTCTCGAGGTGCCACATCTGCTTGATCTCAATAGCAAGGTCTGTGTATTTGGACTTTTTCTCCTGGAACTTGTTCTGCACGTTGTTATTATTCAGTATGGCGACATCCACCAGCATTGCTGTTCTGGCCCTGTTATCATACATCACTGTGTCCGGCCTATTATTCGTCACCATTCTGTCAGTGATAACAGGCCTATCGTAGTATAAATTGATAGAGTCATTTTCCAATAAGGGCGTCGGTTGATATTTGTTATATTGCTGGAAGGTATTCAGAAGTCCGTACTTGTGTGCAAGTTTCTGATGGATAATGTTGCACACTTGATTATGCCTGTGAAGATAGTCTGTATTGGTCAGTTGTTCGCATCCGGACGTTATGTGCTGTATAGTCTCCGATCTTATATGGCATTTTCTGCACTTATCTGTTTGTAATGTTCCGTCCTTCATAATGAATTTTTTGTTGTAGTTGTTTATAGCGATCACTTGGTCTTGGATGGCCATAGGGAATCCCTCTGTTTCCGCGAATAATTCCCCTTTCATCAACCATTTGATGGAGGCTTCTTTGTCGATGTGTGGTTGATTAATCTCATGGTGATGTCGTCCATGCAATTCCTTTCTTGACCATTGCTCTTGTTTTTCAGTATCTGATAGGAACGGTAGATTCAGCTGGTCGTCTCTGGTAGCAACATTTAGAGGTATATACCTTATTAGCCAACGAACACACTCTATGGAGGTCTGAAGTGAGAGCTTTCGCAGAGCAGAATTCTCTGAGATTTTTTTCTAATTGGTGTGTAAATTAACAACATCTATAAATCCGCGTCCTCCTTCTTTCCGCTTCAAAGTTGTTCGTATCACAGACGA
The DNA here is from genome assembly GCA_013387265.2 of Cryptolaemus montrouzieri. Lineage (NCBI taxonomy): Eukaryota > Metazoa > Arthropoda > Insecta > Coleoptera > Coccinellidae > Cryptolaemus > Cryptolaemus montrouzieri. The sequence goes on from JABFTP020000103.1 coordinate 65,674,338, forward strand.
TTTTGGATGATATCATCCAGTTCTGTATAAGTCCATCTGATTATTCCAAATGAGGAAATCAACACTGGAATGGCGTAGGTGTCAATTGCCTCGACTAGAATCCTCGAGTTCAACATTGATTTCAGCACAGTCTTCAGGCGCTGACTGTATTCTGAACGAATCTTCTCCTTTGATTGTTTTTGGTCTAGAAATATGGCTTGTTGGTATCCTAGAAATTAGTATGTCATCCCTCATGCACAGTTTAATACCGCCGTTTGGAAGTAGTGTTTCAAAATCTATGACTTTCCCTCTCTGAATGTTCAGGGTCTTACATTTTTCAATCTCAAATTTCATATGAACATCTGCCGAGAACTTACTGACAGTTCTCAGCAGATCATCCAATTGCTTCTTGTTCGAAGCATAGAGAAGAGTCTCCTTGAAAAATATTCCACGACGTATGGGTATCTCGGTTTTAATTAACTTATTGTTAATGTTGACTTGCAGAGAAGTGCGCCAGTGTATCATTGTTGTCTTCAAGAATTCTACCAGGGTTGGATAAATTTTGTAACCTGCAATACTTCGACAAGCAAAGAATGGGCGGTACTATCGAATGTCTTCAGATAATCGAGAAAATCTGAATGAACATTCCGATGCCCTACGTGTGCCTGTTTCATTATCATAGAATCGATGATGAGTTGTTCCTTGCACCCGTGGTGTTTCTTTCTGCATCCTTTCTGCTCCTCAGCTAATATATTGTTGTCGTCAAGGTGTTTTTATATTCGATTGGGTATGCATGAGGTGAGTATTTGGCAAAGTGTTGACAGGCAAGAGATTGGCCTATATTGAGACGGATTCTGTGTTCTATCGCTCTTAGGTAGCATATATGTTAAGCCTTGTGTTAGGAGAGTGGGTGTTTTCCTGGGATGTTGAAAAATATACGTGAGATGTTTCGCTAGGGCTCTATGGAGCTTATCAAACTTTTTCTACCAGAAGTTATGGATATTATCTACACCTGTGTCCTTCCAATTGTTGCTCGCTCTTACTACTGCTGCGATTTCTTCCTCCGTTATTCATTCGAAGTCCATATGTTTGATATCGAGGCATTCTTTTTTGTCGTGATCCATTCTGCATCTCTATTGTGTTCTTTGGGGTTCGACTATGGTTATGACCAATAGTCGGTCAAGCACTGTGCTTCAGGTACTTTTCTGATATTGTTGGTCGCAGTTTTGTTATTCCGCTTATGAAAATTGGCCGCGTTTCGGAGGAACCTTTGTTTTTGTTGTTTCCTTTCAGTACACTTGACGTATCTTGAAAGCCTTTTTGCTTTTGCTTGGAGTGTCCATAAACACGTCGATGTGTTGTTTGTGATCAGGGTGTTTTGTGTTCGTACCAATTTTCCTATAAATTCTGCGTATATGTGATTTCAAGCGCCATGAGGGATTTCTGTTTGTCAGGAATTCTATGAGGCGACCGATTTCTTCTCTAATATTATTAATATCCTTCTACAGTCGTTTTTGCCATGGTGGTTTTCTGACGCTTTTTGGCTCAGCTTGAATCAGAGTTGTGGAGATTTGTTGTTTGTGAAGTCGAAGAACTGCTACTGCTCCACAGTAAATCAAAGTGTGAAACTTCTCCAAGGTGTTCTGGTCGGTATATTCTTCAAAACGTTATTTCCTCGAAGTCCATATGATTGATATCAAGGCGTTGTTTTTCATTCGAGATCCATTCAGCATCTTTATTGTGTTCTTTGGGGTTCGATCATAACGATGTCCAATAATAAATAGGTTAAGCACTGTGCGTCAGGTACTTCTCTGCTTTATTGTTCGCTGTTTTGTTATTTTACTTATGAAAATTGGCCGCGCTTTGGAGGAACCTTTAATTTTGATGTTTCTTTTCCTAACATTTGATGTATCTTGAGAGCCTCTTTGATTCTGCTTCGAGTTTCTGCTTCAAAGTATCCATATACACGTCGACATGTTGTTTGTGATCAGGGTGTTTTGTGTTCGTACCAATTTTTCTATGAATTTTGCGTATATGGGATTTCAAGCGCCTTGAGGGGCTTGTTGTTTCTCAGATATTCTGTGATGCGACCAATCTCAGCTTTAATATTGTCAATATCCTTCTCCAGTCGTTTTTGCCATGGTGGTTTTCTGACGCTTTTTGTCTCAGATCGAATCAGAGTTGTGGAGACTTGTTGCTTCTGTAATAGAAGAACCGCTACCGTTCCACAGTAAATCAAATTGTGAATTTTCTCCAAGATGTTCTGCTTAGTGTATTCTTCAAACACTGAGTTTATGCTTGCTAGTATGATATTGGTGTTCTTGTTCGTCTTGAGTTTGGGCAGTTTAGGTCGTTTAGCTGGGTTACTATCATTGACTTCAGTTATTGCTCTGTTGAGTTCTGATCGTGCTAAATACATAAATTCGTTCTCCTGGTTTGTCCCAGGGGGGCGCTCTATGTTGATATTCGTTTCCATGGCTTCGATGTTATCTGTAACCCTTTCATTGACGGTAGGTTTACCGTTATGACTATCATTTTCACTTCTAATTTCCATTATGACCTCTTCTAGTATGCTTTGCAGCAATTCTAAAGAAAGTAGCCTGTTTTTAACGACTGTTCTTCGTTGATCCGAAATTCTCTGTTCGGATATGTGCTGTAATTCCGGATATTTTTCTACGAACGCAAGATGTAAAGCGTATCTGTATGCTGTCATTTCCGATTCCAAGTTTGTAATCTTGTAATAGGAACGAATAATGAAGGCATTCATTTTTGGGGTCCACTTTATGCGTTTCCGAGGGAGTCCGGCTCTCGTGGTCGTAGGCATAATGGCTTGCGCTACCGTTGAAACATCAAGATTCGGTTGGGAAGTATTGATGTTGTTTCCCACTTAGTGGGAAACAATGTTCGAGTTTTTCAGTTTTTTTCTTATGCTCAACACTTGGCAGAATGTGATGCCTCGCATGTCACATCTGTGGCCAGATTCGATATGTGTGTTCACTGCCTACTTGCATAGAGCCAAATTGTAGGTTGTCGAAAAAATTTTCCATAGAAGCGAGTTCTACAGCATGCTAGCATACAAATTAGAGACGAAGAAGTTTGGTAATTTTTCACGTACTACAAAATTGTTTTATAGAATTTGCAGGGAATCGTATAATATGATTTCGAAGGATTCAACTGCTCTGACATATACTCGTTAGTTACGACAAAAAACGTAAAATACAAAGCATCAAATAAACGGCAACAAAATTAGTTTCAGAAACGCCTGATCCTGACAAAACAGAAATACAAACAGAAAGCAACAGCTATCTTGAATTATAAGAAATATTAGATATTACGTTCTAACTTTAAACTTAATATTGAATTGAAGATGCATGGCGAAGATCAAGAAAAATTAGGAAGATTCGATCAGCATTGAAGGTTTCTTCGCTGTTTTCTTGATTTTTAAGCCATCGTGCATCTTTCACTAGCATATCTTCATACACGCTATGGATAATTCAAATAGATGTTAGGCTCCATGTGCGTAAAACGATTTGATCAGAACAGCCTGCATTGTGTTACATTACTCCTTGAAATAGTATTCTGAGCAGTCTCTTATTCCCATCTTATTTTCTGTTCTCATTGCTCCAGAAAAAAATGTCATTATGTTGATGTACCCACAACCCTATTCCCCCAATATCCCTTTAGATTTCTTTATGTTTCCTGAGCTGAAAGATAACTTCGAATGACGAGGTTCTGCTATCACTGATGAGATATGAATCATTGAAAAAATGGATTCCAGATGTGTTTACAAGATTGCAAAAAATGTTGACCTCATTTTATTATATTAGACAGCGAGAGATTTTGGAGCGAGATAATCAATATTGATGAATCAGTAAAGATATTTTGAGAAGAATAAAAATTTTTCGTAAAAATCTTCAAATCAAAAATTATTCTTACATCGATATTGTATTCTAGTTTAGTATTCTAATTTTCTAGTAATGAAAATAGTTCCAATATTGGAATAATGAAACCAAAAATTTATCCTTATTATTTAATGATAAAAATAATTATTATTATAATATATATTGATATGATAAAATAGAATAATATATGAGATACAATATAGTAATTAATGATAAACCAATTAGTGGCGTTGTGGAGAATGTACTTCATGGGTCGGAGATTTTCCATTTCTCCTACCATGGTGTCCGTGATGATCGCGACTGCTGTGGTGGTGATTGGAATTGCTGTGGGATTTAGCACTTGCTGCTTTCGAATTAAATTCGATTTTGGGAACAGCAAGAGATATTATAGGCTGCGAAGACTGAATAGCTTCTGATTGATGTGCTTGCTCCTAAAACCATAAACAAATAATATTTTGCATATGAAAATAGTAATGAAAATCGCTTTTATACAGGGATATCCACTGGGACCGTCCGTTAAGAACTTTTTAAGTTCCAATTACAATATCAAGCTAAAATTTTTTACGCGGCCATAACTAGCGATTTCTAATTGGAGTGAAATATTTTCAAAGTGATACCATTTCCGGTTATACCGGAAGTGGGTCATCACTTTTTTATTTTTAATGGCAATCTACCTTTTTTATTATACATCTAGAACCGACATTTGAGCAAGGCATAAAATACCCAAGTTGTTGGCACTCATCTGTCAAAACTTTTGACAGAGTCAATTATTTTTGTTTTAAACTCGATTTTTGAGGAACATTTAAAAAAATTGTAGCTCGTAGATCTTCTGCATTACAGACACAATTTTTGCTTCAGTGGGTAAAAGAAGGATGAAGGAAGTTTTTAAGCAATCTACACATATCAAATGTTTATTGCGTTGTTTTGTATGATTTTTTCAATTTGGCTTTTTTCAAACAGCAATAACTCAATTTTTTCAAATTGCACGTGCCAATTTTCATATGGCCATCAGATGATGCGTCAAATTTCAGATAGAATTGTATCAGCATGTACTATACCCATCTCTTATAGTTCCGAAATAATTTGGGAATATATTGAATTTTGATGATTCTGCAAGAACTAACAGAGTACGCTTTGAACTATTTGATTCAAGTAGCTGAACTGGCTACGCTCACCTGACAGTTGCCTGAAATTAATGTACTTGTCACTTCGTTCATTCGAATTTGATATTTCAACAAGAATTGTCGTTATTTCAGATTGAAAATATCCAAAAAAATAGCACATTTGGAATAAAACCACAGGTTATTCAAACGAAAATATATTCAGACTTTTTTTAATTCATTTTAGAATGTCAAAAAGTAGTGTAGTAGGAAATTGCAAGCAATTCAATAACCGATTTCCAAATTTACCATCTATGAGTAAAATAAAATTTCGAAGCATTAGAAGCAATTTTCTACAATTCGGATGAATAAAAATTGTAGGATCTAAGCGAAAACCAATCATCGAATATAATTACATTAATACGAATAAATGATAGCAAACATCATAGAAGAAAACTGATTTACGATCTGAATAAATGTTCAATATGGGCCCCATTATGATGAGTTGCCCTCCTAGTTTCCTCAGGATCAATATTACGAAAAGCATTATGATTGCGCTCTAGTAACTCTTCTTTTCATCTTACAGGAATAAGATACACTTCACTCTTGATTTTGCCCAATAAATAAAAATCAAGGGGCGTCAGGTCTTTCTACCCACTACTTTTTGACATTCTAAAATGAATTAAAAACGATCAAATATATTTTCTATATGAGATAAAAACACAAGGTTCAACTTTAATCTACACTTTATTTGAAATGATTCTTGATAAAGCTGCTGTGTCAGCGAAACGTCGTCGAATTTTTTCAAATAAAGTGTAGATTAAAGTTAAACCTTGTGTTTTTATCTCATTTATATCATGGATCTACATCAAGTAACGGCCTCCACAATTCAAATATATTTTCGTTTGAATAACTAGTGGTTTTACTCCAAATGTGTTGTATTTTTTGGATATTTTCAATCTGAAATAACGAAAAACGAAATATCGAATTCGAATGAACGAAGTGACAAGTACATTAATTTTAGGCACCTGTCAGGTGAGCGTATCCAGTTTAGCTACTTGATTCAAATATTTCAAAGCATTCTCTGTTAGTTCTTGCAAAATCATCAAAATTCAATATATTACCAAATTATTTCGGAACTATAAGAGATTGGTATAGTACATGCTGATACAATTTCATCTGAAATTTGATGCTTCATCTGATGGCGATATAGAAATTGGCACGTGCCATTTGAAAAATTTGAGTTATTGCTATTTGAAAAAAGGGCAAATTGGAAAAATCATACAAAACAACGCAATGAATATTTGACATGTGTAGACCGCTTAAAAAATTCCTTGATCCTTCTTCTATCCACATAAGCAAAAATTGTGTCTGTAGTGCAGAAGATCTACGAGATATAATTTTAAATGTTCCTCAAAAATCGAGTTAATAATAGAAATAATTAAATCTGTCAAAAGTTTTGACAGATAAGTGCCAACAACTTGGGTATTTTATGCCTTGCTCAAATGTCGGTTCTAGATGTATAATAAAAAAGGTAGATTGCCATTTGAAATAAAAAAGTTATGACCCACTTCCGGTATAACCGGAAATGGTATCATATTCGAAAATATTTCACTTCAATTAGAAATCGCTAGTTAAGGCCGCGTATAAAATATCAGCTTGATGTTATAAGTGGAACTCAAAAAGTTTTTAACGGACGGTCCCGGTGGATATCCCTGTATATATAGAAGAAGGACCTCCCAACTTGGTATATGGATAGCTTGGAGACCCTTCGTTAAAATATGCAAGTCTTTGAAAGAAAGTTTTATAATATTTTAGTCCGCAATAGTGGCTATTTTAAAGTGCACCTGAATAGTCCTTGGAAAAATATAAGACTACTAAGTTATTAACGACCAGTGTCAGACATTTTGGAGCGAATTCTGTGGACAATGTCGTTAAAACGTGATGTCAGAGATGTCCAGTAGAATTGGCTAGTAAAAATTGCATATTCCTCTTTCAGTAACAAGGGTGTTTGAGTATTATGTCCAATGAACAAGTTTTTTGGCCCCCAAAAGAAGTACAAAAAGACAACCTGTAGGTCCAGAATCTAATTTTGATATCCTGCGGAAATATGAAGCATCATATCGATGTAAATACAGTCTTAAACTATTGATTTCTAGCAAAATGCACAAAATATCGAATGCTAATGGAGTAATTTAATCTTTTCAATAATCGAACGATGAAGCTGCACAAAACTTATGAGAAGAAAATGTTGAACATAAAACGAATGGACTTGAGGAAATACATCATTTCATGAACGAAAATAAATATTTTTCAACAGTCTCACTTCTACACTTATGTAGTTCTGTTGTTCAGAGAGAATACCACGTGCCTCACAACACACAAAAATTAGTGTCTTGGATTTAACGATTCGAATAGTCTACGAAATCATAAAGGGGTGTTTTAAGCTTTTTGAGAATTTCAGGAGAGTTCAAAAGTATAATAAACTATTCCAGCATCTCAGTGTTTTATGCTTTTGATATCTGGAGAAAGTGATGCCTGTGCATTCATGGAATTCTGTGATAATTTATCACCTTATTTATTAAAACTATGCTATGTAATCGGATATTGTCATCAAGTGAAATGAAACAGCATCATGATAAGGGATTCATATCGTAATATGCGCAGCGCCTCAACCTGCGTTCGGCAGAGTCACCAAATTTTTGTGGCAATCTAAATCATTCTTCTCTTAAACACAAATGGAGCTTCCAGCGGTTTCGAAATTGTTCCACATAATTTTGCCCTGATATTCAACTCTACCAGAACAGTACACACAAACTTTCCTCGTATCTGTAAAATGGCTAATTCTTCTTTCATTCGTAATCCAGTTTCGATATTATTCGATATAGTATCGTCCAAGAACACGATGCCGCATACGTAACTGTAGTTGTCCGGCTGATGTTCCAGACCTTAAACCTAGTGCCCGCAATTTTCTTCTCATCGTTTGGTTAGATACTAGGGTTCAAGTTGCATTTATTAGAGCGTTATTACAAAAATTACATTGCACAATTAATATCGTGCAGGTTTATGCTCGTACATCTAATTCCAATAAGGAGGATCTGGAATATTTCTATAACGATCTCGAAGCTACACTTGAATTTCTGTCAAATCGCGAGATGGTCCTTATTGTGGGCGCTTTTAACCCTAAAATTGGTAAAACAGTAGAAGAAGAATATCTAGCGGTACACATTGGTAATTTCGGTCTCGGTGTCAAAAACGAAAGAGGTCAACGACTACTTCAATTTTGTATTAACCATAATTATTCAATTGCCAACACCCAGAATCCAATACGTTTGTATACTTGGACCTCACCGAATGAACAACGTCGTAATCAAATTGATTACATTTTAATTGGAACATGGTGCAGGTCATCTGTTACCTTTTTCAAGACTCTACCAGGTTCAGATTGTGGCTTCTAATTTGCGAACTCCAACTAAAACTTACGATATGTCACCACTCTGAGCAGATAGCTTCAAGGGATATTGCTGACCCTGCTTTCTTTCGGTAAAATTTTTTTAGACTTTCTCAGGATGCCTCTATACGGATCATGCCAGTTCTAATAATATGTGGTTGTCATTTAAAAGTGTACTTTTACAAGCTGCTCAAATATCTCAACCGAAGCGCAACATACAACCAAAACAATCATGGATTTATACCCATACATTGTCTGTTATCGATGCACGCAGAAGCCTCAAGCGTTCGGGTCTGGATTCTGTTACAAAACATAATATGTATTGGCAGCACTCGCGCGAAATTCAAAAACTTTACCGGCGAGATAAAAACTTGTATCTGCAAGACCTGTGTAATAAGATATAGGCCCATGGCAATACTTATCGGCCGGGAGAGATGTTTTTAAAGATTAAACATATAACTCGGGACTTTAAACCCAGTCAAGAATTCCGATGGACAGTTAATCACCAGCTTGGATGGGTTGATTGGGGTGTGGCGTACTTATTATCAGAACCTTTACTTAGATGATGGCATCCAGGTTCCTTTGTTGAATTATGAACGTGAGCCTGATATTCTTTTTTCAGAAGTGGAACATGCCCTGAAAAAACTGACAACGGGCAAAGCTACAGGCAAAGATGCCATTTCTGCCGAAACTTTAAAATGCTTGGGCCATGACGGCCTCTCTTTTTTACATAGTATTTGTAATAAAGTCAGGTCCTCCGGTGTTTGGCTAGATGATGGGTGCTCTCTATTTTTGTTCCACGCCATAAAGAAAGTTCTCCCACAAATCCAGACAATTAGCGTTTACTCTCGTTGGTCTCTCATTCAAGTAAGGTGCTACTATATGTTTTACAGTCTCTTTATTGGCTGGAAAATTTCTCCGGCGCAGGCAGGCTTCGTAAAAGAACGTGGCACGCGCGAATAGATCTTGAACTTGAGACAGATCATTGAGAAAGCCAGGGAACATCACTTTCCCGTTTATCTCTGCTTTGTAGACTACTCCAAGGCTTTTGATAACTTCAAGTGGCCTAAACTGTGGGAAATCCTGCGTTCTATGGGAGTTCCCTACCATCTAATTTTTCTCATTCAGAAACTGTATATATCCAACTCAGTTCGAGCAAGAATTGACAGTAATCTGTCTAATCAAATGGCAACCAGAAAAAGAGTACGTCAAGGATGCGTATTATCTCCGATGTTATTTTACATCAACTCCGAGTTTGTAAAGAGACATGTACTTGACAACTGGCATGGCGGCATAACTATTGGTGGTAGCAAGATTTATAATTTAAGGATTGCTGACGATACTACCATTATTGCTGCTTCTCGGGAAGAATTGTTAGCTTTGCTGAGTAACCTAGAACAGCATAGTGCTGCGTATGGTCTTAGTATTAACTATAATAAAACGTAGATAGGCAACATAACAACTATCCTGAAATGAAGTCTGTTGGCCGTTGCCAAGTAGTTCAAAGTTTTGTGTATCTCAGTTCTTTGATCAAAAATATTGGTGGCTGTGGAAATGAGATTAGACGACGTATACAGCAAGCACGGGCGGCCATGACGGAGCTCACTAAAATATGGCGTGACAATAATATCACTAGAAGCACCAAAATGTCGTTAGTTCAGACTATTATTTTCTCTATATTCCTATATGCTTCTGAAACTTGAACTATTAAAAATGTGAATCGCGCTGACATTGATGCAGTTGAAATGTAGGCTTGGAGGAGAATGTTGAGAATTCCTAATACCGCCCACCGAACTAATGTTTCGATTTTAAATGATTTTGGTAATCCGAAGCGGCTCTTCTCCATTGTATTCATGCGAATTCTGACGTTCTTCGGTCACATTCATAGAAGCGATAATATGGAGAAACTTGTTGTCCAGGGTCGTGCTCCGAATGGGCGACGTCGTGGCCGTTCCCCTATACGCTGGGTGGATGCAACGAAACAGTTGATGGATGTGAGTGTCACAAAAGCCACCGAACTAATTCGAAATCTCGAAAGATGGCGTACTGCAATTTCGAAAACAATTGATAATCTTCGTATCGGCAGCGTTCCAGCTCCAACTCAATGCATTTCACGAGTTCACAATATGTCTGTTAAGACATTGTGATTATGATGATGATGATGGTATTACAAAAAAATACAATTTCTGCTTGTCTGTTTATTTACTTCAAGTACCGATAGTGGTTCTGCTTTGTCAGCCTCTAGTATGTTTATCTGTTGGTGCAGTATTTGTTGAATAACGATATCAGACTTCGGTGATCCAACAAACAATTTGAATCAGCTGGGAGAACTTTGTGTATCGCCAGGTCTCGAAAGAAAGTTTCTCTCTAAATGACAGAAATTTAAAAATAGCATAACTTAAAGTCCATGAATTACGAACATCTCAAAGAAAAGTTAGCTTTTCATTATTTCGATGTGGTAGTGAAGAACACCAAAATAATATTGGTTTCAACTCCAAAAATGTATGTTAAAAATAAATCTCACCAGTTGTTGTGTTGAGGACTGCAATTTTGATATAATCAAACTGGAGAAACGTCTAGCAAAATTGCATTACTGTGAGACAAATGAGCATGGAGTTCTCCTTATTAAATACCTAAGTTTGATAGGGCCTGCTGAAACAGATCCAAAAAGAAATTGATGGTGTAAACAGGATCTGCTGAGAATTTTTCGAAAATTGTAAGACATTGCAGCAAAAAAAAATGAAATTGCTTGATGATAATATCCTGACCTACAAGTGCCCGAATATTTTCAAACTAAAAATACAGCATTGTAAATAATTAGGGTACGGAAGACGTCTAGTTTTGACTTGGGAAAACCTTTCCATTCCATTGATTAATAGAACACTGGTAAAAGTTTACCACTAGCAATTAGGTGAAAATCAGGTCTTATAAAAATGCTTGAGCTCGAAGTTCTGGTAGATTTTATATTTGTTTTAATTCGACAACTGTTAGAAATAAGACATCGATAAGATTTTCTGATATGTATGCCAATATATGAAAACACTATTGGACAGTTCTTATTTTATTCTGAATTCTCCTACATTTTGGATTGATCCATTCGTGCCGTCTAACTCATTCTCCATTTCTTAGAAAAAAACATAGGGAATAGGAATTTTGTGCAGACGATAAGGCAGATGAATAAAAATTTCTTCTCAGTAAATCCTCAGAGTGACTAACTCTGACAACATGAATGTGACAATTCCAACAACAAGTTCTCCATGAATATTTCGTATCATTTCTGCTAACATATCTCGATATTTCGTACTTATGTGACTTTTGAAGTTTTAACAGAAAAAGACATCCGAGGCAGTCATATCAAGTGATCGCCATGCGATTCATTTAAATTGAGAGAGATATTCATTAACTTCTGTTACATACGAGGATGATCTGAAAATTAACCGACCTCTACGTGAATATGGTAGCACTAGTAAATCAAAGCTAGAAAATTTTTGTTATTCTTCTATTGGCAGTTACTCACTAAAGTTTCAGCCATTCTGGATACGTAGAAGAAGAGCGAGACGAAGAACTCTCCTGACGTCCTAAAACTGTAACTACCGACGATAACATCACCAAATGCTTCTAAACGACTGTTGAATCAAAGTGAGAGAGATAGATTAGGTTAATAATATGTCAAAAGAATATATTTGTCACTTACTGAATCCACATTTACACATGAGAAAGCGCGTTGGGTGCCGTGTTTGCTCTCCTTAGATCAAGAACGTGTTCGAATGAACAGAGCGATCTGTTGGCGCAGTTTGGGCACAGTGAATCCGAGTTTTGGCGTCGATTAATTTCTCTAGATGAAAGTTGGACACACAATTTTACTCCAGTTACAAAAATACTTCGGCATAGTCATGGAGTTATTTCAATTGATTATCTTCAGAAAGGAAGAGCCGGATATTGCTGAAAAATCGCCGCATATTCAGAAAAAGAAAATCCTGTTATACAAAGACAACACACCGTCTCACACCTCAGCCATGGTTGAAATCCACGAATTACGGTTTGAACTCCTTAATAATCCACCTTACTAACCAGATTCAGCCCCACGATACTTCTTTTTGTTCACTCAACTAAAACTAGCGCTCGGAGGAGAAAAGACAATCACCTTCGTGAACCAATATTTTTCAAACAAAAATGCCAAGCAATCTTTGTATAGGTTACAGAGATGGACATTTCCTTGGGAAAAGTGTGTAAAGTGACAAGGTGACTATCATGCAAATTGAAAATAATATTAAGAAAAATGTCTTGTACCTTCGTCAGATCAGAAAATTTTCAGACCACATTCGTAGTCTAGTGTGATGAAGCCAAATTTCAAGATTGAATTAGAAGGAATTCTGATCGAGACAAAAAATAGTGATAGCTTTTTGTTTATTTTGATTTGATTTTACTCGTTTTTGATAATAAAATCAAAGCTTCTCTCCTAATAAAACCAAGAAGATTCATTCGGATTCTGGGACACAATTTAAATAATTTCTACAAAATCATAAAGGAATTACATCACACTCAGAAAACATTATGCACAAAAGGAGAGTTTTTCTATCATGGATTCCATATATTTCAATTTGGAAAGAAATAGATGATGTCATAATTCTTCAAAGATGTCTATAAAAAGGAAATAAATTTCATTTGAAGATGGAAGAATAAAATAAATATTAATCTGTTCGAAAAATATTCATAAAACCTGAGGACTACCAAATAGTTGGAGGTAGTACATTCTATTTAACAATAATAATAATTTTTATTGTCTATAAATGCATCCGAAACATAAAAAATCTTAGGTAGCTTCTTTGGAAAAGTTAATGGAATTACAATCTTTCTGAATTAAGCGTTGACTTAAATTGACAAAATTATTTCGAACTGATAAAAACGATAAACATTTTTTCTATCTGGAAATACTCACCCACACTTTAGAAGTGAATGATTCGATTTCCTGAAGAATGAAACTGATAACTTCCGCTTGAAATTTGAACGCATCGTTGATCAGTTTCTCTATTTCGTCGAAATGGATACTCTAGGAAAACAAAAATGATGTTACCTAATAGAAATTAGCAGATCTAGAAAACATTGAGAAAGTTGATATCATATTGTGGCAATATGTCTATGCTATGCTTGATGTCTTGGTTTGTTGGAAAGTTATCTGAGCATTGTTTTCACATTTTTGATTGGAATATATTCCGCAAAAAAAATTTCTCTGCTCAAACGTTTTAGAATGATAACCTGAGCTTATGTTCTATTGCAAAAGAATAATAATAAGTTAAGTCGTTGAAAGAAAGGCTTTCTTTGATTTTTCAAAAATACGTCAGTTTTTCAAGAATATTTCACATTTGTTGACTAATTTTCCGCAAAACGCAAAATATGCTTAGTAATATCATACATTGCATATCAAGTTTATTATACAACAGAAATTTACCACCCCCTCTATTTCAAGATGGACTGACTTTGGCGGAAACAAGTCAATTTTCAATCATTTCTGAGTTGGTGTGGAGAATGTAGAATCAACCCCCCAAACCTAAGCTGCTTGAAATTCATTACTGAAAAAGTGGATTGTCTTTCAATTCTTTATTCAAATATATTATTTTTATGAAGATTCAATATCTTTCGAAAATTTCATCTTTTTGAACGTTCAATATCATACAAACAGTTCATACACAACAAAAATTTGTTTTCCACCGAAAATTTTACATCGCTCAAAATAAAATTAACTTCTCAAAATAACCGAATTCGACATCCATTCAATAATACAATTCTAGTAGTCTGATATCAGTCTCAAGTGACGGTTATTGTCCTCAGCACTTTCAAGTTTTTAATTCTCAAAGAAACTAATAATCTGAGGTATTGATAGTCGTTAATATTTTGTAGGGAACGCGCAGTTGTTTTAATCACAATCATCTGGTAATGATAAATCTGTTTCACATTTATCTTTCATTTTCGCCATAGTTTTAATCACAGAAGATGTCGTTTGTTAGACGAACTTTGGAAAGAGTATACTTTACTGATGAGTGGGTCGAAAATGTTTTAATTTATTATGGGAATAATAGTTGCGCCAGAGGAACGACAGGGATTTTTGTTGTGAACCATCAAGACAAACAGGTAATCACCAGTATATAATATAATAATTATATTTGATAAATAAATTTTTAACAAAACTCAGGGGCTGACGGAGAAACGTAAAGCTCAACATCAGCCTATACAGAATGAAGCAACTGAAGTTGCAGTCCTGGACGACCTACTAATGAAAATTACTACTTCCATAAAAAACTATCACGCGTGCTTGGTGTTTCAGCTTTAACAGTGTAGAGGATCGTGAAACATCATCAAGTTCACCCTTACAAAATAAAACTAGTTCATGAAATAAAGAGGATTCTGATCGCCGCTTGCAATTTCTTGAAATTTTGAGTGAAAATATTGAATACAATCTACATATTCGGTATATTATCTCTTTTTCTGACGAGAGTATATTTGCTGACAATGTTCTACAACACTGGTGCTCAAACTTGAACTGCTAGCGATCTACCTCAATATTTTTAGACTACTTACCTCTGAGAGGCTGCAAGTATGTGTGATGCAGTGGTGTCGTACATATACGATACACCCTACCTACCTAACTAGATAGGGTGTACCGTAGCATATATAGATATTAGCTTTCCGCACAATATAAATTATTTTAATCGATGTCAAAATTGATTATCGGGAAAAAATCATCGAGTGACATATTTTTCGAAAGGTCTTTTAGTTATCTATTCGGAAATAGTATATTTAAGAACATTTAATAACACTCAAAAAGTCCAAATACCCCGAAAGTTTCTATTCCAACGAAAATTCGTGACCCCCCTATGTCAAGAAAGACAGATTGCAGCGGAAAGAGCTGAGACACGTCAAATTTTGATTGGAGGGGGACCAATTTCTGAGTTGCGTCAGAGCATTTAAAATCAATCCCTTACCCTCAGCAGCACCTAAGTCGAAAGTGATTGAAGGAAGAGTGGATAGAGTGGAATATTTTAGGAATGATCTTTTAATTATCTATTTAAAAAACAATTAAATTTAGGTAAAAAAATTCTTCAAAAACAAGGTTTAATTTAAATGCGCTAAAAGAAAAGTAATAACCTTCACACTAAAATTTTTACTGTTAACTTATAACTTCATTTCAAATTTAACACATTTGACACTTTTTATATGTTATAATATATGTTGCTTGTCGCGAGATATAAGTACTCGTATTTATTCTCTTAGCTTTAAAACTTTAATAGGCAACAAGTAAATACGGATACTTATATCTTGCGACTAGCTTTCATATTATAACATATAAATTGTGCCAAATGTGTTAAATTTGAAATGACGTTATAAGTTAACAGTAAAAGTTTCAGTGCAAAAGTTTATTTTTTTAGCGCATCTGAATAAAACCTTGTTTTTAAAGTTTTTTTTTTTACTTTAGTTTTACTATTTTTAGTTTTCACCTGATAAGTTCCTAAGTTGGCAAGCCCTTTCATTTGATACCCATATTGTAGGAACGAATAAAAGAAAATTAAAAGAGTGACGTCACATTATTTTTCCAGTTACCTTGGCCAGCCCTTTTATTTGATACCCATATTGTAGAAGTGCTTTAAAAATAATTGGTCCGCCATCTTGGGTACGCCGCCATATTGGATTTAGAATGGCGTCACACAGTTAATCATGCATTGTCATCCACACGAAACATGTATTCACAAAATTTCAGCTCAGTCGGTTGAGGGCAAGTGCCTTAAAATTGAGTTGTACATACATACATACATACATTGGAAGTTAAATGAAAGCTTATTATAAAATTGGATTTCTATGAACATTTAATATCATACAGGCAGGTCAAGCACAAGGAAATTTTGTATTTCATTCAGAATTGGACAGTTCGAAAAATGAAATTAAATGCTCTTAAATGCTCAAAATGATCTCATCATACCTCCACACACAGATATGGTGTCAAAAGTCTGTATTCGTTGATGATTCTTCTCCGCAGCTCTTCCAAGTTTTCAGATTATGTAGCAAAAAATCTCGATTTAAGATGACTCTTTAAGAAGAAATTTAAAGGACTCAAATCGGGCGACCTGGCTGGCCATTGAACTGTTCGACTGTCAATTCACCGACATGGGAAAGTTGAATCCAAATATTGTCACACATCAAAATGTGCTGAAGCACCTTTGTTCTGAAAACGTATCTCATTCCCTGTAAGAGTTTCATCATTTTCCAGAATTCCTTTGAGCCTGGGTTAGAAAATTCTTCGAATAAAAATAATTATCTTTGTTGAGACTACCTTCGATGAAGAAACATCCTTCAATATAGCTTCATTGAATTCTAGCCAAACATTAAATTTTTGAGCCGTTTGTTTCCATGTTCTAGAACAGGGGTGCTCAAACGGTCGTTTACGAGTGCTTTTTAAGTAGATCTCGAAAACAGAAAAATTTTTAATAACTAAGTAACTAAACTACAAAAATTTATTACGAAATAAAATAACACTCTGCTAGCGACAAAAGACGGCTTTATCAAAGGGACGCGCGGTACTTGTCGAAGAAAAGCAGCGTTTTTATTCTTGCCGCTTTTCTAGAAATATCGGGCGGCGGGTTTGACGGGAACACTCGAATATTTCGTTCACACCGATATAAATGTTGCGCCTGCAGGAATTGAAGTCATTCTCAACCCAGCAGCCGATCGAAGCAGACGTGGAAGAAGAGCCCTCTACTTGAAGCGAAAACTTCGAACGTACACTTGGAAGAGATTTTTGCAGCCGAGCGAGCTGGAATAATTTTCGATTATTCCATCAGACCTTTTCAGGTCTATGCGAAGCTAGTTTTTCGAGAAATTCGAGGACCTTTCCTGTGGACAGTACCAGTTGACGGAACACTGAACACCAGGCGATAGGAAACCGAAACATCGAACCCGGCCAACGGGACAATCTTGTTGATTGATCGAGGACATGTCCATAGGACAGTCTTAGATAAATCAAACGCTAATCAAACCTTTATTTTCAGAAAACGTTTTACGGAACAGACGGAGGATGTCCACTATCTTCGACAGTAGTCTGGAGCAGCTACTGGAGATCCGAAGCCGTTCAACAGCGGATAGCGGAACTCCGAAGGGAAGCTGCCGCCAGGAAGTCCAGCAGCCAAAGCGACGCATCAGCAGCGTCGTCCTCTGCTGCCCCAAAGCCCTCCACCGCTCAAGAGGCACCGGAAAGTCCAAGCGACGGATTCAAGCTCCAAAAGAGCAAGAAACGCCGCACAGAGCAGCCAGAAGACCAAGTCAGGGCAACGACCGTGCCAACTAGAACCCATAACCAATTCGCTGAATTGGAAGAGGTTCAAGATGACGCTATGGACACTGGCCCGTCCACATCGGCTCCCGTTAGGAAGCCTAAGACCCCGCCCCCCGTGATCCTGAGGGAGAAGGCCGCGTGGACCCACGTAGCCGGCCTCATTAACTCCAAGAATCTCCGCTTCTCGAAAGCGAAAAATCTGAGGGATGGAATCAGCATCCAGCCAACGGACATTGGTGACTACCGAGGTATCACCAAAATCTTGGAAGAAGAGATGTTACCCTTCCATACTTTTCTGTTACAGGAAGAGAAACCACTGAAGGCCGTTCTGAGAGGACTTCCTACAGAACTCAAGACGAACGACATCATCGCCGATCTCGTCAGTCAGGGAGTGCCAGCCACTGCTGCAGCATTCCTCTTGAACCAGGAGAAGAAACCCATGCCCCTGGTGCTGGAAACCCTACCCAGGACACAAGAAGGGAAGAAAATCTTCAAGACGACAGCGGTATGCCACATGAAGGTTACCGTTGAATCACCAAGAAGGAAGGCAGCAGTGAGCCAGTGCCACAAGTGCCAGTCCTTTCACCATGGCCAGAGCAAGTGCTTCGCCGCCCCTAGGTGCGTGAAATGCGGAATGGGTCATCACTCCGCATTGTGCACTAGGCCCAGGGATGAACCCGCCAAGTGCGCGAACTGCGCTGGACCCCACCCAGCTAGCTACAGAGGATGCCCAGCCTTTCCAAGGTCTGCGAACAAACCTCTACCAGGATCAACACCCCGAGGCACCATCAACAGGACTGCTCCTGCTGCTCCTGTACAGAAAGGAAGGAGCTACGCCAGTGTCATTTCGACACCCTCGACATCGGCCCAGACGGCAACTATCGTCGAACCTGCAGCAGCAACCAAGCAGGCCAAGCCAGTGCCGAAGAAAACCAGCGAAAAACCTTCGCAAGAAGACAAGAAAACGGATCCCATGTCTCAGATCCTGGCATTCCTTGCCAGAATCAACATGGACAAAATCGCCGAAGTGCTGAAGAAGATATCGGACGCACTAACGAAGGCGAAATCGCCTATGGAAATGGTGGTGGCCTGTCTAGGCTTCCTACCTGAAGTCATGGCTCTGTTCAAACCGTAGACACTATGGTTGTACAAAAAACTAATCCTTTTTCCTTACAGATCGCATTCTGGAACGCAAATGGTATACAAGGGAAGAAACTGGAACTACAGGAATTCGCTGGGAGGCTAGATCTGGACGTCATCATGGTTAGTGAGACGCATCTGCGCGAAGCCATCTCAGCAAAGATTGCCAACTACACCATGTACAGGAATGACAGACAAGACCGAAGAGGAGGAGGAACTGCCATCTACGTCAGATCCAACCTGGAACACCACGTTGCTCAAATTGATAATTTGGAGCACATAGAAGCGACGGCAGTGGAGATTCAAACTGCCTCAATAGGAACTCTGAGACTAATCTCAGTATATAAAGCCCCCCAGCGACCACTACAGCAATCAGACATGGATAGACTGTTCGAAGCAGACTCTCCAACGATTGCAGCGGGCGACCTCAACTGCAAACACCCATCGTGGAACAGCAGAAGGAGCAACCCGAATGGTAACATCCTCAGGAACTACGCCGATGCAGGTGATCTGGTGGTAGATGGACCACCAGAACCAACTCACCATAGCAACACAGGACTTGGCGACGTATTAGACATAGCGGTTATGAAAGAAGTTTCGCTTTCATACAACCTGACAGCAGTCAACGATCTAACATCAGATCATAATCCAGTTCTTCTCTTTCTAGGTAACCTACCCAACGAAGAAACAATTCAGAAGACCAGGACAACATGCTGGGACGCTTTCACAGACCACGTCCAACAGAACCTGCCGCCCCTGGGCAAGCTAGAGTCGACCGACGACCTGGACAGAGCCGTCGGAATATTCGAAACAGCTTTACGCCAGTCAGTGGAAGCGTGCACGAGGACGAAGGAAACCATACGTAGACCGGACAAGCTCCCTGATGACATCCGACAGATGATCAGAGAGAGAAACAGAGTCAGACGTCGGTTCCAGAGAACCTGGGACCCACTACACCGTCGAGAGTATAACCGACTGGCGACGGAGGTAAAGATAGCCTTGGAGGACCATCGCAATGAATGCTGGGCCGCCAAGATCGAATCTTTAGAAGAGGATGACCATTCGCTGTGGAGAATGGCCAAAATCCTACGCCAAAAGACTACACCCATGCCACCTATACAAGGTGAAAGAGGGTTAGTATTTTCTGTTTCAGACAAAGCAGAGGCCTTTGCAGATAGCCTTGAACGACAGTTCACGGTGAATTATGCAGAAGCTGACCTCGTACACGTGGAGAGAACTGAAACAGAAGTCCGGAGACGTCTCGCCGAAAACAACGAGGAGATCATCCAACCCACCACCACGGAAGAACTGAAAAGCGTAATCGCTCGAACAAAAGTGAGAAAAGCACCTGGACCAGATGAGATCAGCAACAGAGCACTGAAGAACCTCCCTCAGCGAGCTCTTGGACAGCTGGCATCAATCACCAATGCGAGTCTGCGGCTCCAATACTTTCCTGAGAAATGGAAAACAGCGGATGTGATTGTCATCAGGAAACCAGGTAAGTCTGCTTCCTTTCCACAGAATTATAGGCCCATCAGTCTACTGTCAACGATCGGCAAGACTGTAGAGGGGATCATCCTGAGACGTATGAAGGACCATGTGGAGGCTCACGCAATCATTCCTGATGAGCAATTTGGCTTTAGGAAAAGCCACTCCACACAACAGCAACTTCTCCGAGTGGTTGAGTTCATCAGTGATGGATTCAATAAGAACCAGTCGACCGGTATGACCCTATTCGACAGCGCAAAGGCGTTCGATAGGACTTGGCATGGAGGTCTACTCTTCAAGATGCTGAAGACAAACTTCTCACCGGCATTGGTGCGATGGATCAAGTCATACCTGAGAAATAGACCGTTTGCGGTACGCCTAGGTGATACCCGCTCTTCCACCAGAAGAATGGAGGCAGGAGTACCACAGGGATCACTTCTAGCGCCGTTGCTGTTCAACATCTACACATCTGACGTCCCGAAGACCCCCAATACGAGCCTAGCCCTCTACGCGGATGACACGGCCATAATGACCAGATCAACAGCCCCCCACTTGATAACCAGGAGACTCCAAGAGGCCGCAGACCAATTGGAAGAATGGTTTACCAAGTGGCTGATCACCATCAACCCCGAGAAGAGTTCGGCATTGTATCTGTCCAGAAGAAGAAGAAGTCCTGATGAGCAGATCACCATGAACGGCCAACCCATCCCATGGGTCCACAAGGCCAAATATCTGGGAGTCACACTAGACCGACGGCTTACATGGCGTCAACATGTGGAAGACTGCACGAGCAAGGCGAAGGCAGCCCAAGCTTTCATGTACCCCCTCATGAACAGGAGGAGCAAACTGAGCGCAGCGAACAAGCTGAAGCTCTACAAGACGATCATCAGGCCAATGATGACCTACGCGTCAACAGTCTGGGGATATGCAGCTGCATGTCATATCCGGAAGCTCCAAGTCGTGCAGAACAAAGCACTGAGGATTGCCGTGGACGCCCCTTGGTACGTGCGTAACTCCCAGCTACACCGAGATCTGCAGATCCCGAGTGTCATGGAATTCATCAGAGAGACAGCGGAGAAAGCGTTCCAAGTAGTAGATGAGCATCCAAATCCATTGGTAAACACCCTAGGAGACTACGACGAAGACGAACCGAGAAAATACAAGAGGCCCAGGATGGTGCTTCGAGAAGACCCAGATTAGTTATAAGAATCTTGTAAAATAATTATGTTAAGACCGTCGCCACTAGGACGACAAAAATGAAATGTACTTAAAAATATACTTAAGTGTCATTTAGATCCTCAGATCACGGCTTAGAAGCCAAAATTGTACTTTTCCAAATCAATCAACAAGAGATGTAAAGTTAAAAGTTGTAAAACTGGTACTTAAATAAAGAATATGTTAAAGTTAAAGAATTGAAGTCATTCTGAATTGTAACTTGAAGGTAATACTATGTCGATACAAAGTTTATCATGAAATAGTACAAAATGAGTGCAGCGAAGAAGTCTGAAACGTATCATGTTGATAACGATTGGGAGAAAGGATTTTTCTTCTGTATGGTGAAGGATAAGTGCATTTGTCTCATTTGTCGTGCGTCAGTTGGAATACCAAAGTGTGGTGACTTGGAAAGGGATCATAAAACGGTTCATAAAAACCATGAAAAGGATTTTCCGTTACAGAGTGAACTAAGAAAACGAAATGTACGTGATTTGATATATTGTTCGAAAGAAGAACAAACCATGTTTACAAGATCAACAAAAAAAACAAAAGCTGCTACGATCGCGTCTTTTAAAATGTCGCATATATTGGCGAAACACAAGAAACCACACACACACACAAAACAAATACGCAACAATTATAGAACACCCACAATACAGCAAACACGCTGACTGATATTTCACGGAAAGCACTGTGCCAGAACGGACTAGTTACAACTCAAGCACTGAACAAACTGCAAGGCTATTGACATTGGACTGTTGATGCGGTCGTGATGGGGGAGAAAGGGGTGCGGGGACACTCGCACTCGCATCAAGGCCAAACGGAGGTATCGGTACACACGGCCGTGTTGAGAACCTTGAACTCTTGTGTGCTTTGTAGTTTTTAAAACTGTAGCCTTCTTTGATAAAGTTTACAACTTTATTAAAACTTCACAAAAACAATTATGAAAACTTAGATAGACTTGAATTCGAAGGTTTGAGGAAAATTATTTTTTGTAATTTTTTATCTATTTCATTTGGGTGTCACGCCCCCCTTTGACTTTCTTCACCGCACCTCAGTTTGGGAACCCATGCATTAAAGTCTTTAACGAATAATACGAATATAATTGGATTCGGCTGTGTTGCACATATTTACAATAAATCTGCCATAGTGCTCTTGATTCCTTGCCCCTGTGTCTTGAAAGTATTGTCATGCAGATTCACAATCATTTTGCTACATTTACCGTACGTACAGAGGAACTCAAAAGTATTAGCTCGGAATTAGACATTCATTTCAGACAAATACGTATCGTTCAAAGACGCGTGGCTAAGTCTCTTCCCAGCGATAGAAAGAATTTTACAAACATTTGAGCCCCTTAAGTCATGTTTCCTGAAAAAGGAAAAGAATAATGTATCCAGATCTTTAAGAGAATTTTTCGAACCTCAACGAAAGCTTTTTTGTGCTGTTCCTTCTATTATGGTCATTTATCAAAATTGCATAAAAGATACAGAGAAGGCTGATGTTTCTGTGAATAAGGTTTTGGAAAACTGTTCTGAGATAATGAATAGCATAAATGCAAGGAATAAACAAAACGTTTGTCCACTGAAAGTGACTTTTGTTAGGCGTAAATTCAAAGACAAAATCAAAAATTTCGAACAGGTGACTGCGTTCAAAGAGGACATAAAAAACATGTACATTATTGCAGTACAATATTTACGATCTTGGACTGAAAACCTATATAAAGACAAACCATTTCATATGGATGACTTTGAAAGATCTTCCTGAATGAAGTCGAGTTTCCAATACTATAAGTATCTTATCACAAAACAACGTTGAAGTTGACGATAGCCAATGTTTTGATCAACTCAAAATTCTGAAAAGTTTTCTGAACAATAACTGTTTCGTCTTCAATTTTATGTTTAAGATTTCTTAATTTTTTTATTTTTTTTTTTTCACATTCAACTTTGATATTGCGTACAAACTAACTCATTTTTCAATGTACATTTTTTCGTTGTGTTTGCTTTCATGAGACTGGAAGTTATGCGAGAGAACTTTTTCTTCCGATTTCGCGGCATTCAAAATTCGTTTCATTAAATTAAAATTCAAATACATATTGTCTTGGCGCTCTTTATCGGTTTTCAATTTCCCGCACATCTGTGAATGGAAATCGTGCCTCAGGGTAGCGCGCCAACCAGTCTGCTACAGAGAGTACTATCGACCGTATAGTGCCGCTCGAAATATAAGATTCGCTTATATGAATTGCAGTTGCGCCAAAAAACCTCGTTTTCACTTCCATGTGGAATCAAGTTTGTCTATTGTGACATAAAAGACTATTGAAATACATTTACCTCATAAATCATTAAAACCCAAACTAAGACATTTTCCAGGCCTGGACTACAGTGAAACTACAGTGCATAAAACGTAGTGCCCTATAGTGATTGTGAACTGAGTTTGAATGCATAGCTGTTCGCATCCTGGGTCTCCTCTATAAGTAAGTCAAGACAATAATTGAACAATCTCGTTACATTCGTTTCTTTCAATCTTTCGTAAATTTTATATATATTTTTCGTTCAGCACTCATAACTGAATGATACAATTAGCGTATCAGTTTCTCCTATGAGTTTTTATATACAGTCCACAGAAATTAACAATATTCTCGCTTATAACACTCCATTTTTTGATGCATTCGAGCCGTATCTTGATTTCATAATTTGAATTTTCATATTCATTTAGGAAGGTCAAGTGAAGTTGTATGTGTTGAACGAAGACAACAAATTGGAACATCTAGTTTTCCTTGTCTTTATCTCTCCGGTTAATTTGTAAGCAAACACAATTATACTTTTTCGCATTGAACATCTGTTCTTAGGCAAGTTGATTTGATAAATTTCAAATCCATAAATTTCATTCGAACATTATCTCTGATCATTTGCAAATTATTTTGTTTTTTTTTTGTTTCTTCCATGAAACAAGCGGAAATTTAATATTTCTTCGACATATGAAAACGATACTTTGTTATCACGTACGATAATTTCTTTCTTTTCATTTGTGAATAAATTTGTGGGTTGACGATAATAATTAATTCAATTCATCAGCATGACAGATGCTTCAAAAATTACTCGTAATAAGGCTGCGAGACAAGTTATTCTGGATAATGTGTTACAATTGAATTTATTTGCAGCGGAGACCAGAGATATACCTGAAAGCTTTTTACAGTTCAAATTCAGGTGTAAAAATTTAGATAAATGGGAAAATGAGTTTGAGAGAATTCATTCAAATATAGTTTCTTTAGTGTCCACGCAGGAGGGTGCACCAGAACTACTGATTGCAGAACAAAAAATCAATAATAGATTTTTACAGGAATTGAGTGAAATTCAAGCGCGATACCATGAGATGTTCGAGATTCATGAATATGATGCACAGGGCGCTCAACCGATTAATGTTGATCTGCCTAAAATAAATTTAACTTGTTTTGATGGAGATGTTCGCCAATTTCCAACATTTTTTGAGATATTCGATGCACTAATCAATAAGAATGATTCATTAGTAAATATTCAAAAATTTCATTACTTATTATCGGTTCTCAAAGGTGAACCGTTAGCTTTAGTAAAGTGCACCCCCTTGTTAGGAGAAAACTATCCCATAGCGCTTAAAGCTCTGACTGATCGTTACCAAAATAAACGCTTGTTAAGTACATCTTATTGGAGAGAAATAGAGGGTAGTCCTGTTCTCTTTTCGGAAAGCGCTCCGTTATTACGAAATTTATTAGATACTTTTCATCAAAACTTGCAAGCACTAGATACTCTTGGTTTTTCTAGTGCAGAATGGGACTTCATTCTCATGCATATGCTTTTGGATCGACTTGATCCAACTACTCTAAAGACTTTTGAATTGAGCCATGCTTCTACTGAGATTCCGACGTACCTCGACGTTAGGAATTTTGTTTCGAAACAATGTACAGCCTTAGAATCGTTAGGTGTTAGCTCGAAGAAATCGAACAAGTTTTCTTCGTCTCCTAAAGTTGCTGATTCGCGAACATGGGTGAAAACGAAAAAATCATTTTTTGCTAGCACAGATCAGTCTCGTAGGAATGTAGCTACGAGTGGGTTTTTGAATTCTACCCCTTCCAGAGACTCAAATGAACAATTTGCTCCTTTATCAACAGATGTGAATAATTGTCAGACAGTGGCGTCTCCTCCACGGGAAGGCTCCACCAAGCATTCGGATGCAGGAATGAATCAAGATTCTCGACAACCAGGTTGTTTTTTGTGTCGGAAAAACCATATTATTTGTCATTGCCCTGCATTTAATTCAAAATCAGCTAAAGAGAGATATAGCGTAGTTAAAAGTCACAAAGCCTGTATAAATTGTCTTTCTACGTCACATATTTGCATAAATTGTCCATCGTCTAATAGATGCAAGAAATGCCAGCAAAACACCATTCGATGTTACATTTTGAATTTATTGAGGTTCCCAAACCTCTAGCCAGTACTTCTTCTGACACATTCGCAGGACTTGCGTCACGTAATGGAAATGTGTTGCAGGCCACGGTGTTGTTGAATATTTGGGATTTTTCGGAAACTCCCATCAGATAAGAGGATAATTGATTCAGGATCACAGGCTACATTTTGCGACGCGATTTGGCCACCAAACTAAATCTTAAGAAATTCAATGATTCGCTAACGGTGCAAGGATTGGGAAATATGAGCACTTCCGCCCATTCAAGTGTGCATTGTCAGATTTCTTCTCTGCGTCAAAATGAATATCGTCAAGATATTGAAGCTGTTCTCATGGATGAAATTTGCAGTGATATGCCTTCTTTGTCATTTATGCCTGGTAAGTGGTCGCATATTTCCAACCTACCGCTGGCTGATCCTGCCTATTTCAAGTCGAGCCAAGTAGACATATTACTTGGAGCAGACGTTTTCCACTCGTCTTGAAGGATGGACTCATAGTGGGAAATGTAGGGAACCTATAGCCGTTAATACTAGTTTTGGTTGGGCTCTTATGGGCAAAATTTCATTTTCGGTCTCTCAGTCCATCAAAACCTTCCACACTTCCACTTCAGATTCGTCGGTATCATCATTGAGTGAAACTCTTAAGCTCTTCTGGGAAGTAGAAGAAGTGCCGTCTGTGCATATTTCTTCTCCAGAAGATGCTTGTTGTGAAAATATTTTTTTGGAAACCACTTCTCGCAGTGAAGATGGTCGATTTATCGTATCTCCCTTCAAATTGTCGGCACCTGATTTCGGTGATTCGCGAGCATTGGCGGAGCGTAGGTTTTATTCTCTTGAACGCAAATTGTTAGCGAATACCAATTTATATTCTTCATATTCACAAATAATTAAAGAATATCTCAACGATAAACACATGGAAATTATTCCTCACACTTCTCGGTTGGACTTGTCAGATAGCAATGTCTTTTATTTGCCTCATTCATGCGTTCAGAAACCTGACTCTTCTAGTACGCCTGTACGTATAGTTTTTGACGCCAGTAGTAGAGCTTACCATAAAATCTCTCTCAACGACGCTCTTTTACAGGGCCTAAACTGCAAACCAATCTGGTTGAAATTTTGATAAATTTTAGAATACACAAATACGTGTTCACTACCGACATTCGGCAAATGTATCGTATGATTTGGGTGGCAAAAGAACATCGAGATTTCTTACGATTATTATGGCGTTTTCACCGAACGAAACTCTTTCGGAGTTTCGCTTGACAACTTTACCGTTCGGTCTAGTAAGCAGTCCTTACTTGGCCATTCGTACTCTGCAAAAATTGGCGACTGATCAGAGCACTGAATTTCCTTTAGCCTCATCTATCGTGCTAAAAAATACGTACATTGATGACATAGTTTGTGGACATGATTCTTTCTCCATTGCCAATAGTATGAAACTTGAGTTAATCGAAATGTTGGGAAGAGCAGGTTTCGAATTGCGTAAGTGGTCGAGTAATGACTCAAAACTACTTAGCGACTTACCTGATTCGCACATTCAATCAACCTCATTATCTCTGGATTGGGATGAAATTTCAACGCTCAAAGTATTGGGTTTACGGTGGAATCCAAGATCCGATGCGTTCATGTATTCTTTATATAATTCCAGTCTTCCTTGCAGTAAACGTACCATATTATCTGAAGTCGCTCGGATCTACGATCCTCTAGGTTTTCTTGCTCCTTTGTGATTTCGTTAAAATTCTTGTTCAGCGATTATGGACTTTGGGTTTAGATTGGGACGATACTCCTCCGGAGGATATCTCATGTAAGTTCGGACGATTGAAATCAGAGATGCATTTTCTATCTGGTTTACAAATACCTCGTCATGTTGACGTTTCGAACGCTCATGTTTGTCATCTGATAGGGTTTTGCGATGCCAGTATGGCCGCCTATTGTGGTGTGATATACCTCAGAGTGGAACAAAAGGACGGTAGTGTGAGTATATTTTTCATTTACGCTAAAACCAAGGTTTCTCCCCTAAAAACTGTTTCCCTTCCTCGTCTGGAATTATGTGCGGCAGTACTTCTAGCACGTATGCTGAAATACATAAAAGGTGTACTTGAGCCTAACGTTGCATTGGATCAAGTTTTGGCTTGACAGACTCGTCTGTAGTTTTGTCTTGGTTAAGGTCGTCTCCACATCGCTGGAAGACCTTCGTAAGCAATCGTGTATCGTATATTCAGAGTAACATGGATTGTAAACATTGGCGTCACATTCCATCTGATCTTAACCCAGCAGACGTCGGTTCTCGGGGACTATTTCCTTCGGAATTGGTTTCACATCCTCATTGGTTTGACGGTCCCGAGTTTCTACGGAAACCCATGGACTCTTGGAATTTTCCTCAACTTCTTGATCAGACATTCGATAGAGAGCATACTGAATCCAAAGTTGAAGAGAGAAAGATTGTTTTATTGTCGGAGCTATCGATAGATAGATTTAATTTATGGATTGATGGGTTACTCGAACGATTTTCGTCGTTGCAAAAAATTCTTAATGTAATGTCTTACGTTGTAGGCTTCTTGCATAATCTGAAACATGGCGACGATAAATGGACACGACCGTTCTCTGCAACTGTGCTTCATAAATCATTGCTCATTATTTCACGTAGGGTACAGGCTGTACATTTTGACAAAGAGAAAAATCAGTCACTAGAAACCTTCCTATATCGAAATACTACCAAAATTGAGTCCTTTCATCGACAAATTTGGTTTGTTGAGAGTAGGTGGTCGATTGACATATGCGGAGTTACAATACGACAAAAATTCCCCATTCTTTTACCAAAAACAGTGTCTTCACTAATTTATTGATCATATACATCCATCAACTTTATCTTCATGCTGGTGTCAACACTACATACTATCTTGTATCGCAAATGTTTTGGATCCCTCTGCTAAAAAGCTCATCCGCTCAGTGATTTCTAAATGTAGAAACTGTTGGAAAACCCATCCTACTACTTATCAACCTCCTATGGGGAATTTGCCTTCCTTGCGAATTTCCCAGATAAAACCATTTTCAATTGTAGGAGTAGACTTAGGTGGCCCTTTTCGATTACCATGAATAGGTTACGCGGTGCAAAGGTTCTCAAAGCTTACCTCTGTCTTTTCGTATGTTGTGCTACCAAAGCTCTTCATCTGGAGCTTTTGTCCGATCTCTCACGTGATTCTTTCTTAGCAGGGTTCAGACGTTTCGTTGCTCGGCGTGGTAGATGCTCGAAGGTTCTCTCAGATTGCGGCACTAATTTTGTGGCAAGCGCCAAATATTTAAAATATCTTGCAGAGCATGTACAGGAATCGGAAAAGGTGGAATGGCAATTTAATCCGCCTTCAGCTGCGCACATGGGTGGCTTGTGGGAAAGCGGAATAAAGTCGGTTAAATCCCATCTAGTTAGAGTTATAGGGCAGCAAGTTCTCACCTACGAGGAACTCTACACTGTATTGACACAGGTGGAGGCAGTGCTCAATTCAAGACCCCTTTGTCCTGTAAGTTCAGACCCAAATGACCTGCGAGCTCTTACTCCAGGCCACTTTTTGACATTAGAACCTCTAGTCGCCATAGGAGATCCAGAAGTTAATAACGAAGTTGCTTTGAATAGACTTAACAGATGGCAACTTCTGCAACGTCTACACCATGATCTGTGGTCTAGATGGGCGCGTGAATATTTGCACACGCTTCAACAGCGAGCAAAGTGGCATGGGCCCGCGGCTCCTGTAGAAGATGGAACCATGGTTCTCATAAAAAATGAACTTGAGTATCCACTGAACTGGCCTTTGGGTCGAATTGTTACTGTCCATCCAGGAGGTGATGGCATTGCAAGAGTTGCCACAGTCAAAATGTCCAAAGGTCTTTTCAAACGACCTCTGGTCAAACTATGTCCTCTCCCAATGAATTGAATTTCTTAAAATACCTCGGGTATTTTCAGGGGGGCGGGTATGTTTCGTCTTCAATTTTATGTTTAAGATTTCTTAATTTTTTATTTTTTTTTCACATTCAACTTTGATATTGCGTACAAACTAACTCATTTTTCAATGTACATTTTTTCGTTGTGTTTGCTTTCATGAGACTGGAAGTTATGCGAGAGAACTTTTCTTCCGATTTCGCGGCATTCAAAATTCGTTTCATTAAATTAAAATTCAAATACATATTGTCTTGGCGCTCTTTATCGGTTTTCAATTTCCCGCACATCTGTGAATGGAAATCGTGCCTCAGGGTAGCGCGCCAACCAGTCTGCTACAGAGAGTACTATCGACCGTATAGTGCCGCTCGAAATATAAGATTCGCTTATATGAATTGCAGTTGCGCCAAAAAACCTCGTTTTCACTTCCATGTGGAATCAAGTTTGTCTATTGTGACATAAAAGACTATTGAAATACATTTACCTCATAAATCATTAAAACCCAAACTAAGACATTTTCCAGGCCTGGACTACAGTGAAACTACAGTGCATAAAACGTAGTGCCCTATAGTGATTGTGAACTGAGTTTGAATGCATAGCTGTTCGCATCCTGGGTCTCCTCTATAAGTAAGTCAAGACAATAATTGAACAATCTCGTTACATTCGTTTCTTTCAATCTTTCGTAAATTTTATATATATTTTTCGTTCAGCACTCATAACTGAATGATACAATTAGCGTATCAGTTTCTCCTATGAGTTTTTATATACAGTCCACAGAAATTAACAATATTCTCGCTTATAACACTCCAATAACAAAGAGAACGTTCATTTCAAGTAGCTATTAGCACACTAGAAATGGGTAGCCTTCTTTGAATCAATTTTGAAAATTCAAGATTGCTTTTCAGAATTCTAAACTATTTGTCAGTATTACTCTGCGATTTCAGGGCATAAAGCCAACGTGGAAAGAGTTTTTTCTTTGATAGGTCAGCAGTGGTCAAAAGAGCGCAACAGATGTTGATACCGTAGCAGAAATGTTGGTTGTAGAATTTAACTCAAAACATTGGATGTGTAAGGATTTTGACACCTGCATCTTGAAATAAACTGATCTCTTAAAGCAGGTTTCTGCCAACCATAAATATGAATAATTATTTTTATTGTTTAAGAAGTTTTGTTTTTTTAGATTTCTTTTTTGTTTTGTTTTGCTTTGGGAAGTAATAGTAAGTGAATAAGACTTATTTGTGCAATTGCCTTTCATAAGAAATTAAGAAGAATTTGAAATAGTTGATAAATGTTTATCTAGAATTCAATTCTGATTGATGACTGATTAATAATGAATTACTTAGAGTGACTTGGCATTCGATTTTATTTATATTTCTTCAGGATTCAACAAAATTTATGTTAACAATCAGAAAAGCGTTATTTTATGAACTGTTTTTATCGTACCTATTAATAATGAACGAAAAATCCTCGATAATGTAGGGTGTCCGGCTTTTTAACCAGAATGTCCGGCCAAACTAGCTGATCTGTCCGGCTATTAGGTTCGACGACCTACCAACCCTATACGCAAATTTGTATACTTTGTCAAGTAGGCGAAATAGACATATATATATATATATATATATATATATATATATATATATATATATATATATATATATATATATATATATATATATATATATATATATATATATATATATAGCGTTTTAGTTTTTTTAACGTTTTATATTTTATTTCGAGTTTACTTTTCGGGGTTTAAGGTTGATAAGAATATTTAAACACTATCTCAAATAGACATTTCAGGATAGTTTCTTCCCTTTTCAGTATTTAATCAACAACATTACAAAATATACATTACGATTCAATTTAAATTATTCTTAAAATGTATCTTACCGACTAATCGTTAAATGATCGTTTTATTTTTATTTGTAAGAATTCTAGATTCTACTTTGTGTTTTGGAGATGTCAGTTTCGGAGGTTATGTGTGTTGAAGTTTTCTATGGCTATATATATCTTTGTGGACTTTTCAGGTGTTTCTTGAATCTGTTTGTATTATACTGTGTTCTCTGTATCTACTGTGATTGTTTACTTTTATTGAAACATCTTGTTTGTGCCCTGTTATTGTAGAAGATCTATGTATATGGAGCTTAGTGTCTTCACGTCTTTCCTGTAATTTACAGAGTTGTCTATGTTTTTTTGTATGTGTATCATCTCAAGTATTTCTCTCTTTTTTCTGTTGTGTTTCATGTCAAGAATTTTTGTCTGGTCATAGTCAAATTCATGTTTTTCTTGTTTTTTGTGTTTGTTCAGTGCAGTGCTGTCGTTTTTTTGCTTATTTATGAGGTTTCAGACGTTCTATGAAGTGTTGTTCTCCTTGTCCAATGTAGATATTTCCGCAGTTCTTGCAGTTTATGGCTTATACTATGTGGGTTTCCTCCATTTGCAGTATTTTGGATTTTAGTTTTGTATGTACGTGTCTTATTGGATTCATGGCTGAGTAGACCATTTTGAAGTTATAAAGTCTGAGGATGTTCTTGATGGTTTCTGTTAGTTGAGGTTCGTATGGAATAGCTATGTATCGAGTGGTGTTAGTAATGTTGTGTTTCTATTTTTGTTCAGTGTTGTACAGTATATATGTTCGTTCTTTGATGATTTTGTTTGTTACGGTTTCTGGGTACTTGTTCATTCCTATTAGGTCTTTTGTGTCCTTTAGTACGACTTCTCTTAATTGTTGTGAGGTGAGTTTCAGTGATCTGTCAATATTTCCTTTTATAATGCACTTTTTCTGGGATGGGTGATGGTTTGAATTGTAGTTCAATATGTTATCTCCCTTTTCTTCTTTTCGGTGCCATCATGTATGTAATTTATTGTCTTGTTGTGTTATCGTTATGTCAAGGAAGTTGATGCTGTTATTTTTCTCGGTTTCTGAAGTAAACTGTAACCTTTTGTGGAATTTATTCAAGGTTTTAAGAATTTGGTCTACTTTGTTTTTGTTCATTATTAGTAAACAGTCGTCTTTATTTTTCGAATAATGTGATGTCTAAATGTGTATTATTTAAAATTGATTCTTCAAAATATTCCATGACCATTTGGGCTATTACACTAGATAAAGGAGTTCCCATTGCAATTTCTTCAATTTGTTGAAAAAAAGATTACTGAATTGATAAGTATACACTACCATCCCAATTACCATAATACCAACAATAATTAATATAAAATGGACTGAAATCAAAACCCACACCTCCACCTCAAAAAAGAATTTATTGAAGTTTTACAATATATATTAGGTACAAACTACTTTCAGTTCGATAACCTTTTTTTTCAACAAATAGACCGAATTGCAATGGAAAGTATCATATCTAGTGTAATAGCTCAAATGGTTATGGAATATTTTAAAGAATCACTTTTAAATAATACACATTAAGACATCACATTATTCAAAAGATATGTACATGACTGATTACTAAAATAAACAGAAACGAAGTAGACCAAATTCAAAAACCTTCAATGAATTCCACAAAAGTTACAGTTTACTTTAGAAACCGAGAAAATAACAGTATCAACTTCCTTGACATAACGATAACACAAAAAGACAATAAATTACACACAAGATGGTACCGAAAAGTAATAATCGAAGATTACATCTTAAACTACAATTCAAACCATCACCCATCCGAGAAAAAGTGCATTATAAAAGGATATATTGACAGAGCACTGAAACTCACCACTTTCAACATATACCGAGAATGAACGAGTGCCCAGAAACCGCAACAAACAAAATCATCAAAGAACGTTTACATATACTGTACAACACAGAACAAAAAAAGAAAAACGACATTACTAACACCACACGATACTTAACTATTTCTTACATACCTCAACTAACAGAAACCATCAAAAACATCCTCAAACCTTTTAACTTCAAAATGGCCTTCTCAGCCATGAATCCAAAATACTGCACATGGAGGAAACCCTCATAGTATACGCCATACTCTGCAAGAACTGCGGAAAGATCTACATTGGACAAAGAGAACAACCCCTCAAAGAATGTCCCAAACGCCATAACTACGCAAAAAACGACAGCACTCAACTGAAGAAACACAAAAAACAAGAAAAACACGAATTTGACTATGATCAGACAAAAATTCTTGACATGAAACACAACAGAAAAAGAGAAAAATACCTGAGATGATACACATACAACCAAACATAGACAACTCTGTGAATGACCGAGAAGACATAAAGAAAGTAAGCTCCATATACATAGATCTTCTACAATAACAGGGCACAAAAAAACACGTTTCAATAAAGGTTAACAATCACAGTAGTTACAGAGAACACAGTATAATACAAACAGATCCAAGAAACACCTGAAAAGTACACAAAGATAACAGCGCCATAGAAAACTTTAACACACATAACCTCCGAAAACGGATATCTCCAAAACACTAAGTAGAATCTAGAATTCTTACAAATAAAAATAAAACACTCTTCTAAAGATTAGTGGGTAAGATACATTTTAAGAATAATTTAATATGAATCGTAATGTATAATTTTGTAATGGTGTAGATTAACTACTGAAGAAGGAAGAAAAATCTCCAACCGTCTATTTGAGAAAGTGTTCAAATATTCTTATTAACAAAAAGTAAACTCAATATATATATATATATATATATATATATATATATATATATATATATATATATATATATATATATATATATATATATATAATCATTAGTTTGAAAGCTGTGATTTTATAAATTTTTGTTCATATTTTAAAGTGGATATTGTTTGTATACAGGTAAACAGCGTAAATCAGAAGCAATATCAATGTTAACTTGTTGCAATGCGTAAAATTGCCTACGAACTAAGTGATACAATTTTCAAAAATATGTGAAAGTATATGAAAATCCGAAGACTATCATTTTACTTCATCTATTACCTGTATGAGCGTTTCAGTGTTCTCTTGAATAATTTTAGAAGTCTGTTGAGCAGTTTGAGAAATAAGCCTGGGTAATTTGGCAATATTTTCAGTCGAATAATTGACCAAATGGACAAGTTGACGTGCGGATTCTCTCACCACTAATACGAAAAGTTCTTCAACATTTTGCGGGCGAGCTTGGTTTTCCGGCTCATCTTTGCTCAATTCGTGCCAGAGTTCTTTTCCTTTCTGAAGAGCTAATTTTGGATCTGTTGCAATCTAAAAGAATTCATTCATAATTTTGTGTTTTCGAAGAGAAAGAATTAATGGATTCTTACCAACTCAGCAACATAAAGCAACACATGAATAGCCTCAGTACTTTGCTCTTTTATAATTTTTGCATGCTCCAAAGTTCTTTTCGTTAATCTTCTTTGGATTTTTCTTGAAACCCTGTCAGCGTGTTTAATTGTATGTATAGCTTTTCTCTGGGAAGAGCCAGATGCAATATCTGAAAAATTAATTCAAAAGTTATGAGTAAAGTCATCGTGATTTTGAGATTTATCACCATTGTTTTCTTTCTGGTCTTCTTTATCAGGAAGATATTTGTCGATATAGGCATCTGCGACATCTAGAGCATCATCCAACTTGTCAGCAGCATATTCCGTATACTTGCTGGTCAAAACAGTGTTACCAATTTGTTTCACTGAATCTGCACGTTTCAAAACACGTTTGACAATCTTCGTACTTACGTCTGACACATAATTTTTGGTGTTGAAGTAGATCTGAAAAGAATTATCGTTCATTTTTCTGATTAATTCGTATTAATAATACTTTCAGTTATTGTTATTATTTCTAGTATTGGTTTTATTTCCTATTAACGATTTGGAGTACTTCTAAAAGAAATATCATTCATTAACTAGATTTTTCACTTATCTTTGGTTTATAATTAGTTCTAAAATCGTTATAATTATAATTTCCTAATAGTGGTATAGTATTGTATTAGTATTAATTTCAAATTCAGGTCAACTTGAGTATTATAAAATCAATTATCTACGTAAGTCTGTAAGAACTCATTCTGTTTTGAAGTATTGCCTCCGACGCTATCATTTTATCTTTTATGGATGTCAAAGAGCAGAAGTGTATTGCCTTCAGGTTATTGCAACGCCACTAGATATTTTCCCTGCTTAGTGTTTTTATACTATACTAATATTTTCAGAATCTATTTCCATATCGTTTGATTGTTGCACTTTTCCACTGAAACATTCAGAACTTCAATGTTATTTTCATGGTTTTTAAAAGTCAATTAGCTTATTCAAAACGCAGAATACCCCAGCCTCGTTGACTAGTTGAAGAATACTTTATTATCGCAATTTAGTGTTTAGATCATATTTTACCAAATGTTTGAACTACTTGTGATAATATTATAGTTCTTGGTGATGTAAATGTGGACCTTTTCAATGAAAATAATGCATTGAGCAGGTGCTTCGATGCTTATGCATTGACTCAAATCATTCACGAACCTACACATATCACTGACCATTCTGCTACTCTGATTGATCCAAATTACCTTAAAAGCCCCGGGTCATATACCAATGTGGGCACTATCAATGTTGATCATTTTACAAACCATCGAATAGTACATTATGACATTGTGGTTGATCAGAATTTTCGGAGACAGAAATTTGTCACATGCAGGGATTTTCAGAATATAAATTCATCGATGTTTGAGTATGATTTGCGTAGGGTTCCTTGGGAGCATATACTATATTTAATGATATTGAGGGTAAGATAAGATATCTCACCTCTCAAATTCTTCATTTATTCGATAAACACGCCCATCTTCGTACAGTTCGAGTAGCTCGATCCCCTTGGCTTACGCCTACTCTTATGTTGATTTTCAAAAAACTTGATGCAGTCTTGACAATATATAATAAAAACAAAACTCCTGAGAACTGGGATCATTACAAAAATCTTCGGAATTTTGCCCTGGCCTCTTTGAGAAGGGAAAAAACTGTTCATTTACAATTCTTGTTGCCATGCACGCAGCATGCACGGCAGGCAGATTTGTTAACTAGCTCTTGTCAGGAGGGATTATTCATTGATCTACGGATTTTTTAATAATTATTCTTGTCTCAAGTTTACATATGTAGAATCCTCGCGAAGTTTATCGCGGAAGATATTTATCCCATCATATATATATATATATATATATATATATATATATATATATATATATATATATATATATATATATATATATATATATATATATCACCAGTTCATCTGCTAACATTCTGAGAAACATGTGACAATCCTGGTTCAGTAGCACGCGCAAGAGAAAACCTATGACTCTACCTCATTAAAAAGAAACCAACGAAGAATATTACAAGATTTGTTGACTCTAATCTTCTGTAACTGATAAAATAAATTTTCTTCTGACCCAAAATCGCAATGTTTTTGTGAAGATTCCTGAGAAAACACCTATTGTAGAAATGATAATCAGTAGAATAAATTTTTTTATTTTCCTCATAATTTTAATTTCGTCGCCAAGCATCACAAATTTGGAAATTGTTTCAGGTTTTCAGATTCAGATTGATAAACATCCCGTTATCACCAGAAAATTTCAACAAAGAATTAAACTTGATTAAGGAAATAGCCAAGAATGATAGTTACAATCCCAAACTAATAAATAATATTTTGATTAAAAAACAAAAAAGAAATGCATTGAATGAAGTTTACCCCGTCGATAAATTGAAACAAAAAATCAACACCTTAACCTACGTTGGCATTACAAGCGAGAAACTGAAATCACTCTTGAGTAGCAATAATTTCAACATAGCTTTCCAAACTAATAAAAATTTAGGCAAATATATAAAAAATAATAAAACCAAATCAGGTAAAAACAATAAGCCAGATGTTTATAGATTGAATTGCAATGACTATGATAATTTCTACATTGGTAGAACACATAGACATTTTAATATTAGAATATCGAAACATGAACGCAGTTTTTCAAATGAAAAATCAGATTCAAATTACGCGAATCATCTCTCAGAAAATAATTACTCTTTCGACCCACAGTTTGAAATTTTGCATACAGATAATAAATATTGGAAGGTAGATCTTTGGAAAACTTTAAAAATCAATAAATTCAAACACTCAGGTAGACTCATTAGTGCACAAGTCGATTTAAGCCCTTCACCTGTATTGAATCTCTTCGGGGAGCAATCTATTCCTTAATTTTATTGGATATACCTGTCATAAATAACCACTTAAGAAGAAGCAACCCAATAAGCTTTTAATTACTAAAGAACATTTATATTTATATTCTCATTTTTATTTTCTGTAAACTCATTCGTCTGAAGAAGCTACAGTGTAGTGAAACGCGTTACGAATCGCAATTATTAAGTGAAATTCCTTAAAACACAGTACATGTTTTTCATTATTGATAATGAAATTTTACCAAGTAAAAGCCTCCTAAATTCAAATGTATTGATTTTGTATATTATGTGTGTCGGGTATAGCAATATCAGTTATATATGTTATTCAATTCTGTTTATCAGGAAAAATGATATCTGGCCTATTGTGTTTTACAGCTCTGTTGCATAGAATAGTTTTATCAAAATGAAGTTCATATTTCTCGTTTTCACAAATAATAATTTCTAGCTAAAATGAATAATATTAGTGACGGTATTATGTCTGTCTAAATAATCTGTTGAAGCAAGGACTGAGCAAGATGATAATATGAAAAACTGTTTCTGAGGAACAAAATCATCTACGGCAAGAATCATCTATATTTTGCTCGATGATGTGTTTTCTATAATTCTTCGTGAAAACATGAATTGTTTATCATGAAAATGGGAACGTAGATGAAAAATAAGTGGCGCGATCTGTTGAATGACACCGGTACCATCTTGCTACATCCTTCAGGAGTGTCTAAGAATTTTTCCCCAGTATCAGTTCATTAGGTCTCCAGATAGACTTGTTTGCGCGAACATGTGTTTGGTAATCCGGTGCAAGCTTCGCGATGGATGAGAAATTTGAACATCATGCGGCGATTAAATTTTGTTATAAGCTTGATAAAACGTTCACGGAAACGACAAAAATGATCGATTTGGCTTACAGTGAAGGTGTGGTGTCGCGTACAATAGTTTATACGTGATTTAGTCGGTTTAAGAAGGGTAGAGAATCCTTAGAAGACGACGAGAGAAGCGGCCTTCCGTCAACAGCTGTTACCATTGAAAACGAGGCTCGTGTGTGCGCGCTACTGAACCAGGATTACCACATGTTTCTCAGAATATAAGAAGATGAACTGAACATAAGTAAGGAAAGCGTAGCTTTGATTTTGAAAGAAAAAATGAACCGTAAGAAGGTCTGCACTTCCTCACACACGAGCAGAAGCAGACTCGCGTCGAGTGTTGTCAAGATTTTATCGAGACTTGCGACATCACTCCAGACTTTCTGACCTCAATGGTAACTGGTGACGAGACTTGGTGTTTTAATACGATCCTTGGTCCAGTTCGGGCCGTGCGAGGCCTCATAAAGTACGCCAACGAAAATTACGGGGGAAGACGATGCTCATCGCTTTCTTCGACTCTAAACGTCTGATCTAACAAGAATTTGTGCCTCCAGGCATCACCGAGCCGGGCTCGTGGAGTTTGCTGGATGCATCTGGTCATTTGTCGAAGATTGTGAAGCATTTTCTCGCCGTATTAACCACGCCCCATACTCGCTAGATCTGGCTCCAGCAGACTTTTGCCGATCTTCCATATTTTACTACATAGAGCATCAGAATTTATATAGGGCCAACGGGAAGATATCTAAGTACAAGAATTTCAGAACACAAACGAAGTATAAATTCAGCAATCATGCATTCGATTTTGAATTGCAATGGTTCTGGATAGAGAATCTCATCATAAAAGAAGACTCATTAAGGAAATGATACACATACAAAAACATACAAACAGTGTCAACAGAAAACGGAATACAGAAGGTCTTAGTAATTCATATTTCAATCTTATAAGGAGAATCAATTCTTGAAGTTGAAACCACCATTATTCGTTTTGAAATGCCGTGTGCATCAATCGTTTCCTTAGGAGATTATGAAAACGTAAAAATAATTA
Source organism: Cryptolaemus montrouzieri (assembly GCA_013387265.2). NCBI lineage: Eukaryota > Metazoa > Arthropoda > Insecta > Coleoptera > Coccinellidae > Cryptolaemus > Cryptolaemus montrouzieri. Next base: position 65,714,346 of record JABFTP020000103.1, read on the forward strand.
TAATATCAGACCGCACATATTCGTTGTTTGGCCAACAGCTCCCGAATATCTATGTATCTTTCGTTTTATTATTGCGTAAGAGATCTGTATATACCTTGTGAGTACGTAGTTTTTTTTTAATTCTGAAAGAAAATTTTATCCTATTTATTTATTTATTATATTTTATGGCAGTTTTTATATATACATTTCATAGTGTTTTCAATTTGTTTGAGCTTGTGAGTGTTTCGTGTAATGTCTAACAATTCGATTCTCGATAGAGGAGAGTCTGTTTAATTTATACACATATATGTTCTGCTGCTTCACTTTTCTTCAAGAAGAAAATGTTATTTTCTGATAGTAAATTCATTTCACAGTCCTGAAGAAGGCTATTGTGCCGAAACGTCCACTGAATGTATAAATAGAGATCTTTAGAAGAAAACTGGCTGAATTCCACCAATTCGAAATAAATTATTGATGTTAACTTGTTGGTGTCTTTGCATTTTCCTGAAGGTATGCACAACCTGTAGTCGGTTCATCTTATTACCAATCCAACAGCACAATCTCATGAATTGTCGAATAGTTATTGATTTTTTTTATTCACAGCGGTATTTTAAAATTCAGTAACTAAAATATATATTATTTGGATTGTTTGCGTTGCGTTTTTCGATCGCTTCGATCGAGAAAAGAAGAAAAGCCAACTAATCATTATCTAAATATTAATAATTTTACATCATATAATGCCTGGGAAACAATATGGTACGTCCACATTTAGGTAAAGTATCAACCCCCTACGCAGTCGAATAGTTTCATCAGTTAATTGACATTGATTCTGAATAATAAGAATGTCCAATTTTGTTCTCTGTATTTAGACATTTCACGGACCCGAATTTTAGAACAATGTATTCAAATATATTGCGTTATCGAACAGTCATGTTAGTTTATTGTCGAGTTGAATTTTATAGTCAATTAATATATTGAAGTTTACTTACCATCTGGGGTGGTAAATTTATAGACGGTATTCTGCTTTCAGCTATATCCAAGCTTTTGCAAATAACTCTGTCTACAGTATTCAGAGGTGTTCCCAGCAGGCCAATGACTGGACTGTGAGACACTGCTTTAATAGTATCCTCTGCTTGATCCAGAGTCCATGTGAGTATGTTGTTGGTTTTCTGAAACAATGACCGCATAACTATCATATAAGTAAGATAGATGTATCAGATCAACTTTTTATATATTAATTCACAGAAAAATTTACTTGGGTAGAAAATTTTCGACTCGTTCAACAGTTTGAAATATTTATTTTGTTGAAACTTGATTCACCTCCGCTCTAAGTATTAAATATAGAAAAAAACGTCTACCAAAATTTCTTTCATGCTTATAAGAAATTATTGAACCCTATCGTTGAAGGGCTCTTTTGGACTATATATATATATATATATATATATATATATATATATATATATATATATATATATATATATATATATATATATATATATATATATATATATATATATATATATATATATAGTATATATAGCCCTTCAACGATAGGGTTCAATATATATATATATATATATATATATATAATATCATAATATATATATATATATATATATATATATATATATATATATATATATATATATATATATATATCTGTTATGATATTATATTACACCAAAATTATAGTAATTATTGTAAGCACAAATATTCAAATTTTTGTTAATCCTTTCTTTTCAAAAGAATATATATATATATATATATATATATATATATATATATATATATATATATATATATATAAATATAGTGATAATACTATTGATCCGTCTCAATATAGACCAATTACTTGCCTTCCAACAATATATAAAATTCTAACTGCATGTATTACCCAAAAATTTATGCACATTTGGAGAATTATAATATTCTTTCCGAACATCAAAAGGATGTAGAAAAAACACCTTGGTACTAAAGAGCAACTTGTAATTGATTCTGTTGCTTTGAATCAAGCTCAAACTAAGAAGAGAAATATTCATACAGCCTTCATTGATTACCAAAAGGCTTTTGACAGTTCTCCCATTCATGGCTTCAAGAAATTTTGGAAATTTATAAAATTGATAAGACACTTCGTCATTTTCTTGAATTCGTTATGAAAAATTGGAGAACCAATCTTCATTTAAATATTTCAAAACAATCGTTAAAATCCGAAGTAATTCCAATCAAAAGAGGCATTTTTCAAGGTGATTCTTTAAGTGCTCTTTGGTTTTGTCTTTGCCTCAATCCATTATCTCATGAATTAAATGCTACTAGTTTCGGCTTCAAAATAAAGAGTTTATTAACTGAATTCAAATTAAGTCACTTAATTTATTTAGATGATATTAAATTATATGCCGGAACCAGATCTCATTTAAAAAGTCTACTTGAGATTACTTTCAACTATTCCAATGATATTCATATGAAATTTGGGCTTCCAAAATGTAAAAATCTTTCTATTGAAAAGGAAAGATCACCTCTAATTATATAAAGATTTCCAATATCGAAATCGAGCCAATGCATCAAGGAGATACATATAAATATCTTGGATTTTGTCAAGAGAAGACAATTAACCATAGCAGCACTAAAGAAATTATTAGAAGTTCATATTACAAAAGACTAAGAATTATCATCAAGAGTTATTTAACTAGTAAAAACCTTTTCAGAGCTATCAACTCCTATGCTGTTCCTATTCTTACATCTTCTTTTGGAATTATTAAATGGTCTAAAACTGATCTAAATGAATTACAATGTCAAACGAGGAAAATGCTCTGTAAATATCATAAGCACCACCCAAAGTCAGCTGTTCAGAGAGTTACACTACCTAGACATCTTGGAGGTCGTGGATTAATTGATTTGAATAATCTTCATAGTAAACAGATTTTTCATCTACGTTCCCATTTTCATGATAAACAGAGAACATCTAAATTACATGATATTGTTGTTGCTTCAGATTATAATCTTACACCTCTGAACTTGACAATGCAAAAGGTAGATTTTGAAATATTTGATGATAATTCTAAAAGAGAAAGTTGGATGCAGAAGGAATTACACGGAAAGCACCTAAAGAATTGAAAATGATTATATTGATGAAATTGCATCGAATAAATGGTTAGTATCTGGAGAATTGTTTGCTGAAACAGAAGGCTTGGCAATTGCGATTCAGGACCAGGTTGTTTTACAAGGAATTATAGAAAACATATCATCAAACAAAATATAGATGATTCTTGCCGTAGATGTTTCTGTTCTTCAGAAACAGTTTTTCATATATTACCATCTTGCTCAGTCCTTGCTTCAACAGATTATTTAGAAAGACATAATGCCGTCGCTAATATTATTCACTTCAATCTAGGAATTAAACATGACCTAATTCCCAAAAGAAAAAATTTCAAAATTATGAACCTGAGATTATTTGTGAAAATGACAAATATAAACTTTATTTTGATAAAACAATTCTGTGCAACAGAGCTGTAAAACACAATAGACCAGATATCGTTCTTAATGATAAACAGAATCAAATAACATATATAATTGATATTGCTATACCCGACACACATAATATACAAAATAAATACAATGAAAAATTTCTAAATATATGATGCTTGGCGACGAGATTAAAAAATGTGGAAAATGAAGAAAATATTTATTCTACCGATTATTATTTCTACAACAGGCGTTATTCCTAGAAATCTTCACAAAAGTATTGAGATTTTGGGTCTGAAGAAAATTTGTTTGAACAGTTACAAAAGATAACAGTCATCAAATCTTGTAATATTCTTCGTAGGTTTCTTTCCGAAAATAATAATGAGGTAGAGTCATAGGTTTTCTCTTTAGTTTATACTGCTCAGAATCTCATTTCATATTTTATTTATTTGTTTATATAAATGTAATATAATTAACTGACAATTAGGTCATATTTATATTCAGAGCAGTATTCTATTCGATCGTTCACCACTTCACACAAAGGAAACTATTAATGAGTAACATTCAGTGTTACTTGACTAAGGTCCGTACACTGGATTTTTCCGGGAGAAAGCCTCTGACACTACTCGTTGGTACATTGATATCATTGTCTGATGATGCTATAGTATGTATATATTCTGGTAGATTGATATATTCTCATAACATTTAACGTTATCCTAATATATAATTACTCCAGGATATGTTTTAATTATAATCATTGCCTGGCAATGGTATTAATTACCGGGTGATGGAATTTTTATTTTTCATGAAATCAGTTTGATTGCATGAACAGATATATGGGCAACTCGTCGGGGTAAAACCCCTTTATATATATATATATATATATATATATATATATATATATATATATATATATATATATATATATTCTTTTGAAATTTTTCTCAGTACTATAATGTATTCATTGTCATGTTTTCAAAAGAATAGAGAAATCGACTGACACTGATGGAATTGAATTCATAGCTTTGCTTGTCTTATTTATAATAATAATAATAATAATAATAATAAACTCAGGGGCTCAGGAACATTGTTTCTAAGTACGGGCTTAGCGAACCCGAGGTACCCAAGCTGAACCTGGCAGTAGGTATAAAATGCAACTTATCCAATGATGTACAATCTAAGAAATAAACGGGTGAATCGACATTGTACCAGCATATCCTCTTGTCGCGTTCAAGATTTAGGGAGAGGGTCTTGTTCGGAAAGTGGGTAACAGTCTCCTTCGGTTAGCGACGGATGCAGCGTGATATCTGCAACACAAAACCCAGTGGGAGATAACATCAATACCTCATAACCGACTCTTGATGTTTCAACGGTGGCGCAAGCCATTTTGCCTACGACCACGAGAGCCGGACTCCCTAGGAAACGCATGAAGTAGACCCCAGAAATGAATTCCTTCATTATGCGTTCCTATTAAAAGATAACAAACTTGGAATCGGAAATAACAGCATACAGATACGCGTTACATCTTGCGTTCGTAAAAAAATATCCTGAATTACTACACATATCCGAGCAGACAATTTCGGATCAACCAAGAACATTCGTTAAAAACAGGCTTCTTCCTTCAGAAACGCTGCAAAGCATACGAGAAGATGTTATAATGAACTCAGAAGCGAAAATGATACTCATAACGGTATACCTGCCGGAGTCATTGAAAGTGTTACAGATAACACCGAAGCCCCGGAAACGAATATTAACATGGAACGCCCTCCTGAGCCGAATCAGCAGAACGAATATATGTATTTAGCAAGATCAGAACTCAACAGAACAATAACTGAATTCAGTGGTAGTAACCCAACTAAAAGACCTAAACTGCCAAACTCAAGACGAACCAGAACACCAATGTCATCCTAGCAAGCGTAAACTCAGTATTTGAAGAATATACCGACCAGAACACCTTGGAGAAGATTCACACTTTGATTTACTGTGGAGCAGTAGCGGTTCTTCGACTTCACAAACAACAAATCTCCACAACTCTTATTCAAGTTGAGCCAAAAAGCGTCAGAAAACCACCAATGCAAAAACGACTGGAGAAGAATATTGATAATATTAGAGCAGAAATCGGTCGCCTCACAGAATTCCTGAGGAACAGAAAACCCTCAAGGCACTTGAAATCACATATACGCAAAATTTATAGGAAAATTGGTACGAACACAAAACACCCTAATCACAAACAACACATCGACGTGTATATAGACACTTTGAAACAGAAACTCCAAACAAAAGCAAAGAGGCTTTCAAGATACGTCAAGTATACTGAAAGGAAACACCAAAACCAAAGTTTCCTCCAAAACGCGGCCAATTTTCATAAGGGAAATAACAAAACTCCAACCAACAATAACAGAGAAGTACCTGACGCACAGTACTTGACCGATTATTGGTCATCACTATGGTCGCACCCCAAAGAACACAATAGAGATGCGGAATGGATTACGAACGAAAAAGAACGCCTTGATATCAAAGGTATTGGCTTCGAAGGAATAACGGAGGAAGAAATCACAACAGTAGTTAGAGCGACCAACAATTGGAAGGCCACAGGTATAGATAATATCCACAACTACTGGTACAAGAAGTTTGATTAGCTCCATGGAGCCCTAGCGAAACAGCTCACGTTTGTTCTCCAACACCCCAGGAAAACACCCACTTTCCTAACACAAGGCTTAACATATATGCTACCTAAGAGCGATAGAACTCAGGATCCGTCTCAATATAGGCCAATCACTTGCCTGCCAACACTCTACAAAATACTCACCTCATGCATATCCAATCGAATATACCAACACCTTGACGACAACAATATATTAGCAGAGGAGCAGAAAGGATGCAGAACGAAACACCACGGGTGCAAGGAACAACTCATCATCGATTCTGTGATAATGGAACAGGCACACGTAGGGCATCGGAATGTTCATTCAGCTTTTCTCGATTATCTGAAGGCATTCGATAGTACCGCCCATTCTTGGCTTGTTAAAGTATTGCAGATATACAAAATTCACCCAACCCTGGTAGAGTTCTTGAAGACAACAATGACACACTGGCGTACGTCTCTGCATGTCAAAATGAACAATAAATCAATTAAAACCGACGAGATACCCATACATCGTGGATTTTTTCAAGGAGACTCTTTGAGTCCACTATGGTTCTGTTTAGCTATGAACCCATTGTCCTCAATGCTCAATAGAACAGGATACGGATATAGGATAAAAACAGATAGGAATAATTGTACAGTCTCCTACTTGCTGTATATGGATGACATCAAATTATATGCTTCGAACTAGAAACGACGATTTGCTGAAAACTGTCAGTGAGTTCTCGGCAGATGTTCATGTGAAATTCGGGATTGAAGACCCTGAACATTCAAAGAGGGAAAGACATAGATGGTGAAACACAATTTCCAAACGGTGATATTATACAGTGCATGAGGGATGGCGAAACATACAAATATCTGGGATACCAACAAGTCAGATTGCTAGACCAAAAGCAATCAAAGGAGAAGATTCGTTCAGAATACAGTCAGCGTCTGAAGACTGTGCTAAAATCAATGTTGAACTCGGGGAATCTAGTCAAGGCAATTAATACCTGCGCCATTCCTGTGTTGTTTTACTCATTTGGAATAATCAGATGACTAAGACAGAACTGGATGATATTCAGAGGCAGGCCCGAACGATGCTAACAAAGTACAACAACCATCATCCAAAATCGTCTGTGATACGAACACCTTTGAAGCGGAAAGAAGGAGGACGCGGATTAATAGATGTTATCAATTTACACACCCTACAGATAAAAAATCTCAGAGAATTCTTCTCAGCAAAAGCTCTCACTTCTGACCTCCATAGGGTGGTGTCGTTGGCTGATAAGGGTTGTACACCTCTAAATCTTTCTACCAGAGATGACCTGCTGAATCTACTGTTCGTATCAGATACTGAAAAACAAGAGAAATGGTCAAGAAAGGAATTGCATGGACGACATCATCATGAGATTAATCAACCACACATCGACAAAGAAGCCTCCAACAAATGGTTGATGAAAGGGGAATTATTCGCGGAAACAGAGGGATTCCCTATGGCCATCCAAGACGAAGTGATCGCTACAAACAACTAAAAAAAATTATTAAGAAGGACGGAACATTACAAACAGATAGGTGCAGAAAATGCCATATAAGATCGGAGACTATACAGCATATTACGTCCGGATGCGAACAAATGGCCAATACGGACTATCTTCATAGGCATAATCAAGTGTGCAACATTATCCATCAGAAACTTGCACACAAGTACGGACTTCTGAATACCTTCCAGCCATATTACAAGTATTAACCGGTGGCCGTATTGGAAAATGACTCTATCAGATTATACTATGATGGGCCTGTTAACACTGACAGAATGGTGACGAATAATAGGCCGGACATAGTGGTGTATGATAAGAGAGCCAGAACAGCAATGCTGGTGGATGTCTCCATACCGAATAATAACAACGTGCTGAATAAGTTCCAGGAGAAAAAATCCAAATACACAGACCTTGCTATTGAGATCAAGCAGATGTGGCACCTCGAGAAAATAGATATTGTTCCTGTCATCGTATCCTCCACTGGGTTGATACCCAAAACTTTGCATGATAGCCTTAAGAAATCAGAATTGCATAAAAATACCTATATAGAAATGCAAAAAGCTGTAATTCTTAATACATGTAAGATTGTTAGGAAATTTATGTCAAAGATATTGTAATAGAGCCTATTCCCTTTGATTTCTGAATCTGGGAAAGGTAAATTATATTCAGCTAACAGCTGAGATAAGGCATAAGTCCACGATAATAAATAATAATAATTCTTTATCTAGCAATTTGCTATTGAAAACAACATCATATTGCTGGGTTATAGGTATGTAATGTCTTTCACAATATATCCCCAGCATTCTAGATATTACACCAAAATTAAATATAATTCTTCACTACAAAATCTCCCAAAAGAATTTTGAATTCATTATCATTGTTAGATTCCTTAATTTTAATTGGCAGACTATTAAATGTTGAAACTACTCTTATTCACGCTGTGTTGCAAGTTTTATTAGTTTTACATCTCTCAATAGAAAAATCGTTTTATTTCTTGTATTATAAATATGTTTATCTTTAATGAAATGTAAGTTTACATATATATATATATATATATATATATATATATATATATATATATATATATATATATATATATATATATATATATATATATATATATATATATATTTAGGACTAGTTTAGGACTAGTTTATTCTTTCTCTTGTAAATAAAATCCAATTATCTGAAATAAGTTTTCTGTTTGAAACTCATAAGTCATAATACTGTCAACTCCCACTGAAGTCCTTTCATTATCTAGTCTAGTTATTATCACAATTCACCTTATCGCCTATTCTTGATATGCAGTGTATTTTTCTTGAACGGGAAGTCTGTTGAAACGAACATGTCTATCTATAGTGAGTACCTACACGACGGTTTGGACAATCAGGCGCAGATGGAGGCTGACTCTGATCTATGCAAAGCATTTGATAAAACATGCCATAATATTCACGTAGAGCGTCTTTCGAGGTCGGAGTGAAGGGCATTCTTCTGCGGTGGTATAAGTCGAGGGATTCGAATTTGAGAGTTATATTTCTTTGTCTGGAGTACTACAGGGGTCCCACTTGGTAACCCTGCTGTTCTTAATATATATAAACCGGATCAAGGAATGTTTTAAGTTTTCGAGGTTTTAAATGTTCGCAGATGACCAAAAAGTCTTCTGCGGATTAATTTTCTGACCAATTGTGAAAACATTCAATCTGATCTGGATCGTTTTTTCCAGTTCTGTCAACAAAACTGTCTATTCTTAAATACAACTAAGTTCTTCTCTATTACGTTCACTCGAAAGAAATCAAATATCGAATTCACCTATTTCCTTGGTGGCGTTAATCTTCAGCTCGATTAACGCGCAAAGGATATGGGTATTTTTTTGGATTAAAAATTAATACTTGACGTTCATATCAATTATATTTCAACAGCAGCATCAAGAATGTTAGGATTCATAATGAGGAGAACTAAATACTTTACAAACGCGCAGACAGTTGTTGTTTTGTAATATGCATTTGTGTCTCGCTAGTGTGGTTTGGTGCCTTCAGCATGGGATTTATAGGTCTCGAATTGAATCTATTCAAAAGAGATTTCTTTATCAACTTTGTACTATGTTTGGTTTGAGTTTTACGAGTAACCACTCACTAGCCAGAAGACACTTGCCTTGAAAATAGACGCAAAGTAGCAGACGTGGTATTTCTATGTTGGTTGTTTCAGAATTCTGTTCAGAGTGAGGAATTACTCGCCGCAATTGGCATAAATGTTCCATTTAGGAGACTTAGAGAGTCCCAACTATTTACTATTCTTTTCAAGAGAACGTCGTGCTCGCAGAATTGTCATCTAACAATAATAAACAGAAATGCAAATGAGTTTCCTAACATCGTTGATATCTATGTCGAAAGCCCAAGTCGAGGGCAGGTTGAAGGCACATTTTCTCGAACGGACATAGATTCTGTTTTTTGTTCGTTAATATGTATTATTGATTAATATTTTCAAGATATCTTTTCTTCTGCTGATACAGTTTGTTCTTTGTGTTGCAAGTGATTATAATTGTTCTATATTTTTACTATCATTTCATAATATTGTAATGTGGATACTAATTATGGGGCAACCCGCCGGTATCCCAAAGGATCTTGAATAAAATTAAAAATGAAAAAGAAAATAAAGTAGAACATGCAGCAATTAGGAGAAAGAAAAAATGCAAGCCGGTCAGGAAAATAAGAAGAGAGAGAATAAACATCCATCTAGATGAAAATACGCAGAAATGAACTACACCTACTGCCGTATATCAGCAAAAGTCTACGAGAGTAATAATATTTGTATTAGAGTTGTCATCAGAAATTAGTATGACATCCGCCAATACTACACTGCTCCAAGAAATTAACTCACAATGTCAATATTTCAAATTTCATTTTTTGAAGTCAACTAATTATTAACACATGTTTTACTTTCAGTATGTCCGAACATATGCCAACAAAATTCGATGTATTTTTGGCGCACATGTTCCTATCATGAGCAATGAAATAAAATAAATGAATGGAGATTTTGCACGACACCACCACATGTTGATAACATCAATTTTGTGAGTAACCTTCGTTGTTTTTGTTCGTTAATGGTGCAACACAAATCACGACAGAATGTACTGAAACAGTATTCAACTGTGCCAGAATGATCCTCAGGTGCAGGGAAACTGGTAGTCATGAAGGAGACTGAGTCAAGGACGACCTAAAGCAACAATGCTCATCCACGAACGTTAGTTACGAATTTTCTCGTTGAGACGATGGTTCACTTCTGCTAGGTACCTTCAATTGCTGCTTCGAGAGAACAGTGGAGTACAAGTTACCACTAAAACCATAAAACAACGTCTCAGGAAATTTGGTTAGAGGCCTCATATTGCAACGCAACACGAGGGGTAACTCTAACAACACCACATCGAAGATCCCAATTGAATTTTTTCATGGAATAACTCAGTAGGTTAGAAGCTGACTAGAAGGGAGTTTTGTTCACAGATGAGCCAAGATTTTGTTCATTGCGATCAACGTTCTTTAGTGTTCAAACTTTGAAAAAATTATGCCCAGTTCAATTTTTCTCCTATGGTTTTGGTGAAAATTCAATAATTGGGTGAGCAAGAAATTTTTTTGACCATCTACACTGAACTGGTTCACGATAATGGAACCCTGAATGCTCAGAGGTACTTTACATACATTTCTGAAGAACATGTTGTACCATTTGTGGCATACATTTGTGAAAACATTCTTTTTTTTTCATGATAACGCTAGACCTTACCAAGCTCATATCATTGGGAACTGCCTTCAAGATGACGAAATCACTTTAATTGAGTGGCCTACACGATGTGCTGACCTCAATTCCATCGAATATGTCGGAGACATTCTCAATAGAAGATAGCAAATCCAGAAAAATCAGCCATCTATCTTAATTTAGGTTCGGTACAGATAGATCGAAATCTGGAACGGAATGAATCAGAATGCTATAAGGCAGGGGTGCTCAAACTTGAACTACTGACGATCTACCTCAATATTTTTATACTACTCACGATCGACTCTAAGAGGCTGCAAGTATGTGTGATGCAGGGTTGTCGTACCTACACGATACACCCTTCCTACCTACCTACCTAGGTAAGGTGTACCATAGCATATATAGATATTAGGTTTCCGCACAATATACATTATTTTAGTCAATGTTTGGGTTAGGTTTAGTTTAGTTTAGGTTCTTCTCTATAATATGCCACGGTTCCTCCCCTTCAGAGGAATGATCAAAAATTCTTCCTCAGCCAACGAGTCACTGAATACCATCCGAATAAAAATACATAGCTGGGCAGTGTCTGTCATATCGGTGGATTTTCCGAGGTGTAAAGAAAAGTATGTACATTTCTTGATATGATGTTTCAGTTTATCTGCCATGTCCTGACTCATGACTTCAATACGCCTTGTGACAGTTGGACGACATAACTGAAGTTCTCTAATAGCAGACATGATTTGTTTCATTTTTAAAATCTCCAAATGATGTCTCACCCGCTCCAATAAATACTTCCCTCACAACCGATCCATCTTCGAATGGTATCTTGTGTTTCGCCAATATATGAGATATTTTAAATGATGCGATCGTAGCAGCTTTTGATTGTTTGCCTGGTCTCTTTTTTATTATTAGAGCTATAGAACCCTTCAAGGTTTATTAAGCTTAACTTTAAGAGGTACAACATTGAATTACATTTTATCCTACGGTAAGAGTGACAATTTTAAAAATACATGTATACACAAGTGTATATTACACTTATCTAAGAAATTAAAGACAATTCTCATACCTACAATATTAGGTTCAAACAATAAACACTTGGTGTCCAAAGGTAAAAACAGTCTAACAATTTCCTGATAACATTGTTCCTTTCATTATCGTGAAGTGAACATTGGAGCACTATATGATTCAAAGTTTGAAACTCGTGTCCACAATTATACATGGGACTGTCCATGATATTTTTCGAAAATAAAGATTTATTCAAATTAATGTGTTCCGGCTCAACACGATAATTAAACTCCTTTCTAGGCTCTTCTTAAAAAACCATGGATATTTTTCAACATTAACAGAATTTTTGAATAAAATTTTCCTTTATTCCCTGTTCCCAATTCAATTATAGAATTGGGTGTTTCTACATATACAGTATGCCTAAAACTTTCTTTCAGATCTCGATAGGGAATGAGCAATTGTATGTCGTTGCTGGGTAGTTCAGTACCTTTGTTTGCAAGTTGATCCACTTTCTCATTTCCACCTATTTCCCTGTGTGATGGAATCCATACGAACTCTATTGTTGTTTTGAAAACATTGTTTTGAGAATGCTCAAAGAGCTTTTCTTTAATTTTCAAAATTTAGCAATTAACATTTGAATTGAATCGAAAACTTTGCAGACTTTCCAACACACTTAGGGAATCAGTGAAAACGAAAAAGCACTTTGATATATTCTGTGTAGCAATTTCACAAGCATCTAGAATTGCGATGCATTCAGCAGTGAAAATTGAGGTATACGAAGGAAGACTTTTAAACCTACTAATATCTGATTCAGGACAGATACAAGCCGTACCAACTGATCTGGAATTCTTGACTTTACTACCATCTGTGTAGATATTTATGTGTGAATTAATTATTCATTTTGACATTGACTTGGCGTCAATGAAAACTGGATTGAATAAGTCTCGGTAATAAATGCTTCCTTCAAAACCTATTCATCTTCGAATGGTTTCTTGTATTTCGCCAATATATGAGATATTTTGAATGACGAGATCTTAGCAGCTTCTGATTGTTTGGCTGGTCTTAAGGACATGGTTTGTTCTTTTTTCAAACAAGATATCAAATCACGTATTTTTCGGTTTCTTAATTGACTTTGTGGCGGAAAATCCTTTTCATAGTTTTTATGAACCGTTTTATGATGCCTCTCTAAGTTACCACGCTTAGGTATTTCAGTTGACGCACGACAAATAAGACAAATGCACTTATCCTTCACCATACAAAAGGAAAATTCTTCATTCCAATCGTTATTAAAACGATACGTTTTAGATTTCTTCGCTGCACTCCTTCTGTACTATTTAATAATAAACTTTTATATCGGCGTGAACGAAAGTCTCGAATGTTCCGGTCCAACATGTTGACCGAAATTTCTATAGAAGCGGCAAGAATAAAAAATGGCTTTTCCTTGAAAAGTACCGCGAGCTCCTCTGATAATGCCGATTTTTGCCGCTAGAAGAGTGTTATTATATTACGTAATAATTTTTTGTACTTAAGTTACCTACGTATTGAAAATCTTATTCTTCTCGAGATCTACTCAAAAAACACTCGCGATCGACCGTTTGAGCACCCCGGCTATAAGGTTATTTATTTTGAGTATGAATCGTTGATGTCATACCGTAATTCTCGTCAGAGGTGGAAATATCTGGTATTAAAAGGTTCTTGGGGATTTTGTCAAAAGTTTTACATTTTTCATTATTTGTTTAGTTTCAATTTCTATGGGTACCATTTACATTTCGATTGTCCTCAAGCATTTCTCAGAGCTGGTGGATTAATGGAAAAATTATTTTTTAACACATCTAAACTTCTTCTGAATGAATTTGAATTTTCGATTTTATCTGTTAATTTCTTGAGGCCGTGGGAATGAATAAAAGAAAGATTATAATTTTCCCAACGTATATTTGATATTACCTAATTTCTCAAACTAAAACCGTGACAAATTCGAAAAAAGTGCTAAGGGCTCAAAAATTTGATATAAAATCGATTCTCAATTTTTTAGTTACTAGAGGTATATTAAAAATCGAAGGATATAATGTAGGTAAAGGATAGCCTTGTTGATTTTCATAACAACTTCAGTAGTCTAATATTGTAAAACCAAAGGAGCACTTGTATACATCGTTTGAAAATATATCGAAAACTGTAGAAATCCTTTCCATCAGTAATGAGGTTTTCATGGAAATATACACATTGAAACCTTTTGTTATAAAATGACTCGGAAATAACGGATTGAAATTATTTGTTACCAATGTACAGTTGTCAGAATGATTTGTTTCAATGCTGAATAGAATTGATATATTATTAAGAACTCACCTTAATTCGTACATAAATATTTTCTGCGATATTCAACCCACTATGCACAATAGGAATGTTAACGATCCTATTGTAGGATTCAAGATTCTCCAACCAAGACGTATCCTTGTATGTTGATGCCACTGAAAAGAATATTTTTGATAAATTTGGAGCGAAGATGCAAGAAAGTATAAATATAACTAGATCAATAAATGAAATCTAAAGCTTTCAATACATTCAACGAAAGTTATTCAACAAGAATCAAAGGTTTTAATGATTCAACTTGAACACATGTAGAAATAATCGTGAAGTCAAAATATCTCAAATTTAGAGAAACCTACTTATTCTGATTACCGAAAACCACATCTCAAATTAATTCTTTCAAATTCAATAGAGATAGGGGAGGCTGGGGCTGGTTGTGACATTTTTATTTGAAAACGACATATTTTATTGTCGATTTGCTTGTTTTACCTAGTTATAGGTTTATTTTATTAAGTAACTATTCAAGATTTTAATTTACAATTAATTTTATGTAGGAGAGTAATAAGAGACGTGTCACATTCAACCCCGCACCGGGGGCTGGTTGTTTCAGTATAAGGGGCAAAAAGTTTCAAGAAAAGAAAAACGTATCATAAGTGTTTTTATTTGGCATAATAATCACAATAAGTTATCTTACTTTACTTATAACATTAGTAATATTTATTCCAATCAGTCTCATGCCTCATTAAAACAAAAACATGGTAATTTTCTGAAATTAAAACAAAACAACGTAATTATTTTTGGTTTTGTACCTCGTGAGAACAAAATATGCATAATTTCAGACCTTATAGCATCATAATTATCTGTCTATTAACAATATATATGTATGAAAGAACAATAAGTATGTATTAAGTATAGGACTCATTAACAAATGTAATTAACCCCTTAAAAAAACAATCAGATCTTTGAAGAAAAACTTTACAGTTCACTCGTTGTATTCTGAACAGTCACTTTTGCAATTCAAACAAATGTACTGAACAATATTTCCTGTAACACATTTCACATGTGACTATTTGTTACACATTCTATCCATTCCTCGCCAGATTTTTTTGGATCAAAAGGATCGCAACATATTAGACAAAAATAATTATCCTCTGCACTTTCTTCATCTGTATCATGTAACACCTTTCTCATTACCGAAAGCTTTCCGGTTTCCTTAGTTGTTTTCTTTTCCTTGCTAGTAGTTCCCTGTTGACTTTTTTTCTTGTTGTCTTTCCCCCCTTGGATGTCTGTCCACTTTTAGATTTATTTATTTCACTCTCTTCCAGTGCCAAAGCATTTTTTTCGGGAGTATCTGTTAAAAAAGCCAATTTGCGAGTTTTTCGTGTTATTTTTTTTGTTCTCGCAGCGGATTTTGGATAAGGTCTAATAATCTTGGGTGAATAGTTGTTTTCACTGGGCATTATATCTTTGCTACAACCAGCGACTGGGTTAGTATAAGTGGAGATTTCGTGTTGTGCCACGGTGGCACTCTCTACAGGCAACTGTAGAGGAGGAGGAGGAGGAGCTGAAGTGTCGGCCTCCATGTTCTGTGTTATAATAGGGATATTTTCGATGTTTGAGTTAGTCGTTTCGTCTATTGGTCTGTCAGTAACAAAAGCAGACATGAAGTCATCATCCTGAAAAATTTCTTTATTAAACGGTGCAATACCAGTCTTTTTGAATCCGTTGATAATGTTTGCTGGGTTCAATGCTGATGGTGAAGCATTATTCTTTATCGATGGAATATCGCTATTGGTCATTGTTTTGCCAGTATTGTTTCTAAGCCAAGCATCTTGTTGACTGGCACAGTATTTTTGAAGGGTCCATATACACCTACATCCAGAGGCTGCAGTTTATGTGAGCAATGTGGTGGGAAGGATAGCAATACCATGGTTTTATTTTGCTGTTTCGATGACCTGAATATCCAAGTGTGATGTATGATTGTCTAATAATAAGAGTAAAGGGTCGGCTGCAGAAGGTTTTACATTTTCTATGAAATG
Source organism: Cryptolaemus montrouzieri (assembly GCA_013387265.2). Taxonomy (NCBI): domain Eukaryota; kingdom Metazoa; phylum Arthropoda; class Insecta; order Coleoptera; family Coccinellidae; genus Cryptolaemus; species Cryptolaemus montrouzieri. The sequence goes on from JABFTP020000103.1 coordinate 65,731,040, forward strand.
TTATATAAATATTCTGAATTCCAGCCCAATCATCCAGGCACTTGAGTTTCATGCCTCAATACACCCTGGAGGTCCATCGCGAACAAAATAGTCTCTATATTTAATTCGGGGAAAGATAAACATACTTGGTACTGAGTTTCCCACTGCATTTGTTGCTGCGCAGAGAGTTACGAGAGTCCCTCTCTCTGCTGATGTAATTGAACCAACTTGCTTAGAGTCTTTAAGGACTGAAATTTTTCTGGGTTTCTGTACAGTTGTCACACCTGTCTCGTCTACATTCCATATGCGAGACAAGGGAAATCTACCTAATACGTCAGCCAATTTAGAAAAGAAATAACTAACATTCGTTTTGTTAAATGATGTGGCTCTGCTCAAGCTAGTAGCCTCCGGTGATCTTATAGATAACGACGTATTGCGTTTAACAAATGCTGTCAGCCAATCAACTTCTGCTTCTTTATTGTCAAGCCATGATTGCGGTGTTGTACTTACGGGCACAGTCAAATGCCAGTTTTCTGACATCCTTTGGCGTCAATCCATAATAAATTTGGCTGCATTCCATAGATATGTCACTTTCTTTTGCTTCTTTTCTTTTCTTGAAAAATCTTGTAAGCGACATATTGCTTATACAGTTGAGTGTTCATATTTTATAAATAATTTCTTATTTTCAGGATGGTTCATCCAGTTGTGACCAAGAGAAATTCTACAAATTACTCGTGAAATATATGAAAAATGAATAATAAAGTATCTTTCTCTTGTCTTCTTTAAATACGAGGTTAGTGAGAATATTCTCAAATATAGAATACCTGGTGCGAACCTGATAACCTCTTCAGTAACAAACACACAAAAAATGACAAAATATGCTACGAGAGTTTCTTAGGAAATGTAATACAAAACTTCCTTTCACAATTGATGGGTGGTTGTTTTTCAGTATGCAAGGGTACTATGAGACAACTGCCCATTTTATCGATAGCAGAAAGAAGAAGCTTCATTACATTTTCTTGGAATTTCTAGCAGCTCATTGCGAATATAGTAGCTCAATAGCGTAATTATTTTCCCAAGTTTTACTTTCTTACAATCTAGGAAATTCAGTACAAGGAATAACAACTGATAATACAAATAGCAATTTCACTTTCATTAATAAATTGAAACGCTCAATTCCTGAAATTGATTCCAAAATTATCCAATTTTTGCTTTGCACACATTCTCAACTTAGGAGCAAGGGATTCAACCGAAATACTCGATTCTGATATTGACAATTTTATTGAAAACAATTCATCTGACACGTATGAAGATGAGAAAGAGTTTACCATAAATACGACAGTTGGGAAAGTTCATACTTCAGCCAAAAAAATTTGAAAATTCTAAGAATCTACGTAACGATATTGAGAAATTTTACGGCAGTGCATTCGTAATAATCTAATAGGTTCTTGAGTTTGACAGGCCATAAAATAGACTTCGCCATAATACTGATAAAACTAAATTGAAATAACTCAAGTTGATAGACACAGATTGGCCATTGATAGAGAAAGTGTGTGAACGCCCCAAAATCTTCAAAAATACTTCAAGTGTATTGGAAAGCGAAACCTACTGTGCACGTCCCCTTGTAGTTATTTTCATCAACATGTTCCTAGATAGATCAGAAAACTAGACTATGGTGCATAACAATCAACCAAAAAGAGATGAAATCGATGAAAGATTTATACGCAGCGTACAAAACGCGAGGGATATAATCGTTAAACTTTCTAAAAAGAGCAACTGGATGTAATGTGTGGTAGTTTCAATCTTGGACCGTCTTCATAAGGTAAAAACATTTCTGAATTCTAGTTGGGGAGAGCAATGTCAGGTTGAAGCTATTTCAAACTTCGAGAAAATTCACGAAAAAGAAAATTTTATGCCTAACCCTAGCCCACATCTTTCACCAAGAATATCTGCATCGAAGCAGGGCGAACTTAGGATCTTGCAGTCGAATCAATTCGAGGTTGACCTACTAGGTTTACACAAAAACGTCTTTTGTGCCCGCACCAAATGATATGGGGCGATATAAAAAAGAGAAATACCTGGTTGAATCTCAAAGAGAAAGCTTGGAAGGCATTATAGAGTGGTAGAAAAGCCACGAAGCTATGTTTCCAAATTTGGCGAATAAAGCAAGAGATTTTTCGGCCACTCCTGAAAGTACAGCTTTTATTGAAAGGAAGTTCTCAAGAGCTGCGTTAACTATTGCCAAGATACGAAACAGATCGACACACAAATCAGTTGGGATGTTGATTGATCCTAATTTTCAGTTCAAAATCAACTATCTGATGAAGTGGATATATTTAAGTCAGTTGTTTTTGTTTTCACATATGTGTATTTCAGTTATTTCATAAAATATTTATTTGAATTGTTTTAGTGGCGCTACGACTCTGTTTTATTTTTATTTATTTCACTTCCCTTTGCTGTTGTTCTGTATATGTGTTACTTTCAACAACTTTATGAATTTTCTTCAAATTCTTACGTTAAATTTCATTTAAATATATCCCGATCAGATATTCAGTATTATTCAAACCTTCATTCTCGCTCTTATTGAATAGTGTTCTATATTTTATTGCCATTATGTTCTGATTCAAACTTTGCGATTCAAGAAGGCTGAATTTCATGAAAAATGCTTGACTTGACTGGAGTTCTGAGCACAAAAGCTTGACTTGGTCTCAAGTCAAGTCATGTCAAGCCGTGAATCCCTTTATACTCTTTAGAATCTAAGAGTTTTATGATACTGACGTACTAAGAATTGAAGTGAATACACAATCTTGGACACATCAGTTTATTCGGATTAACTACACATCAAATTATAATAATGATACTATTAAATGCCTCGAGATAACATAATCCAGTTGACTTTTCGAAATAGGCTAGTCCCAAAGCTTAGAGTTGGATCTTCTTTGACACTGGTGCACTCGATTCATCATCCTGCAATATTTCGATCAGATTTGGGAATGTTCACAAAGAACCAACCAATAGGTAAAAAGGTAAAGGAAGACGTATACGACAGGATTTAGGTATAATTTTAGGCATACAATCATAATAGGGAACATTAGTATATCAACCAAGAGTATTCAGCTATTTGAGAAATATTTAGTACGAACTATGGTCAATATAAAGCTAAAATACCTTAAACTAATTTTTTTCAAATGGATTAGGCAAGGGCTTCAAAGGAGGAAATTCGAATTTAGGTAGAGGTTGGATGGGTGGTAATTCAATTTTTGGAAGAGGTTTGATGGGAGGAAATTCAATTTTTGGAAGTTTGGGTAGTTCAAACTTGGGAGGAGGGGGCAACTCGAACAAAGGTTTGACATTTTTATTAGAATCTAGTTGGTCTTTATTCTGGTTTTCATCTTCTAATGAAGGTTGTATTTTCTTTGATACTGGTGGATCCGACAGCTCTTCCTGCAATTTCATCAGAGTTGCATAACTATGCATCAAATGATATAATACATTCAAAGAAAACTGAGGTCTTGATTAAAATATTACATAACCAACTATAGAAATAAATTTTTGAAATTTGAGTCGATTAGCTCTAATGAATCCTTTGAAGATGAACTGAATTCATTGAATAGGTATCATTAATATTTTGATAATAACAATTATTTAATTCAATTAAAATAGTAGAATATTGTTAGGAGATGGAGTTTTTATTAGATAAGTGGAGTAAATTTTTAAAAGCACAATTTTTTAAACATGATATATTCTAGAGTTTTATTTTAAAAAAGAGGATAATTTGGAATTCGGATAAACAGGATGTTTTATTAACACTGCTGAGGATCAGTTCCTCTGCAAGAGACAACGGAATTTCAGAACACGAGAAAGTCGCAATTTAAGGGATGAACTGAGAGTTCCAATGAACAAGAGCTTAATTTTGGAATGAATGAAGATTATTCCAGCAACGAGGCAAATAGGAATTGAAAGAAAGTATTTGAAACAAACGAACAAGGAAGCAATCAGCTAAAATGGTCAGTTCAATTATGAAGTTAACTCAACACTGATCTGACCAAACATCATGCTCTTAAGTGCAGTGAGTTATTTGTTCGAAATTTCTTAGTAACCTTACCCCAAGATAAACCTATTAATGAAGGAAATGAGCAATTCAATATCGGAATCCATAATATAAGAAGAGAATGTAACTAAATTTTAGAATACGAAGGCAACTCCACATGGTGATGATGATATGTAGGTTTGATAAAGGGTAACTCAATTTTAGGAAAAAACGGTCACTCAATTTTAGGTTGTATAGGTAATTGTTTGCTAGAATGTAACTTAATTCATGGAAAGATGAGTTAACTCAATTTTATAAGGGACGCAACTAGGTGGAGAAAGTGAAGCTTCGATCGAAGGTACTTCTACTCACGCATTTCTACTGGAATTTAAATGGAGGAGAAAGTTGTTTGGTGGAAGGAAATTTACTTTTCGGAAGACAGGGCTAGTCTAATAGTTTATTAGATGGTAATTTAATGGTTTGATGGGAGGTGAATAAATAAATTCTAGGAAAAGAAGCCAAGTTCTAGGAATTGATGGCAGCTCCAACTTCGGTGAAGGTGATAATGGTTTAGTAGACCGTGAATCATTTTTGGAAGCGAAGGAATCTCCAGTTCATGAGGTGGTTATAGTTTGAAGGGTGGTAGCATTTTAGGAAGAGGAGGAAACGCAATTTTAGTAAGTTCTCGAACTCAGGCGGAGGAGGTAGATATTTAATTGGTGGTAACTCAATTTTTGGAAGAGATGGTGAGAAGGTATTTCAACTGCAGAAATCGAAGGAAGCTGCAACTTAGGTAGAGGAGGTAATGATTTGTCTGGTGATAAAACAATTTCAGAAAGAGGAGCTAACTCAGTTTTAAGAATTGATGGCAGCACAAACTTAGGTGGAGGGGTAATGCTTCAATAGGCTATATATATATATATATATATATATATATATATATATATATATATATATATATATATATATATATATATATATATATATATATATATATATATATATATATAGATTAGGTTGTCATTCTACTTTGAGAAGGAAAGAAAGCTCCAACTTGGATAGGAAAAGTAATGGTTTGATATGTGGTAGCTCTAGTTTCGGAGGAGTAGATAGCTCATCTTCAGAAAGTGAAGGAAGCTCCTACTTATCAGGAGGTGGTAATGGTTTGATGTCTGGTAGTTCCATTTTAGGAAGTGAAGGAAACTCAAATTAATAATGGTTTAGTTGGCGGTAAGTCAACTTTTGGGAGAGAAGGTATTTCAACGCGAAGGAAGCCAATTAGGAGAAGTAGGTACTGGATTGATGGGCTTTATTTTAAGAAGAGGAGTAAACTCAATCTTAGGAAGTGTTGGCAATTCGAACTTTGGTGGAGGTAGAAATGGCTTGATAGGGTGTAACTCAATTTATGGAAAGGTAAGTGATTCAATTTTAGGAAGCGAAGGATGCTCTAACTTAGGTGGAGGAGTTAAAGGTTTGATGGCAGGTGATGTAGGTGGTAATGGTTTGATAGGCAGTAACTCAATATTTGGAAGAACAGGTAATTCAACTTAAGGCAGCTCCATCTTAGATGAGAGAGGTAACAGATTGATGGGTGGTAGCTCTACTTCAGGAAGAGAAGGAAATTCCAGTGTTGGCAGCTCGATCTTAGGTGGAGGTGTTATTGGTTTAAGAGACGGTAACTCAATTTTTGGAAGAGCTGATAGTTGCACTATAGGAAGAGAAGGACGCTTCAACTCAGGTAGAGGAATTAATGATTTTTGGTTGGTAGTTCCATTTTCGGATGTGGAGGAAACTCTATTTTCGTGAGAGGTGGCAGTTCGAACTTCGGTGGAGGCAGTAATGGTTTATTAGTCAGTAACTCTATCTTTCGAAGAGCAGTTCCAAATTTGCTAAAGGAGGTGAAGGTTTTATGGGTTGTAGCTCTATTTTAGAAAGAGGGGAAAACTCAATCTTAGGAAGTGTTGGCAGCTTGATTTTACGTGGGGGTGGAAGTGGTTTAATAGGCAGTAACTCTATTTTTGGAAGAGTAGATAATCCAACTTTAGGGAGCGTAGTAAGATCCGACTGTGGTGAAAGCGGTAAAGGTTAGAAAGATGAGGAAACTCAACCTTAGGAAGTGTTGGATGCTCGATCTTAGGTGTAGGTGGTAATGGTTTAATACGAGGAAGTTCAAAATTCGGAAGAGCAGGTAATTCAATTTTAGGAAGCGAAGGAAGTTCAAACTGTGGTGAAGGAGGTAATGGTTTTATGGGTTGTGGCTCGATTTTAGGAAGAGGAGGAAACTCTATCTCAGGAAGTGTTGGCATCTCGATTTTAGGTGGAAGTGGCAATGGTTTACTAAGCGGTATTTCAAATTTTGGAAGAACAGGTAATTCAACTTTAGGAAGCGAAGAAAGCTCAAACTTTGGTGGAGGAGGTATTGGTTTTATAGGTTGAAGCTATATTTAAGGAAGATGTGGAAACTCAATCTTAGGAAGTGTTGGCAGCTCGAACTTAGGTGGAGGTGGTAATGGATTAATGGGTGGTAACTCAATTTTCGAAAGACCAGGTAATTTGTTTTCAGGAAGCAAAGGACTTTCTGACTTTGGTGAGGGAGGTGAAAGTTTGATGGGTTGCGGCTCTATTTTAGGAAGAAGAGGAAACTCAATCTTAGGAAGTGTTAGCAGCTCGACCTTAGGTGTAGGTGGTAATGGTTTGATAGGCGGAAGTTCAAATTTCGGAAAAGCAGGTAATTCAATTTTTGTAGCTCTATTTTTGAAAGAGGGGGAAACTCAATCTTAGGAAGTGTTGGCAGATCGATATTAGGTGGAGGTGGTAATGATTTAATAGGCGGTAGTTCAAATTTTGGAAGAGCAGGTTATTCAATTTAGGGTAGTGAAGGAAGCTCAAAATTTGGTGGAGGAGGTAATGTTTTTATAGGTTGAAGCTCCATTTTAGGAAGAGGAGGAAACTCAACCTTAGCAAGTGTTGGCAGCTCGATCTTAGGTGTAGGTGGTAATGGTTTGATAGGCGGAAGTTCAAATTTCGGAAGAGCAGGTAATTCAATTTTTGGAAGCGAGGGAAGTTCAAACATTGGTGGTGAAGGTAACGGTTTTATGAGTTGTGGCTCTATTTTAGGAAGAGGAGGAAACTCAATCTTAGGAAGTGTTGGCATCTCGATAACAGTTGGAGGTGTTGATGGTTTAATAGGCGGTACCTCAATTTTAAAAAGAGTAGGTATTTCAGCTTTAGGAACAGGAGGATTATCTGATTTTGGGGAAGGAGGTGATGGTTTGATGGGTCGTGGCTCTATTTTAGGAAGAGGAGGAATTTCAATCTTGGGAAGTGTTGGCAGCTTGATCATAGGTGGAGGTGGTAATGGTTCAATAGGCGGTAGTTCAACTTTTGGAAGAGCAGGTAACTCAATTTTAGGAAGCGAAGGATGTTCTAACTTTGGTGAGGGAGGTAACGGTTTTATGGGTTGTGGCTCTATTTTAGGAAGAGGAGGAAAATAAATCTTAGGAAGTGTTGGCAGTTCGAACTAAGGTGTAGGTGGTAATGGTTTAATAGGCGGAGGTTCAAATTTCGGAAGAGCAGGTAATTCAAATTTAGGAATCGAAGGAAGTCCCATTTTTGGTGAAGGAGGTATCGGTTTTATGGGTTGTGGCTCTATTTTAGGAAGGGGAGGAAACTCAATCTTAGGAAGTGTTGGCTGCTCGATCTTAGGTGAAGGTGGTCATGGTTTATTAGGTGGTAGTTCAAATTTCGGAAGAGAAGGTAATTCAATTTTGGGGAGTGAAGGAAGCTCAAACTTTGGTGGAGGAAGTAATGTTTTTATAGGTTGAAGCTCCATTTTAGGAAGAGGAGGTAACTCAATCTTAGGAAGTGTTGGCAGCTCGAACTTAGGTGTAGGTGGTATTGGTTTAGTAGACGGCAACTCAATTTTCGGAAGAGCAGGAAATTCAGCTTTAGGAAGCGGAGGACTTTCTGACTCTGGTGAAGGAGGTGAAGGTTTGATGGGTTGTGGCTCTATTTTAGGAAGAGGAGGAAACTCAATCTTAGGAAGTGTTGGCAGCTCGATTTTAGGTGGAGGTGGTAATGGTTTAATAGGCGGTAGTTCAAATTTTGGAAGAGAAGGTAATTCAATTTTAGGAAGCGAAGGAAGCTCAAACTTTGGTGGAGGAGGTAATGGTTTTATAGGTTCAAGCTTCATTTTAGGAAGAGGAGGAAACTCAATCTTAGGAAGTGTGGGCAGCTCGAACTTAGGTGGAGGTGGTATTGGTTTAGTAGACGGCAACTCAATTTTCGGAAGAGCAGGTAATTCAGCTCTAGGAAGTGGAGGATTTTCTGACTTTGGTGAAGGAGGTGAAGGTTTGATGGGTTGTGGCTCTATTTTAGGAAGAGGATGAAACTCAATCTTAGGAAGTATTGGCAGCTCGATTTTAGGTGGAGGTGGTAATGGTTTAATAGGCGGTAGCTCAAATTTTGGAAAAGAAGGTAATTCAATTTTAGGAAGCGAAGGAAGCTCTAACTTTGGTGGAGGAGGTAATGGTTTTATAGGTTCAAGCTCCATTTTAGGAAGAGGAGGAAACTCAATCTTAGGAATTGTGGGCAGCTCGAACTTAGGTGGAGGTGGTATTGGTTTAGTAGACGGCAACCCAATTTTCGGAAGAGCAGGTAATTCAGCTCTAGGAAGTGGAGGATTTTCTGACTTTGGTGAAGGAGGTGAAGGTTTGATGGGTTGTGGCTCTATTTTAGGAAGAGGATGAAACTCAATCTTAGGAAGTATTGGCAGCTCGATTTTAGGTGGAGGTGGTAATGATTTAATAGGCGGTAGTTCAAATTTTGGAAGAGAAGGTAATTCAATTTTAGGAAGCGAAGGAAGCTCAAACTTTGGTGGGGGAGGTAATGGTTTTATAGGTTCAAGCTCCATTTTAGGAAGAGGAGGAAAGTTAAACTTAGGAAGTGTTGGCAGCTCGATTTTAGGTGGAGGTGGTATTGGTTTAGTAGACGGCAACTCAATTTTCGGAAGAGCAGGTAATTCAGCTCTAGGAAGTGGAGGATTTTCTGACTTTGGTGAAGGAGGTGAAGGTTTGATGGGTTGTGGCTCTATTTTAGGAAGAGGAGGAAACTCAATCTTAGGAAGTGTTGACAGCTCGATTTTAGGTGGAGGTGGTAATGGTTTAATAGGCGGTAGTTCAAATTTTGGAAGAGAAGGTAATTCAATTTTAGGAAGCGAAGGAAGCTCAAACTTTGGTGGAGAAGGTAATGGTTTCATAGGTTCAAGTTTCATTTTAGGAAGAGGAGGAAACTCAATCTTAGGAAGTGTGGGCAGCTCGAACTTAGGTGGAAGTGGTATTGGTTTAGTAGACGGCAACTCAATTTTCGGAAGAGCAGGTAATTCAGCTTTAGGAGGCGGAGGACTTTCTGACTTTGGTGAAGGAGGTGAAGATTTGATGGGTTGTGGCTCTATTTTAGGAAGAAGATGAAACTCAATCTTAGGAAGTATTGGCAGCTCGACTTTAGGTGGAGGTGGTAATGGTTTAATAGGCGGTAGTTCAAATTTTGGGAGAGAAGGAAATTCAATTTTAGGAAGCGAAGGAAGCTCAAACTTTGGTGGAGGAGGTAATGGTTTTATAGGTTCAAGCTCCATTTTAGGAAGAGGAGGAGAGTTAAACTTAGGAAGTGTTGGCAGCTCGATTTTAGGTGGAGGTGGTAATGGTTTAATAGGCGGTAGATCAAATTTTGGAAGAGAAGGTAATTCAATTTTAGGAAGCGAAGGAAGCTCAAACTTTGGTGGAGGAGGTAATGGTTTTATAGGTTCAAGCTCCAGTTTAGGAAGAGGAGGAAACTCAATCTTAGGAAGTGTTGGCAGCTCGATTTTAGGTGGAGGTGGTAGTGGTTTAATAGGCGGTAGTTCAAATTTTGGAAGAGAAGGTAATTCATTTTTAGGAAGCGAAGGAAGCTCAAACTTTGGTGGAGGAGGTAATGATTTTATAGGTTCAAGCTCCATTTTAGGAAGAGGAGGAAACTCAATCTTAGGAAGTGTTGGCAGCTCGATTTTAGGTGGAGGTGGTAATGGTTTAATAGGCGGTAGTTCAAATTTTGGAAGTGAAGGTAATTCAATTTTAGGAATTGAAGGAAGCTCAAACTTTGGTGGAGGAGGTAATGATTTTATAGGTTCAAGCTCCATTTTGGGAAGAGGAGGAAAGTCAAACTTAGGAAGCGTTGGCAGCTCAAACTCAGGTGGACGTGGTAATGGTTTAATAGAAGGTATCTCAAATTTTGGAAGAGCAGGTAAGTCAACTTTAGGTAGCGAAGGGAGCTCCAACTTAGGAGGAGGTGTTAATGGTTTGATGGGTGGTAGCTCTATTTTAGGAAGATGAGGAAACTCAATCTTAGGAAGTGATGACTGCTCGATCTTAGGTGGAGGTGTTAATGATTTAATAGGCGGTAGTTCAAATTTTGGAAGAGCAGGTAATTCAACTTTAGATACCGAAGGAAGCTCAAACTTCGGTGGAGGAGGTAATGGTGTGATGGGAGGTAAATCAATTTTAGCAAGTGAAACTTTGTCAGTTTTGGGAAGTGATGGCATCTCGTTTAAAGGTGGAGGGGGCAATGTATTGAAGGTAGGGGGAACAGGAAGCTCAGTCTCAGAAAGAGGAAATTTGTCGGTGATATTCTCATTCTGGCCAGCCTTGAACACCTCATTCGGCCTATTTAAACTTGAGTGTTTCTGAGAATATATTTGAAAATTAGGGAACGTAAGGGGTATAATGGGATTAAGAACCTCCGTTATAGGAGATGGTTGTTCTGAAATATGATTTTGTTCTTCTAGAGGAGAATATGCACTCTTAACATCTCCTGGATCCTTTTCCTCCACCTGTAATGTTTCATTGACATTTGAACTACCATGGATGATTTTAATACACTATTAGATTGTAGTATAGAGCAAAAGATAAAAGAGACTCTCTAAAATGAATGTCGAAAAATATCTGAAGGAGTAGGGATTATGACAGGACGATAATATATAATTAGCAGTGTTACACGTTTTCGAAAGAAAATATGGGAATAATTTCTTACAAGGTCGTCATTTCGTCCCTGATTCTTTCTGTTAGACTCCACCAATGCTTTTTTGCATCTTTTAAGTTTCACATCGGCACAATCCAAGTTATTATTAACACAAAAATTCTCATATAAATTCTTCATGAAAGGTAGTGGAACAACACTGTAAAGATACTGTAAGCCCCTGCAAATTAAAATTCAGTGATAATTTGTGAGTTTCACAGTCAATTTACTATGATCTAAAAAATATTTTTTCATGAAACATTCAAGATTCATTAGGAACATTTTCAATAGTAAGTCAATATAATCATAATCATAAATAATTCTAAAGAAATAAGTAAATTTGTTGTGATTTCCTCTGAAAGCTAGATTGTCGATAATCCGCCAGTTCAATCTTCTCGAATCAGTTGACCAACGGAATTTATACCTTAGGGGTTTAATATCTGTACTACCTATCAAAAAACGCCGGTCTGGCCAAGACGTATGACTAACCTAAAGACACTGCATTCTACTTATTCTTACCGGGTGCGTTTCAAAAGAGACAACCCAGAGGCGGATATTTCAGTATATTCCAAAGCTTTTTTGTCAGTTCATGGAACGAGAAGGAAGAAATTGGCGATTCTCCAATATTCAATGACGTTGACTGGAGCAGCACCGAAAAGTTTGAAAGTGAAGCATACAAATCGTCTACTGCCTCAAGAGACCAGGGGTACTCTAATTGTACACATTCGTTCATTTGAAGGGAGACAGTCTTATTGCACATTGAAGGATTCCTCCAAATTATACTTATCCAAAGACATAGATGTGAAAAACATGCATGAAATAAACAAAAAGAAATTTGAAACAATCCTGTGTTATATGAGACTTACAAATCAATATTCAACAAAGACTTCAACATATCTTTCGGGTATTCAAGAACGGATACATGCAGTACATGTGATGTATTCTTTCTTAGTGAAAATTAATTCGTTCAAAAGAGAAAAACCGAATAAGTCATCAACTACTGATCAACCCTCAATATTGGTACTAGAAAAAACGATGAGCAAAATTTCTGACGCTAACAAACTCCACAAGTTGAACGCTGAAACATTTTATAAGAAAAATGACAACTCAAGAAGTTGTGCAAAACTGACATTAAGTCAGAAACTATCCGTATAGACTACCTATTCCCAATAAAAGTACTGTTAACGTGTATTGCAAAAGACAGTTCTGTGCATACTTTCAATATTCAGGTCCTCGCCTCCAATAAAAGTATTTCCTATACATACCTGACTCTTGAGAAGAAAGGATAAGATGTAACCTCCATGTTACACCATTTCATCTATAATTATGTCGTTCCAGACGTTGGAAACTTTTTCATTTCTTCCGATTTTTCGGGGGGCAAAATAACCGAAGACATAAATGACTGACAGAGTTCCACATTCTTCCTGCAACGAGTTGTTACCCATTTCGACCAAAAGCTATAAGGGTCTACAGAACGAGAGCAAATGAAGCTCAACAAAATTTGTTATCCCTACCTCATGAATGAGTGGATAACTTTTGAATTGAAACCCCTATTTTGTCCGATTTTTTTGCTTGCAAGTTTTCATTAATTTCCTTCTAAAGGTTCAATCTTCAAATTAGAAATGATTTCAGGAAAACTATATCAAGATTTCCCTATGACTGTCACAAAAAAAAACTTTGAACGCATTTTGCAGTACTGTGAAGCTTTCACATAGGGAATCAGGTTTCTGAGTTATGTGCGTACGGTTAGATGGTTAAAGATTATTTTGAGATCAATCAGGTCTTACTATAGTACCACCCCCTTTTTACAACCTTGGAATGACTGAACGCCTTTTTCCTGCTTTCGAGAGTGGAAATATCCAATTCTTTCTTGTTTTAGTCTGTAACGGCAATATCAGAGTTATTAAGCAGATTTGTTCCTAGCAAAGTGTTAAACTATAGTCGATTTGGAAAAAGTGTACAGTAAAAAATCACTAGATTACAGGTCTTCAATGAGCATGCGCACACTGCTCGGGTTATGGTTTATGATCGAATAATGTCCCGTTAATATGGCACCTACAACTATCTGGACTAGCTTGCAGAGTTTGATTCAAACCTTGGTTCTCGCAGTGAAAATTCGTCTGATGGTCGAGAATGTCTGAGACCTGTGAGACTCTGCCAAAGCTCTAGTTTCTTCAGGTCAAACTACTGATTATTTTCCATCCTTGCAATCACCAGGGTATAACAAGCATAGGCTCCGGTCAAGTGAATCCCAAGCATGTTTGTCGTGGGGCCAATGAATTTACCATCTCATTACTCTCAATGCCCGAGTGTCCAGGTACCCACATCAGACAGAACCAATTCCTTTCTCTCAGTTTCGCGAGAGTGAAGCGATATTTCTGCATAATAAGTGACAAGCAGGTGTTGGATAACAATGCCTTTAGTCAGCTTATCGATGATGATTTTATTTACCTACTTGTTAATCCTCCCGCAAGCGAGATCAGCACAGTAGTAAATGGCAAATATTTCTACTTGAAAAACAGTCGCAGGCCGGCCAAGACAGATCGACTATTCTTAGGCAGCACCTCGAGCATATTTACTAGTTTTGAAGCTCTCTGTGAACCTAGATGAGTCTCCAAGTAGAAGGTCGTTGGAGCTAGTTCATTCGTGTGTTCTAAGAAAAATGATCTGGAATGGCAGATCCATGTTAGTTACGGATATTGCTATGTAAGACCTTATACTCGCCATCTCGTTAAGACAGTAAAGCACCGGACACAAAGCTGACCATATTTCTTAAATTTCGGAAAATGTGATGAAATCTATAGGTAGCCATTCTAGTCGATCCACTTATCACCAGGTGAAGAGAATCTGAAACAGTATCAGTTTCATGACCTCAGTAGGTGTAGAGCGAAAAGCTCCAGTAACCACCATGCAAGCCGATCTCTGCAAGCTAGAGAGCTTGAGTTGGATTTGTTTTTCAAAGGATACACTCCCACAGAGTAATGTAGCCGTATGTTATACGTGATCTCACTTCATATAACCACTGAAGTTGCTTTGGGGCAGGACCTCATTTCTTTCCACAGGTCATTTGACATGTCCATAACGAATGTCTAGCCTTGTGCATTTTTCTTCTAGGTGCGAATTATGAGCCTACTATCCAACGTGACCTCAATATATTCCACATCCTCAACAACTGGAATAAACACTACAACCAGGATCCAGGAGAAAAATATAGCCTCGTTTCCTGGGGAATGGTACCATGCTAAGTTGCTCCCCCTCCCATTTCATACTCCTGAATAGCTAAATTACCTTCTTGAATTCTATCGGAGACGTCGTTGTCATCTCCGACAGCCAAAATGACTACATCGTCACCGTATTCTTGTACATAAATTTCCAGTGCCTCGATTATTGTCAGAAGGTCATCAACGATCAAGAACCACAAGAAGGGCGATGATATTCCCTTCGAGAGCAACCCCTGTCAGCCATTGAACTGACTACTTTTCTTTCCGAGCAAGTGCAGATCACTCTGGCATTCAGATGTTGCTAATCCATTCCGCAATAATATTTAGTACTCTTCTGGCTCCCACATCCCCGCATGGTTAACTAGTAGGGGCCGCATTAAATACACCCTCTATGTCCATGAAAGCTGCAGCAGCAGTCTCGTTGTGGTCCACTGTGATGTTGTGGACTGAGTGATTCCTGACTAGGTTTTTAGTGCCAGATCAGTTGATTTACCTTTCTGAAAGGCCTATAGATGTTTACTCAGATTCTTCAACGATAATACTTCGACCCTGATGAATCCATTTTATAATTTCCCAGGGTTCTCAGAACGAAAGACATTAGACTTATCGCTCTGAACGATTTAGGTTTTGAGTTAGATTCAACCACCTAACAATCCTAACTTTCCGACAGCTGGTCGGAACAATATTCCATGCCAGAGTCGACCGGAGCAGCCTAATGAGGTATAGTCCACCCATAGCAGTAGCGACGCAGACATGATTCTAACTTTCCAGGAGTCTTAAATGGCGTGCATTAGTGAATCGCCCACGTAACTGATACGGGCTTGATGATCGTTCTTGCGTTCTTCTGATCGTCCTTCTATGGTTTTTAGTGAGACTGTTCAGGGCGACTGTGTCACAGCTATCACTGATATCAAGAAACCGACTATGTGTATTAGATATGTCGAGAATTTCCTAAAGAACCTAAAAATTCAATATTATGCAGGTTGAAACTCTTAAAATAAGCAAGTCGACATTGCCCACTGCATAAAAAGTTTCTGTTGATAAAAATGTACATACTATATGAATACAACAATCGACGTGATCGAGTGCTGATGGATTATCACTGTATCTGGAATAAACAATTGAAGGAACTGAACAAGAAGAAAATATATCTGCCTACTTCATCAGTATTTGTTCTGATTGTTTCGACCAATAACTGAAGTTCATGAATTGATTGCAAATAATTTAAACGAGTTCCCAAAACACAATTGCGAGGTATGTGAATATGAAAAAGTATATCTGAACCATTTACTGTTGGAAACGGATACAGAATCTTCCTCCCTTAGTATACACGAAAGCATATGTATGACACGCTAAAATATACCACTTGGAAGAAATATACCTTCGATGGATAAGAAATGGAGCTGAATATAAGACTCTTACATTTTATTTGATATCTAATTACTAACGATTAAAGTATGATGCCCCAAAATTTCTTTCTGATCGAATGTTTTAGCTTATCTAGTGTTATTTCGTCCAAATTCAACAGTAAAAAATGTTTGAATATTTGATTAAAACATTTACAAACTCAACACGATTGAATCATGAAAATATTTAAATTTTTTGATCTTATTCCTCAGCAGTTCTTATGAAATAAATCGATAATAATTATTATTATTACTGATTGTCAGGAGGCATTTGAGAATTCTTCTGATTCATTGCTTCAAAAACTTTTGAAAATTTATAAAATTGATAAGACACGTATCTTTTCTTTAATTTGTCAATAAAATTAGAGAACCAACCTTCACGAAGAAGTGAAAAATTGTTAGACCAATTATTTAAACGTTTTTTTGAAGTCTTGAATTGAGATGGAGGAAAGATATTGTTTTGGGAGTTGCGTTTAGTTGAAAGACTATGCTGTCGTGTTGTAAGAGTAGTATTGAGCTTTATATTCAGCCTTTAATCCTGATTATGATTAAGACACATTAAGTTTTGGGGTAATACAATTCATCGAAACGTTCGTCCGGTTTGAGACTCATTTGTGGAGGATTCTAAATTACAGAAAGTTTCTGAATTATTTGCGAAAGAGTCTGCTTAATTTGCTAATAACCTTTCAATTTTCCCTGCTGTTGAAACATTTCGAAAATTTCTTTTGAATTGAATGCCAAACTTCTAATATTTTCGGGAGCTGTATCCAGAATTCGATCAATATATTCGATTGAAAAAGAGTTAGATATAAATTAGAAATCAAGTATGATTAATTATTATAGATATTTGAGAATAATAGAAGAAAAAAGCTCAGAAAAGAAAGAAGCAACAAGTGAACCATACGTTATCTTTCATATGTAGAAAGCATAAGAAAAGAATTTGAAGAAAACATTTTCCCACCAGACACATAAATATCAGCTAGTCTGTGGGTGTGCTATGAGGGAAAACTGTCTCAAATATATTGTGTTTATCAATGAATACCAATTTTAAATTGTGTACTCTACTATAAATAATTCTGCTATTGAAATATCAATTTTTGATATCAATACGTTCTTTCCATTAAAATATCAGGTATAAACTGAGGAAGCCCTGCTTATTCTACCTACAGAAAACAATTTTCCCACATGGATCCAGGATAAAGCAAGATGCTGCAAGGATTCATTACTGAAATCCTGCATTAGCACGAGCACTAATCTAAGTACATATTTCACTGACTGCTAAGCTTAGTTATGTACCATTGTCCACTGCGGTCAGGAAAGTATAAATCTAGAATGCCATGGCAAGGCTTTTTATATTCAAGGACAATCAAGCTGCAGTTCAAACATTTGAATCATATCCATTAGATTCCGAGATTTTTTCTATAGCCTGTAATGGTTGGCTCCCGAGACCCCAAATCACACAAGTGAAGAAAAAGTGGATGAACTAGTCTGAAATTGGGTCGGGGACGAAACCGTGTGTGAAGGGTTCGTTAATGAATTCCGCATCGCCTATACGGAATCAGAATTCTCCAGGATAACCGAGTATATCGATTCAATAACATGAATGATGACATATGGGAAGGCGTTTTATTTCAGTAGGCAACTGTCATTCGCAACTCCCAGCTCAAGGCCTGCTAGGCATAAAGAAATAAAAATCTGGAAAGACCTCATACTAATATAGAAAAATTACTACAAGTGAAAAGAATCATAGAAATACAGATCACACTCACAGTGAGAAAGTTCGCAATAAGTTCACCTAGCAAAAGGCTGAATGTCTCTCCGTGAGACGTGATACAATTATGATTTTCAAAAACAAATATCCTTGAGTATTTACAGGGTGTTAAAAAGACCCGTCAATTTTTAAGGAAGTGAAACCTGAAGTCGTTTCATGAAAAAGTTGATTTAAACGTAGGTCCGCAAATACTTCGTTACTGATTTACAGGGTGTTCAAGTTTAATCGAGGGATGTCGTTAAATTTGAATTTTCCTTACTCTGCTTGAGTTATTGAGGTGAAATTTTGGGGGTGTCGAAAATTTCACAAGACGCATAATGTTAACTACAAAAAAAAATGTGATTTCAACAGTGTTACATGTATTGGCACAACGCACAGAGTAAAATATATTGAAAAAAATAGCAAAAGCAACTCCATACATTGCATTGTACGACAAAGTCTTCGATTGAAAGAACCATGGAAGTGTATCTGTTGGAATAAACGAGAAGTGAATTTTGCTCTGATGTTCGAATGTTATATAATTGTCAAATCTCCATTGTCAAGTACTGTTAAATGAAGTTTTTAGATCCGGTTATTCACGTTTATAACTATCTTCAGATCCAGGAATATACGTTCCTTTAGTTTAGTTTTTATCATTAAATAACCTTAGTTGAAAATCAAAAGTTTAATTCAAGGGCAAAACAGACACTCTTAAGTATCACCAATAACACAATTACAAGAAGCTGTTCAATGTGATCTTCTCCAGCTCGGATGCAAGATTCCAGTCTTCTCCTCATTTAGTGACGAACTCCTTCAGAAACACTAGGATCTGTTCTTATCCAGTTGCTCCTAGCAATGATTCTATATTTTAAGTCCTGAAAATTTGCCACGGTGTAGTGTAAACAAAGGACTTCTAATGACCCCACTGAAATAAATCGAGGGGGATTAAGTCTGGGGACTGTGCAGGCCCATGTTGAGGTACACCTCAATCCAGCGATTTCCATACACTTGAGGTAGTCACGGAGGATTTAAATTGGCAGGTGCGCCATCGTGTATGAACCATATCCTTCGTCTTATTGCTAAAGGTACATTCTCCAAAACTTCTGGAAGTGTGTGTTCCGAAACGTGGCGGTTTACCTTCCTGGTTGAAATACTGGTCCAATTAGGCAGTCACCAACAATACCAATCCAAACGTTCAACGAGAACTGATGTCGAAATTGATTTTCATGTTTGATGTGGATTTTGTTCACATCTAATGTCTTTCCATCAGCACGTCTATATGTGAAGTGCATGTCGGTCACCTCAGCCTTCGTATAAGGATTCATGATAGCTGATTTGAAACTTAATGTCAAAGTTATTGAAAAACAGAAACACTCATATGACACTGATGTTAATCATTCTTGAACACATTTCTGTGACTGAGCATAGAACAGGTTTTATCAATGGAATCGCAAGGATTCCTAGAGAATTTTTCAACATCTTTTGACCCAAAAACTGAGCGTTGTACAAAAAATTATCACAAGAACTTTTTTCGTGGGAAATAATCGGAAAATTCAAAAATGCTTTTTTTTTGGAAAAATCAGTAGCATCGCAGTTTTTCTTCAAGAATAACCTGCGTTGTGACCATACGCGTGCCACTGGGGAGTCTAAAATATTGTTTCGTATTGAACATTTTGCGTCTTTGAAAGTTTTCAAGCAGTTTATGAAGAATTCAAATTTAACTGCATCTTTCGATAAAACTTTAACGCCCTGTAAATTGGTAACGAGGTATTTGCGGACTTATGTTTATCTGAACGTTTTCCATAAAATTTACTACAGCAACTACCTTCTTGAAAATTTCCGTGTCTTTTTTAAACAACCTGTATATTTATTTGTGAAAAAACTTGATGATTTTCGAAGGCGTTTGTTGGCATTTCAAAAATATCTTTCTGAAATTAATTTTTTTGACGGTAGTTCTTGCAAAGGATGAGATCCTCAGGAATATTCCTTAAGTACTTCGTAATTATGCATTAAATTATTTCAATTTTCTCAAATAATTGGAGAGAAAAATTAAAGTCAAATTATTCTTTTCAAATAGTTATACTTTAATGCAACAATTAAATATATAATAGAAATATCATGACGAGGAGGGTTTATTTGCAACAAAATTTCAAAATCACACTATATCTCAGAAACAGATAGGAACAAGAGAGTTTCCTTTTCAGAAGACATGAAAACCGCTCTCCTCTGATACATCATTTCAAGATATGAAAGAGTGGGTCATTTTGTACATGAAAATTATATGAAACACGCAGCGTACAACGCGATAGACTCCTCTAGAAGTGGTCGAGTGAATTGAGTCGACGAAATGCGTTGCATGCTGACGCACTGTCTAGGCAAACGCTCCCATATAAATTCATAGCAAGAAGTGGTTAATGAGAAACGTTTAGCCAATCACGTCGACCTCGATACAAAACTCAAAAATCAGTACTAAGATGATATACGATTCTTTGAGTACCTACCAACCAACGAAAAATTCAATATTTATAATTTAAACTCATCGCAAGATAGTGTATTTTTAATTAGAAAAGTATAGATCACGAAACTTTTAGATTTGATATAATGAAAATAGAAAATTTTCTAAATATTTCATTTTCCCGTCATACACCTGGCATATGATACATCTTCTCTGTGACACAAAAATATCCGGAAATTCTCATATAAATTGCCCGCGTTGAGTATTTTTAAGTATTTCGAGTTTGTGTATATTATTAGGACTGTTCTTAATTACTGTGCTAAACATGAGCGCGATCTGTCAACTAGTTTGTTTACAACAGCTGTTGAAACCAGTCCACCTCAGTTGAACTGAACAAAGAGTTTGTCTCAAGTTTTGTCTGTTGAATCATTGCGAATGCTGAGAAAGGCTTATGAAGACCCTGGTGTACGAGTGGTACAAAGCCTTTAAAGGCTGTCGGGAAATCGTCGAAGATGTGCCTCGTTCTGGGCGACCCTCCATCTCTTCAACCGACGATAACGTCTGAAAAATCAAGGAAATGATACTCTAAAATCGTCATGCAAGTGTTAAAATCTGATTTTAGTGAACCAATTGGGCATGCGGCGCGTCGGCACTTGGCTCATTCCGATAGAGCTGAATTTTCATCAAAAACAGTACCAGATTCAGGTAGCTGCAGACATGCTGGATTGTGTAACTTCTGTTGCACACTAACGAGCCAGCAATCATCGGAATTGGTGGGAAAAAATGAGCAAAAACCGAAAAAACCTCGCCAAAGTCGTTCGAAAATCAAACCATAGTGATTGTTTTCTTCGATATTCGTGGTGTGGTTCAACATGAATTCGTTCCGTGAGGTCAAACTGTCAATACGGACTTCTATTTAACCGTTTTGAGACGTTCGCGTGAAAATTTTCCTCGTATACAGCTGGAATTGTCGTAAAATAATTCGTGAATATTGCATGACTCATCGAGCCACGGTTATTAACTACTATGAGACCAAACACTCCATAAATACCATCGAGCAGCCACCTTATTCGGGTGATCTAGCTCTGTGTGATTTTTTTTCTCCAGACTAAATTTGCCGCTTCAGAGAATCAGATTTGATTCCATAAAAGAAAATTCGCAGAAGAAGCTGAAAACCATTCCTGAAAGCACCTATAAAAAATGTTTCGATGTTTGGACCATTCCTGAAAGCGCCTATAAAAAATGTTTCGATGTTTGGAAAAAACGTTGGCAGATGTGTATCGCTTTGGATGATGCACAGTTTGAAGGCAATTTAATAAATATTGAAGTGGATTAAGATTTTTGCGTTTCAATTCAAATGTCCGGGTATATTTTTGTCACAGAGTATAGCAGAATAAAATATTTAAATAAAAAGAATACTTACATTTTCACAAGATGTTTATCTATGTTGAAAATACAACGTGAGAGGCGATACAGATAAGTTTTTCCATTGGTTGAAAAGTTATGAGAACTTTTTCCCCTATGATTATCAAATATTTTTTCAATAAAATCCAGGGGTATACTTTTCGACAAAAAGAACAAATATCTGCAAAATATAAAATTTTAACTCAAGAAAATCACAATAATATTATTCACTCACATGTGTAAAAGATACGAAGATCCTTCTTTCAGCAGTTCAAACAAATCTTGTACCTCGTCCACAAAATAATTTTTATCATCTTTTTCGTGACCCATCTTTTCGAACACGAATTACGGTATGAAGTGTCTTCGCTTT
This sequence comes from Cryptolaemus montrouzieri, assembly GCA_013387265.2. NCBI lineage: Eukaryota > Metazoa > Arthropoda > Insecta > Coleoptera > Coccinellidae > Cryptolaemus > Cryptolaemus montrouzieri. The sequence goes on from JABFTP020000103.1 coordinate 65,752,702, forward strand.
GAATATATTCGAGATACTATCATACCGAACCATTAGCAATCATGTTCATGAAAACGATTGTGGGATGATAATGTAACGATATTTTGCTACTAATTACGACGATTAGATTTGAAGGAAAAAATATTTTCATTAGTTAAGGGTATCTGTGCACGTTGTAGGTTGTACACCGAACTATGTTTCACTAGATTCCATAAACAGATTCGCTCTGACAGCCATATTTTCTGTGCTAGAGAACGAGATTTTGAATATACAGGTCGTTACATAATAATATGTCACATTTTAAGGGGGTAAATCAACGTGCAATTTTAAGAAAAAAAGTTCATATAAATAGGTCCGCAAAAGCTTCGTTATGGAGCTACATGGTGTCGAAATTTCCGGAAAAAATTGTGTTTTTTCTTCAAAACTCCTGTAGTTCTTGAGATCTTCAGCCCTAATTTGGAATGCAAGTTATTTTCCACAGCCTCCATTATTACAAGTCCAAAATTTCAACTAGAATCTACAATGGTTTTCTTGTCCCGAGCCATGTCTTCTTTTGCCCTTTCAAACTTCTATGCAGTACGCCATTGATCAGCGTACAATCAATTTGCGTCATCTTCATTCAATTTATAAACTTTTTTGGCACCTTTAATTTTTCCGTATTTCCGACCGTTCCCGAGCAAAAAAAAAAATTCAGCATTCGCTGAATTGAAAGCACAATTGAAAAAATGACTAGTAGGCTTTGATTTTATTTATTCATTTATTAATTTTGACAGTATCTAAAGTAAGAATTAGTTTTAAGACTTTTGAAGTTAATGTTGTAAGTAAAATGGCTAAGTTTATTAACGCCGAATTGGCTGATATCCATTACATGTACGGTCTGGCTGACGGAAAAACAACAGAAGCTAGGCGATTATATCAGGTGCGCTTACCAAATCGAATAACACCAGACAGGCAAATATTCTCAAATATCTACAGTAGGTTGAGGGAAACTGGTACTTTTACTGCAAATAATCATTATAAAGGTGCAACTCAAACTATGAGAACTGCAGATATTGAGGAAACAGTTTTGAATTATATTGAGTGGAATCCTCATGTGAGTACAAGACAAAATGGAAATCAGTTGAATATTTCACATGTTCTAGTTTCGAGGATTCTCCAGGACTTTTTAATGTACCCGGTTCATATTCAACGCGTCAAAACTCTACTCCCTCGAGATTTTTCTTCAAGACTGAATTTCTGCCGATGGTTCTTAGATAAAATTAGAGAAAATACTCATTTTGATAGTGAAATAACGTTCGCAGACGAAGCTAACTTTTCGAACACTGTTATCACAAATTTTAACATAATTGTTATTAGGCTGAGGAAAACCCCTATTTGATTGAAAAATCTCATCATCAAGAACAATTCTCACTAAATGTCTGAGTCGGAATAATTGGAAATTATTTCATTGGGCCAGACTGAACGGTCCCGCTTATCGGCAATTTCTTGAGGAGGAGTCACCTTTATTGCTAGAGGGTGTGCCACTTCTGGTGGGAAATATAATGTGGTTCGTGCATAGGGAGTACCAGCACATTTTAGTGGAAAAGCTAGGGAATTCTTGCATAATACATTCAACTGCCGATGGATAGGTCGAGATGGGCCAGAACCATGGCCTCCTAGGTCCCTAGACTTAAATACTTGAGACATTTTCTTATGGGGATATCTCAAAAGTTTAGCTTATACCACTCCAGGAATACTGTCGAAAAATTGAGCAATCGAATAATAACCTCTTGTGACACGATGAGAAATACCAAAGGAATATTTCGAAGAGTGCGTGTTAATATGCGAAGAAGGACAGAGGCCTGTATTATTGCAGGTGGAGGACACTTCCAACAATATATTTAGTTTTTAATTGTTATTTTTTTTCAGTTTGATATTGAATAAGTATAAGTTGAGTTCAGAAGACGAGCTTTCAAAATGAAAGCAAATTTTGGGTATACTTATCGAGTATTTCTATTGTTTTTTTCATTTAGCGAGTAACATACAATTCAAATTCAATAATATTTCACTTGAAAACGGTTGGAGATACGAAAAAATTACAATCGTTTAAAACGTTTTTAAATTGAACGAAGATGACGAAAATTGATTTTACGATGATCAGTGGAATACTGCAAAAAGTTTGAGAGGGCAGAAGAAGACATGGCCTCGGAAAAGAAAACACATTGTGAATTTCAGTTAAAATCTAGGACGTGTAATGATAGGGGCTGTAAAAATAGCTTGCATTCCGAATTTGTGCTGAATATCTCAAAAACTGCAGGAGTTTTCAGGAAAAAAACAATTTTTTCCTGTAGCTTCGTAACAAAGCTTTTGCGGTCTTATGTTCATATAAACTTTTTTTCTTGAAATTGCACGTAGATTCGCCTCCTAAAGTTGTGACATACCATTATGTAACACCCTGTATATTATGTCGCAGTTTTTTCTGGGAGGCAAAGTTTTGGAGATATTGATATAACTTGCCTCTTTTTTAATGAATTATTGAATAATTACAATAATTTCTTTTTCCTTTGAATTTATTGAAAACTTTTCATTATATAGCAAAGTTTTCAATAGTCTTTGTGAAACGAAACACATTTGATTATTGAGATCATCGAAAAATTCTCATCCAATTTTAATTATTCTATTTAAAATGATGACTGGGGAGTTGTCCTTTGCTCTAGTCCTCCAATTCGTTAAAAAAATTTTGTTTGAAACAAAACGAAAATACATGCAACTAATTGAAAAATGTCATACTTAATGTAATATTGTTAATATTGGTGAAAATTTCTGTGTTGAAATAGTAATCGAAGAAAAGTGAAGGAAATTCTGCCAATAACATCACACAGAGGTTCCTTTTATGTTTGGATGATTTCAGTCTCATCGTAAATATGAAATAATTTGCTCTTGATTAATAAATGAAAAGGATAATAAGAATGAAAAAGGTAACAAAACGAATTGACCACAAAGGTATAACAAATAATATTTTGTATTGCTGATTATTCCTCTTTTTGGCATAAATAAAGGAAATACAAAGTTACTAAATAAACTGTGTACAAGATGAACTGACTTCGACGTTTTTGTACTACAACGAAGCGAATTATTGTGGATAGAGGCGAATGATTATCCCTTCACTATGCTCTTTTTGCATGAGAAATTCATAGCTGTCAACAAATTGAGCAAGCTTTTGTCGTCCTCGAGTTGTTTCAAAGTTTTGAAAATTCTTGGAATCAAATACCAATTTTTCATTCGTTTAGAAGTTACATAAAAATTCTTTTGATATTGTACAGAGACGTTTTCACGTAGAATAAAACTATATGTGGAATGGTTTTTCGCCGACGGTTTCTGAGTTATAGTGCAAACTTGCGTTTTTTTTAAATAAAAAAAAAATTTATGTTCCCTTTCAAAAATATATAATACACACTACAAGAATTGTTGCATTACCTGGTATTCTGAATTCCACAATTGCGATTGCAATCGCCAGATCGCAGATGCGCACACATATGTGATAGTGAAATACAGTGTTATCAAACAATAAACGTAAATGTCAAGTTCATCGGAATCGGAAAAAAGTGATTGTTTACAATTGGAAAAGCGGTCCTGGATTTACAAACAAACGAAGGTAGAAATACAACGCATTTTGGACGAATTAAATATACCTTACAACGAAGCAGATAACATCGATTCGTTACGGAAATTACTGAGCAACTACTGCAAAGAAAAATTAGTTAAACAGAATACACTTCCATCAGACCTACCAACACTGGAGGTTTCTCAGGGGCCTTCAGTTAACTTAACACTTCAAGCAAAACAAGTAAGAACAATGGCTTATGGTTACGACATTAAACAATTTGATGGTGAGGGTTGGGAAGTATTCGAACAACAATTAGACTGCGCCGCGGATCCGTTTTTGAAAAGAACAATATTTCTGCAATTCGAACAATAGAAATTTTCAGACATCTAATTGCGAGATTTGGTTTTTCCATTTTATTAGTTACTGACAATGGATCTACCTTCACAAGTACAGATTCCAAAAATTTTTGTGAATTCGCCCACATAAACCATACCTTTTCGCCCCCATACTATCCGGCAACGAACGGAGTCGCGGAAAGATTTGTAGAGACATTCAAGTCACATGTCACAAAAATTAAAGAAAGAGATCATTCTATATCTTCAGCATTGAATATTTTTCTATTTGACTACAGAAGTATCCTCAGAAAACTACAGGGGTAACCCCTGCAAAATTAATGGTGGGGAGGGAGTTACGAAAAAGATTCTCCTTGTTGTGCCCATCATCTATCTATGTAAAATGTCAGGAAATGTTGGAAAAACAGAAAGAATATTATTCAGGAAATAGAAACGTCATTTTTTTCAATTGGACAAAATGTAATGGTCAGGGACTACCGTAAGGGGCATGGGCCATGGATTCAGGGCGTAATAATTGATGAGTCGATTCCAGGTGTAACTTTTGTAATTAATGTAAATGGTTCCATTTGGAAGCGACACATTAATCAAATGATAAAATGCGATGATAGTTTGGGGGAATAGATTCAATGTAGAACTAGGTTTCTGGTTGTAACTTTTCAGAGAAGGTGAACAATTAGTTAATAATTTCTATAACTGAGAGTTGAATAGTATTCCTTTCAGATTAAAAATTGACAGTTAATGTATAAGTCGTCATGCAAAACTAGGCAAAATAGTTTTGTTATTGTGTGGGAGAGTGTGAGAGCGTACCCCAATTGCATCAAGGAACGCTGCCTTATGTTACTTACCCTTCCTCTCTTTCTTAGAATATTAGTCGAACTTAATGTGTCGAACTGTACAGTTGTGATTTGTGGGAATAAAATAAATTAACAATTATTCTTTGCGTATAAGTCATTTCCATATACTACAGGTATCAACAATGCAATATCTGGCAAATCGAAAATTTCAGAGGTGGCTCAGTAATGGTGTGGGAAGGCATTTCTTTCCATGGTCGAACTGAGTTAGTCCTAGTGAATAACGGAAGAATGACAAGGGCCAGATACTTTGGCCCATTGATTGGCGAAAACTTCTTTTATATGCATGATAATGCTCGGCATCATGCAGCTAGAGTAGTTACACAATTTCTGCAAAATGCCGAAATTGATATTTCAAGATGGCCAGCCAGAAGTCCCGACTTGAATCCCATAGAACATGTTCGGGACAACATGAGGTGGCAAATTCAGCAACGTAGGATGCCTTGTAGAACACTCCAACAACTAGAAAATCTGCTTCCTGAAAGTTGGAACTCAGTGACTCAAGAGTACGTATACGGACAGTAATTAGAGCCCGGGGAGGAAACATTCGATTTTGAAAATGATTAGTAACCATTTGTTGCTAGTTAATTGGTCTCTTCGCGAATGTTTGAAGATGGTGGAATTTTTTAATTTTTCGTTAACTCGAAAAATGTTGATATTTTCCATCATGGACTCATCTTTTTTGAATGATATCCTTTTATTTTACACTTCTGAAAGTTACCAAGCGACTCTTGAATGACCAAGCTAAAAGTTTATATAGTATTGTCGTAAAAATAGGGTGATGCGACAATTTTTGTGGGGAGTGTATTTCACAGAATTTACACGATATGTTTGAAATAGTTTAGGTATCTTCTGATCTTTCATAATATTAATTCGAAAATTCATTCTTGCAATCACAATTCAGATAAATTAATTAATTTTTTTCATTAAGTAACATTGATTGTGTGAATAATCTATTGTTCTTGAAAAGCAACTATGCTGAACGAACATCTCGAAAAGTTCAGTATGATTGAATGTAATATTAACAATAATTATGATGAAAAAGCTGCTTGTATATCGTTTCCGTGAAAAGCGAAACCACATCAGAGTAAATGTGGTAAATTTAGGGGAAATCTTATGAATCAAGGAATATTCAATTTTCAAAGACAAGATAGAAATGAAGTAGTTGATGTAATAGGTAGTGTAAATTCTAATTAATCGATTTCGTGCAGGCAAATTCAAACGAAAACAGGAATATCAAAGAGTCAAAAGCTCATATACAGGGTATTTCATTAACAATTGAAGATATTTCAACTGTAAAATCCAGGGCTCTAAATATTAAGATTCAACCCAACTCTCATCAATGTCTCCTTAGGGAGATACAGGATATCAAGGTTTCGTGAAAAAAAATTGGTTTTTCGTTATACGTCGATGATCTTCTGTTGATTCAGTTGAAAATCGGTATTGATTATTCAATGTAGGGGGCTGATTTGACACTCATTTGTTTTAACTTATCGACCCCAGTGGAGTCCCAGCAGACAAGTCAACCAAATGTTTCGATGAAAAAACAGCATGCCACATATTCTTTTTCAATTTTTATATTTTGCTCAGATTTATCTAGTCAAACCAAAATTTCTTAGTATTGTGAGGAGTTTTTCACTTATCTGTTTCAGTTTATGAGATATAAAATGAAAACCACTCTGTAAACTGTTCGTGATACTAAGTACAGAACCCTAAAACTCGAAACAAAGGAACATTTTGACCGAAACTCAGGACAGAAGTTGTTTAGATTGTTCAAAGTACAACATATCTCAAAATCAGAAAATTTAACCGGTACACCAAAATCAGTACTTGCTGTGCGGGGTACTGATTTTAGTGTGCCGGTTAAGCCCTAAACATTTTTGCATAGATTCATAATTAGAAATATTGTTGTATTTTATGCGGGAATTACATATAATCAAATCACGCAGTGAAATTAACAAATATGGACTAGGAACAATACCTGAGGAAAAAGTAACTTAAACTATAAAAAGTGTTCAAACTGTCTTTTTGGATGCTAGCTTCAATTCTACAATGTCTCGTATTAGAGATTAATATGAGTGAAGGTACCTCGAATTCTCTGCCAAATATAATCCCTCATATTATCTTCATCGTTGTGAATTTCTTACAGATGTTCCTAATTACTATCTAAGGGAGTTATGAACTTTAATTAGTTTCGAACATCAATGAAAAAATGTACAGATGCTCTATTGAATTGAGCCCAAATTCAACTTCAAATCACATTAACAAGATACTCGATGAATAGTGGAAAATCTTTGCAGATGAATCGTTAAAATTCATCACCATTCAATGGCCTTACAGAAAAATGAATTGAGATTTCATGCGGGTCATATTTGGCTAAAGTTTCAATATCTTTTTTTTCTCCTCACTTCGAAGGCATAACATTTTTTTTAAAGAATCAATCCGGAGATAACGTAACTACGAGAAAATATAAATATTGTGTTCCAAGTTTACAAATATGTTGATAAATTAACAACAAAAATACTATACTATCTCATACATTATCGAATTTTTCGTTAAGATAAAAATTTTAGTGGTGGATAATGTTTTTACCTAAGTTGGACAAATATAACAAAAGTGAAGTGTTCGGGCCATGAACATTAGAAAGCTTCAAAATGTTCGACCTATTTGCGTTTGTGAAAAATAAAATCAATAGTTATATAAATTATTATTACGTTATCATATCTATGGTTAATAAGCTATACGCTTGTTTGAGTAAAATCGAAATGTAAGTACGCCAAAGTAATTATTGCGTGGAAAATTTGTTGAAATATTGCTTATTGACGAAATGAATTAGGTTATTGCAGTTTTGCAAGTATTTGCCATTCTCTAGAGCTCTCCTTTGATTTCAACATAATTAATGAACATACAGGGTGTTACATAATAGTATGTCACAACTTGGGGGGGTATATCCACTTGCAATTTCAAGAAAAGAGTTTATATAACCATAGGTCCGCAAAAGCTTCGTTACAAAGCGACAGGGTGTTGAAATTTCCGAAAAAAAATTGGTTTTTTCCTCAAAACTCCTGCAGTTTTTGAGATATTCAGCCCAAATTTGGAATGCTAGCTATTTCTCAGAGCCTCCATCATTACATGTCCTAGATTTAAAATGAAATTCACAAAGTGCTTTCTTTTCCGGGGCCATGTCTCATTTTGCCCTTTCAAACTTTTTTTCAGTACGCCACTGATCAGCTTACAATCAATTTTTATCATCATCGTTCAATTTAGAAATTTCTTCGACACCTGTAGTTTTTTTGTATCTCCAACCGTTTTCGAGTGGAAAATTATTGAATTTGAATTACTTGAATTGTATGTTATTCGCTAAATAACAAAAATGATAGAAATACTCGATAGTTGTGCCCAAAATATGCTTTTATTTTGATAGACTCAACCTATACTTATTCAATATCAAACTAAAAATAAGGAACAATTTGAAACTAAAGAAATTGCAGCAAGTGTCTTCCACCTGCAAGAATACAGGCCTCTGTCCTTTTTAGCATATTATCATGCACTCTTTGAATATTCGTGGGTTATTTCTTATCGTTAATATTCGATTTCTAAATTCTTCTAGTGTTTACTGGAGCGGTATAAACTAAACTTTTGAGATATCCTCATAAGAAAAATTCTAAACAGTATAAGTCTGGCGACCTAGGAGGCCATGTTTCGGGCCCATCCCGACCTATCCATCGGTTGTTGAATATATTATTCAAGAATTCCCTATCTTCTATACTGAAATGTTCTGGTGCCCCGTCATGCATAACCACATTATGTTTCTCAACAAAAGAGGCACATCCTCGAGCGATAAAGGCAATTCCTACTCAAGAAATTGCCGATAAGCGGGACCGTATAGTCTGTTAGGCAAATGAAATGGCCTAATCGAATAATTTCTAATTATTCCGTCTCAGACATTTAGTGGGAATTGTTCTTGATGATGAGATTCTTCAATCAAATGGGGGTTTTCCTCAGCCCAATAATGATTATTGTGAAAATTTGTGATAGCTGTTCTCGAAAAATTAGCTTCGTCTGTGAACCTTCTTTCACTATCAATATGAGCATTATCTAAGAACCATCGACAGAAATTCAGTCTTGAAAGAAAATCTCGAGAAAGTAGTTTGGACGCGTTGAACATGAAACGGGTACAATAAGAAGTCGTGGAGAATCTTCCAAACTAGAACATGTGAAATATTAAATTGATTTCCAATTTTTCTTGTACTCACATTAGGATTGAAATCAATATAATTCAAAATTGCTTCCTCAATATCTAGAGTTCTCATAGTTTGAGTTGCACCTTTCAAATGATTATTTGCAGTAAAAGTACCTGTTTCCCTCAACCTTCTGTGGATATTTGAAAACGTCTGTTGTGTTTCGGTCAGCCAGACCGTGGATGTAATGGATATCAGCAAATTCTGCGTTAGTAGCCATTTTATCTCCCAAATCTAACTTCAAAAGTTTTAAGACTAATCGTTAATTTGATTTACAATTCGACCAGACACTGGTTCAACTTCAGCAACTGTCAAAATAAATAAACAAACAACAATTTTTGCTCGAGAACGGTTGGAGATACGAAAAAAATACAGGTGTCGAAAAGTTTCTAAATTGAACGAGAATGACGAAAATTTATTGTACGTTGATCAGTGACGTACAGCAAAAAAGTTTGAAAGGGCAAAAGAAGACATGGCTCCGGAAAAGAAAGTAGATTCTAGTTGAAATTCAGGATGTGTAATAATGGAGGCTGTATATAATAGCTTGCATTCCAAATTTGGGCTGAATGTTCCAAAAACTGCAGGAGGTTTGAAGAAAAAACCAAGTTTTTCCGGAAATTTCAACACCCTGTAGCTCCGTAACGAAGCTTTTGCTTACCTATGTTTATATGAACTTTTTCCTCAAAATCGAACTTAGATTTTCTCCCTCAAGTATAGTATTTATAGAAAATAAGGTACTTGGAATTGCCAACGAGTAACGTTCATTATTATCCCATAGGTTTATTTGAATTAAGTTGGTAAACAAAATTACAATATTAGCAAAAAAATTGAAACAGATCTTCAAGCTTCAATGTAAAAGAAACTAATCAATTGGTGAAAGAAGTTTTGTTTGTACACAGTATTTTTTGAGTAACTTATATTACTGTTGTGCGACTTTGATTACAATAGAAACATATTTGTTGAAAATCATTAGCACAATTTTCATTTATTCCCTGAATGAAGATATTGATAGAGTTGTGTTTTCACAAATTGAATTTGAAAAGACATTGAAGCACGAAAATTTTGTTGACACTTCATTGAACTCACATAATATTGCTTGAATCTACTCGTGAAAAACACCAAAATATTTGAGTAAAATTTGAGAGATAAAAGATGTTTTTGAAAGTACTTCGTTATAATCACTCAACTTTGTTTCATCATTTCATTTATGCAATGTAAAAATGGCCTACTAAAACCTAAATTATATTATAATCGCAAAATGTCGCTTGAATACATACGGAGAAAATATTCTTAGAAAAAATTTCCTTAAATAAAACTGCATGAAACTATCGCATGAATTAATTCGAAGTAAAATGAAAATATCATAATCAAATTTAACTCGTTTGCAACGTTTCGAATAGATTAGCCAATAATGTATGGAAAGTATGAAAAACATATGGTGGAATACGAAATCGTGGAATGATGCTTATTTTAATTCTCTCGCAAACTCATAATCTTTTTCTCGACACCAATCAACGAAATGGCATTATTCACTGGAACAGTTTAATTGAGAAAATAATCTGCTTTCAGAAACGTTAAGGATATTTTCACGCCTCCACCAGATCCATTTGCTGATGCTAAAAAGAATTTTGAGAAATTACAAGAACAGAATGAAGCAAACTTGAAACAAGCTCAGGAGAACATGAAAAATCTATTCAAGCCACTGCCACCTTTACCACCACTACCGCCACTAAAGCCACTACAGCTACCAAAACTTTAGGCATCCAACGAAATCTATAAAATTGAAAATCTAGATATATTAGTTTCTAGAACTAGGATAATTTGAATTAAATATGTAATATTAATTGTGAGAATAAAGAATAATTATAAACGTTCAGAAATACTTTATTTATTATTTTTACTCCAGTCTTTCAAATCTATATCATCTATATTTTGAATAAACATTCACCGAAATACTGTTGTATTTTGGTAAAAAATATCTGTGAGCAGTGGTGCTTTCACTACACCCTCTCACAGAACTCCTCAGATGAGGGTGTCACCCCTCAAATCTTCTAATTGATTAGTTAATTTGAGTAATAACTCATAGAGAGCGATACAGTATTTGCAAGGTCACCTCATTTTGGATTGAGATTCAGAACACGTTTGGTTGGTTTTCAAACAATACAGCTCATTCATAGAATAACCTACATGTTGGTGAAAAGGAAAAAAAATTGAAAAATTGAAAGAACAATTGAATTTATTATACCCGATACATTTTATAGGTCAACTGAGTAATAAACGAACAAATGATCAAAGTGTTTTCCGCCAACTCCCAAACACAAACACAGAATTTGCTTTTGAATTTGGGAGGCTTTTACTTGGTAAAATTCCATTTATCAATAATAAAAAACAAGTACTGTGTTTTAAGGAATTTTACTTAATAATTGCGATTCGTAACGCGTTTCACTACACCGTAGCTTCTTCAGACGAATGAATATACAGAAAAATATAAATGAGAATATAACTATAAATGTTCTTGAGTAATTGGAAGCTTATTGGGTTGCTTCTTCTTAAGTGGTTATTTATGACAGGTATATCCAATAAAACTAAGGAATAGATTGCTCCTCGAAAAGATTCAATAGAGGTGAAGGGCTTAAATCGACTTGTTCATTGATGAGTCTACCTGAGTATTTATATTTATTGATTTCTAAAGATTCCCAAAGATCTACCTTCCAATATTTATTATCTGTATGCAAAATTTCAAACTGTGGGTCGAAAGAATGATTATTTTCTAAGAGGTGATTCGCGTAATTTGAATTTTTATTTGAATTATTGCTACTCAAGAATGATTTCAGTTTCTCACTTGTAATGCCAACGTAGGTTAAGGTGTTGCATTTTTGTTTCAATTTATCGACAGGGTAAACTTCATTCAACTCGATTCTACCTTGTTTTTTATTTAAAATATTGTTTATTAGTTTGGGATTGTAACCATTATTTTTGGCTATCTGTTTAATCAAATTTAGTTCTTTGTTGAAATCTTCTGATGATAACGGGATGTTAATCAATCTATGAATAAAACTATTGAATGCTGACATTTTATGTTGATATGGATGACACGACGAGTTATGTATTATAATATCTGTATGTGACTTATGATAAATTGCGAAAACATGTTTTCCATTTTCATTCGAAATGGTTAAGTATCGAATTATTGCTTTCTATGTCGGTTGTGAATGCAATTTTTGGATGTAATGAATTTATATGATTTTTGAAAATTTTCAACTGTCTATCTGTTCCTGTGAAGCAAATAGCTTTTAATTACTCAAGAACATTTATAGTTATATTCTCATTCATATTTTTCTGTATATTCATTCGCCTGAAGAAGCTACGGTGTAGTGAAACGCGTTACGAATCGCAATTATTAAGTAAAATTCCTTAAAACACAGTACTTGTGTTTTATTACAGAATTTGCTCGAAACGTTTCCGGTTATACGGTTATTTTCAACTACAACTCATTGTCGTAAATCCACCAAATCTGCTGAATCAGTTTTATAAATTTGACTCTTCAAGTGACCCCATAAAAATATCCATTGGTGACAAGTAGGGAGAAAGAGGGGGCCATTACCCTAGTGGTTGTCCTTCACATGTCTGCATTTCATCAGTCCACCGATGGAAAACATTTTTTGCGATTCAACCGATGATCTACCCTGCATCGTCATTAAAATGGAATTGGATTGGAAAATTCGTTCATTCTAATCAGATAATTCTAAATACCTATCCAATGAGCTATAACTTGGACTTACTGATAAATTCGAAGATTTGAGGGGTTACTTCAAACAACAGTATTTTGGTGAATGTTCATTCGAAATCGCAATCAATGAATATATCTTCACTTTTGACGAACCAGCCTGTATCTTCTTCCGAATATGTCAAAACTTATTATTATTACACATTTGTTTTGAGAATCAGAAGAGCTTTTCAATGAGATTTCATTTCTTCTATCTTTCCTATTCAAAAAATTGAGTTTTGTGCAACCCTGTTTAGGGAGTTGATGTAAAATAAAATTACCGTGTGTTAAAAGTTGTCCCTCTTCAGACAAAAATTGACTTGTTTCTGCTTTTTTTTCCAGAAACGAATATTTTATCAGTTATTGAGCCTTTTTCATTTGAGTTGCACCACCCGGTATATCTTCATTTTGCACATTTTATTATCTCGTCGGCTAGCATGATATATTTGTTTTGTATATTATGCAAATCGGGTATGGCAATATGAATTATGTATGTTATTTCATTTGGTTCATCCGTGAGAATAATATCTGATCCATTGTGATTTACGGCTGTTGCAAAAAAATGTAAAATAGAAATAAAATTTATTTTTGCCGTTTTCACAAATAATGTCTCGGTGATAGTTGTAGTATTTCTTTCCCTTAGCAATGAGGTCACACTCTGCTGCTGCATTAAAAGTAATAATATCAACGGCATTATGTCTTTTCAAACAATCTGTTGGGGCAAGTATAGAGTAAAATTATAAAATATGAAAAACTGTTTCTAAAGAAGAAGAACATCTACGGCTAAATTTATCTATAATTTGCTTGGTGATGTGCTTTTTATAATTTCTAGTGGGAAAAACCTGATTTTAGATCGTGATTGCCAAGCCTCCTCTGTCAGCAATCAATTTTCCAGATACTCACCTTCTATTGAAAGCGATATCATCAATATAATGATTTTTTAATTATTTGGGTGCTTTCCATGTTATTCCTTGTGTATTCAACTTTCTCACTTAGATTTATTATCCCGTACACGAAAAAACAAATTGTAGCATTGTCAGATTTAGAGGTGTGAGATTATAATCTGTATCATCAACAATATGATGCAGCTTATACGTTCTCAATTCATTATGGAAATGAGAACATGGAAGATAAATCTGTTTACTATGACGATCAAATCAGATAATCCACTACCTCCAAGATGTCTAGGTAGTGTAACTGTCTGAAATGCTGACTTTAAGTGGTGCTTATGATGTTCACAGAGATTTTTCCTTGATTAACATTTTAATTCATTTACCTAGATCTATTTCATACCAATTAATAATTATTAATTCCATCAAGATGAGATCTGATCATCTGTATCCTCAACAAATCATTGATATTCCATAAGTAAATTTTCTTTGCTATATTCCACTCATATTCTTTTCTTGTTATCTGTTCTCGATATTAAAAGCATATCCATATATTTTTCTTCTAAAGAATAAGGAGATCAATTTCTTTTCTGAGAACACACGTAAAGAAAATTGAATGGTCGTCATTTTGAAACTGAGAGACTGATTCGTACAAAAATATGAGAAAGTCAGAATAGAACGAAAGCTTTCTAGACATGTATTAAATGCCATTCATTTCCGCTCAGAAAGAATTTTTTTGGCAGGTATTATCATGTAATCATAAAGAGCAAATTGATTGTCATAGAAAATAAAGAATGGAAAGTTTTCCGTAATCAAAGACTACTGAATTGCACTGTAGTTTAGTCCATACTGTTTTCCACTATGTAGAAATTAACGTTTCAAAAATGACCAAGACCATCAAAAATTTATTCCGAATACTCAAAAAAGATGAAGGTCCATAAACATTTTATTCTTTCGAGAATATTTATTATTCTAAAGTGTGTGAGTTTTATTTTATAAGTGACAATTCTAGAAATCTAATGAGTCTCTCAATAAATATTTCAATCATTTCAAGCAAAACAGCTTTCAGAACCCTCAGAATGAGTCTACCACATGACTTTTCAAACATTTACGTCAAAATTTTAAATCATGCATCAGCGTTTTATCCCCTCAAAATTTTATTCGAAGCTACTATCAGATTATATTTAAGATTCTTAAGATTACTCGCTTAAAAATGCAACCTCTGGCATTTTTAAAAAAATGTCAAGTTGAAATAGGTTCGTGTACGTTCTGGAATTCTATAAAAACGATATTTTGAAAATAACGAATTATTTTCTAACACATTAGACATACCAGTCAAAATAAATTTATTATAAAGGAATTCCGAGCTTTTATTAATGACTAGAAATAGAATGAAGAATTCCGTCAAGAAAGAAAAAATTTGTTTAGCTTATTATTAGTGAATAAGTGATACATCATAAATTAAGACTCAGTTTTTGCGCCAACATATTAATGACCAAACAACCTTTCGCGAAAAGCTAAAATCGAAAAATATCATCAGTGTATTCAAAATTACTGAAAGTGCATCCTACTATGAGTGGTGCAGTGGGTAAAAACAAGACTGTGACACATGCGGCTCCCAATTCGAGTCCGAGAGAGGTGTGTATTTTATTGGTCAGATTTGCTTTGATCTAAATATATGATTAGGTTATTACTAATATCCAAAGTACACCAAAAATCTGGAAATGCATAAAGCCTTCAATTAATGAAGCTAAGTAATAACGAAAACAACCCAAGTCAATGAATGACTAACGTTTATAAAAGTAGAGTTAGTTACTATCACAAAATTATTCCGTTCAATTATTTCAATTAATTTTTTAGATAACCAATTAATGTCTTACCATTTGTTGAAAGAATTTTAGGAATGTTTATATCTAATGACATGTGATTATTGTAATTAATGTTGTTTAATTTATCAATAGGATTTAGGCTAAGACCTTTGGCTCTTGCATATAAAATACCATCACTTATATCACGTATAGATTTTAGACTAAATATCTTCGAAGACTCATTTATCAACAAATATAAACATTCTGTGGAAATCAAGATAACAAATACTTCGTTCATAATTTTTCTTGTTTAATTAACTTTTTCAGATGCGAATCCGCTTAGTATTCAAATATATTTTAACTCAGCGTGAATTCAAGGTATATTCATATTTTTCAAACTATTGAAGGCCGATGGTTATTTCTATCAGAAGCCCCATACTTTATTTGCAGATAGTATGCAAAATAAAGGTTACTTTGTACAAAGTTATTTCTTCCGAAATCCTTTTCTTCGTAAAATATGAATATATTAGGATTTTCTTCTCCTGAAGTTTTATTCATTCAATTTATCAGCAGACTGTTTTACTTATACAGGGATATCCACCGGGACCGTCTGTTAAAAACTTTTTAAGTTCCAATTATATTATCAAGCTGAAATTTTATATGCGATTTCCAATTGAAGTGAAATATTTTCGAAGTGATACCATTTCCGGTTATATCGGAAGTGGGTCATCACTTTGTTATTTCAAATGGCAATCTACCTTTTTTATTATACATCTAGAACCGACATTTGAGCAAGGCATAAAATACCCGAGTTTTTGGCACTTATCTGTCAAACTTTTGACAGATTTAATTATTTTTGTTATAAACTCGATTTTTGAGGAACATTTGAAGAAACTGTTGCTCGTAGATCTTTTGCACCATAGACACAATTTTTGCTTGGGTGGATAGAAGAAGGATCAAGAAATTTTTTAAGCAATCTACACATGTCAAATGTGTATTTGACATTCGACGACATTTGAGCCAGGCATAAAATAACCAGGTTGTTGGCACTTATTTGTCATAACTTTTGGCAGATTTAATTATTTTTGTTATAAACTCGATTTTTGAGGAACATTTAAAAAAATTGTAGCTCGTAGATATTTTGCACTACAGACACAATGTTTGCTTGGGTGGATAGAAGAAGGATTATGGAATTTTTTTAGCAATCTACACATGTCTAATGTTTATTGCGTTGTTTTGTATGATTTTTTCAATTTGGCCTTTTTCAAACAGCAATAACTAAATTTTTTCAAATTGCACGTGCCAATTTTCATATCCCCATCAGATGAAGCGTCAAATTTCAGATGGAAATGTATAAGCATCTACTATACCCATCTCCTATAGTTCCGAACTAATTTGAGAATATACTGAATTTTGATGATTTTGTAAGGACTAACAGAGAATGCTTTGAAATATTTGAATCAAGTAGCTGAACTGGCTACGCTCACCTGGCAGGTGCCAAAAATTAATGTACTTGTCACTTCGTTCATTCGAATTTGATATTTCAACACAGAATTGTCGTTATTTCAGATTGAAAATATCCAAAGAATACAACACATTTGGAATAAAACCACTGGTTATTCGAACGAAAATATATTTAATCTTTTTTAATTCATTTCAGAATGTCAAAAGTAGTGGGTAGAAATTCCAGGCAATTCAATAATCAATTTCCAAATTTACCGTCTATGAGTAAAATGAAATTTCGAAGCATTAGAAGTAATTTTTACAATTCGGATGAATAAAAATTCTAGGAACTAAGCGAAAACCAAATCATCGAAGATAATTACATTAATACGAATAAATGATAGCAATTATCATAGGAGAAAACTAATTTACGATCTGAATAAATGTTCAATATGGGCCCCATTTTGCTCGATACACTTGACAGCTCGTATACGATCATGATGAGTTGCCCTCCTAGTTTCCTCAGGATCAATATTACGAGAAGCTTTATGAATGCACTCAAGTAACTCTTCTTTACTTCTTACAGGAATAAGATACACTTCACTCTTGATTTTGCCCCATAAATAAAAATCAAGGGGCGTCAGGTTAGATTAATAGCAATCCCTCAGAATGTTAAGGGGTGATCCATC
This sequence comes from Cryptolaemus montrouzieri, assembly GCA_013387265.2. NCBI lineage: Eukaryota > Metazoa > Arthropoda > Insecta > Coleoptera > Coccinellidae > Cryptolaemus > Cryptolaemus montrouzieri. The sequence continues at coordinate 65,770,308 of JABFTP020000103.1, forward strand.
TAAAAAATTTGCTAATGTTCCTCTCAAAATTTCCAGGTATCTTTGTCCATCAAGATTTTCCTCATAAATGTGATAAGCCAACAAATCAGTCATTAAAATGGCAAAAACGTTCACGCTGAGTTCATTTTGGAAATCAATAACGTCAATGAAATGTGCATTTTCTGTGGCCCAAAAATGTCGATTTCTCCTGTTGGTTATTCCACTTTCATTGAAATTGGCTTCATCAGACCTAATAATTTTTTACAGAATTGTGTCACCTTCTTGAAGACGAATTAATAAATTTTCACAGAAATTTAGCCGCTTGGGAGAGTCAGTAGGTTTCAATTTTTGTAGTCTGATAAAAGAATACGGGTGCATGTTATGTTTCTTAAGGATCCTTGGAATGGAAGTATAACTCAAACCAATATCCATTGATGCTGACTTAGTGGACGCATGTGGATTGGCACGTAAATACGCTAGCGTATTAATTTGATTTTCGTCGTCCTCGAGAATTGGTTTTCTTCTAGTTTCTATGTATTTTGTTCCTCCAAATTGCAGAAAATTGCTTCTAATCCTTCGAAATTTTGTTTTACTCATAGGCGCCAAATTTGGAAATTGGTTATTGAATTGCCTGCAAGTTCCATCCATCACTTTTTGACATTCGCCATGAATTAACAAGACATTAAACATATCAGCCATTTTATTATCAATCGGGTGTTTTTCAAAAATTTTCACTTCAAATTACCAACAATTCTTGTTGAAATATCAAATTCGAATGAACGAAGTGACAAGTACATTAATTTTAGGCACCTGTCAGGTGAGCGTAGCCAGTTAAGATACTTGATTCAAATATTTCCAAGCATTCTCTGATAGCTCTTGCCAAATCATCAAAATTCAATATATTCCCAAACTGTTTCGGAACTTTAATAGATGGGTATAATACATGCTGCTACAATTCCATCTGAAATTTGACGCTTCATCTGATGGCAATATAAAAATTGGATCGTGCTATTTGAAAAATTTGACTTATTGCTGTTTGAAAAAGGCCAAATTGAAAAAATCATACAAAAAAGACTGCTTAAAAAATTTCTTGATCCTTCTTCTATCCACCCAAGCAAATATTGTGTCTGTAGTGCAAAAGATCTACGATCTACAATTTCTTCAAATGTTCCTCAAAAATCGAGTTTATAACAAAAATAATTAAATCTGTCGAAAGTTTTGACAGATAAGTGCCAACAATTCGGGTATTTTATGCTTTGCTCAAATGTCGGTTCTAGATGTATAATAAAAAAGGTAGATTGCCATTTGAAATAACAAAGTGATGACATACTTCCGGTATAACTGGAAATGGTATCATTTCGAAAATATTTGACTTCAATGGGGATTAGCAAGTTATGGCCGCGTATAAAAGTTCAGCTTGATATTGTAATTGGAACTCAAAAAATTTTTAAAGGACGGTCCCGGTGGATATCCATGTATATTACTTTGGAGGTACTTAGCTGAGTAGGAGAAAAATCGAAACAGGCTCAGTGAGTTTGGGGATTGAGGAGATAAAGTAATGGTGGCGAATTTGCGTCTCATTTAATATTGAATATATTTCCGAGATTTTTCTGATTATTATCTGATAATCTAAATTTTCAAAATTTCTTCAGATATAAATCTTATCACAACTTATGAACAGCTGATTTGTTTCCCATGTTCAAATCATGAGATGAAGAGAACAGACTCTAAATTCAGACTGGCCTCACATATATAAGTTAATATATTAAATTTCTGATTGGTCTCTTTAACCTCATGAATTGCATGTTGAAATTGTTTACGAGAAAGCGAACTGTCAATCATACTAGTAATATAATCATTATTGACTGCTATTTGTTTCATAATATTGCATATTATATTTCATATACAGTGTGCGGCAAAAGTCCGGGCACTGGGTCGATATCTTTGAAACTAAGAATAGATACTCATTTTTGTCAACGGAGTTGTGATTCTTCAGGAGGGGCTAGCTATTTGAGTTATGTTTGAAATTTTCTGCTAACTTGGGGTGGAGGTGGGGGTAGGTAACCACAAAATTTCAAATAGCAACCCCTATTGTGTGATACATAAATAAAAAGATATTTCAAATACGTTTTCAAAACAGTCCTTAATACTGAAATCGGATAATTAATTCAGAAGTTACAGTTAAATATTCAGTTTTTTCCGGTTCTCTCAGCTTTATTCAAAGCATTTTTACATTACTTTAACTTCGAGGAAGTTCATTCTACAAGATTGAATACTCTCTAGGTCTCTCAATTATACAAAGTGTTTCGAAAGAAGCCACATTCAAAGACTCAAAAGTCCGAATTTTCAAATGGTAATACTCCTATTTTTACACATCGTTGGATTTTTATTTTCGCAATACGCTTGTTCTGGAAATTGACAGTCAAAAAGATCTCTGATATTGTGTTTCGGACAAATCAGTGAAAATGAAATTCAATATCCATTCAGAAAGCACAGCAGAAAATCGGAAATTCAAGAAATTCACAAATTTCTGCTGTAGGTCACAAATACATAACCTTGTTTTAAGTATGTTATGGAAGTCGTGTTCGCCCAACTGAAAAGATGCACCTTCAGGTTAACCCATGAATTTCATGTCATCCCTATAGTATTACCAGAAATATGGAGAGGAAAAGAATAGAAATTAGATTATGTAAGTATGCTTTTAGTTATTTATTTTGATAACAACCAAATAGAGTAGGTGAAGAATTTCAAAATTTTTCAAAATGAACACCATTTTGTTAAACACATTGTTCCAATTTTCTTCTCCAAGCTTCATTTGCATGTCGTAGTACGTCTGGAGCAATATTTCTGCAGTTTTCGATAATTTTGTTTCTGAATGTTTCGATATCATCGCAGGAATAAACCTGGTTTTTTAAGTAACCCCACGGGAAAAAATTACATGGAGTAAGGTCGGCGGATCTCGCCCGCCAGTGGATGAGACCTTTCGCTCCAATCCAATTATCACCAAATTTCTGGGTGAGCCATTCTGTCACCATCTCAGAGGTGTGTGCCGGAGCACCATCCAACATAAATTATGACTCAATGTCGGCGTTTGCATATAATGAAGGCTCTAGAACAGGCCAGACATGATCATTGAATAGATTCCTACATGACGCACCTGTTAGATTTCAATCAAAACGGTCCTATCAAAATATTGTCCCAGATACCGCACCATATATTCAGTCTTTCAATCACTTACGTATGGGCAGGCATTTCAGGAGGATTTTCTCGACTCCATTGGTATGTCCAATGACGACTCACTTGTCCTTGCCTTATGAATGTGAATTCATCAGTAAAAATTATCCTTCTACCGAAATGTGGATTTTCCTCGAATTGTTGTAGAGCCCATTGACAAAACTCCAAACGTTGTGCTGGATCGCGATAAAACAAATTGTTGCACAAATTTTGTTTTGTAGGGTCTTACTTTTTCAGCCTTGAAAATTCTTCGTACCGATCTATCGCTTATTTCAGCTTCAAGTGCTTTGTTTCGCACATATAATTTCGGAGACACTTCCTCACTGGCTAGAACGTTAATGGTTTGGTCAGGAGAAATGGTATTTTCAGGTCTTCCAGTGCGTATCTTTTTTCTCTACTGAACCAGTTTCAAAAAATCTTTGTACAGCTTTCTGGACGGTATGAGCACTTCGCACTGGTTTATCGATATGGTTTTCCGTAAATAACTGCGCAGCTAGTTTTTAATTTTCTCCATTGAGCAAACATAAGGTAACCATTTCAGCATAATCCAAATTACTGAATGAATGCGTCATTTTTCACAAGAAAAGAAAATTAATTGAATACACTAACTAGAGAAGGCCTCTGAATCACTGAGTGGATAGAAAAGAATCAAACTTTTCATTTACTGTTTTGAAAACGTATTTCAAATACCTTTTTATTGATGTATCACACAATAGGGGTTGCCATTTGATATTTTGGGGTTACCTATCTCCACCCCCACCACAAGTTAGCTGAAAATTTCAAACATAACTCGATTAGATAGCTTCTCCTGACAAATCACTACTCCGTTGACCTAAATGAGTTCCTATTCTTAGTTTCAAAGATATCGACCCAGTGCGCGGAATTTTACCGCTCACTGTATATATATATATATATATATATATATATATATATATATATATATATATATATATATATATATATATATATTATTGATTGATTTGAATAATCTTCATAGTAAACAGATTTTTCATCTACGTTCACATTTTCATGATAAACAGAGAACGTCTAAATCACATGATATTGTTGTTGCTTCAGATTATAATCTTTCACCTCTGAACTTGACAATGCGAAAGGTAGATTTTGATATATTCGATGATAAATCTAAAAGAGAAAGTTGGATGCAGAAGGAATTACACGGAAAGCACCCTAAAGAATTGAAAAATGATTATAATGATGAAATCGCATCGAATAAATGGTTAGTATCTGGAGAATTGTTTGCTGAAACAGAAGGCTTGGCAATTGCGATCCAGGATCAGGTTGTTTTCACGAGGAATTATAGAAAACACATCATCAAACAAAATATAGATGATTCTTGCCGTAGATGTTTCTGTTCTTCAGAAACAGTTTTTCATATATTATCATCTTGCTCAGTCCTTGCTTCGACAGATTATTTAGAAAGACATAATGCCGTCGCTAATATTATTCATTTTAATCTAGAAATTAAACATGACCTAATTCCCAAAAGAAAAAAATTCACAAATATGAACCTGAGATTATTTGTGAAAATGACAAATATAAACTTTATTTTGATAAAACAATTCTTTGCAACAGAGCTGTAAAACACAATAGACCAGATATCATTCTTAATGATAAACAGAATCAAATAACATATATAATTGATATATATTGCTATACCCGACACACATAATATACAAAAAAATACAATGAAAAAATTTTAAATATATGATGCTTGGCGATGAGATTAAAAAATGTGGAAAATGAAGAAAATATTTATTCTACCGATTATTATTTCCACAACAGGTGTTATTCCTAGAAATCTTCACAGAAGTATTGAGATTTTGGGTCTGAAGAAAAATTTGTTTGAACAGTTACAAAAGATAACAGTCATCAAATCTTGTAATATTCTTCGTAGGTTTCTTTCCGAAAATAATAATGAGGTAGAGTCATAGGTTTTCTTTAGTTTATACTGCTCAGAATCTCATTTCAAATTTTATTTATTTGTTTATATAAATGTAATAAAATTAAAAGACAATTTTGTCATATTTATATTCAGAGCAGTATTCTATTCGATCGTTCACCACTTCACACAAAGGAAACTATTAATGAGTAACATTCAGTGTTACTTGACTAAGGTCCGTACACTGGATTTTTCCGGGAGAAAGCCTCTGACACTACTCGTTGGTACATTGATATCATTTTCTGATGATGCTATAGTATGTATATATTCTGGTAGATTGATATATTCTCATAACATTTAACGTTATCCTAATATATAATTATTCCAAGATATGTTTTGATTATAATCATTGCCTGGCAATGGTATTAATTACCGGAGGTGGATTTATATTTTTCATGAAATCAGTTTGATTGCATGAACAGATATATGGGCAACTCGTCGGGTAAAACCCTATATATATATATATATATATATATATATATATATATATATATATATATATATATATATATATATATATGCAAGAAGTTTCTGCTCACTCGTTGAAGCGTACACTGTTATATGTAATTGGGAAACCAGCATTGGGAATAAAAAATACTCTTGTTTCTTCTACTCCAGCTTTCGACTTCATTTTAAATCTTCATCAGGAGCGCTACAAACGCTACAAAGACAACTTACATAAGTGAGAAACCCTCCAATTCGATTCGAGAAGAAATAAACTTACAGAATTTGATATAAGTTCCCTTAAGTTCTTATCACTTAATGACATGACATAAGACAACAGTCAAGCTGAGTGAGGATTTTATATTAAAAATTTCAGTTTTTTCTTTTAGTCGGAATTCTTTCACCGCCTTTAATGTGAAGGTGCACGCGCTTTCAAGGCAAAGGATATAAAACTCTAATGTCGCCGTCAACTAATATGTCAGAAACACTGATCGCGGTTCTATGGTCTATGAGAGAAGAAGAGAAATGAAGAAAAAGAAAACTGGCTTCTGTAAAATGTCCAGTTTCCTGTGAAACAGGGTATAATACAAGGTACAAAACAATTCTTAATGTCTGTAAATATACAATTTCAAACAATTTTACATAAAAACAGAGAAGAAAATCAAATCATTAAAAACGTGAGGGCAATCTCTCAAAGGTTACATTAAGTTAAGCTATTAGAACCAAAAATCGGGGAGGTTCATGATGTAGGTAACTGGAGAATAAATGGGATAAGAATAAACTAAATTGACTTAAAAAAGGGAGGAAAGAGGAAAACATATATACTGAAGAGTTATTAAAGATACTAGATGAATTAAAATGCAAATCTAGGTGGAAACAGAAGATGAGTCTAGGTCGGGCGCTCCATGCTTTCTTAGGTTCTTGTTAATTTCTACCAAGTTGGCATAAATGTTGTTCAGACGATCTAAATCACGTCTGTGGTTAAAATAATTGTGATGTTGGCATATTCTAAACATTTCGATGAATTTTCTGATCCAAGGATTACTGTCAGTGTGCAGGACGGTCGCTTGGTCGTATTGCAAATGGTGGCCAAATTGGTTTTCATGTATGGAGGTCACACAGGAAAGTGCATTTCTTCTTAAATCACTGTGAATGGAAGCAATCCTCTATAAGGTAACATGTTCCAAATGGGAAACAGGTGTATATAGGAGGGACCCGAAGAACTCCTAGTAAAAGGATTGCCTCCCATCGCAGTGATTCAAGAAATCAAAATTCTTACTTCATTTAACAACTCATTGGCCGGCTCAAAAGCTCTTTTCTGCGTCTGATCTATTTTGAGCTACCTGCTGCGAACGTCATCCTTCTATTGGCGTACAAACTGTTATCTTTATCAGCAATGTATGAGCTCGAGAAGAAACTAAATTCAATTTTCAATATCTGGAATATCGTCAGAATGGTAGTGACAGTATCGTTGAAGACGAAGGCACTGATATTCATAATAATTCTGATATTTGAGCACCATGACTGAGATGAATTGGTTCAATTGAAAATATGGGCATTGATACTTTCATTATCCATTCAGGAAGTGAGAAGTATAGTAAACGTTTATCTGATGTTTCCACGCTATAGCTCCTACAATTGTTAATGGATTTCAATGAAACAGAAACCAAAATGCATCTTGTATGATATTCTAACAACCTGAAACATTTTCGTTGGACTGTCGCTTCCGGAAATACCAAAAGTTGTCCTTTCCTTGGTCTCTTCAATTGTTTACCTCAGATGTTCATTTTTATTTCGATTACTCAATCAGTTTTGAGTACTTTCTTCTGAAAGCTATTATTTCCAATTCATCTATATAATTCGCCGAATGGGCGAATGTTTGAGTTTGTCACAGAATGTTTCTGTCCTAGTCAGTTCAGATAACTGACAATATTTCGTATTATGGATGAAAGAAGACTCAATACGCAACAGAAGAATCCAATTAATCGTTAAGTTAGCTCTGTAGCGGAATATCATTGAAAATAGCAGAGTAATCTTCATAGAATTATAATCGATGAAATTCGCATTTATTAACGAGAATTCATGAGATAGGTTAGGCACCTACCCCCTTATTCTTGTTATTGCTTCTTTTCGCGTCTTCTTCACGAAGAATACATAAGAGTTGAGGATGAAAATCAAGTGAATACAATTAAGATGCATGTTCATATTAAATCTTACAAAAGTAGAGCTGAAGGATTTTGGACGTAAAATTTGGTGCGAATTAGATGAATTAGAAATGTGAGTTCATTCCAAAATCTTTCTATAATTGTTTTTTCTCAGTTCTTTTATAATTCTTTGGAAGGGCACGCGCTTCGAAATTTTTTTGGTTCACAATGTTTCTTTATTCATTAATTTTCGAAGAAGCTCGCCCAACTCACGGATATGTCTCAAATCAGCGTTAATTCAAGGTATATTTGTAACTCTCATGAAACATTTCACATTACAAAAGTACTGACAACATATGCTTCTTTCATTTCTTTCATTATTTTAAGTCTAAAAACCATTGAAGTGCTGAAGAAATGTCAGCATTAATTATCATAGTATTGTAAACGATTTTTCATCGATGTTTAAATTATTCATACGACAAATATTCAAATTTTTCCATGGTATATAGTTGTTCAACAGTATCTTTAAAGCTTTAAGTTGCATTGGAATGAGAAAAGTTCTATTCGTAAGATATCACATAAAAATTAAAATTGTAGGATTTCAGAAAAACTCATTACCATACATAAAAAGTCGCTTTTATGCAGCAAAGCAGTTGTGAAGATAAAATTTCCATGTTAACCTAATTTTTTTTTTTTTTCTATGAGCAATCATATTTTAAAACATAATAACTTTATTTCTTCGAGTGGGTCGCCTTAAATGAAACGAATTCTGAAGAAAACGGTGTTTTTATACGAGACAAAATGTAATTGTTTTCCAATCTTCAAATATCATTTTTGACATGAAATCAATACACTCCCCACAAAAATTGTGGCATCACCTTACTTTTACGACAATACTATATAAAATTTTCAGGTTGGTAATTCAAGACTCGCTTGGTAATTTTCAGAAGTGTAAAATGAAAAGATATCATTCAAAAGAGATGAGTTTATGATTTAAAATATCAACAATTTTCGAGTTATTGAAAAATTAAAAAATTCTATAATCTTCACACGAAGATACCAATCAACTAGCATCGAATGGTTACTAATCATTTCAAAATCGAGTGTTTCCTCTCCGGGCCCTAATTACAGCCAGTTTACGTCTCGGAAGCCCATCAAACAAATTTTGAATGTACTCTTGAGTTATTGAGTTCCAAATTTCAGGAAGAAGATTTTCTTGTTATTGGAGTGTTCTACTAGGCATCCTTCGTTGCTGAATTTGCCACCCCATGTTGTCCCAAATATGTTCTATGGGATTCAAATCGGGACTCCTGGCTGGCCATCTTGAAATATCAATTTCAGAATTTTCTGAAATTCTGTAACTACTCTATTTTCATGAGGCCGAGAATTATCATGCACATAATGAAGTTTTCGCCCATCAATGAGCCAAAGGGTTCAAGAATATCTGCGATGTATCTGGCCGCTGTCATTCTCCCATTATTCACTAGGACTAACTCAGTTCGACCATGGAAAGAAATGCCTTCCCACACCATTACTGAGCCCTCTCCGAAGTATTCGGTTTCCCGGATATTGCATTGCTGATACCGTTTCCCAGGTTGTCTGTATACAGGCATGCGTCTATAATTTGATACTAAACAGAACCAGGACTCGTCGGAACAGAAAACTTTCGACCATTCCGGAATACCCCAATTAGCATGTTCACTCGCAGACTGAATTCTTGCAACTCGATACTCTCTGATGAGACGCGGGCCGGTAGAAGCCAACCTTGGTCTGATATCGTCTTCTCTGAGCCTTTTCCTAACATTTTGCCATGAAATATGCTCATTTATGGAAAGTGCAAGCTCATTTTGTAGCATTCTAGCCGTACAGTTCCGAACTCTTAGTGCAGTTGAACGAAGCCAACGATCGTCAACTGGTGTTGTTATTCGATTTCTTCCCGGTTCGGCCCTTCTTTTATATTCCCCTGTTTCGTGGTACCGATTAATAGCTCTTGAAATAGTGCTTTGGCTAACATTCAACAAGTTAGCCACGTAACGTTGGCTTCGCCCCTCCTCTAGAAGTGTTACAATTTCTTCCACTTCATGATCACTCAAATAGCGTCCAGGGCGTTCAGCTGCCATTACAATAAATTCAAAGATTCGAAAATCAACAAGAAACACAGAAAACTTGTATTAATTCAGCTTGGAAACTGAAGAGAAATGAGTACTGATAGTCAAATAAACTCATTCTTGTTTCAGACGTGTTTGAGATCATATGGAAACAAATGTTACTACATAGATAAGATTTTTCCCCTCATATATCCAAAAACATATGCAGAATACCAGGTGATGCGAAATTTTTGTAGTGTGTGAATATCTACAAATTTTTTAAGATTCACTATATCGGCAAACTTATGACTTGTTCACCACACTGCGGCTTCATCAGCTAAGTACTACAGTTAGTGTTAGTCTTACATTTCAGAAATTTTTCTCAGTTCCAATCTAGTATTTTCATCATGAAAAATATCAGAATTATTATTGAAAATATGATTTCCTTCTAGAAGATGATTTGCAGAGGCAGATTTTTTGTTTTTTGTTGAAACTGCGTTTGTGGTCTGATAACGAAACATTTAAATTTCTGAATAGTATTACCGATATGACTAACATCACAACTTCCACATGAGATTTTATAAATACCTGGTTTGTTCCTTTTAATTTTAAATTTACAGTTCCTGAAAAATCAGCCAAGATGGTGATCCGTTCTGAAGGCTTCAAATTATGAGATTTAAATTTGGACTGCGCTTACCAATATAAATTAATATATTATGTTTTTGATTGATCTCTAGAGTTAAGCTCATGGATTGCATATTCAAATTGTGTACGAGAAAGCTCTGTTAACCAGAGTAAAAATATAACTATTATAGATATCTATTTGTTCTATGATATTAAGCGCGTTCAAGAAATAATTTTCTGACATTGGTGTCGTAGTGAGCAAATGTATCATACAATTCAACAACTTCATGTTGCTGTGGATGTGCGGAAGAATTGGGAAAGGTAATATCTGTATGTAATTGTTTTCCAAAAACAGAAAAATCGACTGTGTGTTCAATTTTGGTTATGGTTATCTAAATATTACTGGAATTCTCAATTTTCATTTCCAGAGTGAACTTCATATGTGGATGGTCTGAATTTATGAAGGTTCTAAAGGAACCTAATTGTCTATTTTTACCTGTAAGGCGACAGATTTAGATGATATCCAGATAACTTAACCAATAAATGCAGTGTTTCAACAACGGATGATTATGAATTATTTTTTCAATATCCATGAAAATTTTTGCTAGTAAAGGAATGATTACCTATTATCAAAAAGTTGTTGCTCATGAATATCACGTTATTGAAATTGAAATAATTTTGTTCTGAACATACTTGTAGAAGATTCATAAGTTCTGTTTGTATCATTGGATTCACATTATTATTCTGAAGAGAGTTTCAATGGATCGTGGTGTATAGATTAACTACATTCCTGGACAAAGATTCAGCATTAGTAGAGTATGTTGTTTGTTTTTATTAGACCAGAAAAATTATAAGTGTTTCAAAATAGTGAAAACTTGAAGGTGATTGTTTCATTGAATGTACGTTCTATCAAAAAGTACCAGGAATTGATAATAAAAGATCTACTCTGAACCATTGTCAAATTTTCTTTTGTTGTTAAGTTGGAATAACTTTTTCCTATGCTGACGCGGAGCTTGGACGAAATTTTCAATTTGTTTCGTGTACAGTGGTCGATTCTGTTAGTTCTCTCAAGTGATTTTCATAATGGAACTGGAATGGAATATCGAAAAAAAGAATTATCCTCAAATCTTTTGCAAATGGATTTTCGTGTGTTGAATCACTGAAAATGTTGCAGATGGGTAAGAGTGAAACGACTTTATCAGAAACACGTACATTTGAGTGGAACAACGCACGTAACAGCGACCTAGATGCGGTAGAAGATTAGTCTTGCTCTGGTCGTTCATCAACATCTTCATCTGAGGTTAATATCAATAAAGCGAAGAAAATGGTAAATGAAAACCGTCATTGAAGTTCGAAAGAGATGGGCAATGAACTATATGTGTCTCACGAAACAATTTGTACCATTTGAAGCGATAGTTTGGGCATGAAACTGGTTGCCGCCCAAATAGTTCCAGAGGATCTAAGTTTTGTTCAAAAATTAAATCGCGTAAAGGTCGCTTAAGACATGCTAGAACGAGTTGATTCCGACCCCACATTCATAAACGCATTGTAACTAGTGATGAGACATCGGTTTATGAGTTGACATCAGTCACCAAATATTTTTTTCTTATTTTTCAAATAATTCGATAACGACTGGATCGATAGAAATCATAATTAGTATTCGTAATTGGGTGCGTTATTCACGTTTTTTAGTGATCTACTCAATGACCTTGACGTTTTACAAGTGTTCCCTGAAAACTCGAACGTGTTTTTAATCAACGATAATTTTTCAACTGTCTGCGTTTGAGCAAAACTGGTGTAGACATTGAGTAGCCAGACTACTTATCGAACTTGTTGGTGGATCACAAAATACAGTTTTCCAATTTCATGATTTCATTTTTTCAACCACTTAGCAAGTCAAAAATATCACATATTGACCATGGTGGCTTTGGATTTATTTCTGTAATCTGGCAGATTGTCATTTTATTATGCTTGACAACTTCCTGTTGACCAAATTATGTTTTCTAGGTTGCTCAATCGGATCAAGCTAATAGGAAACTCAATGTCCAGTAGTACAAAAATCTAAAAATTTGAAGATGAAATTTAATAAATTTTTCACGACTATTTGAAAATATGAAAACAGGTTGGCCAGTTGAAAACTAAATAAGAAAAAACAAATCACTTCAGAATAACGATTAATTAGTTTACACCCAAAATTTCATTCAATTATAGTAAATCTTTGAAAATTTCACGAATTTGCTGAATACAGGAGTTAATCCTTTTTTAAGAAATCAAATTGGACCCTTGGCTTCAGGGTCATTTTTGAAGAAGTTGGCCGCATTTAAAATTCTCATTTGTAACTCTTCTCGGGTGTTAATTGGAGAAGAGTCAACTCTAGATTTTGAAGAACCCCAAAGATAGAAGTCGCACGGTGTCAAGTCGGGAGGTCGTGCTGGCCCCCTTGCAGGAGCATCAGCTCCTCTTCCAATACAACGATTAGCATACTGTGCATGCAAAAACTCGCGAACCGCTGAAGTGAACTGAGGAGATGCACCGTCGTGCATTTCTGCACGCAGTAATACTGGAAAATGGTCCAACAAATCCGACAAATCTTCTTGCATAAAATTCAAATGTGGCTCTCCGTTCAATCGATCTGGAATCATTACCGGACCAATAATGAAATTGCCAATTACTGAAATCCATATATTAATTTTGAATTTCTTCTGATGGGGTGTACTTCTAAAAGCATGTGTATCTGTATACGTGTTCATTGTAAAGGTTAGTGATGCCAGACCCAGTAAAAGAGCATACGTCAAAAAATAAAATTTTCATACTGAAGTGGAGATCCTGAGTTTTGTTCTCTTGGATAAATCGGCAGAAAGTTAGGCGATTCTCAGGATCGATGGGAAGTAATTCCTTAAAATTTCTTAATGTGATAAGCATGAAATGATTGTTTCTTGAAGACATCATTAGTCATTGTTTTAGGAACGGACCAACTGCAAACCTAAACGCCGCGTGCTTAATTGTAAGTTTTCCTTAACCATGTCCAAAATTTGTTGTTGTTGTTCGCGTTCTACCATCCCTACTGTTCGTTGTCGTCCTCGATCCAAATTTCTGGGCTTGAAGGAACCATTCTCGCGGAGCATATACTTTCGCGCTTTCACGTCCATTGCCTTGACAAAATCCGTACAACATAACCATATCAATCATTTCAGAGTTACTGTACATCTCCATGCCTAATAGTGACGAAAAAATCACCAGAATACCTAGTTAAGGACTTAAGGGACACTGTTGTGTTAGCAATTGATTGTCAAGCCTAATAAAATGACATTCTACTAGACCTCAGAAATAAATCAAAAGCCAACATGGTCAAATGTAATATTTTTGACTTGCTAGATAGTTGAAGAAATGAAATTGAAAATCAATTTTCTGTGATTGAACCGGTCATTATATTAAAATTTCCCATGAGACAAAAAAGTTTGATAATTGATAATTAGCCTAGCTACTCAATGTCTACAACAGTTTTGCTCAATCACAGACAGTTGATAAATTATGTTTGATTAAAAACACGTTCGAGTTTTTGAGGACACTTGTAAAACGTCAAGGTCATTGTGTGGTTCACTAAAAAACGTGAATAACGCACCCGGTTACACATACCAAATTGGTTTCTATCGTTCGAGTCGTTCTCGAATTATTTGAGAAATAATCTTCGGATTTGGCGACCTCTAGCGACCAAACGGAGAATCTTTTTATATAGGTAAGTTGGCCTAAATCGAGCTATTTCAAGGTGAAGAGTCTGTGGTATGACGTTGTTCACGCAATTCACGGACACCCTGTATATCAATTTTCATTAAGTAACGAACTCCTCAATCAAATAATTCCATTTAAATTGGGCAAACTAATATGATTTTCGATATGATATGAAATGTCACCATATTGAAAATATTTCGTCAGCAGAATGAGAAATAGAGCGAACCTTTAAACTGTTGAAAAGCAACAAAATTAAGAACATTCTAGTGAATTTGAAATTTGGTATTCCAACTATATAACTCTGACTTAATTTCACGAATTGAATCGAGTCAATGACCTTGTTGCAATGTTTAAGATTGCCAAAATTTTGAGCTTTCTTGTTTAATGGTCAACCTATGATATCATCATATAATCCAGCACAGAATTTTCCACTAATTATGTAATATATTATACGAATTAACTAATCAAAAATAATTTGTTGAACTCTGTATTGACCGGGATATCCGGGTAAACACGCCTTAGATAGAAATATCGTATGCACAATTATTATGATTCAAAATCATTATTTATCTATCTACTCCAATATCTTCTTCGATCTTGTTTTTATAAAAATATGTTATTTCTGCAAAATATCAAAAGATTATGTATCGGGCTAACTAATCACCTCATTAAAAAGAATCTAAGCATTTAATAAAACAGAATACGACCAGAAATTGTCGTAAATTGTCTGTATAAATTATTCTACAACTTGTGGATTGTATGCTTCAAATATAAAAATGTTCGACGCCATAGGTCTCTTCAATAAAGTTAATAATTATGTTTCAAGTGTTGGTTCAAAACTTGGAAAAGTTGGCGGTAAGGTGGGAGATTGTTTAGGCACTGTGTAAGTTGGTTTATATTCTTTATCGATGAAGTGAAGGTCATTCTTATATGTAACACGGAAAATAAATTTCTGAAAACTGTGATTTGAAGATTTGAAATATGGACAACCCAAAATAGTATGATTTGTTGTTAAGATATGCCTGATATACCAATCAATGATCTTTAAAATGGACATCATGCATTGACGCATTTCCAGATCCCAAAGTATCTCTGATTATGAAATTGGAAAGTTATAATTTAAAACAAAAGGTTTACTAACTACATTAGATTACATTGAAAGAGGACGTTAACTTTGATTTACCTTTACGAAATACTTGAAACACAATTGAAATATTTTACTATGGTTTTTCGTTCTATATATTGCCCAAAAGGTAAAAAACTCAATTAGCTAGAGTCAGTGGAGAATCACTTTTCAACAACTACAAACTTGGCTAATCAATGTCGATCCTAAATTTTCGATGTTTTCAAATGAAAACTCCCTTTGAATAGTTGTTGAATACAGTCTGGTTTTTCACATTCGAATAAATACCTTTTCTCATTCAACAAAATACGACCAGAATTGTTACCCAGCAGATTTAATACTATTGCGAAATTGAGATCCAGAAGCTTTTGTTTCCCCCTGGTTCGGCTCAAGTATTCCACAACCGATAGATATCATTCTTATAATCAACTTTCATTCAATAGAGAATGTAAGCAATGGTTTTAATTCCTTCCCCTCATTGCTCATTCCACATTTTCCCGTTTCCGATTTGTGATGTGTTTGGTTGAAAATTATACAGTTTTCATCAGCAAATAGTTCATAAACTTTTCCGCTTGCTGCAGTTTTTGCAATGTTGTTTTTTTTCGCCGTGTCGAATATATGCTTTATTTAATCGCAAAGAGATTCACAAGCTATAGGGACTATAATTTGAATTCGAACAAAATGTAAATTCCAAAATTATTGAATTGTAAATAAATATAAAAAACTGGCTAATTACTCGGTGATGCATTTTCAAAAAATTATTGAGCAATTGAGTAAAACACGGAGGGATAAGTTTCACATACGAGGTATGTCAATTAAGTTCGCGGAAGTTGGCAATGCTGCGGCGGTTGGTAGTTCTGCAACGTTCGTATTGTATTCACTCGAAACAAAATTCATTTCTGCGTCGGCCTCTGCAAGTATCGTGTTGATCGGTTGTATACTTTGTGCTATATGATCCATAACCATAAGATTGTTTTAAAAAAATCAGCTGTCTACGACTGGGCAAAGTCAGTATAGGATGATCGGCGAGGCAGCTCCCTTCACCTCTCAAAACGCACAATACCTCGATCGGTGGGTCTCGCGAGTACTCGGAGAATACCGGGTTAGCCTTAGAATGTTAGAAGACGAGTTGGGCATCATCCAGGAGGTGATTCCGCAGATGCTACACGAAGACTTGTGTAAGTTGTGTGCGAAAATGGTTCCCAAAGTGCTCGCAGTTGAGCAGAAAAAGTACCGATTGTCCATCTGTCAATACATGATTTCTCCAATTGACGAATGTTATCAATGGTGATGAGTCGTGGGTGTTCGAATACGACCCTGAGACCAAAAGGTAGAGCATGTAGTGGGTAGAGAAGGGGGGTAAGCGCTCCACGAAAGCCAGAATGTCAAAATTGAAAGTGAAATCTTTACTCATCGCATTTTTCTATAATAATGGAGTTGTACACGACGAATACGTTCTGGAAGGTCAGACAGTCAACGCAGTATTCTACATTGAAGTTTTCAAACGTCTAAAGGCCGTGTACGACCCGAATTGGCGGAGCGCGGATGGGAGCTTCATCATGATAATGCTCACTCGTCATTCGCAGTTCGTGATTTCTTAACCAAAACCGGCATTCTAACACTTCCACACCTCCCTGAAGTCCAGATCTGGCCCCCTGTGATTTCTATCTGTTGACACAGTTGAAATCGTACCTCAAAGGAAACATATATGACGGGGTTTTGAAGCTCCGAAGCATAACGACGGCCGTTCTGAGGGACCTATCATCGGGGGGTTCAGGGTTTGGTTCCAACAGTGGGTTCAACGGAGGCGCCGGTGCATCGAACTCGAGGGAGATTATTGCGAAGGAATATAAGGTATTCTCAAGTATTTATGTACTTTCCGGACCGTCCGGGCACTTTTCCGCGAACTCAATTGACATACCTCGTAATATAATGAATAAAAGTATCTTCGTCAATTGGGTTTTATCAAATTTTGAAAAATTAAAGGAAAATAAAATGTAATAATGCCATTTATACTTGCAGGGACATCTGAAATTGTTTCTATGAGATTTTCTCAATTTCAAAATTTATCTTCATTTCGTTGTTACTACTTTTCGATGGAATGTTGAGAATATTTTACACCAGTTGATTTTTCATAACTCTGTTGTTCTAGTGAATCGATTATATTCAAAGCTAATTCTGTATTAATTGGAAGTTAGGAATTTAGGGTATGAACAATATGAAAATCAGATGAAGAAATGCAAACATCTTAGTCCGCAAATAGGAACAGTGAAGTTCTCTATGTTATCAATAAAGACTGAACATAATTTGAAATTCGATCACAGATTTTTGAATTGTATGGCTAGGAAATTTGCAAAATCGCAACTAAAATCATTGAAAAAAGGTTTGAAATATTGCCCGAACACTTTAAACGAAAATTATCTGCAAGTACAAATAAAATTAACCCTTTTACAATCGATTCGCTAGAAATTAACATGCCATTTAAAAAGAAATAACAGCAAAATGAAGTTATCTCTCAAATTGAAACGAAAATCTAAGAAAATCAATAATTGTTAGCGAAACTGAGAAAAGTAATACAGTAATAATTTCAAGCAAGCCTAAAAAAATTAGATTCAACTGGATGCGTTGAACTTGAAGTCAATCTGTCTGTAAAATTACAAATATCTGTTGAAAAAGTCATTGAAGTCTGTCTGAATGTACACTTTGAACATAAATTCTTTGTAACGGTGATGAACCCTAGAAATCTTTTGCTTCTTCTTATTCGAAAATACAAAAAGAAGGATATCCAATGAGGCCGATTGTTTCATGAATTAATGCACCCGCCTTAAAACTTTGCGAACACTTTGATAGAATCATGCCAAACTCAACTGCACATTACCCAGCATACTTAGTCAAAAATACTTTACAACTAACAGAAGAGCTAAAAATGCTCCATATTTCTTCAAAGGTAAAAAAGTCCATGAGAACAGTTGAAGCAGTGAAGGTTTCTCTTCTGTGGATGTTATAAATTAAATTGTCATTAAATTTTGTTATTGTCAGGTCTGAAAAATTAATTGGCTTATTGATTTCTAGTTCTGCTCTAAACTTAAAGTTCGTATGAACTTCATTCAAAAATTGCAGACATTTATCAATTTGTCCGTTTAAGCCATGGAAACTTTCCAAAATATCATTTACATATCAGTACCAGAATACTGTATGGTTTTTCGCTTAGTAGCTATTTAATATTACTGTTCTCTCTAAGTGATCCATGAATATATCGGCTGAAAGGAGCTAAGAAGTTCTGATGTTTATTGATTAAATTTTGATTGAAATTAAAAATAATATTAAGATAGGCAGGTTATTAGAAGGTTACAAAACCCATCAGCTACGTGTTTTATTTTTGGTGAATATTTCTTATTCCTCCGACTATATGAGGAATCTCGATACATATTCTTCATAACAAATGAAATAAATTTGAGTTTTGGTGTGTTTACGAGCCTAGACAGTTTTTGTACAAGATCCATTAAATTCAAAATGGTATGTTTGGAACGGAATTTGAGAGATTAATAAATTTTTGATTTAACAAGTTTGCTAATTTAACTGAAGGTGTATTTATATATGAAACTACTGGTATGACATTTGTCATATTTTTCGAACGACTGTCAACATTTTTTCGCAAATTTTTCTTTAAATTAAACAAGTTCCACGAAAAAATGATTCATGGGCGATGTTAACCCAAATTATTGGGTCCATAATGATTCTAAGAGATCTATAGATCATAGTCGGCATCACTTGGAAGACTGAGCGATTTAATACGCATTTTAGGCGAAATAAATGATTCAATGATTCAAGGTTGCCGTCAACGAAACCAAATCAGATGGTAATTACACTTACCTCCTATATATAGAGCGAATGCGAGCATTATTTTCACTTTGCAAAGATTCCAAAACTATAATCCCAAAGGTGTAAAACTCAAAATCTTCGAACAAAAGCAAGTTGTAGTTGAAAGGCAGAAACCAGAAATGAATCGTTGTCCACTCGTTCCGAAATCAAAGAATCTATAGCATGCGCAGGAGGGGCACGAAGCACAAGACCGTAAGAACTACTTTTAGTACACGTGTCGACTCACACCCCATGTAATACCATTTTCGCACGGTCCAACTGGCATTGCCCAAATGGGAAATAGTAAAAGCGTAGCGTGTTGAATCGAAAGTGTGACATTTTACACGCTACAACACATCTTTTTATTACATTGAAGGTTTAAGCCTCTTATTGAAATACTGTTTTATGAAATGGCATCCTTAAAGTAAAGAGAACCTAATTAAGGTGACCAACTTCCATTCTTGAACAAAGTAAAAGATAATTGGAAGAAAAGGACGCAACGACTCATTTTACCAGATTTCGGCTTAACGTCATTTGCCCTCCGCTGAACGACGTGTCTGCACAGTTCTGTAGGCCGGAGCTCCATCTCTGACGGTGGCATAGAAAAAGTTTCGACGGAATTCCAATAATTCACTTACCGTCCGAAATGTTCGGCCTGAGTCCGCGCGGAGAATTCATTATATCGTTTCCATTAGTTTCAGTAATTTCAATTCCGAGTTTCTATTAGGAAAATTCGGCATCGATGAATGCTATGAAATATTTAATGCTACATGCCGAATGTCGATCACACGGTAGCAAGTTATTGAATCCACGGAAACTCACGTCAGCAGAATGTGCATTTCGCAAATATCATTTCCGAAAATAAATCGAAACTTCGATTAATAATTGCTATGATATGAGGTGGAAGCTGAATGGAATTTTCGGTATTAACTTTTTGAATGACTTTCTGAGATAATGTAATCATAGCCGGATCAGTGGCGTAGAGTAGAGGTAAATTCTCAAAGGTACACCATTAACAAAAAAACGTCTTTGAGTATTAATAATCAACATATTTATTATTCCTTAATCATCGAAACAATACACTGCTCAAGCTTCTTATGTTAAAGTGTATTAAATTGATATGTTTACCTTCCCTCTCAAATATTCCCCCATCCCCATCAGCGTCCGAATATAAGTTTTCACCTACTGCAATCCATCCGTACCCTCTACGACCCCCCAAGCTCCCTGGCATATAAGGCTTACCGTTTATTCTTATAACTAAAGAAAAAAAAATATTGTGGGACTAACTGCTCGAAAATTGACAAACAGAAAGTTTGTCAAGTTGAATTTCATTATAATAGAAAAATAACATTTTTGAACAAAATTGTAGTGCTTGATTTGTATCATATACCGAATTAAAGGAAAATATCCTTCCATTGTTACAGATTTCTGTCCCAAACCCCTTTCCTTTCACCCTTGTCTTGTTTGGAAATCATGAAATGCAATAGAGAATGAAGCGGCTTTGGTACTCTTTATGTACACACGACACTAACACAACATAAACAGACAAGCTTTTGCTAGTGCAATAGCGACAGGGAAACGAATTTTTTCCTCAGGCTTTTTCACTGGTTTATTGAATCATTTCAAGATAGTATGGTTCCCCTCTTACATTTCATGAGCTCACACTTGTGTTTTCTCTGACACATCAAATTATAGTCATAAGCATTTATTGTAAATACTATTATTCAAATTTTGTAAATCCTCTCTTTCCAAAAGAATATATATATATATATATATATATATATATATATATATATATATATATATATATATATATGGAATTATATAAATGGTCTAAAACTGATCTAAATGAATTACAATGTCAAACGAGGAAAATGCTCTGTAAATATCATAAGCACCACCCAAAGTCAGCTGTTCAGAGAGTTACACTACTTAGACATCTTGGAGGTCGTGGATTAATTGATTTGAATAATCTTCATAGTAAACAGATTTTTCATCTACGTTCCCATTCTCATGATAAACAGAGAACGTCTAAATTACATGATATTGTTGTTGCTTCAGATTATAATCTTACACCTCTGAACTTGACAATGCAAAAGGTAGATTTTGATATATTTGATGATAATTCTAAAAGAAAGTTGGATATTATATGGAAAATATATATATATATATATATATATATATATATATATATATATATATATATATATATATATATATATATATATATATATATATATATATATATATATATATATATATATATATATATATATATATATATATATATATATATATATATATATATATAAAAAAAAAAGGGTTTTACCTGACGAGTTTGCTATATATCTGTTCATGCAATCAAACTGATTTCATGAAAAATATAAATCCACCACCCGGTAATTAATACCATTGCCAGGCAATGATTATAATTAAAACATATCCTGGAGTAATTATATATTAGGATAACGTTAAATGTTATGAGAATATATCAATCTACCAGAATATATACATACTATAGCATCATCAGACAATGATATCAATGTACCAACGAGTAGTGTCAGAGGCTTTCCCCGGAAAATCCAGTGTACGGACTTTAGTCAAGTAACACTGAATGTTACTCATTAATAGTTTCTTTGTGTGAAGTGGTGAACGATCAAATAGAATACTGCTCTGAATATAAATATGCCAAAATTGTCAGTTAATTATATTACATTTATATAAACAAATAAATAAAATATGAAATGAGATTCTGAGCAGTATGAACTAAAGAGAAAACCTATGACTCTACCTCATTATTATTTTCGGAAAGAAACCTACGAAGAATATTACAAGATTTGATGACTGTTATCTTTGTAACTGTTCAAACAAATTTTTCTTCAGACCCAAAATCTCAATACTTTTGTGAAGATTTCTAGGAATAACGCCTGTTGTAGAAATAATAATCGGTAGAATAAATATTTTCTTCATTTTCCACATTTTTTAATCTCGTCGCCAAGCATCATATATTTAGAAATTTTTTCATTGTATTTATTTTGTATATTATGTGTGTCGGGTATAGCAATATCAATTATATATGTTATTTGATTCTGTTTATCATTAAGAACGATATCTGGTCTATTGTGTTTTACAGCTCTGTTGCACAGAATTGTTTTATCAAAATAAAGTTTATATTTGTCATTTTCACAAATAATCTTAGGTTCATATTTTGAAATTTTTTTCTTTTGGGAATTAGGTTATGTTTAATTCCTAGATTGAAGTGAATAATATTAGCGACGGCATTATGTCTTTCTAAATAATCTGTTGAAGCAAGGACTGAGCAAGATGATAATATATGAAAAACTGTTTCTGAAGAACAGAAACATCTACGGCAAGAATCATCTATATTTTGTTTGATGATATGTTTTCTATAATTCCTTGTAAAACAACCTGGTCCTGGATCGCAATTGCCAAGCCTTCTGTTTCAGCAAACAATTCTCCAGATACTAACCATTTATTCGATGCAATTTCATCAATATAATCATTTTTCAATTCTTTAGGTGCTTTCCGTGTAATTCCTTTTGCATCCAACTTTCTTTTAGAATTATCATCAAATATATCAAAATCTACCTTTTGCATTGTCAAGTTCAGAGGTGTAAGATTATAATCTGAAGCAACAACAATATCATGTAATTTAGACGTTCTCTGTTTATCATGAAAATGGGAACGTAGATGAAAAATCTGTTTACTATGAAGATTATTCAAATCAATTAATCCACGACCTCCAAGATGTCTAGGTAGTGTAACTCTCTGAACAGCTGACTTTGGGTGGTGCTTATGATATTTACAGAGCATTTTCCTCGTTTGACATTGTAATTCATTTAGATCAGTTTTAGACCATTTAATAATTCCAAAAGAAGATGTAAGAATAGGAACAGCATAGGAGTTGATAGCTCTGAAAAGGTTTTTACTAGTTAAATAACTCTTGATGATAATTCTTAGTCTTTTGTAATATGAACTTCTAATAATTTCTTTAGTGCTGCTATGGTTAATTGTCTTCTCTTGACAAAATCCAAGATATTTATATGTATCTCCTTGATGCATTGGCTCGATTTCGATATTGGAAATCTTTATATAATTAGAGGTGATCTTTCCTTTTTCAATAGAAAGATTTTTACATTTTGGAAGCCCAAATTTCATATGAATATCATTGGAATAGTTGAAAGTAATCTCAAGTAGACTTTTAAATGAGATCTGGTTCCGGCATATAATTTAATATCATCTAAATAAATTAAGTGACTTAATTTGAATTCAGTTAATAAACTCTTTATTTTGAAGCCGAAACTAGTAGCATTTAATTCATGAGATAATGGATTGAGGCAAAGACAAAACAAAAGAGCACTTAAAGAATCACCTTGAAAAATGCCTCTTTTGATTGGAATTACTTCGGATTTTAACGATTGTTTTGAAATATTTAAATGAAGATTGGTTCTCCAATTTTTCATTACGAATTCAAGAAAATGACGAAGTGTCTTATCAATTTTATAAATTTCCAAAATTTCTTGAAGCCATGAATGGGGAGAACTGTCAAAAGCCTTTTGGTAATCAATGAAGGCTGTATGAATATTTCTCTTCTTAGTTTGAGCTTGATTCAAAGCAACAGAATCAATTACAAGTTGCTCTTTAGTACCAAGATGTTTTTTCTACATCCTTTTGATGTTCGGAAAGAATATTATAATTCTCCAAATGTGCATAAATTTTTGGGTAATACATGCAGTTAGAATTTTATATATTGTTGGAAGGCAAGTAATTGGTCTATATTGAGACGGATCAATAGTATTATCACTTTTCGGTTTTAAATAAGTAATTCCTTGTGTGAAAAATAAAGGAGTAGCTGAGGGTTCTTTATTATAAATGAAAAATATTCAGCCAATTTTTCATGAACGCAACAGAATTTCTTGAACCAAAAGTTATGAATACCATCAACACCTGGAGATTTCCAATTTTTGTGTGTTTAATAACTGATGTTATATCTTCGTTTGAAAATTTTTCAAATTGCATGCATTCTATTTTAGAAAATCGAGACCTTTCATTTAAAATCCAACTTGCATTGGAATTATGTTGCCTTGGCACTGCCCAAATTGAAGACCAATAATCAGTTAAAATATCAATTTTAGGAACTCCATTTCCAGAAATATTTTCATTTGAACCTGAAATAAATTTGTAAAAATGTTTTTCATTATTTTTGAATAGTTTGTTTTGGAATTTTCTATCTGAATTTATTTTATATTCACGTAGTCTAATAGAGTATACTGAAAGTTTTTGTTTTAAAGTGTCGATGTATTCTATCAATTGTCCATTACTTATCTCATTATTTTTATGGGTTTTATTTTTGAGAATATTTTTCCAATATGTGCCATAAGTTTTTTGATCGATTACCTCTGGAATATTGAGTCAATCTTCCTAAATCACATCTGATAGAAGAAATTTTACCTTCTAACCTTTTTTGCCATGAAGGTTTTTTCTTGATATTATAATTAGATCCAAAATTTTCTAATTTGTATCCAGAATGTTTAACTACTGTAATAGCGGCACAATATATAATCAGATGAAGTTTATAGATATTCATTACTTTAACAAGTTGCTTTGGAAGAATATTCTCATTAAGCACGTTTATACAATCGAAAATTTTCTTTGAATAATGAATTTTAGGAAGTTTAGGTCTTAAAGTTGGGTCAATATTTTCAAATAAATTCATTTGATTGAGAAATAAATTTTCTATATCTTTGTTATCATTATTTTCAGATGAATTTTCTGATTTATTTTCGATGCTTTTCATGAATGGGACTAGGTTTTCATCTGAAAATACAAAATTTAAATGTTCTTCTTGTTGAACGTTGTTTTTAATTGATTTTAATTCTGATTCTGATATAAAGTTTCTATTTTCAATATACCGTCTTTGATTCGCAATCCTTTGTTCTGAAATACAGCAATTGGGAATTTTTCTTTGAACATATTATATAGTTTAGACATATACCCTTTTTATTTGTTCCATTATTTGTTATTTTGTAATAACAAAACATAATGAATTTATTCATTTCATACGTCCATTTCATGCGTTTTATTTTTTATTAATTTTGTGAAGATCTGAATTAGGTGATGAAGTTATGATAAGATTAGAGGAACAAGGTGATTCTACATGATTTTGAAAACAGTCATCAAAACTTTTGTTGTTTGAAGAATAGACAGAAAAGTAGAAATGTCAGAACCCTTAGATTTACTTCGTGTTTGATATGAATGTATAGTTTTTAAAATATTATTCCTACCTTCATTTAAGTTGTTTACCTTATCATCATATTCATGATTAACGGGCCCAGAAATAATTTTCTTTGCAACGTTACCTGAATCAGATGATATGAAAGTTTGAGAATCTGATGGTCCTGCATCTAAACGATCTTGAGTGCAGATTTTGAAGTTCTTCTCCAAGAAATATCTATTATTTGAATCGCAAGGATATTTTGGTGGATTATATTCATCATCAGAAAATATATATATATATATATATATATTACTGGTTCAACGGATTTTTCTTCTTTGTGCAGTTTTATTGGTCCGTGTAACTTTGGAGATTAAAAGTTCATTGGAATCAGTTTCCTTTTTTCTATGTATATGCTAGGTATTTTCTAATCCTTGTTTTATGTCTGTTATGAATGATACTTAGGTATTTCCATTATGTTCAGTGATTCCAATATATCTTGCATTTTTCTTTATATAATTCTGATTTCAATGAATACTCAATCTCTCAAAGTCATAATACTAGTACTAATAAAACTGCACACAGAAAAAAAAATCCACTAGACCAGTAGTATTATATATGAATACACCTTCAGGTGAATTAGCCAAGTTGTTAAAGCCGAACTTTGTTGATCTCACCACTCCATTCCAAACGTCCAAATGTTCCAAATACACCATTTTGAGCTCGATTCATCTTGTACAAAAACTTTCTAGGCTTGAGAACACACAAAATCTTAAATACGTTCCGTTCAACATAAAGAACATGTATCCAAATATTATAACAGATGAATGCCCTTCAGTAGTCTGAAATATATTTACCAAAATTAAGGCACTGCCACACTATGCTAATGAGTTGTGCAACCTTCTGAAAACCTTCATATCTCAAAATTATTTTCAATATCAATCAAAATTTTACATCAAACATCAGGCCCATCCATAGGATCACCCCCCTTTTTGCCGATATATTCATGGATAATTTAGATAGAACAATAATATTAAATCGCCACATGAAAAAATTACAGTGTCCTGGTATCGATATGCAGATGGGCTCGAATAGGCAAAATGATAAATTTCTGCAATTTCTGAATGAAGTTCAAACCAACATTAAGTTTACAGCAGAAATAGAAAAAAATAACTCAATTAATTATTGAGACCTGACAATAACAAAATTTATTAGCAATTTAATTTATAGCATCTACAGAAACCTTCACACATTGAACTAATCCCATGGACTCATTCACATAAATCACAAACTAGCAGCTTATAATTCAATGATCCATAGGGCCTTCTCCATTCCACTGTCACCGGCAGATTAAGAATTGAAATAAATACTACCAGAAAAATTGCTTCAAATAACAAAATTCCCCCAGATTTTATAGACAAAATTATCCAATGTAAAGAGAAACATCAAATTGGGCAAGTAGTTTATGTCCTGTAGTTAACCACTCGAAAAGGACCTGACAGTCGAAACCGATCGTATTTGTGAAATGAAATTGTGAAAAGTATAATTTATATTTTACATCTTCTTCGTTTAAGAACAACTTCCATAAAATAAATAAATCATCAATATTACTCAATAGTTTCATTGGTTCTTAGTATTAATGTTAGTTTTATTGTTCACAAAACCTTGAGTAAGTGAATTCATATTTAAATGAAACCTAAGTAAAATTTAAGTTAATACTAGAACCATGTTTCTTAGTTCAAGCTATAGTTGCTAATTTCTATGAACTGCACTGACCACTACTCATCGAATATGTATGTTTCCTAAATATTTCGCTCTTTAATTGAGTCCCCACAAAAATTGTCGCATCCTCCTATTTTTACGACAATACGATATAAACTTTTAGGTTGGTCATTCAAGAGTCGCTTGGTAACTTTCAGAAGTGTACAATATGAAGATATCGTTCAAAAGAGATGAGTTTATAATGGAAAATATCTACAATTTTCGAGTGAATGAAAAATTAAAAAATTTTACTATCTTCAAACATTCGCGAAGAGATTAATCAACTAGCATCGAATGATTACTAATCATTTTCAAAATCGAGTGTTTCCTCCCCGGGTCCTAATTACTGCCAGTATATGTCTCAGAAGCCTCTCAAACAAATTTTGGATGTAGTCTTGTGTCACTGAGTTCCAAATTCCAGGAAGCAGTTTCTAGTTGTTGGAGTGTTCTACAAGGCACCCTACGTTGCTGAATTTGCCACCCCATTCGGCATTTTGCAGAAATTCTGTAACTACTCTAGTTGCATGAGGTCGAGCATTATCATGCATATAAATGAAGTTTTCGCCAATTAGTGGGCCAAAGGGTACAACATGGGGTTCAAGGATATCTGCGATTTATCTGACCGCTGTCATTCTTACATTATTCACTAGGACTAACTCAGTTCGACCATGGAAAGAAACGCCTCTCCACAGCAGCCCCCTCGAAGTTTTCTTCTGCCGGATATTACATTGCTGATACCGTTCCCCAGGTCGTCTGAATACAGGCATACCTTTATCATTTGATACTGGACAGAACTTGGACTCGTCGGAAAAAAGAACATTCGACCATTCTGGAATACCCCAATTTGCATGTTCCCTCGCAAAGTGAAGTCTAGCAACTCGATGCTCTCTGGGGAGGCTTGGGCCGGTAGAAGCCACCCTTGGTCTGATATCGTCTTCTCTCAGCCTGTTCCTAACAGTTTGCAATGAAATATGCACATTTCTGGTAATTGCAAGTTCATTTTGTAGCATTCTAGTCGTACAGTGCCGAACTCTTAGTGCAGTTCAACGAAGCCAATGATCATGAACTGGTGTTGATTTCTTCCCTGTTCGGTCCCTCTTCCATATTCCCCTGTGTCCCGGTACCGATTAATTGCTCTTGAAATAGTACTCTGGTTAACATTCAACAAGTTAGCCACGTAACGTTGGCTTCGCCCCTTCTCTAGATGTGTTACACTTCTTACCACTTCATGATCACTCAAATGGCGTCCAGGGCGTTCAGCAGCCAATTGCAATAAATTCAAAGGTTCGAAAATCAACAAGAAACACAGAAAACATGCATTAACTTAGCGTGAAAACTGAAGAGAAATTGAATGAATACTGATAGTCAAATGAACTCATTCTTGTTTCAGATGTGCTTGAGATCATATGGAAACAAATGTTACTACATAGATGAGATTTTTTTCCCTCGTATGTCCAAAAACATAGGGAAACTGCGATCGAGCTGCTTAATCGATTGTGGAGGTGATGCGACAATTTTTGTGGTGTGTCTATAATAAGAAACTAACTGAATTAACATTCAATTCTTACAAGAATTGCGTTATCTAATTTTAGTTCAACAAGCTATTGTTGAACAGCTAAAACAGTTGAAATGAAGAACATTTCTTTGTCATTTTATATAATTTGTCACATATGTTTCTGATATTTTTCAAAGAGAGAAGTTGCATTCTTATACACACTCATCAAAATAATATGAGGGTCACGCATATTTCATATTTTCTTAGTGTTGAAAGTTTAGGGTCATCGTTTTTTGATGAAAAGTTAAACAATAGTCCCCTTTCAAACCATATATTCGGGTACGTTTTTTTTGCCTAGAAACGCAGTAGTGGTTTCCTATATGGAGAAAATTTTTTGTAAGGAATGTTCTTAATTATGGAATGACGTCATCTTTAAAGAGAAGGGCAGTTATGAGCAATAGGTATCTTGGCAGCAGGAGTGACCCAGAAAACTATTTCAACTACATTGGTGACTAATCAGTCTACCAGTAGTCACTTGTGAATTCGTAATGAATAAAAGAATTTACGATATTCTACTCGCACTGCTGGTCAACCTTATATGAAATTCATAAGGTGCAGATAAGAGATGAACAGTCGGAAATACCGACGACAAGGGAGTCAATTTAAATGCCCAACAATTGAGGGGTTCCTCCATTATCCATATGAAATCGCGAAGTCCGGTAGCATACGTTAGGGATCACCTTCAATGAAGTGTTGATCAATGGGCTCTCATATTAATATATTTAAATTTTTATTATCTTTCAGAAACAGGGTGGGGCGTAATGGAAGGGCGTTTTTGAATGGAGAATAACTCAGATGTTTCTTAATATTTTTAATTACGCAAAATGAAAGCATAGATATTACCATTTAGTGCAAGAAAAGTGAAAATAATCATGTTCTGAAAATAATGTCAGGTAGGTGACGTCAGTTTTCCGTAAAGCATTGCTGTAATCGATTCTCAAAGTTCTGCATCACCCGCTCTAACAAATCGGTGCTGAT
Organism: Cryptolaemus montrouzieri; assembly: GCA_013387265.2. NCBI lineage: Eukaryota > Metazoa > Arthropoda > Insecta > Coleoptera > Coccinellidae > Cryptolaemus > Cryptolaemus montrouzieri. Next base: position 65,800,022 of record JABFTP020000103.1, read on the forward strand.
TGTCCTGAATTCTCTTGTGATGGCTTCTTTCAACTCTTGCAGATTTCGAGGTTTATTGACGTTAAGCTAAGCCTTTAGGTTTCCTCACAAAATGATCACAAGCAGTGAGATCCTGGGAAAGAAGAGGCCACGGCACAACACCAAAATGAGAGATTAAATAACTAGGAAAAATGCAACTTACACATTCCATTGAGGCTTTGGCTGTGTGTACCGTGGCACCATCCCGTAGGTACAAAACATTTCTTCTGTTTATTCTTCGTCGTCACAATTCTGAGATAAAAACGTTCTCTAGCATGCAAACATATCGCTCAGAGTTTACAGTTATGGTAGCCCTTCTCTCTACTCAAAAAAATACTGTCCATTCACCCCAACACGGCTCATAGCGCACCAAGCAGTGACTTTCTTAGTATGTAGTGGGGATCAATGCAGTCAGCGGAGGTTTTCTGCTGCCCAATATCGGCAGTTTTGTTCATTAACAGAACCGTTCAAATGCTAATGAGCCTCAATACTCATCATTATCATTGGTTTATTTCTTTCAGCAATAATCATTTGCATTCTCTCGGAAAACTGCTGGCGTTGTGCATAATCTTCTTCATTCAGATGCGTTGAGCTTATAGGGGTGAAAGTGGAGGCTTGGTGTAAAATTTTGCGAACTACTCATGAGAAGTGCGGCAGCTCGTTGTCGAATGACCTCAGCCGCAAACCTCTTCTCGCTGACCGATACGTGTACTACCCGTTCCAAAAAAGGCTCTTCCATTACGCCCAACCTTGTATATGAGAAAAAACTCTAACATCTGTTTTTGGCGAAAACTCCTAAATAATTTGAAAGGTAGTTTTGTTCGCATTCTCTCACAATAACACAAACAAACTCAGCAACTTTGGTATATTCTTAAATGAAAAAACATTTCGTTTCTCATCATAAACGATGCAATTCAGGAATTTCTATTCTCTCCATATATGATATATATTGATTTTGTTTCACAGAGAATGGTCAGATCTATGGTCGAGCCCAAAATATCCTTTAGACAAGACAATTTCCAATCTCAAAGAAGAAGTTAAAATATTATGGAATACTATTATGAATTTGATAATGGGTAAAACACCAGAAGATACAAAAGATTCGTCTACAACGAAGAGAAGGCGACGACATGTCTTAGAAGAACATTGAAAAAACTACAGTTTGACATAAATTTATATTGATTTGTTTATTATTTTTGTCATTATTTGTCGAGAACACAATCATTAAACATGAGGTACTAAATGTCAGAAAAAAATATAGCAATTAGTTTCGTTTTCAATTGATCTCTATTATAATATAAGCGATTCCCGATGGAAATTAACTTTTCAATTTTTGGGAGCTGCAGGAAATCCAGTTTCTAACACGATGAAAAAATATAGGCACTCATAACATATACAGGGTGCTTCAACTAAAACTAAACAGAGGCTATATCTACTAAGATATTCATTTCTGATTGAAACGCAAAATCAGGTCAATTTTCGTTTCAAGGGGGACATCTTTTGTGGTACAAAATTTGCCTGAAATATCAACCCCCTAAGCAGGGGTTGCAATCTTCGAATATTTTGAATAGAGAAGATGGGTCGAGGGATGACTCAAAAGAAAGGTGGTATCTTTGTTTACATTGCCTTGAACGAATTTTCATTTTTAATTGAAAACTGTGAAAGATACAGGGTGAGAAACTGAGAGATAGGGAGGGCTATTTCCCTGAGACTATTAAAGTTTCAGTGAGGTAAAATGGAACAGATCCATGCTGCTCAATGGCAGTCCTCATCAAGTACCATCATTATCTCGAATTTCAACCCCTGGAGTAGGGGTGACAACTCTTGAAAATTTGGAAGGGGGTAGATGGGTCGAGTGATAAATCGAAAGGAAGGTATTATCTTTGTCTGCATTCCCGTGAAAGAATTTTCATTTTTGATTGAAAACTGTGAAAGATACAGAGTGAGCCAGTGAAAAATAGAGGAGACTATCGCCCCAAGACTATTGGAGTATTAGTGCGAAAATCTGAAATAGATTCATTTAGATCAAATATGACAGCCTTTGATCTGGAATGAATCTGTTCCATTTTTTTTCACTAATACTTGAATAGCTCAGGGCGATAAATAGTCTCCTCTATTCTTCAGTAGCTCACTCTGTATCTTCTACAGTTTTCAATCAAAAATGAAAATTCGTTCAACGGGATGCAGACAAAGATAAAACCTTTCTTTCGAGGTATCACTCGACCCATCTACCCTCTTCCAAATTTTCAAGGGTGGTCACCCCTGCTTTAGGGGTTGAAATTCGAGATGATGATGGTACTTGATGATGACTGCCATTGATCAGCATGGATCTGTTTCATTTTACTTCAGTGAAACTTGAATAGTCTCAGGGAAATAGTCTTCCCAACCTTTCAGTTTTTCACCCTGTATCTTTTACAGATTTCAATTAAAAATAGAAACTTGTCCAAGACAATGTAGACAAAGATAGCACCTTCCTTTTGAGTTATCACTCGACCCATTTTCCCCATTCAAAATGTTCAAGGATTGCAACCCCCCCTAAGGAGGTTGATATTTCAGGAAAGTTTTGTACCCGAAAAGATGTCCCCCTTGAAACAAAAATTGACCTGTTTTTGCGTTTTGATCAGAAATGAATATCTTGGTAGATATAGCCTCTGTTTAGTTTTCGTTGAAGCACCCTGTATACTGGTGAACCGACCTAATTCAGTTAATGATTCTTCAGCTAATATGCCGAAAAATTGTAAAATAGTTTTTATTTCACTGCTCCAAGAAATGGCTGCTCAGTCTGGATGCTTAGTATGTGGTTTTTTGTTAGATGAGTCCTTTTTATCCGATGACGATGAGGGTAAAACCTATGATGATTCTGCAGATTAAGAGGAGCCCGATGAAATAGAATGTGATGCGGCTAACAGAGATAGCGAGCATGATATTTCCGAAAATTAACTCGAAATTGAAGAAACGGATGGTCCAAAGTTTGTAGGCAAAGATGTCAAGACAATGTGGCTGAAACATAAACCTACACAGACTATAGGAACTTGATCGGAAAATCTTGTAACACAATTGCCTGCTACCCGAAGTACGACTAAATGTCTGAGAACGATGTACGATATATGGAATTAGTTTTTCGGACCAACTACTGAATATAATAGTTGACAATACGAATAAACATATTCAACAAACTTCCATGAATTACTCCCGTGAAAGGGATTCGAAATTGACCGACATTTCGGAAATAAAAGCACTCTTTGGATTGTTGTACTTGGCCGGAGTACTGAAGAGTAACCATCTGAATACCAACAATTTGTGGAAAACCGACGGCACTGGTGTTGAAATATTTCGACTTATTGTGTCTGAGCGTTTCAAATTTCGTTTGAGACACACTTGTTTCGATGATTTGGAAACTTGACAGTTGAGATGAACAACCGACAAACTTGCCCCAATCAGAGATGTTTTTGAGATTTTTGTTGATCAGTGAAAGAACAGTTTTACTCTTCATTATGTAACTGTGGATGATAAGCTACATGCCTTTCGTGGACGATGTGTATTTCGCCAGTACATACCTAACAAGCCTAACAAATAATGCATCAAAATATTCGCGCTAAGTGACTATATTACACGGTAAATTTTAAGTTTTTATTGGAAAACAGCCCCCAAGGCCTTATGAAGTCAGCAATTCTCCACAATTTGTAATGGAAAGAATGTGCGAACCAATAAGAGGAACTGGAAGAAACGTAACTGTGGATAACTGATTCACAAGTTCACAATAAGGACTTCAAGCTCGCTGTGGTCGGAACTATCAGAAAAAATAAGCGAGAGTTGCCACTTGATTTTTTTTGTTCTGTGAGAAGACCAATAAAAAGTTCAATGTTCGCTTTTCACAAAAATGTGACATACGTTTCTTATATTCCAAAAGAAGGTAAAAATTTATAACTCGTCACTAGTATGCACCATGACGACCGAATTGATGACACTACTGGAAAACCAGAGATGATTGTGAAGTATGACACAACATTGGGAGGAGTTGATACTGTCGACCAGTTATGTTCTACATACAATTGTGCACGTAATACGTGACGTTGGCCAATGGTTATATTTTATAGGCTGTTGAATATTGGTGGCATAAATTCCCTCATCATCTTCAAGAGTAATAATCAGAATTCAAAAATTAAGCGTAGGGAATTTTTGAATGATCTTGCTTTTGAGCTCATAAAACCCTATGTGAAGGTTCAAAGGTGGTCAAAAAGCCCACTAAGAAATCTTACTACAAGAGGGAGTGAAATCCACAAAAAGGAGAAGCAAAAGAAGAAAAAGAAGAGCACTTGGCGAAGCAGCAAGGACCAGAGCTGACAGAAAATCAACGAGGACGGTGTGCGATATGGTAAAGAACAGGCCCACAAGATATTTTTGCAAGAGTTGTGAAATATTCTTGTGCCTTGAGTATGCCACTTGAGTGTGTTCGGAATGCTTCCAAAACAATCAAGAGGATGCCGATTGAGTTAAAGCTTCAAATATTTTATTCTTTCCATCAAAACCTTTTAAATGGAGGAAAAAATAGAAAATCGCGGTGCGGATTTTCACTTAGCGCGCGACCTCTGTTGTTACAGAAAATAGGGCGACCACTGCAGGGTTAATTTTATTTATATGAGTATTGAAAACAGAAAGGGAGGCATTCGCCCAGCAGTGATTGTGGGATGCTATAGGCTAGATTGAATTAGAAGATGTGTCTTACTACGATGGATTTTTGCAATGACAGTCGATTTTTTTTTCAGCTGAGATCAGCTGAGGGTTCCTCCTCAGATACTTCAGACCTTCGATTTTTGACATCAAAGCGGCACACCAAGTTGAACATTTTTGTGATGGCGGTATGTCCATCTATAATAGTTTGGTCGGGCTCTTGTGTTTTCTAATCAGTGTCACCAGGTACATGATCAGGAGTGAGTGTCATAAATGCCAAATTTCGCTTTCGCTTAACCTCGGAACTAAATGACCTACAGACATGAAATTTTGTATTGTAAGTATTTGATTATAGGATACTGGATGACTAAAATTTCTGCATTCTGGTCTTATTCAGAGGTTCTCAAATGGGGCCTGAAAATGCTGCGAAATGTTTTCTGTGAAGAATAGTACGACAGAGTTTGCTCCACGCTTGACTTGGCGGGAGCTTTTAACGTGCTAAAATCCCGTCACATCAATTTGAATTAAAACACTTGATTCCATTCACCCCTCTATCTGTGTCACGCCACTGGTTAACAATCTAATGCGCATAATCCAGCTATCAGATAGCTAGATATGTGCATGTGCAGCATTCTTCAAATTATTCAGTTAGGCGTTCCTTTCTTTGCAGACCTTCAAGCGAATTAGTTAAACTTGAAAATCCTCCTAAATTGCAACTAATTAAGTTATATTAAAATTCATATCTTCATCTCGTTAACTGTGTAGTGACCTATATCAAAATATAGGTCCTAGGTGAGGAGCCCCAGATATAAATTCCTAGGTTAGGTTAGGTCAGATTTCCCGTTGCTAGAAATTCCTAGGTTAGGTTAGGTTAGATTTCCCGTAGCTAGAAAGTCCTAGGTGAGGAGCCCTATATAGACATTCCTAGGTGAGGAGCCCTGGACAGAAAGTCCTAGGGGGGAGTCCTAGATAGAAATTCGAAGGTGGAGAGTACTAGACTGAAATTCCTAAGTGGAGATTCCTAGGTAGAGACTCGTACGTGGAGCTCAACAGCTGAAATAGAGGTTTTTCCCGAAGGCAGCAGTAAGACCAAGAATCACCAAGATGAGTCTTATTGCTTGTATTAACATATGAAGAAGTATCATTATCATAATTTATGTAATTAATTAAATATTTAAGCAATACTATCTTGACTTTTCTTCCAAGATTTCAGTGGCGAATATTGAATTAGAGTTTCATAGCTCATTTTTCTCTGGGCTTAACCAGAGTAAAAAAGTTAATTTTGTTGCCGTGCTCTTTAATGTAACAAGAGGTGAGAAGACCAAGAATCGACCTACCCGGCAGAAATAATAGGCAACGATATTCAAGTCATTATAATAATATTTTCAAGAGGAAAGTAAATGAATACGCTATGAATTCAATGCGTTGTTAGTTATAGTGGGACAAAACATGTAAACACCTTTTATAAATAAGGAAGATGTTAACACCCATTACTATTGAGATATTTTGAGCGAATTTGTCGAATCATATCTGGAAAATTTTCTACTAAGATACCAGAGAAAATAGTGGTTTCAACACTCTGGCGCAACTTAGCATAATGCAGGCACTACTGTTCATAAATTGAATATTATATTTTATTATGATAATATTGGCATAAGAGACCTCGTCTTATAACCTGCAAGGTCTCCTGACCTCAGAAACACATATATTTTTCAAAATTGATTTTTCCTTTTTTTTCCAAAAAATACTTTTCGTGTCATATTTGGATCGAAAAATTTGTATGTCATGTTTCGAGAAATTTTCAAATAAAAATTACTTTCTGTTCTTATTTTATCTATCTATTCTATTCGACTAGAAAAAGTGCTTATAAAAAGTAGATATCATTTCAAAATTCTTCTAAACCAACCAGTTACTACATTATTTCAAATTCGTAGTTGGAATCGTCATAAAAACAGCTTGCATACTTGGCACTTGACAGACCAGTTTAACTATGCTTGCTCAATAAGTAACAATTTTGTATTATCTAATGAAGAAAATACATTTGCATTTACGTAAGATCATCACAGACAAACGAATTGGTGACTCAGTCTAAAATTCTTTTCTATTTATGAACAATAACAATACATGCGTCAATTAGATATTTCATAAAACAAAACGCTTTGCCAATTTTTCTTTTTTTCCTCCATGAATAAAACGGATTAATTTGTATTTTGATAAGTTAAGAAATTAAAGTGTCGCCTTGATAGAATTCGCAAGTTTTATGTAAAATTAAAGATGGTTTCAATCTTTTATCTACGTATCACTGGATTTTTGAAATTTTCTTTATCTATAAAATCAAGTATATCATAATTCAATCATATCTGATCAGAATCTAACTTAAAATACCACAAAAATTAAATAAAAATAAAATACAATGGTCATGCACATTTTTCAACTGAAGCAACATATTATAAATTGAAACTTAAAATCTACTCACTGTTGACAGCTATGAAGACGTTCACTATATGCACTGCAGTCCGTTGGAATATTTAAATCGATTAGACCTATGACTTTAGATAAGTCTTGGCCTCTTCAACCCGAAAGTGATAAAATTAGGTATTGAATCATCAGTTTATCAGTTCGGTAGGAAAATTGAATCCTGTTTCTTTTCGGATCTAATTTTTTAGGCATTGTTTATATTTCTGTCTAGATTGAAATATATATTGTTTGACCGCGATAATTTTGATAACCTTATTTTGTATTAGAAAGGGCGTTCACAAATTCATACATAAGTCCAAAGAATAAGGTTCACACTGCCCATTAGCTACAATAGTGTTATTTATATTGTCAGTTTGCTCTAGTATTATGTATATCAATTCTGATTTATTTATGTATACATCTTTCCATTCAATTTCTTTCATTTTTCAGCTGCGTGAGAGAGGAATATCCCAGGATATGTATGATAGAAATATCTTCTTTGAGTTGTGTTGTTATGTTGTATGTCTGGCATGTTATGATAATAATTTTTTTTAATTATATTCGGTTGGTACGAAAGAATACTCTGAGCGGTATTTCTTTCATAGCTTTTCTAATGTTTGATATTCCTATCGTTAATAAGTATTTATAAAGCTCCTGGACTTATCTGGTCATTTAAAGTGGTCCTCACTAGTACATTATATGCGGCTAAGAGAGAAAGAGAAATACCAAATATTATAGCGGTAGGGATTAGCAACATGCCGAATGCCAGAGTGGTCAACACTTCCCTGAATAAGGAAGCAGTCAGTTTTGTGGTAGTTCATGGTAGTTCTCAGGGAGGAGTACTACCTTTTTGTTGTGGTCTTTCCCCGCAACCATATGTGCAAAGTGTGCAATGTACACGGGCGCCATCCTTTAGGGGCGCTAAAACCCAGGGCTAAAAAAAATATTAAAATAAAAGTTGAGAAATTGAATAGGATTAGGTATAAATACACACGAAATTTTATTATTATATCATCTAGCTACTGCCGATTCCTATGTTGCGAGAACATGTCAGGTGGCACTTTTTTCATTTTTCCAGTTCAGACATGAATAACGCTTGGAGCGCTATTAAAGCGATGCATCACCACAGGTGTTTTTGAATCAGTTAGTTCCCTGGACCGTGCAACAAGTGAATAAAAACAAGTAATCCTATCAATTTGTACATGTAAAGTTATTTTTATTTTGTCAAGTGAGTTGTTGTGTTGTGTAATATTTTGTTTACTACTTTTCTTTTTTAATTAAGTGCCGAATATCTGCTGACTGCAATTTCAACGCCTTGATTTTGTATGAAATGGTAAGTGTTCCCTACTTTATACTATGAACATTAACCCTTCATAGGATACTGGTTATAATTAATTTTCTTAGCCAAATATCTTTTCATTAATTGAAATGTCATGTACGAGTTTGAAAAAATAACTGGTTTTATCCATAACTCGCTTAGCTTTTATGCTATTGATCTTTCTAAAGAACCATTTTGTAGAGTTTTTTAAGGGCTATAAGATCGAATTAGTTCAATATCTTTTTTGCCTTTATTTTCGAAAGGATTCAAGCTGAAAGGGCTCGAACAAACAAATTGCTTTCTACCCAAATATGCAAACTTCAATCGGCCATATCTTACTTGATAATAATATGCCCTATAAAGGGTTAAAAACTATTGGCTACTCAGTTTTCTTTTTAAGAATATTTCCAACCCTCCCCTTATGGTGCTTATTATTGTGGTTACTTTAGAGGTTAGTTCCAAATTCCCAGGAGTACTAACTAATTATTTGTTTTTTTCAGGATAAAAGAAAGGGACCATCAGGTGCGAAGTTTCGCGATCTAAAGAAACTGAGACTACAAGAATGGGGAAAAGGGTTGGATCTTTAAAGCAATTCTTGCAAAACAATCGAGATTCCACGGAGACTATCGATATGTTGGTGCGACCAAATCGTCCGAATCTCAAGATTCTAAATCCGTAATACCAATAACCAGGAGTGGACCATCTGAAAACATTAATATCAGGTCCTGCAACAAGTGGCAGCGGTTGTAGCAGCAAAACAGCTTCTACTGATGCAGAGCCCGATGAAGCGATGACACCATCCTCGTCTACAGCACTTGAACAATCCACTTCAGGTAATTCAGCTTGTGTAAAAAGTTCGGTAATGTCAGCTACAGAAATACCTGCTGCAAGTGACACTTTTCGATGAAGGCTGTAATGAGGCTAGTATCGATATAATTCCGTCTGACCCCGGTTTGTGACCAGAGAGAATCACCAATGGGATGGCTAGAATATTGGTTAAATGTTCAAATACTTTGAAAGAAATCTAGCAAATGGAGAAAAAGTTGAGAAGGTTTGGCTTATATACTCTATTTCTAAAGATTCTGTATTTTGTTTTTGTTGTAAGTTGTTTTATAAATGTAAAACTCCTAACGCTTCTTGTGATACAAATGGAGTATCTGACTGGCAACACTTGTCTTTGCTAATTAAGAGACACGAAACGTCAATTTTACACAACAGTTATATAAACACTTCGGTAAATTTAAAAAAAATGGGTCATCTTTGACTGTTAATGCTCATCATTTGCGGATTTTAGAAACGGAAAAAAAATATTGGCGAGACGTGTTGGAAAGAATTATTGCGATTGTTAAGTATATATCTACACAATGCTTGGCATTTCAAGTTTCTTTTCAATCGCTTTTCGAACAGGATAATGGAAATTTTCTAAGTTCTGTTGAGATGATTGCCTCTTTTGAATCAGTGATGAGACAGCACGTTAGCCGAGTGTATAACTCCCAAAAAAAAATCTGTTAAAATGACTCATTATTTAGGCGTGCAAATACAGAATGATATAATTGAATTATTATCGTCCAAAGTGAGAAATAATATTTTAAAAATGACTCGCAGTTCAAAATATTTTTCAAACTTATTACATTGTACACCAGACACTAGTCATACTGAGAAAATTAGTCTTGTTCTGAGGTATGTTGTCCATACCACCACTTCAAAAAAGGTTGATCCTACAGGAGAAGGAATATGTACATTTGTGATAGAAAATTTGAAAAAATTAAATTTAGAAACATTAGGGGACAAGGTTATGATAAAGGGACAAATATGAAGGGAAAACATGTTGGGCTTTAAAAACGCATTCTTGATGCGAATCCGAAAGCCTTTTTTGTTCCTTGTGCGGTTCATACTTTGAACTTAGCAGTAAATGACGCTTCTGTTAGGTGCTACAGTAAACTTTTTTAATCTTGTGCAAGAATTATAGAATTTTTTTCGTCATCCACAAAAAGGTGGTATGTTTTGAGAAAAAATGTCCCTGGGTTAAAGGTAAAAGTCTCTAAATGAGACAAGATGGTATAGCAAAATTGACGCAATAAAGCCCTTTAAAGATTATTAAATTAATGTTTGCGAAAGTCTTCTAGAAGTGGCTGAAGATAATTCACATTGATGCAAGACATATAACGAGTTCCCTCTTAACGTCTGTACAAAATTTTCAATTTATTTGTGGAATTATTATTAGGCATGGCGTTTTATTTCATATAAATATTGTCAGCAAACAAATGCAAAATGCTACAATTAATCTTTAAGTATGTCAAACCTACCTAAAATATTTAGTTGATCATTTCCAGCAATATAGATCTGACCAATCATTTCAAGAAATTCTTGTGCAAGCAAATGAAGTAGCATCCTCTCTCGAAATTGAAGAAGACTTTTCACCATTACCAACGGTTAGCAGGAAATTAAAACCAAAACTGTTTGATTATGAACACCGGTAAGAGACCCCTCATGATCCAAAAACCGCATTTAAAATTAGTTTTTCTTAAAAATTATAGATCAAACTATGAGCTCTCTAAAGAAACGATTTGACTTATTAAATGAGTATGAAAAATTTTCGGATTTTTTAGCGACATTGTTCTATTCTTCTAGAACGACTAACGGATCAGGATAATAAGGATATAGACTCCAACGATCTGTTTAACGAAACTAAAGGGTTAAAGTTGTTTTCATTATCTGATGATACTGACCCTTAAGTATTTTACAATATATATTTGAAAACAAATTAATCTCTACCTTTCCAAACGTAAGCATTGCACTAAGAATTCTTTTGACATTGCCTGTATCTATAGCTTCTGGTGAGCGATATTTTTCAAAATTAAAATCATTAAAAATTATTTAAGATCGACAATGATTCAAAAAGATTGACTGGGCTTACAATATTAGTAATTGAACAAGAAATTTTTGACGGTATAAATTTTAGTGTTGTGATGAATGAATTTGCAACATCAAAATCTCGGAAAATATCGCTACTACAATAGCTATCTTTTATTTTTCTATTGCATCTAGACCTAGCTATCATTTATGATTTTAAAACGAAGTTCCCAAGGTATTTGTTATTAGAAATATCTGCACATTTTTAAACTATTTAAGTATAAGTAGAAAGTAGTACTGTCTGTTTCATTTTGATATTTTAGTCTGAAAATAAATATGACTTCTAAAGTTCAGTTTTCTGCTTTACTTCAAGCACCTACCTATCTACCTCCCACCTTTAAGAAAAAAATGAAAAAACATGATCCAAAATGCCTTAAGGGACGCCAAAATCCTTTTTTGCACACAAGCGCCAGTAGCCCTCACGGGGGCCCTGTCTTTTCTGAATCTTGAGCTTCTGGCAATAATAAGGGCATTGGATGTCAATGCACAAGCGTATACTGACGATATATTTTGTCTGGTATAGATAACGACGGCGCGTCCGACAGACTTTATGAGGCTTTTTCAGCTATTCAGGAATGGTATGAGGGTGAATAATTTAATACAAAACTCCAAAAACTTTTTTGGTACCATTGATTTGGAAAAGGATGATATTCGTATCCCCCGATCATGAGTGGACTATTTGTTCTGGTTGCGGATTAAGCAAACTATCTGAAAGATACCGTGGAATTTCCACCTGAAATACATAATGCACAAAACCAGGCATACCTTATAGACCTGTCAAATGACCTGCGGAAAGAAACCAAAGCAACTTCAGTGGCTATATGTGATGGTGGTGAAACGACGTATCACATATGATAGCATTACTTGGTAAGAATGCAGCCTTCAATTGCAAAGACAAGGTCATATATAATGATCACTAGAGCATTTCGATCTATACTTACTGCTGCCATGGAACTAATACCTTGTAGCACTGAATTCGAAATTAGGACTATCTCTAGAAACAAACACTTTAGAACGTTCCTACAAGATGAAGTCCAATCGACAGAATACCGATAATATTGTTATGATCTTCAAAGGAAATACGAGATTGTGAGTTCAGGAATAAATCTAAATTGAAAGGAAGTGGTATAATCATCAAGGAAGATTTAACTCCTCGACGTTATTGATTACTGATAAGATGTATGGCGACCTGGAGGAACATAAAGTTTGGACTGAAAATGGGCGTATTAAATCAAAATGCAAGGTAAAATAATTATCATTGAAACTGACGCTCACCTTGGTAGTTTGAAGACCGTGAGTTCACCCACATATCGAATTATGTCTAACAGCTGTTTGAAACATAAAAAATAGTATTAATTTTCACGAATTGTTATTTGGAAACAGATTTATGAGCATTTTTTGCTTTTTCTTGTTTAAGAGTTGATTGTTTGGGATTATTGTATTCACATTTGTGTTCTGAATGATGACTAATGGAAATAATTTGAGAATAGATCATTTGAAAGTGGAATCGTTCGGTACTAAATTTGATAGTTTCAGGAATTTTGTTATTGAGGTGGAATGGAATATTATAGCAGTGGGTGAAACTTGGCTCACATCTAAAGACTCTGCTAAGATTAGAAATATTGAAGGATACAAACTAGTCAGACAAGACCGTGCCAAACGTGGGGTGATGTTGCATTCTATTTATCTAATCAGATTGAGTACACAGTTTTGGAGTCTTCTGATATCATTGAGCAACTTTGGTATCCGGTATGGCGACATCCACCAGCATTGCTGCTCTGGCTCTCTTATCATACACCACTATGTCCGGCCTATTGTTCGTCACCATTCTGTCAGTGATAACAGGCCTTTTGTAGTATGATCTGATAGAGTCATTTTCCAACACGCGCGCCGGTTGATACTTGTAATATGGCTGGAAGGTATTCAGAAGTCCGTACTTGTGTGCAAGTTTCTGATGGATAAGGTTTCACACTTGATTATTCCTGTGGGGATAGTCCGTATTGGCCAGTTGTTCGCAGCCAGACGTGAAATGCTGTATAGTCCCCGATTTTATATGGCATTATCTGCACTTATATATAATATAGTTCTCCTAGATCACAGTAAAGCCTTTGATTGCATTAATCATGAATTGATGGTATCGATATGTCGTTTCGAAAAGTTTTTCTTGCGGAGCAGAGCCGGATGGTCAGGGTTGGTGAAGTAGTTTCAAGTAGTGCTTTAGGCTTGGGACGGGGGTTCCAAAGGCTCCATTCTAGGACCACTTTCATTTTGTCTTTATACGTCATTATTTGAGGAATATGTCGGTGATCGTAAAGTTCTGGCATATGCAGATGATACTCAAGTGATAATATGCTCCGTAGTGACGGGGTGCATACAGCTATCAAAAGTCTCAATAATGACCTAATTACTGTTGTTCTAATTATAGGCCGAAAAATGTTTGCAATCAGTTTGATGAAAATATTCATGTGAAATTGAATGATTTCAATTCGGAGGTGGTTGAAGAGTGTAGGAACTTAGGACTAATTATAGACAGCTCACTATAATTATGTAATTTTTGTAGTTGTTTGTAATTTTTGTAGTTGTTTGTAAAGATCACTTGGTCTTGAATGGCCATTAGAAATCCCTCTGTTTCAGCAAATAATTTTGCTTTCATCAACCATTTGTTGGAGGTTTCTTTGTCGATGTGTGGTTGATTTATATCATGGTGATGTCGTCCATGCAATTCCTTTCTTGACCATTGATCCCGTTTTTCAGTATCTGATAAGAATGGTAGATTTAGGTCATTTCTGGTAGCAATATTTACAGTTGTATATCCCTTATCAGCCAACGATACCACTTTATGGAGGTCAGAAGTGAAAGCTTTTGCAGAGAAGAATTCTCTGAGATTTTTTATCTTTTCGGTGTGTGAATTGGCAACATCTGTTAATCCGCTTCAAAGTTGTTCTTATCACAGATGATTTTGGATGATGATAATTGTACTTTGTCAGCATCGTTCGGGTCTATCTTAAAATATCATCCAGTTCTGTCTTAGTCCATCTGGTTATTCCAAATGAGTAAAGCAACACTGGAATGGATTAGGTGATAATTGCCTTGACTAGATTCACCGAGTTCAACATTGATTTCAGCAGTCTTCAGACGCAGACTGTATTCTGAAGGAATTTTCTCTATCGACTGTTTTTGTTTTAGCAATCTGGCAAGTTGTGTTTCACCATCTATGACTTTCCCTCTTTGAATGTTCAATGTCTTGCATTTTTCAATTCCGAATATCATATGAACATCTTCCGAAAACTTCTGACAGTTTTGAGCAGATCTTCCAATTCTTCTCGTTCGAAGCATATAATTTGTTGTCATCCATATACAGCAGGTGGGAGATTGTATGATAGTCTCCTTGAAAAATTGCACGACGTATGGGTATCTCGTCGGTTTTAATTGACTTGTTGTTCATATTGACCTGCAGGGCCATGCGCCAGTTTGTCATTGTTTTCTTCAAGAATTCTACAATGGCAGGATGAATTTTGTATATGTGCAATACTTCGACAAGCCAAGAATGGGCGGTACTATCGAATGTCTTCAGATAATCGAGAAAAGCTATATGAACATTACGATGCCCTCCGTGTGCCTGTTTTATTATCACAGAATCGATGATGAGTTGTTCCATGCAACCGTGGTGTTTCGTTCTGTATCCTTTCTGCTCCTCTGCTAATATATTGTTGTCGTCAAGGTGTTGGTATATTCGATTGGATATGCATGAGGTGAGTATTTTGTAGAGTGTTGGCAGGCAAGTGATTGGCCTATCTTGAGACGGATCCTGTGTTCTTATCAATCAGATTCTCATACAAAATCCAACCCACATGGTTTCTGGTTGTGGTCTAATATGAAAAATTTAGAATGAATTATATCGTTGAACAGCAGGTTGTTGGTCGCTCTAACTACTTTTGTGATTTTTTCTTCCGTTATTCCTTCGAACTCCATATGTTTGATATCAAGGCGTTGTTTCGTGATCCATTCCGCATCTTTATTGAGTTTTTTGGTGTTCGACCATAGTGATGACCAATAATCGGTCAAGCACTGTGCGTCAGGTACTTCCCTGTTATTGTTGGTCGCAGTTTTGTTTTTCCCTTATGAAACTTATCCGCGCTTTGCAGGAATCTTTGGTTTTGATGTTTCTTTTCAGTATACTTGATGTATCTTGAGAGCCTCTTTGCTTTTGATTGGACTTTCTGCTTCAAAGTGCACGTCGATATGTTTTTTGTGATCAGGGTGTTTTGTATTCTTACCAATTTTTTTATGAATTTTGCGTATATGGGATTTCAATTGCATTGAGGGCTTTTTGTTTCTCAGGAATTCCGTGACGCGACTGATCTCAGCTCTAATATTGTCAATATCCTTCTTCAGTCGTTTTTGCCATTGTGCTTTTCTGCCGCTTTGTGGCTCAGATCGAATCTGAGCTATGAAGACATGTTTGTTTAGTCGAAGAATCGCTACCGCTTCACAGTAAGTCAAAGTGTGAATTTTCTCCAAGAAGTTCTGGTCAGTGTATTCTTAAAACACTAAGTTTATGCCTACTAGGATAATATTAGTGTTCTTGTTCGTCTTGAGTTTGGGCAGTTCAGGTCGTTTAGTTAGGTTGATACCACTGAGTTCAGTTATTGCACTGTTGAGTTCTGATCGTGCTAAAAACATGAATTCGTTCTGCTGGTTCGTCTCAGGGGAGCGCTCTATGTTGATATTCGTTTCCATGGCTTCGATGTTATCTGTAACACTTTCATTGACGGTGGCTATACCATTATTATTATCATCTTCACTTCTGAGTTCCATAATGACCTCTTCACGTATGCTTCGCAGCGTTTCTGAAGAAAGTATCCTGTTTTTAACTATTGTTCTTCTCTGCTCGGATGAGTGCTGTAAGTCCGGATATTTTTCTACGAACGCGAGTCGTAACGCGTATCTGTATGCTGTCATTTCCGATTTCAAGTTAGTAATATTGTAATAGGAACGCATAATGAAGAAATTCATTTCTAGTACTACATACTAGTGAGAGTATTTTTATTGATTCTCCATAGAATCTTAACTTCTTTCCAAAAATATCAGGGTGTCACACTGGACTCCTCATTAACATTCAAAACACATATAACATTGTCGAAATCTGAAAACGAGAAATAATTCTACGGAATCTAGCTGAGTTCACTCAAGATGCTGATGATCACATTTCCTCTGCAAAATTACTCCTCCTAATGTTGAGACAACTATCACATTTCTTCCGAATTTATCCTGTTATCCAAGAAATTTGACGTCCACTTATTTTCAGTAGTTTTTTTTCTGCGCACTCCGTTCGATGAGTTAATTCTTTAGATAAGTTGATTGAGAGAAGTAGTTCCTATTAATCAGTTTCTCATTCAAAATCCAACCCACATGGTTTCTGGTTGTGGTCTAGGAAGAAAAATTTGGAATTAATTATATTTGAATTTTGGAGGCTTTTACTTGATAAAATTCCATTATCAATAATGAAAACAAGTGATGTGTTTTTTGGAATTTTACTTAACAATTATGATTCGTAACGCGTTTCACTACACCGTAGCTTCTTCAGACGAATGAATGTACAGAAAATACGAATGAGAATATAAATATAAATGTTCTTAAGTAATAAAAAGCTTATTGGGTTGATTCTTCTTAAGTGGTTATTTATGACAGGTATATCCAATAAAATTAAGGAATAGATTGCTCCCCGAAGAGATTATATAGAGGTGAAGGGCTTAAATCGACTTGTTCATTGATGAGTCTACCTGAGTGTTTGTATTTGTTGATTTCTAAAATTTCCTTCCAATATTTATTACCTGAATGCAAAATTTCAAAGTGTGGGTCGAAAGAATGATTATTTTCTAAGAGTTGATTCGCGTAATTTGAATCTGATTTTTGTTTGAAAAACTGCGTTCTTGTTCCGATACTCTATTATTAAAATTTCTATGTGTTCTACCAATGTAGAAATTATCACAGTCATTGCAATTCAATTAATAAATACCTGATTTATTGTTTCTACCTGATTCGGTTTTAATATTTTTTAATATATTTGCCTAAATTATTATTAGTTTGGAAAACTGTGTTGAAATAATTGCTACTCAAGAATGATCTCTGTTTCTCACATGTAATGCCAACGTAGGTTAAGGTGTAGAATTTTTGTTTCAATTTATCGACAGGGTAAACTTCATTCAATGCGATTCTACTTTGTTTTTCATTTAAAATATTATTTATTAGTTTGAGATTGCAACCATTATTTTTGGCTATTTGTTTAATCAAATTTAATTCTTCGTTGAAATTTTCTGGTGATAGCGAGATGTTAATCAATCTATGAATAAAACTATTGAATGCTGACATTTTATATTGATAAGGATGACACGACGAGGTATGTATTATAATATCTGGATGTGACGGCTTATGGTAAATTGCGAAAACATGTTTTCCATTTTCATTCGAAATTGTTACTTCCAAGAAATTTATCGAATTATTGCTTTCTATTTCGGTTGTGAATCCAATTTTTGGATGTAATGAATTTGTATGTTTCTCGAAAATTTTTAACTGTTTATCTGTTCCTGTGAAGCAAATACTCAATGTGCTCGAAGAATAGATTGACACCCAAGAAGAGCTATCGAGAAAGGTCAACACATATGGATCAAAGAGGATATGAAGATCCAGTACAACAGGAGAGACGTTGCCAACATATATTTGAAGGTAATCCATACGGAATTATTGTTTAGATTGCACCCTGTTGAGTTTGATATTTTAGACTCTGAATCCAGATACGATGTCACAATTTTGAATCATAAAAAGTTTCAGCAAAAAAAGAAAAGTTAAATTCACTCAAATTCAAAACTTCTCTACCAAAACCTTCAACTGATGAATTTTCAGACCATATATTTTTGACAGATTCACTAATTTAACTGAAACCGATTTTACACAACCACAAAAAGATCTATTAGAAAAATGATTCAAACATAATTTACATCCAAAACATAATGGAACTACTTCTGAACAGTTAGGCATAGACTCCGAAATCATTTTTTCAATGAAATAAAACTAAAGTATTTAGATTTTCACTATATTAACAAAACTATGACCGGTTTCTCCACACTGTGGCTTCATCAGATAGATACAAACAAATGAGCAGAGTTATTTCTTATATAGTAGTCTTATTTCCTACTTAATATTAGATTAGGTACAAGAGGTATGTTGGAAAACCCATCGGGTTGCTTACTTTATGAATTGAAAATATTGAGTAAAGGAGATGGATTTAGATCTAATTGACTATTAAGTAACTTACCTGAATTCTTTTTTCCGTTGTTGATCTCTAAAATTTCCAATAGATTCAGTTTTTGTCTGTTTTTTCATTGTGTAATATTTTGAAATTATCATTAAAGTTATAGTTTTCTTCGAGTAAGTGATTAGCATAATGGAAATCTGATTTATGATAATTAAACTAGGTTTGTGCTCGGATTATCTAACTTTGAAATGTCTGATAGTTCTACCAATATAAATTTTATTACAATCCCAACAAGACAGTTTATAAACACCGGATTTATTACTTTTATAAATTTCACATTTGCAGTTTTTGATATGTCGGCCAGAAGAATCATCAGTTCGGAATGCTACATTGAAATTATAATGCGAGAGAATGATTTGTAGACTAGGATTACCAATATAAGTCATCTCGCATTATAATTTCAATATAACATTCGAACTGAATTCTAGGCCGACATATCAAAATGCAAATCTAAAATTGATAAAATAATTGGATAAAACATGTAAATATTGATAGAACTTTCAAAATTCAAAGTTAGATATTGCACAAAATAAATTATCATAAATAAGAATTAATATATAAGAGAAACTCTGTTCATTAGTTAATTTAGTCAAAAGTCTAAAAAAATCAATCTTCAAGTCATGTAGAAACATACCTCTTGTCATAGTTTTGTTAATAAAGTGAAAATCTAAATACTTTAGTGTTAATTTATTTGCTTTGAAAATATATATCGATTTTCATCAATTACGACCTCCCCAATCAAATTCCGAAATCATTCTCAAAGACTCCAAAGAAAATAATTTAGCCAAACATCAAACAGCAAAAACCATAAAGAAGACTTTTCGAAATTATCACCTCATTGCAATTCTGATTATAAGATAATTAAAACAATTCGTGAAAATAGTACCAAGAACGATTTAGTATTCACTAAAGCAGATAAAGGTAACAGCGTCATCGCGATTAGTAAAACCGATTATATTTCGAAAACAGAAGAATTCTTAACAGCCGGAAACTATATAACATCAACTAAGGATCCTACCGCAAAATTTCAGAACGAGGTTAAAAACATAATTTCGACAGCAAAATCATTAATTACAGACCACGGAAAATATAAATTCATTAACTCCAATCCTCAATCCTTCGAACTATATTCGTTGATAAAACTTCATAAACCTAATTACCCTATCAGACCTGTTGTTTCTCATGTAACGGCATCTTCTTTCAAACTTTCAAAATTCCTTAACGACTTGCTAATAAAACATTGCAATTTTAAATCTGAATTTTCGGTCAAAAATTCATACGAACTAATTGCGAATATCAAAGATACCATTAAACCATCTAACTCCAAACTCATTTCTTTCGATGTTAAGAATCTATTTCCCAACATTCCTCCGAAAGATACGTACTACTTAGTTGAAGAATTATTGAAAAGAATCATATCAATACTATCATTAAATCAGATATTCCTTCATTATTACAAATTTGTATAGATCAAAATTATTTCCATTACAATAACAAATATTATACTATTGAAGACGGCTTGATTATGGGCAATCCGTTAAGACCTTTTTTAGCAGAAATATTCTTGAATAATTTAGAGAACTTAATTCAGAATTATATACTCGGTAAATATTGTTTATACTGGTATCGCCATGTAGACGATATCATTATTTGGTTCACAGAAACAGATAGACAGTTAAAATTTTCGAAAATCATATAAATTCATTACATCCAAAATTGAATTCACAACCGAAATAGAAAGCAATAATTCGATAAATTTCCAAGACGTAACAATTTCGAATGAAAATGGAAAACATGTTTTCGCAATTTACCATAAGCCGCCACATACAGATATTATAATACCGACTAATATCTAACTGATGAAGCCACAGTGTGGCGAAACCGGTCATAGTTTTGTTAATATAGTGAAAATTTAAATATTTCAGTTTTATTTCATTGAAGATATGTATATCGATTTTCATCCAGTAACGACCTCCTCAATCAAATTATTGAATATACTTATTTTCGACCTCCATTCCGATTACCCAAAAGGGTGCAAATATTTAACAATTGGCGACGAGGATAATTAATATATATATTGTGCAAAATCTCAATGACGGGAGGCGAGGCAACAAAATCAACCGCTCAGCAAATCAACAGTATTGGACATTTACGAGAATTCGACGTCCACAACAATAACTGGTCTATCTCCAAGCCACGTTTGACGAATTTCTTCAACACAAACGTAACTAAGGATGAGAAGAGAAAACCACACAGCTACACAATGCCGCTTCAGTGACTATAATTGTCATGTATGCAACTGGCACCTGTTTGTTCTGATTCGCGTAAGAAAAATAATAAACCGATTAAAAATGGTAATTTTGATCGCAAAAAAATGGTTATAATCAGAATTTTTAGAAGAATATTTCAGTTCTTTATATTCGATAGTTGATTATGGTAACATAAAACTAATAATGGTAGATGTTATGTTCGATAATATTTCGTTTTCTTTTCAATTAGATACAGGGCTAGTATTTCAGCTATGTCGAGTAAATTTTACTTTGATAATTTCGCTAATTATGAAATTCATTCCTGTAATTTAATTTTACATGTTTCTTATGGTGATGAAATTGAGCCATTTGGGTATATTGAACCTGAAATTACTGTCAATGGATCGAAACATTTCCTATAAATTGTTGTAATTGAGAATGGTGGCCCACCAATTTCAGGTCGAAATTTCTTATCTGAAGTTGAAGTTGACTTGAAAAATACATTTTATAGTTTAAACTCTCTGAATACTAATTTTATTGATGAATTCAAAAATTTATTCGACTCAGGTTTAGGCACTTCCAATAAGTCTAAAGCAAAATTAGTTTTGAAAAATCCTGACAATGTTCAACCTAAATTTCTTAGACAATGGACTATTCCATATGCTATCAAGGGAAAAGTTGAACAAGAACTTAATAGACTGTTGGAGTTGAAAGTCATTGCACCTATAGACTATTCATATTGGGCAACTCCTATTGTGCCAGTTCTTAAAAATAATGGAACTGTTAGGTTATGTGGTAACTTCAAGATTACAATTAATCCATCTTTAGAGCAGGATGAATATCTACTTCCTGTAGCTCAAGAACTCTTTGATAAACTAGGTGGGGGAGAAGAATTTTCAAAAATTGATTTGTCTAATGCATATTGGCAAGTTGAATTAGAAGAAGAATCTACAAAATTAGTCGTTATCTCTACTCACAACGGTTTATTCAAAATTCTGAGACTACCATTTGGTGTCTCACCAGCTTTAAAAATTCTTCGAAAGAAAATTGAATCGCTATTAGTAGGTATTGAGGGAGTGGTGGTTATGCAAAACGGTATTGCAATTACTGGAAAAGATAAGCAAGAACATTTGGCGAGACTCAGACGAGTACTACAAATTTTGCCAAACGCTGGTCTCAAAGTAGCTAAGGAAAAGTGCAAATTTTTTGAAACTTCTATTGAATACTTAGGTCACATTATTAACAAAAATAGAATTCATCTATGTCCTTCAAAAGTTTAAACAATTCAAAATGCACCCATTCATTACCCAATTGAAATCTTTTCTAGGTCTAGTGAACTATTACGGTAAATTCATACAGAATCTTCCATTCATTTTGCATCCTCTCTATTCTCTTTTAAGGAAAAATAATGAATGGAATTGATCAGGTGAGTGCCATCATGTATTCAATTTGGCAAAGAATTCATTAACTTCTGATAATGTCTTGGCATCATATAACCCAAATTCGACTCTAAAATTAACTGTAGATTCATCAGAGTATGGGGTTCGCGCCATTTTGAGCCAAATATCAGAAGAAAGCGATGAAAAACCGTTAGCTTTCGCATCTAGATTGCTGAGTAACACAGAACGCAGATACTCTCAATTCGAAAAGGAGGGACTTGCAATCATATTTGGTGTTTGCAAATTCAATCAATATTTGAACGGAAACAGAAAAATCAGGTTGGTTAGTGACCACAATTTATTGGATCATATTTTTAGTGAAAATAAAGGACTTCCACAATATGCTGCTAACAGAATTCGACGATGGGCATCTATTTTATTGAATTACAATTATTCCATTCAATATGTGAAGTCAGATAAGAATATTGCAGATTGTCTTTCACGTTTACCAATGCCCGAAGAAAATTCTACAGATGTTTGGATAGATTTTGATTTCAGTTACATAAATTTCTTTGAAAATTCTGGATTTGATATAAATTTCGAAAATATCAGGAAAACTTCGAACAAGGATAAAATTTTGGTGAATATTAAAGAATTCGTTCGGACCAATGAATGGCCTGAAAATTTCTTAAACATGAACATTACAGGCATTTTGCTTCCGAAAGATTTGAGCTTTCAGTTGAATCAGAATGTTCATTATGGAATAATCGATTAGTTATACATAAAATATTACGTAGAGATATTCTAAGAAAATTACATTCTACCCATTTAGGCATAGTAAAATTGAAAGGAATCGCAAGATCCTACATATGGTGGCCGAGAAGCGATGAAGATTTGAAAAATATTGTCCGAACTTGTGAAATTTGTAAAGTAAATGGACAAAATCCCCCAAAATCAGAACTTCATCCATGGCCATATCCAGAAAAACCATGGGATCGCCTACACATTGATTTCGTGGGTCCATTCAAGAATAAATATTTTTATTAATAGTAGACGCACATTCATAATGAAGTATTCTAATATATATATATATATATATATATATATATATATATATATATATATATATATATATATATATATATATATATATATATATATATATATATATATATATATATATATATATATATATATATATATATATATATATATATATATATATATATATATATATATATATATATATATATATATATATATATATATATATATATATATATATATATATATATATATATATATATATATATTTGTAATTATAAGCTTAACCTATTGTACAGTAAATGGAGATAATTTGTGCTACTTAATAATAATATTTATATCGAATATTCATAGAAAAATGTATATTTGAAAAATGTAAATAATTCAAGGGGAAGATGTTACATTATTAAAGATAATACTGTATATAACATATCATTTTAGAAGTGAATGAACTCGATGTTTTTTTATTGGTGTATATCGACTGCTACCTAGAACACATGTTCAATATTGTACGGTACTTATGCCAGTCTGAATAATAAACTTGATGCATTCACACCGCAATACAAATTTGAATATACTCATTTTCGACTTGCATTCCGATTACTCAAAGGGTGGAAATATCTAACTAAGGAGCAGTACTGGTGGAATGAAGATATGAGAAGAAAAAAGGACAATCTGTACACACAGGCGAGAAGAACTTACCTGAAGGCAGCGGCTCGGGAATCACAGGACGCAAACGACACAGACGACAACAGGTTAGCTTTCAAGAAACACAGAAGAAAGCTCAAAAGAACCATGCGAGAAGCAAAGAAGGAAGCCTAGTACAGGGTCCTGGAAATAGTTAACGAGAATAGATGGGGCTTCGGATGCCAAATTGCAACTAAGTACCTTGGATTACTCTGTCGGGTAGGAATTTGAAAATGGAGTCGAGTATCTAGAGGTAGTCCTGGAAAAGGATCTTTCCTTCGGAAAACACGCCGATGAAGTAGACGACAAGAGCGCTGACCAAGATAATGACAAATGTCAGGGGATCGTTGACGTTTCACAGGAAGCTATAAGTTGCAGTAGCGCACAATGTACGGCTGTATAGAGCGCCAATCCAGCAGGGGGCACTCAGGATTAAGAAATATCGAACCCCTATTGTCTCGGCACCGAGAGCAAGGATCCTGAGGCAATGTAGCGCATACCGGACACTGTTGGTGGAGGCGGCCCAAGTTATTTCGGTCACGCTGACCAAAACTGTTCGTAGCAAGATCACAAACTCGGGATCTCTTGAGACTGGAAATTTCAATCTCCTATTGGATAGTTGAATGGAAACATGCTGTTCTTTTAATCAGTTCCCCATACAAGATCCTCTTCAAAAGATCTCTGCTTTTGGAGTATTTCAAATCGTGGGATTTTATGGATAGTCCAAATTGCAGGTGCTGTCAAGCTGAGGAAACTAAAGATCATTTAGTCCAGGATTACCCTATATCTCGATTTCCAGTTAGCTTTCAACATACCGGATGATTAATTTTGATCGATGCGTCGAATTATCTTCGAAATAAAACCTAATGAAGGAAAAAGTTTTAACAAAAAGTGAACGGTTAGCAGAAGTACATATAACGTTGATGTTGATATAACCTTCGAATATTATTTTAGGTGTTTTATCGAGGTCAACCTCATTTCTTCGAATAGAAGAACGAAATTTTGCTACGGCAATCAGGACTATGAACAAATCTACGTCCAAATATATTTACAGCTTTTTACCAATATATAATAATGATTTTAAACCATTCTTTCTTTTTCTAAGGACCTACACTTTATTTTTTCAATGGTTACTATCACCAGTCTGATTAACAAGTTATCTGGTAATCGATGATTATGAGTTCAGCCGTAAGACCATATACCCAACATCAATGTTTTCTTAAGCGCTTCTCAGGAATAGGCGAACCTATTACTTCACATGAGTGGGCGCCTGGGAAGAATTTGAGGTGTCTGTTTACTCGCTTCTTGAAGAGGGCCAAATTGTAAGATGTTAGGAAGATGTTGGACGGAAGCGAGTTCCACCTCTCACCGTCTCTGTAAACGAAGGAATTCTTATATAAAGAGATTCGAGGGGTCGTTAAATGTACCGCCATATGATGAGAACTCCTTGACAGCCTAGTGTTGCGGAACAAGGTCTTTCAGCTCCTTGAAGCATCTTCCGTGGAAGTATCTGTAAAACAGAGAAAGTTCAGCTACTTGTCTTCTGAGAGCCAGTGGTTGGGGATCACGGGAGATCTCCGGGTGATTGATGAGGCGAACAGCCCGTTTTTGCACGCAATCCAACATCCGTAACGAACGTTTGCGCGCAGATCCCCATACATGGAAACAATATTCCAAGACAGGTAGAGATCTGCGCCTTATATAGAAGCAACAGCTGAGATGACGTGAAATATCGCTTGGATCTGAAAAGAAAACTAAGTTTAGCTGATTCCGACTCAGCTATTGCTGATACTTGTTCATGCCAGCCAAAACCCGGAGAGGACCGTTATTTTGAGAAGGTGCATCGAATCTCTGAATGCGATTTGTTGGCCTTGCATCATTAAAGGGGGTCCTCCAGCGGGAACCTTTCTAGAAAACGTAATTGCTTTCGTCTTGCTCGTGTAGAAGCACACCAAGTTCAACTGACCCTGCTCAGATATCCTCTGTAAGTCAGAGCTTGAATTAGTAAATTACTAACATCTCTGAAGCTGATATTCCGCAGCTGTAATCGGCCGTAGACTACTGAAAGACGAAACCAGGGTACAATTGTCTGCATAACCGAAGATCTTGCCCTCTGTAGATGACAGAAGATCGTTCATCTGCAACAGAAACAAAGTTGGTAAGAGAATGGATCCCTGAGCTACTCCTGCTTGCAACTGGAAACGATCAGATGTTATATCGTCGACCACAACTTGTATTGATCTATTTGAGAGAAAGCTACTTATCCAACCCAGAAATTTTTCGGGAAGCCCATATGCAGCAAGTTTATTCAACAAGGCTGCATGCCAAACCCTATCAAAGGCTTTAGCGATGTCGATGGCTATCGTTCTAGATTCCCCTTGGTTTTCCACTGTTGATGTAAAAACATGAGTCACGTTGGCAAGCAGATCCCCTTTGCTGCGCAAACCATACTGACGGTCGTTAATAATTCCCTGTAACTCAAGATATTTGATGAGTTCGTCATTTATGCCTCTCTCCATCACTTTGGCCATAATGGAAAGAAGTGTAACAGGGCGGTGATTTTGGGGTAAGGATTTCTTTCCTTTCTTTGAGATCGGTTGAATTATCGCTATTTTTAAGCTGCTTAGAAAAGTCTGGCTTCCATAAGAAATCTGAAACAGACGGTTAAGAATATGTGCCAGTTCGGGAGCAAACTTTCTTAGAAATACTGGTGGTATTTTGTCTATACCAACTGCCTTTTTGCAGTTCAGCTGCTCGAAAGCCCGTCTCACAGTGCGGACTCTGAATTTGTTTTCTGCCATGGAAGAATTTGTAAGTGGAATGTTCGGTGGTATTGCGTTAGATTAATCTAGCACAGAGTTCTTTGTGAAACAAGAGAGCAAAAATATCGGCTTTCTCTTTCAGAGATGATGCTATACTTCCGTCTTCTCTAACAATAGGCGGAAACGCAGATTTGCAAAAATTAGCACTGACAGTCGTCACCAAAGACCAGAACTGTCTAGTACCGCTTGCCTGTCAGAGGAGATTATTAGATACCCCTTTCGTTGAAAACGGCCTTTGCTCTTTCAGATGTCAGGTTGTATACGTTCCGTATACGTACGATGGTAGTTATTGTTTCCTCTGTTGGATTTATCTCCCATAACCTGTAAGCTCTGCTCTTGACGGCAGAGTCTCTTTCGCAGTCTTTGTAGAACCATGGCATTTGTGTTACTGTTTTTTGTATACAATGAGGGATGTCTATTTCTGTATGAATGATTTCTTTAACAGGTTCAGTGCTCACATTGATGTCAGGATCTGAAATGCAAATATCACTGAATGGAAAGCACTAAAAGAATTCACGCAGCTCATCCCAATTAGCACGGTTATAACGCCTAATGCGCCGGGGTGGTTAAGGTTATTGGTTTAGCGGCAACACAATGGTTCCAGTAGCAGAAATAAGGTTGTGATCTGAGTTGTCTAGCGGTGTTGAGACCTCCACTCCAAAATAATCTGGATCTGAAATAAGAAATAAGAGATCCAAGGTGTTCGGGAAGTCGGTTGGGTGAACAGGTAATCTTGTAGTTTCGTCGACTAGCTGCGGTAGATTATGGCTGAGTGTGAACGTTTCAGCCTGTCTTCCTACTTCATCTGTTCTATTGGAATGGCGGAGCCAGTTGGTGTTGTGAACGTTGAAGTCACCCAGTACAATGACCTCAGCTGCCGGATGATGTGTCTGAATCCAATCCACCTTATCACCTAGATACTGCAACAGTCTAGGGAAGTGAATATCCTTTGGCGAGCGATATAAACAGCATAAGAACAGTGTTTTATCCTGCAAACAAATTTTGAACCATGCAAGGTCGAAAGCGTTGTCCTCAATCGTGAGCTCTCTTAAGCATGCAACATCCGATCTGGCAAAAACACTGAGGCTTCCTTTGAACATATATCTCGTATGTAACTCATACCCATTAAAACGTAAATACGTTGTGTCGGTTGTTTGACTAATTTGGGTTTCGGCTAGGGCTAGCATATGAGGTTGTGCGTATTGCAGATGCTGGTGGACTGCATCGACATTCACGTTGTTGTGCCCCAGTCCTCTGATATTGCAGAACTCTATCAAGAGTTTGCTTTCTTTTCTAGAACGTGAATGAATTAGTTAATTCTCTGAAGGAGTGCTCGACTTACCTGCATCATGAACCCCTCGAGAGAGTACCCCCCGGAGATCCGAAAGGGATACTATTTTAAGTCCAGATGATTTTGGCCCAGAAGAGCTCATCGTGCTTCGTTGCCAATACTTCCCACCTTGGAAATCGGACCATCCGCCAGATCCCGAAACTTAGTCACACAGGTGATCTATTCGCGGCACGTATAGCTGGATGTGGTGGTATCACACCGGGCGACGGGGTTGAGGCTTCCTGCCACCTATGTATATATTTATCAAGTTCATTTTTTCAGTCAAGAACAACATCCACGACTCGGATTCGACCGAGTACCTGAGCTTAGCATTTTTCTACATGCTTACGCACTAACCCTGCCGCTGCCCAGGCGGACAAACTTTAAACTTTTTATTGCGTGCTTTCAATGAACGAAAGAGGTTGTATCAAGCACGCAAGTTGTAAGTACTTAAGAAAACTTTATCATACCTACCGGCTAGCTTCTCAAAAGGCATGAACGTGTTCTTCAGAATATTTGCAGCTTATGCTTTCTTGATGCATACTCCTTCCTTCAATGAGCGTGATAGAAGTGTTTGAATTGATTTATTGGGAATAAGCTCCTAACATATTCGAAAGTAAATTCAACCGTTAACAGCCGATAACAGAATTTGTATTCTCATTTGAAGAGACAAAATCGACCCTGAGAAAACATGAAGTGACTACAAGGTGACCTCAATATGTTTTCTTGTTATCCGTAGAACCTTCATCTGAACTATTTCACTCATGTCTACTTCAAAAACAACTCGATGTGGTGCATCTATCAGAATGACATATCCGGTACGGATGTGGCAACGAATTAATTTTTTTTGTGTTGAAATATTAAAATCCGTTTAGTTTTACGACTCGTTGTTTTTATGCTGCTTTTTAGCATTTTCGAATTTCTGCTATCCCATATCTATCAATCGAAGTTCGGGTTAAAATTGAGAATGAGACGTTAACACGATTATTTTGTTTCCACTTTTCTTTCGTACACTTATAGACTTGCTGTTACTGATTCTACAGCAACGGACGAAAATGGGTTTTTGTTATTAACGGAGCTTTGTCTCAATCACAAGGTGATTTCTGGAAAACTTAATTTGTTCAAATCAAGCCTTGAGTCTAATAACATTGACTGAGTCATCCTTTCAGAGTAACATTTGAATTTGGGTCATCCGTATCAACATAAAATGTCAGCATTCAATAGTTTTATTCATACATTGATTAACATCCCGTTATCACCAGAAAATTTCAACAAAGAACTAAATTTGATTAAACAAATAACCAAAAATAATGGTTACAATCCCAAAGTAATAAATAATATTTTAAATAAAAAACAAAGTAGAATCGCATTGAATCAAGTTTACCCTGTCGACAAATTGAAACAAAAATTCAACACCTTAACCTACGTTGGCATTACAAGTGAGAATCTGTAATCATTCTTGAGTTGCAATAATTTCAACATAGCTTTCCAAACTAATAATAATTTAGGCAAATATATAAAAATATTGAAACCAAATCAGGTAAAAACAATAAATTAGGTGTTTATAGATTGAATTGCAGTGACTGTGATAATTTCTACATTGATAGAACACATAGAAATGTTAGTATTAGAATATCGGAACATAAACGCAGTTTTTCAAATAAAAAATCAGGTTCAAATTACGCGAATCATCTCTTAGAAAATAATCACTCTTTCGAACCACAGTTTGAAATTTTGCATTCAGATAATAAATATTGGAAGATAGATCTTTGGGAAACTTTAGAAATCAACAAATACAAACACTCAGGTAGACTCATCAATGAACAAGTCGATTTAAGCCCTTCACCTCTATTGAATCTCTTCGGGGAGCAATCTATTCCTTAATTTTATTGGATATACCTGTCATAAATAACCACTTAAGAAGAATCAACCCAATAAGCTTTTCATTACTTAAGAACATTTATATCTATACTCTCATTCTTATTTTCTGTACATTCATTCGCCTCGAGAAGTTACGGTGTAGTGAAACACGTTACGAATCATAATTATTAAGTAAATTTCCAAAAAACACATCACTTGTTTTCATTATTTCAGAGTATATTGAAAACAGGAGTTGCATTATTTAAACTTTTTGCATCATATGATGCAGTATCGAAAGATAGTCTTATTATAAGCTAATTGAGAGTATGTTCTCCTATTTACCGGAGTTTCAAAATTGTAGGCAATAGAGTCCAAGAAACGAACTTCACTGATGAGGTTCAGCAGTGTTGTCACTTTTATATCTTATTTTGTATTTGAAAATTATTCTAATATCCAACTGATAATATTATGTTCCTGAAGGGAATGAAAATAGAATGAACAATTAATTTCTTCAAAATGGTAATCGATATGAAGTTAGCTCAACTTTTGCAACAGAAATATAATAACATTTACTATTTACTTAAGTTATTCCTAAAGAAGGTAATTCCCTGACTAGATAGAGGATCCGCCTGATCTAGCAACTCTCTGTGTTCATTGATTGAGCTAAGGACCAAACCCTCCCTAGAGTCAACGATAATAGTGATTGCATTATGAATTTGGACCCAAAATATTACGAGTGTGTCTTGTTTTGACAATTTCATTTCAATCTGCGTTACAGTGAGGAACAGGTGCGTAGCGCAGAAAGGATACCAGGTTGTTTATCAAGTTTTGTCGTTCGATAAGAGAGGGCGTTGCTACTAGTCCAAATTTATTTTTGTTTTGTTGGTACACTCATCATATGAACGTATGTGACGGTTCATTTCAATTTGTCAATTCATTCTCCGTTTACAAGCCATTTAGTGTCGCCGTGTCACAGTATTTTTGCACAATGGAAAAAATTGAATATCGTAGAGTGATAAAATTCTCATTTCTGAAAGGTGTAGCACCAACATGAATTCACGAACGAATGTAAGAGTGAATAACTATTCAATATCGAAGGATACACAAGTGTTTACAGCAATGGGCAATCCAACAGAAATGATGGAGTTCTTGTATATATAGCAAAAGAACTGAAATTCAAGTATGATGTTGTGTCACTAGGTGAAAGCACAGCAGTAGAAGTAAATATCAAATTATTGAATAAAACATTGAAAATAACAAGCATTTATTGCTCACCAAGCTCTTATATAAAATTGTTTCATGAAAATTTATATAACTATATAAGAATATCTAATACAGCAAAGTATCATATAATAATTAGGGATATGAATATAAACTTATCAGCTGTTGATGAATATAAAAATATTTTAAATTCTTTTGGATACGAATCTTACATTAATAGCTACACCAGACCCTCTAGTAATAGTTGTCTCGATCATATTTTCCTAAAAACTGATGAAAACACCTCCCTGGAGAGTCAGGCAGCCTTTATAGTTCAGCAACATATCACAGATCATTATCCAATAATATTATCCTTAAAGATATCAAACCACCAACAAATCTTTTGCAGGCAAACTTAAAAATAAAAAATTCATAAACTATGACCGATTAAAAACATCACTAAATTCAGTAAATTGGTACAAAAGAGATACAGGAGAGGACGTAAACACTTTTACTGAAAGGTTTATTAACATATTAAATGAGCAGATAACAATTAATACATCTAGAGTAAATAAAAAAGTAAAAATCCAATAAAAAGGACTGGATAACGCCAGCCCTTCTTCAGTCTATAAACAGAAAGAATGAGCTATATAAAAGAGTTTCACAGAATTTAAATAATCTGGAACTCAGAGAGAATATATTAATTATAGAAATCTATTGCATAAACTTATAAATAAATCAAAAAACAATACTTTCAAGATAAAATAACAGAAAACAAGTCCAGGTCGAAAGCTTTGTGGGATTGTGTAGGGAGATCTGTAACAAAAAGAAAGATGAATTAAAAATAGAACAAATAAAAAATGCAGAAAATAAATTAATTAGTGATAAGCAAAATATAGCTGATGAATTAAATGAATATTTTAGTTCTCTAGGAAAAAATATGCGGAAAAATAAAAGATCCGGGGGATTTGAATAGGTCGAGCCATTTTAAATAAAACTTTATTTTTTACCCAACAGATTCAGAAGAAGTGAAAAGATCATAACAGAACTTAAAGACAAAAAGGCATCTGGACACGATGGCATTAAATCAGAGGTGTTGAAAAATATAAAGGAATATATATCAGAACCTATTGCACATATGTCCAACCTTTGTTTCGAAACTGGAGTTTATCCTGATATACTTAAAATTGGAGTAATTAAACCTATTTATAAATCTGGTGACAAAACTTTACTACAAAATTACAGGCCCATATCGCTAGTGTCGAATATAAATAAAATTATAGAAAAGATTATAAAAAACGTATCATTGGGTTTATGGACAAATATCAAATTATTGCCGAAAATCAATTTGGTTTTAGACGGGGTAAATCAACTCAAGATGCGATCGGAGAACTAACTAAAAGATATACAAATGTCTAAATGAAAAATCCCAGCCCTCTGCATATTTATAAATCTTGCTAAGGCCTTTGATACTGTATCTCACAAGAAACTATTAGATAAGCTTTACCGGTGTGGCTTCAGGAAAAGGATATGATTTGATGAAAAGTTATTTAACAGATCGCAAACAAATGGTGGAAATCAGAGAATATAGAAGCAGTGTGAAAGAAGTAACATACGGAGTACCACAAGGAACAGTACTAGATCCGATCCTATTTACAATATATATAAACAATCTTCTGTTAATGGAAACAAAAGGACAAATTATATGTTTTGCAGATGACGCTGCTATTTTTTATGAAAGTAAATCCTGGAAAGAGTTAAAAAAATATGCAGAATGTGTTTTTCTACAAATTAAAAAGTGGTTAGAATGTAATAAGCTGACTCTCAATCTAGAAAAGACATTTTACTTACCATTTGTATCATATGCATCTGGTCTGCCACAAATGGGTCCCCTACACGTCGACAATTCCACCATCATACCTGCAGCGGAGAGTATAAAATACTTAGGAATTACCCTCGACAGACATATGAGATGGAATAAACATGTCGATAATATAGTTAAGAAGTTAAGAGGGCTGCTTTATAAATTCAGATATTTAAGGAAGATTCTTGACGTCAAGCACCTACGCATACTCTATTTTGCTCTCGTGGAATCCCACTTATCATATGGTATTATAGGTTGGGGGGGTGCTTACGAGAATCAACTAAAAAAGATCGAAACAATGCAAAAATGGTTGTTGAGGATTATTTTTGGGAGACCACTTACCTCTGATGGAGACGAACTGTATAGATTATCAGGAATAGCTGACATTCATCAGTTGTTCTCGGCTCACATTTTGTTTCACACATTTCAAGGAAAAATACAATTGAATTCAATAGAACATATTTATTCTACCAGAAACAAGAAAAATAGATTTGAAACCCCGAGAGCTGAGAAAAGAGTTGGGCAACGATCCTTTACCTATTTGGCACCAAGAATATATGCTATGTTGCCTCAAGAATTAAGAACAGCCTATATGTATAAGAATTTCAAGAGAAAAATAAGAAGATGGATACAACGAAGTGGCAGGCAAATCATTTTTAATGTTATAAATCAGCTGCCTTAATCAGATATGTGACAATAAAATACCAAATTAGTGACTTTGATGCTGATAGTCTCTCTTCATACCGATAGTGACTTTTTATACCGATCGTGACCTTTATACCGACAGTGACTTAACATAGTGATTTTTCACACCGATAGTGACTTTCACACCGATAGTGACTTTCCCAACGATAGCGATATATCAAGGGACATTGATAGTAACTTTCTTCGTGGTGACTATGAAATTTCAATGGTACTAATTAGAAATGTTGGTTTTGTTTTTGTTGTTTACTTGTATTTTTATTTTTGTACTTATGGGAGAAATATATTGTTTATTTAAGTTCAATTCACGTACAGACATTATGTAATGTCTCTGTGATTAAACGTTTATTCAGACTTATAATAGTTATTAGGTAAGAAATTCATATTATTTGTTATACATTCTTCAAATCTGAATAAACTATATTATTATATTATTATTATTATTATAATGATTGTTCACCTACAATTAGAATAGTAGAAAGATGGGTTGCTGAATTGAAACGTGGTCGTACAAGTCTTGAAGACGATCCACCTGAAGGACGTCCAACAAGCGCATCAACACCAGAAATCATTGCCAAAATACAGGATATGGTTTTGGAAGATCGTCGATTGACTGAGAGGGATTTAGTGGAGGCTCTACACATCTCATTAGTCAGTGTGAGCCATATTTCAAGTGAAATTTAGGGTTTTAGAAAGCTGTGTGTACAATGGGTGCAGCATTAGCTAACAATGGAACGAAAACACATTCGAATGCGACTTTCTCAGCAACATTTTGAACCTTTAAAAAAAAAACAAATTAAATTTTGTGCATCGATTCATCACTATGGATGAGACTCGGGTCTATCACCATGATTCTAAATCACAACAAGAGGCTAAGAGTGGTATGAACCTGGTTGTTCGGTTTTGAAACGAGTTCGTGTCCGGAAATCGATCAAGAAGGTTATGGCATCAGTTTTTTGGGATGCGAAAGGAATTTTGTGTGTGGAATACTTGCAAACTGGAAAATAATTAATTCTGAATATTACTGAAAATATTCGTGAAAAGAGACCCAGTTTGCAGAAGAAAAAAATCCTTTTTCATCAGGACAATGCACAGTGTCACAAGAGCATTTTGACAAAGGCTAAAATCTATGAATTAAAGTTAGAATTGTTGGAGCATCCCCCGTATTCACCAGATTTGCGTTTTTCATCAAATGAAGAGGTCATAACGGCTGTTGAAGCGTATTTTGGAAACCTTGCGGATTCGCACTTCAGGGATGGGATCCACAGATTGGAGGGTCGTTGAAGCAAGTGTATTAATGTTCAGGGAGATTATACTGAATAGTAAAGTGCATTTTGAACCATAACATTGTGTTTTTCTTATCGAACGACAAAACTTATTGAACAACCTGGTAAATAGTGAATTTTTGAAAGAGTTCAAAAGAATTTTTTGTGACTTTCACTCTGGAAAAACTCTATCTTCATTTTTTCAGATTTATTTAGTCATTGTTATAGTGCATGCCCACTCGAATGATGGGAGAAGGTGAAAATAAACGAGAACGTCATAATTTCTCAAATGGGAAAGAAGAACTTATTTAGAATGTGTATATTGGACTTCGGCTGAAATATCCCGATATGTTGGTTAACGGTACTGTGAATTTGGCCAGCGAACTAACGAAAAATTTGAAACAAATTGTCTTTAGGATTATGAGAAGCATCGTGCGGCTCAGGGTTTTCCAACCTCTATAGTGAAGTAGTTCCCTATGAAATCAGAGGACGGAAAAGAATTCAACTCGACTACGCCTCAAAATTATCATTCAGTCGCAAATTTCATGTTTTTTTCCTCTGAAACGAAATCCCAACTTTAAAAAGATTCAGGAAGAAGTAACCAGTGAAATGAATATGTCCAAGATATCACGAAGAATACTTCTACGGACTTCGCGTGAAATGAATATTCGTTACATCAGAAGAAATAGAAAAATTTATATATACTGGGTGATTCACCTGTAGCTCGTACGCTCTTGAAGATTTCATTTTTGTTCGAACGGTTATGTATTTAGAAAGTAAAAATCTACTTCAGCAATTTATTTTGAAGTAAACATTGTGTCCCAATTTTCAATAAAAAATTCTTGGGTTGTTTTTTCAGATTGGAATACCATTTGCTTGTTGAAGATTCAAGAGCGTTCTGAACTCTGCTATAATGTCTTTGAGTATTAAGTTTTTTTCGTGAGTAGTTTCGTTACAATATTTTTTTCCGTGAAAATAGGCTATCACATCATCGAATCCTCCTTCGGCCAGAGAGGATGAATACTTTTTCTGTTCATTTTCTTATGGGCCAAAGATAGCTATATTGATGAATTGAAATAAATTATCCTCATTTTATACAGGAGTGACCCAAAAAATTATTGAATATTGTAATTTTAAAAATATCATATCTTGTTTTTTCAAATGGAACACCCGTATTTTATTATTTATGTCAACGCATAAAATATTGTGCTATATTTTTACACAAGTAACCTTATCTTTATTTTCGATCATTTTTGAAATAATTGATTATTTGTAAGAATTTATGATGAAAATTCTACAAGCCTTATCAAACTCATCAACATGCATCATTATTCGCACAGAATTTTTTTCTGTAATGATTCAAGTAGTAAAAATAAAACCTAAACAAGATAATTCTCTTAACAAATGATGAAATCAAGATGATTGAATCGTAAATCGAGGTATGTGTTGACATTTTTCCTTATTTGTGCCTTCTGTCAGGTGTCCGGACATATCACATTCTGCATTTTACATGTTCAACTTATCCGTGTTTCGTTATTAAACATTGTTAATGTGAGATTTGAACCCAATTTCTCAATTGACTGCCATGAATTTCTCCAAAGAAGAAATGGTTGATTTTTATTCTGGGTGAGTGTGATAGAAATTCTTTGTTGGCAAGTAGAGTTTATGCAGAAAGGTTTCCTGGTGAGAGTTATCCTGATGCAAGATGCTTTGAAAAACTTCCAATTAGATTTATCGCAACGGGTAATATTGCTTACAAAAACCTTGAAAAACCAAAAACGTCCAGAGAATCTTGAAAGTGAATTAATTTGAATAATTTTGAATTTTTACAGAAAAAAAAAATTGAGACGAAACCACTCACCACTTGAACTTATTATTAAAAGACAATATAGCACAGTTTATTCCGCCCCTGAATCTTGAATAAAATAGTGAAATTTTCAAGAGTGTACGAGGTACAGAGTACCGCGTCACTGGTGAATCACCATATATATATATATATATATATATATATATATATATATATATATATATATATATATATATATATATATATATATATATATATATATATATATATATATATAGCTTGAAGGAATATTCATTCTACCTACGGTGCTTTCTACCGATCGTTTTTTCAACTCATATCAAAATTTGACATGAAGCGATATAAGTCTTATTTTATGTGTAACTCTCCTTCTTTCATTTGGATAAATATAAAATTGTTCTGAAATAGTTGGTTTCATAAATTAATACCTGGTTTCATAATTTAATACCTAACCTAAATAAAATCGATATAATGTTTGTATTAAAATTGTAAAAATAAAATCTATTGCGACGAAATACTTGACAACTAGACATTGACTTCGTAACGAAAGTTTCCCAAAGTCTTCATCTTGGCAGTTCAACGTCACCAATGCAATACAGACGGGGTTGTTACATTATAATAATGTTGGGTGGACACCGAATGCTGATCCTATTGTCATGTTTGAAAGTCCATACTGGTTCAAAAAGAATACCTTGCTGGGATTTGATTATAATCGCAAGTCATTATGAAAAATACAACCTCGAGCAAATTAAAGAAAGATGGGTTAGTAGGTGCTTCCCCTCCGAAACAGTTTCCAATATCTTATCATCATGCCCAATATTTGCCTCTATCGATTACTCGAATAATTAACGCCAGCGCAAATATACGTTCGGAAGTATTATGGGTACAACTGAAGCTACTGAAGTTTATGAAAATGGCAAATACAAACTTTATCTTGATAAAACATTCATTTGCAACCCATCCGAACAGTACTACATCACAATAGGCCAGATTTCATACTTATTGATAATCTAAACCAAGCAAACACATTATGGCAATATACAACGTAATGAATGACGTAATGAAATAAATAACCAGAAAGGATTAAATGACAAAAATATTTATGTTTCGATCACTATTTTTCCATATTAGCCTGAACGTCATCCAAAAATGTTGAAATATTGGAAGAATTCGAATGACAATGCACATAAAGTTACTAAAAATTACAATCAAAGCTTGTAATATTCTTAATACGTTTTCTTACCGAATGAATAATGGGATAGAGTCTTAGCTTTTCTCCTAAGGCTTATCCTGAGAAACCCCAATCGTAATAATTCCTCCAAAAACTATTACACTTGGTTCAATGGTTAATTGATTCCGCCGTTAATAGATGAGAGGTAATCATGATGACAAAAAGAAATTAAAGTACGTATGATACTATCACAATAGATTTATTGAAGATCAGGATTACAACTTCAGTCTTTCGACCATTTTCAATGAAAAGTACTAAGCTAAAGTTGAAAAAAAAAATATATATATATATATATATATATATATATATATATATATATATATAAATTTTCACTTCAAATTACCAACAATGCTTTTTGAAATATCAAATTCAAATGAACGAAGTGACAAGTACATCAATTTTAGGCACCTGTCACATGACCATAGCCAGTTCAGCTACTTTATTCAAATATTTGAAAGCATTCTGTGTTATTTCTCGAAAATCATCGAAATTCAATATAATCTCAAATTATTTTCGGAAATATATATATATATATATATATATATATTCATATATATATATATATATATATATATATATATATATATATATATATATATATATATATATATATATATATATATATTCTTTGAAGAGAGGATTTACAAAAATTCTAATAATTGTATATACAATAAATAAATTCAATAAATTCAACTGTTCCTCAAAAATCGAGTTTATAACAAAAATAATTAAATCCGTCAAAAGTTTCGACAGATAAGTGCCAACAACTTGGGTATTTTTTGCCTTGCTCAAATGTCAGTTCTAGATGTATAATAAAAAAGGTAGATTTCAATTTGAAATAACAAGGTGATGAGTCACTTCCGGTATAACCGGAAATGGTATCACTTCGAAAATATTTCATTTCATTGGGAATTGCTAGTTATGGCTGGGTATAAAATTTCACAGCTTGATAATGTAACTGGAACTCATAAAGTTTTTAACGGACGGTCCGGTGGATATCCTGTATATATATATATATATATATATATATATATATATATATATATATATATATATATATATATATATATATATATATATATATATATATATATATATATATATAGGGGTTTTAACCCGACGAGTTGCCCATATATCTGTTCATGCAATGAAACTGACTTCATGAAAAATATAAATCCACCACCCGGTAATTAATACCATTGCCAGGCAATGATTATAATCAAAACATATCCTGGAGTAATTATATATTAGGATAACGTTAAATGTTATGAGAATATATCAATCTACCAGAATATATACATACTATAGCATCATCAGACAATGATATCAATGTACCAACGAGTAGTGTCAGAGGATTTCTCCCGGAAAAATCCAGTGTACGGACCTTAGTCAAGTAACACTGAATATTACTCATTAATAGTTTCCTTTGTGTGAAGTGGTGAACGATCGAATAGAATACTGCTCTGAATATAAATATGACAAAATTGTCAGTTAATTATATTACATTTATATAAACAAATAAATAAAATATGAAATGAGATTCTGAGCAGTATAAACTAAAGAGAAAACCTATGACTCTACCTCATTATTATTTTCGGAAAGAAACCTACGAAGAATATTACAAGATTTGATGACTGTTATCTTTTGTAACTGTTCAAACAAATTTTTCTTCAGACCCAAAATCTCAATACTTTTGTGAAGATTTCTAGGAATAACTCCTGTTGTAGAAATAATAATCGATAGAATAAATGTTTTCTTCATTTTCCACATTTTTTAATCTCGTCGCCAAGCATCATATATTTAGAAATTTTTCATTGTATTTATTTTGTATATTATGTGTGTCGGGTATAGCAATATCAATTATATATGTTATTTGATTCTGTTTATCTTTAAGAACGATATCTGGTCTATTGTGTTTTACAGCTCTGTTGCACAGAATTGTTTTATCAAAATAAAGTTTATATTTGTCATTTTCACAAATAATCTCAGGTTCATATTTTTGAAATTTTTTCTTTTGGGAATTAGGTCATGTTTAATTCCTAGATTGAAGTGAATAATATTAGCGACGGCATTATGTCTTTCTAAATAATCTGTTGAAGCAAGGACTGAGCAAGATGATAATATATGAAAAACTGTTTCTGAAGAACAGAAACATCTACTCCAAGAATCATCTATATTTTGTTTGATGATATGTTTTCTATAATTCCTTGTGAAAACAACCTGATCCTGGATCGCAATTGCCAAGCCTTCTGTTTCAGCAAACAATTCTCCAGATACTAACCATTTATTCGAGGCAATATATATATATATATATATATATATATATATATATATATATATATATATATATATATATATATATATATATATATATATATATATATATATATATATATATATATATATATATATATATATATATATATATATATATATATATATATATATATATATATATATATATAATCTAACCTAACCATTTATTCGAGGCAATATATATATATATATATATATATATATATATATATATATATATATATATATATATATATATATATATATATATATATATATATATATATATATATATATATATATATATATATATATATATATATATATATATATATATATATATATATATATATATATATATATATATATATATATATATATATGTCCTCCTTTCTTCCCACTGTACTAGGTTATTCGCCAGTGGCGCGGTGCTCTGTAGCTCGTACACTATTGAAGATTAAATTTTGTTCGATCGGTATTGTATTTAAAAAGTAAGAATCTACTTCAGCAATTTATTTTGCAGTAAACAGGGTGTTCCTATTTTCTATGAAATAATCTTGGGTGGTTTTTTTCAGATTGGAAGACCATTTTTTGTTCAAGATTCTATGAGCGGCCTAAACTCTGCTACAATGATTTTAAGTAATAAGTTTTTTAGGTGAGTAGTTTCGTCTCAATATTTACTTTCCGTAAAACTTCATGAAAATAGGCTCTCACATCATCGCATGCAACTTCGGCCAGAGAGGATGAATTATTTTTCCTCTCGTTTTCTTATCGTCCAAGGATAGCTCTATGAGGAATTGAAATAGATTATCCTCATTTTATACAGGAGTGTCTCACAAATATTATTGAATATCGTAATTTCAAAAATATCATATTTTGATTCTTCGAAATGGAACACCCTGTATTTTATTATTCATGTCAACGCATAAAATTTTGTGCTATATTTTGGCAGAAGTAACCTTATCCTTATTTTCGATCATTTTGAAATATCCCACTACTTGAAGAAATCTTTGATGATAATTCTACAAACCTTATCAAACTCATGAACATGCATCATTATTGGTACAGAAGTTTTTATTTTCTGTAATGATTCAAGTAGTAAAAATGAAACCTAAACAAGATAATTCTTTTAACAAATGATAAAATCAAGATGATTAAATCGTAAATCGAGGTATGTGTTAACATTTTTTCACTTGTGCCTTCTGTCATGTGTCAGGACATATCATATTCTGCATTTCACATGGTGATCTTATCAGTGTTTCGTTATTTAACATAGTTAAAGTGAGGTTTGAACCCAATTATCTAAATTGACTGCCATGAATTTCTCCAAAAAAGGAATGGTTTATATGATTTATCTTCTGGGTGAGTGTGATAGAAATTCTTTGTTGGCAAGTAGAGTTTATGCACAAACGTTTCCTGATAAGAGGAATCCTGATGCAAGATACTTTGAAAAACTTCTAATTAAATTTATCCAAGCGGGTATTATCGCTTACAAAAAACATGAAATACCAAAAACAGCTACGGCTGAAGACAACCAGTTATCAGTTTTGTTGACAGTGACAGAGGACCCATATAAAAGCCAAAGAGAGATTTCTCACTCAACAGATATATGTCAAACTTCCGCCGAGAGAATCTTGAGAGTGAATAAATTTCATGCATATCATGTACAGCTGCAAAATCGAATCAATTTTTGCAATAGGGCAAGTGACGAAGTAGTATAAAATCAAAATATGTTTAGCAGAGTTCTTTTCTCGGACGAGGCAACTTTCCATAAGAATGGGCTTTTTAACAGGCACAACTTTCATTATTACGCCACGGAAAATCCACATCTCATGAGAAAAAGATATCACCAGCATCGTTGAACCATGAATGAATGGGCCGCTATAGTAGATGGATATCTAATTGGGCCGCACCTCAATAGTGAAATGTATTTAGATTCTTTCTACAACATTGTTGGATATCAGACAGAGAATAGTCTACGCCTTTCAATAAGTTAATCCTCAAAAGTTGTCGAGTGTTCAACAGTCTTTCCGATTGAGTTGTGTCTACAAAGAAACGGGCAACATTTCGAAGACTTATTGAAATAGTTCAACATAAAACATAGATCATCTCACCAAAACCCAATCTATTACGTATTTCATAGACTACCTTAAATATCTCCATTTCTCTGATAAAGTATAATCATATGTAATAATAAATTCTTTTTCGCAACATCTGCTTTCATTAGTTAAGTTTATTTTTTTTATTTGGAAAATGGTCGAAGATAAAGATAAGGTTATTTCTGCAAAAACATGGCACAATATTTCATGGGTTGACATGAATAATAAAATACAGGATGATCCATTTGAAAGAATCAAGTTATGATATTTTAAAATTACAATATTCCATAAATTTTTGAGTCACTCCTATATAAAATGAGGATAATCTATTTCAATTCATCATAAAGCTATCCTTGGGCAATAAGAAAACGAAAAGAAAAAAGTATTCATCCTCTATGGCCGAAGGAGCATGCGGTGATGTGAGAGCCTATCTTCATGAATTTTTACGAAAAAAAAAATATTGTGACGAAACTACTCAACAAAAAAACTTATTACTTGAACACATTAGAGCAGAGTTTAGGACGCTCTTGAATCTTCAACAAAAAAGTGGTCTCCAATCTGAAAATCTGAAAAAACTTCC
This sequence comes from Cryptolaemus montrouzieri, assembly GCA_013387265.2. Lineage (NCBI taxonomy): Eukaryota > Metazoa > Arthropoda > Insecta > Coleoptera > Coccinellidae > Cryptolaemus > Cryptolaemus montrouzieri. Next base: position 65,843,146 of record JABFTP020000103.1, read on the forward strand.
CAAGATTTTCTTATAGAAAATTGGGATACCCTGTTCACTTCAAAATAAATTGCTGAAGTATATTTTTACTTTCTAAATACAATACCGTTCGAACAAAAATGAAATATTCAAGAGTGTTCGAGCTAAAAAGCACCGCGCCACTGGTAAATCACCCAGTATATCGTTTCATCACTCATTGTGAAATAAATTAATAATTACACAAGTGAAGAAAAATTAAATTTCTCAAAAGTATCGATAAAAATAAACGTGTGTCGACTAACGTCTTTCTCAAATGCTTGTCTTGGCCTAACTAAATGAAAAAGAACAAATGATCGTTGGACAAGTCAATACTTGTCTATAATTTTTGAGAAACAAATGATTTCGATACCATCTGCCGTATACCTGCTCTAAACCCCTAACGTCCCATTTTGCGAGCGGTCGCAAGGGTCGAAACTAAAATTCGAAAATGGTGTACTTAGAAATTTTTCCCGACACTAATTTTTGTACACATAATTTTTAAAGTTTAAAGGAGTTTAAAGGAAAGGAACAGTTTAAAAAAATAGAGTTTTCGCAAATTTTAGAGTGGCCTAACCCCTCAACGATTTTAGTACATAGTATATTTGAATTAAATTTAACGTTATTATTTTAATGAGGATATTTGAGAGAGGACAGGAGTTACTGATGTGCTAAGAAAGATAGCACAATTGAAATGGAAGTGGGCTGGCCATGTAGCCAGGCAAGACCAACAAACTGCTCAAATGGAGACCAAGAACTACCAAAAGGGGCGTAGGAAGACCACAGCTCAGATGAAGAGATAACATCCAGAAGATCGCGGGGAAAATCTGGATGCAAACAACTGCTAATAGAGACAAATGGAAAAATTTGGAGGAGGTCTATACCCAAGAGTGGATTGATACATACTGAGTAAAGAGAGAAAGAGATTTTAAAGATAACTGATAGAGCCAATTTAGAGTTATGAGACACAGAAAATATCCCTCTCTTGCCGAATCATCCTGTTCAAAGCTTGTGATCATGCTACTCGAGATACTTATCAAAAAGCAAAGCGAGTAGAAACTTGAGAAAGAAGTTCAAGTTATTTAGTGAATATTTCGCTTAATAAAAAGACAAAATGAAAGAAACCGTCCATTTTGTCCAGTTTTTCGGTATATATCCAAGTTTATCAAAATATGTACTCAAAAGGGTTATTCCCAGAATTGAAATTTCCATGAAGAAAACAACAAACGTCATAGTCAATGCTATTAATTCAATGGAATGAATACTAATCCTCATCCTCATATTTTAATTGAATATTAAATTTTGATTTTTATCATCCAATTGTATTGTATTATCTGCTATTTTAAGTGGTTGAACAGAGTATTGATTCCAGCAAATGCTTATAGAGATAATATATAGAGAGATAAAACAGATAAACCTTGTTTCAGTTTAGCGATGTAAGTGAAATGTCGAAAATGAGGTAAGAAATATATTTAACTACAACATAAACTTGCGTTTCCATTTCCATATGTTAAAATCAAGTATTGGTTTCTTATCAACTAGCTTATTACCATTTTTGTTATATTGAATAATTAAAATTTTATTGAGGTGAATTTCACTCACTGTCAAAATTGTTATTCTCCATCCAGTTGTAATAAATTCCAAACATACAATATTTCCAAATCTCAGTAGCTTTGGCTCAAATTATTTCATGAAATTCTCACACACAACAGTTTCATCGATATTTATAGGTGCCCTCATAATGACAAAAATGTCGAGTCCCCTCAAGTTGCAGAGAAAAATTGCACAATATTTCAGTGTTGATTATTGAATTCGTTTCAATATCAGATAGATCGCGATATCCATCCTTGTTATTTAAACACATTTAAGACTTTGATTTAATATGCTATATTCAACCTGCGTTAAAAGGTCAAATATCCCTCGCTGAAGTCCTTCGATCAATTCATCATGATCATCGTCAACCAGTGCCGCAACAGAGGTATTACAATCTACATAGTTGGAAGTCATGATTAAAAGCAAGAGACTGCAATTTTATTCACGATTGAACTCGTCAGTGTTGCATATCCATTCACAACATCGAGCCGGGCCTCAACCTAGCCATCTTATCATCGTCAATCTTTGGAATATAGATTTGTGCGAATGTCTCATGTCAGGAAGTAGGATATTATTCTTAAGCTGCATCAGTATCATGACCATTCTGAGCGTAACATATCGAGTTTTCAATATGCACGAACATTTTTCATTCAAAATGTATGAATAATCGATTAATTTTGATATTTATTGTTGTTAGCGTAGAGTTGGGAGCATATGGGATGTATTGAGTAAAGTCGCACCAGCATACTGGATGAAACTAGAGAATGTTGAAAGAACATTCATTTTTGGCAAAATTCAAATTTATGTGAAAATTTGTTACTATGTTTAAAAAAGACTCGAAAATATTAAGGAGGTGATTGTTGAAGTCATTTCATGAAAAAAGTTTATACTGGGTGATTCAGAAGTGGCGGGGTGCTCTGTAGCTAGTACACTCTTGAATATTTCATTTTTGTTCGAACGGTATTGCATTTAGAAAGTGAAAATCTAGTTCAGCAATTTATTTTGCAATAAACAGGGTGTCCCAATTTTCTATAAAAATATCTTGTGAGGTTTTTACAGATTGGAAGACAACTTTTTTGTTGAAGATTCAAGAGCGTCCTAAACTCTGCTATAACGTCTTTAAATAATAAGTTTTTTTGGGCCGGCTCGGTGGCGTATGGGAAATGATGCTCGTCTCCTACGCAGAGTTACCTGGGTTCAATCCCCACAAAGTCTGTGCGATTTTTCGGATTTTGGGAATCGCTTGAGTGTCCATCTTTCGGAGGAGATGTAAAGCTGTTGGTCCTGTCTAACAGAGATGTGTTGGACATTAAAGATCCCTTTCCTCGACACGGGAGTGGTTCGGCAAAATTCCCGGGTTAGTGAGGTGACAGAATTCCCCGGCGTGTCATTAGCCGAAAGGCAGAAATAGAGCACGTTAAAGGAAAAACAAAACAACAAAACAAAACAAGTTTTTTTGGTGAGTAGTTTCGTCACAATATTTTATTTCCGTGAAAATTCATGAAAATAGGCTCTCATATCATCGCATGCTCTCTCCGCCAGAGAGGATGAATACTTTTTTTCTTTCGTTTTCTCATTGCCCAAGGATAGCTTCATTGATGAATTAAAATAGATTTTCCTCATTTTATTCAGGAGTGACTCAAAAGCATTAATGAATATTCTAATTTGAAAAATATAATATCTTACTTTTTCAAATTGAAAATCCTGTATTTTATTATTCATGTCAACGCATAAAATATTTTGCCATATTTTTGCAGAAGTAACATAATATTTATCTTCGAACATTTTCGAATTAAAAAATATAAACTAAAATAATTAAATCAGAGGTTGGAAAAGAGTTTTATATATATCATTATACTTGAAATGGAGATTAAGGTAGTCGTGTATGAAATACGTAATAGATTGGTTTCTGGTGAGATGATACACAAGGTGTTGAACTATTTTAATAAGATTTCGAAATAACTCCCGTTCCTTGAAGAAATAACTCAATCCTTCTGAGGAAAGACCGTTGAACTCTCGACAACATTTGCGGATTATCTGACTTAAAGGCGTCGACAATACTTTGTCTCATACCCAACTGTGATGTAGATGGAATCCGGTAAACGATGCCCTTAATATAACCCCACAAGAAAAAATCTAGACTTGTAAGGTCGGGAGACCTAGATGGCCATCTAGCAGGACCACCACGTCCTATCCATTTGTTTGGAAATACATGATCCAAATGCTCGCTAACCTGATGTGAGTAATGTGCCGGTGCTACATCATGTTCAAACCACAAATCTTATCTTATATGGTGGTACATTGGCAAGTTCCATTGGTAAATGATTTTGCTGAAAATTTAAATACATCTCACCATTGAGGTGCCCGTCGAAAAAGTGCGACCCAATTAGATATCCATATACTATAGCGGCCCATACATTCAAGGACCAACGATGCTGGTGATCTATTTGTCTCTTGAGGTGTGAATTTTCCGTGGCGTAATAATGAAAGTTGTGCCTGTTAACAAGTCCATTCTTGTGGAAAGTTGCCTCGTCCGAGAAAAGAATTTTGCTAAATATATTTGGATTTTCCGCTACTTTGTCACTTCCCCAATTGCTGAAATTGATTCGATTTTCATAGTCTTGATTGTTCAGTTCCTGGTGCAGCTGTACATATGCTTGAAATTTATTCACTTTCAAGATTCTCAGGACGGATGTTTGACTTATATCTTTTAATTGAGAAAATTATATTTGGCTTTCATATGGGACCTCTGTCACTGTCAACAGAACTGATAACAGGTTGTCTTCAGCTGTAGCAGTTTTCGGTTTTTTCATGGTTTTTTGTAAGCGATATTACCCGTTTCGATAAATCTAATCAGAAGTTTTTCAAAACATCTTGCATCAGGATGCCTCTCATCAGGAAACCTTTGTGAAAAAACTCTACTTGCTAACAAAGGATGTCTATCACACCCACCCAGAATAAATATCTTACCAACCATTTCTTCTTTGGTGAACTTCATGGCAGTTAATTGAGAAAATTGGGTATTAACTTCACTTTAACAATGTTTGATAACGAAGCACTGATAAGTTCACTATGTAAAATGCAGACTATCATATGTCCTGACACCTGACAAAAGGAACAAATAAAAATAAATATCAACACACCCCTCGATTTACGTTTTAATCATCTTGATTTTATCATTCGTTAAAAGAATTATTTTGTTTAGGTTTCATTTTTTACTATTTGCATCATTACAGAAAAAAAGTTTCTGTGCGAATAATGATGCATGTTGATGAGTTTGATACGGTTTGTAGAATTTTCATCAAAAATTTTTACAAATTATCGAATATATCGAAAATGATTGGAGATAAAGATAAGGTTAATTTTGCAAAATATAGCACAATATTTTATGCGTTGACATGAATAATAAAATACAGGGAGATACATTTGAAAAAATCAAGATATGATATTCAAGACTCACCCATAACTAGGACGCTACTGATTTTTCCAGAAAAAGTAAAAATTTTTGAATTTTCCAAATATGAGTCAAGAGAAACGCTCACTTGACATTATTCGTACAACGCCCAGTTTTTGGGTAAAAAACGTTGAAAAGTTTTTTAAGAATGATGTGTCCAAAAATGTTTAATGTCAGTGCAAATTTGAAACTATTAAATTTGAATTTCAAATCGTCCATCATAAATCGTTATACGCATGATGACAAGACCATCATGTACTTCATGTATGGACTTACGGAATGCATTAAAAGCTCGGCGGTTGTACATTGAAAGATTTCCAAACCGTACTGCTCCCGATAAGAAAACGTTTGAAGGAGCAGAAAGGCTAATTGAAGTAAGAATGGTAGAGATGGAAAATGAGGTTTCAGCAACAATTCTAGACGATCCTGGTTCATCTACTCGAAGAACTGCTGACGCTTTAGGTGTGCAACAGATCTGTTTGGTATACCAATTCGGGTAGAGTTCCGTAGATGGCAGAACGAGAAAGTGAACAATTTATTATAGAATATGTGTAAGCAAACTTCCTGAACACGAAAATGATATTCGTTTTTTCGGGAAATGTACCGTTTTTGAAAGAACGAGAAATTAATTTTAAATAAAGTTACTCTTTGACTAGCATTTATCAGCAAATAAAAATGGTATACTTACGGTTTATTGGGGTAATTCTTTAAAAGATTTAATTTTCTAATAATATATGAACTAATGTATTATCAAAAATTTTTCCATTAACAAAGTAATATTAATATGTGTTAATTTTTCCAATCCTAAAATGATGTAAACAAACTGGCATCCATCTTTAAAATTTTACAGAACAAAGTACTTTCATCTTCGGTATTAATCGATACGTAGATCGGAGTCACAGAGTTGCACGGTTGCCAGGTCGTAATCATTGTTAAAAATTTAAAAGAATTCCTAGTAAAAGATTGAATTTGGAAGGTTATTATATCTTACTTTTTCAGTAAGTAATCTAATTTTGTTTGACAATTCATTTGAACATTACAAAAGGAGATGGGTTGCGCTTTGTTGTAGGAGGTGCAAGTTATGGGGTGTAGATAAATTTCACCGCCTCCATAAGAGCTCTGAATGGGCATTGGTTTGTCCCTTATATGCTTCCACCAACAATATTTTATCAATTCATCACCGAATTTGTCACTGGTGATATGTGTCGGCGGAACCATGTCTTGAATGGGCCCCAATGGGATTCTATCCAATTGGTATGCAGCCCCTGTCTACCAACGAAACAGAATCGCTTGTCTAGATCTGAGTGATTGACCGCCTCATCTCCAAATCCCTCGTCACTGATTACTGAATATCTGCCATAGAAAAAAAATTGTATAATATATGAACTAATTGTATAAAAATATGGATTAGTGATTTGGATCCGTTGAAGTGGACTTTCATCCAAAAGGTAGGGTTGGTTCGTTTGAGTTGATTTGCACCAATATGGTAATGTTGGTTTCTTCGGACTGATTTGCAATTATGAGGTAGAGTTGATACGTTACGATAGGCCTGTTTCGATAAGAGTCACTCGAGTTGGTTTACTTCTTTAATCTATGGTTGGTTCTCTGTGATTGATTTGTTTTGATGAGGAAGGTTGGTTAAATTAAATCAACTTGCTTTGGTTAGGTCAGTTCTCATGGTGGGTAAGCGGCTAGGTCAGGTTAAGGTATATAGGTAGATGAGTTTAGGTTTAGGTTAGGTTAGGTGGTTGGGGTTAAGATGAACCCTTTAAGTTAAGTTAGGTAGATTGGGTTTTTCACTACGATAGATTAGGTTAGGTAAGGCTAGGTAGGTTGTTTATTATGGGTAAGTTAGGATTAGTTTCGTAGTCAAGGTATGTTTGGTTATGTGGGTTAGGAAGGATGGATAATATATAAACTTACGTAGTCCAGGCATCAGTGACTAAATTGCTTCCAGAGTGAACGTTGTCCACACTTCATCGATGAAGTGTTTCGGTGTCACCGGCATCTACTACATCACACTGAAAATTGCCCACTTCATCGACGGCGCCAATCACCCAGTGTCCGTCTATCTAACGGCCCATGTTGTATTTCCAATTCGCAATCTTGCTTTCGTCCACCATACCTGCACCTCCGATTTTTTCGGTGCTTGTATTTCGCCATGCGACTACAATTGTTTCTCGTGGATGATACCTTGGTAGGTGTCATCCCACGCAAAGCTGTTCATCAAACTGAAATGAAATCAAAACTTGAGTTAAATAATAAAAAGGAAATTGCAGTTTCTTACTAAATAACCTGCTGGATAGTATTTCTAGCTCCACTGAACAAGCTGCCACTAAGAAGTGACCTTCTACGCTTTTGGCAGCTTCTTTTGTGGCACTTTCATCCAAACCACTCTCCGTCAGAAATGCATGCCTCATGTTTTCCGTTGGCAAAACAGTTTGGAGAATCTTCTAAATCAACCGGAGTAAGCATTCTGTGTCGGATTGCGAACGCTCTACCTTCTTGCGGAGTTCGCGCAGTTCCTTAAAAATGTAATATTCAGGAGTTGTTCTGCATTTATAATTCAATTACTCACGGTCATATTGGAAAACGATAAACTCTAATAATAATGCCAATAATTAACAAAGTAACTAAAATCACACAAAATTAATTAATAGAAGCTTTTCGATTCTATTTATTTTATTCTTCTTCTATGATTTAGCTACGAAATTACGTCTATTCGCGCATACGCAGATCTACTTGAAGTTCATTTGATCTACGAAGAGTAGATCCGCACAAATCAGCGAATTTTCGTTCTTACGCTTCTCACTTCACAATTTAAGGAAATAATTGAGAAAGTTTGTAAGTAATGATTTTATATCCTAAAATTATGAGCTGCCATTCATCTCATAGAACATAAAACGGCTATTTTTGGTACTGAATATTTTATTAAATATTTGATTCTAATAATTGTCTAACACACATGGTTGTACAATTCGTCAATAGCAGAGAATAAAACGAAACAAATACGAAAATGAAACACCCAACAGAACAACACCGAAACAACAACACACACAATTAAAATTTTCTCATTAGGCATTTAGGAACTCATTTATATTGTAGAGCTTGATATCACAGATACATTTGAATATTTGAGATTTGAAAATTTTAAAGATTTCTGTACGTTTGATTTCAGACGGCAACTTGTTATAAAACAATATTCCCGTATAGAGATGTGATCTTTTAGTCATGTTAAGTCTATGAATCGGTGTATTATAGTTGATATTATTGTTTTTAGTGGCAATGTCGTGATTTATCAAATAATTGGAAAATTGTGCTTTGTTTTTAAACATGAATAAAAGTGTCTCATATATGTTGATACCCAGAAAAGTCAGTAAGTTATTTGATCTGAAACCATTTCTACAGGTCTGAGTGAACGCAATGTTGAACATAATCCTTATGATCCTTTTTTGAATTATAAAAATACGCTTGAAATGCACACTATTCCCCGAAATGATTACTCCGTACTTCAATATGGGATAGACATATCCAAAGTAGACCGCTTTTGCGGCATAGTGAGATAATTGTCTCTGAATAACTCTAACTGAATAACATGCCTGAGACAACTTTTTACTACTGACCTTCCCCTGACCATCGAAACTGAGACTACCGTCAATATGAATGCCGAGCAACTTAGAACAATTCTCTGTGCTTATGGGTTCTCCCCGAAGACGAATTTGCATTTGTTGATCATCGCTAGCCTGTGAAGGTTGAAAATTCACAAGATTAGTTTTTTTCGTATTTAATATTAATCTCTTTGTGTTAAGCCACTCCTGCAGGAGTTCTAGCTGAGCATTGACCTTGTCTGAGCCAGTGGAGCCATTGGAGCCCCTCCCAATCGGAATAATTGCAGTGGTGTCATCTGCATAGGTAACGAAAAAGGCATCCGGCAATGAGCACTCAAAATTATCATTCATAAAAATTGAGAACAGAAGTGGACCCACTATGATGCCTTGTGGGACACCAGCCCTGAGTTCAACATAGCCTGAGTTTAAAGATTCCGAGCCGAGCATCACTAGTACCTTCTGCTTTCTTGATGATAAATCAGACTTTACCCAGCCGAAAGAAACCCCGCGTAACCCGTGCCTCCCAAGTTTCCAAAGGAGAAGCTTATGGCTGTGAGTGTCAAACGCCTTTGACAAGTCCAAAAATATCCCACACGCTCTAAATTTTTCCTCTATGGCTGATACGAAGTCAAACAGTGCCGTATCAGTCCCTTTGCTTTTAAGAAACCCGTGCTGATCGATACATTGATCGATGTCACCTTGCATGATTTACCCTGTACAAAAGAAGATGGTTGGGCTTTGCTGTAGAACATGGTTATGTCAGATTAGATTAAGTGATCTAACCCCAGCATTAGCGAGTCAATATTTTTTGATTGAATTCTGAATATCCTAACAGTTGCAAACAATTATCCAAATTCACAGGTTAGATTGTTTACTTATAAATCTGCTTCTCACAAAGTTTTTTCTTCTCTTATTTTGGAAAAATTTTACAGTCTGCCAACTCTGATAAATTATCGATCTACCTGACAATTCATAGCAAAGTTCACCGAGTTCTATGAAAACTTAAAGATGGATGACTATTTGATTACATAATTTTATGCGAGGTATAAATAACATATATTCTCAATATTTTGTGAATTGAAATATGATGTTTTCATATTTTCCGTTTTTAAATGACACAAAATTGATATTATTTGTAATTGACTCAAATGAACTTAAGTAAACCTCCTTTTATACAGGGATATCCTCCGGGACCGTCCGTTTAAAATTTTTCAAGTTCCAATTACAATATCAAGCTGAAATTTTATACGCAGCCATAACTAGCGATTTACAATCGGAGTAAAATATTCTCGAAGTGATACAATTTCCGGTTATACCGGAAGTGGGTTATCACTTTGTTATTTCAAATAGCAATCTACCTTTTTTATTTTACATCTAGAACCGATATTTGAGCAAGGCATAATATACCCAAGTTGTCGGCACTTATCTGTCAAAACTTTTGACAGATTTAATTATTTTTGTTATAAACTCGATTTTTGAGGAACATTTAAAAAAATTGTAGCTCGTAGATCTTTTGAACTGTAGACACAATTTTTCTTTGGTGGATAGAAGAAGGATCAAGGAATATTCTAAACAGTCTACACATGCTAAATGTTTATTGCGTTGTTTTGTATGATTTTTTCAATTTGGCCTTTTTCAAACAGCAATAACTCATTTTTTTCAAATTGCACGTGCCAATTCTTATAACGCCATCAGATGAAGCGTCAAATTTCCGATGGAATTGTATAAGCATGTACTATACCCATCTCTTATAGTTTCGATATAATTTGGGAATATATTGAATTTTGATGATTATGCAAGAACTAACAGAGAATGCTTTAAAATAATTGAAGCAAATAGCTGAACTGGCTACGCTCACCTGACAGGTGCCTAAAATTAATGTACTTGTCACATCGTTCATTCGAATTTGATATTTCAACAAGAATTGTCGCTATTTTCGATTGAAAATATCCAAAAAATACAACACATTGGGAATAAAACCACTGGTTATTCAAACGAAAATATATTTAATCTTTTTTTAATTCATGGCGAATGTCAAAAAGTAGTGAGTAAAAATTGCAGGCAATTCAATAACCAATTTCCAAATTTACCGTCTATGAGTAAAATAAAATTTCGAAGCATTAGAAGCAATTTTCTACAATTCGGGTGAATAAAAATTGTAGGAACTGAGCGAAAACCAATCATACGGGTACATATTATGTTTCTTAAGGATCCTTTGAATGCAAGTATAACTCAATCCAATATCCATTGATGACTTAATAGACGCATGTGGATTGGCACGAAAATACGCTAGCGTATTAATTTGATTGTCGTCGTCCTCGAGAATTGGTTTTCTTCTAGTTTCTATGTATTTTGTTCTCCCAATTGAAGAAAATTGCTTCTAATCCTTCGAAATTTTGTTTTACTCATTGGCGCCAAATTTGAAAATTGGTTATTGAATTGCCTGCAAGTTCTATCCACCACTTTTTGACATTCGCCATGTATTAAAAAGAGATTAAACATATCCTTGTTTGAATAATCAGCCATTTTATCATCAATCTAATGTTTTTCAAAAATTTTCACTTCAAATTACCAACAATTCTTGTTGAAATATCAAATTCGAATGAACGAAGCGACAAGTACATTAATTTTAGGCACCGGTCAGGTGAGCGTAGCCAGTTCAGCTACTTGATTCAAATATTTCAAAGCATTCTCTTTTAGTTCTTGCAGAATCACAAAATTCAATATATTCCCAAATTATTTCGGAACTATAAGAGATGGGTATAGTACATGCTGATACAATTCTATCTGAAATTTGACGCTTCATCTGATGGCGATATAAAAATTGGCACGTGCCATATGAAAAAATTGAGTTATTGCTGCTTGAAAAAGGCCGAACTGAAAAAATCATACAAAACAACGCAATAAACATTTAACAAGTGTAGACTGCTTAAAAAATCAAGATCAAGAGATCTACGAACTACAATTTTTTTTTTAAATCTTCCTCAAAAATCGAGTTTATAACAAAAATAATTAAATCTGTCAAAAGTTTTGACAGATAAGTGCCAACAACTTAGGTATTTTATGCCTTGCTCAAATGTCAGTTCTAGATGTATAATAAAATGGTAGATTGCCTTTTGAAATAACAACGTGGTGACCCACTATCGGTATAACGGGAAATGGTATCACTTCGAAAATATTTCATTTTAATTGGAAATCGCTAGTTATGGCCGCGTATAAAATTTCAGTTTGATATTGTAATTAGAACTCAAAAAGTTTTAAACGGACGGTCCCGGTGGATATCTCTATATAGATAAATGTTCGTTCAAAAGTACCTTCATTGCACAGATTTACGAAAATATTTAAGAATTTTTTTTATTATTGAACGGTTCATTCGCCGAAAAAACTATTATCATTTTCGACTTCAGGGGGTCCTTTTACACCAAAGAAAGTGTGAAATATTCAAATTAGTGTTCTGCCGTATACGAAACCGCTACCGCAAATCCTTCATGAAGATTTGTTGTATCCATTCCACCTACATTCTTCTTAATGAATTTCCTGCCCATATTGCGCATTGTCAATGCCTTTTGCGTGGGTTTATTCAAATTCCTTAATTTCTTATGCTAATCCTGTTCACTGATGAAGAAAATTTTTCAAGAAATTCCATATGGAATTTCCATAGTAATCATCTGAGGAGTGAAGAAAATTCACATCAAACATATGAACATCGATTTTGAGATCAGTTTTCGTTGAACGTTGGGATCGCCATTGTGAGTGCATACTTAATTGGGATGAATTGACATGACACGTAGAGTTTTTGTTTGTTTTTCCTTTAACGTGCTCTATTTCTGCCTTTTCGGCTAATGACACGCCAGTGGGGCAATTCTGTCACCTCACTAACCCGGGAATTTTTCCGAACCCCTCTCATATCGAGAAAAGGGATCTTTAATGTCCAACATATCTCTGTTAGATAGGACCGACAGCTTTACATCTCCTCCGAAAGATAGACATTCAAGCGATTCCCAGAATCCGAAAAAGCGCAACGACTTTGTGGGGATTGAACCCAGGTCGCACTGCGCAGGAGACGAGCATCATATTCCCCCCGCCTCCGAGCCGGCCTACACGCAGAGTTGTCTGTGGAGCTTAGCAAATTGAAAAACGATATTTTAATCAAAAGAATTTTGAAGAAACGTGTCCCTGACAATGTAACAGTGAATGTTGACTTACGTGATCATAGCGAAGGCGATTTCGAGAACGGAAGCAAAGATTTTCTCGATGTATCGAATGAAAACAATGTCAACCTTGAGAATGTATACAACTTGCAACTCTACGTGAATGAGTTTAAAAGTGAATTAAGAGTCACAAGAGTTCAATTGAAATGCTCAATGAAGCTGGTGGAAAGCATGGAAAAAACTGTAAATGACAAAGAAAAAATTATTTATTAAATATCGTAAAAACCTTCGTATTCCGCCATAGCGAAAAAAAGCAACGTTGTCAGTACCACAAAAAATTCTGAGGAATGCATACTAAAGGAACCTGTAGTTCCGAAAGCATCCCAAAAAGTCAATTCAACCGATACGAATAGCAACTCCCAGCGTAAAGATACAGATAACACTGGAACTGAGTTCCAAGAAGAACGGAATTCTCGGAGAAAAAAGAACAAAAGTATTGTTATTGGCACAGGTGGAAACGCAGCAAATTCAGTTATGGCCATTGACAAAGGCAACACATTCCAAAGCGCACTCAAAAGAGAAAACTACACTCCCTACAAAAATTGTCGCATCACCCTACCTTACGACAATACTATATAAACTCTTAGGTTGGTCATTCAAGAGTCGCTTTGCTACTTTCAGAAGTGTAAAATTTTTCAAAATCGAGTGTTTCCTCCCCGGGTCCTAAAAACTGCAAGTATACGTCTCGGAAGCCCCTCAAACAAATTTTGGATGTACTCTTGAGTCACTGAGTTCCAAATTTCAGGAGGCAGATCTTCTAGTTGTTGGAGTGTTCTACAAGGCATTCTACGTTGCTGAATTTGCCACCTCATGTTGTCCGAAATATGTTCTATGGGTTCAAGTCGGGACTTCTGGCTGGACATCTTGAAATATCAATTTCGGCACTTTGCATAAATTCTGTAACTACTCTAGCTGTAAGAGGCCGAGCGTTATCATGCATATAAATGAAGTTTTCACCAATCAATGGGCCAAAGGGTACAACATGGGGTTCAATGATATTTGCGATGTTTCTGGCCACTGTCATTCTTCCATTATTCACTAGAACTAACTCAGTTCGACCATGGAAAGAAATGCCTCCCCGCACCACTACTGAGCCCCCTCCAAAGTTTTCGGTTTGCCGGATATTGCATTGCTGTTACCGTTCCCCAGATCGTCTGTATACAGGCATGCGTCTATCATTTGATACTAGTCAGAACCTGGAATTGTCGTATATCCTTCAACGCCCACAATCCCTAAGACAGATCAAGCTGGGGCAGTAGAAGACGAAGTTTTTTCAGAACAAAATAAGGTCAAAGAAAATGCTGTCATAAAACTCGCGACCGGAAGAGCTCCAGAGGTCGAACCAAAAATAACATTGAGGCATAATTCAGGAAGAGAAAACAGGTCATCCGCGTTGATTGCGGGAAGTCAATAAAAGGAAGGAAGGGTTAACGTTTCGGTTGGACTGAACATTTGGTGGGTTTGGGATGAACTAGTATTTATGTGTTTTTTGTTTATGCATCCATTGTAGTAGATTCTATGTAGTGCATTTCGAAGTGCTAAGTGGAAAACAAAAGGAACCATAAAACTTACCAACCAAGATGGATTTATACATCAGAGAAGTAGAACCTATCAATATTGATAGTCGTGTAGTCTTAAATATCGATGACTGTGATGAACTCTCACAATGTGAAAGGTTCAATTTTTCAATGTTTCATATTAATATAAGAAGTGTTCCTGAAATTTTTGATGAACTCAGTGTGGCATTCAGCCGGTTTGGCATTGATTTTGATTGTGTGGTCTTGACTGAATCCGGACATATACAATATGAAAGGGTATTCTAGCATTTATTGTGGCGGTAATATAAAAAGAAATTATGAAACTCTAGTTTCTATTAGCAAAGTACAGATAGCAGCATGAAATTGTATGCATTGCTGATGTGAAAGTTATCAAGCTGTTTGTTCACATCGATGACACCAAATCCATCCGGATTTTGTCATTGTATAGACCCTCCCGCAGAATTTGTTGTCATTTGTGGAAGATCTTGAGCGTACTAGAGGAGGAAGGTTATTCTTCTTTGATAAATCCTTACACCAGAAAACTGGGAGATCGTGAATCATGTCTGGACCATATTTTTGTGACAACTTATTTTGCTCATGAAAATTTGCGGTCAGTTGTCTGGCGAACCAGTATAACGAATCATGATCCGGTCATTCTTGGTATTGTTTTCCCTGAAAAAAAAAGTTCTGGATAAAAAATATCGCATAAATATAAGACCATTATAAATTATACCGAACTGAAGCATAAAATGGAAGTAAATGATTGGAGTGAAACTTATTGCACTGGAAACCCTGAAATTAGCTCGCAACTATTTGTTCAGCGATTGTTGGAAATCCTAAAGTCATGCACTAGGATGGTCCAGATAGAGAAAGCTACAACCAAACGCAAAGCTTGGGTAACGGATGGATTGCTCAAATCAATAGCTACAAAAAAATACCTCTTCAAAATAATGACTAAAAGCCGTTTTGATAAAGCTGCTGGCATAAAGTACAGAAAATATCGTAATTTCCTGAATGAACCACAGAAGAAAAGGAAAAATGATTACATTAGAGAACAAGTATCGAAACATAAACATGATTCAAGAGGTACGTTAAGGGTATAGCTGATCGGAGGGAGCAGAATGACTGGATCTATCTTCTCAAATTGGATTATGGAAACATTTTAAGATCACGTCAAGAAATTGTAAACTCATTTAACAACTATTTTGCTGAGATAGGCTTACCTTTAGCGGCCAAAGTATAAACACAGATGAGAAGCTTTAAGTTTAAAGAAAAGCGAAACGTGAAAACGAATAAAGATGAGATAGAAATAGAGATCAATGATCTGGAACACGGTAGATCCCCGGGCATTGATGGATTAACTGCTGAAAATATAAAACCAATATCCAGACAGATATCTGAACCCCTCTCCTTCATTTTCAATGAGTGCATGAGATTAGGCATATTTACCAAGATGTTCAACACTTCGATTGTGCGTCCTATTTTCAAGTCAGATGACAAAGCATCCCCATTCAATTATGGGGCAATCTCTATAATACCACTTTAAGGCAAGTTTGAAAAAAATACTAAAAGAAAGAATTATGAGCTATTTAGATGAATTCAAACTTCTCTCGGAGAAACAGTATGGTTTTAGACCAAAAAAATTTACCGAGGATGCTATGGGTAACTTGTTTTCTACAATTTATCAGGCACTGGATGGGGGTGTTCCTGCGATCTGTTTATTCATAGATTTGAGCAAGGCGTTCGATTTGCTTTTATAATTTAATGAAAAGTTATCTTGAGAAAAGGGAGCAGGTTACAGTGGTGGGCGGTGTGGAGAGCTACAGTAGAATTTAGAATTTGGGGTCTCACAGGAAACTGTCCTTGGCCCCATTATTTTCTGCATTTATATCGATGATTTGTTTCACCTATCAACGTTTGGAGTGATAACATCCTTTGCTGATGACGCAGCAATTCTCTATCAGTATCATACATGGCAGGCGCTGAAAGAGAAAGTGCAGGGTGATTTTGGGGTTATCTTGAGTTTCTTTGCGACTGGGTTACCTTAAATAGTGAAAAAATAAAGTTTTTTCCGTTCACAAACTATTAAAGACACTTACCAGATTACATAGAGCCGAACATTCACTTTGGAGATAAAGAAATTAAAATTGATCCAGCGAGTAAAACTAAATACCTTGGTGTGATAATCGACCCCCATTTAAGGTAGAGTAAACACATTAATTATTTAGTCAAAACTCTTCGTCGCCTCTTGCCGATTTTCCGTATTTGTGAAAGGTTCTGTGACTTGTTGTAGCTCAAGAGTATTTATAACGCCCTTATACAATCGATTTCATATTATGGGGTTCTTGTGTGGGGTGAGGTGGAGAATGTTCACCTGCAAAGTCTAGAGGTGCTGCAATGGCGCTTCTTAAAAATAATTCTCGGTAGGAATCCAGACCATCCATCAGATAGTCTTTATAAAGAAGCTGAAGTCATGGATTTGAGACAGTTGTATTGTCTGCGAATACTGATCTTTCAATTCGGTAATGGTTCGAAATCGGACCTAGTATATCATGGATATACAATAAGATACGCAGCTTCTAGCTATACATTGCCAAGAGTATTTAAAACGGTGGGACAGAGATGTTTCTGTTATTTGGCACCTACTGCCATCAGAAATGAAGGATCTCAAGCGAGTAAGTGTATTCAAGGTTCGAGTTAGGGACTAGATTTTGTCTCTCCCACGTTCTTGTATTTCAGGTTATATAGATTTAAAAAATGCACCCATTAAATAGATTATAAGTGTAGTTATATGTATGTTGCTTTTATCTGCTCACATGATTTTGGTGTAGATTGTTTCATGTTTTTTCCTTTTGTTGTTTCTTCTGATATCTCGGTTGCTCGTATACTGCTATTTACTAGCCATGCACAAGTCTCTGCCTTTTATGGATTATATATAGTGTAGTGAGGAAAATGTTTGATGAACGAGGAATAAGCACCGAACTTCATTTACTCATTTTGATTTTTGGTGAAGGATGTTAATATTAATACTAAGGCAACGAATTCTGTTCTTATATCTAACTTATACTTTGTGGAAATAAGGTTATTATTATTTATTATCGTGGACTTATGCACTATTATGTTAGCTGGATATAATTTAACTTTCCCAAATTCAGCAATCAAAGGGAATAGGCTCGATTACAATATACTTGATATAAATTTCCTAACTATCCTACATGTCTTAAGAATTACAGCGTCTTGCATTTCTATATAGGTATTCTTATGCAATTCTAATTTCTTAAGGCTATCGTGCAAAGTTTTGGGTATTAACTCAGTCGAGGATGACAGGTACAATATCTATTTCATAGAGGTGCCACATCTGCTTGACCTCAATAGCAAGGTCTGTGTATTCGGACTTTGTCTTCTGGAACTTATTCAGCACTTTGTTATTATTCGGTATGGCGACATCCACAAGCATTGCTGTTCTGGTTCTCTTATCATACACCACTATGTCCGGCCCATTATTCGTCACTATTCTGTCAGTGATAACAGGCCTAACGTAGTATAATTTGATAGTCATTTTTCAATACGCGCGCCGGCTGATACTTGTAATACGGCTGGAAGGTATTCAGAAGTCCTTACTTGTGTGCAAGTTCCTGATGGATAATGTAGCACACTTGATTATGCCTGTGAAAATAGTCCGTAGTAATATGCTGTATAGTCTTCGATCTTATAGGGCATTTTCTGCACTTATCTGTTTGAAATGTTCCGTTCTTAATAATAAATTTTTTGTAGTTGTTTGTAGCGATCACTTGGTCATGAATGGCCATAAGGAATCCTTCTGTTACCGCGAATAAATCTTCTTTCATCAACCATTTGTTGGAGGCTTCTTTGCCGATATGTGGGTGATTAATCTCATGCTGATGTAGTCGATTCAATACTTTTCTCGACTATTGCTCTTGTTTTTCAGTGTCTGATAGGAACGTTAGATTCCGCAGGTCGTCTCTGGTAGCAAGATTTAGAGGTGTATATCCCTTACCAGCCAATGATACAACTCTATGGAGGTCAGAATTGAGAGCTTTTGCAGAGAAGAATTCTCTGAGATTTTTTATTTGTTCGGTGTGTATATTGACAACATCTATTAATCCGCGTCCTCCTTCTTTCCGCTTCAAAGTTGTTCTTATCACAGACGATTTTGAATGATGATTGTTGTACTTTGTCAGCATCGTTCGGGTCTGCCTTTGAATATCGTCCTGTTCTATCTTAGTCCATCTGATTATTCTAAATGAGTAAAGCAACACTGAAATGACGTAGGTGTTGATTGCCTTGACTAGATTTCCCGAGGTCAACATTGATTTCTGCACATTCTTCAGGCGCTGACTGTATTCTGAACGAATCTTCCCCTTTGACTGTTTTTGGTCTAGCAATCAGGCTTGTTGGTATCCTAGATATTTGTATGTTTCACCATCTCACATGCAGTGTATAATGTCACCGTTTGGAAGTTGTGCTTCACCATCTATAACTTTCCCTCTTTGAGTATTCAGGGGTCTTGCATTTTTCGATCCGGAATTTCATATGAACATCTGACAAGAACTCACGAGACAGTTGTGAGCAGATCATCCAATTATTTCTATCATTAAAATTATCAAAATACAACCCTGCGCTCGCCAATACAAAATTGAAATGTGTGATGAATATTCTTCCTTTGAAATATGATGCCTTCAATGTTATTCTTACTTAATTGTCTTCATCAAGAATTGTATTGAATGAGAAACAGATACAATTTTGAAAATTAATATTTCTTTACAGATACAAGTTGCTAAATAGCGCCTTTGCTCTACTGGTAATAGTACTAGTAGCTCCACTGAATCAAGTCCAGGGAATAGATCTCGTTGATCCACACGATCCAAATGTACGTTTCAATAGTACACCAGTAAACGAATATTATTCATTATCAATAGATGAGAATGTGAATTCAGCAATATTATTCTATATTGTAAATGGTAAGTCGAAGATTGCTTTTACATATTTTCACTCAGTACTTTTGTTTAACATCTGTCATGTGGCATCACTGAAATATCCATATGATATTTACGAAATAACCAAGGCCTGTCCTGTAAGGCTAAAGAAGGTATTGTATCGCGCAGTGCCTGTGAATGACACTCCGACAACGCTAACGCCACCAAGTTAGGAGAGATACTCTCTGTGATCTCGCGATCACGATTACCCACGGGGCCAATAGATCATATTGCATGTCTACTGAATCTTTCAAATCGATTCAAGAAATTATCACTACTAGAGGGACATACTTGTCCAGTCTTGTAGCTCCTCGAAATTTCGAGGGAATGAAAGTTGGCGCGGTCGACCTATCTAAAGCTGGCTTCACACATCTGCGGCCTGTTCCAATGCAGAAAGAAGCAACACCAGTAAAAGAGTGCGAACTAACAGCGAAGTCGTTAGCTGTGCGACAAATGAGTATAGTAAGTTCAACATAGTGTTAAGATGCGCGGTTTCTAGAGTATAAGGTTCCTTTATAACTTTTATCTAACTTTTATGTCAAAAATTTAGAATACAAACTGCATTCAAACAGAGTTATCGATTTGATTGTAGAACTTGTATGCTCGGAGGGAGTGAATGAATCGAATGCATTTTTTTCATGGACAACCAGGTCAAATAACGAGGAAACTAATTTATTTGAAACCGATTGAAAATTCAACCTCCCAATGGCGGCTTCTCAATTAGCAGTCTGATTTTCGATCACTTACACTGCACTGCATTATAAAGGGTTATTCATAATTCATTGAGTGTTGGTTTTCAGCGAAAACTATCTCACAGGTCGATTTTCGGTTTTTTTTAATATCTTACTTTTTATAATAAATTGAGGAGATTATCCCAACCCACTAACACCAAAAAAAAAGATCTTTAGTACATGTTTGACCATCCACAATTGTGTTTCAAATTAATAACGAACTCAGTTTTCAACTCCCCAACGCGAAACCTATTTTGTTAGAGAATGTTGAGGCGGAGAGTTCTTGCATAGTTACCTAAATGCTTCATAGAGCTTAAGGAAAAGCAATGAAGATTTCATATAATAAATAATTCATATAATAAAAAGTTCTTTAAGCAAGTCGAATATACGACCTAAAGTTCAGAATTATCATATAACATTAATGGACATATCTATCCCGACCTAATATTATACAAATATACTACAGGTTGCAATTTAGAAATAGAACCTGGGGTTTAGGAGATGAGGGTAAACTCCTCAATATAATATAAAAAAAAAGATATTAAATATTAGACCTGTGCCAGTGTTTTTGCTAGAAATCGACACTCAATGAATTGTAAATTTTATTAAGGACTTTCGCGCAATCCGGTTTATTCAAGCAAATATAAACATGTCAGGTAGGACAATGAAAATTTTAATGAGTCAAAATTGCTTTACCAGAATCAATCTTTACAGGAAGTAGGAATAGAATTGTAATAGCTGAAATGAAATTATCAATTAATTTTTTTGCCCTCAAACAAAAATACCAAATTTTTCTCATACAAAAATTATACAATGAGTGTCCTACAAATAATATAAAATTAGTGTCAGCTTTCCCGTTTAGTAATTTTTTTCGATGGAGTTTATTGATTCAGCTTGTAGTAATGTAATTCTCATACTAATCAGATTCAAAATCCGTTAAGCGAATTCTTCTGTACAAGTGATGAGGAACCCTATATTTTCCCCTTTTGTTTGGCTATTACTCGATTGCTAGTTTAAACATTGAATATTGTTTCAATGCTCTTGAAATGGTTTGGTTATCAGTTCAGATATTCCGTATATTGTTCAATAATTACCGCATCTACATATTCTTTATTCAACTGTGAAAATCAGTAATTCACTATGAAAAGATCGAAAGTACACAATAAACTCCTTGAAAATTCTTGAAATCTGCAAAACTCCCAATAATATTTATAGATAATCCAAAGAGAACAAAGTTTAATTAATAAACACCTCAAAGCTGTCAGCCGACAGTAGCACATTGGAAGTGTCATCCCGAACGTACTCGTTTGCTTGAACTGTGTCAGTTCACACCGCTTGATTTTGGCACTGCCGAAACGTTGTACGTTATAATAAATCAACTAGTTCCTCTAATAACCAAACATAGAGACGACAGACTAAGAATATGAAAAACAAACTTTTCATATATTTAAAAAAAAGGGTTTAACCCCGACGAGTTGCCCATATATCTGTTCATGCAATCAAACTGATTTCATGAAAAAATACAAATCCATCACCCGGTTATTAATACCATTGGCAGGCAATGATTATAATTAAAACATATCCTGGAATCATTATATAATAGGATAACGTTAAATGTTATGAGTATATATCAATCTACCAGAATATATACAAACTATAGCATTATCAGACAATGACATCAATGTACGAACGAGCGTCAGAGGCACTGCATACTAAAATTGTCAATTTTTTTCGGTTCTCTGACTGTTCTTGAGCAAAAAACTATTAAACGATTGTATGCATTCGCTGAATCGAAAGCAATTTTAATTAAAAAATGACTAGAAGGCTTTGATTTTTTTCCTTTTCTTATTTATTTTGACAGTTGCTAAAGTTGAACCAGTGTCTGCTCGAATTGTTTATTGAATTAACGATTAGTTCTAAGACTTTTGAAGTTATTGCTGTAACAAAAAAATGGCTAATTTTACCAACGCCGAATTGTCTGATATCCATTACATGTACGGTCTGGCTGACGAAAGCATAACAGAAGCTAGGCGATTATATCAGGTGCACTTTCCAAATGGAGACAGGCGAACATTTTCAAATATCTACAAAAAGGTGAGGGAAACTCGTACTTCTACTGCAAATAATAATTTAAAAGGAGCAACTCAAACTATGGGAAGTCTAGATATTGAGCAAGCAGTTCTGAATTGTATTGATTTGAATCCTCATGTGAGTACAAGAAAAATAGGTAATCAGTTGAACATTTGACATGTTCTAGTTTAGAGGATCCTCCACGAGTTTTTATTGTACCCGTTTCATATTCAACGCATCTAAACTATACTTTCTCGAGATTATTCTTCGAAACTGAATTTCTGCCGATGATTCTTAGATAAAATTAGAGATCATGCTCATTTTGATAGTGAAATAATGTTCACAGACGAAGCTAACTTTCCGAGAACTGCTATCACAAATTTTCACAATAATCATTATTGGGCTGAGGAAAACCACCATTCGATTGCAGAATATCATCATCAAGAATAATTCTCACTAAATGTCTGGGTCGGAATAATTGGAAATTATTCGATTAGGTCATTTTTTTTGCCTAACAGAACAAACGGTCCCGCTTATGGGCAATTTCTTGAGGAGGAGTTATCTTTTTTGCTCGAGGATGTGCTACTTGTGGTGAGAAACATAATGTGGTTCATGCATGACGGGGCAGCAGCACATCTCAGTGGAGAAGCTAGGGAATTTTTGAATAATATTCGTACATTCAACAATCAATGGATAGGTTGGAGTGGGCCAGAACTATGGCCTCCTTGGACCCCAGTCTATTTTAGACTTTTTTCATGAGGATATATCAGAAGCTTAGTTTATACCACTCCAGTGAACATTGTACAAGAATTGAAAAATCCAATAACAACCTCTTGTGACACGATAAGAAATACCCCAGGAATATTTCAAAGAGTTCATGATACGCGGAGAAGGACAGACAGACTTTCTAATTGTTCTTTTTTTTATTTTGATATTGAATAAGTATGAGTTGAGTCCCAGAAGACGAGCTATCACAACGAAAGAAATTATTTATTTTTAATAACAAGTGTCGAAAAAGTTTCTAAATTAAACCAAAATCACGAAAATTGATTATACGCTGATCAGTGACATACTGCAAAAAAGTTTGAAAGGGCTCAAGGAGACATGGCCTCCGAGAAGATAACACCTTGTGAATCAAGCGAAGGTTTTCTTTAGTAAAGGTAATAGTTGACCTTTGAAATCGCGATAAACATTTCGTGTTGTTTAAGCCTAATGACTGAGAATAGTTAACTGAAACTTGTTTCGCCAATGTCGTAAAATAACCCCACTTTACGGTGATTTCAATAAATTTTTCAGTTTCTCATTCTTGTCCTTTTTCTTATTATGATTCTTTGAAGAAAGTGAAATAACTTTCTATTACACATTTTGTAATTTCTGGCAGAATTAATTGATATTCATGAAAGCTTGTTATGATCTACCCTCTGATTAAAATATTTGTATTTCAAAGCACCCTTATAAAGTTTCTTTTGAAATTATATTTCTAACTATTATTTTGATGTATAAGATGTAGATTAACAGTAATTCTTCATACATGGCTTTCGTTGGAAAATATTAATATCTTATTTTCGAATAGGATAAATTTACGGAGCTTTTCTCTTATTATATACAAAAATGTAATGCATCCTTCAAAAACCACTCAACCAAATGTTAAAAATGTTTCAAATTGGATGAAGATAAAGGAGTAACGGAAATTGATGTATTCGAAGGAACAGTTTGATAGTTTCTGTTCTTATAAAGATGTTAAACATATATTAACAACACAATATATTTGCCCTTCTACAGGGTATCCCAAGCCTATTAGACGTTTACAGAAAACTAATATTGGTATCGTTTTGAAATTTTGACAGTTGATTTAACTAACCCAGAATTCTATTTTTAGAATATTTTTACTTCAATGACATTTCCGGTTATACCGGAAGTGCATACCAATTTTGTTATTCAATATAGAACACCCTGTATATTGATGTTTGGTTCGCTAACACTTGCTATTCCAATTACAAAAACACCTAATACATAACATAGACATAAGTCAACCTTATTTCGTTCATGAAATATCCTAGCTACTTGAAAATTATCGATTTTTTGCTTTTTGAAAAAATTGATATATCTCGAGATCCGCGTTAGCCACCACGACTGAATCTCAGTCAGTACACAAAGTGCTTTTTTTTCCGCCTCACATTCCGAAGCTATGTTTCTTCAAATTGTAGCCCATGTTTGTTTTAAATTTATTAGATTTCCCTAAAAAATCTAAATGAATTTCCCCATATATGCACTTGCGATTTCAAGTTTTTAAATTATAGAAAAACGAATTTTACGTACCTACCTGATGTTGGCAAAGGAGGCTTAGACTTCTGCACATGCATAGACATATCTCAGGGCATAGACAGGCACCTGAGCATAGATAGCAAACTATTATTGTTTTAACTGTCAGTCGAATCAGTTCTAACAGAATGGTTAGCTACACAAATGAGCAAATAATTTATTTCTTTTTCATTCATGGAGATGAGAGACGGAATGTAAGTAGAACTTGTAGGAGATTTAACGGATTATTTCCAACTATGCCGTCTATAACAGCTAAAGAATTCAGGAGATACGTTACAAATTTTCTTTCGACTGGAACGATCCAGAATGAGACATCATTTTCATCGCCTGTAGTCAACAATTAAGACCATGAAATTTCCGTTCTTTCTTATTTTGATGTTATTCCACGTGCGTAACTGGCATTAGCAGAGCATTATCTGAATTTACCTCATAGTACTCAATAGAGTTTAACAAGCCTGCTTACATCTGCTTTATAGACTCAGCAAAGACAATCGACAAAGTGCGCTTGACAGACATCCTACAAATTTTAATAAAAAGATAGTCCCCGTCCCAAATCACCAAACTAATTAAAAACTTAAACACCGGAAATGTGACAAAGATCAAGTCATGCGAACATACTACACCTAACATAAAAACTTCCTTTCAACCTCTTGATGGATGAAATAATACCAGTCACATTCTTAGATTTGGGATACAGAATGGGCCACTCTAAAATATCTGTGGTCTGCTATGCTGACGACGCAGCTATTATAGCAGAAACGGAGAAAGATCTTCAGAGACAGCTTTTTGAATTCTGTCAAGTCAGCCAACAAATCAACATGGTAATTTCAATATTGAAAAACCAAAGCCATGACATTTTCCAGAGAACCTGTCAGGTGTAAAGTGGTTGTGGAAGACAAGTCAATGTCTTCAAATATCTAGGCATGGACATCTGCAGCTACCACGATCCGGCGAAGGAAGTAAGAATTCTCATAACTAAAGCAGCAGCTCTGTCAGGGTGTCTTAGAGATGTGATATGGTCAAACCAGTACATGGGAACAGATAGTAAGGTGAAGATCTATAAGACTTGCATCAGACCTATCATGACTTACGGCATAGAAGCACGCAAAGACACAAACAAAACTAAAAGTATGCTACCCGCGGCCGAAATGAAAACCCTAAGAACTATCCTCGGAAAGACAAGACTGGACAGGATAAGAAACACTGACATACGAGCTCAATGCGGCATAGTAGGCATAGTCAGATTGGGCAGACAAAGACGAAAAGAATGGTATGCGCACGTGCGAAGAATGCAAGAAAACAGATTTCCGCGCATAATGATGGAGAGCAAGCCACATGGAAAGCGCCGACCATGAAGACCCCCAAAAAGGTGGTAGGAAAGCTGGCAGTCCACCTCGCAAGAAACCATCCAGATACGGCTTCGGCAAGCAACAGACCAATAGGTCTATTTAAAAGAATAAGAAGAAGAAGAAGAGACCACATAGTAGTCACAGAATTCTAAAAATACATAAACTGCACCTTATAAATTTTCATTGGTCCAAACTCTATTCGCTGATGATCCACAGCTTCCAATAGAACTGTGTGAGATCTATCTCCTCAGAACACAAGAGAATCCTGATTTTCTCAAAAGGATTATCTGGACGGATGAGGCCAAATTTTCTCATAGTACGAGAGAAAGAAATTCTCAAAATAAATTTAGTTTTAATGTGTTTGCACTTTTGGACAACCGATTTTCGTATTTTGTGTAAGACGAAAACTTAAATGGGAACTCTATATGGAGATTGTGAGTACGGTAGTAAGTGAATTCGTTGACACATTATCAGTAGCTGAATGAAGGCGTTGTTGGTACCAACTCGATGGAGCACCAGCTCATCGCATAAATGAAAATTATCGAGTTTTAATTGATATGTTTGAAAATAGATGAACCAGTTACTAACATACAGGCTGTTCTTCATCAAATAACAAATTTGGTATGCACTTTCGGTATAACCAGAAGTGACATTGAGGTGAAAATATTTTAAAAACAGAGTTTTGGATTAGTTGAATCATCTTCCAAAATTTCAGAACGATAGCAATATTAGTTCTTTACGAACGTCTAATCGGTCACTCAACTTGGGATACCCTGTATAATACCAAGCGAGCGGAAGCACAAGCTTATGAATTTGAAATCAAAATCTTCAAAAATTGAAGTATAGGTTCATTTTCAATGAATTATTTTCGAAGATTGGTGTATATCATGAAATTTCTCAATATTGGACCAGTTATCATAAAGATAATTTATGTCCTCCGAATACGTAAAAGTTTGTAAATAAATGTTCCTGTATGGTACATATACTGCTATCTCTATCTTTTCAAGTTCTGCAGCATAATAATCTGCAATTGGAATGAAGTGCAATAAAAAGGCGTTCATATTAAGTAGATTTAAGAATCATCTAAACTTTCAGTCGAATTAGCTCATGAAACGAACATAACACTCAGAGGAAACCTTATTCACTCACTTTCCAATTTACATTTGCAGACTCATTAGAAAAACCAAGATGGAATTTCAAAAAAGCTCGTTGGAGTGATTTCGCTAAACAGGTAGATAGTGATTTGAGATGGTTTCCCCCCTTAGGTAGGAATTATTTCCAGTTTAATCGAGTTGTCAAAAATGCTGCTAAAAAACATATTCCCAGAGGCTTTCGGAAGGATTATATACCTGGGTGGTCAGAGGAATCAAATGTTTTTTATAAGGATTATCAGCAAAATCCTTCCAGAGAGAAAGCCGATGCACTCCTTAGTTCTTTGAATGATAGCAGAAAGAATAAATGGAATGAGTTGATGAATGGTATGAATTTTCGTCATTCTAGTAGAAGTCCCTGGGATTTGTTGAGGAAATTAGGCAATGCTGATCCCGTTTCAAAAACTCCGTCTAATATGAATCCGAATTCTGTAGCATCTAGGCTTGTTAATGTGAAGTGTGAAGATTAGTAGATATGACAGGAATAGAATGAAACGAATCTTACATAAAAGGAGGAGAGGTGCTATCACGAGGATTCATTGAATCCTTTTGAGGAAGAAGAGCTCAAATCTGCAATGAAATCTACTAAAGTTCGTAAAGCGCCAGGATTTGATGGCATTTTCCCTAAATTTTTTAAACATCTAGAAAATAACGCTAAAAAGTGGTTACTATCCTTTTACGATGACATACTCAGCTCAGGTAATATTCCCGCTGACTTTAGAAAGGCTAAAGTTATTGCCATTCTCAAACCTGGAAAAAATCCAGAACTTCCTAGTAGTTATCGACCTATCAGTTTACTTTCTGATTCTTTCAAAATTTTAGAAAGACTTCTTTATCAGAGGTTAGAACCAATCATTGACAGAGCTCTGTCCACTTCTCAGGGAGGTTTTCGAGAAAACTGGAATTGTTCTGATCAGGTTTTCGGTTTATCCACTTTCATTGAGACAGGATTTTAGGGTAAACTTAAAATAGGCGCTGTATTTGTAGATCTCTTTTCGGCATATGACAGAGTTTGGAAGGATGGTTTAGTTTATAAACTCTTTGAAGTTCAATGTGGAAAAATTGTAAAGTTGATTGAAAATATGTTATCTGATAGAAGACTTCGAGTGTTCATCGGTGAGAAGAGCAGTAGATTTTACACTCTCAATGAAGGCCTACTTCAGGGATCTGTTCTTGTACCTCTTCTCTTCAATTTATATATGTCTGACATCCCTGAAACTTACTCTACAAAGTTTATTTATGCTGATGATATTGCTTTGGTTTTTCGACACTATGACTTTGAAACAATTGAGCATAGACTGACTTCTGATTTAGATATTCTGAACATTTTCTTCAAAGAATGGCGTTTATGTCCAAATCTTTCGAACACTGAGGTTTCTTGTTTTCATCTGAACAATCATGGGAAGGATAGGCAACTAAGAGTATTCCTCAATCAATTACTATCAACTCATAATTTCACTCCAACATATCTTGGTGTAAACCTTGATCGTTCTTTGACTTTCAAATTTCATAGTTATACATTATGTCAGAAAATGAAAACAAGAAACAATATACTACATAAACTAGCTGGATCTAATTGGGACACCGGAGTCTCTACTTTGCGAACTACTGCTTTAGCTTTAGTATATTCAGCAGTAGAATATTGCTGTCAGGTGTGGTTGAATAGTGCTCATGTCAATAAAATTGATTCTCAGTACAACGGTTCTATGAGAGTTATAAGTGGTTGTATCAGTTCAACAGTTCAACCATATTCGCAGGAAATTAGCTCTTAAATCGTCTTGGAATAAGTATCACTCATATCCAGAAGTTTTTCTGATAATGCACGATCTTCAAAATCCACCTAACCTGAGATTGAAATCTAGGAAACCTATTTGGTCGATTGACTTTTTGCATACACAGGTGAAGGCTGTTGATCTTTGGAAAACTGAATGGCAGGAAGTTGATGTTTTTAATAAACTTCTCATAGAGGATCCTTCCAAAAGAGTTGCAGGTTTCGAGATAAGTAGGAAAAATTGGTGTACATTAAATCGTCTCAGGATAGGACATGGTCGTAATAATAGTATGTTGTTCAAATGGAATACTGTAGAAAGTCCGGCATGTGAATGTGATGTAGCTGAAGAAAAAATAAGACATTTAGTCCTCTATTGTTCTATTTACCATTTTACGGGTGGTTTTCAAAAAATTCATTCCGTTTCAGATAATTTTATCAACAGGGTGGAGAACTTTAAGTCTATTTAGGAGATTAGTTTTTGCTCCCCCTTAGTGTTTCTTTTTCCTATGGTACACCATAGGAAAACACCATGTTGATAAGGCAAGGGCTACACCCATGTGGGGCTTCATTCTTAAAAGGTGTATAAGATGTTCCCTGTTGAAAAACAGAGGAGCATTAGTTAAGTTTTAGATTCAAGTTAGTTTAGATATATAAGAGTTAGGTATGTTTTGATGAAATATTTTTCTGCTGGTTTTCTTTTCCCATTTTTACAGATTCTTCCAGTCCTAATCCCCCTTCCTTTTCACCCTTGTCTTCGTGAAGAAGTCCTGGAAATCATGAAGTGCAAGATGAAATTGAAATAATGAAGCTGCTAAGCAGAAAAATTTTTGGTACTCTTTTTGTACACACGACACTAACACAACATAAACAGACAAGCTATTGCTAGTGCAATAGTGACAGGAAAACTAGTTTTTTCCACAGGTTTTTTCACTCGTTTACTGAATCATACTTAAGATAGTAAGGTTCCCCTGTTACATTTCCTGTGCTGACACTTTAAGGCCAATCGTAGGAGGCATAATGCGAGTTTAGATGCCAGATTAAGGAACAGGCATGATCTGTTTTTTCCGCTGGTATTCTATTTATTCGCTTGTTTCTTACGATTGTGTTTTTTCTGACACACACCAAAATTATAGATATAAGCATTCATTGTAAATACAATTATTCGAATTTTTGTGAATCCTCTCTTTTCAAAAGAATATATATAACAAGATAATTTGCGGTGAGATGGATATTTTATTACAGAAGCAAAATGTTTATTATAAAAATCTGAAACCAGACTTCGTATTTTCCAACAGAAAATCTGAGTTTCACTTTCAAAAGGTTAAAGAAATTTATATAACAGTTGAATCAAAATCAAATCAAACTTTTACAAGCGAGGCTGAATGGCAAGTCAACATGAAGAATCAATAATAGTTAAAAAAAATCAAACGAATGTACGCAGTCGGTCTTGACTCGTAGTACGTAAATATAACTTCTTAACCCTCCGTCGGGCGCATAATATCAAAATGTGGATTACCAAAGTTGCAACCAACTAAAGAGGGTTCTAATCATAGGTTCAAAAGGTTTTGAATTTGTTATATTTTTTTTCTCATAATTTTCGAAAAGCATACATAATTTAGTATAAAGCGGAATTGGCTAGTTATAGAATGCTAATTTGCTACTAGATTAATCCTCAGAAAAGATACGAAATGTAGAAAAAGCCATCAGTCATTTCGAAAAACAGATAAGATGATTGGAATATTGCCGTAACATCAAATACTCAAAAATCTGAACCAGTCCAATTCGAATTTATCATGAATTAAATTCTTTCAATAAGGTTTTGTTTTTTGTTTTTAGTTAATGGATCTAACATCGGAATTGAATATACTGATCCTGTATCCATTTGTCCAACATTCAGTATTGCCGTCGATTTTCAAAAGATTAATGACACTACATGGTATTCAAAGTTGACTGCTCCACTTGATTATGAACAGAATAACTGTCAACTCATAGATGCAAGTATTACAGACGAACAGAGCTTAATTAACTTCCAATTGAAAGTGATTAATTTGAACGACAACGATCCAATATTGGTGATGTCTTCATATAGTGGATGTACTTTTAATGTGAGTATTATCTTCAATAATTTTTTATTTTTTCTTTATGTCGATGGGAGAAAAATCTGCTAAAAGACGCCCGGATCACCTGGGGCTAGTATATGTTTGAGTCCAGATATCTGCCCATCCCACTAAAACACTACCCAACAGTCTTCATCTATATCCCCGGAATATATGCTAGCATGACTTCAGGGATATGATGGGTCTCTAGTCTTCCCTTGCAGTTTCAAATTCCAGTTTTTCTCTTCATGATTATTTCCACCATCTCACTTCGAAAAAATTGGGAAAACATTGTAAACGAAAGATCTGGATGACAAACGGACTTTTGAAATCAGTGGGTATTAAGAATGATTTATACAGGAGGGTGATAAGGGATCCTGAGAATTCGTCATTGAAAACTGAATTTAGGAAATATCGTAATCTCTTCAACGATTGATTCAGGTCTGCAAAAAATAAGTATTTACAGACAGATTGATTCTGACTCAAAAAGTTTATGGGAGTGCGTGAAAGATTTGAGTGGACAAAAGGAGAGGGGGTTTAACATTGATTGTCTGAGACCGGATGATGAGACTGTGCTAACTTACCGGTAGAAATCGTCGATTGTTTCAACTCCTACTTTGCAGAAATTGGTTCGAAGCTGGCTGCAAGAGTGAGGAGACCGTCTAGTAAAGTGCATAGTCCTAAAAGTAGTGTGAATTCCTTCGGTTTTACTGAGATTCTGATTCCCGAGGTTGTAAGTGCAATAAACAGTTTAAAGTGCGGAAAATCCCCTGGCAGGGATAGAATAACTTCCGAAACATTGAAACGTTATGTGAATTAAATCTGTCTCCCTTCAAATTTCGTAATGAATAAGTGTGTGAGAGAAGGAGAGTTTCCGTCCTCCTTCAAATCAGCCATTGTTAAACCTATCTTTAAATCAAACGATAGAACGCTACCATCTAATTATAGGCCTATTTCTATTATTTACACTGTAGGTAAAGTTTTCGAAAAAATTTTGAAGGATAAAATTGTGACTTTCTTGGAAAAATACGGGGTACTCTCGAGAAGGCAATATTACTTTAGGAAGGGAAAATCAACTGAAGACGCAATGAGGAACATACTGTCTAAAATTTATCAAGCCTCAGATGATGGCGTCCCTTAACTCTGTATATTTGTGGATCTGTTCAAGGCGTTCGATACCGTCTCTCAATGTTGTCTGCTTCAAACTCTGGAAAGTATAGGTTTTACAGGAGTGTCATTTAAATTGATGGAGAGTTACCCGCAAAATAGAAAACAGACTGTAGTGACGAACGGTGTCGAGAGCGGGTATAGATATGTGTAATATGATGTTTCCCAGGGGACTGTTTGGGGTCCTATATCGTTCTGCATATACATCAACTACCTCTTTCACTTGCCTTCTTTTTTTTCTGGATATACTTCTTTTTATTTCGAATTGAGAGTTGTTATTATTGGTAATAGGCTTTGGTAAAGTAATATTAGTAGTTGGAAAAAGCCATATACAAGGTTTTTCTTTCATGGTGTTTCTCGATTTTATTTGTACTTACCTGATCAACTATGTGGGCGGATATTTTGTTACGCCACTCCCACAAAACGTATGTAACTGTTGTAATTTCACATATGATTGGTAAAAATAAAATTATCATTATTTATTATCGTGGACTTATGCACTATCTCAGCTGTTAGCTGGATATAATTTACCTTTTCCAGATTCAGCAATCAAAGGGAATAGACTCGATTACAATATACTTGACATAAATTTCCTGACTATCCTACATGTATTAAGAATTACAGCTTTTTGCATTTCTATATAGGTATTCTTATGCAATTCTAACTACTTAAGGCTATCATGCAAAGTTTTGGGTATTAACTCAGTCGAAGATACGATGACAGGAACAATATTTATTTTCTCGAGGTGACACATCTGTTTGATCTCAATAGCAAGGTCTGTGTATTTGGACTTTTTCTCCTGGAACTTGTTCAGCACGTTGTTATTATTCGGTATGGCGACATCCACCAGCATTGCTGTTCTGACTCCCTCATCATACACCACTATGTCCGGCCTATTATTCGTCACCATTCTGTCAGTGATAACAGGCCTATCGTAGTGTAATCTGATAGAATCATTTTCCAGTACGGGCGCCGGCTGATACTTGTAATATGGCTGGAAGGTATTTAGAACTTGTGTGCAAGTTTCTGATGGATAATGTTGCATACTTGATTGTGCCTGTGATGATAGTCCGTATTGGCCAGTTGTTCGCAGCCGGCCGTAATATGCTGTATAGTCTCCGAGTTGAAGTTGTTTTTCATTCTTTGTCCATTCAGCACCTTTATTGTGTTCTTTGGGGTTCGACCATAACGAGGACCAATAATCGTTCAAGCAAAGTGCTTCAGGTACTTCTCTGTTATTGTTTGCAGTTTTGTCATTTCCCATATGAAAATTGGCCGCGATTTGGAGGAACCTTTGGTTTTGATGTTTCCTTTCAGTACACTTGATGTATCTTGAGAGCCTCTTTGCTTAGAGCTTCTGCTTCAAAGTATCCATATACACGTCAATATGTTGGTTATGATCAGGGTGTTTTGTGTTCATACTAATTTTTCAATAAATTTTGCGTATATGGGATTTCAAGCGCCTTGAGGGCTTTTTGTTTTTCAGGAATTCTGTGAGGCGACCGATCTCAGCTCTAACATTGCCAATATCCTTCTCTAGTCGTTTTTGCCATGGTGGTTTTCTGACTCTTGTTCACTCAGATCGAATCAGAGTTGTGGAAACTTGTTGTTTGTGTAGTCGAAGAACCGCTACCGCTCCACAGTGAATCAAAGTGTTCTGGTCAGTGAATTCTTCAAACACTGAGTTTATGCTTGCAAGGATGATCTTGGTGTTCCTGTTCGTCTTGAGTTTGGGCAGTTTAGGTCGATTAGTTGGGTCACTACCACTGAGTTCAATTATTGCCCTGTTGAGTTCTGACCGCGCAAAATACATAAATTCGTTCTGCTGGTTCGTCTCAGGGGGACGCTTTATGTTGATATTCGTTTCCATGGCTTCGATGTTTTCTGTAACACTTTCGTTGACGGTGGGTGTACCGTTATGAGAATCATCTTCACTTCTGAGTTCCATTATGACCTCTTTTCGTATGATTTGCAGCGTTTCTGAAGAAAGTAGCCTGTTTTTAAGGATTGTTCTTCGTTGATCCGAAATTCTCAGCTGGGATATGTGCTGTAACTCCGGATATTTTTCTACGAACGCACGATGTAACGCATATCTGTATGCTGTAATTTCCGATTCCAAGTTTGTAATCTTGTTATAGGAACGCATAATGAAGGCATTAATTTCTGTTGTCCACTTAATGCGTTTCCTGGGGAGTCCGGCTCTCGTGGTCGTAGGCATAATGGCTTGCGCCACCGTTGAAACGTCAAGAGTCAGTTGGGAGGTATTGATTTTGTTTTCCACTTGGTTTTGTATTGCAGTATTCCTACTCGATATCACGCTACTTCCGTCGCTAACCGAGGGAGACTGTGACTCATTTTCCGAACAAGACCCTCTTCCTAAATCTTGAACGTAAGAGGTTATGGTGGTATAATGTCGATTGTCCCGTTTGTTCCTGAGATATTACATTGGATAAGTTGCATTTTATACCTACTGCCAAGTTCAGCTTGGGTACCTCGGGTTCGCTATGCCCGTACTCAGAAACAATGTTCCAGAGCCCCTGAGGGCTTATTATTATTATTATTTATTATCGTGGACCTATGCACTATCTCAGCTGTTAGATGGATATAATTTACCTTTATCAGATTCAGCAATCAGAGGGAATAGGCTCGATTACAATATACTTGACATAAATTTTCTTACTATCCTACATGTATTGAGAATTACAGCTTTTTGCATTTCTATATAGGTATTCTTATGCAATTCTAATTTCTTAAGGCTATCATGCAAAGCTTTGGGTATTAACCCAGTGGAGGATACGATGACAGGAACAATATCTATTTTCTCGAGGTGCCACATCTGCTTGATCTCAATAGCAAGGTCTGTGTATTTGGACTTTTTCTCCTGGAACTTGTTCAGCACGTTGTTATTATTCGGTATGGCGACATCCACCAGCATTGCTGTTCTGACTCTCTCATCATACACCACTATGTCTGGCCTATTATTCGTCACCATTCTGTCAGTGATATCAGTCCTATCGTAGGATAATCTGATTGAGTCATTTTCCAATACGGGCGCCGGTTGATACTTGTAATATGGCTGGAAGGTATTCAGAAGTCCGTACTTGTGTGCAAGTTTCTGATGGATAATGTTGCACACTTGATTATGCCTGTGAAGATAGTCCGTATTGGCTAGTTGTTCGCATCCGGATGTAATATGCTGTATAGTCTCCGATCTTGTATGGCATTTTCTGCATCTATCTGTTCATTATTATTATTAGTATATTATTATTCATATCTCCTCCGTCGCTAATACATCAGCAACAGTAAGTCTGTGAGTGAGTTCTGAACTGAAACTGTATTCAGAATTATTGTTTTCGCTTCATTTTTCTTTGTTAGCAGAGAAAAAACGACAGATATTGAAGTAAGAAGTCATATAATACACGTAACTAATGAGATAATCAAATAATACATGAACTGCTATTCTTAACTTCTCACAATGCAGATCCTCGTTTGCATTTTCGTTCGTTGTAAGGTGAATACTTCCGCTCCATAGGATCTTGCCAACTGGGAAACAACTCTGAAATAAATATATTGAATGATCAAAAATATCAACAAAATTTCCGGTGGTATTACGTAAGATGAATTCAACATGAAATTCTTTGAGAACAAGAGAGCTGAGAGATCGGCTTTATATTTCGGAGATGATGCTTTACTTCCGTCTTCTCTAACAAGAGGCGGAAACGCAGATTTGCAGAAATTGTCACTGACTGTCTTTGCCATAGACCTGGATTGTCTAGTCCCGCTTACCTGTTCAAGGAGTTTATTAGTTGCCCCTTCGATGAAATTGGCCTTTGCTCTTGCAGTCGAGAGGTGGCATACGTTCTGCTTTTGTACGAAGTTTGTTCTTGTTTTCTCTGTTGGATTCATCTTCCATGACTTGTAACCTCTGCTCTTGGCTGCAGAGGCTCTTTCGCAGTCTTTGTTGAACCATGGCTCTTGTGCTATTATTCTTTTAATGGAATGGGAGATGTAGAGATCCATTCCTGAATGAATGATTTCTGAAACAGATTCAGTGCACACATTGATGTCAGGATCTGAAAGGCAAACATCACTTAATGGAAAGCACGAAAAAACTTCACGCAGATCATCCCAAGTAGCACAGTTATAGTGCCAAATACGTCTAGGTGGTTTAGGTTCTTGTTTTAGCGGCAGAACAATGGTTCCAGTAGCAGATATAAAGTTGTGGTCTGAGTTGCCTAGCGGTGGATCTGAAATCTAAAAGGGAACCAGAGTGATCGGGAAGTCGGTTGTGTGAACAGGTCCTTTTGGAGTGGGGGGCATATTACTACGCACATAACCTGTTAACAAATGTACACCAAATCTTTTTTCAGCGACCAAAACCAGGAGCCTTTTGAGTAGGATCTTGTATGAAGAACCTCTGAGTAGGATATTGTATGAAGAAACATGTGACGTAGTTTTCACGACTCACGATTGTATCATTTCTAATAGCATAGGATCAACCAGCCAAAATTGATTGGTTTCACATTAAAAGCATTTGAAATAAAGTAGCTTCAAGAGAAAAGCTGTAGCATTTTGGTCCTTTGAAACTCACCATCGTCTTCTAGACTTTTTCACCAAATATCAAATATCAAATTTGCCTTATTTGTCTCAGTATGGCTTTCTTCTCTTCGATCGATACTAGAAGTTTTCTTGATAATTCAGATATCATTAAAATGCCGAATATGGAAGTGTTTATTTTGCCAAATGCTGAATATAAAAAATGAACTCTAATTAAAATTAAGCGTTGACGATGTTTTCAATGGGAGTTACCTAAACCCTTTTTTATTTTCAATGAAATAAAACTATAGTATTTAGATTTTACAATATTAACAAAACCATGACCGGTTTCACAACACTGTGGCTTCATCACTAATATACAAACTAATGAACAGAGTTATTCCTAATATATCAGTTTCAGTTATATTATTTCCTACTTAATATTACAATAGGTATAAGTATTAAGTAGGAAATACGACTAATATATAAGGAATAACTCTGTTCCTTAGTTTGATCTATCTGATGAAGCCACAGTGTGGTGAAACCGGTCATAGGTTCGTAAATATATTGAAAATCTAAATACTTTAATTTTATTTCATTGAAAATATGTATATTGATTTTCATCAAGTAACGACCTCCTCAATCAAATTACTTCTTTTCATTAAGGTAGCATAATCTTACTTAATCAATCATTTTGTCAAATTTATTGATATACTAATGCTTTATGAATTGTAGGAAAACACTGACTATCCTAAAGGAAATGAAAACTGCACTTTGAAAATGACAGATGCCGACGGAATGATGGAAGATACTATATTCACAACTATTGAAGAGGTAAGGATTATAGAGTAAGCGTTCATATATGTCTAATTTAAACTCATATCTCTGAGCCAGTAGAAACATCTTATTCGACGAATACAGTACTGAGTAAATTAATTCTATTCCCATTTTTGTTTTAGAATCTCCTTCCCTTGATTTGTTTTTGTAGTCAAGAAGGTAGGCATTGAAAAATGCAATTATTGGAAAAAAAAATTTGACGTTGCACGACAATTTCAGTACTTCTATTTTCACAAATTTTTTCTGTCTGAAATATTTTACTAGAGCATTCATAGAATGCAATTTTGTTTCTTAGGAGATGTGGCGCTTCGAATTGAATATCTAGCAGCATGCGTTGTATTTTCATCATTTTCCAACATGTCTTGATTTTGGGAATAAAGGCGATTTGGAAAAGTGGATAATGAAATATTCGGGATGATTCTGATGTGATGATATTGCAGCGCGATAAGAAAGTCATTCTATCAACCCCCTACTCTTGGCGGCTTTAACCCCAAATTTTGAAATGGAAAAAGGGGTCGTGTGGTATCTTTTTAATAAAGAGTTTTCATATCCTATAAGACGTGGTAATCATTTACTTTTTAAAATAACGTGTGGTGATTTACAAATTATAATAAATCCGTTCGATATCCGTTTGAGGGGAACTCTTGAACAAAATCGATTCAGTTGAACAGAAAAGTTTTTCTCCCTTATTTGATCGTTTGTACATCGTCCTGCTGTCAACTACCATCCTGAAAACTTTGAGAAAGGGGTTTTGTGATATGTCTTCACAGTGTTGTTCAATTCACTGAATTTTCGATATAGTAAACAAGTGAAAATGCTAAGACGCACCAAGACAAGTCATCTGTGTTTTACCGAATAACCAAAAGTACTAGAACTTTGCACATCTACAAATATGTTCTAGCAAGGGAAAATTAATATAAATAATAAATGCCAATTAACAGGATAATATCACACGCTCCCTATTTTTCATTCCAGGTCAGAAGAATTATTAACTTTTCGAAGCAAAATCATTAATGGATCAATGGATCTTATCAGAAAATATAAAGGGTCGCCCCAGTTTGAATGCATGAACAGATATATGGGCAACTCGTCGGGGATAAACCCCATTTTTTTATATATATATATATATATATATATATATATATATATATATATATATATATATATATATATATATATATATATATATATATATATATATCCACCAGGACCGTCCGTTGAAAACTTTTTGAGTTCCAATTACAATATCAAGCTGAAATTTTATACGCGGCCATAACTAGCGATTTTCAATTGAAGTGAAATATTTTCGAAGTAATACCATTTCCGGTTATACCTATTGAGCCGCGTCCTCCTTCTTTCCGCTTCAAAGTTGTTTGTATCACAGACGATTTTGAATGATGATTGTTGAACTTTGCCAGCATCGTTCCGGTCTGCCTTTGAATATCATCCAGTTCTGTCTTAGTCCATCTGATTATTCCAAATGAGTAAAGCAACACTGGAATGGCATAGGTGTTAATTGCCTTGACTAGATTCCCTGAGTTCAACATTGATTTCAACACAGTTTCCAACCGCTGACTGTATTCTGATCGAATCTTCTCCTATGATTGTTTTTGGTCTAGCAATCTGGCTTGTTGCCGAGAAGTTACTGACAGTTTTCTGCAGATCATCCAATGGCTTCTTGTTCGAAGCATATAATTTGATGTCATCCATATACAGCAGGTGGGAGATTGTATGATAATTCATACATTTCCGGTTATACCGGAAGTGGGTCATCATTTTATTTTTTCAAATGGCAATCTACCTTTTTGATTATACATCTAGAACCGACATTTGAGCAAGGCATAAAATACCAAAGTTGTTGGCACTTATCTGTCAAAACTTTTGACAGATTTAATTATTTTTGTTATAAACTCGATTTTTGAAGAACATTTAAAAAAATTGTAGCTCGTAGATCTTTTGCACTACAGACACAGTTTTGCTTGGGTGGATAGAAGAAGGATGACGGAATTTTTTAAGCAATCTACACATGTCAAATGTTTATTGCGTTGTGCTGTATGATTTTGTATGTACTTGTCACTTCGTTCATTCGAATGTGTTATCGCTAGTTATGGCCGCGTATAAAATTTCAGCTTGATATTTTAACTGGAGCTCAAAAGTTTTAAGGACGGTCCGGTGAATATCCCTGTATATATATATATATATATATATATATATATATATATATATATATATATATATATATATATATATAAATATATAAATATATATAGCTCAAATATTTCCGCGATAAACTTCGCGTGGAGTCTATGTATGTGAATCTGAGACAAGACGAATTATTCAAAAATCCGTAGATCAATGAATAATCCCTCCTGACAAGAGCTAGTTTCCAAATCTGCTCGCCATGCGCGCAGCCCCCAAGCGCCATAATAGTGCAACTAAGCAGGATGCCGAGAAACGAAGCGGCAGACTGCAGTTTCGCCCTTATTAGGAGCTCATCAGTGTCGCATATCGCTTCTCAGCATCCTACCAAGCTACATCGGGGTACCCTATCAATTCCAGAAAGGACGCACCTCGTACATACGTGAGAGAGTCGCCCTCTATGTCGGTCCATAGATAGACATATCCAGAAGAATTTGCAAACCTAGTAGCTGACGAAGTGTACAAATCTGAGCAAGTATTTAGTATAGATGAAACGGCACTGTTTTGGAAGAGAATGCCA
The DNA here is from genome assembly GCA_013387265.2 of Cryptolaemus montrouzieri. Classification (NCBI taxonomy): domain Eukaryota; kingdom Metazoa; phylum Arthropoda; class Insecta; order Coleoptera; family Coccinellidae; genus Cryptolaemus; species Cryptolaemus montrouzieri. Next base: position 65,883,290 of record JABFTP020000103.1, read on the forward strand.
AACAAAATATTCATTTTAGCAAAAAAGACTTCCCCTGGGCTTCAGGCAGCAAATGATACAGTTATACTACTGCTATGTTCTAATGCATCTTGAGATTGTGTCATTAAACCACTGATGCTATACAGATCGTTCAAAACTCGTGGTCTAAAAAAATTGAAACAAAAATGACCTGTCTATAGTGGCGTGTTAATAAAAAAGCGTGGGTTCAAGTGGTATCCTTTGTGTTTCGTGAATTGTTTTGTTTCCGAAATTGAAACAAAATAACAGAATTTAGATTTTATAGCTGTTCTAGTCTTGGTCAATGCTCCAGGTCATCCTCTCGAACTTGAAACTATGCATCCAAATATAAAAGTGACATTTTCACCTTCCAACACGTCTTTGCATGATCATATGGAGCAAAGAATAATCCAGGTCTTCAAGCTCTATTACATACGACGTACCATCAAACTCATATCGGATTATATGAAATGTGATCATAATAAATTAGGTTAGGTTAGGTTAGATGGAAACTTGACTTAGCAAATGTATCTTGAACATAAAAGAATAAGTGGATGAAATGAACCCATACACATTGAAATCATGCTGGAAATTTATTAGTCTAAGTTCCGAACCTACATCAACCTTCACCGAGCTGATAATATAATGAAACATATTTTATAATAAATTTAGTATATAAGAAAACATCAAAAATGGAAAAGCTTAACAAATCCTGTAAACTATTTCTAATTATTTTTGAAAAAATGATTTTCAATTGAATGTTGTAACATCAAGAAAATTCTGCTAGTAGAATTATACTGCGACATGAGAATGGCTGGTGCGACCCAGCCAAAACGTCGTTAGAAACAATCATCGAATAGTCATTACCAAGATGAATAGACCAGAAACCAAAGAAAAACATATATACCGGGTGGGGCAAATAAAACGAAAAAGACTGAATAGCAACTAATCTATTTGTTTCTGGACAAAAAGCAGAAACATGTCAATTTTTTTCTGAAGGGGGACATCTCTTAACAAACGGTGCATAAAATTCAAATTTTTTAATCGAAGAGATAGGTTGAGTGATACCTCATTGGAAATCTCTTTCAATTTTCAACACAAATGTGTAATAACTTTTGAAATCTGACATATTCGGAAGAACATAGAGCCTGGTTCGTTGAAAGACGAGTTATTTTCAGTGATTGCAAAATCTGTCGACTTCGAATGAACATTCTCCGAAATCCTGTGGAATTCTGGAAAAATATCTTTAGGCAGTGGTGCTTCCATTGCACCCCCTCAGACGCCCCCTCAGATGAGGGTGTCAACCACTTTAATCTTCGAATTGATCAGTTAGTCCGAGTTATAGCTCATTGGATAGATATTTAGAATTATCTGATTACAATGAACTTATTTTGAAATCCGATTACATTTCAATGAGGATACAGGGTGCATCATGGAGAAATTCATACACAGTGTGAGAGCATCTTCACAAAGACGCGATGATCGCTCCGTGTAATCGATTCAATCGCAAAAAATATTCCCCATCGGTAGACTGATGGAACGCACACATGTGGAGACTACCACTAAGGTAATGGCCTGCACGCCTCACGACGTGAGGCATAGGCATACGCAACCGATCGTCGTATGTGAAAAGCCTCTAACAGCATGATATCCAAGGTTGAAATGAAACAAACTCGAGTAAAGTTCTCGTTACAGAAAAATATTCTTTCGAAATCACACAGGTGTAATGCAGATTTCTCAACAACAAACGCGGCAGTTTTTGTTTTTTTTTCCAGATTGCTCGTATCTGATTAATGAAATTCGAATTAATTTGTTTGTTTATCTAGCTGCTTTTCACACTCACGTGTTGCATCCATACCAGTATAGTGGTTTATGCAATAGCTGAAAGAGTAGAAATTATTGAAATTTTTTTCAGTAATAATACTCGTGCAAATAGGGCAGTTGCAGTATGCAATGAACACCATGACGACAAACACGAAGTGCCAAGTACATTTTAGTGGAAAAATTCGGAGAAACTGGCTCTGTTCAGAATAGAAATAAGCATCTATGGGAATCGTCTGATTGGGCCATTTTTCTCTCCAGGAAATCTGATAGGAGAAATGTATCTTCAAGTTCTTGAAGAACTAATCAATCCGGCCATAACTGAAATTTTGGCGAATGATCCTAGCTATTTAGAGGAGGATGTTGTGTTTCGGCAGGATGGTACCCCCGCATTTTGCACTTCCTGTTCGACTATATCTAAATCGAGAATATCCTAATCGATGGATCGGAACAAAAGGCCCTACAGAATGGCCCACGCTCTCTCCCGATTTGTCACCATTGAATTTTTATTACTGGGCCATTTAAGGAGTCAAATTCATGAAACTGACCAAGAATGTTGGATTTACGATGATTATATATAAAATATATATTTATTATATATATATATATATATATATATATATATATATATATATATATATATATATATATATAAATGTCCACGTCACAATTTTTTTTTCCGTAGAAATTCATGAAACTAGGCTCTCACATCATCGCATGCTCCTTCGGCCAGAGAGGATGAATACTTTTTCCTTTCGTTTTCTTATTGCCCAAGGATAGTTTTATTGCTGAATGGGATTAGATTATCCTCATTTCATACAGGAGTGACTCAAAAATATTATTGAATAATTTAATTGTAAAAATATCATAACTGAGAAATGGAACACCAGGTATTTTATTATTCATGTCTACGTATAAAATATTGTGCTATATTTTTGCAAAAGAAACCTCCTTTATATTCGATCATTTTCGAAATATTCGATTATTTGTGAAATTTTTTGATGAAAATTCTACAAGCCGTATCAAACTCATCAACATGCGTCATTATTCGCACAGAAGTTTTTTTTTCTGTGATGATTCAAGTAGTGAAAAATTAAACTTAAACAAGATAATTCTTTCAACGAATGATGAAATCAAGATGAGTAAAAAGTAAATCGAGGTATGTGTTAACATTTCTTTTTGTGCCTTCTCTCAGGTGTCTGGACATATCATACTCAGCATTTTACATGTGGATCTTATAAGTGTTTCGTTATTAAACATTGCTAAAGTGAGGTTTGAACCCAACGTTTCAACTGACTGCCATGAAGTTTTCCAAAGATAAGGTTGATATGATTTTTATTCTGGGTGAGTGTGATAGAAATTATTTGTTGGCAAGTAGAGTTTATGCACAAAGGTTTCCTGATAAAAGGCACCCTGATGCAAGATGCGTTGAAAAACTTTCAATTAGATTTATCGAAACCGGTAATATCGCTTACAAAAAACATGTAACACCAAAAACTACTACTGCTGAAGACAACCAGTTATCAGTTTCTCAATTAACAGATATAAGGAGAACTTCCGTCCGGAGAATCTTGAAAGTGAATAAATTTCATGCATATCATGTATAGCTGCACCAGGAACTGAACGATCAAGACTATGAAAATCAATTCAATTTTGCACTTGGGCACGTGACAAAGTAGTGAAAAATGCAAATATGTTTAGCAGAGTTTTTTTTCGGACGAGGCAACTTTCCACAAGAATGGGCTTTTTAACAGGCACAACTTTGATTATTACGCAACGGAAAATCCATACCTCATGAGACGAATAGATCACCAGCATCGTTGGTCCTTGAATGTATGGGCCGCTATAGTAGATGAATATCTAATTGGGCCGCACTTTCTCGACGGGCACCTCAATAGTGAAATGTATTTAGATTTTCTGCAAAATCATCTACAAATGTTACTTGACGATGTACTAGAGCATATAAGACAAGATTTGAGGTTTCAACAGGAAGGAGCACTTGCACATTACTCACATTATGTTAGGGAGTATTTGAATCATGTATTTCCAAACAAATGGATAGGACGTGGTGGTCCTGTTAGATGGCCAGCTAGGTCTCCGAACCTTACAAGTCTAGATTTTTTGTATGGAGTTATATTAAGGGCATCGTTTACCAGATTCCCTCTACATCATAGTTGGATATGAGATAGAGAATAGTCGACGCCTTTCAGTCAGTTAATACGCAATTGTTGTCGAGAGTTCAACGGTCTTTCCTCAGAAGGATTGAGTTGTGTACAAATAAACGGCCAACATCTCGAACACTTATTGAAATAGATCAACACCTTGTAGATCATCTCACCAAAAACCAATCTATTACGTATTTTATAGACGACTACCTTAAAATATCTCCATTTCTCTTATCAAGTATACTGATATGTACTAATAAACTCTTCTTTCGCAACCTCCAATTTTATTATTTTGGTTTATTTTTTTATCGAAAATCGTCGAAGATAAAGATGAGGATAATCTATTTCAATTCATCAATAAAGCTATCCTTGGTCAATAAGAAAACGAAAGGAGAAAATTATTCATCCTCCTTGGCCGAAGGAGCGTGCGACAATGTGAGAGCCTATTTACATGAATTTTCACGGAAGAAAAATATTGTGACGAAACTACTCACCAAACAATTTCAATACTTAAAGACATTATATATATATATATATATATATATATATATATATATATATATATATATATATATATATATATATATATATCATACAAAATTGGGACACCATGTTTACCTCAAAATAAATTACTGAAGAAGATTTTACTTTCTAAATTCAATACTGTTCGAACAAAATGAAATCTTCAAAAGTGTACCAGCTACAGAGCACCGCGCCACTGGTGAATCACCCAGTATATATTTATATATATATATATATATATATATATATATTTTATATATAATCATCGTAAATCCAATATTCTTGGTCAGTTTCATGAATTTGACTCCTTAAATGGCCCAATAAAATTCAATGGTGACAAATCGGGAGAGCGCGTGGGCTATTCTGTAGGGCCTTTTGTTCCGATCCATCGATTAGGATATTCTCGATCTAGATATTGTCGAACAGGAAGTTCAAAATGCGGGGGTACCATCCTGCCGAAAAACAACATCCTCCTCTAAATAGGTAGGATCATTCGCCAAAATTTCAGTTATGGCCGGATTGATTAGTTCTTCAAGAAGTTGAAGATACATTTCTCCTATCAGATTTCCTGGTGAGAAAAATGGCCCAATCAGACGATTCCCATAAATGCCTATTTCTATTCTGAACAGAGCCAGTTTCTCTGAATTTTTCCACCAAAATGTACTTGGCACTTCGTGTTTGTCGTCATGGTGTTCATTGCATACTGCAACTGCCCTATTTGCACGAGTATTATTACTGAAAAAAATTTCAATAATTTCTACTCTTTCAGCTATTGCATAAACCACTATACTGGTATGGATGCAACACGTGAGTGTGAAAAGCAGCTAGATAAACAAACAAATTAATTCGAATTTCATTAATCAGATACGAGCAATCTGGAAAAAAACAGAAACTGCCGCGTTTGTTGTTGAGAAATCTGCATTACACCTGTGTGATTTCGAAAGAATATTTTTCTGTAACGAGAACTTTACTCGAGTTTGTTTCATTTCAACCTTGGATATCATGCTGTTAGAGGCTTTTCACATACGACGATCGGTTGCGTATGCCTATGCCTCACGTCGTGAGGCGTGCAGGCCATTACCTTAGTGGTAGTCTCTACATGTGTGCGTTCCATCAGTCCACCGATGGGGAATATTTTTTGCGATTGAATCGATTACACGGAGCGATCATCGCGTCTTTGTGAAGATGCTCTCACACTGTGTATGAATTTCTCCATGATGCACCCTGTATCCTCATTGAAATGTAATCGGATTGCAAAATAAGTTCATTGTAATCAGATAATTCTAAACATCTATCCAATGAGCTATAACTCGGACTAACTGATTAATTCGAAGAATTAAGTGGTTGACACCCTCATCTGAGGGGGCGTCTGAGGGGGTGCAATGGAAGCACCACTGCCTAAAGATATTTTTCCAGAATTCCACGGGATTTCGGAGAATGTTCATTCGAAATCGATAGATTTTGCAATCACTGAAAATAACTCGTCTTTCAACGAACCAGGCTCTATGTTCTTCCGAATATGTCAGATTTCAAAAGTTATTACACATTTGTGTTGAAAATTGAAAGAGATTTCCAATGAGGTATCACTCAACCTATCTTTCCGATTAAAAAATTCGAATTTTATGCACCGTTTGTTAAGAAATGTCCCCCTTCAGAAAAAAATTGACATGTTTCTGCTTTTTGTCCAGAAACAAATAGATTAGTTGCTATTCAGTCTTTTTCGTTTTATTTGCCCCACCCGGTATATATTTTTTTCTTCGGTTTCTGGTCTATTCATCTTGGTAATGACTATTCGATGATTGTTTCTAACGACGTTTTGGCTGGATCGCACCAGCCATTCTCATGTCGCAGTATAATTCTACTAGCAGAATTCTTGATGTTACAACATTCAATTGAAAATCATTTTTTCAAAAATAGTTAGAAATAGTTTACAGGATTTGTTAAGCTTTTCCATTTTTGATGTTTTCTTATATACTAAATTTATCATAAAATATGTTTCATTATATTATCAGCTCGGTGAAGGTCCATGTAGGTTCGGAACTTAGACTAATAAATTTCCAGCATGATTTCAATGTGTATGGGTTCATTTCATCCACTTATTCTTTTATGTTCAAGATACATTTGCTAAGTCAAGTTTCTATCTAACCTAACCTAACCTAATTTATTATGATCACATTTCATATAATCCGATATGATTTCGATGGTACGTCGTATGTAATAGAGCTTGAAGACCTGGATTATTCTTTGCTCCATATGATCATGCAAAGACGTGTTGGAAGGTGAAAATGTCACTTTTATATTTGGATGCATAGTTTCAAGTTCGAGAGGATGACCTGGAGCATTGACCAAGACTAGAACAGCTATAAAATCTAAATTCTGTTATTTTGTTTCAATTTCGGAAACAAAACAATTCCCGAAACACAAATGATACCACTTGAACCCACGCCTTTTTATTAACACGCCAAATTATAGACAGGTCATTTTTGTTTCAATTTTTTCAGACCACGAGTTTTGAACAATCTGTATAGCATCAGTGGTTTAATGACAATCTCAAGATGCATTAGAACATAGCAGTAGTATAACTGTATCATTTGCTGCCTTAAGCCCAGGGGAAGTCCTTTTTGCTAAAATGAATATTTTGTTTGGCATTCTCTTCCAAAACATTCCGTTTCATCTATACTAAATACTTGCTCAGATTTGTACACTTCGTCAGCTACTAGGTTTGCAAATTCTTCTGGATATGTTTCTACTGCAGCAGTGGGTGCAGATGCAGCTTCTTCAACGATTTAAATGCTATGCAATGATTGTCGCAGCTTAAATTCATTGAACCAACCTTTAAATGCTTGAAATACCCCACTACCACAACTACCTTCAGGTTCTTTTTAATGTGAATACAGACGCTTTGTTTTCTCCTGGATAACTGAACTTTTCAGGGGCACTCTTGTTTGGTTGTGGTCTTCGATTCATAATGATAACGATATTTCCATTTTTTTTATTGCTGGATCATAAACAATTTTCGGTGACACTGAAATTGAAGCTTATGACGATATCAATTCATCGAACAGTTGATTCCTTACCTATTTTCACTTTAAACGGCAACACTAATTTTTTCCGTATCGAAAATAGTTCTTCATTTTTTTTAGGTGACTTCAGAAATTGGGAATAGAACAGTGGAGACGTATTAATCAATCCCAACTTTTGGGACGAATTGAAAAGTGACACAATAAATATTGCACAGCGGCTTCTACCAAAGGACGGAACGTCTAATGCGTGACATTTAACAATATACTGTATGCACTGAGTAATAAGGTCACGTCACTCAAACATTTTGTTTGTTTACTTTCTCAAAAACACCTACTGTGGCGGAGGTAGCTTATGTCAAAGGAAAAGCCGAACCAATGCAGCGGCGATTTCATTAATCATAATTCATACTTTAATCGTTGTAGTATGTCTATTTTACATATTTATTAGTCCATCTAACAACGCGTTTATGAAGGATACCGAATCCTTTTCAGTCATACATATGTATGTACTGGTGTACATATAGCTGCACTAAAAGACTTTCAATCGTTTTCAAAGTAATCAGTCATTTAAGACTGTTTTCTTCAAGCCCTCTCTCAAAAATATGTTTTGCATTTTATGTTTCATACTCCTCAAGTTATGACTATCATCAGTATTAAACTGGTCATTAAAGGTAACAAATTTTTGCAAAACTGTTATAGCGCTAAGAGTTTCGGAAATTGTTGTTGGCCTAATTTGTTCTTCAGGGTCTTGCTGGTCTTCGTTTTCTTCGTCAGTGTTACAATTGTTACTTTCAGCTTCTGCAAGAATTTCTTCCTCATTAGCTAAGGCGCCCACAGCGGCACTGTCACCTATTTCAGTAAGTTCCTCTATTTCAATTATTTGTTCTGTACCAGCAGATCTTTGCAACTGAGTAACCAATTGAGCGAGTGGTACGTTGTCGTCTTCATCTGTGTGAGATCGTATCATTCTCGCTATCGGGATATCATCGTCGTCCTCCGCTTGTGATTGGGAGAGATCTTTGAAACCTGCATGGCGAAAGAAGTCGGCTATAGTGATCTGTGTGACCTTTTTCTAAGCTTCCGATATCATTAGAATCGCATCCAAAACACAAAGACTTTTTGTATCTTTCCCGTTTTCAATATTCTGTATAGTTTTCTGTATTCTGTTTTTCAAGCTTTTATCACACCTTGGTCAATGGGCTGTAAAACAGAGGTGACATGGGGCGGTAGAAACACAAGCTGTATGGATTTCAGATTGGAGACTACAGGGTGGGCGGGACAGTTGTCTACTGGGAGAAGAAATTTTTTCCTCCAGATTTCAATTCTGCATCCCAGCTACGCAGCCTATTTCAAAAATTTGCGATGTCATCCAGGACCTAGTGTTGTTTTCATAAGTTACAGGCAAAGAGTGAATGTTTTTAAAGTAACATGGTTTTTTAGCTTTTCCTATTACCAAAAGTTTTCTTTTGCAAGAACCAGCCTTATTCTTGTTTTGGACAACTTTCCGCCCTTGCATTCCTCGCCTTTAAATTTAAGTGATTTAACAGGAGTTAAATTGTAATACAATCATGTTTCAACAGCATTGAAGATTTCCTCTGGTGTGTATCCTTCGTACAGCGCAGGCCACTTATGAGAGAGTCACTCTCCACTCACTCCTTCAGGAATGTAACCCGCTTCACCGCAAACTTTCCCTGCCACAATATTTTAACGAGCACAAAAACGTTGTACCCAAGACGAGGAACACTAAAAATTCTCGTTTCCCATAATACGAGCAAAGTCGTTGGCTTTTTGTTGCAGAATTGGACCACTTAACGGGATGTTGTTTGCCCTCTGATGTTTGAACCATGTTGATAAAGCATCTTCCATAACTTAATGTTCACTTGTGCTCGATCGTTGAAGTTTTAAACGGTTGTTGTCGAAAAGAACTTTTATTTCATCTCTATTCTTCCAAATCGTACATATTGTAGAATGTGAATCTCCACACTCCTTTGCAATTTCACTATTTGAGTCGCCCTTTTCTAATCTCCATATGATATGAGATTTTTCTTCAATAGTAAACGCTTCTCTCTCTCTTTTGCGACATGGTCACGCATAAATACACAGTCTTATAAAAGGCAGAACTTATAAATGAAGCTGTCACTCACGCAGTCAGTTAACGCACTAAACAATAGGTTATAGGCGGTATATTTACTGAATAGTAGTTTTTACTACTAAAGATTTGGCCGGGACCTTACAGTCTGGTCGTAATAACCGATCGGTCATTGCAAACGATGTTGTTATAATCGGTTTTGACTGTATTCAAAGTGTTATTCAGTGATATTTCATTAGTTGTTGTATTAGATATTTCTTGACAATGTATTGAAGCAATGAAAAATACGCTTTGAGATGTTTTTTATTGTTTGCATGAAAACAACATTCCATTCGAAAAATATAAGGAGATTTTTTCTGACAAATACGAGGATTCCAACAATAATTATTTTTAATACCTCACTGGCGTAATATTTTTTCCTTCAACGAAATTGTCACCATCATAAGAAGGCTCGCCAATGATGTACCTAAAAACGTTGATTCAAATTGAAATTTAAACAAAAATATCTCTTTCATAGCAATTAATTAAACAGTTTTAAGAAATACTTTAACATTCGAATTTGGAAGGCTTTTACTTGGTAAAATTTCATTATCAATAATAAAAAACAAGTACTGTGTTTTAAGGAATTTTACTTAATAATTGCGATTCGTTACGCGTTTCACTACACCGTCGCTTCTTCAGACGAATGAATGTACAGAAAATAAGAATGAGAATATAAATATAAATGTTCTTGAGTAATTGAAAGCTTATTGGGTTGCTTCTTCTTCAGCGGTTATTTATGACAGCTATATTCAATAAAATGAAGGAATAGATTGCTCCCCGAAGAGATTCAATAGAGGTGAAGAGCTTAAATCGACTTGTTCATTGATGAGTTTAACCTGAGTGTTTGTATTTATTGATTTCTAAACTTTCACAAAGAACTACCTTCCAATATTTATTATCTGTATGCAAAATTTCAAACTCTGGGTCGAAAGAGTGATTATTTTCTAAGAGAAGATTCGCGTAATTTGAATCTGATTTTTTATTTGAAAAACTGCGTTTATGTTCCGATATTCCAATATTAAAATTTCTATGTGTTCTACAATGTAGAAATTATCAGAGTCATTGCGATTCCATCCATATACACCTGATTTATTGTTTTTACCTTGTTTGGTTTTATTTTTGTTTATATATTTGCCTAAATTATTATTAGTTTGGAAAGCTATGTTGAAATTATTGCTACTCGAGAATGATTTCAGTTTCTCACTTGTAATGCCAACGTAGGTTAAGGTGCTGAATTTTTGTTCAAATTTATCGACAGGGTAAACTTCATTCTATGCGATTCTACTTTGTTTTTATTTAAAATATTATTTATTAGTTTGGGATTGTAACCATTATTTTGGGCTATTTGTTTAATCAAATTTAATTCTTTGTTGAAATTTTCTGGTGATAACGGGATGTTAATCAATCTATGAATAAAACTATTGAATGCTGACATTTTATGTTGATACGGATGACACGACGAGTTATGTATTATAATATCTCTATGTGACGGCTTATGGTAAATTGCGAAAACATGTTTTCCATTTTCATTCGAAATTGTTACATCTAAGAAATTTATCGAATTATTGCTTTCTATTTCGGTTGTGAATTCAATTTTTGGATGTAATGAATTTATATGATTTTCGAAAATTTTAACTGTCTACCTGTTTCTGTGAAGGAAATAATGATATGGTCTTCATAGCAATACCAGTATAAACAATATATACTGAGTGGATGATTATGAATTAATTTCTCTAAATTATTCATGAATATTTCTGCTAACAAAGGACCTAACGGATTGCCCATAATCAAGCCGTCTTCAATAGTATAATATTTGTTATTGAAATGGAAATAATTTTGATCTAAACAAATTTGTAATAATGAAAGAATATCTGATTTAATGATAGTATTGACATGATTCTTTTCTGATAATTCTTCAACTAAGTAATACGTATCTTTCGGAGGAATGTTGGGAAATAGATTTTTAACATCGAAAGAAATGAGTTTGGAATTAGGTGGTATAATGGTATCTTTGATATTGGCAATAAGTTCGTATGAATTTTTGACCGAAAATTTAGATTTAAAATTGCAATGTTTTATTAGCAAGTCGTTGAGGAATTTTGAAAGTTTGAAAGAAGGTGCCGTTACATAAGAAACAACAGGTCTAATAGGATAATTAGGTTTATGAAGTTTTATCAACGAATATAATTCGGGGGATTGTGGATTGGAGTTAATGTATTTATATTTTTCGTGGTCTGTAATTGATGATTTTGCTGTCGAAATTATGTTTTTAAGCACTTTCTGAAATTTTGCGGTAGGATCCTTAGTTGATGTTATATAGTTTCCGGCTGTTAAGAATTCTTCAGTTTTAGAAATATAATCGGTTTTACTAATCGCGATGACGGTGTTACCTTCATCTGCTTTAGTGAATACTAAATCGTTCTTGGTACTATTTTCACGAATTGTTTTTATTATCTTATAATCGGAATTGCAAGGAGGTGATAATTTCGAAAAGTCTTCTTTGATGATTTATGCTGTTTGATGTTTGGCTGAAATATTATCTTTGAATACTATCATTAAATCAGATATTCTTTCATTATTACAAATTCGTTCAGATCAAAATTATTTTCATTTCAATAACAAATTTTATACTATTGAAGACGGCTTGATAATGGGCAATCCGTTAAGTCCATTGTTAGCAGAAATATTCATGAATAATTCAGAGAAATTAATTCATAATCATCCACTCAGTAAATATTGTTTATACTGGTATCGCAATGTAGACAATATCATTATTTGCTTCTCAGGAACAGATAGACAGTCAAAAATTTTCGAAAAACATACAAATTCATTACATCCAAAAATTGGATTCCCAACCGAAATAGCAAGCAATAATTCGATAAATTTCTAAGAAGTAACAATTTCGAATGAAAATGGAAAACATGTTTTCGCAATTTACCATAAGCCGTCACATACAGATATCATAATACATACCTCGTCGTGTCATCCTTATCAACATAAAATGTCAGCATTCAATAGTTTTATTCAAGGATTGATTAACATCTCGCTATCACCAGAAAATGTCAACAAAGAATTAAATTTGATTAAACAAATAGCCAAAAATAATGGTTACAATCTCAAACTAATGAATAATATTTTAAATAAAAACAAAGTAGAATCGCATTGAATGAAGTTTACCCTGTCGATAAATTTGAACAGAAATTCAACACCTTAACCTACGATGGCATTACAAGTGAGAAATTGAATACATTCTTGAGTAGCAATAATTTCAACATAGCTTTCCAAACTAATAATAATTTAGGCAAATATATAAAAATAATAAAACCAAACCAGGTAAAATAAATAAATCAGGTGTATATAGATTGAATTGCAATGATTGTGATAATTTCTACATTGGTAGAACACATAGAAATTTTAATATTAGAATATAGGAACATAAACGCAGTTTTTCAAATAAAAAATCAGATTCAAAATACGCGAATCATCTCTTAGAAAATAATCACTCTTTCGACCCACAGTTTGAAATTTTGCATACACATAATAAATATTGGAAGGTAGATCTTTGGGAAACTTTAGAAATCAATAAATACAAACACTCAGGTATACTGATCAATGAACAAGTCGATTTAAGCCCTTCACCTCTATTGAATCACTTCGGGGAGCAATCTATTCCTTAATTTTATTGGATATACCTGTCATAAATAACCGCTGAAGAAGAAGCAACCCAATAAGCTTTCAATTACTCAAGAACATTTATATTTATATTCTCATTCTTATTTTCTGTACATTCATTCGTCTGAAGAAGCTACGGTGTAGTGAAACGCGTTACGAATCGCAATTATTAAGTAAAATTCCTTAAAAAAAACTAACACTCAGTTTCTCGGAAATCGAATTATTTATGGGCGTATGTTTAAACACCAGACTGTCATTATGCTTTCAAGCAGAATCAATCCCTGATGGTTGTCGCACATATTCACTAACGCCCTGTTTATTAGTGATTTTCGACTGGTGATGTTTTCAGGGTCAAATCAATCAAACATTCATGGCAGAATTTATGGAAATACCAACGGATGATCAAAAAGAAGCAAGAGTATCAGTTTACTTAGTGGATAATACGCAGCTGGATTACGAAACACAGATCATCCATATATTCACAGTGCAGGCCGTGGTAAGGAATTTTTATATTATATCATTCAAGATTTCACGTGTTCAAACTTTCATCAGTATAAAGATCAAGATATAAGTGTCATAAAATATATATGAATAGGCATTAGGATTTGGAAAAAGCAAATACTAGGTACGCAGTTCACAAATTATTGAAATATTCTTATCATTTAAATTCACCGGACATTAGGAATTTACATGGCTCAATCTGGCAATGAGTAGAGTTTTCAACACTCTGGACTCTTGAAACAGAGATAGGTGGTGTCCGTTGTTGGCATTATTTGAGTTTTCGTTACATCTAAGACATAAGCTGGCGTGTGTTTTGAGTGCTGGTGTACTGCACTCACATTCATTTTGAGGTGTCCTAGTCATGAACCTGCGAGAAGAGTATACCTCCGGATAATTTTGTCGAAAGAGAATTCATTATGCTTTATCTGAACAAAAAAAATTGAAGCGAAATAAAATTTGAAAATAGTTGCTGTCTGGACAAGATAATCTCATGATTTCCTGATCTCTTTCAGTATTGAATAAGAATGTTGAAAATTTATTTCGAGGTCATCAAGGAAAAGTTATTTGTGATGTTTTCACTTATCTGTCTAGAATATGGTAAGGAGATGAATCTTTCGGATTTCTTGTTATTTTATAATTTGATATATTCAGCTAATAGTTTTCGTTTCTCTATCTTGTCAATTAAGTATCAATTAATACCATTGTTGAGAGCTATAGTTTTAATGGTTTCCATTTCGTCTTCCAGATTTTTAATTGAAAATTTAACGATAATGCTCTGAGGTTATTGAATTTTATCTCAAAATTTTATGTGAAATTGAATTTTCAAAATCGTTGGGAAGACAAATGTCATTTGCAACAGGTTTCCTAAAGATTTTGAGGTTAATTTTGCTAGTGAAGTGAGAAATTGAAAGATCTGAAAATTTGATGGTTTGCCTCAATTTCAAATCTCACTTTCAGATGTATTAGGTTAGGACCGTTAAAGAGCAAAAAACTATTTGGACATTCAGAGAACAAAATGCTCTACTTCATTCAAACTACCGCGGGTATCCCCATGAGCTTCGGCCAAAAAATAGAAAATATACATTCACTTCGAATCAATAATTCAAAAAAGGTTGACACACCGTACAGGACCGTACAAGAACGAAAAACTATCTGGACATTCAGAGAACAGAACATTGTATTTCATCCAAAGTACGGCGAATACCACTATGACCTTCGGTCTGAAAATAGAAATATACGGGCACTTCGAATCAATATTTCAAAAGAGGTTGACAAATTGTACAGGACCGTACAAGAGCGGAAAACTTTCTGGACATTCATAGAACAAAATGCTCTATTTCATTCAAACTACGGCGAGTACCACCATGAGCTTCGGCCAAAAAACAGAAAATATACAGGCACTTTGAATCATTATTTCAAAAAAGGTTGACAAACCGTAGAGGACCGTACAAGAGCGAAAAACTATCTGGACATTCAGAGAACAAAATATTGTATTTCATTCGAACAACGTCGAGTACCACCATGATCTTCGGCCTGAAAAGAGGAAATATACAGGCACTTCCAATTAATATTTCGAGAAAGGTTGACAAACCGTACAGGACCGTACAAGAGCGAAAAACTATCTGGACATTCAGAGAACAAAATCTTATAGTTCTTTCAAACTAATACCATTTTGAGCCCAGGCATTTTAATGGAATATGGGAATTAGTTTGAAAGAACTGTAAGATTTTGTTCTATGAATGTCCAGACAGTTTTCCGATTATGCCCAGTCCTGTACGGTTTATCAAACTTTTTCGAAATATTGAGTAGAAGTGCCTGTATATTTTCTATTTTCTATTTTCTGTTTTCAGGCCGAAGGTTATGGTAGTACTCGCCGTTGTTCGAATGAAATACAGTATTTTGTTCTCTGAATGTCCAGATAGTTTTTCGCTCTTGTACGGTCCTGTACGGTTCGTCAACCTGTTTTGACATATTGTTTAGGAGTGCCTGTATATTTTCTATTCTCAGGCCACATATCATGTTGGTAATCTCCGTAGTTTGATTGGAATACCATATTTTGTTCTCTGTATGTCCAAATGGTTTTTCGCTCTTGTACGGTCCTGTACGGTTTGTCAACCTTTTTTGAAATATTGATTCGAAGTGCCTGTATATTTTCTATTTTCGGGTCGAAGCTCATTGTGGTGTTCGCGTAATTTGAATAAAATGCAGTATTTTGTTCTCTGAATGTTCAGATAGTTTTTCGATCTAGTACGGTCCTGTGAGGTTTTTCTTCTATTTTTCTGACAAAACTCACGCTATGAAATGAATAATATAGAGAGATTTGTTTTTCGTTACTTCATCGTATAAATCAAATCATTTGGTATGTACTAAACTAATTATTTAGAAAATTATACATACATGTCACCCTTGCTCTAAGGACTAACTATCCACATTTTACAGTCAAGTCGTCGTTAAGTATTATAAGATCATCCCTGAAGAAGAAGGAGAAATATTTTAGATTTGGCAACGTAGCGCGCAGTATTTACTCTATCCCACATTCAGCATTCACCATGTCATAATCTGTGGCTGGAAAAGTGTGGCTAAGTTCACATTAATTATATCATAATTTACCTTTCCCAGATCCACTACACAGTATATCAAATTGTGAATTTTCTCTAAGGAGTTCTAGTCAGTATATTCTTCAAACACTGAGTTTAAGCTTGCTAGGATGATATTGGTGTTCTTGTTCGTCTTGAGTTTGGGCAGTTTTGGTCGTTTAGTTGGGTTACTACTACTGAGTTCAGTTATAGCTCTGTAGAGTTCTGATCGTGCTAAATACATGAATTCATTCTGCTGGTTCGTCTCAGGGGGACGCGCTATGTTGTTTGATGTTATTTGTATCATTTTCATTTACGGTAGGTATACCGTTATGAATATCATCTTCACATCTTAGCTCCATTATTACCTCTTCTCGTACGCTTTGCAGCGTTTCTGAAGAAAGTAGCCTATTTTTAACGATAGTTCTTCGTCGATCCGAAATTCTCTGCTCGAATATGTGCTGTGATTCCGGATACTTTTCTACGAACGCAAGATGTAACGCATATCTGTATGCTGTAATTTCCGATTTCAAGTTTGTAATCTTGTAATAAGAACGCATAATGAAGGCATTCATTTCTGGGGTCCACTTGCGTTTTCTAGGGAGTCCGGCTCTCGTGGTCGTAGGCATAATGGCTTGCGCCACCGGTGAAACATCAAGAGTCGGTTGGGAGGTATTGATGTTGTTTCTCACTTGGTTTTGTGTTGCAGTATTCCTACTCGATATCACGCTGTTTCTAACGCAACAAAACTGGACATCAAGCTGGACCAGAGTATTCCATCAATGGTCGCACGTACGTTTTATGAACTTTGATGGACGCACTAAACGAAATCTCCTCGAAAGACCGACGAATAGCATAGAGCAGCAAGTTAGCCCTCTTACACACCACACTTATGTGGTCCGACCAACTTAGGTCACTATCAACACCCCCAAATCGATATGCGATAAAACTCCTTGCAATGATGAGCCGCATATGTTGTAGGATAGCTTTTGATTGTTTTCCCTTATATATAATACTACATGTTTCTCGATGTTCAATGGAAACAGCCAATAAATACACCATCTGCTAACGGAGTTCAAGTCGTTCTGAAGGATGACATGCTGATTAAACGGATTCGCATAAAGCTTGGTATCGTCGGCAAGAAGGCTTTTCTGCTCTTGATATGAAAATTTAGATCACTCACATACAAACGAAAGAGAAGGGAGCCGATCACAGAGTCCAGAGGTACATAACTAGTAACGAACTTGGAGCAGAATATGAATTCCCAACTCTAACCACGAATCGCCTATTGGTCAGATAGATCTCAATCCAAAGCAACAGTCTCCCTCTCACACCACAGTGATCAATCTGGTGGTGTGCGATCGAAAGCTCTTGCAATGTCCAGGTAGATCACATTATTGGGCATTTTAGAGTAGAGATATTTGGACCAGTTATTCACACAAGGTTAGTCGTAGCGGACTTTCCCTTAACGAATCCGTGCTGTTCGGGTATGAAATTATGACGATTCAGAATTATAGTACTTTTCTTCCGCAATAATTGATTCTCCTTGATCTTCGAAGGTATAGAAAGTAGTCTGTTAGGGCGATAGTTGCAAGGGTTTAGCCTTATCGCCCTTTTTGTAAATAGCAGTGATACAAGCAACCTTCCACGAAGAAGGCAAACAGGAGTGTTCGAAAGAATAAGTCATAATCTGAGACAGTGGGTAACAAAGGATGTCGGCATTGTTTTAAGTAGATCAGCAGTAGTTGCATCCAGTCCTGGAGATGAGGAACCTTCAAGTTTAGAAAGATACTTTTTCACCTTTTCGATATATTTGATATTGTGTCCTCCTCAAGGCGATAACATCTGGGGAAAAGTTCCATCAGTAGGTTCATCAGTGAAAGACTCAGCCAAGGATTCAGCGAGCACCTCCGCAGACTCAGCATCTGTCGAGCAGAGGCTCCCATCAGAACGACGTAAAAGGAGGGTCCGAACTTTACTTTTCAAACCAGCTCTAATATATTCATATATGCATTTTTGTTCGCTATTGAGGTGTCGTAATCACGCCATGGTTTTAAGGGATTAGTGAGAAGAACTTTTTTTCTCGAATTCCTATCGAAGCTCAAGGTGATGGCTACAAGAAAATTTTGCCACACCACGCTGGGGTAATCTCTGGGTCCAAGAATAGTAGGTCAGTCAACTTCAGACAGCTCTCTCTTTACTGCGTGGAGTGTGAGGGAAGTGAAAGGATTTGAATTTCAGACGTAATGACCACATGATCGGAGATACCTATTGCCGAGTAAATATCCGGAGTAGTCAAGAGTTGTTCGTAGTTGGTGAAGATAATATCAAGGATATAAGGGTCGTTGACAGTTTGAAATCGAGTAGGCAACTGAAAAAATTCGAAGTTTTATGTGAAAACGGGTGGTTGGAGTCCTGTGGAATACATAAATCTGTACAAATAGGTTTTCTGAAGATAATGAATTCAATTTTACCATTAGAATGTGAAAGGGTGAGATCTAGAAATTATATTTGGTTGTTCTGTTTTTTTTAAATTAAAATTTTATTTTTGGATGGATACTATTTATATTTCAAAAACTGATTGAATTGCCTGGGGGGTAACGTGGTTGTAACGGCTGATTCCATTCAATTACTCATTCTCTTCTTCTTTTCGGAAGGCATGTTCGGGTGTTCTTCTGTTTCTACATTGTGGTATGGGGCGTTATAGATCACTTACACACTCTTTGCTGGTAAATTTGGAATAATTTTCTTCTCAACCTTTTTTTCGCAGTTTGCGAAATTCATATCATCATACAATTGGACTTAAAGGCCAGATATGCGTTTCGTACGAATCCACATTCACTACCGGCGTTCAATTTTATCAGTCTTGTTTCTTTTGAAACAGACTGATGTATGCCGTCGTTTGTTTCGTCACTCCAAGCCTTCTTGTGTGTTAGAGAGGAATGAATATATATTTCGTCCATGTAAATAATTGGTCTTATATAATTCATACGTAGTTGTTGTATTTTAGGTTTTTCCATAAGTAGCTTTCTATATGTTTTCGTCCTTATCCAACTGAACCCCATTACTCTCAAAACTTTTCGAATGCTCTCTCGTCATCCTGCATATTCAGTCTCATCGACGAACTTTTGATGGATTTGCTTTAAACAACAACAATTTTATCGACCTACGAAGCAGAGCTCTATCGAAATCATCGAAATCTGTTTTCCTCACTTATTCTCTTCTATTTTTATCAGGAGTTGAAAAACTGCGATTTTCGCCATCTTCAATCTTCTTCATTTCGCTCGAAATTTTTTGCACAGTTCGCAAACCTATTCCTGTTGCGACAACTACACGTTCTTGAATCTGTTTCAAAGAAATTACTGGTTCATTCTGGATCATTTCTCGTTTCATGAAATGAATGATATTCGCAATTATTTCCCAAAATTGCACACTCAAATTGGAAATGAACTCCATCCTCGCCATAACTTAAGAATTTTGAAATGAGATTTGCGAGATTCAGTCCTGTTTGCTTGGCTCTTCTTAAAGCTTCAAAGATTCATTGAGAACTGAGCTCATGGCTACGTGACCGGCAAAGTTAACGAGCAACAAAGGGACGAGATATTTCACCCGCACAGATGTTCCTGTCGATCCATACTTCAACTGGGAATAGTTTGTAAACTATAAAGTATTATAGATTATAATTAGAAAATATATCTAGTATTAGTCGATTCTCATTAATACTGAAAATTCAGGTTTCTAGTTTCATTGCCAAAAACTAACAGGTTTAATCTGAAACGCTCGTTCAACTAGTAGAGGTTAGAAGAGATGCAAAAATAATAAAAGCATTAGATTTATGGATTTATGGCTTCACGATGTTAGCATAATATCTATAAATCCAGCCAAGTATAATACCCAAACTGCTCAAAATTTCCTTTTTATATAGTATTTACCACAGAACAGACCCTAATGAGAAATAAAAACTCAGTGCCCCAGCATAGGAAACAATTTGGCCAACTCTGCATAGAAACTAGAGCTACGCGTGCCATTATGAAAAACTAAACCGAATGGCGCCTTATTTGAATTCTAGATTCCCCTCGATCGAATTCAACTTAACTGAAATTGGGTATTTGAACTAGTCTAATCGATGCAGATTATTTCTGCCTGATTTAGACTGTTCAAAATTTGAGAAAATAGAAATTTTTTAAATTTAACACTTTTATTTCGAAATAAAAAAATCACTTAAACCATATATACAGAAAATGAAGCAAAACATTTCCAGGTAAAATAAATTCGTAACACATGTGAATCGAAAATATAAATCACAGAACACAGAAAATAGGAGCATTCTAACTATGAAAATAGAAGAGGAATTCTGGAATATTGGGGCCAACCACTTATCTTGGTTCTCCATTGCTACAATTGGTTCCTGTTGGGGGTAGACTTACTTCACTGCCATCTGCATGGCAGTTACTCTATACTGTTTCTGAAAATAGAAAAAAACGCATTACTAACTTCTCAAAGAGTTTTTATTTAAATGAATCTGAGATCACTCAAAATTTTGGAATAATAACAATGTATATATCAAAAATAAACATAAATTATAGATACCAAAAGGAATTTAGTGTGTAGAGGACCCAAAAAATCCAATTATTTAGCCACAAATCAATTTCTTTACCCACGAGTGTAAAAGGTGCATGGAGGAAAATAAATAATATCTCAGACTAGGAAGCATGTTTGTTAATTATAAAAGGGTGTAGAAGCCCAAACAGAACAACCTGTGTAGTCCACCGATTGTATAAGATCGATGGTAAATAAATAACACGCACATAGTAGAGTGTAGATAACCCGCTCTTTAAAGCCACAATAAACACCTATAAATGAACCATCAAAGAACAATGCCCTACTTATTTCTGAACCTTTTGGATTTGTTTTTGGTCCCAGAAGTCACAGTTTCCTACGTTTTATCCTTAATGAATTCGGAAATTAGAAGACGAGTTGCCCAAAAATTTCATCTTTTACCAAATGTAACTGACAAAAATCGAATTGAGAAAAATGAGACTTGTGAATAATTTTGAATATCAAAGCAAGATTTTCCTGATGACCCTGACTATTAAGGAAAAAGGAAAGTTTATTGTGAATGTCTTCTAACAATTAAGAAACTTTTACTGAAGGATAAGTTAACTTGAACCTTGAATGTAATGAAAGTGTGTTGTTGTTGGGGTACTTCGCAAAAAAATTTTCAATTAAATACTTGACATTCTGGGACTATAATTTTTCTCAAAAGGTATCCTGCCACATAATAGGTAGCGTAAATGTCAGTTATAGGAGTTGGTAGATTTCCAAGGATCTCATTATATCCAGAACAGAAGATTCTGAATCATCAGAATGAGTGTGTATGTTCTCTGAGCTGGTCTGCAAAAAAAGGCAAATCATTTAAATTGTCACAATCATCTCTTTTATAATTTCCATTAATTATGTTAAGCCATTTATGACAGAAGTTTTTAAAGCAGCAATAAGTTGGTGGCAAGTAGGGTTTGTGTTCTCTCCACCATAATCTCTAATAATACAGAATAAATTTTCTAAAGGATTCTGGTAGAAGAAACGTAATGAAAAATACTTGAACCCTTCGTATCACGAAAAAAAGGTTCCTCACCTACTTTTCTTTCCTCGCCATTCACAGGTATCCTGTTCTATAGTCCTTTCCAGCAGGACGCCAAAGGGGTGAACCTCAAAATTAAAATCAAAACCGATAAGAATTGGATTTAATTCAATTTAGGTATCGTAGAAGAATTCAAAGCTCAAGCAGCTTAAATTTCACAAACTCAATTTATTTACTACAAATTTTCGAAAGAACTACTAAATTTGATTCGAAGACCGCAGCAGCGGAAACACCTGAAAAGAAAATGATTTTGGGAGCGCAAACCGCAAAAGTAAAAGGGTTTATCGGAAAACTGAAAACATTGACAGAAATTTGACAATCCATTTATCAGCGATTAAAGTTTGATTGACAGAGTTTGACACTTGACGTGGTTAAATTAGTGCCATCTGTATTTATTATGGGTATAGATAGATATGTGAGGGGTTTTGAGGGGGTGTTGAATGTTTTGGTCGGTAACTCGGCCTTCTTAATGGGTCTTTTCTTGGGTATTTACGCACTTGGTAACTCGTATCTGACGCTCTATATGATTTTGAATAGCATTTATGGGTTATTTATGAGTTCTGTTGTCAATGAACCGATTTCTGAAACTATATGTTTCCAAATATTACTGATTTAATTTTCATCAATTCTCTGTTTTCAAGGAGGATATAAGAAACACCACCGCCCAAGTATTACTGAATGTTGGTGACATGCCAGATCAACCACCCAAATGGATTCAAGTGATCACTGCTGAATCGTTCCCGGAAAATGTGAACCAGGTAAGATATAATTTAAATGAAATAAATTTATTTCATTCAAATTTGATACGCAAAAATTAGGTACTCAAAGTACTGCCTTATTATTACTAGTTAAAAAAGTAGGAATTTTACCTGTTGCATGATCCTCCTATTCGAATCACCTCTACTATTTCTACTTAACTTAACCTTACGATTCAAGACGTTCTTGGTATGACATCTTGCATCGTGGTTGTTCAAGAATGTATTATAATATAACATCTTTAGAGTAGCATGCTTCTTTACTATGTAAGAACAATTAAAGATGACGAAGCACATCATTGTAATATACTAAGTAGGCTTCAAAAGTGAAGAACTTTTATTCAAAAAGACAAATTCATTGATTGAATTGGTACAACTGCTTTATAATCTTCAAAATGAGGTCCTTCAGCATCAGCACTTTCGTTTACCATTATTCCAAGAAGGCCCATGCCTCTTCAGGAAAAAGGAGGTGTGACTGGGTACACTATCGTGACAAAGCTTCAATTTGTCTTCGAGGTCACATCAATTGCGCGCAATATTTCTTTTTATTCTTTTTATGGCCTTCAAGTTGAAAGAAATATTCACGATCCCTCCTTGCAAGACTAACTGTGGACGACCCCTTCACTCTGAAGAAGGCGATGAGGAAAGTTTTCGTCTTTGCCGTTTTGTCTCTTTGTCGTTCTGAAAAGTACAAGTTCCGACACCGATTACCACATTTCCAGGAATGCCTGCATTGTCTTCTGACATTTGCCGCTGTTCTTGATTATGAAGCACTTTTTTTTACTCCATTCAAAACTCTCAAAACCTGTTTAACGCAGATCTTGCGCATGTGACAGTTAACCGCCGGTCCGTGCTCAGTAAGCTGTAATAAACCTTCGCCTAAGAGCTAATAAACTACAAATCAGAACACCACAAATGAACTTCAGGAAATTACTCGAACCTGAAATGAAACATCAAGTTGCTCAAGACCTGGCTAATCTTTTTCGAGATTGCAATAATAGAGAACATGAAACTTCACAAGAAAAATGGAGAACATAAAACATATCACACAAAACGCCACCCAAACACACCTTAAAAATGATGGAAATCAGAAGTCGAAGAAGAAACTGATGACAGATAAAATACTCGAAATGATGGAAGAAAGAAGAGAATGGAAGAACAACCATACTGATAGATATAAAGAGAAACACAAGGAAATGCAATAGAAATTGAAAACTTGGAACAAAAACACGATACGTTTGCTCTTCGCAAGAATATAAAAACAATCACTGGCCTTGGTTATCGAACAAACCTTCTTAAATTAACAGACGACTCTGGTAACTTGGTGAATAGCACAGAAGAAAAACTCAATGTCTGGAAAGATTACGCAAGTAAATTCTTTGATGATGACAAAAAGGCAAATCGTGGAAAAATACACTCTTCTTGGACCACCTATAACAAATCATGAAGTGGAAAAAGCAATGACGAGAATGAAGAACGGAAAAGTCTGTGGTCCAGACGAGATACCAGTAGAAGTACTCAAACTGTTCAATGAAGGAGGCATGGATCATTCATGAGTCCAGAAATCCGTCGGAAGAATGGCTCAAGTCAATCTTCATTATCCTAACCAAGAAGCCAACACTGCGAAAATGTGAAGAGTAAAGAATCATCAGCTTAATGAGTTATACACTGAAATTATTCCTAAAGGTTATACATCAGTGCATATACAGAGAACTTGAAACCCGTATCAGTAACACTCAGTTTAGATACACAAATGGATTGTGGATAAGAGAGGAACCTTTCTCACTGCAGGTTCTAATACAACGCTGTAGGGATACGAAATGTGATGTAAATATATGTTTCGCGGATTTTGAAATAGCGTATGACAAGATTACACACGACAAAATGATCGATATTCTAAAAAGGACCGGAATATATGAGAGTGATATCGGAATAATCGAAAACCTGTACTGGAGACAGAAAACTGCAGTGAGAGGGGAGGATAGATTGACGGATGTGGTACACATTCCACGCGCAGTTAGTCAGGGTTCTTTGTTATCACCCCTGTAATTCAATGTATACTCAAAAGAACTCTTTGCCGATGCATTTGAGGAACTTTAGGAAAGCAGTTTATTAATGGAGAGCACATCAACAATATCCGATACACCATACTTTTAGCAGACATATTTGAGGGTATGGAGGCACTTGAATGCCTTATTAGAACAATTAACAGAACATGGTAGCGAATACGGTCTCAACTTGAATGCGTCAAAAACCAAATACACGATTATTAGTAAGAGTAATCATGTCAATCGACAATTAGTCATCAATTACAAGACGATACAGATAGCAAGCCATATTACCTACTTATAATGCTCATGAAATGATGACTGAGAGCATTTAAGAGAAATTCGTTAGATGATAGAGAAAGCAAGATCTGTCTTTCTTGGAATGGAATCCGTGTTAAGAAGCAATTCTCTCAGCCTCCAACTGAGGACAAGGATTGTGAGTTGTTATGTGTATTCGGTACTGTTATATGGTGTTTAGTCATGGACACTAACGCTGACTACTTCCAAACGAATTGTGATACTTGAAATATAAGTGTACTGCCGATTCCTTAAAATCAGTTAGGTATATCATATCACCAATGAAGAGATGATAAGATGAATAGGCCTTCAGTCAACAAAAGTACTAAAAACTATGAAGAAAAGAAAGCTCTCCTATTTGGCCACATTATGCGGATTATTACTGCTGATCATGCAAGGCAAGATTAAAGGAAAAAGACGACCAGATAGAAGGCGCATCTCATGGCTGAAAAATCTTAGGAAAGACATCAACCGAATTGTTCCAGGCGGCTGTAAACAGCGTTACCATGGCGATGAAGATTTCCAACGTTCGCTAATGACCCAATAACCACATAACTCCATGACCTGATTACTTCATAACCACATAACCCCATTACCTGATAATCCTGTACTGAACATCCGCCGAGACTGAGTATTCTTGCCTTGACGGCATCTGTGATCTGGATATTGAGCCCGCCTTCACCACGAGGAGGTGCCCTGGCACGCCTACGGGAGACGAGATTGTAGGAAATAATTTTATTTTTTGTTTATTCATTTAACTACTTCATACATTTCTTTGTGAAGAATATTTATAGAGTAGATAATTTATACGGGATACCCCTATTTAAAAAATTATATCATGCAATATTATCATACACTTAAATAATTATAGTACAATAGATTTCGTACGTAAAACAGAAAATACATAACAAATAAGGACATAATATTTTATAAAAATAGGTAAAAAACTTTTTAAGTTAAACGGTTTTATGTTAAACATACATTGCACTGTTTAAGATAAATGTACTAAAAACCAAAAATAATAAAATAGATACAGTCGTAGGAATTATAAACATATGCATAGACTAGACTAAAATAAAACCGTGGGGCACGTCAATTGTCTACAAATTATCGACTTGATGTGCGATAGAAGAATCGTTTAATTCGTCGTTAGGCAGTTGGCCCGCAGACGGAGAGGAAATTATTTACTATTTTCTTGCTCGTGGAAATTCTAATAGTTATACACTCCATGTAAATAGAAGAGATGTTTTAACTAGTTTATCGTTGGACATTCACACTGCTGGCTGGCAAGGAATCGTTTCACTGCTTGTTGTTTGTCTTTAATCGACAAAACATATGACAAAAGTACTACTCGCTCACCACTATGAAACCCTAAAACTCGCTTATAATCGAGCTTGCTAGCTTGTTTCCACATTCTAGCCCTACTTATCACACGTCCATCGTTGTCGGTTGCACAACTGCCTAATAATTATAGTGTAACATTACAAAACAAACATTTTAATCAACGATTGTAGACAATTGACGTGCCCCACGGTTTTATTTTAGTCTAGTCTATGCATATGTTTATAATTCCCACGACAGTATCTATTTTATTATTTTTTGGTTCTTAGTACATTTATCTTAAACAGTGCAATGTATGTTTAACATAAAACCGTTTAACTTAAAAAGTTTTTTACTTATTTTTATTTTCTAGTTTTTAGTTTTTATTTCGCATTCTTTTTAATTCATTTAGTGCTTCATTGTTGCAAGGTTTCTTGCCCGTTAGTTTATTTCAATGCAACTCCTCTATACGTAGTCCCTGCAAAGATCTTACTCTACTAAGAGCCACGTAGGCTTGACCTTCTTCAAACAGTTTCGCACCTAAGTATACGACTGCGTGATCCACAGTGCTGCCCTGCATTTTATGTATTGTAGAAGCCCATGATAGTATTAAAGGCAACATTCTTCTTTCAGCTGTCCCATAATTGTACTTAGCTGGAAACTGTATGGCTTTCGGGTGTATAAGATGTACTCCGTCTCTTGCGAAATCAATTCGGACGGAAGGTACATCTGTTGCATACATCTGAGTTCGACGAAATTGAGGCCAATCGATTTCGGTGATGTAGCCTATAGCGCCATTTACTAATCCCTTTGAAACGTCAATATTGGACCGTAGCATGACTTTTGCCCCCACAAATATTTCCAGTTCCGCTGGTAAACCCCCAGTTTTGTTGATATCAGCTGGCTACATTGTATTCTACTGGTTGAGCACTTTCATTTGATACCCATATTGATAGGATTGATAAAACCTACGTTATCCGCCATTTTGTAGCGGCCGCCATCTTGAATTTCAATTTTTTATAGTATATTGTATTCTGATTGTTGAGCCCTTTCATTTGACACCCATATTGATGGGATTGATAAAAGCTATGTTATCCGCCATTTTGTAGCGGCCGCCATCTTGGATTTCAATTTTTATAGTATATTGTATTCTGCTTGTTGAGCCCTTTCATTTGATACCCATATTGATGGGATTAATAAAACATAAATTATCCGCCATTTTGTAGCGGCGGCCATCTTGTATTTATAATGATAATGAATAAATATAATTGTATTGTCACCAAAATCCAAAGTGTATACAAAATTTCAGATTAATCGGTTGACAGGAAGAGGGTGAAATTTGAATTACTAAATTTGACCCAAGAATAAATAAAACAAACGGGGTGAGCTAAATAAAACCGTTTAAGAACAGAAAATTGAGAATTGCAACTTCCTAACATTCTCCAAGCTGTAGAGCAACAGATGTCCTAAAATTAGCCAATGACTTGGAGAAAAAATTGACGCTATCACAGACTGAATTTGCGACTGACAATGTGCGATGCAACAATGATGCATAAGCATAATTTGTTTTACTAGTAGTGACTCTGAATAAGGTAGTTTTTCTTATAAGTCTACCAGGCAGGTTAAAGGGAATAAATAAGAATAAATTGATAATAAGAATGATAACCTAGACTAACACAACCTCGATAAATGACTAGCAATTCCATAGCCTCTACATTTCAACCATTTCACGTCAAAAAAACATTAAGTTGAAAATCTATCAATACATGAAAACGTATTCACATCAAAGTGATCTTCACAGAAATAAAGTTGCGAATTTCTCTTCACATCGTTCGAGTTTCGCTGTGCAAGCTTTAATCATTAATCTCTTATTATTTTCGTGTATGGGACATGTACAAGCACCTTGTTGGGTGTCGCTATTGATGTATTTTTGCACTGAGGTACTGCACACCACTTAAAAACTTTAGAATTCATTTTTAACACAAGAAATACGCAACGTTTGTTTACTTTGCTGTCTAGCTGCGCGTAAACAAATTTGACGTTTACGTAAGTATGACGTCACACACGGCGACGTGACACGGCGCGATGTTTATTACCGAAAAAAAGGTTTTGTTGTAAACAGTAGATGTGTATGCGCATTGCGGAAGAGGATTTCGAAATCTTTCGTCATGCATATTACGCCGTGAAAGATAGAGCGACACTGCTACTTTGATGTCGGGGTTTTGGAATATAATTAAGCGGCTTAGGTAGATTTTGAAGTGTCGTTTGCTGTTATAGCTAAAACCTGACGTACCATGGTTAAACCGGCCTTGGATTCGTATTCAGCGGCTCCAAAAACATACAGAAAACATCTTCAGACTCCAAGGCTAAATATTTTGTGTAGCCTTGAAGTTAGAGTTATATTGTTATAGCATTATGTGGTCGAGGTGTTAAGTGGATATGGGGTTATGCGGTTATGAATTTTTGCGATCATAGGGTACAAGTGGCAACAAAGACCATATGCTATAGGGCAAGAACAAAACCTAAAAAATTAAGCCAAGACACGCTAAGTTAATGGAAGAAAGGAAAGTAATGGATAGATTTAATCCAGAATACAGGGAACTGAACAAGGCTATAAGACGAAAGACTAGAGAAGACATACGAAATTACAACACAGACTATATACAACAAGTCATAGAAAACAACAGTAACATGAAAGTCTTAAAGAGAATTACTAACACCGGTAGACCCAGAATACATCAATTGAAAAACAACCAAGGTGAAATAAAATATGAAAGAACGGAGATAATACAGATTGTTGAAGGCTTCTATACTGACCTGTATTTGTCTAAGAAACCCAAACCTGAAACAACGAATCTAACATAACAAATGTCGGTTCCGAGGACATGCCTGAGATTAAGATTGATGAAATACAACTAGCCCTCAACCAGATGAAAAACGGCCGGGCACCAGGCGAAGATAACATTACAAGCGAAATGCTAAAATTGGGAGGACATATCACTTTGGAAGCAATAAAAATATTACTAAATAAATGCCTAACAGAGGGTAGTGTTCCGAAAGGATGGAACAATGCACACGTTGTGTTGTTGTACAAAAAAGCTGACAAATTTAAGATAGATAATTACCGACCTATTAGCCTTTTACCACACCCTTATAAATTGTTATCAAAAATTATCACAAACAGATTGACAAACAAATTTGACAGCTATCAACCGGCAGAACAAGCAGGGTTTCGCAGAGGATATAGCACAACAGAACACCTACAAACTCTTCGTACACTTATTGAAAAATGTCACGAATACAAAGTGCCAATACACCTAGCCTTTGTAGACTATAACAAAGCCTTCGATTCTATAGAACTGTGGGCAGTATTTCAAGCCCTCGATAATGCTAGAATAGATTCGAGATATAGAAACATCCTACAGAATATATATGAACGAGCAACTATTCAGGTGAGACTAGAGGATGACATGCAAACCAAAAAAATCCCGATAAATAGGGGCGTGAGACAAGGCGATGTGATATCGCCAAAATTGTTCACACCTGCAATGGAGGACGTGTTTAAGAAGTTGGAATGGGATAGAAAAGGTAAAAATGTGGATGGAAAATTCCTGAACCATCTCCGGTTTGCAAATGATATAGTTCTAATAAGCGATAACCTAGAACAACTCCACGAAATGATGCTAGATTTCAAAAGAACATCGGAAGAAGTAGGATTGGAAATGAATCTGACAAAAACTAAAATAATGACAACGGAGGACGCAATATTGGAAGTCGAAGGCAATGTTATAGAGAAAGTGAATGAATATCTATACCTTGGACACACTATAAAGATAGGTAAAGACAATCAAACTGCAGAATTGTCAAGAAGAATAAGAATGACTTGGGCTGCTGTTGGAAAACTAGGATTTGTCTTGAAAAACAAACAAATCCCCATTAACCTCAAAAGAAAAGTTTTCAATACGTGCGTTCTCCCAGTGTTAACGTATGGCATGGAAACCATGACTCTCACAATAAGATCTGCTAACAAACTTGGAACCACACAACGCGCAATTGAAAGAACTATGCTTGGAGTGAGCCTGCGGGATCACATACGTAATGAAGAAATAAGAAGGAGAACAGGCGTAGAGGACTTAATCACTAGAATAGCTGCATTGAAGTGGAGATGGGTTGGACATGTAGCAAGACAACAGGATGTAAAATGGACTAAGCGAATAACTCAATGGAGACCACGCTTATACAAAAGGGGAGTGGGGCGCCCCCAGAGAAGGTGGCTGGATGACATAAAGGAAAAAGTAGGAAGAGGATGGTATAATATAGCACAGGACAGAGAGAGATGGAAGCTAGAAGGGGAGGCCTATGTTCAGGAGTGGACAGAGAAGGGCTGAAAAAGAAGAAGAAGAAGAAGGGTTATGTAGTTATTGCGTCATAAGATTATAGGGTCGAGCTGGACCTTTCGAATGATGAAGTTATATGCATTCAATGCTGAAAAGCCTAATTTACAAGATCTTTTGATGCTATGTGGTTGTGAAGTTATGAGTTCATGAGGTTATTAAGTTCTGGAACCTTTGGCTTATAAGTTTTAGGAGTTAATTGTTCAAGGTAGAGAGTTATATACATTCAAAATCGCTAATAATACTTATTTTTAAGGTTTTTTGAGGTTACAACTGAACTCTGACGTTCCAGAGTTAAATCGATCTAGGATTCATAACTAGCGACTCCAACAACATATAATATGTATTCTCCATGAAGATCGATATACTTTTGCATGCGCTCAAACCAATTTCGAACACTTTCAGCATCCTGAATGAGATACCTCCAAAACAAGGTTTAACTGCCTCATCTGCCGTCGAAAATTGTTGTCCACGCCGTTTTTTCGTCATGTGCGCAAACAAAATGAAGACGTCAGGTGCCAAATCGGGACTATGAGGTGAATGGCCCATTAATTCAATGTTTTGGGTGTTTAAATACTCCATCGTATTCGCTGATGTGTGTGAGCTGGCATTGTCATGAGGCATAATAATTTTAGTTCTTGATTTCCTCAACCTATCGAACACTTGCTGCAAACTAGTGGTTGTATATCATTTAGAATTGACCGTTATACGTTGCTCCTATCCAATGGTGGCGACATATCTGGTTTTTCTGAAAAATCTGGCGACCATTTGATTCGTAGTTCTTCGTGCACGAACACATTTTTTGTTTTTGGCCTCGTCTTGAAAGAGCCATAGTTACGTAGTTGTTTATTTTCGGGCTCGTACGTATATATCCAAGATTCATCGCCTGTAACGATTTCGTAAATATCTTTTGAAACACCGCGGTCGAATTTTTTTAACATTTCTTTGCACCAAACGATACAAGCCCTCCTTTGAACAATTTTTAAGTTGTGTGGGATTAACGCAAACAAATCTTTTTGACAACCAAAATTTTCATGCAATATTGAATTCACGCTGGTGGAACTGATGTTTGGGATTGTCTCAATCTCAAGGTACAACAATAATTTGAACAATTTCCAAATTGTGTGGAATCCAATGCGAACAAATCTTTTTGACAGCCAAATTTTCATGGAATATTGATTTTACACTAGTGGAACTGATGTTTAGGATTTTAAGGTTATATCGTAGATTCGCAAGGAATAAAAGCAGATCCGGGTAGAGTACAAACGTCGAAAGATTATAAAATTCCGACTAATACTGAAGAGCTACAGAGGTTTTTAGGCCTCGCTAATTATGACAGAACTTTCTGTAACCATTTTTCTCTTTATTCAGAACCTTCAAATAACCTACTGAAAAAAGGAATCCGGTGGCAATGGTCGGAAAAAGAACAGAGTACTTTCGAAAAAGTGAAATCACTTCTATCAGAAAGTACCCTGTTGTATCATCCTAGGGAAGACTTGCCTTATTTTATCGAGACAGACGCGTGTGATATTGCTTTGGGCTGTCAGCTTTTTCAAATAGTCGACGGTGAACGTAAACCAATTGCGTGTGCATCACGTTTATCACTGCTTCGTGAAACCCGATATTCAATAAATGAAAAAGAGGTGCTGAGTGTCGTATGGGCACTAAAACGTTTTCGAATTTACCTTTTAGACGGTAAATTCAAGATCTTTTCTGACAATAGTTCCGCAACTTACCTCAAAACATCTCTTTTATTGTCAGCTCGAATTTCAAGATATGCTCTTGCATTGCAAGAGTATGATTTCGATATCACCCATATACCTGCTGCCAAAAATTTCATATCTGATGCTTTGTCTCGAGCTACGATATCTAGACCACCAACGCCTGAATCAATAATTTCAAAAATCTAACAATTCGTAAGCTGTCAGAATAAATGAGTAAACTTTTAGACAAGATTCATGTCAGCCAACGCAGCGACCCCAAACTGAGTGAAATTATAGACAAATTAAAATACGATGACAAGCTGCAGCAAAGGTTCATTATTTTCAAAGAATAATAAACCTTTTACATCCGTCAAAATAATGAAGAAAGATTTTGCTCGCAGTTCCAAAGGCCTTAGTGTCGGCATTCGTGAAAACCTATCATGAAGCTTTTGACCATTTTGGCACTTATAAAACTTGGCGTGCATTACGTTCTGAAGTTTGGTGGAATAATATGGCTAAAGACGTCAAAAAAAAAAATTTTAGAAATGCGACATTTGTCAAAAAGTCAAATGATCGGTGCTGCCAAATCATCCCATCGAAGGTATTATTCCCCAAGATAGGAATGACGTTTATGGCCCATTGCCTACTAGTCGAGGAGGGGTGTCTTATATTTTAGTAATTTTGAACGTTTTCACTAAATACGTGCATTTGTATGCTCAAGCTATAGCTAATCGTGTTATGAAAGATTATCCACCAACTTCGAGCACTGTAAAAAGAATTTTGAGTGATCCGGGAACTCAACTTACGTCCCCAAAATGGAAACAAACGTTCGAAAGTATAGGTATAAAAACTATTCATTAAAAAGAGTAATGAGAGAGTTAGGACGCTTGTTACGTTTTGCCACGTTCAACAACAGAAATGGGCACTAGAATTGAAAAACGTTGAAGATTTTTTAAATTCTGTCGTACATGAGTCGACTGGTTACACTCCGTACGAATTGCAATTAGGGAAACTAAAAACAGGTTTGTTGCCCGAAAGTATTTTAGGACATATCATTACAGAAACTAAAATTTTTTGAGCCAAAGAAACCATGCTAGGACGTGCCGCGCGACGTAAACCTCGATATCCTAGTTGACCATTCACTGAAATCACAACACGTGATTTGGTGTTAGTTCCGCCAACCCTGTCTCTTCGGCGCTCAAATTAGAAACCAAGAAATGACTTCTCCTCTTCGAAGGTCCCTTTAGTATAAGAAAATGTATTTCACCAGTGACGTACATATTGGAACATGTAGGTTCTAGAAAGGAGAGAGGCGCATTTCATTCGTGTCATTTGAAAAGGTATTTTCATAGTGATGACGAATCTAATTCGTGAAAATGTTGGTGATAAAATCTGGGAGGGCAAGCTGTAACATAAAATCTCAATTTTCATTTATGAAGTTCATTCGTTCTCATTAATCAACACAGTTTACGTCCGAATGTAAGTTGGGTGGCCTGATATCCCTTAACCTTCGAGCGCAATACAAAAAATCACAAGAAATGGCGCAATGTATCAAAATGATCACACATGGTATATATGGAAAAAACACAATGTAAGTGAACTGATTTATTGAGAAACTATAAAATGTTGCAAAATGAACTGAAAGATATAAATATTAATGAACGAAAAAAAATTAATTGTTGGAGTGAGCGGCTAGAAAATCAGTACTACACACTCCACAAAAAGTGTCTAAATGGGTCAAACAGACGATTTTCTTACATTTTTTACAATTATATTTGGTAAGTTTACATTTATTTCCCGGGCCTGCACAATCTTCACATCTTTTTCTCTACATTCCAGTTGTTTCTGGTTCTTCGTGTTCATCATTTCCGGGAGTTTGGTAGATTTTCAATTTATTTTGTAAGTTCAGGGGCATTCCCAACGTTAGCTCACTTCTTCTTGATAATTATGGTAAAACAAGTTCATGGGATAATTGTTTCAAGAATTCTTTTCTTCTTATGACTTTTCCATCATTTCCGAAATGAATGACTTTGGCATTTATACCACTCATATTGAGAATAGCAAAAAAAATTACCATAGGCCAACGTCGGGTGTTTCGTGCGACATTGTACGAAGCACACAATTGATCGGTTATGTCCACTCCGCATTTCGTTTTATTATAAAACGTGATTATCTCTGGTTTTTTTTATCTGTGGTGGTAGGATCTATAGCTCCACTATTGTGTAAGGTTGATACAAGAAGAACACATTTTCCCTTTTTCGGCACATAAGATACTAATGTGCAATCTTTTTGAAAACCAAAGATGCTGTTGTAAATTGGTCTCTCTTTTGTTGACACGAACTGGGAAGGAATTTCCCTCTTATTTTTTCTTAGGGTACCAACGAAAGACAGCTTTTTTTGTTTTAATTCTTTCAGTAATTTTATACTGCTGAACCAATTATTGGCAGTAATATTTCTACCTGAGCCAAAAATTGGTTGTGATAATCTGATGACCACATCATGTGGTTTGTTGCTAACACAATACTGGCCTCGTGGCTGCGAACCGGCATAAATTTCTAGATTATATAAATAAAAAACTTGTGCATCAACTGGTGCGAAAATTTAAGCTATATTTGTTAGGCTTACTGGGGATGTACTGCTTGAAGGCACACCTTCCCCTGAATCCCTCAAGTTTTTCATCTATAACAACATTTTCCCCGGGAGAATAACATTTCTGACAGTTTTTTACGAACAGAGAAAAAATCTCACGTACCGCTGCCAGTTCATCTAGGATTTTCCGTTCCTCGCGTGTGCTCTTGTCGTCAAATCTCAAACATCGGATGATGAATTTGAAGCGTTTAATGCTCATCACTAGGTGAAGTTTTTCTATACCATCGTTCTGACTTCCCCAAAGACCTTCTAAACTCTGCCTGTTCCCCTTCCAGATGCCAATCAGAAATAATAATCCGATAAATGCTTTGAGTTCAATGAGATCCATTGGAGTTGCATCTCTTGCACGTGAAAACGAGGATTTTATACTATCAAAGTATTGATTGGTTGATTGGACAATAATTTCCAGGATTTCATCGGACACAAGTTGACTCCAACATTCTAAAGGCGTACGCGCAGTTTTCGCTTCTCCTATAACGCCTGGCAACCTCTTAGTGATGTTGTGTGCTTGACGACGACCTTCAGGAAAAGCGCTAGAGAACCATTTTGTCTCCTTATCTCGTCCCATGTAGTAAGTCTGATTTTCTTGGAAATTTGTACTCTCGATTTCGTTCTCTTCATCACTTGTATCAGATTGTTCAGTCTCGGAATTCTCTTCACGCGTTTCTATATTGTCCTCAGCATCTGTATCACTTTCATCTGTGAATTCTTCTTGACCTTGATGGTCTTCATCATCCCACAATAATTTTTGAATTTCGTCTATATCCTTAGGATTATTCAAATTGAACTTCCTTTTACGATCCGCCATTTCGACTACCTGTTGTGAAAAAACATTGAATATTATGAGATCGGGCGCAATATATCAATTTGATATTAGATGAAAATAATTCAGTATTTAACAATTTTGCTTCAGAAAAACACTATACATACTAACAAGATAAGGTTTACAACTCACCTGAGATCAAATTTTGGAATTATCAAGAAATTTCAAAACTTCGCGTATTCGGGCGCAATGATTCAATTTGATATATTCAAGACCACCGTCGTTCACGAAGACACGCTAGACACTGAATGTTGCGTATGAGCGGTGCGGGTTATAACTAGAGAAGTCATGAGAGTTGGGTTAAACAACCGCTACCACTCAAATATTCTGTTGAAAAGTATTTCGGCGATATCATTTTGATATTATGCGCCCGACGGAGGGTTAAGAAGTTATATTTACGTACTACGAGTCAAGACCGACTGCGTACATTTGTTTGATTTTTTTTAACTATTATTGATTCTTTATGTTGAGTTGCCATTCAGCCTCGCTTGTAAAAGTTTGATTTGATTTTGATTCAACTGTTACGTAAATTTCTTTAACCTTTTGAAAGTGAAACTCAGATTTTCTGTTGGAAAATACGAAGTCTGGTTTCAGATTTTTATAATAAACATTTTTGCTTCTGTAATAAAATATCCATCTCACAGCAAATTATCTTGTTATATATATTCTTTTGAAAAGAGAGGATTCACGAAAATTCGAATAATTATATTTACAATGAATGCTTATATCTATAATTTTGGTATGTGTCAGAAAAAACACAATCGTAAGAAACAAGCGAATAAATAGAATACCAGCGGAAAAAACAGACCATGCCTGTTCCTTAATCTGGCATCTAAACTCGCATTATGCCTCCTACGATTGGCCTTAAAGTGTCAGCACAGGAAATGTAACAGGGAAACCTTACTATCTTAAGTAGGATTCAGTAAACGAGTGAAAAAACCTGTGGAAAAAACTCGTTTTCCTGTCACTATTGCACTAGCAATAGCTTGTCTGTTTATGTTGTGTTAGTGTCGTGTGTACAAAAAGAGTACCAAAAATTTTTCTGCTTAGCAGCTTCATTCTTTCAATTTCATCTTGCACTCCATGATTTCTAGGACTTCTTCACGAAGACAAGGGTGAAAAGGAAGGGAGATTGGGACTGGAAAAATCTGTAAAAATGGGAAAAGAAAACCAGCAGAAAAATATTTCATCAAAACATACCTAACTCTTATATATCTAAACTAACTTGAATCTAAAAACTTAACTAATGCTCCTCTGTTTTTCAACAGGGAACATCTTATACACCTTTTGAGAATGAAGCCCCACATGGGTGTAGCCCTTGCCTTATCAACATGGTGTTTTTCTATGGTGTACCATAGGAAAAAGAAACACTAAGGGGGAGCAAAAACTAATCTCCTAAATAGACTTAAAGTTCTCCACCCGGTTGATAAAATTATCTGAAACGGAATGAATTTCTTGAAAACCACCCGTAAATGGTAAATAGAACAATAGAGGACTAAATGTCTTATTGTTTCTTCAGCTACACCACAT
The DNA here is from genome assembly GCA_013387265.2 of Cryptolaemus montrouzieri. Taxonomy (NCBI): domain Eukaryota; kingdom Metazoa; phylum Arthropoda; class Insecta; order Coleoptera; family Coccinellidae; genus Cryptolaemus; species Cryptolaemus montrouzieri. The sequence goes on from JABFTP020000103.1 coordinate 65,920,858, forward strand.
TCACATTCCTGACTTTCTACAGTATTCCATTTGAACAACATACTATTATTACGACCATGTCCTATCCTGAGACGATTTAATGTACACCAATTTTTCCTACTTATCTCGAAACCTGCAACCCTTTTGGAAGGATCCTCTATGAGAAGTTTATTAAAAACATCAACTTCCTGCCATTCTATTTTCTTAAGATCAACAGCCTTCACCTGTGTATGCAAAAAGTCAATCGACCAAATAGGTTTCCTAGATTTCAATCTCAGGTTAGGTGGATTTTGAAGATCGTGCATTATCAGAAAAACTTCTGGAAATGAGTGATACTTATTCCAAGACGAGTTAAGAGCTAATTTCCTGCGAATATGGTTGAACTGTTGAACTGATACAACCACTTATAACTCTCATAGAACCGTTGTACTGAGAATCAATTTTATTGACATGATCACTATTCAACCACACCTGACAGCAATATTCTGCTGCTGAATATACTAAAGCTAAGCAGTAGTTCGCAAAGTAGAGTCTCCGGTGTCCCAATTAGATCCAGCTAGTTTATGTAGTATATTGTTTCTTGTTTTCATTTTCTGACATAATGTATAACTATTAAATTTGAAAGTCAAAGAACAATCAAGTTTTACACCAAGATATGTTGGAGTGAAATTATGAGTTGATAGTGATTGATTGAAGAATACTCTTAGTTGCCTATCCTTCTCATGATTGTTCAGATGAAAACAAAAAACCTCAGTGTTCGAAAGATTTGGACATAAACGCCATTTTTTGAAGAAAATGTTCAGAATATCTAAATCAGAAGTCAGTCTATGCTCAATTGTTTCGAAGTCATAGTGTCGAAAAACCAAAGCAATATCATCAGCATAAATAAACTTTGTAGAGTAAGTTTCAGGGATGTCAGACATATATAAATTGAAGAGAAGAGGTGCAAGAACAGATCCCTGAAGTAGGCCTTCATTGAGAGTGTAAAATCTACTGCTCTTCTCACCGATGAACACTCGAAGTCTTCTATCAGATAATATATTTTCAATCAACTTTACAATTTTTCCACATTGAACTTCAAAGAGTTTATAAACTAAACCATCCTTCCAAACTCTGTCATATGCCGAAAAGAGATCTACAAATACAGCGCCTATTTTAAGTTTACCCTAAAATCCTGTCTCAATGAAAGTGGATAAACCTAAAACCTGATCAGAACAATTCCAGTTTTTCGAAAACCTCCCTGAGAAGTGGACAGAACTCTGTCAATGATTGGTTCTAACCTCTGATAAAGAAGTCTTTCTAAAATTTTGAAAGAAACAGAAAGTAAACTGATAGGTCGATAACTACTAGGAAGTTCTGGATTTTTTCCAGGTTTGAGAATGGCAATAACTTTAGCCCTTCTAAATTCAGCGGGAATATTACCTGAGCTGAGTATGTCATCGTAAAAGGATAGTAACCACTTTTGAGCGTTATTTCCTAGATGTTTGAAAAATTCAGGGAAAATGCCATTAAATCTTGGCGCTTTACGAACTTTAGTAGATTTTATTGCAGATTTGAGCTCTTCTTCCTCGAAAGGATTCAATAAATCCTCGTGATAGCATCCCTCCTCCTTTTATGTAAGATTCGTTTCATTCTATTCCTGTCATATCTACTAATCTTCACACTTTTAGAGACATTCACAAGCCTAGATGCTACAGAATTCGGATTCATATTAGACGGAGTTTTTGAAACGGGATCAGCATTGCCTAATTTCCTCAACAAATCCCAGGAACTTCTACTAGAATGACGAAAATTCATACCATTCATCAACTCATTCCATTTATTCTTTCTGCTATCATTCAAAGAACTAAGGAGTGCATCGGCTTTCTCTCTGGAAAGATTTTGCTGATAATCCTTATAAAAAACATTTGATTCCTCTGACTACCCAGATAGATAATCCTTTAGAAAGCCTCTGGGAATATGTTTTTTAGCAGCATTTTTGACAACTCCATTAAACCGGAAATAATTTCTACCTAAGGGGGGAAACCATCTCAAATCACTATCTACCTGTTCAGTGAAATCATTCCAACGAGCTTTTTTGAAATTCCATCTTGGTTTTTCTAATGAATCTGCAAATGTTAATTGAAAACCTAACGAAATAATTACTGGCCTGTGTTGACTGTGAGGAAAATCTGAAAGTACTTTACGACGAACAGGTAGAGGAAACAATTCAGAGTCGTTAGGAATCAGACAGAGATCAGTATTATAGTCGCGATTCCATCTGTCAGAATGAACAGTGCCCTTTGCCTTCGCATTGAAAATCATTTATTTCCATCCATTCAACTAATGAAATACCATTCCTATCGTTTTCTGTATAACCCCATTGATTGTGATGGCAATTGAAGTCACCACAATAGATAGCAGGGTAGGGAAAAATAATACCGAAATTGATGGACCAGATTTCGCCAGGATGTTTATAAATATTAACGACAAACACATCAAAAAATTTGAACGCAATATAGAAAACACCACTCAACATACCCTTCTGTACAAGTTCGATATGATTGAATGATGAAGAATTTACATAGCAAGCAAGGCCATAAATAGGACTAAGGAGATATTCATGAAGTACATAACCTGCGATATTTCCTCTTTCGCGGAGATGCTCTTCCGTCGCAGTGTGAGTTTCCTGAAGCATAATCACTTCCACCTTGTTCTTGCTTGCCAATTTTGAAGAATGATCGCATTTATCCTTGAAAATTCCTTCAATATTTAAACTCAACAAAATAATTCCCTCTCTGTTTGACGGAGAGAGCCCCGATGACCAGGTTCGGTCTTCTAAGTGATGCTGATTATGAACTATAGATGCTCTAGATTCATTATGGACCCAAAAATTTGGGTTGACATCGTCCATATATTATTTCTACGTGAATCTTGATTAAATTATGGAAAAAATTTGCAAAATTATTTTGACATTCGTATTTAAATTATGACAAATGTCATAAATGAAATTATTATTATTATTATCTTGCGCCATTTCCCGAAATAGCGACAAGGACGCGAGAGGAACCCCCAAATAGACATATCTATTGATCACCTCCGACGCTACGCCTCCAATAACAAAGTTGAATCTACATCCCCGACCATTTCTACTGAAACACATCACCTTGGTTTTAAAAGTATTCACAGAAAGATTCATTTTTCGTGAATATTCCTGTAGTATTAAAATATACTTTTGTAAATTCACCTGCGAGTCAGCCAAGAATACCAAATCGTCAGCATATAACAGCATAATGAAATCTTGTAAACCGATGCCATAAAGAACCTGCCATAAAAGAGAATGAGAATCAAGATCGAACGCTTGCTTGAAAAACACACAAAGTACGAATACTTTCCATTTTTTATGGCGCAGTTGAAGCTGTATGACTGAGATTAAAGTGAATATACTGTCAGAGCAGCCTCGGTTTTTGCGATACCATTTTGGCATTCGGGAATAACGCCGTTTTCCTCACACCATGCTTCTAACCGACCCAAGATTATTGTATTGAATATCTTTACAACAGAGTTGATCAAAGCTATACTTCGGAAATTATTTGGCTTCTTTGTATCTCCCTTCTTATACACAATATTGAATTTAAGCTGGTGGAACTGATGTTTTGGATTGTCTCAATCTCAAGGTACAACAACAATTCGAACAATTTTCAAGTTCTGTGAGATGCAACGCGAACAAATCTGATGTTTTGGATTGTCTCAATCTCAAGGTACAACAACAATTCGAACAATTTTCAAGTTCTGTGAGATGCAACGCGAACAAATCTTTTTTACAGCCAAATTTTTATACAATATTGAATTTACGCTGGTGGAACTGATCTTTAGGAATGTCTCAATCTCACAGTAAGTCACATGGGGATCATCGTGTTACATTTCGCGAACAGTATCGATGGTTTGTGACAACAACTGATTTTGGACAAACTTCACGAAGTTCCTCACTGAGTGAAGCACGACCGTATTCGTAATAATCGTAATTCGTAATTCGTAATATTAGCGTTTCACAGTTGCCAAGTGTGGAGCTTCATTACCAAAAGTCGAAGCATGTTGATCGCAGCATTGTTGTCGAATTAATCCACGTTGAAAATTGTAAAAAATCATCGCAGGAAAATATTCACGTGTTAATTATTGTAAGTATTGTAAGTACTTTTAGGTTGAAAAATGTCAAAATACTCGACACATATGTCGGATATGGAGGCTGTCAATAGTTAAAGTTCCAGAGGCGGAAAATTTATACGGCAACCTACGTAACTAGTCAAAACACCAGGCCAATTTCTTTTTTGTGTGGCTGTGTAATGTAAATGATACTTATACAGAACATGGCTGTCGTTCAAATCGTTGTCGTTTTACAAACGACTTTCTATCAACGATAGAATAGAGAGTAGACCTATTAGTTTCAGATACATCTCCATTAAATCATCCTTTCCAAGAAATTCTGAAACATACACCCTCATGTTTCATCGGATAACAGATATTCTATATAATAACTTTACTTATTTTGTTGTAGACATTTCAAGTGAAAGCGGTAGATGGAGATGTTGGAATTAATAGCACAATTTCTTATGATATCTTAAAGAACGGTTGCGATGGATATACGTGTGAAATAAAAATTGATGAAAATAATGGTTCCATTACAGTTGGAAATGTAGACAGAGAGGAAGTTGGTGATACCATTCAAGTAACTCTCAATGCTATTGAACAGGATGATAATAGTTCAACTCCGCTTTCTGTAGTTTTCCTTATTGAAGATCAGGACGATAACATTCCTTCTATTACCTTCGATGGAAAAACAATGGATCGAGTTGAAATTCAGAAAGATGAAAACTATGTAGGCTCTATTATAGATTTTGATGTTACTGATATGGACTTGGTAAGATTTCTTCCATTTTCGTTGATATCTGAGATATAGTATTCTTATACACACACCAAAAAAATTGTCGCATCACCTGGTATTCTGAATTCCACAATCGATTAAGCAGCTCGATCGCAGTTTCTTTGTCAACATATGTTTTTGGACATATGAAAAAAATCTTATCAATGTAGTAACATTTGTTTCCATATGATCTAAAACACGTCTGAAACAAGTATAAGTTTATTTTACTATCAGTATTAATTCAATTTCTCTTCAATTTTCACGCTAAATTAATGCAAGTTTTCTGTGTTTCTTGTTGATTTTTGAATCTTTAAATTTATTGTAATGGCTGCTGAACGTCTTGGGCGCTATTTGAGCGATCATGAAGTCGTAAGAATTGTAACACTTCTAGAGGAGGGGCGAAGCCAACGTTGCGTGGCTAACTTGTTGAATGTTAACCAAAGCACTATTTCAAGAGCAATTAATCTGTACTACGAAACAGGGGACTAAGGAAAAAGGGCTGAACAGGGAAGAAATCGGATAACAACACCAGTTGATTATCGTTTGCTTCGTTTAACTGCACTGTACGGCTAGAATGCTACAAAATGAACTTGCACTTTCCAGAAATGTGCATATTTCATTGCAGACTGTTAGGAAAAGGCTCAAAGAAGACGATATCAGACCAAGGGGGGCCGCGTCTCACCATAGAGATGTATACAGACAACCTGAGAAACGGTATCAGCAATATCCGGCAAACCGAAAACTTCGGAGAGGGCTCAGTAATGGTGTAGGGAGGCATTTCTTTCCATGCTGGAACTTAGTTTGTCCTAGTAAATAATGGAAGAATGTCAGCAGCCAGATATATCGTAGATATCCTTGAACCCCATGTTGTAACCTTTGGCGCATTGATTGGCGAAAACTCAATTTATATGCATGATAATGCTCGGCTTCATGCAGCTAGAGTAGTTACAGAATTTCTCCAAAATGCCGAAATTGATATTTTAAGATGGCCAGCCAGAAGTCCCGACTTGAATCCCATAGAACATGTTTGGGACAAATGGGGTGGCAAATTCAGCAACGTAGAATGCCTCGTAGAACACTCCAAGAACTAGAAAATCTGCTTCCTGAAATTTGGAACTCAGTGACTCAAAAGTACATCCAAAATTTGTTTGAGGAGCTTCCGAGACGTATACTGGCAGTAATTAAGCCCGGGGAGGAAACACTCGATTTTGAAAATGATTAGTTGATTGGTCTCTTCGCGAATGTTTGAAGATGATAGAATTTTTTAATTTTTCAATAACTCGAAAATTGTTGATATTTTCCATCATAAACTCATCTCTGTGGAATGATATGTTCTTATTTTACACTTCTGAAAGTTACCAAGCGACTCTTGAATGACCAACCTAAAAGTTTATATAGTATTGTCGTAAAAGTAGGGTGATGCGACAATATTGGTGGGGAGTGCATATTCATATTTTCATATTTCTATACATGGTGAATTCCGATGTTAAATTTATGTATCTATGATTTGATGTGTTTTTGATTTTGATTGTGGCGATGTTTCGACAAGTTGTCCCTTGTCATCCTCAGGAGTTTGGTGGACGATGTCAGAGACATCGCTCAGATTGTCGAAACGTCGCCACAATCAAAATGGGACACGGAATAAAACCCGTAACATATCAAATCATATATATATATATATATATATATATATATATATATATATATATATATATATATATATATATATATATATATATATATATATATATATATATATATATATACAGTGTGTTCCAACGAAAATTTGACCCCCCCTATAACTCCGAAATGAGTAACATTAGCGAAAAACACCAAGACACGTCGATTTTTGTTTCGAGGGGGAGCATTTTTCGAAATAATTCGAAACTTCTCAGATCAACTCCCTACCCCCAGCAACCCTAACTTTGAAATTCATCATAGGGTATAAGGGTCGAGTGGCATCTTACTGAAAAGGTCTGTCAATTTTCCACCTTGATTTGTCATTTTTAGAATTTTAAATTAACATACAGGGTGTCCCAACCAAGGGTGAAGTTGAATTCCTGGAAATCCCAAATACTAAATGAAATAGATTTATTTTGGCATAATGCAAGCGCAGGTTTATGCTCGGTCTAGAAAAACGACCTACACTTGTGAATTTGGAGTTGGTGCAATCAACCCCCTATTTCCAGCATCCCCAACTCAAAAATCATTCGATCGATAATAGGTCAAGTGGCACCTCGTTGGAAAGGTACTGAAATTTTCTCTTCGAATATGGTATTTTCGAAATTCAGAATCATCATACAGGGTGTCCCGAAGCAGGAACATTGAAAATCCAAATAACTTTTTGAAACTGGTTCATTTCGGTATACGAGAACATGTTTGATCCGAGAATAGAACTTTCTTGTGTGGTTATAGAATTTTTGCAATCAACCCCTTCCATTCAGCATCCCCAACTTGAAAATCATACAAATAATTCAAGTGGCATATCTTCAGAAAGGTTTTTTGAATTCCAGAATGATTAAAGCATTTCATTCAGTTCGGCTTTCCATACAGGATGTCGCTTTCGAAAAATTCAATATCGTCATTTGAAATAATCAACTAAAATTAATTCGAAACTGTTAAAAGTATTGGGGTACGATGTGTTGAGCATCAATTACGAAGAAATAAAGCTGATTTCTGCATTGAAAATGTTCACATTTTTTTCATTTCCATCTGGCGTGCAGTCATCTGTTATTTCTCATTTTTGCAATGAAATATTATTATTATTCAGATCAGTTCCTCATTATTGTTGTTGTTCGTCAGTTGAAATTAATCTGAAAATGGTTTATTCCACTGAGGAAAGGGTCGAAATTGTATCGACGTATTTTCGAAATAACAGTTGTGCCAAAGAAACGGCAAGGATATTCGATAGGAACCATCCTGAAAGAGAAAGGGAGTCAGTCACCAGTACGTTAAATATTTGGTTGACAAATTCCTAGCTACGGGTTCGGTGGCAAACAAAAACATGAAGTGGCATGTCCTGTCAGAAATGAGGCAACGGAAGTGGCAGTAGTGGGTCATCTACAAATGGAGAATACTACTTCGATCAGAAAACTATCTCGTCTGACTGGTGTATCAGCTACAACTGTCCATAGAATCGTGAAACATCACAAATTTCACCCTACAAGGTAAAATTAGTGCATGAAATAAACGAAGATGATCCAGATCGTCGTTTACAGTTTTGTGAAAATCTAAGTGAAAACTTAAACGCTAATCCAAATTTTCTGAATAACATCTGTTTTTCTGATGAAAGCACCTTTATGCTCAGTGGTGAAGTGAATAGACATAATTGTCGATATTGGGACACACAGAATCCTCATTGGTTTAGAGAGGCCCACACGCAAAGGCCTCAGAAGTTGAACGTTTGGGCAGGAATTTTTGGCAATCATCTAGTTGGGCCTTTCTTTATTGAGGTAATCTGAATGGAAATGGCTACCTACAGTTGTTAGAGGAACACATACATCCTAGATTGACAGAAATTTTACAGAACGATCCAACTCTTTCTGAGGACGAAATGCGTTTTCAACAAGACGGTGCTCCTCCGCATTATGATGCTCGGGTGCGCCAATATTTAGACGAAAATTTCCCAGGAAGGTGGATTGGTAGAAGAGGACCTGTTGAGTGGCCAGCCAGGTCACCAGATTTAAATCCCCTAGATTTTTTTTTGTGGGGCCATCTAAAATCTAAAGTTTATGCCACAAGACCAGAAAACCTGGAGGAGCTGCGGATGAGGATTATCACAGAATGCCGACTTTTGACTCCTGAAGTTTTCGCTAATGTGAGAAGAGAGTTCGAAAATCGTCTGTATAACTGTATGGAGGTGATCGGAGGTCATTTTGAACAATTGTTGTAATAATCAAGTTAGTTTTTTGTTTTCAATTGAATACAAGTTCAATAAATCTCGTTTTCCTGTTTAGATGAGCATCCAATCAGTTTCTCCATCATCCCCTCATCCTGATCCTCACGCCAGAAAACCTCGATTGCCAAACTGAAACCAATGCCTCAGTGATTCAGAAAATAGAAAAATCTTTCTGGAACTTTGCCACTCAACCTGTAATCACTTGTATGATTTTTTGAGTTGGGGATGCTGAATGGAAGAGATTGATTGCAAAAATTCCATATTCACGCAAGAGAGTCTTATTCTCGAATCAAACATAAACATGTTCTCGTATTATACCGAAATGAACCAGTTTCAAAAAGTTATTTGGGTTTTCAGTGTTCCTGCTCCGGGACACCCTGTATGCTGATTCTGAATTTCGAAAATACCAAATTCGAAGAGAAAATTGAAATACCTTTCCAACGAGGTTCCACTTGACCTATTTTCGATCGAATGATTTTTGAGTTGGGGATGCTGGAAATAGGGGGTTGATTGCACCAACTCCAAATTCACAAGTGTAGGTCGTTTTTCTAGACCGAGCATAAACCTGCGCTTGCATTATGCCAAAATAAATCGATTTCATTTAGTATTTGGGATTTGCAGGAATTCAACTTTACCCTCGGTTGGGACACCCTGTATGTTAATTTAAAATTCTAAAATGACAAATCAGAATGGAGAATTGACAGACCTTTACAGTAAGGTGCCACTCGGCCTTATTCCCTATGATGAATTTCGAAATTAGGGTTGCTGGGGTAGGGGTTGATCTGACAAGTTTCGAATTATTTCGAAAAATGCTCCCCTTGAAACAAAAATCGACGTGTCTTGGTGTTTTTCGCTAATGTTACTCATTTCGGAGTTATAGGGGTCAAATTTTCGTTAGAACACATATATATATATATATATATATATATATATATATATATATATATATATATATATATATATATATATATATATATATATATATATATATATATATATATATATATATATATATATATATATATATATATATATATTATATATTTTTTTTTTCGAGAAGTTAATAATTATCGAGTTATTTAACACTTCTTGATTTCACGAAATTTTTGCTTCTCTCTATAAAACAAATATATCTCTGTTACTCTTACAGCTATATCAAATCTGACCACACCATCGGAAAGAACTTTGAATTTGCTATGAAATAAGTAGGTACTCATGGTAAAAAAAAATGTAAAGCGGGTGTTGAAAAAGGCTAAATGAAAAAATTGTGAAATGGATAAAATTAGTCGTATTTTCTTGTAGTATTTTCTAGTAGTACATTTTCTTAGCTGTACCACTGAGATCAATAAGTAGCCCTTTTTTTCCTAGGGAAAACAACTACATTCATCTGGCTTTTAAACGGTGTACCAACTTTTGGGCTTACTATTTTTTTAACAGCAATATCATGGGTAAGAGTAAGAGTAAGAACATTAAATTCTCTTATTCTTCGATCACAAATGACCTAGTTTCACCGGAGCGTCTCAGCCATTCAACCAATGATTTTTCAATAAAAGTAAGCGATAACTAAATAACATATCTGGATATTGAATGTTTAAGAAACTAGGAATAATTAATTTTCTCGGATTAGAAGAAGAAAATTAGAAAAAAGAATTGTAAAAGAATAAATCACAGAAGGCTCGTATTACTTGATTTTAAAACAAATTAATATATTTATAATTTGACAGGAACTGTCGTTCATTGAACTATTGAATTGAATTTTATATTTTCATAGATTCTCGAAAATTGAATATCGAGATATGTCATTTGTTTATGGCTTCGCGAATAGACATTTCCGAGTGGCGATGCGGGAGTATGCATTGCGCTTTCCAAACAGACAACAACCTTGCAGAAAGACATTTGTTGAAGTGTTTAGGCGCTCCAGTGAAACTGGTTCATTCATTGGTTTAATAATTAGGGAAGGTGTTGGACATTTTAAGCAATGGAGCCAAGCACATTCAATATTGCAGGCTGTTCGCGAGGACCCTACAACAAGTACTCGAAGAATTGGTGCTACATTGAGACATCCCACGGTTTATAGAGTTCTCAAGCGAAACAATTTGCATCTTTACCATTTGAGTAAAGTTCAAGACCTATTGACAGTGGATACTGAGGTGAGGTTGCAATTTTGTACATGGTACATGAATAACTTACAGGAGTGGGGATCAGATAAAATTCTATGGTAAACTTTTACCCAAGTTGGTATGAAAAATTTTAGAAATTCACATATATGGGATACAGAAAATTCTCATGGCACTATTGTGTCACACTCTTAGTACGAAATTAGAGTGAATGTTTGGTTGGGGTTAAGGAGGGGTCACTTATACTTTCCAATCGTCTCAATTGAAAAAAATTTTCAAATCTATTAAAAAACGAAATAATGAACGTTCTGGAAGAAATACCTATAGCTACTCGGCATCACCTTTGGTTTCAATGGACGGCTGCCCGGCTCATAAATCTAGAATGGTCCAGAACTCGATGACTGAGAGATTTGGAGAGCAAAGGATAGATCGATTCGGGCCGATGAGATGGCCACTCAAAAGCCCTGATCTCACGCTGCTTGATTTTTATGTGTGAGGCTCATTAAAGACTAATGTTCATAGAATTCCCATCAATACTCGAGAAGAATTAATTGAAAGGATTCGAATCTGTTGCAACGAAATGGGTCAAAAACACAATGAACTTCAAAGAGTAGTTGATAGTTTAAGAAAAAGATGTGTTGAGTGCATTCAAGAAAGAGGAAGACATTTTGAACATCTGTTATAGTTTCGAAATCTCTTTCGTGAAAATATGATGCATTAATTTCTTTAGTTCCTGTTCATGTTTCATTAAGTAATATAAAATTTTTGCGTTTTCGAATGTTATGTTCTTATTACTCTTACCCATGATATTGCTGGAAGAAAAAATAGTTAGCCCAAAAGTTGATACACCATTTGAAAGCCAGTTAAATGTAGTAGTTTTTACCATGAAAAAACAGCAACTTATCGCTCACTCTTCAGTGGTATAGGTAACAAGAAAATACGACTAATTTTGTTCATTTCACAATTTTTTCATTTAGCCTTTCACAACACCAGGTATACAATTTTTTTTACCTTGAGTACTTAACAATCTTATAGCAAATTCAATGATCTTTTCGATGGTATGGTCAGAGTTTATGTAGCTGTAAGAGTAACAGAGATATTCTTATTTCTATAGAGAGAAGCAAAAAATTTCGTAAAATCAAGAAGTGTTAAATAACTCGATAATTATCAACTTTTCGAAAAATTTTTATGGGACATTTTTTATTTCAAACGACTTGTACTATCACTTACTGAAGTTTGGCACCTTTAATACGTCTTACGACGTTGTCCGACACCTAAACTCCACTGACGTCTATTTTCGGTATCTTCTGGGGTGAGATTTCTCTCTCTCATTGACTTATGGATGAAGCGTTCCCAATCGACTTTGGGCATTCCTCTTTTCCTGCGTATATTCGGTCGCCACAATAGAAATTTTTTAGGTAGCCTGTAATCTGCCATGTGTTTCACGTGCCCGTACCAGACAAGTTGTTTTCTCCCTATTTCTTTCGTGATATTGACCTCTACGCCCATCTCCCTTTTTATCACTTCATTCGGAACATGAATTCTCGATGTTCTAGAAGATCTTCTAAGTACGCCCATCTCCACCGCTTCTAATCTTGATATGAACCTTTCTGTGAGCTTTTATGTTTCTGATCCATATAGGAGTGAACTTTTCAGCAATGCTCTATACACCCTCATTTTTCTACCTTTTGTAATTTCTCCACTCCAAAAAACACTATTGAGACAGTGTATCACCTGTTTCGCATGTGTTATTCATTTTTCAATTTCTTTCCTATCTGTCCTGGTATCATCGAAAGTAACACCTAGGTTAGATTTCTGCCCGAAATTTCCTTCGAGTTCAAGTGAGTTGAAATCATTTCCTACGCAGAGATATGTGGTTTTTTCAATATTGATCATGAGTCCCCAGTTATTATACTCTTCGACTAGCTTGCGTATCATATATTCTGCATCTTCATTATCACCGCTTATTATCACCTGATCATCGGCAAACGGGAGGGTGTACACATAATCGTTATCCAGCTCAACTCCCATACTGTGTTCCTTTCACTTCCAGCTCTTCAAAGCCGCTGCAACATAAATTTTGAAAAGGGTTGGTGAAATACAGCATCCCTGTCTTAAACCTTTTGTAACTAGGAACTCTTCGGTCAAGTATCTTCCTATTTCAACTTTTACAAAGTTCTTTAACGCCATGATGAAGGTATAATTGTTTCGAAATTGGGACATTATCGTAGGCTTTTTGAAGGTCAATGAAGACGATGTGTGTTTCCATGATCGTAGCTTAAGGATTAAGATGAGGTACGAAAATTTTCTGTAAACCCTTATTGGTGGCTTTATATGGTGGTTTTTGGAAATTGTCCAAAACTTTAAGTTCCTCCAAAATTCTCAATATTCAATGGAATAAAACGATCTTTGGGACATTATTGGCATTAATTGGATCAAAAATATTGCCTGAAAAATTCGGATGCTCCAGGACCGGCCTTAAATATCCTCATTTTCAGTGTTCAAGCAGTAATACAACACTATATATTGAATTTTCAACACGTACTATTTTTGGCTGATTCTTAAACAATGTCGAATTCAGCTTTATCAAGCTGATAATTTCAACTTATTATCAATTGTTTTTCTGTTTAATTCTCAGTCTGTCTTGTTCGATGAAAATAATAGTGGTCTCCAACTTTTTGAGTTTGAATTAAAAATAACGATCAAAGAAAACCTTAGAAGAGAAGGAATGTCAGTTTTGCTACGGAATGATTTAAAATATGATTTTACTATAATTAAAAACTCCATAATGTACAATTTTTTTTATTGCAAAACTATATAATTCGACAATTCTAATGCAAAACAATAACAATTAAATCCTTAATATATAAAAGAATAATGACAAGAGCAAACGAGCATAAATTATAATTTGATTAATCTTATATTATTTGTTGTCTCTATGCAAAATGATTGCAACAGACTTTAGTTATTTTTAGCTCTTTATTCTTTTCATCGATTTCTTTGATAAAATAGCAACCTCCACTATACAGGGTGTTACATAATAGTATGTCTCGACTTGAAGGGGTAAATCTTCGTGAAATTTTAAGAAAAAAAATTCATATAATCATAGGTCCGCAAAAGCTTTGTTACGGAGGTACAGGGTGTTGAAATTTCCGGAAAAAATTGTTTTTTTCTTCAAAACTCCTGTAGGTTTTCAGCTATTTTTCACAACCTCCATCATTATCCGTCCTAAATTTTAACTAGAATCTACAAGGTGTTTTGTTTTCCGGAGTCTTGCCTTCTTTTGCCTTTTCAAACGCCACTGATCAATGTCATCTTCGTTTAATTAAAAAAATTAAAAAACTTTTTTGACACCTGTAATTTTTTCGTACCTCCGTTTGTTCTCGAGCGAAAAATTATTAAACGATTGTATACATTCGCTGAATTGAAAGCACTTCTAATTAAAAAAATGACTAGTAGGCTTCAATTTTTTTCATTTATTTATTTATTTTGACAGTTGCTAAAGTACAACCAGTGTCTAATTGTTCATTAAATTAACGATAAGTTTTAAGACTCTTGAAGTTATTGCTGTAAGAAAAAATAGCCAATTTAACTAACGCCGAATTGGCTGATATGCATTACATGTACGGTCTGGTTAACGGAAACACAACAGAAGCTAGGCGATTATATCAGGGGCGCTTTCCAAATCGAGTAACACCAGACAAGCGAACATTTTCAAATATCCTTAGAAGGTTGAGGGAATCTGGTAATTTTACTGCAAATAATCATTTAAAAGGTGCAACTCAAACTATGAGAACTCTAGATATTGAGGAAGCAGTTTTGAATTGTATTGATTTGAATCCTCATGTGAGTACAAGAAAAATTGGGAATCAATTGAATATTTCACATATTCTAGTTTGTTGGATTCTACACGACTTTTTATTGTACCCATTCAAATTCAATGCGTTCAAACTCTACTTCCTAGAGATTTTCCTTCAAGACTGAATTGCTGCCGATGGTTCTTTGATGAAATTAGAGGAAATGCTCATTTTGATAGAGAAATAATGTTCACAGATGAAGCTAACTGTTCAAAAACTGCTATCACAAATTTTCATAATGATCATTATTGGGCTGAGGATCACCCCCATTTGTTTGAAGAATCTCATCAAGAACAATTTTCACTAAATGTCTGGGTCGAAATATTTAGAAAGTAATTGATTGGGCCATTTTTTCTACCTAACAGACTAAACGTTCCCGCTTATCGACAATTTCTTGAGGAGGAGTTACCTTTATTGCTCGAGGATGTGCTACTCTTCGTGAGAAACATAATGTGATTCATGCATAACGGGGCACCAGCACATTTTAGTGGAGAAGCTAGGGAATTCTTGAATAACACATTCAACAACCGATAGATAGGTCGGGGTGGGCAAAAACCATGGCCTCGTAGGTCCCCAGACTTAAATAGTTTAGACTTTTTCCTATGCGGGTATCTCAAAAGTTCAGTTCATACCACTCCACTGTAGGAGAATTGAGAAATCGAATAATATACTCTTGTGACACGATAAGAGGTACCGCAGAGATATTTCAAAGCTTGCGTGATAATATTCGAAGAAGGACGAAGACCTGTATTCTTGCAGGTGGAGGACACTTTCAGCAATTTATTTAGTTTTTAATTGTTCTCTTTTTAGTTTGATATTGAATAAATTAAGTCGAGTCTCAGAAGACGAGCTATCAAAATAAAAGCAAATTTTACCAGTGTTACGAATAACATAGAATTCAAATAATTCAAGTTCAATAATTTTTCACTCGAAAACGGTTGGAGGTACGAAAAAATTACAAATTTTAAAAAAGTTTCTAAATTGAACGATGATGACGAAAATTGATTGTACGCTGATCAATGGCGTACTGCAAAAAAGTTTCAAACGACAAAAGAAGACATGGCTCTGGAAAAAAACACCTTGTAGATTCTAGTTAAAATTCAGGACGTGTTATTATGGAGGCTGTAAAAAAAAAGGAAAAACCAAATATTCCTTAAATTTCAAATTCAAAATCTAGCCTTTGTTAATATGAACTTTGTTGCAGTTTGAAAATTTCGATTGATTCCAAGAAATGTAACTTTTATCCTTTACGTATTCTGAGAATAATTTTAATTTGATGTATGGGTGGAAAATGATGGCTATTTTCTATACAATGTGAAACTTTCTTCAATCGTCGCGCTCTGCTTCGGACTACAGAGGCGTTTTTTTATAAAATAGGTAGATTTTTCTTGCCTCATAAGTCTTGAACGACTTGATCGATTTGGATGAAACTTTCAACGTTGAATTCAACTGATGAGGTCTATCATACGAGATATTGGATTACATCCCAAACCAGTACCGAATTGAAAAAAATTGTTTTTTCAGTTAAACACGCCCAAATGTCACCCTGTATACTACTGGAATGAAAAAATGACTAGATATTTGTAAACTAGAAATATGTATGATCCAAACAGCATGAAACACATTTTTATCACACCTTGAGTATTGTGTGGAAAAAATTGAAATTTCGTTCAATTTGTCCTGTGACTCTTCAGTTCGTAGGGACAGAATCGAAAAGCAACGTTCAGTATAGAGCTCACACAAAATATTCAGTGTGATCCAGTGTGAAATTTAAAAAAAATCGTTTAAGACCATATAAAACACAATCATCTTATCACTCCTCTAGGATTTTGTGAAGAATAGTTGATTTTTCAACACTGAATACTTTTGGTCAATTCGCTCTATCATCTACTCTAAGGTTCAGGAGAAAAGAAAAATTCAATACTTAAAAGAATTCATTTCAACAACACTTTAAGAACAAATTTTGCAATTTTATCCAATAACGCATGGAAAAAACACACCTGGAACATAAGAATAAAATAGGAACTGGGGTACCCAAACTTAGCGATAGTTGGTTCGAATCAGGTGCTCGAAATGGTTTGCTCTTTCCTCAATGCATTTTCTTGCTCTTTTTACAATGCTACCATTGGATCTTTGAATTAGGTACATATTATTTCTTAGAATCTCACAACTATCCGTAATTCTTTGGATCAGATGTTTTCTTGAAAGTATTTCAACTTGAAAAACATAATCTTTTGGATTGCTCTATGAGAAAAAATCAAACGGATTCAAATCTGTTGATCAAGGTGGCCAACTTTACTGTCCACCGTGATCAATTCACCTATTAGGGTAGGTGTTATTCAAAAAATTGACTACATTGTTAGTGAAGAGAGGGGGAGCCCCATCGTGTTGGAAATAGATTCCTCGTAATTCAATTCCATTCAGAAAATTTGGTAGCGTATTCTGAAATATTTCTAGGTAAATGTCTCCTTTTAGTCTATCTTCGAAGAAGTGAGGACCAACAAAAAACCATTCATAATTCCCAACCAAATATTCACCGAAAACCTATGTTGAAAATGGCTTTGGCGTATTAGTCTCCGATTTTCCTGTGGCCATTCATGTGAATTGCGCCAATTGAATACACCACTTTTCGTAAAATTGGCCTCATTGCTAAATAATATCCTATACACATGTGGCTGATGTCCAACGCTCTTACGGCAAAAGGTCAGACGGAGGTACGTAGTATGTAGTCATTTTCTTGGAATTCCTGCACTTTTTGATAATGATATGGATGGTATTTCCCATTTTTCAAAACTCACCAAATCGTTGTTTGGGTCAACCCCAGATCACGAGCGATTTTTGATCTACTTGTTTGCGGGTCATTTTCAATAGCTTATGATTTTCGGTGAACTTCTTTTACCTCTCGAAAGTTCGACATCTTCATGAAAATTTTATTACATTCAAGGGTGACAATGGCACTTACACGATCACATTAGCAGTACCAGACAACACGGAAAATTATACTAAAGCTTTTCAAGTAATACCAACATCAGGATATAACAAGGGGCATTTCACTATAACAGTATTGAATTCGACCTACCTAGATTATGAAAACCCTATCTGGAGAA
This sequence comes from Cryptolaemus montrouzieri, assembly GCA_013387265.2. Taxonomy (NCBI): domain Eukaryota; kingdom Metazoa; phylum Arthropoda; class Insecta; order Coleoptera; family Coccinellidae; genus Cryptolaemus; species Cryptolaemus montrouzieri. Next base: position 65,938,716 of record JABFTP020000103.1, read on the forward strand.
ATATAACATTCCAAGTAAGTCCGATTTGCATCACTACTTTTACAGAAAATTTATTCAATAAGTCAATGTCGATCATTTAACCCGAATCAAGTTTGTGAAATGTTTATGGAAACTCAATTTTGAATTTCCAACACTATTGTTAAATACTCACTGAATTCGAAAAATGGTGATTCAAAGAGTCAACAATTTTACAGTTGATTGCAACAGAAAAAGCCAATACGACACATCTGGATTCGGTAACAATAGCTATTAATCTCAATGATTTGAATGACGAATATCCAGTTTTCTGTAACCCGAATGACACAGTGAGTGTGTTGGAAAGCATAGGAAAAGGGGAAATAGTTTTCAACGCTTCAGCCACCGACGCAGACGCCAATGACGTTGTAACGTAAGTACATTTTGATTTCATTTTGTACGGGGTGTCCCATTTTCATTGACCTTGCTGGTTATCTTGTACCGTCTTTAAAAGATACACCTTGCTAACGGACTACCAGGTTTTCGATGGAGAACTGGGTCATGAGACGTTGTGATGGCATATAATTATTTATTGAAAGGGCGCCACCTACGTTAATGTTAAAGTTGACCTAATCTTAAGTAGGAAAAAGATAATGCTAACTTCTTTAATAATTTTCTCACTAGTCTGAATGAAAATACACCTTGAACAACTTTGCAAAAACTTAAATTCTGTAACGTACTCCTTGCGAGTGTAGAAACCTTACGTTGATCAGGAAACTCTGAAAACAGTTTATTTTTCAAATTTTCAGTCCATCTTGAAATATGGTGTAGTGTTCTGGGGACAATGTGCACATGTTGATGAATTATTTGTTTTACAGAAGTGTTCGCTTCTTATAATGCTGAATTTAAGATACAGTGAATCCTGTAGAAATCACTTCAGAGCCAACAACATATTATTTTTAACTGGCGCGTATACAGGGATATCCACCGGGACCGCCCGTTAAAAACTTTTTAAGTTCCAATTACAATATCTAGCTGAAATTTTATACGCAGCCATAAGTAGCGATTTCCAATTCAAGTGAAATATTTTCGAAGTGATACCATTTCGGGTTATACCTGAAGTGGGTCATCACTTTGTTATTTCAAATGGAAATCTACCTTTTTTATTATACATCTAGAACCGACATTTGAGCAAGGCATAAAATACCAAAGTTGTTGGCATTTATCTGTCAAAACTTGTGATAAATTTAATTATTTTTGTTATAAACTCGATTCTTGAGGAACATTTAAAAAAATTGTAGCTCGTAGATCTTTTGCACTACAGACACAGTTTTTGCATGAGTGAATAGAAGAAGGATCAAGGAATTTTTAAAGCAATCTACGCAGGTCAAATGTTCATTGCGTTGTTTTGTGTGATTTTTTCAATTTGGCCTTTTTCAAATAGCAATAACTCAATTTTTTCAAATTGCACGTGCCAATTTTTATATCGCCATCAGATGAAGCGTCAAGTTTCAGATGGAATTGTATAAGCATGTACTATACCCATCTCCTATTGTTCCGAAATAATTTGGGAATATATTGAATTTTGATGATTTTGCAAGAACTAACAGAAAATGCTTTGAATGAACGAATAAATGATAGCAACATCATAGGAGAAAACTAATTTACGATCTGAATAAATGTTCAATATGGGCCCCATTTTGCTCGATACACTTGACAGCTCGTATACGAACAGGATGAGTTGCCCTCCTAGTTACCTCAGGATCAATATTACGAAATGAACTATGAATGCGCTCTAGTAACTCTTCTTTACTTCTTACAGGAGTAAGATACACTTCACTCTCAATTTTGCCCCATAAATAAAAATCAAGGGTCGTCAGGTCCGACGAACGCGGAGGCCATAAATTTGGTCCATGATGACCCCACCATCTATCCTCCAACATTTCTGTTAGCTGCCGATGTATAGCTCGTGTTTTATGTGCTGGTGCACCATCCATTTGGTAATAGCAATCCCTCAGAATGTTAAGGGGTAATCCATCTAAAAAATTTGCTAATGTTCCTCTAAAATTTCCAGGTATCTTTGTCCATTAAGATTTTCCTCATAAATGTGATCAGCCAACAAATCATTCATTAAAATTGAGAAAATCTTCTTGCTGAATTTATTTTGGAAATCAATAACCTCAATGAAATGTGGATTTTCTGTGGCCCAAAAATTTCGATTTCTCCTGTTGGTTATTCCACTTTCATTGAACTTGGCTTCATCACACCATATCATTTTTTGCAGAATTGTCTCATCTTTTTGAAGCCGAATTAATAAATTTTCACAGAAAATTAGCCGCTTGGGAAGGTCAGTTGGTTTCAATTTTTCTAGTCTGATAAAAGAATACGGGTGCATGTTATGTTTGTTAAGGATCCTTTGAATGGAAGTATAACTTAATCCAATATCCATTGATGCTGACTTAATGGACGCATGTGGATTGGCACGAAAATACGCTAGCGTATTAATCTGATTGTCGTCGTCCTCGAGAATTGGTTTTCTTCAGGTTTATATGTATTTTGTTCCTCCAAATTGCAGAAGATTGCTTCTTATCCGTCAAAATTTTGTTTTACTCATAAGCGCCAAATTTGGAATTAGGTTATTGAATTGCCTGCAAGTTCTATCCACGATTTTTTGATATTCGCCATGAATTAAAAAGAGATTAAACATATCCTCGTTTGAATAATCAGCCATTTTATTATCAATCAGATGTTTTTCAAAAATTTTCACTTCAAATTACCAACAAGTCTTGTTGAAATATCAAATTCGAATGAACGATGTGACAAGTACATAAGTTTTAGGCACCTGTCAGGTGAGCGTAGCCAGTTCAGCTACTTGATTCAAATATTTCAAAGCATTCTCTGTTAGTTCTTGCAAAATCATCAAAATTCAATATATTCCCAAATTATTTCGGAACAATAAGAGATGGGTATAGTAAATGCTGATACAATTCCATCTGAAATTTGACGCTTCATCTGATGACGATATAAAAATTGGCACGTGCTATTTGAAAAAATTGAGTTACTACTGTTTGAAAAAGGCCAAATTGAAAAAATCCTACAAAACAACGCAATGAACATTTGACATGTGTAGACTGCTCAAAAAATTCCTTGATCTTTCTTCTATCCACCCAAGCAAAAATTGTGGCTGTAGTGCAAAAGATCTACGGGATACAATTTTTTTAAATGTTCCTCAAAAATCGAGTTTATAACAAAAATAATTAAATCTGTCAAACGTTTTGACAGATAACCGCCAACAACTTAGGTATTTTATGCCTTGCTCAAATGTCGGTTCTAGAAGTATAATAAAAAAGGTAGATTGCTATTTGAAATAACAAAGTGATGCCACACTTCCTGTATAACCGGAAATGGTATCACTTCGAAAATATTTCACTTCAATTGGAAATCGCTAGTTATGGCCGCGTATAAAATTTCAGCTTGATATTGTAATTGGAACTTAAAAAGGTTTCAACGGACGGTCCTGGTGCATATCCCTGTATATACGAGCTGCTTATCTTTTTATTTTAGAACAAATCTTTGTTCGAAGAATATAAACCAAACAGCAAAAGAAACTTCAATTACAAACCTCCACTACACCGTCTGACGTATATCTGTTTTAAACAAACTCCCACAAAAGCTGAAAATTCCAAACAACTTTAAATTGTTCAAACGTCAATGTTGGTCCTTGTTAATGAGTGTGGAACCTTATAACTTGTCCGAATATTTAAGTCATGAATTTTAACGTGTATTGTGTTCAGAATATTTCCTTTTATTGACAAATTTCATCTTCTTAATCGTCTATTTTTATTTACATGGTTGTAATTATGAATATACAAAATATACAATACCTTCAGTGAACCAAGATAGAAAATGTAACCGTAAATAAAGTTAAAACTTAGTAAAATCATAATTGAATATACAACATAAAAAAGAATCGGAGGATATGCTTGAGTCAGAGGAATATTGCTTACTCTACTGAAATACACCTATACTTGAAACACCAGCAACCCATGTGTATGTCATTTAAATTGACCACGTAATTATCAGAAATGAATGAAGTAAAAATGTGTGAAACAAACTAGATAATGTACTTACGATCAACAGGCAGTACAATTCAATTTAAGTTTCAACAAAATAGTGTAATAAATACAAAACTCAATCTTAATTAGACTCAAAAATTAAAATGATGACAAGTAAGACATGATCAAGATAATATGTACCTTATGTTCCTGTTCATCGATGTAGAGAATTCACAGCTTCCAAGTCATACCAAATTAAACTTCGCTTGAGTTAAGATCTAAACTGATAAACTAAACAGTCTTACCTTGTTTAGGTGGATTACAATAGGACAAAAAAGATTTTAATACTTCATTCATCTGAGTAGATGTAGGTTGTGACTTCATCAGGGTAAGCAGTAAGATGCAACATTTCATTAGAACATTGAATCCCAGCGTTATTTCATATTCTTCCTCTAGTCATAACAATGACACGGATGGTCGTCTTAACAGGTGCCTCCAACTGACAGGTGACAGTAATGACAGGACCTCGTTTCGAAGAATCAATCCAAATACGTTCATCCAAACTATACTACAAAACCTCGTTTCAAAATTGTCCAAAATGTGTGCACGAAAATACCATACAAAAGCGGCTAAAAAAGTCAGGAAACAATGAAGAAATGAAGGGTGAATAAAAGTCTCGACTTACCAAGAACGGTTCAAAAACATAGCCCATAACTATACGATCATGAAATACTATGTACTAACTACGTGAACGCCAACTCAATAGAGAAATACAAAACAGGTACAGTGTTAAAAGAAATTTTGAAACCGAATCCCGGACTCCTCAGATCTATTTTTCAACTTCACCTTTCTCGACATTGTCGAGTTGCAGAACACCAGGCCACGCTCCTCTATCAGGACGCATGTTCGTTCAACCGTCAAGCGTTGTCTACCGGCAATTCGGACTTCTAGGTACCTTCCATTTATGTTTCACCATGGTTTATGTTCTCAAGTCACGCCAACAGATGTCACATCTTGTAGGACTCCACAAATACCGGATCTACGATTAATTAAAATTTTGGAAACGCTATAATCTCAGTTGTTAAAAAAGATGAAGGATCGCTGTTTCCGCAAACGTTGGCTATTTTTTCGTGAACCTACGACCAAATTTGCGCTTCCTCCTTCGTTAATGGACGAAGTTTGAAATATTGCATTTTGAGCCCTCTTTGGTATCTCGGTTATTCTTCAACTGGTCGAAAACCTAAAATCTGTTTCTTATATAGTTTTTTACGTAAAATTTGGTATGATGGATACATTCCAATGTGAGTAAATTATAATGAAGTAAGTAAATGGATATAAGGTAAGAATTCAATGAACTAGGAAATATATCCATTGCACCACCCGAATTGCTAAGCTGCAAAAAACTGCATGGTTACTGTAATAACTATACATTAGAAATAGTTCCGAATGTGCACACTCGGCAATAATGATTCGGTCGTATGAAGTTGAATAGACGACAATAGGATAGTGATAGATATACTAAATCAGGGTTAACATATCATGTAGAAGTGGAATGGGTTATCAATATACTTTAAGTGGGTAACAAAACCCCTCCGTGTTTCTATTACCCTTTGGGATCTTCCGTCTCACCTACAACTTAAACAGAGATGATAACTCTGTTTACCACATGGCGATCCTGTAACATAGTATGATTGTTGATAGAAGCTGTCATTATTCAGATATGATACAGTGTTGTTTCTTTTGGAATAGGAGATCCTGATTAGTGTGAACTTAGTCACACTTTTCCATCCACATATTCTGACATGGTGAATGTTGAAATCTGAAATATTTCTCCTACTTCTTCAGGGATGATTTAAGAATACTTAGCGACGACTTGATTGTTAAATGTGGATAGATAGTCATTAGGTCAAGGGTGGCATGTATAAATAATTTTCGAAGCAACTAGTACATACCGAATAATTTGATTGGACGATGAAGTAAGGGAAAACAAATTCTGTATATCATTCAGTTCAGTTAATAGGGTGTGGCGAAGAAATAGAACATAAGCATTACAGGACCGTACATGAACTACAAAATGTCAGAAAATTCATAGAACAAAACGCACTATTTTATTCAAACTAGGACGAATCCACTAATAGCTTACGTTTCGAAATAGAACATATGCAGAGAGTACCAATCGAAGTTTCATAAAGAGTTGACAAACCGTACAAGAGCGGAAAACTATCTTGATATTCAAAGAACAAAATGCTGTAATTCATTCAAACTACCGTGAGTAATACCATGAGTTTCGTTCCTAAAATAGAAAAAAAATACAAAGACTTCCAATGAATATATCAGAAAGAGTTGACAAACTGAACAGGACCGTACACGAGCGGCAAATCGTCAGATTATTCAAAGAACAAAATGCTTTATTCAGTTCAAACAACGGCGAGGACCACCATTAATTTCGGCCTAAAAATAGAAAAAATACAGGTTTTTCCAATCAATACTTCAAAAAGAGTTGACAAACCGTACAGGACCGTACAAGAGTGGAAAACTATCTGGATATTTGTAGAACAAAATGCTCTAATTCATTCAAACTACGGCGCGTACCACCATGAGCTTCGATATTAAAATATAAAATATACAGGTACTTCCAATCGATATTTCAATAAGAGTTGACAAACCATAAACGACTGTATAGGACCATACAAGAGCAGCAAATTCTCAGAATAATCATAGAACAAAATACCACTATTTATTCCGAAATATGGCGAGTACCATTTTGAGCTCAGGCATTTAAAGAGAACATATATACATAACGTTACAATCGTTGCTTCAAAGTACGTTGACATAACGTACAGGATCGTACAGAAGTGGAAAATTGTAACAGCATTCCTAGAACAGAATGCACTTTACTATTCAATCTTTCGAATTTTTGAAATGGGAAAGAGCTGATACACAGGTTCTTCAAAGTTAATTCCGATTTTACAAATCAATAGAAGAGACAAAATCATTTTTGGAAATACATGCTATAAATTAGTAAACACATGTCGTTTAAATATCAAAAATCAAAAACTAATTCAACAATCTCCGTGTTAAAATAGGAGTTCCCTGGAGAACGAAATAGAGCAGCAGATATTTGGAGAAGTAGTTTGAATGAAATAAAGCATTTTGTTTGATCAATGTTGAGTTAGTTTTCCGCTCTTGTACGGGCCTATGCGGTTTGTCAACTGTTTTTGATATACTCATTGGAAGTCCCTGTATATTTTTTATTTTAAGGCCAAAGCTCTTAGTGCTACTCGCCGTAGTTTGAAAGAAATAGAGATTTAGTTTTATGAATGTCCAGATAGTTTTCCACTCTTGTACGGTCCTGTACTGAAAGTCAACTTTTTTGAAATATTCATTCTAAGTCCCTGTGTATTTTTTATTTTAAGGCCAAAGCTCATGGTGGTACTCGCCTTAGTTTGAATGAATTAAAGCATTTTGTTCTATGGATATCCTGATAGTTTTCGCTCTTGTACGGTCCTGTACGTTTTGTCAATTCTTTATGATATATTGAATGGAAGTGCCTGTATATTTTCTGATCTTCGCTGAAGCTCATGGTGGTGCTCGCTGTAGCTTGAACGAAATAGAGCATTTTGTTCTATGAATGTGCATATAGTTTTCCGCTCTTGTACGGTTCTGTACGCTCTGTTAACTCTTTCTGATATATTAGTTGGAAGTCCCGGTATATTTTCTATATTAACGCCGAAGCTCATGGTGAAACTCGCTGTAGCTTGAAAGAAATAGAGCATTTTGTTCTATGAATGTCTAGATAGTTTGTCCCTCTTGTACGGTCCTGTACGCTTTGTCAACTCTTTTTGATATATTGATTGAAGTCCCTGTACATTTTATATTTCAATGCCAAAGCTCACGGAGGTACTCACTGTAGTTTGAATGAAATAGGGTACTTTGTTCTATGAATGTCCAGATAGTTTTTCGCTCTTGTACGGTTTGTCAACTCTTTATGAAACATCGATTGGTACTCTCTGCATATGTTCTATTTCGAGGCGCAAGCTCTTAGTAGTACTCGTCCTAGATCATCTTCTCTATACTTGAAACAAAAATATTCCAATAGAGTCGAAACGGTAGTCGATGAACCTGCTGTCCTTTCAAAAGTACAGCTTTTTATACTGTCTCGTATTTAGCGGAGTATGGAAAAATAATGAGGTTATGCAGATAGAAATATTCGGTGGATTCTGTTGAACGCAAATATCAAATGAAATGAAATCATACTCTACAAAAATGAAAGAATTTACCTACTACCTTTTGAACATCTCGATCGATAAAATTAAGCTTCGTTTGAAGATCACTCGTTATGCTATACAGGTGGCGCCATCTAGAATCGAGTACTTCATCCGAAACGAGTTAGAGTGACAACCCCAGTCCTTTTGAGAGGATAGTAGGGCTAAATGGGTTATTAGGAAATATTTTTCGCAAAGTCGAAAGTACGAATATGTTTCAGCTTAATTACGTCAGCGTGCCAGAAGCATGCGAGGAAACCCAGATTGCTGTTGATATTCAACCTCTCAAATTTCATAGGGATAATGAACAACCCCTCTGTCTCAACCTTTTATACGTAAAAAGCTATAGTCAAGTGTCCACGGTGATACCTATTGACGAAATGAAGAATGTTATAAACCAAAGAATTGAATGTTATATGGACCACATGTCTTTCTTTCAAATCACTCGAGCAGTATTTGAGTTTGCCATTCTGTAATAGTCAATATATTGTTTATCTCGTTTTCTAGGTATGTAATACTGGGAATATGGTCGGAAAAGTTGAATATCGATCAGGATGGTATTATAACTCCAATAACAGATAATGTTTTTGACTACGAACAACTTGAGCAAGTAATTATACAAATTCAAGCAAGTGATAAAGTAGAACATCATACTTTCAAGACCCTAACCATAATGGTAGAAGATGTTGATGATGAACCACCATCTATAAAAGTGGTAAGTTAGCCATTGAATATTATGCATTGTTCGAAGCATTCATTGTATAATTTCGTGATTTTCATGTAACAATATAACATTCGAGAAAATATTACTCAAAAATTATTTTCTTCATAGAATGATATAGCCATAAACACATCACCAATATCACAGGAAACAAAAACTATCATATAAACGCTCTAACGATCACTTAGATATCCTTCAGTGAGGAGACATCGTCTTACTCGAATTGAGGAATCTTCGTACTGATATGTAAATAACTGTAAAAAATTATACCGGGTGCTTCAACGAAAACTAAACAGAGGCTATATCTACTAGGATATTAATTTCTGATCAAAACGCAAAAACAGGTCGATTTTTGTTTCAAGGAGGACATCTTTTGGGGTACAATACTTTCCTGAAATATCAACCCCCTAAGCGGGGATTGCAATCCTTGAACATTTTGAATAGAAACGATGGGTCCAGTGATGACTCAAAAGAAAGTTGGTATCTTTGTCTACATTGCCTTGAACGAATTTCCATTTTTAATTGAAAACTGTAAAAGATACACGGTGAGCAACTGAAAGATAGGGAAGACAATTTCCCTGAGACCATTCAAGTTTCTGTGAGGTAAAATGGAACAGATCCATGCTGATCAATGGCAGTCATCATCAAGTACCATCTTCATCTCGAATGTCAACCCCTGGAGCAAGGGGACAACCCTTGAAAATTTGGAATAGGGTAGATGGATCGAGTGATAACTCGAAAGAAAGGTATTATCTTTGTCTGCATTCTCGTGAAAGAATTTTCATTTTTGATTTAAGACTGTAGAAGATACAGAGTGAGCCACTGAAAAATAGAGAAGACTATCGCCCCAAGACTACTGGAGTATTAGGGAGAAAAAGTGGAATAGATTCATCTAGATCAAAGATAACGGCCTTTGATCTGGAATGAATCTGTTCCATTTTTTGCACTAATACTTGAATAGCTCAGGGCGATAGATAGTCTCCTCTATTTTCCAGTAGCTCACTCTGTATCTTCTACAGTTTTCAATCAAAAATGAAAATTCGTTCACAGGGATGCAGACAAAGATAATACCTTTCTTTTGAGGTATCACTCGACCCATCTAACATCTTCCAAATTTTCAAGGGTTGTCACGCCTGCTCGAAGGGTTGAAATTCGAGATGAGAATGGTACTTGATGACTGCCATTGATCAGCATGGATCTATTCCATTTTACCTCACTGAAACTTGAATAGTCCCAGGGAAATAGTCTTCCCTATCTTTCAGTTGCTCACCCTGTATCTCTTACAGTTTTCATTAAAAAATGGAAATTCGTTCAAAGCAATGTAGACAAAGATACCACCTTTCTTCTGAGTTATCACTCGACTTACCTTCCTTATTCAAAATATCCAAGGATTGCAACCCCCGCTTAGGGGGTTGATATTTCAGGCAAGTTTTGTAGCCCAAAAGATGTCGCCCTTAAAACAAAAATCGACCTATTTTTGAGTTTCGATCAGAAATGAATATCTTGGTAGATATAGCCTCTATTTAGTTTTCGTTGAAGCACCCTGTATGTTTGGATATTGAATACTTAATTACTTGAAAACGGCCAACTGAATTTGGATGGAATTTGAGTTGGATTAAATTAGAGAGTAAAAATATAAGACTCAAGTGGAATTCTCTTGAACATCTGACCGCGAATGCTTCGTTACCGAAATACAGTGTGTTGAAATCTCCAGTTTTTTCTTATGAATACTAAAGTTTTTCAGATACTCAGTTCACATTCGGCACTCAGATGTCTTATAAAATTGAACATAATCAAATAATAGAAACAATTATGAAGATTCACAGGATGATACATTTTCAGAGGTCACATGTTCTTTCTACCCCTACCCCTTTTTTATAGTACGCACCGGCGACTTTTTTTATAGAATTTCGATTAATAAAATAAATAACACTGGTCTACAATGGTTTTGTTGCCCTAGATATGAAAATGATTTTGGGTCTATTTATGCACACAATTCGTGAAACTATCAATGATTTTGTAGGATTTGCTCTGATTTCTTTTTGAATCTTTATTTTCATTTTACATAACAAAAATCGTAAAACAAGAAACAAAATAACAGATATATTTATAATGTCAGTTATGTTTTGAGAAATTCGGATACATCGAAGTAAATAAAGAGGAAAATGTCGAAAATATATTTCATATTTCCATAAAACGCCTTTTATGAGCTTTTCTTCTATAATTTTCAGGGACAATCTCTATTCAAAGACCAGCAGTAATCTGCCATCATGTGACAATCCCATCGACCTTGATACCTTTCTTCCACCACTTTTAGATCTTGATGAAACCGCTCTCCTGTTCCTCACTATAATTTCCTAAATTATCCGGAAATTTATCTAGATGATTGCGGAGATAGTGTAACTTAATACTCATATTTGCTCCTGAAGTCTGAAAGTTTGTCAGCATATTTTGCACAATTTCTTCATAATTTGCTGCTTTATGGTTACCTAGAAAATTTTCGACAACCAACACAAAACTTTTCTAAGCTTTACTTTCCGGAACAGTCATAATCTGAGTCTTTCATCAATTGCCGTATTTGAGGACCATCAAATATTCCACCTTTCAATTTGTCCATAGTAAGCTTCGGAAATTTTCTGCAAATGTAATTAAAACAATTTCCGTCTTTGTTCAACGCTTTTACAAATTGCTTAATCATACCTAACTTAATATGTAATGGTGGAAGTATGATTTTGTCTCTGCTCACCAGCGGCTCCCTTATTACGTTGGCTTTACCGACAGTTAAAGAATTTCTTACAGGCCAAACATCTTGTTCCCAATGAAGTTGCTTTGCTCTACTACCCCACATACAAATAAAGCAAGGGTATTTTGTATATCCACTTTGTTGGCCAAGTAAAGAATTAACCATTTTTAAATCCACACAGATCGGCCATTGATGCTCAGAGTATTTAATTTTCTCTAAAACTAATTTTACATTTTCATATTCTTCTTTGAGTTTCGTTGAATGGGCAATTGGAATTGATGCAAATTTATTTCCATTGTGCAATAAGACGCATTTTAAACTTCTTTTGCAACTATCAATAAAAAGGCGCCATTCAGTAGATTTGTACTCTTTTAAACCCATGTCTATAAGCAGCTTCGCGATATCATTACAATACACTAATCCTTCATTTTCACTAAAAATTGTAATAACTCTTTTCGCGCGTTCTGTATGTTGTAATTGTTACTGTTGGTGCCAATAAATTTTTTCTTTCAATCTTGAGGCTAACAGTTCTGATCCTTGTTTTGATAAATTGAGATCACGTATTAAATCACCGAGTTCATTTTGAGAAAATAACTTTGGCGTAGATGTTTCACCTTCCCATTCACTTCCACTAGTAGATGGTCCCGATTTCTGTGAATTTGGTAACATCATTGTTTCTGAGGGCATGCGAATTACTTATGAAATGTATATGGGCCGAGGGAGATTTTCACTGTGTAGAACCGGACATTTCGTAGACTGTAAGTCTGGGTATCTCCACGTTTGATTTCGATTAAAACCTTTAACATCTACTACGCAAAAGTAACAATCATCTAATTGATTCGTAGGCTCCATCCAGATCATAGGAATACCAAAGTCTAATCCAGAACGTTCACCTTTTTTCCACAACTGTGAAGACTCAACACAGGACTTACAAACTTTATTAGGAACCCATGGTTTACCTAATTTGTCCATTTTGAAACCAAAATATTCAACAAAAGTCTCCTTGACAAAGTCTGTGATATTTCTTTTTGTTTTTTGGTATATAAACACCGCAAATATAACAAAATAAATCACTACAATATTTACACTTTCTTCGTGACGAACTCATATTTTAGACTAGAAGACAAACATATAAGAATAGACATTCAGTAATTGAAACAAAATATTAATCCATGACACTTTATCCAGATTTACGTGTATATGTACTTCAATATTATCAAATAACTGAGATCTCAGCTGTTCTGTGGAGCAAGGGGTCTGAGAGTGGGGATCAGGTGATGTTTGTATGCGCGAAAAAGTTGCGCAGAAGCCTAATCATGACTGAAACATTAAATTTTATTTCTAACAAGCTTATAATTGTTCAAAATATAAGAAATGCAAAAATCATGAAAATACGAGCACATTGAGAACTTTCATGAATATATTCGTAATCTGGGCACTTGAAAACAAAAATTTGCGATGATATCCAGGGCAACAATAAAAAAAATTTTTTTTGTAGAGCTGTGTAATAAATAATTCTTTAAAAGCGTCGAGTAGTTATGCTGAAATGTGCCGTCATCGTATTGCTCCTCATCATACATTGTTTGGACGGCTTCGTCAACAACTTCGAGGAAAATGTAGCTTGAAAACGAGAAAACATAATTTCAGTCATTATCAGGATATTAGAATACCAGAATTAGAGGAAGCTCTTCATAACCCATATCACTGAACTAGGTTTTCTCAAATAACGGTAGAATATAAAAAAAAATCATTTATTTTGGCTCAAAGGCATGTTTATAGAAAATAACAAAAAAAAAATACAGAATTGTAATGAAACATACCGTCCTCTATATAGGTCTTTAGGAAAATGTCCTACTACGATCATGGTTTTGTGTGAAACATAAAAAAACATTTGACATGCAACCCAATGTCAGATTTAAGACATCTGATGGTAGTTGTCGATTGAAAGTGTTGACATTTCGCCTGCTTTTCTTCGGGACCTATCGAATGACCAATATTATCATAACGAATACTTATGTTTTCATCTTTTCGCGGACTTCCTGTTGCGATACTGGTTTCTTTTTTGTTATTCTGAAGCAGATGCAATGCAATCTGACATTTGAATCCTAAATTATCCAATTTATCTTGTTTGATTTTATGAATTTGCCAAGCATTGAGAATGCTCAGGTCGATGTAGTGATCAACCAGAGGAAAATACCATTTTCTACCTCGTATAGACGTTCTATATGAACTAATGTTTTCATCACATTATAGGTTTCATTTCACAGTGTTGTTCGATTTGCAAATTCTTTGTACGAGTAGCGCTTGGCAGTGGGTAATGGGACGACTTCAATAGAACTCGAAGAAATAGCCACTTCGTTATTATCGTTTCTTTGCACAGCTACAATGTGGTTATATTTCAAAATTGTCGATACATAAGTGAATCGAGGCAACTTTTTCATTTGGACCTCATTAATAAATAGATTTCCTGGCAATCTATTCTTGCGCACAGTTCCAGTTCCTCTGATATTTCGCTCTGTCAACATATTCAGAAGATTCGCAGAACAGAAAACGTTATCGAAAAATAAATGAAAACTGTAAGTGGGTCACTTTTGTTGCAGAGCATCTAAATAACTGAGAACCACACCTGCGCCGACCAACGTTTCCTGTATCGTTCGAAAACGTGAGTTGTGGCGCCTTGATATGGTTCCATCCAATTGGCATTACCCAGTCTGGATGTACCCATCCACATTTTGTACCCATATCTTATAGGTTTATCTCGAATGTACTGCTTGCACCCATGTCTTCTGAAATAGGGTATCATAGCTATGATTTTCCGATAGGGGAGCCATATTCAAAAATATTTTATTCAAATATTAAAATAATGGACGAACTTTCGCCAATTTGTCTTGCGTGTTGATATTGGAATTGCCAATTATGTGAAAATTGGACATAATATACTCAATTCTATCTCTTGAAATCACGTTGGATACCAATGTTGAATGAGTATCCAATTATTTTTATTCCACGTTGTGGTAAAGATAGATAACCGCTCAGAATGAGAACGCCTAAAAATGCTTAAATTTTTTTTAAACTTACATTTACCGTTTCTATTGTGGAAAGAATTGCGGTTCGTTTTAATTACTATGAGATTCATCAACGGGTCAGCAAGATATTTACAAACAAACTTATTGGGGAAATATCTTCAACACCTATGGAAGATGGCGATTCCATTAACTAAGAACGAGGTCGCCATTTGTCAAATGATAATTCTCATTTTCTTTCGATCTTCCCTTCAGTTCTCTTGCCAGTTAATCTAATGAAATTTCATCTTCTGAATTAAAGTCATCATCTCGATTCCGATTATATGAATGAATTTCCGCAAGTGCTGATAGTTACGAGCCAATTGCATTAAAAGGAGACATCATATAACATCTAGGTGAGATATTTAGCTCGAATCTTCACCACTATTTCCTTCTTCATGAAGAGCCAAAATATCATTCAGATTCAAACCCCTTAAATAAAATATGTAATGCTTAGTTAGTCATAGCAGCATATATTCCTAACATTCTACATATAGGACGTCAAGGTTGGAATCATCATTTCTCCAAACTAATCAAACTGATATGCATTCATGTTATAACATTTCTTTCATTAATTATTTTATAACGTATTTTCAAGTATTGAATAGAATTATAATTGAAAATTTATCGCTCAAAGGAAATACCATAATCTTTTTAATTTTCATCCACATTCATCCTCGGAATTTTACTTATTTTCACAACACTCTGCACTCACACATGAGACTAGATAAACATTGATATAGAGGTTAGGTGCAAACAGGTAGAAAGTACACCCCATTTTTTCTTATGCGCACGCATTCGCGAGCGCCAATTTTGAATGCCGTTCTTCATATAGGACGTCAGGCATATCTAGGTTAATTTAATTGAACAGCAACCCGATACCAGCACTAAGAAATATGTTATTCATATGACTGTATTTGCCATCTTAAAAGAAGAGCTCGTATACATATATCATGAACGAGTCCAGGCTGTTACCTTGTGATTTTTCTAATCGTCTTGCATTTCCGCTATCGGTGCTACATATGATTGAAAAACAACCTCAATTTCTGGAGCATATTTCGTTCACGGACGAACCAAGTTTTTCGAAGGAAGCCATTTTTCATAACTACAACATTAACCATATATGGCGGAAGAAAATCTTCATACCTTCGTTGAAGCTCACCATCAGAAATGATTTTCTTTGAACTTGGGGAATGGAATGGTTGGAAATCTCCTAACTGGTCCACATTTCCTTCCACCTAGATTTAATGAAGATTCATACATTCAATTTCTAACCGAATAGCTACCGGATCTACTTGACCCTAGTCCTTTAGATGACAGGTGAAATTGTTGTACATGCACGATGACGCTCCTTTTCATTTTGGTATAACCGCACTTCGTTAGTTGAACGGAACATACACAGATTTCCGGATAGGCCGAGGTGGACCCCAATTTTGACCAGCTCGTTCACCAAATCTAAATCCAATGGACTTTTAAATTGAGGGTATTTGAAAACGTTTGACTACAGGTTTCCTGTACAAGACAAAGAAGACTTGAGAAACCGCATTACCATTCCTTGTGGAGTCATTCAAGATATCCTTTGATATTCAATCGGATACGAAAAACTATGTGTCGACGTCTTGACTCTTGTGTAATGGCGGAAGGAGTCCTTTTTGAACACTTACTATGATCGCTTCCGTTCCATTATATTGTTATATTTATTTCCCAGGGCGTACTACAGTCCATTTGGTAAAGCCGTAGAGTAATAAATCTTTAGGTGACAGTAAGGTCATAGCGTGCCACTCGGATGAAGGTTGAAGTGTATCATTAAGTATATTCGCCTAATTTAACCCTAAGAAAGATAATTATTACAAAGATATATATTAATAAGAATTCTTGAAGTAGTTCATTATTTGTATGCATCAGTTAGTAGTTCGTGAAAATTTTTTGTTCATTTCACAAATAAAAAAAAGTTCTCTAACTTAACCCCTGTTTTACATGTTAAAAACATGCCACTTGCCCAAAGTAAAAGATTGATTATATTGAACGTATACGATGCCTCAAAGCATCAAGGCCAGCTACCTTCAATCGATGAAAATGTTCTTTTGAGGTGATGGGAATTGGAGAGTCCACAATATTCTCAAGAAAAGAAAGTCTGAAAATGGATTTATAGTAAAACCTCCAAAAACTTACCCATATCCTAATGTTTATTGATGAAGACTTTATGAGTACTTTTCGAAGAACTGGGCATTCTTTTTATTTTCGGAAAGACATTTCCACTATGGAAAAAATATACGCTGTGCTCGTAGGAAGTCAGGACTAACCTTTAATATCAAAAAACAAATTGTTGCAAGTTTTACTCAAATTGAATTTCTCATGGAAAAAGCACAACAGTTAGTTCTCATAGATAAAGAAAGAATCGTTTTGCTGGAAAAGAAATTATTTAAGAGCAATTAAAAAATATCGTGCTCAAAGTAATAAAATTGCTTATCTGGATGCAACTTGGGTTAATCAATGCTACGGTTCACAAAACTTGGAATGATAAAAAAATAGAAGATTGTCGACAGGACTTCCTCCTAGAATTATAGAACACATATAGGTAGTGTTAACGGTTTTGTGGATAGTGGTTATTATCATTCCAAAGTAAAAGTACTAGAGACTAGCTTGTGGACATGAACGCGGATAATTTCCTAGAATATTTTGTACAGTTATTGGATTTGATTCCACTAGTATCTGTTACAGTAATGGTTACCGCAAGCTACCATTCGCGGTAGATTGAATTAACGCCAACATTTTCATGTCGTAAAGCAGACATCATCAGATGGCTCATGGATAAAATATTCCTTCAGAAGAAAATATGGTGAAAAAAGAATTATTATCAATTGTAAATTAACATTAAAAAATCATAAAAAACATAAAACATTGACGAAATGTCAAAAAAACCAGGAAGTTAGTTTACTCCGCTTTGAAACTTACCACTGCAAATTAAAACCGATTGAACTAATATAAGCACAGGTGAAGGATGAAATGGCTAGAAAAAACACTAGTTTTAAGGTAAAAGAATGAAAAATTGGAAAAATAAGTTAAACCACGTCATTTAATAGAAAGTAAAATGTGGTAACTAGATGCCATGATAGATCCTGTTAATGTGAATTAGGTAATGAAGATATATCATCAGAAGATGAACTGTAAATATTTCCTGCTTGGATTTCGCACATGATCTGCTCTATTAGCTCTACCCCATCCTCGCCTAGTCTTCATGAAGGGTTCTCAATAGATGATACCTTATGTAGGTAATTGCTGAGGCGAAAGTACCCTGTTGATAAAGGATTTCAGAGTTCTTAGGTCTAACCTGGACAATATGAGCCAAGCCTTGGTCTTCACAGTAGAAGGACCACTGATGGCAAGTCGAGAGTGACTGAGACCTGTGAGGTTGAGCAAAAGCTCCCGTGCCTTCAGGTCTACCCGCCGTCCATTCTTGGGGTGTCCAAGAGAATTCTGAGCCATGGCTCCAGCCCAGGAATCTCAAGACAGCATCTTTTCATTACTCTCGATGCTCGAGTAGCCCAGTACCCACTTCAGACGAAGCCTATTTCTTCAATTCAGTCTGGCAAGTGTTGAAAGATAATACCACACTATAGGTGACCAGCAGTTGTCGGTTGTCAATGCCTTCAGTGCAGCTTGACTGTTGATTTTTATCAAACTACTTGTCAATTTCTCTGCAAGCAGAAGGTTGCCACAATTGTCAATGGAATAATACTGCTGGAAAAACAGTTACGAGACCTCGAAAAGGTATAGACTATGCTTTGGCAGCAACTCGACCATATACACCAGCTCCAACAGTTTGGCTGTTTTGAATCCATCTTTAAACCAACAGGAACCTTAGAATAGCTTGTCCTTGGAGCTGGCCAATTCCTGTCTACTAAGAATAATGATCTGCAATGGCAGCTCCATATTGGTTTTAGGTGTGGATACGTTAGACTTTATACCCAGCATCTCGTTGAACCCAATTTCAGCCGGTAAAGCACTGTACACGAAGCTGGACATATTTTTCCCACCCCAGAAAAGGTAATTGAACCAGTTAGTAGCTATTCCAGTTGCTTCTCTAATCACCAGGCGAAGGAGGATAACGAAATGTATCAGTTCCATGGTGAAAGGGAGAACTCTCTAGCGATCATCTTGAGGTAACTCCGTAATTTAGAAAGGATTGCGTTATGGGGCTACACTCTCTCCAAGAAATACAGCTATCACATATAGCCAAAGAAGTGGGCATGTCCCCGTTTCTTTCCACAAATAATATCACATGCTCATCAGGACCGTCTAGCTCTATCTATTTTATTTTATAGGTGCAAATTCTACGTAATCTTTCTGCTCAAGGTAACCCTAAGATATTTTGCTACCCCACAACCGGAATGAATACTCCTCCATTCAGGGAACGGGGGTGATACGAATATCCTGATTTTTTTAGTGAATGGCACAAATTCAGTTTCGTGGGTATTGATACTAAGTTATTACTCTATGCCACTCCTGAATACTTCGTATTGATATTGTTCTATGAAGATTCTTCCGTGACACTGCATATTTTTTCAAAGAGTGATTTGAAGTATCATTATGTGACATTGCATGTTTTTTCCTCTATGTCCATCGGATATTTTTTCATTGGGGTGAAGCCATATTTTGAAATACATCCTCTCTATGCTACTTCAAATTTCGGCGTAACTATCAACATTCGAATGTTCATGAAAAATGTGATATGCTGAGACCCTATTTTTATCAGATGCAGCCCATAAGTTGAACCCAAACCGAACCTGTTGAATATCCCAACTCACCGTTAGATACAGATTTTAATGGTATCAAGGTGATAATTATAAAGGTTAATAATTACGTCACCTATTATTCCATTCATATGATTTTATTGTATTAAAAGTCATCTTCTTGATGTTTATTTTATATCGTCAATGAAATAATGATTTTTGATTCATACAGGGTGTTACATAATAGTATGTCACAATTTGGGGGAGTTAATCTACTTTCAATTTTAAGAGAAAAAGTTCATTTAAAAATAATTCCGCAAAAGCTTCGTTACGGAGCTACAGGGTGTTGAAATTTCCGGAAGAAATTGTTTTTTCTCCGAAACTCTTGCAATTTTTGAGATATTCAGTCCAAATTTGAAATGTAAGCTGATTTTCATACCCTTCATCATTACACGTCCTGAATTTTAACTAGAACTTACAAGGTGTTTTCTGTTCTGGAGCCATGTCTTCTTTTGCACTTTCAAATTTTTTTTAGTACGCCACTGATCAGCGTGCAATCAATTTTCGTCATCTCCGTTCCATTTAAAAACTTTTCTGACACTTGTAAGTTTTTCGTATCTCCGACCGTTCTCGAAAAAAAAAATATTGAAGGATTGTATGCATGCGCTGAATTGAAAGCACTTCTAATCAAAAAATTGACTAATACGCTTTGATTTTTTTCATTCATTTATTTATTTTGACAAATGCTAAAGTTGAACCAGTGTCGTCTTGAATTGTTCATTAAATTACCGATTAGTTTTAAGGCTTTTGAAGTTAGTGCTGTAAGAAAAAATGGCTAATTTCAATAACGCCGAATTGGCTGATATCCATTACATATACGGTCTGGCTAAGGGAAACATAACAGAAACTAGGCGATTAAATAAGGTGCGCTTTCCAAATCGGGTAACACCAGACAGGCGAACATTTTCAAATATCCTCAGAAGGTTGAGGGAAACTTGTATTTTCACTCCAAATAATTTTTAAAGATGCAACTTTAAGTATGAGAACTCCATATATTGAGAAAGCAGTTTTGAATTGTATTGATTTGAATCCTCATGTGAGTACAAGAAAAATTGGAAACCAGTTGAATATTCCACATGATCTAGTTTGGAGGATTCTCCTCGACTTTCTATTGTACCCGCTTCATATTCAACGCGTCCAAACTCTACTTCCTCGAGATTTTCCTTCAAGACTGAAATTCTGCCGATGGTTCTTAGATAAAATTAGAGAAAATTCTCATTTTGATAGTGAAATGATGTTCACAGAAGAAGCTTACCAAGAGGGAACTGCTATCACAAATTTTCACAATAATCATTATTGGGCTGAGGAAAACCCCCATTTGATTGAAGAATTTCATCATCAAGAACAATTCTCACTAAATGTCTGAGTGGGAATAATTGGAAATTATTTGATTGGGCCTTTTTTTTGCCTAACAGAGTAAACGGTCCCGCTTGTCGTCAGTTTCTGGAAGAGTAGTTACCTTTATTGCTCGAGGATGTGCTACTTTTGCTGAGAAACAACGTAGTGTATGCATGACGGGACACCAGAACATTTCAGTGGAGAAGCTTGGGAATTCTTGAGTAATACATTCAACAACCGATGAATGGGTCGGAGTGGGCCAGAACCATGGCCTCCTAGGTCTCCAGACTTAAATAGTTCAGACTTTTTCTTATAGGGATATCTTAAAAGTTTAGTTCATACCACTCCAGTGAACATTGTAGAAAAATTGCGAAATCGAATAAGAACCTCTTGTGACATAATAGGAAATACCCCAGGAATATTTCAAAGAGTACGTGATAATATTCGAAGAATTACAGAGTCCTGTATTCTTGCAGTAGGATGACACTTCCAGCAATTTATTTAGCTTTAATCGTTCTTTGTTTTAGTTTGATATTGAATAAGTATAAGTTGAGTCAGTTGAGTCTCAGAAGACGAGCTATCAAAATAAAAGCAGATTTTGGGCATCCCTATAGAGTTTATCTATTATTCAGTTTTATTTAGCGAATAACATTCAAATTCAATTACTTTTCACTCGAAAACGGTTGGAGATACGTAAATATTACAAGCGTCAAAAAAGTTTTAAATTGAACAAAGATGACGAAAATTGATTTTACGCCAATCAGTGGCGTACTACAAAAAAGTTTGAGAGGGGAAAATTAGACATGGCATCGGAAAAGAAAACACCTTGGGAATTTCAGTTGAAATCTAGGACATGTGATGATGGAGGCTGTAAAAAATAGCTTGCATTCCAAATTTGGGCTGAATATCTCAAAAATTGCAGGAGTTTTGAAGTAGCTCCGTAACGAAGCTTTTGCTGACCTATGTTTATGTGACTTTTTTCTTATAATTGCACGTAGATTTACCTCCTCAAAATGTGACATACTATTATGTAACACCCTGTATAATTAAGTTCACTTTCTGTAGTTGACCACTTAAAAATGATCTGATAGTCGAAACTAGACGTGTTTGTAAAAATAGAATTGTAAAGGGTATAAAATATATCTACCTTCATCCTCGTTGAAAATTCTTATTGAATTGAATTTATTTTTCTCATTCAGTATAGTAAAGCGCACCAACATTTTGATCTCACTCTCTATTGATGTTTTTTCTAAAAATATAAACAAGCTCTGACATTCCAGATATTGGGGGACAACGGTAGGGTAGCTGTGAAAGAAAATTCACCTGCTGGTACAATACTTGATGCCAATATCACTGCTTCTGATCCAGATACTAAACCGAATCTAACACTTACAATAGACTGGGATGGCTCATCAGTTACAAAGAATTCTGTACCTTTGGATCTTGAAGACGATAGTATGTGGCAGTGAGTAAGATATTCTGAAATAAAAATACACTGAAACGAAATCTCATAATTATAAAGGGTGACTGATTTTCGATTATTTAGTACGGTAGCTAACTAAAATGTTTCCAATAGTGAAAAATGACAACCCATCTCCGTCGTCGATTTTCGAAAAAAATTCATCAGAGAAAACAAACCACAGATATCTTCTCTTGTATTCAAGTTATAAAATATCTCTCGATTTTCCAAATTCAATATTCTACCGCCACTTTTTTGATAGAATGCGAGGATATATTAAGTTTTTTTCTGTGGAGTGAATTCCGATTCATAATATAAAGTCGTGGTATTTTGAATGAAAACCTTAGGTAAATTCGGGTAAAACTATAAGAATATTTTTTCTGTTTTCAAATGTATATAAAATGCCTTAACATGACAAATTTCCTCAAAATGTGAATCTTTCTGGAAATGAAAATTCTTTGAACAGTCAGTGGTTTCATCCACTATGCTGGTGCGAATTTACACAAAACATTCCAAATATTTTCAATTCTAGCTCGTTAATAAGAACAAACGACAGTTATTTTTTTCTCATGAGTGAGGAAGTTTCAAAAATAATAAGTTACAAAAAACAACGGAAACTACCTTAAATACTGAAAAGTACTTCTGAGGCAAAAAAGCCTTATTTTTGTGGACTGTATTATAGGTTTATGATTTAAGGAGAAGACAACGAAAGATATCGCAGGAAAGATGATGAAAATTAAAAAAATGCACTCACCAAGTGTAGAAATCGTCTTCATTTTGGATGATCTTTTCGTGGGCCCTCGCTTCCTTCACTGGTCACAATATAGTTTATTGAAACCGTAACGTAAGGATTATAGGATTTTGAGTGTCCCTAGTAGCACTGGATAATTCTGTTTTCTTTCGCTAAGAAAGTGTACGTATTGCGTACGATAAGTGGAAACTCGTCGATCGTTGTAGCTCGATTCTTCTGACCGACGTACGTGCACATGTGCAATTTTTTATATGGAAATGAAATGAAGCATATGGATATTCAAGGTGTTTAGGGAATGATCATGAACCGCGGTTAATTTGAAACCAAATACAGAGAATGAAACTGACTTACCTAGAAATTGTTCATTCCACCCACCAAAAGCAACGTTTTTAAACTAGGAGCATGAAAAAATAGATTAATTATAGTTTCTTCCCAAACAAAAAATAAAAGATATAAAATAATGTATGAATTGAGATGTACAGAGATTTGTATTCGAAAAATTTTATTGAGTGGCTAGAGGGCCACAGTTTTACAACTTGTCGCTGAAACGTTCCTGTCGCAGTTATTAGGGTTACAACCCTACTATACCGTCTCGCCCTGGATGCAGTTCTGTCTCCCGTGCTGAAGGCCATTGCAGAGGAGGTCTGTTTTCGCTTTTGATTAATACGAAAGCATTATTAAGTTACTTAGGGCTATTTTCAAGCCAATTTGCTCGTTGTAAAAAGTGTAGGTACTCCGAATATCAACGTTTCCAAAAACACGCTTGCATTCTTTGAAAGAGCTGCCAACGACACAAAGTACCAACTTTCAATTCACTCAAATTAGGCGGACAAGAGCTTTTCACTGGCTCCAGTGTTGAAAAATGTCATGGAGTAATCACTTGTATATTGTTAGGATCGTTACTAACATTATAAAGTGGCCTAGAGTTCAGTAAAGCCCCTATCATTGTAAGCAGTATGTAATTCTTCGAATGTCACTATCTATTCACCGACAATCCTGTATAAATGCATTTTCACGGATTTCACTCCAGCCTTGCTTAGCCCGTTAAGATGAGGGGACCCTGATGGTTGAAAGTGCCATTTGAACGACAAAGTTTCTTCTGCGGATTTAAGGTGAGATGGGATCATGTGATTGGCTCCTATGAAGTTTGTGCCATGGTCACTATATACGTCAGTGCAACGTCCTCGTCTAGATACAAATCTCCTGAACGCCGCTGAAAAGTTTCCTTGAAAAGATCAGAAGCTAGTTCCAAGTGGACAGCCTTAGTTGCACCACAAACAAACAGACAAATATAGGCTTTATAAGTTTCGCTCCTCTGAGCTTTCCCATCTTAACCGCAAAGGGACCTGCGTAATCAAGTCCGACATGAGAGAAAGCTTTTAGTTGAGACACTCTGAATGATGGAAGAATACCCATAAAAGGGTTTTAAGACTTAGGTTTAGCCCGAAAACATCTGATACATTGTGATAAACATCGATAAATGGAACTTTTCGGAGCTTAAATCCAAAATTGCTGTAAGATGAGATAGAGTAAAATTTTGAGAGCCAGATATACGTTAGATGTGAATACTCTCTACAATAAAATGAGTAAAACGATGAGATGTTTGACATCATAATAAGGTTGAGAATTTTTTTAGTCTGCCAGCCACCTTAAGAATACCACCTGAATCAACAAATACGGCGAGTTTACGTAGAGGTTTTGATAGAAGCTGATTATTTTTAATCGATTTGAAAATTTCTGCGAAGCTCTCTTCTTGTACTCGTTTTGCAATTAAGTTGATTGCTCTTTGCATTTCAGGAGGAGTCGGTGAGCCGAAAACTCGTGCAGCTTTTGGTTTGCAATTATTCGATATGAACCTTAATACGTAGGATAAAAATCTTCGAATTTTTCTTATTGATAAAAACCTGAGAAGAAGATTGAAAATGATGTCTGATTCAACATCAGTTGAAACAGCGCAGACGGTGGTAGGTTTTCTCTCATAAAGAAAACTGGAGTATCTAGGGATTTAGCAGATGACTGTTCTGGCCATTGTTCTGAAGAACATCGAATACAAGAAGGCGCCTTCCACCATACGTCGTGTTCGATCAATTGACTTGGAAATAGACCCCGAGATGCACAATCTGCAGGATTATCTCGTGTTGACACATAATACAATGATTCTATGGGATTCATCTCTTGTATGTTGGATACATGGTTGGCGACGAAAGTTCTCCAACGTTGCGCTGAAGATAATACTCAGTATAATACAACTTGTGAATCTTTGCAATCATGCAAAGATTTCTTCGAAAGAAACAGTATCAGAATAACTCTCATTTACGAAAGAGATAAGATCACAAAGGAGTAATGCACCAAGAAGTTCGAGTCTAGGAATCGACTGCTGAGTCTTGAGTGATGCAACATGACTCTTTGCAGCGGTGAGTGTAATTTTGCGATTACCTCGACTGTCTGCAGCTACGATGTAGACTACTGCCGATTTAAGAAGCATCAGAATATGGATGAAGCTCGATTCTTGAGCTATTGTCACAAAAAGAGCGAGGTGATAATTCAATTTTGGATAGTTATCCAGTATAGACTGGTATAGTTATACCAGTCAATTTGGGAGGCCCAAAATTGCATAAATACTTAGCTTTCACCGAAACTGGAGCCAGAAAGCCAAGAGTATCAAAAGCTCTTGAAATCTGTGACAAAATATTTCTTTTAGTACATGACCGTTTCAGTGGAACATACGAACAGGAGAAAGTATTCGCAGATGGATTCCACTGCAGTTCTAATACTTTGATGAATTGGGGTTCTTCTTTGCCGAATTTCAATGGTATTTGGAGATTCGAAGAATGGATTGAGGCAAGTATTCGGGGATGGTTACTAGCCCATTTTCGGAGTTCGAACTCTCCCTTTCGTAGAAGTTCGATTAGCTGTTTTTGTAAAGCAAGAGCATCTTCCAACGTATCGCAACCTATCCAAATGTCATCAACATAAATACTCTTTTTCAAAACTTGAGCTGCTTTCGGAAACATATCTTTTTCCTAAGAGGCTAATTCTTGAAGAGTTCTTAGGGCTAAATATGGAGAAGATACTACACCAAGGGTAACCGTGTTGAGGCGAAATTCTTCAACAGGTTCATTCTTGGAGAAGCACCATAATATTCTCTAATAGTCTCCATACTGAGGATCAACAAGAATATTCAAAATCATTTGCTTGATGTCGCAAACAAATACAATTTTGAAGTATCGAAAATTGAGAAAAATATTTGAAATATCTAGTTAGAGCTTGGGACCAGAAAAAAGAATTTGATTATGAGAAATGCCTTTCGAACCCTCCAAACTTGTGTCAAAAATAACTCGGACCTTGGTTGAAACAGTTTCTGGTTTGAGCACGTAGTGGTGAGGCAAATAGAAAGCATCTGGTGACCTTTTTTGGGCTTCTGGTATGCAAGTCATAAAATTTTTTTCCAAGTAGTCCCTCATGAAAGGACAATATGATTCATTAAGGACTGGGTTACGCTGAAGACGAGCTTCTTGTTGGCAGAAACGTCTGTAAGCTCCAAAATAAGTGTCAACGAAGTCAGCTTTGTCATGACGAAAAGGAAGAGGTACTAAAAATCTCCCTGAATTCTGCCGATAATACAATGCTTTGCAGATATTTTCACATTTTACATCCTCAGCAGGGAACTTTCCAAAACTTCTGAATAGTGACATCAAGTGTTGCCTCAAGAGGTATAGAAACGTGGCAGTTTAGAACATAATTGTGATAAGGTGTCTGACTTTTGTATCCTTGATGTCAGCAAAAGTAATATTTTTGCAATCTTCCAAAAACAAAGGAACCTTGAAAAAGAAACTATTTCGTTCTGTGTTACTTTCTGTCCTTAATATTGCAGCTTTAATCCAAACGCCGACACTATTTCTCTCGCTGAAAAGATATTAATATTCTCTCCTTGCAATTCTCTGTTTAATATTTTTATACCCTCAAAATTGTCTGGTAAATATGCAAGATATGCCAGGAAGAGTTTTCGAACTTATCTGCGAGAATATTTTTCTAATCAACCATAAAAATTTCGGCTTCAGTTTTGAGAGTCCATACTCGATTTAGTACATCTTTGCGAGAGAGCCACCTTACTTCTGTATAATAAAGTAGGTCCGTATATTCATCCTCACCGTCCTGACATAAAACACGAAATAGCCGCGTGTTTAGTGCATGTCCCGTGTTAAAATTTACAATCTCGATGACATCATGCATGACGGCTTCCAATGTAGGTTCTAAATATTTAACCATAAGGGCCTGGCGATGACTCATACAGTGAGTAATTACAATATTTGTATTATTTTTTTTACGAAGGCCGAAAAACCATTAATATGACCCAGAATAGCTAGAGCTCCATCCAAAGATATACAAAGAAATACAGTTTTCCCATTCTAAAGTTTGCTCATTGAAGTATTCATTTACTTTATTGTAGACATCAATTCCGCGAGATCTCAAATCGACGGGAGAACAAAACAGTAATTCCTCTTCAGAATTATCTTCACCTTTGTAGCGAATATATATCATTAGCTGTGAATTGTTACTAAAATCAGTTGTCTCATCAAGCTGAATAGCAAAATATTTAGACTGTTTTAATGCTAAAATAACCTGTTCGTTCACAATTTGATTGTGAACTTTCCTAGTGGAACACTAGGAAAGAGATTTACTACATCCCATGACATAAGTTTAGCGTTCGGTTATAATATCGTGTGCTGAATTTTATTCATTAGGACTGAAGAGTTTTTTATTGAGAATTTAGGTTCATAAGTAGCGTACTGTTAAATGATGTCTATGAGAAAGCGTGAAAGCTTTGCAGCTGGAGCTTGAAAATATGAAACTACTGGTCTAATGGGATGCCCTGTTATATGGAGTTTGACGAGGCAGTAAAGCTTTGGTGATTGCGGGTTGTCAATGAAAAGTTTATATTTTTGGTTGGTAGGTATTATAGACTTGGCATACTCTAAAGCGTTTCTTACTATGGATTGAAATCTATTAGTTGGATCTTTATCAATTTCTTCATAACAACCTGATTCAATGAAATTTTGGGTTTTCACTAAAAAATCTGCTTTATTTAAGGCTATGACTGTATGCTTTGGTGAATATGATATCTTCAGATGCGGACTTAGATTTGATGAACTGTAAAGTTTTATCTTCGAATTTCTTAGGATGAAAACTATTGAACTCTTTTTAAGTAGTAACGCTGAAGAGTGTTTTAGGCATTTGGCTTGTAATTAATAATTTAGGGCTATTTCGGTTTCAATTCCTAGCAGATCGAAATAGAGACGAGCCTTATTTGACTCCAAACTGTGTTTAAAACCCTTTTCTAGAAGTGAAACTTCATCTTCAGAAAACTTAGCATCTGAAAGATTACTGAACCTATCATAAAATTGGTGATCGGAAAATTTGGACTTGATTTTTGAAGTTTCAGGTTTATTACTCAATAATTCATTAAATTTTCGCTACTGAATTTTAAACTTTTTGTGAATCAATGAATGAACTTTGAATCTTATTCCGGAATCTAAAATGTCAAATTCTACTGCATGCAATCTATGAAGCAACTCCGAATGGATTACCTTCAAAAA
This sequence comes from Cryptolaemus montrouzieri, assembly GCA_013387265.2. NCBI lineage: Eukaryota > Metazoa > Arthropoda > Insecta > Coleoptera > Coccinellidae > Cryptolaemus > Cryptolaemus montrouzieri. Next base: position 65,967,455 of record JABFTP020000103.1, read on the forward strand.
GATGTTGTTCTTATCTCGTTGGCTGTATTGAAACTGGATTTCTAACTTCAGCCATTTATTTTTGCCTTCTAGTACTCCATTTCGGGCTGCAGGGCTGATTTTATGTGTCTTCAGTTTTATATATTTCGGTAATACTTCGTTCTTCAAACAACTGGATAGGAACCAGATATTCTGTGTGGGGGTCGCACATCTTAGAATTAGCTTGAAATACCAAATGACCAAAAAGCTTGTCTCAGCTTTTTTCAATAATTTGATTGAGGAGGTCGTTGCTTGACGAAAATGGATATACTTATTTTCAATGAAATAAAATTGAAGTATTCAGATTTTCACTATATTAACAAAACTATGGCTGGTTTCATCACACTGTGACTTCAGCATATAGATACAAACTAATGAACAGAGTTATTTCTTATATATTAGTCTTATTTCCTACTTAATATTACACTAGCTACAGCTACAGTGTGGTGAAACCAGTCATAGTTTTGTTAATATAGTGAAAATCTAAATAGTTCAGTTTTATTTCATTGAAAATTTGTTCGTTCACGTTTTCTGCTAATATAGAAATTCGTTCTTTCACAATTATCACAGACAAGGGCAGTGAATTTTGTTTCTTCGCTTCTTTTTGACCACACATAATATCTGCCATTTTTACAGCAGTTGGTTCAACCAAATCTTCACCAATGGTTTCTTATTTTGAGCAATCAACTACTTCGAAGCTAGCCCTTGATGGTGAACGCTGATCGAATGTACCAAACAAGTTGCTATTCAATCTTTGTCTTTTAATAGATATTCCTAAATTTGCAAAGTATTCTCGCGGTTTGGAAGGCAGGTGTGAATGCAAATTATCTAAATGTTTCTTCAATTGACTTTTTTTGAAATATTCTGAAGTCAGTACCTTCATACATACAACACACTGTGGTTTCATTGTACCATTGTCTTCTTTTTGTGTAAAATCGTAATTAAGGAATTCGTCTTGGTAAGTTCTTTTTCTATTTGCTGCCATCTGAAGGGAGACAGAAGATAATATTTGTAAAACACTCAAATTAAATTTTTAAATTGCGGCGTACCTTTATCGATGACGAATGATAAAATGGTGGTCTTGTCAGCAACTAAATAGTAAATACTCGCTCTCTGACTCGTCAATGTATTTGTACCTTGACGGCATGGCACCGACTGAGCAGATAGCCGTGGCTGTGCTTTACTGCGCAAAGACATAACTCGAGAACAATCTAGTGGTGGGAGTGATATGGCGTGGCCTCCATATGTTGAAAAAAAAACTAACAAGTTTTTGAAAAAGCAAATTAAAATTATAAACTTTTTACAAACAAAAGTTTCATTTTTACCCACAGAAATTTTATTTTTACCCCATTTGGGGTAATTTACCCCGGTTTCCCGACCGTTGCCTTAAATCAATGAATAATACTGAATACTCTTGTGGTTCCAATATAATATTCTTTCTACTTACAATCAAGATATGCTAGTGTATTCATCGAGTGAAAAACATTGAAAAAACTATGTTGCAGTTGTTTCGAGCTTCAAACTCAACCTGCAGGTCAATATGCACAGAATGTTTATGGAATCTTGAAGATAAGTGAAATATGCAGTCCAGACTTTGAACTATTCGATGCAATAACGATTTCCTTGAAAGTAGTAGACGAAAATACAGTGATAGGACAAAACTATTCTATGGGTAAGATTTCAGTTTTCTGCTATGTTATGAAGGAATTCGATTTCTATAACCTTAACCCTTGAGGTGCCTGGTGGGTCTGACAGATCCATCGGTTCAAGGAATCGACAATATTTCAGAAAATTCATAACTCCCGCCACTGTGCGCCTGAATAGCTTCGTGATATAGACTGGGGGCTAGATTATCGCCCTTCCTGCAGTCCGCAACGCGCACGCGTTCGAGTAACACGTGATTTACTTGCGCTCGGGCCTGAGAAACCCGACCAGGCACGCGGCGTAACTTTTAACTGTTAAATAATTATTTTTGTTTTCCATTATTTATTTTGCATTGTGTGGTCAATTATTTATGTTAATAATATCTTTGCACTTAAATATGGCTAGGCGATTAACTGATACCGAAATAAGCCAAATTTTGGATGAAGATAGCAATGGAATTGAGGATGACATGGTTTTTGATGAAAGTGCAGCCGAATCCGATTACGTGAGTGTTCAACATGTATTAGATAATACTGAGGAAGAAGTGCATGATGAACCCAGTAGTGACAGTGATGATGAGATGTCTCAGCCTTTGAGCAACTCTGCTCACAGATCAATATATAAAGGAAAAGATAATACAATATGGTTCCGTGATCCTCCGAGTGTTCGCGTTCATACTAGAGCAGAAAACATTTTCACTGGAACACCTGGAGTGAAACGTCATGCTTTCATCTATTAGTAACTGAAGACATGTTGAATGTAATTATGGAACATACTAATAGGAAGATCCACAATACGAGGCAGGATAGCAATACATCAAATGAATATGCCTATTCAGAGATCACAATGAACGAACTAAAAGCAAAGCAGTTATTGGATTACTCCTCTTGGCCAGATTATTCAAATCTGGAAGACAAAATTTGAAAGATTTATGGGCAAGCGACGGAGATTCGATATCTTGGACACGCGTGAAGAAAGAGCAGCAACTGATAAATTGGCACCTATCAGACATATTTCTGAAGACTTTGTAAAAAACAGCCAATTCGTTCATGTTCCGCATGAAAATTCAACCATTGATTGGTAGAATTGGTAGCATTTTGTGGTAGATGTGGTTTCCGCCAGTACTTGTACCCCAGCAAACCAGCAAAGTATGGGATAAAGATTATAGCCCTTGTTGATGCCAATACTTATTATTCTTTGAATATGGAGATATACACAGGACAACAGCCAGAACCCATCTCTCACTCAGGAAGAAATGTCACTATGGACAATTGTTTTACTAGCTTTCCCACGCACGAACATCTACTGAAAAATCATAAATTGATTGCTGTGGGGACAATGAAAAGCAAACATCTCAAAACAAAGAGTAACTATATGCGAGATTTCGCAATGTGTAGACAAATCGAAAAAATTATTATTCAAGGAACAATATTCAACCTTCCGTAGAATGTTAAATATCTTCCCTTGAAGGAGCTAGTTTTCCGATCCACTCTTCATAATCGCCGTTAGATATAGCATATAGTATAATATAACATTTTGTTTCGAGATGTTTGTGTATGCCTGGTTGTAAACCACATAGGAATGAGGAGCGACGGTCCTTCGACGGCCGCTTCTGTCTGATACGTGAGTGTCGCATGGCGGTATGTTATTGAACGTTTTCCTGTTTTATCTGCCCTTTGTTTTCACCGTTTCGCGGGGCGATGGTGAGGTAGCCTCTGTGTCGGTTTGTTGGGGGACGCAGTGAAATTAACATGGTTATGTTCGCTCCAACGAATTGAGATGAGTAGGTAACGGCATAGCCTTGTGTTATGAATGGGTAGACAATGCTGACGAGGTCAAACAAGACCGAAACTGCAGTCCATTGTTTCTATTGGTGACATCTGACCGTGCTGTACCACTTCTCTGTGGCCCCGGTTAACTGTGATTATGAAGAGTAGATCGGAAAACCACCTCCTTCAAGGGAGAATATTTAACATTCTACGGAAGGTTGATTATTGTTCCTTGAATAAGAATTTTCTTCGCAATGAAAAGGAACAAAGCCTGTATACCACCGAGTTTTTTGAAGAAACGTGACGTGAATACCACAATTTCTGGATTCCAAAAGGATTTGACAATCCTTTCTTATATTCTAAAACCAAATAAGAATGTTTTCATGTTGTCGTCACTTCACCACGATTGAGAAATAGATATTGAAACAAGTGATCAACAAAAATTATAGTTATAACCTTCTCCAACCAGAGAAAAAGTGGTGTGGATAACGTGAACAAATTGATTCGTACATATGATGTGTCTTGAAATTCGAAAAGATGGCCCTTGACAATTTTTTTCTGGATTCTCAATACCGCTGGTATAAATGCCAAAATTATTCACATATTAAACAATACCGGTGCTACCAATGTAACTAGAAGAGATTTAAAAAAATGGGCATGGCATTGATGGCCCCACATATCAAGTTGAACGTCTTAACAATTTGCGTCTTCCTATTAACCTAAGAAAGATAACTAGCGCTCTTATAGAAGAACCCTCAGAGCCACCAGCTAAAAGACAAAATACTTCTATGAAAAGACGTTGTTATATATGCCCTGCTAAGAAGGATCGTAAGTCTAAGTACACTTGTATTTTTTGCACGAGTCACATTTGCTTGGAACACGCAAATTTGATATGCGAAAATTGTCGCACAAATAACGAGTAGTTATTGACCGAAATTCTTATTTTAGTAATCAAAGTTAATAACCTATAAGTTGATTTATCTGTGCATTATAATAATGTGAAGTCTGATTTTGATCTCAGTTAAAAAGAGTTTAATATTGTTGATTTAAAGATAAGTGATAATTATTGTTAACTAAGTATGAGATGTTTTTGAATTGCTCAATAAAACTTTATAAAATAATTTGTCTCATTTTTTCCCTTTTTTCACTTAGAAACAATGTTAAATATAAATTAAAACTTGTTATTATGGTTTGTGAAACATCAAAATAAATAAAAATAACCAATTATGTTTACGGGTCTGTCAGACCCACCAGGCATGCCATGAGATTTTTACCCACCAGGCTCCCCAAGGGACAGCCAAACATAAAATCGGTAATTTGAAGATCGCAATAAAATTCTGAATGTCAACTTTATCAATTGCTCTCTTATTTAACAATAACAGATGTGAATAATGATATACTGCAATGCTAAGTCAAAATCGAGTACAAAACTGTGTCATTATCCAAACTGATCTGACCTAACCTAACCTTAAGTAGCCAAACATGAAATGGGTATATGATCTCAATGAGTTCCTCAATATCAACTTTATCAACAGCTGTCTCATCAAACAATATTAGATTAAAAATATTATGCTACACTGGTAAGTCAATAGCGAATACAAAACCGTGTCATTACTTGCTCAAATATAGTGCCATAAAAAAGGAGCCCATTAGACCATTTTGAGATTTACTAGATGGCGCAGTTCAAGATAAGGGGGAATACCTTACACCCTGTTTAGTACTTTCACTAAAAATCACCACATTAAATAGCGTCCAGCGTCTAGGTTAGGGTTGATGTACTTCTAATGTACAATTCAATAATCTGACGATTTGATCGTGCCCTTTTTTTTTTCGGTAGAGGGAAAACTCTTGATGGACACCCAACGCTTTGACTCTGTCACGTCGGGTAGTGTGGGACTCCCACCATCATCATCTGACGGAGTATATCCTAACTAACACCCCTCCTGTTTTCCAAGTTATGCATGGGTACTGCTTTTTCATCACTCCCATGCATACTTGCCATAACAGTCGTTTATTCCCTTTCCGCTTCACCTTTCCGTTCGTATTGTTTCTTCCATTTCATGACTTCCACAGCATACTTATTGACACACCTACAATAGCTGCAATGAGCGCTCGCAGCCTCACCTATTCTGTGGTGATGTGGTAATCTACCTCTCCATGCATCCTGTTGTACCAGGGGACCAAGTTCGGTATCAACCACCTTGTTCATGGTACCTTCGTTTCTGTCTATCATCTTTCCTGCCATTTTTCCACTGTGATAATTCGTTCCTTCAGACTGTTTCCTTTAATAATCCCATAGGTGCTGTTTCTCTCCCTTGCTAACAGATCTAAAGGAATTGTTCCTGATATTACCTCCAGCGGTGTTGTAGAGACAGTTCTATTGGCACGGGATATTCCTATGGCCACTTTCCTTCTTAGGCGTTCAGCCACTATTTGAAGTGTCTTACACCACACAGGAGTAGCATATAAGGAAATTAAGTCCACTACACTGCTCAGAATTTTCCTCTTATTTTGGCCTCCTCCGCCAATTCTGAGCATCAGCCGGTTGATGGCTACGGCCGTTTCACCAGCTCTGACTGCTCTCTGAATAATAAAAAGCTAAAAATCCTTTCAACACCACTCCCAGGTATTGAAGGGTTTTTCACGGAGTTATTGTGGCTTCCTTCACCACAACGTCTATATGTCCACATTTCTTTCTTCCAGATAGAAGTAAAGCTTCCATTTTCTGGGATGAGACTTTGACGTCTCTTGTTTCCAGGTAACCAATTATTTTCTTTAGGGCTCTGTTAGTTTTTCAATCAGTTCTGTCTCTGTCTTTGCCATTGTCAGTACAGCTAGATCGTCAGAAGAAGCCGGTATTTTCACACCTTTGGACAGGCTCAGCCTTAAGACCCCGTGGAACAAAATATTCAATAAGAATGGCGACACTCTTCCTTTCTCCATTTCCTCGAGAATAATATTCCACACTGCGGCATGGAATGCATTTTCTATGTCCAGAGTCACCATGAGACAGAATTCTCTTGTTTTCCGAGTTTTCCTTTTTTCTCTCTCTGCAGTTTCGACAACACACCTCAGAGCATCAACAATCGATCTCCCTTCTTCCATAAACCACATTGTGAGCGCGATATATCACCAGCTGCCAACGAGTTCAGAAGACTCAGTGGTCTGTATCCTTTTGGGTCATTTTCGTCTCTGCCTTTTTTTCTTATGAGGACTAGTTTTGCTGTTTTCCATATTGCAGGAAAATCTCCTCTGCAAAGCAACTCGTTCATTGCTTCAGTGGTGTCTTCTGGGTAGTTTTCTGCTACTATCTTCATGATATTTCATCTAGTCCTGGCGCCTCGCCGTTTTTCAGGCGTCCGGCCGCTTCCAAAATGTCCCTTCGTGAGAAAAGTAGAAATATTTCAACTTCCTTCGCGTCTGTTTCTCGAATATCCCGAGTGGGGAAAAGGGCCTCAACAATTTTTTTCTGGTAGTGTAGCATGAATCTTAAGTGCTTTATTTGCAAACTTTTTTGTGACCAGCTTATAGCCGTTTCCACATACGACTTCGTCCACCTCCCTACAAATCTCTCCAGCTTTTTTCTTTCTCTCGTAAGATGGTGAGGAAGAGTTGTCTTTTAGTATTTTTGTAGGATGTCTCAAGTTCAATGGTAGAGGTACCTTTCCTGTAAGCCCTCGTTATTTCCCTTTTGGCTCTTGTAGCATTTCTTCTCAGCTCAGCGATTTCTTCATCCATTAATATTTTTCCTTTGGGCATAGCTACATCACAGGCTTTTGTTATGATGGTTAATGATATTTTCACGTCTATTTTTTGGTTTTTCCTGCGAAGGTCCTTCGAAACATCTATCAAGTTTCTCCTTCAGGGTTACCGAATCTAGTTTGTTTACATTCCAGCTTGCCGGCCGTTTTCCTTCAACGACAGGTTGTTTTTTCGAATATATTTCGAACGTGATGTAGTTATGAAAGTTTAGATAATCCTCCTTCATAATCTGCAGCCTTTTGAACATTCGCTCATTTTCGCATTAGCGAAAGTTATGTCAATATCAGACTCACTCATTCCTCTTTGAAAGGTGGGTGCTTTTCCTACGTTCTCAGCAGTCGAATCCACTGTAGCCATCATTTTTGCGAGCATTCTGTCCCTTATATCTTGGTACCTGGACCTCCAGTCCGGAGACGCATCGAAGCCTCCGCCTATAACTACTTTTTTTGTGCTCAATATGCTACTCTGCAGTTCTGACAGAAAAGTAACATATTCTTCTATAGAACAGTTTGGTGAAATGCAGCAACTCTAGAATTTCATGTCTTCCACATACACAAACTCCTTGCCTCTTCCTTGCCTTACGCAGGCTATGTTGTTGTCTCTTGTTTTGATATCAGCCTTCCACTTATTATTTTGTTTCGTAATATTTACATCGGGCTCACTTATCAGTATAATGGTTATAGCTTCCTTCGCAGCAGTAGCGTCCAAATGGTCATAATAGTGACATAAGACAGTGAGAGGGTAAAAAACTTGAAGGAAAAACGTGACCTTGACATTCTCGAACATTCTCTATTTTGAAAGAAATAAAGTGAGAAAGACAAAAACCTATAATCTGCCGTTTTCCATAGATCGAAGTAGCAAAAATCGTCACTAAATTATAACTCGTGCAGCTGGCGTGAAGCATGTAATATACAGGATGATATTCATTTTCGATATAAAGGCTGTTTTATGGATTTGGATCGAATTTTCTGATCGCAATAACTCTTGAACGCATAGACCGATTTCTCCGATACTTAGTAGCACAAATAACTAGGTGATTTCAACAATACTGCTGTAGCCGAAAAACAAATTCCAGGGCCGGACTGACATAATAAATTTCTACATCGAAATAACTGAATAATTCGTGTAAATGATATTTCGAGAAATCTCGCAAACGATCTTAATTACCGAGAATTGCTCTGAAAAATTCGCCCACTGCAAAGGCTGTCGCATCTCAGTGAACTTTCTCATTGAAGTATGATTATGAGGATAACTAATTTTTTTTTGTTGTGGAAGAACTTCGCAATCACCAAATGTAACTTACCTTCCTTCTAACAATTCAGAATTGGGTATTTGTTGTGTTTGTCCCGGGAATACTTCAGCTAATCTGCTCCTCACAGAACAAAGTCGACAAAAAATTACATCGGCGTATTCCGAAAATTATTTTGGAAATATTTATTGGAAAATTACAGTGTGTAACGGCAGCATTATTTCTGGATCTGTTAAAGGCAATGAATAGAGCAAAGGATGCGACCCTCTAGCGCAAGCTGGAGTCATGTGGACTCAGAGGAGTGGCACTTAAACTATACCGATTCTACTCTACAAATAAGACTAACAGAGTAGTTGATTAGGATGGAAACCAAAAGAGGTACTTATCTGACTTGGTAAATGTAAAGAATGGGGTACCCCAGGGTTATATTTCGATTGTAACAAACTTTTCAGAAACATTTGTTTGTGTTTCTATTATATTTTCAATGAAATTAATTATCAAGCAGGTCTTCATAAACACAAATCTTATGGCGGACATTATTGCTGAAAAAATTTCGTTTCCTGTTCCATCATCTTTCCAAAAATCTTCCAAATTGTGTCCTTTCCCAAGATAATCCTCCAGAAGTGTAATAACAACTGATCCTGATAATGAACAAGATCACGTCAAGTGGACCCCCTATTTTCCACTTGATCCTAAAAATTAAGTCCAAATTGTTTTTATTAGTAATTACTGAGAAAAATTGATCCCCAAACGATTTTTGAAAATTTTGATTTCAATAATAGTTTTTTACAATGAAAATTTTAGGTACTTTCAATTGAAAAATGAATTTTTAATCAACCGTTTAAGATAAATTAATGAAACTTGCAGGATTCACTGTAAAATATTTATATTTTAATATGTCAATAATCAAGAATTTTTGTTTATAATCATATTGGTAATTAACTTTTAATTAAACAAATGAAAATTTTATTGACTGCTCGGTAAAAAATGTTTTTTTTATCCGTGACATGCGTTATTCATTCAAGTTTAAGATTCCGGAAGAAAATTTCACTGCTCGTAATTAATTCAAACAATATGAATTTATTTATCAAAACACCGCGCGGCCGAGCGTCAGACTACATTGCAGCTTCTACTTATTATAATTACAAATAACAATTTAAAATATAATCATTAAACAAATTTTGTTATTTATTATCGTGGACTTATGCACTATCTCAGCTAGTGGATGGATATAATTTACCTTTCCCAGATTTAGCAATCAAAGGGAATAGGCTCGATTACAATATACTTGACATAAATTTCTTAACTATCCTACATATATTAAGAATTACAGCTTTTTGCATTTCTATATAGGTATTCTTATGAAATTCTAATTTCTTAAGGCTATCATGCAAAGTTCTGGGTATTAAACCAGTCGAGGATACGATGACAGGAACAATATCTATTTTATCGAGGTGCCACATCTGCTTGATCTCAATAGCAAGGTCTGTGTATTTGGACTTTTTCTCCTGGAACTTGTTCAGCACGTTGTTATTATTCGGTATGGCGACATCCACCAGCATTGCTGTTCTGGCTCTCTTATCATACACCACTATGTCCGGCCTATTATTCGTCACCATTCTGTCAGTGATAACAGGCCTATCGTAGTATAATCTGATAGAGTTATTTTCCAATACGGGCGCCGGCTGGTACTTGTAATATGGCTGGAAGGTGTTCAGAAGTCCTTACTTGTGTGCAAGTTTCTGGTGGATAATGTTGAACACTTGAATATGCCTGTGAAGATACTCCGTATTGGCCACTTATCTGTTTGTAATGTTCCGTCCTTCATTATAAATTTTTTGTAATTGTTTGTAGCGATCACTTGGTCTTGGATGGCCATAGGGAATCCCTCTGTTTCTGCGAATAATTCTCCTTTCATCAACCATTTGTTGGAGGCTTCTTTGTCGATGTGTGGTTGACTAATCTCATAGTGATGTCATCCATGCAATTCCTTTCTTGACCATTGCTCTTGTCTTTCAGTATCTGATAGGAACGGTAGATTCAGTAGGTCATCTCTGGTAGCAAGATTCAGAGGTGTATACCCCTTATCAGCCAACGATACCACTCTATAGAGGTCAGAAGTGAGAGTTTTTGCCGAGAAGAATTCTCTGAGATTTCTTATCTGTTCGGTGTGTAAATTGACAACATCTATTAATCCGCATCCTCCTTCTTTCCGCTTCAAAGTTGTTCGTATCACAGACGATTTTGGATGATGATTGTTGTACTTTGTCAGCAACGTTCGGGTCTGCCTTTGAATATCATCCAGCTCTGTCTTAGTTCATCTGATTATTCCAAATGAGTAAAGCAACACTGGAATGGCGTAGGTGTTAATTGCCTTGACTAAATTCCCCGAGTTCAACATCGATTTCAGCACAGACTTCAGACGCTGACTGTATTCTGAACGAATCTTCTCCTTTGATTGTTTTTGGTCTAACAATCTGGCTTGTTGGTATCCCAGATATTTGTATGTTTCGCCATCTCTCATGCACTGTATATTATCACCGTTTGGAAGTTGTGTTTCACCATCTATGACTTTCCCTCTTTGAATGTTCAGGGTCTTACATTTTTCAATCCCGAATTTCATATGAACATCTTTCGAGAACTCACTGACAGTTTTCAGCAAATCATCCAATTGCTTCTTGTTCGAAGCATATAATTTGATGTCATCCATATACAGCAGGTGGGAGATTGTATGATAATTCCTTTCTGCTTTTATCCTAAATCCGTATCCTGTTCTATTGAGCATTGAGGACAATGGGTTCATTGCTAAACAAAACCATAGTGGACTCAAAGAGTCTCCTTGAAAAATTCCACGACGTATGGGTATCTCGTCGGTTTTAATCGATTTATTGTTCATATTGACCGGCAGAGACGTGCGCCAGTGTGTCATTGTTGTCTTCAAGAACTCTACCAGGGCTGGGTGAATTTTGTATATCTGCAATACTTCAACAAGCCAAGAATGGGCGGACTATCGAATGCCTTACATAATCGAGAAAAGCTGAATGAACATTGCGATGTCCTACGTGTGCCTGTTTCATTATCACAGAATCGATGATGAGTTGTTCCTTGCACCCGTAGTGTTTCTTTCTGCATCCTTTGTGCTCCTCTGCTAATATACTGTTGTCGTCAAGGTGTTGGTATATTCGATTAGATATGCATGAGGTGAGTATTTTGTAGAGTGTTGGCAAGCAAGTGGTTGGCCTATATTGGGACGGATCCTGCGTTCTATCGCTCTTAGGTAGCATAAATGTCAAGCCTTGCGTTAGGAAAGTGGGTGTTTTCTTGGGATGTTGAAGAACATACGTGAGCTGTTTCGCTAGGGCTCCATGGAGCTTATCAAATTTCTTGTACCAGTAGTTGTGGATATTATGTATACCTGTGGCCTTCCAATTGTTGGTCGCTCGAACTACTATTGTGATTTCTTCCTCCGTTATTCCATCGAAGTCCATATGTCTGATATCGAGGCGTTCTTTTTCATTCGTGATCCATTCCGCCTCTCTATTGTGTTTTTTGGGGTGCGACCATAGTGATGACCAATAGTCGGTCAAGCACTGTGCGTCAGGTACTTCTCTGTTATTGTTGGTCGCAGTTTTGTTATTTCCCTTATGAAAATTGGTCGTGTTTTGGTGAAACCTTTGGTTATAGTGTTTCCTTTCAGTACACTTGACGTATCTTGAAAGCCTCTTTGCTTTTGCTTGGAGTTTCTGTTTCAAAGTGTCCATATAAACGTCGATGTGTTGTTTATGATCAGGGTGTTTTGTGTTCGTACCAATTTTCCAATAAATTTTGCGTATATGTGATTTCAAGCGCCTTGAAGGTTTTCTGTTTCTCAGGAAATCTGTGAGGCGACCGATTTCTGCTCTATTATTATTATGCATATTATTATTAATATTTATTATATTGGACTTGTGCACTTTATCAGCTGTTAGCTGGATATAATTTACTTTTCCCAGATTGAAAATTCTCATGCACTGTATAATTTCACCGTTTGGAAGTTGTGTTTCATCATCTATGACTTTCTCTATTTGAATGCTCAGGGTCTTGCCTTTTTCAATCCTCAATTTCATATGAACATCTGCCGAGAACTTACTGACAGTTTTCAGCAGATCATCCAATTGCTTCTAGTTCGAAGCATATAATTTGATGTCATCCATAGACAGCAGGTGGGAGATTGTATGATAGTTCCTATCTATATTATTATTGTAAATATTAAATTAATAGCTAAGAGTAAAATTTTCTTCTGGAACCTTAAACTTGAATAAATAACGCATGTAACCGATAAAAAATCAATAAAATTTTCATTTGTTTACTTAAAAGTTAATTAAGAATATGATAATAAGCAAATAATTTTCGATTATTCACATCATATTGAGATATAAATATTCGACAGTAAATCCTGCAAGTTTCATCAATTAATCTTCAACGGTTGATTGAAAATTCATTTTCAATTAAAGGTACCTAAAATTTTCATTGTTATTATTATTATTATTATTAGAAACAATTTAAGGCTGAGGACATAGTCCTATGAAGCCTAATAACAGAAGATAATTGATAAATTAAATAAAATTTTCATTTGTTTACTTAAAAGTTAATTAACAATATAATAATAAACAAATGATTTTGTTAAATCAAAATTTTCAAGAATCGTTTGTACTTATTAAAAGAATATATGGACTTAATTTTTATGATTAGGTGGAACATAGGGTGTCCAATGGACATTACCTTGCTCATTTCAAGATCTGAAGAAACCATTCGCGTGGTTTCACCTGTATATATTATGAATTTCAATATGTAATTGGTTTAAACGTCACATAGAACAAAAGTTTCAACTCCGAATTTGTGGCGCTTCAATTTTATGAATTATTTGAAAGACAACCTCCCTTTGACAGTCTCCCTTTCCATAAAACAATGGATTTATCGATGCACAGGTGGAGTGAATGGTTTCACAAATTTACCTTACATATATGATAATACCATGTCTAATTTTTCTCCTCCGTGCTGATCCCTATAATAACAAAAGTGTAGCATGCTCAGCAGGATTAAGTGAGTCGAACACGACTTCGATTTCAACCTCATTCTCTACAGACTTTTTTCTTACTTTTATTGTAGTATATTTCATAACATCTAAGATTATATGGAAAGTAACATTCAGTACTTCAAGTGCAGTATCGAAGATATTACGCAACAAAAAAAACGCTACTCGGAAACACTGCTTACAAGAACGTAAGAATTTCGGATGACCTAACTCAACTTCAGTATGAAGACCTCAATAAGCTTCGCGTTGAATTGAAGAGAAGACAGGATGCAGGTGAAACTCACTTAACCATAAAGTATATAAAAGGAATACCAACCATTGTATCATCCGAAACTATTCCAAAAAACTCCCAACTTCAGTAAGGGAATGGTCCTTTCTATATACAAATGCCATGTCGTTATCTTCAAAGTACCTTGAACTTTTGGGCCTCGTTCAGATACAGCAACCGTCTTTGATTTTTATCACGGAAACTTATCTGCATCCTTTGATATCGGACCAATAGGTAGCCATAGCAAATTATACAATTTTTCGAAATGATAGCCGAACGACTGTTGGACATGCTGGAGTATGCATCTATGTTCATAACAGTATCATAAATTCGTTCACTGTGGATGTCTCTTCGTTGGATACTCCGGGAATTGACAATATCTTCTTAAATATTCGAAACAAAGATTTCAGTATTTATATCGGTTGTGTGTACCGACCTCATCAGTCATTTTTCGATGCTAAGGTGGCAGAACATCTGAGAGTCATGTCTTCAGAAAAAAAAATACCCTATTTGTTGGAGATTTCAATTGTCGTGATATAGTTTGGCCAATCACTTTATCCAACATGCCTTCCGAGCTGTCGACCTCTTATACTATTGCTTCGATTTTGTTAGATTCAAACTTGACCCAAATTGTTGATAAACCTACTCGCTTTCGCCCTGGTAATAAACCTTCTCTACTGGACTTGATTCTGCTGAATGACGCAAATCTCTTATCACCTGTGAGCTATTTAGCCCCACTTGGAAAATCAGATCACGTCGTTGTGAAGTCCAGTATTCAGTACGTTCCTTCTTCTTCGAGTATACAATCAACTACGACAAGCTGAATAGCATGCTTGGTGCAGTAGACTGGAAGGATGTTTTGAGTGGGAATAACATTGATGTTGTATGGAAATGCTTTTTGGACTTGCTAAACTCTAAAACCAGTGAGTGCACAACTAAGAAGAAAATTTTCTCCAACCCATCAAAACCATGGCTGAATAACAAAATAATGAATATGATTCGTCAGAAAAAATCTTTGTGGCAGAGATACCTCCGTTATAGATCCGATAGAGATTACGAAATTCACAGATATTTTTCGAATGCGTTGAGGGTATCAATAATAGAATTTAAACGATCATTCGAGGATAATCTTGCGAGAACCAAGGACAGAAAGAAATTTTTCAAATACATCCGCTCAATACTTGTTACTTATTTAAACTAGCTCTTCAGTCTGATCAATATCATCTGTCTGTCTCAAAATCGCTTTCACTCTCAATAATAGCTTCTTGGGCTTCTTCTTGCTCATCTAAGTCATTCCAAAGTTCCAAACGTCATTTTTCTTCGTTTTCGTAAGAGTATGGAGCCATATCTCAAAAAAAATATTCACGAATCCAAATATCACTCAGAATTTACCTACTGGAAAAGTGAAGAAAAAAGTTACGTAAACTGTCAGATGAGTAAAATTGATATGCACTTGCCAGAATTACCGCGTCACATTTTCCAGAGGGGTTTCTCTTTGAAAAATACTAAAGAGCTGAAATTCGCTAAAGTCTAAATAAGGCAACAGTGGCAATTCGCATAAACGTGGATCCTAAAATGCGAAAAGAGGACAGTGAAAGTAGGAACTTTCTGACAAAATGGATTGAACAGTATTGTTTTACACTACTTGATAGGCCTTAAGCGGTTAAAGTATGTGTTGAATGCGGAAAAACTATCGCTATTGTTAAAAGTGGCAATTTGAAGTGACACTACGAAACAACTCATCAACAATTCCACAAAAACCTTCCTCTTGCCAGTGAGGCTCTTGAAGAAAAACCTCTGGCATATCTCAGTTCTTAGAGATGAAAGAAGAAATTACTAGTTCGTTGTATGAGTGAGCAAGAAGAATCTACTGAAGCAGCGTTACGTGTATTCCAGACGCTAACGAGAAACCGTTCACAGATTCTAAAATAGTGAAAGAGTGTATGTTGGAAGTAATCACAGCACTTCTTGAAGAACAAAAAGAAGTTCGGCTGCAATTAAAATTATTCCATTGTCACAGAAAAGTAATACAAGAATAACGGAATTTTTAGCAGCTAATGTAAAGAGTACTATACTGGAACTTCTACAAAAGGCACCTTGCTGGTCTTTAGCACTTGATTAACCAGGTGATCTTGTTGATGATGAGCAAACATATATTTCTGCAACTTTCCTTGACATTGAGTATCAGATGTTTAGGGAAGAGTTGCTAGTAATATTGTCATTGAAGGTATAAGTCGAGGAGAATATTTATTCAAGGTCATTCATGAATTCATTACTAAATCTATCATTAGTATACAGGGAGTTACATAATAGTATGTAACGACTTGAAGTGGTAAATCTGAATATTCAGCGGAAATTTAGAATGTTAGCTATTTTTTGCAGCCTTCATCATTACACGTCCTAAATTCCAACTATAATCTGCAAAGTGTTTCCTTTTCATGAGCCATGTCTTATTTTGCCCTTTCCAACTTTTTTGCAGTACTCCACTGAGCAGCGTACAATCAATTTCTGTCATATTCCTTCAATTCAGAAACATTTTTGAGAATCATAATTTTTTCATATCTCCAACCGTTCTCGAGCCAAAAATATTCAACGATTGTATGCATTCGCTGAATTGAAAGCACTTCTAATTAATAAAATGACAGGAAGACTTTGATTTTTTTTCATTTCTTCATTTATTTTGACAGCTGCTAAAATTAAATCAGTGTCTGCTCGAGTCGTTTATTAAATTAACGATTAGTTCAAGACTTTTGAAGCCATTGTTGTAAGAGAAGATGTCTAATTTTACTAACCCCGAATTGGCTGATATCAATTACACGTACGGTAGGTCTGGCTGATGGAAACACAACAGAAGCTAAGCCATTATATCAAGTGCGCTTTCCAAATCGAGTAACACCAGACAGGCAAACATTTTCAAATATCCGCAGAAGATTGAGGGAAACTGGTACATTTACTGCAAATAATCATTTTAAAGGTGCGACTATGAGAACTCTCGATATTGAGAAAGCAGTTTTGAATTGTACTGATTTGAATCCTCATGTAGGTACAAGCACATGTTCTAGTTAGAAAAGATTCTCCACGACTTTTTATTGTACCCGTTACATATTCAACTCGTCCAAACTCTACTTCCTCGAGATTTTCCTTCAAGACTGATTTTCTGCCGATGGTTCTTAGATAAAAATAGTGAAAATGCTCATTTTGAGAGTGATATAATGTTCACTAACTTTTCGAGAACTGCTATCATAAATATTCACAATATTCATTATTGGGCTGAGGAAAACCCCATTTGATTGAAGAATCTCATCATCAAGAATAATTCTCACCAAATATCTGGGTCGGAATAATTGGCAATTATTTGATTGGGTCATTTTTTTGCCTAACAGACTTAACGATCCCGCTTATCGGCAATTTCTTGAGGGGGACTTACTTTGCTCGAAGATGTTTCACTTTTGGTGAAAAACATAATGTGGTTCATGCATGACGGGGCACTAGCACATTTCAGTGGAGAAGCTAGGGAATTCTTGAATAATACAATCAACAATCGATGGATAGGTCGGGGTGGGCCAGAACCATAGCCTCCTAGGTCCCCAGGCTTAAATAGTTTAGACTTTTTCTTGAGGGGATATCTCAAAAATTTAGTTTATACCACTCAAGTGAACACTGCAGAAGAATTGAGAAATCGAATAATATACTCTTGTGGCACGATAAGAAATACCCCAGGAATATTTCAAAAAGTGCGTGATAATAAGCGAAGAAGGACAGAGGCCTGTATTCTTGCAGTTGGAGGACACTTCCAGCAATTTATTCAGTTTTTAATTGTTCTTTTTTTAGTTTGATATTGAATAAGTATAAGTTGAGTCTCAAAAGACGAGCTATTTAAATGAAAGCAAATTTTGGGCATACCTGTCGAGTATCTCTATTATTTTTTTTTATTTAGCGAATAACATACAATTCAAATGATTCCAATTCAATAATTTTTCACTCGAAAACGGTTGGAGATACGAAAAAGTTGCATGTGTCAAAAAAGTTTTTGCATTGAACGAAGATGACGAAAATTGATTGTACGTTGATCAGTGGCGTACTGCAAAAACATTTGAAAGGGCAAGAGGGGATACGGCCTCGGAAAAGAAAACACCTTGTGAATTTCTGTAGAAATCTAGGACGTGTAATGATGGAAGCTATAAGAAATAGCTTTCATTCCAAATTTGGGCTGAATATCTCAAGAACTGCAGAAGTTTTGAAGAAAATACCAATTTATTCCGGAAATTTCAACACCCTGTAGCTCCGTAATGAAGCTTTTGCGGACCTGTGTTTATATGAATTTTTTTCTTAAAATTGCAAGTAGATTTACCCCCTCAAGTTGTGACATACTTTTATTAAACACCCTGTATAATAAAATTCTATCGCTCTCAACAGATTGGACCTCAGCAATGATTGGCTGAAGCGTAGTAATGAGAATCAGGGATAAAAATTCAGGTCTAATATCGTATTAGTGCATAATTCACCAGATAGCACTTTGTTCTACTCTTAGAAGAACAGTACCCAAATTTCGAGGATTTTCTTCTGAATGTAGTTCAGTATTCAGCGTATTCTGACTTAATACAACACTGCACTGTTCATTAGCTAAATGTTTGTCAAGTTATTGAATGTTTCCGGCTAATAAAAGGAGAAGTAATTTACTTCTTACAAATCTCAGATACGGAGGTAGCCAAGAAACACTTTGAGTTTCTTCATTTCCCGACAATTCTTGAACATTAAAAAAGGAACTCAAAAAGAGATATTGAAGTGTTTGTGAAAAAATTTTGCTGACCAGTATAGCACACGAATCTTGCACGTAACACCAGCATTTTATGTGATATATTAGAAGTTAACACTAGTTTGTTTTTTCAGCATCTGTAACGGTAAATATTGAAGATGTTAATGATAATCCTCCTGTGTTTGTGAATTCTTCCCTTATGGATTTGGAAGTAAGTGACAATACTACAGGTATAGCAAAAATTGGGATAATTGCCGCTACAGACGTGGATATCGGTGACAAAGTTACCTATGCAATCAAGTGAGTTCATTTCATATTATATTTATAAAATTATTATAATCTCGAAATACGTAGATAAGCGTACCAGTACTCACCAATTATTAGGTTAAGTTAGATTTTACCTGCAATTTCAAAACTGGTTATCAGGATTCTGAAGTTAAAACTGCCAACTCTCATTTCACCTCCTTCACATATCCGGAAAAAATCAACTTTGAAAAAAAGGTGGGATAAGTGTCACTCCCCTCCGAAATTTTTTTCCAATCGTCTACGAACTTCGGATTTCACTTCATTTGAGATTGCAATCGAGTTGGTCCCTTGGTTCTCCGCCCCCTTCTTTCGATACATTAGCCGTTTTGGAGTAAAAATGGAATAAATTTGATATTTTCAATAAGTTCGTCATACAAGATCATACTCCGAAGATGACTTGTGTATACATTGGCGCGAACGGATAGGACGGACACCTGGCGGACGAAATTGTAACCCGACAGTACGGCCCCCTCTTCTCGTCTGTCAAGTGCTGGTTTCAAAATTCCCCTAGACACTAACGATCTAAAATTTGATATAACTTGTATCTCTCAGTTCACCCGAGATACTGAATAATGTGAATTAACCGAAACGAAATATGGATTGAAAAAGTTTTAGAACTTCAAGGACAAATATCGTTCCATCAATTACATTGATGTATTGGCGATGTGGTTTTAATCCAAAATTTTTCAACAATTTTTTTTTTTCGATATTGATTTGACTGATAATCTTTACTGAGAAGGTACTCAAAATTAACCCTCAACCGACGTTGTGAGTTCCCTGGGACACCCTGTAGGAAAAAAAGGTGAATATTTTTGTATTCATTGACTTTATCAACTGGTGGCGCTCAGTACCTTTATATGGTGCAAGTTTCTTCGACATAATAGCGAAGCATGGTGTTCAGTACATCGGAAGTATTTGAAGGTGGAGGTTGAGTGTCCCTGGGACGTACATCGTAGTTCATGTGATTTTTTTAAATTCGATGGCGACAAAAAATTCAAAACGATCAGCGAAGCCCACTGATCCAGATTTCAAGAAAACACTCCTTGAATGGTGTGAGGAATGTGAAAGTAACTTTTCTGACGAAGATGGAGGACAAGCAGTACCAAATGAAGAAGAATCAGCAACATCGAGTAATCATAGCAGTGATTCAAGTTGTCGGGTGATGACGAAAACAATAATGAAAGTGAGGGCAAGAATTGGAACATAGATGAAGATTCTGATGAAAACGAAACGAATCAGAGATATTTGTATGGTAAAAATAGATACAAATGGTCATCAAGTGAACCATCACGTAACACCAGAACACCTGTACATAATACAATGAAAGTTCCATTTCCAAAAGGAAATCATCAAGATTTGGAACCATAAGAATCGTGGCAGGACATTTTTTCTTAGGAGATTATGGAAATAGTTGTACCTTACACAAATATATAACTACGGGAGTATCGTGACAAAGAAGGTAACGATAATAGTACTGAATTTAGAGATACGGACGAAACGGAAATCAATGGAGTTTTTGTTCTCCTTTTGTTGACGTCTGTGTTCAAATCAAATAATGAGTGAAGATATCCAAGCTCTTTTTGCCACAGATGGTACTGGCGGGGAAGTATTCAGATTGGTTTTCCACACTTTTGATGCGTGTACGATTTGATACTCAGGAAGAAAGACTGGAATTAGTTCAAGACAATCCAGCTGCAGCAGTGTCACATATTCTGAAAAAATTCAATCAGTATTCACAAATCTCGTTTTCACAGGGAACAAAATGCAATGTCGATGAAATGCTTGTGGGTTTCAGGGGGCGATGTAAGTTCAAGATGTATATTCCTTCAAAACCAGAAAAATACGACATAAAAGTTCAATGTATAGCAGATGCAAGAACGCACTACGTTTATAATACGTATATTCACTGTGGAAAGGGAACCGATGCTCTGGAAGATGTAACACCTGAAGAAAAAAGTTTGCAATTCCCACCCAAGCAGTTCTTCGCTTATGCAAGCCAATATATGGAACCAACGGAAATATTACTGGTGATAACTGGTATTATTCATCTATCGAACTTGTAGTCATTTTGCTGAAGAATAAAATTACATGTGTAGGAACTATGAAGAAGAAGAGAAATAAAAGAGATATCCCTCGGGAGTTTATTCCTTCGAAAGAGCTGTTGGATCGACATTGCATGGATTTACAAATGATAAAACCCACATATCTCGGATACCGAAAAAAAAGTCTGTTGTTTTGATTTCATCAATGCACCATAGCAAAGAAGATGATGTCGAATGGATTGCCGGAAATCAATCTGATAGATATTTGCACCCTTTGAGTATTCGGAATGGAAGTCGAAAATAAGTATATTCAAATTTGTATTTGCGATGTGAATGCATCCAGTTTATTATTCAGACTGGTTTAAGTATCGTCCAATATTGAACATGTGTTCTAGGTAGCAGTCGAAATATATCAATAAAAAAAAACATCGCGTTCATTCAGTTCTAAAATAATATGTTATATACAGTATTATCTTTAATAATGTAACATCTTCCCCTTGAATTATTTACATTTTTCAAATATACATTATTCTATGAATATTCGATATTATTATTATTATTAAGTAGCACCAATTATCTCCATTTATTGTACAATAGGATAAGCTTATAATTACAAATATATATATATATATATATATATATATATATATATATATATATATATATATATATATATATATATATTGAGTTTGTTTCAATTCAAATATTCAAAGCCAAGTATTTGTACATTTTTACAGTTCTCCTCTCACGTCTTAAAGCTAATGGCAAACTTTGACGTTTTATATCACGGGTATTAGGATTCAGAATATCTGATACTGGTACTGATAATTCAGATAAATAGTTTTTCCTGAGTTGATCAATATGCTTTTTCAGAAATAAACCTTTTCTGGTACCCAAATTTTATATATACAATTTCCTACTTTTCCTTTTATGATACCTTTTCCCAATATTCTCTATTATTCCTGAAAGCCTTAACTAAGACTTTATCATCAATATCAAATAAAATATCTCTTTTCCCATCAAAGTATCTTTTTTGTTCATTTTGCTTTTCCTTAATCCTACTCAATAATTGATTAGAGTTAGGCAAAAGAATTGAACTAATTCAGTCGTTTATTTTGTGTCTGAATATCAATTCAGAAGGTTTAACACCAGTAGTGGTATGAATTGAATTTCTATAATCGAATAAAAGTCTAGAAAGTACGAGATCAAAATCAGTTAAGTTTAATGCAATAGCTTTTTTGAGTGATTGCTTGATTATTTTTACTGATGATTCAGCCTGTCCATTAGAGCTTTGGTGATAAGCTGAAACATCAATAAATATAATTCGGTTTTTTTCTAAAAAAGTTTGAAATAGATAAGATTCAAATTGTCGTCCTTAATGAGAAACTATAACTTTGGGATACCAAAACGAGCAAAAGTGGATCTCAAAATTTTTATTGGAGCATCTGCCGTGATAGCATTCATTGGGAATACTTCGAGCCATTTTTAATGTGCGTCTACTATTAATAAAAAATATTTATTCTTGAAAAGACCCATAACATCAATGTGTAGGCGATCCCATGGTTTTTCTGGATATGGCCATGGATGAAGTTCTGATTTTGGAGGATTTTGTCCATTTAATTTACAAATTTCACAACTTCGGACAATAGTTTCCACATCTTCATCGATTCTCGGCCACCATATATAGGATCTTGCAACTCCTTTCAATTTCACTATGCCTATGTAGAATTTAATTTTCTAAGAATATCTCTACGTAATATTTTAGGTATAACTAATCGATTATTCCATAATAAACATTCTGATTCAACTGAAAGCTCAAATCTTTTTGAAGCAAAATGCTTGTAATGTTCATTTTTGAGAAATTTTGTAGGCCATTTATTGGTCCGAACAAATTTTTTAATATTCAACAAAATTTTATTCTTGTTCGAAATTTTCCTGATATTTTCGAAATTTATATCAAATCCAGAATATTCAAGGAGATTTATGTTACTGAAATGAGAATCTATCCAAACATCTGAAGAATTTTCTTCGGGATTTGGTAAACGTGAAAGACAAGCTGCAATATTCTTATCTGACTTCACATATTTGATGAAATAATTATAATTTGATAAAATAGATGCCCATCGTCGAATTCTGTTAGCAGCATATTGTGGAAGTCCTTTATTTTCACTAAAAATATGAACCAATGGTTTGTGGTCACTAACCAACCTGAATTTTTTGTGTCCGTTCAAACATTGATTGAATTTGCAAACACCAAATATGATTGCAAGTCCCTCCTTTTCGAATTGAGAGTATCTGCGTTCTGTGTAACTCAGCAATCTAGTTGCAGAAGCTAACGGTTTTCCATCGCTTTCTTCTGATATTTGGCTCAAAAAGAAGCCAACCCCATACTCTGATGAATCGACAGTTAATTTTAGAGTCGAATTTGGGTTATATGATGCCAAGACATTATCAGAAAATAATGAATCCTTTGTCGAATTAAATGCATTATGGCACTCACCTGACCAATTTTATTCATTATTTTTCTTTAAAAGAAAAATAAGAGGTTGCAAAATGAATGAAATATTCTGTATGAATTTGCCGTAATAGTTCACTAGATCTAGATAATTCTTCGGAATGGGTGCATTTTGAATTGCTTCAACTTTTGAAGGACATGGATGAATTCCATTTTTGTAAATTATGTAACCTAAGTATTCAATAGAAGTTTCAAAAAATTTGCACTTTTCCTTAGCTGCTTTGAGACCAGCGTTTTGCAAAATTTGTAGTACTCATCTGAGTCTCGCCAAATGTTCTTGCTTATCTTTTCCAGTAATTGCAATACCGTCTTGCATAACTACTACTCCCTCAATACCTACTAATAGCGATTCAATTTTCTTTTGAAAAATTTTTGAAGCTGGTGAGACACCAAATAGTAGTCTCAGAAACTTGAATAAACTTTTGTGAGTAGAGATAACGAATGATTTTGTAAATTCTTCTTCTAATTCAACTTGCCAATATGCATTAGACAAATCAATTTTTGAAAACTTTTCTCCCCCACCTAGTTTATCAAAAAGTTCTTGAGCTACAAGAAGTGGATATTCATCCTGCTCTAAATAAGGATTAATTGTAAGCTTGAAGGTACCACATAACCTAATAGTTAGGTGCAATGACTTTCAACTCCAACAGTCTATCAAGTTCTTTTTCAACTTTTTCCTTGATAGCATATGGAAAAGCCCATGCTCTAAAAAAATTAGGTTGAACATTGTCAGGATTTTTCAAAACTAATTTTGCTTTAGACTTATTGAAAGTGCCTAAACCTGAGTCAAATAAATTTTTGAATTCATCAATAAAATTAGTATCCAGAGAGTTTAAACTGTAAAATGTATTTTTCAAGTCAACTTTAAATTCAGATAAAAAATTTCGACCTAAAATTGATGGGCCACCATTCTCAATTACAACAATTTTTAGGAAATGTTTCGATCCATTGACAGTAATTTCAGGTTCAATATACCCTAATGGCTCAATTTCATCACCATTATAAACATGTAAAATTAAATTAGAGGAATGAATTTCATAATTAGCGAAATTATCAGAGTAAAATTTACTCGACATAGCTGAAATACTAGCCCCTGTATCTAATTGAAAAGAAAATAAAATATTTTCAATCATACATCTACCATTATTGGTTTTATGTTACCATAATTAACTATCGAATATAAAGAACTGAAATCTTCTTCTAAAAAATTGTGATTGTAACCATTTTTTTTTGCGATCAAAATTACCATTTTTAATTAGTTTATTGTTTTTCTTACGCGAATCAGGACAAACAGGTGCCAGATGTCCTTTGCAGTTGCATAATTGACAATTATAGTCACTGAAGCGGCATTGTGTAGCTGTGTGGTTCCTCCTACCACAAACAGAACAAGATGATGAGGTTGACGATGACGTGTGTTTCTGCGATGACGTCTTTGATGATGTATTTCCTGGCTGTCGATACTTGCGCAGCTGAAAAATATCATGTTCCTTCTCTGTAGACAGTGGCGTACCTGTGACTTCCGGCTTGCAAGATGATGCTTCTTTACTGAGAGCGATCCTCACGACTTCCTCGAATTAAATTTCCTTGCCTTCTTCGAATAAACGATCTCTTGCAGGCCCCTTTTCGAGTCCCATGATGAAACGATCTCTCAAAACAACTTGAAGTTCGTCATCAAATTTGCAATTTATAGCCAAACTACGAACACGTGCTGTCCAATCTTTCAAACTTTCATTTGATGATTCAACGGCATTGTAAAATTTAACTCTTTCTGCGAATATGCACAGTTGACTTCCAAAATGCTTATTGAAAATTTCAATCAAATTTTTGAAAGATTTATCTTCTGGAGCTTCAGGCATGCATAAGTTGAATAAAAGTCGGTACGAATCCTCTGACAAAATATTTAAAAGAATTGACCGTTTTCTCTCCTCATCCTCAATTTCATTTGCGTTAAAGAAATTCGTCAAACATGGCTTGAAGATAAACCAGCCATTGTTGTAGACGTTGAATTCTCGTAAATTTCCAATAATGTTTATTTGCGGAGCAGTTAATTTTGTTGCCTCGCCTCCCGTCATTGTGATTTTGCACAATATATATATATTAATTATCCTCGTCGCCAATTGTTAGATATTTGCACCCTTTGAGTATTCGGAATGGAAGTCGAAAATAAGTATATTCAAATTTGTATTTGCGATGTGAATGCATCAAGTTTATTATTAAGACTGGTATAAGTATCGTACAATATTGAACATGTGTTCTAGGTAGCAGTCGAAATATATCAATAAAAAAATATCGCGTTCATTCAGTTCTAAAATAATATGTTATATACAGTATTATCTTTAATAATGCAACACAATCCATATTACAATAGAACAAAGGGAGGTGTAGACTCAGTTGACGAAAAGTTCTCGAAATATTCTTGAAGCAAGAGAACAAGCCGTTGGCCGCTGGCCTTATTTTTTCGTATCAATGACATGAGTGGCGTAAACGCTTATAAAATCCACCAAAGCGTTTCATAAACGAAGTACACAAGAATGCAGTTTCTGAAACTTTTGGCGAAGCAACTCTATGTACTTCTCCAGAAAGAAAGGGCAAATAACATTCGCCTCCCAAGAGAACTTAGACAGAGCGTGCATAGAGTATTAGGTACTAAAGTTCCAGAAATTCCAAATGATTCGGAGGCGCTGCCTAGAAATGCAAAGAAAGTGTGTTATCTATGTGATCCGAAACAGAAGAAAAAGTAAAATTATCTGCTCAAAATATGCAAGAGAGCCATTTGCTTAGAGTGTAGTGCGGAAGTATGTGTAACTTGCGTAAACGAGCTAGAATGACCTACTGAGTGTATTTCATGTTTAGGTATTGCAGAAACTTTTGTGAAAATACCTGAACTTTGAAAATTCATTTCATAGAATACGTTCAAGTTTAGAACTTCTATTTATGTCATTTTTTCGTTAACTTTTCTCTTCATTATTTTCAATATTCACACAATTTTGGGAGATATTCTTCTCATTTCGAATATTTTATTTTCATTTTTTTGTTGTTGATTTGTTACAGTGGTTGCAACTATTGAACCTTGTCATGTTTTCTTTGAATCGCTATAAAAAGAATCTCACAAAACTAACCAAAGACAACAATTTTAGCATTTAAACAAGTTTGGGTCCCAGGGACCTACAACGTAGTTAACGCCAAATATTGGCACCACGTCGGTTAAGGGTTGAATTAGAATATATATATATATATATATATATATATATATATATTTGAATTGTGGAGGCCGTTACTTGATGTAGATCCATGATATAAATGAGATAAAAACACAAGGTTTAAATTTAATCTACACTTTATTTGAAAAAATTCGACGACGTTTCGCTGACACAGCAGCTTTATCAAGAATGAAAAATAGAATGAAGAGTATGGTATTATAAACAAATCGTAGAACAAGTTGGATGAATAACAGGAAAATCCAAATCATGTTAACCACATAATCAAATCAGAAATATTGAATCTGTTGGACGTTTGCATTGAACAAAATTATTTTTCTTTCAACAACATCTATTACAGTAGTGAAAATGGTTTGATCATGGGAAATCCTTTGAGTCCACTTTTAGCAGAGATTTTTATGAATAATATTGAACAGAAAATTCATACACATCCACTCATTTCCAAATTTCTTTATTGGTATAGATATGTTGACGACATCTTAGTATGTTTCATTGGAACTACTCGTCAATTAGACTTATTTGTTAATTTCATTAATTCCATCCATTTGAACATTAAATTCACGATAGAAATTGAACAGAACGATTCCATAAATTTTTGGACTTAAAAATCACTAAACAAAATAATAATCATGTTTTTCGGTCTTTCGTAAACCAACACATACTGATACAATTATACATAACTACTCATTACATCCAATTCAACACAAAGTTGCAGCTTTAAACAGCATGGTACATCGGTTGCTCAATTTACCTTTATCAGTAGAAGATTATAATAAAGAGTTAAACATCATCAAACAGATAGCCATTAATAATTCATATAATCCGGATATGATAGATCTAATCATTCGTAAAAACTCTATCCGAAAGCAATAAATGAAGTATATCCTATTCATAAAGACTATAAAATATTCAACAGTTTAACATTCTGCGGTTCTGCAAGTACACATATTAAATCCTTTCTCGTCAAACAAAATCTTAATATAGCTTTCAAAACTTCTAATAACTTAGGTAAACATATTAAAAATAATAAATCTCGTGTTGAAAAATCAAGTAAATCAGGAATCTATAAACTCAATTGCGGTTCTTGTGATAAAATTTATATCGGTAGGACCTATAGGAGTTTTGACATAAGAACATCTGAACATAAACGTAGCTTCGATAAAAATAAATCTGATTCAAATTATTCAAACCACCTAATAAAAGAAAACCATTCATTCAATAAAAACTTTGACATATTACATATAAAATCAAAAAGTTCAAAATTAGATCTCCTAGAAGCATTAGAAATAAATAGATACAAACATTCGGTCAAGCTTTTGAATGAACAGGTAGATTTGAATTACTCACCCCTACTTAACTTGTTTAATTAGTTTTATTACCTTTCATACTAACTGTACAATGGCTCGGTGTGGATTTTCCTGTTATTCATCCAACTTGTTCTACGATTTGTTTATAATACCATACTCTTCATTCTATTTTTCATTCTTGATAAAGCTGCTGTGTCAGCGAAACGTCGTCGAATTTTTTCAAATAAAGTGTAGATTAAAGTTAAACCTTGTGTTTTTATCTCATTTTATATATATATATATATATATATATATATATATATATATATATATATATATATATATAAACAGCTCTACAGGCCAAGTAGGCCCATGGCTTCATTACACGTTCTTCTCCATTTCATTTTATTCATAACTGCTCCCTTCCAGTCTTTCACTCCTAGCTCTTCAATATCTTTCTCCCCCATCTTCATCCATTCTATGCGTGGTCTTCCCCTGCTGTCTACGCCAATGTACCCTCTCTAGGGTAATTCAAGAGTTTACAACTGTAACAATTATGGGAAAAACCCAGCCCGACCATGAGGTCAGTCTAGGTACACAACCCTCCCGGGTGAACCGGGGCGACATTCTCTCTGTAGTCGCCAATGGGTGCAGTTATGTTAGGACGTTAAATTATTATATTGATAGTAAAATTACAAGTACGAGTTTTAATTACAAGGCCATCCCAAAAGACAATTATACAGTCCACCCAATTCAGAACATGGTCCTTCGAGCCGGATGTGTCATTGTTTAATAATAAGTGTATCAGTGATTGAAGTTTGATTCATCTGAATTAACGAGTCTAGTCTTTAATTCAATGGTTTGATCCTGTTATGATCAAGTTATCAAGTGAGCATCCAGTTGTCAAGTGAGCATCAAGTTATCGAGTAAACGTGAAGTTCCAAGTCAAGTAGTGATTGTGCTTCAACATTCAGCGCTAGTGTCTATCGAAGCCGTCATCAAGAGAACTAGATCCAGATAACTATTCAAGTGAGTCCTATCTGTACCACAATTCCTATTTTTATCCCTCAAGTTTAGTAGCAATTTGTACAAGTACCTACCTACGAAACATTAGTAATATGTCTGCTTCAAACGAAAGGGAATTGATAACCGATCGAGGTGTTATCAAGGGCAAGTTAATGAGAACCAGAAATTATTTCGATGGGTTAGATCTATCAAAGATAGATGGTAAAATGTTCAATCAAATCAAAATGCGACTTCTAAAATTAGAGCCCCTTCTGGATGAATTTAGTGAAATCCAAACTAAAATAGAAAAACTTGAGGATGAGGAGGAACCTCCTTCTTCCGATGAAACAGAACAAATAGATTCGGAACAATCGCCAGAACGTCAAGCATTTGAAGATTCTTATTTTGATTTAGTCGCGAGAATGTCGAGTGTGATGGATGACTTCACGAATAAACCTACAATTAAACCCGAGTCGTCTCCACAACACAGCCGAATCAAATTACCAACTATCAAATTTCCTAGTTTTAGTGGTCATTTCACGCAGTGGATAGCGTACCGGGACTCATTCACTGCCCTCGTAGATAAAAACAAATCCATTTCTGGGATAGAAAAGTTTTATTATCTTCAATCCTCACTAGAAGGGGACGCCAGTAAAATTATCGAATCAATCGAAGCATCTGCAAATAATTATCAAATAGCTTGGCAATTATTGAAAGATCGCTTCGAAAACAAGCGGCTATTAGTTCATAATCATGTTAAATCTATTTTCGAACAATCAACTATCTCCAAAGAATCAAATAAAGATTTGCGGAAGCTAGTCGATGAGGTAAACAAACATCTAAGATCATTAAAATTGTTAGGTGAACCCACCGAATATTGGGACACATTAATAATCTATATTATTACAAGTAAACTAGATTCAACTACCTTGAGAGAATGGGAATCTCATCAAGGTATTCAAGGTGACCTTCCCACTCTTAAAGACGTTGACAAGTTTTTGAAACATAAGTGCGAGTTATTAGACAAATTAAATGCAAACAAGGTTCCAAATTCTCCAATGGGCAATCCTCACACAAGGAACAATTCCAAGTTTCCTAAGCGGATTAGTCAAGTAAATACGGTTATAAACACTTCGCAAATAAGTTGTTATTTCTGTAGTAAACCGCATACAATTTATACATGCAAATCATTTTTAAAATTGGTCCCTTCTGCAAGATGCGCCGAAGTTCAAAGGCTTAAATTGTGTTTAAATTGTCTGAAGCCTGATCATAAAGCCGATGATTGTAATAATAATACATAATACTTATTTGCATACAGAACAAGGAGACAATGTTTTGGTGAAAAAGGATTCTTTTCAATCGAACGGAAACAGGTCACAAAACTTGTCTCAATTGAATCCAGGTAAGACTATGAGTCATGTTGCACAAGGGAAATTAGTACAAGGTCTTTTGCCAACTGCTCTTTTGCAGGTAAAGGACAGCAAGGGCAAATTTCACAATGTGCGAGCCCTTTTAGATAGCGGTGCTCAGAACTCTTTTATATGTCAATCTTTATGCGTAAAACTAGATTTGAAACCGATAAAATCTAATTACTCGATTTCAGGAGTAGGAAAGGTGCAGACAAACGTGACTTCTATGGCCAATGTTAACATCTCCTCCAATTTCAATTCATTTAATTCTTGTATTTCATGTCTGGTATTACCTAGTATAACAGACAATTTACCTAATGAATCATTCAATATAAACGCGTTCAAGATTCATAGCAATTTGAGCATTCAATTAGCTGATCCCACATTTAACATAGCAGGTCCAGTTGAACTCCTACTTGGAGCAAATATTTTTTGGGATCTATTGTGTGTGGGTCAGATTAAAATCGGGGATACTGGTCTCAGTGTTCAAAAACGCGTTTGGGGTGGATTGTAGCAGGTACCTTAAAAATGTGTAGGTGGAATGGTCATATGAGCTCAGTTAATTGCTTACAATTAAAACCTAAACTTAACTCATTAGAGAAAAGTATTCAACGGTTTTGGACGATCGAAGAGGTAGACACATCTACCAAATCGATTTCGAGTTTTTCTGACAAGTTTTGCGAGAAACATTTCCAAGATAATTTCACACGCGACGATCAAGGTCAGTTCACTGTTTCGATTCCGTTCAAAGAAAATCTGGAACAATTAGGTAGTTCTCGAGAATTCGCTCTACAAAGATTCTACTCTCTTGAGCGCAAACTGCAGAAGAATAGTGAACTGTACTCTGAATATAGGAATGTGATGAACGAGTATGAATCACTAGGTCATATGCGCGAGGTTGAGGAAAATCAATCAATAGAAGGTTACTATATGCCTCACCACGCCGTATTGAAAAATACTAGCTTAACTTCAAAGTTAAGAATTGTTTTCGATGCCTCCATGAAAACAGATAAAGGTCTATCTTTAAATGATGTTCAATACAGCGGTCCGGTCATACAAGATGATCTTTTTTCTATTATATTGAGATTTCGAAAATACGAGTATGTCATGACTGCTGACATCTCAAAAATGTACAGGATGATACATATAAAGGAATCCCATAAACGTTATCATCGTTTATTTTGGAGATCTAATCCGTCGGAGGAGATTAGATGTTACGAGATGAATCGAGTAGTTTTGGAACAGCTTCGGCTCCATTTTTAGCCGTGCGTTGTCTGTATCAGTTGGGCATTGACTGTGAAGAAACGCATCCGGAAGTGAGTGAAGTAATCAAGAATGACTTCTACGTTGACGATTGTTTAACAGGCAGTAATAACGAGGCTGCCCTGATCGAACTCCAACAAAAACTTTCGGAGGTGTTTTCGAACGCTGGCTTTGAACTCCGCAAGTGGTTATCCAATCGACCTGAGCTGCAATCTCAATTCCGAATAAATGAAAAATTGGATTCTTCAATATTGAACATCGGTGAAAACGAGACAAATAAAACTTTGGGAATAGAATGGAATTCCATACGAGATACTATTCAGTACAGTATTGGCGATTTTCACAATCAGAAAACTGTTAGCAAGAGAACAATTCTGTCTGTGATTTCGCAAATATTCGATCCCCTGGGATTGTTAGGCCCAGTCACTATTGTAGCGAAATTGTTCATTCGAACTTTATGGCAAGAAAAACTCGGATGGGATGCAAGTCTGCCTCAAAGCCTCCATACCTATTGGATCAACTTCCGAAACAGTTAACAATATTTAAATAATATCAAAATCGATCGACATGCAATTCAATCGAATTATAAAACAATAGAGTGCCATGGTTTTTGCGACTCAAGTGAGAGGGCCTATGGTGCCTGCATATACATAAGATGTCGAGACAATTTCGGAAAATACAGCTCGAAATTGTTGTGTGCGAAATCTAGAGTAGCACCAATCAAGCAGTTATGTTTACCTAGATTAGAATTGTGTGGTGCCTTACTATTAGCTCAATTGCTGCGAAGGGTGATCAATTCTATAAAAATTGATTTTGACAAGATTTACTTGTGGAGCGATTCAACAGTCACATTAGCTTGGATAAGGGGTTGTCCTAGCAAATGGAAGACCTTCGTTGCCAATCGAGTAACGGAGATACAAGAACTGACCGACAAAAATGATTGGTATCATATTCGATCAGAAGACAATCCCGCGGATCTTATATCAAGGGGCATGAGTGTTAACGATATAGTAGAGTCATCTTTATGGTGGTCAGGACCAGAGTGGTTGACTCATACAAGTTTTGGTGTCTCTGAGGCTAATGATAGTCCCATAGATACTAATTTCTTAGAACTCAGGGAACAAGTAAGGGTTCACCATGCTACAATCCATCACAATTTTGATATATTTGATAAATATTCATCCCTAATTAGATTACAACGTGTTGTGGCGTATTGTTTGAGGTTTGCAAACAATGCAGCCAACAAAGGTACAAATAAATTATCTGGTACATTATCCGTTGCAGAACTTAGTAACTCTTTGAACGTTTTACTTCGATTGTGCCAGAGACAAGAATTTTCCCGTGACTATGAACATCTTATCAATAAAAAGTCAATACCAAGAAATAGTCAGTTATTGTCATTATGTCCGTTTGTAGACGATAATTTAGTTCTTAGAGTCGGAGGAAGAATTCAAAATTCATCCCAAGAATATGATAGAAAACATCCAATCATATTACCTGCCAGACATAATTTAACAAAACTAATATTCCGTCACGAACACACAAGATTGTTTCACTGCGGCCCCACAATGCTGCTTTATTCTGTGAGAGAACAATATTGGCCTTTGTCAGGGCGAAATATGGCCAGACTAATTGTTCATCAATGTGTTCGATGTTTTAAAATTAACCCAAGTTCGGGAAAATATTTGATGGGAAATTTACCGGAATATAGAGTTAATCAATATACACCTTTTCACAATACTGGTGTTGACTATGCTGGTCCTTTTCTAGTGAAGGATCGATTAACTAGAGGTGCAAAATTGACAAAGGCATATGCATGCTTATTTATTTGGCTACAAAGGCGGTGCATATTGAGTGCGTCTCGGATTTAACAACAGATTGTTTTTTGGCATCTTTGAGAAGATTCGTAGGCAGAAGAGGAAAACCATCACATTTGTTTTCTGATAACGCCAAAAATTTCATCGGAGCTAAGGCTGAGCTAGGTAGATTTTTAGAAATGGAAAACAGTCGCATCGAAACTGAATTAAGTAAGGACAAAATCTCTTGGCATTTTATTCCGGCTCATTCTCCAAATTTTGGGGGTATATGGGAGGCAGGGATTAAGAGCGCGAAATTTCTTTTGAAGCGAGTTTTAGGGAATGCTCATCTTCACTTTGAAGGTCTTACAACCGTTCTAGTACGAATTGAAGCTATCTTGAATTCCCGTCCAATATGTCCTTTGACCTCGTTTCCAGATCAATTAAACCCTCTCACCCCTGCTCATTTTCTTGTTGGAAAAAGTTTGACGGCTATACCAGAACCAAGCCTGATTCATATACCTGAAGGCAGACTAAATCATTACCAGCGGCTTCAATCCATTACTCAGCACTTTTGGAATAGGTGGCAAAAGGAGTATCTATCCGAATTACAAGGGAGAGTAAAATGGAAGGAGAACATACCCAATATTCTCAAAGAAGGTACTATTGTCTTGGTCAAAGAAGACAACACCCCGCCAATGAAGTGGCACATGGGACGGATACTGAAACTTCACCCAGGGGAAGATGAAGTGGTTCGCGTAGTTTCGCTTCTGATTAACGGTAGTGTTGTGAAACGAGCGGTGACGAAGTTATGCGTACTCCCGATCGAAAGAGACGAAAACCGCGAAGAAATGTTCGAACAATAATTTGTTTAGTTTAGTACACTTGATTAACACACTAGTAGTAGTCTAAGGATTTTATCTCTATATTTTTTTTTCTTTCATTGTTTTTATTTCTATTTCTATATTTTATCAGTTATTTTATGTTGAAAATTTCCTATATATTTTCAAGGTGGGCGGCATGTCTACGCCAATGTACCCTTTCTAGGGTAATTCAAGAGTTTACAACTGTAACAATTATGGGAAAAACCCAGCCCGACCATGAGGTCAGTCTAGGTACACAACCCTCCCGGGTGAACCGGGGCGACATTCTCTCTGTAGTCGCCAATGGGTACAGTTATGTTAGGACGTTAAATTATTATATTGATAGTAAAATTACAAGTTCGAGTTTTAATAACAAGGCCATCCCAAAAGACAATTATACAGTCCACTCAATTCAGAACACCTGCCTCTTCTTCCCGTTATTCCCCTTGTCAAAACTTGTCTTGTTGTTCTATCGTCTCCCAGTCGGAAAACATGGCCAAGCCATCTCATTCTTTGTGCTCTAGCCACATTTGTTATTGAGGGTTGTCCATACAATTCTTGAAGCTCGGCGTTCGTTCTCCTTTCCCAACGATTTCCTACCTTTTTCCCCCCATATATTCTTCTGAGTATTTTTCTCTCGAAAACTTCTAATGTATATTTTTCCCTCTGATTCAACTTCCACAGTTCGCAACCGTATGTTATCACAGGCCTGATGATCTTCTGATAAATTTTCTTCTTCGAGTTTTCCGACATATTTTTGGACCTGAGCATTCTGTATAATCCTCCTAAGCATTTTGTTCCTTCAGCTATCCTTTCCTGTATTTCTACTTTCTCCTCCCCTGTTCTCATCAATGTTACACCTAAATAGTTGAACTGTTCTACCTTTCCAAAGCAGTATGTTCTATCTTCACTTCACTGAATTAGTAATCGAACATAATAATAAAAATATGGAACCGCCATTCAGAAAATCCAAGTAACACGTAAATTCTAGTATTTCCATAAGTAACAGAACTATAAGCATGTTTCATGTTGTTAGAATATCTTTTAAAATACAACTAGGTTATCTTTGAAATCGATCAGCAATTATATGTGCGTTTGGGTTGTTTTTACGGAACATTCGATATTCGAATAGATCAGTTGGCTGTTGAAACTATTTTTATAAATATCTTGCTACCAGGACGGGGTAATAGGCTCCATACACTTCGCTCTTTTTCGTCTGTTTGTCGGTTCTCGGTTCAACACGGCGTTTTGAACTGATAAACCATTATCCCCACTCACTTGCTATGAAGACCGGCGATTTGAACAGTTGCAAATTGTTCGCGTGATATGACAGATAACAAATTAACGTTGGCAGTGGTAGTGGCGTTTACCGTTCTTAAAATGAATCAACGGAAAAAGCGATTAGTATGGACTAAAGAGTGGCTGTTGAAAGGAAACAAGTTTTCGCATATAAAGAAGAAGAAGAAGGAACTGTATTGGTGCATTTACAATATTACAGAAGTTTGCTTGCACACATCAGATAATGTTTGTGTGTATTGCGTATAGACTTGATAATAACAAAATATACATAAGTTATGTATATCATAAATTACCTAATAACTAAAGAAACGTTCACGATACAAACACATTAACATTCACAAACTCTTCAACACAATGGAATACATTTGTAGTGAGGATTTCTTTGATTTTTCCACGAAAGGCTACCACCGGTAGATCTCTCACCTGAAGGGGAACTTATGTAAAAAGGTTTTGGAATAGAAGTTTGGCCCATTTTGAGATTTACTAAGTCTGAACGTATCTATTCTGAGATCTTTTATGTTTCTAGTGTAATAATTACTATATCTGAGTTAGATAAAATAAGAACTTTGTTTTTGTGAGCTAAGACTAGATATTCTGAAATGAAGAGAGAATGGAGAGTGAGAATATGCAAGTCTCTAAAAGCTTGTTTGCAGCAATCCCGATAGCCGAAACCACCCTTACCGCTCGGCGCTGAAGTCTAAAGAGCTGCTCAAGGGAGGCACAGTCACCCCAGGCAACACCAGGCAACAATACAATATCTCAAGTGAGATTCGATCGTCGAAATATAAACGGTTCTCAAAACGGTCGCATCTATCGAAGGAGCTGAGACTGGAACCAGTAGATTGATTCCATTATTTCTGCATGAATAAATACATATCTTTAAATATTGCAATTGGTTACTCCTCTCATAAAAAATCATTTCTCTTGATTTGTTAGCCTGATTTTTTCTATCAATTCAAATTTGTCGTCCTTGTTGTCTAGTCTTTTCTAAACTTTTTCTAGAAGATCATCAGCTTTGTCACGTTTACGCTATATCTCTGCTTTAGAAATGAAGATGTAATGCTTGATGAAGGAGCACTACAAGACGTACTTGCGATGACTCATGCTGATTCTTCATCTGTTTTCTCTGAAAACAATGACATGACATAAGAGTATTATCATGAATGATTCGACCTAAAAAGAAATTAGTATCATTATCCTTTTATGAGCAACAGAGGTTTTCGACTTACTATTTTCTTGATTTGAGTGTCTGGACTACTAATGCTCTCAAGAGGAGATTCTTGGTCCACAAGAAGCATCAAATTATCGAAATGCCACTAATTTAAACTTCGAAAAATAAGTTCCTTTATTTAACACAATCATATCCTGGAATAATTATATATTAGAATAAACTTAACGTTATGAAAATATATCAATCAACCAGAATTCATACAAACTACAGCATCAGCCAATGACCTCAATGAACGAACGAGTAGTATCAGAGACTTTCTCCCTGGAAAAATTCAGTGTACGGACCTTAGTCAAGTAACACTGAATGTTATTCATTCATAGTTTTCTTTGTGGAAAGTAATGAACGATCGAATAGAATATTGCTTCGAATATAAATGGTAGTATTATCAGCTAATTATATTATATTATATATATATATATATATATATATATATATATATATATATATATATATATATATATATATATACAAATAATTAAAATAAGAAATATGATTCTGAGCAGTATAAACTAAAAAGAAAATCTATTACTCTTCCTCATTTTTTTCCGAAAGAAACCTGCAAAGAATATTACAAGATTTGATGACAAATAATTCTTTGTTTGTCTTTTGATTCATTATTCATTGTTTATCCGTGAACTCAATTTGTGCCAAGTTATACGCCACCGACTAAGAAGAGAATCCAGATTGTCAGCACGAAATATCCATACACTGTCGGTTTTGAGGCAGAACCGAGAAACCGACGTGCTAAAAATCAAGCCTCGACAGGTATTCGAACCGTCGGTCCGACTGTGCGGTTTCGCTCCATACACAAGTAGTTTAACACGCCGTCTCGAACCGAAAACCGATAAACCGACGAAAAAGAACAAAGTGTAAGCGGCTTATAACACACGCGAAGAAAACCCTCGATGGTTTACTCAGACATAAGTTGTTGTAATGTAAGATTAAATAGAACACGTGGTTCGCTGGTAGACAACGGCGGTTTGGCGATATGGCGGACGGCGTGGGTTGTCTCTAGAGTACAGCAACGCCTACTGCAAACAATCTATGGAGATGAAGTGACCTCGGTGAAGTCGGTGAAGGAAAAGAGACAGAAGGAATCTTAGAAGCTCACTGATATTTAAGCCCTCGGGTCAGGTAGACGCATAATGCGTTCTGTGTTTAGCTTGGTCGCAGGGGCCTAGAGTGATCTATGGTTAGAAAGCATATTGAACACGGTAGCAATATAATTGATCGTGAAAATCGACTAATCATTCGTATAATTTTTGTTTTGCCATTTTTGTGATGAAAAATATCATTATACGATGGGTGTCTCTTACATTTCGCATGCTGCATAAAGGACGCCATTAATCAATTGTCAGTACTAAAAGTGAACTTCTATGGTTTATTAATATACATCAAAGAGTTGAGTTCTATACCTTCTGTGTTTAAGCCAAAACAGACTGTCAAATTTGACAATTTAGTTGGGAATTAATTGAATCGTGGGCATTTCTGTGAATGATCTTCTACAGTTCCCAAGGACAATATTCTCAACGAGAATGTCTCGGCAAGTTGGTTTCTGTTTCGAGCATTGAAGCACTACATCAGTCAATAGTTTCTGTTAGTATGGTAATGAACATTTAAATGCAAATGGACTAGACTTAACAATGAACCAAGGACAGATGCATCAAAATCAGTGGTCACTCAGGTAAATTTGGATGCTGTGCAGAGCTGTACTCAATTTAATTGACGGGCAACTCAATACCAGAATTAGGAAAATTGCTTCACAGCTACATATTGACCATATGACGGTATTTGCCATCTCAAAAAAACAGCTCTTGTATGCATATCATGTACAACGTGTCGAGGCACTGTTACCTTGTTATTTTCCTAACCATCTTGCATTTTCGCTCTGAATGCTAGATATGATTCGAATTTCTCGAGCATAATTTATTTACGGACGAAGAAAGTTCTTCGACAGATGCCATTATTAATAACCACAACAATCACAGGAAGAGAATCCTCATGCTCTCGTTGAAGCTCATCAGGAACAATTTTTTTTGAACGTGAGGAATGAAATGATTGGTGATCACCCAATTGGTCCACATCTCTTTTCACCTAAATTGAATGGAGATTCATGCAGTCAGTTTCTAATTGAAGAGCTGCCGGATTTACTGGATCCTACTACTTTTGCTCATTTCAGTATAAGAGCACGTCAACATTTGAACTAAATATATCTAGATCACTTTATATATACTAGGGAAATAAATCTATTTGTTTATTTATTTATTTATTTATTTATTCATGTATTTATCATACTGAAGTATAATTACATACATTATTAAACGGGAAACCCCCACTGTAGCAAAAAGTAACAAAAAATAAAATTAAACCCTAAACCTTTTGTCATTTAACATACAGAACCATTAACATCCAGATAACCTAAAATAGTTACTCGTACATCTGAATCAATCGCGACCTATCTCAACCGGACCACACAAAAAGCATGCCTTTTGAATGCAGTAAACGACAAGTAACAAAAAACCAAACCCATCTCTGTATTTGCGAGTTTGATGGTGTGATACAGAAAAAAGTTGTTGGCGTTATTGTTCCTATGCATTCTAACCCTAAGCTTGGGTGTGTGTCTAGTACGTCTTACGGGTATATTCAATTCTACCATACTCAACAAATCAGGACATTCGACACTACCATTCAGCATACTGTACAGAATGCACAAATCGAATACCTGACGTATGTGCGCAAAGTAATCGAGATTGAATATGTTCTCCAAGGTAGCTGGAGAGAATTCTCTGGAGTGACGTAGGACAAAACTCAGCTATTTTAGAGCTTTCCAAGATGATGACAAGATATTCTCTCTGAAGTTCAGCTGGCTATCTAATGTGATACCCAAATTTTGAACACCCGCTTGATATCATTGCTCCCAAGTTTGTTGTTGTAATAGTTTGGCGTTCTAGATTTGTGAAATGTAATTTGCTTGCACTTATCGATATTTAACTTAGGAACATTAATTTCCACCCACAAAGAGAAACTATCAATTTAAAACTACAAGTTCATTGAATCACAGAAATGCTTTTCAACTGAGTACAACTTGACATTGTCGGAAAATGAAAGGTATGTAGTGGAAATAAGCTCCTTTATATCGTTGATAAATATACTAAATAATAGAGGGCCGAGATGTGATCCCTGAGGTACACCTGATTTTACATGTATTTCTCTGGAATAGAAGTTTTTATATTTTTCAATCTGTAGCCTACCATACAAGAAGCTACCCAGCCATGAGAGTGAATGACCGAACGTTTATTATGTTTCCACCTTACACATGAAATGAATCAATTTTGCACACAAAAACTGTGGCGGATACGAAAAAAACCAAGAAATAAAATATTTCGAAAATGAATTGAAAATTAAAATAAAATTTAAATTGCATACGGAAGAAATTTGCAGTGGTAGAAAGGATACGTGACCTCGGAAAAAGTACCACTCTGAAGATTTCCATAATTATTTCTGTGAACTGATTATGTAGATATTGAAGAGGCACCTATCTGCCGGAGTGAAAATGAGTTTCTGAAAAACTGTCGTAATTATAAACAAAAACCTGAAATAATCTGAAGATTCCAACACCCTGTATCTCGGTAACAAAGCGTTTGCGGACGGATGTTCATGCAAAATTTCCGCTATGAAATGCTTTGAAGAATCACCTCGCGAAATCTTTCGCGCTTACTCATTAACACTATATAGCTATCAACCAAATATATTTAGGTACTAACAAATCAGAAAAATTCACCCCTTTAACATATTTTGAAAAAACGAGTGAAAATGACGCTAATAATCTTTTCAAATTGAAATCCAAAATTGCATTCAGACCTTAAAATCAATCGTCATCACTCTCGTTGAATGCTGAACTTATCTTATCCAGACTACAACTTCCACACAGGTCAAACGGATCATTCCCTCAAAATTAGAAATAGAGGACAACAACTTTATTTTTTGAATTTGGGACGCTTTTACTTGGTTGAATTCCATAATCAATAATAAAAATAAAGTAATGTTTTTGAGGAATTCTACTGAATAATTGTAATTCGTAACGCGTTTCACTACACCGTAGCTTCTTCAGACGAATGAATGTACATTTAACTTCTATTGAATCTTTTCAGGGAGCAATCTATTCCTCAATTTTATTTGATATACCTCTCATCAATAACCACTTAAGAAGAAGCAACTCCATAAGCTTTTAATTACTTCAGAATATTTATATTCTCTGTTGTATCTATATAGAGTTGTAATAATTTCTGTACATTCATTCGTTTGAAGACGCTACGGTGTAGCGAAACGCGTTACGAATCACAATTGTTCAGGAAAGTTCCTCAAGAAACATTACATGTTTTTATTATCAATTTTATTCATTGAAAAAATATACAAGATTCAATATTAGCTAAACATTGCATTGAGTATGTCGACTCTTTTCTTTGTATTGACAAGCTGAAAATTCTACATCTCAATTAACTAGAATCACCTTAAATTTTCAAATCACTTCTTATTGACAGGTTACAGATAATAAAGGACCAGACTGATTTGAGAATATCCCAAATTTTAGATGTATTGAAATATTAACTTCCATTCAATAGCTTGTGAACTGTGTATCTTCCATCTGGTTTCTTCAAATCCAAATAACAGCCTATTTTTGTATTTCATGACACTTCAGACTCATACTGTCCAATAAAGAACAAGAGTGTGATAATATTTCGTTCGTGTTATAATCGTGCTTAACTACCAAATACTAACGGCTAAAGCATAAGATTTTAACATAGAAGAACATCTAAACTAACTCTAAATCAATATTACGAAGCTATATGAATATAACAAATATCATTATGTTCGTGTAAAATGTGGGGGAGTAACAAATTTTAATTTCTGATTCCGCCTTAACCACATGAAAATATATGTTAGAATTAACCATAATCGATCGAAGTTGATCTGGAAATGAATTCTTTTTTCTTTTAATTGCAGAGCTATGGATACAAGTGCAGATTGGGTGGATATCGATGAAAACAATGGAACACTTTTTGTTAGAGAAGGGCTTATCATCGACGACGACGTTCCAGCAAGAGAAAATATTTCTTTCAATATTTCTGCGAGTGATACGAATCATACACATACCACTTCTGTGGTGGTAATGAAAAATATATAAGAATTATCATTCATCAGTAATGTCCTTGAATGTTTTTCAGGTATACATTGCAATTAACGATGTCAACGATCGAACTCCAAAAATTCAAGGAGAACAACCGAAAGTGCATATCAAAGAAAAATCTAATAGTGGCGTTCCCTTACCTTTGAATTTGACATATCAAGATTTAGATAGAGACGGTGAGTTGTTATGTCATCATATGGTACCATGAAAACAAACAATTCATACCTATTCAATGATACAAGGGCAACAAACATTCACGATACATGATGTCGCGTCTCAGAAATTTATCTAATTAGCATTGTTTAAAAATTTTCCTACTAGTGTTTTCGGGGGGGATATTCTCACGAACTACAAAATTACAAACATTCTACCACATCCTGTTCGACCGGAAGTAGCCCTCAACTCTGTTATTTCAACGGTGAACCCAATTTTTAATTCCAGATTATGATTAAATTTCAAGTGATTTTTCTTTAGCTTGCCAGTCTGAATATCACTGATTCGGAGTAATAAATGATATTGGAATTTTACAAACGAGTAAAAAAAATTGAATACAATTGAAAAATGCCCTTCGACAAACTATATTCTTCATTTCCATGTAAGCAAGTATCAAACGAACTCATGCGATTCGTCATACTAATTGATGTTTGAACAGGTTGAACATCGCAAATGATTTGGTCCTGATAGGTCTTTTGGATCGCTGATTACAGCTCCATTACATCAGGTACTAGTGTGTTTTAACCTATCACCTCTCCCAGAGGTCATTCAAGGTCATTTTGAGGTCATTCCAAGGTCAAGTAGGGAAATTGTGGAAAAGTTCATGGGTATGTGATTGGAATTCCCGAATCCGAATCTGCAGTTTATTTGACAATAAAGGTCTCTCCTAGAGGTCATTCAAGGTCATTTTGAAGTCATTCGAATACAAACCTCGGAAAAAGACACGTGTATTTTTACTAAATTCAGCTTTGGATATCAAAACTGAAGTTTAGCAGCAACAAAGGCACCCCCCACCCTGGCCAAGGCCTTGTGGGTTACGGCATTCATACCTTCATGGCAACAAAACCAAAAAAGTTTTTCGAGACAGGGATCCAGAAACCCGGCGGCTGGCCAGGGTGGGAAAACGAGCCTGTTGGCGTCGTCATGAAGCTACCGTAGGTAGCAGGTGGAAAATTTGGCTTCTATAGAGTCGCATGCTATTAGAAATTCATCCTGTCGTGTTGAAGTGAAAAATTTTTGTATTATTTGTGGGAAGCTTCATCTACATAATCAAAAGTTTTTTGAAAATGAATTATAACCAAATTTTTGATACTGATACAACCTTATTCGATAACTCATATACTCCCAAAAGTATATGTACGAGATTTCGCAATGTCAAGTGGTCAAAAATGGACCTACACTGTTCTTCCGAAATCCAAAGTGTATTATCGGTAGGGGACAAAAATTTCTAGAAAGGGGCTGTCCGTGGCTCCTGGAAGTTGACAACCTGCTTGGATATAGAGATGTCAACAAGGGTTCTACTACACCGGAGGCAGCAAAAGAAAGTAGGCGACATGTCTCTGCTCTACACTATAGAAACAAAAATGGAGAACAACCCTGGTGGTAGCGGAGTAGCAGGCCTGCTAGCAAAGGATGTAATTCCATTGAAGTAGTCAACAAAACTGTTCTTTGGAGGTTCGGCAGAAAATCACGCCGTTGGGGACTCGACAAAAGGGAATCCGAAGACACAGTTCCAAAAGGATATCATTCAACAGTGATATGCCTACACATACGAACTCAATCTTAAGCTACACTCTCACGATGCTTCGAGTACATGGCTCCACACGTTACATGGCAAAATGTATCTGCACAATTAGTGCAAAGGCGCTAGCAGCTATCCGTGTTAGCATACTTCTGTGCCTTAAAAGTAAGCTGACAAAGTATTCATGTGGAAAAATCTCTATTTTTCTTCGAAACCAATTTCATCGCATTCCAGTAATGCATTCCAGATACTATACACTTATGCAACGGATTTTCCAATCTTCAAAACA
This sequence comes from Cryptolaemus montrouzieri, assembly GCA_013387265.2. Classification (NCBI taxonomy): domain Eukaryota; kingdom Metazoa; phylum Arthropoda; class Insecta; order Coleoptera; family Coccinellidae; genus Cryptolaemus; species Cryptolaemus montrouzieri. The sequence continues at coordinate 66,011,440 of JABFTP020000103.1, forward strand.
GTTGTAGAAGTCGATATCCGAGATGGCCTTCAGCTCTTTCTTCGATGCGGCTTGTATTTCTTCTACTGACTCCAAACGGTGTTCCGGAGCGGTCTTGTGAGCTTGCTACATAACCAAAAGTCACACGGTTCCGAATGAGGTGATTACGTCGGTTGTGGAGCAACATTTTGGTCTCATATGTAGAAAGAATTGTTTTATACACTTCGACGCGAATTTTTCTATATAATTCAGTGTTTTCAGTACCAATCCAGAAATTGTATTGACTGATCCTTTTGAAATGCCAGCATGATCAGCAAGACTTCTAATTCTTAATCGACGATTTATAAACACCAAATCATTAATTTTTTGGACGAGAGTGTCGTCGGTCGAGGTAGATGGTCAACCGGGACGCTCTCTGTCTCCTACACTTTCTCGACCTTTTTGGAACTGTTTATACCGCTTGTAACTTTTTTCTTCGACATAGCCTCATCACCAAATGAATTCTGCACCATCGTCAATGAATCAGCAGCAGAGAATTCAATCCGCAAACGAAATTTCATGCGAATTCTTTGCTCAACCAATGCAAACACTATAAAAAACGAAAAATTCACTTCTAGCGGCTGACAAAACGAAGCGTATTCAAAAACTAATGAATACTATAATTCAAACCTTGGCACAGATATCAAAGACAGTTCTTACAACCTAAAAATAAGAGCACTGTCCCAAATCGTTACCAACGTGATAATAAGGCCTGAGCGCTCCTACAGCACCGCTCACTAGTAGTCGTAACGCGCTAGCTCGTTACTCTACCCAGCCGGGCGTTCGTAGGCGCTTCAACAATTAAAAACATTGAACACATTAATTTTTTTTTGGTTTTTGTATTTCTATAATTTTTTGTTATCAGTGATTCTTATTTTGAAAAAGCATTAGCACAAAAGACCTAGATTGCCTAGGAAAATATAGAAAAGAATTTATTTAGGAGACTCAGATACTCATTTATTCGCTACTATATCCAATTTGCCTTTTTTGTTCTCTCCCAATCTATCATTTGTTTTCCCGCAATAATTCTTCAAAAGCGTATTTGTTGTACCTATTATAATTAGCTTGAAAATATATTCCGGGCTGTGGGTTTCAAAAGGTAACCTATAATTTTCAGTTTAATTTATCTTCCAATAATTAAAAACAAAACTCACAACGAAATCCTTCTTGAAATTGAGTTTCAAGAATTCATCCTCGAAATTTTCAATTCATTTCTTGAATGAAACGTAGTTAACTAGAACCAAACGGACTACAATATCGTGTGGAAAAAATAGACCTCCACGGCTCAAATTTTTTATCGAATTATAACTTTCTTCGACATTTCTTCGTCGAACACTAATTTAGATCTACATAAGTCACATTTAATTTTTCAGAATTACCTTATAGCTGCAATATCCTGCCAAATAAGTAACAACTGGCATCTCAAATTGAACTTTTTCGAAATCGTTTTGGTCAGGATGAATATCTGGCTGAACGGAATTATCACAAAATTTCTGTTCTTCATGACAATCGTCAAAATTTTCCGCACAGCTAGTTATAGAAATATTGCTAAAATTTTGAGACGTTAATGATAAAATCGATTGAATTTCCAGTTTTTTTTTCAGATTCGTATAACTGCCTTATCGAAGTATGATAGTTACCACCTGATAATTGTCTATATTTTCCGAACCTATGTTCCAAAGAGTCTGTCTGAATTACTCCAACAAAACATAGTTCATGTTGAGTTCTTCAAAACAATACTGTTTAACCTCTATCATGCCATGTAGAGTATGTGATAATGCTGTATGAGTTTGAGGAGTGTGTTTATGGAGAAAATCAGAAGATTTCCTACAATCCAGCTAATTGATCATATCGCTCAAAAATGTCAATTTTATATCATCTGGATTTTTAGAAGTTATTGGTATTTGCAGTTCATCTCTGAGTCTCTGTCTCTTCAGAGGAGTCTTCACATTTATGATTTCCACCATGTAACTAAAATATTTATAAAATCCGCTGTTTCTGATGAATGTTCTAAATGACTTCCAAATTTCAATATAAAATGGACTGAAAAATTTCAAAAATAACATTACATTTTGGCGTTCGAAACTAATAGGAAATAATTCCCAGAAAGATAAGGAATATCCAAATTTCAAAAGTTAGTCGTGTTCTTATTTATGCAATTGTATGAGAGAATTGAAGTTGGCTATTTTTCTTTCACCAGTCTTAAAATCTGGAAACGTTAAAGTCTTATTACTTTCAGGATTTAGCCAAATATTTCTAATACATTCAAGTACATAAACGGAATCGAATAAAAAAGAGTGGTCGTTTATTATTATGGGTAAGAATAAACTTTTTTTTTCGGGGAAAAGTTATTCATGGCTTTACTATTAATAGCATTATTGTCACTAATAACACAAAATATTTTGTAATCTTCATGTTTTGAAACAATTATTTTATATAATCAAAAGTGTATCACTTTTAATTGTCGATGTGGGAAATATATGAATAACTTCTTTGAATTTTGATGTCACACTAGTTATCATGAAAGTATAGGCCGATGTACATGCAGACGAATCAGTATATGAAGTCCCCAATTTTTCTACTTTTGAAATATAAATAGGGTTGAATGTGAATTTCGTTCATAAGCCTAACCATAGTTTCCGGAACAACCAGGAACACAACACCTGAACGGCATAATATCTCAAAGACACTAACACTCTCACAATAAAAATATCAAAAAATTTAGGTTTATAAACGAAAATTTCAACTGTACTATAATACGCCTTTTCTAACCTCACTCAAAATTAACATCACTGAAATTCGCTCAATTTTATAATTGACGCGAATTATTCGGTAAACACAGCACTATACTGTATCCTGATGTCTTATAAATGCATTACTACATAAATTAAGCACTAGAAACACTTATTTTCGGATGAAATACAGAAAACAAAAGGACATTCACCGGCTTTTTGATTACACTGTGCTTTCGTTTCGCATGCTTGTTATGATTACTAGAGATGTGTGACGTCATGATACGTCACAGCGTTCAGGCCTTATTATGGTGGTAACGCCCAAATCCATTTGAGCATAGAGTTCAAATTGTTATCTTACTTTTTGAACACAATAGTACACAGTCACCCCCGGTAGATCGTATATGGCGGTTGGTGTTCCGTAAGAACAGCTGCATAAGTTCGAATTCAGGGTGTACATCCTGTTACAAGTGTTATATGCAAAAGAAGTGATGGAGGCGAAAGCTAGCCGGTATGGAATAAACCGGATAACTCGGCCAACCTGGTAAAATTACATGAATTTTTCAAATTTCATTTCTGATTACATCTTGATTTGATTTGAATAATGCTTAGCAGCAGTCAGATTCAGATACTTCAAAAACGTACCCATGAATTTTTTCAATACTTTTTCCACCATTATTTCTAAACTTGGCGTTCAAATGACTTCGAAATGGCCTTGAATGACCTGTAGAAGAGGTAGTAGATTTAAACAACCTACGGATTCGTCTTCTCAAAAAAGACCCATGAATTTTTGAAGGAATTTTTCCTCGGTAATTTCTCTCCTTGGCCTTTAGTCTGATGGGATGGAGGTGAACCGATTCACTCACCGTGATCAGACCCAAAAAACCTACTAGGACCAGTGCATTTGCGTTAGTTTAATGTTGACCTGTGTTATTTATGGTGAAATAATTTATGCTGAATCCTTCAAAATCTCAGTCAAAAATCTCGCAGAATGATTTGCGACTGAAGCTCGTTCATCGCAAAATACACTCAACAATTTCTTCCAGTATTGAATCATTTTTACCTAACGGATTACACCACAACCGTGACGCTTGATAAACATAGGCATGAAAACTAATCTTTTTTGGCTCAACCTATAAAAATATTAATTATCGGTCTATTTACATTTATAAGTATCAAATATAATTATGCAAGGTATTACCTGAAATATTCCGATCGCAATAGCTCTCCTGTTCTTCTTCCGATCGGAAAACATACAGTTAAATGCTCTGCAATATGCTATTACGGAGTACAAAAACATATTCTTTGGTTGATAAGAGATATACACCTCTAAATCTTGCTACCAGAGATGACCTGCTGAATCTACTGTTCCTATCAGATACTGAAAAATAAGAGCAATGGTCAAGAAAGGAATTGCATGGACAACATCATCATGGGATTAATCAACCGCACATCGACAAAAAAGCCTCCAACAAATGGTTGATGAAAGGAGAATTATTCGCGGAAACAGAGGGATTCCTTATGACCATCCAAGACCAAGTGATCGCTACAAACAACTACAAAAAATTTATTATGAAGGAGAGAACATTACAAACAGATAGGTGCAGAAAATGCCATATAAGATCGGTGACTATACAGCATATTACGTCCGAATACGAACAACTGGCCAATACGGACTTCACAGGCATAATCAAGTTTGTAACATTATCCAATACCTTCCAGCCATATTACAAGTATCACCGGCGCCCGTATCGAAAAGTGACTCTATCAGATTATACTACGATAGGCTAGTTATCACTGACAGAATGGTGACGAATAATAAGCCGGACATAGTGGTGTATGATAAGAGAGCCAGAACAGCAATGCTGGTGGATGCCGCCATACCGAATAATAACAACGTGCTCAACAAGTTCCAGGAGAAAAAGTCCAATTACACACATCTTGCTATTGAGATCAAGCAGATGTGGCACCTCGATAAAATATATATCGTTCCTGTCATAATTTCTTCTACTGGGTTAATACCCAAAAGTTTGCATGATAGCCTTAAGAAATTAGAATTGAATAAGAATACCTATATAGAAATGCAAAAAGCTGTAATTCTTAATACATGTAGGATAGTTAGGAAATTTAAGTCAAGTATATTGTAATCGAGCCTATTCCCCTCTGATTGCTGAATCTGGGAAAGGTAAATCATATCCAGCTAACAGCTGAGATAGTGCATAAGTCCACGATAATAAATAATATTAATCTGATTATATGAAGGCATTCGATAGTATCGCCCATTCTTGGCTTATTGAAGTATTGCAGATATACAAAATTCTTCCAGCCCTGGTAGAATTCTTGAAGACATAAATGACGCACTGGCACACGTCTCTGTAGGTCAACATGAAGAATGAGTTAATTAAAACTGACGAGATACCCATACGTCGAGGAATTTTTCAAGGAGACTCTTTGAGTCCACTATGGTTCTATTTAGCTATGAACCCATTGTATTCAATGCTCAATAGAACAGGGTACGGATTTAGGATAAAAACAGATAGGAAATATCATACAATCCTCCACCTGCTGTATATGGATGACATCAAGTTATATGGTTCGAACAAGAAGCACTTGGATGATCTGCTGAAAACTGTCAGTAAGTTCTTGGCAGATGTTCATATGAAATTCGGGATTGAAAAATGTATGACCATGAATATTCAAAGAGGGAAAGTCATAGATGGTGAAACACAACTTCCAAACGGTGATATTATATAATGCATGAGGGATGGCGAAACGTACAAATATCTAGGATACCAACAAGCCAGATTACTAGACCAAAAACAGTCAGAGGAGAAGATTCGTTCAGAATACTGCCAGCGTCTGAAGACTGTGGTGACATCAATGTTGAACTCGGGGAATGTAGTCAAGGCAATTAACACCTACGCCTTTCCAGTGTTGCTTTACTCATTTGGAATAATCAGATGGACTAAGACAGAACTGGATGATATTCAAAGGCAGACCCGAACGATGCTGACAAAGTAAAACAATCATCATCCAAAATCGTCTGTGATACGAACAACTTTGAAGCGAAAATAAGGAGGACGCGGATTAATAGATGTTGTCAATTTACACACCGAACAGATAAAAAATCTCAGAGAATTCTTCTCTGCCAAAGTATCGTTGGCTGATAAGGCATATACACCTCTAAATCTTGCTACCAGAGATGACCTGCTAAATCTACCGTTCCTATCAGGCACTGAAAAACAGGAGCAATGGTCAAGGAAGGAATTGCATGGACGACATCACCATGAGATTAATCAACCACACATCGACAAAGAAGCCTCCAACAAATGGTTGATGAAAAGAGAAATATTCGCGGAAACAGAGGAATTCCTTATGGCCATTCAAGACCAAGTGATTGCTACAAACAACTACAAAAAATTTATTATTAAGGACGGAACATTACAAACAGATAAGTGCATAAAACGCCATATAAGATCGGAGACTATACAGCATATTACATCTGGCTGCGAACAACTGGCCAATGCGGACTATCTTCACAGGCATAATCAAGTGTGCAACACTACCCATGAGAAACTCGCACACAAGTACGGACTTCTGAATACCTTCCAGCCATATTACAAATATCAACCGGCGTCCGTAATGGAAAATGACTCTATCAGATTATACTACGCTAGGCCTGCTATCACTGACAGAATGGTGACGAATAATAGGCCGCACATAGTGGTGTATGATAAGAGAGCCAGAACAGCAATGCTGGTCGATGTCGCCATACCGAATAATAACAACGTGCTGAATAAATTACAGGAAAAATGTCCAAATACATAGACTTTTTATTGAGATCAAGCAGAAATGGCACCTGGGTAAAATAGATATTGTTCCTGTCATCATATCCTCTACTGGGTTAATACCCAAAACTTTGCATGATAGCCCTAAAAAATTAGAATTGCATAAGAATACCTATATAGAAATGCAAAAAGCTGTAATTCTTAACACATCTAGGATAGTTAGGAAATTTATGTCAAGTATATTGTAATCGAGCCTATTCCCTTTGATTAATGAATCTGGGAAAGGTAAATTATATCCAGCTAACAGCTGAGATAGTGCATAAATAATAATAATCCTTATTCCGTACTTTGCCATATACGATGGCTATACTCGTCAAACAAGGTGAATTACTAATAGGAAATCAAAAATAGATCACATATCTAATATCTATTGCTTAAAACTACAGCACTGGCACAAGAATCATTGACGCGCTCGTTAATTGAATAGTACCCTTCAATCAATAAAAGTTTTTTTTATCGTCAACTTGAACCTATTGAACTCCATATTTCTGATATGATTTGGGAGCTTATTATAAAGTTTCTTCCCAATGTAACTTGGGGTTGTTTAAAGTGTACTGGGTATATGCCTTTCAGTGACAAATAGATCAGCTGTTCTTGTTTGGTAGGTGTGATAATTAGAGTTCCTTGTATTACCATTCAATGTTCGTCCTAACATACAACAATAACTTATAAATATACATACAAGGAAATGTCAACAGCTGGTGCTTAATAAAATGAGAACGACAGCTCTCTCTGCTGGTGGGTTTAAAAATGAGCCTAACAGCTCTTTTTTGCAGGATAACTATTCTGCCAATTTAAGTTCTGTCACCCCAGAGAAGGATACTGTAATTGAGGTGACTGTAAATGAGGGCAAAGTACGCGTCTAAGAGACCACGGTGGTCCAGTGTACTCTGAAGCAGAGTGAGAGCAAAATTGCCTGAACTGACTCAAAAACTCGTCTTCCTCAAGACCCAAGAATTTCACTTCTACCGACAATTTCCGAGTGTCCAAATCAATTCTAGGAGAATTTCCCTTACATCGAAAATTGATGATCACTGTTTCAACAATGTTAAAAATCAAGTTGTTATCCTTAAGCCATTTCGTAAAGGCTTCAATCACTTGATTAACTCTGAGTCTGAGCTCTCCCGAGCTCCACCCATTCACCACTATCGAAGTATCATCGGCGAAGATGATTTTCTTTCCTTCAGTGACAAATTTGGGCATTTCATTGATAAAAATAATAAACAATAGTGGTCCCAGCACGGAGCCCTGAGGCACCTCCATTTCAACATTTTCTACGTCAGAATAGGATTCCTCTATTTTGACACATATCCTACTCACCACAAAGGAGCAGTCGTCTATACTTCTGTAAATGGATTCAAACATGTCGCAGGCAGCATTCTCCGTTAAATTCCCAGCGCGAAAACCAAGCTGACATGTGACAAACATGTTATATTCATTTATGAACTCAATCAGCCTGTTTTATATGAGTCCTTCAATTATTTTGATATAGTGTTCAAAATGGTAATTGTAATTCTCGTGTGAAGGAATTACAACGCCAAGTTTTCAGAAAGCAGCCCTCAGTCATCATGAGATTGATCAAGTACTCTAGAGGGTGCGCCATTTCGTCTTTTGTACTTCTCAAAATTCTAATGGCGATGCCATCGGGACCCACACCACCTTTCATTTTCATTGTGCTTATAATTTTTAAAATTTCACTGCTTTCAACCGCCCTGAAAGAAAACCTAATATGCCAATACTACCAGATCTTAAGAAGAAGAGGCGATGCCGAGGGTCTTCATATAGATGAAATGATTGTAATATAGTGAAAGGACAGACGAATAGTCACTATGTTGACTACACTTCACGATGACCGTTTTGTGAAAACAGAAAAGAAAGATCTGGCGACAGGAAAAAGCGTGAAAAAACTCTCGCTTATAGTGAACTACAATGAAAATATGGAGTCAGTAAAAAAGGTTGACATGCTTCTCAGTTCTATAGAAAGCTTGCAAAAACAATGAAATGGTAGAAATAACTCTTTCTTCATGTGATAGATCCCAGATCGTTAAATTCCCATGCGATGTACAAAGTTGAAACAGCAGATCGTACTAGCCTGGCATATTTCCAAATACAAAGCAAATCATCGAGAAATACACACACACACATACACACACACACACACACACACACACACACACACACACACACACACACACACACACACACACACACACACACACACACACACACACACATACACACACACTGCAGAATTCCCGCACGTGAAACTCTGACGATCAGAGGATTCCACCCAGAAAGCGACGCTTCCACACAGTCATCAGCGAAGTCATCTGCAAAGGTTCCATGTGACAAACTCCGACCACCAGAGGATTTCATATTGGGGCATCCAATAGCGACAACCTACCCAGTGCCACCGAATTCCTCTACACAAGATTCCTACTAACAGAATATTTTAATGGAGGATTCCATACACGCACCTGGACCCAGAAAATTCCATACAGTGGAAATTCAAAATCCGGGGCACCCATCAACGTCCAAACCATCTACAAGAGAATCTAAGAAACAAGATTTCTTCATCCACAATCCATCATCAAACTTGAAACTACATCCAAGAAGCACAAGATTTACACGGGAAAATACTAGATATCCATTTATGAATTGCTATCGCCTCCTCAAGTAAACAGCAATCATAGAAGACGCTCAGAAGAACATAGTCATGGGCAGAGAGCTCCCGCGGGAAGAAAAGTCTTCACCATGCGTTCAATCGTTTCGACCTTAGACCTTAGTAGTATGTTTAGAATCCTAAGATAATTTCGAACAGATTCCTCTATCATGCCGTACATATTTTACATTGCTAGTTGAAATATTCAGCAGAGAAAAAAGCAATATACTTCAAGTAGGTCACCAAACAATAGGTGCTCATTTAATTTGATTCGAGATGTCCATGCAGTTCGGAGAGTCAACGAGATGACGCTGTACATTTTACCATCGACTAACAATAATAAGTGAGACAGATATCCGGACAAAGATAATGTCATCATGATTCCATTTAAACCTTGCGTTTTTATTTAGTATTTAAGGAATTCTAGTTTCTAATACAGTACTTGCTGAACAACCTTTCTCAATTTGTTTGCTTGCCATCCAACTGGGAATAGGCAGATTGAGGCACACTTTGGAATACATATACTGACACACACTTAACCGAGAGTAGGCAGACTGAGGCTCGGTTAAGACAATACACTTTCATCTAGGAGTGGGCAGATTGATACCTAGTTGACATCAACACACATCAGAAGATGACAACAGATCTTTATTCAGTATTCACTCTTTGAACTTAAATCTGATTGAGTTCTTTTATTATTGTATTATGCATTTTCCGTTTCATAACGTTTCGTTTCAATTTGTTTCAGTTCCCTTTCATACAGTAGTTTTCCAGTTTTACTCAAACATAACGAATGAGGCTGCTAATCTGTTTGATATCAGTAAAGATGGCAGTGTGATGGTTTTTCTGCGGAATGGAGCGAAATTAGACAGAGATAGAGGACCTGGAAGCTATATTCTACCTATACTAGCTTATGATAATCCAACAGGTAATACTTTATGTTTAATCATTTCAGAGAAACAGCATATTCATACATTTTTTCTCAATTTGTCTTTAGTATTTCCTCGTGAAATTGTGTTTATAATATTAGGAATGTAAAGCGAAGCTTAGGGTGTCACAATATTTTCTTCTTATGAAAGATATTGGTGAAAATGAATACCAAATCGCTCGAAATTTAAACACTAGGAAGGCCGCTAGCTCGAAATTCGGTAGAGTACGGCCGGGTAAAAATGTAATTGATTATTAGTATGTTAAATGGATGCTACGTGATTTGGTTAACTTTCTAGCACTAAGTTAACCAATGAAATCACGAAAATTATTTTCGTCCAATACGTACAACGAAAAGAAAATATATAACGGAATAATCATCCACTATCAGAAATTTATTGAAGCGCATAAAACAACAATTCACTATGACGATATAATTCAGCCAACAAGTAAAAGGGACCCATATAACGATATAGAAGGCTAACAAGGAAAGTTATAAGGGGAAACTAGTTTTTAGTTAAATAGCGATCTTCAATCACGGAGCACAATTATTAGTAGGATGATTGTTACTATGAATGTTGAGATCACAAGTTACAGCATGCGATAGTGAGATTATGAAAAGTGAATGAATTGAGGTATTTATCTAAACAAATAAACACCTCAAAAAAGTCTAGGGAACACTTACCAATATCTTTTAAATATGAATTTGATGATTCGAATTTATAGAAATCTACCGGTTTTTGTTAGAATGTATTGTATATAATGTATTCTCAAGAAAACAAAATAATATTTGACTTCTCCGAAGCACCTATTATAAAAAAATATTTGAAATTTGAAAATGCCGAAATTTGGTGAAACACAAAAAAAAATCCTGAACTAATATTTTCGAAACGATATGGAAGCACTTATATTTTTCAGTACCCAGAAGGTCCACCTCTGTTATTAATGACACTTTGGCATCGTCGCGGCATGCTCTATATTGAATTGTCTATTACTTTTTGGCCTAAGTCATTCCAAGCCCCCTGAACTGCTAATCGAAGCTCTCGTTCATGATGGAAGACGTTTCGACGCGAGAGATTTCTTTTTAGGGTGTCCCATACAGCAGAGCCAGATGGCCACGGTAGTAGATCGATATCTTCCTCTTCAAGAACGTTCAAGCCAACTCTTGCACGATGAGAAGGGGCATTATCTTGTTGGAAGAGTGTATTTTGACCCATTGTTTGGAGATACGGTACCACTACAGGTAAAACTATCTCATTTGCGTAGGAATTTCCCGTCAGGTTGTTCTGTATGAAAACGAGGTCAGTTCTTCCACCAAGGCGTATACCTTCCCATAACATCACTAATCCGCCTCCCTGTCTAACAACTTCTTGAGCATCCTGGAGACGGTTTTGCTTTCCAGGTTCCCTCCATATTCGAATTCTTCCCGAATCGGGATAATAACTAAATCTAGATTCATCACTAAAGAGAACTGTGGCCCACCTCTCTTGATCCCAGTTTACGTGTTCTTGGCACCAAGCTAAACGAGCAGCGCGATTTCCATGGGTCATTTGTGGAACTCTTAAAGGATGTCTAGAGTGGAGTTGACCTTAGTGCAGTACGATCTCTTCTGGCTTGTAAAACCAAAAATCGGTCTTGGGCGACTGTAGTAATCCTGAAACGACCTGTATGGCGTTCTTCTACGCTACCGATTTCATTGAAACGCGACCATAAACGGTTTATAACCCTTGGGCTACTTCCCAGAACCCTGGATACTTCCCGTTGTGAGCTTTCAGCTTAGAGCATGCCAACGGCTCGTAACATCTCTACTCTAGTCAAATATGGTCTTTCCATGGTCGAATCACAAAACTTGAATCTTTTATATGTGCTTACAACAGAAACAAAGTGGCAACTAACTGATTTCAAACATTGAATACATGAAATGATTATAAAGCAGCGTCGCATCTGCTGCACTTTTAGTTTTTTATAATAAAACTGAAATCTGTTGCGGCACTCTACATAATTTGGTGAGAAATTGTTGCAGGTGTTCATTTTTTTAAAAAAATCATCCATATTGATCGTTCTGGATACGATATATCGATATTCAGAAGTGTTCCCTAGACTTTTTTGAGGTATTTATAACAATAAGTAAGCGATTGTAAGTGGTAAAGATGAAATAGCAAAACTATGCTGTTCCGCGGCACTGAAGCTTAAGCGGTCCAAAATTCTTGAGAGGTAGATGTAGTTGCAAAATGATGAAATGAAATTGGAAAAATCGGACCTTATGTTGTTCTGGGTACTCCATACGATTAGTGTGGGGCGGTTTTTCCATGAAGATGCCAGGTGATCAATGAAGGCATCATAAAAATACTTAAGGTCAATATCGATTATTTCCAGCTCATTCAACAAAATTCAATGCATTTAGAGGCTTCATGGTATACAGGGTGTTTCCAAAGCATGGATAAATCGTAGTAAATTCGAAGGTACAGAAGACTAGACTACCTAGTTTCGCACACACCATTCAGCTCATAATGTTAATACCCATCGATCTGTTATAGGTTCTCTTATACCTAAAGTGCATTGTACCGAGTTTTTCGCGATTTTATCCCAAAAATTACGATCATTCGCGCAAAGACCCTAAAATTCGCAGATTATAAAACCGGAAATCTTTCAAATGATGTATTTCGATCTCTCAATACCAGACCCATCTCATAATCTTCATCAAAGTAATTTTGGTCAGAATTCCAAGAGGAAAAGGAGGGGAGACTGGGGCTGGTTGTGACATTTTTATTTCAAAATGACATTTTTTTGTTGATTTGCTTGTTCTACCTAACTATAGGTTTATTTGATTGAGTAACTATTCAAGATTTTAATTTACAATTAATTTTATGTAGGAGTAATACTAAAGACACAACTAAATGAATTCTAAAATAAGAGACGTGTCTCGCTCAATCCCGAACCAGGGGCTGGTTGTTTCAGTATATTCGACGAAAAGCATACGTCGAAGATGGCTCTAGAGAGCCATAAAATACTCTACTGCTAGATGCACTGTCAGAAGTCGAACCACTGCACATCCCAATCAAAAGCAGGCCAGTTTTGACTAGTTATAGGATAAGGACGGGAGATAAGATCGAGGTGAAAATTCCATTCAGACAAGAATGGGAAGATAGAAAGCATCCCTTGACAGGTTGAGAGTACAGCTGATACACGGGTGGCTCGAAAACCAAAGAGGGATCAGGTAGCAGAGTTTACTGCCACAGAAATGGAAGGGGTTCATGACGATATTGGCTATGATCATAGGCTTGCAGAAGGTGGTACAATTAATGAGTAGATAACGATCTCTTCCGACAACTAAGCTGCTCTGGGAACCCTTGGCGCGCACTCGAGTCGTTCTAAGGTGGCCATGGAATTCATTCATGCACTGAAATAACTGAGTTCCAGGTCGAAGGAAATGATACTTTCGATAGATTGGCATGTCTCGGAGCTAAGACTGTTCAGAGAAAACCAGGCTTGAGGACGAGCTAGCGGAACAGCATAGCGACACCTGGTTGGATACAAGAGGATGTCGCTAGTCCAAGGCAAGGCTGGGTATTTCACATCGAAAAATCAGGACAGGGTTGGCACTTGGCAGTCGAACTAATGAACGACACCTTGCACCTAAAGTGAAAGGGCAGGGCAATAATGAAGGCATCTGTTTAACAACTTCGTCATAAATTGTTATCTTATCAATATTTATACTGTCCTTATCAGAATTATACATCTTTATTTTCATAAAAAAATATATTAACTCTTGCGCGCGCACGGCAACATAGTTCAATATTATATAACAATTCATGAAAAACTTGTGGAAAAGGAACCCTCATAATTACTATTCAAAATAACCGTATTGGTTATATATGACGCATGTAATGATTTTGATGGAATGAGAGCTATCAATTTTATCGCAGACATTGACTCTTCTTATTTTTTCTTGTGGTTGACAAAATTCATAGGTGAATTATCTAAGGGTCTACAAAATGGGGTATCAATAAATTATATTTTGCCGATATATCTAATTATTATCTATATAGTGCGAACCACCCTGAATAACTCGGCTGAAACAGGTAAGGCGATACTTAATTGTTCATATTTTGAGCTACGTTTTGAAATAATTCTAGCCAATGAGCATCGGATGTTACTGTTTCTTAAATCTTTTGAAAATTAAAATATTGGGCTCAGTTGTATGACACGGTTCTGTGCTCACGACAGCTTCTAACATTATCTCTAGTACTTGATGGCGAAATGCAAGCAAAAGCATATCAATCACCATTTTTTGCTCCAGTAGTATGCATCCTTCATTTCTTAGTTCCGAGTTGACTGCTGTCGTATCAAATCACATGCACTTCATCTCTCAATCCCCATTGCAGTATTTTACCATAGACAGCTCACGCACTTACCTCTTCTGTTCCACAGTCCAGTTTGGGGATCGATAGTACCTGATCAATTTCTTGCCCTGATACCAAAAGAGGAAGACGATCTACTGTGTCATGACCAGTGATATCTTCGAGTAGCTTTCCATCCCAGTGAACAGTCAAAGGCAAATCAGTTTCGAATTCATATTTTAACGACTCTGCTATCTCTTTACGATGCTTTTGGGATGGACGACAAATGGACGACATGTGACAGTAAATTTCATGGGATCAGAACCTACACTTTTCAGTGTATATATGATTATAATCGCAGCTCTTCTGACACTTAATTTGGCGGCATCAAGACTTGAAGCTAAATGACTATCCACCAACTCTGCTCGACCTGGTTTACGCGCTTTTGGTTCAGCTGTATAAGGACTGGTAACCACAATTTTCAGATGAAACACATGTGTCTGAGTCTGTTCTAGTAGTTGTGGATGATAAAGGCAAAATTTGTGATTTTAATTAGTTGATGAATTCTACTTCACGCTAGCAAATTCTTTGAAACCATTCTTGTTTCTGTTGCACTTTTGCCACTTTAATACACCCCTACGGCGCTCCTCACTTTGTGCAAGCAAAAAACTGTTCACCTTCTCCATCCTTTATAATATTTAAGGTATTAGCATGTGAAATATCAAACAACCCGTCTATTTTTTGCTGCTATACCTTCCTTTTTGTCTTGCATGCGAACATTTTTCCTTATTCTTTCCAAGATTTTGAATTATTGTTCAACTTTAGCATTCGCATGTTCCTCTAACCTGGTCGATAATTCAGCCTTTTCCCATATAACCATCAAAATCACGAGTTCATTTATTGTTTTCTTTTTTATAATAAAAAAATAATAACAACACTTCTTTATTTGAATACAACTTCGTTGCACTCAAATTAGGTTACAACCGACGACGTGCAGTCTCGTTTCGGCAAAAACGAAGCTAACTTGATCGAGTTGCGAGGCGTTACTTGAGAATGTCAGGCAAGAGGGACTTAGATATCAAGGGTAGTTAAATTGAGAACAAGTGCTCGTTAACGTGTCTTAAACAAAACCATAAACTGTTGTAAATTCTGTCATGAATATTTTTCTTGATCGTTCATCTATCGAGAAATGTTTTGGAGAATTCCTTGTCTATCGAGAAATGTTTGGAAGAATACCAGGTTTTCAAGAAACCATTCCATCTTCGTTTGAGGAAAACTTCGATCAGAATTGATTGGTTTGAATAGGAGATATTTTTATCAGTTATCTAATCGTTTGCATATCCATCCCTTACCCCTATCAGCCCATGTACACGGTTTCACCTTCAATGGGTTTCTAAGGGAAAGTTGAAATAAAGAAAAAATATATTACTCTGTTGTAGATATAATATATTTCTTGGCAACGTTAAAAGCGAAGAAGAACCATCGTCGTAAAGATCCTATCGTTGGAACAAACTGGTCAAATTAGAGAATTTTATACTCTTCAACTTTTATGATAGGTGCAAATCTCATTTAAGTGATAGCAAGTGAAATATTCGCGAAAAACCGATTTTTTGACCTTCGACCATCAATATCTTAAGACGGTGACATGATAACTTTTGAGACAACATTTAGAACGACCAAGTAAAAGTTTATACCAATTTACAGATTATTATCTTTCATTCCGAGGTGAATCCCCTAATATGACTAGGCTATTAGCATTTCATGTTCATCAACGTATTTTTCAGGTGTTTTACAACTTAAGGATTTTTACGATTTGACTGTTGTACTAGACGATATCAATGATAACATTCCAGTAATACTGAATAAATCCTTAGACTGCTCTGAAATTATGAAAAAGGTAATTATTCAACTTTTTTGATAATTAGTATAATAATTAGCATATAGTCCGAGAACAAATTTGACTGCCAGCCCGCAATCAGTTTTCAAATTGATGTTGATTTAGAATACTGACATATAATAATGAATATATCTACTTCTCTTTCAGAATGATCAGTTGGGTCCTATTATAGCACAGGATCTTGACGAAGGTGAAAATGCCGAAGTGAGTTTCACGATTGTGACCATCGAAGCAATTGGTGGTTCAAAAGAATTGAAAACGTCATCCTTTGAAATCCTTCCGCAAGATGACAATAAAACAGTTTTCATCAAAATTTTGCAGGATTTACAAGGTTATTATGGGCAGTATAACTTAACTATCAAGGTAAGTTGTATCCGAATTCTAAAACACAGGATTTGTCAAAAGGTTCAATTATGTTTGAAATACAAGTTCTATTGGAGAATGTTCCTAGCAAATGTTATACAGAACAACTATTCTAGTCTGTCGTTTACTTTCCAACAGTTATCACATGTTTTGAGATATTATAATATTAGATTTTTCAAATGGATCACCTCACAAACTCTTACATTTTCGAAAAGATATTTTTGGCAATTAGCAATCACCATTTGTTTTTACTGTTAGATGAAGTAATAATAAAATTAAACGTTGCCATCTCAACTTCTTCTTCACAGGTACTGATTTATAATATTTTGTCCGTCACGGATTATCAAACTTTGTTGATTTAAATGAATTATACAGGTTATTTAAAAAAGACACAGCAATATTTAAGGAGGTGATTGCTGAAGTAATACAATGAAAATAGTTGATATAAATATAGGTCCGCATATAGGCCAAAATTCTTTTCAATACCTAATGTGAGCCTCGATTTGAGAAAATCAAATGAAATTTCAGTTCCAATTTTCCCATCATTTATGGTTGGTTTTGAATCACAGTGATTCGATGTATGATATACTTGGGTTTGCCGCGATGTTTTCAATGACTTAGTCATATCAGAGACAGTTTATACTCGTGAGGTTCTAAAAATGAAACAACACTTTAAATTCAACTTTTATTCCTAATACCAAGAAACTCAGATCACTCATGTAGCAATTATATAGGATAGTACAAATTATAATCTCACATTTAGTTGAATCACAGAAGAAAATCACTTCGACGACTAGTTTTCTTCAGTTGAGTTCCCTGCGTTGCCAAAGTATCACTTAAAAAGTCAAACTTTTTTGAAAATATTAATATACAAACTGAAAGTCACACTAAATTATGTTGATAGCTCCAGCTTTCGGTAAATAATCATGAGAATAAAGTTTGTGTGAAACTTGATCAATGAGATGCATTTATATTGCTCTGAGGTCTTTTCAAAACTGGGGACAAAATAGTAACGCAGGAGTTATCTTTTTTTTATATTAGAGATACTTGCGTAAGGAAACTGAATCCTATTATATCTCGACGACACCGCGAGTACCTGAAAAGCAGAGACGGTTAATATTTCGCTTAAAGGCTAGCAGATTGTAGTCATGGGGCAGAACGTTACATGGAAGAGAGTTCAAAAGTTGCGCTGCTCTGTAGAAAAAAGCCTTCTGGTATAAAGACGTTCTAAGTGTCTTAATTTCAACCATGTAAGGATGGTTGGCATTAGTTTAGCGAGTTGACCTTGAAACAGAAACGAGCGGTGGAACAAGCGTAGAAATCTCCCCAGAGCATCTTCCACGGAAATACCTGTAAAAAAGAGAGAGCTCACCCACTTTCCTGCAATGTTCCAGTGGAGGGGTGGAATATGTACGAGAACAGTCACCGATCAAACGAATCGCCCTCATCTGAACGGAATCCAGGAGTTTCAAGGTGTGTTTAGGGACACACTTGGGAGCTATACTCTAAAACGGGACGAATTTGAGATTAATAAAGAGTCAGGAGTTCAGTCGGAGTGAGTTATCTTCTGGTACGATACAGAAAACCCAGTTTTTGACATGCTGACTTAGCAGTGTTCACAACATGATCGTGCCGTGACAAACTGTCTCCGATGGTCACCCCAAGCATGTTATGGAGGAAGTGAGTGAGATAGTCTCGTTGTTCATTACTAGATCTGGTACAGTACTGTTAACCTTCCTAGAAAACAAACGAGCTTGAGTTTTGCTAGCATTAAACTCCACCAGGTTCGCAGAGCCCCAATCGAGAATTTCCTTCAAGTCACTATTGGTTTTAGCGCACTGTTGCAGACTTATTTCGTCTGTCACTTGGGATGATAGAGGTTTTCTCGACCAGAAAGATGCGTGGAGTGTACTGTCGTCCGCAAAACTGTGGATCTTTTAGCCTGTAACAGAAAGCAAGTTGTTTATATGAAGTAGAAACGGGGTTGATGCTAGAATCGAGCTCCGAGGCACACTAGCAATTATGGCAAGTGTATCAGATGCAATTCCATCCAAGACCACACTGAGAAATCTATCTGAAAGAAAGCTTGAAATCAATAAGCATAGATGTTGGGATAAGCCATACGAGGACAGCTTGCCTAGCAGACTCCTATGCCAAACCCGGTCGAAAGCTTTCGAAATATCGATAGCCACAGCCAAAGACTCCCCAAATTACTCTATAGATCTCTTCCACATGTGAGTGACATAGGCAAGTTGATCTCCTGTGGACCTCTGGTGCCTAAAATCAAATTGACGATCATTAATGATACCAACAGATTCTAAATATTTGATAAGCTCGATATTGGTGGCTTTTTCCATCACTTTGGAAATCACAGGTGAAAGGGATATTTGCTTATAGTTGGTAGGGATGTTTTTTTTCCCTTTTTAGGAATTGGTTGAATCCTGGAAGTTTTCCAGTTTAATGGGCAAATGCTTTTATTATAGGACATAGTGAAAAATCCACAGAGAACAGGTGTCAATTCACAACCACATAATTTCAACACGATATAAGGTGTCGTCGGGCCCAGCTGCCATATTAGTGTCAAGCTCAAGCAGTATTTTTCTGACTGTCTTCTGCCTGAAAACAATGCCAGGTATATGAGGTCCGATATGAGGAATAACAGGAGGATCTTTATCTTCTGCATATAGAGTGGAATTGGATGCAAAAAAGTTAGCAAGAAGATTGGCATTGTCTTTAGGTGTAATGCCTAACGAGTGTTTCCTAGTTAGGGGTGAAAGAGAGCTCGAAGTGAAGTTTCTACCAACAGATTTGGCTATTGACCAAAATGACCTAGAACAGTTTAGACGGTTAAGAAGCTTAGATCTTACTTTGTTCATATAATCAGGTTTCGCATCATTCACTTCAAGATTGCAATCTGAAATGCAGGCTCTGCATAATCATTCGTCTGAAGAAGCTACGGTGTAGTGAAACGCGTTACGAATCGCAATTATTAAGTAAAATTCCTTAAAACACAGTACTTGTTTTTTTATTATTGACTTGACCTGTGTTTCTGTTAGAGCTAAAATGTCAGTTTTGGTGCTCTCTAGATGTTAGTGTACGGCATTGATGTTACTGTTGATTCCTCGTACGTTACAGAACTCTATTTTCAGTATTTCGTTCAAAGAATTTTCAGAAAGACGAACCTGGTTATTACTCTTCGATATAGACCTCCTTCCACTCGGAGATCCGAATGGGAAGGTATTTTACCTCCGGAATATTTTACTCTTAGGGCATCCATATCAACATGCAAAAAGAGTGTTAACCGAGAGCGAAGATAAAGAAAAAGGACATTTGGATAGGGTCTGGGATAGGAAAACAACTCACACTCCACATGCGGTAGCATGTCAGTGACACCAAATAGGAGAAGGGATTCATGTCAAAGACACTTCACTACATGTTTTCGAGTGCGTTGTGGTACTGCCTCGGGCGAAGGAGTTAGAACCTCCTTCTACCACCTGTAGATCTTGGTAAGGCATTGATAAGATGTCTAGAGCACGGCGCTTTCATAGTAACAATCAGGTGTATTCGATGAAATGAGAAATGAAACATTAATTCAAAAACGAAGAAACTCAAGATAAAACTGAAATATTCATAATAGAACAGGTCTGGTTATATGCACTGAAAGAAAAAAGAATCAACTCTTTCAGTTCGACTCGACCGCATAAAACAATTTAGAAATTTATAAATAGCATAATTATTGCTACTTAGTTTTCAAAAACATTCAGTGATTCGTCAAAATCGAAGTATATTTGTTTACCTTTCTCTTTTATCTTGGGATTTGGAACAATTTCCAAGATATTATCATGAGGCTCATATGAAATATCAGTCTTTACTTGTTTGAACCGTCGTCCAGTGTCATCCAGTCTTATGAACATGATCTTAACCTCTCCTTCTTCATCAACTTCACTTTTAGCGGCGCCTAGGTAAGTATGATATTTGTTTTTAACGAAAGAAACTTTCACCAAAACGTGAACACCTTCTGATATTTTTAACGGATGAATATTCTCTTCGTCGATTAGCTTTCTATCTTCAACAATTGAAATTGATGGAATAAAGTTCGACAGTGGTATTGAACTTTTCCAGGGGTATCACAATGATGCACTTGCATAGTTACTTGGAGGGGTACCAGGTTTTTGGGTACCGTTTCTTCTTCTCTTTGTATATCATCCTCATTTATTAAATATAAACGAATCTTACTCGAACCAAGCAATGTGTGATAAAAGTTGACGCATCACATATATCTGAACCAGTTGCCACTTTTTCATCCGCAGTGTGTTTGAGATAGCCACCCACGCCATCAGCGGCCCCTTTTCCGTGGCTTTGAAAAAATTCAATGTGATACGATCACAATTGTAATCCTTAATTGTTTTGTATATATCAAATGAAAATTAAGCTTCTGGCGGTACTAAGTAACAGGACCGTCAGAAAAGAAAAAAACTGTTTTTTATCTGAGGATAGTCCGTTTTTATGGCGCCAATAACTGGATGTAAGTGTGCCCAAATAGAAACAGGAATATGGGAATTATTTTGAGAAATAGTACAAAATGAGCTTACGGCTGGTTTTTTCTCTCCTTTAGCTTTTGTGTACATGACGCCAGTTACTTGCTTCCGTGATCCGCCAAAATGATGCAACTGCACCTCTTCAAAATGTTTACAGCTATAATTTTCGCTGAAATCAATGTGCAGAACCACTTCGTCACTCTTTAAATCATTTATAGCAGGTTGATAACATTTATATTGAACCTTGATGTTATAAATATGTTTCTTCAAATCTTTCAGAATCTGATTGAACTTTCTTATCAAGTCGGGAACTGTTTCTTGAACTGTTACTTGAACTTTTTCTTTTATGTTTGTCGTGATTTGCACTCTCTTTCCTGATTCTTTTACGGTTTCTGATTTTCTAACCCACTGGTGATGTTTGACTAGTTCTAAATTATTGCGTGTATGGTATAATATTTGTTTGCTCTCACAGTCATGACAATCACCGGTCATGCAAGCTCCTTCATATGTTGAACATACTGTGCCAGCAATGAGGCTGTTCATGTTTGATTGTGAAATATTTTGTGGTTGTGGGGAGCATTTATCATATATTGTGCACTAGTATGTATCCTGCAAAGGCAAGTTTCTCTTTTACCAACTGTAGGTGGATTTATATAAAATGGCCGGTGTTTTATGAAGTAATAATAACTACATTTGTCATCAGGATTCTCCTTTCTGAATGAGAGATGAAGGTTCTTCATCATATTTCATCATCAGTTTCTCGTTTGCCAGCTCTAGCTTTCGACACATCGTCAAATTCAAAATTAACTCTGATTCTCTCAACCAGGGAGTTATTCTTGGGAGCAGTCTGCTTTTGCCTCAATTGATCGATACCCAAAGTATCACGTACAATAGCAGTCTTCATTTTAGACTTTGAAATTTTTTTCCCTAAAAAGATTTGTTTGAAGGCTTTCTTTTCTACTAGAGTCTTCAACTTATTGTAATGATCTCTAATGGCTCTGGTTAACGTAGTATATTTATTTTCTCGTAAATCTTTGCTAGATTTTTCAGCTCTCCGGTATCTCTTCTTGTACTCATTACTTTTTCTTTTCTGTTTCTTTAGTTCTTCTTGCAATTTCAAATTTCTTCTGTATAACGCCGATCTATCACGCCTTACTCGTCTACGATCTCTAGTTCTAGCAGTTTCTGTACGTGGTAAGGAAGGCGGTTTATTCATCATAATTTCCTGTACGGCCCTTTGACGTTCTCGTCGTTTCCTATTCGCTATTCTCCATTTACGCCCAGCAGCTCTATGTTCCCTTCTGTTATATCTTCAGCTATTTTTTTCCTCGAATGGTATCTCTCGAGATGTTTCTTTTTGGCTTCTGCCCTATTTTCAGGGTTAAGTTGCAACTTGAGCATATAGCGGCGTTTCTTCTCAGCTGGAGTCAATGCCATTGAGTGTTTGAGCTAAGCTTCTCCCCGAAAAGGCAAAAATCATGAGTACTTTGATTTCAAGCATGTATCAATAACCGAAAATGTATACCTACAACAGCTGCGTTACCGATGCAACAACTGCGTTACTTTTTCATAGTAATGCAGTATAGAAGTAACGCTGTTGTAGACATTCAATTATTTTGTTAATATACGATCAAAGGGAACAGAAATTAAAACATTCCATGACTACTAAAAGTAATAACTGAAGAGGGATGTATTGAAATTCGAATCATGCATATATCATTAATACTCACCCTTAAATGACGATAACTGAGTGGTCACTCACTAAACACACGCACCTCTTCCAACGTTCACGAAGCAACTAATCTGCCTCACATAATTTTTCCCCGTCCCAGTCTTTTGTAATTCAAGAGTAGGCAACATGCCGAACAAAATGGTGCATATAAACCACCACTAACGTGCATAAAAGTTCATATTCTTAGAGCAACGCATAACAGCAAATATTTCATTCAGCGTTGGTGACGCAAGGGGAAATATTTTTTATTTAATTTGAGGTAGTTGGTAGAAGCCATCTGACGGCATTTTAATGAAGTTTGAAACCCACATAGTAGGTAATGGTATTGAAAAATAGCACCATCTAGGAGAAATTATGGAAGATTACTAATACTGTATTGGAGTAATGCTCTGGGACAGCAGCATTTTGTATGGAAAACAACTGCATTACTATGAAAGACACCTTCGTTACCGAGAGAAAAAATTAAATTTTGTATTTTCTCTCATCCGATAGTATGAAGAAATAATGTCGTAGATATAACAAATATATCTTTTTTTAAGAATTTAATATATTGTTACATGAAAAATGAAATTCATTCGAAGGACCAAGTTTTAGGCACGGAAAAGTATTTTGGCCCATATACTTCATTACCGATTAACACGGTGTTCAATTTTCATCAAGAGATACAGTTGAATTGGAATTTTTCGTAAACCGCTTGAGATAAAGAGGTGAAATTTTAGGGTGTCGAGAAATTTCGAAGGCGCATAACATTACTTTGGACTCACCAGTGGTGCACGTATGGTCACAACGCAGGTTATTCTCGAAGAAAAAACTGGGATCCTACTACTTCTTCAAGAATATAAAATATTTCTGAGTTTTCCAAGTATTTATCGATAAAAAAGCTTTCAATAATAAAAAACAAGTACTGTGTTTTAAGGAATTTTACTTAATATGTATATATTAAAACACAGTACTTGTTTTTTATTATTGATAATGGAATTTACCAAGTAAAAGCCTCCCAAATTCAAAAACAAAAAAAGCTTTCCTTATATTGTTAAAGACGCAAAGTTTTTGTTTAATAATAGGAAAAACAGGTCCATACAGTTCATTGTATGGCACATAGTATTCGATTGAAAGAACCACCGTAGTGTTTTTCTTTCTACAATTAAATATCATATGTTTGAAAATGAAAAGACAAAGACTTTTGAGTACCACCAATAACACTAACATCAAATAAAAATTACAAAAGCTGTTCAAAGTTACATCCAACTCTCTCAAAAACACCAGGATTTCTTCTTAGCGAGTAGCACTCAGCGCTAAAGGGGTAATGTAAACCAAAAACTTCAAATGACCCCACACGAAGAAATCGGGGTAGTTAGAGTCTGAGGACCGTTCACCTCTACCAATCCAGCGATTTCCATACTCTTGAGTTAGGAAGTCACGAGTAAGCTGACTAAAACGTGCAGGTGCGCCATCGAGCATAAACCACATCGTTTGTCTCATTTTCAAAGGTACATACTCCAAATATTCTGGAAGCGTGTGTTCCAAAGAGTGGTGGTACACTTCCCCCGTAAGTCTCCGTGGTAGAAATACCGGTCCAATTAGGCAGTCACCAACAATACCAATCAAATCGTTCATCGAGAACTGTTGTTTAGTTCGATCTCAATATGTCTAATGTGGAAGTGTTGAGTTATTCGATAAACGAATCAATGAGGTTCTCATGATATATCAGTTTTAGTGGGAGATATAAATAATAATACACTTGATTCGGGAAATGATATTGTCAATGAATATTTGAATGCACTCTATGAGAAAGGCTATATCTCGACTATCAATACCTATACTAGAAAGCAGGCAGGGTGATGCTAGGTCCTGTCGTGACCACACATTTTTATGGAGTAAGTTCTCCCTAGACAGTTTTTGTCCTGTTGCGAATTAACATTACAAATCATAACCCAGTAATCCTTGGTATCACTTTCCCTGAAGGAAATCGTCTGACGTCAGGGGTAAGGTTCAGTGTATGTCTCAAATTGACTACACTCAGTTAGCTGAGAGACTCGAGGGGGAGAACTGGTGACATATTTATGACGTTGGTTCTGCAGAGGACTGTGCACGGGCGTTCATTGTTACTCTGAAACACCACATAAAATCTTTCACAAAAACTTCGAAAATATTGAGAAAATATTGTACACGAAAGATCTGGATGACAAACGGACTTTCAAAATCAGTGGGTAGTAAGAATGATTTATACAGGAGGGTGATATGGGATCATGAGAATACGGCGCTGAAGACTGAATTCAGGAAATATCGTAATCTCTTAAATGATTCAAACAGGTCTGCAAAAATAAGTATATACAAAGACAGATTGGTTCTGACTTAAAAAGTTTACGGGAGTGCGTAAAAGTTTGTTCGGAAAGAAGGAGAGGGGGTTTAACATTGATTGTCTGAGACCGGATGATGAGGCTGTGCTAACACACCGGCAACAAATCGTCAATTGTTCTAACTCCTACTTTGCAGAAATTGGCTCAAAGCTGGCTGCAGGAGTAAGGAGACCGTCTATTAAAGAGCATAGTCCTAAAAGTAGTGTGAATTCCTTCTGTTTCACTGAGATTCCAATTGTCGAGGTTGTAGGTGCGAAAAAGAGTTTAAAGTGCGGAAAAACCCTTGGCAGGGATGGAATAACTTCCGAAACATTAAAACATTGTGTAATTCAATCTATCTCCCTTTAACTTTAGTAACGAATAAGTGTGAGTGAAGGAGAGTTTTCCTTTCCCTTCGAATCAGCCATTGGTGAACCTATCTTTAAATCAGGTGATAGAGCGCTACCATCTAATTATAGGCCTATTTCTATTATTTACACTGTCGGTGAAGTTTTCGAAAAAATTTTGAAAAATAAAATTGTGAATTTCTTGGAAAAATACGAGGTACTCTCGAAAAAGCAATATTATATATATATATATATATATATATATATATATTCTTTGGAAAAGAGAGGATTTACAAATATTTGAATAAATTGAATTTACAATAAATGCTTATATCTATAATTTTGGTGTATGTCAGAAAAAACACAAGTGTGAGCTCAGGAAATGTAACAGGAGAACCATACTATCTTGTATATGATTCAATAAACGAGTGAAAAAAACCTGAGGAAAAAACTCGTTTCCCTGTCGCTATTGCACTAGCAATAGCTTGTCTGTTTATGTTGTGTTCGTGTCGTGTGTACAAAAAGAGTACCAAAGATTTTTCTGCTTAGCCGCTTCATTCTATCTTGCATTCCACGATTTCCAAACGAAGACAAGGGTGAAAGAAAGAGGGTTTGGGACAGGAATCTGTAACAATGGAAAAAGAAAACCAGCAGAAAAATATTTCAACAATCATACTTCTTATATGTCTAAACAAATCTGAGAAAAGATTTTACATAGCAATCAAGGTCATGAAAAAGGACTAAGGAGATAATAAAAAAATACATAACCTGCAATATTTCCTCAAATTCCATCTCTGTTTGACCGAGAGGGCCCCGATGTCCAGGTTCAGTTTTCCAAGTGATCCCGATTATGATGTATAGATGTTTTAGAATCATTATGGACCCAATAATCTGGGTTGACATCGCCCATATATTATTCCTTCGTGGAACTTGCTTAATTTTGAGAAGAATTTGCTGAGAAATTTTGACAGTCGTTCGAAAAATATCAGGTGATAGAGCGCTACCATCTATTATTTCCACTGTAGGTAAAGTTTTCGAAAAAATTTTGAAGAATAAAATTGTGAATTTCTCTGAAAAATACGAGGCACTTTAGAAAGAGCAATGTGTCTTTAGAGAGGGGAAATCAACTAAGGACGCAATGATGAACTTACTGTCTAAAATTTATCAGGCCTTAGATGATGGCGTCCCTTCACTCTGTATATTTATGGTCTGTCCAAGGTGTTCAATACCGTCACTGATTGTTGTCTATTTCAAACTCTGGAAAGTATGGGTTACAGAAGAGTGTCATTCAAATTGATGGAGAGTTACCTAAAAAATAGAAAGCAGACTGTAGTGATGGGCGGTGTTGACATCGGGGAATAGATATGTGCAATATGGTGTTCCCCAGAGGACTGTTTTGGGCCCTACATTCTTCTGCATATACATCAATGATGTAGTTTTTTGTGGATAAATAGTTTCTTTTGACGACGATACTGCTGTTTTCTTTAGGGGTGACTCCTGGTCATCACTGAAGCGAAGAGTGGAGGAGGGATTTCTGTTAATCTTAAGTTCTTTTAGTGATAAACTACTCACCGTAAATATGGATAAAACATTTTCTGTTCCATTCATCAGTTACGCTTCTCATCTGCCTGATCTTGTTCGGCTGAATATAACCCTGGTAAATGAAAGTTTCGATATTATGAGAAGTTTAAGTTTAAAATATTTGGGAGTAACTACTGACTGTCATATTCGCTGGAATCTCCATTATTGAGTAATTTTTGAGAAAATTAAGAGGTATTTTGCCACTGCTGACAATCTGTAGGGGCTTCTGCTCGGTGTTCCAGCTGAGAGTTCTCTATTTCGCTTCAGTTCGGTCAATTTTATCGTACGGGATATTGGTCTGGGGTGGGGTGGAGACTACTCACCTGAAGAAGTTAGAGGTCTTACAGAAACGATTTATAAAAATTATCTTCAGAAGTGAGGCTACATATCCTTCTGTTGAGCTTTAAGCCGAGGCTGAAATCTTAGACTTGAGGCAGCTATATTGTTTGCGGATTCTGGTTTCACAATTTAAGAACAATACCTGTGAGAGTTTGGTCTCATGTAGTCGTGAGACAAGACATGCCATAAGTAATTATCATCTGCCCAGAATGCGTAAAACGGTTGGTCCGAGATCATCCTTGTACTTGGCATCTAGAACGTTCAGTCTTTTACCTGCTGAAATTAAAAATATGAACTCAACCAAGTTGTTCAAGAAGAGAATGAGGTGGTGGCTGCTGTGTCTCGTTCGGTCCTTCGCTTCCGATAGTGTAGATTTGAAGAATTCATTGCCGATGGGAATGGGTATCTGCCTGATTCTTTTCGTTCCTGTTTTTCCCTTCATTCGTGTATAATTCTTCATTTCTGTGTATTTCTTGTTTTTTTTTTTGTGTTTTTCATTTTTGGATATACTTGTTTTTTGAATAATTTACATATGTTATTATTAGTAATAGGCTTTAGTTGAGTAATATTAGTAGTTGGAAAAACCCATATACAAGGTTTTCCTTTCATGGCATTCCTCGATTTCATTTGTACTAGCCTGATCAATTTTGTGGGCGGATATTATGTCACGCTGCTCCCACAAAACGCATGTAACTGCTGTAATTACAGCTATGACTGGTAAGAATAAAATTATTATTATTATTATCAAATACCCAGAAACAAACCAAAAAAAAATAGAACTTCAAAATGGGGAATGGAATGAACTCACTCCAGCATCGAGTGAAAATTAATGAGGTTGATTTGATAGGAATACCTGAAAAACGAAACGAGAAAGTTATCGAAATAGTGAAAGAAATATTCAAGAAATTGAATTATCCAGCATTGGTTTAAAATGACGTTGACAACTGCTTCAGGGTTCACTTTCCTTCAAGAAATGGTAAACCGCGACCCATTGTGGTTGGCTTCAAAAATAAATTCATGAAAAATAAATTTTTCAGCGCGTACAAGCGTAGGAAGGAATTGAAGGCAGAGGTAATTGGTTTCTTTAACGACGATCGAAAAATTTAGGTTAATGAGACTCTTACATCATACAAGAGGCGGCTTCTTTATACAGCAAAAGAATATTGCAAAACCAAATATTTTAAGCTTTGTTGGACTCAAGAAGGAAATATTTTGATACGAAAAATATTTCATGTTACCTCAGAGGAATCCTGGCTAAATTGCCCGCTCAGAATAGTTTTCCGGATTAAGAATTTGTTTCATGTTTATAATGGCTCTCACGAACTCGAACTTATCTGTTTACTATCAAAATTGTTGAGAGCTCCGTACAAAAACAGCGGAGTTCTATAAATCAACTTTGAATTGTAACTTTGACATTATTTGTGTAATTGAATCGTGATTGTGCACTGATGTGCGACCAGGAGTTTTCGATTTTTCGGAAAGATAGATGTGACGCAAATAGTGCTAAAGGGAAGGGTGGAGGTGTTCTAGTAGGAATATCCAAAAAGTTTGATGCTGAAGTCCTCTCAGGGAGGCCGAATTCTTCTTGTATGGAGGATATGTGGTTGAGGGTTTGAATATCGGGTAACAGAAATCTTCTTTTCGGTGTTTGCTTTTTTCCACCGGTCACAGGTAAAGATAATTACTTATATTATTTTGACCACATAACTGCTTTGATTAAATATTATAGTATTGACATTATAATTATATGTGGTGACTTCAATCTGACCTTCTTCACGTGGACTTTCAATAAGAACCTAGATAGTTTTGTGAATAACTCCATTCAGTCCGAGATATATACGGCTTTTGTGACTTCTGTGGTCATAACTCGTTGGCCCAGTTCAACAGAATTGTGAACAACAACGGAAAAACTCTTGCCTTGTAGTTGCAATCTCTTGTGAGATTAATGTATTAAGAAGTTCTTTACCATTGCATCATCCCGCCTTAGAGACGTACTGTAGTATTAGGGTGGAAAAGTCTATAAAAAATGAAAGTCGTTCTATGTATAAATTTTTCAATGCAGACTATGCATCCATACGTAAACATAAGTAAAGATTTGTCCGAAATTGACTGAAATTCAGTTTTGATGAGTAATGATGTGAATGAATGCGTGGAAGAGTTTTATTTAGTTTTGAACAAGATTATTGAAAACCATGTTCCTATTAGAGTTACTAACTATAGAAACTATCCGACCTGGTATTCAAGAGACACTATCCGCTTGATTAAAGACTAGGCATGATATCGTTATAAGTTCAAAAGATTCAGAAAATAATTTCGATTATAAGATGTTTGTAGTGCTGGGTAGGCAGAGCAAAGCTTCGATCCAGAGGACTATGAAAAACATCTCTCAGGATATATATATATATATATATATATATATATATATATATATATATATATATATATATATATATATATATATATATATATATATATATATATATATATATATATATATATATATATATATATATATATATATATATATATATATATATATATATATATATATATATATATATATATATATATATATATATATATATATATATATATATATATATATATATATATATATATATATATATATATATATATATATATATATATATGGAAAATCCGCAGTTGATTTTCATTCAATTCATTCATTTCAAGAAAATGAAAATCAATTGAGGAATTTTCCACGGAGATACTCTGAGCCTTTTGTGCTTCTGCTTGGCCCTGAATCCTCCAGCACGTTACTTAATGGAAGTGCACGAACTTTATATGGATGACCTCAAGATATATACTGCCAACTTTACGCAAATGAAAAGGCAAGTGGACGTTGTCTCTGAATTCAGTAGCGTTATCAACATGGAGATGGGGATAGACGAATGTGCGGTCGTGAATGTTCAGAGAGGAAAAATTGTGAATGATGGATCCATTTAACTACTTAACAATGTCGAAATGCCATTGTTGGGGCCTGAGGATTCATACAAATACCTCGGCATTCGAAAGGCACGAGATATAAGAACAGGGAAAGTCAAAGCAGCCTTCAGAAAAAACTCTACCAACGAGTGAAGCTAATACTACAGAGCAAGGCGAGTCTACAGCTACGTTCGATGCCATCAACAGCTGGGCCTTACCGTGTATGACCTACACGTTTGGAATACTCGATTGGTCCACTACAGATCTCAAGGCTATGGATAAAAAATTAAGAACACTTCTCACAAAATACAGAATACACCATCCTCATTCCTCGGTAAACCGACTATACATAGGAAGACACGCAGGAGGACGTGGCTTCATATGCCTCGAAACAACATATGATAAACTGATCCATTACCTAAAAAAGCACTTCAATATCAAGAACTCACCTCCACACCAGGCAACTCGTAGTACTGACGAAAACATTACCCTTGAGGATCCCGAAAATGCTCTAGAAACCACAACCCAGGAACAGCTTGTTCAGGACTGGTGATCCAAAGCCTTACATGGCCGATATCCTGCACACCAGAAAACCCATAAAGTTAATAAGGTAGAGTCTCTGAGTTATCTCAAATCTATTTACCTATTCTCCGAGACTGAGGGCAGAATCCCGGCAATTCAAGACCAGGTAGTGCCAATCAGATCATACCTTGAACATATAGCAAACAAGAGCTTACCCCCAAACCAATGCCGGAAATGTAGAAAACACCTGGAAACGGTGCAGCATATCACATTTGGTTGTCCAATACTTACCTCCACTGCTTACTTACAACGGCATAATAACATGGCGAAAATCTTCCAGGAACTGCCACTGAAATATAGCCTAGTAGATAAAAGAGTCGAGGACTATATATACCTGCAGATGTCCTGGAAAGTCGTCAGGTTAAACTCTACTGGGCACTACTCTGGTAACTGACAGAGAGACTGCGCATAAAAGGTCAGACATAGCCGTCTTCGACTGGCAGGGTAAGCGCGCTATACTTTTGGACGTGACCAATCCCCTAGATGAGAACCTTGAAAAGGCGTACAACGAGAAGATCTCAAAATCTTCTCGACATGGCAGTTCAGCTGAAGGAGATGTACAGGCTCAGATCGATCATGATTCTGCCGCTTGTCATATCGGTTAACGGGTTGGTCCACGCTCGTTTGGTTGAAAACACCAAGGCCCTCCAATGCAGGGTTGTGTCCCGCGTCCAGAAGGATGTGCTGTTGCGTACAGCGCGTTTAGTCCGAGGCTTTCTACTCAGTCCTGGGTGACCTCTTGGCATATTGTTATGCCCGAGGCTACCTTCTTTTGTAAATAGGGGCTGTAAATTGGCGTAATATTTGCCTAGCAGTATAGCCACGCACAAATAAACATTCAATGAAACGCTTATCCCCATTCGATAAAACCATTGTTATAAATTTCAAACGTCAAAGAAAAGGAACACCAAAATAGAATTCAAGTTCAAACCTGATGTCGTCTAAAACTCAATGATATTTCATTATTTTTTGTTCATCATGGAGTTAATTCATGCAGTGTATGTTCAGAGGTTTCACAACGTGAGGTGCATATGATTGTGAAAAAGAGAAACATTATTGACGACAATTGGCCCTATTTGGAATAAATATTCGAGTTCGACCCCTCAAAGTTATGGAAAAGGTTCAATATTGTGATTGAATTACGCAGTTGATTCATTACGTTCGTGAAAATTTTTTAATCCGCGAGGAAAATGGTTAATATTTGAGGAAGTTGGCCATTTTAAATGCGAACGGAAATCGAATTTTAGGTTGGTTTTAGTAAAATATGGTTCGTTGTCTTTTTAGGACATCCATGAAAAACACAACAACTTCAGAGGTGCCTACGCCATGAGGTGAAAAAAATATTTCGATATCAGCTGTGAATCAGAATGAAAAAATTCTTCACGCTACTTTTTCATTTTCAAGAATTCTTGGAATATTTTTAAGATCAATGTGTCAAATTGTTCCGAAAAGACTGAGTTATTGAATGAATGTCCCATTCGAATTTTTTAGTGAAAAAAAACGTTCCAGCGGAGTCATTCATATTGGATTTCACCGGAAGTGAAATTTCGATACAATTTCTGAAAATCCTAGTCATTTGGCTTTCCAATGAAGCAAGAAGGAATGATCTAGCTTCAAAATTGCGAAAGTTAAGACGGAAAAAAATTGCCTGGTTTCCTCTGGCGCGCCCAATATATTGTACCTGCGAGACGCAAGACTCTTGCAGTCAGCAAGTTTTTGCTCAAATCTTGCAGGCTCACTTTGGGCTTTAGTATAGTTATTACTGGACGGGACCTCAGTCTGGAGAAAATGCTAAAATAAGATCGACTTAGGTTAAGTTAGGTTTCACTATTACTATTCACGTATTTCATGGTCTGATATATTCATTTCTTGAAAGTTACAAATTCTTTCATATATGAGCTTATACTGAAGAGTATCGTTTGCTAAAACACACCATAGATGGTTCCATGATGTCAACTAAAACGGAGTATGTTTCCTTATCATAGTGCACCATGACCACTACTTGCTTGAACGGAAGATGAAAGATACACGGCTCGGCCGTGAAATGAAGCTAACCGACTTTCGGTTAATCGAAACACTTTTACCGTTTATTAATTTCAATTCATTCAATAATATTAATGGTAAATATTCAGTATTATATATTAACAAAATCTTTTTTTTTCCAGACAGAAGATCATGGCAATCCACCTCTTTCCCAGAATAATTCCATACTGCTAAACGTGGAAAAATTCAATTTCCAGATACCTGTTTTCGTATATCCAGAAAGCAATGCAAACATTTTATTAGATGACGTACGTATTTGAAATATTGAAAGAGATATTCCTCAAGAACTTTAATAATGTTAGGGAGAAACTTAATTATTTCATTACTAAAGAACCCGAGCTGCTCCGCAGCAGTGAGTTATAAGTAGTATAACAACATAATTGAGAAAATGTCGTTATATCATAAGTTATGATGAAGATTGCGAATATTAATACGTAAAAATATCACTGTTTGAACTTATTCAACGTTATAGCTATTTCAATCTTTCGCTCATCATCAGAGAAGTATGAGTTTAAAACTAAAGTACAAAGTCAGCAATTTCCTTATAAATAGGTACAGAGAAATGAGTTAACATAACAGGTAAAATACATATTAGAGATTAACATAGGGTACTAATATATAATTGAAAACTACTTAAAATCCCTAATATTGAGGAGTACCATAAATCAGTCGGTCGTCAAGTAATATTCGATTACTGTCTATATTCGGTTTGGCTCTGAATATTTCTGAGGAATTGAGTTTTATACCTTATTAATGTTGGATATAAGATGTTTGGTTACCACTTCCATCAATTTTTCATTTCATTTTTTCTTCAATTTTATGGTTTTCATTTTCTTATTAATAATTCGAAATCTTATTATTCAGTATATTTTCTTTTATTTCTCAACCACTTGCACATGTCGCGGCCGGTTCTCAAATCAAACTTTTGGCTTAATTTCATATATTTGTTTAAAAATATCTTTTTTCAAAATTTAGACTTCCTTTCTACCTTCCTTCCTTACACCTTGGCGACACTGCTAAACATCAAGTGAGCAGAGAAATTGCATACAACACAAACAAGAAGAAAGAATACGCACGCAAGAAGACGAACCACATTTCCTTGAAAATTTCTTTTCATTAC
The DNA here is from genome assembly GCA_013387265.2 of Cryptolaemus montrouzieri. Taxonomy (NCBI): domain Eukaryota; kingdom Metazoa; phylum Arthropoda; class Insecta; order Coleoptera; family Coccinellidae; genus Cryptolaemus; species Cryptolaemus montrouzieri. The sequence continues at coordinate 66,045,794 of JABFTP020000103.1, forward strand.
GAAATAAAATTAATATTTCACAATTTACAACGTATCCGGTGTGTGAGTGAAAGTGCCGAATCGTGGAAAACTTCCATATCGACGAGGGCGAAAATTCTTCAACAAGACAACGAAAAACTGTCATTGCTTTCCTCTTTTTGTTGCTCTCTCATTTCCTGTACACCCAATTGGAAAGTCTTTTCTCTTACTTATCTTATCGTATCATATATTTTCGATCATATTGTTGCGAGTATCTTTGCGAAAGAAAGAAGCAGGGTTTCCGCATGAAATAGGAAAATTGTAACAGCTTCTCCTAATAAAAAAACAGTCCGCTAAATCGTCAATTACACAATATATATATATATATATATATATATATATATATATATATATATATATATATATATATATATATATATATATATATATATATATATATATATATATATATATGTATATATACCCCGACGAGTTGCCCATATATCTGTTCATGCAATCAAACTGATTTCATGAAAAATGTAAATCCACCACCCGGTGGTATATAAACTTTTAGGTTATTCATTCAAGGGTCGCTTGGTAACTCTCAGAAGTGTAAAATAAGAAGATATTCAATTGAGATGAGTTTATGCTGGAAAATATCAACAATTTTCGAGTTAATGAAAATCTAAAAAATTTTGACATCTTCAAACATTCGCGAAGTGACCAACCAACTATCATCGAATAGGTACTAATCATTTTCAAAATCGAGTGTTTCCTCCCCAGGCCCTATATATTGCCAGTATACGTCTCGGAAACTAATTTTGGATGTACTCTTGAGTCACTGAATTCCAAATTTCAAGATGCAGATTTTCTAGTTGTTGGAGTGTTCTACAAGGCATCCTACGTTGCTGAATCTTCCACCCCATGTTATCCCAAACATTTTCTATGGGATTCAAGTCAGGACTTCTGGCTGACCATCGTGAAATATCAATTTCGGCATTTTGCAGAAAATCTGTAACTACTTTAGCTGCATAAGGCCAAGCATTATCATGCATATAAATGAAGTTTTCTCCAATCAATGGGCCAAAGGGTACAACATGGGGTTCAAGGATATCTGCGATGTATCTGGCCGCTGTCATTCTTCCATTATTCACTAGGACTAACTCAGTTCGACCATGGAAAGAAATGCCTTCCCACACAATTACTGAGCCCCCTCCGAAGTCTTCGGTTTGCCGGATATTGCATTGCTGATACCGTTCCCTAGGTCGTCTGTATACAGGCACGCGTCTATCATATGATACTAGACAGAACCTGGACTCGTCGGAAAAGAGAACATTCAACCACTCGAGAATACCCCAATTTGCATGTTTCCTCGCAAACTGAAGTCTTGCAACTTGATGATCTCTGGTGAGACGCGGGCTGGTAGAAGCCACCCTTGGTTTTGATATCGAGCCTGTTCCTAACAGTTTGCAATGAAATATGCACATTTCTGGAAAGTGCAAGTTCATTTTGTAGTATTCTAGCCGTACAGTGCCGAACTCTTAGTGCAGTTAAACGAAGCCAACGATCATCAACTGGTGTTGTTATCCGATTTCTTCCCTGTTCGGTCCTTCTTCCATATCCCCCTGTTTCGTGGTACCGATTAATTGCTCTTGAAATAATGCTTTGGTTAACATTCAACAAGTTAGCCACGTAACGTTGGCTTCGCCCCTCCTCTAGAAGTGTTACAATTTTTACCACTTCATGATGACTCAAATAGCGTCCAGGACGTTCAGCAGTCATTACAATAAATTCAAAGATTCGAAAATTAACAAGAAACACAGAAAACTTGCATCAATTCAGCGCAAAACTTAAAGAGAATTGAATGAATACTGATAATCAAATAAGCTCATTCATGTTTCAGACGTGATTGAGAAACAAATGTTACTACATAGATAATATTTCTTTCCACTCATATGTCCAAAAACATATGTTGACAAAAAAATTGTGATCGAGCTGCTTAATCGATTGTAGAATTCAGAATACCAGGTGATGCGACAATTTTTGTGATGTGTGTATTTCTCGATTATCAGAAAGACATTGCGCGTATACACTTCGAATGTCTGATACGCTCGAGTATTTCCATATGACTAATTTTTTTGACATTTTTTAAAGCTTGTACTCTTTACTTTTCGAAGATTCCCATTTTGAGTTATTCCCGCTAAAATCGATGTTCATTCAAGTTATATTTTCTTCAATGAGTAATATTGATGCTTCATTTATTTCATGGAAATTCATTTCCAACCAAGATGAAGTAAAATATATTTTATACTTTCCACAATTTTAGTTTCCCCATCAAGTTTCGACCATCAACTACAGGAATCGAATTTACTTATATAGATACTAGCCTAATTTTATATTATGCAGTGGAGAGGTATTAATGTCTAGCTGACTAATAAGGGTAATTTCACTTGGGTTTTTACAGAGTTCATTGTTTTCGAAACATTCCAACAGATTCATTTTCTTTCCTTTGTCACAATCATCAACATTTATGCTTCTAATGTTATTGAATGTTTTGTGTTTTATATTTTCACATATTATCAGAGTGTTCTTTAAATCTGGTTTCGAAGTTCCTACCATTCTGCCTAACATAAGCTATCGTACACTCATTGCAAACAATTTTGTAAACTCCTGATTTTTTAATATATGTGATTCTTGTTTAGCATTGAATAATAATTTGATTAAGTTCAGACAACTTGAGAAAGAAGTTATTAATATTATAATAATAATTGTGCTATTTGATGTTTTTCTTAACGTAAGATAATCTTGTCTATAAAAACCAAGGAGGTTAGTTATTTCAGGCAATTTTTCTGATAGAATTTATTTCAATTTTGAAGTTTGTTGTGACAGTGGAATGGAAAAAGCCCTATGAATCATTAAATTATGAGCTGCTAATTTATGATTTATTTGATTGAATGAGTCCATGGGAATAGTTGAGTCTGTGAAGGTTTCTTTTCTGTAGATGCTATAAATGAGATTGTTAATCGACTTTGTTATTGACGAGATATTTATTTCTATTTCTGATGTAAACTTGATGTTGGTATGAACTTCATTCAGAAATTGTAGAAATTCATCAATTTGCCTGTTTGAGCCATGAAAACCTACCAAAATGTCATCTATATATCGGTACCAGAACTCTGTATGTTTTTCTGCTAAGTTCCTATTTAATATTAGGGTCCTTCAAAGTTATCCATGAATATAATGGTTAAAAGGGGGCTAAGAGGTGATCCTCTGGGATGTCCTGGTGTTTGTTGCTGAAATTTTCATTGAAATTGAAGCTAATTTTTCATTATCTTATTATTTTGAATTTCAATCATAATTTCACCGACAAACATCAGTACTTTCCATAGGATCACCTCTTAGCTCTATTTCAGCCGGTATATTCATGAATAACTTAGAAAAAACAGTAAAAGCAGATAACCACTCATCAAAAATACATACCGTGTGAGGCAACTGCAATGACAAAGACTCTATAACTGCGAAAGTATTCGTTTCTGGACGAAGGACAGAAACAGTTAAATTTTTGTCTGAAGGGGGACATCTTTTAACACACGGTGATTTTATTTTACATCAACGCCTTAGGCAGGGCTGAACAAAACTTAATTTTTTGAAAAAGGAATAAAGGTCGAGTGACACCTCAATTAGATCGGAAAGATTTGAAGACTAAGTCGGAAAACATGGACTTGGAGAGAGAAATGAACGAGGAGACCGACTTCTCCAATTTTGCCAGGAAAAGTCACTGGTAGGAACAAATACATGGTTCAAACTGCCTCCAAGAAGACTATACACTTGGAAATCTCCGCAAGATGCACGGGGAATGGTAATCAGAAACCAGATTGATTACATCCTAATTAATATCAGATTCCGAATTGCAATAAAATTAGTTAAAACCTAACCGGGGGCCGATATTGGTTCTGACCATAATCCTGTAGTAGCAAAAATTAGAATCAAACTCCAAAATATCAATAACCATATTAAAGAGCGAAGAACTAACCTTGAGGCACTGAGGGACATAGATAAAAACTCCGATGACGGTAGGTTCTAATGGTGAAATGCAAAACCTGAATCGAATTGCCGGTGACTTCGAAACCGATCAAATGTGGAAGAAAATTAGAGATACGGCTAGGAATAATGCAAGGGAAGTTCTGGGAGAGGAGAACGAACAGAAGAGAGAAGAATGGAGGACGGATGAAATCCAACAACTGATGGAGAAGAGAAGACTACAAAGAAACAACAAATCAGAATACAACAACATCAATAAAATAATCCAAAGGAGAGAAAAGAAGAGGCCAAGATGGAATGATTGAAAGAAAAATTCCGGGAAATTGAAAAATTAGAAAAACACCACGACAGTTTCCATCTCCACAAAAAAATCAAGGAGATGACACATACCAACCGACGTAAAACACCAGCCAAATTATTAGACGAAAACATTAAACGTGGATAAGGAAGAAGGAATAAAAACCTGGAAAAACTACATCATGTAGTGCTTTAGCGATGAGCGGAAACTACTGAATGATTCGAAGGAAGATTGGGATGGCCCGGAGATTCTTAGAGAGGAAATCGTCAAGTCATTGAACGAAACAAAAAGCGGTAAAGCTGCAGGACCTGATGATCTTAACGTTGAGATTCTAAAATTGTTATATGATAAAAGTATCACTATTATGCACAAATTATTCAAATATACAACACCGGAAATATACCACACGAATGAAGAAATCTACTTTCATCACACTACCTAAAAAGACAAACAGTAAAAAATGCAGCGAATACCGACTGATTAGCCTTATGTGTCATGAGTTGAAGATCTTCTTGCGTATTCTGCATTCAAGATTCTGGAGAAGGATTGATGACTACGTCAGCGAAAACCAATTTGGTTTCAGAAACGGATTCGGCACACGAGAAGCTCTATTCTCAATACAAGTCCTCATATAGAAGTGTCTAGATCAACACAACAATGTATTTGCTTGTTTCATAGATTATAAAAAAGCGTTCGATAATGTCAAACATGATAAGCTCTTAGACCTGTTAAAACAAATCGGATTGGACGGCAAAGACACAAGGATTATCAGAAATCTTTAATGGAACCAAACAGCACACACAAAAATTGGACACTCGACATTATCAGACATAAAAATATATAAGGGCGTTAAACAGGGGTGCGTTTTGTCGCCACTTCTCTTCAATTTATATTCAGAGGAAATATTTCAAGAGGCACTGGATGAGAGCGAGATGGCTGTAAAAGTAAATGGTAGACCAATAAACAACATCCGCTATGCAGATGACACCATTTTGCTTGCTAATAATGAAGAGGAATTGCAACGCATACTAGATAAAGTAAACGTGAGCAGCCAGGAGTACGGACTCAAAATAAATGTTGAAAAAACAGAATTCATGTTGATTAGTAAACAAAAAGTTGAGAACGCGAGAATTCATGTAGGAAATCAAAATATAGAAAGAGTCGAACAATATAAATATCTGGGATGCTGGCTGAATGAGCGGTGGGATCCTGATCAAGAGATAAAAAGCAGCATTGAAATTGCCCAAAGTGTTTTCTTCAAAATGAAATCCATGTTATGTAACAGAAACCTAAATCTAAATACTCGATAGAAAGCAACTAAATGCTATGTGCTATCAACACTACTATATTGCGTCGAAGGATGGACTTTGAAAGCACGAACTATATCACGACTTGATTCATTTAAAATGTGGCTATATCGACGAATTCTGAGAATATCATGGGTAGATCGAATAACTAACGCAGAAGTGCTCAAAAGAATGAGTAAAGAACAAGAACTGTTAACCTCAATAAAAAGAAGAAAAGGATCATACTTTGGCCATATACTCAGGAACACCAAATATAGTCTTTTGCAGCTTATTATGGAAGGCAAGATAGAGGGAAGACGAGGCGTCGGACGCAGAAAGTTTTCATGGCTGAGGAATCTGCGCGAATGGTTTAATATTAGAGACGCTGGCACACTCAATACACCTAGCACGAGACAGAGAAGAGTTTCAAATGATGGTTGCTAACCTCCGATGAGGAGATAGCACCACGAGAAGATATTTGAAATCTAACCCAAGTAAAATTACCCTGAACAGCTAGCTAGACATTGATACATCTCCACTACTTAATATGAAATTAGGATAGTATCTACGGTCAAAACCGATCAAGTATGTGAGAATTAAATTGTAGAAAGTATAAAATTCATTTCATATCATCTTCATATTTTTTCTAATTTTCTTTACAGGATCCGGAGTTAAATGCTGCTCTAATATTCTACAACGGATCCCGTCTCCCTGATTTTGAAGTAGATGACTTACAGGATCATAAATACAATGTTTCATTCAGTATAATTGACAAGGGCAGTAAGTTTTTACCATACAATTAAGATCACCATATCATAGAAAACCATATAAACGTGATCAATTGAGGCTGACTAATTTTTACCTGATTAGGTTAAGGTAATACAGTAGCAGCATTAAACAAACCCGACCATATTTCTGGAAATGAAGACTTTTTTAACCCACGAAATCTATCTAAAATGAATTTTGATTCCACTAATCAATTCTAAAATGAAATTCAAGGTTTATTAATTAAGTAAAAGATTGAACTTTTACTAAATAGTGCAATAAAATCAAACTAATAGTGCATAGTCTTCTAGCTCCCCAATTATTTTCACTCATTAAATTCCATAATGCTTGATACTCTATTAGACCAGTTGTACCTTTTATTTCAGTTCCTGTGGATAAGATATGTTATTTATCAACTGATTTGATAAAACAACATTGTCGATTTAAACTCAAATACTGTATCAAAAAATCCTATGGACTAATAGATGAAATAAGAAAATACATATTTCGCCAAATTAGCTTCTTTTAGTATTAATAACTTATTTCCAAGAGTCAGTCCAAAAGACCGAATCATTAATATTGAAAAATATGGAACTCAATAATATGAACCTTTTTATTCCACACTAAATATTTTTGTTTTAAGATCTATGTGTGAAACAAAATTACTTTATTTTTGAGTATGCATTTTACTAATCAGACAGAACCTCATTATGAAAATTCCACTCAGATCCCTATTAGCAGAAATTTTCATGGATAACTTTAAAACTACAAAACATAATAACTCTTTGGCTATATCAGTTTCGGTACCCTACGACAGCTAAATATGAATTTTGGAAGAGTTCATGAATTCAATTAATCCAAAAGTGCAATTCACAACCGACCTTGAACACAACAATTCAATCTTCATTTCAGGTTTAATTATCACCAACTTGAATAACATTTCATAAACCGCCTCATATGGATATCGTAATTCAAGATTCGTCGTTTCATCCTGTTCAACATACAAAAGTAGCTTTCCACAGCATGATATACAGATTATTAAATGTTCCTTCATCTTCACATAATTTCCATAAAAACAATGTAATATTGAACAAATAGCTTTCAATAATGGTCACAATTCAAATATTTAAGACTGAATTACTCAATAAAGAAGGAGAACTCAAGGCATTAAAATTTGTATACCCAGAAATCATCACAAATATAGTAGCCCCACATACACAGGAAAAGTGAGCAAAAATGTTAATTTTTTCAATTTTAATTTACAGGAAAAATATTCCTGTTACACATCTCATTCCGAAGCCATAATAATCTATCCAAACCCATCAAAAATAATAAAAGTAGAATTGATAAAGAAAAGAATTGTATTATATTCAATTCCTGTGAAAAGCTCATCAAACCCTTTTTTTATTTATTCTCGTTATCTTGACGAATTTCTCGCGAGCAATATGATTGTATTTATGCAGCCCCAAAATTATTTCTGCTAAATAATCGGATGAATCAATACATCGAATATGAATACATGGTTTGAATGGATTCAACTAAGAAAGGATTGAAAACTATAAGTGGAGAATATCATAAATCCAGATAATTGAAAATATACAGGGTGTTTCCGGATGAAACGAAAATTCTGCAACTATAAGTAAAAGAGACCAAGGGCTGTTCGAAACTGCACCTTATTTTCTTGCAGAGGCCTTTATTATTGATATACAGGCTGATTCATCGATTTAACTCGAATTTTATTATCTCAATAATTTCCATTGAAAGGGAACTAGGGCGCTGCAATTTTCACACAATATTTTGGTCGTTGATGTTGACTGAAAAATTGACGGAAATTTTCGAATGATCCAGCTCCTTCATTTTTTTCACAAATTTTGTGAGTTTGCAGTTGAAGACTATTTAAAATCGGGAGAGTCTGTCATTGTCGTGCAGCGGCGCTTTGCCAGCGCTTCAACATTGGTCGTAACGCTTCAATTCCAAAACGTTACACAATCATCCGATGGGTAGAGAATTTAAAAACGACTGCTTCAGCAATGATTCCGAAACTTCAAGATCGTCCCCGTAGTGTAAGAACATCAGCTTCCGTGGAAAGAGTGAGATCAGCTGAAACTCAAAGCCCAGTCTAAAAACGAGCTACAACACTCCAAATGAGTAGTCGAACTGTTCGCAGAATTTTGCGCCAAGACCCCCTTTCTCACCCCTTGAAGCTCATGGTTGTCCAGCATCTAAACGAAGGAGATTTTGCACAACGCCAGCAGTTTGCCAAGAGAATGCAAATGATTACCGCTGTTGAAAATATCAGTGATAATGATGAATGATGAGGCTCATTTTTAATTGAGTGGTTCGGTTAATAAACAGAACTGCCGATATTGGGTAGCAGAAAACCCCCGCTAACAGCATCAATCCCCACTTCACAGTGAGAAAGTTACCGTTTGGTGGGCAATGAACCGTCTTGGAGTGATTGGACAGTATTTTTTCGAGGATGGGAGAAGGGTAACCGTAACTGTAAACTCTGAGCGATAGGTTTTCATGCTGAAGAATTCTTTGATCCCAGAATTGCGACGACGAAGAATGAATAGAAGAAATGTTTAGTTTCAGCATGATGGCGTCACAGCACATCCTGCAAGAGCCTCAATGGAAATTGTGAGTCGCATTTCTTCTAGCCATGAAATCTTTCGTTTTACTGAAGTACCATGGTCTACGTCGATAAACCTCGGAATCTGCAAGAGTTGAAAGAAGCCATCAAAAGAGAAGTTAGGGCAATCAAAACCGATTTTTTAGAGCGGGTGATGCAGAACTTTGAGAATCGACACAGCAATGCATTGCAGAACACGGACGTCATCTGCCTGATGATTTTATCAGAACATGATTCTTTTCACTTTTTTCACACTAAGTGGTAACATTTCAGCTTTCATTTTACGTAATTACACATGTTCTACGTTGAAAAACAGCTCAGTTAGGCTCATTTCGAAAACATCCTTCCTTTACGCCCCTTGTGTAACTGTTTCACAGAACGATGAGTTATCACTGTGAATCATAATATAAAAAACCACCGATTGTAGCTCAAAAGATTGAGGAATTAGTCAGATACGTGCGCCTGCAGTCGTTCAAAGAGTTGATTGCACATTTTGAGATAATTTCTTAGTTCTTGGTAACAAATTCTCCATCAATTTATTGCAATATATTAAGATCTACTTTCTATAATTTCGAGAAGGTGCATCGAATCTTTGGATGCAATCCGTTGGTCTTGCATCGTTACAGGAGGTGCTCCAGCGAGGACTTTTCTAGAAAACGTAGTTGTTTGCGTCTTGTTCACAGATATCCTCTGTGAGTCAGAGCTTAAGTTATTAATTTTTTGACATCTTTGACGCTGAGATTCCGCAGCTGTAATCGTCTGCAAAACCAAAGATCTTGTTCTGTGTAGATGACAGAAGATCATTTATCTGCAAAAAACAAGGTTGACGAAAGAATGAATTCCTGAGGTACTTCTGCTTGCAACTGGTAACAATCAGATGTTATATCATCGACCACAACTTGTATTTATTTATTCGAGAAAAAGCTACTTATCCAACCCCGCAATTTTTTGGGAAGCCCATATGCAGCAAGTTTATTCAACAAGTCTGAATGTCAAACCCTTTCAAAGGCTTAAGAGATGTCGAGGGCTACTGTTCTAGATTTCCCATGCTTTTTCATCGTTGATGTACAAACATGAGTGACGTTGGCGAGCAGATCTCCTGTCGATCTTTTGCTGCGAAAATCATACCGACGGTCGTTCATAACTCCCTGCAACTCAAGATATTTGATGAGTTCATCATTTATGACTCTCTCCGTCACTTTGGGCATAATGGGAAGAAGTGCAACAGCGAGGTGGTTTTGGGGTAAGCACTTCTTTGCTTTTTTTGCTCGGAAAAGTCTGGCTTGCATTGAAAATCTGAAACAGACGGTTAAGAATGGGCTCGGGAGCACACTTTTTCAGGACGATTGGCGGTATTTCTATTGTCTAGAACAACTGCTTTCCTGCAGTTCAGCGTCTCGAGAGAACGCCTCACAGTGCAAACTCTGAACTTGATTTCTGCTATGGAAGAATTTTAAGCTCAGAATTCTTTGAGCACAAGAGAGCAAAGAGATCGGCTTTCTCTTTTGGTGATGATGCTATACTAGACGTCTTCTCTAACAAGAGGCGGAAACGCAGATTTGCAGAAATTAGCACTGACATTCTTCGTCATAGACCAGAACTGTCTAGTCCCGCTTGCCTGTTCAAGGAATTTATGAGTTACCCCTTCGTTGAAATTGGCCTTTGCTCTTTCAGTTGTAAGGTTGCATACGTTCCGTATTCGTATGAACGTTGTTCTTGTTTCCTTTGTTGGGTTCATCTTCCATGACTTGTAAGCTCTGATCTTGGCTGCAGAGACTCTTTCGCTGTCTTTTTTGAATCATGACTTTTGTGCTATTGTTCTTTTCATGGAATGGGGGATGTAGAGATCTATTCATGCGTGAATGATTTCTGTAACTGATTCAGTGCACACATTGATGTCAGAATCTGAAAGTCAAACATCACTGTATGGGAAGCACGTAAAGAATTCACGCAGCTCATCCCAATTTGTACGGTTATAGTGCCAAATGCGTCTAGGTGGTTTGGGTTCTTGGTTCAGCGGCAGCACAATGGTTCCAGTAGCAGATATAAGGTTGTAGTCTGAGTCGCCTAGCGCTGCTGAGACCTCCACTCCAAAATCATCTGAATCTGAAATCAAAAAAAGATCCAAGGTGTTCAGGAAGTCTGTTCGGTGATCAGGTATTCTTGTCGATTCGTCGAATAGCTACGTTAGATTCTTCTGTCTTCTCGCTTCATCTGTTCTATTGGAGTGGTGGATCCAGTTGGTGTTGTGGACGTTGAAGTCGCCCAGTTCAATGACCTCAGCTACCGGATGATGTGTCTGAATTCAATCCACCTTACCACCTAGATACTGAAACAGTCTAGCGAAGTTAATAACGTTTGGCGAGCGATATGAACAGTATAAGAACAGCGTTTTATCCTGCAAACAGATTTTGAACCATGCAAGGTCGAAAGCGTCGACCTCCATCGTGCCCTCTCTCTGTCATGCAACATCCGATCTGGCGAAAACACTTAAGCCCCCCTCAAACTCATTGAAACGTAAATACGTTGTGTCGGATGTTTGACTAATTTGGATTTCGGTTAGGGCCTGCACCCCATGTGCAACCCCATGTTGCTCGTTTAGCAAATGCTGGTGGACTGCATCGACATTCACGTTGTTGTGCCCCAGTCCACTGATATTGCAGAACTCTATCAAGAATTTGCTTTCTTTTATAAAACGTGAATGAGTTAGTGAATTCGCCTAAGGAGTGCTGGACTTACCTGAATCATGAACCCCTCGAGGCAGTCCCCCCTCCTAGATCCGAATGGGAGGCTATTTTAACTCCGAATGATGGATGATTTTGTTCCAGAAGATCTCATCATGCTTTGTTGCCAATCATTCGCACCCTGGAAACCGGACCGCCCCCCAGATCCCGAAACTCAGTCACACAGGTGACCAATTCACAGCACTTATAGATGAAGGTGGTGGTATCACACCCATCGACGGGGTTGAGGCCGCCTGCCACCTATTTATTCCTTAAAATCTAGTATTTTATTGCCAAACACAATCACAGAATCTTCTTTTTCACGAAACATGTTTGTGAATCGATCCCGTTAAATTTCACTTAGATATCCTATAATCACAGAAGCATAATAGCACTGTAGCAAAAAATAAGAATCTTAAGCCGTAATCAACTAATGCATTATTCCCGATATTGATGATTAACTATATACAAACCCATTTCATACGTTATACGACCGTAGTTATAGCTCAGAAGAATGAAAAATTCGAACAGTAATTTCATTTAAAATTGAAATTGAAATCTGTTTTTCAATTTTCAGACGGAAACTCTATATTCAACATTATTCAGGTGAAATCCTATACTGCAAGACTTGAATTGACCAGAAGCCTTACAGATGACGACAAAAAAGTGCAGAGCGTAAGTGGTATACCATTTCTTAATCGCAAAGAATATACATTTTTGTTCGAAAATAATCAGATTATTCGTGAAATTGGAATCATCTAAACAACTAGCGCACAACACGCATTAGTTGTTCTCAATTTTTGGTATGATTGAGATTTTTGATATTACATGATGTTACATAATAGTATGTCACAACTTGAGGGGGAAAATCTACGTGTAACTTCAAAAAAAAAAGTTCATATAAACAAAATCTTCGTGACGGAACTACAGGGTGTTGATATTTTCGGAAAAAGTGGTTTTTCCTTCAAAACTCCTGCAGTTTTTGAGATATTCAGCCCAAATTTGGAATGCAAGCTATTTTTTACAGCCTTCATCATTACACGTCCCAGAGCGTGGCTCTGCATGTCCTCAGCATACTTTTCATAAGATAGTACGTAACCACTGAGTACAAGCATGATGACATATGATCGTCTGTTAGTCGATTGCGATATTTTGACTTAATTATCTTCATTTCAGAAAATGCAGACTCGTGCAAGTAGGTTGGCCGAAACATTGCCGTCAGTTGAAGGGCGATTTGCCTTAGATTCGGATATGTATCTACAGATATAAAACACCAGAAATTGGTATCAGATGATGTAGCTTTGAGATGTATATCTAATATAATCTGCACCAACTCATTTTCAACAGAACATGAGTTCATATTGAACTGACTTGCAATTTCAGTTGCTAATTCCTCAATGTTTTTACATGAAGAAGAATAACTCACAAATGATTACCAATTTACTGCAATTATAAAAAGGCATTTCGAATAGTGCCAAAATATTCGATAATTCAGCCTCATACGTATCATAATTCAACTGAGGAATAATTGCTTTCAAAGATAGGAAATGTTTCAGATCCTTTCCATTCAGTTGAACTATCATAAGTTGCAATTTACTTTTGAATGCGTTTACTGCGCTAATCATCTCAATAATAGTTTTTTCTTTACCTTGAAGCTCCAAGTAAATGGTGTTTCAGTTCATTATGATGTCAGTCAAAACTTGCAAGCTACGTGCACGAATGGAATTCACAATTTTGTTGCAATGCCCATAATTTACTCCGTGTTCGAAACTTTTGAACGCAAAACTTGTTGATGTATAAAGCAATGGAATGAAAAAGAAGAAGGGAAATCTTCATTAGCTCGACACAATGCCACACAACCGTTTTTGTTTCCAGTCTTTACTGGTGCTCCATCGGTTGTAAAGCACACTAATTTATATATTGGTACCTTGTAGTTTTTATAAAACTGAAGAAAAACGAAATATATATATATATATATATATATATATATATATATATATATATATATATATATATATATATATATATATATATATATATATATATATATATATATATATATATTCGCCACAGGTCTTGCCCTTCAGAGGAATGATTGTCAAAAATTCTTTCTTAGCCAACATGTCATTGAATACAATCCGAACAAAAATACACAGCTGGGCAGTGTCTTTCATATCGGTAGATTCGTCGAACTGTTGAGAAAAGTATGTACATTTCATGATATCATGTTTCAGTTCAGCCATGTCCTGATTCATGACTTCAATACGCCTTGTGACAGTCGGGCGATATAACTGAAGTTCTCTAATAGCAGACAAGATTTCTGTTTTATTTTTAAAATTTCCAAATGGAAGCACACCCGCTTCAATGAATGCTTCCTTCACAACCGATCCATCTTGGATCTTGTGTTTCGCGAATATATGAGTGTTTCAAATGACGCGATGGCAGCAGCTATTAATTGTTTGGCTGGTCTTGTGAACATGACTTGTTCTTTTTTCAAACAAGATATCAAATCACGTACTTTTCGTTTTCTTAAATCACTCTGTGGCGGAAAATCCTTTTCATAGTTTTCATGAAGTCTCTCTAAATTACCACGTTTAGGTATTGCAACTGACGCGCGACAAACAAGGCAAATTATGCGTTTTAGATTTCTTCGCTGCACTCATTTTATACTATTTATTGATAAACTTTGTATCGACGTAGTATTGCCTTCAAGTTACAATTAAGAATGACTCCAATTCTTGCAGGCCTAACATTTATATCGGCGTGAACGAAAGTCTCGAATGTTCCCGGCAAACGCGCCGCCCGAAATTTCTGGAAAAGCGGCAAGAATAAAAAACGCGGCTTTTCTTTGACAAGTACCGCGCGTTTCTTTGATAAAGCCGCATTTTGCCGCTAGCAGAGTGTTATTTTATTACGTAATAAATTTCTGTAGTTTAGTTACCTACTTAATAAGAACTTTTTTGTTCTCGAGATCTACTCAAAAATCACTCGCGATCGAACGTATGAGCACCCCTAGTATAGAGTATAGAAACTCCTTCTCCTGCGGTATCAAACGATTCATTTTTCCTATTCAAATAACTGGAGTGAAAGCTGTTAGGGGTAGGGGGACAACGTAACATTCCACAAAAAAATTATGAGTTTTGTGTGATATCTTACTAACTTATATTTAACTATTCAATAATTATTCTAGATTACCATCGCAGCGGCTCTAAACGCCGATCAGCAACCGAACCAAAAGCCGACAACAGCATCAGTATCAGTAAATATCCAATTCTTCAGCACGGACGACACACCAACTTTCAGCGAAACCAATTGTACAATAAGTTTTCAAGAGAATTGTATAGGACCACCTCAAGCTATTCCCCAAGCATCGTACCCAGTGGATAACTTCATAAATCCAGTATATAAACTTCTTGATTCTATTGATGTCTTCAATGTAAATCCAGTAGATGGAAACATCAGTCCTCTGCAGGAGTTAGATTACGAAACGACCCCTTCATATGACATAAGAATTGCTGCTCTAAACAAGGAATCGTCAGAATTGAGTAATAATAGTCAATCAATACTTTATGTTCATGTTAAAGTAAGTATTCAACTAATTCCTAGATTAGTGTACACAGAAATTCAGACTATGAACAGTAATAAAACATTCGAGGGAAGAAGCGTCGGACTTATTTATGCAAAAATAGCTTTCAAGACAATAAATCATAAATGTGTTCTCTATCGAATAAAAAATAAATCAAATGATTTAGAATTCTACTAGGATAATATATTAGTACAACGCGTTTCGACACTCTGTGTCCTTCTCAAGTGCAAGGTTACATACTACTGATATAAATGAGATAAAAACACAAGGTTTAACTTTAATCTACACTTTATTTGAAAAAATTCGACGACGTTTCGCTGACACAGCAGCTTTATCAAGAATGAAAAATAGAATGAAGAGTATGGTATTATAAACAAATCGTAGAACAAGTTGGATGAATAACAGGAAAATCCACACCGAGCCATTGTACAATTAGTATGAAAGGTAATAAAAACTAATTAAACAAGTTAAGTAGGGGTGAGTAATTCAAATCTACCTGTTCATTCAAAAGCTTGTCCGAATGTTTGTATCTATTTATTTCTAATGCTTCTAGGAGATCTAATTTTGAACTTTTGATTTTATATGTAATATGTCAAAGTTTTTATTGAATGAATGGTTTTCTTTTATTAGGTGGTTTGAATAATTTGAATCAGATTTATTTTTATCGAAGCTACGTTTATGTTCAGATGTTCTTATGCCAAAACTCCTATAGGTCCTACCGATATAAATTTTATCACAAGAACCGCAATTGAGTTTATAGATTCCTGATTTACTTGATGTTTCAACACGAGATTTATTATTTTTAATATGTTTACCTAAGTTATTAGAAGTTTTGAAAGCTATATTAAGATTTTGTTTGACGAGAAAGGATTTAATATTTGTACTTGCAGAACCGCAGAATGTTAAACTGTTGAATATTTTATAGTCTTTATGAATAGGATATACTTCATTTATTGCTTTCTGATAGAGTTTTTACGAATGATTAGATCTATCATATCCGGATTATATGAATTATTAATGGCTATCTGTTTGATGATGTTTAACTCTTTATTATAATCTTCTACTGATAAAGGTAAATTGAGTAACCGATGTACCATGCTGTTTAAAGCTGCAACTTTGTGTTGAATTGGATGTAATGAGTAGTTATGTATAATTGTATCAGTATGTGTTGGTTTACGAAAGACCGAAAAACATGATTATTATTTTGTTTAGTGATTTTAAGTCCAAAAATTTATGGAATCGTTCTGTTCAATTTCTATCGTGAATTTGATGTTCAAATGGATGGAATTAATGAAATTAACAAATAAGTCTAATTGACGAGTAGTTCCAATGAAACATACTAAGATGTCGTCAACATATCTATACCAATAAAGAAATTTGGAAATGAGTGGATGTGTATGAATTTTCTGTTCAATATTATTCATAAAAATCTCTGCTAAAAGTGGACTCAAAGGATTTCCCATGATCAAACCATTTTCACTACTGTAATAGATGTTGTTGAAAGAAAATAATTTTGTTCAATGCAAACGTCCAACAGATTCAGTATTTCTGATTTGATTATGTGGTTAACATGATTCGAATTCAACATGTTTTCGATTAATATTTTGACATCACCTGGAGGAACACTTGGGTATAAATTCTCAACATCAAACGAAATAAGTTTTGCGTTAGGTGGTAGGTTAACGTTTTTATGTTATTTATCAATTCGAAAGAATTTTTATAGAAAATTTTGATTTGAATGAACAATAATTTTTAATGATATCTATAAGGTAGTGCGACAATTTCACGGCTGGGACTGTAACGTAAGATACGACTGGTCTAACGGGGTTATTTACTTCATGCAATTTAATGAGTGAATACAGTTGAGGTGGTTGAGGGTTTGGTAAAATTAATTTGTATTTATCTATTGCTTTAATTGAAGATTTTGCGTCATTTATTGCAATTTTAATATTTTCTGGAATTTAATAGTTGGATCTTTGTTTAAAATTGTATAGTTTCCGGACGAAATGAAATTTAGAGTTTTAAATAGGTTAGGTTAGGTACAATAGTACATTAGTTTTTATTACCTTTCATAATAACTGTACAATGGCTCGGTGTGGATTTTCCTGTTATTCATCCAACTTGTTCTACGATTTGTTTATAATACCATACTCTTCATTCTATTTTTCATTCTTGATAAAGCTGCTGTGTCAGCGAAACGTCGTCGAATTTTTTCAAATAAAGTGTAGATTAAAGTTAAACCTTGTGTTTTTATCTCATCATGGATCTACATCAAGTAACGGCCTCCACAATTCAAATACTACTGATATTCTATACTACAAATACACTACAAATAGCAATAAAAACCACCTTAGGAAAATCCATTCAAGGGCCATCAAGTATTTATGAGAATAAGTTGAGTGGGGGCGACTGTTTTATATCAATTTGGTCATTAAATATATTCTTAGAATTTTATACCTGCTAATTTCGAGGGCTTCAAGGTAATTCAATTTCTGTCATCTACTTTCTGTATGTGAAACTTGGAAATGAATCCTATAAACGTCTAACATATTTTGGTAAAAGTATCGAATCGTCAAATTCATTCCTTGAAAATTTCAACTTAAATATAGCTTTCAGAACAAGAAACAACTTAGGTGGACATATTAAAAATTACAAAATAAAAACTAAAAAAGGAAATAAATCCGGGGTATATCGTTTAAATTGTCTAGACTGCGATAAGTTTTATATTGGCCGTACCGATAGAAATTTCGGAACTAGAATATCGGAACAGAAACGTAGTTCCAATAAAAAAAAGGCAGATTCCTATTATTCAAATCACCATTTAGATTGCAACCACTCATTTAATCCGGATTTCCAAGTTTAACATACAGAGAGTAGAGGCCAGAACTTAAATTACATTAAAGCCCTCGAAATTAACAGATATAAAAACTCCAAAAATATACTTCATGACCAACTAGATATAAATCAGTCACCCCTACTAAACTTATTCCCAGAAATACTTGATTGTTTTTAAATGGATTTCCCTACGCTGTTGTTCTAAAACTAGTAATAAAGTAATACTTCCACAAATGGGCTATTAATTCGAAAATATTCAGTTTAACATATTCTGATCTGAAGAATCCCACATTATTTTGGGTTAATATGTTCAAAAATGATGAGTGATGCCTATTTGAGAGGTTGAGCGTCAGGGCGAGCATAGGTGTCCCATCCATTACTTGCCGTCCTTCTCGTAAAGGATACGACTTTCGTGGGTGAGAGCTTTATAAGCTCAACCAGCTTCAGTTTGCAAGATCCAAATTCTTCCATCCTGATCCTGTCCCCAGCTGGTCACTCGCACATAAAATGTTCCATTGATTCTATATCTTCTTCACATAGTCTACATAAAGGATCCAGAACCAATCCTAATTTATTCAGGTGTTTCCTGAGGCGATGGTGCCCCGTTATTATGGCAGTTAGAACTCTCAGTTCTAACCTAGAGAGTTTAAGCCAGGCCTTGGCTTTAGCAGTGGAAGGTCCACTGATGGCATGTCGAGCGTGTCTACCATCAGGGACCCTCAAGTAGACGGTTCTTGGAGCTGCTCCATTCCTGTCTATCCTGTCTATCGGAAATGATGATCTGGAATGGCCTCTCCATGTTGGTTTTAGGTGTTGCTATGTCCGACCTTATACTCAGCACTTCATTGTCCTCGATTTCAAACTGTAAGGCACCAGGCACAAAGCCGAAGTTACCCGCTTCGTTAAGGGAAAAATGGTGAAATATGTAGAAAATCTATTCTAGCCACTCCTCTATCGACAGATGAAGATGGGCAAGGCCTAATATCAGTTCCAAGGCCGCAGTGGGTGTAGAGAGAAAGACTCCAGTAATCATCATGCAAGCTGTTCTCTGTAATTTAGAGAGCTTGAGTTGGCATTGCTACTTAAGACTGCACTCCGTCAAGCAATGCAGCCGTACGTAATACGAGGTCTAACCACCATCACATATAGCCATTGAAGTTGTTTTGGGGCAAGACCTCACTTTTTTCCACAGGTCGTTTGACATTCCCATAGGGAATGTCTAGCCTTGTGTATTGTGTTTTCCAGCTGCGAATTACACGTGAGTTTGCTATCCAAGATAATCCCCAGATATTTTGCTCCTTCCACAACCATAATAAACACCCCGCCCAGGGTCGGGGGTAAAACAAATATCCTCCTTTTCCTGGTAAATGGTACCATAACGGTTTTGTAGGAGTTTATGCTAAGTTTCTCTCCTTCACACCACCCCTGAATTGCAGACATAGCCTCCTGAAGTCTGTCGGAAACATCGCTATCATCTCCGACAGCCAGAATGACTATATCATCAGCATTTAGCATGTTACTAATCCATTCCGCAATAATATTTGGTACTCCTCTAGCTCTCACAGCCCCACACAGCGAGTCAGTGGGGGCCGCATTAAACGCACCTTCAATGTCCATGAAGGTTGCAGCTGCAGCCTCCTCGTGGTCCAGAGACTGTGTGATCCTCCTGGCTAAGTTGTTAAGTACCAGATCGGTTGATTTACCTTTTTGATAGGCGTATTGATGTTCACTCAGAGGCCTCAGCGATAACACCTCGGTCCTGATGTATCCATCTAACACCTTCTCCAGGGTTTTCAAAACAAAAGACGTAAGACTAATCGGTCTGAACGACTTAGGTTGTGAGTTCGATTTACCCACCTTAGGGATGTGAACAATTCTGACTCTTCACCAGCTAGCCGGGACATAATTGCAGGCAAGACTTGACCAGAAGAACCTAATGAGGTATGGGAGGAGGATATTAACCCCCAGTTGTAAGAAGGCAGGCATGATGCCATCCTCTCCAGGAGATTTGAATGGCCTAAATGAGCGAATCGCCCACCTGATTGCTCCGGGCTTGATGATCGTTCTTGCGTTCTTCCAATCGTCCTTTTTGACCTTTTTACGAGGACCCCTCACAGATCCGATGGGGAGCGCTGGTCCTCTGGCGAGAACCCTTTGCAGCCTTGCACGACGGAGGTACTTTCCCCCTCCCCGCAGAACCTGAGCAGGACTCCTTATATCTTTGTTGTATGACGTTAGAGGAGAACGATAATGGTCCCAATTGCTGGTATTTTTAGCTAGTTCAAATAGTTTCAGAACTTCCCTTCTACGATTCTCAAGAGCAGGATTCCACCATGAAGTTGTGCCATTCTCAGGCTTTCTCCTTAGTAGACAGTTATCGTGGTACACTGACCCGATCGACTGGGATATCTTAAGCCATACGCTCAACGTCTTCACGACTGTTGTAGATGTGGCAATACCTCCCAAATGAGCACTAAGGGTGGCCCTATATCCATCCAAGTCAGCGCTCCTCAGGTTTTTGTATTCGACCACTGGTTTGATCCCAGACTCAATATTAAATTGAATGTGTCTGTGGTCAGATCCCGAGGGTTCACTTGACAACCCCACCTCGAGATTTTATTGCTCAGGGAGTTTGAGCAGAACGTAATGTCCAACACCTCAGCACGGTTTCGCGTCACGGAGGTTGGTTTATCACCCCTATTCAAAGGAATGAGGGCTTCTGCCATGAGAAAGTCGAAATGACTTTCACCATTTGCTGTGATGTTTGTGCTTCAACACACCGAGTGGTGTGCATTAGCATCACACTGTTGATACAAGTTGATATATATTCTGTCGAAAAAGTACCAGGAATTTGTCAGTGCAACACAATTTTTTTTGTCCAAATTAATTGTATCATAATTCAAAGTAAGCCCCTTCCGAAATAATACATTTACGCCATTGCATTATCCAGTCATCATAACATTTTTCAAAAGCTATTTTCGGAATCGACTTCAGTTCTCGCCGCAAATTCTCCCGTATGTCTCCTATGGATTCAAAACGGGTACCTTGTAGTGGTAATTTGCGTTTTGGAAAAAGAAAAAGTCGGCCGAAGCCATATCATGTGAATACGATGGCTGTTCGATGGTATTTGTTGAGTTTTTGGTCAGATTATTTATTTATTTATCGGATGGCAAAAGACACTCATAGGACCAAATTAAAAGGGAAAAGAAGATGTACATACAAACATGAACATGTGAGGGTATATATAACATACTTAGGAGGTTACAAACAAACATCAAGTTCATTGATATATTCTATCGATCTTTCAGTTGCCAACAGAAAGTCTAAAGGATTACCACTATAAGATCTTGTTGGGCATTCCTCGACTATATGCCCAATCGTCTGAATTTCCCCGCACTCACACTGGGAAGACGGTAGTTTGCCCCATATGTGCAGAAAATATGCGCACCTGCCATGCCCAGTTCTGATTCTATTGAGTTTAGACCAATTTTTACGGGGAAGATCAAAACCTGGTGGCGTTTCAGTTATGTACGGCATGTTATTAACTTAATGCGCAGTCCATTCCTGGTTCCAGGCTTTACTAATATCAAATCCCTCGCGTACAGCTTCCCTCGCTGTGGGGGCTTTCTTGACCAAAGTCGTTTGTTGTTGGCTTCTGCAATATCTTTCTTGTCGTACTCGCGTAAGAGCATATGTTCTACTCAAATGAGGAGATGGAATATGACCTAGTATTGGGAGCCATTTCATGAGAGTGGATTTGATTACGCCTGCAATCATTCTCATGGAATTATTAGTTTGAGTATCCGCCTTCTTCACATGCGGACTATTTAGCCAGGCTGAGGCACAAAACTCGGCAGTGAAGAAAACAAGACCCAGAGCAGAGGAGCGGAGGGTAGATGCCGATGCTCCCCAGGAGGTGCCATTTAGTTTTTGCAGAATATTGTTTCTTGTTTTAAGCTTCTCCGCAGTGTTTGACAGATGCGCCTTGAATGAGAAAGTCCTATCGAGAGTAATGCACAGGTACTTTGGTGTTTTGTCGTAGGTGAGTATTGTTCCTTCGAAGCGAATAGTGAGTTATTTTCCAGCTAGTTTGTTATTCAGGTAAAAACAGGTCCCCTCTGTCTTGGAGGCATTAGATTGGAGCCTCCACCTTTTAAAATATTTTCAAAAAATCTCGAGATCCGTTATAAGACTTTCTCCAGACAGTTTGAGTGATATACACCTCGTGGCCAGAGCCCAATCATCAGCGTAACCGAATTTTTTGGATCTCGTCTCTGGCATATCCGCGATATATACACTAAAGAGAAGTGGAGCAAGCACTGATCCCTGTGGAAGGCAGTTCCTCAGTTTTCTGTGAAAGCTTATATCAGTTCCCATGACTACTCGAGACACCCGATCGCTCAGCATGTTGTCCAGCAGGCGTTCTGTTAATGAACAAGGGATTGCACGTAGGAACTTGTAAAACATACCCTCTTTCTATACGGTATCGTAAGCAGCCGACAGGTCGATATGCAGCAGAGGTTTTAAGTTTTCTGTGGAACCCAGCTTCAATGAAAGGGGTCAGTGATAGAACCTGGTCTGCGCAACTGTGACCTGGTCCGAGTCCCGCTTGCTCTACGGGAATCAGCTCGAGCAGTGTTGGACTGATTCTTTTATATATCAGTCTCTCCAACAGCTTGTAGACCGCAGACAGAAAGGCGATTGGTCTGTAGCTTTTTGGGCAGTCAGCAGGCTTGCCTGGTTTGTGTATGGCTAATATCTTAGTGCTCTTGAATTCTTGAGAAATGCTGCCAGATTGCATGACGTCAGTGAAAAAACGAGCTAACGAATTTCTGATCTGCCACAATTCACCAAGAACTCAGGATGTGTGTTGTCAAACCCTGGAGCCTTGCCCAGCTTGACGTCCTTCGAAGATGCTGAAATATCTTCACTGGAAAACGGGTGTTAATGTTCTGTTGATCAAGCTTCATTCTTTAAGATTTTCAGTTTGGTCAGAAATTCATTCACAATGATAGCCTTGTGAGATGGTGCATTATCGTGGTGCCTCATTCACCGCATAAGGCTCAGGTAATATTCTTTATTCACCCTCTGATCTGAATTTCAAGTGCACAACACCTCGATAATCAAAGAAAACAGTTAACACTATTTTGATTTTTGACTTGGTTGTTTCAGTTCAGTTATAAGGCGGCATTCCAAGCTAGTTTGCATGTCAAACTCGTAAACACATGTATCATCACCAGTTACAATGCATTTTATGAAGGTGGGGTCGGACCCTTACGCAATTCAATTTTTGAATAAATTTCAAATCTTCTGGAACCAGTCGAGCGGCACTGCGTTTCATACCCAAACAATCGTTTGAAATGTTACGAGTTGATTAGTGAGATACATAAAGTTCATTGCCTTTCTCTGAAACTTGAATGACAATTTTCAATTACCATGTCCTTCCCTTTATCAATGTTGAATTTGAAGAAGACGTTGATGGCCGACCAGAGCGAGACAAATCTTCCAGTATCTCTCGACCGCTGTTGAATGCACTGTACCACTCATATACCCGTGTTTTTGATGAACTCTATTCATTTAACATTTTCAGCAATTCGGCACACAAAATTCCGTTTGCAATAGAAAATTTGAGACGAATTCTTTATTCGATATCTTTATCCATTGTAAAAATTGCAAAACACACTTGTGAGAAGTGACAAAATCTAGTATTGTGAATAAACTAAATGACAGATCGGCTTCCAACTCCACCACAGTATATAAACAGCTGTGGTAACTTAACAACAACATAAATTCTAACAATCACCGCAAGTAGAGTTTTTAAATAATCGGGTCCTTTTGGCGGAATGTATTAGGTCCGCAAGTAAGTTCTCGATGTTTTTTCTTATGAAAATACAACTTTATTATGAGAAATGATTACAAGTGAATCATTCAAAATATTGCCCATCGCTAGCTACAACTTTTCCCATCTTTCTGGCAGAGCTCGAATACTGTGACGGTAGAAGTGTTCGTCTTTCGAGGCTATCCACGAATCAAGCCATTTTTCGAGCTCTTCATATGAGCGGAACTGCTGATCAGCCAGACTATGTGCCATCAAACGGAACAAGTAATAATCGGATGGTGCAATATCTGGGGAATATGACGGGTGGGGTAGGAGCGTTTCCGAGTAGGTTTTAACGGGTTTGGCAACTTGAGGCCGAGCATTGGCATGCTGTAGAATTACTTTTTCGTGTCTCTGCTCGTATTGTGGCCGTTTCTCGCGCAGTGCTTTACTCAATCGCATCAATTAAGTTCGATACATTTCCCCAGTGATGATTTAGTTCGGTTTCTATAGCTTCTAATAAATAACACCGACTTGGTCCCACTAAATACACATCATAACTTTGTCAGTGTGAATATCCGGCCGAGGCGATGACGTAGAAGCATGACCGAGCAGACCCCAAGAGTTTTTTCTTTGGATTGCTGTAATGAATTCATTTTTCATCACCCGTTATGATGCGATGAAGAAAACCCTTTCTTTTTTGCCGCTGGAGCAGTTGTTCACAGGCGAAAAAACGACGCTCAACATCTCTTGGCTAAAATTCATAAGGATCCCAAGTTACTTGCTTTTTAATCATTCCAAAAGCATACAATCACTTGGAAATGGCCTTGTGCGTAACTCTTAAGGATGAAGCAAACTCTTCTTGCGTTTGGCACGGATTCTCATCGAGCAATGCCTCCAATTCAGCGTCTCTGAAGATTTTTGGCCGTCCACATCGAAATCACCGGTTTTGAAGCGACAGAACCAATCCCGGCACGTTGTTTCACTCAGAGGCAGCATCTCCGTAAACCTTTTGGAGCCACCGTTTTCTTCGAATGAAAAAAGAAAATCAAAACTTTCCGCAAATGACAATTATTTGACACAAAATCAGACATAAAGTATATGACGCAAAAACAAAATCATTAATGTGTCACAGTGATTTGTTTACCATATCTCTCAACTTCACTCAAGAAGTTCTTGATAAGTAAAAATCGACCAACTCTTACTGCTGGGGCCATCTGTTGACAAACAGCGAAAACTTTGTTGCGCACCGAATAGCATTCTCAGATATTCGGCACACAAAATTACGTTTTCAATAGAAAATTTGAGATGAATTCCTGTTCGATAATTTTATCCATTGTGAAAATTGCAAAACACACTTGTGAGAACTGACGAAATCGAGTATTGTGAAGAAACTAAATAACAGATCGCCTTCCAACTCCGTCCCAGTATATTTAACCAAATTCGAAGTTAGATATTTTTACTAATTCCAACCGATTTAGATGATTCGTTCGGCAAGTTATAGATCAACTCTTCTGCTTTGTAGAAATTATAAGAGAAACCAAAAAAAATTTGAAAAAAATTTCATACGGGGGCAAAACTAAAAGTGTTTTTTTTGTCAAAAATTCGTAACACCCTATGGAATTTCGTGGTCCGAGTTGAAACGTACAATATCATGGTCTGTCAAGACACATCTTCCTATAGTAACGCCCTTCTTGTTTCATGCGTTTATCTCTATTTTTGCAAAATATATTTAATTTCAAGTGGAAAATCACCATTTTTATGTTCGAATTGCATTAGTTATTGATGACAATTTGGTTAATTTGGTGAAATTAGGAATTCGTAGGAGATAACAGTCGGTAGGTATTAAAATACACAACCGAATTCTGGGACCATTGATAAAACTTTTCATTTACACATGTGCACACCTTTTTTTATCAAATATGAAATACAACACACAATACAACACGAGTTTTCCATTCTTTGATTTGATACAAATTCGATCGGTTGCGGTGTTTTGTGATTCTTTTACTGTTTACGATTCGAAACGGTATTTTTCATTCAGAATGAGAGATTTACCACCAACCTCAGTAGCAAGGGCAGTTACATTAATTGAGGAAGGGCGCACCTACCGCTCAGTCGGTACCATGTTGGGTGTCTCGACGTCGGTTATCCATCGAATCTACCGACGTTACAGGGAAACTGGATTGTACGTGAGGAGGCGAGGACAAGGAAGAAATCGGGCAACCCGCGCTATACATGACCGTTTCATCGTCAATCAAACCATAAGAAATCCTCGTCTTACTACTGTTCAGGCACGTAACCTTCTACAAGCAGTGGATAACATTAACGTCAGTATGAGGACAGTCAGAAGACGATTAAATGAAGTTGGTCTGAGATCATACGCGCAAGCAAGAGCACCAAGACTCGATAGAGCCCATCGGGTAGCAAGATTGGCGTTTGTTAGGGAGTATGTAGCATGGACAATCAATCAGTGGAGACGAGTTTTATTTAGTGATGAGAGCCGATATTGTGTGAATTTCGTGGATGGTAGAGATAGAATATGGAGGCTTCGAGGGAAACGGTACAATCAAGGGTACAATCAAGCGAACTTCGCAGGTACTGAGCAATACGGTGGAGGGTCAGTTATGATATGGGGTGGCATATGCTTGGGAGTACGAACAGAACTGGAGATTATTGGCAATGGATCACTTAATGCCCATCGGTATATAACAGAAATCTTGGAGCCCCATGTTGTGCCTTTTGCTCCTTACATAGGGGAAAATTTCCTTTTTATGCAAGATAACGCGCGCCCTCATACTGCGCGCATAGTGATAGAATATCTCAATGAAGTTGGAATCACACGAATGGACTGGCCGTCGCGGTCACCGGATTTAAACCCGATCGAACACGTTTGGGACATTCTTGGAAGAAGGGTTCGACAACGGAATCCAGGCAACGTTGAAGAGCTGACATTGGCTTTGGTGGAAGAGTGGCACAACATACCTCAACAGATGATAGACAACATCATTGGGAGTATGCGAAATCGTATGCGCGCTGTAATAAGAGCTCAGGGGGGTCATACTCGCTACTAAAATCAAATGTTTTTTTTGTGGATCATCATGAACATTTTTCTCAACATGTTCATTTCATTTCACGAGTGTATCGCCAGGATACACACCTGCTCTCAATTTTGGACAGGAATGATAATTATTATGTGTCACACAAAAAAATTCAAAAATGAATGTGCAAAATCAACAATTTTTCCAGTGTACTTCGAGTTCTCCCGGAGCGTGAAATTGGCCAGTGAATTTCAAAAATTTTTATTTCGTTAGATTTCTGCTTCTCTAATTTTGATTTTATTTTTTTGCTTACCTCCGATGTTATGCACCTACGCAAGATTAAAAATAAATTCTTGAAATTTGTGACTTTTCGCTTCAAATTGGATGTCTCTTGTAAAAATAGAGATAAATGCATAAAACAAGAAGGGCGTTACTGTAGGAAGATGTGTCTTGACAGACCATGATATTGTACGTTTCAATTCAGACCACGAAATTCCGCAGGGTGTTACGAATTTTTGACAAAAAAAACACTTTTAATTTTGTTTTTCTTATAATTTCTACAAAGCGAAAGAGTTGATCTATAACTTGCCGAAAAAATCATCTAAATCGGTTGAGAATTAGGAAAAATATCGGACTTCGAATTTGGTTAAATTTTCGAGTGTTCCACTAATTTTGCCTCGGAGAGTAGTTATTCTAATAAAAATAACAAAATTACAAAAATAATGTCTCTTTAATGGAACACGTATATTCGAAAATAATTTCAGAACTTGCAGCGAATTATATCTTTTCTTTAAATTTTCTTCTTCAATATAACCAACAGGGATAAATGTTCCTGTTGAATACGCAATAAATGGACACCCGGTATGTCATAGTTGGCAATAGTTAAATTGTGTTTTCATTAGATTGAATCGTTTAAATATCGTGTGTTCTCAATGTTTTGGCACAAATTGTTTCATGATATTATAAATAAATACCGGTTGTCCATGCGAGAAGTTACATCAAAAGTATATGGGCAAAGGAATGACCGATTAAAGAAATTTTTGTTGTTGTCTTGAATGTTACTTGAACTGAACCTGAAAATATTTTCCATGCTATAGTACTCCCGGTTATACCGGAAGTTGATACCATCTTTGTTATTTCAAACGGAATAATGTATGTTTCTATTTTTCTTATTATAAAAAAGTAAATTCTGAACAATTTTTCTCTTATTAATGCCACCTGAAATCAACCGAACGGATGATATGAATTTTCCAGTCGGAATTTTGCTATTTTTGGTTGTCTCTTAGAAGGCATCCTAAAAATAATAAAAATCATTTAATTTCAAGCTCATTGTAAGTGGAGAGGCTCGTTCAGCAGAATTCAAAGCAATTAGAGGCTTCACGGTATACAGGGTGTATCTAGAGCATGTGCAAATCGTCGTATATTCAACGGTACAGAAATGCCTTTTGTCAAATTGGACTGCCTATTTTTGGACACACAATTTAACTGATAATTTGAATTGTGGAGGCCGTTACTTGATGTAGATTCATGATATAAATGAGATAAAAAACATAAGGTTTAACTTTAATCTACACTTTATTTGAAAAAAATTCGACGACGTTTCGCTGACACAGCAGCTTTATCAAGAATGAAAAACAGAATGAAGAGTATGGTATTATAAACAAATCGTAGAACAAGTTGGATGAATAACAGGAAAATCCACACCGAGCCATTGTACAGTTAGTATGAAAGGTAATAAAAACTAATTAAACAAGTTAAGTAGGGGTGAGTAATTCAAATCTACCTGTTCATTCAAAAGCTTGTCCGAATGTTTGTATCTATTTATTTCCAATGCTTCTAGGAGATCTAATTTTGAACTTTTGATTTTATATGTAATATGTCAAAGTTTTTATTGAATGAATGGTTTTCTTTTATTAGGTGGTTTGAATAATTTGAATCAGATTTATTTTTATCGAAGCTACGTTTATGTTCAGATGTTCTTATGCCAAAACTCCTATAGGTCCTACCGATATAAATTTTATCACAACAACCGCAATTGAGTTTATAGATTCCTGATTTACTTGATTTTTCAACACGAGATTTATTATTTTTAATATGTTTACCTAAGTTATTAGAAGTTTCGAAAGCTATATTAAGATTTTGTTTGACGAGAAAGGATTTAATATTTGTACTTGCAGAACCGCAGAATGTTAAACTGTTGAATATTTTATAGTCTTTATGAATAGGATATACTTCATTTATTGCTTTATGATAGAGTTTTTACGAATTATTAGATCTATCATATCCGGATTATATGAATTATTAATGGCTATCTGTTTGATGATGTTTAACTCTTTATTATAATCTTCTACTGATAAAGGTAAATTGAGTAACCGATGTACCATGCTGTTTAAAGCTGCAACTTTGTGTTGAAATGGATGTAATGAGTAGTTATGTATAATTGTATCAGTATGTGTTGGTTTACGAAAGACCGAAAAACATGATTATTATTTTGTTTAGTGATTTTAAGTCCAAAAATTAATGGAATCGTTCTGTTCAATTTTATCGTGAATTTAATGTTCAAATGGATGGAATTAATGAAATTAAGAAATAAGTCTAATTGACGAGTAGTTCCAATGAAACATACTAAGATGTCGTCAACATATCTATACCAATAAAGAAATTTGGAAATGAGTGGATGTGTATGAATTTTCTGTTCAACATTATTCATAAAAATCTCTGCTAAAAGTGGACTCAAAGGATTTCCCATGATCAAACCATTTTCACTACTGTAATAGATGTTGTTGAAAGAAAAATAATTTTGTTCAATGCAAACGTCCAACAGATTCAATATTTCTGATTTAATTATGTGGTTAACATGATTCGAATTCAACATGTTTTCGATTAATATTTTGACATCACCTGGAGGAACACTTGGGTATAAATTCTCAACATCAAACGAAATAAGTTTTGCGTTAGGTGGTAGGTTAACGTTTTTTATGTTATTTATCAATTCGAAAGAATTTTTTATAGAAAATTTTGATTTGAATGAACAATAATTCTTAATGATATCTATAAGGTAGTGCGACAATTTCACGGCTGGGGCTGTAACGTAAGATTTTACTGGTCTAACGGGGTTATTTACTTTATGCAATTTAATGAGTGAATACAGTTGAGGTGGTTGAGGGTTTGGTAAAATTAATTTGTATTTATCTATTACTTTAATTAAAGATTTTGCGTCATTTATTGCAATTTTAATATTTTCTGGAATTTAATAGTTGGATCTTTGTTTAAAATTGTATAGTTTCGGACGAAATGAAATTTAGAGTTTTAAATAGGCAATAACAGTATTACCCTTATCTGCTTTTGTAAAATAACTTCATTTTGTTGAGATTTTTATTTGATGGCCTTCAAAATATTTTTTCTTTACTCGGTTTAAAGTCAGCTAATGATTAATTTTTATAATGTTAGATGCAATCATCAATGTATCAGAAAGCAATAAATGAAGTATATCCTATTCATAAAGACTATAAAATATTCAACAGTTTAACATTCTGCGGTTCTGCAAGTACAAATATTAAATCCTTTCTCGTCAAACAAAATCTTAATATAACTTTCAAAACTTCTAATAACTTGAAGGTAAACATATTAAAAATAATAAATCTCGTGTTGAAAAATCAAGTAAATCAGGAATCTATAAACTCAATTGCGGTTCTTGTGATAAAATTTATATCGGTAGG
The DNA here is from genome assembly GCA_013387265.2 of Cryptolaemus montrouzieri. Taxonomy (NCBI): domain Eukaryota; kingdom Metazoa; phylum Arthropoda; class Insecta; order Coleoptera; family Coccinellidae; genus Cryptolaemus; species Cryptolaemus montrouzieri. The sequence continues at coordinate 66,076,496 of JABFTP020000103.1, forward strand.
ACCAATAGGAGTTTTGGCATAAGAACATCTGAACATAAACGTAGCTTCGATAAAAATAAATCTGATTCAAATTATTCAAACCACCTAATAAAAGAAATCCATTCATTCAATAAAACTTTGACATATTACATATAAAATCAAAAGTTCAAAATTAGATCTCCTAGAAGCATTAGAAATAAATAGATACAAACATTCGGACAAGCTTTTGAATGAACAGGTAGATGTGAATTACTCACCCCTACTTAACTTGTTTAATTAGTTTTTATTACCTTTCATACTAACTGTACAATGGCTCGGTGTGGATTTTCCTGTTATTCATCCAACTTGTTCTACGATTTGTTTATAATACCATACTCTTCATTCTGTTTTTCATTCTTGATAAAGCTGCTGTGTCAGCGAAACGTCGTCGAATTTTTTCAAATAAAGTGTAGATTAAAGTTAAACCTTGTGTTTTTTATCTCATTTAACTGATAATATTAATTACATCAGTTACTTATCAGGAAAGTCATCTTCGAATTGTTATTGATTTTAGATCTAGACATTTTGAAATCCACAAATTGTCCTGAAACAGAATATTTCAGTTATTATCTCACAAATTAAAAATATATTTTTCAGCATAATAGAAAATACGTTTTTGGTTGGCAATATTTTGAAGAGTACCGACATACATCTTACCATAAAAAATCATGCGACATGCTTCATTCAGCAAGGTATTTCTGGTAATTCGAAGATGACTTTCCTAACAAGTAACTGATGTAATAGAGAATACCTACTAGAAAAGAAGAAAAACAAGAAGTCAGATTCAATCCACTTCAATAGTAATTAATTTCGCAGTTTTTCTCTCAGAATTCTGACCAGAATTATTTTGATAAAGATTTTGAGATAGGTCTCGTATTGAGAAATCCAAATACATTATTTGAAAAATTCCTGGTTATATAATCTGTGAGGTTTAGGGGTTCTCGCGCGAAAAATCGTAGTTTTATGGGTAAAATCGCGAGTAACTCGGAAACGATGCATTTTAGGTACAGGGAAACCTATAACAGATCGAAACATACATTATGTCATTTTAAATAACAAAGATGAGATCAATTTCCAGAATAATGAGAAGTGCCACAGCATTGAAAATATGTTCGAAACTCAGTTCGAATAATATTCAAAAAAACAAAAAAAAGTTCTCCAATCGGGCATTCCTTTCTCTATATACTTTTAATGTCCCATTTCGCGCGGACAACCTGTATACTCGTTATTCGATCAAGAACATAGAATGTAAAAAATGCCGAGATTCGAATCGAAAAAAATTGTGAAAGTATATATAAAAAGAAGTTTATTATTTCAGTTAGTATCTATGGAAACGCCTATTCAACAGCTTTGTCCACTAACTAGTTACCGGCCGATGTTAACCGTAACAGCATCAAAACTGAGATACCCAACTTCATCATACCCTTCCAAAACACACTGCCGAAAAATTAAAGCACAAGATCGAAAATTCAAATTTATCCCGAAGTAGTTTAAATATTTTGAAGAATTATTTTCTGGTAATCGACCAGCACAGAGAAAAGCTTGAAAACAATAGAAATGAAAATAGTTTTTATAGAAATTGAAATAAACTAATATTGAAAAATGTAAAACTTTTGGAGGAAGTCCCCAAAAACCTGTTAGTACTTAACATTATTGACATTAATAGCATTCTTATCCATTTCGTTCCAAAATTCGATCAGTCTGTTCAGAACCTCACTCATTGTAGTCGGCAGGTTGTGCTGAATTCTTAACCTTCTACCGAGAATGTACCAGATATGTTCGATGGAAGTGAGACCTGGACTTCATGCAGGCTTCAGTCAGTACCCAACGATATGAGCTTGGTGATGTATGAACGCGTATGAACAGAACTTCTCTTCCATGCTTGTCTCAAATGGTACCATTATTTACGATGCCCTGAAAAGTGCGAGCGTTCACCATTATATAATCTCGACCCAAATTGAAGTCAAATAGAGAGAACATGTAAAGTACACTAGTGCATGTTACACATTTTGAGAAAAAATCAACTATATGGATATACAAATGCAATACCTCAAATGAAAGGTATTGATCAAGAATTTCATTTATTGAATTGTTGATGCTATTTCAAGATGATAGGAGGTAGACCCTAATAGTGTATTCTTATTGAAGATATGCAGTTTTTCTTGTGCAAATCGTTCTAGAATAATCTAGAATATTACTCATCACCTTCTTCAATTCATTATCGGTGTCTCTAGGTGTGTTTTATTTTGTTTTCCACCGTCTGTTCTTAGTTCCGCTCACTGGATATGTCTACATACAGCTGTTCACGATGTAAATCAGCGGTCGATTCTGATATTGCCCATGTATGTGAGTGTTGCAGTGTTATGTTCCATGATGGGTGCTCAGCCCTGAGTGAAATATTCGTAGAAAAACGCTTCTCTTCTTTTGCGAAGAATGTTTTGATAGCTTTAAGTAAGTACCTGTCCTGACTAAAACGATCTCCGATAGGCAGGCGCAGATTGAGTCTCTCAAAGAGGAAGTGGATAGACTTAAATCGAATGAGAACGTTTCAAATGTGCAGAAGTTAATGATAAAATTACCCGATCAGAAGATTTTATGATATACGATCTGAAAGAGTCTTCTGAAGCGGAGGTGGCGAATAGAATCGATGATGATAGGCGAGAGATACAAGAATTGCTAACAGGGATCGACATTAAACCTGACGAGTTGGTAAAGATTGTTAGGATAGGAAGGAAGAATGGAACAGATGGCAAGTCTCGACCAGCCAAGGCTGTTTTCAGTGGGCTAGAGGTTGCTGCAATACTAAAACATAAAAAGAAAATAGTTGAATCGTCAACTCAGAAAATTTCTATTGGTCCTGATCAAACTCCCCTTCAAAGGAAGACACTCAGTGGGCTGCGTCAGCAGATTGAAGACAGAAGATGAGGTATCTTCAATAGGTAAAGTAAGGACAAATAGCTAGATTTACCTCATCACATGCTCTCTCAATCTACTACCAGAATGTTGATGGTACGAAGTCCAAACTAAAGCATCTCTTCAACACCATTTCACAACACGCTTATGACATTATCGTAATAACTGAAAGTTGGCTCAGTGACTCGATATTGGATGCAGAGATCGTTCCCTCGACATATTCAGTCTTTCGATGTGACAGAAGTGCGGCTACAAATCAAAAGCGAGCGGCGGCGGAGTTCTTATTCTGGTTCGTTCATCCATAGAAGCTCATGTTGTCAAGCAATTTTATATGTTGATGCAGTGATCAAATGTTTCGAGTCGGGACACCAGATGGATGCTGTGTATACAGACTTTAGTAAGGTGTTCAATCGCGTGAATCATAAGTTACTGTTGTTTAAACTCTCGGCTTTGAGGGTATCTGGTCCACTGCTGGCGTGGTTGCGTAGTTTTCTTTGTGATTAAATTGCAAAATATAAGAACTATTTCTCGAGTCCTATACCAGTGACATCTGGTGTTCCTCAAGGGTCACACTTGGGTCCCATTCTATTCAATATTTTCGTTAACGACATAGCTTCCGTTATTTCGAAAAATTTATTATTATTTGCTGATGATGTAAAGATTTTTTCAGGAATTGAATCATTGAACGATTGTGAACGGTTACAACAGCAGATTTCACGGTTTCAGGCGTGGGCCGAAAAAAATTGTATGTATCTAAACCTCCGGAAATGCAGTGTAATCATATTTTCTAGAAAAAAAGACGATATTTTATTCGACTATCGTATAGGCACTGAATTGCTTGGTAGGGTAGAGAATGTTAGAGACCTAGGTGTTCTCTTGGACGAAAAACTTACTTTTAAGGAGCATGTTGTAGATATACCCCGAAAAGCCTACAAAAGCCTTGGATTTTTGATCAGAAACTGCGCATCTTTTTCAGAGTCTACCCTGAGGAGGATTTACTGTGCGTTAGTTCGTTCAGTAATGGAATATGCCTCCCCGGTCTGGTCACCCTTTTACAATGTCTCTCAAATACTTGGTATATAGGTGAAATTCACCTTCGCCAATTGCTGGGCAGTTAACAAGTGCGATAGGTTCAGAGCTTTGTATTGGATCATTGCAGTCGCGTAGGGGGATTGCCGATTTACGTTTCCTTTTTAAACTAATAAACGGCCTTGTTGACTACCCTGATCTCCTGCAGAGCATTCCCTTTAACCTGCCTGGTAGACTAATGAGAAAAACTCCCTTATTCTGAGTCACTACTAGTAAAACAAATTATGCTCGTAGATCATTTTTGCATCGCGCATTATCAGTCGCAAATTCAGTCTGTGATAGGGTCAATTTTTTTCCAAGTCATTGGCTAATTTTAGGACATCTGTTGCTTTACAGCTTGAAAAATGTTAGGAAGTTGTATTTCTCAATTTTCTGTTTTAATATATTATGTCCTTGTTGTGTCTTTTTTGTTTTACGTTCGGAATCTATTGTACTATAATTATATTATATGTATAATAAGATTGCAAAGTATTATTTCTTAAATGGGGTTATCCGTATAAATTTTCTACCCTTCAACTATTCTTTACAAAGAAATGTATGAAGTAGTTAAATAAATAAATAAATAAAAATAAGAAAGTATAAATGTACAGGCTGAGGAGAAATTGACACAAGCAAATAACTTTATTTTTATTTATATATTCGTTTTTGAGGAACGATGTTAGCTCACTGCTTTAAAGAGAACTGCAATACTTTCGATTTGAAATATCTCTTATCTCTCTTGGATTGGGCCTAACAAAAATATGAGTATGGAGAGTTTTACTTTGCGGACCCTGTATGAGGCACATCATCCTTTCAAATATAGTATTTATCTGATGAAGCCAAAGTGTGAACACATCATAAGTTTATCAATATAGTGGAAATTTGAACATCATTGTTTTATTTGATAAAAATGAAATTTTTCTTTATAATTTTTGCATTTTTAATTTTCTAATTTTTCAGGTCATTGATATGAATGATCATATTCCGATATTTTATCCAAGCAAATTTTATGGTGCTTTCCTCAAGACTTATAACGATAAATCAACAATAGTAACAATAACTGTAAGTACAGGTATAGATGTAGAATATTTTAGCACATTCAATTCAAATAATTCCACATTAAGCAAATGTTGATGTTCTAATAGCCTTTTTATCAAAACTTTTAGTCAAAATTCCAATTCAAAAATTATAATAACGATGCCAACTATATAAAATATTGCAAATATTGAATAATATTTAACATTCTCCCTCTCCAGGGACTGCTGGGTTTGCGCTTCAGTAGAGAACCTGCATAATTTTGAAACAGGTCCGGTGTAGTTTCCTCTCTTGGTTTTCAATGTCACAACTCGAACCACTCCATCTTTCCGGGAAATACATCAGTGACCTGCCCCAACAACCAATAATTTTTTGGCGCTTTTTCTTCCATGAGAACAACAACGTCTCCTATTTTCAATTTTTCAGTACTCGTGTGCCATTTAGCACGATTTACAAAGGTCTGTCGATATACCATCAGCCATCGTTTCCACTATATGTTCACTAATGATTGCGCGAAGCGCCACTGCTATCTACTAGTGTCATCAATGTCAGGTTTGTCAAAACTTCTGACATCCGGAGCTCTCAATAATAAGAAATGATTGGGCGTTATAGCCTCCGGATTATCAGGGTCCACAGAAACGTGTACTAAAGATCTAGAATAAACAATGTATTCTGCTTCGACCAACAGTGTTTGCAATACTTCCTTCTTGGGATTTATACTTTTCAGAACTCTCTGAGGGCCATTTCGACTGAACTTTTTCCAGATACCTCCCATGTATGGTACTCCAGGGGGTTGAAACGCCAAACTATGCATTTCACAGATAAATCATCCTGTAGGTTCTGATCATCCAGTCTGTTGATCATTTCCCTGAGTTCTCTCTTGGCCCTAACGAAATTTGTTCCATTGTCTGTCATAAACTCCACTGGTTGACCCCTTCTAGACATAAATCTTCTTATAGCAAGTATCGTGGAGCAAGTATCGAAATAGCAAGCAAGCTCGATATGTACTGCACGAATTGTTAAACATGTGAAAAGTACTCCATATCTCTTCTCTTTCCTTCTTTCAATTGTAACCGACATTGGTCCAGTCTAATTGATTTATTTTTCCCTTTACGATGGTGCGGTCTTCAGGAGGGTCTGTGAAAATCAAACATAAGCGGCATTGTATCCCATGATTGTGATAAGATTTCTGGCGCTATGTAACTCAGAATCCCCAGGTGTCCCTTTAGATCACCAGGTAATAGTTTTTTTGTGTCTTAGAGCCGTAATGCCGCCATCAACGCCTCCTTTTTCAATTCTCTATGAAGAGGAGGGAGATTTACGATTACCTTCAGGGCAATAGTCGGGATACTTCTCATAGCACCAGTTATGCCCAAGCACGCAAGCCGCTGCAGTTTTCGCAGCTTGTTTTGCGTAGTTATTTCTGATGTTTTCGTCCACCATACTAACGATGCATATGTGACAATGGGTCTTATAATCGCTGTGTATAACCAGTAGGTTATTTTTGGCTGTAGTCTCCAGGTCTTTCCGAAGAGTCTACGGCCTGCCCATAGGCACGATGTAGCCCTGGAAAGAGTTCTGTCAATGTGTAAATTCCAGTTGAGTATCTGATCTAGGGTTAACCCTAGATACTTAGCCTGTTCCGAAAATTTCAGAGTATGCCCATTCAGAAAGGGGGCTTTAAGTTCAACTTTCTACGTCTTGTGAATGGAATTAGAATGATTTTGTCTGGATGGATGCTGAGTCCCTCTTCAGCACACTATTCATTTACGATGTTAAGGGCTTTTTGCATCAGGTTCGATAAGATTCCATCATGCTTTCCCCTAATGATGATAACTAGATCATCAGCATAGCCTTGTGCGTTGAAGCCAGCGTTGTTCAGTCTTTCTAAGAGGCCATCAACAACTACTGACCATAGTAGCGGCGATAGGACACCTCCTTGAGGTTATCCTATGATCCGGCCTTTGAGCATTTCTTTAATCCATTTGATGGTGGATGTTTTGACACCCTTATTGTTTGCACTATTGCTAATGGATATATAGGAGGTATTATCAAAGGCTCCTTCAATGTCTCCAAATAGAACTAAGGCTATTTCTTTAGTCTCTAATGCTCCTTCCACTTCTTTGACTAGGTTGTGTAGGGCATCAATTGTGGATTTACCCGGTTGGTAGGCAAATTGCTTTTCATGAAGTTTTATAAAACTTCTCATATGGTTGTCGAGAATTTTCTCCATTGATTTCAGGAGAAAGGAGGTTAAGCTTATTAGGTGATATGATTTAGGCTCATCCGGAGACCTCTTGCCCATTTTCGGTATAAATAATACTTTGACTTTCCTCCACGACTGGGGTATGTAACCCAGTGAGAAGCTGGCTTTGTATATAGCTCTCAGACATGGGGCTGTATATGTGTTGCCTCTTTGCAACATGACCGGATAGATTTCGTCCGCCCCTGGTGATTTGAAGGGTTTGAAGCTTTTGGTGGTCCATTTTACTCTATCTAGGGTGAAGATTCGGCCCGCTAGATTTCTGCTTTCCCTACTGGAACTATACAGTTCTAGTCCTGTTGATGGGGATTATTTTCGAGTCCGGGAAGTGGGTATTTAAAAGTACCCTCAAGCTTCCGCCGAAGTCTTTAGAATACTCTCATCCAGGCTCCTTAATGAGACCAAGTGCATTCGAATGGTCTTTCCTGAAACCTTTTGAATTCGTGCAGCTGGGGCAAGATCATTGATCCCCTCGCAATAGGATTTCCATGATTTCGTTTGGATTTCCTGAGTTCTTTGTTGTACTTAGTTAGAGCTTCTTGGTAGGCGTCCCGTTCACCTGTTCTTTTCGCTTTTTTGAATGCTTTTTTGGATCTAGCTTCGAGTTTAGCAAGCTCCTTGTTCCACCAAGGCGTATCCCTTGAGAAGTGTTTTTTTCCTCATTAGGCGCTCTCCTCAAATGCTAATATTAGTGTTTGGATTAGGTGAGTAGAATCTAGGCTTATCGAGAATGACAGGTTTCCTGATCTGACGCGAATAATATTATGTCAATATTCTCTCAATATTCATTGTAGCTACATTAATATAAATCAGTAATTATTCAATGAAGAAGTAATGACCCAAAGAATAATTTTCCGTTCACCACTATAAAAAAATATGTTCATATAGAGAAAGAATGTTAAGAAAGTTCGTTTTTTCCAGTAGTGCACTGATGGTCTTCATAACCTAAAAACTTCATGAACTAAAACGAAACGGTTGTCGCATAAAAAGGGCTCGGCCAGTAAAATAGTAAATTATAAAAACGTTGCTATTGACAATTTCTCTAGGACTATGAATTGACCACTTTTGGTTTTTCTAGTATTTCTTGCCATTTAACGTTTTGTAGCTTTGTATTTACTATAAAGGGTAACCCAAGGCACACTATAGAACTTAGTTTTTTGATGACTTGCAAATACAAGAATTTTACAGACCGAATAAATCACTGGCCACCAACGAATCACATCAATATTCTTTTGTTGATTCCATTCAGGAGATAAACCAAGCGATTGTTCTATTGAAAATAATTGTATCAAACTTTCTCCATGAAAATAGGAGCTGTAGTTTGTAAATACCCCTTTTTTGAAAAACAGAAAATTATCTCGGATTCAAATGGTGATAGGATAAGATATTCAAATTTCACAATCATAAAAATGACCTGACCAACTAAACGGAACTATTGAATAAACTAGAAGGTTGAATCTAGAGTGGCTTTCTTCTTCAGAACGGGTTGGCGCCCAAAGGTGAAAGATAACAATTTTGTTGGAAGGATCACTCAGTCTTTGGACCGCAGGAAGATTGCAGCTACAGCCTTCATGTACATAAATGATGCGTTCAATGCGACTCTTCCTATTTCATTATGTGGGACTACATGTACCAGAGGAGTACCAAATATTATTGCGGAATGGATTAGAAACCTGCTAAATGCCAAGTAATGAACATTTCCTTGAAAGGGGTAGCAGCTAGTTTTCAACTGATAGGGGCTACCCTCAGAGAGGATTACCATCAACTTTGTTGTGGTCCCTATTGGGAGTAATCAGCACACTGTAGGCTTATGTACAACCATATGCTGACGATATAGTCATTTTGGCTGGACAGATATGACGACGGCGTCACCAAGAGATTTCAGAAAGCTATTTCAGTAGTGCCGCGAGGAAGAAAAACTTAGTATAAACCCCAATAACCTTTTATGATGCCATTTTACTATAAAAATAAACTGCAATGGCAATATTTGATGGTGGGAGTGCAGACTTAAGGTTGCAGAAATCAGCTTGCATGATGATCACTAGAGCATGCCGCTCTACACCTACTGCAGCCACGAAACTGATACAGGGTCTTGCATCTCTTCGCCTGGTGATTAGAGGAGCTACTCACACACTCAATCACTTTCGCCGGAATGGGACAAATTTGATTTTCTCCGTTTCGGCGCTTTACAGGCTGATTTCGAGGACAACAGGATGCTGGGTATGAAGTCAGACATAGCAATAATCAAAACCTGCTTGGAGCTGCTATTCCAATTAATCATACCCAGCAGACTGAAATGGGTCAGCTTCAGAAACCATCTACTTGACGGTACCTTTTGGTTCTCAGACGGCTCCAAAACTGACCAAAATATTGGAGCTAGTGAATATGGTCGACGTGCTGCCAAGTAACAGTCTGTCTGTCTGCCGAGTCTCGCGACTGTTTTTCAAGTAGAAGTATGCGCAATAGACATCCTGCTTGCGAAGTAATTAACAAATAGGAAAATGAATATCATCACTCATAACTAAGCTGCGCCGAAGACATTGGCATCCGATAATTGCACGTCACCTATTGCGCGAATATTTAGTTCAAACCTAGAGAGACTGGTAGAATGAAATAGACTCATTGTCCGCTTGAGGATTTGTTGTTTCAGGATCAGTCAGTCCGATGCCTAGATTTAGAATTCCCCTGAAGACCGCAATGATGGTAAATAATCGATTGTTTTACCTGAAGGTACGGGAGTACAGGTTAAGTCTCACAGGTCTCGGATTGTCATCAGTGGATCTACCACTGCGAAAGCCAAGGCTTGGCTTAAACTCTCAAGGCTATACGTAAATATTCTAATTGCCATATGAATGGGGGACTTTCGCCTCAGAAATCACTTAAATGAGTCGGGATTGGACTAGAACCTCTCATGCAGACTATTCAAGGAGGAGAAAGAATCAATAGAACATGGCAAATGCAATTACCAAACTGAGGACAGAATCAGTCTTGTGGAACTGGAATTTATCAAACTGGAGCTGACTAAGCTTATCAAGCTCTGATTCACGAGCTCATAACCTTTTCATGAAGGTTGGTGATTCTAGGTCAGATTTGGGACATAGTGTGCTATATTAGACCACTGTGTTGCAGTTGCAGGACTGTAAAACAGCTCACACTCTATTTTGATATCGATATGTAGGTGACAGGGCGTCTATAATCACATTTAAAAGAAAATCATCTTCATCCAAGATTACCTTTTCATGAATTTCTTGTCCTTAAGAAGAAATTGTGAACATTTTCTGGATCTGCATAGCCGCCAGTCGCCATCTCAATGCCAAATCTCTATGGAAAAACAGGTAAACCGCCGTACCAAAAACGAGGTATGAAGATCTTAAGCATACATGCCAGATCTTGAAGAAACAAGTTATATGAATTAGAGGACCGACAGGAACATTAGCATTGTCTATGTAATAAACACTGGTTTCTTGGAGATGCAGTTGTACATACTCAATTTTCAGGTTTTGCTCATTGTCTAGCTGAGAATTTTAAAGAAGATTGCAATTTTTATATGCAGAATGATCTAGAAACTAGTATTATGGACTCACTTGTCATTTTTAATAATGATAAATGCATAGAATTTTCTTATGTACACATCAAATAGTTTAATTTGATTGTTTCAGCACTGTGCGGGCCTCTTTCGAGCCGTTTTCGAATGTTCTTGTAATAGCTGACTAGCGTCTTTAGTAGCCCTAATCCTAAGAGAATGTTTGAATTGTGGAGGCCGTTACTTGATGTAGATCCATGATATAAATGAGATAAAAAACACAAGGTTTAATTTTAATCTTAACTTTATTTGAAACAATTCGACGACGTTTCGCTGACACAGCAGCTTTATCAAGAATGAAAAACAGAATGAAGAGTATGGTATTATAAACAAATCATAGAACAATTTGGATGAATAAAAGGAAAATCCACACCGAGCCATTGTTCAGTTAGTATGAAAGATAATAAAAACTAATTAAACAAGTTAAGTAGGGGTGAATAATTCACATCTACCTGTTCATTCAAAAGCTTGTCCGAATGTTTGTATCTATTTATTTCTAATGCTTCTAGGAGATCTCATTTTGAACTTTTGATTTTATATGTAATATGTCAAAGTTTTTATTGAATGAATGGTTTTCTTTTATTGGGTGGTTTGAATAATTTGAATCAGATTTATTTTATTGAAGCTACGTTTATGTTCAGATGTTCTTATGCCAAAACTCCTATAGGTCCTACCGATATAAATTTTATCACAAGAACCGCAGTTGAGTTTATATAATATATAAACTCAATTGCGGTTCTTATCATATATATCAAGATTTTATTGAATGAATGGTTTTCTTTTTATTAGGTGGTTTGAATAATTTGAATCAGATTTATTTTTATCGAAGCTACGTTTATGTTCAGGTGTTCTTATGATAAAACTCCTATAGGTCCTACCGATATAAATTTTATCATAAGAACATCTGAACATAAACGTAGCTTGATAATAATAAATCTGATAAACAAATTATTCAAACCACCTAATAAAAGAAAACCATTCATTCAATAAAAACTTTGACATATTACATATAAAATCAAAAGTTCAAAATTAGATCTCCTAGAAGCATTAGAAATAAATAGATACAAACATTCGGACAAGCTTTTGAATGAACAGGTAGATGTGAATTATTCACCCTACTTAACTTGTTCAATTAATTTTTATTACCTTTCATACTAACTCTACAATGGCTCGGTGTGGATTTTCCTGTTATCCATCCAACTTGTTCTACGATTTGTTTTTAATACCATACTCTTCATTCTGTTTTTCATTCTTGATAAAGCTGCTGTGTCAGCAAAACGTCGTCGAATTTTTCAAATAAAGTGTAGATCAAAGTTAAACCTTGTGTTTTTTATCTCATTTATAAGAGAATGTTGTTTGTGATTACAAAGTTCAGTTTGCTGCGGGAGTCAAGAGAGATTTGTCTCTATAATACTCTTCGTGTCAATGATATGTGTAAGTTTGTGCAATAAAGGAATCAGCTTGTGGATCTCTGCGATACCCTTTCTGCCTTTGGTATGCGGAAGACAGTATTACATGCAACATGGAGATCAGTTTGTCTTGACAATGTCATTATGAGATTTGACCTATTGTCTGTTCCCATTATGGTGATTGGGTACAGCATATCTGATAATAAAGGTCAGCGAAAAAATCCTGCCACATACACGTGGAAGATGATAAATAAACGCCATGTAGTGACCAAACACGAGTTTCATAATAATATGTCTGGCATCTCCAAAGATGAACTCTCTAATCCCTGACTATTGGTGGGATTCACCGGAATTCACACCAGAGTCGACTAAACCAGGCATGAACTTCACTTCAAGTAGAGATGGGGGATACTATTAGCCAATGTGAAGTAATTTTGATATCTACGATCTCTACGTTAGAAAAATTAGTAAAGAATCTAATAATCTACTTCCTCACTAAATTGAAAACACCACCTTCTCTACAAATATTTAACTGACTCTAAAAATTCAATCACAACTCTATTATTCAGAGAAGGAGACTTATAGGAAGGTGATGGCACTTCAAATAGTAGGCTTCCTTGTGAGTAATTACTGGTTTACCCGTTATACTATGGATATTACTCCGAAAGTTTGAAAGTTTAATCACTACAATTTCAACTCGTGTAGCACGCAGCTACATAGTTGTTGGGTCGGACGGTATGTTATTAAACATTTATGTCATTCAGGACCAAATATTTTGTCACTTTCCTTTTCAAAATGCATAAACAACCTTCAGATAGAAATTGTAGATTTGTGTTACAAGGACCCCAGGTTGTTATGGCACGATAACATTGATTATATGTTAGAGAAGCTAACGAAAGGTCTGTTTATGTAGCAAACTATCTTAACCCATTAATGCCTGAGTAATTTTTTTCGCAAAAATTGATGAAATTGAGAATACTCCTTCCTTTATTGATACAAAATACGAAAACAATACTTTGAGATACACCATTCTACTGAAAGTACCTTCTAATTATCATATGATATATCATACCATAGGCATTGTCGAGTCTAATACAAAAATATTCTATTGGAAGAATTTATAACAGAACTAAAGATTATTCATAATGAAAAACTAGGAAAGTATTCTGAAATTATGAAGACAACATTCATGGTCGTTTGTGATATAACATGAAACAATCTTTTGGTTGAAGTGCAACATTGCACTTGGAACAAATGAACTTCGTACATTTTTTATACTGAGCGCATTGTCTCTGAATTGGAATCCAAGAAACTAAGTGATCTACCCCATCAAACCTCACTTCTGTCAAAACACTTCTACTGTATTTTGCTTTTGGTCCAGACATATGTTCAGGACTAGTCAGAATTGATAGAACGACTCTTCTGGTGAATCCCAATAAACTGATTCTTGGAAAAGCATGTCAATAAAGGATCCACATATTCACCATTACTCCGTTTATACAAAAACGAACAAATGGCCAATACCATTTTTCGGAACGTATAGGGATACGGTAAAGTCTCCTCATATGGTCGAAAATATCGACCCCGCCCATTCCTTGGTTATATATATTTATGAGGGTAGGTTGATGAACCTGCGTATATGATTTTTGTCTTTTTGACCAACGCTTGCATTTTACCTTACTTAGGCACAGCTGATCGTTATTTATGTTCGTTGCGATGTTGACAACATTGTTGTCGTTCCACATTATCAATGAAATTGACTTATCAGAATCTTGTAAAACATGGAAGCTTCCTCATGGTTCTTTCTTCAATTCTTTCAAGGGCGCTTTTTCAACTCTATCGGAACGATAGCAATTTATGTTTTCTTCCTTCAATGTATCTAGCAACTGTAAGGAGTCCATGGAAACAGTACTAGCATAGGGAAAATAGTAGACATAAATTTTCTGATACCGACGAACCCAAAGTTTTCCCCTCCTTTTTATTTCCTGCTCCACAGTATGAATCGAATTTCAATAAATAGCCTTCAATTGTTGTTAGGCACCTAAATTTGAAACCGTATCTAATTGGTTTCCCCTTATGAATTGTTTCATATGATGGTGACCGAAATATGGCTCCATTGCTTCGTCTAAGGAAAAATTTTCTCCCAACGGTATAGCCAAAGTCTGAGAAATATGGTTCAGTTGATCTGTCAGGGGTTGAACCTTATACAGTTTGTTATTTTGATCTATTGTGTTGTTGTCATTGAAGTGTAAGTAACGATGTATAGCTTCAAATCGGTCTCATGATATGCTGTTACTCATTAGGGAATTGAAACTATCAGACTTTGTTTGCCGAAACAATATCCTGGACGGTAACTTGCAATAACCAGATAAAAACAATATTCCCGAATAGATATACATTTCTCGAGTGGTAACAGCAAACGAATGATTGCCTTTGAAGATCGCATACCTTTGTGTTTCGTCGCAAATTTTTCGAACAAATATTTCAGAAAGAAACATTTTGAATAAATCAAGTGGTATTAAATTTTGATCCCTTATAGTATTGACTATGTTGGGCGCCTGAGTTTTTTCGAGAAAAGTCCTCTCTTCGCGTTCGTTCAAAGTGTAATTATGCCAGTTCCTCTTCTTTCTATTCTTTATTGTACGCTCACCCTGACGTCGTTCGTTTGGTGGGTGCTCGTTTGTATTCGTACTCTTTTTGAATTTCTTTGCTAACTCTGTCAAAGGTAAGTTATCATCACTATTCTGAGGAATATTCAGCTCAACCATTTCAGTACCATTATCTCCACCAACGGCGTATATTTCGATCGTTTGTATCAGAACTCCTTTGCCAATATCCTTTAGTCCAAAATCTCCTTCTTCGTCGCTTGGACTGTCATTTCTATCGCTGTCTTGTACATCTTCAGGTGGAAATAACACAAAGTCGAGATGATCACAATTTTTTACATTTGAGTAATCTTCATCCACTTCGCTCAATTCGAAAATATAATTCATCAGCTCCTCGGCATCTCGAGGATCCTCTGGGTTATACTTGCGTTTCCTGCAATAGAACGAACCCATTACTTCCTATGATATGATATATATATATATATATATATATATATATATATATATATATATATATATATATATATATATATATATATATATATATATATATATATATATATATATATATATATATATATATATATATATATATATATATATATATATATATATATATATATATATATATATATATATATATATATATATATATATATATATATATATATACAGTATGTTCCAACGAAAATTTGACCCCCCTCTAACTCCGAAATGAGTAACATTAGCGAAAAACACCAAGACACGTCGATTTTTGTTTCGAGGGGAGCATTTTCGAAATAATTCGAAACTTCTCAGATCAACCCCTACCCCCAGCAACCCTAACTTTGAAATTCATCATAGGGAATAAGGGTCGAGTGGCACCTTACTGAAAAGGTCTGTCAATTCTCCACCTTGATTTGTCATTTTAGAATTTTAAATTAACATACAGGGTGTCCCAACCAAGGGTGAAGTTGAATTCTGGAAATCCCAAATACTAAATGAAATAGATTTATTTTGGCATAATGCAAGCGCAGGTTTATGCTCGGTCTAGAAAAACGACCTACACTTGTGAATTTGGAGTTGGTGCAATCAACCCCTATTTCCAGCATCCCCAACTCAAAAATCATTCGATCGATAATAGGTCAAGTGGCACCTCGTTGGAAAGGTACTGCAATTTTCTCTTCGAATTTGGTATTTTCGAAATTCAGAATCATCATACAGGGTGTCCCGAAGCAGGAACATTGAAAATCCAAATAACTTTTTGAAACTGGTTCATTTCGGTATACGAGAACATGTTTGATCCGAGAATAGGACTTTCTTGTGTGGTTATAGAATTTTGCAATCAACCCCTTCCATTCAGCATCCCCAACTTGAAAATCATACAAATAATTCAAGTGGCATATCTTCAGAAAGGTTTTTGAATTCCAGAATGATTAAAGTATTTCATTCAGTTCGGCTCTCCATACAGGATGTCGCTTTCGAAAAATTCAATATCGTCATTTGAAATTATCAACTAAAATTAATTCGAAACTGTTGAAAGTATTGGGGTACGATGTGTTGAGCATCAATTACGAAGAAATAAAGCTGATTTCTGCATTGAAAATGTTCACATTTTTTCATTTCCATCTGGCGTGCAGTCATCTGTTATTTCTCATTTTGCAATGAAATATTATTATTATTCAGATCAGTTCCTCATTATTGTTGTTGTTCGTCAGTTGAAATTAATCTGAAAATGGTTTATTTCACTGAGGAAAGGGTCGAAATTGTATCGACGTATTTTCGAAATAACAGTTGTGCCAAAGAAACGGCAAGGATATTCGATAGGAACCATCCTGAAAGAGAAAGGAGTCAGTCACCAGTACGTTAAATATTTGGTTGACAAATTCCTAGCTACGGGTTCGGTGGCAAACAAAAACATGAAGTGGCATGTCCTGTCAGAAATGAGGCAACGGAAGTGGCAGTAGTGGGTCATCTACAAATGGAGAATACTACTTCGATCAGAAAACTATCTCGTCTGACTGGTGTATCAGCTACAACTGTCCATAGAATCGTGAAACATCACAAATTTCACCCCTACAAGGTAAAATTAGTGCATGAAATAAACGAAGATGATCCAGATCGTCGTTTACAGTTTTGTGAAAATCTAAGTGAAAACCTAAACGCTAATCCAAATTTTCTGAATAACATCTGTTTTTCTGATGAAAGCACCTTTATGCTCAGTGGTGAAGTGAATAGACATAATTGTCGATATTGGGACACACAGAATCCTCATTGGTTTAGAGAGGCCCACACGCAAAGGCCTCAGAAGTTGAACGTTTGGGCAGGAATTTTTGGCAATCATCTAGTTGAGCCTTTCTTTATTGAGGGTAATCTGAATGGAAATGGCTACCTACAGTTGTTAGAGGAACACATACATCCTAGATTGACAGAAATTTTACAGAACGATCCAACTCTTTCTGAGGACGAAATGCGTTTTCAACAAGACGGTGCTCCTCCGCATTATGATGCTCGGGTGCGCCAATATTTAGACGAAAATTTCCCAGGAAGGTGGATTCGTAGAAGAGGACCTGTTGAGTGGCCAGCCAGGTCACCAGATTTAAATCCCCTAGATTTTTTTTGTGGGGCCATCTAAAATCTAAGTTTATGCCACAAGACCAGAAAACCTGGAGGAGCTGCGGATGAGGATTATCACAGAATGCCGACTTTTGACTCCTGAAGTTTTCGCTAATGTGAGAAGAGAGTTCGAAAATCGTCTGTATAACTGTATGGAGGTGGGCGGAGGTCATTTTGAACAATTGTTGTAATAATCAAGTTAGTTTTTGTTTTCAATTGAATACAAGTTCAATAAATCTCGTTTTCCTGTTTAGATGAGCATCCAATCAGTTTCTCCATCATCCCTCATCCTGATCCTCACGCCAGAAAACCTCGATTGCCAAACTGAAACCAATGCCTCAGTGATTCAGAAAATAGAAAAATCTTTCTGGAACTTTGCCACTCAACCTGTAATCACTTGTATGATTTTTGAGTTGGGGATGCTGAATGGAAGAGATTGATTGCAAAAATTCCATATTCACGCAAGAGAGTCTTATTCTCGAATCAAACATAAACATGTTCTCGTATTATACCGAAATGAACCAGTTTCAAAAGTTATTTGGGTTTTCAGTGTTCCTGCTCCAGGACACCCTGTATGCTGATTCTGAATTTCGAAAATACCAAATTCGAAGAGAAAATTGAAATACCAACGAGGTGCCACTTGACCTATTTTCGATTGAATGATTTTTGAGTTGGGGATGCTGGAAATAGGGGGTTGATTGCACCAACTCCAAATTCACAAGTGTAGGTCGTTTTTCTAGACCGAGCATAAACCTGCGCTTGCATTATGCCAAAATAAATCGATTTCATTTAGTATTTGGGATTTGCAGGAATTCAACTTTACCCTCGGTTGGGACACCCTGTATGTTAATTTAAAATTCTAAAATGACAAATCAGAATGGAGAATTGACAGACCTTTACAGTAAGGTGCCACTCGACCCTTATTCCCTATGATGAATTTCGAAATTAGGGTTGCTGGGGGTAGGGGGTTGATCTGACAAGTTTCGAATTATTTCGAAAAATGCTCCCCCTCGAAACAAAAATCGACGTGTCTTGGTGTTTTTCGCTAATGTTACTCATTTCGGAGTTATAGGGGGGGTCAAATTTTCGTTGGAACACACTGTATATATATATATATATATATATATATATATATATATATATATATATATATATATATATATATATATATATATAGCTCCTCGCTCATACATATATCCAAAATGAACTTTCTGAGCTCGTAATCTGATAAAACGAACCTTCATTGATAAAATTCCAGAATGAAAATAAAATGAGATCAATTTTTGTAGGAAAAAATGAATCAAATCTCACCTTAGCGGCATCGTTGAAGCGAAATAAAATCTCTCCTCACTTCCTTCGGGTGTAGAAACTTTCTTTTACGCACTATACTTCCCCGTCCCGCACCGAATCGAAGACAGACTTGTACTAAAGCTAATTCGTTACACGAATATCGAACACAACGTATGGCTCAGACATGTCGTCACCTGTAAAGCGGTCGTCTCTGGGATATGATATATCATATCATAGGCATTAATGGGTTAAGAGAGGTTTTTGATAACATTCTGAAATTAGCATTCTTTTAGTAATACAGTCACACTTACTGCATGCCATATTAACTTGGGTACATGCTTCACAGAGACATTGATTATTTGCTTTGCAAAGGAGACAGATGCGATTGTTGGCGGATCTGGGCTACCAAAATGATTGAAAAACCCCGTTTCACCAGCCTGGGACTGTTGACTCTGACTTAAAGGATTCATATTGGAGAAGTTACTCCATATACGGTGAAATATGAATCTGATCAGGTTACATATACATGTCCATTTTTTTACACTAGAAACGATTGTTGATCCTTACTTTTACACGTATATAAATTACATAATCAAAAATTTTGTGCTTCGATTTCTACCAATCATTCATCCAGCTACCTACCATGCCGACGCTTTATTTATCATTTTCCGACATACACTTTGGGTGAGCATAGTTTGATTCTTTAGAATTGAATAATATATCATAATCAATTTTTTGTTCCTACTAACTTCCCTCTGATTTAATGAATAAAAATAAGAAATCTCAAAAACAATAATATTTCGCAAAATCATACTTTTTGATTTTGCACATTCTCAGTGAGTAATAAATTACAAAACGTTAATTTCAAGAAATACTCCGACAGAGTAAAAATTTTCGATGAGATCAATACAACTTAAATAGTAATACACAAGACAATATTGAAAGAAACGATCCAAAAGATCTTTCTGATACCTACAATTCTTTCAATTTTATGATATATCTGGTTTTAACAGTGCCACTGGTAAAGCCGCTTCTTAATCTTAACAACATTTTTATAATATTTTTTTTATTGGCATTGTTTATATCGAACACTTCAGTAAGACTAGCACTAAAGAAATTTGCGAAGGCAACATGCACTGCGTTCCAACAAAAATTCAATTCCCTCTAATTATGGAACGAAGACTACTATAGTGAAAAACACGATTTTTGATTCAAGATTGGCTATTTTTGAGGTTGATTTTGGAGAATATGAAATGAACCCCCTGACCTCTGAATGCTTTATCTCAAATGTCATTACGAAGAGAAGTAGTCGAGTGACCCTTCGATGAATAGATATCGCAACTATCTTCTTGAATACTCTACGTTCCAAAGGAATGTTTTTGCCATTTCTTGAAATTCTGAACAGAAACGAGCTTTTGCGAACATTTCTCATTCTTCTGAAGAAATGGAGGACACCCAACTATATTCGGATGCTAAATAATTATAAGAATAGCTCAAAATGAGTTACATAATAATATAAACGACTCTTGAATTCCCTCCGAAAATTTGCAAATATTTCAGTTGTGTAAAGTCTGTAATGATTCTCATGCTTAGATTCACAACGTTTTGAAATTGTGTGCCATAAACTTTCCTTTCAAGAAGACCCCATGAAAAAATCTGTAGGGTTCGAATCAGGTTACCTCGCTAGCCATTCATAGACTGAGAGATGATTGAAGTTTTCAATAATCAAATACTCAAATAGAGAATTAATTGACCTTTCCGAAAACCCCTTTTCTTAATAATTATTTTCGAGTTAGGGAATTCTAAGAGTAAGAGGTTGATTTCACATGCTCTAGATCAGACTCCAAAACGTTCCTCTCCGATGAAAACGGCTTCAGCATTTTTTCGCCACTAATCATTCTTTCCAAAGTTGAAGGGGTGGTCAAATTTTCGTTATAACACAATGAAGATCATTTCTCACAGTACTCCAATGATATCACATTCATAGAGCAATTTGATAATCTATCTGTATTTTCATTTTCATCATTGACGATTTTCTCATTGTTATTAGGCTACAGATGGAGATCCCAGAGATGAAGGAAACTTACATTTCGAAATATCAAATATAACCTGTACGGGTAATCTTCATCCTCAAGATCCAGCATTCAAAATTGGAGAGAGAGATGGAAAAGTAACACCCACTTTTGCAATTACGTCTGATATGAATGGATATTGTATGTTCCCGGTCAATGTTACGGACAATCCAGATCCCAATGGAACTGGTAAGTCCGTTCTATCATCTCAGTCAGTTTTCCATTTATAATACATTATAATTGTGCCCGCTATTGTCTTAGCGTCCGCCCGCTCTCCAGTCGCTCAATACGTGACCAAGATAATTACAGACGGCTCTTTACGGCAAGATTTTGTTCTTCTAGCCAGTCAGTGTCGTTTACTAACCCGAGATATATAGGTAAAAATCAAGGAAATCAGCCATCTGTATATTCATTTGAATTTGGTAGGCTTTCACTTGGTAAAATTCCATTATCAATAATAAAAAACAAACAAGTACTGTGTTTCAAGGAATTTTACTTAAAAATTGCGCTTCGTAACGCGTTTCACTACTCCGTAGCTTCTTCAGACGAATAAATGTACAGAAAATAAATGAGAATATAAATATAAATGTTCTCGAATAATTACTTATTGGGTAGCTTCTTCTTAAGTGGTTATTTATGACAGGTATATCCAATAAAATTAAGGAATAGATTGCTCCCCGAAGAGATTCAATAGAGGTGAAGGGCTTAAATCGACTTGTTCATTGATGAGTTTACCTGAGTGTTTGTATTTATTTATTTCTGAAGTTTCCCAAAGATCTACCTTCCAATATCTATTATCTGTATGCAAAATTTCAAACTATGGGTCGAAAGAGTGATTATTTTCTGAGAGATGATTTGAATCTGATTTTTTATTTGAAAAACTGCGTTTATGTTCCGATATTCTAATATTGAAATTTCTATGTGTTCTACAAATATAGAAATTATCACAGTCATTGCAATTCAATCTATAAACACCTGATTTATTGTTTTTACCTGATTTGGTTTTATTATTTTTATATATTTGCCTAAATTATTTATTAGTTTGGAAAGCTATGTTGAAATTATTGCTACTCAAGAATGATTTCAGTTTCTCACTTGTAATGCCAACATTACAAGTGAGGACAGGGTAAACTTCATTCAATGCGATTCTACTTTGTTTTTATTCAAAATTGTTACGTTTAGGAAATTTATCTGAAGAAAGCAATAATTCGATAAATTTCCTAGACGTAACAATTTCGAATGAAAATGGAAAACATGTTTTCGCAATTTACCATAAGCCGTCACATACAGATATTATAATACATAACTCGTCGTGTCATCCGTATCAACATAAAATGTCATCATTCAATAGTTTTATACGTAGATTGATTAACATTCCGTTATCACCAGAAAATTTCAACAAAGAATTAAATTAGATTAAACAAATATCCAAAAATAATGGTTACAATCCCAAAATAATAAATAATATTTTAAATAAAAAGCAAAGTAGAATCGCATTGAATGAAGTTTACCCTGTCGATAAATTGAAACAAAATTCAATACCTTAACCTACGTTGGCATTACAAATGAGAAACTGAAATCATTCTTGAGTAGCAATAATTTCAACATAGCTTTCCAAACTAATAATAATTTAGGCAAATTTATGAAAATAATAAAACCAAATCAGGTAAAAACAATAAATCAGATGTTTATAGATTGAATTGCAATGACTGATAATTTCTACATTGGTAGAACACATAGAAATTTTAATATTAGAATATCGGAACATAAACGCAGTTATTCAAATGAAAAAACCGGATTCAAATTACGCGAATCATCTCTTAGAAAATAATCACTCTTTCAACCCACAGTTTGAAATTTTGCATACAGATAATAAATATTGGAAGGTAGATCTTTGGGAAACTTTAGAAATAAATAAATACAAACACTCAGGTAAACTCATCAATGAACAAGTCGATTTAAGCCCTTCACATCTATTGAATCTCTTCGGGGAGCAATCTATTCCTTAATTTTATTGGATATAGCTGTCATAAATAACCACTTAAGAAGAAGCAACCCAATAAGCTTTTAATTACTCAAGAAAATTTATATTTATATTCTTATTCATTTTCTGTACATTCATTCGTCTGAAGAAGCTACGGTGTAGTGAAACGCGTTACGAATCGCAATTATTAAGTAAAATTCCTTAAAACACAGTACTTGTTTGTTTTTTATTATCTGTATATTCATTTTTTTACGGAAGAACCCTTCTACTAATTGAAAAGAACTAAAATAGAACATTCCACCATTAAGCGAGTATTGTACAGGGTATTTAAAACATACACGGCAATATTTAGGGAGGTGATTGCTCAAGTAATTCATGAAAAAAGTTTATATGAACATAGGTCCGAAAATACTTCGTTACTGATTACAAGGGGATGAAGTTTTATGGAAAGATGCAGTTGAATTTGAATTTTTTGTAAACCTCTTGAGATATTGAGGTAAATTTTGGGGGTATCGAAAACTTTCAGAGATACATAATTTTCAATACGACACAATATTTCGGAATCATCATTGCCGCGCGTATGGGCATGATGCAGGTTATTCTCAAAGGAAATTTCCACTTACTTTTCAAGAAAATAAGCTCTGTTGACAGTTTTTTGTGAGACGCCAAGTGTTTGAGTAGAAAAATGTTGTGAAGAATAACAAAAGAAAGTCCATACATTTCATTGTACGACACGTAGTCTTCAATTAAAAGAACCATCGTAGTGAATTTCTTTATCATTGAATAAATTGAATAAAAATTGCGCTCACAAAATGAACCACTGCATATTTTGTTCAATCAGTCTCTGATTAATGGTGTATTCCCAAAAAAGTGGGAGGAGCCCGCCGTTGTCCCAATTTTCAAAAGTGGAGATAAAAATGATATTTCTAATTATAGACCTATTAACAAGCTTTCGATAATTGCTAAAGTATTTGAATGTATAATTTATAAATATCTTTTCTCTCATGTGAAAAATTTCATTATCCCACAACAGCACGGAGTTTTTAAGGGTAACTAATTTGATCGTTTATAGTGAGTACCTGCAGAGTGCAATGGATTCTCAAATTCAGACTGATGCTACTTACACAGATTTTTCTAAAGCCTTCGACAAAATAAGTTTCGATATTCTCATTTTTAGACTAGCCGAAGCAGGTGTAAGTGGTGGGTTGCTTGAGTGGATCCAATCGTATCTACTGAATAGGTCACATTTCGTTAGTTTAAATGGTTTTGAATCTGAATCTTTCATTAATACTCTGGGGTACCGCAGAGAACTCATCTCGGTCCTCTTCTTAATTTATATAAATGACATAGATAAATGTTTCCGGCATTCCAGATTCTTGCTTTTTCGACACTATGACTTCGAAACAATTGAGCAAACACTGACTTCTGATTCAGAAATTCTGAACATTTTCTTCAAAAAATGGCGTTTATGTCCAAATCCTTCGAAAACTGAGGTTCCTTGTTTTCATCTGAATAATTATGACAAGGATAGGCAACTAAGAGTATTCTTCTATCAATCACTATTAATTCAGAATTTCACTCCAACATATCTTGGTGTAAAGCTTGATCGTTCTTTGACTTTCAAATTTCATATTGATAAGTTATGTCAGAAGTTGAAAACAAGAAACAATATACTTCATAAACTAGCTGGATCTAATTGGGGCGCCGGAGTCTCTACTTTGCGAACTACTGCTTTAGCTTTAGTATTTTCGGCAGCAGAATATTGCTGTCAGGTATGGTTGAATAGTGCTCATGTCAATAAGATTGATTCTCAGTTGAACTGTTCTATGAGAGTTATAAGTGGTTGTATCAGTTCAACTGCTACCCCTTGGCTTCCGGTTATTTGTAATATAGTTACTTCCCATATTCGCAGAAAATTAGCTCTTAAATCGTCTTGGGATGAGTATCACTCATTTCCAGAAGATTTTCCGATAATACACGATCTTCAAAATCCACCTAACTTGAGATTGAAATCTAGGAAACCTATTAGGTCGATTGACTTTTTGCGTAGACGGGTGAAGGCTGTTGATCTTTGGAAAACTGAATGGAAGGAAGTTAATGTTTTTAATAAAGTTCTTATAGAGGATCCTTCCAAAAGGGTTGCCGGTTTCGATATAAGTAGGAAAAATTGGTAAACATTAAATCGTCTCAGGACAGGGCATGGTCGTAATAATTGTATGTTGTTCAAATGGAATACTGTAGAAAGTCCGGCATGTGAATGTGACCTATGTTTATATTAACTTTTTTCATGAAATAACTTCAGCAATCACCTACTCAAATATTGCCGTGTCTTCTTTAAACGCCCTGTATTATATACTGAAATAAGAAGAATGAAACATTCAATTCAATCACAGCCAAACCTACTCTCTCGGTCCTACAAGATTTGTACTAAAAGTATTCCCGCACAATGGTAAATATTGAGTGCAACTGTATCTATGAAACAGATCATGCAATAAATCCCCATTTCCAATCATTTCAGAAGATAAGTAAAAACTCAAGAAGGCAAATAAAGGACAATCAGTAAAAACTTTTAATACACGACAAAAGATTAATAAAACATCTGCTCGATCGTGTCGTACTTATAAAGTGGACAATTCTAGAAGATTCCGTATTTCGATAGCGAAAGAAGGTCAAGCGTTCAATTCTAGATTTGAAAAGAACAAATAACAAATTCTATCTTGCACCAATTCACGTCGTGATCAATTCAAGGTATAAGAAGCCTTAACTTAAGATCCATATTTTACTACTGTTCAAATAAGTGACGTACACAAAATCTTCATCAAGTTCAGTTTAACAAATTCATACGAATGTCGAATAATGCAACACAAAATTTCATAAGCTCGGCTGCAGATGGGATTAATATGTAGTTTGAAATTTAACTTAACACCATAAATGATACTCAAATCTTTGGATAACTGCTACAGCTCTAATTGGAATAGTATTGAGAAAATACAAAGAATTGTGTTCAAACTGACGTCGAATAATTTCCATATGATGACAGACTCTGATGTTTAAGGCAAGTGTGTTAGTGCAACACCATCACTCTAATGATGATATTAAGAAATTAAACTATTTATTATACTATCAGCAGAGATTTATGTATATGATTCTGGTACCAAACATCAATCTCCTGAGTGGCAGCATATCAAAATCGGACCAATGTTGATTTTGTTTTAATATCGATGTTTCGTGCTTCATGCTTCAGAAGGTCAGGCAGTCACCAAGTAGACAAATCAAACGCCATAGTCATTTTATCGAAATCATTATATTACATACGTACGAAAGTCGCCCTCTATGGACCGAGACGGTGAACACGCTACCGGATTTCGAGAAAGTAACGAACAATAACAAACAGATGTGAGAACGTTAAAAAATTTCAACAGCTGCAAAACATCTTTCGCCCGTCCGTGAATCACATCGACGGTTGAAAACGAGCAAAATAATTTTGTTGGATTTGATGGTGCTCTATGCCTCTTTTTTCCAGGATAAAACCTCCTGTCAGTAAATATTTGATGGGGCAAATAGTTTCTGCGATAAACTTCGCGAGTAATCTACATATGAAAATTGAGACAAGAAGAATTATGGAAAAATCCGTAGAACAATGAATAATCCTTTCTGACTAGAGCTAGTTCTCAAATCTGCCCGCCATGCACGCAGCCCCCAGGTGCCCCGATAGTGCAACTAAGCAGGATGGTGAGAAACGAAGCGACATACACTCTCGGTAGCGGGTGCACTATTGTGGCACCTGAGGGCTGCGTACATGACGGGCAGATTTGAGGACTAGCTAGCTCTTGTCAGAAAGGATTATTTATTGATCTCGCGAAGTTTATCACGGAAACTATCAAAATATTTTCACAATCTTTTCTGATTTGGATTGAAGTCCATTCAATATAACTGACATCATGTTCTACTATTCTTCTTTTTACTTTTTAGATTACTTCCATTCAAACATCCCACATCTACCAATCGAACACCCGATTAGAACAAAAAATTAAACGTGAACAAGATCATTCTGATTCCTCTTGCATTCACTTGCAGAGAAGGTTACTGACCAATCAGCGAGAAGCGGGTCAGAGTTTCTCCACATGCTTTTTTTCCTCTTCTCTTGAATCGTATTAAAAATTACTTATGGTTCGCGCGTTCCTTGTGTGAACTTGTGTTATCATCATGGGTTTCTTCAACATCTGGTACATACTCATAAACTCGTCGAATTCAGCCAGGTACTCATTTCAAAAAAGGTGATTGATGAGCTTTACTTCATTTTGTAAAAATATCAGTTTTTAAATGTTTCATACTTAAGGAAATATGAGTGAAATATCTCTTTTGCTCGAATGGGAGTTGGATGTAGAATGCCCGAATTGAATTTCATCGACAACACAGTTTTTATAATGTATAAGGCTTCCACTTGAACTCGTTACATGCATGATGACTGGGTTGCTGAAAAAATAAGAGTAGTTTGTATCAGATAAATTCTTTTGAAAAAAATCGTTGCTTTTTTAAACTCAATTTTTCTTTCGATACTGAACCCTATGAAACGAAAGAGTAATGGAAATGATAGAGATAATGACCAAATCGATCAAATTGTACTCCCGAATTCATCACAGGCGAATGATCAGAGTTCATCACGACTAAAAATACAGGAAACCTTTTTTTAAAGTGGCATTGGCTTTTATGTTGAGAAGGCTTCTGAGCTAACGACAGAAATGAGAAAAAAGTTGTTGCAAGACCCTTGGATTCCACCAAAAAATAATGATTTTGCTAGTAATGCGACTAGTTTGAAAAGAAAATTCAACTACTCATGGTTAGATCAATATGCACCCTGGCTAGTATATTCAAGTCGCCCGAAGGGTGCTCTTTGCAAATACTGTGTGTTGTTTCGTCCAGTTAGGGGAACTGTAAAGGGAGTCTTGGGACCCTTCATAGTAAAACTGCATTTAAGATTCAAAGATATTCATGAAGACTGTCGAAAACATCTTGATAGTCAGTACCTCAAAATTTCAACCGCTTCAGCAGAGCCTTTCCTTGAAAACGTTCCTGTTGATATTTGAATGCAAAATTCCTACCAGAAAATAGTTGACGAAAATAGAAAAATTTTTTCGTCAATTATTTATTGGATACTATTTTGCGGTACCCACGATACACCTCTCAGAGGCAAAGAAGGGAATGAAGTGGTATTCTTCGATCTTCTACAATTAACAATTGATAATGGTGACGAGACATTGGAACATCATTTAGAGAAATGTCGTAAAAATGCCTCCTATATATCACCCAAAATCCAAAACGAAGTGATAATCTTAGGTGGTGAAGTAATCAAAGATAGTATTATTACAGATATGAAACGAGCCAGAGCTTTCACTATCATGGCTGACTGACAGCAGATATAGTTGGAAAAGAGCAGCTTTCTATCGATTTGCGATTTTATGCTAAAGATGATACGTGAAGAATTTATGGGTTTCGTAGAACTGAAAGATCGAGATGCCTCATCGATAGCAGAAGCAATTGACAATTTCATCGTCAACCAAAATCTCCCTAAGGAAAATTGTGTCAGATACGGTTTCAATGGTTGTTCTACATTGGCTGTTCTACAATGGTTGGCGCGGAAGGGGTTAGGTGCAGGCAATTCTCAGGAAAAAGTATTCTCGACATCGTTCATCCACTGCTCAAACCACAGATTGAATCTCGTAGTGAAAGATACTAACAAAATACCGGAGATTAGAAACACAATAGCAACAATCAAGGATACTATAAGTTTTTTCAGGGAATTGCCAGTTCGCGCAAAGGCTCGGCACCTAATCTATCGAAACTGTGTGGGACAAGAAGGTGTGAAATATAAGACCATAAGAAAATTCTCTTAACATTTCCCAGAAGTGGTTAAATCTCTGGAAAAAATAGCTGTAGTTGGGAACTATAGGACAAGAAAATCTGCTTATCAACTTCATGCGGCTTTAACAAAGTCGTCATGTGTAGCATTTGTGATAATTGCGAAATATGCTGCCCTTCTGGAACCTGTAGCTTATGCTCTACAAGCGAAATCTATTGACCTCATCATGGTAAGAAACCATATAAAACAAATCTTCAAATATTGGCTGCCATTCAAAAGGATCGCGAAGATGTTGAAAGGATATCTAAAATTGCTTGAAAATGCTCAAACCATTGCTGAAGCGGTAATCATAGAAATTTCTGTACCGCGCCAGGCACAATTACAACAACACAGAATTAACCCCTCATCACAAACAGACAACGAGTACTGGAGGCGGTCACTCATCATACCTTACCTTGACTCAATAACAACTTCACTCAATATACGATTTTCTGAAGACAACATCCCTGCTTTTGCACGAACAAAACTCCATCCATATCATATGCTAAAAATGAGCATCACGGAAGTTCAACCGATAGCGAAATCTTTCATAAAGTTCTACCATTCATCAAATGTCATCGCAGAATGGGATCTGTGGTTTAATTTGTGGAGTGACCAGAATATGAATGAGAACAACTTAAAGGAGCTCGAAGTAATTGACATTTTTAAGGAAACTGATGTTATCTAACCATCAATCAGGCACGCCTTATAAATTTTGATAGATTTGCCGTCAACTACTGCTTCTATAGAACGGTCTTTTAGTACACTAAGGAGAGTTAAGACATGGCGAAGAAGCACTATGAGTGAGGAAAGACTGAGTGCGTTATGCTTAATGAGTGAACACCGAAAACTCGTGAAAGCTAATAGAAAAAGTATTGAACCGAAAGTGTTAGAAAAATTCTTAGCGAACCCGAGTAAGTTATTGCTAGTGTAACTTTATAATAACTAATAATTATAAGACTCTCTTCATCCATCTCAGCCGCAATTCATCAAAATAGTGAGTGTGTCAAATGTATTTATTGTCAAATTTGAGTATTGAATAAATAAATTATATATATTCTTTTGATAAGAGAGGATTTACAAAAATTCGAATAATTGGATTTACAATAAATGTTTATTGGCAGGGAGCACGACGAAAGCGACATCTGATGGTAGCGTAAAATCATTCTCGTCAATGGTATGACATATGAAAGATTCGTGTAAAAAATAATAAATTGTCGTAAAAAAAGAATTTAAAAATTAATATGGTGAAGTTCTGTTGACAAAAAGCAATCTTTACTTTACTCAAGTACAGGTACAATTGTATGTAACTGGGATGTTTACATGTGATTTGTTTATTTACTCGCAAGTAAGCGATGGCTGCTTAACCTTACCAATTCATCGTGATGAAGTTTTTTTAAAAGATGTAATTCTAGCTGCGGAAAAATTTTATTTTAATCACTATTTACCAGCAATTTATGTGGTTTTTACCCAAGAAATAAATGAAGCCAATTCTCATGTTGGATTTTTGATAAGCAGAGTTTTACGGAGCTAACATAGTTAATAATTTGCAATAATATTTTACCTGAAATAGAAGCGTAGGAAATCCAAAGAGTGTAAAAAATGTTATAAAATTGTTATGATTGTCTGTGTTTCAAAATTACATTTTAAATATTTATTGAAATTAGTTTTAAAAGATATTTGATGTTAAGAAATGTTGATCATTTTGTACTACCCATATTTTAATTAGACAGCAATGTTTACATAATACTTCATTGAATTTAAAACATTATAAAAAGAAAAATTAAAGTTCTTCTCCAACAATACATTTAGGCGAAATTTGAGTTATTTTCAATAAAAACTGGAAATTATTAAAATTTACTCCAGCCAAGTCAATTAGCTGCTCATCTTTGGAAATTGATTGAAAACCTAGAAAAATATTATTTGGTGTTTGATTCGATTGGGTAACAAAATCTGTAATTGGAGTGTTACATTCTTTGTCCTTGTACATCTTCCTATTAATAATAATTTGTCATTTTGTTTCCATAATTTCTGTTTGAATCTCGGCATCACTTTTGTTAGCACCCACATACATGTATCTATTGCAGATAAATGTTTTTCCAATGTCGTCAGAGTTGGGTAGAAAATCTACTTGACAACCCTTATCAGATTGTTCACATCGGTCTATTACAACATCATTAATTGAATTCACAATAATATCCGTATTCTGTGGAATTGCTTCAGTGTCAGTAATCATTGCAGTCATTTGACTTTTAGCTTGTCGTCGGTTTAAGAAACGTTTATGCCTGAAAACAATTTTATAGGATGGTATTAACTATGTCATTGTCATTAATATTCACAAGTTTAATAGCAATGAAAAAATTTTAATTTAATACCTGCTTATAGATGTCTTTTCATTGAT
Organism: Cryptolaemus montrouzieri; assembly: GCA_013387265.2. Taxonomy (NCBI): domain Eukaryota; kingdom Metazoa; phylum Arthropoda; class Insecta; order Coleoptera; family Coccinellidae; genus Cryptolaemus; species Cryptolaemus montrouzieri. Next base: position 66,107,632 of record JABFTP020000103.1, read on the forward strand.
CTTCGATTTTTATACACAGAAGGAAATATTGATGGAATGTAGCTTGGGCTTGTTTCTCTTCTGACTTTCGACCCCCAACGAAATGGTCACTACAGATGGTATCAGTTAGTTTTGGAATCCACTGTGATCCATCAGCACTAAAAATTTGTTTTATTAGAAATTGAGCTTAGATTATACAACTTTACTCTAAAACTCATTACTTACAAAATTTTTATATTTATTTTAACAACTTATTTTCCTTTATTATCATAAATATTGGAATTTCACTTTTCATTTAATTATATAAATTAAATTTTTTAAATGTTAATATTTTTTTTATATTTACAAATTTAATATTAATTTTGGAGTAGAATATACACTACTCGAGTTGGCATGCTACTGAATAAGGTTAAACAGTACTTACTTTTTTCTTTTCACAGCATTTATCCATTTATTTCTTTTATCAACTTTCCACTTAGCCACTGGGAATGTGTGAAATTCACACTTTTCTGTCTGTATTTTTGCAACCAACAACACAACAACTATTGTGAACCATTTTTTATGTAATTTTTACGTGTTCATGTATGACAAAAGCATGATTTAACGATAATTTGACCACATCGAGCGCTGCGATCGATTCACCAGTCCCCACTATATACTCCGCTCCCTGCCAATATCTATAATTTTGGTGTGTGTCTGAAAAACACAATCGTGAAAAACAAGCGAATAAATAGAATACCAGCAGAAAAAAAGACCATGCCCGTTCCTTAATCAGGCATCTGAACTCGCATCATGTCTCCTACGATTGCCCTTAAAGTGTGAGCACAGGAAATGTAACAGGGGAACCATAGTATCTTGCGTATGATTCAGTAAACAAGTGAAACAACTTGTGGAAAAAACTCGCTTCCCTGTCACTATTGCACTAGCAATAGCTTGTCTATTTATGTTGTGTTAGTGTCGTGTGTACAAAAAGAGTACCAACAATTTTTCTGCTTAGCAGCTTCATTCTCCCATTGTCATCTGGAAAAAACACTATAAGGGGGAGCAAAAACAAATCTCCTAAATAGACTTAAAGTTCTCTACCCAGTTGATGAAATTATCTGAAACGGAATGAATTTCTTGAAAATCACCCGTAAAATGGAAAATAAGACAATCGAGGACTAAATGTCTTATTGTTTCTTCACATGCCGGACTTTCTACAGTTTTCCATTTGAACAACATACTATTATTACGACCATGTCCTGTCCTGAGACGATTTAATGTACACCAATTTTTCCTACTTATATCGAAACCTGCAACCCTTTCGAGAGGATCCTCTATGACAACTTTATTGAAAACAGCAACTTCCTACCATTCAATTTTCCAAAGATCAACGGCCTTCACCCGTGTACGCAAAAAGTCAATCGACCAAATAGGTTTCCTAGATTTCAATCTCAGGTTAGGTCGATACTGAAGATCTTGTATTATCGAAAAAACTTCTGGAAATGAGTGATACTTATCCTGAGACGATTTAAGAGCTAATTTCCTGCAAATATAGGAAGGAACTATAATACAAATAACCGGAAGCCAAGGGGTAGCAGTTGAACTGATACAACCACTTATAACTCTCATAGAACAGTTCAACTGAGAATCAATCTTATTGACATGAGCACTATTCAACCACACCTGACAGCAATATTTTGCTGCTGAATATATTAAAGCTAAAGCAGTACTTCGCAAAGTAGAGAATCCAGCGCCCCAATTAGATCCACCTAGTTTATGTAGTATATTGTTTCTTGTTTTCAACTTCTGACATAATTCATCAATATGAAATTTGAAAGTCAAAGAACGATCAAGCTTTACACCAAGATATGTTGGAGTGAAATTCTGAATTAATAGTGATTGATAGAAGAATACTCTAAGTTGCCTATCATTCTCATGATTATTCAGATGAAAACAAGAAACCTCAGTTTTCGAAGGATTTGGACATAAACGCCATTTTTGGAGAGCATGTTCAGAATTTCCAAATCAGAAGTCAGTGTGTGCTCAATTGTTTCGAAGTCATAGTGTCAAAAAACTAAAACAATATCATCAGCATAAATAAACTTTGTAGAGGAAGTTTCAGGGATATCAGACATATATAAATTGAAGAGAAGAGGTGCAATAACAGATCCTTGAGGTAGGGCATCATTGAGAGTGTAAAATATACTGCTTTTCTCATCGATAAAAACTCGAAGTCTTCTATCAAATAACATATTTTCAATCAACTTTACAATTTTTCCACATTGAACTACTTCAAAGAGGTTATGAACTAAACCATACTTCCAAACTGTGTCATATGCCGAAGAGAGATCTACAAATACAGCGCCTATTTTAAGTTTAACCTGAAATCCTGTCTCAATGAAAGTGGATAAACCTAAAACCTGAACAGAACAATTTCAGTTTTTTCGAAAACCTCCCTGAGTAGTGGACGGAGCTCTGTCAATGATCGGTTCTAACCTCTGATAATGAAGTCTTTCTAAAATTTTAAAAGAAACATAAATTGAGCTGATAGGTCGATAACTACTAGGAACTTCTGGATTTTTCCCAGGTTTGAGAATGGCAATAACTTTAATCTTTCTAAATTCAACGGGAATACTACCATTTTTTAGCGTTATTTCCTAGATGTTTAAAAAATTCAGGGAAAATGCCATCAAATCCTGCAGCTTTACGAACTTTAGTAGATTTTATTGCAGATTTGAGCTCTTCTTCCTCAAAAGGGTTCAATAAATCCTCAACTGTGATATCCCTCCTTTTATGTAAGATTCGTTTCATTCTATTCCTGTCATATCTACTACCCTTCACACTTTTAGAGACATTAACAAGTCTAGATGCTACAGAATTTGGATTCATATTAGACGAAGTTTTTGAAACGGGATCAGCATTGCCTAATTTCCCCAACAAATCCCAGGAACTTCTACTAAAATGACGAAAATTCATACCATTCATCAACTCATTTCATTTATTCTTCCTGCTATCATTCAAAGAACTAAGGAGTGCATCGACTTTCTCTCTGGAAGGATTATGCTGATAATCCTTATAAAAAATATTTAATTCCTCTGACCACCCAGGTATATAATCCTTTCGAAAGCCTCTGGGAATATGTTTTTTAGCAGCATTTTTGACAACTCCTATAAACCGGAAATAATTTCTACCCAAGGGGGGAACCCATCTCAAATCACTATCTACCTGTTTAGTGAAATAATTCCAACCAGCCTTTTTGAAATTCCATCTTGGTTTTTCTAATGAATCTGCAAATGTAAATTGAAAACCTAACGAAATAGTAACTGGCCTGTGTTGACTGTGAGGAAAATCTGAAAGTACTTTACGAAGAACAGGAAGAGGAAACAATTCAGAGTAGTTAGAAACCAGACAAAGATCAGGATTATAGTCGCGATTCCATCTGGCAGAATGAACAGTACCCTTTGCCTTCGCATTGAAAATCATTTATTTTCATCCATTCAACTAATGAAATACCACTCTTGTCATTTTCTGTATAACCCCATTGATCGTGATGGCAATTGAAGTCACCACAATATATAGCAGGATGGAGAAAAATAATACCGAAATTGATGGACCAGACTCCGCCAGGAGGTTTATAAATATTAAAGACAAACAAATCGAAAAATTTGAACGTTCTTCCGTCGCAGTGTAAGTTTCCTGAAGCATAGTCACTTCCACCTTGCTCTAGCTTGCCAATTTTGAAGAATAATCGCATTTATCCTTGGAAATCCCCTCAATATTTGAACTCAACAAAATAATTCCCTCTCTGTTTGACCGAGCGAGCCCCGATGGCCAGGTTCGGTCTTCTAAGTGATGTCGATTATGAACTATAGATGTTCTAGATATATATATACATACTTAAAATGTATCTCCTGCCCCCGAACCCCCCGCAGTTTTCCGCGCTTAATTTTCGACTAATTTTAATTACAATCATGTGCCTGCCCCCCCTCTTGCTAAACTTCTGGGGACGCCCTTGATTGATACACAACTTTTCTCGAGTTTAAAACTAAATTCACTACAATGCTTCAATTCTTCATGATTCTTCTAAAAAATAAAATACGGCAATCGCAAAAAAGAACATTAACATACGCGTTCAGGGAGTTTGTGAAGACGAAATAGTTATCTTCATATCCCAGAGAGGTCGCTCAAATCTTCGGCGACAATAATGAAATGATAATGAATAGTGATAAAATAGTTTTGGAATAATGCTCGTATATGAATTATCTGATCATAGAGAAGATATTCCTTACTCGACTCACGACATTATAACGACAATGTCAACGTTCTGGTTCACTTTATTTTTTTATTTTCAGTTCACACCGTGTCAACAACCGTACAGATCAATATTATTAGTGATGATGATCTAGTGGAATTTGTTTTCATGAACAAAGATCAAGATGTTGTGAAACTCCAGGAAACGGTGAGTATTTTAAGGGGACCTCGAAGTTAAACTAAGGAATTTATGTATCTTTGTATCAGAAAGAAAACAGATATTCCATACCATTAGTATTAGTCCAATCCAATTGATTTAAAGAAACGAAGAAAAACGATAACATTGTTATCCAATTTTCTATGAATGTTACAGTTAGAGAAAGCTATCAGAAATATAGGAAAAATTAGTGCTATGCCACTAGTAGTGAAAGTTGGGGCAAGAAAAAAGCAGGAAAACTTCCCTTCGAAATTTTCTGTAGAAGTAAAGGTTTCTTCATAAATATAACAATTCCAGAGAAGTAGAGCATGCAACAACCTACGACGATATTTTTGTTTATCATTCATCAACATAGCCCAAAACGAACGCGATTGATCATGGTTTTCGTTTTTAAGATATTGCATAGCTTTCATCGCGGGCTTTGAGCGTGGCGCCGATTCAAGAAATCCTGTAACGAAAACAAAACCTAAAACCCCCCACTCCGCCAACCATGTAGCTCGGCCGAGCTTTCGCTTAACGTCTATGTATTTAGTACGACTGCACGAAGTTCGCACGAATCGAAGCGAGCTGCTCCGAAATCGGACGAATACGTAAGCAGATTTTTGTGAGAAAATATGTAGATGTATTGGTATCTATCATATATTTATAATGCCACACTCACCGCATAGCGATTTTATCATAAACTTCGCTAATAAAAAATCAGAGCGGTTGACAACTTTTCTTTAGGAAAAATTGAATTTGAAGATGCTTCATAATCCACAAGAATCCGCAACAGAATATGGGACCACCATTGACGCGGTATTTGCTAGATATTTAGAGGATACCAAGACTCAAACTTATGTTTCTTATTTCAGTTACCATATACCATATATAGTTCAATGATAAAAATTCCTGTTTTGTTTTCTTACCGGTCACCATGCTCAGAAAGTGCAACTTGAATTAATATCAAAGAAAAGAATACTACATAACTAAAAAATAAATAAATAATTATAATTGCATAAGTTGATAAAAAATGCTATGCAACAGCTTTGACGCGGCAATCTCCGAATGCCACACGTTTTCATTTTTATTATTTATGACATCTGTTGATGGAGTTGATTTGAATGTTGTTATTTTGAATTTTATCCTAACCCCTTTATTTTTATGATCCAATATTATGTTATTAATAATGGGAGAGGTAGCTCTATTTTGGGACCCTATACGAGGCTGGATTGATAAGAATCCAGCCTGACCAAGAGATGGCGCCACTAGGCCTACTTCGTTGGTGGCTTACTACAGAACCATCCTTAGATAGCGTATAGGTATAATTTTAGCCCGATCGCCATGTTAGTTTGAGAGCACGCTGAATAAGACGTCTCTGTCTTGTTTGTGAAAATAGAAAATTTGGAAAAGTGTGCTGTCATCAAATACTTTTATTTGGAGGGGTTAACGCCGAAGGAAATTAAAGAAGAGATTGATTCAACACTGGCCACATCCTCTCCATCATATTCAACCGTTAAGCAGTGGGTTTCCGAGTTTGAAATGGGCTGTGTGAGCACCTCTGATATACACGCTCCGGACACCCCGTCGAGATCGCAACTCCAGATATTTTCGAAAAGATTCATGAAATAGTGCTGGAAGACAGCAGATTAAAAGTACGTGAGATATCTAAGGCCTGTAAGATGTCATATGAACGTGTGCAAAATATTGCATATAGAAAAGCTCTGTGCGAGATGGGTGCCGCGTGTACTAACAGTCGACCAAAAGTTGATTCGAAAAACCATTTCTATCGCCAATTTGGCGCTGTATAATCATAATCCAAGCGAATTTTTGCGTCGATTCGTTACTGTTGACGAAGCTTGGTTCCACCACTACACTCCTGAAACCAATAATAGTCTAAACAGTGAATAGGAACAGGGAAACCAACTCCAAAGAAGGCAAAAACAATTTTATCGGCAAACAAGGTTATGGCTACTCTTTTTTGGGATGCAAAAGGTATTATATACTATGATTACCGTGAAAAGGGTAAAACTATCACTGGTCAATACTACGCAGACTTATTGCAACGTTTTAGTCATGAGGTGCAAATTGAACGACCTCACTTGGCGAAGAAAAAAATTTTGTTTCATCACGATAACGCACCAGCGTATTCTTCGCATGTTGCCATGGCGAAAATCTATGATCTGAAGTTCGAATTGATGCCGCACCCTCCCTACTCTCCAGGCCTAACCCCGAGTGACTATTATCTGTTTTCTAACCTCAAAACATGGCTTGGCGGTAAGAGATTTGCGGGCAATGAAGAAGTAATCGAAGCTCTGAATGGTTATTTTGAGGAACTTGACCAATCAGCCTATAGAGATGGCATTACTAGACTAGAACACCGCTATGAGAAATGTTTTATAACATTGTTTTCCTTGGTCAGTCCGGAAACTTATCAATCTATCCTCGTATATTTTTGCTTCTGCAGTCAAGCATTCAAAGCATCATTGGGAAAACCGGTCCTGATCTTCAAGGCCCTCCCGGTTGAAGATAAAGAATTTTGTGATGCTAAGCTTGAACATTGAAGGTATTTTGAAGGACAAAAGTAATTATGTTACGAAATTATCAAATCTAAGGGACAAAAATAATTATTTTACAAACAATACATACTGGTGTTAAAGATCAGCTTCGTGAGTGGGAGAATATGGCAGGTTATTATTTGATTATCTTCTTAGTCTTGTATATGGTCTTGCATGTTGCGTTAAGATTTCTGCTTTTCATTATACACACTACCAAATTTATATGGAATCATCCGATATTTTGAATATTACCTCAGGGATTTTGGAAATTTCAAAGGATTATTAGAATTGATTCTTTTCAGAATATTTCAATTGAAAGAAAAAAAATTAGTAGTAAAACAATTGAAATTTGTTTTCTCACGGAGTAGATATTTTTTTCTCGATCTCAGTAGCTTGTATTACCTCCTCTTGCCCTGATATAAGTCTGAATCCATCCAAGAATGCTTTGGATTAGGTTTTTGACCTCCTATGGGGTGATATTCTGCCACTCTTCTGTGGTGCCTTGGATGAGCTGTTGTGGGTTTTCCTCTTGAGATTATTTCATGAATGTTCAATAGGATTTAAGTCTGGAGAGCAAGCTGGCCAGTCCAAAATAGCTCCCCTCTGTTTCAAGATAATGTCGCGCGAGGTTGCTGGTTTGCGGAGGAGCATTATCTTGCATGAAAGTGAAATTCTCACCGTGGGTACCTCGCCAGAGTTTCACTATGGACTCCAACACTGCGCCCACGTTATTTCTTGCTATTATACTTACAAGAAACGAAATCAAATCTGTTTTGCCTCCCATTAGAATGCCACCCCAAAACTTCACACTTCCCCCTTGGTATTTCGGAATTTGTCTAACTTGTCTTCCACGATCCCTTAAAACCCGAATCCGGCGGTCATCTGATCGAAGCAATTCTGGTCTCTTTCGAAAAAAGAACATTTCTCACATTCTCAAGATTCCAATTTTGGTTCTCGATACACGAAGTCTGTTAATTTTTTTGTTGTCTGGTTAGCTCTGGAACTCTTAAGGGCCTCATGCTGTATAAAACCCTTGAACGAAGTCTTTGACGTATCGTTCCGACTGATACTCTGTTGCCTATTGCTTCCAGAAATCACCTTTGTAATATGGCGTGCGAGGCACTAGGGTCTCTTCTTGCAATTTGCAATTTGTTCTTCAGAAATGATCATCCTACGACTTCTTGTAGGCCTATTTTGCAGAGACTGTAGCTCTACGTATCAGGCGTAGGTCTTTGAAATCACCACCTGTGATATCCCCATTGTGGCCACTATACCCCCCTGTGTCACCCTTTCTTCAACCAGAGCAATTATTCGACCCCTCTGCACATCGGACAATCCAACGTAAGGCGTTTTAAATTATGATTATAGGCTTTTTTGAATTCTGAAATTCACAGTTTCAAATCTCAGTGACGACTGAGTACAACATCCCGAACATGTGGTGATAATTCAGCATTTCTTATCATACTATCCAGTTTTTTTACAACAAAAACTTCATTATTCACAAGTAAACAGAAATCCATGGTTAAAAACAATCAATAATGTAAAAATACCGAGTGATTCCATATAAATTTGGTTGTGTGAATACCATTCATATAAGAAGAGCTAATACGTGTTTTTAAATCAATAAAAATACATAAAGCCGCAAGGTTTAGTGGTATATTCCCAGAATTCTTCAAACGTTTGAGAAAAAAAAATGCTATATTAATCTAATTTTGTAAAGATTTTCTCGCTTCAGGTAATGTTCCTGCAGACTTTAGAAAAACCGAGGTTATCGGAATTCTAATCACATCTTGAAATTCGGGATATCCGAATAGCTATCACCCTATCAGTCCACGTTCTGCTTCTTTCAAAATATTATCAAAAATTAGGACAAGTTATTGGCGAAACTGTATCACAAGGAAATGTATTGTTATATCAGGCTAAGTAGAGCTCATGTGTATAGAATTGATTTCTTATTTAATTATGTCATGAGAATTATAGGTGCTACCATTAACTCAACCCCAATTCCCTATATTTCCTCTGCAATATAATTCCTTCACATATCCATAGGTAATCTGCGTTGAAAAAGTAGGGACCAGTATCATTTTCTTCCCGAACTTTTTCTCATTATTCATAAACTTCGGAGTCCTCCTATTCTGAGATTGGTTTTCTGTGCATTCGTTTCGATCCGTTAACCCTTTGACAAGATAATTGAATGTAGTTACTATTTTTAATGAGTTTCTTATAAAAGGCCATACTCTGTCTGAATGTTTTAGCCTCAGAAGAAATATTTCGTGTACCTTGAATCATTCAATGTGATGAGGCTGAGAAAACTATAAGTCATTTAGTCTTGCACTGTCCTATATCTCAATTTCCAGTAGGAATACGGGTACTTTATGCTGTTTCAGTCGAAGTTCTGAATAAAATGAAAAATGAAAGGTTAACACACATAATTTTATTTCTACTTTTTGTTCACAATTCGTTAACAGAATAGTTGTTACTGATGTATCAACGACAGGTGTTTCAGGGTGTTTTCCCCTCATTTCTCTTCCTGTTTTCTTGAATCATACACAAAATAATGTATGGTTCATCCGTTTTTCCTCATTTTCCTGAGCTCCTTATCTTTAGGGGTGATCGTGGGAGGCCCAACGTTTTTTTAAATGATTATCCATTCTATAAACTGTGCTTTCGCCCGATCCTATTCTCGCCTCACATCAGAATTTTACATCTGACAATATAGTCTCTCTTTCATATATAATTCGCTCAAATAACAAAATTAATTTTTCATTCCTAATGATATTGACTTTCATTCAATCCTTCGAAAGTTTTCATTTTTACATGCCAAAAATGAAGGGATTCTCTCAAAACGAAGTATTTTCTAGGTCTTCAGCTTTATTGTTGCAAATCAAAGTATTTTAATACTGTAGTATTGTAGGTGCTCCTTTTCCTTCATTTTTATGTCTTCTTATAAGAATAAAAATGGTAGTTGTTCATCAAAATACTCAAAAATGTGAAAAAGTTGAAAGATGACCTATTCCTTGTTGTGTTTCTCAGTTAATTTCATCAATATTTCAAAGTTCTCCAAGGATTATCGATAATTTTTGTGTTAAATTCTACTAAAACAGGTTTATTTTATCCTCCTGAATGACCATTACCATTTTGTATATTTAATCTTATGTAGACATGTCTTTTTCGATATCTTTATTACAAGCATTTATTCGTTATTTTGAAATATCGATAAAGAATTTCACTATTTCAGAGAACAAAGAATTATCGCTTTCCTTCAAGAGATTGGAATTTGAAGTAGTTGATAATATTTCAAATAAAAATAATAAATAATAATAACTCGAAAAGAAATGAATTTAAATTAAACTAGTTAGGTGGAAAAATGCTTCTAATGAAAAAAAAAATTTGACCACACTTCAAAAAATAGAACTCATCTAATGGTATTCTCCATAATCAAGAAATGACGGTCCGGAGTTAGTACTCAGTACCTGGAAAAAGTGAACACATCTTCAAAATATGATACTACACTAAGTCTAATTCTACATGGCTTTTTCATTTTTACTTTAAGTATCCTTGCTACTGGATGCCTTCGACGAACATCGTTCTGATTGGTCGAACACTCCGTTAGTGGGCTTGTCTAATCTAACAAAAATTACACTGAACAAAATCGGACCTTTATCCTATTTTGTTGTGAATGTTTTTTCTTCATTATATAGGTACTTTCAACTCAAAATTTATTCTATGATCTTGATAGAAGTACGTTGAGCAACGCTAAATTTTTCTGTACGTCCGTCTTTCTTCGAAATGTGCTTCATGTTCTTCGAATCTGGTTTTAATCAGCATAAAATTGGCCTTCAAATCAATTTGAACCTTGATAAGCTCACTCTTAAACCAGGAGAAAAAACTAATTGGTTAGATAAGAGTAATATATATGAAATAAGTTGTAAAGATTCTGATAAGGAGTGTGTTAAATAAACTAAAGGATCAATTAAAACCAGGTTAAAAGAAAATGAAATACATTTCAAATACAGACGCACAGAAGAATCTAGTATTTCCCAACATGCTTTCGATCAAGACCATAGCTTAGATTTTGACAATGCAAGACTGATTAAAAATGTTGAAAACGCAAATACATTAACGCTTTTGAAAGTATTCCTTTAATAAAATGCCAAACATCCATTAAACGGATATAAAAGTCCGATTCCGTTCAAATCACTCTACAGTGTCTTATATGAACTAATAGCGCATTCGGCCAATCATGATGATGCTTCATCAAAAGCGTCTAGTGGCACGGATAGTTTTCTGATAGAATCTGATTTAGTGTACTATTATCTCCTGATAATGCCAACTTAGTTGGCGAAACAAGCATCGAGTTTTGAAATGAAGATTTGCTAAGGTGGTGTACAGTTCTTTTAAATATACAATTATCTCTGAACACGTAGAACAAAATAGCTTTTCCAGATTGATTGTAGCGTATCAGTCCTATTACTTTAATGACACACCATGCAGATTGGCTTATTCCCGTGGGGGTCAAAAACTTCGTGGGAGATATATAAACACTTCACTTTGCTCTCTGTCAGTAAATTAGAATCATGAAGTGGCTGTAGTGAATATTTTTCTACAGGCCTATTATTCTGTCTTTTGTGCAACCTGTGATAATGAATCTGAGATATGACTTTTTCTCAAAACAGAAAACTAATATAACATCGAGAAAAATGTTTGAAATATAATATATAAAGCATCTTCGGACATATTTATTTAGTGTGGAAAAATGACGTGATACTACCGGAATAATTAAAGTCTTCAAGTTTTATAGAAAATAGTTCTTGTTTTACTCTGTACCTTACACTTTGAAGCGGTTCTGCCGTACTATTTATAAATAACAATTCTATTGTGAATTTCTCCTGAACGTGATCATAGCAAAGTAATTAATATAAAAAACATTCACCAGGTTTAATTATAAACAAATAAAACAAGGAGAACACAATAAAACCAACTGTGGGATATGAATGATTGATGCGATGGCGATACATGTGTTGGCATGAAAAATATAACAGTTTCGTTGCTTATTAAGCTATCAAAAACCAATAACAATTAATAATTTTGATCGGCTTTCACGAAAGGTTAGGTTCGAAGCTAGTGATATTTCGCTCAGTGAAGAGATATTCAAATTCTGATGATGGTTAGTTTGAGGGGATCATCGGAAATCTACTTCTTTCTAATCATACTCATCCAGACCTAACAGGCAGAATTTCGTAATCCAAGAAAATTGGCAAAAAGGAAACTTACATCCTTTTGAAATCATTATTAAAATTGTACAAGAATCAAAGGTGGATGTGTTCACGAGAAAACCTTAACAGTAGAGTAAGGAGACAACACTGTCGATAGTCAAAAACTAATAGTCCAAGTAATAGGTATGAAGTCGTACAAAATTTTTCACCCGAGAACAAAATATATGGTCATGAAGTAAAAAAAAAGTTATATAAGATTCAGTTTAAACCAGCCCAAGGCTATTTCGCGAAATTGTCGATATAAATCGCGAAATTATCGATATAAATCGCGAATTTCACAGAAACGTTCTTTTGTAACTGAAATAAGAAGTATCGAAGAAAATTATTTCTCAAGGGACAATATTCAACCTTCCGTAGAATGTTAAATATCCTCCCTTGAAGAAGCTAGTTTTCTGATCTACTCTTCATAATCACCGTTTACCGGGGCCACCGGGAAGTGGTACAGCACGGTCAGATGTCACCAATAGGAATAATGCACTGCAGTTTTGGTCTCGTTTGACCTCGTCAGCATTATCTACCCACTCGCAACAAAAGGCCATGCCGTTACCTACTCATCTCAATGCGTTGGAGCGAACGCAATAATATAGATATCACTGCGCCCCTAATGAACCGAAACAGAGGCTACCTCAACAGCGCCCTGCAAAACGGTGAAACCAAAGAGCAGATGAAACAAGAAAACGTTAAGTGGTCACACTAGTTCGATAACATACCGCCATGCGATACTCACGTATCAGACAGAAGGGGCTGTCGAAGGACGGACGTTCCTTATTTCTATGTGGTTTACAACCACGCATACACAAACATCTCAAAACAAACAGTTACTAATTGCGACATTTCGAAATATGTAGACATATCGAAGAAAATTATTTTTCAAGGGACAATATTCAACCTTCTGTAGAATGTTAAACATCCTCCCTTGAAGGAGCTAGTTTTCCGATGTACTCTTCATAATCACCGTTATATTATTGCATTCGCTCCTACGAATTGAGATGAGTAGGTAACGGCATGGCTATTTGTTGCGAGTGGGTAGATAATGCTGACGAGGTCAGACGAGACCGAAACTATAGTCCATTATTCTTATTCGTGACATCTGACCGTTCTGTACCACTTCCCGGTGGCCCCGGTAAACGGTGATTATGAAGAGTAGATCGGAAAACTAGCTCATTCAAGGGAGGATATTTAACATTCTACGGAAGGTTGAATATTGTCCCTTGAAAAATAATTTCCTTCGAATTACACAATGGTTCATGTTTTTGTATATAATGGAATCAATTCTTTCGACTTATGTGTTTTTGAAATCTATATTGAGATGAAAATTATCGAGATAAATAAAAACAACCGGGAAAATTGCAATTTATTATTTTTGCTGTATCTTTACCATATTTGAATGAATTTAATTATAGAAATATAGTTTGACGTGAGTAAAATAATTACGCTTTTGAAAACTCACAATATATTTTCTAGTTTTTGGGATATTTTGATCTTTCTAAATATAGACGCGAAACGGCTGCTTTTGCTGGAAGAGTAATTATTGATACCGTGAGATTAATTTCTACTGCATGACCTGTTCTTTCATGGTAGAAAACATTTGAAGCAAATCTGTTATAGGATTGTAGGAAAAAATGGCTTGGTTTTTTCTTTCTTATTATGATAAAAGCAGGTATTATTTGAAGATATCAAATAGGGACGAATAAGCCGCACCATGAACCACATTATGTTTCACACCAAAAGTGGCACATCCTCAAGCTACAAAGGTAAATCCTATTCAAGAAATTGGCAATAAGCGGAACCGTTTAGTCTGTTAGACAAAAATTATGGTTCAATCAAATAATTTCCAATTATTCCGACCCAGACATTTAGTGAGAATTTATCTTGAATATGAGATTCTTCAATCAAATGGGGGTTTTCCTCAACCCAATAATGATTATTGAAAAAATTTCTGATAGCAGTTCTCAAAAAGTTAGCTTCTTCTGTGAACATTATCTCACTATCACAATGAGCATTTTCTCTAATTTTATCTAAGAACCATCGGCAGAATTTCAGTTTTGAAAAAGGATCTCGAGGAACTAGAGTTTGGACGCGTTGAATATGAAACGAGTACAATAAAAAGTCCAGGAGAATCTTCAACACTAGCACATGTGAAATATTCAACTGATTTCAAATTTTCCTTGTACTCACATGAGGATTCATATCAATACAATTCAAAACTGCTTCCTCAATCTCTGGAGTTCTCATAGTTTGAGTTGCACCTTTTAAATGATTACTTGCAGTAAAAGTACCAATTTCCCTTAATCTTCTGTGGATATTTGAAAATGTTCGCCTGTCTGGTGTTACTCGATTTGGAAAGCGCACCTGATATAATCGCCTAGCTTCTGTTGTGTTTCCGTCAGCCATACCGTACATGTAATGGATATCAGTCAAAAATTAGTCATTTTTTTCTTACAGCAATAACTTCAAAAGTCTTAAAACTAATCGTTGATTTAGTGAACAATTCGAGAAGACACTGGTTCAACTCTAGCAACTGTCGAAATAAATAAATAAATAAAAAAAATCAAAGCCTACTAGTCATTTTCTTAATTAGAAGTGCTTTCAATTCAGCGAATGCATACAATCGTGCAATAATTTTTTGCTCGAGAACGGTCGGAGAAACGAAAAAATTACAAGTGTCAAAAAACATTCTGAATGGAACGAAGACGAAAATGGATTGTATGCTGATCAGTGGCGTACTGCGAAAAAGTTTGAAACGGCAAAAGAAGACATGGCTCTGGAAAAGAAAAACCTTGTAGATTCTAGTTAAAATTTAGGACGTGTCATGTAGGAGGCTGTGAGAAATAGCTTGCATTTCAAATTTGGGCTAAATATCCCAAAAACTGCAGGAGTTTTGAGTAAAAAATCAATTTTTGCCGGAAATTTTAACACCCTGTAGCTCCATAACGAAGCATTTGCGGACCTATTTTTATATAAACTTTTTTCTTAAAATTGCACGTAGATTTACTACCTCAAGTTGTATATATATATATATATATATATATATATATATATATATATATATATATATATATATATATATATATATATATATATATATATATATATATATATTCTTTTGAAACGAGGAGATTTACAAAAATTTGAATAATTGTATTTACAATAAATGCTTATATCTCTAATTTTGGTGTGTGTCAGAAGAAGCACAAGTGTTAGCTCAGGAAATGTAACAGGTTAACCATACTATCTTGTATATGATTCAATAAACGAGTGAAAAAACCTGAGGAAAAACTCGTTTCCCTGTCGCTATTGCACTAGCAATAGCTTGTCTAATCATGTTGTGTCAGTGTCGCGTGTACAAAAAGAATACCGAAGAATTTTCCGCTTAGCCGCTTCATTCTCTCTTGCATCCCATGATTTCCAAACGAAGACAAGGGTGGAAGAAAGGTTTGGGACAGGAATCTGTGACAATGGAAAAAGAAAACCAGCAGAAAAATATTTCAACAATCATACTTCTCATGTGTCCAAACAAATCTGAGATAAGATTTTACATAGCTATCAATCAAGTTCATAATCGGCATCCAAGTGATGCCGATTATGATCTATAGATGTTTTAGAATCATTATGGACCCAATAATCTGGGTTGACATCGCCCATATATTATTTCTTCGTGGAACTTGTTTAATTTTGAGAAAAATTTGTGAAAAAATTTTGACAGTCATTCGAAAAATATGACATTTGTCATATATATATATATATATATATATATATATATATATATATATATATATATATATATATATATATATTACCTCAAGCTGTGACATAATATTATGTAACACCCTGTATAGGAACGCTAGACAACTAGATCAATTGTTAATTAACATGAATTGCATTCATCCCAGAATTATATTCAAAATGGGGAGAGAAGTCGATAGTCAGATTTACTTTTTGGACCTAATAATCAATCATAAAAATAACACACCAAGTCTTGATATAAAAAAAAACCCTCCTTTACTGATATTTACATCCCTTATAACTCAAGATCTCATAAATACGCTGCGTTTAATTCATAGGGCTTTCTCTCCTCCATTATCTCAAGAAAATATTTCCAGGAAGAGTCAACTATCAACTGAATAGCTGAGAACAGTGGTTATTCCTCAAATATAATACACCGAATAATCAGAAATGAATAAACAAAAATAATATATTATAATATTACACCACGAATAGAATCAACCAAGTCAGACTTTCATTACATATTTTGGCCCTATCAGAAAAAAGATTGCAAATGTCAATTCAAAACAGCAGGAAAAAATAACAAAATCCACATGAAACTCTCCCAAGAAATTTCTCAATAGTTAAAATAAAACTGATAGATTTGGCAATGCTGAAGTTCACAAGTTGTCCTGTATGGATTGTGAAAACTTTTATATAGGCTATACTGGTAGTTCACTCGAAACTAGATACAAAGAGCATCAATCATATTACAATAACCAGAGAACGACGAATCTACTTTCGCTTCACATTGTATCGAAAATGGCCATCATTTTCCACCCATAGATCAACTTCAAATTATTCACAGAATACATATGGGTCGAAAGTTAGATTTCTGAGAATCCATCGAAATTTTCAAACTCCAACAAACTCCCCATAGAGATAATCTTCTGAACGAGCAATATGGCCCGGCTTATTCTTCCCTATTTGATATCTTTAAATAATTCCTGCTTTAATAAAAAAAAAGTAATAACTTTATTACCTATTGTTTACACATGTATTTTCAACTTCAGTTCAATACTTGTTATCAGCTCAATAAACTCTTGTACCATTTTAATTTCTCAATATTATCATGATTAACTGTAACGAAATAACGGCGGAATAAACTAACCATTCAAACTTAACCAGGTTGATCAAAATACTGTACTGTCGAGTATCACATCTTAGGATAATCTATAGAAAATCTTGGTATGGTATATGTTTAAATCTTGAGCATTAACGAAAGTAACCCTTTGTATCTTCTATACATCACTAAAAATAATGACTTATTTACGAAACCACACTAAAATGATTACCCAATTTAATTAAAACTAGTTTACCCGGCAAACTCTGTTCCGCCTTAAAGGCAATAAATAAGCATATTTTGGAATTTATTAATTTTATTTATTAGAAAAAATTAAGTACCTACATTAATCATTCATTATTATTTCTGTATTTCAGTACATAGGTTGATCTTCACCTAAGTACCTTGTGATACACGACATTTTTTGTTTTATTATCAGGCGTAAAAACAAACAACGCAGATGATCTTCCGACCCGTGAACATGCCACATATAATTGACCATGGGAAAAACACTAGAACCTAGAACATGGGATGTTCTAGATTCAAACCACAAACATTTAAGGATTGGCCTTGTGATTTGTTGATGGTCATGGCAAACGCAAGACGGATCGGAAATTGAAGTCTCTTGGATTCAATTTTCTAACCACCAAACGCGTACCGCTTTAGTTAGTTTATGTTTCGAAGCATGATTACTACAGAGCCCACCTTTAGGCGTAAATTGTGCGTTGATAAGCCAGGCACATCCAAGCGGTTTAAAAATTAAATTGGATAGTTGGTGGCTTCCTCTTCATTTGTGACGCAGTCAATAGATTTGAATGAATTCATTGTTCCAATGATCTTATTTTGAATTATGTAGTTCAGGTCATCTACATCTTCATTCTTAGCCACTAAAAACCTTTCAATATTTTTGTAGTTAGAAATAATATTTGAAAATACAATGTTGATAAGTTCGTCTTTTGATGAGACAAAATTACAGAAATGAATTTGGAAATGATATTAATCCGCTCGATTCATCGACAGGTACTTGACCATTACTGATAGTCAGCAATTGCTCCGAGAATTCTTCAGCAGATGTATCATTAGGCAGTGTAACTCTCATGTTTCTTGTCAGCTGCAGTTTATTCACATAGCGCCATAGATTCGAAGATTTGAGGCAATTACTGGCAGTATTTAGCGAAAGTCGCCAGACAGTAAAATCATTGCTCCTCCAAAACTTCTCGATTCATTGCGTAAATCTTTCAATGTTCGGTTAAGTGCTTCTATTGCACGGTCATGCGCCATTTTGCACTCGTCCCAGATGATGATTTTCGATGCCGATGAAACTTTGGCCATTGCTGAGTGTTTTGCAATATTACACGTTGGCTCTTCAATAGTTTGAAGATTTAACGGTAATTTTAGTGCTGAATGAGCTGTACGGCATACTTCTAACAATGTGACTGCCATTCCACAAGAAGCAACTGTAACCGCTATGTTGGATCTCGCACGAACCGCGGCTAAAACTACTGACAGGAGGAATGTCTTACCAGTTCCACAAGGACCTCAAGGAAATATAAACCACCATTTTCATCATCGATTGCCTTCATTAAAGTATCATAAACTTCCTCTTTTCCTTTTTCTTTAGTTTCATAGTTCACTTCACTTTTTTAATATTGACTTCTTACAAAAATCAAATTGTCATCCATACGTCCAAGTAACATGGGAACGCTGTCGAACGGGATAAACATATAGGATACTGTTCATCCCGTTCGACAGCGTTCCCGTGTTACTTGGACGTGTGGATGACAATTTGATTGTCTTCTGGCTCTAAGCTACCTACCCACCAATTTTCAGCCATATCTGTACAGCCGTTCTTGAGTTATAAAAAGTGTAACTAAAATGACTTTCTTTTACACTCCCCACAAAAATTGTCGCATCACCCTACTTTTACGACAATACTATATAAACTTTTAGGTTGGTCATTCGAGAGTCGCTTGGTAACTTTCAAAAGTGTAAAATAAGAGGATATCAGTCAAAAGGGATGAGTTTATGATGGAAAGTATCAACAATTTTCGAGTTGATGAAAATTTAAAAAATTCTACCATCTTCAAAAATTCGCTAAGAGACCAATAAACTAGCATCGAATGGTCAATAATCTTTCCAAAATCGAGTGTTTCCTCCCCGGGCCCTTATTACTGCCAGTATACGTCTCGGAAGCCCCTCAAACCAATTTTGGATGTACTTTTGAGCCACTGAATTCGAAATCTCAGGAAGCAGATTCTCTAGTGGTTGAAGTGTTCTGCAAGGCATCCTATGTTGCTGAATTTGCCACTCCATGTTGTCCCAAACATGTTCAATGGGATTCGAGTCGGGACTGGCCATCTTAAAATATCAATTTCGGCATTTTGCAGAAATTCTGTAACTGCTCTAGCTACATGAGGCCGAGCATTATCATTCATACAAATGAAGTTTTCGCCAATCAATGGGACAAAGGGTACAACATGGGGTTCAAGGATATCTGCGATGCATCTGGCCGCTGTCATTCTTCCATTATTAACTACGATCAACTCAGTTTGACCATGGAAAGAAAAGCCTCCCCACACCATTACCGAGCCCCCTCCGAAGTTTTCGGTTTGCCGGATATTGTATTGCTGATACCGTTCCCCAGGTCGTCTGTATACAGGCATACGTCTATCATTTGATACTAGATAGAACCTGGACTCGTCGGAAAAGAGAACATTCGACCATTCTGGAATACCCCAATTTGTATGTTCCCTTGCAAGCTGAAGTCTTGCAACTCGATGCTCTCTGGTGCAACGCACGCCGGTAGAAGCCACCCTTGGACTGATATCGTCTTCTCTGATCCTGTTTCTAACAGTTTGCAATGAAATATGCACATTTCTGGAAAGTGCAAGTTCATTTTGTAGCATTCTAGCCGTACAGTGCCGAACTTTTAGTGGAGTTAAACGAAGCCAACGATCATCAACTGGTGTTGTTATTCGATTTCTTCCCTGTCCGGCCTTTCTTCCATATTCCACTGTTTCGTGGTACCGATTAATTGCTCATGAAATAGTGCTTTGGCTAATATTCAACAAGTTAGCCTCGTGACGTTGGCTTCGCCCCTTCTCTAGATGTGTTACAATTCTTACCACTTCATGATCACTCAAATAGCGTCCAGGACGTTCATACTCAAATAGCATCCAGGACGTTCAGAAGCCATTACGATAAATTCAAAGATTCGAGAATCAAGAAGAAACACAGAAAACTTACATTAATTTATCGTGAAAACTGAAGAAAAATTGAATGACTACTGATAGTCAAATAAAATCATTCTTGTTTCAGACGTGTTCAAGATCATATGGAAACAAATGTTACTACATAGATAAAATTTTTTCCCTCATATGTCCAAAAACATATGTTGACAAAGAAACTGCGATCGAAATGCGAAGCCAACGTCACGTGGCTAACTTGTTGAATATTAACCAAAGCACTATTTCATGAGCAATTAATCGGTACCACGAAACAGTGGAATATGGAAGAAGGGCCGGACAGGAACGAAATCGAATTACAACACCAGTTGATGATCGTTGGCTTCGTTTAACTCCACTAAAAGTTCGGCACTGTACGGCTAGAATGCTACAAAATGAACTTGCACTTTCCAGAAATGTGCATATTTCATTGCAAACTGTTAGAAACAGGCTCAGAGAAGACGATATCAGTCCCAGGGTGGCTTCTACCGGCCTGCGTTTCACCAGAGAGCATCGAGTTGCAAGACTTCAGCTTGCGAAGGGGCATGCAAATTGGGGTATTCCAGAATGGTCGAATGTTCTCTTTTCCGACGAGTCCAGGTTCTATCTAGTATCAAATGAAAGACGTATGCCTGTATACAGACGACCTGGGGAACGGTATCAGCAATGCAATATCCGGCAAACCGAAAAATTCAGAGGGGGCTCAGTAATGGTGTGGGGAGGCATTTCTTTCCATGGTCGAACTGAGTTAGTCGTAGTTCATAATGGAAGAATGACAGCGGCCAGATGCATCGCAGATATCCTTGAACCCCATGTTGTACCCTTTGGCCCATTGATTGGCTAAAACTTCATTTATATGAATGATAATGCTCGGCCTTATGCAGCTAGAGCAGTTACAGAATTTCTGCAAACTGCCGAAATTGATATTTTAAGATGGCCAGTCCCGACTCGAATCCCATAGAACAAGTTTGGGACAACATGGGGTGGCAAATTCAGCAACGTAGGATGCCTTGTAGAACACTTCAACAACTGGAAAATCTGCTTCCTTAAATTTCGAATTCGGTGGCTCAAAAGTACATCCAAAATTGGTTTGAGGGGCTTCCGAGACGTATACTGGCAGTAATAAGGGCCAGGGAAGGAAACACTCGATTTTGGAAAGATTATTAACCATTCGATGCTAGTTTATTGGTCTCTTAGCGAATGTTTGAAGATGGTAGAATTTTTTAATTTTTCATCAACTCGAAAATTGTTGATATTTTACATCATAAACTCATCTCTTTTGAATGATATCTTCCTATTTTACACTTCTGAAATATATATATATATATATATATATATATATATATATATATATATATATATATATATATATATATATATATAGATGTTGATCAGAATTACCCTCAACACCAAATGTTTAAAATGTTTGAAAAGATATCAAGAAGCCGTGGCGGGCCGCCCGTATACAATTTAAAAATTACTTTCTTTTGAGGCGAAAGTTTGTATTCAAAATGGGCCATCACAGCTGTAATATAATTGAATTGATCATTGATGGACAAGCTGTAGTTTTATTCTCAATCATTCTGTTCTGTGTTCAATCATTGCTCTAAACATTTTTTCGTGTCATCTTATAATCTATATCTTCTAAAAACCATCATCTAAACCATTCAATTAAATTTCAGATACAAAACACTATAGATGTTGAATTCAAGAATTACAATTACGAAAGTTTCATGGCAGATGACGTATATAGTGCTGAATATGGTAATACTACTGCCCACTTTTACTTCTTGGATAGTATTACTCAAACTCCTGTGGAGGCTAGTGAAATATTGGGGTAAGTAAACATTACTGCTTATACACAGGGTGTAAATGAATAAGTGCGAAAGATTTCACGAGGTGATTCTTCAGGCCAGAATGTTGAAATCTTCAGATTTTTTAGGTTTTTTTCGTATATTAGTACAGTTTTCCAGATACTCAGTTGAAAATCGACACAAAAGTGCCTTTTTGAAATCTACATAATCTGATCACAGAAGCAATTATGAAAAGCTACAGGGTGATACTTTTTCAAAAGTCACGTGTTCTTTCTACCCCTACAACTATTTTTCAGTACACCCCCGGGCAATTATAAGATTTTTTTTTAATTTTCAATTAATTTTCAATCTTCCCCAGATTTTCCATTTTTTTCCGTATCTACCACAGATTTTGTGTACAAAATTGATCTCATTCATGTGTTGGTGGAAACATAATAATCGTTCGTTGATTAATTTCACTAGTATACGGCTGTAATATTGACTTCTTCCATTAACAACTCTAAATTAATTGTTATTAGTAGACGTGACGATAGTTACAGTTTGACATACTCAAAGATTTAATGACTTTAGGAAAAAATACACATTCAAAGGATTTAAATTACTGATTTAGTTTTATTCAAAAAATTTGAGATTTATAGGATTTTCAATGAAATAAAAGAGTAAAATACAGTAATCGGCCATTTTGGCTGAAACGCCAATCACAGCGCATGACGTCATACTTATGTAAGCTTCACTGTGTTTTGATTACCTACTGCTGATTGCACGTTACGATTGATTCTAATTTGTTTTTGTGATTAATCAACTTTAAAACACGAAATTATCTATAACAATGGAACCAGGCTTTTTTACATTACATTCGTGGGGGTCGATTGGCTTTGCAAGCCTTTCCGAACTGCGACGAAATTGATCTTTTGTTCGTAACCCTTCTTATTCATTTCCCTGTAGGTCTAGATCCCTTACAAAATTAAGAATCTCCCTGGGAGCTTTCGCTTTTACTTCGTGCGGCTCTAGTTTGTCGCTACCGAAGTGTCTATGTCTTTGACGGACAGTTGCGATGCAACTGTAAAGAATGTGTTCGACAGTTTCATCGCCCTCTTTACACATTCTGCATGTTGCCGTTTCCGATTTGCCCATTTTATTGAAATGGTATCTCAGGGGGCAGTGTCCAATAAGGAGGCCTGTTATGATCATCAACTCGTCCCTAGAGAGATCGAGAAGCTGTTTTGTCTTCTTTGGCGAATAGTCGATGAACTTTTTCGTTTCCCTTTGGCCTGGAGTTTTCCTCCAGTATTCTTTTTTGCTAGATTCTTCCCATCGTTCCAGTTCATGTCGTCTGTGCGGCTTACTTAGACCGCATAACAGTTCAGGTCCGGTGGGTGGGATTCCAGCAGCTGATTTGGCCAGTTCGTCAGCGGCTTCATTTCCTTGTATGCCTTCTTGGCCAGGCACCCACAACAGGAAAAGTCTGTTCCTCTCAGCAAGTTGCTTCAAGGATTGACGGCATTCCCAGACAGAGATGCTCCGATAACTGTAAGAGTTTAGAGCTTTTATCACTGCCTGACTGTCCATATAAATGTAAATCTCTGCCCCTTTGAGTTTCCTTCGTAGAAGGGACCTGGCAGCAAAGGTTTACAGCAATTGTTTCTGCTTGCATGATTGTGAGAGTAGAGCCCAGACGCACTGATGAAGAGTACTTGGGTCCATATATGCCTGCTCCTGTTTCATCAATCGTTTTTGATCCGTCCGTGTACCAAATGGAGGATTTTCGGTCTAATTGATTTGTTTTTCCCTTTACGGTGGTGCGGTCTTCTATGGCCACTTCGAAGGGTGTGTGAAAATCAAACTTAAGCGGCATTATATCCGATGGTTGTGATAAGATTTCTGGTGCTATGTAACCCAGAATCCCGAGGTGTCCCTTCAGATCACCAGGTATTAGTTTTTTGTGTCTTAGAGCCGTAATGCCGCCATCAACGCCTCCTTTTTCAATTGGCTTTGTTAGGGCAAACAGCTCAAATTTGCCAGCATCGATTTATTGATGTTGGGCGAGTTCCTTACAACAAATAAAGAATTTTGCTCGTCCGAATTTAGAAACGTGAAAACCTCTCTGTAAGTATATTTTATTTGTATTTATCTTCAACACTAGATACAAATATGACCAAGTAGTTTTCAAACGCGTTTTAAACTTAAAGTTCATTTTGTTTTACTTTCATAGGTTATTTTTACAATAAACTTGTCATTATTTTTGAGGTAAGCTTCCTTGCAGTATAAGTATATTTGCTATTTTCTAGTTGATTTTAAATGGTAATGTCGGCTTCAATGGTGATGTCATCTGATTTACCAAATTAACTTTACTGTAAAAATGTTTTACATATGTGTACTTGAATTGCTGTATCCAACATTCTTGATGGTATCTGCTGAACTGTAGAACAAATGTTTTGTTATTTAAGTGCAATGTTATACTTATTAACACAAATAGAAAATTACAAGGTTACAAAAAATCTATGTAGTTTTATAGCTAGTTTCACAGAATTAATCTCAAACGTAGATCATTTCTTGAGATTTGTACAAAGGGATGCCGCTATATAAGATAACCTGTAATACGGGCCTAAGTATACCAACAATGTATGCAATAATACTGAATTAACATTCTAATAAATAAGTTAGTAAACTATGCCTAAACTACAAGATGCAATTTCTTTTGAACTTGATAGCTCTTCAACTATAGTACTTTCTTCAAATTGCTTTTCACACTCAAGAATCATCCTTCGTTTTTTAACTATATAGGGTCGCTCTGTTCTGTTAGATTTTTGTGTTTTCCTGTCTGGTTGACAAGTAAATTTTGTGGGCATACATCCTGGTTTCATACGTACTTGTGATACTGACCCCATCACATGGTATTCCATATAATTTGTCAACTGAAAACTGCAAAGGAAACAATTAAAATTGATAATGAGAATGATAACCAAGACTAACACAAACATAACCTCAATAAATGACAAGTTATTCCATAGCCTCTACATTTCAACTATTTCACGTCAAACCAACATTCAGTTAAAAATCAATCAATACATGATAACATACTCACATCAAAGTGATATTTACAGAAATAAAGTGGTGAATTTTTCTTTACATCGTTCGGGTTTCGCTGTGCAAGCTTTAACCATTTATCTCTTATTATTTTCTTGTATGGGACATGTACAAACACTTTGTTGGGTGTCGTTATTGATGTATTTTTGCACTGAGGTACTGCACACCTCTTATAAACTTTAGAATTCATTTTTAATATAAGTTTGTTTACTTTGCTGTCTAGTTGCGCGTAAACAAATTTGACGGTTACGTAAGTATGACGTCACACACGACTCCATGACTCGGCGAGCTGTTCTCGAGCAATATTTAAAAATGATTATAAAAATGGCCTCAAACTTCCGAAAACGTTATTACCGAATAGAAGGTTTTGTTGTAAACAGTAGATGTGTATCCGCATTACCGAAGAGGATTTCAAAATCTTTCGTCATGCCTATTCACTCTCGTCGATATTTCGCTGATAGGCAATGATAGTTGCAGTGACTATCTTAAACTTTCACTAAGAAAATTAAAAAAAAGTTGAAATTTAAAAGTTTATACAAACGCAGAAATGGCTGACATGCATTTTGTCTACTACCTCTCTAACGGTAGTTCCTTAGAAGCGTCGAGAAGATATGCTGAAATGTACCCTCAACGTACTTTGTTTGGCCGACTTCATCAACAACTTCGAGAAACAAGTAGCTTCAAAACCAGAAACCATGATTGTGGTCGTCACCGGGATATTAGAACACCAAAAGAAGCTGTAGTTAATTCAATTGGAGAATAACCCGATACCAGCACTGGGCAATTTGTTACAAAACTTAAGATTTATCAATCTTTAACAACTGAAGTTAGCCAAAATTAAGTTTCGCGAAGCGGACCAAATTGAAAATCAGTACTACTTATGATCTATTACATTTTGTGACTATGCAATTTTGTCGAGTTAGCGATTCACTTTTGTTTCGTTTCGGAACGCGACATTAAATCATCCAACGCGCACGCGAAGACTAATTTGATAGATATGATTGAACTTTGTGCAGCGGAATAAATTGCGAATTCTCTTTAACGTTAGGAACACTCCTACATTGATTAGACAACAGTGAGTGATTATAATTTAATATGAACTTTATTTAATAGGAATAAAGTTCAAATTTACTCTACATTTTATTTAAAAAACGTTTGGGAAATAAAAAAGGTCTATCTTTATGGTTTTCCCGGCAGTTATTCGAATTTTCCTTACCTTTTAAACCTTCCCAGATCTCCACGAACATTTCCAGATCTAGATAAGATAAATCCGTGCAGCCGTTCTCGAGTTTTAGCGAGACTAATGAACAGCAATTGATTTTTATATATATATATATATATATAATATTATATTATATATATATAAAGATAACGAAAAAAGATGCTGGCTGGTATTATAGGTTTCTGATTTTTGAAGTTAAAATATGGGACATAAGTTTATGTATTTACTTATCCATCAGCTTAGATGCTTGATGCTAGACAATGATGAAATTCCATACAAATTCACTTTAGCAGATAGATTTTGAGAAGAAATATTCTTCCAGAATCCTTAATGTTTCAGTAGTTTGACTAAATTTGAGGAGTTCACACAGCTCAAGAAAATTTTACTAGTAGATATAGTGAGAAAAAATTTCATCAAAACCACTCTATTCTATGTTTCAGTAATTTGACCGATTTCGAGAAGTTCACACAGCTAAAGAAAAATCTGGCACGAATAGATATTTATTTGGGCAATTTTCCATCGAGTAATGTTGTTCAAGAAGTTATGGATTACATGAAGATATGGTTAATGGTTACTACATTTGTTTTGGCTTCACTTTTAATGGTCCTTTCCATCGGATTCTTCTTCAGAAATAGAGCGTAAGTATTGAAGATTCTATTATATTTGAAAAATTCTTAATGGACAACACATTGTTATTATTATTATTATTATTATCGTGGACTTACGCACTATATCAGCTGTTAACTGGATATAATTTATCTTTCCCAGATTCAGCAATCAAAGGGAATAGGCTCGATTAAAATATACTTGACATAAATTTCCTAACTATCCTACATGTATTAAGAATTACAGTTCTACACAAGTATTCTCATGCAATCCTAATCTCTTAAGGCTATCATTGAAAGTTTTGGGTATTAACCCAGTCGAGGATACGATGACAGGAACAATATCTATTTTATGGAGGTGCCACATCTGCTTGATCTCAATAGCAAGGTTTGTGAATGTGGACTTTTTCTCCTGGAACTTGTTCAGCACGTTGTTATTATTAGATATGGCGACATCCACCAGCATTGCTGTTCTGGCTCTCTTATCATACACCACTATGTCCGGCCGATTATTTGTCACCATTCTGTCAGTGATAACAGGCCTATCGTAGTATAATCTCATAGAGTCATTTTCCAATATGGGCGCCGGTTGATACTTGTAATATGGCTGAGAGGCATTCAGAAGTCCGTACTTGTGTGCAAGTTTCTGGTGGATATTGTTATATACTTGATTATGCCTGTAAAGATAGTCCGTATTGGTCAGTTGTTCGCATCCGGACGTAATATGCTGTATAGTCTCCGATCTTATATGGCATTTTCTGCACTTATCTATTTGTAATGTTCCATCCTTAATTATAAATTTTTTGTAGTTGTTTGTAGCGATGACTTGGTCGTGAATGGCCATAAGGAATCCTTCTGTTTTCGCGAACAGTACCCTTCCATCAACCATTTGTTGGAAGCTTCTTTGTCAATGTGTGGTTGAATAATCTCATGGTCCAATTCCTTTCTTGACCATTGCTCTTGTTTTTCAGTAGCTGATAGGAACGTTAGATTCAGCAGGTCATCACTAGTATAGATAGATTTTGATCTGTTCGGTGTGTAAATTGACAACATCCATCAATCCGCGTCCTCCTTCTTTACGCTTTAAAGTTGTTCTCATCACAGACGATTTTGGATGGTGATTATTGTACTTTGTCAGCATCGTTCGGGTTTGCCTTTGAATATCATCCAGTTCTGTCTTAGTCCATCTGATTATTCCAAATGAGTAAAGCAACACTGGAATGGCGTAGGTGTTAATTGCTTTGACTAGATTCACCGAGTTCAACATTTACTTCAGCACAGTCTTTAGACGCTGACTGTACTGAACGAATCTTCTCCTTTGATTGTTTTTGGTCTAGCAATCTGGCTTGTTCGTATCCCAGATATTTGATACACTGTATAATATCGCCATTTGGGAGTTGTGTTTCACCATCTATGACTTTCGCTCTTTGAATGTTCAGGGTTTTACATTTTTCAATCCCGAATTTCATATGAACATCTGCCGAAAACTTACTGACAACTCTCAGCAGATCATCCAATTGCTTTTTGTTCGAAGCATATATTATTATTATTAATATTATTGGCGTACCAACGCAACAGCGGACATGTTTGCGAAAATTTTTGCGGTCAAGCTTTCGATTAATACTAGTATATTCTTGCTTGAAAAGAATTTTTTTTTCATCAACCGAGACGATAATTATTGTTTTTTTTCCTAATGAAACTAAGGTTCAATGTTTTCTTATATTCTTATTCAGAATGAACTTCGAGACTCTGAGGAGTCGAATTTCTTATCGCGGTGTAAACGTGCGAAAGAAAATCAATTAGCAAGTGCTGATAACAAACGGAGTGCTGTCCAGTGTAACAATTACGGCCGGGGAAAGTTTACAAGTTGAATATCCGAAAGAAGGCAAGATGCCAAGTGCCGGAGATTCAAAAGTTGAGGGGAAAAGAAAGAGGAATTTGGAAGATGAGCAGGTGGGTAACAACGAAAAGATACCGAGAACGCACCACAAACATTTCATCAAGGGAATAATTTAAGAATATGGAATTCTGAAAAAAAAAGACCAAATAAGAAGGGAAAATCTCAAAGAAGATTTGGGTGAACTAAAGAGGCAGATAGAATGGATGGAAAAGGAGAAGAAGAACAATGTAGTTGTAGAAGGCCGGTATCCAGTTTCGAAAGATTCAAATGATCTGCGAGAAGAGCTGCAAAATCTAATCGAGTCCAAACTGGAAGTGGATGTTCAAGTTGAAGCAATTAGAAAAATAAGCGATAGAGTGTGTGTTCTGAAATTAAACACCGAGGATGGCAAGAAAAAGGTGATGCACTCGATTTCCAGAAGGCATTCGACAAAGTCCCACACAAGGGTCTACTTAAAAAGTTGAAACACATTGGGATTAAGGGAGCTTTACTCAGATGGATTGAGCAGTTTCTGGGCAATAGAAGTTTTCGGATTAAAGTAGGTGAGGTCTATTCTAATATGCATCCGGTAACAAGTGGAGTCCCCCAAGGATCAGCCTTGGTCCTTTATTCTTCCTTGTATATACTTCTGACGTCCCAGGCTTGCTTTCTTCCTTCGATTTTCATGTTCGATGTATGCAGACGACTCCAAGTTATACTCTAACCCCCTCATTGCTCGGCGAGGGCTTCAGATAGACCTTGACAGAGTTATGGAGTGGAGCAGAAAATTGCTTATTCCATTAAATACATCAAACTGTGTGGTGATGCATATCGGTAAAAATAATCTCCAACACACATACTATATCAATGGAATGCCCCTCTCTACTGTCGAAAAGCATAATGATCTGGAAGTAATAGTGATTAAGGATCTGACATGGACAGCCCACATAGAAAACATCTGTAATAATGCCAGAAAAAAATTGTTTCTGTTCAAAAAAGTGTTTTCTAAACCTTCGTCAGATACAGCGGCGTGTTTGTTTAAAATTTATATAAGACCACAGACAGAGTTTTGCTCCTCGGTTTGTACGCCTGTTCTTGTTCGAGACATGAATCTTATTGAATCAGTTCAACGCCCACCCGTCTCTCATATGAAATTCATCGACCATCTTATGAAGATAGAATGCTGATAACAAAAATGATGTCCCAGATTGAACGACTGGAGAGAGGATGCCTAGTGAAAACTGTGAATTTTACATGCATTATTCTCTGTTGATATCGCAGATATTTTCCAACCTGAGAGGTCACAGTTTAAAGCTGACACATGAGCGGTATCGCACCATCTGTAGAAGAGCATTCCTTCCAAATAGAATGTTTAACATTTGAAACTCTCTTCCTGAGGATGTAGTGAATGTCCCTTCGATAAACTGCTTCAAGAGTAGACTGGATAGATACTTGTTGAGTTAATTATCTTATGCTAGGCTAGTTTATTCAGTTTAGTTTATCCTTATGAAATTTTGATTTTTATGTTTAAATTACTTGATTGAAATGATTGATTTTTTTGAGTTTTATAGGTCTTAAAGACCTCACTCTCATTGTATTCATAATAATAATAAATTCACACTCAAAAAGAAAACGGAGAAAATTTCTATCAATGAAGATATGACAAAAAGAGAAAGAGAAAAATTGAAGCGATTACGAGAATTCGCATAAACCGAAAAAGGAAAAGGAGAAAGGGACGAAATAGGCTACTATAAAGTGAAAGTCAATGATCTGGAGTGGAGATGGAATGAAAATTCAGGTGGTATGGAAAAGAACGACGATGTTCAAGAAGTCTCAAAAAACTAACAATGGAAACAATGGACGATATAACGGTAATAACTGCAAAGAATAAGGATAACGAGTTGAGGTATGAAAAGAAAGAAAACAACGCACAGAACTTCAATATGGCCAAGAAGAATCTAATTTACATGGTTACTTGGAATATAAGAACATTTGTGGAAGGAGCACTAATCAGACTTATGATGAAATACACAAAAGGTATTTTCACTATACCAGAAACCAGACAAGCAGATAATTTCATAAAGGAGGTGGGAAACTATATATTCTTCAAAAGCGGTGAGTAGACAACAAAATTTGTGCGTTTGTTACTTGAAGGACTTAATATGATAGAATAGTGGACTCGTCAGTATGGAATCTTATATGAACGATCTGAGACCGATGATTCTTTAAAACGGAGTTTGCGATGAAATAAGCGAATGTGATGAGCAGCTGCAGAGTAAGAACTTCACTATTTTCCATAATAACATCAGAAGTCTATCAGTTTAAGACCTCTTTTGACTAGTTCTTACAGAGACTTTTGGTATAGATAATCCTAACCTTTTAATTTTAATGGCTTCAGTGCTATATATATATATATATATATATATATATATATATATATATATATATATATATATATATATATATATATATATATATATATATATATATATATATATAATGAAGGTAATATCAATAAAAATGATGGAACTGTGATTTTTATTGAAGATAAATACAATGATCAGGACAGTGTCGTCGAGGTGGACGGATTTATGGTTATAAGACTGATCATAAACAGAGTGGAATCATATCCTATACAAATTTTGGCCCTGTACAGATCCCCTTCTCTAAATATTGCCAGGTTTGTTGATAGTTTGAAGGCGCTTTTATATAACAGCAACGGATTGTTCAGTATCTCTATTTTGTTGGGCGATTTGAATATTGATATTTTGGATATGGGAGATGACCAGGGACAAGAATATTTGGATATTTTTTCTGAGAGTGGATATATGTCAGCTATAAATACCCCTACAAGAGTACAAGGGAATCACGCGTCCTGTATTGACCACTTGACCACATGTTTGTAAGAAGTAAGATACTCGAAGAGATGTTTTGTCCTATTGTTTGGCGATCGGAGTTAACTGATCAATACTCTTTCCTCCTTAGCATTGACTTATCTGAAAATAATATTAGCTGTGACTCAGACTCTATATTCAACTATAGAAAATTGATTAACTAGATGTTTGACTGCGAAAACCCGGAATTTGTTGCAGATAAACTGGTTGAAAAACTTAATCACTATTTAGCTCTTTCTACAGTGAAGATTAAAATACGTGAGGACACCATAAAGTGAAAACCATGGATAACGAATGGATTAATGAAATCGGTATCTATAAAAATGAATTGTTGAGGCAACTTAGAATGAATCCATGTGACGAAAACTTAAAACATAGATATAAAAGATATAGAAATTTTTGAACGACTTGATAAAGAATACGAAGAATAATTACCTGAAATCAAAAATAGCAGGGTATAATAAAAATACAAGAGGTTTGTGGTCATTTATTAATGAAATGGGTATCTATAAAAATGAATTGTTGAGGCAACTTAGAATGAATCCATGTGACGAAAACTTAAAACATAGATATAAAAGATATAGAAATTTTTGAACGACTTGATAAAGAATACGAAGAATAATTACCTGAAATCAAAAATAGCAGGGTATAATAAAAATATAAGAGGTTTGTGGTAATTTATTAATGAAATGGGTGGAAGGAAAAGGGCAAAACACAATATTAACAATATCATTGCGGACGCTGGCGAAACATTAACTTAGAAAGTCGAAATAGCAGATTACTTTTGCAAGTACTTTTCGGAGGACGGGTCTAAACTAGCTGATAAAATTCAGAAATCTAAGAGAAAAGTCTATGAACCAAGGCTTAATGTTAATTCAATTGGCCTGATTGAAGCTACTACTGAGGAGGTTGAGGAAGTAATAGGGGGCTTGAAGGAGGGTAACTCTCCTGGCCCGGATCGATTGAAACCGGAGACAATAAAGAAAATTATGAAATATATTAGTGAGCCGTTGAAATATATTTTTAATCTATGCTTGAAGAGAGGTGAATTCCCAACCATATTCAAAATTGCCACTATAACACCGATTTTCAAAGCTGTAGATAAAACGAAACCTTGTAATTATATACCGATATCTGTTATTTCTGTGCTGGGTAAAATATTCGAAAAACTATTGAAAACACGAATTGTTGGCTTTTTAGATAAATATAGAATACTGTCCGAAAAGCAGTGCGGTTTTCGAACCGGAAAGTCAATAGAGACAGCAATGACCCAGCTCTTAAGTAATATTCATAGTGCAATAGATGGTGGTGTCCCGTCCATGAGCATATTTATTGACTTGTCGAAAGCTTTCGACTCGATCTCCCATACTGATCTTTTGGAAACTTTAGAAAATGTAGGAATTAGAGGCACGGCATACAAATTGTTGAGCAGTTACCTGAATAATAGGAAACAAGTTGTTGAAATAGACGCATGCCAGAGTAGTAAAAGAATTGTTGACTTCGGAGAACCACAGGGGACGGTTCTGGGCCCTGTTTTGTTTTTCGTGTTTATAAATGACATGTTTTATTTACCAACTTCCGGAGAAGTATTTTCCTTTGCCGATGATACCGCTGTGTTCTATCAAGATTCTGATTGATTCGCCCTGAAGAATAGAGTAGAAAGGGATTTCTCTATATTCTTAGAATCTTTTAGCACAAAGCTTCTCACTTTCAATTCCAAAAAACATTATTTATGCCTCACAGTAGCTACAGCACGGGATTGCCTGAGTGGAACTTCTTGAATATTCGGATGGAGAATGCGCTGATCAAATTAAAGAGAATAAATAAATACCTTGGGGTGATACTTGATTCCCATTTACGTTCGGATGGACATATGGAGTATTTGGTCAAGATATTGAGGGGTTTCCTTCCGCTTTTCAGGTTGTGTAAGGGGTTTTGTGAAGTATAGCAGTTCAGAATACTCTACTTTGCTATGGTTGAATCTGTTCTCAGCTATGGAAATGTAATATGGGGGGGGTGTGGAAAGTATATATTTGAAAAAGTAAGAAATCATTCAGAAAAGGTTTCTGAAAATTATATATTCGAAAAATAAGACTTACCCTTCAGATGCACTTTATGCTGAGACCCGAATTTTGGATTTGAGACAATTTTTCTGTGAGAAGATTCTTTGCCATCACTTCAGAGGCGGAAATACGAACGAACCAATCTCGCATGATCACATGACTAGATATGCTAAAAATGCCTTTGTCATTCCTCGAACGCGGAAAACGGCAGGTCAGAGGTGTTTCTTATACTTAGCACCTCGAACTTTCAATATGTTGCCACAGGATATCGGAACCTTGACCGCCCTGAAACTGTTTAAAAGAAGCACCAAGATTTGGATTCTCTCGAACACCCGATCCCTAACCAACTTAATGGATTTGAAAAACGCAATTTAACTTACATATGTGTACAGAGTCGTTCTGATTAAGCTACTTCTATACGTTTTTTGATTCGCTTTTCGGTGGGACTATGTCTTTTGATTTTTTGTCGAAATCTATGTTACTGTTGTATTTTCCTCTTTTTATATTAGGGATATAGGCTCATCAAGTACTGTTGTTGTTGTTACAATCAGGCACAAGGATTATCCTTTTCTGATTCACAGTTCATTAGTAGCAGACAATTCTATTTGTTGTATTTAATAATTATTTCTTAATATATTAATGTTCTTACCTACTTTAATTCATGATAGCACTTATACTATGAGATAAAAATTCTCTGATAGTTGGAAAATTTAAGTTTGTAAATGGAAATGAAATAAAGTTTCATTATTATTATTATAGATAGGATATTACGAACAGGTTTTCTAATAAATAGAAACTTGAAAAAGGGGTTATAGAATTCACTCCAATTACGAACAGACTATGTAAAATTAGAGTGAAGCAAGTACAGAAAAATTACACTTACAACTGTTCACTGCCCTACAGAGGAAAAAGAAAATGAAATAAAGGAAAAATTTTATGAAAAGATAGAGGAAGCATATAACAAGATCCTTCGCTATCACGTTAAAATCATACTGGGACATT
Source organism: Cryptolaemus montrouzieri (assembly GCA_013387265.2). Taxonomy (NCBI): domain Eukaryota; kingdom Metazoa; phylum Arthropoda; class Insecta; order Coleoptera; family Coccinellidae; genus Cryptolaemus; species Cryptolaemus montrouzieri. The sequence goes on from JABFTP020000103.1 coordinate 66,142,492, forward strand.
TCAATGCAAAACTTAGAAAGGGCTAAGCATACAGGGCTACAATCGAAAAAGATCGTAATATATGAAGAGAGTAATGATAATGGAAAAAACTGATAGAGCTAGCAACTGAAGGAATCTACGTATTGTAACCACCAACTTTCAACTTTCATAACGGTAGAAATAATTCAAGATCTCATGGCACGTGCGTCACCCAGCGCGAAAAGACCAAGTTCAGTCCATACTACACTTACCTGAAAAAGTTGTCCATCACCATTTTAACTCGCTGGTGGCACAGCGCCGCATTCAGATCCTAGCTATCGGTGTGTCGGAAAGTATATATTGTGAATCTCCTGTGTATATTTATTTCTTCCTGTGTGTTGAAACAACAGAATGAGTAGTCTTTATCAAGACTCTGGAGTTCTGCATTGGATGAAAATGTAAGTATAATCTCTCCAAATAAAACAAGTATTGAATTCCAAAAGGAAATTAAGTATTTTAGTCCTCATTCAATTATAATCCGTCATAGACCTACCGATATAATAATCCATAATTCGTCATTCTACCGTAACCAGCATGAAATGTTAGCTTAATAGTTTCATCCATAGATTGATTCAAGATTACATAGTCACTATTATTGTCTTAACAGGTCTTATAAAGAAAGCCAAGCATTCTGGATGAAGCGATACACAACAAGGAATTTCACGAATGAAAGCGCCGCCCTCGGGCAGAATATTTGTGACGCACGTGCCATGAGATCTACCTCTACAAGGATCTCCCCTACAATAAAACAGTAAATCAAATAGATCATGTGGCAATAGAAAGTAAACATGTAAATACTTAATTGATGTCAGAAGTTACAACGAAGAAGAGACAATGTCTAAATTTCACCTGCCACGCTTCGTCCGAACAGAAGTTATTCAAAAAAAAGTTTAGAGCAAAACTGAAAATCTGTTTATCGGAAAGTATGGCCAAAAGAAGAAATTGAAATACGGCATAAGATAATATATATTGGTGTGTTCTACCTCTAGTTTCACTACGTCCTTTATGTAGTGAAACACCCTATATAACTTAAACATATACTCTATACGGAAACTATCGTAGTGTGCGGTCTGGCGTACTGGTTTAATGATAATGGTACAACAGTAACAGAATATTCACAAGAAATATAGTAAAAAGAGAAAAGCATTTCTTTTTAAATAAGAGTTTCGGGGAAGTCCCTTGACTACCTCGACGGTCTCGAGGAATCACCTTTCAATCTCGATTCTCAGGAATTCATTAACTCTCCGAAAGCATTCTGCTGAATATCGCCTAATGTAGTAAACCTTATTCCAGGGGTGCTCAAACATAGTAGATCTCGAGGAGAAAAAAATTTTTGATAAGGTTACTAAACTACAAAAATTTATTTCGTAATAAAATAACACTCTGTTAGTGGCAAAAGGCGGCTTTATCAAAGGAACGCGCGGTACTTGTCTAAGAAAAGCCGCGTTTTTTATTCTTGCCGTTTTTCTAGAAAATTCGGACGGCGCGTTTGACGGGAACATTCGAGACTTTCGTTCATGCCTATATTAATGTTGCGCCTGCAGGAATTGGAGTCATTCTGAATTGTAACTTGAAGGCAATACTATGCCGATACAAAGTTTATTATTAAATCGTACAAAATGATAGGGAGGAAGAATTTTTGAAGTAAAAACGACCGGTTTTGACCCTACGGTCATTTTCAAGTGTACGACCGTAGGGTCGAAACTGGTCGTGATAATTGAATAAATTGTGGAAAAGTGACAAAAGTGTCTCATTTCGTTTTACTTTAAAAATGAATTTCCATAAAATAAATAAATCATCAATACTATCAACAAGGAAGAATTTTTCTTTTGTATGGTGAAGGATAAGTGCATTTGCTTTATTTGTCGTGCGTCAGTTGCAATACCTAAGCGTGGTAACTTAGAGAGCCATCATAAAACGGTTCATAAAAACTATGACAAGGATTTTCCGCCACAGAGTGAATTAAGAACACGAAAAGTACGTGATTTGATATCTTGTTTGTAAAAAGAACAAACCATATCCACAATACCAGCCAAACAATCAAAAGCTGCTACGATCGCGGCTCTTTAAGTTGCAGTTGGAAGATTAGGGAGTCAGCTGAACACACTGATTCAGTTCTTCACACGGACGTGAGGTGGTTGAGTCGCGCAAAATTCCTAGAAAGGTTTCAAGAATTATTGCCCGAAATAACAGCTTTTCTAGACGAAAGAGGTGATGACAATCAGATGTTGAAAAACGAAAAATGGCTGACTGATTTGGCATTTTTGACTGACATCACAATGAACTTAAACACCATTAACTTGGAACTACAAGGTGAAAGAAAAACTATTATTGAGATGATAAGCGCAGTAAACGCATTCAAAAGTAAATTGCAACTTATGATAGATCAACTGAAAATAAAGGATCTGAAACATTATCCGTCTTTGTAAGCAAGGATTCCTCAATTGTATCATGATACGTATGAGGCTGAATTATCAAATATTTTGGGAGAATTCGAAATGCGTTTTTATGATTGCAGTAAATTGGCAAATATAGCATCATTTATTAGTTATCCTTTTTCATGTAAAAAGATTGAGGAATTAGCTTCTGAAAAAGCAAGTCAGCTTAATATGAACTCATGTTCTGTTGAAAATGAATTGTCGCAGATTATATCAGATATACATATCAAAGCTACAGCATATGATACAAATTTATGGTGTTTTATATCTGAAGATGAATATCCGAATTTAAGGCAAATCGCCCATCAACTGTCGGCAACGTGTGGGTCAACTTACTTATGCGAGACTGCATTTTCTGATATTAAGATAATTGAGTCAAAATATCGCAATCGACTAACTGACGATCATATGTCATCATGCTTGCGATTAACACTCAGTGGTTACGTATCATCTTATGAAAAGTATGCAGTGCCACGCTTCAACATCCAAAGTTACTCCTTAGCACAGAACAGACCCTAATGAGAAATGAAAACTCAGTGCTCCGACATATGAAACAATATGGCCGTTTCTGCATAGAAACTAGCACTACTCGTGCCATTATGGGAAACTAAACGGGAAGGCGCCTTATTTGAATTGTAGATTTCCCACGATCTAACTTGACTGAAATGGAGAATATGAACTTGTCTAATCGATGCAGATTATTTCTGCCTCAGTAAGTTTGTTCAAAAATTGAGAAAATAATGGGTATTTTTTCACTATAACACTTTTATTTGGAACTAACAAAAATCCCTCAAACCATATATACAGAAAACATTTCCAAAAATAAAATAAATTCTTAACACATGTAAATCAAAAATATAAATCACATATCACAGAAAACAGGTACATTCTAACATTGAAAATAAGAAAGAAACTCTGAAATATTGTTTTCAGCCATAATATTGGTCCTCCATTGCTACCATTGGTCCCTCGTTGTGGGTAAAGTGCCTCCACTGTCATCTTCATGGCAGTTACCCCATACTGCTTCTGAAAATAGAAAAAAACGCAGTAATAACTGTCTCAAAAAGTTTTTATTCAAATGAATTTGAGATCACTCAAAATTGTTGAATATGGTAAAAATAGGCAATTTCATTACTAATCTTGTAAACTAGGGTTGCATTAATATGCAATATGATTCATTGAGAGATGCTGTTACAGTAAAAGATTCAGGCAAATATGGTAAACTGTCAATATATGAGTGATCTTCCATAACTACAGAAACCGCAGAAGATTTGTTCAGAGATGGCATATTAGCAATGTTTGAAGGGTGCCCTATGTTAGAAATCGGACAAGATGGTTCATTGAGAGTCTCTGGCAAAGATGATCTACCACCAACATTCGAGTGAACATTTGATAATAAATAATATTGCTCGTTGAGAGCTCCTGGCTAAGAAGAAATACTGCCTACTTTTGACTGACCCTCTTTATCATAAGAACAAGATGATTCATTATTCAAAATAGGAAGAGATTGTATAACGCCACGGTTTAATCTTTTTTGATTTGCTTTATCAAAGTCGTCTTCTTTGAAGTGATCACTACATAAGAAAAAGTTAGTAGTGTCGACAGTTTCACTTACAGAACAAAACTCTTTCAATTTCAAACAAGTTGATGGATCTTGTCGAGGGAAAACATGGAAACTGATATTTTCAGCTCGGAAGACTTACTTGTTAGAGCATGTGGGAAATTTGCATATTTACTCCATAACGAAGTCATCCTGACAAATTCGAAAGTTGAGAACTTCAAGTGAATTTATATAATTCGATTCAACTTATCTTTTCAGAGCTCGAAAAAGCTACTTTTATTTCCTCGCCATTCACAGGGGTCCTCTGTATGGTATAGTCCTTTCCCGCCGCACGCCAAAGGGGTGAACCTCAAAATTAAAAAGTAACGATAAAAATTGGATATAGTCCAATTTAGGTACCGTAGAATCATACAAAGCTCAAGCTGCACAAAATATCGGCTAAAACTTCACAAATTTAATTTACTTACCATAAATTTTCAAGAGTATTTCTATACTTGATTCCAAGATACACAAACCGCAGAAATTAAAGGGTTTAGCGGGAAACTGAAAACTTTGACATTGACAGATATTCGACAATTCATTTATCGGCGATTGAAGTTTGATCAACAGAGTTTGACACTTGACGTGGTTAAATCAGTACCATCTATATGTATTATGGGAGGACTAGATAGATAGGTGGGGGGGTCGTGAGGGAGTGTTGAATATTTTGGTCGGTAACTCGGCCTCCTTAATGGATCTTTTTTCTGCTCCCTAGTTAAGTTTAACACCATATATAAATATTGAGGTAGATCGCCAACAGTTCAAGTTTGAGCACCCCTGCCTTAATCGATAGATTATTATACTTACACTTCTGGCCGCTAGGTGACCACACTACATAAAATTTCGTTCAGTTTTCCATATACTTTACATGGAATATTTAGGTATAATAAGAAAAAACCTCTGAAATATTCATTTTATCTGAATGTAATCTATATTATATAGAAATCTAATGGGTTATTGGCGACAACAATATTTTGTTTAATATAGAAATTCTTTACATTTCTGAAATGACTATTGGTCTATTTCTTCCCTTTTTCTTTTAAATAAACCAAATTCTCCCGCTGAGCTTTTTATATCTACTTGTTGCACTGCGAAACGAATTGACTAGATTGAACGTACTTTGTTTTGAAATCCCATTGTATCGCAGCCAATTAAAAATTCTGTATGACTATAGATACTAACTACTTCTGTGAACTTAACTTTTTGCTCCTACAAGTATCAAACTTTCTAGCAGCTTGAAAATGTTTGATGTCAAGCCAAACTTTTGGGTTTCAAAATCAAGTCAAGATAAAGCTTTGATTTTTCAAAAGCTTGAAATCAAGCTATTCCAAAATTTTCAAGCTGCTTGACTTAATGGAACTTTAATTGGCGAGTATAATAATTAGAATACACCATAAACTAAACAATAACAGGTAGGGTCCAAACAAAGCCCACTTAGTATTTTATTTTTTTTTTTCATATGTTATAAGGAAGTTTGAGGTGATGATGAGATGTTATTTATCAACAATTTTAAATGAATTTTTCTCTCTTAACAAGTTTTGATGTACTAACTGTTTTGCTTTTTGTTAAAGATTGACCCAAAGGATTAAGAACCTGTCAACGACTAAATTTGGATCACAAGAATCGGGACTAAACAGAGCTGGAGTTGCAGCACCAACCACCAATAAACACGCTGTAGAAGGTTCAAATCCTGTCTACAATTCGGAAAACTATAAACAAGAAATTGAAGCCGAAAATGACAGGTCAGTATAGCACTAGAGAAAAATTATTATACGAAGAAGACACCTGCAATAATTGAAAACAGTTCAACTGAAATATGTTTAGATTTCTTTAGTATATCTTATGAGATAATACCCTTCAACGAAGGAATATTTTCGAAATTGTTCACATTGAAATTATAAAATTCGAAACACTGCAATAATTTGATTGAGGAGGTCGTTACTTGATGAAAATCGATATACATATTTGCAATGAAATAAAACTATGGTATTTAGATTTTCACTATATTAACGAAACTATGACCGGTTTCACCACTCTGTGGCTTCATCAGATAGATACAAACTAATGAACAGAGTTATTCCTTATATATTATTCTTATTTCCTACTCAATATTATATTATATTTGATACAACGAAAAGAGAGAGTTGTAACAAAACAAACGCACGAGGCCTGAACAACGTGATGTCACACAGGGTTGAATCCAGGGACTGGCTTCCATTTGATCACAAAATTGAACTCTGAATTAAGTAATGGACATCAATGATGTAGAATTTCATTCTAAAATAGAGTATTCACGCAATAGTTTCGGATATGACTGATTGAATTATCATAAAAAACAGGCAATGTAATACGCAAATGATGCTGTAGGTATATTTTCTGGTAGTAGAACATTATTGAAATATATATATTACAAGAGTTACATAAAAAAGGACATCAAGGATTATCATCGTCATTATCAGATTCAGACGATGAACTTGAATCATTCTTGAGATTGACAATAATAGGATCCAGTTGTTCGTCTATTATGTGATCTAATTGCCACATTCTCGGTTCGACCTTCTCTACGACAGTTGCAGTTTTGCCACTTGACAGCATCAATCCTTTCAATGGATTGATAAGAGATAAAGAAAAACCCAGAAGTAGCAACAGACCCTTAATAAGATCCCATCTATTCGTCCAAATTGAATTATCCTATTGCTGTTGTAAATATAGATTGAAAACATGATATAGAACGTCCTTGAAAGAAAGCGGCATGCTAACAATTCGAAACAGGATTGTTGTGGTATCAGGTACTGGATAATGAGCAGTATGTATGGGTTTACCCATAATTTGCAAGGAATAACAGGAATATTTTCATAAAGGGTATTCGAAAACCTTCATTCTGCAGTTAGTTTTAGGTAAAAATTATGGTTTCAAAAAATATGATGGATTACCTGATGACGTGCCTATTGTTGATACAGAGTTAGCATGATTCAAATCAAGAATAAAAATCAAATAAGTTTACCAAGAAACTACCGATTTCAATCAAAACGAACCAACAGAACTTGTGTATCATTTGAAAATCATGAATATTATATTATATTATACATGAATTATTCATGCATAATATAACTACCACTCACCTGTGGGATTCTTCAATCCAGTCGATAAACCTTCTTGGAAAGCCTGTCTGGCTGTTTTGACCGATGCATCTACCCAAACATTTGATTTAGTGTGCCCAGCATTCTCCCACGTTTCATTCAGGTAATAGATTTTCTATTCTATTCGCGGTAGTTTTTAATTTGTTTAAGATAGTCTCTCCTCCACAAGACTATTTCCTCTTTCTCCAATAGTAAACCAATCCTCTACCTCTTCTGGAATCTGAAGTCCATTTTTTTAATATTTTACGGAATGTTGTTCTTTTAAAATTTGGCAGATCAACATCACTGTTCACTTCATTCAATATTTTATCTATTGTAGGTAATTCATGTCTATGAAAAAACTGATGCACTTTCCTACTAATCAGATTTTTGTCGAAATCAGTAACACTATCCGCAATTTTCACCCTTTTCGGGTACGTCCTCGGTTGTGAAAAAGAATGGTTCACCTTATCCTCCTTTATGAGTCTGTAAACACTAGTTTTACTAACTCCCACAATATTTGACACTTGTTCGACGATTTCATTGATAGGTGCAGAATCTATTTGCATTTGTCTATTATAGACGTTGAATATGTTCTGTTTTTCATTCAAAGTAAAATGACCTTTTTTAGGCCGCTTTTTCGGAGAATAATTTTCAACAGTACTTTCATCTGCAGTATCCGTAGACGACATTATACACACAATATTTTCACTTTTCAACTCTCGATCAATAACACTTCCAAAACAATAATGAAAATTTAATTTTCTATCCGATGGACCGAGACCATACCTGTACAGGCTGCTTAAATTCAGATCCCACCCCCTAAACATGATTCGGCCAATTACAGAGCTACTGAATCTTCTGGTGTCTGCTGTATGTGTTTTGACGTGGTCCTCTTTCGGTTGCCTAGAGTAAAGGTACAAGTACAACGAGTATGTTGGAAAACCCATCGGAGTTCTACCAATATGAATTTTATTACAGTCCCCGCAAGACAGTTTATAAACAGCGGATTTATTACCTTTATAAATTTTAGATTTGCAGTTTTTGATATGTCGGCCTTAAGAATCATCAGTTCGGAATGCTATATTGAAATCATAATGCGAGAGGAATGATTTTAATTTCAGACTAGGATTAACAATATAAGTTAGGCTGTTGTATTTTGTGTTAGAACTTTTTATACTTGGAAATACTTCCTGGATTGCTTTTCAAAATTTTTTGCGTGAAATTATGTTCTCAAACATAGTTGGACTGTAACCGTTATTGACTGCTATTTTTTCAATTATATTTTGCTCTTTTATAAAATTATTTTTGACATTGGGATATTAATGAGACTATGTACCATACTATTGTAAGCAGCTAATTTATGTGGATAACGATGTGTAGATGAGCTGTGAATAGTAATATAAAAATCATGTTTGCTGTTAATTATAGTAATAGTTAAATCCAGAAAGTTGATGTTTCTATCTCTAACGTGAATTTAATATCAATTAACAAAATTCACGATAATATTAAATTCACGTTAGAGATAGAAACAGAAAACTCCATTAACTTTCTAGATTTAACTATCACTAAAATTAACGGCAAACATGATTTTCTATTTTCCATAATCCATCGCATACAGATATTACTATTCACAGCACATCTACACATCCTTATCCACGTAAATTAGCTGCTTACAATAGTATGGTACATAGACTCATCAATATCCCAAATTCTCAAAATAATTTTATAAAAGAGCAAAATATAGTTAAACAAATAGCAGTCAATAACGGTTACAGTCCTAGTATGATTGAGAACATGATTTCACTCAAAAATTTCATAAAGCAATCCAGGAATATTTCCAAGTATAAAAAGTTTTAACACAAAATACAACAGTTTAACTTATAGTGGTAGTCCTAGTCTGGAATTAAAATCATTCCTCTCGCATTATATTTTCAATGTAGCTTTAGGCTGACATATCAAAAACTGCAAATCTAAAATTGATATATGTAATAAATCCGGTGTTTAAAGACTGTCTTGCGGGGATTGTAATGAAATTTATATTGGTAGAACTTTCAGAAATTTCAAAGTTAGATTATCCGAGCACAAACATAGTTTTAATTATCACTTACTCGAAGAAAACCATAACTTTAATGATAATTTCAAAATTTTACACAATGAACATAATAGACAAAAACTCAATCTATGGGAAATTTTAGAGATTAACAATTAACAAAGAAAAGAATTCAGGTAGTTTACTTAATAGTCAATGAGATCTAAATCCTTCTCCTTTTCTCAATCCTTTCAATTCGTAAAGTTAGCAACTCCGATGGGTTTTCCTACATACCTGTTGTACTTGTACCGAATGTAATATTAAGTGGGAAATACGAATAATGTATAAGGAATAACTAATTAGTTTGTATGTATCTGATGAAGCCACATTGTGGTGAAACCGGTCATAGTTTTGTTAATATAGTGAAAATCTAAATACCATAGTTTTATTTCATTGCAAAACTGCAATAATTCTTAGCGAACTTGAGCTCAAAATTTCCGGATTTCAATCAGTTGCGTACCATACTCGAGGAGTTATTGGAGAAAATATCCTCATTTTCTGAATAATCATTTTTGGGCATTTTCATTTCAGAAATTGATACATAAGCATTTCAACGTTAGAAAGTATAATTTTTTTTTCATATCGACAACCCGATTTTTCTAAAGTTCTACAAATTCCTGAATAATGCACAATACTGATGTTGCAATACGCCAGGTGAAGTTTCTATGGGTTATTCGAATAATACATATTTTACTAACAATGAAATAGATTCGGCCGTTGCTATGTGATATGTAATTGACATTATGAGGATTGCGAATATTACTACATACGAAATATCACTGTTTAAGATGTAAAAATTATTCATCGTTATAGCTATCTCGAGCTTTCGCTCATCATCACACAAGTATGAGTTTAAAACTAAAATACTAAGTTAGCAATTTTTTTTATATGGGTACAGATAAATGAGTTAACAGAACAGGTAAAATATATATTAGAGACTTTCCCCCAAGTACTCAATAAAAAACTCACTCGAATTCACAAATAAACTGCAGAATCTATCTGTTCCTCAAAAGTCCTTTTTAATATCTCTTGTCGTAGATGACATGTATTCAAACATACCTAGTACTGAATGCCCAACTCTAGTGTCCAAAGTTTAGTCAACCCGCTTGCTCATAGTGATTTCATCTTTTTATTGAACTTATGCCTCACTCAGAATTAATTTCAATTTAACGATATAATTTTCGAGCAAACCGTAGGTTTGGCTATAGGTTCAGCCCTAAGTCCACTCCAGCAGAAATTTTCATGAATAACATAGAAAATGTAATTTTTCAATCACCTAGTATCTCATATAATATTTTGGTATCGGTTTGTTGATGATATTTTTGCGTGTTTTAATGGTATTTCAAGACAATTAGATATTTTCTTAACCCTTAAATACTCATGCCATTGAAATCAACGTAAAGACCCAAGCGGAGTCCTGCAGAGACCCCAGCTTAAAAACATGTTTCAACTGATGGCATCTTTTTTTTCAATAAAAATCAAAGTCTAAGGCATTTCTCTAGTATAATTTCATAATAATAATTCGAATTCGCAACATAAGAAAAAAAACGAAAAAACAAAAATAAAATATAATTTCTCAATCGTGAAAAAAAGTAACAACTGAATCATGAGAACTAGAAAAAAACCTTAACATCAGATGATGAAAAAAACAAGTGGTTTGAACATACAAACTGCTTACATTGTGCACATTTTGTATTCACTTTTTTGTCACTTCTGGCTCATTTAAAACATCTGGCGCGTTTTTTAGCTGCAGCTTGTGCTCCAACCTCAGGTTCAACAGGAATCTCAATTCCACAATCTTTCAGGGCAGTTTTTATGTGAGAGTAGTGATGTTTATTTGTTGCACGTGTCTCCATGTTGGTGTGAGCTAAAATGTTAAAGAAACGCCGTCTTGGTTTATCATATATGGCTTATTATCATGTTCTTGAGATACAATATCATCATCGTGTTGACTAGACAGTAGATGAACCATTCTATTTTTTTTTTTGGAACATACGAAACCATTGTTATATTTGATGCAAACATTGAAAAATAAATGGGCCTAGATTTTATACTTAGTTCGGACGGAGTATCAGGTTTATTCTTACGGACTGTCCCCTGTAATGTGAGTTGATTTTTCAACAAGTGATTGGCTAAGTCAACACTTGTGAAGAAATTATCTGTGGTAATTCCACGCCAAATGGTATGATATGGTTCCACCAAATCTCTGACAATCCAATAACCTTGGTTCTTTTCTGCTACGCCACCCGGCAGTTTTCCTGTATTACCTGGAGATTACACAAATATGAGGTTTTGACGTCAGCAGCTGCCCAAATTTTTATACCGTACCGACCAGGTTTTGATTTTATATATTGCCTGAAGTGACACTTTCCCCTGAAGCAAACCAATTGCTCATCAATGGTATTAGTTTCATACGGTTCGAAAGCATTCCTGCAGTTGCTAACGAACATCTCCCAAATATCTCTTATTGTTGCTAATTTGTCTTGTTCTCGCCTTTCCGTTCTCATAGATTTGTCATCAATTCGTAAAAATGTTGATCTTTCCTCCAAACTACTGCAAGAAAATGCTGCTGGAAAAAACGATCTTCGAATTGTTGTGTTTGTAGTCCACATTTCTCGTGCCGTTTCTTTCCTACATCTCAAGGCACCAGCTTTTATCAGAACTCCTAGAAAGAAGTTCAATTCAATACGACGAAGTACCGTCCATTCTTTTTGGTTTGCTGGGTTTTTTTGATTCCAGGCATCTGAATTTCGGGAGTCTTCTTGAGTGGTGTGAAGGCATACAACGTCTTTTATTTCGTCAGTCAAAAATAAGTTGAAAGATTCTAAAATTGTACTCATATTTTTACTGTATTCGGTTAGACCTGCTTTTACGATGTTTCTTGCTAATCTCTTGCTTTGATAAAGTGGTTGTTCGTTCCATTTCAGACTAGATTTTGATATGAAAACGGGACGGTCGGATTGCACAATGTTTTCTTCGACTTCCGAAGGTTCTTCATCAGATTCTTCCTGCGTCAGTATTTCCGTGTTGTCCTCAGTTTCAGATACATCTTCCACGTGAATTTAATCGTCCGCTGAATTTTCATCGCTATCATTAGTCGGTTCTTCATCCGAAAATTCATCCAGATTATTTGCGATGTATTCTAATTCAGCTTGATTCAATTTTCTATTTTCAAATCGTTCCATTTTCAGTAGAACCTTAGCCAAAAACACAAAAATTAATAGAAAAAAATATTACGTACATACCCAACCGGGGTCCCTACAAGACCCTACGTACCTAATTCACTCTTAGAACCTCACGAAACGTCGCGGCAGACTGACAGGACGGACAGAAAACGTAGTTGCTTGCGTCTTGCTCGTGTTGAAGCTCACCAGGTTAAACTGACCCCGCTCAGATATCCTCTGTAAGTCAGAGTTTAAATTAATAATTTGTTGACATCTATGAAGCTGGTATTCCGCAACTGAAGATCTTGTCTCTGTAGATGACAGAAGATCGTTTATCTGCAACAGAAACAAGGTTGACAAAAGAATGGTGCCCTGAGCTACTCCTGCTTGCAACTGGAAACGATCAGATGTTATATCGTCGACTTGTATTGATCTATTTGAGAGAAAGCTACTTATCCAACCTAGAAAATTTGCGGGAAGCCCATATGCAGCAAGTTTATTCAACAAGGTTGCATGCCAAACCCTATCGAAGGCTTTAGTGATGTCGATAGCTATTTCTCTAGATTTCCCATGCTTTTCAATTTTGATGTACATTTAGTTCCGAAGCTAGGCGAAAGCAAAGTTTGGCATTTATGACACTCACTCACTCATGATCATCAGAATAGGAGTAGTACTTCCCATAAACTCAGAGAACTGAAATTCGGTACATGGTTATGGTTTAATGGCAACATAAAGGGAAAACTATAAAAACTAGGATAATCGAAGATCTGGAGTACCTGGTGACCCTGATCAGAAAACACAAGAGCCCAACCAAACTATTAGAGATCGACATATAGCCTTTACAAAAAATATTCAAATTGGTGGTCCGCTTCATTTGATGTCAAAAATCGAAGGTCTGAAGTATCTGATAAAGAACCCTCAGCTGGTATCAGCTGAAAAAAACCGACTGTCATTGCAAAAATCCAGCGTAGTGGGACACATCTCATTTAATCTAGCCTATAGCGTTCCACAGTCACTGCTGGGCGAATGCCTCCTCTTCTGCTTTTAATAAGCATATATTTGAATTTGGGAGGCTTTTACTTGGTAAAATTCCATTATCAATACTAAAAAACAAACAAGTACTGTGTTTTAAGGAATTTTACTTAATAATTGCGATTCGTAACGCGTTTCTCTACACCGTAGCTTCTTCAGACGAATGAATGTATATTATAGAATAAGCATATAAATAGAATTGAAGGAAAACTCTGGATAAGACTAGGCTGGCTTTTATACATATACTTACAAGTTTACAAAAATAACTAGCGAATGGGCAATACGAAAAACTGTTGCTAATGTACAGGAATCAGAACCGGAAAAGAAGAAAAGAAAAATTTTTAATAATAAAAAACTACTCCTAAAAAGAATTCAAGAATTGTCAAATAAGAAAATCTAATGAAATAAATCAATATGTTCACGTTTCTACAAAAAGAAATGAAATCCCACCAAAAACATTCTGTAAAAAACTAGCCAAGTCTCGATGGCGCTGCTTGTTTATCTCTAAAAAGTAATGAAATCTAGAATGAAGTCGTGTCAAGTCTAAGGATCCTTACTATGATTTCTTTATCATTATAGTTAAAGTTGTGTGTTTTGGCCGTTGAAAGGTACTCAAGGGTACAAAACCATGACACCATTGCACCAATCTGCCCCCAGAAACGCTACCTATTGACGGTGGAAAATTGCTACTTGGAAAACGTTGATTCAATAACCAGTCAATTGTAGGTTTGATAAAAATGCGTATTTCAATAATACTTATGTATAGGCGAGTCGGAAACAAACAGAATAAAAACTATTTCCAGTACAGACTTCTAATCATTGATAAAAGTCCGTCTATACGTCTGTTTTATGTTAGATCGGTGGCCGATTTGACGCTCCAAAAAGAAGAGATCAGAAGTCAGCATTGTCAATGCTGAATGCATGTGTTGCACAATCAACAACAGCCTAAAGCATATATATATATATATATATATATATATATATATATATATATATATATATATATATATATATATATATATATATATATATATATATATATATATATATATAGGTATTACCCCGACGAGCTGCCCATATATCTGTTCATGCAATCAAACTGATTTCATGAAAAATATAAATCCACCACCTGGTAATTATTACCATATCAAAGCATATCCTTGAATAATTATATATTAGGATAACGTTAAATGTTATGAGAATATATCAATCTACCAGAATATATACATACTACAGCATCATCAGACAATTATATCAATGTACCAACGAGTAGTGTCAGAGGCTTTCTCCCCGGAAAAATCCAGTGTACGGACCTTAGTCAAGTAACACTGAATTTTACTCATTAATAGTTTCCTTTGTGTGAAGTGGTGAACGATCGAATAGAATACTGCTCTGAATATAAATATGACAAAATTGTCAGTTAATTATATTACATTTATATAAACAAATAAATAAAATATGAAATGAGATTCTGAGCAGTATAAACTAAAGATAAAACCTATGACTCTACCTCATTATTTCTTTCGGAAAGAAACCTACGAAGAATATTACAAGATTTGATGACTGTTATCTTTTGTAACTGTTCAAACAAATTTTTCTTCAGACCCAAAATCTCAATACTTTTGTGAAGATTTCTAGGAATAACATCTGTTGTGGAAATAATAATCGGTAGAATAAATATTTTCTTCATTTTCCACATTTTTTAATCTCGTCGCCAAGCATCATATATTTAGAAATGTTTTCATTGTATTCATTTTGTATATTATGTGTGTCGGGTATAGCAATACCAATTATATATGTTATTTGATTCTGTTTATCATTAAGAATGATATCTGGTCTATTGTGTTTTACAGCTCTGTTGCAAAGAATTGTTTTATCAAAATAAAGTTTATATTTGTCATTTTCACAAATAATCTCAGGTTCATATTTGTGAAATTTTTTCTTTGGGAATTAGGTCATGTTTAATTCCTAGATTGAAATGAATAATATTAGCGACGGCATTATGACTTTCTAAATAATCTGTTGAAGCAAGGACTGAGCAAGATGATAATATATGAAAAACTGTTTCTGAAGAACAGAAACATCTACGGCAAGAATCATCTATATTTTGTTTGATGATGTGTTTTCTATAATTCCTCGTGAAAACAACCTGATCCTGGATCGCAATTGCCAAGCCTTCTGTTTCAGCAAACAATTCTCCAGATACTAACCATTTATTCGATGCGATTTCATCAATATTATCGTTTTTCAATTCTTTAGGGTGCTTTCCGTGTAATTCCTTCTGCATCCAACTATCTCTTTTAGAATTATCATCAAATATATCAAAATCTACCTTTTGCATTGTCAAGTTCAGAGGTGTAAGATTATAATCTGAAGCAACAACAATATCATGTTATTTAGACGTTCTCTGTTTATCATGAAAATGGGAACGTAGATGAAAAATCTGTTTATTATGAAGATTATTCAAATCAGTTAATCCACGACCTCCAAGATGTTTAGGTAGTGTAACTCTCTGAACAGCTGACTTTGGGTGGTGCTTATGACATTTACAGAGCATTTTCCTCGTTTGACATTGTAATTCATTTAGATCAGTTTTAGACCATTTAATAATTCCAAAAGAAGATGTAAGAATAGGAACTGCATAGGAGTTGATAGCTCTGAAAAGGTTTTTACTAGTTAAATGACTCTTGATGATAATTCTAAGTCTTTTGTAATATGAACTTCTAATATTTTCTTTAGTGCTGCTATGGTTAATTGTCTTCTCTTGACAAAATTCAAGATATTTATATGTATCTCCTTGATGCATTGGCTCGATTTCGATATAGGAAATCTTTATATCATCAGATGTGATCTTTCCTTTTCAATAGAAAGATTTATATATATATATATATATATATATATATATATATATATATATATATATATATATATATATATATATATATATATATATATATATATATATATATATATATATATATATATATATATATATATATATATATATATATATATATATATATATATATATATAACATTACGTGTAAACAAAATTGACTTGTACTTACCCACTAACGTATAAAGAATGTTCAACGGCTAAGTCACACAACATTAACTATAATAATAAAGAAATCGCAGTAAGGAACCTTAGACTTGGCACGACTTTGTCTAGATTTCATTACGTTTTAGAGATAAACAAGCAGCTCCATCGAGAAAATTACTAACTTTGTATTTTAGTTTTAAACTCATACTTGTCTGATGAGCAAAAGCTCGAATTAGCTATAACGTTGAATAAACTTTTCCATCTTGAACAGTGAAATTCTTTACGTAGTAATATTCTCAATCCTCATACCATATTTTGTTCTTCGATGATCTCACAGCTAACGTGCACCGAAAATACAAGGCGATGAATATATTTCAACAATAATGAATATTATTGAATATTTTTTAGTAATCATGAAAAGTGTTCAAAATAACCCCGCCAGCAAGGATACATAAATATAATTTTCACCTCAATGATTGCAAATAATCATATCATCTAATCTAAAATCTAAATATAGAAAACAAAAAAACAAAAAGTTTAAAATTTATTTACCTTAACCCGTCCGGTTTGGAATATTCCCGATTCAATTCTGGAGTAGAATTCTCATTAAACATGAAAAAATATTGCAGATTATCGAATTTCATAATGTAAGTACAAAAGTTACTGAAATATTGAGGAGAAAACGTATTTACCAAACATTGTTCGCCAAATATTCATGAGCTTTTCATCATAAAAATACAATCAAGATATTTACATTGATCAAAAAAATCCTCTAAATATTATAAACTCAAAATACTCTCCCAATTATTTCCCTCAATATCTAAGGGAATCTGTTCCTCATGAGTTAAACATTCTGTAGGTGAGGAATCCACACTAATAACATATGGTGGACTAAAGGGTATAGTCATATCCTCGTATGTAATACTCTATCTTTCGATTGCACAAAGTAAAAATGTCACTAAGAGTATGAGACACAAACAACTTAACAACAAATCGATTCAAATATCCAAATACGTAATCAAATAAGAAAACCCACGCATTGCACATATAATACGGTTCGGCGTTTCTTGGGAACGACAGAAGCCGTGTTGAGTTAGCCATTTTTCCCTACAATATAGCATCATTACAAATATGTACATTTTACAGTTTAAGCTGTGCAATCTTTGCTTTTCAATATTTTATTACAAGAAAGTGAGAATCCCATAAGAATTGATTCCATTATATACAAAAAACATGAACCATTGTGTAATTCGAAGAAAATTATTTTCCAAGGGACAATATTCAACCTTCCGTAGAATGTTAAATATCCTCCCTTGAAGGAGCTAGTTTTCCGATCTACTCTTCATAATCACCGTCAACCGGGGCCACAGGGCAGTGGTACAACACGGTCAGATGTCACGAATAGGAACAATGTACTGCAGTTTCGCTCTCGTTCGACCTCGTCAGCATTGTCTACCCATTCGTAACACAAGGTTATGCCGTTACCTACTCATTTCAATTCGTTGGAGCGAACACAATAACATAAATGTCACTGCGCCCCCCAACGAACCGAAACAGAGGCTACCTCCCTACATAGAAATGAGGAGCGTCGGTCCATCGACGGCTGCTTCTGTCTGATACGTGAGTGTCGCATGGCGATATGTTATCGAACTAGTGTGACCACTTAACGTTTTCCTGTTTTATCTGCTCTTTGGTTTCGCCGTTTCGCGGGGCGTTGATGAGGTAGCCTCTGTTTCGGTTCGTTGGGAGGCGCAGTGACATTTACATTATTGCGTTCGCTCCAACGAATTGAGATGAGTAGGTAACGGCATAGCCTTGTGTTACGAATGGGTAGACAATGCTGACGAGATCAAACGAGACCGAAACTGCAGTCCATTGTAACTATTCGTGACATCTGACCGTGCTGTACCAGTTCTCTGTGGCTCCGCTTAACAGTGATTATGAAGAGTAGATCGGAAAACTAGCTCCTTCAAGGGAGGATATTTAACATTCTACGAAAGGTTGAATATTGTCCCTTGAAAAATAATTTCCTTCGATGTTTCTACACATTGCGAAATCTCGCATATAGTAACTTTTTATTTTGAGATGTTTGTGTATGCCTGCTGGTAAACCACATAGAAATGAGAAGCGTCGGTCCTTCGACGGCCGCTTCTGTCTGATACGTGAGTGTCGCATGGCGTTATGTTAGCGAACTAGTGTGACCACTTAACGTTTTCCTGTTTTATCTGCTCTTTGGTTTCACCGTTTCGCGGGGCGTTGGTGAGATAGCCTCTGTTTCGGTTCAAAGGGGGGCGCAGTGATATTTACATGATTGCGTTCGCTTCAACGAATTGAGATGAGTAGGTAGGTAACGGCATAGCCTTGTATTACGAATGGGTAGACAATGCTGACGAGGTCAAACGAGACCGAAACTGCAGTCCATTGTTCCTATTCGTGACATCTGACCGTGCTGTACCATTTCCCTGTGGCCCCGCTTAACAATGATTATGAAGAGTAGATCGGAAAACTAGCTCCTTCAAAGGAGGATATTTAACATTCTACGGAAGGTTGAATATTGTCCCTTGAAAAATAATTTTCTTCGATGTGTGTACACATTGCGAAATCTCGCATTTAGTAACTTTTTGTTTTGAGACATTGTGTAATTCATAGTGAGTGAAAAGATATATAATTCAATGTTTTTATTTTTCAGCGGGAACAGCGACGATGACTCAGACCTATTTGGCGTAGAAAATAATCCTGAATTCGATATTTAGTTGGCGATACTAAAGTGTCGTAAACGTCTATTAATAAATATATAAGCTAATGATACAATTAACCTTGTGATATAAAATTATTTTTTGTTTATCTGAAAATCAAACATAGCCTTATTTTTAGTTTCATATTAATATATTATAATACCAGAAATTGAATAAATTTTTTTCTTCTTTGAATTTGAGTTTTCCAGTTCCAATCGCTTTGAATAAGTTGGAATAATTTCAGATTAGTAGAGAGATGTGGGGATCTAGCTATATCAAATCTTAAACACAGGCACCAGTTAGGAATCACAAATAGTTATGAAAAGATTGAAGGTAGTGATTGATAATTTTCAAATTTCCAGTAATAGTACAAAGTATAAGCTTTATGCGTACATCTGAACATTATTTGTCATAGCGATAATACTTTTGAAGAATATCCTGGCTGCTTGGTTGAGTCACAAGCACCCTGAAATATTGCGGAGTACCTATTTCAAAATCCGCGGTTAAAATTCGAACAGTTTCTAATTAAATACCCATTATATTTAAATTACTCAGAATCAGGTACAAGGCGATTTCAACTGACATACACAAAAATTAAACAAACTGAAGGGAACGTCACAGTCCCCTTTGCTTCACTCTTCGAGTTGCTAAACGAGTTATTGAGGTCGGTACATCTTCCGGACCTCGTTGGTAGGCCTAGTCTTGGAGGTATAACCTAGGATTATCAATTCGATAAATGAAAAGTATTCTCGCCCTCTCAATGCACCCGTTATGTCTGATTACAATGTTTCTAACAAATTTACAATAAATTAATCAGAACGTGACTGAAGTAAAAAGTAAAAAAACAAGAGAACAAAAAAACTAAATTACGATGCTATTGAGACGTTTGGGAAAATCGGAAAATGAAAGAAACAACGTGGACTCATACATAAAATTACTTACCCCGAATTATTTACGGGTAAGATAGAAAAGGGTAATAGGAGTCACTTAAGCAAGTTCTCAAATAAAAGCATATTTCAAAATTAAATATTTATTGCTAATGTTTTGTAACAAATAAAACTTATTTGTCTAATAATTGAGATCAGTTTTAATCATCTTGTACATCAACTTTGGGAAAAATTTAAGTTAAAAAAAAAGTAGGTTTGACTCCCATTGCACTTACTTCGGGGCAATGGTGGTCAATGGTGGTCAATGATGGTCAGCCTGTGGGAAATGAGGATCAAGCAAAACCAACACATATCGCAGACGTACCCTTCAGCAGAATCCCAACCAGTACATTCTGCGTGTGCCCACAATCCACATGTGGTACAGCGGTACCACATCTCGTTGTTTCGTCCAAATTCATTGCATATTAAACATCTATTTCCTGCGTCTTCTGCATCATCATTCTCATCATCCTGGCATAAGTCGTTAGTGTTAGGGCTTGAGACTGATGTATCGTTTGAATCCTGAAGAACCTGTCTCTTTGCCCTTTTGGGACCATCACCGTTCTGCACCTTAGTCTTCTTCCCCTGACCCTTACCTTTCCATTTCTTTTTTTCTTTCTGTACTTTTTTCATCTTTTTATTTTCCTTTCCTATCAAACCTTTCTTCAGTTGAGTTGAGGTTAATACAGTAGCATGCTGCTTCTTTCGGCGCTGTTTCTCTTTAGCCACAGGTGTTTTCTTTGGTAATTTTATAAAATCGAATAGTTGAACATTTGACGGAGGATCAGACGACTCTTTGGCCTCTGATGTCGGGGATGAGATAACTATTTGCTCTGATTCACTTACATCTGATAAATCTAATTGTTTTGATGTGCTGGGAATGACATTTGAATCTTGTTCTATGTCACAAGTAGAAATGGTAATAGATTCATTGCGAACGACTATAGAGTCAGATTGGAGAATCTCAGCAGCCATAAAATCTTCTTCAGAAAATCCTTGGGGATTTATTGGAAAAATACCTGTTACCCTAAATCCCGATTCCGCTTTGTTAATAGACGCAAGGTTAATTTATGATTTCCTCGCCAATGATGCTACATCATAAGGAGTTATGTGTTCCAGGCGATTACTTTTCATATATAAATCACATTCCTTTGTGAGCGGTTTCAAGAGGTCCAAAGAATGACACGTCCAAAGGCTGCATTCTGTGGGATGTGTGTGGTGGCAAGGATAACATATGAATATAGTTGCTTTCGCAAAATTCGTAGATAGGTAGGGAAGAATGACCAGCATGATTGTCTAAAATCAAGAGAACAGGTTCGTCCATAGAAGGTTTAGCATGTTTTTTGAAATGTGCGAGCCACTCGAGAAAGAGACTTTTATTTAGCCAACCATTGTCGGAGTATTTATAAAGTGCTCGTGAGGGACCATCCTTCTCAAGTAGGGGAGTCATTCTCTTGCGGGGATAAATAAACATAGGTGGGATGAAGCCACCTGCAGCGCTCATCGCAAACATCAAAGTTATATTTTTGCCTCTCTTCCAACTGGTGATAGATTCCACTCTCTTCTGTCATTTTGTTGCTAGTATTTTCCCTGGATTCTGTACAATTGTCATTCCGGTTTCGTCGCAATTGTATATACTTTTGGGAAGAAATTTGTGTTTCTCCATAATTTCCTCCAACAGCTTTTAAAAAATAACTGCACCTCCCCTTTATTGAACGCTGTTATTCGATTTATGCTGGTTGCCTCTGGTTTCCTCACAGATTTCTAGCCATAAAAGCTTTCAACCAATCTCGACCAGCCACTTTTCTAACTTTATTGAAGTTATGATTTAAATTCATACTTTCCGCATAATCAAATGCCACAGTCCTTATTTGAGTTGCGGTACAACCATAAAATATATTAGCCATCTTTTTTCATCACATCAACTAATTTTTCTTCTACTTCAGGCGTAAATACTGTACATCTTGCAAGACGTGGTTCTTGGATAGTCTTCTTTTTGAATCTTTTTTGTAAGCTCGAAAATGGGATACTAGTAGATTTACTAGCTTTTCTTATAGAATAACCCTCTTGTTCAATAAGAAGTATGGCTTTTTGGAGAGACTTGAATGACCAATTGGCTTTTTCGGTTGTCCTTACTCGTACTTTTGGCATCTAGAAGCAAAAATATTAATAGTAGTCTTTTGCGGGTAATGGTAATCACCTGCGGACAATGGGGGTCACTTGACTCTCATTAGCCGCTACTATACTGCCAAAGAAATAATAATAAAACAAAAACAATCTAAGTTTGAACTGTAATATAAGACGCTAATCACAATCAAACATACAGACTACCTTTCCACAATAAACAAAATATGGTACACTTAAAAAAAACGACACTCGCCTCTAATGATATTTTTGCGTAAATTTACAATGACGACGCGCGAAAACAAAACACTAGTATCACTCAGCGACGTGCAGCGGTAACTGGCGCGAGGCGTTCGCGACGGGGCCGGCGGGTGACTATGTTCCGAAGTTTCGGGTGCGTAGTTTTGTAGATATACGTGTGATTCCGGTTGCCCGCTGACTCCAATTACCCGCCCTTCCCCTATATTATCAATCCACTATTCAAAGTTTAAAATTAGTTAACGAATGGTAATTTCCTTTATTCCCAGTAGATATTTCTTGAAAACCCCTTCAAATTCTTAAATTTCAAAAAATTACGAAATTGAATCTTAAAACGCCTCCTCGAGGTTATATCGGCTTTAAAATTGATCAATTCAATTGACAGAATCATGGAAGGAAATTCGAAGGAATGCAGGTATATAGAATACTAGAGAAATTATGGAGGGGTAAAAGACAACGAAGTCGATGAAAGGTAAAAACTGAAGTGCTATAGAGAGAACAGGTCAACTGCTCTAGTGCACGTTACGTGAGATAACCAAATCTTTGGTAACAAATATACATGATTTCACAACTGTAAAGGTACAATCACTGAAGTCAATGAAAAATTTAATTGCCAGAACCAAAGTGTATAGGAGCGATTGGTACTTGAAGTAGTTGAACGCTTAGAATTACCGTTCATCACTGTCATATAACTAAATAGTTTTGGGTGATTCCATTTCTTCAAGATTCAAATGAAAGATTCAGCCATCGCGCTGTGTTATATACTAATGCAGGGGGGCGGCAAATCAGACAATCATCGCTGAAATTCAGACATTGTCACCTCACAATACTAAAAAGATTATCCTTATAAAAATAATATGATGAACGGCGCCGAAATATTTCTTTTATATCGTAGCATTACATAGCGCCATCTATTGAAATTCATGAGAACAAAGTTAATCCGTATCGTGCTCTATGCGAAATAGGAAATCCCACAGATATCAGGAAATCCTTGAAACTATATACTCATTTCTTTGTTTTATTTATTTAACACAAATGCGAAAGTGATGTGAGTGAACAACAAACTTCAATTATTTGGTTATAGCCCTAATGTGAGATCCGGAAACGATCCAGGGTACTTAAAATTAATAATATTCTGAATATTCTTGTGCGAAGTGTAACTATAAAAATAATTTAGAAAATTATTTATATTATCCGTCGGCGCAAAAATCATAATTATGGTAAGTGTCTTTGTTTAATTAATCAGCATTCATATAAACAGCAGGTATTCATGTAAAATTTAAAGGTTATTTTACTGTAAAAAAGTAAAGATTTATTAAAAAATGTATTAAAATTAATACAGAGTGTAACAAAAGTAACTTAAGTAACGAAAGGGGACATTCCATCTAATCAATACGAAAAACTTTTACTATGGGGTCAACTCTGAAGTCGCGAAAAAAAATTAGTTATTCCATTACATTTGTGTGCAGTAGGTATGAACATTTTTTTCGCAGTAGTATTGTGATTATTATTGTGATTTGAAGGGTATTTTTTCTGTTATACAACTTAAGAGTGAAGATTTATAAAAAAATATTAAAATTATACCTATACAGGGTGTAACAAAGTAACTTAAATCCCGAAACGGAGTCATTCTACATAAATACGAACAACTTTTACTATAGGGTCAACGGTGAAATCGCGAAAAAATAACTATTCCATACAAAATGTATGGAAAAGCTGATTTTTTCGCGATTTCAATGTTGACCCCTTAGTAAAGGTTGTTCGCAATAATGGGTGGAATGATCGACCCCTTTGGGATTTAAGTTACTTTTGTACAACCGTTTACTAAACTTTTTCAAAAAAATTCCAGGAACCGCAAAAAAGAAAAAAAATTTCAGGAGCTCAATTTCGACGGCAAAAACGAAAAAAAGATACAGGGAAAAAAAACTAGCGGGATCTCTTGAGAAATTTTTTAGCAAACCAGAAAATAGGGACTCTGAATGTCAAGAGAATGTTGACGTAGATGTAGCTTCAACAAGCGCAGCTTTAAATCTAGAAGTTATGGAGGTATCTGAAGAGAAAAATGTTAGTCCTTCAGAAGGAGACTCCAGTGAAACTAAAAAAAGAGAAAGTAATGCTAAAGAACCTGTAAGCAATTTATCGTCATCAAGTAGCTGTTTAGATTGTGGTGATGATCACGGTTCGTGGCCGGCCAGTATGACTAATGATATTGTTAATATTTTGGTTAGCCGTGGTCCCGTGCAGCTGTTTAACCACAATTTTCCTGCTAATATCGATGGAAGAAAATTTGCGAACAGTTATTACTCTAGAAATCTTCCTAATGGAGAAAAAATTAATAGAGAATGGCTTGTTTACTCTACAATCAAAAGATTCAGTCTATTTTTTTTGTTGTAAAATATTCAGTAAAACTGTAAGTAGTCTGTCAGCTCCAAGCGGTTTTTCCGATTGGCAACATCTGTCATCTACCTTAAAACGACACGAAACAAGCATTTCCCATAGCGAAAATTTAAAATGTTGGGTCCAACTAAATCATATGTTAAAAAATAAAACTACAGTAAATCAAATGCAACTGAGACTATTAGAATCTGAAAAAACAATGGTGTGATGTATTGGAAAGGATCATAGCTGTTATAAAATTTTATCTCATCAATGTCTGGCGTTTAGGGGCTCGTCCAAAATATTATATGAGCATGATAATGGTAATTTTCTCAAAGCATTAGAAATGATAGCATCCTTTGATTCAGTTATGCGGGAACATATTCACAGAATTCAAGCCTCGAAATTCGATTCAACTCGCATGACTCACTATTTAGGAGATCAGATTCAGAATGAAATCATTGATTTACTCGGCATGACCATAAGAAATTATATCCTGAACAAAGTCAGAGAATCAAAATATTTCTCTATCATATTAGATTGCACACCAGATGTAAGTCACACAGAACAAATTACAATTATACTAAGGTGTGTTGTTTTAAACAGTGAAACTAAAAATGTTACAATATGCGAAAGTTTTATTGGCATCTGTCCGATAACCAGCTCCACAGGTGAAGGCCTATTAAATTTTGTTTTAGATTTATTTTCGCAATTAAACCTTGATATTAAAAACTTACGTGGCCAAGGTTATGACAATGGTTCTAATATGCGTGGAAAACACAATGGTTTAAAAAAAAATATTGGAAATGAATAATCGTGCATTTTACGTTCCATGCTCGGCGCATAGTCTCAATTTGGTCGTTAACTATGCGGCAAATATAACGCACGACACGGTCAACTTTTTCAACTTAATTCAAGAAATTTACGTTTTCTTTTCGTCTTCTACCAAAAGGTGGTCCATAATTTGCAAGCATTTACCTGATTTAAAACTAAAGGCATTAAGTGCCACGCGATGGTCTAGCAGAATCGATGCAGTCAAACCTTTACGGTATCACCTCGAAAAATATTTGACGCTTTACTTGAAATATCAGATAACAATTCGTCGGAATGGGATTGTACAACAACTCACAAAGCACATTCGCTTGCTTTGAATATTCAAAATTATAGATTTATTTGCTTAGTTGTAATTTGGTTTGATATTTTAAACGAAATTAATGCTATTAGCAAAATGATGCAAAACCCACAATACATACTCAAATCTGCATAAATTTGTTAAATAAATTGATTCATAAATTCACCGAATATCGCACAGATGAGCATTTCGAAAGGGTGTTAGAAGAAGCTACCACTGTGGCTCGGGAACTTAATGTAGATGCAGATTTTCCGCCTATAGATACCGTTCGTCAACGAAGAAAACCAACTCAATTTCAGAATGAACAGAGTGATAAAGTCTTACTAGACCCTGAAACAAAATACAAGGTAGATGTTTTTTTTAGGATCCTGGACCAAACCTTAACTTCTTTTTTTTGGCTTTTTCACCAATAATAACTTGTTTAGTTTCTCCAAAGATGATTTAATGAAACATTGTAAAGATTTGAATGTGAAGCTAAAAGATAGTTCAAGTAGTGACGCAGATATTGACGGTATAGATATGTTTAATGAAATCAATGCTTTAAAGTTGCATTTAACTGAAAACCAGTCTAATGATCCACAAACCCTATTGCAATACATTTTTGCTACTGAATTAATGTCAACATTTCCGAATACAGCAATAGCGCTAAGGATACTACTTACATTGCCGGTTTCAGTTGCATCTGGTGAAAAGTCATTTTCAAAGTTAAAAATAATAAAAAACTATTTGAGATGAACTATGCACCAGCAAAGACTAAGTAATTTAGCAATAATTTCAATTGAACATGAGATTCTAAATAGACTAGACACCAAAAAATTATAGCTGATTTTGCCAACATGAAGGCAAGAAAGGTGCAGTTTCTGTAAAATAACTTAATACCTATACCTACCTACATAATATGTATAAACTACACCTTTCTTGCCTTCATTTTTTCATTTAATGTCGTATTAGTGTATCTATCTTGTATAAAATAACCTAATATAACATAGTTTTTCACTGTACAGCATTTTTTTTCACATTTTTATGAACACCTAGGTTTTGTAGTTAGATAGGGACGGCACGATAGGAATTGCACACCGGCGTTCAAACCGCTAGCGGCGGGCCTAGTAATATACCCTCACATGAAATTTATGGAAAATCTGGATTGCGATTTCGGTCGATATAATGTGAAGCGAAAGTAGATTTGTCGGTTTTCTGGTTATTGTAATTTGATCGATGCTCTTTGTATCTTGTTTTGAATGAACGACCAGTCTGATCTGTATAGAAGCCTTCACAATATAAACAGCACAATTTGTAACATTACCTAATCTATCAGTTTTATCTTTACTATTGAAATATTTTTGGGAGAATTTTATAGAGGTTTTCAAAACTACTTTTTTATGATGTATTGAAATGACATTTACAACCTACCAGCGAAAAGATTGCAAATGTCATTTCAAAACAGCATGAAAAAGTAGCTTTCAAAAAACGACATCAAACGCTCCCAAGAATGTTTCGAAAGTAAAGATAAAAATGATAGATTTGACTATTCTGGAGTTTACAAGTTGTCCTGTATGGATTGTGAAGGCGCCTATATAGGTCAAACTGATTGTTCATTCAAAATTAGATACAAAAGAGCATTAATCAGATTACAATAACCAGAGAACCGAAGCTTCACATTGTATCCAAAATACTTCAGATTATTCACAGAATACCTAAAGGACAAAAGTTGGATTTCTTAGAATCTATCGAAATGTTCAAACTACCCATAGAGAAATTTTCTGAACAACCAGTATGGCCCGGCTTATTCGTCCATATTTGACATCTTTAAATAATACCTGCTTTCATCATAATTCGTTTATTACCTCTTGTTTGCTCCCCTACAATTTTTTATATACCTTATTTTATGTTTATGTTTGTATTTTCAACTTTAGTTCAGTACTTGGCCGATGAGAATGGTGGAGAGACCGAAGTTGCAAACCTGATTTTCAATAAATTTCTCGTAGTATAATAAACACACCTCAAAAATTGTAGCATCACCTGGTATTCTGAATTCCACAATCGATTAAGCAGATCGATCGCAGTTTCTTTGTCAACATATGTTTTTGGACATATGAGAGGAAAAAAATCTTATCTATGTAGTAACATTTGTTTCCATATGATCTCGAACACGTCTGAAACAAGAATGACTTCATTTAACTATCAGTATTCATTCAATTTCTCTTCAGTTTTCACGCTAAATTAATGCAAGATTTCTGTGTTTCTTGTTGATTTTCGAATTTTTGAATTTCTTGTAATGGCTGCTTAACGTCCTGGAAGCTATTTGAGCGATCATGAAGTGGTAAGAAATGTAACACTTCTAGAGAAGGGGCGAAACCAACGTTACGTAGCTAACTTGTAGAATGTTAACCAAAGCACTATTTCAAGAGCAATTAATCGGTACCACGAAACAGGGGAATATGGAAGAAGGGCCGGTCAGGGAAGAAATGTGGTGACAACATCAGTTGATGATCGTTGGCTTTGTTTAACTGCACTAAGAGTTCGGCTAGAATGCTACAAAATGAACTTGCACTTTCCAGAAATGTGCATATTTCATTGCAAACTGTTAGGAACAGGCTCAGAGAAGACTATATCAGACCAAGGGTGGCTTCTACCGGCCCGCGTCTCACCAGAGAGCATCGAGTTGCAAGACTTCAGTTTTCGAGGGAACATGCAAATTGGGGTATTCCAGAATGGTCGAATGTTCTCTTTTCCGACGAGTCCAAGTTCTGTCTAATATCAAATGATAGACGCATGCCTGTATACTGATGACCTGGGATACGGTTTCAGCAATGCAATATCCGGCAAATCGAAAACTTCGGAGGGGGCTCAGTAATGGTGTGGGGAGGCATTTCTTTCCATGGTCGAACTGAGTTAGTCCTAGTGAATAATGGAAGAATGACAGCGGCCAGATACGTCGCAGATATCCTTGAACCCCATGTTGTACCCTTTGGCCCATTGATTGGCGAAAACTTCATTTATATGCATGATAATGCTCGACCTCATGCAGCAATTGATATTTTAAGATGACCAGCCAGAAGTCCCGACTTGAATCCCATAGAACATGTTTGGGACAACATGGGATGGCAAATTCAGCAACGTGGGATGCCTTGTAGAACACTCCAACAACTATAAAATCTGCTTCCTGAAACTTAGAACTCAGTGACTCAAGAGTACATACAATATTTGTTTGAGGGGCTTCCGAGACGTATACTGGCAGTAATTAGGGCCCGGAGAGGAAACACTCGATTTTGAAAATGATTAGTAAAACCAATCGATGCTAGTTGATTGGTCTCTTCGCGACTGCTTGAAGATGGCAGAATTTTTTAATTTTTCATTAACTCGAAAATTGTTGATATTTTCCATCAGAAACTCATCTCTCTTGAATGATATCTTCTTATTTTACACTTCTGAAAGTTACCAAGCGACCAACCTAAAAGTTTATATGGTATTGTCGTAAAAGTAGGGTGATACGGCAATTTTTGTGGGGAGTGTATATAGTTTAATTTCTTTTTATCATCGTCATATAACAAACGCTGCCGCTATTGATGTTCTATAACGTTGTCTACAAAATCAATACAAAAAAACATTATTAACTTGTGTCGACAACTTTTTAATACGATTCTCTGTAATGGGAACCCTAAGCATTTATTGTTCATTGTGAAAGAGTAAAAGTTTTGGAACTTGCACTGATTCCTTCAATGAAGTTAAATGAAGTTCATATCATCGAATAACAGATTTATCTTGAATTATCAAACTTCAAACAAATATTATTTATGGGCAATGCTGTTCATCTCTTGTACCGTTAACTTTGAACTCATGGTTAATCTTCAAGGTTTGAAGCTCATTATGGATGTTATAACGGGAGCAATAGTTTTCAGTCCAGATTCTGGAAAATGGGGTATCTCACTTTGAAAAGAATAATTCAACATTTCTATTGTAACCCCAAAAAGGTCAAAGCAAGTCGAATTCGTAATTTAGTAGGTGTTTAACTGTATTTCTGCTAGAAGTCATTATAGTGAAGACACTATCAGCCGGTAGATCCAGCTCGATCTTAATCAACTTCAGCAAGTAAATTTGACCTCATTCGTTAAAGAGCATACATAAAAGACGCAGGGTCTTCATGTATTATTCGCCCAACCCATTTACGAAATTCAATTCAGATTCAGACAATTTTTTTATTTCGAAGATTCCCAAAACTGTTCTTCTAGGTTTCTCTTTCACAGTGACTGCTAATATTAGGATCAGCATAAATGATTGCAGGGATAGTCAGAACACGTATTGTTATAACAGTACAGTGTGCTACTGTCTTTTATCTGGAAAATGTTCAGCGTAGCGTCTTGCTGCTGCTCAGAAATTGTCATTACATTCTCCTAAGATCATTATCATATCAACGATTTCATTGACAAGAATCACCAATAACGATAACTTCATTTTAATTTTAATAGATAATAATGAGAAAATCATGATAATAAACAAAGAACTGATATTGTAAGGGCATTATTGACATATATAAAATATTTTCAATTGATGAAATGTATTTCTTCGTATTTCTTTTGAGACCCAATATAAACAAACTAAACACCCGAATTGTGCAGAATGTTCATTGAAGATATATTGAAATTCGTTGTTTGGTGGACGTTCTCACATGTACGTGTCAATTACATGGTATCCGGTTTGTATGATAATTGTGCATATAGGTTAAGGTAGACCCGATGAAACATAATAGTAGTATCACAAATTATCGTGAATAAAGGTTAGACTAGACGGTGGTAAGAAATCTAATCAATCAAATGATATGTCAAAAGAAGAAGAGCTTATTACATCCATCTCTTTTTAGATTAGATTAGATATTATATGGGTGAGGGCTGCTTAGCAGAATGGCCATCGCGACCCAGTGGTCTATTGTGGCATACTCTGTCCTAAATTTCATCCACGAGCTTCATCCTTCTCGTAAAGGATACGAGTTTAGTGGGTGAGAGCTTAATAAGCTCAGTCAGCTTCAGTTTGCAAGATCCAAGTTCTTCCATCCTGACTCTGTCCCCAGCTGGGCACTGGCACATAACATGTTCCATTGCTTCTATATCTTCTTCACATAGCCTACATGAAGGATCCCCAATCAATCCTAACTTTTTCAGGGTTTTTCTGAGGCGACAGTGACCCGTTAGTATGGCAGTTGAAACTCTCAGTTCCAACCTAGAGTTTGAGCCAGGCCTTGACTTTCGCAGTGAAAGGTCCACTGATGGCACGTCGAGCGTGTCTGAGACCTGGGAGACTCATCCAAAGGTCACGTACCCTAAGGTCCAGCATTCAGCTGTTTTCCTTCCTTGCAGTCTCCAGGGGAATTCCGAGTATAGGCTCCGGTCCTATGAACTCCAGGCTTGTTCCTCGACCAGCCAATGAATCCGCCTTCTCATTTCCCTCAATGCCCGAGTGACCGGGAACCCATATTAGTTTGGCAAGGATGGAGAGACATTCCTGCACCATGAGTGACGTGCAGGGATCAGATGCCAATGCATTCCGTGCAGCTTGGCTATCAGTGAGGATTTTAATTGACCTATTTGTTAATCCCCCCGCAAGCAAGAGGTTAGTACAGTGATCAATGGCGAATATTTCAGCTTGAAAAACAGTCGCATGCCCACCAAGACAGATCGACTGTTCCTTGACGGCCGTAGACACCAGCTCCAACAGTTTCAGTTGTTGAGCCATTCCTGTACCAACAGGGTGTAACATTCCAATTCATCAAATATGTTATTACTTATACATTTATAATAGGAATCTCAAATATTGAACAGTTGACCATTTCAAATTCTATATAATTGAATGGTTATACTATTATTGAAATTATTAATTTTCTAGTAAATCGAATATGTAGTTCCCTCTATGAATTTATTGCCGAATATTTAGAACATCTTTAATCTTCCGATAATCATTTTATGAGAATTTCTATTATAATGTAAAAGTATCGCATCTCAATCAACAGGTGTCGGACTCGCTCGATAAGAATGATTCCAGTTTTCACGGCCGAGATCGCTGAAAATAAAGAGTAGTGGGAAACGTTCATTTTTCCGTTGAAGAATCGACTGAATGAAGAACACCATAGTGTGGATATATAAATTTACTTAGTATTTCATTCAATTGCTGATTTCGGTACACATATCTGTACCTACATAATTGCCTTTATCTCATCAACTGAAACAGTGTATCAATATCGAATATTATACTCACATTCTACAACTTATCTGTATAAGAAAATCTATTCTTGATGGTCGCTGAAAATCCTGGAAAGGATTACTTTTAACGTACCCTCAGTTGAGGTGAGTTTTTGATCTATCTGTCATCAAAATGAAGATGCTCAAATAAAATTCCAATTCTTAAATATTTCGGAATATTTTCTTCAGTATGTAATTTATCACACGATGATTTTGGTACGGTGACGTCATACTTTTTTTATTATTATTAGAGCTATAGAACCCTTCAAGAGTTATTAAGGTTAACTTTAATAAGTACAGCAATAAATTTCATTTTTTCCTATGGTAATAGTAACAATTTTAAAATATATGTATTCACAAGTGTATATTACACTTAGCTAAGAAATTAAAGATAATTCTCATAATTACGATATTAGGTTCAAACAATAAACAATTGATGTCCAAAGGTAAAAACAGTCCTATGTCTAACAATTTTCTGATAACATTGTTCCTTTCATTATCGTGATGTGAACATTGGAACACTATATGATTCAAAGTTTGAAACTCGTGACCACAATTACACAGGGGACTGTCTATGATATTTTTCGAAAATAAAGATTTATTCAAATTAATGTGTCCCGAACGACACCGGTTTATCACGACAATTATACTCCTTTCTAGGTTCTTCCTAAAAAACCATGGATTTTTTTCAGCTTTAAAACAATTTTTGAAATGAAATTTTCCTTTATTTCCCGTTCTCAATTTAATTATTGAATTGGATGTTTCTACATATGCAGTATGCCTAAAACTTTCTCTCGGATCCTGATAGGGAATGAGGTATTGTATGTCGTTGCTGGGTAGTTCAGTAGCTTTTTTTGAAAGTTGATCCACTTTTTCGTTTCCACTTATTCCCCTGTGTGATGGAATCCATACGAACTCTATTGTTGTTTTGAAAACATTGTTTTCAGATTGCTCAAACAGCTTTTCTTAAATTTTATAATGTAGCAATTAACATTAGAATTGAATCGAAAATTTTGCAGACTTTCCAACACACTTAGATAATCAGTTAAAACGAAAAAGCTCTTGGATTTATTCTGTGTAGCAATTTCACAAGCATCTACAATTGCAATACATTCTGCGGTGAAAATTGAGGTATACGAAGGAAAACTTCTACTCCTACTAATATCTAATTCAGGACAGATACAAGCCGTACCAACTAATCCAGAATCTTGATTTTACTACCATCTGTGTAGATATTATTCTGATACGAACCTGAAAATTTGTGTGTAAATAAATTATTTATTTTGACTTCTTCTATAAGACTTTCGTCCACATTGTTCTTCAAATTTCCAAAGGATCTCCTACCTACCAACATATATTTATTTTCAATTGTCTACACTGGAATAAAATTCCACAACTATAGCGATTATATGGTCCAGTTCTCGTATTGAAGGATTCAGTTCCATTTAGAAGAACAATTTACCACTTATCCAACTTATAAGGTCAGATATTCCATCTTTAGCTAACCTCCATTTTGAATTTCGACTTCCTGCATAAGGAGAATAAAAATATCAGATCAACACCAAATATAATTTAAGCCCTCATCGTTTTCACCATATTTTAGATTGAAATGTTTTAGATTAAGTAATACTAACACTAGCTTAATACAGTAATTTTTGAATTTAGTGTTTCATTTCTCAAGCAGAAATAAAGAAGAAGAAAATAAAAAATATAAATTTGTCTTTCTCCTTTTGAACAGAAATTTTAATATCGAGCATTTAATTTCAAAAGGAGTGGCGCTCATAAGGTAATCACATAAATTTCTAACAGCTCACAACCATTTGCTCTCCAACGAACGGCTGCCGTATGCAATTTGTGTTTCCATCAAAGTAACGTTACAAGGGACCCTCAAGTAGACGGTCCTTGGAGCTGGTCCAATCCTGTCTATCGGGAATGATGATTTGGAATGGCCTCTCCATGTTGGTTTTAGGTGTTTCTATGACAGACCTCATACTCAGCCCTTCACTGTCGTCGATTTCAGACTGGAAGGCGCCGGGCACAAAGCCGCAGTTACCCGATTAATTACAGGATAGATGATAGAATCTGTAGAAAGCCATTCTAGCCACTCCTCGTATCACCAGATGAAGGGGCCAAGGCCCAATATCAGTTCCATGGCCGCAGTGTGTTTTGACCGAAAAGTTCTAATCATCATCAAGCAGGCCGTTCTTTGCAAATTAGAGAGCTTCAGTTGGGACTGCTTCTTAAGACTGCACTCCCACCAAGCAATGCAGCCGTATGTAATACGTGGCCTAACCACCATCACATAAGCCACTGAAGTTGTTTAGGGCAAGACCCCACTTTTTTCCACAGGTCATTTGACATGCCCATAGGGAATGTCTAGACTTGTGTATTGTGTTTTCCGGTTGTGAATTCCACGTGAGTTTGCTATCAGGATAATCCCCAGATATTTTCCATCTCTTTGTTTAAAGCAAAAAGTAATAGAAGCACATTGAAAGATTCGACCGGACTATAGCAAAAGGAAATAAAAAAATATACTGTCAATTAACTAAAGCATATATTATAGAAGTAACATGATTTCGAAAACGAATCACAGGAATTATCCAATATTTTGAAATAAAACATTAAAATATAAAAAGAATTTCCTTAAATACTATTGATGATACAACTTTTAAAAGAAAAAATCACTGTTGTCCTATACTCTGAATTTCAAAAACACCACACTACTGTTTCTCTCAAACAGAATTTTCCCACTGACTGAAACCATAACATAAATTTTCTAAAATATGTTCATGATGTTCAAAATATATAATGAATGTATATATGTACATTTTATTGATCACATCTTTGTAAGGATATATAATTTAAAAAAATCTGAATACTTCCTGATGAATTTTTTATTTTCATAATTTTGAAAGTATGGATACTGAAAGATAGGAAAAGATCGCGATTCTATTATCAAATTATTAGAGAGGCGAGTACAAATTAGTTGCACTAATTTTTGAAAGAAAATTTATATAATTTGAAGATAAAATAATTTCGCACAATTGTTTCTCGTATTATCCATAACTGTCAAATTCCTTTTAATCAAATATTACGAAAATTTACAATATTTATTGTAGTAACGAAAAATATCAAACAAACCAAAAAAGAAAAATAAACATAGTGTCAACGGATTTATGTAACAACGAAAGTAGTTCATTGAATCTTGTTAACTTCCAAAAGATTCTTGATATTCGTACCTAGAATTGCCCAATCAAACAACGAAGCGATTGAATTTTGAAACACTAGCCGAGAATTTTTACAGTACATCGCAAGTTGTATCGATTCTATATTGAATTATTCGATTGTCCCAAAAGGAATATTTTAAATATTCCGGATCAAATTGGCCTTGAAAAAATTTGTTTACTTATTTAAAATCACAGCGTATGTATACAGTATCCACATTATTTGATTAGAAACCTGAAGTAACTCTAAAGTAAATTGAGAAATCCTCAGAATCAACCTTGCCACTCCCTTCTTTTCCTAAAAATGAAAATTTGGAGGTAAACAAAAGGATGTTTACAAATCTTTGCTGGGGAAAAAATGAGCTGAACTAGAATCCATTTCTTTCAAAAATAGAAGCAATACACAATCTTGTCTGGCCCAAAATTAATTGTCGTCACCTAAGTTAGTATTCAGATTTAAATATTACAAGTGTATCCTTGAAACAAGATGCATTTTAAGTCTTTCAATATTAAATGAAAAATACAAAATCACTTTTCGGTTTCTTCCTCCTCCCAATCATCCATTAGTTTATGTACAGTTTCCTGGGCTACTTTTTTAACAGTTTTAGTCTTATTATCAGACTGTTGCGAATCTGTATCATCCCAGTCATCTAGAATTGAAATTTTAGTTGATTCTTTCGAACTGTCCCCTACTTTCTCTTGATTATCATCTGTCTGTAATAGTTGGGATGATTCTTGGGAGGACTGAGAATTGTCATTATCTTGAGTATCTGGATCCACCTCACCTAGAGTTTCGACTACTTTAGTTTCCGTACTTGATTCCATTTCAGAATGAGATACCCCAATACTGTTTTCATCTTCATTTATAGAATCCCACTCATGTTTTTCATTCAAA
Source organism: Cryptolaemus montrouzieri (assembly GCA_013387265.2). Lineage (NCBI taxonomy): Eukaryota > Metazoa > Arthropoda > Insecta > Coleoptera > Coccinellidae > Cryptolaemus > Cryptolaemus montrouzieri. The sequence goes on from JABFTP020000103.1 coordinate 66,178,898, forward strand.
TCCGTATTACTCTCGATTTCACAATGCATATCTATAGGATTATCCGTAGGAGAATATGGTTTTTCTGCATCTTTATTGTCTGGGACAGACTGAGATAAATCTTCTGGAGCGACAAATTCTTCTGGAGCAGCATATTCATCTCGACAAATTGTGACAGTAAGATCATCTTCTGCAATCAGTGAAACAATATTTCAGTAAAAGGACAAAACAATTTGCGATATTCATACTAGGCACATTCAAAGAGAAATTCGACTATCATAGTATTATGTAATTGAAGACAAGTAAAATATTGTTAACATTATACTGCTGACTTCATTGCAATAAATTGTATACATACTTATACCCTTTTCTGCCTCTTTTTCAAGCTGCAAAGATTAGTGCAGAGTCGACTTATATAGTTATCTATAGTCTATTTGGTGAAGAGGTAGCGCAATAAAAGTTTATTAAGTATGCAAATCTCTTAGAAATGTGGTACGTTGGCTAATTAAAAAATAAATGTAGTTTCTATGATTTTGTATAGAAGACCGCACCAATTTATTGCCGGATCTTCGATAAAAACCCTCGTACAATCTCCAACTACCTGAGTACGATCTTCTCTGTCTTTTTTGTTGCATGCAAATATTGCTGTCCTCGTTTTAATTAAAATGTTTACACTATACGTCTAAAATTTGTAGTCAGTAACGTAGACGAATATGTTTTAGGGTTCTCTTCGACAATAAAATTGAATCTAATGCATTTAAAAACGATAATAATTTAATGTAAATATCTAGATAGTTACGCTTACCAACAATAATTATTTCATGAATTCCGTGAATACTCTACTTATGCTTAATTCTATACGTTAAAACATATAATAATTGAATAATGTTTATAACATTTCAGATAACTCAATAATTTTAATAAATTATGGAAATGAACATTTATTTTATATATAACCTAACAGAATGTTAAACAATGTATATAAATTATTTCATGACTATAGAAGGTCTAGTTCTAAATTCAATTCCTTTCCATTATTTCTACACTTTAAAATTATAAAAATCAAATTGATGATTGTCAAAATGCTCATATATGATTTAAGCCGCAATATTTCATGAAATATTTACAGTTCATCTTCTGATGATGTATCTTCAGTACCTAAATTCACTATAACAGGATCAATCATAGCATCCATTATATGATTCAGTTCCCACATTCTATTTTCTTCTTTAATGAAGTGGTCTATACAATTTTTCCAGTTTTGGGATGTAACACTTTTTATTACACTGTTGATATAAAGTTCAAATTGTATTCTTTCTAGCCACTTCACTCTTTACCTGTGCCCATATTAGTTCAATCGGATTCAATTCGCAGTGATAATGTAGAAGAAGGAGTATATTAACTTCGTCGTTCTTTGCCATTTTGTCAATCTTATATGTTTATATGACTTTTTGTGTAGATTCACAATTAATAATAATTCTTATTTTACAATATTTTCTTCAGAAGAAAAATTTTCATCCGTCAGCCATCTGATGATGTCTGGTTTACGCCATGAAGATGTTGGCGTTAATTCAATCTATCGCGAATGGTAGCTTCGTTATCCATTACAATAACAGATCCTAGTGCAATCAAATTCAAGAACTGTTCAAAATATTCTTTGAAACATCCGCATTCATGTCCTCATGTACTCCAGTACTTTTACTTCGAAATGATAATAACCCACCATCCACAAAACCGTTAACACTACCTACACACAACAAAATTTATATGGAACCACTCGGTATCTCACATTATTGATTGTTTTTAACAATGGATCTACTTGTGTAGAATGAAGTTTTTTGTTGTAAAAAAACTGGATAGTATGATAAGAAATGTTGTATTATCCCCACATGTTCGGAATATTGTACTCAGTCGTCACTGAGATTTGAAACTGTGAATTTCAAAATTTAAAAAAGCCTATAATCATTGAAAATGCCTTACGTTGGATCTTCCGATGTGCAGAGGGGTCGAATAATTGCTCTCGTTGAAGAAGGGGTGACAAAGATATAGCGGCCACAACGGGGGTGATTTCAAAAACCTACGCCCGATACGTGGAGCTACAATCTCTGCAAAATAGGCTTAGAAGAAGTCGTAGGAAAATCACGTCTTAAGAACAAGACCGCTTTTTGTGCCAAATTGCAAGAAGAGACCTTAGTGCGTCGCACCCCATACTCCAAAGACAATTTCTGGAAGCAACAGGCATCAGTGTATCACGTTCAAGGGGTTTATACAGCAGAAGGCCCTTAAGAGTTCCAGAGCTAACCAGACAACAAAAGAATTAACAGACTTAATTGGTGTATCGAGCCCCTAAATAGAAATATTGAGAATTGGCGAAATCTTCTTTTTTCGGGTGAGACCAGAATTGGTGTTCGATCAGATGACCGGCGGATTCGGGTTTCAAGGGGTCGTGGAAGACAAGCTAGACTCCGAGCAGCAGGACAAATTCCGAAATACCAAGGGGGTAGTATGATGCTTTGGGGTAGCATTATGCTTGCAGATTTGATTTCGTTTTCTGCGAGTGTAACGGCTAGAAATTACGTGCACCTAGTGCTGGAGCCCGAGAGGTGTCCACGGTGAGAATTTCACTTGTATGCAAGATAATGTTCCGCCGCATACCTGCAACCTCAAGCGACATTATCTTGAAACAGAGGGAATCACTATTTTGGACTGGCCAGTTTGCTCTCCAGACCTTAATCCTATTGAACATTCATGGGATAATCTCAAAAGGAAAATTAGACCACGCCAGGATAATCCAAGAAACCCACAACAACTCATCCAAGCCGCCACAGAAGAGTGGCAGAATATCACCTCAGAGGAGGTCGAAAACATAATCCAAAGCATGCCTAGACGGATTCAGGCTTGTATCAGGGCAAGAGGAGGTAATACCAGCTACTGAGGTCGAGAAAAAACACCTACTCCGTGAGAAAACATTTTTCAATTATTTTACTACATGGGGAAAGAGTCTCTCATTTCATTTTATTTGTATCTTTCTTAAAATTAACCTTAATTTATATCTTTTTTCAATTGAAATATCTCAAAAAGGACCAATTCTAACAAATTTCCAAAATCCCTGAGGTAATATTCAAAATATAGAGTGATTCCATATAAATTTGGTTGTGTGTATGTGCGTTATTATTATACGTCGTTCTTTTTCGAACGGAGCCTGAAATCCTATAGACAATCTTTTTTTTTCATCATTCCAAGTTTCTGAACCGTGTACCCTTGATTAACCTAAGTTTCATCCAGAAAAAAAATTTTCTTACTTTGAGGACTTTTTTAATTGCTCTTAAATAATTTCTTCTCCAGCAAACGATTTCTACTTCATCTATGAGAACTGACTTCCTGTTGTGCTTTTACCATGAGAAATTAAATTCATGCAAAACTTGCCACAATTTGATTTTTGATATTAAAGGAAAGTCCTGATCTCCTACGAGCACAGCGTGTATTTTTTCCAAAGTGTGAATTTCTGTCCGAAAATAAAAAGAATGCACAGTTTTTCGAATTGTATTCCTAAAGTCTTCATTCCTTCCTGGAGAATTTATAAATCTATTTTCAGATTTTCTTCCTTGAGAAGCCTGTATATTATGGACTGTGCAATTCCCGTCATCTCACGTCAACACATTTTAACATTTTCATCGATTGAAGGTAAATGGCCTTGATGCCTTGAAGCATGGTATACATTAACTATAATTAATTTTTCACTTTGGGAAAGTGGTATATTTTTAGCACGTTTAACAGGGGTAAGATTAGAAAACTTTTCCATTATTTGCCAAATGAGCAAATGAGTAAAACACTTTCAGCAACTACTAACTCATGTTAACAAATAGTAAGACTATTTCGAGAACTCTTCTCAATATATATATATATATATATATATATATATATATATATATATATATATATATATATATATATATATATATATATATATATATATATATTAAGAATATATACGTATATTCTGAGAATATACGTAATGATACGCTTTAACCCTTATCCTAGAGTGGCGCCTAGGTCCATCCTGTCACATAATGACTTATTTATCTACGGCTTTACCAAATCGACTATAAATGATTTATTTTTATTTTGAATAAAAGACATTTACTTATTACTATTTTAGGCCGTTTCCCAACTCAATGAATAAGTAAACTAAATAGGTACTACATGAAAAATATCAAGGCTTCAAACAACAAGATTGAAATATGTCAATTTTGGCAATTTCATTCGCTCCACTCTAAATTAAGTTCGGTATCACCATCATTATTTTCATTTAAACATATTATTATCAGACCCATAAGCCGAGAAAAACTTTCCACTTTAATGACATGTTGCATAGATTTTTTCTAACTTTCTTCAGAAATTGAAATTATATATTTGGCTGGTGCCTCAGGATACCGACTGAAATATGTTTCGGCCGTTGCTGCTGAATCATACCTAGTAAGCATATATCATTCCATGATATTGAACTTTTCATAATTTTCATAGTTATGATTTCTCTTCTGCATCTTGAAACAACCAAAGTCTCAGGTGAACAAATTCTTAAATCTAATAGTTGGAACATACAACTAACAAGCAGCTATTTCGATATTCAATAAACATTAATACCTATACTGAAAGTGTCAAACTCTAAGACCACAGCTAATTACTATGGTTTAAATCGAATCAAAACATAGCAATAACCATGATCAAAAAAAGGATCTTTAAAATCTATGGTTTTCAGTGATAGAACAATATGAATCGTTGATGGGCATGCACCTAGTGAATGGAATTGTGTCAATTTCAGGTTTTTCTCTGAAAAAAGACATTGAATGCAATAATTGACTACAAGTGTTATATATTTTTGAAAAGGAATAAATTACTGCATCCAATAGGGGTAAAATTCCCTATGGTTCGTATTAAAAAAGCATGTTTGCATTATAACTCGAAAACCGCTGAGCTAAAAAAATTTTTTTACGGAGCACTGTATATTACTCAAAATGGTGCCTGTAGAATGTCAAACTTATTTTTGTGTAACTTTAATGATGATCGTGGTATCGGCGAAGGACGATTTTCCCAAAATTCGAGAAATTTTGAAGTGATATCAGCAAAATTTTGGCACCACGAAACTTGTCCCTGGAAATAAGATCGAGAGACGAGGGTTCATTTTTCTCTATCTACAATATTTCACATAGCTGCCGTACAAATACATCGAAATTTGCCCACCCTGTACATAACAGAAACTTGGAGGAACTTCAGTAGAAGCACAACATAGTGGTTGCTGCATTTTCTGATGAAATGATTGATCTTCTGAAAGAATCCTGTCAAACAAGAGCCATAGAAGGTCATTTCGAAAACTTCTGTGCCTGAAAGGTGAGTTAATAAAATCTGACACTGTGAAAGTTGCAAAACGAGAACCATAGACAAAGATGGCCGAAGGGGAAGTCGTTCTTGATTTAGTGTGGCTGAATTTTCAGCTAACACGTATGAGTAAAGACGATTTGATATCAGTGATCATTGAGAAAGGTTGTAGAATGAAGTCCATTGCAAATATGAGTGGTGATACTTTTGGAGGAATTAGAGGCATGGTAAAAATTCACTTCGCAAATCTGGATGAAATAAGTGAGGGTGAGTGATAGTAAACAATGTGTCCAGAAGGATGTGACAAAAAGTGGTGATGAACAAGATAATAGTTTACTCCACAAAATAATCAATCAATTGGAAGACCGGGTTGATGAGCAAGAATGTTTTACAAAAGTTTTGCTGGAAAACCAAAAATTTCCCAAACCAAATTCCACAGCGCAGGTGCAGCGCAACTCGACAAAAAAAGAAAATGAGGAGTTTCGATGCCCGCGTCCAAGTGTAACGATTGGCAAAGATGGAGCCATACCGTCCCAACGCAATGGTAAGGGACGAATGTGAAATCCAACAGTCAGTTAATTTGTCACTCTAACTCGACGAATGATCTGAACGTGGTAAATAATGTAAACAAACCGTAACAGACCGATGGTATTGATTTTGCAAATTTCAATGTGCAAAAATATCCAAATAAACTTAGTAAAATAAATAAAGCGGAGACTAGTAATAGTACCTACTCGAGTGTAGTTCGTAAAAATAGTAAACGTAATCCGATTACAGTGGGTAACAAAATACTAACGAAAGAGGTGCTGCCCTTAAAAGCAATTCCTAAAACAACAACCATCCATGTTTACCGTTTTGATCCTGATACGGAAACTAATCACATTTTGGACTATATCAAACCTTCAATGCCGGTTTTGAATGTTGAAAAACTTGAAACTAGAAATTCGAAAATATACGCTAGCTTTAAAAACAACAGTAAACAGGATGAAACTAAAATCCTTTCTCCATCGTTCTGGCCAGAAGGCATCTGTGCACGGCTGTTCTTTCATCGAAGACAGATTGAAACCGACAGTGCGGTTTTTCAGGGCAGAATAGATTCGACGCATGCAGGATAACGAGACAGGAAGAAATCAAATTAGTAGAATTGAATGTCCAATCGTTCATAAACAAAGTTGACCGACTCCGAGTTTTTACGGAAACTGAGAATCCACTCGGGCTTTGTTTATCTGAGCATTGGGGATCTCAAGAGAACATCGACATGATGACGTTGCCGGGCTACAATCTGGAGAGTGTTTTCTTCCGGAAAAATCTTAAAAATGATGGTTCGCTAATATTAGTGCGGAAAAATGATGATCTCAGAGTAAAAAACGTTTCGCGATTCAGTGATCTGTTCTCTGTAGAAATGGAATTTGAACGTTGTGGCATCAAACTTAGTCAGGGTAATTTTAAATGTTGTATATTGAGTGTTTATAGGCCACCTTGTGGTTCTGTTGAGTTTTTCTGTCAGAAACTAGATGAGGCAATTGAAAATGCCTTACTTCAAGTAGTCACATCTGTGTGCGGAGACTTCAATATAAATTTTCTGGTGGATTCTCCTCATAGACGCCATTTTATAGACACAATATCGAGATATAATTTGAAAAATGTCTCCATGCAATCCACAAGGACTGCTATAAATTCATTAGGTAGTTGGTCATCGACAAAAATTTACTATATGAAATACCATGAAACACAAGATAATGAAACCAGTGTGATTCAGGGGCACATGGGTGATCACCTTACAATGCTGTGTACTTTCAGAATTGAAATGATGTATGAAAAGTAAAATAATGAGGATTTGTTGGTTAATCTGAGAAAGTTTTTAGATCAAAATTCAGAATTGGTTAAAGTGCATTTATCACAACTTGACTTGGCCAAACTGTATTCTTGTGAATGTGCTGATGCGAGATTTTCCCTGTTCGTTGACTGCTTGAGAGAATCTTCAGATCTTTTTTGTCCCACCTTTTGTATTAAACGCAATTCACATAAAGAAGAAGTAATAAAGAAGAAGTTTTAAGGAGTAGTAACAATTTGAGAAATCTATTTAAGTTGTGTAAATTGACAGGAGACATCAATTTGTTGGAGAGTTATAAGGAAGAGACATAAAAATTTTATTAAGCTTAAGAAGAGAGAAAACTATAACAACGTGATTGTTTTATCTGAGAACAGAACTAAATCGGTATGGAGGATGGTTGGCTATACTTTGGGGGGTGAGGGTAGGACACAGAGTATAAAAAAGTTGTTAAAGAAGGGAATACGATCAACAACCCCAGTGAGATAGCTGGTCTCTTCGCGGATTTCTCTTCAAAAAAGACTGAGTGCAAACTTTGAGAACATTTCGGCAATGATATGCCAAAAACCTGCACTTCTCGCACAATTTTTGAAAAGAGTTTTTTCTTCAGTTCCATTGACGACAAATATATCAAATTTGTTCTCCGAAACTTGAAAAACACTAAAAGCGCCGGTCCAGACGGGATCAATTCGAGGATATTAAAAGCTTTAGGAGAAGTCATAGCTGAACCGATTGCTTTTCTAATCAATTTATCTGCGTCAACGGGTTTTTTTCCATCGCTGCTCAAGATGGCAGCTGTTGTACCTATTTACAAAAGGGGTACAGGACCGATTTGATGAACTACAGGCCTGTTTAAATCTTGCACAACACTATCGAAATCGATGGAAACAGTCTTTTGCGACAAAATATTGGCTTTTTTAGCAGAGTATAATCTGCTGGCTGACGCACAACATGGTTATAGAGCTGGGAGATCATCCGAAACAGCAACTGTTTAATTCATAAACTTTGTCTATAATAATCTAGATCAGGGTCTAGCAGTAGCAGGAATTTTCTTCAATCTTTCAATTGCATTCGACGTTTTGTTTTACAACTGAATAAATGTTATGCATTGGGATTCAGGGGAGTTATGCAGGACTGGCTTAGATCTTATTTGAGTAATAGGTCATCTTACGTTAAGGTTGGCAGTTCACATTCTGTGAGTTATGAAGTGGGCACAGGCGTTCCTCAGGGGTCTGTACTGGGGCCACTCATCTTTCTATTGTTTGCCAACGAGTTACCCGGATGATTCGTAGTGATGTTATGGTTATGTTTGCTCATCATACCTCAGTGGCTTTAGAAGCGCAGACTCCGGAGGAGCTTGTTGCGAAAGTCGAGAGTGTAGCGGGGCGGTTCTTCACATGGTGTCGATCAAACGGACTGGTGGTGAATCAGAGCATAACTGTTGTGATGAGGTTCTCCCTCAGATCAGGTCAAGGAGGAATTTTTCAGTTGAATGGTAGTAATATGCAATCTAGTTCTCAAACTCAATTTTTGGGGTTATATGTTCATATAGATAGTGTGCAAAAGGATCAATTGTGCTCACTTTGCCATTCTGAGATTGAGAGATGTACTGGATGAGAGGACTTTGTTATCAATTTATTATTCCTTAGCGTACTGGCATCTGCCTAGTAATGTATTTCTATAGGGGGACTCGGCGGGACGCGACCGTGTGTTTAGGTGTCAGCCTACAGACAGTTGTAGACCATATTTTCTGCAAAATTCAGTTCTCACTTTCCCCTGCATTTACATGTTGGCTGTCCTCTCGTTATCTAAGAAATATCTGAATGAGTTGCGGACGAACTCGGTAAGCCACGGTTATGGTACTCGATCTGGGAATATGCTTATAACCACGCTTCATCACACTAGAAAATTCGAAAAGTCACCACTTTATGTGGGATCAAAACTCTTCAACCAATTGGCAGTTAGGTACAGAGTTCTGGCATATGAGCCATTTAGGAGAAACGTTAAAAATCTATTGATTTCAAAGAGTTATTACATTGAGGCAGAATTTCTGGAGGGCTGTTTGATTTAATGATCTTCCTTTTGATATTATTATTTGTATTTTCGTATGTTATTGTTTTATTTATTTGTTATTTATTACTTGACGTGTACATCTACACTTTTGTGGCCTTATGTACTGAATAAATCATATTAGGATGTCTCTTGTACATTCTTCACACGAATGATATACGCGAAAAACTTCAGCTCAATGTACAACAGTACATTGTTATTATCTCAACAGAACTTCCAAACGTTCAGTCATAAGACCACTGATGCATAGATTACTTCTGAAAACTACTAAACATAAGTTAAACTCAAATAATTGATTTTGAATATGAAAAAAACCCTCGGAACGGTACCGTTTAAAATAGTATACAAGATACTAGCGCAAACAGTGAATACAGGAGCAGCACGATTGTCATATCATGCATATGTAAAATCTCATTTCAGATACGGAGTCATCTTCTGGGGCAATTCCATTACAAGTGATACAGAACTGTTCCAGGAATTTATGATGGGAATAAAAAAGCTGCAGATCGCATTTTATGGCTGAAAAATATTTCGATTTTCAGCATCTTCATACTGTAGTGCTGTTCATATGTGAGAAAGAATGTAATATCTGGAACCGGAATTCAATGTCCTATAAGGACAACCTAACAATTTTCACGAATTGTACCATTTCAACAAGAGTTGAAGGGACAATTGGACAAAGTCTACTACGAGGGAATAGTTTATTATTGAATCTCATGTTTTGAAATGTTCAGTGTATTTGAACAAAACTGAACTAATGAAGATCTACCTCCATCTATTTAACTAAACTTTTAGTTGTATTCAGTTTTTCGAAGACGCAATTTCGCTATATTAGAGTTTAATTTACTAGCGAATATTTTTCATTCTATAAGTGTTAGAATGTTCGTGAGTGTAGGCATCAGAGGCTTTTGCAGATAGTGGTGTATCTCGAGGTCACTTTCAGAAGAAAGCATTTATCTCCTGATGCTATACAAATAATTAGAAACGCATACCAAACATTGCTGATAGCAGGTTTTAATTTAGGGGATTTGGCATTTTAACAAATACTTCTTTACTTTCGTTAAACAAGTTCCACGAAGAAATAATATATGGGCGATGTCAACCCAGATTATTGGGTCCATAATGATTCTAATACATCTATAGATCATAATCGACATCACTTGGAAGACTGCACCTGGCCATCGGGGCTCTCTCGGTCAAACAGAGATGAAATTTGAGGAAATATCGCAACGTTATGTATTTTTTTATTATTTCCTTAGTCCTTTTCATGACCCTGCTTGCTATGTAAAATCTTTTCTTAAATTTGTTTAGACATCTAGGGTGTAGGATTGTTGAAATATTTTTCTGCTGGTTTTCTTTTTCCATTGTTACAGATTCCTGTCTCAAACCCCCTTCCTTTCACCCACCCTTGTCTTCGTTTGGAAATCATGGAATGCAAGAGAGAATGAAGTGGCTAAGCAGAAAAAACTTTGGTACTCTTTATGTACACACGACACTAATACCACATAAACAGACGACTATTGCTAGTGCAATAGCGACAGGGAAACGAGTTTTTTCCTCAGGTTTTTTCACTCGTTTATTGAATCATATACAAAATAGTATGGTTCCCCTGTTACATTTCCTGAGCTCACACTTGTTTTTTCTGACACACACCAAAATTATAGATATAAGCATTTATTGTAAATACAATTATTCAAATTTTTGTAAATACTCTATTCTCAAAAGAATATATATACTTTCGTTAAAGTATATAACCTAGAAAAAGCGAAGTAACGCTAGCGCATTCAAAAATATTGATTTAAGACTTGGATTTATCAAGAAGAAAATTTTATAAAATGTATGAAGAACAATCTGCACATTGGTGTTAAATATAAATATAAATAATACAATTTATATTTAAAACCCATTTTCAACAAAATTTATCTTAGGATTCAGTTTGTTTCAATTAATCAGGCTCTTCTTTAGTGAAACCGGGATAAGCACAGATTGTTCTTTATACATTTGAAAAATTTTCCTTCTTGATGAATCCAAGGATTATGTCAATATTTTTGAATGCCCTGGCGTCACTTTTCTAAGTTATATACTTTAAAGAAAATAAAGTATTTGTCCTAGTCCCCTAACTTAAAACGATATATCTGAATGTGGTGGCGTCACTTCGATTTTTTCTAGGAATAATAGGTCGAAAAGCTAAGGCCCTTGTACTTATCTGGCTGTCAACCAGGTGTACATCATATCTCAAAAATGATAACATGCGATAGTACCGCTATATGTGTAAAAACATTGAAGGCTTTCTTTCAGGGAATAGTATTCGATCTTCCATAGAATGTTCAATATATCCTTCCCTGAAGGAGCTGGTTTTCTAATCCAACTAGATCGCTTTCTTGCAGACACAGTATGTAGCGTTACATTAAATAGTCGAACCAGTATGGCTTCTTGAAGCTTTCTGTTTGGTATCTACCCTTTGTTTCCATGATTTCCCGGTGGCGATGGTGAGTGGCCTTTGTGTCAGTTCGTTGAAGGGCCAATATATATATACATACATTGACATGTCTTGACGCGCTCCAACGAAAATCTAACCTAACCTAACCTATATTGGAAAAAAAATTGAATTTTACCAAAAAATGTATGTTACTATGTTGGCCTACGAACTTTCCAACATATTATTGAATAAGTTTGATTTACAAATTTGATTCGAATAAAATATCTCTTACTTCTAATATTCACCCATTAGACCATGGAAAAATATTATTAACCAGCTTATTTTTTTTGACAGTCGATTAGTAAATATTCGTATAATGAAATGGCCACGATACCTTACAAAATGAATAGGATGTTTTTCCAGTTCTACAAAGGAAAACTCCCACAACAAAACAAACCTGCATCATTATGAAACTTCCGTTAGTACCCAATTCTGAAAGGTTGCTATTTCTAAGCAAATTGAAATTTTTATCAGTTTTATATTCAACATATAGCTTCAAACAAAAATGTTGTTTAAAAATTTCTCGTCAAAATAGCGGCAACCTCATTTTGGTAGGACATGTTTTATTTGAAAAACTTCGCTAACACTAATTAGGTTTCGCAAATTGAATTTTTGGAATTAATCTGCACACTATGTTATAAATTAGCTCACAGTGTAAGTGGTGTCAATTCATGAAAAGTTCTCTAAAAATACAAAATATTCAATCAAAAAACACAAATCAATGAGATCTTAAAAACAGCTTCAACAGAATGTCACTAACCTTCGAAAGATTTCTCCTTCGTTTCATTCTCCTGTACAATTTCTACGTTTCCTTCATCTATCTCCATAGAAGATTCTTCCGTTTCTCTTTCATTTTCAGTAGGTTTTTCTTGCAATTCTTCTATATCAAGTTTAATTCGATTTGGTTCACACTCAGAATCATTTGTCTTGTTTTCAGAATCATCTTTAGTGATGTCAGGTTCTTCGGGCTTATTTTCTATTATTGAGCTTTCTAGTTCTATCTGTTCAGTTTCCATTGTGCTAGTATCCTGCGAATAAAAAACATAAAGAGACTGATTCATTAAAAAACATTAAAATTTACTGTTAATTCCGAAATGTCTCTAGCGGAATCATCTTGTTCAGTAGATTTATCTACTTCTCCGATATTGTTATCTACAGCTTCTACTTCTTCCGTTGTGTGATCCGCTTTCTTATCGTTTGTAGATTGTTCCGCCAACATGTCGTCTTTCGCCATAGAAACTTCATTGGATATTTCTTGCGCTTTAAGAAAGTAGAACAAATTTATATTTAAGAAACTGAAATCATGCTGTCATTTGAAATTACTAGATTTGAAATGATATAAATTTTATATTTATCTGGTAACGGTTTCTGTTATACGAGGGATATCTTTTAAGTTTTGCATATAGGGCTGGAATGAAACAGTAGAGAGCTTTTAAATTAAAGACTTAAGTGTTTTTCAAAGTATTCTCCGCGAAGATTAAAACACTTCTGCATTCGTTCAAGTACTTATTCCAATCGTTTGGCGCTATATTCAAAATGGTATTTCGAGAGACATCAACAGCTTCTTCTGAAGACTGAAACCGCAATCCGTTTATATGATATTGGGAGAAGTAAAAAAACGTTAGACTTAGGTCCGGACTGTACGCAAGATGATGTAACACTTCGATGCTTTGTTGCGTTAAATATTCAATTGTTTTCCGGGCTACTTGCGAACTTGCATTGTTGGTTTCACGAAGCTTTACTTGCAGTAAAGAAATGGTTGTGTACCAATCGGCAGTAACTGTTCTTTGATCTTGTGAATGAATTTTTGCTGCATGACCTATTTTTGGAAGAAACGTTGCGATTATCCTTTTGAAGATACTTCATCCACGGATGACTTTTGTTCGTTTCTCTTCTTCTTGGAATACCCAAACAGAAGATTGTAGCTTAGTTCCTGGCTCGTATGAATAAACTCAGATCACCTCTGACAATGTTGTAAACGCCTTTAGGCTTTCCCAAGTTAAAACGGTCCAGAAATTTTTTTTAACGCCAATTCATCCTTGTCACTGTCTGTTTTTCGGTAAACGTATAATCTTAGGAACAGCATCTACATTTTCTTGAGTGACCACTGTTTTTGGTGCACCTGCCCTTGGATAGTAGCTAAGCCTAACCCTTTTGCGTTTAAATTCTCCATAGCAACGGATATCTGTTGACTGGTGTGGTGCTTCAATGCCGAAAGCAGAAACCAACTCGCCGAGACTTTTTGTTGAGATTATTGTCTCTGAAAATTATTGCGCGAAAATGCTCACGGTCTAGTTCATTTTTTCAACTAATTTGTCAACTTTGATAGTTTGTCGTTACTAAAGCACATCGATGCATCGTACTAAAATTTTGGATTTATATCGACAAATCATAGACGTCCGTTTTTAGTATTAACAGTTGTTAATAGTGTCCTATATGTCCGGGCATGCAGAACATAAAAGACATCCTTCGTAAAGTATTTTGCGTTCATTGAGAAGAAAGGTTAGATTCACCAATTATAAACAAAAACATAATGCGCGATAGAACTGATTCGTTACGATGTGTATATTATCAATATGCATATGATGCTCTTTTAGGAATAGCTATTCCACAAAGGTAGCTTAGATTTGGTAACGAAGATGAAGTAAAATATATTTTATATTTTCCACAATTTTATTCTCACAAACACGACCGGTTTCAACCGTCAAGTCATTTTCAAGTGGTCAACTACAGGAAATAAACTTACTTATATAGATACTAGCCTGATTTCAAATTAAGTTGAGGAGAAGTATTAATGTCTAGCTGGCAATTAAGGGTGATTTCACTTGGGTTTCCACAAAGTCTATTGATCTCCAAACATTCCAACAGATTAATTTTCTTTCCATTGTCGTAATCATGAAGAATTTTGATATTATCTAATGTTATTGAATGTTTTGTGCTTTTTATATGTTCACATATGGGAGAATTATTATCAGAGAATAAGTGTTTATTTATTCATTCATTCATTTACTGAATCAGGTACCCCAACAGAAAAATTCCAATTACAGGGTTCTCTACAAAAACAGTTTGAGATAATTATAAATAAAGTTCGACAGATATTCTATCAATATTGACTAACAAATGAAAAACAGAAGAAAACATTTTCAATTCAAATGATACAAGAAAAATATCCAATTCATATAGAAACAAAGTTGTCGATTGTAGCTTCATTTCATGAATTATAATGGTTTGCTAGATATAAAATCAATTTTTTCTTGAAATAAACCCAGCTCATATTAAACAAATCGAAATTCTTCAAGTGGTATTTACAGAAATGCATTAATCTTAAAACGACAGAGTTGTAGTATAGAGCAGTTTGGATTTTAGGTACGTAAAATAAGATGTTATGACGATTATGATATTGAGGAACATCAAAAGTGAGGAAAGGGTATTTGTAATAATTATTCTAAATTCGGTACAAAAAAACACCATCAAATAGAACACGTCTACCCTCCAAGCTTAAGACACGATATCGGCACAAGCTGACTTAATAATCACTTTGCAGCAAATTGCGATTAAATCTGTAATTCAAACTTTGAAAAACTTTCTCTGTACACTCTCAATTCTCCCAATATGAACGTGGTAAAAGGGTGACCAGATAGGTGTAGCATACTCAAAATTTGACCTGACTAAGGCAAAGTATAGTGTTTTCAATGACTGAATATTCTTAAAGTTCTTATCATTCTGAGTATAAAACCAAGCATTTTAAAAGCTCTCGATACTATGCAATCCACATGAAGTGCGTATGAAAGTTTGACATCTAAGACAATACCCAAGTCCTTAATCTGTTCAACCCTAGTCATATCCTGATTATTGAGAGAAAAGGAGGTATGTATGATGTTGATGTTTTTGTAAAGGTTATGTGCTGACATTTATCGACATTTAGTTCAAAATATCGGGACTTACAGAACAAAGAAAAGAGATCTGAATCACTTTGGAACAACTGTGTATCAGCATGAAAGTCAATTCGTTTGTGAATTTTCAAATCATCAGCAAAGAGTTCGTGTGAAGTATTAGGAAAGCACTCAGAAATGTCATTGATATAGATGGCGAAAGGAAGGGGTCCAATGTGAGAACCTTGAGGTACCCCGGTTGTTACAAGGTGCATTTCTGAAGAGACTTCATACTTAATAAAGTAGCACGGTGGACCTTGTCGAATGCCTTAGCCATGTTCGTATAAACCGCGTCCACCTGAACATCATCAAGACTTTGGGACAAGAAATTGATATATGGGGTCAAATTCGTGAGAACTGATTTCCCTTTGAAGAAACCATGCTGATACTTTGTGATTCTAGAACTGCATAGATGAAAAAGTCGATCAGTTATAATCGATTCAAATATTTTACCAAAGTGACTCAGAATGGACACCGAAATTAGGTACAAGGCCAGCTTCCATCTATTCGGAAACATTCCCAGCTGAAGAGACTTACTGAATATTATTTGAAGAGGCGTCGATAAAGATGAGCAACATGATTTAATGAATATTGGGGGAATCATATCAGGACCAGGTCCTTCAGTAACATTCAGTTCAGCTATTTTATTTTCGATATCAATTTTTGTTAAATGATTGATTGAGATAGATGATGATGCATATTTCTTTTTATGAATAACAGGCTTCTGTGGATCTTCAAAGACTCCAGCAAAAAAATCACCAAAAGCATTTGAAATAGCGACACTGTCATCAAACATTGTCATTCAGATTATTATAGGTGGAATTAGCTCATTTTTTCGAAATTCAGATACGATGATATCGTGCCTTATTTTCAATCAAGCGGATGGTGCCTCTTGAATACCAGGGCGGATAGTTTATATTGTTAGTAACTCTAATAGGAACATGCTTTTCAATAATTTTGTTCAAAACTGAATAAAACTCTTCCACGCATTCATTCACATCTTTAGTCATCAAAACTGAATTCCAGTCAACTTCTGACAAATCTTTACGTATGGATGCATAGTCTGCATTAGAAAATTTATACATGGAACGAGTTTTATTTTTTATAGACTTTTCCACCCCAATACTACAGTATATCTCTAACGCGGGATGATGCAAGTCTTCTTTGACAAATGGTAAAAGACTTCTTAACACATTAATTTCACAAGAATTTGCAACTATAAGGTCAAGAGTTTTTACGTTGTTATTCACAATTTCGTTGAACTGGGCCAACGAGGTATAAGCACATAAGTCACTAAAAGCCGTATATATTTCCGACTGAATGGAGTTATTCACAAAATTATTTAGGTTCTTATTGAAAGTCCACGTGAAGGTCAGATTAAAGTCACCACATATAATTATAATGTCATTACTACAAGATTCAATCAAAGCAGTTATGTGGTCAAAATAATATAAGTAATTATCTTTACCCGTGTCCGGTGGAAAATAGCAAACACCTAAAAGAAGATTCCTGTTACCCGATATTCGAACCCTCAACCACACATCCTCCACACATGAAGAATTCGGCCTCTCTGAGAGGACCTCAGCATCAAACATTTTGGATATTCCTACTAGAACACCTCCACCCTCCCCTTTAGCATATTTGCGTCACATTTATCTTTCCGAAAAATCGAGTACTCCTTGTCGCACATCAGTTCACAATCTCTCATAGTAGGTTTCAACCACGATTCAGTTACACAAGTAATGTCGATGTTACAAACCAAAGTTGATTTATAGAACTCCGCTGTTTTAGTACGGAGCCTTCGACAATTTTGAGAGTAAACAGATAAGTTCGAGTCCGTGAGAGCCATTATACACATAAAACAAATCCTTCGTCTGAAAAACTAGTCTAAGCTGGCAATTTAGCCAGGATATCCTCTGAGGTAACATGAATTATTTTAGATTTAATATCACTATCCTTTCTTATCAAAATATTCCCTTTTTGCGTTCAACAAAACTTAAAATTTTTGGTTTTGCAATATTCTTTTGCTGAATAAAAAAGCCGCCTATTGTATGATGTAAGACTCTTATTAACATAAAATTTTCGATTGTCGTTAGAAAAACCAATCTCCTCTGCTTTCAATTCCTTCTTACGCTTGTACGCGCTGAAAAAATTAATTTTCCAAGAATTTAATTTTGAAGCCATCCACAATAAGTCGCGGTTTACCATTTCTTGAAGGAAAGTGAACGCTGTAGCAGTTGTCAACGGCATTTTCAACCAATGCTGGATAATTCAATTTCTTGGATATTTCTTTCACTATTTCGATAACATTCTCGTTTCCTTTTTCAGGTATTCCTATCAAATCAACCACATTCATTTTCATTCGCAGCTAGATAGAGTTTATTTCATTCCTCATTTTGAGGTTTACATTTTTTAGTGTTTGTATCTGGATATTATTTTCATTGATTCGTTTATCAAACAACTCAACACTTTCTAACTTTTCCTCAAGATGTTGAATTTTATCTCCATAAAAATCTAGAGACTTCGCAAACTCTACTTGAGTTTTGCTTATTGTTCGTAGCTCGTCCATTATTTTATTTGATTTAGTCTCTATGTCGGTAGACAACGATATTTCGGTTTTTCGATGCGAATCGCAGGTTGAACAAATCCTCTTGATACCGCCCCAGACAGAGTCCGACGTCTTCAACAAATCCGAATTCAACCCAGCACAGGTTGAATGAATTTCGGCAACGCTCGACTAATATCGATAATTCAAGGGTGAGAGAGGAACCACGGGTTACGAAAACACGCACTATGCGAATCACAGAGGCCTTAGCTACACCTTGATACAACTTTTGTCCTTCCAGGAAGCACCACAAATAAATTCGGAATTACACGAAGCGTAAGATGAACGTGTTAACAGTACGAATTTGTGTTCTTTATATCTGGTTTCGAAATTCCAGTCTGCCCAACATAAGCTACCGTACATTCACTTCAAACAATTTTGGTAAACTCTTGATTTTTTGAATTTGTCTGTTTTTTGTTTAGCATTGAAAAATAATTTGCTCAAGTTCACACCACTTGAAAAAAGGGGGTTTTTTCAAAATTGGTAAATAGTTGCTCAAGTTATTGGAGAGAGGACCAGCGTAGTTGAAACTAGCGTATATTTTCAAGCAAATATCTTTTATGGAATATCATAATTGTGTTGTTTGATGTTTTTCTTTACGTTGGATAGTTTTGTCTATAAAAATCAGAGGAATTTTGTTATTTAAGGCAATTTTTCTGATAGTATTCATTTCATTTTTGAAGTTCGTCGGTGACAGTGAAATGGAAAGGACCCTATGGATCATTAAATTATAAGCTGCTAATCTGTGATTTAAATGATTGAATGAGTTCATGGGAATATTGAGTCAGTGAAGGATTCTTTTCTGTAGGTGTTATATATGAGATTATTGGTCGATTTTGTTATTGTTAGGTCTAAAAACTTAATTGAGTTATTAAATTCTATTTCTGCTGTAAACTTAATTTTGTTATGAACTTCATTCAAAAATTGTAGAAATGTATCAATTTGTCTGTTTGGGTCATGGAAACCTACCAAAATATCATCTACATACCGGTACCAGAACACCATATGTTTCTTAGCTGTTCTCTCTATGTTATCTATGAATCGTCGACTAAAATGGGGCTGAGAGGTGATCGTATGGGACGTCCTGACGATTGTTGGTAAAATTTTGATTGAAACTGAAAATAATTTTGACATAGGCAAGTTTTTAGAAGGTTACAAAACTCATCAGCAACTTGTGGCAGCGTCTTATTTTAGCTAAATATTTCTCTGGCTATCGGACGGCATTCATCTAATGAAATACTTGGATACATCTTCTTTATATCAAAAGAAACTAATTTAAGATTTTGAATGTTTTCGCGCCTAGAAGGTTTTTGTACAAGATCAATGGAATTCAGAATAGTGTGTTTGGAATGAAATTTCGTGAGTTCAATAAATTTCTGATTCAACAACTTTACTAATTTACCTGAAGGTGTATTTATATATGACACTACTGGTCTAGCGAATTTCTCTTTGTGCAGTTTTATTAAACCATATAATTTTAGAGATTAAGTGTTCATTGGAATCAGTTTTCTTTTTTCATTCTGTATGTGCTAGCTCATCTGTATGTTCCAATCCTTGTTTTATGTCAGTTATGAAGGGTTTGGTGGGATCCTTAGGTATTTATTTCCATTATGTTCAGTGCTTCTAATGTATCTTGCATTTTTTCTTTATATTTGTCCCTACTGAGGAATAAGACGCTGTTGCCTTTATCAGCTTTTGTTAAAATGAGATCTTCTATCGTGGATTTTTGATGATATGGATTTTATTGTTTTCGCGTGATTTCTTGAGTCGAATGTTGATTTCTTTAAATATTTCAGCAACCATATGTTTATCATCGACAATCCCACTTGAAAATGGGATTGTTGATGATGTTTTTGTGCTTTTTAATATTCAGACCAGTATCATAAATAAATACATAATGAATAAAGCAAAGTTGTTAGATTAGAAATTTATTGATTTCACAAAATTCCGTTCCAAACACACCATTTTGAACTCCATTGATCTTGTACAAAAGCTTTCTAGTTCTATACACAGAATCTTGAATAAGTTTGATTTGATATAAAGAATATGTATCCGAATATTCCAACAGATGGATGCCCTCCGATAGTCAGAGAAATATTCACCAAAATTAGACGCTGCCACACGCTGCTGAGTTTTGTAACCTTCTGAAAGCCTGACCATCTCAAAATTAATTTCAATTCAATCAAAATTTTACCAACAATCATCAGGACTTCCCATAGAATCGCCTCTTAGCCCCCTTTTAGCCGATATATTCATGAATAACATAGAAAAAACAGTAATATTGAATAAACACGTAGGAAAAAACATATAGTGTTCTGGTACCGATTTGTAGATGATATTTTGGTAGGTTTCCATGGCTCATAAGGCAATTTGATAGATTTCTGCAATTTCTGAATGAAGTTATACCAACATTTAATTTAGAGCAGAAATAGAAATTAATAACTCAATAAATATTTTAGACCTGACAATAACAAAACCGACTAATAATTTCATATAATAACATCTACAGAAAGAAATCTTCACAGACTCATTTAAACATTCAAATCACAAGTGAGTGGCTTATAATTTAATGATCTACAGGGCTCTTTCCATTCCACTGTCACCGACGAACTTCAAAAACGAAATAATACTATCAGAAAATTTGCCTTAAATAACAAAATTCCTCTGGTCTTTATAGACAAAATTATCCAACGGAAAGAAAAATATCAAATAACATAATTATTATATTCCATAAAAGAACCTTGCTTGAAAAAATACGCTAGTTTCAACTATACTGGTCCTCTCTCCACTAACTTAAGCAACTATTTTTCCAAACATAAAATAACCACCTCTTTCTCAAGTTGTCTGAACTTGAGCAAATTATTATTCATTGCTAAACAAAAAACAGACAAATTGAAAAAGTCATACGAGTTTACAAAATTGTTTGCAATTAGTGTATGGTAGCTTATGTTGGGCAGACTGGTAAGAATTTCGAAACCAGATTTAAAGAGCACTTATCCTCTGATAATAATTCTCCAATATCTAAACATAAAAACTACAAAACATCAATAACATTAGATAATATCAAAATCCTTCATAATTGCGACAAAGGAAACAAAATGAATCTGTCAGAATGTTTGGAAATCAATAAACTTTGTGAAACCCAAGTAAAATCACCCTTGATAGCCAGCTAGACATTAATACCTCAACACTACTTAATTTGTAATTAGGCTAATATCTATATAAGTGAGTTCGTTTCCTGTAGTTGACCACCTGAAAATAACTTGACGGTAGAAACCGGTTGTGTTTGTGAAAATAAAATTGTGGAAAGTATAAAATATATTTTGTCATCTTCGTGGAGAATGAACTTTCATAAAATAAATTGTTCACTCTACGTCTCGTGAACTCCTACTAGGCCAATTGAGGAATCGTAGGTTTTTATGTTTTGTTGACGTTATTGGTATACTTCGTGAAAGAAAAAACACAATACGTCGGTGAAATTATGACGCGAGAGACGTAGGTATCTGAGACTCGAGGAGTATGCGACTATTTTTTGCGTACACTAGATATGAATTTTTACACTTGAAAAGATTGTTGAAGACTTTAACATATCTTAGTTTATTTAAATAATACAAAATACTGACTATCAATAACTTGGTAAATGGTTTTAAACAAAATACAGGAACTTCCCAAAGAGTGAGAAGATATTGTTAAATGCAAATCATTGGCCATTACCCAAAAGTTGGGGGTAATGAAAACATCTCATTGGTCGGCAAGAGTTGTTGAGAATTCTCTAGTTCTCAAAAGTTCTGGTTTTCCTCCGAACTTTAGTTAGGGACTATTCCAAGAAATTAACAATGAATACATTTTAAAGGGCTCTATTTCCCGTTTTATGCGATGTAACGTAATAACCCAGATAAATTCAAATGAAAGACAGATTTAATTTGAATACATAGTACACCCCATGTTGAGAGGGTCAGTTTACGATAGACTAAGTGAGCAATCATAAAGGATTTATCTTATTCATCACTCAAAATTCGGATTCATAGAAATTATTGAACAGATGAGTTAATAAATTAATAAATGGAGTTACCATGGAATTGCAATGAATCCGATGTGCCACCATTGAGATATTCGTGAGATGATGTAAAGGACTGTACTTAAATAATAAAAAATTTTCAATACAATACAATTTCAAAACTCTGTATTGAACATAAATAAGGCATCAATATTACTCATTTGACTTGATCACGGGGTTTTCTTGTGAGCAATCATTTTTGGGAAGAATATGAAATTATTAAGACAGGGAGTGAGATGTGAAGAAGAAAAATTGAAATAAGGACAAAAGGCAAACTGCATGCACCACATACGCAACATATGCAATGCATTATGACATTTGAACTCTAAATTTATATAAAACCATATGAAAACATACGAATCAGAATCACAATTGTTTGTAATAGCATTGCGCATGTAGAATGTGTTTCTAAATCGTTTGTTTTCATACCAGTTTCAGAATTCAAATATAGTCTAGTATATTATATAAGTTAAATGTGAAGAAAAATAGCGATACTGCCCATAAAAATATTTTTGATAGCTCATTGGTCCCGATGTGATGCCTAGAAAAATGTAGCGGAAGCGTATATTAGCACATTAAAAAATTGTAAAAGTAATGAACAATTGAAAATGAAGGTATCCAGTTCAGTTATTAATAAAGACCGGATTGTATGCAAAGAACATAATTGTGCATATTTGCATTATGTATGCGTTTCTTAGTATTGCTACATAAAAGTCTGATTATCCTGCATACATTCTGTGAAAAGAGTACCTGAAACATCATAACATTTTTTAAAACGCTTCTTCCGGAATCGACTTCAGTTCTCGCCGCGAGTTCTCTTTTAAGTCTTCTATCGATTCAAAACTGGTACCTGGAAGCGGTAATTCGAGTGTTGGAAAAAAAGTCGGCCGGAGCGTTATCACGTGAATACGGTAGTTGTTCGATGGTTTTATGAATTTCGAAATTATCCTTGTGCTAATATGCGCTTCCGGTACATTTTCCTGAGTATCAATCAGGTTCCAATAGGCTATCACACTTATTTTTAAGAACAGTATGACTACGATTCACATTTTTAACTTCTCGACTAGAGTAATATCGCATACGTGTAACATTCGTAGCTTACACAGGCTCAGATTATCCTTATCTTTATACACTTGTAAGTCTGGGAACTAATTGCAAATTATAGCAATAAATTATCGTAAAAAGAAGTATTTATATCCCTCACATAGGAAGAAACACCGTAACAATATTAGTGAAAACATTGATGTAAAAAATAACGATAATTAGAAGAACAGTTTACGATTTTTATTCAACCAGAAAATCAATATACGCTGCTGAAATTAAAAAAGATATTTCAATAATAAATGTTTCACTTGTTGGATGTTCATTATGGTGGAACGAAAAAGGCCGAGAAAAGCGAAATCGCGCCGACTTCTGCGTCACAGGTCTCAAAACGTGCGAATGGTAGTCACGAATAGGAAAATAATTTTTTTTTGAATATGGAGTCATTTGGAGATTCCTCACCGAACAATAAAATTGAAAATCTGAAAAAAAAAATTTTTTCTTCATTTTTTTTTTCGCCGTCTTCATCTTCGAAGCTACGAATGAGTATGATGACTAAAAAGCCATATTGAGGTTTGTCAGGGCATCGAAACTCGACAAAAATGGAAAAAAAAAATTAATTTAGCTCAATTTGTACTTGCAAAATCAAACAGATCTGATATATTGCTTTATATTATATAATATCATCAAATTGGATAGAAACAAACAAATTTTCTTGAAAATCGAACATTAATTTTCGCACATCAAAACTAGGCATTCTTGGCCTTTTTGAAATAATCGTATTTTTTCTCAGATGATGGAAGTTGATTTCTGGGCTCTATACGAGATCAAATGAATCCTTCACGGTTTTCGTGCCCACAAACAGTAAGAGAAGCTTCACTAACATGACGAACACAGCGTTCACTTGCTTGAGTATGGCACGGAATATCACAGAAGTCCATTTTTGAGTCTGGCACATCAAGTAAGCTCATTTCTGATTTCATGGTTAACGGAGGTTCTGTACCTTCTGTCCAAAAAACTAGTTCCGAATAATATGTTGCATAAAAAATTTATCTCAGGAACATTAAATTCTCGCACTCCTGCCTGCCTCCTTTCTCGAGCTTTGAGAATACGCTTGATCCCAAGTTCTCTGTACTTCGAAGGTCCTCGTCTGAGAGCAAAGATAATATGTTTTCTGGGAGTGCAAAAAAACCGTTACGCTGAACCACTAGATGAATAATTTTTAGACACTTCTCAGAATAAATCAACAGTTATCTAGGAATTTGAATAAATGTCTGGTTCCATTTTTACAAGAAGGCTTCAGTTTAACTTCAAACCAAAATGGAGTGTATAATTTCATGACATGTCGTTAAAATTACGTCTGAAGAAATTATGTCTGAAGAACTTTTAGTTCCGATGTAATAAAGCCTTAGAATCCTGTTTGCAGTGGTGGCCAACGCGCGGAGATAACTTTCCAGGATTTCTTATCGCTAGTGAATGAGATACTTTCCAGTTTGAATCGCTTGAACAATCTCAAAAAGATAATCTTGGTCTGTACTGAGATCACATTCTTTGACGTTTATATCAAGAACGTTACTCGATATTTTCACAAATTCAATAACTGAAAGAGTTTCGCATTTCTCTAGATTTTTTCCAATTTCACCTTTCAGTTTACGTGGTCCGCTAGTTTCACCATCGAACTCCTTAACTAAATGTCGCAATGGCAGTTAGTTGAAGTGGAACAAACAAACCAACCATTGTAGAGGGCGTCCCAATTCCATTTCTAATAACCGAATGACTCCATTATTTACTCCTGTATTGACTACTATGCCATCGCATCCAACTGCAGTTAGTTCTTCAGTATCGAATTCTTTCACCAATAATTTCCTGATGGATTTTTTAATGCGAAAACGCTACCATTTTCTGAAGTCACGTGTCCAACGTATTCTGCTCCAGGCCCATTTACGATGGAAATGTGTTCTTCTGTTATTAGTTTAAAAGGTTTGATCTTTCCTTCCGTCAAAAAATAATCCGACAATTGGCATTTGATTTTCGGCTGCTGTAGTCGCCAATAATAAACGTTTTGCAGATCTTGCTCTTCTAATTTTCATTCTGTCAATCGTCTAGCTATCATTACTCTCAGATATCAAAGCTAAGTCCTTCAAAACTGCACTGCCAATTAGGGAAGCTGCGCGATCTGATACACCAGTTTTATCGCAAGCTAAGGCAACAAAAGGCAATTTAACTCGCATTTGTATGGATAATTCTATACCTGATGCTTTCGGTTCTTCCTGATCTGAAAAAAAATATTTTTTCGAATTACAATATTTTTTCAAACTCTAGGAATATTGCTATGACTTACATTTTGAATTCGGTCATAGATCAGGAGTTTCGAAAATGTTATTCTCTCCTTCGTCTTCTTTACTTGAGTGACTCGAAGAAAGTAGTGGGGGCTCAAAATCCGCTGAATAGCTGCATGATGGCATGTTTTGCGATTCTCTCGAACGAACTTCTTCTTTCATCTTTCGTTCAACAATATGGTTTTCAATTTTTGTGGAATTGTAGTCCGCAGCACCTATGACCATAATCCTGAGTTCTTTAATCAGCGAGAAAATTTCGCTCATTGATAGGAACTTTATTCGTCTTTTCGCATCGACAGTTTTTCAAATCGCATTTGCAAATTGCTATATCGAAAAAGCACAATGCTTTCTGTTTAAATGATGTTAATTTTTGCTGCATGGAAGGAGTGTTTTTTCTAGATTAAATATTTTTCCGAACCTGCTTATAATTTTCCTGATATTTTTTCAACATATTCCATATACGACGGCGAGATACAATAGGTATCGATGCCTTCTGCCAAATCTCTTCTGTTTTCGGTATCATAACTTGCAATATTTCAACAACACTTGGGTCTTTACCAGACTATTTCTTTTTGAGTTCATTTTGAATGAAGCGTAAGTTGGTAATACACGGTAATCTAGTATGTTAGGGTTACCAAAAATTTCACAGTAACTCTTACTTCTGGTAGCCATATCTTGAAACCCTCCACCATACACGACTAACGAACACAGAGCACTAACGATAAACTGAAATGAAATGACAAAGTTCATCATGAGGTAGCATACAGACGATCTAATGACGAAAATTTCGGATCCTCACCATAAGTTGCAACAGCCGATCGGTAATATAAACCTGTACGTAACACAAATTTTTGAAATAGTTAAGGCTTATCAGTGTGCAGTTATATAAACCATGAATTATACTGAGGCAGACTTACATGAAATCATCAAAATACCTAAACAACGGTATTTGCGCTATGATTCAATGGATTTATTAGTTTGGATCGAGCGAACCTTAAGAACAGTTCATATTCGTTATTAATTCATTTATTTCTTCATCATAATATAGGTCAAGATAAAGATGATAGTATATTATAATAAAAATTACTTTCAGGACTCTTGATTCACATAAATTAAAATTGTTTTATTTTCAAAAATAACGTAGTGAAATAACATGCAAACAGTGCAACAACGACCCACATAAACCTCATTTATAGCGTCCTCTTTTTCCAATAGCTTTTTCAATATTTCAAAACAAAGAAAAAGTGTCCATTTAAATTAAATTGCGCAACTGGGGGTAGCAAATTCGGTCCCGGCAGGTAGCGACCAGAGAGGATCATATAACGGTGCCCCAAAATTAAGGCAAAATTTTCCGCCTTTTATGCAGTAAAGTGTTGACAGTTTAGTGTTAGTAAAAATGGAGCGTTGCACGATAGAACAACGTGTCTTCATTATTGAACAATCTATCAAAAACAATGAAAGTTCGGCGGCCGCAGTTCGAAAATTTCATACGAATATAGTCAGAATAGTGTTTGAACTGTGAAGAGATTAATTTAAAAGTTCCAGTTCACAGTACCCGTTGTAGACGCCTAACACACTGCTCGTCCAAAAACAAGCTGTTCAAATTTCAATATCCAAGTAGTGCGTAAGAGTGTCAGTGACAATCCAGGACCCTCAATTCGGCGTCGTGAACAAGAGTTGCAAATTTCAAGAAGTTCTCTACAGCGTATACTCACTAAAAATCCGTGTCTCCATGCTCACTGAATTCAACTGAAGCCTAATGACCATGCACAGCGAAGGCAGTTTATTGAATGGATTATTAAGTATCAACAAGTGGATGCTGATTTTTCGAGCAAAATCATCCTAAGCGACAAAGCACATTTTCACCTTGATGGGTTAGTTAATCGCCAAAATAGTGTCAGTGTTTGGTGTGGATTTTGGACTGGAGGCATAATTGAACCATACTTTTTTGAAAATGAGGCTGGTCAAGCAGTGACTGTTAATGGTGCTCGATATAGCGACATGATAACACAGTTCTTTTTTGCAGAAATTGGATCACATTGATGTGGTCAAGACGGTGTCACATGCCATACAGCCCGTGAAACACTTCAATTACTGGATGGACGTTTCCAGGTCGAGATCTCTGTCGTTTCGGTGATTTAACACCATTATATTTCTTTTTATGGGGTTATTTGAAATCACAGATCTATGTCAACAAACCCTCAGCCATGCTTACATTGAAGGAAAAAAATTCAAAGCTGCAACAACGAAATTCAACCACATGCATGCAGAATGGTCATCGAAAATTTCGAGTACGTATAGCCGTCGAGGACATTTGCTCGATGTGTTATTCCATAAATAACTCTATCCTATGTACTTTATGATTCAATAAAAACTTACAATCTAAATACTAAAAACTGTGTTTTCTATTTAATTCAAATCTTGCGTTAATTTTGGGACACCTTTCAAAATTGCACCCATCAACATATAAATTCCCTCTTATCTACTTGAGAAAGAAATAATGCATATTGAATGAACTTGAATGAGATTATGTAGTATACCCTAGAAATGAAGGTTTTAAGGTTTAAGAATTTTTGGAATTGAATAATCCCCTGTAAAGTTTTTTCTTGAAACCAATGATATGCAATGGATATCGTATCATGGTCCAATTAGAATCAATTGTGTATTTACACCCTTCTACAATAGGCTGTTCCAAGTAATTACCTTATGTTTCAATTCAAGGTTTTAAATCAGAATTCATGGACCATATAAACGAAAAGGCAAAATGAGTGTTAAAACTTGTGTGAAGTGAAAGGGCAAAGCAGTTGGTGGCTGTCAACTATTATTATTCTTTTCGAAATATCTTGGGAATAAGCGGCGAACAACGTTGGATTTGTGTGGATGAAAAATGTCATTTATTCTTACACGATGGCCAGTGGATAGCAACAACAGTGACCAGACATATATCAGATCACTGCCATGACAAGAATTTTATATAGACACTATCATCGAGATTTTGAGTGTTCGTTTATTCGTGTTCAATTATTCATTTTCATTTAATAAAATGTTCACCATTCCATTGTGGTCATAATTAATATATAAGCTTAATTTTAATTTTACATTTTTTTGACATTTCAATATTGTATTACTTTTATTGGGCTGCCAATTTCTATATCTAACAATATCAATAAATTAGTGCATTTCATTCAATAATCAAATATACCTTTTTTTATTTATATATTCAACCCAAAAGATTATAAAATCTATGACAGGTAAATAAAATGAAATTATATAATAGAGAATGATAAATTCGAAAATTCTTCTTGGTCCCAGTAAATATTGTCATGCTAACAGAAAATTTCCTATATGTGGTGGCCTCCTTCAAATTGTGTGGTAGCGGATTAAGCCATAAGGCTGCTTGGTACGTCAGTTTTCTTCGTCTCATATTAGATGTTGATGGAAGTATGTAAATCTCCTGTTCAGTTTATGTATTATATGTGTGTATATCACTACTGAGTACTATATCAATTGCTGTGTTCACCATATTGTTTCCGATTTTATATATCAGTCCAATACTATCCAGTTTAATTATATTATTTATGTCTAGCAGCTTCTTAAGTTGTTGATATAGTTCTTCGGTATGAGTTCTTGGATGTTTTGGAATAATATTTTCAATAACTTGTTCTGTGCAACTTGTAATTTTTTAATGTCTTGTTTTCGGGCTTGTCCCCAAAAAGCTGCTAAGTAACTCAGGATTGAAGTCACATGTGCACTGAACTCACATGTGCATAGTATATTAAGTATTTAGTTTTATTATTGAATGAATATCATGTTTTAAGGAGATATGACAAACTATGAACTTTTGAAACAAGATGCTTTATGTGCTCATTGAAATTTATTTGTTCATCGAGAGTCAATTCAAGATATGTAGTCGTCTCTTTTTCCAGAATCTCAATGCCATTGATGAAAAGCTCACAATTTTCAGGTCTTCTAGATTTGAATACAATATAAGTACATTTTTTTTTCATTGAGTTTTATTGTTCCTACTAGTCTACTGGCAAATTTTATTTAAGTCTTCTTGGGCTTGTTTGAAAATATCCTGCAGTGATTCTGAATAGAAGAAACCAGTGTCATCTGCATAAACGACTATTTTTCCATGGAGTTCTATATCACAAATATCATTTATATAAATCAGGAAAGACATTCGCATCGAGTCCTATATTCTTGAGCTTCTGAAGTAAAATTTCGCGATAGACCACATCAAATGCTTTGCATAGATCCAGAAATACTGCTCCTACATTACTTCCTTCATCTATTTCCTTACAGATGTATTCTATGATAGATGCTACAGATCTCTGAGTGTTTTTTTGTTCATAAACCCATCCTGATGATTATTCAGAAAATTAATATTTTTAAGGTGTTCAAGAAGTCCATTTTTATCACCATTTCGAAAATCTTCAAAAATGTTGTTATAACAGAAATGTTATAGTTTCGTCTAATGGGCAGCTCTTATGAATTGGTGTGATTTTAGCTACCTTCAGTGTGTCCAGAAATGTACCTTCGGATATATGCTTGTTGATTAATTTCGATATGATGGGTGCTATAACAGATTTTATTTCTTTAATCACTTTAGTTTTTATATTGTGATGTCCTGGTGCTGCATTTGTTTTTAATCTATTTATAATTTTTCGATCTCTTCAACTGATGTTTTCCTCAAATATATGGAAGTCCTTTCATTTGGAATTACAGGCTGTAATACTCCCAGGTGCATTGATTCTAATTTTTTTCAAAATACTAACAAAATATTCACTAAGCACATTAGTTATTTTTTGAGGATCCGTGTATTTTTCACCAATATCATTCTTAATTGAACTAATTATGCTTTTTTGTTTTATTCGGGTCCATGATTTCGTTTATTAAGTTAAATTGTTTTTTACTGAGCCGTCTGTCTTTTCGAACAGTTTTTCATGGTGCATCTTTTTATTATAGTTTATTTCATTTTTCACTTTCCTCTGCATCTCTTTGAAGTGAAGGGTAATTCTTGTGAAAAAAGAGTTCTTTTTCGGCATTACTTACGTTCTGTCTCTCTCTCTCTCTCTTTTATCAAATCGTTAAGATCTTTCGTATACCATCCTTCGCAAATATTAGCTGTGTATTTCCTTTCTATTGTTTTTGTATTTTCATTTATCTCTCTTCCAATGATGTCAGTGGGTTCATTGAAACTCTCAAGGTTTGTACTCTCCAACTTAATGCTCAAATTGTGACTCAATTGTTGGTAGTTAATGGTAGATGTTTTGTATGTTTGCTTTTCTTTACTCATTTTAGGGACTCATATATCGATGCAAAGCAGTCTATAATCTGATATTGAATGATCTTCAAGTTGTAGGTTGTATGATTGTAAATTAAAGTCCGAGATGAAATGGTGTTTTTGTTCCTGTTCTAGGATCTATTGGGGTGGCTGCACGTTCATGTATCTCGTTCAATAAATTAAACCCATTTGAGTGGACTATTTGCATGTACCCTTTTTTTGCCGATTTTCTTTCCAGAAGATTCACATTCATGTCGCCAATCACCAGCATATTACTATAGGTAGCAAGTATATCATCAAATTTTTCGAAGAATAATTCCTTGCTTGAAGCGGGTTGTTTGTAAACTATAGCAAGCTCAAAATAAAGATCCGTCACATCAAGTACAAAAAAATTATTGAAGTTTTCTTCGTATTCATGAAGAATACTGAAATTATTCATTTTTCTGTGTAAGTAAACTGGTACACGACCTCCTTTATTTGAGTCCCGACAAGAGTGCAGTGCATTATAATTCTTTAAATTAATGCTCCTGGTTTCATTTGTGTACAACCAAGTTTCAGTTAGTACTAAAATATCGGGTTTTCTTTTCTGTAATAATATTTCCAACTTATCCACCTTATTCCTTACACTGTTTATATTTATGTACAAAATTCTAATTTGGTTCTCTTTCAGTTTTGTTTCAAAATTTCAAGATCCTCAAGAGTATTTACTATTTGTTCTCTACTGTTATCTGATTTCCTCAGGCTAATTACCCCGTTTTTGAGCCAAAAATAGGAATACTGGGTGTCCTTTATAAATTGCCTCGCTTTGGAAAACAATTCTTGGTCTGTTCTTGTAAGATCATGGCCTATATAAATTCTTTTTCTTTCAGTGAAACCTAGATTTGTGGTATTAATCGATTTTGTTTTCTTTGCTTTGAAACAATCTCTTTTAGTTTTTGCATTTCCAAAAAGAGTTTTTATAGTTGTTCTTCGTACTTTTCGAAAAGGTTGTCATATTTGGCCTCCATCGCAAGAAGTTTCCTCATGACATCATCAATTATTGCTTCAGGTAATTTACAAGGAACGCATGTCCACCGTTCCCCGCAGGTTTTCAATTCCGCTGCATAGCGATTAAGTTCTGCACGTTTCATATTTATGCAAGTGATGTGAAACCACTTCACACAACAACCAGTGCATTGTGTTGCTTAAATGCTTGAAGTAGTTTTGGCACAGGTTCCATATTTAGACATGATGAATTCAAATTTTATTCACTTTTTAATAGGGATCGAAACCGTTATTGTTACGCCACTGGAAGACTACCAAATGTCTGTCTTATCAGCTGATAACTGATAAGGACGAAAAAAAATGCACTCAAAACAATGATCATTTGTTGTTATCTATTTTCATAAATATCCAATTTTTCGCACGTTATTTTCACTCAAATGTTTTTCACTCGTTTTCACCAAGATTCATTCTCTATTCTAATATAAATTTTATATTTCAGTTTTATCTATTTATTTATACACTGAATATTCGATTCAGGAGGAGTTACCATTTAGTTCACATTGTTGGTTGAAATTACCTATAGAATTAACGAACCTTAAAACATCCAGGGTCGAATTTCCCTATAATTTTTGGCTCTCATTATATAGGAGGGACTTTACATGTCTCCGCACAAGTTACTATAGTGTCGAAATTATAATGAACCCTTATAACTATCGTAACTGAAATAACTCAGGCTGATGGTTCATTGCAAATTATATTTGAAAAATTAATTAATTAAAAAATCAATCTGTTCCATTTACATAACAAAAATCTACAAATTATCGATCAACGTCTCGGAGTACCATTACATTTATATCTTTTTGTTTCATTATTAAACCAATAGGAACAAATAATATTCATTATTATTTATTACTTACCAACATTTCCTTCATGTTCAGTCCCCCTTACATCCTCATGGTGAGCCTCCGGCACTTCGTTTTCTTTATTCCGCAAATTGACTTCATCCAACTGAGAATTCTCATTATATTCTACAGATTCTTCCACAGCAGTTGAAACTTGAGGCTTCAATTCTTCTTCATACAGGGGCTCCTGCTTCATAATATCACCCCCATCAATTTCCCTCTGAATCATTTCGATGGTTTCTATGTGGTTGGAATCTCTCATTACTATCTGATTAGCAGAAGTCGTTGCTATAGTGGCACCATTCCTGATTTCCAATAAGCCAGTTTGGGAATTGACCATCAAATTACCCTGACATTAAAAGAAACATGAGCCAGATATTGCGAATCAAAGAGATATTACAGTTAAAGAAAAACAATGAACATAAGAAATAATTTGATTGAGAAGGTCATAACTTGTTGAAAAGTGATATACATAAATAAATAAATAAATGAAACAATGAAGTTCTAATTTTCACTATATTCACAAACTTTTGATGCGTTTTTCGACACTGAGGCTTCATCAGATAAGTAATACATCTAATGAGATGATGTGGAGGAAATCCAAACAGGGTTGCTTCTCACAAGAATTGAAAAGATTTAATTTAATTCAATTCTTAATTTAGGTCTTATTGATATTTGGGTTAATTTCCGGAATTTTTTGGTTTGTTAATTCAATGCTTCCTATAGGTCCAGTTTCAATCTATTATTTCCATGATGTAAAATTTCAAAATTATCATTAAAAATATAATTATCCTCATGTAGATGATTTGAATATTGCTGGGGTGCTCTAACGGTCCATCGCGAGTGCTTTTTGAGTAGATCTTGAGAGGAAAAAAAATAACAAGTAGGTAAATTTATTACGTAATAAAATAACACTCTGCTAGCGGCAAAAGGCGGCTTTATCAAAGGAACACGCTGTACTTGTCAAAGAAAAGCCGCGTTTTTGATTCTTGCCGCTTTTCTAGAAATTTCAGGCGGCGCATTCGAGACTTTCGTTCACGCCGATATAAGTGTCAAGTCATTCTGAATTTTAACTTAAAGGCATTACCACGTCGATAGTTCATTATTAAATAGTACAAAATAAGTGCAGCGATGAAATCTTAAACGTATCATTTTAATAACGATTGGGAGGAAGAATTTTTCTTTTGTATGGTGAAGGATAAGTGCATTCGTCTTATTTATCGTGCGTCAGTTGCAATACCTAAGCGTGGTAACTTAGAGAGGCATCATAAAACGGTTCATAAAAACTATGAATATCACAGAATGACTTAGGAATACGAAAAGTACGTGATTTGATATCTTGTTTGAAAAAAGAACAAACCATGTCCACAAGACCTGCCAAACAATCAAAAGCTGCTAAGATCGCGTCATTTAAAACACTCATATATGGGCGAAAAACAAGAAACCATTCAAAGATGGATCGGTTGTGAAGAAAGCATTTATTGAAGCGGGTGAGACTTTATTTGAAGATTTCAAAAATAAAACAGAAATCATGTCTGCTATTAAAGAACTTCAGTTATCTCGTCCGACTATCACAAGGCGTATTGAAGTCATGAGTCAGGACACGGCTGATAAACTAAAACATGATATCATGAAATGTACATACTTTCCTTTACAGTTCGACGAATCCACCGATATGACAGACACTGCCCAGCTATGTACTTCTATTCGGATGGTATTCAATGACATGTTGGCTAAGGAAGAATTTTTGACAATCATTCCTCTGAAGGGGAATATCCGTGGCGAAGATATATATGACGTTTTCCTCAATTTTGTAAAAAACTACAAGCTACCAATATATAAATTGATGCGCATTACAACCGATTGAGCACCAGCAATGACTAGAAACAAAAACGATTTTGTGGCATTGTGTTCATTCCACTGCATTATACATCAACAATTTTTGTGTTCAAAAGTTTTAAACACGGAGGAAACTATGGCCATTGCAACAAAAATTGTGAATTCCATCCTTGCACGTAGCTTGTAACGGCAGCTCTTTAAGTTGCAGTTGGAAGATAGGGAGTCAGCTGAACACACTGATTTAGTTCTTCACACGGACGTCAGGTGGTTGAGTCGCGGAAAATTTCTAGAAAGGTTTCAAGAATTATTGCCCGAAATAACAGATTTTCTAGACAAAAGAGGTGATGACACTCAGATGTTGAAAAACGAAAAATGGCTGACTGATCTGGCATTTTTGACTGACAGCATTTAAACACCAATTCAATAATATATCTTATCTTTTGCTATTTCATTTTCAACTATAGGTAATTAAATCTCCGACGTGAGATAAACCGTGGCAACACTGGCTGAAATTTAAATCGTTCGGAAACATTTCCCCTCGACTCGGTACACGATGCGCGAACTGGTCAGCTTAAACAGCAGGATAACCAATTTTGTTCAGATTTGAAAAAGTGTATGCTCTATCTATACCAACTCTTTCGAAATCAAAGAAAAAAAATAGCAATTAGATTCTATCTTAGAAAAATATGAATACGAAATTCTATCATCAGGTCAAATTGGTCAACTTACCTGTGATGTTATAAACTGCCCTTGTTGTCCATCAGCAGGATGACTGTAAAGCACAACAATATTCGAATTATCAGCACTGATAGTACTATGTCCATCTTTGTAATCCTGATCAGTGAGTACCATAACTAACTCATCAGTTGTTGATCCCAAATGATCGTCTGGAAAAATAATCTGCGTTTATTTCTGTAAAATGTTGTTAGTGAAAACCGAAATCAATAATCCACATAACGAAATAACATAATTTCCATTTGCATTTCGTGAACATCACGTCAGAACAAAAATATGGTAGAAACCAAATGGGTACGCTGTCATGTATACATCGCCATAAAAGGCAAAGCAAAAGTTGGTGCATTTTTTAATCGTGGGATAGCTCTATCGCACTAATATATTCAAGAAATTATATGGCGAGCCACTTCAGAAGTCATTGTAAAATAATAATATTTCGAGGGAGTAAGCTTCTTTAACTTTGGTGTGTTTTCTAACAACCACTAAGAAATGATCAAGGTTTATCTAAATATTGATTTTGACCGTGAAATCGGAGTATGAATTATGTTTCGACATACCAAAGAGAAGCCCCTTCGGCATGATCTTAATCCATGATACAATAAGAGATAAGACACAAGACGATTCAAAATTACTTTCGGTTCGCGCATAACGTCATACTGTGAATACTTTTCGAATTCACAAGGGAGTTTATTTCCTATCTCGGATATTAATTACCGATCATTTTAAGATGGATTTATCACTACTCTTTTCGAGTGCGACATCACTTTGCAATCATTAAGTATGAAGAGTATAATCATGTTTCTGGTAATTTGTATTTAGGTAAACAAAATTTCAATAAGTATAACTGAACAATTCCTCTTCATGTAGTATTTTATTACAACAGAAAGCATAGGATTGAATTTTTATCAGCTGTGAATGATTAACTTTATCTTTTTCCAGTGCATATTTTTGGATTATCTTATTGAAAACAGTAAAAAAAACTGATTGTATAATACTAAGTGAAAATGGGGATCCCCAATTTAGTTCAGCTATAAATAAAAACTAGGAACGAAATTCAAATTGAAAATTGGACTGACCGTACACTTATCCTTAGATTAAGGTCTAATATACAATACCACATCGAAACAAACTGTAGTTTCAGCACAACTATTCAACGTCCCACGCATTCTCAGAGAAAGGAGAATAGAAAGAAAATTCAAAATAGCTGGAGATACTTCTATTATCATCATATAAGAAAGCGCTGGTGGATAGAAATTTTTGAATTAGAAATTTGCAACATTCTCTTAAACATAGAAGCATAGAGAAGAAACAATGAAAATACAGGGGAATATTTCAAATTACATAGTGAACATTTCAAGAGGATATTGAATACTTTTTTGCCGCTTTGACTCCTCAATTCATTCAAATCTAGACACACTAGTATCTTTACATTTATCTGATTTAGACAGTATGGGGTAGAATTCTTCCTTCAGTAAACGAGTATCCCGTGGTGAATAACCGAGTGATTCATGGGTATTATTGTCGAAATTTTTTCGATTGGTTATCGGATTTACATCGAAACACAGCACACGTCATTTGTCAGACGAAAATTTGAACAAGAAACTACAGAAACTTCACTAAACAGTCGGAAACAGAATTCAAAACAAACTAAGTTACTGAATTTTCATTGACACCGTGACGTCACAAGGGAGAGACAAATATGCGTGAAGTTTTAATTCCTGTTATATCCTTACATCATGATCTTACCCCAATATATCCCCTAATAGTAGTACTGAGGATTGTTTGCCAGGTATGAGGCAAAAATAAGAGTTTTGGAGAATGAAGGCACAAATTCGTTCACTGGGGGAAAATGGAACTGAAAAATTGTTGGGCGAAATTCACGATCGGATGGTTCGGTCCTCAAATATCATGATATATGATGTCGAGGAATCAAAATCAGTCATCTTGAGCGAGAAGATTTCAAACGACAAGGAAATTGTTTCTAATTTTCTACGAACTGTAGACGTTAATGATTCCAACATCTTGAAAGTTGTGAGAGTTCGTCGCATTGGAATCAAACCGAGACCAATAAAGGCGGTCCTGAGTAGTCCTCAAGTAGTGAACGATGCAGCAAAAACAACTTCGTAAGGTTTTGGTTGATTTAAAGACGAGAGCCGATCAAGGCGTAAATAAGTTATCCTTGAAATATGTAATGGTGTGCCCACAATCAAAACCAATGTCATTCCACCAAAAAATTGAATTCTTCTACCGCCTTAAGTGTTAACTATCAGAATGTAGGTGGCTTGAAAACAAAACTTCGTGAATTGAATCAATCGGTCAATTCTAGTTAATTTGACGTAATTATTCTTGTCGAAACATGGTTAAGTGCGGATTTCGCCGAGCCTGAGGTTGGGTTTGCTGGGTTCAATGTATTTAGAATGGATCAGAACATTAATACTAGTGCCAGAAAAAAGGGAAGGGGTGTGCTTATAACTGTGAAACAAACTTTGATAGCGAGGGTGCTACCTGTTGAGAGCATCGATGTCGAACACCTGTTTGTTAAAATCGATTTAGGCCCTAGAAAGATCATCATTGGTTCTACATATATTCCTCCAAGTTCGAGTGACGTAATTTATAATAGTCATTGCTTGGCTGTTGAACAGATGGCGGAGATTAATCCTGATCACTTGTTGTACCTGTTTGGTGACTATAATCTACCCCAGGCTCATTGGATGTCGGTGAACGATAACACCTATTGAGTCATGCACCAGCTGGATTCGCGGAACTAATACTGGATAAATGTTTTTCTTTTTTGGGACTGAAACAGGTGAACTGCAATCCCAATTCACATAATGGTTTTCTTGATTTAATTTTTTCTAATAGTACATTTTGTATTGATGTTCGTGAGCAATCTGACCCACTGTTGGATAATAATTTTCATCATAAGGCTGTAGAATGTGACCTACTTGTGATGGAGGATTTTAAGGCCCTTCCCTTCGAAAAGACTTTTTTTGATTTCAAAATTCTGATTATGTGTCTTTAAATAATTATTTTTCTCCTATAAATTGGGAGTTATTTTAGAAAATCCAAATAATGATTCGATGGTTGAAAACTTTTATCATATAATAAGAAATGCATGTGTCAACTTTGTACCTTTAAAGAGATTCAAGTCCACGAGCTTTCCAAGGTGGTATTTTTCTGACCTCAGGCGATTGATCATTGCAAAAAAGAAAGCTCACGCTAAGTTCAAAGTATCTGGTGCTGTTTTGGACCAGTTAAGATCTCAGTGCAAAATTTTATCTAAGCAGTGCTATGACGCATATTTGGTGAGGGTAGAGAATTCTATTTCGAAAAATCCGAATTTTGGAACTATGTTAACTCCACACGAGGGGATCATGGTATTCCAGGTGGTGTTTTCCTGAATGGGCAATGTTCTGACTCAAGTGAAGATGTGGTAAATCTCTTCGCAGAAAAATTTTCTGCCGTTTATACTAACAACGCAGTGAACATCGGTGATTGCTGTTCTAAAACAATTTTCAGTATTCCTTTTCTCGTTATCCGTCCTGAGGCATTGTTCAGAAAGATTTCACTGCTGAAAGATGAGTTGAGCTGTGGTTCAAATGCAATTCCCCCATACTTTTTGAAAAGATGTATTTATTCGCTTACTAAACCTTTATGGATTATATTCAATCGATCATTAGCCAGCGGTATTTTTCCAGATCTGTGAAAGAGCAGTTATGTGACACCTATCCATAAGAGTGGCGATAGAGCTAATATTAGGAACTACCGTCCTAGCAATAAAATGTCGACCATCCCTACCTTGCTTGAACTCTTTGTGACACGACATCTCTCATGGTATTGTTGGAATATAATTGTAAACCAGCAACACGGTTTCACCTTCGGTAGGTCCACGGAAACTAACTTATTAGTAGTGTATCAGACTGCAATTTATCGGGCTTTGGAATCTGGTTTTCAGGTTGGTTCTATTTACGCAGATTTCAGTAAAGCCTTTGACAAAATGAATCACAAATTGCTCGAAGAACAATTATCGTTGTTTGTGCCTGTTCCTAAACAAGTTTAGATACCTGTCGAACGAGCTGGACTAACTACAAAGGAAAATACTGTATATAATCACTTAGAAAGCAAATTTCCAACTAAAAACTTCATGATCGAGATTGTTCCTCTGAGAGAAAGTGCAGTGAGTCGATGCTTCAAGGAGCTATATAAAGGGGAAAATTGGCCCTAGAATATTACTGTTAAAAGATTCATGTTTTTTCGACTGTCAAACAGAAAAGCTATTAAATCCTGAAAAGAAAAAAATGTGACAAAAAATTACTTTTTAATTGTAAACAATAATTTACAGTATATAGAATGAGCATTGAAAACCATGACGAGCTAGCTGCTGTACATCTAGTCACACAAAACTTGGTTGTGATGACAGTGTATAGACCTCCGACAGGAAACTTATTTATTTATTTAACGAAACATATCCTTATTTTTAAATCTATGTAGCAGGCGATTTCAATGTTGACTTTGAAACGGAGTAATAATTGCGAGGAATTATTGGCAACTTTGGAATCTTTCGGCTTGGGGCCAATTTTCAATGAACCTAGTCGAATAACAAACAATAGCAGAAAGTGCATTGACAATATCTTTTCCAACTTAAAAACCCACACTTACTATAAAAATACAAACGATCCACACATTTCCGATCACCTGGTTTAGTAGATTGGATGGAACATGATTCCTACTCCGGAAAGGAGTTTTCCTACTATAAGGCCCAAAATAAATTGAGAGAATATTAGAAAGTTTATTGAGATTTTGAAATGGGTGAACAGGAATGCCCTGGTGAATAGGAGAGTGAAATATTTTTTAATAAAACTTCCATTATGTATTACAACAATGTTTCAACGATTTATTTTCTAGAGTTGCTATCAACAGGAGACCTGTTCGTAAATTCGACGCCAGGATAAATAATGGTATTTTAGCTTTGAAAAAAGCAGTGGAGGAGGCCCAAACGATCCACTACGTCAAGGAAACTGCACAGTCAAGAGCTATCAATCTTGAAGCGACATCGACTAATGATAGAAAAACCTCAACGCTTAGTACATACAAGAAAATGAAACTAGAGTCATATGGAATCTCATGAATAAAGGAGAGAGTGCAGTTATAAACACAATACATGAAAGTGAATCAAAGCTAACTGCAGATGAACTCAATGACTTCTCTCATTCTGTTGTGTGCAAACCATCAGGGAAAGAAGCTATGGTGAGGCTGAAAAATTAAAAACCTCAAACAACTATGGGTTATAATTTCCTGTTCTATTATCCTACTACCCAGTCTAACCTTGCTGAGGTAATAAAAAATCTAAAAAGGAAATACACAACAGATATCAACGGAGTGATTGCTGTTCTGCTCAAAAAATTGTACCCGATCATCTCAAGCTTTCTGTGCTAAGTCTGGAGCAGAGTGTGTTTCCTTCGGAAACTCCAACTGGCCAAAGGGATACCAATTTACAATAAGCAAGATCTGAGTAAATGTAACAACTGTAGGCAAATATCAATTCTTCCCGCAACACGAAGTTATTCGAGGATATATTAAGGCGAAGATTGGTTGGATTCTTGAGTAGAGCAAACATACTCAACCCTCAGCAGCATGTTTTTAGGCCTAATAGGTCCACTACTGCTCTGATAGATCTATTTGAGGAAATGAATCGGTATCAAGGTATAGGGATATGAATGTGTGACCTTACTAAAACTTTCGATTGTGTAATTAGGACTGTCCTGCTGAAAAAATAGAATATTGTGGTATGAGAGGTAAAGCGATTTTTAAATCCTACCACACTGATAGGGAGCAACTGGTCAAATGGAAAAATACTTTGTCACAGGAAAGGGGAATGATTTGGGTATTCCGCAAGAATCTATTTCATTATATATATATGAATGATCTTCCTGCAAATAAGCCCTGTTTCAGGGCTTGTCTGCATGCTGACGATACGAGTTTCTTAAATGTGGTAATATCAGATAAAAAGATAGGTAATCTACCCACGGGTACATTCCAGGACGCTAGGGAATGGTTTAACGTAAATAGGCTAAGACTTAACAGAAATGAAACCCAACGAATCTGCTTGAGTAGAGCAGCCCTCTGTGTCATATGCTGCCGAATGCTTTGTTAATAGCTAGGCTTAAGAGTGCAGAGTTTTGGTTATTCATTTGAGCATTATGTACGTTTGAAATTGGTATAGAGAGTGGGTGTACTGTAGATTTTTTTAAATCGAAATCCAAACTGGAAATAAGGAATGATATTTTGTAGATGTTCTTCTAACGTATGTTTTATAATCTTCTCGAATAATTTGCCATGCACCGGAAGCGGATGTGATGGGTCTGAAGTTTGGCTTTCCTATAGCCACTATGCATCCTGTTTTCCATATTTCTGAGAATATGTGGTTGTTGAGGCAGAATTAATATATTTCCATGATGTGTTTGTGAATGTCAGGGTTCAGTTCTTTGATTATTTTCCATGGGATGTTGTCATGTCCAGGTGAACTATTTTTGCTTTCTTGAACTATTTTATAGTATATGTTTGCGTTAATTTGGATGGTTTTCTCTTCTTGGTAGTTAGCTTCACTATTAATAAATTCTTCGTGCCATGTATTTATAATTGTCCCTGTGTTTATAACATACCTGGGGTTGTTATAGTTGAACGTATTCCTAAAATGATTTGCAAACAGTTCAGCTTTCTCCTTGTCAGTGGTATATACTTGGCCGTTCTCTTCAAGTATTGGAATATTATTGAACGTCTTGTATATTGACTGCTTGCCCATTTCGTAGTGAAACTTTTTACCTTTGGATTCATTATTTTTATCGCAGGTATCAATCCAGGAGTCTTCCCGAAACTGTTGTATCATGTGCTGTATGTTTGTACTATATTCATTCCGAGTTCTTCTAAATGCTGGATTCTTGTCACGTTGATATTCTCTTTACATTTTGCGTTTGTTTTTTATCAGTTTTATTATGAATGGTGGTAATTCGTGGATGAAATAATTTTGGCATGAGCTTGGGCTGTGACGAGTAATACTCGTTGATACCATATTGTTGAAGGATTTAATATAGTTTTCATCACTCGGTTGATCTCTATGTTGATTTATGAAAGAGGTTATTTCTCTTTCCACTTTCTTGATGTTACATTTGTTGAAGTTGTAGGTGGTTCTTTTAGGTTCTTCGATTGGTTCCTGTTCTAAGTCGAATCTTATATGGATTGCAAGGTGGTCACCACCAAGATCAGGGATCACATCAACTCTCAGTATGTTGTTCTTTAGATTTGAGGTATAAATTATTAGATCTGGTGTGCTGTCTGGGTTGTAGTTCATAATGAATGTAGGTGTGAGATTTAGTTGAACATTTTATTTTGAGTGAAATTATTTATCTGTATATTTTTTCTTTTATCTACATTGAAGTCTCCAATAATCATTGAATATTTGTATAGGGTTGCTCTGGTGAATATTAATTCTTCTATTGAAGATGATGAAAGTATGTACACTAGAAAGATGTGTAACCTATCATCCTTGAATGGGATGGTGTAATGAAGCGCTTCGTTATAAGGGTAATCGATTCTTGGAGGGTTAGCTATTTTTTAATGAAGGATGGCACAAAATCAAAATCAAGGGTTCGTCAAAGTGGAAGGTGACATGCTTGCCTATAGAGCTTATTTTGTTCCAATTTTTCTCCCTGTCCACTTCAGGCCACCATAC
This sequence comes from Cryptolaemus montrouzieri, assembly GCA_013387265.2. Classification (NCBI taxonomy): domain Eukaryota; kingdom Metazoa; phylum Arthropoda; class Insecta; order Coleoptera; family Coccinellidae; genus Cryptolaemus; species Cryptolaemus montrouzieri. The sequence goes on from JABFTP020000103.1 coordinate 66,222,083, forward strand.
GATGGCCACATAGGTCAGGAGGGCTCTTATCACTATTGTGTATAACCAATATATTATGTTTGGTTTGAGTCTCCACGTGGGCAAAAATAATTTCCGGCAAGCCAAGAGTGTGTTTTGCGCTCTTTGCGGCGCTGTATATTTTTTGTCATAGTTCAATATGAATCATTGATGGACCTGCACCAAATGAATGAAGTTGAGACAATTTCCGGTTTTTTCTGAAAAAGGGTAGTGAATGGCAAAACAGAACATCTGTTATAAATTCTTGAAATGAAAAGAAAAACTGCACCTAACAAAAGTAAAATTGCTTAGGGTTCGTACTAAAAGAAACATGTTTGCATTATAACTCCAAAACCAAAGAGCCAAAGTAACATTTTTTTTCTAGATACTGAATTTTATCCAAAAAGAGCCTGTAGAATGTTAAACTCATTTGTATGTAACATTAATAACAATAGAGATTGTTAGGTCTTTATTCTGTTTACAATGTTTGTTTTTTTATGTATTTTATGTTTATGATGACGTGTTCTACAACAATTTATGTTTATATGGAACAAATAAATGGATTGAGTTATCCGCGATAGACGACATTCTCAAACATCGAGAAATTTAGAAGAACTCAAAAACGGAGAGATAGTATCTCCTCTAGCTGCCGTACTAAAATATCGAAATTTGCCCACCTTGTACATCGAGATTGAAAAAAGTTTTCTATTGTGATAGTTTTTGCTTGTGTTTATCACAAGTAACATTCATATGGGAAGAAATATATAAAATTGCATTTTGTTCTAAAATCCTTATTGATTTCGAAATTTTCTACAACAATGAGCTCATGAAAGGCATTCATTATCGTTGTATGTACAACCTTGTACGAAATTCTAGTTGCATGAATCAGACTCATATGTTTTTGGTATGTGTAGTGACGAAAATAGCCTCATTTTTATATTGAATTAACTCAAGAAACAAATTTTTTAAAGCTGCAAGTAAAAAAATTTAAATATATGATATTAATTTCAGCTTGATACTGTTACATGTTCCTGAGAAGTGAGGCCTAGACAGACTGACAGGACTCCAGTTTTGTCTTTTTAGGTTATACAATGCTAATCATCTGAAATACCATTTTTCTGTATAATTTTTAGTATTCACTTACCTCTGACATCCCTAGAACCAATTTGGGGCAAAATATATTCAGTTCGGTTATCTCCAGTTTGCTCCCCTTGATTTTGCAAAATAAACTGTTGATTTTCATCCAAAACCACTATATCCAATAAACCTAAGCTTGTAGCTATTGAACTTGGCACGTTACTATGGGTCTTACTTTGCTCCAATGTTACTTCTGTTCTATTTGTAGTTTTTGCAACTGGTACTTTCACATCACTTATTATTTTAACCTAGGAAGATATTTTAAAAATGAACAAATACTTATATCAATCTAGGCTTGATTAAGAATTAGATGGATGGTTATGGTTACTTAGAAGTACTGCGGGAACACAATTATTACCACTGTTCTAGTCTGGAAAAAGCAAATCTATGTCTATAACATTCAGTTTGTTAAAACTCCACTAAATTAAAGAATTTTCTATCGTTTTATCGATTATTCGATTATTCTTGTGGTGAAATTTACCACCTTCCTAAGCACTTATATTCATATCTTTCAAAGCTATCATTTGTTATTGATGATCTGTGATACCCAGAGCCTTTTAATTCTCAATATATGGACAGAAATTTACCAACTACACCTTCCATTCCAAAGTAACTGACTCATTTTAAAAAAATAGTACCACTAGTGCTATCTGTTGTAATATTCTACCCGTCGATAACTTGGTACTTCATTGACAGCTGTTCGAAATTTCATGACATTTGTATGTAAACAACTTGAGTTATAGCGTCATATTTGTTAGTGCGTTTAGTACATCGGTCGGAAATAATAGGTAGGTAATAAAACTTTAAGTTAAAATCATTAAAAATCTCTCGTGCACAAGTGACTATCACAACCACTTAAAAAGCAAAAGAAATTGATCGAGCAAAGAAATTCTGTTTTACAAAGAACCTTATGTTTTTTCAATGATGTTCCGTCCCGAACGTCGGATGTCTGAAATCTGGTTTTTTAAATTCAGATATCGATAAGATATATAGAGGGACAGGGATTCGATGAAAGTGATCGAGAGAACGTCAACGATTCTTTTGAAATTAATTAATCGGCGGTTTAAGTGAAATAGTATAAATCTCGGTGTAAGTTTTTTTTACCTACATGTAATTTTTTATATTTTCTTGTTGAGCGAAATATTTTTAATAATTTTAACTTAAAGTTTTATTACCTACATGTAGTTTTTATTTTCTCTTGTTGAGCGAAAGATTTTTAATAATTTTAACTTGAGGTAGTATTATCTACATTTTGAAGTGTTAACCAATGTAAGTACCCAATGAGCAATATTTGTATGTTATTCGTCCCATTTTCGGTTTGTTCCTCTCCAAATATAAATTTATTTGTAGTTCCTTGAGGAAGACATATCTGGTGTCGAAACGTTGGAATGTTTAAAGAAAGAAGCTAAAAGATCTATTCGTTGTTTTATTCATGAGAAGTCCGTTGTTTGTTGGAAAGTTGATTGTTGGATGTTGGTGAACTTGGTATTGATTACATGACTGAGTTAATCAAAAATAATAAAAAAGCATAGTTGATATTTCTGAAATGGAATTATGCATTCCCCAAACAACTGTATACCGCATTTTGACCGAAGTCTTGGGCCTTACGAAGATTAATTCGAGGTTTGGTTTATGTGGTATAAACTCACCGACGACCAAAAATACAATCAAAATGAGCGTAGCAAAGCCATCATTAAAAGTACTCGGAACGACCCAAACTTCTAGAAAATGATTGTGACTGGTGACAAGACGTGCTGTTTTCAGTATGAGCCCGAAACAAAGCAAACAAAGTGCTGAAAGGAGGGCGTTAGATGAAGGAAATCCAAAAACAATCGCTTGGTGAAGTCAAAAGTGAAAGTTATGCTGATTAGTTTTTACGATTGTAAAGGAATTTTCCACTAAGAATCTGTTCCACACGTCCAGTCGCAGGAGACTTTTACTTAGGTGTCATAAATCGATTGCTAGCAAGAATGCGTCGTATTCGGCCGGAATATCGAAAAAACGGCAGGTGGGCCCATTGCACGATAATGTCCCATCACATCGTTCAAGAGCTGAAACTGAATTTTTCATCGAAAATCACATTGCCTTGCAACATTCACCTGATCTGGCTCCGTGCGACTATAATCTGTTTCCTAAGCTGCATTTGACGAAAAAAAAAACCCGGCACGAGTCGGTTGAGGCCATTGAAAGTGTGGTGACCGACGCGCTAAAGACCATTCGAAAAAAGAAGATAAAGAAGTCGTTTGACAGCCTGTTGGCGCCTGCAAATTTGTGTATCAATGCAGAAGACGAATACATTGATTAATAAAACAGATTTGTATCAAAATTAATACTACTTCTATTTTCAAAAGTTCAGTTACTTTTCGAATGAAGGGAGTAAGATCACTTTGTTGGTTAATTTTTATCGTCTGTAGCGCTAGGTTAGTGTTGATTTGACTTTACAACAAATCATTATCCAATTTTCAACATTACGAAACCTTGACAAGTTTGGGAAGTATTTGAAGAACCACTCGGAAAGATACGAATAAATTCCAGTTCCTGCTAAAAGATAAATAGAAAAATTCAATCTTTGCTATCAGTTGTGATCAGAAAATTATGGCGGTTCAAAAATACATAGATTAAGATAGGTACATGACACTCTCAGGAATTAATTTCATAAAAAGTCAATTCAAGCGAACTATTCAAGTTTAAAATCGTAAAACCACACTCATCTAATAAAATTTAAACTAATGATTTGGAAATCTTTGGAACATCCTATAACCAGACGTATCGCTTTGTAATTTTATTTTTATTAAAGCGGACAAATATTTTGAAAAACACAAGGCAATAAATGGAAAGAATCCTATTGAAAAACGTGAATGTTTTCATAAAAGATTTGATGAAAGAAAGATGATTTAAAATCATTCTACATGTTTATATTCAATTCCTTCTGAATTTTATTTCTATTAATGCTTTTTCTTTCATTTAACATTCCAAAAAATAATAATACCATAGAAATAAGAAACAAAATGAATCAGGAAAAGAAAAATATAGTCTGTTCACGTTAAGTTTAAAGAGACGTAATAGCTAGGAATGTCTGGTAGGAAAAGATTGCAATGGACAAGAACAAAATAACTAGTCTCGCACAAATGAACTACTAGTAACATATGGTGACATTTGGTTATGACAATTGGCATTGAAATGCGGCGTTGACGTATTTTTATTTTTATTTTAGTTCGCTTTCTTGTGCCGATTGAGATTGTATTGAAGTGTTTTTCTCGAAGTTTTGATATCATCCATTAACAAAATTATGGCAAAGACAAAGAGTGGTGATTTACTGAGAAGTCGAGAAGAGACCTGTAATACATATTATCGATTTTGATCGAACTGCCATAAGAAATACTATCTATGACAAGTTCCAGAACAATAAGTAGTCATTAAAGCCTTTGTCTAAATCAAGTTTAATATTATATTCTTTGTAGAGGAACATATTACGTTGCCTGAATTAAAAGGGAAGCACCACGAAAGAGATATTTTCAATGGGTGTAAGACACCTCTGTGGAAAATTGTATGAAACATTGGATTTAAGTATTCCAAAGATAATCCAAGAAGAGGTTTGATGAACTAACTCGTATTGCATTGAAGCGTATCCATTTCCTACAATCATATATTCGTATAAAAAATGAAGGATTACGTGAATTTGTCTATCTTAATGAAACGTGAATTTTCAAGGATGGTACTATTGGTCGTTCATGGCAAGATGACAATATCAAAAGTGTTTATAAAACAAAAGTTGGTGGAACCAGCTGAGGTTATCAACTATTGTTTGTACTATTTCAAGATATTCTAAATTTGATAATCGTTTCAGATTCATTGTACTCCATGTAGGCAACAGGCATGGTTTCATTCTTGGTGCATAACTTGATTTTTCCTCAAAAACTTTGGACAGTGATTACCACGGGGAAATGAATCAAGAAAACTTCAAGCATTGGTTTGTAGACCAATGATTGTTGAATTTGGAAAAAGCCTTCAACAATTATACTAGATAATGCAAGTTATCATAGAACTATTTTGAACAAAGCCCCCACAACAGCAACTAAAAAGGTTGAGATTCAAGAATGGTCAAGAAGCAATGATATTGTTTATGAAGAAAGTGATTTGAAACCACAATTATTGAGTCTAGTTAAAATGTAAGTACTGAATTCAAATAGGATTGTATTTCAAGAAGTAAGAGTGTTTGCAATTTGAATATGTTTCACAGGAATAAACCAAAACCAATATATGAGATTGATAATCTAGCTGAAGAATATAGACACGAAGTATTACGTCTTCCTCCCTACCACTGCATTTTCAACCCAATTGAAAATACTTGGGGTATAACCAAAAACTATTATCAGGACCATGTAGAGAAGGGAGTTCCGCTGAACAATCTCTTTCTGTATGGAAAGAAGCTCTTCAGAAAATTACTCCAGAGGTGTAAAACTATTGAGCATACAGAAAAAGAAATTCAATATTGGTGGGAACGCGAACTTCATTTTGATCTTGAAGATGTTCCCCCTTTGATAAATAAATATGGACGAGAATGGCAGTGACAGTGAAACATTTTTAGACGAACTTTCAGAATAAAATGGAGTATTTATTTTTTCAATTAATTTTAACTTTTCAAACTTTCCTTTGTAAAATTATCATTAAATAAATGATTTTGTTGATTCCTGTCATTAGATAGTTTTACCTGTGCTCCTTATTTGAATATGCAAGTGCCAAGTAGACTAAATTCTAGTTTATGTTGAAAGATTGAAATATTTCGAAAATAATTATTATTTAATGGCCTAGTAAAATAATTTTTATCAGTCAAAAAGTAACGTTTTGATTTAAATTTTAGACTTATTCAAAAACCTGATTTTCTCTAAAAGCTTATTCATTTCAATTGTATTTCAAATTCAATGAGACAGCCAGTGCTCAAAACCTTTATTGAACAAAGTGCATAATGAAAATTTCTTCTTTTTCCTGTTTTTATATTAAAGAAAGGTGATCACAATTGAATTGAATTATGTCTCATGTGTTGCATTTACAGGTGAGTACTAGTATTCTGAAGATCCATCATGATCATCAGGTCCATTTTTATTTTCAACTCGAAATTTTTTAGCAGAATATTTTTTTTCTCTTACGTTCTTTAAAAGGTACAGAGATTATTTTTCTGAATGTTTTGATACCCCACATTAGGGGTCTGAGATGCGTAGTTTTCGATATACGGGATGCTCCATTCAAGAGGTATTGATATGAATGATTATTGAAAAATTTTAATGATAATGATGAAAAATTATGGGTTGTAATTTTAAAAAAATTGTCGATGACGTCATATCTTGCGAATTACAAATGAAAAATTTTTTTTTCTTCCAAAAATTTCAAGTTGAATATGAAAATCGAACTGCCATAAAGAAATTATGAATTTTATTCCATACTTTACAGTCGCACTAAATAAGAATTTTGGGAAACATTAGCAACATCCGAGAAAACTGGCTGATGACGTCTTTTTAAACTTAACGTAAACAGACTATACATTATTATATTGTTATTGACTACAGAAAAGGTTAAGTCCTAAATTATGTACATCTACACAAAACATACTGTTCTATCAATTCAGTGAAATCTGAGAAATCAAAGATTCAGTCATATTTTTTTTTGCTACAGGCTATACTAGAATAAATAAAGAGAAAACTGATAATTGTACCTTGTTGAGAGAAGGCGATCCCATTTCTGAAACTATATATTCTCCTGCAGCACTTGCCTCTTCGGCATGATCTTCATTCAATTCCACACTCTCTTCAACATCTATTTCATCTAAACTCACAATTCCATCTCTCCTTCCCTCAGCTTCATGATGAGTTTTAATATGAGAAAGTAAACTTATCGCAGATTGTGAATTTTTCATGCAATATTGACAATCATACAGATTTCTTTTCAATTTTCCCATATGCCCTGTAATCTGAAGGTGGTTTGAAATAGTTTCAGCTGAAGTGAAAGCCAATTTGCACTCAGAACATTGCATTTCTGATTTTTCATGTTTGGTCCTGTGAATCTGAAGCGCGTGTTTTGACAGAGCCACATAAGGGCATTGCGAGCAACTTGGAAACATCTGATTACCTGCAAAATGAATAACCTTTGAATAAATGAGCTTTAACAATACGCCTTAGAGATTAAAGAATAATTCATCAAAATTATACATTGAATAGAGAAGGACAATATGTCTTCAATATAATGATGTAACTTCCCAGTGTACGAGGAATCAGCTGCTTACTGCTTACAAAATTTTTTCAATTGAAATAATTATTCAATCACAAAAATTTTACACAAACATTGTGAAGAGAATAAAATTTGTATTTACTCATGATGAGGAGAAGTAATAGTGTTCGGTTTGTTTTACTTCTGATTGAGCTCAATTTTCGAGTGTACTTACATTGAAAATAAACATATTTAATTCATAAATAAATAAATGAATAAATAAATACTTTATTAACGGAATAGACCTTTGAAAATACTGAAAAAGATAATAGTATACACCTAAATAACAAAATACCTAAAGAAATAACAAAACTCAATAGTATAATAGCAATAATATAAAATCAATTCAAGTAATATCCCAATAACATATTGACAACTAATTATTCAAAAGAGACAACTTGAGTGTAGTTTTGAAATTAGAAAGTCAATAAGCAAAAATATCAATATCATCAACTACTAAATTCACCCTACTGCATTATTTCATGAGAGGGGAGTATTGATCATAATTGTTCGATGGAAGTCGACATGCAGCAAATTGCTGCGTCTCACAATACGACATGGAATGTGCAAAGAAAAATGTTCAAGTATACCAGGACAATTTATATTGGAGCAAGCCAAAGTGAGTCAAATTATGTTCATAAGTGACTCCATGGAATGCAATTCCATTCTTAAAGCATAATAGCTTAATGAACTTCCTCTGCACTCGCTCCATTCTACCTATATGGGTGGCACATGTGGGTCACCATACAACACAACAATATTCAAGAATTGGACGAACAATAGGGACATAGAGAACCACAAGAGAACGTACACTAGAAAATGATTTAGTCGATCTAGAAACAAAACCAAGTAGCTTGTCTGCTCGAGCAATTATTGAATCGAAATGAGGGATGAAAGATAGTTTTGTGTCGAGGTAAACGTCCGAATCCTTGAAAAGAGGGACAGTTTCAAGAGGAGTCCCATCTATTGTATATGTAAAATTCAAGGGTTGGAGCTGCCTAGTACATTTGACGTGTTTGCACGTTGCAAAATTAAAGTTAACCCTACACCAATCAATCAATCAATCAAATAGTTTATTTGCTGCTATTATGGCTAGCGTAAGCCGTACAGCGTGTCAATAAAAGAAACTGTGAATGTACAAATAAAATAATATAAAACATTACAAAAATAGTGGTATTTACCGACATTTTTCAAACTTTCAAAAACATCATAAATAATTTTCAGAATATACAATGAATTTAAAAAATTCTTAAAGGGAATCACTGAAAAAATCTGTCAATGAATAATAAGACTTCTTCAGGAGAAGGTCAGTCAACACAGATTTCATTTTCATAGGGGGCAAGTTTCTTATCAGCTCCGGTAAATGGTTCTAAACTTTCAGAACAGAAAAATGAACATTTTTTTGGATGTACATGTAGTTATATCTCTCGCATAGTAGATCATTTTTCTTTCGGGTAATGTATTGATGATCTCGAGTGAGCTTTCCAAACAGATCCCTATTTCTACATATAAACAACGCAGCCTCGTGAATGAACAGACTTCGCAGGGTCAGAACTGACACCTGAGCAAAGTGAGGCTTACAGCTGGCATTCCTTCTGAGGTTGAGTATTGAGATGAAAACTCTATTGAAATCTGCGGAGTTCGCCCAGAAAATAATTCCATAGCGAAGACGGGACTCGACAAAAAAATGGTAGGCGATGATGGTAGGTCTCCTAACAGACCTCCATGCTCAAGATCCTCAAATTATAACAGTACCTACTCAGCTGTCCCATTAGAGTATCTATATGGATCCCCCAGTCCATTTTGTGGTCAATCTCCATGCCAAGGAACTTAATGTGGTTCTGTGACTCCAGATTATGCCCATTGAAGTTCAGTTGTAGTTTCTCTTGGTTTCGCCTGTATGAATATTTCACGAGCTGCGTCTTCTCGCCATTAGGTTTCAAAAGGTTGTTTTTAAAATGTTCTTCCATTTCGTCAAGTTTTCGACCAACTGCATCTTTCAGCTCTTGATCGCTGTTCTAATCGTGGAACGAGTTCAAACTCTCTTGCAGAACAATCTGATCATCAATCATGCGAATGCATTTGAATATTTTGCAGCCATCGGCAAAAATGGAGAACAAACAATCATCAAACGCCTCTTTAAGGCCATTAACAAATAAAAGGAACAGAATTGGTCCAAGGTGAGTACCCTGACCAACTCCAGATGAGACATCAAAAGGATCAGAATAGAAGCCATTACAAGTAACCTGCTGAGATCGACCGGAGATATTGCCTCAAACATGACAAGAGGGGGACGTGAATACCATACAATCGGTCCAACTTGAACAACAGGTAGGAAATCAGTACACAATCGAAGAAGACGCAGAGCGCGATATCGGACGCAAGAGCGCAAAGGTGCCCGCGCGAAAGGAGAATGCTTGATAGACAACAACAGTTAACTATTTTAGAGACAAACAAGAAAGCAGAGGGTTCCTCTTATGGTCCTGGAATAGATGACTCGATGTAAGTTTGAAAAAAATTTCTGAACTTATTTTAAATGGTTCCCAAAACTTCAAACGCGTTTTTCTCGAAACGCTTCTTTCAGGGTCGGTAAAGAAAATTTCCACGAAACGGCTGAACCGACCGGCTTGAGATTTTCACACGACCTTCTTAGATGTATTTGTCAGGTAATGATCAAAGGAATAAGATTTTTGACAATAATTTCGATTTTTGAGGTACTTTATAGTGTAAATTTTATCACATGAAATGAATTTTTTTTGAAAGCCACCATTTTGTCAAAAATCAAGCTTTCACTATTGGTTCGATCAATACTTGTATTCACCTATCATAAAACTAAAGTTTTTTGGTTTTTGGTTTCAGATAATTTGAAGCAGAAATATATTCCTCACCGCCAGGTACCTTTTTTTGGTGGCCCTTCTGAAGATCGGCTATAGGAACATGGGAATTCAATATTTTCAAAAATGAATCGCTAATTGTTAAAGTACATTAACTTCTGCTTATGTACATTTTTTTATGTATTTATAGAATAAAAGGCCTGTTCATAAAAAAATCTCAAAACAACGCATTTTTCTGTTTTGCAAGTGGATATCACCCCTTAATATTAATGTGTTATAGATAGAAACTTGATAAAAAAATAGTATTACCTGACGGTTTGATGCCATGCTTAGTAAATAAATGGAAGGAATGAAGATCACTTTTTGCAAATGCTATTCCACAATACTTGCAGATTCTAGGATCAAACTTGATATTATGTATGTCTGTCATATGTTTCCTATACAAATAATAAAGTATGAATTCCATTGGTTTTCCAGTGTTTGCAATACATTCTTTGCAAGACCAAACTATATCCTTTGAAGTTTTTGAAAGGTCACACTTAGTTGAAGTCTCTAACTGTTGTGGTACTTCTTTTGCAGGAACTCTCTCTGGGCTCTCATTCTCTTCAACGTTTTCATTGTCCTTTGATTTTGATATTATTTTTAATTTGATATTTTTATTTTTCTTCACTAAATGTGGATACTTTTTCAATATTTCTGAAATAATTTTTGTGGGATCGAAATTAACTGAATTTCCACTTGAGATAACGCTTATAGTAGTATCTTTTTCATTTTCAATTATTTTAATTTTTTAGGAGATTTATCAATTTGCAAGTCTTCAAGCTGTTTTCTTTTTTCTGCAAATGTTCTATTAACATTTTCAACATCAGATGTTTCCTCTGTAGTTATCTCATGAAGTTCCTTCTTCACACTTTGGCTTTTATTTGGTTCACCTATTCAAATACAATAGATAAAATGTTATCGATAATTTAAACATATAAAATTTGAATTACATGTAGGTAAGTTGATTGATGAATAAAGAAAATCAAAAGCCTGAATCCCATCAATAGACTAGATTTCTTAGCATGAAACTATGAAAAATGCATTTCAGAAAATTAAACTCCCCCAAATTTGCATCATCAAAAGAACTTTTTAACCAAAATACGGTAAGCCTTCTGTTTACGCTGACCATTTTTGCGCATCCAGTACCGAGTCAAACAGATGTTTTACGAAAGTATTGGAATTGTAGCCAACGTCGGAGATTTGATAATCTATCGTTGAAAATGAATAGCGAAGGATAAGATATAGGATTGAAGTGAAACCGATAGCAAAACACTTCTAATCAGGGGCGTAACTTCTCGGGAGCGAAACGGACATGTGTGACTTGTGTTTTTTGCAAATGAGCTCAGGAACCCGCGCTTGATTATCTTAATAAACAGATACATATTTTGACTTCTTTCAAACAGGGTAGTTCGGTATAGCCCAAAATGTTTTCAAAGTAAAAAAAATTTCCAAAATATTTATATGATATTCGGATCTGACCTCCCATTTCAGTAATTCAATAAGTTCAACATATTGGATGAGATTGGGGGAAATATTTCCCCTTGTTTGGTATTTATTTTCTGACAATCAGAGTGCAAAATATGAATTGCTTCAGAGTTTTTTGTAAGCTAGAACCAATACTATTTAGGTGATACTACATAATAATAAACATAATAAATTGAGTATTGTACACTATACAATATATTCTTTTCATTTATTTGGAGGGTGCCACTAACATCTCAGTTATATTAATTCATTAGTATTCATAGATCTAATAAATAATTTCTGATGTGGTTTTCCAGTTATTCACGAGTTTTGATAACTTCCGAATTTCACCCATACTCGATATCTCAATTATGAAATTTACGTCAAAAATGTTTTCATATACCTTAGACTTTTTTTGTAAATTGCTGAAATTCCTTTTCCCCATTAAGGTTCCTTTTCATTAGAGCGTTCTGACGCTGGTTCGGAAGGTCACGTAATCGCTATAGTTGAAGCTAGAAAATTGGGAATTTCTGAACTTTATAGCGGCAGACGATAAAAGGGACAAGTGATTGGTTTATATTTTCGGTCTTTAACGGTTGCAGTTAAAAAACCTGAGGCAACCAGTTTTCTTCCATACGAAATGGCAAAGTTTCTTTTTATATTCGTCCAGTTATTCGAAATATTAGCTTTCGATTCTCAAACAACATAGAGTTTTGCAGGGGGAATATCGCAATATATAACACAAAAGATTCCAGAAATTATACCAATAAATGAAAAATAAATTTCATATTCATCAATTATGTGTTTTAACAACCGCCTCGGTAGCTGCACGGTTAGTGCACAAGCATATTGGAACTGCTAAGTCCAGGTGCCTGGTTCGAATCCGGGTTCAAATTATGGATGCTGTCCTTGAACAGAAAAGTGATTCTTGGAAAGAGCCTAAGGAGGGCATCTTCCGAAGACCAGATAACTTGTAATCCTTGTGATGGTAGTTATCATTGCAGGGTCTAGGAGAGTTGTTCGAGATAAGCTGTAGGTCCACTGTGTAAATATAAAGTTAACGATCACATTATTAAAAGACCAAATAAACAAACATGTGTTTTAACCTGAAATAAGTAAGAAGTGACATGTGAATTACATATTTCGACGTTGAAAACCCCTTTCATGGAAGCGTCGAGATTTCATAGAAAATATGACCTTCAACGATCAAAACGAGCGTCAAAACGCTCTAATGAAAAGGCACCTTTAGTTTGACATAGATTTGTATTTTTGTTTGAGAACACTGACAGTCACATACTTTTTACGTAAGTTTAATAATAACCGAGATATTGAATAACTCAAAAATCATTGAAATTGTAAAAATCCACCAGGAAAAGGGATCTGGCCGAAATTTAAATCGTTCGGGAATCATTTCCTGTCTACTGGATGCGCGAAAGTGGTCAGCGATTTTAATTAGTAAGTTAACTGTTCGTTAGTCGCCTATGTATCAAAGAGGCACATGCGTTTGAAATGGGGTACACAGCGACCAATGGCATTAAAAATATCCACAAGTCGGTAATCCTGCTGTTTACGCTGACCACTTCGCGCATCGAGTCGACGGGAAATATTTCCGAACGTTTTAAATTTCAGCCAGTGTTGCCAGATCCCTTTTCCTGGTGGATGTTTTCAACTTCAGTGATTTTTGAGTTATTCAATATCTCGGTTATTATTAAAGTTACGTAAAAATTATTTTCACATTGTTGAGCTACCTTTTTGAATAGATTGCAGTGGATGAACCGATTTTTTTTTCTATTTGGCTTGACATAGACCTAATAATGTAATTTCAATTTTTGTCATCGAATTTCTGGTTTCGGGCTTGTTCATGGTGATCTCAAAAGATTTTCACTAGACGTTTAGCTTCTAGCTGCGGTAGGCATCTTCCGAGCCGATGCAGAGAATTTTATCGAGAATTCTACTATTTTTATTTCAATACTGACAGATATGATGATGCTCAATTTTTAGTCCATCTTGTTATGCAAAAAAAAACTTCCCACGAATTGATAACCTCCTCCTTCTTGGTTGTTTGTTCTATGGACCTACAGTTTATACTGGACACTCCGAACCACGCACCTAAACCGTGCAATGATGCAATTATATATATATATATATATATATATATATATATATATATATATATATATATATATATATATATATATATATATATATATATATATATATATATATATATATATATATATATATATATATATATATATATATATATTATACACCTCCGATTTGAATAACATTATAAACCAACTAGCCTCAAAAATCGCCATGTATATCATCACGGTCGAGTTCAATACAAATGCTAGGGTCTTATATCCAAGTTTTAGCTCGAAGCCATATTGATTCGCCACACATCTTCAGAAATACTATAGTGTTCAGCGAACTTTCGATGGGGGCGCCACCGACATATACGTATATACAGCAAAATATGAATATCGTCCTATTCGCCTCCATACTTGTTTCTTACTTTTTGGCCTCCGAAATTTGGCAACACGGTTTAGAGGCTAGTGGGTATAGTTTGTATCAAATTGTCTAAGATAAGAAAGTATTGACTGATATATTTATAGTCTGTTATCATTATCGATTTGCCATAATTCTGTTAGGTTGTTTTCTAGGAAAACTTATGAATGGAGAATTGTGTCTCTTGAAATTATCTAGAGAATAACGTTCCTCTACAGGGTGATTAAACAAATTGAAATTGAAAAATTTTTCTTGTTGTTCTTCATTTCAGTACTTCAGGGCTCATTGTATTTTCTAAAAATAATATTTGTACATATAAGGAGTGCAATGTGCATTGCCTATCTGCTCTCATTATGTCTGGTCGTTTTCGAAAAATTTTTTGATTGGGAATTGTTTCTGTTTAAATTATCAAGTAAGTGATTTACAGAATCAATTTTAATCGGGAAATAAAGTCGGAGGAAATGGGCAAATTTGCCAATATTTTTCTGTAGGGTGAGTGAGATGAGACGTGAAACCTTCAAAGCTCGGATTCTATTTGAAATTCTATTTATTTTAATGTATTTGTAATATTTTTTAGTGAAATTGAAAATGTGGCATTCATATCACATTCACATGCTGCGTTCAAGAAAAAAAGTTAAAATGTTTAAGATTTTTCGAACAATCGCACAGAACTGACTGTATACATATGGTATTTCTTCATCAAGAAAACTAGAGAATGACTGCGAGTGTTTTTCTCAGTATGATGAGCGCGGAACTTATTTAGCTTTTCAAATCGACTTTATAAAGATGTTTGTTTTCACCAATTTCTTTGATAATGTGCCCCATTAGAAACTTAAAAGCAAAGTGATTTTCTTCAAAAAATTAGGTAATATTATTCTTGCTTGGTTACCGAATGAAAAGTTTCAACATAAACTACTGAAAAATTCAGGACACTTTGTTGTATTTTCAAAAATTGAACTCCTTCAATAACCTTAGGTTATTCAAATTTCAGTGTGATTTAAAGGATTGATATTTCACAAACTACTCGTACTTGATACTACAAACTACGACTTTTGGAGAACTTGTTAAAAAAGATTTTGCTATGAGGTAACAAGTTCCTTCTGGTAAAATCTACGAAATTTAACAAGATGTTAAAATCTTTTTCAATCATTAACTTCACAGAAATCATTTTGATGATGAAAATTATTCGACTGAACCTGATTTTCAAACCGTTAATTTTCAACTGCTTGTCTTTGTAGGTACCTAGATAAATGACGGTTTGTTTTCCGCCTAGTTTATTCATTGACAGCACAAGAACCTGCAAAAAACTAGTTTCTACTTGAGATAAGTAATACATGCCGAAAATGTTGAAATATATGAATGTTTACGAAACTGTATTTTCCTTGAACATTTTAAAATGTGAATAATAACCGACTAAAGAAAGGAAAATCTCCAAAGAGGAAATTCGACAATTTACAAAAAAAAGTCCAAATAATGTGAAAAAATTTTTGACGTAAATTTCATAACCAAGATATCGAATATGAGGAAATCTGGTAGTTATCAGAATTCATAAATAAATCAAAAACCACATCAGAAGTTAGAAAAATCTTATTAGGCCTATTAATACTAATGAATTGATATAACTGAGATGTTGTTAGTGGCACCCTCAAAATGAATGAAAATAATATATTGTACAGTATACAAATCTCAATTTATTACCGTGTAGTATGAGCTAAATAGTAAAGGTTCTAGCTTACAAAAAAAATTCTGAAACTATTCATATTCTGCACTCAGATTGTCAGAAAATCTATACCCAACAAAGGGAAATATTTTCCCTCAATTTCACCAATCATGTTGAATTACTGAAATGGAAGGTCAGATTCGAATATCATGATTATTTTGGAAACTCTTTAGATTTTGAGAACATCTTTTGCTATACCGCAGTACTCTATCTAAAAGAACTCAAAATATGTATCTGTTTATTTAGATAATCCAGCGTGGGTTCCTGAGCCCAGCTGCAAAAAGATAGGGGACACGCGTCCCTTCCGCTCCCGAGGTGTTCACTCCCTTGATTAGGAGTGTTTTGCGATCGGTTTCACTTCAATAGTGTATCTTATCCTTTGCTATTTCAGTTTCAACGATAGGTAATCAAATCTCCGACATGAGATAAATCGTGGCAACACTGGCTACAAGTCAAATACTTTCGAGAAACATCTGTTCGACTCGGTACTGAATGCATGACCCTACAATCCTAATGAAGATTTAAAGAAAATTAACAGAAAAGATTGATGAAAATAATTTCAGATACTCACTTTTAATCTGTAATATAGGTTTAACATCATCTTCTCTCAGTAAAGGTTTACTAGTATATGAAATATCTCCAAAATCAGACAGATCCATCGCATCTGGTTGAGGCAAGTCTAAATCATCATCTGGCCATTCAAATCTTGTAGGTTTAGCTGCATTCTCCAATTTCTGATTGAATTTCGTTTTTGAATCAGAATGTGAAAAACTCGAGCTGATTGAAGTATGGGGTACTGTTTTTCTTTTCCATACTGGTAGTTTTCTACCTGGTAATGTAGATGGAAGTTCAGTAAGACTATTTTTAGATGGTATTCTCTTACTTTGTGAAATTATTGGAGAGCTTGTCAAACCCAGTGTATTTTGAATAGATTTAACCGGTTTAACCTTCTGTTTATTTATACTTTTGTTTAATCCAATAGGCTGCTGTCTTTGAGCATCTAATAGCTTTGTCAACACTGTCATATGCATTAAATCAGCTGCTTGGTAAAGTTTGTGATACAGTCCCATTGGGTACTCCAGCATTCCTGTATACATGAAGTTTATAATGGGTACCACAACATCTGCTTGGAGCATTTCAGGCATTAATAACACATTTTCATCTATCAAGCGATCAGACTGTTCCAATACTTCAAAATATTCGGTACAAGCGTTTAAAACAAGTCGATGAACTTTCAATTGAACATTTCCCTCAAATTGTAGGGTTAGGTCGCAGTAGTCTGTTTTACTGAAAAATAATTGAAGACGCTGGAGAAAAAATATTCCCCAATTATCCACACGCACTTGCTTCTCACTCATATTTCAGCCAGTTATATCAATACGAGAAAACTAATAGAAATTTAATTCTGAAAAGAGAAAAATCCTTTATCAAACAAAAATCAAAGGTAAAATGCATAATAAAACACCTCTAAAATGCCGATCATGGCAAACTTCAAACACGAAATAATCTCATCAAAAATTCCAAACAGAAACAAAACAATATTTGAAATTTGTAATTATCTAAAAACAAATACTTTTCCGCGTTCAAACGTACTGACCTCCTATATTTCTAAAATATCAGCTCCATCTCTGCCATTATTTCACAGACGCTTTCGCCAAGCAACCAAACATATTGACCGACCAATGGATAGTTACTTATTTGTCCTTGTAGGTGGCGGTACTCACAGGTAAGGTAAGAAATACCGCCATATTCGAATTTTTGTTATCTGAAAAATTAAATCATTTATTTAATTTTTACGTAGGTCTCATTTGAAACTATTTTTGATACTCTGTGTAGCTAGTTGGTCATAGCAAGTCATATTCAAAGGAATGTTTGTGATCTGCTCTTTACGATAAATTGCAAGAAATTAGTTAATGGTACAGCGCTATCTATACGTAGTAAAAAGAAATTTTATTGATCAAAAGTAGTAAGAAATATGTCTAAGTTTGCCTTCCCTGAACAATCAAATGTTCCTAGTTAGATGCCAACATGGAGTCACAAGTATTTACATATTCGAATAGTTAGTTCACAATTATCACCAAAGGTGTCATTTTGAAGTTTACGATCAACAGAAAATATGTATTTTCTGTGTTATGCGTATTGAAATCTTGAAATAATAAATTTTAATCTGGTATATTATTTATATTCTTTTGACCAACAATATGTCAGTTGAGGAAATATTAGAAGAGGGTTACATAATGTGAACTATCTCATGTTTCATTGAAGAGATTTATATGAAAAATATATTCTGCTTCAGAAATATGTAATAAGAATGCCACACTGTAATTAACTCCTTTCAAATTTTAGGATAAACAAACCAAAAATTAATTTTTGAAATCAATTGATTATGAGCGTATTATACTAATGAGAATTTCCTAGATTCTTTTCCAAGAAGCCACTTAACAAAACAAACTTACTCCTATGAAGCTATGAAATACCTTTTTATCTCCATTAGAGCTAAATTTATTTTGAAAGCAAGAAAAAGAATGTTCTCACGCTGGCGGACTACGGCGGAGGGGAACCTCCCGAGATTCCAGTTCAGAGGGCCTGCAAATCTCAAAAAATTTTCCCAACGAAACTAGTACAAAAAAAAATGCTCAGGCATATAACATAAGCAGTAATGTTTCAATTTTGTTTAAATGTAATGATGTTGTCTATGTGATTGTGAATTGTGATGGCATTATTGCTCTATAATATGAATATGTGATTCTATGGGAAAAAACGTTGTTATTTATTTATTCGGCCTGGCTCCTAACAAAGGGAAACGATAGGCATAAAATTTATTGCGAATTACGCGCTGATTCTCTGATAGCAGCAATCTGGCGAGCGGCGGCACACTACAAGAAATAAGAAATTGATTTGATTTTATCGGCCACAAAAGTGAAGTATGTAAATAGAAGCGAAATATGATCCAGAGTTTTAAGGAATGCAAGATTGCAAGAGCATTGCTTAAAACTTGAACAGTCAAGTGGCGGGTAAAGTGCGTTCTTTACTTTTTATTTTTCAAAGTCAAAAGGGATACAAAACGAATGCATTTTATGTTTGGATGAACGTGTAAAGTCATTAATTAATAAATATATTTAATAGGCTGCGTATTACGGAATCATTTTCGACATCATTTTTTTTTTCGCCAGGAAAAACTGTGGTTGATAGATATAGAGAAATTCTGCTTCTGCTGATTAAAGATGTGCTGGATATTTCATTGCGCATCGCTCAAGCCTATGACAATACTCAGTTTATGTTAGGCTTACATGAAGGATTATAACGATAAATCGGTACATTAATCCAATGAGTCACACTCCCTGTGCAAATAATTTCCTAAATCTTGGAGGAGTCCATGCAATCTCATGTGTAAAGGTCGACAAGAACATCTGTGCGGGTAAAAAAAAAAAGTCCCTCCCCTTGGTGGGCGTTAACTTTGCTGGTCACGTGGCCAAGAGGACCGAATCTTGCAAATTTAATTTCAATATTTCTAAGTTTTGGTGAGGATGGAGTTCGTTTCCAATTTGAAAGGGATAAAATTAAGTGGGCAATCCAGGGAAATAATTGCGAATGTCATTCATTTCATGAAACGAGAAGGGATGCAGAATGAACCTGTAATTTCTTTGAAAAAGGTTCAAGAACGTGTAGCTGTCGCAACAGGAGTAGGTTTGCGAACTGTGCAAAAAATTTCGAGCGAAATGAAAAGATTGAAAAAGGCGAAAATAACAGTTTTTCTACAAACAATTTAAAGAGAAGAAAACCAGCGAAGAAAACAGATCTCGATGACTTCAATAGAGCTCTGCTCCGTAGGTTCGTCGTCATTTCTTACGTCGTCGATAAAATCGTACCCACATTAAAGCGAATCCATCGAAGGTTCGTCGATGAGAATGAATATGCAGGATCACGAGAGTATACGAAAAGTTTTGGGAGGAATGTGGTTCCGTTGGATTAAGACGAAAACGAATAGAGCGCTACTTATGGAAAAACCTGACATAGAGCAACTACGTTTGAATTATTTAAGAAGCATCAAACGAAAAGAGACCAATAATTTACATGGACGAAACATATATTCATTTCTCCCATACACAGAAGAAGGCATGGAGTAACGAGACAAACGACGACCTACGTCAGCCTGTTTCAAAAGGACCAAGACTGATAATTTTGAACGCCGGTAGTGAATGTGAATTCGTACGAAACGCATATCTGATCTTCAAGTCCGATTGTAAGACAGGTGCTTATCTAGATGACATGAATTTCACAAAATACGAAAAATGGTTGAGAGAAAAACTTTTAAGGAGCAAGAACCTACGCTGGATGACTTCATCGACAATTTCATAATTACTTTGCAAGCAGACTATAGTGACAGCAACAACAGTCTTCTAGTTCTGATGAAAAACTATCTGAATTATTCGTCCTCACGATAGGGCAATACGATTGTACCTCTCAAAATTTCTCTTTTTGTTTGTTATGTCGTTAATCCTACATAAACCCATCGAGGTATCTGCAAGAAACTAGGTACTTAGGAAAAACATAGTTACTAATCCTTTGCCTCAGATCCCTATTGATTATTAACATTCAATTACTATATTTCATCATATTGTATATATTCCAGGTATTCCTGAAAATTTGAATTGTAAGGAGAAAACAATAGTACTTATTATAAAGGTTCAGTTAGAAAAACCCCTGCCTCGAAAATTTCCTGTAGTCTAACTGGTGATGAGTCTGTGACTTCTTTGTAATTGAAATTAAAATGATCGAGTACCTTGAAATCCATATGCCTAAGAGCGATAATTTTCTCAGAAAGCCCTTACGCCGACCCTGATAGCTATTATTCATCTCACTTCCTCAGCTTTCTATTTCTTTTGTTCTTCGCGCATCTTATGAGAATCTCTACCGCACAGATATTCTTGTCTACTTGTACCTTTTAGCGTCACATCTTTCGGAACGACAGAGATATTAGATTCATTCTTTGCTTCATCTACACAGAGATGTAACTTACATAATGAGAATTAGAAAAAACTTTCTTGGAAACTCGTCTGACAAACACTAACACGTGAAACTTTATTCCAAACCAAAATTACCTTGTTGAACTTTAGTTTCTGAGGTAATTTTAACATTATAAGAATTTGCCGCATCTCAGGGCCATTCAGAAAAAAGCTTAAAAATATCTCAAATTACATGAAAAAAATCAACAGGGGTTCGATGAAAATCAAAAAGTGGAAATAATTTATTATTTGCATTGCTACGTACATTCAGTAGAAACAAGTGATAATATTTTCATTTTACTTCATTGCATCAAGTATTAGCAGTCTTCAAAATAAACAAGAAAACAATTATAAAATATCCAAGGATCTGTCTGACATAAGGACGAAAACGAAAAAGTTTCATACTATATAGGGTAGGTAGATATGTGAAAAATACATACTGAACCTATTTCCTTGAATTTTAATTCACTTCTCCTTAGGGTTCCGCTGATGGTAAGTTTCCTTATTTTTCATATCTTTAAATAATCCCAATATCATCTATGAATGGAGATACATAGCTGTTTACCACTACAAAACTTTGCATGTGTCTCCATTTCCTTGAAGAAAATAACTTTAGCTAGAAACTTCTTGGAGGAACTACTAAATTCTGTTTCCAAGTTAACACAAACATAAATATATATATATATATATATATATATATATATATATATATATATATATATATATATGGTCAAATAACGAGGAATCTATATATGTAAATTTGAGACAAGATGAATTATTCAAAAATCCGTAGATCAATGAATAATCCCTCCTGACAAGAGCTAGTTCCCAAATCTGCCCGCCATGCACGCAGCCCCCAAGCGCCACAATAGTGCAACCAAGCAGGATGCCGAGAAACGAAGCGGCAGACTGCAGTTTCGCCCTTATTAGGAGCTCATCAGCGTCGCATATCGCTTCTCAGCATCCTACCAAGCTACATCGGGGTACCCTATCAATTCCAGAAAGGACGCACCTCGTACATCCGTACGAGAGTCGCCCTCTATGGACCGACACGGCGAACCCGCTACCGGACTTCGAGAAAGATACGAACAATAACAAGCAGATGTGGAAACGTTTTAACGTTATATATATATATATATATATATATATATATATATATATATATATATATATATATATATATATATATATATATATATATATATATCGCAGAAAGATCAAATGCGGTGATTATTTTAACAAACTTTTGTAAATCACCAGTATATATATATATATATATATATATATATATATATATATATATATATATATATATATATATATATATATATATATATATATATATATATACTGGGTGATTCACCAGTGTCGCGGTGCTCTGTAGCTCGTACACTCTTGAAGATTTCATTTTTGTTCGAACGGTATTGTATTTAGAAAGTAAGAATCTACTTCAGCAATTTATTTTGCAGTAAACAGGGTGTCCCAATTTTCTATAAAAAAACCTTGGGTGGTTTTTCAGATTGTTCACTTTTTTGTTCAAGGTTCAGGAGCGGCCTAAACTCTGCTATAGAGTCTTCAAGTGATAAGTTTTTTTGGTAAGTACTATCGTCACGATATTTTTTGTTCCGTAAAAATTCATCATGAAAATAGGCTCTCACATCATCGCATGCTCCTTCGGCCAGAGAGGATGAATACTTTTTTCCTCTCGTTTTCTTATTGCACAAGGATAGCTTCATTGATGAATTGAAATAGATTATCCTCATTTTATACAGGAGTGACTCAGAAAAATTATTGAATCTTTTAATTTTAAAAATATCATATCTTGATTTTTTCAAATGGAACACCCTGTATTTTATTATTCATGTCAAGTCGTAAAATATAGTGCTATATTTTTTCAGAAGTAACCTTATCTTTATCTTCGATCATTTTCGAAGTATTCGATTATTTGTAAAAATTTTTGATGAAAATTCTACAAACCGTATCAAACTCATCAACATGCATCATTATTCGCACAGAAGTTTTTATTTCTGTAATGATTCAAGTAGTAAAAATTAAACCTAAACAAGATAATTCTTTTAACGAATGATAAAATCAAGATGATTAAAACGTAAATCGAGGTATGTGTTGATATTTTTTTTATTTGTGCCATCTGTGAGGTGTCCATACATATCATATTCTGCATTTTACATGGTGAACTTATCGGTGTTTCGTTATTATACATTGTTAAAGTGAGGTTTGAAACCAATTTTCTCAATTGACTGTTATGAAGTTCTACAAAGAAGAAATGGTTGATATGATTTTTATTCTGAGTGAGTGTGAATTTTTTGTTGGCAAGTAGAGTTTATGCACAAAGGTTTCCCGATAGGAGGCATCCTGATAGAAGATGCTTTGAAAAACTTCTAATTAGATTTTTCGAAACGGGTAATATCGCTTACAAAAAACATGAAAAACCAAAAACTGCTACAGCTGAAGGCAACCAGTTATTAGTTTTGTTGTCAGTGACAGAGGACCCATATAAAAGCCAAAGAGAGATTTCCCAGTTAACAGATATAAGTCAAACTTCCATCCAGAGAATAAATTTTATGCATATCATGTACAGCTGTACCAGGAACTGAATAATCAAGACTATGAAAATCGAATCAAATTTTGCAATCGGGCAAGTGACAACGTAGCGGAAAATCCAAATATGTTTAGCAGAGTTATTTTCTCGGACGAAGCAACTTTCCACAAGATTGGGCTTATTAACAGGCACAACTTTCATTATTACGCCACGGAAAATCCACACCTCATGAGACAAATAGATCACCAGCATCGTTGGCCCTTGAATGTATGGGCAGCTATAGTAGATGGATATCTAATTGGCCCGCACTTTTTCCGACGGGCACCTCAATAGTGAAATGTATTTAGATTTTCTGCAAAATCATCTACCAATGTTACTTGCCGATGTACCAGAGCATTTAAGACAAGATTTGTGGTTTTAACAGGAAGGAGCATCAGCACATTACGCACATTAGGTTAGGAAGCATTTAAATCATGTATCAAACAAATGTATAGGACGTGATGGTCCTGTCAGATGGCCAGCTAGATCTCCGGACCTTAAAAAACTAGATTTTTCTTGTGGGGTTATATTAAGAGCATCATTTACCAGATTCCTTCTACAATACAGTTGGATATGAGACAGAGAATAGTCGACGACTTTCAGTCGTTAATCCGCAAATGTTGTCGAGAGTTCAACGGTCTTTCCTCAGAAGGATTGAGTTGTGTCTACAAAGAAACGGACAACATTTCCAACACTTATTGAAATAGTTCAACACCTTGTAGATCATCTCACTAAAAACTAATCTATTACGTATTTCATACACGACTACCTTAATATGTCTCCATTGCTCTGATCAAGTATAATGATATGTACTATCTCCTTTCGCAACCTCGGATTTTATTATTTTAGTTTATTTTTTTATTTCGAAAATGGTCGAAGATAAAGATAAGGTACTTCTGCAAAAATATGACACAACATCTTATGCGTTGACATGAATAATAAAATACAGGATGTTCCATTTGAAAAAATCAAAATATGAAATTTTAAAATTACAATATTCAATAATTTTTTGAGCCACTCCTGTATAAAATGAGAATAATCTATTTCAATTCATCAATAGCTATCCTTAGGCAATAAGAAAACGAAAGGAAAAAGTATTCATCCTCTCTGGCCGAAGGAGCATGCGATGATGTGAGAGCCTATTTTCATGAATTTTTACGAAAAAAAAATATTGTGACGAAACTACTCACCAAAAAAACTTATTACTTGAAGACTTTATAGCCGAGTTTAGTTTAGGTTAGGTTAGATAAACTCCGACAATATATATATATATATATATATATATATATATATATATATATATATATATATATATATATATATATATATATATATATTTCCGTAACACAATCACCAACATGAATTGCAGTTCATGGATCTTGGTGTTTCCTTATATTGGTTTGGAGCACCCCCAGATCTTGTGCTTCGCGAGCTTCTTTTTGATGACAGCTTTTTCATACGTTTATTTTTTGAGTTTAGTTGAAGATTTATAATTTTGGCGGTTGATAAGCGCTATGCCTATTACTTCGAATTCAGATTTTATATTGTTTGATAAATTTGCGCCAATGCTCATTTGACACCTTTTCAATATCCTGAGAAACACATTTTCCTAACGACACACGTATTATTTTTTCCAATCTCTCAGAACTTGCCTCCATCTTGCTTTAATAACAGGTGGGCTGAAAAGTTCGTAGACTGATATACAGATGGCGTTACTAGGGTCAAATCCACATGATGTTCAGTTAGTACCAACCTTAACTAGACACGAATATAAAGTTTTCAGCTATTGGTTCGCGAGATATACCATTGAAAGTGAATCAACTTTTGGTATTGCTGGAAAAATGGATGAAAGAGAATTCCGTGTGTTGATTAAACATTGTTTATTGATGAAAAAATACAGTTGAAGCCAAAGTATGGCTTGATAAACATTATTCGGACTCTGCGACAGAAAAATCAACGGTGGAATTGTTTTTTCAATGTTTGAACCATGTGATATAAGCATCCAAGACGATGAACGCAGTGGACATCCCAAAGAGGCTGTCGTCGATGAAAACATAAAAAAGGACACACAATTGTTCTGAATAATCGAAAAATGAAATTGATCTAGATAGCTCACACCCTGAAGATATCTAAGGCTTGGACTAATATATGATGATGTATTATTTTTTGAAAACCCAGCCTAAATGGGTAAATGATACACTATATTTTATCAAATGCTCACTAGTCATTGGATAGGTACACGACTAGTTTCGAATATTAATTCAATCTCAAGTGTTTACACTACATTACAGTTTCGGTATTTATATTACTGCTAGGTTCAGGAGGGGGTGAGTTTATTATAGATTAAGTAATGGGGAATTATTTCCATCCAATTAATTGTTAAGTGTTTCATAATGAAGGGTTATTAGAATTTTTGTCCAAATACTTCAGGAGGGCCATTTTCTTTCCCTTATTACAGATATGTAGTATTTTTAGGTTTCCAGAATTTATAATATGATCTGTATTTGTGATATGTTCGAAGACGGATGAATTTTTGTCTGTATGTGTCTGCTCTTGGAAGCGAATCTGGAAGTCTCCACCGGTCTGACCTATATAACATGCAGTACATTCACAGCATTCGATTTTGTACACTCCATATTCCTCAAATTTATTAAGTTTGATTTTTGAATTAAATAATAATTTTCCTTGGATAGGTGCGCTGATGAAGGCAGTTTTATACTAAATTTGGGAAAATAATTCTGTATTTTAGTGGATAAATGTCCTTTATAACTCAGAGATATATTTGGATGTTTATTTGCCTATAATGGGGTACAGAAGCAAGAAATCCGGTTATTATTATGTTTGTTAATAGTTCCTTCAATCAATTGTGTCGTGTGTCGTTTCTAAATATTTTAAAACTGATATTATTTATTTCAGTTATGTTTAAGTCTAGAAGTTAATAGAATCGTTCGATTCAATTTCCGAAATTGAATCGAACGCTTCTATTTTTATGGATAATTTTAAAAATTTAAAAATTGTCGTGTTTGGCTATCCGTTCCTTGAAACCTAACTGAAATATCATCAACGTATCTGAACCAGAAGATTTTATGTTTTTTAGCCGATCATTATTCAGAATTTTTGTATTTTCTAAATGGCCCATAAAAATATCGGCTGAAAAAGGTTGTTGCAGTCGTTAATGCTGTTTTAAATGGTCAACATATGTTTCTGTAGTGTCTGTTCTGAGGGTTGAAACATCTGAGTTCCTTATTATATCTTGACAACAAAATGCAAGATATAACCAGGAACTCAGATATCTCACCCTTTAGAAAAGACCCTAATAAAACATATGTTGACCATTTAACAAACGGCAGCAACTACTGCAATAACCTTTAAAAACAACATATGAAGCACAGAGACCTTTCTCCATGAATGTTAACGCCCCCGAAATGTATGGACTCATTAAAATTCACAAAGAAGGTTATCATACAGTACAGCCCCCTCAAGTAAATTAACTAAATATCGTAACACTTAATTCAAAGAAATCTCCAAATTTTCCCCCAAACATGATGTAACTAATTCCTTAGACTTAGTACAGAAATTAGGCAACACCATCCCCTCCGAATTGGTGTCTTTTGACATTAAAAATATGTATCCAAACAATCCAGGGGATGAAAGTCTTCACGTTGTAGAAACATTCCTTAACAATAGTAACACAAATCCATTATTTTGGTCAGAAATGCAAATTCTCTTATTTTAGACTAGACTTAACCATAACTAAAATCAATAATAATATAAGTTTTAAAATATTCAGAAAAAATACATTCACAGATGCCATAATCTTTTTTGATTCATTCAGTCCCCTAAATCATAAACTTGCAACCTTTAACTCCATGATCCACAGAGCGTTTATAGTACCTATGTCAGATGGAACTTTGAATCAGAAATTAATTTAATGATTCAAATAGCCATGAACTATTAACAAACATAATAATAACCGGATTTCGGAACTTCTATATCCCATTATAGACGAAGAACTATCCAAATAATTCACTGAGTTGTGAAGGACATTTATCCACTAAAATACAGAATTATTTTTCCAGAGACTTCCAGACTTCCAGACTCGTTTCAAAGAGCATATACATATAGACAAAAATTCCTCCATTTTCAAACATATCATAAATACAAATTATTTTATAAATTCTGAAAACTTAAAAATAAAACATATGTGTAATAAAGGAAAGACATTGAACCTCCTGGTATGTTTGAAAATTAACAAAATTAGAAAAAACCACATTATCAAACACTTAACAATCAGTAGGATGGAAATAATTCCCCATTACATAATTTATAATAATCTCACCCTCCTGAACCTGATATTAATATAAATGAAAAAACTGTAATGTAGTGTAAACACTTGAAAACTAAGTAATATTCGAAGCTAGTCGTGTACCTAAACAAAAGTAGTGAAAATTTGATAAAATATAAGGTATTATTTATCCATTTGATATAAGATAGCTGATTACTGCTGCATTCCTCATAAGATAATCTTACAAAATTCATTTTTCTGTTGACAGAACTGCTTCAAATAGTGTGTGTAAAAAATCGTACTATTGAAATAATTTCTACTGTGTGTGTAAGTTTAAAACGAGAGCTGCTAGAAGAAACCAGTATTATTTTCACACTACTCATTTGATTGAAAACATATAAAACCTCTCTGGGAATATTTTCAGTAATGACTAGTGTAATGGACAAGATACCACTATCTAAATCAGGGGTGCTCAAACGGTCGATCGCGAGAGCTTTTTGACTAGATCTCAAGAAGATAAAATTTTTAATAAGTAGGTAACTAAACTACAAAAATTTATTACGTAATAACACTCTACTAGCGGCAAAAGGCAGTTTTATCAAAGGAGCGCGGGGTACTTGTCAGAAAAAGCCACGTTTTTTATTCTTGCCACTTTTCTAGAAATTTTGGGCGACGCTTTTGACGGGAAAATTCGAGACTTTCGTTCACGCCGATATAAATGTTGCGCCTGCAGGAATTGGAGTCATTCTGAATTGTAACTTGAAAGCAATACTACGTCGATACAAAGTTTATTATTAAATAGTAGGAAATGAGTGCAGCGAAGAGATCTAAAACGTATCATGTTAATAATGATTGGGAGAAAGAATTTTTCTTTTGTATGGTGAAGGATAACTGTATTTGTCTCATTTGTCGTGCGTCAGTTGCATTACCTAAGCGTGGTAACTTGAAGCGGCATTATAAAACGGTTCAGAAAAACTATGAAAAGAATTTTGCTCCACAGAGTGAATTAAGAAAACGAAAAATACGTGATATGATATCTTATTTGAAAAAAGAACAAACCATGTTCACAAGACCAGCCAAACAATCAAAAGTTGCTACGATCGCGTCATTTCAAATATCTCATATATTGGCGAAACACATGAAACCATTCGAAGATGGATCGGTTTGTGAAGGAAGCATTTATTGAAGCGGGTGAGACTTTAGTTAGAGATTTTAAAAATAAAGCAGAAATCATGTCTGCTATTAGAGAACTTCTGCTAACTCGTTCGACTGTCCAAGGCGTATTGAAGTCATTAGTCAGGACATGGCAGATAAATTAAAACATGATATCATGAAATGTACATACTTTTCTTTACAGTTCGACGAATCCACCGATATGACAGACACTATCCAGCTGTGTATTTTTATTCGGATGGTATTCAATGACATGTTGGCTAAGGAAGAATATTTGACAATCATTCCTCTGAAGGGGAAGACCCATGGCGAAGATATATATGACGTTTTCTTCAATTTTGTAAGAAACTACAAGCTACCAATATATAAATTAGTGTGCATTACAACCCATGAAGTACCAGCAATGACTGGAAACAAGATCTGTGGTATTGTGTAGATCATTTTTTCAACACATTGCATTATACATCAACAAGTTTTGTGTTCAAAAGTTTTAAACATGGAGGAAATTATGGGCATTGCAACAAAAATTGTGAATTACATCCTTGCACGTAGCTTGCAACGGCGGCTCTTTCAGTTGCAGTTCGAAAATAGGGAGTGAGCTGAAGATACTGATTGAGTTCTTCATACGAACGTCAGGTGGTTGAGTCGCGGAAAATTCCTAGAAAGGTTTCAAGAATTATTGCCCAAAATAACAGCTTTTCTAGACGAAAGAGGTGATGACACTCAGATGTTGAAAAACGAAATATGGCTGACTGATTTGGCATTTTTGACTGACATCACAATGCACTTGAACATTAACCTGAAGCTTCAAGGTCGAGAAAAAACTATTATTGAGATGATTAGCGCTGTAAACGCATTCAAAAGTAAATTTCAACTTATGATAGATCAACAGAAAAGAAAGGATCTGAAACATTTTCCGTCTCTGAAAGCAAGGATTCCTCAGTTAAATTATGATACGTATGAAGATGAATTATCAAATATTTTGGGACAATTCGAAATGCGTTTTTATGATTGCAGTAAATTGGCAAATAAAGCATCATTTATGAGTTATTCTGTTTCATGTAAAAACATTGAGGAATTAGCTACTGAAATAGCAAGTCAGTTTAACATGAACTCATGTTCTGTTGAAAATGAGTGGTGCAGATTATATCAGATATAATCTCAAAGCTACAGTATCTGATACAAATTTCTGGTGTTTTATATCTGAAGATGAATATCCGAATCTAAGGCAAATCGCCCTTCAACTGCCGGCAATGTTTGAGTCAACTTACTTGGGAGAGTCTGCATTTTCTGAAATGAAGATAATTGAGTCAAAATATCGCAATCGAGAAGAACCTAACTGAACCTAACCCAAACCCTAACTAAAATAATATATATTGTGCGGAAAGCTAATATCTATATATGCTATGGTACAACCTACCTAGGTAGGTAGGTAGGATGTATCGTGTATGTACGAAAACCCTGCATCACACACACTTGCAGCCTCTCATAATCGATCGTAAGTAGTCTGAAAATCTAGATTGGTGAATAAATTTATTTCTTCTGTTGGGAGGAAATCTGAGGCAATAGTTGAGTGAAATTACATGTAGATGGAAAGAAATAAAAATAATAAATAATTTTATATTGATATAAATCATATTTATATTTAATGAATCTTTATTGAATGGGATCACACAATAAATATAAAAATTTCAGCAGCATCAACGTTATAAGTTTATCAGTCAACTCAACATTAACCCCAAAGGGTTCTTTCAAGCCAATCCATATAATAAAAAACTCTAGTATAGACTCCAGGACTTTTTCCTATGCCACAGGCTTTCCCAAAGGATGTGACTCCAATTACTTCATACATACATTTAATTTTACTATATATTTGTAGAGGTCCTCCTGAATCACCCTGTAAACAAATGCATTTATTACTCTTTGAAAATATATTTTTGGAATAGTGAAAAGTCAGAAATCACTCTGAAATCCTGAAGGTAACATTAAAAACTAAGGAAGAAACTTATTGATTGTAGTATACGGTCCAAATGAGGACGCAAGAGTAGAACCGAAACAATTGTTTTGGGATATTCTGAGTGATATTGTCCACCGAACAAGGAAAAGAATTTTAATAATGGAGAACCAGAATGGGAAAGTAGGTAAGAAATATGAAGAAACAGGGGAAGTAGTCGGGAAACACTGAAAATGTATACGCAAGGACAACGGAAAAAGGTTGATGAATTATATTAAGATAAAAAGTAACCATGGATGTGAAAGTGAAAAGAGGGACAGAGATATATAGTGATCACTACCTAGTGCAAGGCAAAATATGAATTGTTGAAACAAAAATGAAAAACAGAAAAGGGGGAAGGGTAAAACACAAGTGAATATACACGAGAAAATTAAAACTTACAAACTGAGAGAAACTAAGATAGCAGGATAGAAGATAGAGTACGGAGATATTATAGAAAACAAAAGCAGACAAATTATAAACACAGGTAATATAGGTGTAGACGGCTTATGGGTTGATCTTATAGTTCTAATGACAACCACAGCAAAGCTAGTGTGTGGAACAGTAAGAATGAACAAGATCAGGAACAAGAAAACTGGTTGAACGATAATATCAGAAATGAATTAAAAATGAAGAAGTGAAAATGGAAGGAATATTTGAAGAACAAAACGACCAGCTTACGAAAAGACAAAGGGTGAATGATAATAAGTAATTAAACTATGCATTATACTATCAAAAGAGTTTATTGAAATTCAGGATTGCAATTTTCAACTCTCGAAATTCATCAGCTGACAACAAGAACTGAACTAAAGTTGAAGTACGTACATACATATACAAAATTAATAAGGGTGCAAACATGAGGTAACAAACGAACTATGATGAAAGTATTATTTAAATAAATCAACTATGGACGGAAAAGCCGGGCCATTCTGGTCGTTCAGAAGATCATCTCTATGGGGAGTTAGTTGGAGTTTGCAAACTAATTGATTCTAAGAAGTCTAACTTTCGTCCTTTAGGTATTCTGTGAATAAATTGTAGTTGATCTATGGGTGGAAAATGACGGCCATTTTCGATACAATGTGAAGCGAGAGTAGATTCTTCATTTCTCTCGTTATTGTAGTCTGATTGATGCTCTTTGTATCTAGTTTTGAATGAACGACCATCAGTCTGACCTATATACACCTTCACAATCTGCACAGGACAACTTATGAACTACAGTATTGTCAAATCTATCAGTTTTATTCATACTATTGAAAAATTCCTGGGAGAGTTTCATGTGAGTTTTGTAAGCTACTTTTTTATGCTATTTTGAGATGACATTTGTAATTTTTTCGATGAAATGGCAAAAATATGTTAATGAAATGTATTTATCTGTATTAGTAGAAATAGTATGATCTATAACTAAGTTAGATGTAAGTAGCAAAATTACTCATGAAACAATTATCAGTACCATTGATCCAGGCAAACTTGAAGTAGGAATAGATCAGTTCAAAAATGTAAAAAAGGGCAGTTGTCATAAGATGTAATAACGAAAAGTCGAAAGATATTCTGAAAAAATATTCTTAAAGAATTTGGTGATAGATATACAGTTGAGGAACCTAGGCCAAGAAAACCTAAAATTATTGTGTATTGTGAGAGGTGTTGAAGAGTATGTATTGAATAAAATGATGATCAAATTATAGAAGCAATAGTTAAGCAAAATCTATTGATAAATGAACCAGAAAAAATTAAAATTGTGAAAAATCCTTATCAAAATAGAAAAAAACTATGGCAGTATTATAATGGAGGTGAAAAAAGATGTATATAAGGCAATGAAACAACTCGATATAATCAAATTGGGTTGGAGAGACGCAAAGCTGATGATTACTATGATATTGTGAGATGAAATGCAGTCATTGTGCTTCTGGACATAAAACAGAAGAATGCAAGTCAGAAGAGCTGCAATGTGCGAATTACATTAATAAGGTTCAAACATTGAAAATAAAATTAGAGACTGATCATGCAGCATACGACAGCAAATGTCCTTGCTATAGAAGAATTGTAAATGCAATTAAGCAAAAAATCGATTTCACCGATTAGAAATCAAAGAAAATGAGTGACTCTATTGTGAATTTGAACTGTTGTGGTTATTTTAATAATAGAGATCAACTGATTGAGCTTATTAATAAGTGGAAGCTATTAATAATGACTTTGACTGAAACACATATTGATGATAGTATTGATCTTTCTGAACTGAGCCTGAATGGATATAATGCAAAATATCTGTTTACATGAGATAAAAAACACAAGGTTTAACTTTAATCTAAACTTTATTTGAAAAAATTCGACGACGTTTCGCTGACACAGCAGCTAAACTAACAGGTTCAAATTCACAGAACCTGCCATAATAACACACAGTCTGTGAAATAGAATTATTTTTTATTCATCCTAGGAATCTTTTGAACTTTTCTATCTACACCATCAATAAAATATGAATTAAATTCACCGGCTATTGTTTCTTCATTAGATGAATGACATTTTTCAAATTGGATAACCCCCCACTGCTATTGTTTATTTTTCTAGATAACATTCTCTTAAGATTTTTCCAGAATTTTCTAGAATAACCTCTATTTTCATCAATCACAGAAAGGTAACAGTTACTTTTAGCAGTCCTAACTTGCATAGTCACTTCATTTCTCACCTGTGTATATTTATTCCCTCATCTTCCTTCTGTGTGAATGCAGCCACCTTAAACAGCTCATCACGTTTCGCGATCAACTTTCTGATGTTATTGTTGAACCATTTATTTTCACTGTATTTTATACATGTTTTGTATTGTACAACTTGGCACATAGTATCAATCACTCTCACAATACTTTCATCGAAATCATCTGAGAGCAGATCAACATTACTTATATCGTTTTTCCACTCCATATTTCGAATTTTAACTTGAAATTCATCTAGCTTAAAATTTTCCCATTTTCTTCTAAATATACTGGTTTCCAATTCCATGCAATCGAGTGAGCCTGATCCCAGAAGAGCAGTAATTACACAATGATCACTAATTTTTGGTGTCCTACGCACCTGACATTTTGTGTTTTTGTTATTACTTATCACGTAATCAATAATTGTTCTACTAGTATCTGTTATTCTTGTGTAATATTTAATATGTTGTTCAAATCCACATCTGTATATCAAGCTCCTACATTTTCCAGTATAAAATGAATCTCCAGCCATATCAAAATTGAAATCACCCATCATGATAAATTCTATAACTTCATTGAAATAAGATTCCAGATAATCTAGAAACAACCCATCCTTCACATTAGGTGGGTGATACACAGATGTAAACAGATATATTTGAATTGTGGAGGCCGTTACTTGATGTAGATCCATGATATAAATGAGATAAAAAACACAAGGTTTAACTTTAATCTACACTTTATTTGAAAAAATTCGACGACGTTTCGCTGACACAGCAGCTTTATCAAGAATGACAAACAGAATGAAGAGTATGGTATTATAAACAAATCGTAGAACTAGTTGGATGAATAACAAGAAAAACCCACACCGAGCCATTGTACAGTTAGTATGAAAGGTAATTAAAAACTAATTAAACAAGTTAAGTAGGGGTGAATAATTCACATCTACCTGCTCATTCAAAAGCTTGTCCGAATGTTTGTATCTATTTATTTCTAATGCTTCTAGGAGATCTAATTTTAAACTTTTTGATTTTATATGTAATATGTCAAAGTTTTTATTGAATGAATGGTTTTCTTTTATTAAGTGGTTTGAATGATTTGAATCAGATTTATTTTTATCAGACTACGTTTATGTTCAGATGTTCTTATGCCAAAACTCCTATAGGTCCTACCGATATAAATTTTATCACAAGAACCGCGATTGAGTTTATAGATTCCTGATTTACTTGATTTTTCAACACGAGATTTATTATTTTTAATATGTTTACCTAAGTTATTAGAAGTTTTGAAAGTTATATTAAGATTTTGGTTGACGAGAAAAGATTTAATATTTGTACTTGCAGAACCGCAGAATGTTAAACTGTTGAATATTTTATAGTCTTTATGAATAGGATATACTTCATTTATTGCTTTCTGATACAGTTTTTACGAATTATTAGATCTATCATATCCGGATTATATGAATTATTAATGGCTATCTGTTTGATGATGTTTAACTCTTTATTATAATCATCTACTGATAAAGGTAAATTGAGTAACCGATGTACCATGCTGTTCAAAACTGCAACTTTGTGTTGAATTGGATGCAACACAAAGTTGCAGTTTTGATAGAAAAGTTCAAAAGATATCTAGGATGAATAAAATGATTCTATTTCATCAAAGTGTGTTATTATGGCAGTTTCTGTGAATTTGAACCTTTAGTTTGTGTAAACTCAAAAGAATACTCAAATAAATGAAATATAAAAATGAAACAAGTGAAGGCATAAGTAAGTATTTTGAATGATATATTTGATGTGGCAGGCAACAGATTGTTATATGTTGTCAATTGTTCGTTGACCACTGGGGTTTTTCCGAGGAACTGGACAACCAGAAGAATTGTTCCTGTTCAAAAAGTATTGAACACATGTAAATGTGAAGAATTTAGACCGATGAATGTTAGTCCACAACATAAAAAGTTGATAGAAATGGTGGTCAGAGAACAATTGATAAATTATTGTAGATTGAATAAAGTAATTTTTAGCAATCAATCAGGGTTCAGAGAAGATCACTCATGTGAGGCAGTTATACAAAAAGTATCAAATTTATGGATTAAGAAAATAGATGAGGGAAAGAAAGTTCTTACTGTGTTCTTAGATTTTCGTCGTGCATTTGAGACAATATGTAGAGATATACTTATAAAAAATTGAAAAAATAGGATTAGGTAATAAAGCATTGAAATGGTTCGAATCGTATTTGAAAGATAGATGTCAGAGAGATAAATATGGCAATTATTTGTCTTTAGAATTACCTACTGAGCATGGGGTTCCTCAAGGAACGGTCCTAGGACCTATACTATTCTTATTGTATGTGAATGATATGATAAAGTGTATCAAGCATTGTGAAATTACTATGTTTTCTGATGATACTATGTTGTTCATTTGCGGAGATGATATCGAAGACATGACTGGTAAAATAAATAAGGATTTGAGTTTACTGTATGCTTGGTTGTGTGATAATCAATCAAGTGTGAATATTGATAAATGTAAAAATATGGCTGTAGGAACTAAGTACAAACTGAATCAATTGAACTGTGATAATGTATCTGTGAATAAAGATAATTGTGAATTAGATAGAATCACAAAATTTGAATATCTTGGTGTAATATTAGATGCATGTCTCACATTTAGATCCCATGCTGGTTATATTAGAAATAAAATATCTGAAAAGTTATACCTCCTAGGTAGAATTAGAAAGTCTCTCAGTGTGTTTGCGAGGAAGTCTCTGTATAATGCAATTGTTCAACCCCATTGGGAGTATTGTCTGAACTAAGAACGTAAACCACCCAGACGCATTTGGCACTATAACCGTGCTAATTGGGATGAACTGAGTGAATTATTTTCGTACTTCCCATTCAGTGATGTTTTCCTTTCAGATCCTGACATCAATGTGTGCACTGAATCTGTTACAGAAATCATTCATGCAGGAATGGATCTCTACATCCCTCATTCCATGAAAAAAACAGCAGCACGAAAGCCATGGTTCAACAAAGACTGCGAAAGGGCTTCTGCAGCCAAGAGCAGAGCTTACAAGTCATGAAAGATAAATGCAACAGAGGAAACAAGAACAATCTTCGTACGAATACGGAACGTATGCAACCTGACAACTGCAACAGCAAAGGCCAATTTCAACGAAGGGGTAACTAATAAACTCTTTGAACAGGCAAGCGGGAATAAACAATTCTGAATTATGGCCAAGACTGTCATTGCCATAAATCGATCGGCTATCGATCAGCTAAACTGCAAGAAGGCGAAATATTGCCAATCGTCAAGAGTGCTCCCGAACTTTCACCCATTCTTAACAGTCTGTTTCAGATTTCTTAGGAAGGCGAGACTTTTCCGAGCAGGTGGAAAATAGCAAGAATTCAACCGATTCTAAAGAAAGGAAAGAAGTCCTTGTCCAAAAACTACAGCCCTGTTGCAATATTCTTCTTTGGACATAATGCAATCTTGCATTATGTCCAAAGTGATGGAGAGAGTCATAAATGATGAACTCATCAAATATCTTGAGTTGCAGGGAATTATTAATGACCGTCAGTATGGTTTTCACAGGCAAAGATCGACAGGGGATCTGCTGGCCTACGTCACTCATGTTTGTACATCAACGATGGAAAAGAATGGCAAATCTAAAGCCATAGCCCTCGACAACTCTAAAGCCTTCGATAGGGTTTAGCATGCAGCCTTGTTGAATGAACTTGCTGCATATGGGCTTCCCAAAAATTGCGGGATTGGATAAGTAGCTTTCTTTCAATTAGATCAATACAAGTTGTGGTCGAAGGTATAACATCTGATTGTTTCCAGTTACAAGCAGAAGTACCTAAGAGGTTCATTCTTTCGTCAACCTTGTTTCTGTTGCAGATGAACGATCTTCTGTCATCTACAGAGTACAAGATCTTCGGTTTTGCAGACAATTGTACCCTCATTTCGTCTTTCAGTAGTATGCGGCCGATTACAGCTGCGGAATCTCAGCACCAGAGATCAACAAATGAATCACTCAAACTCTGACTTACAGATAATATCTGAGTGGGGTTAGTTGAACCTGGTGAGCTTCAACGCGAGCAAGACGTAAGAAAGGTCCCCGCTGGAGAACCTCCTTTATGATGCAATGCCAAAAGATTCGATGCACCATTCTCGGAATAACGGTCAACTCCGGGTTTTGCTGGCATGAACATTTATCAGCAATAGCTAAGTTGCCATCAATTAAACTGAGTTTTCTTTTCAGAGCCAAGCGATACTTCACGTCATCTCAGCTGTTGCTTCTATATAAGGCGCAGATTCGACCTACTTTGGAATATGGTTCCCATGTATGGGGATTTGCACCAAAAACATTTGTTGCGGATGTTGGATAGTGTGTAAAAACGAGCCGTGCACCTCATCGACCACCCGGAGATCACCAACGATCTCCAACCGCTGACTCTCAAAAGACAAGTAGTTGACCTTTCTCTGTTTTACAGATACTTCCGCGAAAGATGCTCCAAGGAGCTGAAAGACCTGGTTCCGGGAAAACTCATGTTTTGCTGCAACACTAGGCTGGCAAGCAGTTCGCATCATATGGCGGTACATTTAACGACCCCTCGAACCTCTCTCTATAAGAAGTCCTTCGTTTACAGGGCCGGTGAGCTGTATAACTCGTTTCCGTTCAATATCTTCCCTACATCCTACAATTTGTCCCTCTTCAAGAAGCGAGTAAACAGACACTTCAATTCTTCCCAGGCGCCCACTCATGGGGTGTAATAGATTCTCCCATTCCTGGGTAGCACGCGTAAAAAAATGCATTCGATTTTCTACTCATAATCTTATTTGAACCATAACTTCTTCGAGATAATTACTATGATATTGACATTTAAATCTAGCACTGACGCTAGCTAGCTTGACATTCATGGCAATGGATGATGTTTCTTCCAATTACGGAATATTCATATCGTACCTAGTTATAGAATGAAAATACATGAAAAACACATAAGAGTCAAGTGTTTTAGAATGAATATTGAAACTCAAGAGTGAGAATTTTTAAATTCAATTATTAAAAATGGTTTAAGAATTATTACATGCAGTGATTTTCGTGGAGAAAATTGTTCTACATTCTTTTGAAGAGGAAATAAATGAA
Organism: Cryptolaemus montrouzieri; assembly: GCA_013387265.2. Lineage (NCBI taxonomy): Eukaryota > Metazoa > Arthropoda > Insecta > Coleoptera > Coccinellidae > Cryptolaemus > Cryptolaemus montrouzieri. The sequence goes on from JABFTP020000103.1 coordinate 66,260,928, forward strand.
ATAAATCAGGGTGACAGAAGAGCAGAAGATCCAAGTAGGCTGCTGAAAAGTAAGAAAATATCAATTAATGAAAAGTGATATGTATAAATTATTTTTACCCCATTAATCACATATAGTGGACATCGAGATGTAGGCAATAATTAAAAACAAGTGAAACTAGAAATAGAGGAAATAAAGATTTCAGGCTGCAGCAGAAAGTGCATAAATCATAAGAAAAATATATAAAATCATATTGAACATCATAAGGTTACTATGATAGCAACGACTAGGAAAAATGGGGGGAATGCAGGATGGAAAGCTGTTGGTAGACATTAGGTTGAAAATATCTCTTGAAAAAAGGAGACGGCGGCCAAAAGGAATTGGAGGGGATTTAGTATTAGGAGATGTGAAAGGAATAAAATTCAAAGCTTGTAAAATACTGACAAAAAAAACAATTCTTAGTATCTTAACTACTGTGTTCGATTCTTAATAAATAAAACATATTGAATTGTGTTTTATTAATGGAAATTTTTCTTTAAACTTGATTCAATTCTGAAGAATAATGTAAATGAATCATATTTAATCACTTACTTGACAAGTATCTTTTCCAGGAGCTCCTGCGCAAATTTGAATAGACTCAACAATACCATTTTCTAGTTTTTGACTAGACACTCTTCGGAAAGAATTATTACAAGTTGCTGCATCGGTTAATTCCAAAGTAACTTTCATTAACTTATCGCTGCTATAACCAGCAAAATCTGTTCTACCCCAACCTGATGCAATTGCATTCACGTTGATAGCCTTCTGATTGAAATTTAAGCATGCTGGTCTTACATATTTATTGAAAGAAACAGCTCTTTCTAATCTCAACAAACCAATGTCGTTATAATGAGATGGGGGTTCATATTTGGGATGCCTTATAATTTCTATAATATTTATGTCTTGTCTGTAGTTATTATCATCTATTTTAGTAACCCCCATTCGAGCGTAAGTTGCATTTCCATATTCTCTGGAAATAAGGCAATGTCCTGCTGTTAAAACATATCGTTCACTAATGAGACTTCCTCCACATCCCCACTGAATGCCTTCTGGGGAATTGTAGCCAACGAGTACCTGCAAGTTAGATTAATAGTATATATTTTTAAGAATTCTGTTTTTGAATAATCCTAACAAATATTGTTATTTGTATCACTATTAGTTCATGTTCATTAAATTGATGAGATGATGCTATTTGACTAAGTTTGAAAAATTATTTCGAATTGTTCTTCACTACATAATTGAATCGGTTATTAAAGAAACGACACATGTGAATTACTATTTCAAGAAAAACACAAGAAACAGTGGCAATTTGAAAATTTCATAGTTAAAAATTCATAAAAATTTGGTGATGTAAACAAGACATGTTTAAAACACATGGCCCTGTTTCTGTAGTAAAAATCTCAATAGAACAGCCGGCTCGGTGGCGTAGGGGATACGATGCTCGTCTCCTGCGCAGAGTTACCTGGGTTCAATCCCCACAAAGTCGGTGCGATTTTTCCGATTCTGGGAATCGCTTAAGTATCCACCTTTCGGAGGAGATGTAAAGCCGTCGGTCCTGTCTAACTGAGATGTGTTGGACATTAAAGATCCCTTCCCTCGACACGAGAGGGGTTCGGCAAAATTCCCGGGTTAGTGAGGTGACAGAATTCCCCGGCGTGTCATTGGCCGAAAGGCGGAAAGAGAGCACGTAAAAGGAATAACAAACAAACAATCTCAATAGAATGCCGGATACGAAAAGTTTTAAATTTTTCACATGTTCTTTTTCTGCAGTAAAAACTTTTTTCTCCTTTTTTCTCACATTTCTGGATTAGTAATTGCACAGGAAATGATTAGAAAAGTAGTTTATTTTGCAGGTAGGTCAAAAATACTTAACTACTAATAATATAACTATTGAAAATATTCTGAAATTCAAGTTTTTTTGGTTAAAGAAAGTGATTAGGTAAGTACGATCATTCAGTCTCTGAATCAACTAGAACCGGTGTTGAACTTCTGTCAGTTGGCCAGTAAAGGATTTTGTTGTAAAAGGATTCAAAGCCCACAAAATAGCTCATAAGCTTCTTCAAGTCCTCGATATTCTTGTCGTTTATTGGCCCTTTCCCTACTGGGTCTATAATTTGGCGTCGTCTTTCCCAGGGAAAACGTACTTTCGCCAACGCGGATATAAACTCCCTGCAAGTAACTTTTCCCTTTTTTTTGTTGGGAGTGCTAGAATTTTTTGTGCTTTGATATCATAAAACTCTCTCTCCGTTCTTTAGGTATTCCTCGCCTACTCGTTTCGTCAGATACTGCCGTTTTTTTGTAAATGCTGGGCCACCAGTCTTCGAAAGTGAAGATATGTTTAGTTCGTACATAATGAACAGTAAACCGTCCCATGCAGATCGCTAGAAGAAAGAGTTCCCCATACTGCTGAGGAGTGAAGGTCCGATCAGCTTTTCTTGTGGGACGTTTGATGCTACCAAGGTCACGGTCACGGGGAAGAAAAGAGTGTCCACGAACAGGGAAATAATGACGAATAAGCTCCTACCTCCCATAGTCATAGAAACTCATTACCATAGTATAGTTTTTGTTCTGCCCAACAGCTCCGCCAATGAACAGTAGAAGTTTGGTTACTGTTGAAGGTAATGCTTCTGTGTAATCCTTCAGAAAACTGCATACCTCATCAGAGAATTTTTTTGCGTTGCCCTCATGGTATAGGTACAACTTAGCTTTGTTAGTTTTGACGTCGTGGATGCAAAAATTATTGACCCACAGCTGCCGTAAATAGAACACCTCTTGTACAGGAATCAGAGGCAAAGATTGGTTTTGCATCCTGGTTGTAAAGCTGCATAAAATTTTCTAGCTCGCTTTTTGTGAATACAAGCTCTGCCGCTAGATTTCTTTTTGCACTCAATTTGACATCTCTCAGTTTTGAGGCAAAATTTTTGCATTTTAAAGAGACGTCTTCTTGGGGCTGCCCAAAACAATAACCAAATTTTTCCTGAAAGTATTTGTGAAAAAAAGTGTACTTCGCAATACACTCAGGGTGGTCTTTCAGAAAGTGCTGGTGCATAAGGGTCACATTAAGACGAGCATCCAAGTAATTTTTGGGCTTCCCACCATAATGAGTTTGTTTCACCTCATACTTCAAAATATTGCGATGAATTTTTCAGCGAATTTCACGACTAATGGCGTTCCCGCTTCTATTCAAACCTCGCCAATCTTTGGGTGTCTTTCCAGCAGTCAGTAGCTTACATATTCGATTAACTCAAGCCGAAGAAACGCCCTGTAAGTGCATCAAAGTAATTTTACAAACTAAGACAATTTTCCCATCAATCCTTGTGTTGTAGTTGAAAAAGTTGGGCTTGGGTTTTGTCCTATGACTATCACTACTTTGACAGACTGTAAAGTCTTTCACTTCACTCCACGCACTTCAATAAGACTTGCAGGTATACATTTTTACTTTTCAATGCGTGAAAATTAATTATGCCACAGAACTTGCCTGTTTCCAGCAGAGACATGTAATTAACATTCATCTGTACATCTACAAAGAAATGTTTGTTGTTGTTTGGCTGCAACGTCATTACCTTCGACTTTTGGGAATAATATTTTGTTGATATCTGTCCTCATTCCTAACACCTTTCTTTCTCTTAGTCGGAACACTGTCAACTGATTCACTACACGACATCACACACCGAAAGAACACAATGCTTAGAAACAAAATGTCACTACAAACAAGGGAAATCAAAGTTAAAACGTGCTTCAATATTATAGCAAGGCACCAAACTAATAATGTGAGCCCCAAGATCAGATTCAATAACATGAATTGGTAGGGTTTTTGTCAAATCAACAATCTTGCCATAGCAACAAAATACGTTTTTCTGCAGAAACAGCACAAGTGATTAACTTGTGTCGTTTCTGCCCTCTACGAAATATTTTAACTCTAATATCTAGTAGAAAGGTTAATGGAACATGAGATACTGCTGCACTAGAACACGCGTCAAGGATTTCTGTATCAAAATCTACCATTAACTCAAATCCGCCAAAAATGACACATGTGTCGCTTCTCTAATAACCAATTCAATTAGTACACTGTATTGATATTTCCAAGAGATTAAATATATTACCAACTAGCTTTAGACTTTGTACGCGTAGATGTTGAGGTGAATAAATTCCTATCATTATTAGGAAGAGATTTATTCTGCTTCGAAGGCTAAATTAGTAAAAAATGAATGGTAAAACTATTTTAGAATATATATTTATTTACTAGTCAAGTTGTCAAAACTTTTGATAGATTTAATTATTTTTGTTATAAACTCGATTTTTGAGGAACATTTAAAAAATTGTAGCTCGTAGAACTTTTGCACTACAGACACATTTTTTGCTTAGGTGGATAGAAGAAAGATCAGAAAATCAGAAAGATTTTTTAAGCAATCTACACATGTCAAATATTCATTGCGTTGTTTTGTATGATTTTTTCAATTTGGCCTTTTTCAAACAGCAATAACTCAATATTTTCAAATTTCAAGTGCCAATTTTTATATCGCCATCAGATGAAGCGTCAAATTTCAGATGGAATTGTATAAGCATGTACTATACCCATCTCTTTTAGTTCCAAAATAATTTATGAATATATTGAATTTTGATGATTCTGCAAGAACTAACAGAGAATGCTTTGAAATATTTGAATCAAGAAGCTGAACTGGCTACGCTCACCTGACAGGTGCCTAAAATTAAAGTTTTTGTCACTTCGTTTATTCGAATTTGATATTTCAACAAGAATTGTCGTTCTTTCAGATTGAAAATATTCAAAAAATACAACACATTTGGAATAAAATCACTGGTTATTCAATCGAAAATATATTTAATCATTTTTTAATTCATTTTAGTTTGTCAAAAAGTAGTGGGTAGAAATTGCAGGCAATTCAATAACCAATTTCCAAATTTAACGTCTATGAGTAAAATAAAGTTTCGAAGCATTAGAAGCAATTTTCTACAATTCGGATGAATAAAAATTGTAGGAACATAGCAAAAACCAATCATCGAAGATAATTACATTAATACGAATAAATGATAGTAAACATCATAGGAGAAAACTAATTTACGATCTGAATAAATGTTCAATATGGGCCCCATTTTGCTCGATACATTTGACAGCTCGTATACGAACATGATGAGTTGCCCTCCTAGTTTCCTCAGGATCAATATTACGAAAAGCATTATGAATGCGCTTTAGTAACTCTTCTTTACTTCTTACAGAAATAAGATACACTTCACTCTTGATTTTGCCCCATGAATAAAAATCAAGGGGCGTCAGGTCCGGAGAACGCGGAGGCCACAAATTTGGTCCTTGATTACCCCACCATCTATCCTCGAACATTTCTGTTAGCTGCCGATCTACAGCTCGTGTTTTATGTTCTGGTGCACCATCAATTTGGTAATAGCAATCCCTCAGAATGTTAAAGGGTAATCCATCTAAAAAAGTTGCTAATGTTCCTCTCAAAATTTTCAGGTATCTTTGTCCATTACAATTTTCCTCATAAGTGTGATAAGACAACAAATCATTCATTAAAATTGCAAAAACGTTCACGCTGAATTTATTTTGGAAATCAATAACCTCAATGAAATGTGGATTTTCTGTGACCCAAAAATATCGATTACTCTTGTTGGTTATTCCACTTTCATTGAACTTGGCTTCATCAGACCATATAATTGTTCGCAGAATCGTCTCACCTTGAAGCAGAATCAATAAATTTTCACAGAAATATAGCCGCTTGTGAAGGTCAGTTGGTTGCAATTTTTCTAGTCTGATAAAAAAATACGGGTGCATGTAATGTTTCTTAAGGATCCTTTGAATGGAAGTATAACTCAATCCAATATCCATTGATGCTGACTTAATGGTAGCATGTGGATTGGCACGAAAATACGCAAGCGTATTAATTTGATTGTTGTATTCCTCGAGAATTGATTTTCTTCTAGTTTCTATGTATTTTGTTCCTCCAAATTGCAGATTGCTTCTAATCCTTCGAAATTTTGTTTTACACATAGGCGACAAATTCGGAAATTGGTTATTGAATAGCTTGCAAGTTCTATCCACCACTTTTTGACATTCACCATGAATTAAAATGAGATTTAACATATCCTCGTTTGAATAATCAGCCATTTTATTATCAATCTGGTGTTTTTCAAAAATTTTCACTACAAATTACCAACAATTCTTGTTGAAATATCAAGTTCGAATAAACGAAGTGACAAGTAAATTAATTTTAGGCACCTGTCCGGTGAGCGTAGCCAGTTCAGCTACTTGATTCAAATATTTCAAAGCATTCTCTGTTAGTTCTTGCAGAATCATCAAAATTCAATATATTCCCAAATTATTTCGAAACTATAAGAGATGGGTTTAGTACATGCTGATACAATTCCATCTGAAATTTGACGCTTCATCTGATGGCGATATAAAAATTGGCACGTGCCATTTGAAAAAAATTTAGTTATTGCTGTTTGAAAAAGGGTGAATTGAAAAAATCATACAAAATAACGCAATAAACATTTGACATGTGTAGATTGCTTAAAAAATTCCTTGATCCTTCTTCTATCCACCCAAGCAAACATTGTGTTTGTAGTGCAAAATATCTACGAGCTACAATTTTTTTAAATGTTCCTCAAAAATCGAGTTTATAACAAAAATAATTAAATCTGTCAAAAGTTTTGGCAGATAAGTGCCAACAACTTTGGTATTTTATGTCTTGCTCAAATGTCGGTTCTAGATGCATAATAAAAAGGTAGAGTGCCATTTGAAATAACAAAGTGATGACCCACTTCCGGTATAACCGGAAATATTTCACTTCAATTGGAAATCGCTAGTTATGGCCGCGTATAAAATTTCAGCTCGATATTGTAATTGAAACTCAAAAAGTTTTTAATGGACGGTCCCAGTGGATATCCCTGTATAAAGTATTAACTTATTGACGTGCGGTGCAAGAATCACAGCCTGCAAGCCGAACTTATTCTGGAAACCGTAATAGAACTGTCAGTTTGAGAAACAGTTCTCTGTTAGGTCTATCCCAGCCATTCTCAATGCCTCTGAATTTTATTGATGGTCATGTCAAAGCACACTTTTTGGGGAAACTGCAGTATTTCAAATTCAAATGAATTCTCTAATAGCGTCAACGGTATTCTAGGTATAAAGTTTCCTGTTGAGCACATCCAGTGGATACAGTGGCCTTGGTAATGAGGCGGTGAAGAACTTCTATCTGCAGTCTTGTGCCATTGCACAATGTTGGAGGCTTAATGTTTCTTGATAACATAACTGGTGATCCAACTTTCAAAAGATTATTATTTGGTGGAAGACCTGTTGGTCTTAGGGTACTAAGGAAATCCACAAAATAGTTTATTGCATCATCAGATTTTAGTACTGAATCCACTGACTTATTATGTACTTCAACTGCTTCAAATGACTGGAGTAAAAGGTCATTTATTGTGGCTAAATTTTCATTTTTGGGAGTCAAGATAGCACGATCATATAATCATTCTATGGGCCTTGTCATGAGATCGTTGACATCAGTATAAACTGTGTTAGTGAATTGTGTAAGTGATGTCGCCGCTGATGAAAAACTTTGCGGAATTGTAATTTTACCATCAATTGTAGGGTAATCACAGTTTTTTGTTTTAAGTAACATTTCAGAAAACTGTTCTCCTCTCAAATGGATCCTCATGTTTTATTTAAACCGAGCATCTGTGTGTGACTCCACAAATATTACGATTTTAAACACGACTTTCCCTGATCCGCTCGTTTGCCCCTTAGTCTACGGGTTAAGTCTGCTGAAAGTCTCCAGATAACAGAACTGTAATTTCACCCATGAGGCTATTATTGGCTTTTATATCTTTCAATGTTCTATTAAGAGCTTCGACACCACAATTATAGTCCAGCGTTCATTCATGCCATACTATTAACTTGGTATCCTTAACCGACGTGGTGCCAATATCTTGCGTTAACTACGTTGTAGATCCCTGGGAACCCAACTTCTTCAAATGCTCAAATTTTTGTCTCTGCTTAGTTTTGTGAGATTCTTTTTATTGCGATTCAAAGATAACATACCAAGGTAGTAGAAATTTATTCAATATCTCCCAAAATTGTGTGAATATTGAAAATAATGAAGAGAAAAATTAACGAAAAATGACATATATTGAAATTCTAAACTAGAATGTATTCTATGGAATGAATTTTCAATGTGCAGGTACTTTCACAAAAATTTCTGCAATACCTAAACATGAAATACATTCAGTAGGTCATTCTAGCTCGTTTACGCAAGTTACACATACTTTTTCACTACACTGTAAGCAAATGTCTCTTTTGCATATTTTGCACAGGTAACTTGTCTTTCTTTTCAGTTTCGGATCACATAGATAACACACTTTCTTTGCATTTCTAGGCAGCGTCTTCGAATCATTTGGAATTTCTGGAACTTTAGTACCTAATACTCTATGAACGCTCTGTCTAAGTTCTCTTGGGAGGCGAATTATTTGCCCTTTCTTTCAGAAGAAGTTGCTTCGCCAGAAGTTTCAGAAATTGCAATCTTGTGTACTGCGTTTATGAAACGCTTTGGTGGATTTTATAAGCGTTCAGGTCATTCATGTTGATAATACGGAAAACGGCCAACGTCTTGTTCTCCTGCTACAATAATATTTCGAGTATTTTTCGTTAACTGAGTCCACACCTACCTTTGTTCTATTGTAATATGAATTGATTTCCGGCAACCCATTTTCTACATCATCTTCTTTGCTATGGTACATTGATGAAATCAAAACAACAGCCTTATTTTGTAAATCCATACAATGTAAGTGTCAGTAATATTTCTGTTTCCAAATATTGGCCTGCATTACCGAAGAACTGCTTGGGTGGGTATTGCAAACTTTTTCCTAAGGTGTTACATCTTCTAGAGCATCCGTTACCTTTCCACAGTAAATATACGTATTGTAAACGTAGTGCGTTCTAGCATCTGCCAAACATTGAACTTTTATGCCGTATTTTTCTGGTTTTAAAGGAACATACATTTTGAACTTACATCGCCCCCTGAAATCCACAATCATTTCATCGACTGTGCAATTTATTCCAAGTAAAAACGAGTTTTGTGAATTCTGATCGAATTTTTTTAGAGTATGTGACACTGCTGCAGCTGGATTGTCTTGAACTAATTCCTGTCTTTCTTCCTGAGTATCAAATCGTAGGCACATCAAAAGTACGGAAAACGGCGCGCGGAAGAAACCAATCGGGATACTTCCCTGCCAGTACCATCTGTGGCAAAAATAACTTGGATATCTTCATTATTTGATTTGAACACAGACGTCAACGAAAGGAGACCCAAAAATCCATTGATTTCCGTTTCGTCCGTATCTCTGAATTCAGTACGATTATCGTTACATTCTTTGTCACGATCATCTGTAAGCTTCACTGATCGCTTTGAACTTTTTGTTGCCATCGAAGTTAAAAAATCACACAAACTACGTTGTACGTCCCAGGGACACTCAACCTCCACCTAAGAATACTTCCGATGCACTGAACGCCGTGCTTTGCTAGTATGTCGAAGATACTTGCACCATATGAAGGTACTGAGCGCCACCAGTTGATAAAGTCAATAATTACAAAAATATTCACCTTTATTTCCTACAGGGTGTCCAACAGACCTCACAACGTCAGTTAAGACCTAAAAATTTGGGCCGTGTTACTTTATTCAGAGATACTGCATAACGGTATTTCAGTATGATTAAAATTAAGACGCAGCTTTAATCTTGAATCGCCTATCATATTCCCATGTAACAAAGTATAAGCAATGACAGAAGAGGCGACAGCAAAATCTATTCCAAGGTCTTTACGTATTTTGCCTAATAGCAGAATTAGGACAAACTTCTTGTTGGAAAATATTTGACTCAAGGTTTTATCGATACTTTCGATTGTTTGATTGTAATCGCAGCATAGCTCTTCAGTTAGTAACACACAGTGTTAGACACTACTTGGGCCAATAAATCAGTGTCGTAAATAATTTCTGTAGTCTCAGTTTTGCAGCAATGGATCATTTCTGGTGGTATACCATATTGCCCTAAAAGTTACCCTCTCAAAAACAGTACTGTATCCCCAATAGCAATCAAACATTTATTGTAAACTTCATCCACAACCAGACGAACATCGTCTTGAAGTTTTCTCTACTTGTCGTTTTATATCCCCTTTGTATTTTCCCCAAAGACTCTTGGCATATGATAATTCATAAAACAGCAAAACGGAAAAAGGTAACGTAGTCTGAGCAGCGAACTACAAACAGCAGCTTCTTCCATAGTGGCTGATAATCCTCCAATAAACCTAGAGCCTCAAATGCCGACTAACATATGGGATAAAAATACTATTGATAGTTTTTTAATCTAAGAAAGATGTTGGATTTGAACAACATGAAGTAAGCACAAATAATAACATTCGGAGTTATTTGGGTGAACAGTATACATCGTACACAAAGCTGGAACTTTCTTTACTCTGGGTCATCCATTGATATCGGTTCCTCGGTTTTTCATCTCAAACCTGTTATATTTCGATACATGGTATGAAGGAACTTCAACGTAAAGAACGGTTTTGCCTAATCATTCATAGCATAAATCAAAATAAGCTGAAACAGTAGTTTTCTGTTGGTTGTTAACCTAATTGATTAGGTTAGGTTAGATTAGACTACAATCTCTGTCCGCTTTCTAAATACACAGATTAACTATTGTCAGAAACTTTTCGCGTATGGCAAACGCTAGAATTCTCCAAACAATTTCAGAACTACTATCGACCATATTCTTTGTTAATATGGGCAGCCAAAGTACATGAGAAAACTGGATGGTTGAACGTGAGTCTCACTCTTAAGGATAGATCTTCATATTCCTGTTTACCCGTTTAGGGGTTGAATATCCAAAAACAGTGAAATACATTATGTAGTTACAAAATTGAATCTACAATATCATAGAATAACCATTTCAGAACACTGGTTTCAAAAACTAGAGTTCCAAACATTCATTATCCTTAAAACCTCTATAAATAGATTTGATGATTTCAAATGCGAGCGTTCTAACATGAATGTCTTAGTTCCTTGGAGAATCAGCCAAAACGATCGCCGACAAGTGCTACCATAGTTGTGGTAAAATTTATTAAAATATCCATACAATGACAATAATTGACTATCTAAGCAGCTGGAAATAAAAATTGAAAAGGATAGAAAACTAAGCAAAACAAGATTTGTCTTACCATGTGTGGAAATTCTCTGCGACTTGCTTCAACTCCCCCAACAATCAAAGGAATTACCTTGAATCCACATGTGTCAACTTCTTCATTTTCTTTATCGATGAATAATATTGCTGGTTTTTCGTAACTAATGACTAGATTTGAATATTCTGAACACTCTGAAATCAATTAAATATAATATAGATTTTAAGTAATTCATCGAAAAGATGATAACTTATAGAATTATCTCGTTTTGGATTTGTGAGCCGCGATAGCTTGGTTTTATAATTTCTACAGAGTGTTCGATCTCAAAGGAGCCGCCTGTATATTTCTCATCCCGTAATGGATGGAAAGATCTACCGAAATACGTCGTATGATTTCATTAGGGGAACATCTCTTCGAAGCCTCTTTACAACGGTATATATGGTAACAGAAAAATTTATGATAGGCTTATGTTAAATTGGGAATAGTATAATTTCAAAGGATCTCTTTGTTACAATTTAAATTTTCAAGATAATTAAGTAAAACTGTAAATTCCGAGTCTTCCGCTGGTTTATGGTTTTATTAGTTTATTGAGGGTAGCGTTAGACAAGGACAATACGAAAGTGACATGTACATATGAAGGGCTCAGAGGCCAATCAGTGTAAGTCAGTTTTTTCCAGAAATGACTTACAAACTGCACGAGATTCTATTTTATTAGAACTTTCATTTGACAGAACATTCAAGTCACTAGTTTAACTATTCAGCGAGAGATGGCGCGACTATTCTTGTCTTCCAAAAATTATCCGAAATTATTCCAACTGGTGTAAGTCAGTCATCTGTCAATTTGCTTGCAGTTTCTTTCGGTTTAGTTTATCCAGTGACTGCTGAGTGACGCCCAAGAACATAATTACTCGTACTTGGTACTATCCATACTAATATGAGCGTTTCAGAAAGTGAAAGAGATCCTTTTTCTGATAGTGGTTCTTAGTATTCTCCTGAAAGAGAGCCACATTCATCCGATTCCAGGAAGTGAAATTAGCCTCAAAAGAACAGTTTTAAAAAACATGCTTATTCTCAGTAAGAACTTTATGTTTTTTGTTGAAATGCTGAACATAATGAATGAGTAGTTGCAAATGAACTCAATACCATTCTTTCACTTTTTCTTTGACACTGATTGGCTTCTGAATATCTTGTTTCATTCTTCAGACTATTCAGCTGCAGAGGACCATCCGTGCCAACATGATAATAATAACAACGACTGCGATAATAATGGCAGAGGAAAGAATGGCGGAGATAATAATAAAAGGGATCTGATACGGGGAAGAAAACGTGAACGAAACAAATCAAAATCTAAAGGAATAGTCAATTCCGCTAAAAGAACTTCAGAGAAAGCGTACGTAAATCGAAGTGGCAGAAACATACTTGAAAATAGTTTCAGAAATGTAGACTGTGGCTGTTCTAGAAACTATTCTGACTCTGTATATCCGCAGGAATGACCAATAAATTTTGAGTCGTTTTATGATTTGGAAATAATACCAAACAAAATGTTTATCTTCGTGGATTGATCCAAAACGCAACTGTGAAGCAACGTCGGTCAAGAAACGCATAGAGGCAGCCAAAAACCAAATCTATAATATACTATTAAACGACATCAACACTGTCAACTCGTGTATGTAAAAAATTTTTCATTGATACTTCACAGATAATTGATGGTCGAATCTATAAAGTATCTTCTAGCCATGACCCGTCCTCTTGGATCGATAGGAGAGGCCATCGGGAACCTTCCTACAAGATAGGTGTTACAAAAGTCAGGGAACATATTCCGTCATTTCCTGCTTATAAAAGCCATTACACGTTGTCCGATGCACTAAGTAGAAAATACCTGAATCCTAATCCAAGTATAAGAAAACTGTTCCAACTTTACATTGAAACATGTCAGGAAGAATCTATAGAATCTGTGAAGAAAAAATGTATTATCACGTTTTTTATAAGTCCTTCAATTCACATTTCAAGACGCCAGCAGAAGACACTTGCCAATTATGCAACTCATTACAGAATATTCTGAATTTCAGCCAGATTGACGAAGAGAAACATAAAGCAGATATTCACAAAGAACTTCATCTTCGAAAAGGTGAAAGTGCTAGAACTTCAATGAACAACGATAGTCAGCAGGAGAAAATACTCACGTTCTTATATTTGACCTGGAAAAAGCCTTGGCCTTTCTCAAACTCCGCACATCGGTTGCTTATTATAAACTTAACATGGGCGTTTATTTGGGGATCCATAGCTTCAATGATAAGAAGGGATACATGTTCATGTGATATGAGACCGAAGGATCTCGGGGATTGCAAGAAACTGGGGCCTGTTTGGTGAAGCACCTGAAAGCTCATGCTGCCAATCATGATAAGATTAATATGTACTCAGATTGCTGCACTGAGCAAAAGAGAAACATAAAATTGGGTTTAGTATTACAAAAGCTGGTTCAAGACCCAGAAATGAACACTCAAAACATTGATCACAAATTTGTGGTGTCTGGGCACAGTTATTTGCCCAACGACGCCGATTCGGTGTCATTGCATCAAAAGCTTGCAAAAAGGAATTTATTAATAGCCCTATAGATTGATTCAATATAGTTGGTGCTGCCAAAAAAAACCCGTCCATTTCAGGTCGAAGTATTGAATAGAGAGGAGTTTATTTCAACAAAAAAATTGAAAGAGAGTATTTGCAATAGAAAAATCAATACTGAGGGTGGCATAGTGAATTGGTTGAAAATAAAGTGGTTGAGATACTTCAAAAACGAACCTCATTCCATATTCTTTAAAGAAACCTTACAAGAAGACTTTCCTTTTTGAAATCGATATAAAATAGACGACCTGAAAAGGAAGACCTCCTGATTTATATAATATTGATCAGAATCTATTATAGTCAGAGCGAAGACATGTAAAAGCTGTGAAGAAAAAGCACATGTTAGACTTCTCACCCTATATTTCTCCGACCTATCACCCATATTACAAATGTTTACCTTCCATACATAACCTAACACATGCTTCCACTCCTCAGGCTGATAATGATACAGGAAATGAGAGTTAGAGTGAACTTATCGATGAAGTTTTTGAAAACTTCCAATGTTAAAGATCTCAGCAGTGACAATTCTTTATGCTTTCATGGTTTACTTGTAGTCAAGGCATTAAAGGAATGAACCATCGATTTTTTGCTTAGTTATATGGATTTTGAAGCAGTTTGACACGTTAGATTCGTGAGAGTCCTAGAAACTATTTGAACTAATCTGCTGCGGGTACCAGGTACTCCGCAGGCTCTTCTCGATCTTACTTTCATGTTCAGCGACCTCGAAAACCAACTAGTGATAATGTGGGTCAATTATATGGCAAATTATCATAATACTTCAGAGGAAGACGTTTCGAACACCCGCTGCGGGTACCAGGTACTCCGCAGGCTCTCGCTAATCTCGTATTCGTGTTAAGCGATCTCGACAACCCCCGAGTAACCAGTGTGGACCATTTCTATGACAAATTGTCACGATATTCCAGAGGAAGACGTTAAAACACCCGCTAGGGGCACCAGGTACTCTTCAGGCTCTTGCCGACCTCGTGTGCATGTTTCGTGACCTCAAAACCCCCCGAGTAACTAGTGTGGACCAATTCTATGATAAATTGTCATTATACTCTATAGGAAGACGTTTAAAGCAACCGCTGCGGGTACCAGGTACTCCACAGGCTCTCGCCGATCTCGTATTCTGGTTGACCGACCTTGACAACACCCGAGTAACCAGTGTGGACCAATTCTATGACGGATTGTCATAATACTACAGCGGGAGACGTTAAAACTCCTACTGCGGCACCATGTACTCTGCAGGCTCTTGCCAACCTCGTGTTCGTGTTTAGTGACCTCGAAAACCCTTGAGTAATCAGTATGGGCATATCCTATAATAAATTGTCATGATACTTTAGAGGAAGACGTTAAAACACACGCTGCGCGCACCAGGTACTCTGTAGGCTCTCGTCGACCTAGCGTGCGTGTTTAGTGACCTCAAAAACCCCCAGATAACCAGCGTGGGCCAATTTTATGATAAATTGTCATTATACTCTAGGGGAAGACGTTTAAAACAACCGCTGCGGGTACCAGGTACTCCACAGGCTCTCGCCAATCTCGTATTCTAGTTGAGCGACCTCGACAACACCCGCTTAACCAGTGTGGACTTATTCTATGACTAATTGTCATAAAACTACAGCGGAAGACGTTAAAACTCCTACTGTGGGCACCAGGTACTCTGCAGGCTCTTGCCGACCTTGTATTTGTGTTTAGTGACCTCAAAAACCCTTGAGTAATCAGTGTGGGCCAGTTCTATGACAAATTGTCATGATACTCCAGAGGAAGACGTTAAAACACCCGCTGCCGGTACCAGGTACTCCACAGGCTCTCGCCGATCTCGTATTCTAGTTAAGCGACCTCGACAGCACCCGAGTGACCAGTGTGGGCCAATTCTATGATAAATTGTCATGATACTTTAGAGGAAGACGTTAAAACACCCGCTGCGAGCACCAAGTACTCTGCAGGCTCTTGCCAACCTCGTGTTCATGTTTAGTGACCTCAAAAACCCCCGAGTAATCAATTTGGGCCAATCCTATGATAAATTGTCATGATACTTTAAAGGAAGACGTTAAAACACTCGCTGCGAGCACCAGGTACTCCGTCGGCTCTCGTCGACCTCGCGTGCGTGTTTAGTGACCTCAATAACCGCCGGGTAACCAGTGTGGGCAAATTTTATGATAAATTGTCATGATACTTTAGGAGAAGACGTTATAACACCCGCTGCGAGTACCAGGTACTTCGCAGGCTGTCGCCGACCTTCTGTGCGTCTTCAGTGACACCAAAACCCCCCCGAGTGATATATTGGGATTTATTTTCACGATTATTTACCGATGTTCGAATTTGTGATAATTGTCTACTTCAAAGTACAATTCTGAAATGCATTCTTCTGATGCTCAAATACAACTAGGGATTTCCTCATGATTAGATTAGTTTACGAAGTTTTTCACGAATCCAACGCACCAAACACCGTTAAAATCCATCTTACTCCGCATGAAATCGATGGTGAGGCCTATTTTTGTGATTTGATGCCTCGACCATTGGCTAGTACACACAACCAAATTTATATGGAATCATCCGATATTTTGAATATTACCTCAGGGATTTTGGAAATTTCGAAGGATTTTTAGAACTGATCCTTTTTGAGATATTTCAATTGAAAGAAGAAATAAATCAAGGTTCATTTTAAGAAAGAAACAAATAAAAGAAAATAAGAGACTCTTTCCGCATGTAGTAAAAAAAATTGAAAATTGTTTTTTCACGGAGTAGGTGTTTTCTTTCCACCTCAGTAGCTTGTATTATCTCCTCTTGCCCTGATATAAGCCTGCTGATAGGCTTGCTTTGGATTAGGTTTTCGACCTCCTCTGGGGTGATATTCTGCCACTCTGCTGTGGCGGCTTTGATGAGCTGTTGTGGAGTTCTTTGATTAACCTGGCGTGATCTGATTATCCTTTTGAGATTCTTCCATAAATATTCAATAGGATTTACGTCTGGAGAGCAAGCTGGTGAAATTCTCACCGTTGGTACCTCGACAGAGTCTTACTATAGGCTCCAGCACTAGTCCACGTAATTTCTAGGCGTTACACTAGCAGGAAACGAAATCAAATCTGTTTTGCCTTCTAGCCTAACTTTATTCTTCACAAGTAGTCAAGGATCTAAGGTTAAAAACTATGAATAATGTAAAATACCGAGTGATTCCATATAAATTTGATTGTGCACAACGCTAATTTTCCATCTGATTTTTTTCATGAATCTCTGAAAACACCCATTTTTAATGAAAGTGCAAAATCCGAAAATTCAACAGATATAATTCGTTGTAATTCCTGTCCAGTCATTTCATGTTGACGTCACATTGTTGGGGTTTTTTGAACCTATTAGAAGGATAAATGTTTATTTGACGAAATGAAATAGTTTTCTTCAATAAGTCACTGACTTAGCAAACCAGCCTCGTATTTCGACATACCCACATTTAATATCCGGAAAAACTAAATGTTTGGGTAGCAATTTTCAGAAACCCTTGATTGGACCTCAATTTATTCCTCGTAATTCAGACGTTGAAATTTATCTGGATAAGCTGAATAATGCGATTGATCCATAGATAACAGAAAAATAAGAAACCGATACTCTACTACTCGAACAAGACCAGTTTGCCCATACCTCAATTTGCAATATCCTGGTCATTGAGTTGGATGAAGAGGTATTATAGAGGAGCCTGCCTGATCTCCTGACCTGAACCCTCAAGACTTTTTCTTGTGAGGACATCGTAGAAAAAAAATTTCGGTATTAACCCTGAGAGTTCAGGCGATCTATGTCAGCTTACTTTTGGATAAGCGTCGTCAAATAACTCCTAATATGCTGAACCATGTTGAAGACGATTGTCAGTCAGTCCAGGATGTATTATTGTAGGTGTGGGTGAAGGAGAATTTGAAGATTTGATTCGAAATCTTTCAATTTAATTTTTTTATCATACTACACAGTTTCTTTACAACAAAAAACTTCATTCTCCACAAGTAGTCTAAGATCCATGGTTAAAAACAATCAATAATGTAAAATGCCAAGTGATTCCATATAAATTTGGTTGTGTGTATTAGTCAATCTGTTACAGTGGAATTTTCACACGCAATGCGCAGTTTAAACAAAGAGCACAATGCTAATTTTCCACCTGAGGTTTTTCATGAAACTCTGAAAACACCCATTTTTAATAAAAGTGCAAAATCGGAAAATTTAACAGATATAATTCGTTGTAATTCCTGTCACGTCATTTCACCTTGACGTCACATTGTTGGGGTTTTTTGAACCTATTGAACTTTTTCAGAACACCTTTGTGTTCTGAGAGGAGAATAATTATTATGCAGATTCAATAAGAAATGTGTATATGATTCCGAATGTTATCGAATTCTTTCAGTAGCTAAAAAACTGCAAAGTTTGATCACAGGTGATTCACCATTTCATTTATTTTATGGAAAACGTCGAGAAATGTAGTAGGACAAGATCTTAATCAGTATCAAGGTTATTTTCATAAATTTGATATTGGAAATGAAAAAAGCAAAATATTCCTTGTCGAATATGGCCCCCGGAAATCGGAAAATAGCAGATCTGAAGCTCATCTACAAGTCAAAGTAAAGGTAATAGTCAGATGGACATTACAATATACCAAGTACGAGTAGCGAAGCAGGTTCAACGCAGGATTGGAAGAATTTTCCCGAACCATTAAATTGTGATCTTGCACTTGACCTTGATCTTACGTTTAAGGTTAATTCAATGTTACATTAGTACAAGATTGAATCAATTCATGAATTTAAATGATGATGATTTACTCGAAGTTATTTGAAATTGTGAACAATAACCTGACGATTATACTTTTTCACTTGATTGAGACGTTAACTGACATAACAGTAGTTATGTATGCTCATGTACGAGGGTGGTTTGATAAGTTAGTGACTTTTTGAATTTCCCGCGCAGTTACTTCAAATGCAACAGTGCTGCCGTCAATTGTAATCTATCAGTGGGCAACTTTCTAATTTTGAGCAAGCTACGTCGTGCAGTTGGGGTTTGATAGCCATTCAAAGTAGACAACCTCGTGAATTTTTACGAAAATGAAAAGAGTGAATTTCGTGTGCTGATTAACCATTACTTTTTAAGTAAAAAATCCGTCACTGAAACTGAGGGAAGACTTGATAAATATAACGGGGACCATCAATCTCAATGGTTCAATACCTCATGCTGTAGGTATCTCAGCTGAACGGCTACATCATATTTTACACGAATATTTGGACATGAAAAAACTCTCCGCGAGATGAGTACTTCAAAGGAGTGTTTAGCGATGTTCAGCCGTAATCCGAAAGATTTTTTGCGCCGTTTTGTTACTGTTGATCAAACATGAATCCATCACAATACGCCAGAGACCAAGGAACAATCGAAATAGGACCAAAGAAGGCCAAACAGAGTAAGTCAGCCAACAAGGTTATTGCCACATTTTCTTGGGATGCACGCGGTCTCATTCACATCAATTACCTTGAGAAAGGGAAAACGCTCATCAGCGAATATTATTCAAAGCTTTTGAACAGATTTGACGTTGATTTGAAGCAAAATCGGCCGCATTTGGCGAAAGAGAAAGTGCTAGTCACGAATTCCAAAGTCCACGAATTAGGATGAGAACTGCTACCACATCCAGCATATTCTCCAGATTTAGCTCCCTGAGACTATTTTCTGTTTCCAAACCTGAAGAAATGGCTGGACGATGAGAGATTTGAGTCGAATGAAAAAGTCATTACGGAAACAAACAAGAATTGGGGAACCATTTGAGACAGGCTATTGAAGGCATTACAGCTCAACAGTTAAATAATGTTGTGAGGAGACCATCAATCGTATGCGATGTTGTGTTCGTGAGAATGGTGGTATTGTCGAACATTTATTATAATTATTTCGTTTTCGCTGTTAGCTCTTTTGTTGTCATTTTGACACCTCGTAAAAAACGAGCAATCAAATGTTCAGTACTTAATTACCTACCAATCACCATTATTCAAGTTACTGTGAACTCCACTACCATTTTATTGATGGTAATTCCTGTATTGTACATGAGTATTCAGTTTTTATTAGCTTCTTGTTGATAATGGAAACCGGTCCAACCAATGTAAAATTTTGTCATTCTTTACATGAATAAATTAGTGATAGTTAAAACATAGTAACTTGTTTTATTTTATTATTCATTATGAATATCAACTATCACGTAGTTCAGGCTTCATCGATCAATTATTTGAAAGTATCTGTATGTATGTGTGGTCTACTTCACCTCTGATTCTAGTCATGAATTTTATGACATTTTTTCAACTTATTTGAAAATCTCTTGATTGACGATAGTAGTTTGTTATTGATGTGGGATTTCAATCTTCCATATTTAGAAAAGTATGATAAAGAATGATAATAATAAGTGTCTTCTCCTTCAGGAGTTTTTAAGTATTCATAATCTCGTTCAGTATAATGGGGTATCACACTACTTAGGTGTCTAGACTTAGTAATTTCCAGTTTGGATATGAGGGTTTGTAGATCTGCTTGTTAATCAGTGAAGGAAGATCTGTACCACCCTGCCCTATATTTTATAACTATGTTGGAAGAAACAATTATTGAGGAAACAGTAAGCGAAAAATTCAGGTATAACTTCGCCAATGGCAATTACTTGTTGTTAATTCATGAAGTAAAGAACTGTAATTGGTCAGATGTTAGTGGATTTGATGATGTAGATGAGGTGTTGGCTGTTTTTTATGATGACCTGTATGGGTGTCTTGACAGGACCATTCCAAAATTTAGGAGCAGCAAACGTTCAAATGAGTCGTAATTTCCTGCATGGGATTCTAGAGATAGAGTCAATTTGATAAAACAAACTTCATAAAGTAATATTTAAAAACGATTCAAATGCAGATGACTATAATTTATATGTACATCCATGAAATGATATTGGACGATCGGATTATGCAAGTGCGTGAGTTGACTCATGCTGTAGATATCTCAGCTGAACGGGTACGTCATATTTTACACGAATATTTGGACATGAAAAAACTCTCCGCGAGATGAGTACCGCGATTGCTCGCATTCGACCATAAGTGCAATCGTGTGACCACTTCAAAAGAGTGTTTAGCGATGTTCAGCAGCAATCCGAACAATTTTTGCGCCGTTTCGTTATTGTGGACGGAACATGGATCCATCACAATACGCCAGAGACCAAGGAACAATTGAAATAGGAAAAGAAAGCCAAACAGAGTTTGTCAGCCAACAAGGTTATTGCCATATTTTTTATGATGCACGCGGTGTCATTTACATCGATTACCTTGAGAAAGGCAAAACGATCACCAGCGAATATTTTTCAAAGCTTTTGAATAGATTTGACGTTGACTTGAAGCAAAAACGGTCGCATTTGGCAAAGAAGAAAGTGCTGTTCCATCAAGACAATGCACGTGTGCACACTTGTCTAGTCACGAAGTCCAAAATACACGAATTAGAATGAGAACTGCTACCCCATCCAGCATATTCCCCATATTCAGCCCCCTGCGATTATTTTCTGTTTTCAAACCTAAAGAAATGGCGGGGCAATAAGAGATTTGAGTCGAATGATAAAGTCATTACGGAAACAAACGTGTATTTTGAGAGCCTTGAGAAAACCTATTACTTGGAGGGAATAAAAAATTAGAAAAACGCTGGACTAAATGTATCGAGCTAAAAGGCGATTATGCAGAAAAATAAAATGTTTATTTGCCGAAAAAATTTGTTGTATTTTGTTTGTATTTCGACAAACCCACATTCAATATCCGGAAAAACTAAATGTTTGGGTAGCAATTTCAAGAGATCCCCTAATTGGACCTCAATTTATTCCTCGTAATTCAGACGTTGAAATTTATCTGGATAAGCTGAATAATACGATTGATCCATTGATAACAGAAAAATAAGAAACCGATACTTTAGTACTTGAACAACGATAGCATTTCCAACAAGAACACGCCACACCAGTTTGCCAATACCTCAATTTGCAATATCCTGGTCATTGAGTTGGATGAAGATGTATTATGTAGTAGCCTGCCTGATCTTTTGATCTGAACCCTCAAGACTTTTTCTTGTGAGGACATCTTGGATAAAAAAAAAATTTGAAATCAATCCTGAGAATTCAGGAGATCTATGTCAGCTTATTTTTGGACGAGTGTCGTCAAATAACTCCTAATATGCTGAACCATGTTGAAGACGATTTTCAGTCCAGAATGTATTATTGTAAGCGTGGGTGAAGAACAATTTGAAAATTTAATTCGAAATCTTTCAATTTAATTTTTTCTATTGAAAACATAATGAAACAATACCTTTTTTCAAGGTTGTAGTAGTGGAGGACTTTCACTTACAAAACAAAAACCTACTTTCTTCATCCAAAAGCTCAAGGTAAGACAATTTATTGTACTCAGGGCTATCTACTCTCGAAAATTTTTCCTTCAAAACAAACATTGAGGTCGCTCCTTCAAAATGAAAAATGAGTTTTTGCGAAAAAGATTAGTCACAATTTCTTTTCTCATACATCATTGTAGATTGGCTTTGAAGCTTTGAAATGACTCAAACCTTTTTCTCTATTCTATTTTGAGGGGTTGGAGCGCCCCTCTTAGGAGATCGTTCCTTGAAGCCTCAAATATACGTGAATCATACGGCGTATTTCAGTAAATTTCTCTAATCACTATGGTATGTGAAATATTACAGGATGGCCCGTTTTTTTTTATTGCCAAAATGCAGAACGGGGCAAATATTCAACTTTGACGTCTCTAAAACAAGTAATACTATTTTGCTTGAAAATACATTGCTGAAATCAATAAGCGAAAAACCGTCAGATATCAAAATTTTACAAAATTAAGATTAATCTTCACAATTTTATCAATAGGAAACCAAATTAATTTCACGACCTCCTTAAATGAAACATCTGCAATGCTTTATTTCACTCACACGGGCGCATTGCAGGTCGTCTCTTTAAAGATCACTTATATATAATACTTCCACCAATCTAGCGGACTCCCTTGATTTAGTCTTATGCGACTATTTCATATTTCTGAAACTACAGTTGGAGGTACGTAGACGCAGAAATGTCAAAAAGCGAGTCAAAATTTTGGGAAGGTAAGTACCTGGAGCTGAGCCATTCACTGAAACTGATTTTGTACCCTCCAAGCCACTGTTATAGCATCTATTCAAGGATCTCATTTCCCTAACACATTACATGCACAATATTCTGCTCGATTTGGAACACGGTGGATATATTAAAGGTAATTTCTGTTCGGACATCACTAGCTAGAAAGCAACTCCGATAGTCTAATAACAATGAGTTACTTACTTTTATAACTTTTATAACCTATTGAGTTTGGTGCAAAAGGGTTCACATTAGATGAACCTGTTGGCCTCTTCGTTTCCTTGGCGCGTTCAGTAGTAGTTTTAGTGGTTTTGGTTGTCCCCCATGTATTTGTCATCGGTCTATTTGTTACAGGCCTATTTGTAACAGGCCTATTTGTAATAGGTCTCTGAGTCG
The DNA here is from genome assembly GCA_013387265.2 of Cryptolaemus montrouzieri. Lineage (NCBI taxonomy): Eukaryota > Metazoa > Arthropoda > Insecta > Coleoptera > Coccinellidae > Cryptolaemus > Cryptolaemus montrouzieri. The sequence goes on from JABFTP020000103.1 coordinate 66,284,297, forward strand.
GAGTTGGTGGAGGGCGAGAGTCCCCATTTCTATCACCACAACAAACTATTGGAACAGTACCAGCAAATCCACAAGTCTGAGGAAATTGTTGCTTCTGTATTAGTTGAAGCGCTGAAGCACATTTTAGAATAGTTGTACATTGACCTGGAGCACCGTTGCTTTTCAACGTACATGAATCTCCTGAAATAAAAAATTGCATGATTGTTGATGTTTATTTCTACCAAATTGCATATTCTCAGTGGAATGAAAAGATTGATAATACGAGGGCTACGTTATATATTTTGGGTTGAAAGGAAACTACAGGAGTGAAAAATGGCAACATAGCAATAATGAAAACCCTAAATTTTCATTAGTAAAACTCTGACAGACTGAACGCGAAAACAACTTTATCTTAACGAAACATTGGGTTGACCATCAGACATATGCTCGCGGTGATCTACTACAATTACAAAGTTGCTTTAACTGACGTACGAAGTGTAGAACGGCGACAGCGCTCATTTGATGATGAAAGTCCATCACGAGAAACTGTGTTTCGGGGTAAAGAGAGAACGGATACCGCTTGGTGGTGAACAACGTGTTGGAAGGTCCTATTCATTAGTGACTGTTAGCCGTATCTAAAATGCACATATCAAGTGATTGAGGCAACCTTTGGTGCTCGATTCACAACACTCAATTCAATTTTACATGAGCATCTCGATATGAGGAAAATGTTAATCTTGTGACCCGCATAAGTTGAACAGTTTCCAGAAAACAGAGCCGTGTGGAATCACAAAGATGACACAACTCCAACCATTACGAAAGAGCAAATGTTGAAGTAGTTATGTATGGAGTTTTCTTTCAGAATACAGTATCAGTGAGAGCTATCAAACTTGAAAATACTTGAAAATCAGCAAACAGTGACAGCCAACTGATACACCATCAAATGCTTACATGCAATGCTTGAATCAGTGAGGATTCGTGGAATAATGTTGCATGATGACCATGCATTGAAGATGAAAGTCATGCCGCATCCGCCCTACTCGGCTGATCTAGTTATATATTATGTCTGGTTGTTCTTCAACCTAAAATAAATTTATGTGTTCGACGTTTCACGATGGAGAAGGAGATGGAAGAAGTAATTTATTACTTTTTGAGAGCATTACCAAAGATGATTGGCTTCAAGTCTTTCAGATGAGGAAGCTTCGGTTACAAAAGTGTATTGATGTAGGTGAAGATGACTTTGAACATAAATAAACCAATTCATACGCTTCATACTCCTCGCGTATTTCGTGTATCTCAAAATATACACTTATATAGCGCAGCCCTCGTTTTATATGGAATAATATGATCTGAATTCTAATTCTTAAATCGGCTTCGAAATTAAGTAATCTATTGAGTGTGTGTATGTTTATTCGCAAAACATCCTTGAACCGTAGTTTTGTATTTTGAAGGTTAAAATACATGACCTAAACCAGGGGTGATCGAGTCTGAGAGGCTGCAAGTATGTGTGACGCAACATTGTCGTACATACACGATACACACTACCTACCTACCTACCTACCTAGGTAGGGTGTACCATAGTATATATAGATATTAGCTTTCTGCACAATATAGATGATTTTAGTTAAGGTTTGGGTTCGGTTTAGTCAGGTTCTTCTCTATATCAATGAAAAAACTGATAGTTATTCAAAATCCACGAAGAAATAATATATGGGCGATGTCAACCCAAATTATTGGGTCCATAATGATTCTAAAACATCTATAAACCATAATCGGCATCACTTGGAAGACTGAACCTGGCCATCGGGACTCTCTCGGTCAAACAGAGAGGGATTTGTTTTGTTGAGTTTGAATATTGAAGGGTTTTTTGCGATTATACTTCAAAATTGGCAAGCAAGAACAAGAAAGTGATTATGTTACAAGAGACTCACACTGCGACAGAAGAACATCTCCGTGAAAGAGGAAATATCGTAGGTTAGATTCTTCTTAGAACCTTGCTTGCTATGTAAAATCTTTTCTTAGATTTGTTTAGACATATAGGAGGAATGATTGTTTAACTATTTTCTGCTGGTTTTCTTTTTCCATTGTTACAGATTCCTGTCCTAAACCCCCTTCATTTCACCCTTGTCTTCGTCTGGAAATCATGGAGTGCAAGAGAGAATGAAGCGGCTGAGCAGAAAAATCTTTGGCACTCTTTATGTACACACGACACACAACATAAACAGACAAGCTATTGCTAGTGCAATAGCGACAGGGAAACAAGTTTTTTCCTCAGGTTTTTTCACTTGTTTATTGAATCATACGCAAGATAGTATGGTTCCCCCGTTACATTTCCTGAGCTCACACTTGTGTTTTTCTGACACACATCAAAATAATAATTTATTATAAATTATTATTCGAATTTTATAAATCCTCTCTTTTCGAAGATATATATATATATATATATATATATATATATATATATATATATATATATATATATATATATATATATATATATATATATATTCTTTTGAAAAGAGAGGATTTACAAAAAATTGTGATATCCAGGTGGGCTGAAAAGTTCGTAGGCTGATATACAGATGGCGTTAAATAAACATGATTCTCAGTTAGTACTAAGCTTAACTAGACACAAGTAAAAAGTTTCCTGCTGTCCGACCGTTTATTCGCAAGATATATCATCGAAAGTGAATCAACTTTTGTTATTGTTGAAAAAATGGATAAAAGGGAATTCCGCGTGTTGATTAAATATTGCTTTTTTGACGAAAAAAATACAGTTGATGCCAAAAATGTGGTTTGATAAACATTATTTGGACTCTGCGCCAGGAGAATCTATTATGGGAAAGTGGTTTGCAAAGTTTAGACGAGATGATATGAGTATCCAAGACGATGAACGCAGTGGTCGTTCTGAGGAGGCTGTCACCGATAAAAAAATTGAAAAAGTACACAAAATTGTTTTGAATAACCAAAAAACGAAATTGATCGAGATAGCTGAAACCCTGAAGATAGCTGAGGAACGTGTTGGTTTTATTTTAAAAGAATTTTTGTACATGGGTGAGCTCTGTGTGTTATGCTTATTGATTGTTGATCAAAAACAACGAGTCGATGATTCCGAGCACTGTTTGGAGTTAACTAATTGTAATAAACCCGAGTTTTTTTATCGATACATCACAATGGACAAAATATGGATTCATTACTACACTCCAGAAAGCAATAGACAGTCAGCCGAGTGGACTGAACGAGATGAACTGCATCCAAAGCGTGCAAAAACGCAGCAGTCAGCTGGTAACGTTATGGTATCTGTTCTCAGGGATGAGTAGGGAATTAAATTTATCGAGAACCTTAAAAAAGGCGAAACGATAAACAGCGATTACTAGAAGTCGATAAGAATATCTCATAAGATGCGCAAAGAAAAAAGAGATAGCAAGTGGATGTGAAGTAAGATGAATAATACATTCTGCAATGTAATGTCAAAGAGCTATCAGGGTCGGCGTGAGGGCTTTTTGAGAAAATTATTCCACTTATGCATATGTCATTTCAAGGTAATCAATCATTTTGATTTCTATGATAATAAGTACTATTGTTTTCTCCTTATAATTCAAAGTTTCAAGAATAACTGGAATCTGTACAATAGGATGAAATATAGTAATTGGAGGTTGATACTCAATAGGGATTTGAGGCAGAGGATTAGTAACCATGTTTTCCCTAAGTACCTAGTATCTTTGTGATACCTCGATGGGTTTATATAGGATTAATGACATAACAACTAAAACGGAAATTTTAAGAGGTACAATCGTATTGTGCTATAGTGACGACGAATGATTCGGATTCACCTGCTTGTCAATTTAATAATACAAATTCATTAAAAATGGTAAAAACTCTACTTATCTAGATAATTTTCTCAAACAATTCAAATATGAAACACAAAATGAGTTGAATAACGAAAAATTAAAGATTTTCTATATCAGATAGTTCTTCATCAGTACTAGAAGACTCGCGGTTGCTGTTACTATCGTTTGCTTGCAAAGTAATTATGAATTGGTCGATTACGTCATCCAGCATAGGTTCTTGCTCCATAAAAGATTGTTCTGCGTATTGTTACATAATGATTTCCACTGATCTGGAGAAAACGAAGAGAAAAACTCACCACACAGTTTTTAATATTGAGAAATCTACATTCCTGTCAGCTACATAAACTTTCATGGCTGTCCAAACTTTTGGAATCGGGTTAATTCAGGATCATATTGTGCAATTCAATTAGATTATGAAGTTCTCTTTCGAGCATCTCATCTGCGAAGGCAATATTTCGACGTTGCTGCCACTCTTTCTTTTCTTCTTTTCGGAAATGTTCGGGTGTTTTTCTATTTGTACATTGTGACATGGATCGTTATCGATCACTAACACACTTTTTGGTGGTAAATTTGGAATAAGTTTTTCTTTCAACCATTTTTCGTTGTATGCGAAACTCATATCGTCGTGATAATCACCGGTTTTACAATTGTACTTAGAGGCCAGATATGCGTTTCGTAATAATCCATATTCACTTCCGGTGTTCAAAATTATCAGTCATGGTCCTTTTGAAACAGGCTGACCTAGGCCGTCATTTGGCTCGTCAGTCCAAGCCTTCTTGTGTGTACGGGAGGAATGAATATATGTTTCGTCTATGTAAATTATTGGTCTCTTTTCTTGACGGTATCGTTTAATGCTCCTTGAATAATTCAAACATAGTTGCTATATGTCAGCTTTTCCATAAGTAGCTTTCTATTCGTTTTTGTTTTAATACAACGGAACCCCATACCTCTCAAAATTTTTCAAATGCTCTCTCGTGATCCTGCATATTCATTCTCATTGACGAACTTTTGATGGATTCGCTTCAATGTGGGTACTATTTTATCAACGACGTAAGTCATTGAAAAACTGTTATTTTCGCCATCTTCAATCTTCTTCATTTCGCTCGAAATTTTTTTGGACAGTTCGCAAACCTATTCCTGTTGCGACAGCTACACGTTCTTGAACCTTTTCCATAAAAATTACAAGTTCATTCTGCATCCTTTCTCGTTTCATGAAATGAATGACATTCGCAATTACTTCTCTGGATTGCCCACTCAATTTTTTCCCTATCAAATTGGAAAAGAAATCAAAACTTAAAAATATTGAAACGAAATTTGCAAGATTCGGTCCTGTTCTCTTGGCTTTTCTTAAAGCTTCAAAGATTCAATGAGAACTCAGCTCTTGGCCACGTGACCGGCAAAGTTAACGCGCAACACGGGGAGGGGCTATTTCACCCGCACATATGTTGTGGAGCCGTACATTCAGTTATTGGATCAATTGAAGGACCAAATCACGAAGAAGCTGTTCCTATGGCAACGAGTTAATATTATGTGAACGGAAATCATAGATTCCTCGTAAAACGCATATTGTTCATAACAATCTAAATTGTTATGAGAAATTCGTGCAGTTTGAATTGAAACGTGCCAATAGAAAAGGATGAAAGTTCAAAAAAATCATATATGAGTCTCAGCCATTATATATTCTTCATTATAACAAATCGCTACTAATAATGGAAAATATTATCCTCTCTTCAAACTGAAGCTGTTCGACATTGTTGAACCGATTATTGTACGAATAAACCATTCTGAATCATTTGTTATTCATATGGGACTGATCAGAAAATGTTTGATCAGATTTCTCAAAGAAAAAAGAAGGTCGAGTGTTACTTCGTTCCATAGGTTATTCGATTGTCTGTTCAAGTAGGTTAGGATGGAAGAGAAAGGAGTCATAGGTAACGTTTCAATGTGTGATGAAACAGGAACCTGAAAAGGAAACATATAACTCTACCTAATAATTTCTTTCGGAAAGAAACCAACGAAGAATATTATAAGATTTCATGACTGTTACATTTCTCAACGTTGAAAAAATTTTTCGTCAGATCTAAAATCTCAATATTTTTATTAGGATTTCTATGTATAACTCCAGTTGTAGAAATAGTAATCGGTAGAATAAATATTTCTTTTCATTTCCCATATTTTCTTCGGATAGCATCTTTTCATGGTCTATATTTTATATATTCGACGAATAGGGTATGGCAATATCAATTATGTATTTAATTACATACACTAAACTTTTGTATTTAACGAAAAGAATTCAACTGATTGAAACCCGACCCATTACACTGAAAAAGAAAAACATCTACAGCAAGAATCATCTATATTTTGCTTGATGATATGTTCTTTATAATTTTTTGTGAACACAATCTGATCTTAGATCGCTATTGCAAAGCTTTCTGTTTCCGCAAACAATTCTCCAGATACTAAACATGTATTTGACGCGATTTCGTCAGTATAATCATTTCAATTCTACATTATACTTTCCATGTATTTCCTTCTGCATCCAATTTCCTTTTTAGATTTTTCATCTAATATATTTTGTTTGACATGTCGAAGAAATTTATCATTATTCGACGGCCGCTTCTGTCTCATACGTGAGTGTCGCATGGCGGTATGTGACACTGTTGTGTGGTGTGACCACTTAACGTTTTCTTGTTTCATCTGCTCTTTGGATTCACCGTTTCGGAGGGTGGTGGTGAGGTAGCCTCTGTTTCGGTTCGTTGGGGGCGCAGTGATATTTTTATTATTGCGTTCGCTCCAACGAATTGAGATGAGTAGGTAACGGCATGGCCTTTTGTTACGAGTGGGTAGATAATGCTGACGAGGTCAAACGAGACCGAAACTGCAGTCCATTATTCCTATTCGTGACATCTTGCTGTACCACTTCCTGGTGGCCCTGGTTAACGGTGATTATGAAGAGTAGATCGGAAAACTAGCTCCTTCAAGGAAGGATATTTAACATTCTACGCAAGTTTGAATATTTTCCCTTGAAAAAAAATAATTTTCTTCGATATGTCACCACATTGCGAAATCTCGCATTTAGTAACTTTTTGTTTTGAGATATTTTGTTTGATGTATTGTAGACGTGTCAAGACTTTATTGTAGTGTTATGACTAAATGAATCATTTTATTTAATTCCATTTACAATGGTATGTTTGAGACACTTGATTGAATATTAATAATATATAATATTGAAGATTATATTGAGACGACCCAGAACCGGGGTCTATATTTTTGTTTATTTGCTAAAATAATCCATATATTTCTCAATTTCAATCCAATTGAATTTAATTATCAATTGTATTTTGTATTCGATATTGCAGACAACATCTGGTATTTTCTCAAACAGCAATTCCCACGTCGCGACGAAGGAACGCGTTCCTAAATGTCTATGTAACAGGTACTTGGGTACCAAGGACAGAGGGAAGTACGGTTGTAAGGGCTTCAGAGCCACGCATATACAGGGTGCTTCAACGAAAACAAAACAGAGGCTATATCTACAAAGATATTCATTTCTGATCAAAACACAAAAACAGGTCAATTTTTGTTTCAAGGGGGACATCTTTTGGGTTACAATACTTGTCTGAAATATCAACTTCCCAAGCGGGGGTTGCAAACCTTGAACATTTTGAATAGGGAAGATGGGTCGAGTGATGACTCAAAGGAAAGGTATCTTTATCTACATTTTGATTGAAAACTGTAGAAGATACAGAGTGAGACACTGAAAAATAGAGATGACTATCGCCCCAAGACTATTGGAGTATTAGTGCGAAAAACTGGAATAGATTCATTTAGATCAAAGATGAGAGCCTTTGATCTGGAATGAATCTGTTCCATTTTTTTGCACTAATACTTGAATAGCTCAGGGCGATAGATAGTCTCCTCTATTTATCAGTAGCTTACTCTATATCTTCTACAGTTTTCAATCAAAAATGAAAATTCGTTCACGGGAATCCAGAAAAAGATAATACCTTTCTTTCGAGGTATCACTCGACCCATCTACCCTCTTCCAAATTTTCAAGGGTGGTCACCCCTGCTCTAGGGGTTGAAATTCGAGATGAGGATGGTACTTGATGATGACTGCCATTGATCAGCATGGATCTGTTCCATTTTACTTCACTGAAACTTGAATAGTCTCAGGGAAATTGTCTTCCCTATCTTTCAGTTGCTCACCCTGTATCTTTTACAGTTTTCAATTAAAAGTGGAAATTCGTTCAAGACAACGTAGACAAAGATCCTACCTTTCTTTTGAGTTATCACTCGACCCATCTTCTCTATTCAAAATGCTCAAGGATTGCAACCCCCGCTTAGGGGGTTGATATTTCAGGCAAGTTTTGTACCCCAAAAGATGTCCCCCTTGAAACAAAACTTGACCTGTTTTTGCGTTTTGATCAGAAATGAATATCTTGGTATATATATATATATATATATATATATATATATATATATATATATATATATATATATATATATATATATATATATATATATATATATATATATATATATAGCCTATATTTAGTTTTCGTTGAAGCACCTTGTATAAAAGCCGCGATCGCGACGAATTATTTTCACATATTTTTTTTACTTGAAAAATGATCTATTTGAACTGCACTGACATTATCTGATATTTATTCTGAGAAGTTATTTTCTTAGACTAATCCAAAACATTTGTCTTAATAATTTGGCAGAATGTACTGAAATTATTGATTTTCAAAGTTGTTCTCCTAACTTGACAAATTATTTGAAGTATGCTCAAATTCTTCTATATTGATTTCAACATTTATTTACCTAACTTGCGACATTATTGAACGCAATGATACGTTTGTATAATGATTTCAATAACTTGGTAACTGTTTGAATCTGAAATAATTATGAAGTTTAATTTTGATTCAGAACTTTGATTTTATAACTCAGAAAATTGATCTGATTAAAACGTTTCAAACTATTTATATTAACACAAATCTTTTGTTTTATAATTTGATGAGTGATGCATTTGAATGTGTGAACATTTAATATTGATTCTTATCTTTGCTTTAATAAATGGGCCATATTTGAAATATTATAATCCATTTATTAAGTATTTATATTCAGCTGAACGCTTCCTTGAGCTGTAACGAAAATATTGATATTATTCACTCTAATCGAGTCGAAACTGTCCCACTATGGGGAAATCTTACTTTCAAAATACTGAGTTGATGTTCGATACTCCTTAGCTCAATAAGGGCAATTTCTCTGCATTTAGGTGTAATAATCGGCTTCGAATTATATCATGTGTCATTAGTATAAAGAAATGGCTTTACGGACGATACGCATGTATGAACCTGCAGACATTGAGGCTTGTATGTTGTCCGTATCAAAGTTTCGAAGAATGTCTGAGTTGGTGGACTGTATGTGATGTTAGTGGTTCATACAAGTATATGATTCATGGGAATGATTTCCTGGTTGCCCGGTGGCCCTCAGTTGAGCAAAATTCAAAATGAAATATAAATATAGACTGTCAATAGAATATTATCGTTATACACATCGAAGAAAATTATTTTTCAATGGACAATATTCAACCTTCCGTAGAATGTTAAATATCCTCCCTTGAAGGAGCTAGTTTTCCGATCTACTCTTCATAATCACCGTTAACCGGGGCCACAGGGAAGTGGTACAGCACGGTCAGATGTCACGAATAGAAACAATGGACTGCAGTTTCGGTCTCGTTTGATTTCATCAGTATTGTCTACTCATTCGTAACACAAGGCTATGCCGTTACTACCTTGTGTTTCGAATGGGTAGACAATGCTGACAATTCTACAGAAGGTTGAATATTGTCCCTTGAAAAATAATTTTCTTCGATGTGTCTACACATTGCGAAATCTGGCATATAGTAATTTTTTGTTTGGAGATGTTTGTGTATGCCTGGTTGTAAACCACATAGAAATGAGGAGCGTCGGTCCTTCGACGGCCGCTTTTATCTGATACGTGTCGCATGGCGGTATGTTATCGAACTAGTGTGACCACTTAACATTTTCCTGTTTTATCTGCTTTTTGTTTTCACCGTTTTGCGAGGCGTTGGTGAGCTAGCCTCTCTTTCGGTTCGTTGGGGGGCGCAGTGACATTTACATTACTGCGTTCGCTCCAGCGAGTTGGGATGAGTAGGTAACGGCATAGCCTTGTGTTACGAATGGGTAGACAATGCTGACGAGGTCAAACGAGACCGAAACTGCAGTCCATTATTCCTATTCGTGACATCTTGCTGTACCACTTCCTAGTGGCCCTGGTTAACGGTGATTATGAAGAGTAGATCAGGAAAACTAGCTTCTTCAAGGGAGGATATTTAACATTCTACGGAAGGTTGAATATTGTCCCTTGAAAAATAATTTTCTTCGATGTGTCTACACATTGCGAAATCTCGCATATAGTAACTTTTTGTTTTGAGAAAAAGAATCACGTACGGCTTTACGGGCTTACCTCTAGTTCCATATAGAACGTTTTAATACTATACAAATTACTGAATTCGATTAAAAATACGCGAGCAAATTAACGCTTGCAAGTTGTGAGCTGTGGACGCGTTCCTTAGAGTTTTAAAATCAAATCTTCCAGAGTTCAGAGTATCAGGGCAACGACCTATTCATGAAACATGATATCATATTACCAAACCCCTTAGATAGGATCGGTTACCACTCAAAATATAGGTGAGGGCAAATTGGGCCTGTATCTAAATGATCGGACATTGAATTAAATTTATACAAAGACGCCAAAGAATGCAAAGAACAGAATTAAATATGAATGTTGCAAAGATCAAATAGACATTGTTAACTGTTTTTGATTTTCTAAGTTCCTAACCTATGGTTTAAGCGACGAAGAATTGGTCGTGTCACATCAAACCTCACATAAAGAACTTGAATAGGTTACAACAAATACACAACACAACAAAGAAAAGGGTCATATTTTAAAAAAAGGAACTTCAAGTCGAGTTCAGGTACTAGACGATCACATGGCTTTTCATTTGATCGATCTTATTCAGTCAGTGTAATTAATGTGGGGAAGAAACAAGATAACACGTATTGCGATCTACATAAAGGCGATATACTTTGCATCGTCTTTCATTGAACGGGGTTGGGGTTGTTTCAATATCCTCGATATCCAGAAATTTAGCGAATGCTTTCACATTCATATTCTAAGATATTGAATGTTGAAACAATTCTCAATATCTTCTGCAAAATACTGAGGCGAGCCACATCACACAGGGTGTTATATTAGATTACACAACAAAGAAAAGGGTCATATTTTAAAAACAGAACTTCAAGGCAAGTGCAGGTACGAGACGATCACATGGCTTTTCATTTGATCGATCTCATTCGGTCAGTGAAATTAATGTGGGGAAGAAAATAAGATAACACGTCTTGCAATTTACATAAATGAGATGTACTTTGCATCGTCTTTCATTGGCCGGTGTTGGGGTTGTTTCAATATTCTCGATATCCAGAAATTTAGCGAATGCTTTCACATTCATATTCTAAGATATTGAATGTTGAAACAATTCTCAATCTCTTCTGCAAAATACTGAGGCGAGCCACATCACACAGGGTGTTATGTTAGATTACACAACAAAGAAAAGGTTCATATTTTAAAAACAGAACTTCAAGGCAAGTGCAGGTACTAGACGATCACATGGCTTTTCATTTGATCGATCTCATTCGGTCAGTGAAATTAATGTGGGGAAGAAAATAAGATAACACGTCTTGCAATTTACATAAATGAGATGTACTTTGCATCGTCTTTCATTGGCCGGTGTTGGGGTTGTTTCAATATTCTCGATATCCAGAAATTTAGCGAATGCTTTCACATTCATATTCTAAGATATTGAATGTTGAAACAATTCTCAATGTCTTTTGCAAAATACTGAGGCGAGCCACATCACACAGGGTGTTATATTAGATTACACAACAAAGAAAAGGGTCATATTTTAAAAACAGAACTTCAAGGCAAGTGCAGGTACGAGACGATCACATGGCTTTTCATTTGATCGATCTCATTCGGTCAGTGAAATTAATGTGGGGAAGAAAATTAGATAACACGTATTGCAATTTACATAAATGAGATGTACTTTGCATCGTCTTTCATTGGCCGGTGTTGGGGTTGTTTCAATATTCTCGATATCCAGAAATTCAGCGAATGCTTTCGCATTCATATTCTAAGATATTGAATGTTGAAACAATTCTCAATCTCTTCTGCAAAATATTGAGGCGAGCCATATCACACAGGGTGTTATGTTAGATTACACAAATACACAACACAACAAAGAAAAGGGTCATATTTGAAAAAAAGAACTTCAAGGCAAGATCAGGTACTAGACGAACACATGGCTTTTCATTTGATCGATCTCATTTGGTCGGTGTAATTAATGTGGGGAAGAAAACAAGATAACACGTACTGCAATTTACATAAAGGCGATGTACTTTGCAACGTTTTTCATTGACCGGGGTTGGGGTTGTTTCAATATCCTCGATATCCAGAAATTTAGTGAATGCTTTCACATTCATATTCTAAGATATTGAATGTTGAAACAATTCTCAATCTCTTCTGCGAAATGCTGAGACGAATCACAGTACAGGGTGTTATGCGTCAACTAGAACTATGTTTAGAAGTGAATGGTCATCACTTTGGAAAATTATCATGAAATTAAGGAAAATAGAGTTTAATTCGTCTTGATATTTTTCAATTTGACTTTAGAAATTTGACAATAACTGCAGTTTCGCATTATTTTCTCTCAATTTATCAATTATCCAATGACAAAAGGACAGTTATTCGTTAATGTTCAGGGAACTGTCTATGCACATGCAGGAATCTAAGCCGCCTTTGCCAACTTTAGGTAGGTAGGTAAAATTCGTTTTTTCGCCATGACTTGAAAACTTCAAATCTCAGGTACAGGGTATCTCTGAGAAACTTCATTCAGTTTTTTACGACAAATCTGATGAATTGAAAAAATATAGGTTACAAATTTAAAAAAAACGTTTAAAATGGAGGCCGTAAAAAAGCACACAGTATAGTGACTAAGATTCAGTCGGATATGAGTTATGACCCGCATGGTTTCTAGCTTGCAAAACACTTTTCATTCTTTTGGCAGCTCACGTCGTTCTCGAGATATATCAATTTTCATGCAAAGCAAACAATCGAAAATTTTCAAGTAAAACGAGGATATTTCATGAAGGAAACAAGCTAGATTTATGTGTTAGGTGTTTTTGTGATTGGAATAATAAGTGTTATCGAACCAGACACTAAACACTATACAGGGTGTTCTATAGTAAATAACAAAGTTGGTATGCGCTTCCGGTAAAGCCGGAGGTGCCATTGAGGTGAAAATATTTTAGAAATAGAGTTTCGAACCAGCTGAATCAACTTTCCAAAATTTCAGAACGATAGCATTATTAGTTCTTAATAAACGTCTAATACGTCACTCAACTTGGGTTACTCTGTATGTATGTATTTTCAACTTTAGTTCAATACTTGTTATCAGGTGAAGATGGTCGGAACACCGAAATTTCAATCCTGATTTTTAACAAATCTCTTGTGATAGTATTAAATATAGTTTAATTTCATATTATCATGGTGAATAACTATCACGTAGTAACGGCGGAATCAATGAACTATTAAAAACTCTATTGGCATTTAGAGAATGTGCAGCGCGGGAAGTTCGAATTCTTAATTATTACAGGTGTCTCAAACGTTCCAACTCTCCCATATGCAGAATTTCCTAATGTAAAAATGTCACAGTTTGATCTCAAAATACATATTTTCTATAATTGCTACAATGTCACAAAAATTTACAAATGTATTTTGTCTAGAAATAACATAAATATTTTTTCATCTCTAGAAACCAAATTGAAAGTAGGAATAATTTTTGATGATTTTAATCTAACCTGGGATATATCAACTGAGCTTGCTCTGTTGTTTTCTGATGAGAGTAAAGGGGAAACCTTCATATTCAAATGACGAAAACTACTAGAATAACTAGACTGGAGAACTTATTTTCTTCGCCGAAGACCATATTTACTTCCTAAGCAAAAATTTTAAGAATATGTTTGCATTAATGCATACAAAAGTTGGTTTGGTCCAAAATCACTATGTGACTGAAATTTATTTCAAATATTATACTAATGATTTCCTTCAATCAATTCGTTTCTATCATAAGACTTCTTACTTCGATAAGTATTAAAACTCATAACATTTATTGGACTTGAGTAAATCAAGTGATAAATTTTGTTGCTTACCTTCATCCAAAGCCAAAATAGTTGAAAACCAAAACACAATCAATATCAGAAATGAATAAGACATTCTGCTTTTATCTTCTACACTAAACAGTAAATAATTGTAGTATTCTCAATTCGGATGCACAATTAATTATCATATCTCTTCTAATATTCTAATTCATTGACCACTGAACTGATATAACGTGATAGAAAATTTTATCTTGAGAATATGAATGTATATGGGGATTAGCAATTTATTCGGAATTTTGTTTTCATTCGCTGAACAGGTTTGTAGAATGTATCGCGTGTGTTGTTTTGTGAATCTCGATGCATAATGTTTTTACACTCACTATTCAATGATCGCCAGTTTACACGATTAATACAAGGGAATTTGAGTTGCGTATGGGAATTTGTGAGAAAAATTTCTTGTGTATAATTTATGGAATGGAACGTCAAAGTGATAAATCTAGAAACTTGGAAAACCCGAAAGAAATAACTGATACCAGGTCTGCTCGAAAGTTATCGAACCTTATTTTCTTAGATAATCGACTTTTTCACAAAATGAAATATATTGTTATGATAAATTGATCATCTGATTATAACGTTGAAAAACGTATAGTGCATTACAATAAAGAAGAGCCACCGTGAATAATTCGGCTAGTTTGATTTTTCTGTGAATTTCCTGAAACAGGTCATTTTTTGTTTATGGGGGCATTTTTTGTTTTCCCCCTATCAGCGCTTGGCATTTTCTATCTCAGAGAGTGATCAGAACATACATTTGACAAAAGTGATTCCATTCTCTATACGACGACGTTAATAAATAACATGTGACGAATAGGAATATAGAATTGCTTGGAAACATTCCAGATTTTCATTTATTTTTTCGCTGATAATAAAAAATTAATCTATGTGTTATTCTATCCCAAGAGATTTATTGAAAATCAGGATTGCAATTTCTGTCGCTCGACCATATTTAGCTGACTACAAGTACTGGACTAAAGTTGAAAATACATACATACATAAACAGATACATACAAAATGATAGGAGTGCAAACAAGAGGTGGTGAAGCAATTATGATAAAAGCAGGTATTATTTAAAGATCTCAAATAAGAAAGCATAAGCTGCACCATACTGATCGTTCAGAGGATTTGTGGTTTGTTGGAGTTTGAAAATTACGATGGATTCTAAGAAATCTAACTTTCATCCATTAGGTATTCTGTGAATAATTTGAAGTTGGGTGGAAAATGATGGTCATTTCCGATAAAATATGAAGCGAAGTAGATTCGTCGATTACCTGGTTATTGTAATCTGATTGATGCTCTTTGCATCTAGTTCTGGATGAAGGACCAGTCTGACCTATATAGACGCCTTCACAATTCATATAGGACAATTTGTAAATTCCAGTATTGTCAAATCTATAAGTTTCATCTTTACTATTGAGAAATTCTTGGGAGAGTGTTATGTCGCTTTTTAAAGCTGCTTTTTTATGCTGTTTTGAAATGATATTTGCAATCTTTTCGCAGATAGGGCTAAAGATGTCAATGAAATGTGTTTATCCAAATTAGTTGATTCTATACGTGGGTGGATATTCATTTATTTATTTATTTGAACTCTTTACGAACACCAATAGTTTGGTTATTTCATGCAAGGATGAAAGGAAAAAGTTTACAAACTACATAATACTAATACTGACCTAAACTCCCCCCTATATTAAAACAATTAAACGAAAAATTAATATAGAATAAAATGGCTGAACCAAAGGCACTATAGACCGCCCCCGAGGCACTTGTAGTGCCTCAGGGGGCACCCAGCAGCGCCCTCAGCTCCGCAAAGCCGTTACAAAAGAGATCAAACTTCAATCTTTCGCCCATTTCATTGTACAGTCTCATCATACAGTTAATTGAAGAAACACTGCTTGGGTTTACATCAAATACATCATTCTTATTCAGTATACTTAAATTGATTTTGGGAACTGAAATGTCAAATACTTATAAAATTAAATTTTTTTATACTTGAGATTGTTTACTATGTTATATAAAAATATCACAGCCTGCCTATTGCGTCTATCTATTAGTATTTCAAAATTGAAAGTGACCAACATGGACTATATATGGTATAGTCCATTCTCTCTTATATATGAATAACTGAGACATCTTCTCTGGACTTCCTCCACTAAGTCTATATTGCACTGGGTAGAAAGCATCCATATTTGGGTCGCATATTTCAAATGAGGTCTAACCAAAGAGTTGTACATTCTCACAACACTAGAAATTCCGAAGTTCTTTGAATTTCGTATGACAAAACCTAGTGCTCTGAATGATTTTTTGATAATATAGCTGTAGTTATTATTGAACTTGAAATTTGCCTGAGAGTTTCAGTCTTACGCTGGAGTATATTCCATATTATATAATAATCATTTTCGATAGTGTTTTTATTGCGAGTGTACGTCACAACTGAGCATTTAGGAATATTGTGAAACATTATATTTTCCCGAAACCAGTTCACCTATCCAAATCAGCTTGTAGCTCAAACGTATCTTCTAGACTCGATATAATTCTAAACAGCTTGAAGTCATCGGTAAATAAAAGACAAGCAGAGGCTGTCGGGTAGTGAATTCATGAATAAAGTAAAAATAAACGGGGACGAGATGCTACCTTGTGGAGCCCCAGATGTTATAGGTATGTTATAGACATTCACCCACCTTAACTACCTGTTTCCTATTTGTTAGGTGAGATCTAATAAATTTGAAAGCTCCCTTTGAAAAACCAGCTTCACTGAGCGTACTTAATTGTTTATTGTGATCCACGTTATCAAAGGCTTTCCCACCATCAGTATAGAGGGCATCTAGCTGATTTTTTGTTTCAAAATCCCTAGTCACATATTCAGAAAAAATGCATAAGTTTGTAGTGGTTGACTTATCACTGACAAACCCATGTCGAAAAGCAGATATTTTAAATTCAAATGCGCTGTATATACTCTCATGCAAACCGATCTCAAAAATTTTTGCCATAACATTTATCAGTCTTATCTGCTAGACCCTTATACAGGGTGCTTCAACGAAAACTAAACAGAGGCTATATCTACCAAGATATTCATTTCTGATCAAAACGCAAAATCAGGTCAATTTTTGTTTCAAGGGGAACATCTTTTGGAGTACAATATTTGCCTGAAATATCAATTCCCTAAGCGGGGGTTGCAATCCTTGAACATTTTGAATAGGGAAGATGGGTCGAATTATGACTCAAAAGGAAGGTGGTATTTTTGTATATATTTCCTTGAACGAATTTCCATTTTTGATTGAAAACTGTAAAAGATACAAGGTGAGCAATTGAAAGATAGGGAAGACTATTTCCCTGAATTTCAGTGAGGTGAAATGGAACAGATCCATGCTGATCAATGGCAATCATCATCAAGTACCATTCTCATCTCGAGTTTCAACCCCTTGAGCAGGGGTGATAACCCTTGAAAATTTGGAAGAGGGGAGATGGGTCGAAACTCGAAAGAAAGGTATTATCTTTGTCTGCATTCTTGTGAAAGAATCTTCATTTTTGATTGAAAACTGTAGAAGATTCGGAGTGAGCCACTGAAAAATAGAGAAGACTATCTATCGCCCTGAGCTATTCAAGTACTCTGCTCTAGGGGTTGAAATGTTGAGATGTAAATGGTGTCTTGGAAGATGACAGCCTTTGATCTGGAATGAATCTGTTCCATTATTTTGTACTAATACTTGAATTGCTCAGGTCGATAGTTAGTCTCCTCTATTTTTCAGTATCTTCTACAGTTTTCAATCAAAAATGAAAATTCGTTCACGGGGTTGCAGACAAAGATAATACCTTTCTTTCGAGGTATCATTCGACCCATCTACCCTATTCCAAATTTTCAAGGGTGGTCACCCCTGCTCTAGGGGTTGAAATTCGAGATGAGGATGGTACTTGATGATGACTGCCATTGATCAGCATGGATCTGTTGCATTTTACCTCACTGAAACTTGAATAGTCTCAGGGAAATAGTCTTGCCTATCTTTCAGTTACTCACCCTGTGTCTTTTACAGTTTTCAATTAAAAATGGAAATTTGTTCAAGGTGATGTAGACAAAGATACCACCTTTCTTTCAAGTCATCAATCGATCCATCTTCCTTATTCAAAATGTTCAAGGGTTCCAACCCCTGCTTAGGGGGTTGATCATTCAGGCAAGTTTTGTACCCCAAAAGATAATACCTTTCTTTCGAGGTATCATTCGACCCATCTACCCTATTCCAAATTTTCAAGGGTGGTCACCCCTGCTCTAGGGGTTGAAATTCGAGATGAGGATGGTACTTGATGATGACTGCCATTGATCAGCATGGATCTGTTGCATTTTACCTCACTGAAACTTGAATAGTCTCAGGGAAATAGTCTTGCCTATCTTTCAGTTACTCACCCTGTGTCTTTTACAGTTTTCAATTAAAAATGGAAATTCGTTCAAGGTGATGTAGACAAAGATACCACCTTTCTTTCAAGTCATCACTCGATCCATCTTCCTTATTCAAAATGTTCAAGGGTTCCAACCCCTGCTTAGGGGGTTGATCATTCAGGCAAGTTTTGTACCCCAAAAGATGTCCCCATTGAAACAAAAATTGACCTGTTTTTGCGTCGTTTTGATCAGAAATGAATATCTTGTTAGATGTAACCTCTCTTTAGTTTTCGTTGAAGCACCCTGTATATGAATGCCGTTATGTAATCAACACCTGTTGTTTTCATTGTTTCTAGTTTCCTTATTGCTTTAATAATATCGATTTTCAGAACCTCAGGGAAGTCGAAAGGCAGTTCATATGGCGATGGATATTCCTCAGGTTCTGAAGGAACCTCATACACTGATCTGAAATAATGAGCGAAAGCATCCGTTATTTCATTCTGACCCGCATAAGCTTTGTTTTCCAGGAACATTTTTGTAGGCAATCCCCTTGATCAGAGTTACTCTTCATAAATCTCCAGAAAGATGATGGGTTTGACTTGATACCGTATTCTTTGACTTTCAAATTTCATATTGATAAATTATGTCAGAAGTTGAAAACAAGAAACAATATACTACATAAACTAGCTGGATCTAATTGGGGCGCCGGAGTCTCTACTTTGCGAACTACTGCTTTAGCTTTAGTATATTCAGCAGCAGAATATTGCTGTCAGGTGTGGTTGAAAAGTGCTCATGTAAATAAGATTGATTCTCAGTTGAACTGTTCTATGAGAGTTATAAGTGGTTGTATCAGTTCAACTGCTACCCCTTGGCTTCCGGTTATTTGTAATATACTTCCTTCCCATATTCGCAGGAAATTAGCTCTTAAATCGTCTTGGGATAAGTATCACTCATTTTCAGAAGTTTTTCCGATAATGCACGATCTTCAAAATCCACCTAACCTGAGATTGAAATCTAGGAAACCTATTTGGTCGATGGACTTTTTGCATTCACAGGTGAAGGCTGTTGATCTTTGGAAAACTGAATGGCAGGAAGTTGATGTTTTTAATGAAGTTCTCATAGAGGATCCTTCCAAAAGGATTGCAGGTTTCGAAATGAGTAGGAAAAATTAGTGTACATTAAATCATCTCAGGACAGGACATGGTCGTAATAATAGTATGTTGTTCAAATGGAATGCTGTAGAAAGTCCGGCATGTGAATGTGGCTCAGCTGAAGAAACAATAAGACATTTAGTCCTCGATTGTTCTTTTTACCATTTTACGGGTGGTTTTCAAGAAATTCATTCCGTTTCAGATAATTTTATCAACTAGGTGGAGAACTTTAAGTATATTTAGAAGATTAGTTTTTGCTCCCCTTAGTGTTTTTTTTTTCTTATGGTACACCAAAGGAAAACACCATGTTGATAAGGCAAGGGCTACACCCATCTAGGGCTTCATTCTTAAAAGGTGTATAAGATGTTCCCTGTTGAAAAACAGAGGAGCATTAGTTAAGTTCTTAGATTCAAGTGAGCTTAGACATATAAGACCTAGGTATGTTTTGATGAAATATTTTTCTGCTGGTTTTCTTTTTCCATTCATACAGATTTTTCCAGTCCCAATCCCCCTTCCTTTTCACCCTTGTCTTCGTAGAGAAGTCCTGGAAATCATGGAGTGCAAGATGACATTGAAAAAATGAAATATTTGGTACTCTTTTTGTACACACGACACTAACACAACATAAACAGACAAGCTATTGCTAGTGCAATAGTGACAGGGAAACGAGTTTTTTCCACAGGTTTTTTCACTTTTTTACTGAATCATACGTAAGATAGTATGGTTCCCCTGTTACATTTTCTGTGCTGACACTTTACGACCAATCGTAGGAGGCATGATGCGAGTTTAGATGCCAGATTAAGGAACAGGCATGGTCTGTTTTTTCCGCTGGTATTCTATTTATTCGCTTGTTTCTTACGATTGTGTTTTTTGACACACACCAAAATTATTCGAATTTTGTAAAACCTCTCTTTTCAAAAGAATATATATATATATATATATATATATATATATATATATATATATATATATATATATATATATATATATATATATATATATATACCTCAATTTTATGTTTTTGAAACTCTTGGTTAATTCTTAGTTTAGTAGTTTTCGTCAGATGTATATATAAATTATAGTCATCAGCATTTGAATGATTTTTTAATATTAATTTATGAAGATTGTTTTTTTGTTTTATTAAATTGACTAGGTCCCTAGAATACCAAGCAGGAAATTTCGACTGATTTGAACGTTTGCTGCTTTCAAATTTTGGAATGGCCTTGTCAACACCCATACAAGTCATCATAGGAAACAGCTAATCTACATCATCAAACCCACTAATATCAATTACAGTTCTTTACTTCATGAAATAGTAACAAGTTATTGCCTTTGGCACAGTTATACCTGAATTTTTCACTAATTGTTTCTTCAATAATTGTTTCTTCCAACATAGTTATAAAATATAGCGCAAGGTTGTACAGATCTTCCTTCACTAATGGACAAGCAGATCTACAAACCCTTATATCCAAATTGGAAATCACTAGGTCGAGACACTTTTTCAAGCAGTTTGATACTGAACAAGATTATGAATAGGGGAGAGCCGGGTAGCCTCGGCCAAATAAGTGAAAGTCAGGATTACAAAAACAACTCTGAGAAAAAAGATCTATTTTCAATCAATATAATGAACAAAACATATTCCTCTCAATACTAATGAAATAAGAAATAAAAATTCTCATTTTTATAACTGTAATGAAGTTTAGAAATATTAGTCACAATCATTGCTGGGGGACACGAAAAAATATGACTATGTCGATTTGCAAACATCACATTAGTAGAAAGATGACGATGGATCAATGTCCACACATTCTTCATGAGCCCATTTTTTGCACTTGTGACACTGAATCCAGTCTTCATCGAAGGTTTCCCCATGAATGATGTATCATGATTTGTTTCAGAGTTAAACTCTAGATATTCTTTCTCGATCTCATTTGATTGATTGCTGCTTTTGTTCTATCAGTTGCAGCCTTGGATTTATTGGCTACAGCCTTGTTCGCTACCAGTGCATCTTTAAATGGAGAGGATGTTAGAATCTCACTTTGTTGGGATTTTCGAGAAGGGGCTGCAAGACGCTTCCTTGAGGCATTAGGGAGAGGAGACAATTTTTGAAGCAATGCATTCAAACTAGGAGATGCAACTGGCTCTGCACTTTTTTTCACAGTAGGTGGCTGCGTGCTGACACTTGTTCATGGTTGTGATGCCTGAGTAGTGGTCGACTGCTGAGCGAAACTGGTTAGATTGGTTGCAGGGTAGAAATAGTTGATGGCTGTTGGATGCCGCTAGTGGATGGCTGCAGATTGAAACTTGTGGATGATTTTGATCTTATGCTGGTTGATGACTGCTCAGAAGTCTCATCCAAAACTGGTTCCTGTTCGATATTGGTCATTGATGATGGCAAAAAATCCAAATCAGTAAAAATCTCCCTATTGAATAGATAAATTCCGATGCATTCGACCCATTTTGTACTATTTCTAATCTAGCTACCTTAGTAAAAGTCGAATTGACAAGGAAAGCGATGTCATAGTCTGAAATTATCGCTCCTGGGTTTTGTCTTATCCACATGGCACTTGCTGAATTGAATGCAGACTTGAACGGTTGGAAAAATACCCGGCGTAACGATTGCACTTTGTGAGTTGTGTGTGGTGGTATTCTGAGCATATGGATGTGATTAGCACGAGCAAACTCTATCACTGCCAATTCTCTATGGCTCCCATATCCATTGAGAATCAGAAGAACAGGGTGTTCTCTCGAAGGCTGTGCGTGCTGTTTGTGCTGGAGCCACTTCAGGAATATCTCACTATTCATCCATCCACTTTCATGTGGAATAGCTGTGCTTCGAGCTCCAATCATCAATCGACCATCTTTATCCATCCATTTTCTCGGGAAGATGAAAAGAGGAGGTACAAAGTGACCAGTCACACTCATAGCAAACATCAAGGTGATGTTTCGTCCCTTCTCACCTACTTGCTTTTTTCTCTTAGTAGAAATAACTTTCTCATTTTTGTGCACCGTCGCGACTCCCGTTTCATCAACATTGTAAATTTTCGAAGCTGGAAAACTATATTTTCCTGAAGCGGGAACAGCTGATCATATGACTACTTGAGGTTTATTGAACCCAACGGCTCTGACTCTGGAGT
This sequence comes from Cryptolaemus montrouzieri, assembly GCA_013387265.2. NCBI lineage: Eukaryota > Metazoa > Arthropoda > Insecta > Coleoptera > Coccinellidae > Cryptolaemus > Cryptolaemus montrouzieri. Next base: position 66,307,085 of record JABFTP020000103.1, read on the forward strand.
TCTGAGAGCAATATCTGGGAATCTTTTCGAAAAGCTGAGGTAAAAATCTTTTCCGGCCATTTTTTTCCCTTGTTGAATCTATGAAGAATTTTTAGTTGCTCTGCGAATTGGAAAGCCAGTTTCAAAAATTCCGCTTTCGTAAGTGGCATCAGCTGATTATCTAGATCGATATCATGTTCATGAAGTTGCAGGGCTTGATCGTTGGAAAATGTGTGCTCCAACCTCCCGAATTTCGGATAGAACTCTGTTTCTTCTCCATTAGCTATAGCTTTTATTTTATTCTGGAGCGTACTTCTTGGAACACCATACCGTTCTTATAGAAAGATTTTTTTCATGAGTACTCCGGATCGCTCTTCTCATGGTATTATCATCCCAACTTCCTCTAGTTGTTTTTATCTTTTTGAATTTTGGCATCTTCTGTGAAGAAAACATCAGATTCTTACTAGTTTCTTTCTTATTGCAGTGCAAAGGCGACTTTAACATAAAAATAAGTAGACGACTTGACATGACAGAGCAACTGGAATTCATAATTTCACTATTTCATTCATAAAATCCAAAAATTGACCATTCATGAAATGGCCGGAGCTACCCGACAAACAAGTGTCCGATTCTACCCGACCGATTCGATCCTATAATGTCATGTCTATCGCCAATATCAATATGAACAGCTTCAAATATTTAACATACTCTTGAACTATAATGACAACCTTTCTGAATTGGTAAAATGCCATGGTAAGATAGTTACATTCTACAGAAAAAACTGAGTTTGAGAAGTGTGCGGCGCAGTCAAAAGAACCGACACTAGTATATGATCGACTGTCACGCGTTGTTCACTGAATTGACTCGGCTCATAGACTTGCACGTATGGCCAATATGGCAGGGAGCGGAGTATATAGTGGGGACAGCTGAATCGATCACAGCGCTCGATGTGGTCAAATTATAGTTAAATCATGCTTTTATCATAAATAAACACGTTAACATTAAATAAAAAATGATCCATAATAGTTGTTGTGTTGTTGATTGCAAAATACAGCTAGAAACAGTAAATGTAAATTTTACACATTTCCAGTGGCCAAGTGGAAATAAATGGATGGAAGAAATAAATGGATAAAAAAATAAATGGATAAATGATGTTAAAAGAAAAAACAAAGTAGTGTGTAACACTATTCAGTAACAATGCAACTAGGGTAATGTATGTTCAAATTACGATTCGCAATTACATTGCCATTAATTTTTCATTTTATTTCTGAAAATCATATTAACAATCAACACTTTTTGTAATTTTCATTATTGCAGTTGTCATGTATTAAATTTGTTTACATTTCACAGGTTAACCCCATGGGATTCTAAAAACTCCTTTTAGTTATTTATAAACATATTTACAAGCTTTTATTTAACTTGCAATGTATGTATGTTTGTATGTTCGGGTGAAATCTTACAACTCAATTTTAAGGCTCTTGATCTCAACCAACTGAGCTGAAATTTTGTATACACGTTGAGTTTGGATGACAATGCATGATTAACTATGTGACGTCATTCTAAATCCAACAAGGCGGTGGACCAATTATTCTTAATGCAAAACGAAATGGCGGATAATTTTCTTTTATTCGTTCCTACAATATGGGTACCAAATGAAAGATTGCCAAGATTAACTAAAAATGAAATTAAGTTTAAAAAATTCTTTAAAACAACCTTTTATTTAAATGCGTTAAATAGAAAAAATTAACTTTCACACTAAATCTTTTACTGTTAACTTATAACGTCATTTCAAATTTAACACATTTGACACAATTTATATGTTATGCCTACCTGTTAATATTTCAAACTGATAAAGTAAATACGAGTACTTATATCTCGCGACAAGCTTTTATATTATAACATATAAATTGTGTCAAATGTGTTAAATTTGAAATGACGTTATGAATTAACGGTAAAAGTTTTAGTGCAAAAGTTTATTTTATATCTTTTAGCGCATTTGAATAAAAGCTTGTTTTCAAAGAATTTTTCCTTAATTTTTTATACACACTTTTCCATCGTAATGACTTTTTCAATTTAAAAACACGATCACAGATTTTTGTAACACATATTTATTTTTAAATTCATTTTTTGAAACAATTCACTGTTATTTATACGGATCTTTCACATGTCATACCATTGCCGAGCATGATTTTACGCTACCATCAGATGTCGCTTTCGTCGTGCTCCCTGCGAATATGTTGCTGCCGTTATTTTGACGTGGCGCCTGATAATGTATGTCTGCGGGATTTTCTGTAACTAGCTTTGGCCGGGGGATCCCGCCGGCCGAGGCTAGACGACTCTCCCTTACTTAAAAAATCCTGAAGGAGAAGACTTACTATTATCATTATTTTCCAAATATGGAAGATTGAAATCCATCATAATTAACAAATTACTATCTTCAATCAAGAGATTCTCACATAAGTTAAAAAAAATATCATAAAGTTCATGACTAGAATTAGGGGGGAAGGAAACCACAGATATATACAGATACTTTCCCTTCCTATGTTTCACTTTGACAATAACACATTAAACATTACAGTCACAATCGATGGTCTCGTAGACAATATTCTTCTTCAAGGCTAGCAGTACACCACCTCCTCTTGTTTCATCATTACGACGATCTCTTCTAATTATGGAATATCTGCAATCCAGGATCTCCGCATCAAACATACCTTTATTCAGCCAGGTTTCAGTTATACCAAGAAAGCCATAATCTTCAGAAAGTACACCATTGGAAAATTCCTCAGTCTTAGTCCTCAGTCCACGCACATTCTGGTAGTAAGACGTTTATTCCCTGCTTGATTGGCTAACCCCACTGTTCAGTCCTTCCTGTTAAGTATCTTGATTTATAGAAACTTGTGAGTTACCAGTTGTTCGCCTATAAAAAATCAGCGGATTCTGCCGATGTTGTTTTTGCATATACTTTGAAGTTGAACCTTTTTACACTAACGTTTCAGGCTAGAATTGTGTATTATACAGGTCGTCCTTCTTTTCGAATGGCACCTCCACAAGGAAGCTTTTCAGGTCATTCACTTTCACTTCTATTATTAAATTCGCAGAGTTGGGCTTTGCCTTGATATAATTGGTTATTGTATCTTCCGTTACATGGGGCTTTATTCTGCTAACAAATAACCATGCTTTCTTCTCCACTTCAGCCAAGCCAACCTGCTTTTGATTCTCATCCGTTTTGCCAGTGCCCAATCTTAATCATGTGGTACGGTTCCTTTTTTTGGAAGGTTCTCTCCAATTACTACTGAATCTAGAATTATTTGTTGGATTTTCTATACTTCCAAGATCCGCACTTCCCGAGTTTTGTTGTTGTCTTTCGATGGAATTATGCTGCTGAGGCTGCAACACGCCTTCATCTGCACTAGTTGCTGCAATATATATTAGTTGCTTCATTTTGTTCCTTTGTGCTATTCCAAGAGGATGTTCGCGGAGAACTCCAGTTACAGTTCGCCCATTGGATTCTGATAAAGTTTGCTCTCGCTGGTTTGCGTACTTTGTTTGTTTGTTTGTTATTCCTTTAACGTGCACTATTTCCGCCTTTCGGCCAATGACAGGCCGGGGAATTCTGTCACCTCACAAACCCGAGAATTTTGCCGAACCCCTCTTGTGTCGAGGAAAGGGATCTTTAATGTCCAACACATCTCTGTTACACAGGACCGACAACTTTACATCTCCTCCGAAAGATGGATACTCAAGCTATTCCCAGAATCCGAAAAATCGCACCGACTTTGTGGGTATTGAACCCTGGTAACTCTGCGCAGGAGACAAGCATCGTATCCTCTACGCCACCGAGCCGGTCATCGTACTTGTTTTGTTTTCACTCTTCAACTTTTTTTTCAGATTCGCGATGGTACTGTCTTTCCCGGTTAATTAATAATTAATTAATTGATTATTATGATACTCTATTTACGTTTGTTTCTTTCTGATCTTTCCGTTCATTATATTTGAGGGATAATCATTGTTCTCAACTTTTTCTTTAATAGTTGACACTTCCCTGCATATATTTTCGTCGGATAATGACAGGGATCAATCATTGAATTAAACGTATTAATGAGATTTTGGGTGTATTGAATCAAAAGGGATGCAAATATCCGTAAAGGTGGATTTTCGATATAAACACCTCAAAAAAGTCTAGGGAACACTCACCAATATCTTTAAAATATGAATTTGATGATTCGAATTTATAGAAATCTTTCGGATTTAGTTAGGATGTATTGTATATAATGTATTCTCAAGAAAACAAAAGGATATTTGACTTCTCCAAAGCACCTATTATAAAAAAATTTTAAATTTGAAAATGGCGAAATTTGGTAAAACACAAAAAAGAATCCTAAACTAATATTTTCGAAACGATATGGAAGCACTTATATTTTTCAGTACCCAGAAGGTCCACCTCTGTTATTAATGACACTTTGGCATCGTCGCGGCATGCTGAATATTAAATTGTCTATTACATTTTGGCCTAAGGAGGGACATTATCTTGTTGGAAGAGTGGATTTTGACCCATTGTTTGGAGATACGGTACCACTACAGGTAAAACTATCTCATTTGCGTAAGAATTTCCCGTGAGGTTGTTCTGTATGAAAACGAGGTCAGTTCTTCCACCAAGGCGTATATCTCCCCAAAACATCACTGATCCGCCTCCCTGTCTAATAACTTCTCGAGCTTGCTGGAGACGGTTTTGCTTTCCAGGTTCCCTCCATATTCGAATTCTTCCCGAATCGGGATAATAACTAAATCTAGATTCATCACTGAAGAGAACTGTGGCCCACCTCTCTTGATCCCAGTTTACGTGTTCTTGGCACCAAGCTAAACGAGCAGCGCGATTTCCATGGGTCAGTTGTGGAACTCTTAAAGGTCGTCTGGAGTGGAGTTGACCTTCGTGCAGTCGATTTCTCACAGTTTGGTCGGAAATTTTTACATTATGAACTCGAGATAGCTCTTGAGCTAATTGACATGCTGTGGTAGTACGATCTCTTCTGGCTTGTAAAACCAAAAATCGGTCTTGGGCGACTGTAGTAATCCTGAAACGACCCTGTTTGGCGTTCTTCTACGCTACCTGTTTCATTGAAACGCGACCATAAACGGTTTATGACACTTGGGCTACTTCCCTGGATACTTCCCGTTGTGAGCTCCCAGCTTGGAGCATGCCAACGGCTCGTAACATCTCTTCTCTAGTCAAATGTCCGCTTTCCATGGTCGAATCACAAAACTTGAATTTTTATTTGTCCTTACAACAGAAACAGAGTGCCAACTAACTGATTTCAAGCACTGAATACATGAAATGATTATAAAGCAGCGTCGCATCTGCTGCATTTTTAGTTTTTTATAAAAAAACTGAAATCTGTTGCGGCATTCTACATAATTTGGTGAGAAATTGATGAATTGATGATCGATATTCAGAAGTGTTCCCTAGACTTTTTAGAGGTGTTTATAACAAAACATAGTGTGTTATCTACTTCTCTCTCTATTTTGAATTCAATTTTTGGATGAATACAATTGATGTAAGTTAAAAATTGATCTAGTTGCCTATAAAACATGCTTGTATCTCATCTACACATCTATACCAAAAATGGACTAATTTTGATTTGGAGGAACTGAATATCATCTTCAATATGTGCCATGAAAATGTGAGCTAGTAAAGGTGTCAATAGAGATTCCATCGGTAAACCGTGAGGTTGTTCATGAAATTCGTTTGGAATTTGAAGCAATTCTGTTGTAGAACAATTTGAGTAAAAACATGAAATCATTTTAAACAACCGGATTAACATGTGATTTGTCATAGATGTCTGAAACCAATGGAAGGCATTCTTTTCCTTAGATGTTGGAAAATAAGTTATTTACATCCAAACTAATTGAATATGATTTGATTTAGGTTTGAACCTTTTTCAATTTTTGTTGTAATTGAATTGAGTTTTCTTTTGTTTTGATCAAGATTCAGAAAACTCTTGTGATAGTATAATATACAGGGTATCTTAATTAGACGTTCATGAAGAATAATGCTATAGTTCTGAAATTTTGGTAGTTTTTCAGCTAGTCCGAAACTCTATTTCTAAAATATTTTCATCTCAATGACACTTTCTTTTATACCGGAAGTGCATACCAACTTCGTTATTTAATATAGAGAACTCTGTATATTGATGACTGGTTCAATAACACTTATTATTCCAATTACAAAAACACGTAACACATAAGCCTAACTTGTTTCGTTCATGAAATATCCTAATTTTACTTGAAAGTTATCGATTTTATGAAAGAATTGATATATCTCGAGAACGGCGTGAGCTGCCAAAATAATGAAAGGTGTTTTGCAAGCAAGAAACCATGCGGGACATAATTCAAATCCGACTGAATCTTAGTCAGTATACAGTGTGCTCTTTTTCGTCTCACTTTTCGAAACGAAGAAATATCGAAAACTACCTTTTTTCAAATTGCAACCCATTTTTATTTAATTCATTAGATTCGCCATAAAAAACTAAGTTAAGTTCCCCATACATACCCTGTACCTGAGATTTCAAGTTTTCAAGTTATGGCGAAAAAAACTAATTTTACGTACCTACCTAAAGTTGGCTTAGATTCCTGCACGTACATAGACAGATCCCAGAGCATTAACAAATAACTCTCCTTTGTTCGTTGGATAATTGATAAATTAAGAGAAAAAAAATGCGAGACTGCAGTTGTTGTCGAATTTCCAAAGTCAAATTAAAGGATATCAAAACGAATTAAACTCTTTTTTCCTAAATTTCATGATAATTGTTCAAACTGATGACCATTCACTTCTAGACATAGTTCTACTCGACGCATAACACCCTGTAATATGGCTCGCTTCAGTTCTTCGACATCCAACTGCATGAAAGTATTTTGCAGTCTATCATACATTGAAGTTACAGGTTCAGAATAAAGTTTATCTTTCAGCTTTCCCCAAAGATAAAAATCCATAGGCCTTAGGTCAGGTGACCTTGGAGGCCACAACGACGGACTGTTCGTTCCAATCCATCTATCTTCAAACATGTCAGTTAAAATTCGATGATTTTCATTTGTGCGATGAGCTGGTGCTTTATCGAGATAATACCAACAACGCCTTTTCAGCTACTGATAAAGTAGCAACGAAGTGACTTACTACATCCTCAAAATCTTCATACAAAGTTCAACATTTAAGTTTTCATCATACACAAAATACGAAAATCTGCTGTCCTTTAAATAAGCAAACACATCAAAACTAAATTTATTTTGAGGATTTCTTTCCCTAGTAATATGAGGATTTTGGTTTGACCAAAAGTGTGAGTTATTCCGGTTAAAGATTTGAATTGACTTTTCAATGAGATGGTACTTCCCGCATTCTCATTTTCGAGTACGAGAATATTTAGATATATATATATATATATATATATATATATATATATATATATATATATATATATATATATATATCCAAATATGCATTGCAACCAAAAATGTAATCAGAATTATTGTGTTTTCTTTTCAATTTTCATTCTAAACATATATTCGATTGATATTTGTATGGCAGCAATATGAAGGTAAAAGAGAAAAATTGCTGAGAGAATAAATATAAATAATAAATATCTTTTTATATCAATCGAATATAACTAAAAGACGATAGTTAAGTAACTTAAGAAGTAAAATCGTACATTGGACGAAGGATACAATCAAACAATACCCAACCTGCTCCCCCAATATTGATCCTCAGCCGCAGCTCATGTCATGTTCTCTGAAAAATATTCAATGTTCAAACACAACAACCTACCGATCGGGAGATCCAATTTTCCAGGTATTGGTAACTATTTGAATTTGGGAGACTTTTACTTGGTAGAATTCCATAATAAATGATAAAAACAAGTAATGTGTTTTTAGGAATTTTACTGAATAATTGTGATTTGTAACGCGTTCCATTACACCGTAGCTTCTTCAGACGAATGAATGTACAGAAATTATAACAACTATATATAAATACAATTGAGAATATAAATACAAATGTTCTTAAGTGACTAAAAGCTTATTGAGTTGCTTCTTCTTAAGTGGTTATTGATGACAGGTATATCCAATAAAATTAAGGAATAGATTGCTCCCAGAAAAGATTCAATAGAGGTGAAGGGCTTAAAATGACTTGTTCATTGATGAGTCTACCAGAGTGTTTGTGTTTGTTGATTTCCAAAGTGCAAAATTTCAAACTGTGGGTCGAAAGAGTGACTATTTTCCAGGAGATGATTCGCGTACTTTGGATCTGATTTTGAAAAACTGCGTTTTTGTTCCGATATTCTAATATTAAAATGTCTATGTGCTCTATCAATGTAGAAACTATTACAGTCATTGCAATTTAATCAATAAACACCTGATTTATTGTTTTTATCTAATTTGGTTTTATTATTTTGTATGTATTTGCCTAAGCTATTCTTAGTTCGGAAAGCTATGTTGAAATTATTGCTATTCAAGAATGATTTCAGTTTCTCACTTGTAATGCCAACGTAGCTTAAGGTGTTGAATTTTTGTTTCAATTTATCGACAAGGTAAACTTCATTCAATGCGATTCGACTTTGTTTTTATTCAAAATATTATTTATTATTTTGGGATTGTAAACATTATTTGAAGCTATTTGTTTAATTAAATTAATTCTTTGTTGAAATTTTCTAGTGATAACGGGATGTTAATCAATCTATGAACAAAATCGTTGAATGCTGACATTTTATGTTGATACAGATTACACGACGAGTTATATATTATAATATCTGTATGTGACGGCTTATGGTATATTGGGAAAAAAATATGTTTTCCATTTTTATTCGAAATTGTTACGCCTAAGAAATTTATTGAATTATTGCTTTCTATTTCTGTCGTGAATTCAATTTTTGGATGTAATAAATTTATATGATTTTCGAAAATTTTTAACTGTCTATCTATTCTTGTGAAGCAAATAACGACATCGTCTACAAAGCGATACCAGTATAAACAATATTTACTGATTATGATTATGAATTAATTTCTCTAAATTATTCATGAATATTTCTGCTAACAAAGGATTTAACGGATTGCCCATAATCATGCCGTCTCCACTAGTATAATATTTCTTATTGAAATGGAAATAATTTTAACACAAATTTGTAATAATGAGAGAATATCTGATTTAATGATCGTATTGATATGATTCCTTTCTAATAGTTCTTCAACTAAGTAGTACGTAAAATAGATTTTTAACGTCGAAAGAAATGAGTTTGGAATAACGTGGTATTCACCTTAACCTACGTTGGCATTACAAGTGAGAAACTGAACTCATTCTTTAGTAGCAATAATTTCAACATAGCTTTCCGAACTAATAATAGCTTAGGCAAATATAAAAAATAATAAAACCGAATTAGACCAAAATAATAAATCGGGTATTCATAGATTGAATTGCAATGACTGTAATTATTTCTACATTGGTAGAACACATAGACATTTTAATATCAGAATATCGGAACATAAACGAAGACTTTCAAATAAAAAATCATATTCAAATTACGCAAATCATCTCCTGGAATATAGTCACTCTTTCGACACACAGTTTGAAATTTTGCATTCATATAATGAATATTGGAAGGAAGACCTTTGGGAAAATTTAGAAATCAACAAACACAAAAACTCAGGTAGACTCATCAATGTACAAGTCGATTTGAGCCCTTCCCCTCTATTCAATCTCTTCAGGTAGAAATCTATTCATTTGAATTTGGGAGGCTTTTACTTGGTAAAATTCCATTATCAATAATGAAAACAAACAAGTACTGTGTTTTAAGGAATTTTACTTAATAATAAATAATAATTTTATTAAGTAAAATTCCTTAAAACACAGTACTTGCTTTTTTTTATTAGAAATCTATTCCTTAATTTTATTGGTTATATCTTAAGAAGAAACAACCCAATAAGCTTTTAATTACTTAAGGACATTTGTATTTATATTCTCATTCTTATCTATATATAGTTGTAATAATACATTCATTCGTCTGAAGAAGCTACGGTGTAGTGAAAAGCGTTACGAATCACAATTATTCAGTAAAATTCCTAAAACACATTACTCGTTTTTATAATTAATATTAACTACGTTCAACTGTAGGAGCAGAAATAATATTGGCCTCAAATAAAGAATTGAATGTTCCTATCTAACTAACAAATATTGAACGACAATTTGATCAAAATTTAGGCATAAAGCCTTTGACAATCAATAAAATTTCATTGGCATATGTCTAATAATACAATACAATGCCGCATGACAAATATATTCAGAAAAATATATATTTCAATAATATCAACAATACACAAAATAAAAATTCAATATTTCTAACACATCTGAGAAAACTATTTTACGGAATAAAACAATGTTGAACAAAATGCGAATCAAACTTTTTATTATATCTTCTTGACTCATTACTTTAATGTGATAAATTATTCCCAAACATTTTCTTCTATCCAATCCAAGTAATAAGAAACTTTTGTATAAACACCAGGACTTCTACCAATTCCACATGCTTTACCAAATGAAGTAACTCCGATAACTTCATACATACAATCTAACTTGCTATAAATTTGTAGAGGTCCCCCTGAATCACCCTAAAATGGAAAAGAAATTTCTTGAAGAGTTATCAGAAATACTTAAAATCGAAAATAAATTTTTGCAATGAAGAAATATATCCAGTTCAGAATTCACTCTTTATGTTAATAATATTATCTTGTAAAACAATGCCCGAGCATTCCTAATATCATACTATGTTACCTATCTCTCCACATCTATTAAGGTAATTATGTCTCAACGAATAGGACACAAACTACGCGATACTAATTGAATTAGGTCGCTTCTGAAGAAAACTTCTATTATAGTGAAATGTATGAATTAGGTCTTGGCAAAAGTATGTATAAATTTGTTGTTGCTAAGCATCCTCTTAAATTTTATGATTTTGAAACCAAATATAATCAAGAAAGTAAATTATGACACAATCTGTCAGTCTCTACTTGAATACGACTGGAACGCTATCCTTAGTGCTGAAGATATCGAAGAAGATTGGGATAACTTTCTATCAATAGTCAACAACTTACTGCAATCGAATGCCCAGGAGAGGTTATTTTACGAGAATACTACTAAATCCTGTATCAATCATCGAGTTGTGTCATGAAAAACAGTCCATATGGCAAAGATGTTTGCGTACCAAATCTAAATCTGACTTCGACAATCACCCAAACTTCTCCAACTCTCTCTCAGGAAGAATCCAGCAGGCCAAGATTGATTTTGAGAACGACTTGTCCAAGAACAATAAAAAGTTTTTCGAATACTTACGATCAAGCATGAACGGCAAAATGACTATTCCTCTAGTCAGGAACCTTCAAGGAGATATATGTTAGGACGAGACGCAATCAGTTGACACACTATCAGAGGTTTTCTCCTCCCCTTACACTATTGAATCGAATGACCAGATTCCAGCTTTCGTGAACCCATTTCGTACAGAATCCCTCAATCAAGTCAAAATTACCGAATAACTTGTACCAAAACACTTGAAAAATCAAAACCGACTCCGCTTCAGGTCCCGATGGTCTGTCCCCTTATTTCCTTCATAGATGTGCTTCAGAACTCGCCAAGCCTATCTCCATACTGTTCCCAAAATCACTCTCTTCTGCATCCCTCCCTCGCCATTAGCGTAGGGCTATAATCACACCAATTGTCAAAAAAGGGAATAAACTATCGTCCCATAACTAGCACCCAATAAGCATGACATCTGCTGTAGTGAAAGCTCTTGAGAGGATAATATGCGAAGAAATCATTACTTCTGCTCTAACCAATGACATAATTCCAAAAGAGCAACACGGTTCTCTTACGGACCGTTCAACGCTCACTAACCTGGTTGTATGCATCAACGACTGGACGAAGGCTTGGGATGCTGGTATTCCAATTGATGTGCTTTATTTAGATTTTCCGAAGACATTCGATTGTGTCCCACACAAACGCCTCCTCGCCAAGCTGAAAGGTATTAAAGGCCACTTAGTGGACTGGTTGAGAGCATTTCTCAGCGACAGAACTTTTCGTGTCAAAGCAGGAGATGCATTCTCGACAACTGTATGGACTTTGAGTGGTGTTCCTCAGGGTTAAGTTCTCGGTCCCATCCTTTTCCTCTTCAGACATCCCTGCCTTGATCAAGTCAAACTGTGCCCTCTTTGCCGATGATACGAAAATTTACAACGTCCCAACAACAGACGCTCTTACCCTACAAAATGACCTAGATCGCATCAATCGCTGGTCGCATGAGTGTCTTCTTCCGTTGAACTTGGAGAAATGTGTAGTTTTGCATATCGAACCCGAAACTACCATACTCAATTGGTGATCATCCTCTAAATAGTGTATCAGACCACGTAGTTCTCGGACTGACAGTATCTGATGACCTATTATAAGGCCTACAATAGATGAGTTCACAAGGATCACAGCAAGTATTGATAACATTTTAACAAACATACCATCTGATTGTGGGCTGAAAGGAGTTGAGGCACTTGGAATATCTGATCATTTTGCGCAGACCATGGATTTAAAGATTCCGAGGGAACTGCGTTATGAAAAGAAAACAATAAATAAAAAGTAGAATTTGCAACTGTGAAGGCCTTGCTTATTTTGCATCGGATTTACAGGTCACAGATTGGTACCATGTGGGGGAAAATGATGTTGAGGAAGTGACGGAAAATGTGTTGAAAGTTTTCCGTGAGGGTATCAATAGATTGAGAAAGTGTACCTCTGGTTCAAATCCATCCACGTAGTTCATGCAGGAACTTCATTAACTAAGAGATAGAATGGATATCCTGAGACTGATTTTTAACCTAACTGGTAGTCCTGAAAGCAGAGCGAATTTCATTGAACATAGGCAACGGTTGAGAAAGACGAAATCTGATGCCAGAAATTGTTTTCTCCACAACTCAGTTGTCCAAAGATTCTTGGAGACTTATTAACAATGAAAGAAACAAGAAACAGAGGCCAGAACTGATGATGGATGAGCTCTCCCTGGATACATTGAATGAGTATTTATCTACGATTGGCGAAAAATCTGCCATTGGATGAATTCTTCAGCTGGCGGTTTCAGTGAAGAATTACTGAGGAATGTGAAATCCCTGTGAGGTCATCGTTGTTCCTGGAGCATATTATAGAACCAGAACTGGAAGAGGTAGTTGAAAAACTTCTTCATACTTGGACATATATAAATGAACAGCTAAATCATAAAGTGCACTACCGAGATAGTTAAAGATCCTCTTTTTGTTTTATATAATCAATGTTTGGAGCAAGGAATCTTCCTAAAAGCTCTCAAAATGACAAGGGTAATGCCAATTTATGAAAAGGAAGATACAGGTGACCCCGGTAACTACAGGTCCATCTCAATTATTCCTACATCTTCTGAAAGGTCGAATTTATCCCCTCTTGCAAAATAACAACTTGATCACAAAAGCTCAATATGGATTTAGAACTGGGAGATCCACAGTCGGTGCAGTCATGAGAGTTGTGGAGGGTATTGTTCAGGGAATGGGGAAGAAATTGTATCCAGCAATGAGATTGTGCAATTTATCTAAGGATTTTGATTTGGTGACACATGTTATCCTGTTGGCAAAGGCTGGGTGTTGTGGTTCAGAGGATTATCGTATGACTTTTTGAAGTCATATATATCAGGAAGATGTCAGTATATCTGTGTTGCAGATAAAACATCTTAATATATGCCAGTGAACTATGGTGTCCCCCAGGGGTCAGTTTTAGGACCTCTGTTGTTTTCTATTTATGTTAACGATCTCCCAGACTTTATGAAACCTACAACTAGTACACTTTATGCAGACGATAAAATTTTTAGCTGCACAGGCACCGATAGGGAGTCTTCCATTTCAAACAGTGAGTTGGCTTTGAATAGAGCTGAGACTTGGTTCACCATGAATTCCTTGAAGCTTAATAGACTCAAAACACAAATATGATTATTAGTACTTAAGATTTGCATATTTCGCTCTTTTTCATTCTGTTCGGTCCTAAAAAGTTATTCTTTTAGGGAGTTGCTCAAAAGCTGTCAGAATTTTCAAATTGCAGAAGAAAGCAATACGAATAATAAATGGAAGAAATTATGATTATCACTACTGGCTTCTTTGCATTGAGAATAAAATTATGAACTTACCATCCCTATTTGTATATACTACTGTAATATAGATTCATTCCCGAATAAGTAGTTCTTCAACTCACAGTGACTTTCACACATATAGCACGAGAAACAGGGTTAATCTGGTAATGCCACGTTACAGATTATCAAAGTTTCAAAGGAATTCACTTCATTTGAAGTTTTACAATAAGCTCCCGTCAGGTTGGAAAAATTCAACTCTGCAACGGTTCAAACATGCAGCGAAAGAGTATTCCAAGTCAATTTGTTTTTATTCAGTGGATGAATTATTTGTATTTGTATCTCTGTTGTTTGTTTGTATCTTTATTTTTTTTGAAGTAATGTTATCATGGACTCGAATGTATTTTCTCCTTAAAAGTTGATCATTTTGTATGACTTTTCACTAATACAGATTGTATATAGATGACCAATAAAACGAATATATATATCAACTGTCGCTTGTTTTCGAAGTTAACGTGATTCAGACTGAAACCCTCAAAGCACTCTAAATAATTCAATTTTTATGTGGTTCTTGGTGGGGAGCTCACCCCGAAACACTCCTGATTATATACAAAAGCTTCTTGCATTCAATAATTGACTACGGCATTTTCTGCTGTTCCCCAAAAAAAGAAGAGTGCTGAAAAAATTGAAAAATTGCAATTTAAGGCAATCAGAAAAGCTTTTATTTGTAGAAACTCTACTCCAAGGAATATATTACTCGCAGGAACAAAACTCACGAGTCTGAAAGAACGCGCTAAACTACTTTAAAATAGATTTCTGGCTAAAAATCTCTCGAACACTGGCTCTCAAACCTGCCAAGCTGATCACTGTTTCTACGAACTCACTCGTTCATCTCGTATCAAACGTATAAGTGTATTAAATCTCTGCAATCAGCAGCTAGTACGTTCAGTCCATAAAATTGATCGGAACGATAAATTCTTACCATACACTATCAGCAATAATCTTCTAGGTCAGATTATTCTAATCAAATTTCCAATGGACAAAAAACTATTGTATTTAGATTTTCACTATATAAACAAAACTATGACCGGTTTCACCACACTGTGGCTTCATCAGATAGATACAAACTAATGAACAGAGTTATTCCTTATATATCATTTTTATTTCCTACTTAATATTACAATAGGTACAAGTTAGCAGAAAAAACTAAAATCGACCCATTTACAAGGTAGCCTACACATTTACTATCAGAATGTTGGAGGCATTCGAACACGTTTTAGTGAGCTGAAAAATATTTGTAGCCAGAGCAATCATGATGTTTTGATCTTTGTGGAGACCTGGCTCAATGATCAGATTTTTGATTCGGAAATGCTTGTTCCTGGATTCGATTTATTTCGTCTTGAACGCAATGTTAATACTAGCGAAAGGCAGCGTGGGGGTGGTGTTCTCATATTGGTTAAAAAATCTCAAGGGTTCCCCTGTTCAGCACACGGTAGATGATGTGGAGCAATTATTTGTATCTGTTGGCAGAAATGCTAAGAAAACAATCCTTAGTGGAGTATGAATTCCTCCTGAAAGTTCTATGAGGATCTATCAGACACTGCGTAGCTCTTGAGGAATTGCAGCTACAGTATCCGTTAGCTAATTGTGTTATATGTGGTGATTTTAACGTGCCACTTTGCCCGCCACTGGATGATAGACACTGCATCGCTGATACTTATTCGTTTGTGAACATGACTCAGGTGAACAAAATTCCCAATAGAAACAATGTTTTGGACCTTATTTATGTAAGTCTTGAGAGTGTAGTTGTTGGTGCAGCAGATTGCCCAATTTATGAGAGTTCAGTTCATCATACGGCTTTAGAGTTCGAAATTGTCAATTCATCTGATGATATTCCTGTTCTTAATTTCGAGGAAATGCATTATGATTTTAAGAAAGCTAATTGCGTGGGGTTGAATGAGTATCTGGGGTCTGTTGATTGGTGATTCTGTGGGGATTCAGCTGATATTGATCTATCTGTAGCTAAATTTTATGATGTCTTATATACAGGGATGGAAATGTCTGTACCACTGAAAAATAAAAAAACTTCTAAGTACCCGACGTGGTTTAATAAGGATCTGTTTGCGCTAATTCATAAAAAGAAAAAATTGCACAAAAGATATAAAATAACAAGAAATGTGCTGGATTTCAATGCGTTCAGTGATGTAAGGAGGGGGTGTTGTAGGCTCAATTCGGAATTGTACTCTAATTATCTAAGAGAACTTGATAGAAGCTTAAAGACCAACCCTAAATATTTTTGGACATATGTGAACAAGCTGAGGAAGACCGATCAGCTTCCTCCCTTTATGTTTTTTCGCAACCGGCATAGTTCTGATGGAGACGATATAGTTGATATGTTCGTCGAATTTTTTTTCGCAGACATATCTTGATGAACAAATTGTACCACCTGATTTTTCTATTCCTGAGAGGGTGGATGTTGATCGGCTTACCCTTGGCCCTGCTGAGGTGTTTGAGAGGATTCAGAACATAAAAGAGAAATTTTGCGTAAGGCCTGATGGAATACCTTCAGTTATGCTTAAGAAATGTATTTATATTCTCACTGCACCGTTAACGGATATCTTTAACTCCTCTCTTGGGTCTGTCTTTTCTCCTTTATATTGAAAAAATGGTTATATAGCTTCTTTTCTGAAATCAGGTGACAAATCTGATGTAATTAATTTCAGGGGTATCTGCACAATCCACCATCCCTAAGTTATTGGATGGTTTAGTCAGCAACTTTCTCACTTGGAAGTGTATGTATGCGGTTATCCGTGAGCAGCATGGACTTTAAGAGACAGATCAACAGTCACTAACTTGCTATTACATATGAGTGATACATGGACAGCACGGTGCAGATATATTCGGTCTATACAGACTTTTCCAAGGCGTTCGATTGAGTGAATCACACATTGCTGTTGGACAAGCTGAGCAGGAAGGGCATTGGGGGTGTCTTGCATAAATTGCTGGGCAGTTATTCGAGGAATCGCATGGAGGCAGTAAAATATCGGGGTTTTTACGTCACGCCTTGTGCCGGTCAGTTCTGGTGTTCCGCAGGGTTCCCATCTGGGGCCCCTTCTGTTCATATTGTTCAAAAACAATATCTCGTCTGTTTTCATTCATAGTAAATTTTGTTGCCGATGACTTGAAGATTAATATTAATGTCACTTCCGCTGATGATTTCAAAGGATTCCAGGGCGATCTTGATCGTCTTGAGGTGTGGTGCGAGTTGAATCGCATGGAACTGAACCCATCCAAATGTGTTGTTATTACTTTTACCCGAAATTACTCTCCGTTTCATGCTGTATACCGTTTTGGTCAAATTGTTCTGAGGCGCGGCGCCACTCGAGTGTCATCCTTGATAGAAAATTAAAATCATTCCTCTCGCATTATAATTTCAATATAGCATTCCGAACTGATAACTCTTTAGGCCGACATATTAAAAACTGCAAATCTAAAATTGATGAAGGCAATAAATCCGGTGTTTATAAACTGTCTTGCGGGGATTGTAATATAATTTAGATTGGTAGAACTTTCAGAAATTTCAAAGTTAGATTATCCGAGCGCAAAAGTAGTTTTAATTATCATAAATCAGATTCCCATTATTCTACTCACTTAATCGAAGAAAACCATAACTTTAATGATAATTTCAAAATTTTACAGAATGAAAATAATAGACAAAAACTCAATCTATGGGAAATTTTAGAGATTAACAAAGAAAAGAATTCAGGTAGGGTGCTTAATAGTCAATAAGATTTGAATCCTTCTCCTTTACTCAATCTTTTCGATTCATAAAGTAAGCAACTCCGATGGATTTTCCAACATACCCCTTGTACTTGTACTTGTAATATTAAGTAGGAAATAAGACTAATATATAAGAAATAACTCTGTTCATTAGTTTGTATATATCTGATGAAGCCACAGTGTGGTGAAACCGGTCATAGTTTTGTTAATATAGTGAAAATCTAACTACAAGTTTTATTTCATTGAAAATATGTATATCAATTTTCAACAAGTAACGACCTCCTCAATCAGATTATTCCAATCAACTTTGACGTAGGCAAACAGGAATTCCCATTTTCTATCATTAATTAAATCCTCACTAAAAACAATGCAATTGCAATTTATATAAACAGGAGTAAAATAACAAATAAAAAGGCTGTTTGTTTTGCCTGTTTCTATCGAGAGCTAGAAATTGAGATTACCAAAAGTTTACCTAGAATGGCGAGTATCAATGAAGCTGTAAAACTTGCTCTGATCAATAAGTCAAGGAATTTCATCATTTTATCCGACTCACAAAGTGTTTTTCTCTCCTTAAGTCGGTCAAAAATTGATAACAAATGCAACGAGTATATCCTAGACACAAAGAAAGAACTTTATCGAATTCCACCATACTAATGAATACAACACAAAACTATAACTATATTGTATACCTGCTCATTTGGATATAAACAGAAACAACAGGGCTGATCATCTTGCTAAGCACTCTAACTGAACCGCATAAAGCCACAACCCCTTTCACAGATCTTTATCAAAAATTTGAGTTTAATGCCATCGAATGAACAAAATCTAGCTTCCTTCAAGATAGCTGTGATAAGGATCTAACCTACTTTAAGTCGTTCCTCAGTTATAATAATTCACCGAGGTTTGTTGGACGTGGGCTGGAAAGAAATTTTATTGTGACAATGAATCGATTGAGATCTGATTATTATAACCTCAGGACATCACTCCATCGTATTGGAGTCGTAGCAGACTCTGCTTGCAAGTGTCAGGGGAGTAAAGAGATAATTGATCACGTTTTGTGGCAATGTTATGTAACTGTATGATCAAGTAGAAGTACTTATCAGAAAACCAAACATTTAGGCACATAATGCGTTGATGCAGTTTCCTAGTATATGTGATAAAAAAATATAGTGGGAATAAAATTTTAACATAAGATAGTCTTTAGAAAGGATTCATGTAACTGTATTGTATAAAGCGATAGCCGAATAAATCAAAGTTGGTTTCAGGCAAAAATTCTTAGTAGATGTAGTAGATCTTAGTCTTTCAAATGATTCAATTTATGTAGTAGTTCGTCTCTATGTAATCTGATAGTGCTAGAGAAAGAGCTTGTGATAAATCGATAAATAAATTTTGTAATATATATACATACTGCCCGTAAATTTCCCTTCAGTTTTCCTATCAAAAAGGAAGCTGTTACTCTGAGTGATTCTATGGGAACAAACGTCTGAATCCGATCCACCCCTCATAAATTACCTGACAAGTATCTTTTCCTTGAGATCCCGCACAGATTTGAGTGTCCCCAACAATTCCTTCCTTCAGTTTTCTTCTGAAAGCTTCTCTGTTGAGGCTTTTATTACAGATAACTGCATCACCTAATTCCAATGTGACTTTTAAAAGATTCTCGCTAGAGTCTCCTTCGAAATCCATTCGACCCCAACCTGTAGCCAAAGCGCGTGTATCGGTTATATTCTGTTGAAGGTTCAAACAAGCTGGTCTTACGTATTCATTAAAAACAGCAGCTTTCGCTAATTTTATCAAACCAATGTCATTGTAAAATGATGGGTACTCAAATTTTGGATGACTTAGTCGGTCAAGAATAGATATATCTTGTCTGTGATAGAGATCATTGATTGCGGTAACTCCTAAACGGACTAGGGTTGCATTTCCTAATTGTCTATGGTCAAGACAATGTGCTGCTGTTAAAACATATAGTTCACTAATTAGACTCCCTCCACATGTCCATTGAATATCGTCAGAAGAACCATAACCAACAAGTGCCTGTAAAAACATAATATCAAAGTTACACGTGATTTCTTAAAATACGCTACATTTTTTCGGAGTATAATTTAGTATAGCAATACAATCAACTTCCCATTCTTTATTTTATAAGCGATCGAATGATTCTTAGTATAAAGTGGCAGATATGAACTCTGTAAAGTTTCCCCAGAATTTGAGTTAGTATTTATCTTCAAATATACCATAGAGCAGGGGTCGGCAACCTTTTGAGTAGGAAGAGCCAAAAATTACAATTTACAAAATTTTGATGTTTTAAAAGAGCCACAAAAAACTGCCAATAGTTAAAAGTTAAAAAATAATTCAGTTTTTCTGAATAAAAAAATCTTTATTAAACAATCTAACTTGTAATGAACACTACAAAAACAATATAAAATATTTTAGAATAAATAAAGTCAATGGGAGCATTGATATTGCATTGTTTTGGAAAGCTCAGACAAAATTGGCACATAACTTGTTGTTTTTAGTTTCAAACACGACTCTAAATTTTCATTTGTAAGTTGGTTTCTTGTTTTACTTTTAATTATATTCATACAAGAGAAAGCTTGTTCGCACGAAAATGTTGAACTAAAAATAGTTCGTACTCCAAATGCGAACTTCTTCAACTCGCTGTAGCAATCTGGAGGATTATTCCACGCACTGAACATAAGTTCCTCATCTCGCGGCAGTTCTGTTTAAGCTGTCCACTTTTTTGTGTTATGTACAAACTTTCCTGGATCTCCAACTCTTCCAACTTGATTTTTAACTCTGTAAATTTCTCACTCCACAGAGTTTTGCTTTTTAAATCGACGAGTTCCATTTCCAGAGATCCTGTATCAACTCCATATGGCTCCTTATAATTTATGTGTTGAGGATTTACTATAAATGATAAAGTTGTTTTCTTGGTTTTGAATTGCTAAGATCTATCAGCAAATTCATGTTTAATATTTTTTATTACTTTGCTGAAGTAATACACGTCGATATTTGCACCACTTTTATCCCGATATTGCTTTAGAAATTCAAAATGAAATAACTTACCACTCTGAATATCTTCCGAAAAACTAATTGATTTTTCTTCTAAACAAACCAATTCTTCAACTAAAACATAGGCAGAGTTTCTTTTCTCTTGCTGTTAAATTGAGCTCATTTGATTTTGCCGTAATAGTTAGTGCCGTTAGTCATAAGAAAAATGTTTGCAACCATTTGTCGTTCTCTGATTCTTGATGATTAATAATGCCCTTTTCTTTAGGGAACACATTGATTTCACTCAGGCACAAAGCAAACCATTTGAACACCTCACCTTTGGAAAGCCATCGCACTTCATTGTGAAGCAGGAGATCAGAATACTGAGAGTCCATTTCGTTTAGGAATTCTTTGAACTGACGGTGGTAGTATGCTTTTGACAAGATGCTGTTAACAATCTGGATCACTAAATTCATGACCTCAACTACTTCCGCCGAGAATGATTGTGCAAAAAACGCTTCCTGTTGTATCATTCAGTGAAATGTAAGAATTTGGTGATTTATTTTGCTCTGAAGAATCGCTGTTGTTCCTTTATTGTTTCCTGTCATACTCCATCAGTTGCTATAGAAACGATTTTATTTAAATCGATCTTATTATCTTCGAGACATTTTTGCACGGTATTATCATTGTAATAATTATAAATTATAATTATTATTAAATATAAATCTACTGAAATTGTTTTTATTAAATTTGGAAGGTGAAAGAAAAACGTACTGATATAAGCTTAAAAGCTTCCTCTTATACCTAGTCATATTTTTCGAACGACTGTCAAAATTTTTTCGCAAATTTTTCTTAAAATTAAACAAGTTCCACGAAGAAATAATATATG
Source organism: Cryptolaemus montrouzieri (assembly GCA_013387265.2). Lineage (NCBI taxonomy): Eukaryota > Metazoa > Arthropoda > Insecta > Coleoptera > Coccinellidae > Cryptolaemus > Cryptolaemus montrouzieri. The sequence continues at coordinate 66,328,880 of JABFTP020000103.1, forward strand.
GGCGATGTCAACCCAGATTATTGGGTCCATTATTCTAGAACACCTATAGATCATAATCGGCATCACTTGGAAGACTGAACCTGGCTATCGGGGTCCTCTCGGTCAAACAGAGATGGAATTTGAAGAAATATCGCAGGTTATGTATTTTTTTTTCATCTCCTCAGTCCTTTTCATGACCTTGATTGCTATGTAAAATCTTTTCTCAGGTTTGTTTAAACATATAAGAAGTATGATTGTTTTAATATTTTTCTGCTGGTTTTTTTATTTTCCATTGTTACAGATTCCTGTCCCAAACTCCCTGTCTTTCACCCTTGTCTTCGTTTGGAAATCATCGAATGCAAGAGAGAATGAAGTGGCTAAGCAGAAAAATCTTTGGTACTCTTTTTGTACACACGACACTAACACAACATAAACAGACAAGCTATTGCTTTTGCAATAGCGACAGGGAAACGAGTTTTTCCTCAGGTTTTTTCACTCGTTTATTGAATCATATACAAGATAGTATGGTTTCCCTGTTACATTTCCTGAGCTCACACTTGTGCTTTTTCTGACACACACCAAAATTATAGATATAAGCATTTATTGTAAATACAATTATTCAAATTTTTGTAAATCCTCTATATATATATATATATATATATATATATATATATATATATATATATATATATATATATATATATATATATATATATATATATATATATATATATATATATTTAACCTAGTTAAATTTTTGTGAGTAAACTTTATTCGATATTATGAATACATGCTAATATATACATAATAGCAAAATAATACTTTCAATAAAGCAATTTTTCTACCACAAATTCAAAATACTTTGTAATAAGCAAAAGTAAAATTTGTGTTTCCATAACATTGTTTTTATTTTTAGAAAATCAGACTCAAAAGTTTTAGAGTTGATTAAAATTGGAGTTTCGTGTTGTGTTGTTAGAATTAAGGTACAGTTACACATGCTCTAAATAGCATTCTAAAACTAGCAGGTTTTTAATTTGATACATTTGCTCGAAATAAGCATATATAACTGTACGTTTAATCTATTAAGTATGTTATATTTTAGAATTTATTTTGATGACCTGATTTAAAAGGCCTGAAGTTGTATAAATAGACCCTCTTTTCCTCGAAATTGAAAGAAAAGATTTTAAGCTCTATACTTTCTTAGCAATCCTATGCCAGATGTGGACGTAGATCAGGGTTTACAATTTTGTTTGGACTTTGCAAATGTAGGTACCGTCTGTATTAACTATAAACGGGGGGGGGTGTTGCGATGAAAAGAAAGTACCTGAAAGTAAATGAGAGTTGGAAATGGTACCCAATCAGAACAATATTTTTTTTTATTAAATAAATCTGCGAGCCGCAGGTTGCCGACCCCTGACAGAGAGGATAGTGGGAGTCAACGCATTTATTTCAGTGAATCGTGGATGCCAATCGATATCTGTATTTTATGAGATTATTTTCATTTGAATTGTGGAGGCCGTTACTTGATGTAGATCCATGATATAAATGAGATAAAAACACAAGGTTTAACTTTGATCTACACTTTATTTGAAAAAATTCGACGACGTTTCGCTGACACAGCAGCTTTATCATTCTTGATAAAGCTGCTGTGTCAGCGAAACGTCGTCGAATTTTTTCAAATAAAGTGTAGATCAAAGTTAAACCTTGTGTTTTTATCTCATTTAGATTATTTTCATTTAATTTTATTGTACACATTACAATATAGTATGACATGGAACTGCCATGTTGCAACCACCAATTATATAGTGAGACGACTCAGAACCGGGATCTATTTGTTTTGTTAATTTACTGAAAATATCCATATATTTCTTGATTTTAATCTAATTGAATTTTATTATCAATTGCGAATACTATATTGTGTAGATCTACCTGCGTACCATTTTATATAGTTCATCTAAATTCGAAATTACAGTTGAAAGACGGTCATTTGCCAAAATTATTCAATAATTTGATTTTAAATCTCAATGTAGTGAATAATTAAGTATTTTAAAGTAGCTTAAAATCACCCAGAAGCGGACAAATCGTGTCGAAGGAATTCTAATCAATATCTAACCAAACTTCGATAAGAATTCAAGTGCAAACAATATTCGACATTATTTACGCTAGTTATTAAACACCCTTTCGTATCCACGATCGCTGACACCATCTGGTATTTTCTCAAACAGCAATTCCCAGGTCGCGACAAATCAATGCGTTTCTAAATGATTTATGTAACAGGTACTGGAGAACCAAGGGCAGAGGGAATACGGGGGTAAGGACTTCTGAGGAAAGCAGATATAAGGGCCGCGATCGCGACGTTAGGGGCAGTTATTCAGTTCTTCAGTTATCCCTTTACACAGTTATTCAGTTATGTACTTATTCAGTTATTCAGTTTCGAAGAACAGTGAATTTACTCTTTTGCGTGGATGATAATTGAAGTTATTTAACCATACGTAACGTGAGTTCAGAAATATGGGAGACGCAGATCGTTCCTCTCCGAGAAGCCAGACAGGGGAAAAAGAATTACAGTTCCTGTTATGTTCCACAACGAATTTTTCTTCAATATTTCTGTTCACTATTTAATTTTCACGAATGTTCTTGAAATATATGCTACGTAATTTCTGAATGCATTGAGGGCGAGTTAAAATATTCACTTCTCAATTTCCAAATTATTTAACACGTTTTCATTTGGCAAATGATCTATTTGAACTGCCCTGATATTATCTAATATTTATATTGTACTGAAACTATTTTATATTAATTTTCACAGTTGTTCTCCTAACTTGACAAATTATTTGAAGTGTAATAAAGTTCTTTAATATTGATTTCAACATTTGTTCACCTAACTTGCAACATTATTGAAACGCAATGATACCATTGTATATGATCCTAAAAACTTGGTCACAATTTGAAATGTTATGAGTTTTAATGTTGATTTGAAACTTTACTTTTTTACTCTGAAAATTCATCTGATTGAAATGTTACAAAACTATTTATATTAATCCAAATCTTTTGTTCTATAATTTGATGAATGATACATTTGAATGTAAGAAACATTTAATATTGATTCTTATCTTTGCTTCTATGAATGAACCAATTATCTATTTGAAATATCATAATCTATTTATTCAGTATTTATAGTTATCTCATTTTATAACTTAGCCAAACATTTTCTTGAACTGTTACGAAGACATTTATATTGTTCATTGTAATTGGGTGGTAAACTGTTCCAACTATGGGGAAGGTGCTTACCCTCGAAATATTGATTTGAAGTCCGATAGTCTTAAACTCAATAAGGGAAACTTTCCCCGCATTTAGGTGTAATAATCGCCTTCGAATTATAACCTTTCTCAGAAGTGTAAGAAATTGCTTTAGAGACGATACGCATGTATGAACCCACATACATTGAGGCTTGTATGTTCAATAGGTATGAAGGTTTCAAAGGATGTCTGAGTTGGTGGCATGTATGATGTTTATGGTACATACAGGTTAGAGTACCTTTTATGGGAGAAAAATTTTCTTTTTGAAAATCGGAATGCTCTAACTTTTTTACATCCTAGACTTATCTAAATACAAAATTTTATCTTCCTACGCCACCATTAACCCGTGCCGACAGCGTTTCAAAGTTTGAAAAATTTGCAGTCTTTAACTTAATATGGTATTATCGAACTAAATCAATTAATATATTTTTTTTGATTTATAATTGAAAACAAAGTTATTTCAGATGATTATTTATTTTAAGAAGATGAAGTAACAAACATAAGGTCACAAAACTGTAAATAATAATTCCTGATATTTTCTCTTGAGAGTGTCTTTTTTACAGTCTGCATATATATTTTTGTGTTCTTGCACGCAGCGTAGCAAATATTGCCTTTGCTCTTCCTTTGTAGTAATTAAACCATGAAAATCTTGCATTAGTTTGACAGTTCTTTCAGCTGTATCATTAACTGCTCTCAAAGCTAGAACCTTTTCTTCTTGCCTCTACATAGGCAACATCTTCTTCCCAGGTAGATAAATTAGTGCTCTTGATTAATACAAAATCACTTGATGATTTTTCTGAAACAACAAATAAGCGGAATTAATTATTCGTTTAGTAAAAACATTAAATAAAACAATTTAATTTACTTAAGCATTTTCACTTACCATACAAATGCTGAGACATATCTTCATTTGACGGAATGTACCTCTTTCCAGAATCAGAAAAACCCTCTCTTTGCAAGTTTGTTATCATGTTTGCCTCTGTTGGTTCATCAACTTCATCGTCAAACAGTGATAGAATGACAATTTCTGCCGATAAGTACCAAAAATGTTGGCTAAACTTGCTGAGAGCTGCTTTAGAAATCAATTTTTCGACAGATTCATTTTCCTTGAGCCTTTTTAAATAGCACAAATCTTAACTTGGTACCTTCACCTCCAAAGTACATTGAAGCCATGGTTTTACGTATAAAATTGCAATGAATAAAAAAATGTCATGGAGTGCTCGTTCATCCTTAGCGCTTAATTTGAATTGCGATTGCAATAAGGATTTTTTTTAATAGCTCTTGCCATCCACTTTGCTTGGTACATCGCTCCAGGTGGTCTGATTTTAATTTTCTCCGCAATATCTCCTCCTAAAAATACAATAGATAGTTCAATCAGCTCCCGATAATCGTCACACACAATAGATTTTTGTAGTTGTTGATTATAAAATGCCAGCAATTCTTGTACTATTGCTTTACTGAGTTGTTGTTTGAAGAAGTCGGTGTTAATTTTAATAGCAGAAGGATCAATGTTTTTTCAGTTGTCTCTAAACTTTTTGAACATCGGGATATCGGGACTACTCGTGACTTGATGAAATTTTGTTTCAAATACAGATTTCAGAACCAGTTCGTAAACGTGATGGCGACAAGCAAAGAGGAGTAATTCCCTGTCTAGTTTTTGTTCCAAAAGAACACACGCCCCATTAAGTTGTTCGGTATTAGAAGCAGTTGTGTCACAGCACATTATTTGGACTTTGTCATCTAGGTTAAAGTCGTAAGGCGCGTTTGACACTACTGGAGCTTGCTCTGACCGGAAGAGCTCTCCAACTTTGACACCGCCAGAAATTGTTCTTTTTCTTCAAATGAAATAAAAATTGGCAGGCGTTCTTCTTTTGAACTTCTCACGTCTGGCCCAGGTAATAGCTTTCCATCCCAGTGAACTGTCACTATTTCCGGAAGATAATTCTGAAAATCTGATTTTATAGATTCCGCTATGTCTTTCCTACTCTGTGTGAGAATACGTTGAATAGATGATTTGTTTATGGAAAAATCATCACAGCTTAAACCTAGCGCTTCTATCACTGCCTGAAGTATATAGACTAATTCCTTACACTTGACATCTGTCTGAAGCTGCAACTAACTTGGGCGTGATAAAGTCCTTTCTTTCTCTCTTTTGAGTAGTTGCAAAGCTTAATGTTGATGTTGAAGGCAAGGGTTCCTCAAGGCTTTCATCAGAGCTGAAAGGCTGATCGCAATATTCTCGAGTATGAACAAAACTTTGTGTAGTATGAGATGACAATAAACTATCTGAACGCATTCGTTCTTGTCTTCTTTTCTCTTCTTTTAACATTCCCTGTCTTGATCTTTCTTCTTTTTGAGCCAACTTTTTATCTACACCTGTCAAACATCCTGGACGCCCTGGTTCTCTTTGCTTTTGTAAAAATATTTTATCTTCCTCTATCTTCATCAGTTGCCAAGCATCAGCGTGTGCTATATCGACCAAGTTATCTAAACTGTTTTGAAAGTCCTCTTCACGGCGCCTATAAATATCGTTCGACTTTTTCTAATTTTTTTGCAACTTTCTCCAAGTATGGTGAAGATCCACAAGAACCAATTTTCCCAGAATATAATACATTCGCGACTGACGAGATTTGCGCTTTCACTTACAGTTACTTACATCGCGAATATTATAAAACAGTACTGCGAGAACTTGAGGTTCGACGGTAACTTAGCGCCTGTTGATTGACAATTTATATCGCCAACTAACAAAATACTTTTGTTATCACTTCTAAATTTCACTGCCATCTTCAAAGGTAAAACAATCGATGATAGCTACGATAATAACTGGAAACAATGACTAATTACCACGCGTGTGCGCCGCTACTCCCGCTCAACTTGTATGAACATGTTTCGATGCAAGTCGGCACGGGTTATCATATTCCTGTAAAGGTAAAAATTTTTTCTAGTGTTTTAGGTACAAATGAACAAAACTAAGACGTATGCGTTGAAAAATTTAAACTTCGAAAAATAAGGGACACCCTAATACAAGTGTATGATCAGAGGGGGTGATTTCCTGGTTTCTAAATCCGCGAATATGGTAATAGAGTATGTTTCGGCGTCAGTGATATAATATGGCCTGTTGGCGCTTAGTTGTGAAAAAATAGCACGTACGGCCTACGGGCTTACATTTAATCCCATATAACGTAGTAATACTATAGGAATTATTAAATTCGATTGGAAATACACGATCGAATCCAAGCTTGCAAGTTGTCAGCTCTGAACGTGTTCCTCAGAATTGTAAAATCAAATTTCAGAGCTGGGAGTATCAGGGCAATGACCCATTCATAAAACATAATATTACCCTCTCTAAGGGTTTTGCTAATATAAAATTATGTTTTATGTATATGGTATATGTGTATACCAAATTCCACTCAAAATAAGGGTGAGAGCCTATTACGCCTGTCTGTTAAATGTTTAAATAAACCAACAAAACGGTTATTAAAAAAAGTCACATTGTATTTCTAATAAGTAATATTTAAATAATTATCTATTCTTTCATTTCCAGAAATCACAGTGGGATAAGTTTCTCTCAATATTATTTCTATTCTTGAAAAAGTAATATAGTAAAACAAAATTTTCCTTACCATATGTGGAAATTCTTTACGAGTAGCTTGTACTCCCCCTACGATCAAAGGCATTATTTTGAATCCACAGCTAATAACTTCTACCTCTTCTTTTTCGATGAATAATATGGGTGGTTGTTGGCTTACTTTAACCAAATTGGAATATTCGAGGCATTCTGGAATCAAGTTCAAACGTTTAGATTATCGATCCCCTGTGTAAAGAAAAACCGCTATTGGATGGAAGTAAGCTAATAAAAACACACAATTTTGGTAATGACATTTGTTGTTATTGAGATCATTACGAGTCTTGAAAGTTCAATCACTCTCGGATTCTACTAGAGCTAAGGTAGTTAACATAATGAATTCATTTCATTAATTTTAAACAAAACTTTGTTTTTACTCGAGGCTGAATTTCTCATGTGATACTATTGGTGGAATATTATGATTCTTTTTCTGACACGATATTGAACAAGGATGATTGTCAGCCAATCCCCACAATATATGACATCATCTCTGGCAACTAGTGTTACCAGAGATGAGGACTTAGATCGTCACGTTTCATGTTATATACGATGAATACCATAAAGCGAGCTATAGCAATGAAAAAGACAGTTTCTTTAATTATTCAATCTCTTTTCTTTCGGAAAATTTCGAAGATAGAGTCTGCTCTGGTTCAACTGGCCATTAAATCCGTCGGCAGGAATACTCAAATAGGATTCAAGATAAAACGCAGCTATTAACCAATACAGAATCTTTCATCCCCTATGCAAAAATAACTTTAAACTGTTTGATAATACATCGACCGTTACCAACACTGAAGCCGAAGTATTACAGCAAATGAGGAATGAATGTATCACATAATGGAAAACTAAAGTCTGAAATTCTCATACAAGCAAAGAACTCAACTCATTTGGAGTAGGTAAGCACTCTTTTTTTTCGTGCAATGGAAAATCATTTATTATGGCCGAACACTTCTTTGTTTTAATTGTAGTGAAGAATGTCAGATATAAACCTTTCTAGGACTTGATTCTCCATTGAGAGCGGTGGTTCTTAATCAGCATCGGTCTATTTTCCATATGAGCTACCTCATGAAAATGATTCGAATTTTTGCATTTTCGCTTGCACAAATGGGCTTTTTTAATGCAAGCCGTTGTTTAACTAGTGCTTGCTCTTTCATCTTCTTCTCATTTAATGAATAATGATGGTAGTCACCTTATTAGTATTTTCTTTGAATATAATCTTCTACTTTTAGTATAAGATTGCCCGTGAATTTTGCTTATGATATATCCCGTTTCTTCTACCGTTATCTCAGGGTCTTTCACGTATTTGCCAGCCTAAGCACTCTGGGCCCTTCAGCTCATTCTCTGACCAGTTGGTTCATCGAGATAATTTTCACGACTACCACTGTATCTCGGCTGATGTGGTTCTATATGCCTGACCTAGCACTAATCCCATCATCCTCTTAACTTGCTCAAGATAATTTAGGTACGCTCCTACCACAGCGTGGATCTATATAGTACAAAAAAAAACTAGTCATCCCCTATAGGATCATTGTTTTTTCTTCATTAGCGACCTAGTCTGAGAAGTGTTTTATTTGCTGTAATGACGTGTCCTTTCATATTCAGGATAATATCTATGTACTCCTGTCAGCCAGAAGTCATGATAAATTCTGACTTATTTTCAGCCAGTTTCAATAATTTCGTGTTCGAGTATTACCTTACCCTGACTGCCCCTTCTCTACCCTATGGAACATTAAGCCTCACAACCTCATCAAAGAACACATTTATCAATAGTGTTTCCAGCACAGATCCCTCAATATGGTGAATTCAATTTTGTGCTAATTTATCGTGCAGTTATTATGGTAATCACTATCTTCCATAGGTAGGAGTAATAGGTTCCGGGTTCTCCTTTCCTCTCTTATATATCTTCATGATGGTATCGAAGGTATGATCTATATTCAGTATTAGTGAATTACATGATTCTTTTGTTTCAAGAGTTTTTGGTTCTGCTTCTTGATCAGTGCTCTTTTAGTATGGTACCTAGGACGAATTCTCCACTGCGGACACGGCACTATTTTCGAAAGAGTACGATTAATTTTCTCTTAGTTGAATCGTTTGCCATTAGCATTTTATAAAGTTTGGTCAGACTATTTAGTATGCTTAGTGGTCTGTAGCTCTTTGGATTGATCCTCTATTTGCCTGGTTTGGGCAGGATAACCAACCTATCTGAGCTTCATTCTACTGGAATGTTCTTCACATCGAAATCATTTATAGCTTCAAGAATTTCAGGAGCATGCTTTACAGTAACATCAGTAACTCCGGATGGGATACCATCTTGTCTTGCTCCAATTGCATTTTCAAATTTTACTGTGCATTTTACCCGAAATAATCTAACATTGGAGCCTACTGGAGAATAATGATCACGTAGAATCATCAAGCATACTAAAGATACTAAATCGTGAAGAAGGCGAATGTAACCAGGTAAAGATTGTCAACTCGTGCTTATCAGTCAAATTGATAGCTTGAGAAAGATCAAACCACCGCAGACACCTTGCTTTCGTTGGAAAGTAAATATGCCTCTTTTTGGGCTAGGTTTGCTAGCCTGTTAGAGAAAAATGATCACCTATAATCATCAGGCATACTACTATATGAGAAGAAGGCACACGTTACCTGGTATAAATTGTCAACTTGTGCATATCAGACAAATTGAAAGCTTAAGTAAGATCTAACCTTCGCAGAGTCCTGGCTATGGTTTCAAGACTCAAAATCATGTAAGAGAAAATAACGCATTAAATGACTGATGCTTGCAAAGACAGTAATGGACGACACTGTCGTCTAAATGATTTCCAAACTAGCAAGCTTCGAATAAATGGACTTCAGAGCTGTAGAAAATTTAATCAGAAAACGAAAATCTTCAGCAATTATGTGACCGTGAACTACTTGATATCACAATATCAGAGCTCAATCTACCTACAATAAGATAATCAAGTAGATGATATTTGCCATCTAGTCTACAAATTTGGTATTCTTGATACACTAGGGAATACAGGAAAACACAAAGAAACTATACTACAGAATATCTTACTGATCGATGATGAAGAATAAACCTGAACAGGAGAATTATATTCAGATAGCCTTTTAATTCTATATTTTCTGCTGAATTTTTTGAAAAAGGTGAAATATAGTGAATTACCAATAAAAGTTCAATAGACATTTAGAAAGTATGAATCCATTTATTATTATCTCATGTAGCGGACTTGTTCCAGCAATTAGTCCGGATGTTGCTTTAGTGCAATCATTATTTAAGAAAGTTATTCTTGAAAGTAGAATGTTTCTGAACTCGTTGTGATTTCGGTTTTATATTCAACATAAGCAAAATTTTTATAATTTCATTTTCGGAAGTATGAAAGATTTGCAAAGATTGCGGTTGTGTCTAGCTGATTGTTATCATCTCGCTATTACGATCTGAACTTTCATGCTATTGCTGCCTGATGTGGTTACAAGAACATGATGTATTTCGAAAGTTTTAACAATCCTCATAAGAGAGAAACTATTAGCAATATACTGGGGTGGTTCCAAAATACTCATCCTGGTCTTAGAGATGGCGGTAGTTGTTTAAGGAATATGTTTCAACTTCGAAGATGCTACGTTGTTTGGTATTTGCTAGGCAGCCATTAGAAGTGGCGTTCTTAGAGAATTAGTTAACAATGGAAACAATTAGTTATCGCTATGTAAAACTTGTTTTTGATGTTGAGTCTCTGTCTATCAATATGAAAGCTGAAAAAGATTCTAATCTGAGGGAGTCAGCTTATCGTTTGCAACTGTTAAACATTGAGTAGTAGAATTTGACAATGGTCCATCAAATGAGGCAAACCCACCAGAAATGGTGAAAAACCATCGAAATAACGTCGATTAAAAGTACATGAGCTAGATGATATGATAAGTAAGCCAAGCCTGGGGCTCCATCACTTAAGAGATGGAGAAGGAGGAGGGGGAGGAGTACCAACCTCGTAAAAATCTGGCCCGGATGAAAGTACCCTGTTAGCGCTCTTGCCTAGGGTATAGGCGAAGGAGCATCGGTCTCTAGAGTCCAGAAAGACAACCGGTCTAGGAGAATATAACAATAAAAAAAATTTCTGGTCCTCCAAGTTTGGGGGTTGGAGCGATGGACCTGCATTCCATTCTCTGAAAAAAAAACCTCACAGCAAAAGATCTCGATACAGAAAAGCCAGACGAAAAATTGCTAAGAAAAGGACTATGAGATTGGCAACATGAAATATTCAATGTATATCTACCATAGTAAATGAAGTTTTCAAAAAGATAGCAAAATGCGACATTGATATAATTGCTCTGACTGAAACCGGAAAGAAAGGGGAAGGAATGGAGGATAAAGATGTAAACATTCATATTTACAGTGGTGTCCCAAAAGAAGACAGAGCACAAGGTGGTGTCTCAATAGCGATAGACCAGAAAGATAACCGGATATAAAAACCTGGGAGCAATATAATGAAAGAATACTCGTGGTTGAGCTTGATATAAAAAAAACACTCCTCGGTGATCATAGCTGCAAATATTCCCACGAATGACTCACTGGTAATTAAAAAGAACGAATTCTTTGACGATCTTCGGAAATACTAGATAGTATTAGTCAGAGGAAAGAAATTCTCTTCTTGGGATATCTTAAAGGAAGAACTGGCTGACAAAAAGAACTAAACATCTCGCCTACGACACAATATTTGAATATATCACAACCTATGGGGCAGAAACGTGGGAGCTCACACAAAGAGAAAAAGACAGACTGAAAGCTTTAGAGACGGACTTTTGGAGACGAAACAGTGGAGTATCGAGATTGGAACACGTTTAGAAATGAAAGGATTAAAGAGATAATGAATGTGAAGAGCAAACAGCTAAAGTGGTACTGTCACTTGCAGAGGCTTGAAGAAACAAGATGGAATTGGACTCCAGCAGAGCGAAGGAAGAGGGGACGCCCACCTAGAACATAGAAAATGGAAATTCCGGAAGCCATGCGGTCAAGGAATTTGGAAGAAGGAGATTGGTGGAACTGGAATTTGTGGAAATTGAGAATGATTTATATATATATATATATATATATATATATATATATATATATATATATATATATATATATATATATATATATATATATATATATATATATATATATATATATATATATATATATATATATATATATATATATATATATATATATATATATATATATATATATATATATATATATATATATATATATATATATATATATATATATATATATATATATATATATATATATATATATATATATATATATGAGTGGATTACAACTGTCGTCGTTTCTTGCTTCTCGATTTCCACAAATTCCAGTTCCACCAATCTCCTTCTTCCAAATTCCTTGACCGCATGGCTTCCTCAATTTCCACTTTTCATGTTCTAGGTGGGCGTCCTCTCTTCCTTCGCTCTGCTGGAGTCCAATTCCAGATATTTTTTGGCCAACTTGTTTCTTCCATCCTCTGCAAGTGACCGTATCACTTTAGCTGTTTGCTCTTCACAGTTTCCTTCTTCATTCATTATCTCTTTAATCCTTTCATTTCTAAACGTGTTCCAAACTTGATACTCTACTGCTTCGTCTCCAAAAGTCCATCTCTAAAGCTTTCAGTCTGTCTTTTTCTCTTTGTGTGAGCTCCCACGTTTCTGCCCCATAGGTTGTGATATTTTCAAATATTTTGTCGTATATGCGATGTTTGGTTCTTTTTGTCAGCCGACCAGTTCTTCAATTAAGATCTCCTAAGAAGAGAATTTCTTTCCTCTGACTAATACTATCTAGTATTTCCGAAGATCGTCAAAGAATTCGTTCTTTTTAATTACCGGTGATTTATTCGTGGGAATTTATGCAGCTATGATCACCGAGAAGTGTTTTTTTTTATATCAAGCTCAACCACGAGTAATCTTTCATTATGTTGCTCCCAGGTTTTTATATCCGTTTATATTTCTTCTCTATCGCTATTGAGACACCACCTTGTGCTCTGTCTTCTCTTGGGACACCACTCTAAATATGAATGTATGCATCTTTTTCCTCCATTCCTTTCCCTTTCTTGTTGGTTTCAGTCAAGGCAATTATGTCGATGTCGCATTTTACTATCTCCTTGAAAACTTCATTTACTATGGTAGATATACATTGAATATTCCATGTTGCCAATCTCATAGTCCTTTTCTTAGCAATTTTTCGTCCGGCTTTTCTGTATCGAGATCTTTTGCTGTGAGGTTTTTTTTCGGAGAATTGAATGCAGGTCCATCGCTCCAACCCCAAACTTGGAGGACCAGGAATTTTTTTTAGGGTTATCTTCCCCTAGACCGGTTGTCTTTCTGGACTGTAGAGACCGATCCTCCATCGCCTATACCCTAGGCAAGGGCCCTAACAGGGTACTATCATCCGGCCAGATGAACCCTGGTTTTTCACGAGGTTGGTACTTCTCCCCCTCCTCCTTCTCCATCTCTTAAATGATGGAGCCCCAGGCTTGGCTTACTTATCATATCATCTAGCTCATGCACTTTTAATCGACGTTATTTCGATGGTTTTTCACCATTTCTGGTGGGTTTGCCTCATTTGATGGACCATTGTCAAATTCTACTACTCAATGTTGCAAACGATAAGCTGACTCCCTCAGATTAGAATCTTTTTCAGCTTTCATATTGATAGACAGAGACTCAACATCAAAAACAAGTTTTACATAGCGATAACCAATTGTTTCCATTGTTAACTAATTCTCTGTGAACGCCACTTCTAATGGCTGCCTAGCAAATACCAAACAACGTAGCATCTTCGAAGTTGAAACATATTCCTTAAACAACTACCGCCATCTCTAAGACCAGGATGAGTATTTTGGAGCCACCCCAATATATTGCTAATTGTTTCTCTCTTATGAGGATTGTTAAAACTTTCGAATTGCATCATGTTCTTGTAACCCCATCAGGCAGCAATAGCATGAAAGTTCAGATCGTAATAGCGAGATGATAACAATCAGCTAGACACAACCGCAATCTTCTTATTCACCGAATATAATTCTTTGCGATTCTTTCATATTTCCGGAAATGAAATTATAAAAATTTTGCTTATGTTGAATATAAAACCGAAATCACAACGAGTTCAGAAACATTCCACTTTAGAGATTAACTTTCTTGAATAATGATTGCATTAATGCAACATCCGGACTAATTGCTGGAACAAGTCCGTTACATGAGATAATAATAAATGGATTCATACTTTCTAAATGTGCCACGTCTATTGAACTTTTATTGGTAATTCACTATATTTCACCTTTTTCAAAAATTCAGCAGAAAAATATAGAATTAAGAAGGCTATCTGAAAATAATTCTCCTGTTCAGGTTTATTCTTCATCAGCGGTCAGTAAGATATTCTGTAGTATAGTTTCTTTATGTTTTCCTGTATTCCCTAGTGTATCAAGAATATCAAATTTGTAGACTAGATGGCAAATATCATCTACTTGATTATCTCATTATAGGTAGATTGAACTCTGATATTGTGATATCAAGTAGTTCTCTGTCACATAAATGCTGAAAAATTTTTGTTTTCTGATTAAATTTTCTACAGCTCTGAAGTCCATTTATTCGAAGCTTGCTAGTTTGGAAATCATTTAGACGACAGTGTCGTCCATGCATTTCTCTACATCATTACTATCTTTGCAAGCATCCGTCATCTAATGCGTTATTTTCTGTTACATGATTTTTAGTCATAATTATCTTGAAACCATAGCCAGGACTCTGCGAAGGTTAGATCTTACTTATGCTTTCAATTTGTCTGATATGCACAAGTTGACAATTTATACCAGGTAACGTGTGCCTTCTTCTCATATGGTAGTATGCCTGATGATTATAGGTGATCAATTTTCTCTAATAGGCTAGCAAACCTAGCCCAAAAAGAGGCATATTTACTCTCCAACGAAAGCAACTGTCTGCGGTGGTTTGATCTTTCTCAAGCTATCAACTTGACTGATATGCACGAGTTGACAATCTATTCCAGGCTACATTCCAATCTTGATACTCCACTGCTTTGTCTGGAAATTGGAACGGTAGGAAGCTGTATCCAAGAAAAGAGCCGCATCTCTTCAAACTGAAGCAAAAAGAGCGACGTGAATATGTTCAATTGACCGTTTAACGACATTTCACAGCTATAAAGTTGACTTTCAGAATAATTCATAATCATAGATTTAATATGAGCTAAAATAGTAGTTAAAACAATGAACTTAGAGAATAGAATCAGTTCCAAGGAAGACGAAGACCATTCCATCAGCAGGCAAGATCATGATGTCAGACTTTTGGGATGTGGGTAGGGTATTTTCATTCAATATCTTGAAACTAGAAAAACTGTCTACCGTGAACATTAGGCATATTTTGAGTGATGAAATCAAGATGAAGCAGCATTTGACAAAAAGGAAACTGTTTTTTCATCAAAACAATGTTCAATCAGTTCAAAGATGCGTGACTGCCACGACTACAATTCACGAGTTGAAGTTTGACTTGCTTCACCATATGCCCTTTTCACCATATTTAGCCCCATCGAATTATTTTCTTGATCCATACTTGAAAAAATTGTTTGTCGTGAAAAATTTTTCAACAATGGGGAAGTAAAAGATGACGACTTTCGAGCTTATTGAACATCGCTGCAGAATGTATATAAAGCTGAAAGGAAAGTATGTTCATATACTTCTTGAATCAAGCCAAATGCGGTAACAATACATACAAGAAATCAATAATACAGTTCGATTAAAGTTTTTATCTTGCAAATAGATCTATAGTATAGTTCACACAAAGTTTTTTACTCACTTTCGTAGCTTTTGTTGCCTGTAGTCTTCTCTGTATAACTATTCAAATTTGATACAATACTATTCTTCGAATCGCTTCGTTCACTTTCCGATTCTGGAATATTTCTCAGAGCTGTATTGTGTGTTGTACTTTCTGCTATAGTTTCGGTGTAACTAACAAATTTATTACTTGTCGGTGTCGTATCAGAGGCAGAGTTTTCTTTCAAAATACAACAAACTATTGGAACAGTGCCCACAAAACCACACGTCTGAGGTATTTTCTGATTCTGGATGAGTTGTATGGCGGAAGGGCACTTGAGAAGTGATCTGCATTCTGATTGCTGGCTGTTCGGTAATGTACATGGATCGCCTAGAAGATATAAAATATCAGATGAAACCATCAATATCCCCACGAAATATACAAAAAGTTAATCGAAGAAATGTTTTAACGATCATATAACAAAGAAAATGAAACACTGTAACATTTCATCTAAATGTAGAAGTTTTCAGAGGAAAAAGAACAGAATCGGATGCATTGAATAATTTTATTGTTCATTTTTTGGGCTGCTTTAGGAGTCTCCATTCTCTGTATGAGTTAAGCTGTTGCTATTTGGTAGTTACGCATGATTTAAACACGAATGGAATTCTTTTCTACGTTTTTACTTCTAACAAATAAAAGAAATTATTAGATCACTGTTATTGTAGTTGTGAACTCTCGTCGATCAGTATTAAATCCAAGTTCAAAGTGACATAAAAGACAAATAAATAGTTGTGTAATTTGGATTCAGAGAAACCTGATATTAGGTGTGCAGTTCAAATATTATTAGGAGGGAGTTATTTTTTTTTTTGCATTGATCTTCCTGATCATTCATTAACTGAAAGTAGTCATTAAAGAATGACTTCCTAGTATAGTTGTCCAGCATGTCATTATGAGCTTGGACTGTGTTTGCAAAAATTAGGTGTTTCGACCTATTTTTAAGTTTTCATTTATTTTAACTCTTCTTCTTTTTTTCGAATTTTCTCTTTATTTCGCGTTAATTTTAAATAATTATCTTTTGTTTTTGTGTAGCTAGAATATATTTTCATTTGTTCCTTGTTGTTTATTATTCATAGTACCTCAATTATCTTAGTTTTTGTTGTTTTGTTGTTTATCTGTGAATACTCTAAAATGAAAACATTTAGAACAATTATCATGAATCACCAGGAGCAAACATGGGCACACAAGGTGTGTAGGAAGTAAAGTTTGGTGAAAAAAAGCTTCAAATAATTTTTACAATATTTTTCTGTAATTCAACTTTGAGAAACAAGGCTAAATAGTAATTTCGTTGCTAATTCTTCACTAGGGTACTACAGAAGCTATCTGGTTAACCTACAGCTTTCCGTTCAATCATATATAGTTTGAACTATTTTAGGGTGTAGTATTTGAGCACATTTGTGATTATGGTAGTTACGTGGATTCAAGTATTATTTGCCTTGATGTCCATTCGGCTAACTTTTTCTTCAATGTTGCCTCTGTTCTATGCATGGTTCTTCATCCAACGAACAGAAATACTTTTGATGACAGACGCTATGTTAATGGCTTGAGGCATTCCTTTGATAACCTGGAAGAAATTTCATGTTTTCGCGAGGAAAATATTTATCTACTGTGTGTGTATATTCAAAGTGTTTCACATATCAATTATTGGTCCCATCTCTCAGGTTTTTCCCACTGTTCTGCAGTACTGTTCGTAACAGAGGTGAATTTTCTTGAATATTTCCTTTAATTATGCTTTCCAGTTGGGTTTGATGTCCTACATAGCTCTCAGGTAAAATCTAATCCATGCTATTTTCTATTGAATAAAACTGGTTCTGCCATGAGTTTCAGCTTCTATTTTTCGTAGAAAGCACCATTTTTGTCTTTCTGGGTTACCAGAAAGGTCATTTTCTCTGCATCAGTTCTCTATTATTTGGAGGCCCATTAGCATCTCGTTAGAATCCCTTCAATTTCGCATATTTTTGGAAACCTTCATGACTAAGGTGGCGAAGAAGGCTGTGAATTAAGAACAAGGTTCCAAAGAACTGGTGATAGAACAGCTCCTTGGGGACAGTCTCTAGCTACCACTTTTCATACCTTAGACTCTCCCACACTAATTTGTATTGCCCTGTTGGACCACATGTAACATATCCAACCGCAGACAGAGGAAGGAATCTCCATCTTCATTAGTATAGAATTTATTTTGGGGCAAGTGGTCTCCTTCTATTTAGGCAAACACTGACAGTATGTATCCCTTGTAGTCTGAAAATTCTCAGTCATTTTGACGACTACACGCAGTGCTGTGTTGTTGGATTTTTCTGATGTATATGCATGTTGATTTGGATGTTAACATCGATAGTGTTTACACTTCTCCACAAACCATCCCACGATGATTGATGGACGAAGCCTTTACTACTATGTGATAGTTGATCATTATGATCAGGTAATGAAACAATTTCTGTTTTATTACTTTATAGCAATCACTAGATGTAAAAATCATTTTGCATCATACATGCGCGAAAACAATATTCTGCATTTGGCGTTTGTCAAAAAACAATATGCATTTCTGAAAATATATAAGAGATAGAGCCAACGAAGAGAAGGAAAAAGGGAAAAAAGGACATATAGGTTACCAGAAACTGATTGTGAATGGAGAAACACTGACTTGGGATAAAAAGAAAATATTTTGAAACCAAAGGTCGTGGGGGTTCAGTGGTGAAACAGTCGACGTCAAAAAATTGCGATTAAAACATGGACAGACAAACACGAGTACGACTACGCTAAGTAATGGACATGAAACGGGAAAAGTTGGATTCAACACATGGAGGATAGGAACCTGGAACATAAGAAGCTTGAACGGGAAATAGGAAGAGCTAAACGAGAAATTCACAGCGACTGGACTGGATGTTCTGGATAGTGGAAACCAAAAAGGAAAGTCAAAGTGAAATGGAACTAGAAGGTGGAAATTTAAAATTTTTTATTATATATTGGGGTACAGCAGGATGAGAGTCCAAGATCGGGTTGTATTCTTAGTGGAGAATGGAGGACCAAACTTGTGGAGAAACATTATGTGAATGAAAGAATATTCACTATGGAATTCAAACAGGGGGATAATTGAAAAAAGTAACAGTTAGTTCATGGCCCGAATGAGAACAAAAAACCCGATAATAAAGACCAAATTTAGGTTCAATTGAATAAAGTGGTAGAAAATAGTAGAGGAGAAGTATACTTGGAAGGTGATTTCAACGCGAGAGTGGGCAGAACGGATGCATTATCACAATAAACAACTCGTAAATATGGAGAGAAAATAAAAACGGAAATGGTAATAGGCTTATAATGTTTTGCTTAAAAAATGACCTGATTGTGACGAATACATTCTACCAGTACAGAGATGTACATAGATACAAAAGTACGAAGTCGAAAAATCGATCATTGACTACATACTAGCAGAAAAACAATACAGTGCTGAAGTTAAGGATGTCCGGGTAAGAAGAGGGCCAGAAATAGGAAGCGGCCATTTGCTAGCTAAACCGAAAGGAACCGTGGAGACTAGAAAACAAAGGCATGATACAAACACGAGAAAAAGATACATACGAAGAGATTAAAACCTACAGATTGCATAAACCAGAAGTGAAAGCTGAATTTCAAAACGAAATAGACACAGAAATCGAGCTGATAAAGGAAAGATTCGACGAAATTAATGTCGAGGAGACATGCCAGGCCATCATGAATATATTAATGACTGATATCCAAAGAGCCTTCGGAGTAGCCCAAATTGATAAAAGAAAGAAACAAACATTATGGTGGTCGCCAGCCGCGAAAGAGCAAGTAAAGGCAACAATACAAAAATGGAAATACTATCTGATGGTAAAATCTGTATATGCTTATGAGGAATACAAAAGAGAGAGATTGAAAACAGAAGAGTTGGTGACTAAAGCAAAACAAAAGGAGTGGATAGATTTTGGAGAAAAAATATAGAACAAGAGTAGTGGAAATCGAAAGCTTTTTTATAGCATACTTAAAAACATACGGCAAGAGAAAAAGCAACCCTCAGTTGAGGTAAAGAATTAGGAAAGGGAGTTATTCGATAACGAAGAACATATTAACATTCGATGTAATGAGTACTTCATAGAACTTTTAGGAGAAGAAGAGGACAATACAGAGGGTGAAGAAGGAAGATAGGGGATGAAGATAGACAAACAACGAGACGAGGTACCGAAGGAACAAATAACCAATAGGGAAATAGTTATCTATTTCTAGCTAGCTATCAGAATAATGAAAAATGAAACTGCCACTGGATGTGACGGTATAAATACAGAAATATTGAAGGCCATGGAAACTGAAAGGATGCAGCTGGTGAGAATTTTATTTAACAAAGTATGGGTAGAAGGACGTATGCCAAGAAACTGGGAACTGGGCATAATACATAAGAAAGGAAACGGGAGGGATTGCAAGAATTACATGGGAGTGACACTACTTGGAACACTATACAAAACATATGAGAGAGTCCTTGATGGAACGTTGAAAAAGTCATAGAGCATCATTCAAATGATATTCAGAGTGGATTTAGGATAAAGCATCCAGAATCACATATTTGCCATAAAACAGATAATAGAAAAAATTCGTGATCAGGACTTGGAAGCTTTCATCGCTTTCATAGATGTTGAGAATGCTTTTGATAGGATAATTAGAGAAATGTCCTCTGAAATCCTGAAGAAAAGAGAAGTAAAAGTGACTTCATAACTATAAAAAGCACGTATAGAAAATGTAGAAATGAGGGAATAATTTTTCTTATAATATTGCGGCCTTCAGGAATACAAAATCTCCGTCTAATAGAATATCAAGTTGCTTGTATTCCAGGATTAAGATTAACACGATGTTCGTTTCCTGTTATTAGCTTCGTGATATGATGTGGCTTAGGGAGAAGTGCAGGATGACACTGCATTTTTCATAGAGAAATGCTTGAGTCTTAATCTGACACGTATAAGACCATCATCGTCTAATAATGGATTCAATGGTAGTAGCCGACTCTTAATATTCAAAGGTTTGTTTCCCTTGCCTTCAGAGAAGTACCAAAGTACCCTTTGATATTTTCGGTTTTGTTCGTGGACGAAAAATTCTCTGTACATTTTCTCTATATCACCAGCGATGACTACTTGAAATTTTCGAAATCTAAGTAGTTGCGTAATAAGATCTTCCTGTATAGTTGGACCAACCATGAGTTCATCGTTGAGTGAAATACCTGTATTAGTTTTAGCTGACCCATCGAAAACTATCCGGACTGCTGTTGTGAGAGTTGTCCTTTTCGAAAATACGTTATGCGGTAAATAAAACCCATTTTCTGGTTTCTTAACTATACACATAGGTTCTAGATGCAAATATTCCTGAAAAATATTTCCGAGTTTGACTTGAATTTTGCTTCTAACCCTTTTAGTCGTTTTCTTGCTAATTT
The DNA here is from genome assembly GCA_013387265.2 of Cryptolaemus montrouzieri. Classification (NCBI taxonomy): domain Eukaryota; kingdom Metazoa; phylum Arthropoda; class Insecta; order Coleoptera; family Coccinellidae; genus Cryptolaemus; species Cryptolaemus montrouzieri. The sequence goes on from JABFTP020000103.1 coordinate 66,350,067, forward strand.
TATAGAATCTCCAAGTTTCTGAATGTTTTCTTTAAACGGAAGTGCTACTGAATATCGTCCAGATTTATCCCTTCTGATATTCCTCACAAAATGATCTTCACATGCCTTCTCTTCGTTATTGAAGTGTCGTTCCATTTGCCTTTCTTTTGTATTCCAAAATTTCGTCAGATCGAGATCTACATTGTTTGTGAAATGACAGATTGGTCGTTGAATTCTTTCTCGATCGGCTAAGGGTTCAATGGTGTTGTTTTTGGTATCTGGTAACTGTTGATTAATGTTCTCAGATAGGACACCGTTTATAATTTCAGATTCATTTGAATCCCAATTCTCAGGCAATACATCGAATTTCGGGAGTGAAATTTGTGGTAATGTTACAGAAAGCGAAGGTTGCATCCTTGTAATTGGTGCAGAAAGATGCGGTGGTATTTTAGCAGCTTCTCTGAGAAATCGGCGTGTTTTTCCAACAGCATTATTGTAATATTCTTCATATTCTGTTCTCTATGTTTCCTGTGTTGGTTCGATTTCTTCAAGCCGATCTTGAAGATCGTCAAACCTATTAAAATTGCGTTGCAATGTTTCAAGAGATGCTTCAAGATAATCAGGATCTCGTGCATCAGGGTCTGTTTTCCAGTGGCTTAGAATTTTCATGAAATTCGTAATGGAAGTCTTGATAGAACCACGTTTTCTATGTGAAGATCTTTTGAGTTCGGCTGACGTTTCTTCATCTTTGTTACCGCTCCAGATATTTGACATAATTATTGTGTAGATATTCGTATAACGAAGGAATGGAAGGGAAGAAATGGCGATTGAAATTATAACGAGCTTACCTGATATCAGCTGACGTTATTGTAAATTTGAAGTTGACAATATACACTGAACTTCGCAGAACTTTCTTTCAGCCACAGACACAATTTTTCGTCTAACACGCGTTGATTAAGTACATCACTAATACACTTTGATTTGATAGTTATTGATGAGTATGAGGATAATTCATATATCCGGCTCGAGGGACCAAAAAATGTTCACTAAACTTGTACGTCTCGTGAACTCCTACTAGGCCAATGAAGGAATCGTAGGTGTTTCTATTTTGTTGACACTATTGGTATATTTCGTGAAGAAAAAACACAATAGGTCGGTGAAAATATGACGCGAGAGACGTAGGTGTCTGAGACTCGCGGAGTATGCGACTATTTTTTGCCTACACTAGATATGAATTGTAACACTTGAAAAGATTGTTGAACACTTTAACATATCTGTATTCAAATGCATCTCATTGGTCGGCAAGAATTGTTGAGAATTCTCTAGCTCTCAAAAGTTCTGGTTTTCCTCCGAAATTTAGTTAGGGATAGGGACTTTTCCAAGAAATTAACAATGAATACATTTTAAAGGGCTTTATTTTCCATTTTATGTGATGTAACGTAATAACCCAGATAAATTCAAATGTAAGACCGATTTCTTTTGGACACATAAAACACCCCATGTTGAGTGGGTCAGTTTACGATATAGGCTGAGTAAACAATCATAAAGGATTTATCAATTCGGATTCATAGAAATTATTGAACAGATGGGTTAATAAATCAATTAATGGAGTTACCAGAATTGCAATGAATCAGATGTGCGACCATTGAGATATTCGTGAGATGATGTACAGGGCTGTACTTAAATAATAAATAATTTTCAATACAATACAATCTCAATATTTTGTATTGAACACAGGTCAATGCGAAATTGATGACCATCAAGTTTTTTACTCTGGAGAAGACAGCTCACACTACCGGAATGGAGTTGGCATAATAGTCACCAAGGAAGTAGGTCAGGCAGTTCTCGGTTTCTTACCAATCTCTGATACAGTGGCTCTTCTCAAGATCATTTCGAGACCAAGTAAACTTAACATAGTTCAGATCTACGCAACAACTTCTGGGAGCAACGTGGAGGAATTTGAGCAGGTCCAGGCTGACATGGAAAGAGCATTGAAACATACACATTAGGAGGAAAGAACTATATTAATGGGAGACTTCAATGCAAAGGTCGGTCAGGGTAAGGTTGATGACGTGGGGGTAACTACGGCCTTGCAACAACGAACGAAAGAGGAGAGGCACTCATTCAGTTCTGTAGAGGTTGCCTCCTCGACGCTTGTATACCTGAAAGTCCCCAATGGATAGCGAAGGAAATATCATTTGAAATCAAATGGATTTCCTCTTAATTAATAGAATATTCCGAAACTCTCTGTTGTCTGTTAAAACATACCCGGGAGCAGACGTTCCGTCCGACCACAATTTACTGTTATGAACACTGAGAATCAAACTTACTTAGCAACTTGCAGCATAATCCAGCGTATACAGCTCACATTGGTGGACTGGAAAAAGCTTGCATAAATTCGTTCTATTACCACTAGAAACGAATTTTGGGTAATGTCAAATTGACTTTACAGGAATTCCTGACTTTTGTCATATGAATATGTGTAGGTATTCTCGTCTCTAGACTTTTTTCTAAAGGAACATCTCACCAAATAATGAGCTGGGCTCTTTAACCTTGGATCATTTTCTGATTTGTGGCTCATCAAATCGAATTATTGAGATCCAGTGGTTTTGAAAATAGTCTAAACGCTTTGAATAGCCAGACCTTCAGTCGACAGTTAAGATTTTTGGAACCCTTAGAGACCTCGAAAAATATTTCAATATTAGATTCGCGACATTGTGGAGCCAGCTACTAAACCTGGCATTCGATTTCGTTTGGCTCGCATTTACGATTTAAGTCATTTTATTCAAATTAGATCACACCTCAAAACCTCCTGAAGCATTTTGAAATGAATCGATGTGAAGTACAATCTCTCTGGGAACGATAATGGGCTACAGTCGATTCGTACAAAGATGACCGAAATGTATTTGGCCCGAGACGGTAGTGAGGTTGATTTTGTTTTGGTCTAGCCAGAGATCCAGAGTTCTGTTAATGTCTCTGATGGAGTCGCTAAAATTCATATATATATATATATATATATATATATATATATATATATATATATATATATATATATATATATATAGAGATAATGCGACGGTAGGTTCTGGATGTGGATGTACAAAATAACATAACTGATGTAGAATTGAAATGGAATGCCATCAAAAACATAATGAAAGAAACAGATGAAATTCTGGACCTTATGGAAGGCAATACAGACTTAAAGACTCGATAAAATACAAGGACATACACAATAACATCAAAAAAAATTAAAGTGGCAGAAGAAAACTGGCTAAATGGGCAGGGTGAAGAAATTTAGCTGCTTAGTTATCAGCATGATCTATTTAATCTCTAAAAAAACTGCAGGAATTGAAAAGAAAAGGAACAATGGGACTTAAGTAGTTGATAACGATTTAGCTATCTCAGAAGCCGAAAATAAGGTCAAGAAATGGAAGGACTATATGCAATCACTTTTTAACGACGAAGACAGAGAACCTCTTGCGGAAAAGGCGGTAATAACAGGACCTTCTATAACAAAACGCGAAGTAGCATACGCAATAAATAATTTGAAAAGGAACAAAGCTACTGGCCCGGACGGATTTTGTGGAGATTTGCTCAAACTAATTCAGGAAGATCATTTGGACATTTTCACTGACTTTTTCAACTACGTTTACGATACAAGAAATATTCCTGACGATGGGCTGATTTCATCATTTATTCCAATACCAAAGAAATCATCTTCTAAAAAATGCGAGGAATATAGATCTATCAGTCTCGTGAAACTATTCCTTAATATAATACATGGACGAATTTACCCAAAACTAGAAAAAGTCATTAGTGATAAGCAGTATGGCTTCAGCAATGGTCTAGGTACTAGAGAAGCATTGTTCAGTTTGAATGTTTTAATTCAAAGAAATCGTGATGTAAATTGCAATATATATGCCTACTTTATTAACTTCGAAAAAACATTCGACGGGGTGAACCATCGGAGGGTAATAGAAATATTGCAGGTGTATCGAATAGACGATAAGGATCTTTGTATCATCTCTAACCTTAATTGGAAGCAGGAGGCGTTTGTTCGAATGAAGGAAGTGGAATCGCAAACTTCCAGATTCGTCGGGGCGTCAGACAGGAATGTGTATTGTCCCCGCTGCATTTTAATGTTTATTCTGAAAAACTATTTCGGGAAGCTCTTGGCGAGATTGAGGACGGCATTTCCTTGAATGGTGTTTTGATCAACAGTCTGAGATACACGGACGATACTGTTCTTTTGGTAAGCACAAGTGACGACCTCCAAAGGCTCATTGAAAGCGCGGTACAAGTTTTCGAAAAATACAATATGTGGCTTAATACGAACAAAACGTTATGATAATAAGCAAATATAACCATTACATTTACATTACATTCGTGAGGGTCGATTGGCTTTGCAAGCCTTTCCGAACTGCGACCAAATTGATCTTTTGTTCGTAACCCTTCTTATTCATTTCCCTGTAGGTCTAGATCCCTTACTAAATTAAGAATCTCCCTGGGAGCTTTGGATTTTACTTCGTGCGGCTCTAGTTTGTCGCTACCGATGTGTGTATGTCTTTGACGGGCAGTTGCGATGCAACTGCAAAGAATATGTTCGGCTGTTTCATCGCCCTCTCTACACATTCTGTATGTTGCCGTTTCCGATTTGCCCATTTTATTGAGATGGTATCTCAGTGGGTAGTGTCCAATTAGGAGGCCTGTTATGATCCTCAACTCGTCCCTAGAGAGATCGAGAAGCTATTTTGTCTTCTTTGGCGAATAGTCAATGAAATTTTTCGCTTGCCTTTGGCCTGGAGTTTTCCTCCAGTATTCTTTTTTGCTAGATTCTTCCCATCGTTCCAGTTCCTGTCGTCTGTGCGGCTTACTTAGACCGCAGAACGGTTCAGGTTCGGTGGGTGGGATTCCAGCAGCTGATTTGGCCAGTTCGTCAGCGGCTTCATTTCCTTGTAAGCCTTCGTGGCCAGGCACCCACCACAGGAAAAGTTTGTTCCCCTCAGCAAATTGCTTCAAGGATTGACGGCATTCCCAGACAGATATGCTCTGATAACTGTAAGAGTTTAGAGCTTTTATTACTGCCTGACTGTCCGTTAAAATGTAAATCTTTGCCCCTTTGAGTTTCCTTCGTAGTCCCTCCTGGCAGCAAAGGTTTACAGCAAGTGTTTCTGCTTGCATGATTGTGGGAGTAAAGCCCAGAGGCACTGATGAAGAGTACTTGGGTCCATATATGCCTGCTCCTGTTCCATCAATTATTTTTGATCCGTCCGTGTACCAAATGAAGGATTTTTGGTTCTAATTGATTTATTTTTCCCTTTACGATGGTGATGTCTTCTATGACCAATTCAAAGGGTGTGTGAAAATCAAACTTAAGCGGCATTATATCCGATGGTTGTGATAAGATTTCTGGCGCTATGTAACCCAGAATCCCCAGGTGTCCCTTCAGATCACCAGGTAATAGGTTTTTCGTGTCTTGGAGCCGTAATGCCGCCATCAACGCCTCCTTTTTCAATTTTATATAAAGAGGAGGGAGATTTAGGATTACCTCCAGGGCAATAGTCGGGGTGCTTCTCATAGCACCTGTAATGCCCAAGCACGCAAGCCGCTGCAATTTTTGCAGCTTGTTTTGCGTAGTTATTTCTGATGTTTTCGTCCACTATACTAACGATACATATGTGACAATGGCTCTTATAACCGCTGTGTATAACCAGTAGGTTATTTTTGGCTGTAGTCCCCAGGTCTTTCCGAAGAGTCCACGGCATGCCCATAGGCACGATGTAGCCCTGGAAAGAGTTTTGTTAATGTGTAAATTCCAGTTGAGTCTCTGATCTAGGGTTAACCCTAGATACTTAGCCTGTTCCGAAAATTTCAGAGTATGTCCATTCAGAAAGGGGGGGCTTTAAGTTCAACTTTCTACGTGTTGTGAATGGAATTAGAATGGTTTTGTCTGGATGGATGCTGAGTCCCTCTTCAGCACACCATCATTTACGATGTTAAGGGCTTTTTGCATCAGGTTCGATAAGATTCCATCATGCTTTTCTCTAATGATGATAACTAGATCATCAGCATAGCCTTGTGCGTTGAAGCCAACGTTGTTCAGTCTTTCTAAGAGGCCATCAACAACTACTGACCAAAATATATAACCAACCTCACGTACAATTTTATGCCAGAGGTTCTCCCGTTGAAACAGTTACAACCATAAAGTATCTTGGTGCGCATCAGAATAATAACTGGGAACAGATTAGAGAGATCAAAATACGTATTGAAAAAGCCAGAGCTTACTTCAACAACATTAAAGCTATTTTATGTAATCTTAAATTGAATTTACAAATAAGAACTCGTCTATTGAGGTGCTTTGTGTACTCTAAATTTCTGTATGGTGTGAAGTCTTGGACATTGACTGATGCTGCTTGTTAGAGGATGGAGGCCTTCGAAATGTAGTGCTACCGTCGCATATTGAGAATATCTTGGGTACATCATGTGACGAATTAAATAGTTCTCGAACGCATGAACAAAGATAGATAGGTTATGGGAACTATTAAAGAGGGAAAACTTTGGGCATTTGATGCGGAATGATAAGTATGAAATGCAAGGAAATATGGACGGTAAGAGGGGACCTGGAAGACGACGAATCTCATGGCTAGCCAATCTTAGGCAACGGACCGGAAAAACATCTCAGGAATTATTTCGAGCTGCAGTCAATAGAGTTATATGGGCCAAAATGATCGCCAATGTCCAGTGAGGATAAGGCACAGTAAAAAGAAGTTATTACTCTTAATTTTTCACCCTCGATAAATCTGATTACATGAAGCTTAACCACGTAATGCTTTAGAATTAATTTCTCTGTTTGACGATTGTTTGTTATGTCTCATTTTCATGTTTATCAGAAATGTATGTAGTTTGTAAACTATTTTTTCTCACCTACTGGCAGTAGAAGTGAAAGATTCTAACAGAAAAGAGTCCTATAAAATCATAAAAATTATTAAAATGTAACAGTATTTCATTATTCAACCCACTCAGTTTAAATATGTATTATCTTCATCTAATCTATATCATAAATATAATGTAGAGTTCAAGAATTTCACAATTGAATAAATCCTTCCGAAAATGCATCAAACCAAATGTACAAAAATATTACATTTGAGTTTTCTGAATACTGAATAATACTTCTACTTGAATAACATGACAGATCGATTTATTTGTAGCCTGATTAACGTTCTCTCAAAAGAAGGATATATATTCATTTTCGAATAATTATTATTTCAAAACTTACCTTCCTGCATACACAAAATTGTTGCAATATTGAGTAAAACGATCACCAAATAGAACATATTAATCTATCAATTGAGCATGTGTGTGATGTTCCAACTTTCATTTATCTTCTGGAAATTCCAAATAAATAACCACTAACTGAGATAACATTTTGATTGGCTATTGCGTTCCTAAAGATGAGTAAAGACCGATTATCTATAAATGAACTATAATTTTTTCATGGAAAACGTATACGACATCCAATTCTTTTTCATTAAGTTTACTATTTCATGGTCAGTTATCATGAAAGACTTATAAAGAAGATTAATCTTATTATTCATTGAAAATTAATTAATTTTTCTTGATATTTGGAGGTTATTTCGAATGGGCTAAAAACCTTTTGAAGAAATATTTGAATTGAAGCTTGATCCAAGTAAAACAGATTCAATCATTCCTAGTATCAAATAAACTCCAGTAAGGATCTTGTTTCAGATCACTTTGATTTTATAGAATGAGGAGACATATTGTCTCATTACTCTACAATGTACTCTCTGTAACGCCTGAGTGAACTAAACTATGGCCAAATGGCAGAGTATTGTTAAAGTTGCGCTTGTGAATTAATTGCTAGATAATTTATACATAATTTAGGTTAGGTTAAATTTTCAAATGTTGCTTTGACATCATACATCGGTATACAATACTGAGTCCTTTTTTTTGTGGAAGAAAAATCTGCATACAGATACCACTAGTTGTTCATGTGATTATGTGGGGATGACTATTGCCGACCCACTAAAAAACTCCCCTCTAGTCCCTCTCAGAAACCGACTGGAAGGGTATATAGGCAAACCTTACCTTCGGTACAGTTCTGGATTTTCATTTCTTCTTCTTACACCTCATCCAAGCCTTACACTTCTATTTTCGTTGATTCAACCTTTCCTTCCTCTCCTTCGATTCCATGATTACTGCCAGTATCTTTAATCCTTCCTTCCAGGTTCCCCGGTAATTACACATCGACCGAATGATCTCCGCACAACTCAGGATCCGCCCAAACACACGTCTCAGCTTTCCTCTCTTTGTTTCACACTGTACGCAATCAACTATCTTTTGCTCGACAGAACTCCACAAATTGTACATAGGTCGCTCTCGGTTTTGCCAATCCTTTTCCTGTACGTATCGAAGGAACCATGCCCGGTGAATATCTACGTCAGACCGTAATTTTATACATTTGTGCTTACACTGCACCCAGTCATTCACATTTGGCACTAGTTAGCGGGTCCATTCGTCGAACATCCCCTGATTATTCCATCTATCCTTTCACTTGATCATCATTCTTGCCCTAGTCTGCTTCCAAACTCCGGGACGGTACCCCACTCTGCTATGGAACAGTCATCTCCCCTCTTCCGCTAGAAGATTTACGGGTAGTCTACCCGAGATTAATTGTACGGCTACGGAGCACAGAAGCTGACTGACCAGCCATGTTGGTCCCCTAATGTTCGGCATAATTTTCGTTAACGCTGCTGTCTTATTTTTAATATTCTTGGCAGCCTGTTCCACCTGCTTACCCATTGTTATCGCTTTATCCAACATAACTCCAAGGTACCTGACTCCGCTTTTGACCACGAACTCCTGCCCCCATAAGACTATGCTCACTCCCCTCCAGGTACTTGGTCCTTTCAGTATGCCGACTTCCATCTTATGTACTGCAATTTCCAACCCCATTGTCCTCATGAACTGCCCCACGAGTGTGCAGGCCGCATCTACCTATTTCTGCAGGCTATCAGAATTTTCAGCACTCCCCAAAAGTGCCAGGTCGTCCACATATGCCACCATCCGCACCTTTTCCGGCAGCTGCAGGCGCAGAACTCCATCGTACATTATGTTCCATAGTGTTGGGCCCAGCACAGAGCTCCGCGGCACCCCCATACAACACTTATCGTTCTATCACTGAAGTACGTCCGTACGATCTTCGTGAGATAGTCTGTAATCCCTATGTCCTCCATCGTGTCTAATATGCTAATGCAGGGCCACCTTGCAGTGTTAAAAGCGGTCTTTACGTCTAAGAGAATAAAAATCTCAAATCTGCTTTCTACACCTCCTACGAAATCAATAACTTCCCGCACCGCCGTTAATGTAGACCTACCTTCCCTGAAACCATGCTGACTATCCGATAGCATCCTCCTACGTCACACTTCATCTACCAGTCTGTTTAGTTGATCCTTTCAAACAGTTTGCCGATGGTATTCATATGAGACTATAGGAGGAAGGAACCTCCGGCTCTCCCCCCTTCTTAGGTATTAGCACCACACGTGCTACTTTCCAAGGAGCAGGGAACTCAAGAGTACTCCAGTGCTGCTGGAACATGCTTCTCAGCCGCTCTGGGTCCTTTTTTCCCAACCATTTCAGAGCTTCCACCGGGATTTCATCGAGCCCTGAAGTCTTCCTTGCCTGCAACTTGGCTAACGCATTCAACCCCTCCTCCTTGGTCAATGGGTCCGAAACAGTGGATGGGCTAGTACCAACACTTTTATCAATTTAAACCCCGTCTGGCCCTGCCGGGAACAGAGCCTGTATTATACTTCGGACAATACTGAGTCCTAATAAGGACAAACTGCAGTTGTTCCATGCTGTGATGATATGATATGATATGCTTGTATTGGCAAAATAAAAAGGATATCTTTCTCATTGTATTCATAATAAGAGTACAAGCAATTTCTCATACTCGAAAAGGAATAAATGAATATTCATAATAGCGACCTTTTTCTTCCAGTGAGAAAGCTGAGTTTGGTCAGTATCTGACTCAACTCCGAAATGAAAAGTTGTTCAGTACGATTCTTAGCAGAATGGCAGATTTTGTGGGTGTCAGGGATGTTAAACATTACCCCCGTTTGCCTATTCTTGTTAGCGATTTTGAAGTATTGTACCGGTTTGAAGAGGAAAAATTGTAGTGGCTTTCAAACAGGTTCTCAGAGATTAGTGAAGAAACTCGAAGTGGTGCGTTGAGGTCTGTCCACAGAATTATGATTTGTTTACATTACCTCAGTGACCCAGGATATCAGAAAGGTATGGGTATATCTAACCTACCGTATCTCGTACCGTCAATGACACACTTGACAGAATATATACATAAACAAATCAATGCATTAAGTTTCCTGCTACCACCAATGAAATAATGCAAGCGAAAAACTTATGGAAAAGCAACTACCAATTTCCAACAGCTATAGACGTCATCGGTTGTACTCACATAGGCATTCGGAAACCGAATCTTCATGGGGATGAATACATTAATCGAAAAGGAAAACCAACAATGAATGTGCAAGCTACATGTGATGCCAAAAAAATGTTCATGAGTGTTGATGTCAGCTGGTCTGGGTCAGTGCACGACTCAAGAATATGGAGAAATTTTCAAATTTGCTTACAATTAAGAAATAGGCACAATGTTGTGCTACTTGGGTATGATTGGTATGGGATAGAGCCATGCCTAATGACTCCATTCAGAAATCCTACTGCAGGAGCTGAGTCAAATTATAATAAGCTTCTAAAAAAGAGAGAGTATTAATTGAACGATGTTTTGGCCAATTGAAACGCAGGTTTCCTATTTTACAATACGTCTGTCGTATGAAATTGGAAAATGTACCGAAAGTAATAGTGACTTGTCTTGTGCTTCATACGGTTTCGAAATTTTTGAGTGACCCTAACTTCGACACAACTGAATTGATACCAGAAGAAAATGAGCTCGAAGATGAGGAACATGCTGAGGTAATCAATAATAATGGTGTATCAGGAACAGGAAACCAGAAGAGATAGTAATTTGTACATTTGAAAAAGAACGAAACATAAAATTAATATTCTGCTGAGTTTTCATGAATTAAAATATGTTTGTTGTCTCTCAGAAACAATTTTTGATATAGAATCTATAAGTTTAATCACTTCCAACTTCTTTTTATAATATTTCTTCTGCACAATACTAGTTTGGTACTGTCACAAAAGAATAAAGCGTTGTAGTTCTCTGTTAGTCAGTCCCTTCGTTTCATCTGTTTCATACTTCAGAGTTGACATAATGTTTCTGGGTGGTAGCACTAACAATTTACGCGCCATAAAGCTAGTACCTGGTAGATCGAAATATCCATCGCTCCCCCCTTGCTTGAATGAAGCTCCTGCTTCGATATCAATTAGTTCTGTAGAGTTTTCAGTCCTTTTCACCTGAAGGTTCTCATCTCCATTCACTCCAATTTGAATTGCCACCATTATTTTTCTAATCGTTGGATTGCTGTCTCCCTCCATAGCCTTAAGTTATTGTTTTTCCCAATGTAACAGTTGTATTGCTTTGTTTCCCGTTTTCTTCAGGTATGTTTTCTTCTTTAATCTGGATTTTATGTTGTTCAGTTTCTACGAAATACCTTTTGTATCAATGGGTTTGCCAAATTTTGCCGCGTATTTCGCTAAAAGTCTAATTATAGCTCCGTCCTTTTTTCGTTTCATTTGTGGAACCTGAGACTTTTCCAAAATAACAGGAGAAACGGCCACCTCTTCTGCCAAGAATTCGAGTTCATTATTCACATTTTCCATAACGTCAATTTCACCTTCACTTTTTGAGCATAGAAAAGGCATTTTTACTGGACGAATTGATAAAAAATTTATTCACAACTCAGTCCCTACCTAATCCAAAAGTGCAGGAAAAGAGGGAGGAGCATCATTTCAGACAAGACCTAACTTTTTGCTCAGTGTCAACCTTCTCTTTCGCTAGGAGAACATCCTCTCAAATATAAGGTAATCATTATGAATATAAAAAGAATGATATGTTCGTACTTCAACCTTTTACTTTTCATCATAACCTTATACTTTTACCTTCTACTTCTGAGCATATCCTGTTTTTTATGTATACAGACCATTTAAGTCCCCGATATTTTTAACAATGCTCTAGGTCAGAGGTGCTCGAACGGTCGATCGCAAGTGCTTTTTGAGTAGATCTCGAAAAGAAAAGAATTTATGACGCAATAAAATAACACTATTCTAGCGGCAAAAGGGGGCTTTATCAAAAGAACGCGCGGTACTTGTCAAAGAAAAGCCGCATTTCTTATTCTTGTCGCTTTTCTAGAAATTTCGAGCGGCGCGTTTGACGGGAACATTCCAGACTTTTGGTTCACGCCGATATAAATGTAGCACCTTCAGAAATTGGAATCATTCTGGATTGTAACTTGAAGGCAATAGTACGTCGATACAAAGTTAATTATTAAATAGTACAAAATGAGTGCAGCGAAGAAATCTAAAATGTATCATTTTTATATCGATTGGGAGGAAGAATTTTTTTTTTATGGTGAAGGATGAGTGCATTTGTCTTAGTTGTCGTACGTCAGTTGCAATATCTAAGCGTGGTAACTTAGAGAGGCATCATAAAATGGTTCATAAAAACCATCGAAAGGATTTTCCGCCACAGAGTAAATTGAGAAAACGAAAAGTACGTGATTTGATATCTTGTTTGAAAAAAGAACAAACCATGTTCACAAGACCAGCCAAACAATCAAAAGCTGCTACGATCGCGTCATTTAAAATATCTTATATATTGGCGAAACACAAGAAACCATTTGAAGATAGATCGGTTGTGAAGGAAACATTTTATTGAAGCGGGTGAAACTTCATTTGGAGATTTTAAAAATAAAACAGAATTTATGTCTGCTATTGGAGAACTTCAGTTATCTCTGTCGACTGTCACAAGACGTATTGAAGTCATGAGTCAGGACATGGCAGATAAACTAAAACATGATATCATGAAATGTACATACTTTTCTTTACAGTTCGACGAATCCACCGATATGAAAGACACTGCCCAGCTGTATATTTTTATTCGCATGGTATTCAATGGCATGTTGGCTAAGGAAGAATTTTTGACAATCATTCCTCTGAAGGGGAAGACCCGTGGTGAAGATAAATATGACGTTTTCTTCAATTTTGTAAAAAGCTTCAAGCTACCAATATATAAATTAGTGTGCATTACAACCGATGGAGCACCAGCAATGACTGGAAACAAAAACAGTTTTGTGGCATTGTGTCGAGCTGATGAGAATTCCCTTCATTCTATTGCAAATTATACATCAACATGTTTTGTGTTCAAAAGTATCAAACACGGAGGAAATTATTGGCATTGCAACAAAAATTGTGAATTCCATCTGAGCACGTAGCTTGCAACGGCGGCTCTATAAGTTGCAGTTGGAAGACAGAGAATCAACTGAAAACTGTGTTCTTCTAGGTCCTCACACGGATATCAGGTGGTTGAGTCTCTGAAAATTCCTAGAAAGGTTTCGAGAATCATTCCCTGAAATAACAGCTGTTCTATATGAAACTAAGATGTTGAAAAACGAAAATTGGCTGACTGATTTGGCATTTTTGACTGACATCACAATTAACTTGGAGATTCAAGGTAAAGGAAAAATTATTATTGAGATGATTAGCCCAGTAAACGCATTCAAAAGTAAATTGTAACTTATGACATATCAACTGAAAATAAAGGATCTGAAACATTTTCTTTCTTTGAAAGCAAGAATTCCTCAGTTGAATTAAGATACGTATGAGGCTAAATTATCAAATATTTTGGAACAGTTCGAAATGCGTTTTTATGATTGCAGTAAATTTGTAAATATATCATCATTTATGAGTTATCCTTTTTCAGGTAGAAACATTGAGGAATTAGCTGGAATAGCATGTCAGTTTAATATGAACCCACGTTCTGTTGAAAATGAGTTGGTGAAGATTATATCAGATATACCTCTCAAAGCTACAGCATCTGATACATATTTCTGGTCTTTTATATCTGAAGATAAATATCCAAATCTTAGGCAAATCGCCCTTCAACTGCCGGCAATGTTTGGGTCAACTTACTTGTGCCAGTCTGTATTTTCTGAAATAAAGATAATTGAGTCAAAATATCGCAATCGACTAACTGACGATCATATGTTATCATGCTTGCTATTAGCACTCAGTGGTTAAGCACCATCTTATGAAAAGTATGCTGATGACATGCAATGCCACGCTTCAACATTCAAAGTCACTCCTTAGTTGAGTTTAACACCATATGTAACTCTTTTGTTTTGTAAGATCCAATAAACTCGTAATTTTGAATAACTATGAGTTTTTCATTGTAATTATAGAGAAGAACCTAACTGAACCTAACCCAAACCTTGACTAAAATAATGTATATTGTGCGGAAAGCTCATATCTATATATGCTAATGTACACCTTACCTAGGTAGGTAGGAAGGTAGGGCGTATCATGTATGTTCGACAACCCTGCATCACACATACTTGCAGCCTCTCAGAGTTAATCGTAAGTAGTCTGAAAATATTGAGGTAGATCGCCAGCAGTTCAAGTCTGAGCACCCCTGCTCTTGGTGAATAGATTTGGGCATCAGCTCTGTGTGCGGGGTTATGGCGAACTGTCAAAGTAACTCCATGATAAGTTCGTATTTGTAAATTCACAGTGATACCTAAAATTACCAGGTACTACATTATTCATATTTTAAAATTACAATTTTTCAAGAAATTTGAAACCATTGCATTAGGAGGAATTAGATTTAACCAGAACAGTGATTCATTTTGTAATATTTTCTAAGAAAACGATTGCGAGTCATAATTCAAACGAAGAAATCTAACATATAATAGAATATTGAAAATTGAACAATAATTGCCGTTACCCGATGCAAATCCATTTCGAATGATTATTATGAGAAATTTGATTTTGCCTCATTTACTATATTTGTAATAAGTAATATTGAGGATTTATTCATTTTATTTTTCAACGAAGATGAAGTAAAATATGTTCTTTACTCTCCATAATTTTATTTCTACAAACACGACTGGTTTCGATCGTCAGGACATTATTATTATATTAAGTAGTGGAGACATATTAATATCTAGCTTGCTATAAAGGGTGATTTTATATGGGTTTTCACAAAGTTTATTGATTCCCAAACATTCCAACGAGTTAATTATCTATCATTTGTCGAAATTATGAAGAAGTTTGATGTTATCCAATATAATTGAATGTTTTGTGTTGTACACACATTGCAAACAATTTTGTAAACTCCTGATTTTTTGAATGTGTTTGTTTTTTTCAGCATTGAATAATAATTTGCTCAAGTTCAGACCACTTGAGAAAGAGGTGGTTATTTCAAATTTAGAAAAATAGTTACTCAAGTTTTTGGGCAGAGGACCAACGAAGTTGAAACTAGCTTATTTTTTTCAAGGAAGTATGTTTTCTGGAATAGAATAATTGTGTTATTTGATGTTTTTCTTTATGTTGGATAATTTTGTCTACAAAATTGAGGGAATCTAGTTTTTTTAGGTAATTTTTCTGATAGTATTTATTTCAATTTTGAAGTCTTTCTGTGACAGTTTCATTAGTTCAAAAACATTTGGATATTCAGCGTTCATTGGAATTTCCATTCTGTATGTGCTACGTAATCTGTATGTTCTAATCCTTGTTTTAGGTCTGTTAGCAAGAATTTGGTCAGATTCTTCGGTATTTCCATTACGTTCAGTGTTTCCAATATATGTAGCAATTTCTTCATCAAAGGGTTCCACCACCCACATCCTTTATAACAGCCATAAAAGGATTGGAATAGAAGTAGAAGTAGAAGTGGAGGAGTAGAAGTAGAGTATATCCATTTCATAGGTTACATATAACATATAACAATTAAATATATAACAATAAAAAAATGTCAGCCATCACAAACAGCATAAATATAAAATGGAAAAATTATTATCAATCATTTCAAGACCAAACAGTAATTCCTAAATTCAGCAACAGAATAGGGTTCACATGTCATTAACAAATTAAAAACTCCCCTTCTGAAACCATCGAGGTCTTCCCTGGGTAGGAAGTTATACATCTTCAAATCCATATAAAATGCTATGTTAAGGTTGTGAGGCGGGTAAAGGAAGTAGTCAAACTATCTCGTGTTGTTGGTATTTTTCCAACTCTCGAAATAAAGAGAGTACTCACTAGTGAACATCAGAATTTTGAAAATATAGAGCCCATAAAAAGTTAACAATTTCAAGTTTCCAAAAACTCCTCGACAGAATTGTCTCCATCCCAATCCAGCGATCACTCCAACCGCTAGTTTTTGCCTCTTGAATACAGTGTCCGCCATCAAGTAGGCACCCCAGAAAATTACGCCATAACCTAATCTCGATTGGAAATTTGAGTAGTAAATTGTTTTGATTACATCCTGACTAACATAAGGTTTATAATTAAAAATATTACAGAATTGAGTTTTTTTATGAAATTACTGTCATGGTCCTTCTATCTTAGCTGATCTCTAGATATTTTCCCAAAAATTTAACGGAGTTGGACAGTGTTATACCACTTACTAAATTTTCTGGAACTCCTGCTCGAGATCGACCACCACGCAAGAGCCTCAGTCTTTTCAATGTTTAGTACCAACTGATTTCTGACGCACCAGTTATTTGTGCTGGTCAATATGTAAGTAGCTCTCCCGACTGTATTTGTGGTCTCCTTGGAGGAGACAAGGACGTTGACATGGCCCGCAAACTCGAACACGTTACAATCAGCGTCACTAGGAGGTTCAGACATGAGATTATCTGGAAGGTCATTAATATAGATGAGAAATAAAAGCGGTCCCAGAATGCTCCCCTGTGGAACCCCTGTATTCACATCGCGGTCCGCTAAATGATACGTATTCTCGCCAACAGTTATTGACACTCTCTGCTTTCTGTTAGACAAGTAATCCCCGATTAAGGCTAACTGGTTGTCTCTGATACCGCAAGCCTCAAATTAATTGAGCAATAAGTCATGCTCCACGCAATCAAAGGTCTTCGATATATCAAGAAAGAGAACAACAGGCACTTCACCTGCCTCCAATGCATCATATATTCTTTTTGTCAGCTCAAAGACAACCGTATCTGTATTTTTACCTCTTAAGAATCTATGTTGACACTTCGATATCACTTCAAACTTAGTGAAGAAATTTATTGAGCCATTAGATAACAGTTTTTCAAATATCTTTGAAAATGATGTGAGGATAATTATGGGCCTGTAATTGCCCATGTCATCGTTACTTCCCTTTTTGAACAGAGGTATCAGAACAGCTATCTTAAATGCGTTTGGAAAGACCCCATGCCTGAAGGAGCAACCAATGATATGTGCTAAAGGCCCTGATATTAGTTCTTATCAGTTCATGCTCTGAAATATCAAATACAAAGAACTATTTGGGATTCCGTTTTAATTTAATTGGATCGTAATCTTGCTTGGGTAGGGGTTCTCTCAAGTTTGTAACAGTATCAGCCAAGAAACGGTCGAATTCGTTTGCAATATTAACCGGATTACCGTCGAAATTAGGCATTATAGGAGTAGCTTGTTTTCTACATTGAACATTATTGATGACAGTCCAGACTGCCTTGGACTTATTTGGTGCATTTTGGATGAGACTACCATAATATGTCTGTTTAGTTTCGCGTATTGCGGAGTCCTACAACATCTTACATTTCTTATATTCTGTTATGTAGTTAGTTCTGACCCTTGAAATAGTGAATAGAATGTCGAGAAGTTTTTTTATTTATTTTATAAAAGGAGTCTGGGAAAATCTATTTCTATCTACCCGGACGGCTTCTGTTTTTAGGGAAAAGCATGATTCGAATATATTATTGAAGCGTGTTGAGAACGAGTTGCACATGGAGTTGACCATCCTGTTCAGGCATGGATTGAATGTCCTCCAAATTTACCTCAGACAGTTTCTCCTTAAAAGCTGCCATGGTGTTTTCATTAATGACTCTGACTTTATGTTTTTTTGGGCCCCCTTTAGGTGGTCCCACACAATCTGATACAACGCTCTGTGCTGAGTGATCGAACAGGTGCTCCTCACCAACCGTCGTCTCGCAACACTCATTAATGATCACATTATCCAAACAAGATGAGGAAGTTTCTGTAATCCATGTAGGTCCGTTTATGGATAATTTAACCCCAAATACAAAACCACGAATCTATCTCTGTCACTAACGCATTTGTCTGAAATGAACGAGAGTTTTTCAAAAAAACAGTTTAAATCAGTTCTAGGAGGAGAGTTTGGCCTATAAATGTATATTATAACGTATCTAGTGGAATTTACAACTAACTGACATGCACAACATTCAAATACATAAGGTATACTCAGATTAATTTATGACCATTCTCTTGGTAACATGAAAGTCTTCTATAATGTGAAGAGCACACCCACCATGTTATCTGTTTCTCGACAAAATTCAGATGCCAGTTTTAAGTTTATAAGTTTGCAAACTGCAAGTTCTTCACGACTTGTGTTTTGTGTTATCCAATACATTAACACTATTTTTTAAGGCTATCATGCAAAGTTTTGGGTATTAACCCAGTCGAGGATACGATGACAGGAACAATATCTATTATCTCGAGGTACCATATCTGCTTTTTCTCAAAAGCAAGGTCTGTGTATTTGGACTTCTTCTCCTGAAACTTGTTCAGCAGGTTGTTATTATTAGGTAAGGCGACATCCACCAGCATTGCTGTTTTGGCTCTCTTATCATACACCACTATGTCCGGCCTATTATTCGTCACCATTCTGTCAGTGATAACAGACCTATCGTAGTATAATCTGATAGAGTCATTTTCCAATACGGGCGTCGGTTGATACTTGTAATATGGCTGGAAGGTATTCAGAAGTCCGTACTTGTATGCAAGTTTCTGATGGATAATGTTGTACACTTGATTATGCCTGTGAAGATAGTCCGTATTGGCCAGTTATTCGCATCCGGACGTAATTCGCTGTATAGTCTCCGATCTTATATTTTCTGCACTTATCTGTTTGTAATGTTCCGTCCTTCATAATAAATTTTTTAAAGTTGTTTGTAGCGATCACTTGGTCTTGGATGGTCATAAGGAATCCCTCTGATGCCGCGAATAAATATCCCTTCATCAACCATTTGTTGGAGGCTTCTTTGTCGATGTGTGGTCGATTAATCTCATGGTGATGTCGTCCATGCAATTCCTTTCTTGACCATTGCTCTTGTTTTCCAGTATCTGATAGGAAAGGTAGATTCAGCAGGTCATCTCTGGTAGCAAGATTAAGAGGTGTATATCCCCTATCAGATAACGATACTATTCTATGGAGGTCAGAAGTGAGTTTTGCAGAGAAGAATTCTGTGAGATTTTTTATCTGTTCGGTGTGTAAATTGAATCTATTAATC